>OW388296.1:19005043-21805841 GCA_936450465.1 Gibbula magus
AGACTAATCAATAAATTACAAGAAAGAATTATTATATACTTACGAACACAGATTTTTCCATTGATGATAATACCCCTTTCTTCAAACATTGGACGACACCCGACACCCCTTCCTCTTATGGACTAAAATAAAATCAAATTAGCTTTGTTTTAGATTGTTTAATACCAAAGGTAAATTTAAGACTGAACAGAATGAATAGGAGGAGTTTAAATACTCAACTTAATAAATCATATTTAAATAGTGACCATTACCATGCATATTCATAAGTCTCATTAAATATTTAGTATAAAAGATCAGGGAAAGAGTACGACGAATGAAAAATAAGTTTTACTTCATAGATCATACTGCAACGTAAATAAGAAGTATGAAATCATACGACGAAGAATTTCATCAAATTGAGAAAGTAATTAAGGAAAATGGTGGATGGCTTCAAGATAAGGATTATCGATCATTATATTTTGATGGGACGCCTAACATGAAATATATTCTATTTAAGTTCTACAAGGAGATTGTTGATTGGAATATAGCAAAACATGAACAGTTAAGTGGGTAAGTGATTATAGTCTATAGTACTCAATGTTGTCTACCGAGAAAGAAACTTATCAATATTCTGAATTGTAATACATTATTGTATGTTACTCAAATAGAGAACGAGACTTGCTAGTAGACTACCTGGGTATACATGTGGATCGGGCTCAACACATTGAAGAATATTATGCTCAAGCGCGGTGGATCCTTCAATAGGAGGTAAGCGAAGTAGATAGTAGACTACATACATACATGTAGATATTCAACTCGAAAATTAAGAATTTTTAAAGTACTTACTCTCAGTTGCGGAAACAGATCCAAGTTGATTTCCAAATCATCTGTATCTCCTCTTAAAGTAATCATCTTTATTGTATTGTATACTCCACCATCAATATGAATAAATGTGGCTCCACGGTTAGGGCATACCAATATTATACCAGAAGGTGTGCACACTTGCAGTGGATATAACTGTTCATATGTAAACACATGAGATGAACATGTTAGAAGTACAAGCGACACTGTGTAAAGATACATAATTCTTCTTCACGGTTGTGGGAATGATTTTCAAAGAGTGTCTAGAGTTGATTATCAATCAATCAATTCTTCGAAATACACCGACACAGTCCTCTATTGGAGAGTGGTACTTCTTTGATATATCACAAAAAGTGCAATGAGTTGGCTCCATGCATATCATGTGCGTAAGGAATGAAAGTATGAGGTGCATCAATTCCTTTGAAATAAACCGACACTGTTCTCTATTACATAGTTGCAACTATATTCCAAAAAGTTGTGCGATGAGTTGACGATATACATGTGAGAAAGGAATAAAAATTATAAGATATGACGCATTGTTATGACATATGATGGGAAGATTTAAAAAAAAAAAAAAACCAAGACATATCTAAATTATCCATGTGATGACACATACGCAAACCAGATTTGACAGAACACATTAACGCAAAGACTAATTTATCATGATATTTCATCCACTTGTTTGAACCCTCTACCGAGAGCAATACTTAACAATGAATGTAATTTTGTTTTAAATTATTCACTTCAATTTGATAATATTTCTCATGAAAATAAGTGTTTAAAAGAACTGTAGCAAATTTCTGTTGTTATTTAGTATCTTAATAAATGGTTACATGAGAAATAAAAAACAAGCATATGTTAATAATTCTTTAAGATTACATGCATGAGTTTTGAGTTCGACTACTGTTTAAGAAGATGTTAAGAGATGGGAGTTGCTGTTCCTTTGCTTGTAGCTGAACATTACAAGGATAGATAAAACAGTGTTTTGCAATGAATAAAACTTGAACTGATTACTTTATGTTCTAGCTTTAGACAGAAGAAAGTAGAGAGTTAATGCTTTATATTAACATTTATTTATTTGTTTTTATTTTATCAGTTTGGATGCTGGTTCTGACGTGGCTTCTACATCAATCAACAGACTAACTATCTTACGCAATTCCTCCAAATTCAAAATTGTGAATGATGGTGTATACAACGATTGAATTTGGAGACTTCTTTGATACCTATCAAATGTGAATATCATTCACTGTCAAACAAAACATCGAATTTTTTTTTTTTTGGAATGGAATAAATTTTCTATAAAAAAACAGAGCTTGTTCCACTTTTTTCTAGACAGACATCGATTAAAGGTATGAAATTTTGTTTTCAAAATGCATGAATTTTTCGTTTAAGTGTGTATATGTAGTCATGTTAAGATATCCTGGTAAGTTTGAGCAATTAAAACTGTTATAGTCGCGAAACAACATTGTCATTTTAATGATGGTGTAAAGCGTCAGCAATTAAAACTTTTCTACTCATGAAATAACATTGACATTTTAATTATGGTGTAACGTGTCAGCAATAAAACAAGCTAACATGCAGAGTGTGTAATATGAATGTATAATGTATGCGTTAAGTCTATCCAATTCATTATGCATGAAAATATCTGTACAGTGAGTTTGTCAGTTAGTTCAGTTACATATTGGCGTCCAGCAGTTGATGTGTGTACGGATTTAACACCGCTTTCAAGACTATTTCACTTATATCATGACTGCTAGTATTGAGGCAGGGAGAAAGCCCGCAACACCATGTGACTATGTACTTGCGTTGTAGATCAAGTCCTGAGTAAGTAATTTTGTTGTTAGGAGCTGTATAGATCCAGGTAAGATTTTAAGAAAGTGCGTAAGATGTTAACTATATATTGATCAAGTACATACCTATAGAAATTGAAGTGAGTTTTCAAGTTTTTGATACCCGCTATAATTTACACAAGTGCGTACCATAATTAAGCTTTGCGCACGTGACTTGATTTGTTGAGCACTGTATGCAAAAAGTTAAATATCATATTTACTATTTTATCTTACGTACTTGATATGTTTATATTTTACAAAGATATGTATTTTATGAATGTATCAATGTATTTTATGCAGATTCACAGCTTATCTAGAGCTCTGAGCTGAAATATTACATATCTATATTTTATTGAATAAAGATGTTATAATGATAGAACCGATTGAAATTGATTAGAACTTTACGATTGTATTTCAAGAAATAATGAATGGGATAGCGCAGTAGTTAACGTGTTCGACTGTGGATTAGAAGTTATGGGTTCAAATCCCGCCAGGGGCATGGTACCTTTTGTCTGCAGTAGAGAACTGTTCCACACGCAGTAAAGTTTGGGTGCAATGCTACACTGAATTTCAGCATAGTACCACCAATGATTCATTAGTTCCAGCCGCTGCTTGCAGGTTTCACCGCAATGCATAGGCACATGGCATTGCGAACTTTCTTCCTGCCTTAATACTAGCATTCATGATATAAGTGAAATAGTCTTGAAAGCAGTGTTAAACTCACCTCGCTTCAAGGAAATATTGTATGTATGATACTGACTATACACATGTGAAACTATTTGACTGAGCTGAAATATTACATATCTATATTTTATTGAATAAAGATGTTATAATGATAGAACCGATTGAAATTGATTAGAACTTTTTACGATTGTATTTCAAGAAATAAGGGATGGGATAGCGCAGTAGTTAACGTGTTCGACTGTGGATTAGAAGTTCTGGGTTCGAATCCCGCCAGGGGCATGGTACATTTTGTTTGCAGTAGAGAACTGTTCCACACGTAGTAAAGCTTGGGTGCAATGCTACACTGAATTTCAGCATAGTACCACCCATGATTCATTAGTTCCAGCCGCTGCTAGCAGGTTTCACCGCAATGCATAGGCACATGGCATTGAGAACTTTCCTCCTGCCTTAATACTAACATTCATGATATAAGTGAAATAGTCTTGAAAGCAGTGTTAAACTCACCTCACTTCAAGGAAATATTGTATGTATGATACTGACTATACACATGTGAAACTATTTGAAGAGTTGCCTAAAGTGTCTATGCAAATATTGGGAGATGAATGAATATTTGTACAACGCTTCTATGAATTCACCCAACGAGTGCAAAGGTGTGATCAAATAGAAGCGTTGTAAATATTAATTTTTGCTTTTATTTCCACAGACTTTCATGTTAATTTGACATAGCATAACTAACTTTCGTGAAATGTTTTCTGCTTGGATAATTGTAAAAACTTTGCAGGTTGATTTGAAATAATCTCAGCTTGAAGTACATAATTTCAATAACATTTTCTCACGAGTATTTACCGAATGTCATTAGATTTACATACTACAATTGTATCATAGAAAATAATATTATGTGTTATCACTGTGTATCAAAATGATGTCGCTACTAAGATAAACATGGTAAACATGGTAAACATGGTAAACAAATGAAGTTGCAGCCAGGAATATTCTTCATAAATATGTTAAAATATTTATTGGATCTGACACAAGGTTAAATCCATGAAAATTATTTATGATACATTAAATGAACATGCAAGTCTATGGAAATTGTGGAGTTATCACTTCTTAGTAGAAACATCGATATTTCTTCAATTCATGCTTTATTCATGCAGCTCACTCGTGATACATTCACACAATTCAAAGCATAAGAACAATTGAGATAACTCTTGACAGCTTAGCTGCAAGTGACAGCATGTTTGGTGGTTAAGCACCTAACCTTACAGAAATAATGTCACTGTGCGAATACTTTTTATCAACCTTCTGTAGATAACATTTTCTTTTTGTTGTTTGCAAATAAAATGATAACTAAGACAATTATTATCATGAAAACAAAGTTTTATTTTAAAAATAAAAAAATAAATTCAAACATATAACAATCAATTTTCTAGTTACAAAGCTTCCAACTTTCTAAAGGTATCCTGACGACCAGGAACACCAAGGGAAGGTTTACGTTTAAGGTACAGTCTTTTTGTCCTTTTATCCTTCTCCACTTTTCTACCATAAACATTCACAAGACGTTTTGAAACTTTTAAAGTGCGTAGCATTTTGCGAAATTCCCCGTAACCGATAGGTCTTTTGGAAGATCGTAGAATACTAAAACGAATTAAATCAACTACATTTGATCCATGCACAATACTTCCATTTGACAATACAAGTTCCAAGTCATTATTAACTTTCAACTTGTTTGAATCGATTTTATTCTTAAGGAATAACCACAGAGCCATCAACTTTCCAATGATCTTTGTTGATGAAATATTTTTTAGAAGTTTATTAAGAATCTCTGACAAAACATCATGATTGCGAGTTATAGGTTGATTTTCATCTATGATATCATGTATCCTTGAGTTGTCATTCACTTCATTCACTGTTGAAGATGATGTTATTTGCTGGTTCGCATTCATCGTTGGATTCACTGCTGTCGTTGCTGGTGCTGTCGCTGTCGCTGCTATCTTCTGGTCCTCTTCTTGATTCTTCGTCAGTCTCTCGTAGTTCTCCCGTGTGAGAAGAACCATAGGTTTGCTGTTCATTCTGCGTCCAGTAGGAGAGCAACGAGCGTATGCAAATAGGTAGAATTGAATAATGCGAGATTAGCAGCTGACGTTTCTCATGATGTCTTGTCGTCTTGTTAGTTAATCTTCTAATGAGTTTTTTATGTCTCCGAAGTCTACTTTTATCAGAGTCTGAAAGGGGTACGTTTCCTCTAAGGATGTTATATATCATAGTTATTATGCACTTAAATTGATCATGACTAAGATGAGTCAACAAAGCTTTCCTCTGCTTCGCATTGACTTGTTCCAACATGCGTAAAAAGGGTAGATGTTTCTCCAGGATCTCACTCATAATGTTCGATGGTTGTGCTTCGCAGGTTGGATGTATAATGATATTGCTACCATTCTAACATCGATGGTTATAGTTTAAAGAGATGTCAGTTTGTTAAGGATTCGGCTCGCTAACCATGTTGATATAGCTACATTTTGGAGCCAACCTGAAATGTTCTGCCATTGGATCATCTTCCGGAATCCATTTGTTTACCCGCAGACCACACTTGAAACAATAGACTTTATCCGATCGGCCCGTGTAAACGAAGCCAGCTTCAGCCATTGCTTTGTTGGACTGTGTCATTTGGAGAGGCCAATCTTTAAAAGATTTTAATCTTTCGGTATAGGAATGACCATATCTGGTCGTATTCTGTTGCACTTCTTCGCCATCTGTTACAATATCTTCAAAACGTCCACAGGTATCCATTGTTGGAGAAAGATAGAGAGGGAGGTTCTCAAAAATACGTCCGCTTTCAACAAAGAGTAGAGGGCAAAATGATAATACGATTAATCTGAAGTTATATAACTTAAGCGATTATGCTAATTCTAACTCTAATTTATTTATTTTGTATATTTAAAAAAAAAAAAAAAATTCATCTGTTGTAGAGAGGGGTTTTGAAAACATTTTTTTTTTATTTATCTGTTGTATAGTGTAGGGTTCTTTAGATATCACTGTGGTAAGTATACGGTGCACACCTCACCAGGAAATATTCCCGTTCGTAGACGTCCATAACGTCCATCGGTATGAGGGGATGCATCTATCAGTAGATAACTGTATTTCTTCCCTTCTATGGCATCTTTCAAGGACTCGTTAAAATAATTTGATTGTCCCGGGAACATCTGCGTCGCTAGGATCCGAAATTCGCTCGCTGACCTTGGGTTAGATAGAATTAAGAAAAATTGTGTATTCAACGAAATAGTTCTGTTACATACTCCTTTGGGAAAGGCCGACTGTTGGATATTAATTACCGTTATGCCTAAATGATGAGATAGAGTAGTATAGAGTTGTAACATGAGGTGATTCTTAGATATCTGCATCATTAAGTCATCTAGAATTAGAACCATGCTCTTCTCAGATTGTTCGGACCATAATCTCAATTCGTTCTCAGTAGGCAGTGTGTCGTGAAATTGAATGTTCGGAATCGAACGTTGCATGTCGTCGTACACATCTTGGTAAACCGCATAGCAATACACAATCATGTTTGGAGGTGGGTCGAACATCTTGTTAGCATGTTCCAACATTCGTTTTACGAGATGTGTTTTTCCTGAAGAACTGGCTCCAATGACCGATATAGACGTAGGTGTATGAAATGGAAGTAAACAAGAACTTTCCACCTCAGTAGATTGGTCCACAGAGTGCTCCATGACTGTACTTTAGCTTATAGTGTTCTCAACCAAAATGATCCAACACGGGTTGTACACCTCTCTTAAGAACAACAAAAAACCATTTTTTCTAATTTTTTATTTTTTTATTATTGAAGTTTGAGAACCACATTACATTTTAGTAGTATAAAAACAAAGTATGAACTACATTGATATTTATTTTTATTGTCTACATGTTTTGCGAATACATTCAGGTAAACATGATTCGGTACAGTATCTAAAGTACTGACAAATAAATCTGGAAACATACTCATCATTGGTCAAATAATCATTTCCATCAAACTGTTGTACAATATCTTCCATGCGCAGATTGACTTTGAATTTGCATAATAGATAATACAATGTAAACAGTCCACATATATTCGAATGCGAAGACTGAAACCGCTGGACATTGCGAGTGTATGAATTATTCACAGATTTTAAATATCGATCAAAGACTCGATCAATCGGTGTTTCCGCTAAACTATCAAAAAGTTCTGCATTGTTGTCTTTGAAATACATGGCAACCCAGTGACGACCTCTTCCTGCACTATTCTCCGTATTGACAATGAGTCCCACACCATTAGATCGTTGACTCATTGTCAGAGTTGGTAAAGTATCTTTAGCAAAAACGCCTAAGACATGAGATTTTAAAATGGGGTCGCACTGTATGGCGCATCGAAGCTGAGAGGCTTTCAACATTACAGCTACTTGACAAACACGTTCCGAGCCTGATCGATTTCGAGGAGGGAATTTCTCTGCGTCAAGACAATGCAACTAAGCGTCGAGGTAAGAGCCTGCTTGAATTCCAGCTGGAGACTTACATTTCCCGATTTCACCAAGTTTAGGTACTCCGAATCTGCACACATTTGATCCACATCGAAGACAAACAGGGCATTCCCTAAGAGAAATTCACTTCTGGTGATGGCGTTTCCCTTGTCTTTTTTCCATATATTCATCCCATCGAGCATGTTGACATAGCTACCAACATCGTTACCTTCTACAGGTCGCCCAGGTACGTTGACTCCGTTGATCTGTAGGCTTATCGTTTTAAGCATAGAAGATTTGAAGTTAAACGGGTTTCCCGTATAGCTCCCGTTTAAACTAGCACTATCCACCAAGCCAACGATGTATCTGTTAGCCACAGGGTTGGAGACGTTGTCTATGGAATGAGACTGCTGCGTGGATGGGATGCTGGTGACCTTGACTTCTGTTTTGGTATAGGGGTAGAATGCGTTCGACTTTTCAAACAATGTGTTGTGAGCGAGAATGAGGGCAGGATTGACCTTGATCTTACACACTTGCAGATAGGCATCTAGGAGTTGAACTTGAAACTCGTGAGTTGTAACGTTGCTCATCAAGCAAAACTTAGGGTCTGATCTGTACATTTTCAAAGTCAGGTCCACATCGTTGATGAGGTGACGATTCATCTGAAACACATCCTCGTAGATCGGTCCAGAGAGGGTCAGCTCTTTGCTTCCTGCAATGAAGAGTGATCGATTGATCATTCCAGAATTGATAGATCCCGCCACGTCGCTACTTTCCAGATCCGCGTTCGATTCGGCGTAATCTTTGTAAAATAGTTGGGAGGTCAACTGAGTTTTCTTGGCTTCTTCTCCGTTTTCCAGTAACACCTTTATAAAACTTTTGTATGCGTAATAATTGCTGGTGGAAGACACCAACTGATTCTGTAGATAGACCGAGACCTGAGAAAACAAGGACTGTAGGAACAGGTTGACTGGAGCCACGTTTTCATCTTTGGCCAAGACAGTACCATTCGTTTGAGAAACCTTGACTTTAACATGCAGACGGGTGCGATTCAAATCGATGTAGTCTGGTCCGGAATTAGACACTTGAAATTCGAGCGGGGTCTCATCGTTGATTTGACTCAGAGGTCTGACCGCCACGAAATACGTTCCCTGAATACTAGATTGATATGGGGGAAGGGTGAAGACGTTGAGAGATTCCGGGACCAATTCCTCAAATTCGTGATTGTTCAGCAATGCCATGTTGTTTTTTAAAAAAAAAAAAATAAAAAAAGAAATATAAAAAAAAAAATTAAAAAATTGTCTAAAGTTAAGTGAAAATATCGTTCTCAACCACTGGAGTACACTTGAGCACTTTCGCTGTCTTTGAAGGTGAGATGTTGTCAGATCGCCGAATCTTTTTCGTTGTGACACACCTTTCACCCGCCTTGCGTTTTATAGCTTTCTGTCTCCTATCCTTGGCCTCCGCTCTCTCCACCTCGCTTTGAGATTCGGAAGTCATCTGCACTGTTACGTTCTTTGGTGGATCCAACTGCTCTTGTTTCGCCGATGCTCCGCGACTGGGTATCACCATTTTTTGTACTTTACCGTTGACTAATCTAGACTTAGTTTTCGACTGTCTCTCAAAATACTGTTTGAATTTACCATAGTCAGGCACATACAGTGGACGGGAATCCATGATTAATTCGCGAAAGGATAATGTCTTAAGTGAAGTGTAGCATAGACTTCTCCCTTTAGGAATGACTCTATTTTAGAATTATCGGTTTTTATATACATCTCAATATTGTCAGTCTCTTTCAATTTCACATGTATGTTAAATTCGCTAGCAAATGAAAAGGATGGTCCCTGTCTCAAATCGATGCGTCTCAGTAGCGGTAGTTGAGTTTCTCCGACTAACGAACTATCGCACAAGTTACACAATACATCCACATAGGAGTCACCAGTCAGTTTTGTTGTATCCAGGTTCACAAAACTCAGTTCGACTAAGGACACAATCCAAAATCCATCCAAGATCAACCTTTGATTTAATTTGACTCGAAAATGATGCGAAGCATTGTCAGGAAAGGAAGTTTTTTTGGAGTCCGAACTTTTGATGAATACATACTTTTCCATTATCTATTTATTTTTATATTTGTTATTCACACGTTTTTCAATTCGCTTTCCTCCACATAGGAATCGAAAGAGCTAGGCCAACCGAGCCAACGCACCAACATGTATGTCTTTCCTTTGACTCGTTTTTTGCTCACAATCTTCTCGACTTGCCACAGCACATCCGCATCCTTCTTCACCTTCTGTAGTTCGGCAGCATAAAATGAACCTATCACCGGTTCGTCGTGAAAATCTTTCAGTTTGTATTGAGGAAACGACTGTTTCCTGTACCGACGAGCCACTTTAAACAACTCTTCCGTCCACTTGAGATCAAGTTCCTTGCTGAAAGGTTTCCTGACATATGAGATGCGAACCAGATCGCCAACTTTAAATCGAAATTTTTTTTCTTTACGTTTGCTGACTTTCCTCAAAGGTTTCAAATATATGTGATCCCATACTTTCACTTCGTTGCTTTTTTTCACCTGTGCTGGAGACAGTTTTGGTAATGATGAATGTAAGGTGTGATTATAATTATTTAACAAATCAGGTAGAGCTTCCAGGTAACGTTTTGTATTATTATGAGTCATGTACCTCGTGATCAAAGATTTCAATGTTTTGTTAAATCTCTCAACGTAGTTACTTTTAATAGTCTGATTCCGAGCTATGGTCAGTTTTATCTTTTCCTTTTCTAAAAATGTCTTGAATACACCTTTGAATTCGCTTCCTGCGTCAACTCTCACTTTTCTTGGATGTCTTTGCTCAAGGATTTTTTTGAAAGCTTTCAGTACTGTTTCAGGTTTCTTATTTTGCAAGGGGAGTGCAAATGCAAACCTGCTCAGTATGTCAATGGTCACAAGCAAATATCGTGTACCATCATTTTCCCTACTAAAACGTGATAAATCAGCAAGATCCACATCAAACATTTCATTGATAGAATTGACCCTCACCCTCATCCTTTTGAATCTATGTCTAACCGGTTTATGCAAACTGTATGCATCTTGATTGTTGACAAATGCCTTGACCTTCCCAAGTTTAACATGAGGTTGACTGTTGACCTTTAAGACTTCACGCAGTTTGGAAGGACCATAAAATCCTCCAGGATTGCTAGCTTTGAAATAATACTCTGACAAAGCTTTCTGGTGCTTTTTTAAGGAAGCTTTCTTCTTGCTCTTTTGACCACTCATGTCGTACTGATAGGAAAATAAGACAAACAGAAATTTATATAGGTATGTTTTTTTTCTGTTTATTTTTTATCAATTGTTTATTTTATACATCGAAGATAAATCGAAGATACATGGAAGAGTTTAAGGAAAACTTGGACTGACTAACATCTGTCTGTTTTATTTTGCAAAAATATCATCTTGAGCACTTGTGACTTCAAATCATGAAACCATTTCTTTGTTTTAAACTGTGAATCACGATAATCCTTACACTGATAGGGAATCAAACTGAAACCAGTTAAGTTTGTGAATGGATCATCATTCAGCATATTCATCCACCTGTTGATCACATGATCATCGTTCACTTCAGACATGGCTGCATTGAAGTATTTGTCAACTTGCTCCTGCTCTGACATTTCATGACATGTGTGAACTGTCTCTTCATCAAACATGCAACCAAAACAGAGTTCCAATAAGAGTCGTTTAACTATGTCAGTGACCTCTAAACAGTAACACAAAGTCAGAAGTCTTTCAATTTGTACTCGCTTTTGCTCTGCGTCTACTTCATCTACAACGAAATGCAATTTCATGGACTTTTTGATGATCACACGCTGAGAAGTATTTGTTCCATCTTGAAATTTTCTCTTTGCATCTTTCAAACATTCACCTCGATCTTGAAACCATTCATCAGATTGAGTAATGACATTTTCCTTCAGTCCTAGTGGTTCCCTTATCACTTGTTTCCAAGTGTATAAGACTGTTTTATCCTTTGAGCCTCTTGAAAATGAAATAAATTAAATGAATAAATATATTTGAAATAGTTTGTGCACCTCATTATGTGGAATATTAACACAATTCTATTGGTTGTAACAGATTGTTTGAATATGTAATTTTTATATATATATTTTTTTTTTTTAATGATTGAAATAATTAAATTCATTGCATCCACAAAAAAAAAAAAAACAAAAAAAAAAAAAACAAAAAAACAAAAAAAAAAACAAAAAAAAAACAACATGATTACGAACCCTTCAATGCTTCCTGTTGCCATGTTATATCTTTATAGGAGGTTACATCAACGTCTGGTCTATAGCTTGGCCTTTGTAAGAATGATATTACTTTAAAAAAAAAATCCACTCTCTGCAGGTGTGACATGTTAATTACCCATTGGTTGAATTCAAATAAGGAATTCATTACAATAGTCAAGACAGTCATTGGTGGATTCAAAAATAAGAACAACTGTTTTTTAAAAAAGATCAACAATATGTTTATTCAATTATCAACTCAAACCATTTTTAAAGTCTCTTGTTTGATTTCAACATATGAAATTACTACAGTAGGCATTAATTTAAAAGATTATCAATAAAATCATAATAATTGATGCCTTCTTCTTCTTCTTCTATTAATCACATAGTTCTCTTTTCACTCTGCTCTCCATCTGTTCTTTTCTATGAAATGTTAAAAAGCAATTATTTCTATATTCTTCATTCTCGTAATACAATGTGTGGACATCTGTGAAGTCTAGTCCAGTGGCAGTTCTTTTTGCTCTAGCCTCTTGAAGTAGAGTGCTATGTGGTAAGTCTGCTAGGGCTTCATCAAAGTATTTGTCCACACATTCTCCTGGTAGCATCATGAGACAATCATGACGATGCTGAGACGGATGATCAATTTCACATCCGTAACATCTCTTGATACGCATCTCATTTACTTTTACTGCTAGTCTATCAACATATATATTTTCGAGGATAGTCTCAAATTGTTCTTTAAATGGGTGTGGTTCAGGTTTCCTCTCAACACTCATCGTAGTAATTCGATACGGTCCTTTGTAACACGGCCGAGTGGTGACATCAGATGAGATTGATTCTGAGGCTGATAATTCATGTCTTAAAAGTCTTTCCAGACTTTTAATACCAGCCAAGTAGGCACCAATTTCTGATTTTCTTAATTTTCTTCCATGTCTTATCAATGCGCCATTACCCGCAAAGACTCTGAAGCAGTATCGTCTACCATTTCCACTCATTCTGTAAATAAATAAAAAACATATTAAGTACTTTAAGTATTCATTTACAATTTCTTGTTTCTTTTTTCCTTTGTACTTTAATTTCATTCAAACATTAATTACACAACATTTGTTGTATTTTTAATTTACATTGCAACATATAGAAATATAATAATAATAAAAATAAAATAAAAAGAAGAAGAAAATACCTTTATTTCTTTGAATTGTTTTTTTTTTCCTCCCCCTTTGGTCATTGAAAGTTTTCCACCTCCTCAGAAAAGTTTACTGTTTGCTAGACACTCACTTTATGTTTCTATATAATTTATTTTATATTTTTCATATAATATTGTAATAGTATTCTAGAGTAGGGTTGAAACCATAAGGTTGAGATTCAATTCCATTGGATAAAAGGTAACGTTTGTCATCTTGAGGAGTTAGGGCTAATTTTTCAACTTTGTCTGTGAACAATGTATTGTGAAAAGAGCGAATTTGATGAAAAGATGCCTTGGCTTGCTTGCAATCAAAAAGACAATCTTTAAACATTTGGTGATGAAGGTGTTTCAATTTGAAATTTTCCTGAATACCTTTAGCAGTGAGTACCTCAACCTTTTCACTGGAAGTTTTATCAAATACATAGCTATAGTTTTTGGCTCTCAGACCGACAAACTCTCTGATAGTTTTCCCACCCACCTCATCTTTCATCAAACCAATGACTTTATGTCTAGCCATCGAATACAATGCATGATCAGTAGGATAATTTGATGTATCAAACAGATGTATGTTAGCCAACATAAAATCCTGAGGATCACGGAGATGAGTACCCACAGGGGACCAGATTTGATACAGCAAACTGTCTGTATCTGTCATGCAGACGCGAAGATGATTACTACCGTATTCCTTTAACATAACATTGTAGTGAAAATCATACAGTAGTCTTTTAGCGTGTTCCAAAATCACATACCCAGCTGATACCGGTTGATTTAAGTACACGGTTATTTTTTCTAGACTTACAGCAACAAGGTTTTCTGAATAAATATTCACACTTTTGAAATTTGACTTTGCTGCATACTTCCTCAGTTTTTCCTCACTCGTGATTAATTCGATTTGCTGATAATTTCTCACATTTTGTAACTGTTTACCGTAAACGGCATTGGAAAGCAGTTTAAACAAATCTTTGGAGAAATTATCCGTGGCCTCTATTCGCTTTTGAGTGTTGAAATCGATGTAAGGCTTCATCCATTTAGACTGCCTAAATTTTAAAACCTTGTGAACTTTTCCAAGTTTTAAACCCAATCTCAAATACTGTTGTAAAGTTCCAAAATAGATAACATAGTGCTCCTTGTCTTTCAATGTGGCAAAAAGTTTGGTCCCTGTTGATGGTTTCTTATTATTCTCTTTCCCTAATAGACCTAATTCCTTGAGCAATTCTCGATGATAAGGCGAGAATTCTTCGAAAGGAATGCTTTCCTTAGTGGGAGCAAGGGGTAATGTTTGATGAGTATGATGTATTTCTCTGGGATAGGTCAGATCGCATTCGATTATGTATCCTACATCACCTTCCGGATCAAGTTGCATCCAATCAATAACATCAATTTCTGATTCATCTACCCATTCAAAATTTCCATGTGGTAAGGGACAACTCATGGCTGCACCATACAAATTGTTAATATCATAATACATCAAGTAAGATTCAGGTTGGGAGGGATCAAAATCGGACACGCGTACGTTGTTGGCTTTGGCGTAACGATGGTTGATGCTGGATACACCACCACGTATAGCATTGGAAACGAAGTTGTACATGTCAGGGTCTGTCATGAGGTCAAGAGTCACCCCTGTCATCAATAAAGAAGCATCCATAGCCATACCAGGGAGAGTAAAATACTGAAAAGGATCTAGCTTGTAGTAGCTAAGACACATATTGCGAAAAGCTTCACAAACATCTGTCAAAATTAGGGTATCCACAGATACATACAATTCTGTAAATTGTCTCACAGATTGAATGTTAAATGTATGCCAAATATGCTTAGCAAAGTTGTAGTCTTCTTGAGAAATAGTCTCATCTGTTAAAGAAGAATAAAAATCTTCACGACTTGGGAATTCGGTCTCATCCAATTTTTCGAAACTATCAACAAATTCATAAAAATATGGTAATTTTCGAGTCAACAAATCAACGTGTTGTGGATAGTTTCTCTTCAAATAAACAAACTCTTCCTGACCTTTGCTTTTCAAATTTTTGGCCAATGTTTGTAAGCTAGTATTCAAGAATTTGTAGCTATCCAAAAATCTAAGCTGGTCAATTTGAAACATGATGAAATGCTCTGAGTTTTGACCTATGCATGTTATTTTTCTATCTGAAAATAATTCAGCAGCTCGAAGAATTAATTTGTTGTCATATCGTGACGCATTGTGACAAATCACATTGACAAATGGGGTTTCTTTGTAATTAAGATTACAAGAACTGTGAGTCAGACCCCTTACCTTACCGCTAATGTGATCATGATCAATACATCTATCCTTATCTTCTACTTTGTCTCCACATAGATAACATTGTGTTTCCATATCTAAAATCAACTTTTCATGTGGTGATAATTTCATAGGAACTGGATTATTTAATATATGATTTATATGATCATAGTCAGTAAGAATTTGTGTCATGAAATGTTCAGATGCATTTTCACCGCTGTAGGTTCGCAAGGGAAAAGAGTACAGATCAGGTTCCCTACATACAATTTGATAACTGTAGCCACATGGGATATGTTCTTGAACATGTTGACTTTTCTGCTTTGATGTCACATTATGTTCTACAGGCGCAAGGACTGACTCAAAATCTGCATATATTACAAAGGCGACTTTATTCATTTTGCTGTAGTTACCCCGACCAAATTTACGAAATGCTTTGTCTGGTTCGGGCATTCTAATTCGTTGAGCTTTGTGATAACAGTAAGGAGAGTGCTTTTTTAATCTGTCTTCAGATGTGAAAGACCATAAACATTTCCGACAAATAAATTTGTTAGTTCGGTCTCCATCTCTTCTTGTCAATGCTTGCAAGCTGCTTATGAGAACATAATGTGATATCGGAGGTTCATCATCCTCCTCAAGTTCTTGAGTTAAAAGAAGGAGATCTATATTACGTTCTTCGGGTATTTCAGAAGATTCTGCTGAACCGATTCGTAAAGGATATACAACATTCTTTTGATTTTCATCTTCATCTATACCATAAACATTAATATTTAAGCGATTTGCTTTTTCAAATTTGGAAATATGACTGAGTTTCATAGGAAATTCAGAGCCTTTTAAATCCAATTCATGTATCCTTTCCTTGTAGTGAGTTACTTGTTCTCTAACTAGATTGGATGAAACTGGAAACAAATGGGCTAAGATGCTGTATACAAAACACATGTCGTCTTCCATGTTTCTAATGTTCAACAGACATCGCTTTTTTTCTAACGAGGGAGGGAGGGGTAGATATGAACTTCCACGAAAAGGTTGAAATTTGACTATGGATAATTTAACACTCAAGACATTTTCGAAATTTAGGTTTGAACTATCCCCTTCGTAATTATCCATTAATTTCATAATCGTCTGTACAGCTTCTGCATACATAACATCCAAGTCGTCAGCAGATGTTGTTTGGGTCATTTTTGTTCTGAAGTAAGGAATAGAAAAGGCAGTCTGACCATCTGAGTTTGTTTTGCTAAATCTAAACTGAGTACAAAGACCCCACTTAATAGCACCTAGTGTTTGAATTTGTGCTTTCAAATGTTCTATGATCTGCAATTGAATTTTGACAAAATAGTAGAATGGATCATTTCCCTCATCTGTCTGGGGAATAAAATCAAACTCTAATGCATTTCTGTTCAATGCTTGTCTTGAACATGACTGCTCATTATTTTGTTCCTTTTTCCTACGTTTGGCTGGCCCTCCACCCTGTTGATTTGAACTTGATTCAGAAAGGTGTTTTGACCTTGTGTGTTTGGTAAGATTTTTTACTGTGGAAAAGGTCTTTGAGCAAGCAAGACATTTAAAAGAAACAGAAGAAGAAGAAGAAGAAGAAGAAGAAGAAGAAGAAGAAGAAGAAGAAATGTTGTGTTGTTTTTTTATATGCTTCTTTAAATTATCTTTTCGTGAGAATGATGAAGAGCAAATATCACAATCAAAATGTTTGAAAAATGGACCACAATTTCTTTGATGTCTGATAAGTGTATTTTTGAAACTGTAACTTCCTCCACAAAACTCACAGATATATACAGGCATTGTTAATTGTGTGGACATTTTTTGTTTTTTGTTTTGGTCTAGCAAACAGGGAAGACTCTGAGGAATATTCTGAAATATATTTGGAAAAAGAAACACAAGTTACTGAAGATATCAAAAGCAAATGTAATCTTTCAAAAAACAAAAAATAAAAAAAAATATAAAAAAAAAACCAAAAAAAAAAACCAAAACAAATATATAACAACTTCACAATATATAATCACATAGTAAGAATTAAAACAATCATAAGACTTACCTTCAATGGAAAGTGCAAAACTAAATATATCCAGAACAAATAATTATGAGTCTATGGTTATGAGTGGAAAGTATAGTTCTCAACTCAAAGTATGAGTAGCAACTGCATATACCTATGATTTAAGTATTCCTTTATATAGTTTGACAATTATAGGGAGTGTACCCAGATGCCTGTATAGTTACATTCATTCAAATATGTAATAAAAATGACATCATGTTAAGCATGACTTTAGTAGAATGTTATACAATCCTAATAAATCTACTTGACAACAATAAAATGTATAAAGGACACGATGCCACTGATGCTTATCAAGATGTCACTGAAAAGGTTGATAGGTTGACATTTAATCTCTGACATTTTGAAAAGTTTGACACTTAAGGAAACACCTATCATGGTGTCATTGAAAAGGTTGAGAGTTTGACACTTCATCTCTGACATTTTGACATTTTCAATGATTTGTCACGTGATGATGTGGAGGCTCTCTAGTCCTTGAGCCTCCTAGAGCCTCCTAAAGAGCCTCAAGAAGGCTCTTTATTCATAAAAAGACACCTACTTATATCTAAAGGAAGTGAACTTGAGTATAAAAGAGAAATGAAATAATTATAGAAAACGATAGCAGTTCGTGATATGTAATCGTTGTTCGTATGGATTCACATACGAGTTTTCCCTAATTCCTGTCACTTCAACTGTCATCTGGCTCGTTTTAGTTTCAGTGAGCCCTTCCGTTGTCCCAAGAATTTGAATGGAGCAATCACAGCTTGATGACACACGCTCCATGATAAGTGATGGGTCACGCAATCTCTGAATCGGTAAAAACATATTTCTTGTTCATTTGTAAACGACACGGGAGAATTCCTTTCAAAATCGAGCACTTAAATAACATAACAGGCATGATGAGTATTGGTTTACTTCTGGAGAACAAGACCAAAATAGGTTTTTTAATTGTATTGTCATTGGTGAAATACAACGTTTATCGGTTAAGATAAAATCAGTATATTAACTGAGTGAAATAACATGTTCAATTATATGACGTCATCGTAACAATATGATGACGTCATGAAATGACCGTGGTAAGACTGGGCGCACACTACGTCCGATTTTTTTTATGCGATGCGTCGTGCGATGCATTGTGTTGCGTTTTTCCGCGCACACTACATGCGTTAAAATGGTGCGTTACATATTGCGTTTTATAAAAAGTTCACATAGGTGCTATAATTTTAGTGTATTGTAGTCTGTAGATATGGGTGCCACAGCACGCATGGTTCATAGGCCTACCCACTTTCCTTCATTAGGTTTAAGTGGGGAAACCCAAGTGTAAAATATGACGCAAGATAGGGAATGCTCCATGCGATTCCGTTTGCGATGCGATAAAATAGGTGCAGCATCGCATTGACGCATCGGACGTAGTGTGCGCGGCCTATGAAAAATAGACTGTCTGCGTTTTTATTTATTTATATTCCCTATTGGCCAAAGTACCTATGTTACAAGGTATATGAACTTAGCTTTTTGGAGCCAGCGTATTGTTAAAAAGTCAAAAATGCAAAAAGCTCTGGGACATTTGGACGCATAGTCATGTCATCGACATATCTTCACTTTCAGGGCCAGATTAGTTTTAAAAAATCTTTGCTTACTTGAAAATGCATCAGTATGATGACTGGAAATGATATAACTGGAAATAAAAATAGTTAAATTGATGAGAAAGAGATATTAAATTCGAGACTGTTCTACTAGTGTTGTACTCGACTATGTGGTATCAAACAATTCCGTTGACCACACATACATGTAATTTCCTATTTATTATATTGTTACATTGTCAGTTCCACATATATAATATGTGCAGTGGTGCAGGTATATCAACTTTGCCTTGTAACCAATCATTGCTTGTTACTCCTTTTTTATAATTTTTCCCATTTTCAAATAGCACATGGACTCCAGTGCTGTTACATCGCAGTGTCGGCAATAATGGAAAACATCAAACAGAATATATTGCACAAAAGTCAATAGTCAATCAGAAAACAGGACATGACAGGTCGACCAGAATTTGAAAAAGTGATCTATTTTCAAACTTATCGTTGCAGAATATTTGGTTAATTCATAATACTTTTTAAAGCCCTCTTGCAAAAACTGAAAGGTTGGCATTTGCTTTGTTGTTTTACGGTTAAAGATGGTATTTTTGAAAAGGATAACAATCACATTGATTGGATCATTATTGGTATACGACCGAATCCGATTAGAATTTGCTCTTTAGGAAAGTTTGTTGGGTTAATACTTCTTGGGTCTCCGTATAAACAGCTGCGATGCCATACAAGATCCATAAGCGCATGATTAAAATACATGAATAGAAATGTAACCCCGAAAATATTACTTAAAGTCTTTCCGCTTTTTCTTTGACAAGTCACTCCTTCCGTTAAATTGACTGGCACCTTTGACTCAGGTGAAAAGCTAGTGTCTATATCAATACAAACTATAAAATAGAGCAAAGCAGCATTGATTTCCACATAAATATTAGTTTCCACAACACTGTTGTAAGCTTAAGTAGAACATTCTTGGTTGTCGATAAATACTTACATTCCCTTCGCTGCTAATACTCTGATATAGCAGTCGAATGGTATTAATCAACAAATTACAATTTGGCATTCTGATGAGCGAATATCTGCCAAATTACGATGCAAGTCACTGAACTGTTATGAATTACAGCCTGATTATGACATAACATCAATGTGGAGTAACTTTCTATCTACATCTGTATTTACGTTTAATGGCGTGGTCAGCATTACGAATAAATTACTAATAGTAAATACAACCATGTTCACTTCAAGCGTGCTATATTAAAGTAGTTATTGAGAGATGTGTTGATCTATTTATTGATGTGTGTAGTTGTCTTTCAATGTTCGTTCCTTTATTAGCCCTAAATGTATATAATACAATCTCATATATAGCCACACCTCTGTTTTATTACCATATTATTAAAATCAAAACAATGAGTAATGGTTCCATGATTAAATAGTTCAGTCATATTTACTTTCCACTGCCGCGTCTCATTCTGAACTTGATGTGAACATATATCATTCTTAACAATGCATAATTTCAGGATGTTTACTATTTGACTGTGAATAAGGCGACATGTTGGAGTATATGCTTAGGTCTTCTCCCTCATCAGGCGAGGATAGTGAGTTACACGGGACATTATAATATGGGTAATTGTTGATGTACGTAAATCACGTCCCTCCATGTTGATGTGGCATGAAATCTTTGAAGGGAAATACAATTGGAAAACATGAGGCAATATTTCAAGATTAATCCAAACTCCTCATTTTTTTAAAGAGCCGAGACAAGTCTACAGAGCTCACTTCAGATTGGTGAAAATGAACACATCTAAGAGGCTTCATTTTATTCTAGTTTTATTGTTTTCCAAATTACAAATTTTCAAAGGAAATCATTTCAGAGACTAAATGTTAGTCTAGCCTTGTTGCAGATGGGCTAACATGACATAGGTCGTTGAAACGTTTTCAAATGTTCAGAGTTTATGTTAATGTTTTATTAGATTAATTAAGATATGGGTACATGTATACACTTCTTCTATTACACACGGTAGTGTTATACCCAGTAATCTAAAACTATAACCAGTAATTAACACGAGTGTTGATGTAATATTACGGCCAATTACGATACTTCACATACTGTACTGTCTTTAGGAAGTATGGTAATTCGTGCTATGCTGTAGTTAGATACGACCTCTGACATTACCACAAATTGCTCATTCAGTACTCACAGATCAATAGTCACCACAGGACTCCGGATCCAATACCAACCACAGATCAGGATCTCTGTCAGACTGGGGTGATGGAGACATCTGGAGAAATTTGACTGAATCCTCCCGCTGTTGATAGAGGTGGTAACCACATCTCTACAGTCCAATTATTACCTCATTCCAACATGACTGATTACTGTGGTTCTCTGACCTAACGATTGAAGTCGCGTGCCTGTTGTCAATAACAAGATGTTTTTTTTCCCATGGATGCCCATTTAAATCTTGAAAGGCAGTGATTTGATGCTTTGCTCATAGATTACTGACATGTAACTCTGTAACAGTTTTAAATATTTTCATAAGGACATTATTCTCTTCTTTAAAACATATTGCTATTTCATAAAGTTTGGAAATATGATCACGCTGTCAAGATGTCTTAAACCGCTGGAAGACCTAACCGAAATATGTACACTAGAATGGCAATTAAAATTGAGCGTCGAATAAGGTTTTCGCTAGTTTTATTGTTTTTATCATAAACATGTTCTCTTCATTTTGGTTCTCTTGATAAAACATTTTTTTTGCCGAAATATTTTGCAGCAGTTGCAAATCTGTCAATGAGACGTCGAAAGAAAATGTTGTTTCTTAATTAGCTGAAAATGGATGGAAATAAAAGACCTGTAAAGATAACATGACAGAAAAGGACGGAGTGAGAGACGGACAGCTGCGTCGTCAGCTTTATACAAATTCTATGTTTACAAAAACAAATGTTGAATGCATCTGTTGAGATGATAAATATTTGTTCGAGGTTTTATATCTGCATATTTGGAATGGGATGAGTTTTTATCCTTGAGCGCCTCCAGAAGTAAACCAATAAAATGACAAAATATTCTCTACAAAGAAGGGAAGAACAATGTTTTTATAAAACATAACAACATAGTTTCAATTACATAATTTGTTTTTATCCGCGAGTGCTCGTGTTATTTGTAATGCAGCCATGTTGTTCACAGCGTATGTGTAATTGGAATTTCAAAAATACGAGACCCATACCGTGCTTTGTATTCTGATTTACTTAAGTATCCAATTTACTAAAACTATCGAGTTAGTCTTCGTAACATATTGGTTGTCCTGTTTATCATAATTAAATAGACAATGACCGTGTATTTTGGTGAAAGTGAAATGCTATTTGATACTTACATTCATGTTATACCTACATAGATAAAACAGTACATTTGAAATATATTGCACAGCCATACAAAGCATGGACAGATAGATAGCAAGATTCCCCCAAATTTCATTTCCACAAACCTACTTTGGTCAAATTATCCCGTGAAATGTAAAAGAAATGTCCACTTTGGATACAAAAATAAGTTCTCTAGCGTTTCAGTTTTGAAACCAATTTGGGTTTTTTTCTTTTATATAACTGACCTCACTCCTCTCTTTCACTGATATGACTCAATTATAAATTGTGTTTTAGAGTACGAGAAACGCAGTATCCAGCCCTTCCCTTTTTACAACAATATTAGTCATAATTCATTCATGCTCCATTTAGTTAGTAGTCTACAAAACAAGTCATCCCACCAACATACATGGCATGCATTTGCATTGATAGAAGATATTTCAGTAACAATGATATCAAATACATGGAATATGTGTAATAAACATATATATATATATATATATTGTTGAGGTTATAAGGTTTCCTTTCTTAAATATCATATTTAGAAATGAAAAATGTGATAACAAACACTCGTGTTAGGTATTGTAACTATATTTAATTCATGATGGCGCGAAGAGGAACTATTCTTTAAAACATATACTATTGACCATGAAATTAATTAATTAATTGTATGGAACGTTATTTTGGTGAATATAGTACAAGATAATAAAAGTACAAACGAAAACATCCGCTCGAAGTTTAATATTAATGTAGTTTCATATTAATACCATCACTGTTAAAAGTACAAACTAGTCTAATTGTAATTTCCGTATTGTTGAGGTAACTCAATTATTGATTAGATCTGACAATTCAGAATTAACGCCCTGGCTATGATTATGTGTATGTATAATAAACTGTAACAGCTGTTGGATGTAGGTCACATGTAATGTCTAATATAAAACAGTGGATCATAGTCAACAACACTGTCAATATTTCAACATCACGTTGTGTTCGTATCGATTTGTACATTGATATTGACTTCAAGACGCCGATCGATGAAGCAGTTATCAAAAACTCGCAAATAAAGTTCAACCGTAACCGGAATAAAAGGATGAAAACTGTATATAAGAGCGAGCGTCCAATCTGAAGCTGAGAGCCATCGATCGATATCGAACCAAGCGTCATATGAATGCCGTGTGTTGCAGAGAAGCTTGTTCCCAGAAAATCGTTATCAGTGACAACAGGCAGTCCCTCTACTTTCTCCAGCGAGGTCGCGTCAGTTGAGGCATGGCCCAGTGTTTAGATGGGAGATATAGACAGTTGTGTCTCTAGCAGTATTGTAGAAACCTACACGGGTGGCATTTAGTGTAATTACAACCTTGCTGCCGACTGCACTTTTGGTCCGGAGTCTGCTGGGGCGAGAACGAGGCTCTAACTAGAGTGGAAGCAAGATGGCGACGACACTGAATCAGTGGCTCGTCGTTTACGTGATATTTTCTACATGTATTAACTACTTTGGAGGGAGTAATGGAGCGAAGATCTTACCAACACAAGACAGGTATGGTACTCGAGCAGTATGTAAACTTTCAAAAGTTAAGCCCTTTTTGAAAATATGGTATGTAATCTTGACATGTAAACACTGTGAACACTTGCCGGTGAATATTAGGAATCGGTCGGGCAATATCGCTATGTTTGGTGCCAGAATGATGCCCGCTCTTTCCTGGGTTTTCTCTTCCGTTTCTAAACACTGAACTATTTTTCTTTGCAAGGCTGACATTTTTGCATTGATGTCATAGTAACCACTGGTGCCAGTGACGTAAATCGCAAGAGTTCCTGTCATCTCTTTGATTCCTCCAAGGCATGTGGCTATATTTAGCTCATGTAATTTACAGATTCCATAACGGTTTCATGATGTTGTTAACACGTAGCTTTCATGCTTATAAGATCCACAACACTGATTATCGACTGCATGTGTTTACTTATTGACAAACGTGTAATTCTGTATATAGGCTACGTATGTATATTATAAGTAGTTGGGTTTGAAAGCAAAATAATATTCAAAGTATTTTACTTAATTTTGGATAAGTCAGATGTTAGGGTAAATGATGTAATCAGAATATCATGTTATTTTGTTGAAATAATTAAATTCATGATTGTAATAATTTTTCTCTATAAAACTCCTTTCATCAAAATTTGGCAATCTGTAATAAATGTTTAACCTTTTGTTTATATGATCAGTGAAACTGCTATAAAATTGTTTGTTGAAATCAATATGCTATACAGAAACTAACCATCAATTAACCACCAACAGTCTTTCGACCTGTTTTCAAAGTAAACATGGTTGAGGATACATTGCTTTACTGTCACAATCTGTTATTTTTAAAATATTCAATCAATTTTGTTTTTACTTGCCCATGTGCTTAATATAATTTTGTTATTGTCACTGCTAGGTTAATTAATCTACATCTTATATTATTATATCATAATGTAACCAATTTTGTAACCAATATTTATAAAAATTAAGGTTTTTACCTTTACTGGTTTTCTGCCTATGTAGCTGGGAAATGTTACCATAAATAATCAAATCCACATTGTACAAGTTTGGACATCTGAAGTCTAAAATTTGCCAATGATAGCCAATACGATTCATGAATTATGCAAAAAGACTGATGACTATATCTTATAGCAATGCAGTTTAATATAATTTCTGTTTCTCTCTAACTGTAAATGTTTCCCAAAGTGAGAACTATGACTCTTAATCAGACATTTCATTTAGAAGCAGTGAAAATTACTTAGCTTGTTCAAAAGTCTGGATGATAAGTTGTTTCATTCCAATGTCTTATTGCTCCCCAGAGTACACGGTTAGTTCCCTATGTTCAAAGTGTTGTCAATCACATTTGGAAATAGGTATTATCAATAGTGGGTCACATTTATTATTGGGTTTGGAATTTAGAAGAACATATTTTATCATGCTTATAAAGGTTACTGTTTTTAGTTGCAATAACTGTTTCTACATTCTACATTTACTATTGGAACATGAACATGAACATGACTAATGACATAAATGAATATATTTTTGGGAAGATAATATTATCATATAATTAAGTAATTTATCAATGTCAGTTGTTCAAACAAATCAATGTATTTTGTGTTTTTAGTTTTATGATCCATGTGATCATTAATCCAAAAAGATCATTCCCGAAAGTTTGTATTTCTCTACATTCCCAATAAATATGACAGATTCAACTCCTTACAGAAACAGAAAGTTGAGTTGAAAATGATTGAAAATGGATGAAGTTGTCAATATGTACTCGGTGTATATTCTTAAAGTTGCCAATTTGTCAAATATATTAAAGAAAGAGTAATGCAAGAATTTATTTATGTTACTGATGATGTGTCAAACTATATTTGCTATAATTTTAAATATTCCCACTCAACCAACCAACAAAAGCTGGAACTCGGACACTTAGGTCTAAATTTTCCCAAAGTTGAAATTAATCCAAAACATTAACCATAAAATGCATTTCTCAAAGTAAATAAATTATAACTGATGATAATATTTGGTGACAATATAATTCCTATATTCTATAAATTTGAATGTTTCCAATTAGCCACCTAGGAGTAGCTACAACTATGACACTCGTCACATAAGCAGATTATAGTTCACATTCATTGGTCTGAAGATCAATAACTGTGTCAATAATCCTGACAATGCGGTGTTAACTAGCAGCATATGCTGGAAGAGAAAAGTAACATCAGTACCGCTTAACAAGCACCAGGTGATCACAGTAGCTCTAACTTGATTAGCTTATTGTTTGAACACAATTGATCATGTTGTGTAATGCTGTTAACACTAAACTGCAAATGTCAAACTGACTCATTCACTCATTTAACTTATTCCAGCAATGGGAATTACCAGCTTATGAGCTAAACTGAATATATATCTGAAATTGTCATCCTATCTTATTCAATGAAAATTGTAGTTTTATGATTACTCTTACAATTTGGCGGACTGTACTTTCAACTGGATAGACTGGATATAAGCCTATATAATTATTATGCGCTATATTCCTTGTATGCTGATACCCTTTGTTATAAAATTCCTGACCAACAATAATTAATGCAGCTGATAAATGGTTAACTACAGTGTATCATGAAATATTTTGTAGCAGGGGTGAAATGGTTCGCAACTATATAAGTTGATTCATGGTGTTTTGCTTCTGGTCTGATGCATGGTGCATGGTTTGTACTGCATTTTATATTTTATGCTTTTAATTTCATAAAGTTTTCATCATATTTTAAGTTTTTAGAAAAAAAATTCTTCAGACTTTATTTTTATGAGTTAGTTGGTTTGTTGAATTTTTGGCTCTGTGTGAAATGAACTGTACCAAATATGAACTGAACCAAGGGTTCTGTGCGGCATTACCTACCGAATCAAGCTCAAATGAAAAGTTTTTGGCAGTTTTGGATTATAACTTACAATTTGCAGTTTATTGTTGGAATCTCAAGTTTGGAAATGAGACAATAGTTGTGCAAGACGTTACTTGTTTTCACGTTAGTTGATGCTTGATACCAGGTGTATAATGAAGTTATTAATCAAGTCTAGACAATATACTCAACCTACGTCAGACCTTGAGCTATATCAATATTTGAGCAATGATTTTATACTTACACTGTCTGCATCAATATATGTGTAATACTATTTTGCCTTATAGACACTTTCAAATAATGCTGATCAAGCAAAATCAATATGGAGAATATACATGCATTCCTTGCTATCAAGTTTACAACATATCTCAAATAAAAACATCACAAATGAACTTTTTGCATGTGTTTCGCTTCATCACAAAAACACCAGCATGGTGCATTAAAATTTCACATACATAAAAAATATTACAACCAAAAGTTATGATGCCAACTGGATAGCCCATGTTTTCCAAGCGACTAAATTCAGATTATTCTCTATGTGAGTGAGTTGTGGTTCATGTACAGTGGTTACTCAGAATGATTTAGCACTAATTAGTCAGAATAACTGTTGATGACAAAATTGACATACTTTACGTTACCAACTAGGGGTGACTATTGACCCAAAGAGACTATTGCGATAACGATAGTCTATTGCCACTTACTATTGCGATAGCGATAGACTATTGTAACTCACTATTGCAATAACTATTGCGATAGGTTTTTTGGTACAAATACGCAATAATCAGCTAGATTTCTTATAGGTTTAAGTAAAAATGTTTAATTGATGTAAGGACTATGGAACCAAAATCAGTAAAGAAATCATAAATGAAAACACTTTATTGTCATTTTGCTATTTCCTATCCCTAGTTCTTCCCTTTTGACCTTCTAAAATGGAAAATCTTGAATTAAATGCAGTGAGGCTTGTGTAAATCATTCATAATGAAGGGAAATTTAATTGTTTCGATAGTATCGATAGTTAACCTTACTATTGCGATAGCGATAGTATTTTTGTATATACTATCGATATAGTACTATTGCCAAGCCAACTATTGCGATGCATCGATAGTTCGATGTATTGTTACACCCCTATTACCAACTTCTGCTAAACTGTATATAATTTTCCCGTTTTTAATCTTTAATGTACATGTACCACAAAAAATTCATTCAGCACCTAAGGTTTTAATCTTGCAATCTCCTGTACAATAAGAATATCCCTTTGAATTTTGTTTAATTTCTCCAAAGTTAACCTGCTCAGTGCTCATACACTGATACAAGAGGAAAAACTACAATAAAGATGAAGCGTCTAAAGAGTCAATCCTTGTGTCTCATTCAGTGGACAAGCTTGACTGTAATTATGTTTACAAATTCCAGCACAGTGTTAATGTATTCAAGCCTGACTGTATAATCTAATAGCCTAGTAATTGTACACAGTGACCCTCATTGATTTATTGGTGTCGAGACGGTAATAAGTCATTTCCAATTAGATACAGTGGAAATTGTCTTGTGTGTCCTAAATATTAGATGATAGGTTATTTATATGTTCTTGTATCTAAGTTACTAATTCATGCAAAGGAGTTTTAAGAAGAACTAGGATTGCCAAGGCAATACTTAGGTCTTCAAGACTTCTGCTTGACCTTGAACTCCATGTTGCACTCTCAATTATTCACCAGTTTCTCAGCTTTAAAATGAGCTATGAAACATGTCTCTATCTTCAATAGTTTTTTTTACAAAAATTCTGCAAAGACAATAACCCTCTGAAAATGGAAGAATCCCTTATTAATGGATGACCTTTCTCATGATTAAGACAAAATGGTTAATATTTTCATACATAGTTGCAACATACAAAATATTGTGCTTTAATTTCCACTTAAGTAGATGTTATAATCATTTAGATTGCATACATAATTAATTTGTTATCTTTTTCTGAATATTCAATACTCAAAAATGCTGAAATATCGACCCCTTTGCGATGTTCGGAGCTTAACTATCAACATTTTGATGAAAGGGTTCAACGGAAACGTTGTTGCTCTTGAAATTGGGCATAAGGAAGTATGCACAGAATTGCAATAGCTTAATTACCAGTAGTTAAATATTTATGATTGTTTGAACCTTGCTGAAAATGGCGATTTTCGAAAAATGTCAAACTTCTATGACTTATCATATGTGAACAATGACAGATAAGTGCTTTGCATTTGTTTTCCTTCATAAATGGCCTTTCTAATTGAAAATGAGCTATTAAACGTCTTCCTATCTTCAGTAGTTTACGATCAATAATTCTCCAAAGGATGGACCCTTCGAAAATAGTCACAATCACAAAATTTTACTTTTTAGCTCATCAGGCCTGAAAGGCCCGATGGGTTTATGGCATGGCATGGTGTCCAGCGTCCATCCGTCCATCCGTAAACTTTTCGCTTTTTCGACTTCTTCTCCAGAACCAATGACTCCACAGAGCTGAAATTTTATGTGCAGACCCCTTGGCCAATGGGGATTCTAAATTGTAGATTTCTTGACCCCATGACCCCAAATGGGGTCACAGGGGTCACATCCTTAAAAACCTATTTTTATCTTCTTCTCCAGTTCCAAAAGGTCTAGAGAGCTGAAAAGTTGTGTGCAGACTGCTTGCCCCATGGGGATTCTAAATTGTAGATTATGTGACTGCGTGACCCCAAATGGGGTCACTGGGTTCACATCCTTAAAAACCTATTTTCATCTTCTTCTCCAGTTCCAAAAGGTCTAGAGAGCTGAAAAGTTGTGTGCAGACTGCTTGCCCCATGGGGATTCTAAATTGTAGATCTCGTGACCCCATGACCCCAAATGGGGTCACAGGGGTCACATCATTAAGACCCTATTTTCATCTTCTTCTCCAGTTCCAAAAGGTCTAGAGCTGAAAAGTTGTGTGCAGACTCCTTGGCCAATGGGGATTCTAAATTGTAGATTATGTGAGCGCGTGACCCCAAATGGGGTCACTGGGTTCACATCCTTAAAAACCTATTTTCATCTTCTTCTCCAGTTCCAAAAGGTCTAGAGAGCTGAAAAGTTGTGTGCAGACTGCTTGCCCCATGGGGATTCTAAATTGTAGATCTCGTGACCCCATGACCCCAAATGGGGTCACAGGGGTCACATCATTAAGACCCTATTTTCATCTTCTTCTCCAGTTCCAAAAGGTCTAGAGTTGAAAAGTTGTGTGCAGACTCCTTGGCCAATGGGGATTCTAAATTGTAGATTTCGTGACCCTGTGAGCCCAAATGGGGTCACAGGGGTCACAACCCCAAATACCTATTTTCATCTTCTTCTCCAGTTCTAAAAGGTCTAGAGAGCTGACTCTTTGGTCAAAGGTGATTCTTAATTGTAGGATTGGTGCCCCTGTGACTCCAAATACAGGTCACAGGGGTCATGATCTAAAAACCTTTTTTTTGCTTGTTACCAATGTATTACTTGAGATAACTTAGATATTCAACCTTAGATAATACATCAAATCCTGATGAGCTACAGAGCCCATGGCTCTATTTTTATCTCACTAAGCTGATTAGAGTGTCTGCTAATGAGTTAGGCTTCACTTCACTGTCTACATGCAGTAGTTTTTATTACCAATTACATCAATTGTCTGAAATTTGGTGTCTGTGACTTGTTAGCAGACATGTTAATCAGCATAGGTAGATACACATGATCTGATTTTTATTGTCGACGCAGTGTCCCTTTCAGCCTTGCAGTATTTCCCCTTCTAGGAAATCGGAGCTTACTATGCATTTCAGGTGTAGCAGTCCATTATCTGAGCAAGGATAAGCAAGGAAAACACTACAAGGCTTAAATCAGTCAGTAATTGAGACTAGCACGAGTTATGCCCTGCATTGGGAAGTTGGTGAAACAGTTGAAAATCTTTTTTTGAATAATAAGCTTTGAAATTTTACAATGACTAGCTATAGCAATGAATGAATTTAAAATTGTTGTCACCATGTAATGCTTTTGAATATGATTCATTAAACTTTTCAGGACAATTTTGTCCAATTTGTACTTGTTTAATCCATGACAATACACAAGATACAATTTGAAACTGGTTGGCAGATTAATGGTCTCTGAAGCTTTCTAATAAAACTTTTTACGTGAATCATCGATTTTGCCAGTCATTCAAGTTTAATTTCTACCGCTGCATGACATTTAGAGGCAAGATAACAACTTGCGGGGAAAAAACAAAGAAATCGTTTCTTTAATTATTTATTGCGAAAAGTTCCAGCACTTACCGTTCTTCCAATTGAAGCGTAATACATTCTCATTGTATCTTCATGGACATTGGTATCCGCATGGAACAAAAGATCAATTTCAAATACCAAACTTGTTTTATTTTCAGGGGAAATCTAGATTTGCTTACAATGGGTGAAACTTATTGCCTAGTGAGCCCATTACAGCTTAGTGGATGATGCTGAAATACTTCTGGGAATAGTCTCTTTATGAAAATTCAACCACTCACAGTGTACAAAATGGTGTAGCTAGACTTATTGATGGCAGTAACAAAAGATCACACATTACTCTTCTTATAACGTCTTCTTTTAATGTGCCTGTACACCACGGGCCAGCTGAGCCCCTTACTGTCTATAAAATCTTGTGATTTACTTTCATTAGTGCCATTCTCCTTACTTTAATACATCCGTTCTCCGTCCCAAATGAAACCAATTAATGGTCTCAATACCTCAAGTTAGGAGCACTTATTTCTTTTGTTAGTGATTTTGAGCTCTCTAATCATTGAAATATATATCACATTTATATATATATATATATGCATTGTGACATATAGTAATGCTTTATGACGTTTAGTTGACTTCATGTCATTTGCCTGAGACTAATGGTCAAAAGTAAGCAAGTTAAGAGAAAATACATTTTCATGATAAATATTTTTTGTTCTTGCAGCAGAAGGTTGAACAAAATTTTTTTTAAATTAAATTTTCAATCAATTATCCATATTACAAATTATAATAGTAAAATTATAAAAATGGATACAGCAGTTGTTGAATTGAAAATGGTTGACATTATTCATATGTTATGCCCTATTTGTGATGTTGAAGTTAGATTATTACGATAATTGGAATGGCATACTGGCTTTATAATTGTATTTCTTATTGTTCCGTTGCAGGGTGAATGAATGGTCTGATAGAATAGATAAACAACTGGATTATTTACTGTCAACACTCTCTGGCTATTACTCAGTGGCAAAGGTAAGTTTTCTGCAGATCTCAACTTGGCAATTGTTTTTATTATTTGATGCGAAGCAGTACACGGAAAAATGTATTTAAATAGAGAAATGTGTTTGTGTCACGTTTCTCATCATAGAAAATATCACAGAAGAGATTCAATCAGGTTACTGCATTCAAGGCAACATCTTAACTGTTGAAAAATGCAGCTTTGCCTAAATCGATCAAGTTGGCCAATCATGGACTGAAAACACATGAGCTTATAATACAGTAGAACACAAATATAGCGAACAAACGGATATAGCGAACAAGTCCCATCAAAAACCCTTTATAATACACACGAAAAGCAAACAGCGGATATAGCCAACTGAATTCATGGCTCCATGACGAGTAGTTTTCAATGTTAATGAACTTAAGTAGTTCTGCACATGAAACTCTAAGAAGTTAACATTCAGATCCAGCATCTCAGCTCTTGTAAACAGTGTGTAAAATAACGCCATCAGATGGTATAACCCTGTAACGTTTGGTCTTGGTTTGTAAATATTTGATGTTTTTTGTTAAGTTTTACAAGCACCTTTTGGGTGACCATTCTAATAGTATATTTCTTACATTACTTGTTATTCCCATCTTTGTCAATGCCTTAAAACATTTTTAGTAAGAAGGGAGATTTTTAATTTAAGACCCTACAAGTGGCACAGAAGCAGTGTATGTGTTTCTTTTTTTTTTTATTATACCTCTATTAAATTTGTAAGAATATCATTTGTCAGTTCACACCACGTGATCGAAAAATATATTTGTACATTGACCTCCGATTCCAGTGATGATGTCACTGACCTGAGATATTGAATCGTCCCGTGATTTGTCACGTGACAGTTTGTTTTCACGTTTGCTTTCAAGATGGCATCAACGCTGCTGGGTTCGATTTGACAAATTAGAAAATACAAACTATAGTCTGAAGTAGAAAACAAAAATTTTGGTATAATAAAACACTTAATCACTCATGGTGAGGTCATTATTTGAAATACAAGGACTCTCGGACCTGACTCCCTCGACGGTCTGACCTGACCTCCTCGAGAGTCAGGTCTCGTGTCCTTGTATTTCACATAATGACCTCACCATGAGTAATTAAGTATATAACATAGTCATTTGAATGTGACACATCTGACTCTGTGTTCTGCAGGAGTACCAGAATCAGTACCCGATAAGTCAAGGTCCAGACCTGGATGTAAGTGTCAGCTTCCAGGATGTCAATACGAAGCAGCTCGTACACACGATGGCCACAGATTTGTCACAGATGCTACAGCGCAAGATGACAGCACTTCAGGTATGCATATGTAGGGCTCAGAACTTTCATTGTTTTCACTGATTTCAGTAAAGAATCCGTGAAAAATAGAAATCTTTGTCTTCACTAGCAAAATAGTTAAACTTTGCCTCTGAAGATAAAAAGAGGCTCCTTCATGTAAAAGTTTCTTGGAGTCAAAGAACTGTCATTATAATTCAGTGATTTCAGAACAAGGTCCAAATTTATTGTTTATTGTCTTATTTGTTTCAGAATTCTGTTGATAAAGCAGAAAAAGCTGCAGCAGAACATAAATGGGATGGAGAACTTACTGTAAGTTTACCAGCAGCAGAAGCAGAATGTGTTTGGCATTCATTGAGTACTTCAAAAGTCAACAGAATGACCTTCAGTCAACAGGAGGTCAGAAAGTTCAATACCAAGAATAGAGACTAGTAACGAGCTAGCAGACTGGGTTTAATTACCAAGTCCAATTATCACCTTAGCTGCCCAGCCATTCTGAGTGTTCAGTCTATTGGGATCACAACTTGCTATCAAAGGGATGTATCCAGGGTTAGTTTCCGACTGAAGATGCTATTTCATAATATTCCTGGATGTGCAGGTGACGGGCTAAGTAATCAAGCACTATGTTATCAACTATCAACACTTATAGTAATAATGAAAATATATTTTGTAGGGCATATAAATTCACAAAAAATGTACTGAAAGAAAATTGAGTTTTGTATTTCAATTTTTTTCAGAAAAAAGATGTGAACTACGAGAATGCAAAGAAGATGATGGATGTAGAGTTACATTACAATGACAGATTTGATCAGAAAGTCAACTTTGACTTCTCCAGTGTCCATATTCCAGTGGAGATCTACGATGGTGGTGAGTACCAGCCTTCAGTGAAAGCTTATCAGCATGAGCTCATGTATTGTGCTGTGTGTGAGCTTATAATCTCCAATCTTTATCAGGAACAAGCTCGAAGAATCTTGGACGATGCCTTATATCTTATCTGGAACTTTAGATGAAACAATGTAGCAGGAATGAATTTTAGGCATCATAGACCCATGTGTAGCTTCTTATTAACTAGAACTTCTTATATAATAAATAAATAGATAGCACAGAAGAATCTTTATCATCATTGAGCCATGGAGAATATCTTAAAATCTGGAACATTAAATCATAGAAAGATACACAGATATTTCAGCTGATACACCATGAGCTTTTCTTTTGTGTTCTTAAAAGTGTATGTGATATGCGGCCTAGTATCTCTCTTGAGCTTATTGGTGTAATTTTATGAAAATTGACAACATTTCATGATCCTTTGCAAACAGTATGGTTACATGTGATGTAATGTTTGCTGTCACCAAAAAGAAAATAATTTATCATATATAATTGAACTAAAGCAATCTTGAATTCAAGAGGATATGAATTTTGAATTTGCATTAGGAATTTGAGAAAAAAAAAATACCCTTAAAAACTATATGTTTCAAATGAACCCTTTCCTGATGTGGAATAAATGTGAACATGGTAACATCCCATCAGAGTGAGTTTCCACAGAAATACACTGGAGGTAATAGCCCTTTAACCACCTTATAGTTTCATATATTTTCAAAGCTCCCTTATAGGGAGGATAACTGTAAGCCAATGCTAGTGTATGGTACTTATGGTGATCTTAGCACAAAGAGAACTACAAAGATTCTACTATGTCGTAGTGTGGGGTCCACCTCTTGGGCCAGACTCACTGGCTAATTTAGACCATGACCCATTTCCTTAACTTTCCTTTGCTAGCATAGTAGAGCACACTAAGTTTATGTGCAGTGCTCTGCTACACTAGCATGGGAAAGTTAAAGAAATGCAGCAAGGCTTAAATTAGCCAGTGATGGGGACTGGAGTAAGTTCTGTCTTACAGGGAAAGTTCTGTTAGGTCCTTTTGAAGTGCACTCTCTGTAGTTTGTTCTATTGATTGTATTTATTCAAATAACTTGATTATCAAGAACAAGTATAAAATGCAATGTGATTCATAGCTTATTGTAAACTTTTAATGAAATGTTTGTGTCGTGAATGTGTCATTTGACTAATACTTGTGATATTAGTGGATATTTACAAAATTTTATCATAGCTTTTGTAATGTTTGATGTTAAACATTTTATTATGTACATATTTTATGAACTATTCTAATTTTATTTATCTTTATTGTTCTTTTTTTTCCATAGAACTTACAGTTGTTATTCTTTAGTTATTAGAATACTGAGAATACATATTGAAATTTAGATTTTTAAATAAATTATCATTTGAAAAGTATAATGAGTGATAACTCATGTTTACTGAAGGTTTTGTTAAAAAAACATTTTTATACAAATATTGTTAAATATCTGTTTAAAATAAGCATTAATTGATTCATTTTAAAAACCAATTCAAATCTATGTTAGTGCCGAGAGAGTTATTCTTGAGCGTGATGTTTAAAATGTATTGTTCTTGTGTGATTTTTTCATACATTTTTACAGATATTTTTATTCCTATTTTGCAGTTGTTTGTTGCACGATGTTGATTCACAAAACTGCAAGAGGTACCTGACATTTCGCTTCCGTATATAGAAAACCAGCAGCAGTGTTCGAAACATAGTCACGTCCCTTGCACATCTATGATAATTTGATAAGAAATTACGGAAAGAAATGTATATTCTTGTTACTCTATATAAGTGTAACTTTGTAGTGTTGTAATGTTCTGGACGTAACACAACAACAAAACATTACTACATAATGGATAACATAGATTGCATAATAATTGAAATTTGTTTACATTTACATAGAAAAATATCTATCTTCTTTAAGATGTCCTTCTTTCTCTCTATTCGGCACAGTAGAAATAGATACCCACATACGCCACCCACACATTTCGAACACTGTCACTTTAGTTTGTTGTTGTACCAGTTACAGTAAAGCATCACGGCTGTTATGTCTGCCTGACAAGCATGATATTGACGATATCACATGGCTGAGTTCATGTCAATTTCATATCAATCACAACTTAACTTTTGTAATCATGCACATGTCATGTTAGTGATCTTATACCATCATATATCATAACTTTGTGCCAGTTTCGTGTTAGCTATGTTGATGCTTTACTGTTTAAACATCTTGCAGATTTGTGATTGCAAATGCCATGTGTGTTGGAATTGTGTGTTTCTGTCTTTGCAGTGTAATTGTGAGTTGGCATGCCAGACACGGGTGCTGATAAATAAGGAGATATGTTCTAAACTGAAATATGGACCCTTGTTTGACAAAATATTTGCTGAAGCAATTTCATTATAATTTATTCTTAAAAAACTTGCCTTATATATGCCTTATAACTTTTTATATCAAGTTAGTATTTCAGTCAAATTACAAGTACTCATCAACAAAGAAGGCACCCTCATTTATAATATTGAAATATTCAATAGTTCATAATATGATCCATATAATACATAAATTGAACCTTTTGAGTTAACAGTAATATTTGTCTGTTTTTATACGCCAACTCTTGTTCTGAAATTCAGACAAAATGTAAATGACCCTCTGTATATTAGTTGAACAGTGTTTCTTAATTCGTGGGACTATTTTCTTCTTCAGCCTTATTATGACCACCTGACTGGCCGTAATTTGATCCTAATGCAAGTAGCTGACTAGCTTATCAAATATCCTCATATAGATAAATTTAATAAATATATGTCTAGACAGTGGATCCAGGCTTAATAATTGATTGCAATTTTCATTCAGCAAATCACAAGCTTCAAGCTTTCAATTATGGGAATCTTAGTTCTAATGGAAAATGATTAATCTAGTTGTCCTACCTGCAAGTGTATTGTCGTATAAGTTAATTTGGGTTCTCTGAATGTTGTAACAAAATGAGAACAAATATTAAATAAGAATCGTTATTCATATAAATGGAAGATATTTAATTTTGAGATGAGTATTGTGTTTTTCTGTTATCATTGAAAATGGAAGTATAATCATCAAACGAATGAGTGATTTTGCAAAGAAAGAAGAAAAGAAATCATTTTCGAGGATTTAGTTAATGTTAAGTCTTACAAGGTTGCACCTGTAGAAGTTCTTTTCCCAAATAATTCACCCTCAGACTCTTTGTTGAAACAATAAAAGGACAAATGTGTGAAAAGTTTTGGAGGGCTGTTGATGGGCAATAGAAATAACTATTGTGTGTCTATGTGTCCGGGCTTTTTTTACCCGGATCATAACTCAAACATTGTTGATTACCTGTACATGAAAGTTTTTATATGTAACGATCAACCAGTGAAAATTTAGGTATTTTTCAATTTCTTGACTATTATTTTTGGTCGTGTCTATGGAAAGGCAACTGATTATTCCATATCCAAAGCAGAGCTCAAAAAGGCCAAGCTCAATGGAACTTGGCATGTGAAACAATCATCACCCGCAGGTGTGCTGTTCAGAATTTTCAACTTCTAAGTTTTGGCTGTTCCCTGGCGATACATCTTTATTTCGAGAACACAACTCGAAAACCGACTGACTGAGCACAAAAAAACTTGGGATTTATCGTTGTGTTTGTTGAATTTACAGTAACGATTTTCAACACAAAAAATTTTGAGTGAATATAGATTAGTTACCGAGTAAAGCTTCATAATCATTCTTCAATATTTTTCCAGTGGACTGGAGATGTAGCTGACTCTGTCTGCATGTTACCTTCAGAAATTCCTTCCCAAAATAGTTCACAATCAGTATTTCTTTATCAAGAAATGGACAAATGTCTGAACAATGTAACGTTGGAATCCAAAAAGTAATTGAGTCCTGGAACGTCTGCAGAAATGATTGGATGAATAATAACTATTTCTAATGAAGAGAACTTCAATAGAAAATACCAATTACCAAAAGGACAGATTTGGCAAACTGGTATTTATCATAATGACAGTGGTAGTTGTTCTTACATGTACATGAGTAGATGTCTAGATGTACACATATATATATATATGTGGGTTTTTTTTCAAATAGGGATATACATCTTCATTTAGATGTAATTGGCATTTGAGATTGTTTTAATGTTGACCAAATCAAGATATGTCAATAGAGACTCTAGACATAAGCAATGTTTGAAATTGCTGCATCATGGTTATAACAAAGATGTCATTATCCCACAATACTTTTACCATATTAATGGTTAGCAGACATCAAATTGTAGAAGATGTTTTTAACACCATGTTGCAATATTTATTCACAATAACATGTTGCATAAAATATGAAGCTTGGGTAAAATAAACTAATGTAACTTTGTTTTTCATGTAAAAGACTGCCGCTAAATATTTAAAACTGAGGTTTTCAAGTAAATATTACAGAACAGGACTAGTGTCCTAATGATCAGCTGAGTGAGTTATTTTGGACAATTAGGATTAATACAGGTCATGGAAACATGACAAAACCATGGAAAATTAAAATCATGTTTCCAGGCTTTGAAAAGCTATGAAAAATGGGCATCGGCATACATACAAGAAAAAAGGAATAGTCATTGATCTCTTATTTCTTGTAAAATTTCAAATCATTTTCTTATTTTCTCCCATCTGTCATTACTAAATGAATATATATATATTAATCCAGCAACAAAGTTATCGATCAGCATTCTGCTTGAACCTTGCTTGGTTTACCACGGTGATGTTTGAACTCAAGACAGTTCTGAACAACTTGTTCCATTGGTATGTTTACCATCTACTCAAGAATTTTCCCACTAAGTTAGCCACAAAGTGTCTTTAATGGCGTCTGTATATGTGTGTGTGGGTGGGGGGGGGGACACAGTGGTTGACATAAGGTGAAGAGATAAGACCCCAAACACAATGAGGGACTCAGCAGAATTGTCCTTGTAAGAACTGTTCTAAAATGGAAAAAGGTTTTGGTCCAATCCTACATTAAAATTCAATGCTGTACCTCCACTGTTTTGCAAGTTCTGGCTTACACTCACACCCACTTTTGTCACAATGGATAGATACAATGGTTTTTGCAGTGGTATATATAAGAAGTTAAATTCTCTTGACATTTACTCTGATGCTCTTGAATTTTGAGACAAACCCAAAATCACATCTCAAAGACAAAGACATACCGGTCATGTGTGCTTCTGAAACCTTCACTCTCAATCATACAATGTCAACTATGAGACTTACTCCCAACTTCTTACACACCATGTAGCCCTGCGGACATAGACAGTGCTACAGCTATTATTAGCCCTAGTGCTTTAACCTGGTTCCATGTGCAGCCCTGTCTGTCTCTGATAGATCCTCCTTGGTGAGACGAGTCATTTCCATCATCTGTACCAACAGAATCCTCCAGATTAAACTGGGAGGAAGATGATACATTGCCTGCATGGAGCTATTGACATGGTAAAGACTTGATTGCAATGTTGCTTACACTGGTTATGAATACAAGATGGCAGGCTGCTGACTGAATGCATCATTATGGGCTGCCTCCATCAATAAAAACACATTTTGAAGCAGAAGGATTTTATTGTGAAAACATAATCAGGCTGAATGGTGTTACTTGTGGACTGCAAAATTAGCAAATTGTGAATGGATTGAGAGTGTGAAATGAAGATCATTCTTTGAAGAGGGGATTCTGATGTTGACACGAGTGCCTATTTATCATCCTGTGTTGCCTGTATGATGTGATATCTATTGATTAAAGCCTTAGATCTCTCAGGCTGATAATAGAGGAACTCACCATGCACTCATATTGAAGTGCACTGCATTTGAAGGCAAAGGATTGAAAACAAATTTCTCTTCAAACACAACAAATTAGAATTGATCAAGTTTGATTTTCGTGATGTAATTAAATTTTATAGGATTTTTGTTGTTGATAAATTGATAATGAATGCTCTTTAAATAGTTGAATTTGATTCAAATGTTATGAGATTATCTGATTATATTTGTTCAACTCTGTCATGATGATGAAACTGAATATTAATCTTTCCCTGTTCTATTAAGTTACCTGTGAATATTTGATTAAGCATGAAAAGATTAGCAATGTCATCCGAATTTTCATAAGAAATAGATTCATCAGCTATCAAGGCCATTTTAATCACAACAACTGAAAATTTAGTCTTCAAAAATATTTATGTTTGTTAATCAATGTTGAAATAAGACTGCACCGATAATTCAGAACTCTTCAGAATTCATAAACTGTTCTCATTTTCCTTTGTTCGTGGGTGCTTTGAAAAACATTCTTTGCTGCTACATTTACATTTGAGATTTAGTGATATGTGTCTTACATCGCTTTCAAAATTGAGATTTAGTGATATGTGTCTTACATCGCTTTCAAAATATCTCACATATATGACAGCAGTTATCATCACTGCAGAGTCATCCTGCAATATATATTGTTGCTGCATTTGGATGAAACCTGTTAGATTTGGCTGGAACTAACAAGTCATCACTATTACATCAGTGATGAAGTTGAACTTCAATGTTCCAAACATTAATACTACATACAAAACACTACTCTACAGTAGAACAGGATTTTATCTGGGGCGTGTTGTTCCTGGATCATTTCTGGTCATTCATATACATTTTGTAACAGTTTGAGTTCCTGGACCAAGATTTTCAGAGCTCTTTTATCACAAAGAAAGTTGTAAGTACCGTACATTAGAATTGGTCTACTACCGTCTTAGTGCTAAGAGAGCATGTAGAATCTTGCTGTCTGATATGATTCTATTTCTCTAAAGAATTGTCTTTAGTTTGAATTTTCTATAAAACACATTCCGCCATAAATATTTTACTTTTTAGGAGATAGCAAAAGTATTACATTTCAGTGTTGCAGTTTATCATCCAAAGTGTGAGATCAAGCGATAATGACTCACATTGCTATGATGTCAAATAACTGATGACATCACAATGCCATGATGTCATAGACAAGATGACATCACAATGCTATGACATCACCACATTTTTAGTGTAAAGACATTGTTATGCTCAGAGACATACAGTTTTCATTGAAAGTAAAGAGGAGTAATTTTGGAGGATAAATAGAATCTAACACTTGTGTCTCCTAATATCAAGTAAAAGTAAAATAACTTTTGTCAACTCGTGTTGATATATATCATATCATAAGTTATTTTGGTGAGATCCTTTATTTATCAATAGCTTGATACCTATAATGTAAGTCAACTTAATGGGATGCTTTCTTGGAAAGATGTGAATAATGACAACTGATCTGCTATTACATAAATGAAAGTATCACAATAGCAACCATTAATAGGTACAATAACAAAATTGTAATGGATTTCTATACCTTGAAAACCTGTTTGTGTCAACCCCTCTCTATTGTCATATACAAATACCGTAGTTTTATTTCCACTGGTTAATATAAATTAAAATGGACAAAATTAAAGGTTTATTTTAGATGAAAAGAAATTTCAAAGGGATTTTTCTGCATTTATGCTGGTAATGTGCAGCAAAATAACTTGTTTGCAATATGTATTATAACAGCTTTGATAACAGTAACACATGCTGTTTGGTTTTTAAAAATCCCCATAACCATTCTCTTATTTTGAATGATATAATTTCAATGTTTCCAGAGTTGTATAATGGAGTAGTTTGTAATAAAAACAAGGTTACTTGTGATTTACGTTCTGTCAGTTACCCCTTGGTTCACGTGTTTATGTGTGAATTAGCCTATTGTCTGCTTGCAACTTGTGATGCTGCATTATGGATGTAGATTCTCACACAGCAAGTGAAAGGAATGATTTTTCTCTAAATGTTGACCATCTTGATGGTTTTGTTGCATGCAATCCAGCCATTAGGCACAGACTGAACCAATATTGTCCCAGCACATTGTTGATTGCTACTTTGTTACTGATATTACTCTTCTCTCCTCCATAAATATTGTTCTGTCTTGCAGTGAACATCAATCAGATCGATTTTTATATGAAACTCTTTACATAAGCCTTGAAAAAATAATGAATGCCATTTGCGAAAGACATGAAAACAAAGTAGATGGCACTTAGTCTGAAATCTAAGAAGAGTGATTTTGAGACGTGAAGAAGAGTTTCAATTTGTAGATAAACGTCTTTATAATAACTGCCTTTGATTCCATGTACGGGGATTAATTGATATGCATTATCATTGAAATGGTTTGCATGGAAAAAATTCCTTCCCCACTGCATGTAAGCTCTTTTGATTATGATGATAAAACAAATGTAGCGTTCCATGTTCGTCATTGGGTCACTGCTAGAAGTTACAGCCTCAAGTAAGACTGATTTTATGGAGCTAAATGGCAGTGATTTTATCTATAGCCTTATTTGTGAAGATATTGATCTCTTCAGAGAAGTAAGAATCCCTATAGGATTATTGATCAGGCCTGTGGTTTTATCTCCATATTTGGAATACTGAGAGGGAGTAACTCAGCATTAATGAAACTGATTTTTTTGGATGAAATTAAATCATCTCTTCCAAAGCTTTTACTATCAATGAAATATCTATTTTTATTAAGGATTGATTATGTATAGAATTATGAATTGAAAAATTAGTTTGTTCAGTAAAACTTCAAACAAATATATGAAAAGGATGAAATGAAATCATTCAATTGATGTATTACTTTCATGCAAATATTTCATATTTCCAGCTTCAAACTTATCATTTATTTTTGCTGTTATTGGAATGACAATTTAAATGGACCTATGTATTTCTAATTGACCGAGAGAAGACAAGGTTGACATCATTTGTAAGGCGACATTGCTTGTATTGCAGATCTGGAGATCCTGAATGGACTCAACTGGACGTCCAAGCTGGACCGAGTGTTTGAGGAGAACTACAAGAAGGATCCTGAGATTCTCTGGCAGTACTTCGGCAGTCAGGCTGGCTTCATGCGCACTTATCCAGGTATGATTCCAATGTTGATCCTCAGGATCACTGAGCTAGTCAGGCTGGCTTCATGCGCACTTATCCAGGTATGATTCCAATGTTGATCCTCAGGATCACTGAGCTAGTCAGGCTGGCTTCATGCGCACTTATCCAGGTATGATTCCAATGTTGATCCTCAGGATCACTGAGCTAGTCAGGCTGGCTTCATGCGCACTTATCCAGGTATGATTCCAATGTTGATCCTCAGGATCACTGAGCTAGTCAGGCTGGCTTCATGCGCACTTATCCTGGTATGCTTCCAATATTGAACCTCAGGATCACTGAGCTAGTCAGGCTGGCTTCATGCGCACTTATCCAGGTATGCTTCCAATGTTGATCCTCAGGTTAATGAGGCAGTCAGGCTGGCTTCTTGCGCACTTATCCAGGTATGCTTCCAATGTTGATCTTCGGGATCATGAGGCAGTCAGTTTGGCAGCTGTAGGATCACGGTGTTTCTGTAAATACAAAATTGAAAAGCATTGTCTTTTAGTCAATTAATGCTAATAGCGTTTGATTAAAAGGCTATTTGAAAATGATACTGATAAAAATGATATGTTTTTTTAATGTTTACTCAGATTACCCTGTTATTATGTACATGGACAATAATTGTTTAAAAGTTAAATGGACAGCAAGTGACCTCATGACTTTCTGCATTGTGTGTTCAAAATCAAATGTGTGTTGTAAAATCAATAAATAAATTTATCGTTCTAATTTGATGAAATTAAAATGAACGGGTGAATAGCATCCTAAAATATTGCTTGTTTGAGATCAAACCATATCTCCTAGGGCATAATTGAAATGTTTTGATAGTAAATTTTGCACAATATCCTGGCAGCATAAAATACATGTCATCACAAACTTTTACATAATCAAGAACGCGACTCACAGAGGTATGACATCACAATGCTGATCCCTCTGCACTGTTAGTCTGATGGGAGTAATGTGTTTAATGATGTACAATTATCATTGAAAAATACTTAATGAATGCCAATTGAGTTTTAACAGATCATGTTTGTAAAATGTTGTTTTGGTTTATGTCAAGGCAAGGCGTTTATCCATGTGCTCTTCTTTCCATCAGTCCACCTCCCATATGTGCATATATGTCAATAAACTTTCTAACTTCTTCTTAGAATGACAGACTCGATGAGACTAAATCTTGTATAAAAGTTCCATTGGGGACTACGTACATACAGTGTAGTTAAGATATTTACTATCCCCAGAAAACTCTTTGTATGACTTTTTCGACTTTCAACATTAAAGTATTCTTGTTCAAAAACCTAAGTATCATGTTTTTGATACATTGTCTACATATTCATCGATTTTTGTTTGTTGAGATATGGATATGTTAGGACATTCCGTGTAAGTGAAGGACATGTATCAGTGTCAGAATTACTTGTTTATACCGGTAGGGAATTTGTTTTACAGGAACATCCTTGTCTCCATGTTTAAAAATAACCTGGATTTATAGTGCTTGTCAAATCTCTTGACGGATGAGTGCCATGAACAGAAGTGATATAGATTTTCTGTAGGGTTATGAAAGTTACTCTGGTAAAAGTGAGGGAATGCAATGTGAGGGGTTTATGACTTTATGGAAGATCAATACCTACTTTGATATAGGGAACTATGCAATGTTGATTAAATCAAATAGAAATTGATTTTGATAGTAATTATCTTTTGACTTTTACATTTTATCATATATCACTTTAGGTATAGATGTGCTTGCAGTTCATTCATCCGAACATTGATCCCCAATTTTTTTACCTTTGTGTGATGGTTGAGGTCATTCATTTTTGGGCATTTTGAAAGTTAATCACTTTGTATCTAATCATCTTGCAGCAAGTGCATGGGAGACTCGCGGCCCAGTTGACCTGTATGATGTTAGAAGACAATCATGGTGAGCACACTTTCATTGCACCATTTGTTTTCCCTCTTACCACTGGTATAAGTCATTTGTAAATTGCAAATCTTCAAATTGCTTTAGGTACAGCCACAATGAGTTTTAGTGGAAAAACTACATTAATTGCATGTTGATGATTATATCTGCATGTTTCCTAATTGTTATTGTGTGTGATTTACTCATTTATTTCATTTTGATAAGTTAACTATTGCTTTAACTGATGAAAAAAGATCTAACATGTCTGTAGATAGGTTTAATACATAGCTGTGCTTCTTGTTTGTGCAGGTATACCCAAGGCTCCAGTTCTCCTAAGGACATGATGATCCTTATAGATACGTGAGTACATTCTTTCCCTTCTAGGATACAATGCTTTCACGTACATGTTTTTTTTGTATATTGTGTAATTAACCTCATGCTGGTAGTGCATAAGATAGGTCTTTTTCCATATTGATTTAATTTTGTCTAAGAAAGGCTGGTAACCATATATGTGAATGTTATCTCAGAAATCAATACAAATAGCTGCTGGCGTCTAAATTTACTTTATCAAAGCATTAATCATTCGGCCGAGTGTATTTCTGAAGCTACTAGCCAAAATCCAATCTAACGAGCCAAATTTATTTGGACTTGTTATATTTATGTTTTCCCAGCTCATCATCTCTTTCCAACATTTGGCTATTGGATCAGTGCCTATTATGAACATTGTTTTGTTAAAGCTATTCCATTTTGTATCACATGTACATGACAAATTACCTTATGCAAGCCATAACATTCAAGTCTCCATCACTGGTTATTTAGGACTTGCTGCAATTCCTTTACTCTCCTGTGCTAGTAAATCAGAGCCTACTTTGCAGTTCAGGTGCAAGAGCACAAGCAAGTAAAGGAAATGTGGCAAGGCTTAAATTAGCTAGTGATGGAGTCTGGCACAAGTCACCCCTTCAGTAGGAAGTTGGTACATGACCTTTCCAATTGTACCACAATTCAATAGAGATCGTACCATACTAGGATCACATCTCTTCTCTCACCCTACAGGAGCGGCAGTACACACGGTCAGGCCCTGCAGCTCATGAAGGTTGCTGTCAAGTCTATTCTGGACACACTCGGGGAGAATGACTTTGTCAACATTGCAAAGGTGAAATTGTTAATTCAACACTATTTATATGACTATCCGCTCTAATTATGTTTCAATGAAAATGCTTTGGTATTACTGTCTCTATGAACATGTTCAAAGTCACTGAGAGGAATATCTGAAAAACTATTTGTTGATTTTGTACAAATTGTGGACTGCTGCATTTCGAAGGCATCTGTCAACACTTCATCAGTTTTGATGACCTTGAGGGTATTTTCAAGATCACAGTAAAGAATTGTTCTATATCAAGACAACATTTGATTAATGTCTTTCACTTTCACATGAGACACAATGGCCTTGGCTTGTTTAAACTTTTGTGCTAAGATATTCAACATGTCATGCAGCTTATGATAATCTTAGTGGTTAGGGAATTTAAGAACCCTCACGCAATTTGATAAGTTATTCAAATTCATGGATTATTCTTGTTAGCTCATGTATATTTTTCTCCTTTCAGTTCTCATCTGATGCTAAGTTTGTCAGCCCATGTTTCAACCACACACCCTTTGTACAAGCTAACTACCGCAATAAACAGGTAAAAAAAAATTTGCAACAGATTTATCTCAAAACTGAGATAACACATTGTAGTTAGCTCGTTAGCTCTGAAATTCAAATCATGCCAGGAGAGTGTCTGCTTTAGAAAACTGTTCTTCACGCATTGATATTCAAGTGCAATGCTACACAGGAATTCAGTGCAGTAGCACCTTTGGTTTTGCTAGCTCTAGCTAATGGTCAAATGTTTCATTGCAATGAAATTTCTTCCAGCCTTTCTCCATGAAATAATACCAGCTATCTTGATAAAATGAGGAACGTGTTTAACCTCAAGCTGTCACAATTCAGCATTAAACCAAGATTGTTTTCTTATTATCAATATTTACCATTTTACAAGATTGTAAAGCTTAGTTGTGTTCATACTTTATTATTACTTACACTTTATTCCTTTAGAAACATGACTGAAGGTAATTGAAGTAACCTGAAGTTTCAAGTCATGTAATTAATGTTCCAGAGATTGTCCAATGATGTGAACCTTCTGGATGCCAATGGAATGGCAAACTTCAAAGCTGGTCTTACATTTGCATTTGAACAGTTTGCAAGGGTAACATTTTTATTGAACTATTTCATGTTGTCCTTTGTATCAAATAAAAATGAAATATTAGAAAGACTATCAACAACATGCATTCCTTGTTAAATGTTTCTATAAATGGTTAACCAAGATCAGAACTTAACTACAGACACTAAATGAAATTATGAGACAGAAAAGACATAAGGAGGTCTGTATTTGTGTCAGCACCAAGGTTAGGTTTTTCGAGGGAATCACACAATTTCCGCTATAAGGACAAATCCTGAGGCCAGGTAAGGGACAATTTCACTGTAGATACTGACCCATACCTTCAGAGTCTGGTACCTATTGCCATCACTAATGGTCTAATCACCTTCACATACCTGTTAAACCCAGAGACGTCAGTCAGTGTGAAGCTATGGTCTATTTGTCTCCAGGTCCATCGGTCAAGGGGTTGCAATATACATTCTTTAAGTCACGTTTGAAGACAAACTGTAATGACATTTGGTGGTGTGATGACATAATACAAGAGGTTTTAGCATGTTGGTGTGTTACTTTGAATTTAAATAGAGAGATGAAATGCCCTGCAAGTCAACAGACATGTGCTTATCACTGAGCTTTATAAAGTTGTGTTTTTACCTGCAGTTTGAGAGGAATGAGAGTGACCCTGGGGATGACAACCGTCAGTTCGGTGCGTCCTGTAACAAGGTGATCATGATGTTGACTGACGGAGGTACTGACAATGCTGAGGAGGTCTTCAAGGAGTTCAACTGGCCCAACAAGACTGTGAGGGTGTTCACATACGCTGTGGGACCAACAGCCAACCCAACCAATGCCATCAGGTGGATGGCCTGTGCTAATAGAGGTACGAACACTCCTGTTTAGTCAATAATGGCTTATGCTTATTCATTATGATGGAGAAATTTCAAACTTGCTGATTTAGAAATAATGTGTGAAAACCTTATTACATCCTTCAGCCTTGCACCATAGTAAGATATCAGAATGTAGATAGGTTTGTGATATGAATGAGAGTTCAAATCTGTAGACTAAACTTCATCTGCCATCAGTGACTTACATTTGACAACTCCAGCAAGTCATTTCTAAAGACTAATTTGGTTCTTTTAACCAACCAGCAGAGTAAATAATAGATTCTCTTATGTTAGTAATGATGTCGATGACATTACAGTTTTTATTCGTCCACAGGATACTTCTCCCAGATTCCTGCCATGGGAGCCATACGAACAAGGGTTCAGGTAGGAACTGATTTACACTCATCTTTACAGTCTTGATTCTTACAAGCATCAATTGTTGTTATTTAAACATTTAAGATGTCCTAATTGAACATGATTTAGTTAAAGGTGAGATGAAATTGACAAATGGCTTCTTGAAAAGAAGAGCTATGATTGACCTTCTGTGATATTAAACATACCATCTGGTCCAAAATTAACTTCATATTATTCAGTATCTGTAATTATGTACCATTGTGCATGTCCAGTGCAAGAAACATCATAATTCCAAATCCATATCTATGATATCTTGTTACTTTTATCATAGTCAAGATGAAAGATGTAGCCAATCTTCAAAGGCCACTTCAAGTAAATATTCTGCTTGAAGTTATATGAAATAATTTCTTAATGAAAAGAGTCGTATGAGAGTATGCATAAGCTGACAGTTGGAGTTGGGTGGCGTATTTCAGGAGTATGTAGGTGTGTTGGCTCGCCCACTAGCTATACAACACATAGAACATGCTCAGTGGAGTAGCAGCCATTCCAGCCCCTTTATGGGCGCCAGCACCAGGCCGGTATCGTATACACATTATACAGCCACCCTGTACCTTTCATTGTCGCTTCGGTGCAGGGCTTGGGCTCTTGGTTACTAGCAGAATCACCTTGATTAGTTTCCTAGACAGTGGAACATCTTTTCATCTCTTGATGGCTTAAGTTGTCCTTTCTTACAGTTTATACTAGACATTTCACTGGAACCTTGACCAGACATTTGTGAGTGTTATAAGGGTAGAGAAATGATATAGAGTGACATATACAGCTTTACACAAATACTCATCCATACACTTCAATATACCTATCTCTTACATGTTCAACATGTTTTGGTTTTGTATGTTTCTTCATGTTTCTTTCGTTTCATACAGTAATCGATGCTCAGAAATACATCTCACTTTGTTTCTTCTTACCCTCTAGAATCTGTTTTGAATCTTTCATGTTTTCTTCATTTTTCTGTCGTATGGTTCTCTTTTATCATTTGTTTGTCTTTCATCCTATAATTCTATCTTGGACATCCATAAACTTTTCTCTTGCAGTATTTTGTTTCAGGTTATATTGTGTATTTTACCTCAATTTATTCTCCATTCTTTTCAACAACCACACAGTATACAATCAATCAATCTCACTCTCACAGACAAGAAAGTGAAGAAGAATAAAAGTTCATAAAATTCAGAACTCCTAGATCCACAGACAGAACTGACAAAGCCAATGAAATGCATGTGTTTTATTACTTGTGAAGCAACAAGGCATGGTGCTTTCACCATTTTTATGCTCCTCTTTATCGTCACCAATACATTACAATTGTCCACTTTGGTTCTACTGAAAACACCCATTATTAGCCAGGTAGACCAATTTAGCCACTTTTATTCCAGATCTAATCTTTTAAAACAAGTTCATTCATTTTGTGCATGAATGCTTCATCTGAAAATGTGTTACTGCACACTTTGTCCTTTTGAATTTTACACTAGAGCTAAAAGGTGTGTGTTCTTCAAAGGGAAACCATCTTAAGAAGAATAACAAAGAGATATTTGAGAAAGTTTAAAACTTACATAATTGATTACAAACCAAAATAATTAAATTTGTGTCAATGTTTCTAACTTTGTGTGAACTTTTACAGAGAGTATATATCCACGTGTGATCCTAGATAGATCAGTGGTATAGATGAGGTTTTCTAGCAGTTGATCACCAGACACTGTGCAGAACTAACCCTCACTGTGATAGAGTCTAGAGGTCACTCTCACGACTAGATGAGGCAACCCCGACGTCCTTCTCTATGTGTTCCATCTAGGTTCTCGTCCTAAAACAATACTTCATCTAGGTTCTCGTCCTCAACAATACTCCATCTAGGTTCTCGTCCTAAAACAATACTTCATCTAGGTTCTCGTCCTAAAACAATACTTCATTTAGGTTCTCGTCCTCAACAAAACTTCATCTAGATGTCGTTCCGCTCAATCTTAGTGTGAAAATCTCTCTTAGCCAGTGCTATTGAATTGATTGGAAGGTTATGATAAACTAGTGGAAGTGCAACTGATTTTAAAACAGTTCGCTATAGATTGGTACCAGTACTTGGAATATAACCCATTCTCATTAACAAAGAACTAAATACAGGATATTGAACAAATGCTAATAATGGCCATCAGAACGTGACAACAAAGATTTATGTTGTTTTCCATGAACAAGTTATGGGATATATTTAGCATTGGAAGATTGTCAGTTATATAGTGTTTTAGGACTAAAATATTATCCTCGCTTAGAATTTTTTAAACATGTATAGAGCTAAATTGCCATTACATAATCAAATGTTTGAGTCATTCAGTGCTAAACTTCAGTCCACTTTCCTTCTATTCGTTGAGTATACACACAGTAATAGATATTATTGTATGATTCATTTTCCTAAAAACTTGACCTTTACTAGATGGAGTGGAATTAGAGTGAAAACCAGAAACTCAACATCTCCTCTATCTATGACTGTTCTCTGCTCAATTTTCCCTTTCACAGTTATTTCTCCTTCTGGTAATATGCCAGACAGCCGTTTTGCTATGAAAATGTGAAGCCCTTCTTCTCACCTCCCTGCTGTATGAATATCGAGTATGTCCTGTAATCTGTCATCTCCAATGATTCTTTACAGAGAATTTATCCAACCATCCACTTATCAATATTTGATCATTGATGTTTTTCTTTTCATCTGAGAATAAGAGAAACTGACTGAAACCACATTTTATACCTTTCTACCTAAACAACCCCAGTCCCTTCTCATCTGCGCCACAACCATGCACAAAATGGAAGCTATATAATTGAACCATTGTCCGAATCATTCAATGATTCAGAACTCTCCTTGCCAATCAATTTTAAAATGTCAAATATTAAAACCAAATTTATTGAACCACTATTTCTTCCACTTGTCAAACTCCATTTCTCGCAAAAGCTCTGTAAACCATTCCAAAATGAGGCAAACTACATGGAACCACAGTCTACCCTTTCCTCCCTCCCCCTCCACCCTGCTGATGCTGTAGTGATGTTGTCTCCCACAGGAATACACTAAAGCCCTTGTGGGACCCATGGAGTTTAGTTACGGTCAGAATATCAACTGGGAAGTCACTCGGGACCCTCATGTAAGGGTAACATAGATGATGCCTGCACAGAGACAGGACTGGACCATCCTTAACTCTTAGTGGAACTAAGTTGAAAACAGCATCTCTCTTTAAGTCTATTAAATAATAATTTTATCCATGTCCTTTTACTTATTATTGAGAATTATGAAAGGATGAATGATAGAAAATTTCAAAAAGATCATGACTTTAAAAAAGCTCATAAAGCCTTTGATGTTGAGCTCTTACATTGTCCAAAATCATTTTACACTTAAAGAACATGTTATCTAATTGTTCATTTGGTATGATATCCTGATATGCTAATCACACAGATATGAGTCCAGGTGTTTGGCTCATAAGGCAGTGTTCACACCTGCAGCACTTGATGTAATTCCGATATGGCTCCAGTCCTGTCTGAGAGTGTGAAACACAGCATGGCATTGTTGGTTACCATGATAACAGACATATTTGAGTTGATAACCCTCTAATTGCTAACCATGACACTCGACTGCATTGTGGATGTGAGAGCATTCCCATCAGAGTGACGTACTACTGTTATCGTGTCCTCTTTCATTTTATTTGCAAATTGATTTTCTTTTATTGAATGACATGCCCGAGGTGAAGGATGCAAGATGGTTTTAATATTGAATGCATTGACATGTTACAAGATACACTTGCCTGGTGTGGGTTGCTGTTTGAACACCTTTATTCATCAGAGGAAACAATTAGACTATAAAATCTTACAATCTGATCTGTGTACTACATGGGCTCTTTGTGCTTCATCGTGTAAATTTACATATTGGTCGAAAATAAATTTCAAATTTTACAAAGTGAGAACAAGTTTTCTTCATACTTAGAAGTGAAATTATTATTTCAAGTGCAATTTTGAATATAACCTAAATCATTATCCACATTTTGGCTCTCAAAAGTTTGCCAGTGCTATGTTATTCATTTAAGCAGATTTGAACTGCTGATGTAAGTGTTATTTTCATATGATTGATTAAATTTTCATTTTCACAATTATAAGCGATCAAAGCTAAGTTTACTGAAGGTCTTGAAGACAATTGTGATTTTCAAATTCAATCTAAAGTGAACATTTGAATGTCACACAGCAGGTTCTTTGCTTTGATGATAAATGATTAGTTATTTGATGTCTTTCATCTAACTAGAGAACACATGTGGTACACAGTTCAACAATTTCTAAAAATGTTTGATGAAAGTGGATGAAAATTTTAACATTTTTCTCCTATAAATACTTTCTACATTTGTTAAATTTAATTTTCAAAGGAAAACCAGCCATCAACTTATATAAGATTTCCTAAAACTTTACTTACTGAAAAAGATTTAATGAATGAAATATTTTCAACTTTCAAAGCACTCTTTCATATCAAACCAAATGCTTTTAAAATTAGCTGATCAGTGCGTTCTTTTGATGGCTGTTTTTACCTCATATTGACTTTAAAACCAGTGATGACACTTGCATAGAGGTCTTCTGGTCATGATATCATTAAGCCAAGCCAATGTTGTTACTGAAGATGAAATAAGTCTTCCCTTTGATCTTTAATATATTACAAAGGAACCACAATGAGTGCAAATTTAATTAGGCATTAAAGGAAAGAAGTCTCTCGTGAAATTGCATTATCTTTTGGTCCACTGACAAGAAGCACAATTAATAATAGCCAGTCCTTTAATGTGATCTTGAATATGGTCTGTCATTAAAGGTCAGTCCAAATAGGTTTTTATTGGTATATATACTGCCTGTTATATGAGGTTGTTTTCAGTGTTAATATTGGCTTGGCTCATGCAACAAAGAGTGTGAAACAATGTTTTGCTTTTTATGTTTTCCATGAAATGTCATGTATTCATATACTTATTTATTATATGTTTTTCAGCTACAAATAACACATTGCAGTGTGCAAATAAGGTCTTGATATATCAATGTTTCAAAATGTTTCAAAATTTGTAAAGTGAATTCTTACCTTTAATATAAGTGCCATCGGTTCAGTATGAAGTAGTACATAGATTAGACATGGTTATGTATTAGTGATATGGCCTACACAAACTGATGCATTTATCAGCAGTGCACAAAATAGTGTTTAATGGCCCTGGAGCGTGGTGTTTGTAAAATAATCCAGCCCGTCAAATTGGATCGATCCTGCATTGCATAGACACTTAGTATATCGTAACTCCCAGACAGTCTTTCTGCTTACTCTTGCAACTGGTAACATCTGAAATTGAACAGCATTTGGTTTCAGGGCTAGCAGCTAATTCTAAATCTATTTTTTTTATTGTTTACAATCAATTTGATACAGAAAAATACTAAAAAGACATATTGGAACTAGAATTCTGAAAAAGTTATAATAATGCAGGCATAACCACAATGAAAGGAATGATAATTCAGTTGAAAGGAAGCTGAAATCATATTGAAACCAACTTCCCTTGCAAGTCATAGCGTTAGCCAATCTTGATCACTGGCTAATTTAAGCTTTGCAGCATTTTGTTACATTTTCTGTGCTAGCATAGCTGTGTGCTGTCCCTAAACCTGAAGTGCAGCAATGATGGAGACTGGTTATGACCTGCGGGGGCAATTGTTCTGAAACTGAAATGCAGAAAAGATGTTTTAAATATTTATAAAGGAAATCAACAAAACATTTTTACCTGAATAACCGAAGGCTAAACTTCCATGATGTAAATTATTAAACTGTCGGTGTAGAGTAAAGTTGCACATTTTACAAAAATTATAATAAACTGTATATAGAGATACTGGTACACTGTGTATCTGCGTAAATTTTTGAAAGGATTTACTGAAACCTAATTGCTTTTAATATCCCTTCATGAAATATCTCCTATTATCTCATGTATATATTTGACAAAATGGGTCAATAAAAAAGAACCAAGTTGAGAGTGAGAACTAAGTCTGAAATATTTAAACAAACAACTATGGTTTATGAAAGTAGTAACAAAGGAAAACTTTGACATTTTCAAAAATATTGTTAACATTTGGACACAAGATGACCTAGCTAGCACACTGCAATGTATGTGTATACCTACCTCTATAGGTGTAGCTGATTTGTGCATTTGCTTCATTAAAGGAATACATACCAGTTCTGAGTCGACCTCAGGTTCTGCAGAATGCCAAGCACTTTGTTTGGGGTAGCATATACTACGATCATCTGGTACTCATACCTACCTATACCTACCTACCTACATAGTGCTATAGTCCCTATAGACATTGTCTCGTCCTGTTTGTATCACCAGTAACAGTGTAGTCAGTCAGTGTATGTGTATTGTGCAGACTTATCTTGCTGCTGTGTAATATGTAAGATTGTGAGTGAATACACCCAGTAGGGGTACCTAACATAGATTCATTTTAAATTTATAGGTTTCAAATTTAGATACATTTTAATTAAATGATGATTGGATTGTGTTTAATGGAGGATAAGAACATTTTTCTATTTTTGTATAAGTTCTCAGAACAGATCTTTTAATTTATGAATTCTGAAAATTCCAACAAATGATGACGTTCATCTTTGTTTCAATTTCTTAAAAGATGTACAAATTAGTTTTTGGATATTTATAGAAATCATTAGAGTGTTTCTCAAAATTAAAATGTTTCTAGATCACTGTGTCAGTGACAAATTAAGGTTTCAGGTTTTAATTACATGTATAGTTGGTGCCATCATTTCAGAAGATAACATAGAAAGTATCAAAATTCAAAACTTTTGATGAAGTAAATACGTTAATCAAAGAGTTAAAAGTGTTTGATTTTGAAACTGCTGACTAGCATAAATTAATCATGATGGTGAATGTTTCCTGATAATGTAGAAATTGATTGAGAATGAATAAGCAGTTTCATTTATATTCTGAACTAGCCCTACCAGTATATGCTGTGAAATCTTCACAATAGATCTGACATTTACCATCAAGCTACTGTACTTGTGCTCGCCACTGTCAGTTTACCAGTCTATATATATGTTTCATGTAAGCTACAACTAACTCGTAATGTACACCATGACATTAGCTGGTCCGTACCGAGCTGGTTAGACTGTAGAAGCTTTCCCCCGCTGCCACCTGTGTATGTTTGTGTCTGTACAAGCTGTTACTAATCAACCTGCGTATTGTGTAATTCCTCATATAGTCTGCATAGCATAATGTATACAGCTATAGTCGAGAAATTGATGTATATTCATGGTGCATCAAAATGGAATAGATGTAGGAACAAGCAAGTTCTACTGTTAAAGCATATGATACTTAAAATCCTTTGTATATTGGAAGCTGTTTGCTTTTCATTAACTCATCAGACCTGAAAGGCAAATGGGTTTATGGCGTAGTAATGCACCCAATTGTCCATCTACAGCCTATAAAAAGTTTGCATTTTCAACTTCTTCTCAAAATCTAAAAGTCATAGAAGAGTTGAATTCAAATGAGCTGGCTTCTTGGCCATTGAATATTACAATTTTATATTTAATGACTCAAAACCCTTTTTTGTAAATGTCCAAGAATGGTAGAGGTTTGGATGCAGGCTCCAAAGCCAATAGGGAATGTAAATATATAGTTACATTATTTGTTTGTCCATACCCGTATTATTTATTTTGATATGCTAGTGTTCAACCTTAGATCATGCCGAGTCTAATATGCTACAGAGACCTATGACTATATTTTCATTGTTTTCATAGCAAAACAAAGTATTCATATATAACCTTTGTCTCTTATATTCCGAATGACTGTTGCATATAATTCAGCGCACCACCAAAAATAGATACCAAATTTGATTAATGCGTATATGTTGGATAATTTGCCTGGAGGATGAATATGCTGATAACTACATTACTCCACTTTGGTGCATCAATAAAGCAATTTAGCAGTATGTATGTACATGAAGCGTGTATTAGCAGCTGTTGTTCTGTCACCTGTTCTGTATATGTATCCCAGTGCAGTACGTCCAGGTGAACTCATGTGCTTTGTTATATATACATACATACATATATATATATAAAGCAGCAATACCGGCATTCTATCTCACAAGACTAACTAATTTTTCTTTTAGAAATTTGAAATTTTGTTTTCCAACAGATTTTACTAAAACAATATCTCATGAGGTTGGCCAATTATGTGGTTGTTTATTTTAGCTGCCAGTGACTTGCTGAAAGCATTGTATGATTGATCGAGCAAGATTTTATTAAAGAACAAGCTGTTATTGTTGAAAAGGTTTCCTGTTGCCCAATAATGGTTCTGTATGGGAGTCACTTTTGTATCACCATCAGTCTGTGACCAGATTATTTTGTATTATTCACTTCAACTACTTGAGTGTGTCTGAATGCATTTTACTCAGGGAAATATTTACACATTATGATGCAAAGTGAAGGTTTAAAAAACATTTTGTGAACTGATGAAACTTTGCCTTTGATATGAAACATTTGTGAGCTAATATTATGCAATAATGAACATATACTGTCATATAAGTATGTAGATTTATCATTATATATTGTAACAATTGATCACATGTTCAATAGATAAAATTCAGGTTTTGTATGCAATATAAACATATTGCACATAACAAGATTATGATAATTGTGTTTCAACTGATGATTCAGTAGTTGGGTGGAGGGTTAGGATATTTTATGACTGCTTCACTTTCTTGCATGCTTGTTTTGTTTCCATCACATTTTGCTTATTATTTTCTGCATTATGGTATCAAGCATGCTGCAAATGTGCAAGATTTTGCATTGAATTTATCAAATTTTTCTTTCTCTCTTTTCCATGACTCCTGATATTTAAAATTAAATTCCATAACAGTAATAATGAATTTAATACTGTTACACTAATGGATTTGAAGTGAATTTTTCATACTAAATAACAAAGATCCTTTAATATCATTAATGAAATCAAATATAACATTTTAAACAGCAACCTTTTATATTATATCTTATCAAAATATGATGCTTAAATTTACTTAATTACATATCCAATATAAAATTAAATGTAAAATGAAGATTGGTATGATGAGGGTATGAAAATGGTATGACAATGGTTTCAGGGACTTGGTATGATGACAACCGTTACACTCCCTGTCTACAACAGAACAGCTGGATCGGTGAGTTCTTGAATCATCCAACCCCTCTAGGCAAAACTCTCCAATTTCAGCTTTGCTGCACTGTTCTTGATTAAAGCATCCTTTATTATATTATTACATGTCATCTTCGCCCTTCAGCTACATGGAGGTCGCCATGTTGATTAGTTTTTTTAAAGAGATTTCTGATTGGACTATCAAGTTACTAGGTGACACAGAAAAGCTGATGAAATGTAGCAATGATTAAAAAGCGACTGATATGTCTTAAAGTAGAAGTTGAACTTCATGCTTCCAGCTATTCTTAGAATGTTTATTGCTTTCCTTTAGCATTTATGACATCTCATCACATTTGTGCGACAATTAATAACTTGTAGATTTAATACACAGTAATATAGACAACAGGTAATGAATCGAATTAAACTGTTAATTGCAATGTGTTTCAGTCAAACCAGACAATCCTTGGAGTGATGGGTATTGATGTGACCACTGCTGATATGATAAAGAAGAGCCCTGCAAGACAGGTATAGGGACTCTTTTTGACTTAGTTGTCTATCCTGTCTAGTATTCACTGTCTCAGGGGTAGAGTACTACATGGTTGAAAGGTGTTTCTTTAAAACTTTAATATAAACCATTTCTGCTGCTACATCAACATTAAAGAACACATAGAAGGTATACAGTGATGTTTACTTATATTGGCAGATGCAATCAATCCCATCTTTAGTATTTCAGAGGCCCAAGACTTTAGTGTGTCTCATGGGTTAAATATGTTAACTTGAATATGAAACATTTCTGCTTCTACAAACCACATTAGGAAAACATGTAGCTAATGGACATACTCAGAATCAGGTATGTAAGGCCCTACGAGGACAGGACTTTTGTACTTGTTCACTGGCACTGAAATGTTGAGGACAGTTCCTTGGCCAAAAGGATTGTAAATTGATATTTAGGGACCACTCTTACCCAAATAAAAAAAATACAGAAATGTTTAACATTTAAAAACACAGAGTTGATACCAAATTGCTTAGACAAATCTAGATAACAATATTGTGAGTCTTTCTTTACAGCTTGGACCAAATGGATACTCCTTTGCTGTGAACCCAAATGGATACATTATCTTCCACCCAAATCTGAAGGCAACTGTAAGTATTACTCTTTTTATTATATATTCTAACTAGTTCTCAGTCTATTAAATGGATTTCAATCAATCTGATTTGCTTAAGGTCATTTTTGTTTTTAGACTGCAATTTACATATGCAAAATGACTGTCACAATGACTTGATTCGTACTGATTATTACCCATGCAATATGTTTTGTCTAATTAAAACTTTTAGAAATACATGCCATTTAGATAGTGAATACATGAACCATTATTATATCACACTATCTGCAATAGTACATTTTCTCTACTCTTTCGGGACAAGTCACTTATGGGATTCAAATCCACATCCTCCGTGTCAGGCAACAACCACCAGAACTGACTATACCAACAGCTTATCCACTCAGCCACCGAGACCTAGACTAATTGAAACTTCATCTTGTGTCATGAAATTTTCCGAATTTACTGTAGTAAATGTTACTCTGTAACTACATAAGACATTCCTCCATTTCTTTGTAGAACTACATGAGAGATCCTCCAAATGTTGATTTCCTTGAAATTGAGGTAGAAAACCAGAAGAAGAGAGAAGTAAGTCATTTTGTTACAATATCATAAGACATAACAATGTACTGAATAAGCCAGCCAATGTTTGGGATTGAAGGTGAAGATTTTGACTTAAACATTAATATTTATGAAATTAGTCTGACTATGATAACTTGTGTTAATGACTATATGAAATGAAATAAGAAATCTTGAGCCGACAGTGATGAAGATAAATTAATTGATAAAGATTTAAACAGATTTTGATGGTTTGTGTATGTGTTTCAGCTGAGAACTGCACTGGTGAAACAGGAAGAAGGAACTGTTGTGATCGACACATCTGTACTTACACCTGATATGGTATGTTGTGTAGTGTATGTCATATATGTTATAACTTGTACCATAATGTCAGACAACTTGTGTGATTGCTGTTATTGCTGTTTTATAATGCTAAAAATAAACAAAAGGTGTACAAGGCATACAGACTTGCAGCTCAACAGAACTAAGAAAAAAATGAAGCATTCATAAAATATAGGAATTGGACACATTTATATAGTTGATTAGCATTATCATCTCTAATGTAAAACTGTGTATAAAAATTACCAGCTAGAGGTTACAGTGTCAATCTTAATGTAAAACTTAATGAAAAACTCTAAACATTAGCAGCACAAAGCCAACTTTAGTGAAGAAGATATTGGTGATAACCTCAATACCTCATCCAAAATGTACCAACTATATTGACCAAAAGTGTGTTCAAAGAAATGATTTCTCTGATTCTCTTATCCGATGAATTAGTAAAAGAACTAAAAGGCAACTGGTCAGTGAATTGTATTTATTATTCAATTAGAATCTTCAAAACTGTTTGTTTGCTCTTGTGACTATTTCTGTGTCCTTTTCTTTTTTCAGAAATCTGTCTCTAAAGATAATGTAACATATTCATATGAGAAAATAATAAATACATCTTTCAGGTGAGTAATATTTTCTGAAATGGAATATGTTTGTGAAAACATTTATCTTGGATACTCTAATATTTTGTTGTTATGCATAAAAGGGAAAGTGATAGTGAAAATTAATTTATGGCTTAATTTGTGGATAATCATATACCAGTACTGGCCCTAATAGTGTTACATAAACCTTATGTTTCTTGCAACTAGGCCAGTAGAGTGTTTAATTTTCATATTCCTGGTACTGCTGTTAACACTAATACTTATGAATAATTAGTACTAAACAATTGTGAGTGATCAGTTTACAGTATTAATAACTTGTAAACAAAATAGATAACTAGCCAATACCAAGGGCACCACAGATAAATGATTAGAATGACATTTCCCAAATAGAGTTTTCCAGTATACATAACAAACAATGTTGAATGATGTCCTGTTTGAACTGTTTTCTGGCTGCAAGATGGACGACACAATTTAATAGGTAGTCAACTGCTTTGTTGTAATGTTGAAAAAAGATGTTCCATTTTCAAGTGCATAATGAGAGATGACTTATCTCAACTAAGTCATAGATTCTTTATGTTAATCTATCTCTCATTATATCTACAGTCTGGGAGTGAGTGTTCCTTCATATCAGAAGGTTTTCCCTGATTTCAATGGAGCTATTGATAAATTTGGTAAGTCTTTCTATGTTCATATATTTATTTGTCACTTTTGTTGTGTTATTATATTAAATAGTTTAGAGGGGCACTTTAATCATAAATTGTGTAATTACAGTCAATACAAATGAAGATGGTTGAATAGACACTTCTATTGGTGTCATTGTGCAGTTAATTTCTTAGTTAAAATAATTGGCATCTTGCCTAGTCTTTCATGCATTCAAATTTCATCATTCTTGATAAAAGGAGTACAGTTTGCTGTTTTCTAAATTTCTTTTCAGATCAAAAATATCTCAAAAGTAGCCTATGCACAATTTTGATTCCTCCATGGTAAGTATTTTTACATCTTACTTATATTTGTAAATTTAAAGGAGAGAGTAAATTGATGAGCCTTTAGGCTTAGAATATTAACAAACACAATATTTTGTTAAACATGACAATAACATCTTTGTTTTAAATATTTGAATTCCAAGTTCAACTTAAATATATACAACAAAATTCATTTTGGTCCGTCCCCAAAAATTGTTGTACTGAAGACATATATCCATGTATTACAATTTCATTAGTAATGACAATATGAAATATATAATGTAATGTCTTGGGGGTTGAAAATGACATAATTACATTTTAGGTGAAAGTACTTTCAAGTATTAGTGAAAACAGATATTTAAGGGGCTTGTACATGTTACTTGTTACTACAACAATGTATGGTTAGGATTTACAAAACATTTATTTACACAAAGCCTCATAAGTAGGTGAAAGTTGAAGTTTAAGTCGAATATCACGATATGCTGTTGTATTATTTTGGGGAAAATTTTATGATTGAATATTATCTTCCAGGAGCTTCTATGAAAACATGATTAAAGGTGAGAATCTGACTGGATCCATGCAGGACATAATCAGAGCATTGGAGGACCGTTCTATCATGGATAAATGTGAGTAGATTCTTCTACCATCATCACTTTCAGTTTATCTCATTCATCAGAAAAGTATTCATCATTATGGCATGCCTCTTCAAATCATTCAATTTGATATACGGTAAGAACCCTTGTTGGGACACTGCTTAATGAACATCATAGGATGATGGTGAAATGGAACATGAGGTTTAGCTTTCATTTATGGAAGGATGTCTGGGTAGGCCTACGAGGTTGCCTATCAAATTAAATGTAAAATTCACCACAAACTCTGGGTAAGCACCAAAAAAATGTTCGTTTTCCGTCATCAACCAAATTGAACTGGAGACCAAGAATCAAAACCACGTTCTCCAGCGAGTTCAATCTATCAGCTGTATGAATATATACAAATCGCAACTTTTTAACAAAGGAAATAATCTGGGTGATCCAATAGACTAGAGATAGGCAATGTCAGAATATTCTGTAACCTACAGGCAACTGTAAGATGAGGTGTTGCTATTTGCAGGGGACAAGGACCTACTGTTCCACCTGTACTGGGACGCCAAGGTGCTGCACACACTGGAGCAGTTCATACCTGTTGTCTCGGACAACCTGGTGTAAGTATCCTCCCGTCAACTGTCCCAGTATCATGTGTACTCTCAGTGAGTAGATCGACATTCTTCCCTGTCATTCAGTTTGCTTTCTATATCAACATGTACATCTATATATGTTTCATCAGAGGTAGTTAAATGTCAGTTTGAATCTTTGTACAACAAATTTGTTTGTAATAATATTTTGCAGTTAAGACCACTGTTTTTAAACGTGAACTACATTTCCAATTTAGCTTGAATAAAAATCGTATTTTGAATAAAGTATGTTATTTACATTATAAACCTAGGTCGGATTCTGTCTGTTGTTTTGTAGGTATCTTCTTTTCTTGGAATAACCTCTAATGAGGTCTTACTTCCGAGAATAACCCGGTATGAGGTTTTACTTTTGAAAGTAAGACCTGAACCTGAGGTTTTTTTTAAAGTAAGACCTGGAAATGCACTTAGAATAATTTTTCAGACTTGCAACGCAATAGCCAACAAGCAGCAATTATTATCGAAAATTATACAAAGTTAAAAATTTCCAAGTTGAAATAGCTGGTTTCGAACCTGGCACCCTTCGCTCTCTAAACTGGCGCCTTAGACCGCTCGGCTATGCAGACCGAGATGATGAGTGGAGTTGAATTACTCCATTTGTAGTCATACCTTCTTTGCCTCGATATAACGCAACCGAGGGCGACATACCCTTTATAAAAACACGATTTGGGAATCAAAAATTATAAAATGTAAATTTTTACATTTGACGTTTATAAATAGGAAGAAAACATTCCTCCTTCGTCTTCTGCTTTTAAAATGGTCTAAGCGGAGGAATTAGGCCCTTTGAGCGTCCGAAAATATAACTCGTAAATTTTGATAGTTGACGGTTTATAAGCTGGAGAAAACACTCCTCCTCGGTCTTCTGCTCTGAGAATAACCTCAAGGTCGGGATAGCCCCTCGGGCTAACGCCCTCGGGGCTTTATCCCTCCCTTCAGGTTATTCTCAGAGCAGAAGACATCGGAGTCATGTTTTCTCCTTAACTTATTTCAATAATATGATTCAAATTGGGTGATGATGAGACACTGTCCCCTAACTTGAATAAATCATCTCAGTTATAGTTTCAAAGCTTCAGGAATGCCAATGTTTATGAAATATTCACTATTGATGTTTCATTGTGTTACACATTTTTGTATTGCAATTTCTTAGGACTTTTCATTTGTAGATGTATCCATTTATGGTTCTAGAACACTAGTTGATCATGATGTCATTGTTTTAAATGTTTTCATGAATTGAATTTGCATCAAGTCATCTTTAAGTGACACTAGAACATGGCCTGTATTTTCAAAGATGTCTTAGCACAAAGATAGGAAGTACCGTACATTAATACTTGCTTTTGACGTACTTGTGTCTAGCTTTGAAAATACAGGCTAACTATAATATTTGTATTTTTAAAAACGATTATTACAAAAATGATTTTAACATCTAAATTCTGTTTAACAACAGTTACTCTCTATCAAATATGTTGTATTTTTCTTAAAATGACTTTATGCAAGTGAGTGTTACATGTTCATTTATGTATGTGTCTGTTTGAAGTTTTATAATTTCTATCATGATATCATGTTATTATTTTCAGTAATGGATCTGAGATATCATTCAGGTGGATTTTACTTTAGATTTTGTCTTCATGCATTTGGCTTGAGTGATGGTTGTAATGTGCTAACAGTTCAACGTTATGTTTTCCACTTCAGATGTTTTAGACATTAAACATTTACATCCATCATAATGTATTTTCAATCCACAAATATATGAATGGAAAAATAAATTGTTGACAGGATGACTGAATAAAGTACTAATATTTGTCTGCCTACTTTAGTAGAAACCTCATTGTAGTATAACAACATCATAGATATAATCTATCTACTGTAATAGACATAACTTGCTAGTTGTGTGTTTATTCTCAGCATTTAAATGTGATACGGACAGTGCAATCAAAAGTGTTTGACACCTTTGGAAACAGAAAACTAAAAATGTTTCTGAAGAATGCTATTAACCTGGTTTGAATTTTGCATGTTCTTGAGAAGATAACAGAACATCCAGATAACTAAAAATCACATAACCCTATTATCATTTCATTCCATTCCATTTATATCATAATGAGAGAATTGATGACATCACAACACTAATTGCATGGTTATTGGACTGTGAAAGAAAAAGTATGAAATAATTTGCCATGCATTACTAACTTAATGAAGTGGAAAACTATATGGTAATGGCCTTGACCTTGGGATTGGCTTGCCATTTCAACCTCTGTCCTTTCCTCTCACATGGATGGCCTTGACCCCATGACCTTTAACCTGTTTGACCTTGTCAAGTTGGATGGTATATTGTACTGGAATGGGATATTGTAGTACAGGTGGTTCGTTTGTTCTTATCCTTTTCCTTCCTTCTCACTAATCTCATCTCTGCTAAATAACTCCATCCTTTGCCTCTTGACAGAATGCGTTAATAAGTCCGTTCGTCCATCCGTCTTGTGTATGTTTACGAAGTTATTCACGGTCAAACTAACTTGGGACTGTTCCAGTACCATGGACACATTTAGAAAGTGACAAACTTAAGGTTCATTTATCTTTGGTGAGAACAGTTGACCCAGAATACGTCTGTTTCTGATTTTCGTGAGCTTCAGTTTACCTAATTATCAGCACAAAATAGAATTCATAAATCTTTTGTGCATTATGAATGAATGCATTATAGATAACACATAAACAGTACATATTACTTTGCTTGCTATTTTGATAATAAGCGTAATTGCACTCATGGAAGAAACCCCTTGAATTCATTTGCCACCAACTTACCACTGCTGTATTGTCCCTCCAATAAAAAGTATTGTTTTGAGTATTCTATAATCAATTTCCTTATTTAGTTTAACTGACCTTTATAAATGTATTAGTTTCCAAGAACAGTATCTTTCCTTCCTCTCTAAAGCTCTATCAAACTAAAACTATAATAAAGACTTGATGAAAATGGTTTTCAAAATATTGTTTGATGCTTCGACAATTGAAAATGAGCTTTTCAAATCTATCTATTTATTTCAGAAAAACTGATGGACTTGTCTGCACATTCGCAACAACAAATGGTGGCATTACACAGATATATCCTGAATCGTAAGTGACAAATGGGAAATTATGATTTCATTTGTTGGAGACCTCATATCACTTGCAGCTGATTTCTTTTTAAAAATGTGGAAATGATAATGAGAAAAACCAAAGAAAGACTGAAGCTTTGGATTCATGATTTAGGAATCTTGAGTATAGAGTATCTGATATTTCCAATATAAGTGTAGTGTTTGTAATATCAGAATGTCTCTAATGACATCGCGATCCGCATTTCGCATTCGATTCCTGAATTGTGGCAACCCTGCGCCGACGACGCATGCGCAGTAGTATGTATCCGGGCAGTCTTGATTAAATGCAGTTGGAGCGTGACAGCTTAAAACGTTGTTGTGTTTTCTCTGAGAGCGAGACATGTGCTTAAATGCAGGCCAGAACCAAAACTTAAATGTGTAAATTCTACATTGGCGACGAGGATTCAAGGTAGTGGGAACTATGTCTGGGTCAATGAAGTTAATTGACATTAACAACTTGCAAGCGTTTGACTGTTCAGACACTGCCAGTCTCGCTCCTCGCTGGAAAAGATGGTTACGTTCTTTCGAACTTTATTCAGATGGAAAGGGAATAAAGAATGCGGAACAGAAGAAAGCTTTGTTACTACACACAGCGGGATTATCAGTGCAGGATGTTTTCTTCACGTTGGTGTTACCGGCAGAAGGAGACGCATACGAGAAAACGAAAATGGCGCTCAACGACTACTTCCAACCACGTGTTAATGTGCCGTTCATTATGAACGTCACGTGTTTCGTGCCATGTGCCAGACCAACGAGACAGTGTCGCAGTTCATCACTCGTCTTAGACAACAAGCTGACAATTGCGAATTCGGTGATATCGGGCAGATAGAAGAGAGGATTCGTGACCAAGTAATTGAAAAATGTACTTCACACACGCTGAGGATGAAGTTGTTAGAAAAAGGGGGTGATTTGTCTTTGGACAATTTACTGACTGTGTCAAGGGCCCAGGAAGAATCAGAAAGTCAAGCTAGAAGTATTGAAAAGCCATTGGAAGTTAATGCCATGAGGAATAGTGCACAGACAGGCTTCAAGAAGTTTGAAAATAGAGGACATTTTGGGAAGAATTTCAAAAGTGACATTACATGTTACAGGTGTGGCAACAAGGGACACATCTCCAAGGATGAAAGTTGCCCAGCAAGAAAGAAGACATGCAGTAAGTGCAAGATAAAGGGACATTTTGAAAAAATGTGCCGTACGAGGATGTCAGACCATACAAGAAAACCACAGACTGGAAGAAGAGGTAAAGGTCATGGAAAGGTCAGACAGATGACTGATTGTGCTGATAAGTGTGATAATGACCAAGATACAGACTTTGCATTTATGGTGAAAGAGACAACTTCAACTGAGTTACATGATGGGAAGATTGAAGCAAATATTGGAGGAATTTCACTTACAGTGTTGATTGATAGTGGGTCAACATGTAATGTGATTGGTTCTCAGGACTGGAACAATTTAAAGAATGCTGGTATCAAATGTACTTCACAGAGGGAAACTAGAGACATTTTTCCATATGGTAGTAATGAACCTCTGCCAGTGCTTGGTACGTTTAACTGTGACATTACTGCAGGAGAAGTGACCGTGAGAAATGCTGAGTTCGTTGTAGTGAACCATGATGGACCTCCACTTCTGGGACGTATTCTTTCTCAGAAACTCGGAATACTGGTGCTCGGACCTAACATGAATCTTCTACACACTCCCAGAGACTTTGTGAAAGAATTTCCAAAACTGTTCACTGGATTTGGTAAACTCGAAGATTATCAGTTGTCTGTTCCAATTGTTGAGGAGGTGACGCCAGTAATTCAGCCACTCCGAAGAATTCCATATCATCTGCAAGAGAAACTTGACAAGAAACTCGAAGAGTTGGAAAGTTTGGACATTATAGAGAAAGTATCTGGACCAAGTGATTGGGTTTCTCCACTCGTGATAGTGCCAAAGCCAGGAGGTAAAGATATCCGCGTTTGCGTGGACATGAGATCGGCCAACGAAGCAGTTCAACGTGTCAGACATCAAATGCCAATGATTGACGACGTGCTGCAAGATCTCAACAAAAGTTCTGTGTTCAGCAAGTTAGATGTGAAATGGGCATATCACCAGATTGAACTCTCACCTGAATCGAGGCATATCACTACGTTTAGTACACCGAAGGGTCTCTACAGATACAAGCGTCTGATGTTCGGGATTTGCTGTGCACCAGAGATGTACCAGAAAATACTACAACAGGTGTTGCAAGGTTGTGAAGGGGTCAGAAATATCATGGACGATATCATAGTACATGGTGCAACTGTTGAAGAACACGACCTGAGAATGGCAGAAGTTCTGAAAGTGTTGATGAAGAAGGGATTGACCTTGAATGCGGAGAAATGTCAGTTCCGGATGGAAAAGCTGAAGTTTCTGGGATATGTACTGTGTGAAGAGGGAGTGAGTCCTGCTGAAGCCAAAGTGAAAGCAGTGCTGGAGACAAGAGAGCCGACAAATGCTAAGGAAGTCAGAAGTTTCCTCGGTCTTGTCAACTTCAACGGCAGGTTCATCGAAAATCTGGCAACGATATCTGAGCCCTTAAGAAAATTGACAAGGAAAACCACGAAGTTTGAATGGGAACCTGAACAGCAGAAATCATTCGACAAGCTGAAAGAGTGTCTAGCCAGTGCTGAAGTCTTGGGGTATTTTGATAAACACTCAACTACGCAGGTGATAGCGGATGCCAGTCCAGTTGGAATTGGAGCTGTACTCGTCCAAGTTCAGAATGGTGTGCACAAAGTGATCTCCTACGCCAGTAAGAGTCTGTCAGACGTTGAGAAACGTTATTCTCAGACAGAAAAAGAAGCTCTTGCTCTTGTGTGGGCCTGTGAACATTTCCATAAGTATCTCTATGGGGCGCCATTTGAACTCCTCACAGATCATCGACCGTTACAGTTCATCTATGCGCCAAGATCGAAACCCTGTGCACGTATCGAAAGATGGGTACTGAGAATGCAAGGCTATGACTACAGGGTGAAATACATCAAAGGAACCAACAATATTGCTGATTGTTTGTCACGACTGGGAAATACAAGCAACGAGAGTTCACCTGCATCTCAAGAAGCAGAACAGTATATTCGGTTCGTCGCAACGGAATCTTCACCTGTAGCCATGACGACACGAGACATCGAACGGACATCTGACCGCGATGAAGAATTGAATGAGTTGAGAAGTTGTTTGCTGTCAGGGAAGTGGTATACACTGAAGAACACTAGATATTTGCCAATGAGGAATGAGCTATCTGCAGTGGGGGAACTAGTGCTGAGAGGTACCAGAATTGTGATTCCATGTGAACTTAGGGTAAAAGTGTTAGAGTTAGCACATGAAGGACACCCTGGGATTGTCAAAATGAAACAGCGTCTTAGATCCAAAGTGTGGTGGCCTGGAGTTGACTCGGATGTGGAGAAATACTGCAAGTCGTGTCATGGATGCCAAGTAGTCTCATCAGAAAACTCACCACCACCAGTATACAGAACGCCGTTACCAACGTCACCATGGCAACATCTCGCCGCAGATCTGATGGGTCCACTACCGACGGGTGAACATGTGTTAGTTGTGATAGACTACTACAGCCGGTACTTTGAACTAGATGTCATCAAAAGTACTACGTCAGAGACTGTCATAGACTGTTTGTCACGCATGTTCTTGACTCATGGACTACCACTTAGTCTGCAGACAGATAACGGAAGACAGTTCGTCAGTGAGAAGTTTCGGAACTATCTGAAACACCATGGAATAAAGCATAACACAAGTACACCCTATTGGCCTCAAGCAAATGGAGAAGTCGAAAGACAGAACAGGACAATTCTGAAGAGAATCCGCATAGCTCAAGTCGAGGGGAAGAATTGGAAAACTGAAATGACTCCATTCCTCATGATGTACAGAAGTACACCTCACACAACGACAGGGAAGACGCCAAGTGAATTGTTGTTCGGCAGAACAATAAGGACGAAGTTACCAGGCATTGATGACTTCGGCTGTGACATTGAAGTGCGTGATCATGACAGTGAACTGAAGAGAAAGGGAAAGGATTATATAGACTGTAAGAGAAATGCTAGGCCGTCAGCAGTTGAAACTGGTGACAAAGTTCTTGTTAAGAAGCAACTACGCGAGGACAAGTTCTCTACAAATTTTCACAAAGTGCCATATACTGTTGTGAATAAGTATGGGAACATGGTAAAAGTTGGAACTGAAGATGGCCAGCTCTACAAGAGAAATGTGACACATGTGAAGAAGTATGTCAGTAAGGCTGATAACACTGATGTACACGATGCTACCACGGGCCATGCTGATGGGTCGGTGACTGTTGACGCCGAGAAAATGAACTGTTCGAGACCACGACGTGAAAGAACTGTGCCAAATAAGTACAAAGATTTTGTACTTGGTTTTATGGACTCTTAAATGTTTCTTTCAGGAATGGCACTAAAACAAATGAACTCTAAAATTTGAATTATGTTTGGAACTAAGTTTGTTCCTGACATGATGGCGGTATTGTTTGTGTAGGGACATCCCAATTTTTTATATTTTATTTCATAATTTGTGGAATTTTCTTAGTTTTTGGATAAATGATAAGGTCGCTATGACATAAGGTCACCATGACCTAGTAAGGTTACTTTGACCTAGCCCAAGAATGAGGTTTTTCTTTATAGTGTTTATTGCCATGTTTATTAATGGTAAATGTTTTCTTATCATAGAAAATAATTATTTCTTTTTATAATGATAAAGCTTTTTGAATTTATTTTAACAAGTAAATAACTTTGTAATTTTCTTGTTTGGAATATTATTTGAAAAAAAATGAAGTAATATTTTAATTCAAGTCATGATAAATATTTTATCATTTTGTTGGGGATTTTAAAATGTTATTTTTGTCTATAAAAAAATGTAGGTCTATATTCCATTTTTTAAAAAAAGTTAAAAAGGGATGTAGTGTTTGTAATATCAGAATGTCTCTAATGACATCGCGATCCGCATTTCGCATTCGATTCCTGAATTGTGGCAACCCTGCGCCGACGACGCATGCGCAGTAGTATGTATCCGGGCAGTCTTGATTAAATGCAGTTGGAGCGTGACAGCTTAAAACGTTGTTGTGTTTTCTCTGAGAGCGAGACATGTGCTTAAATGCAGGCCAGAACCAAAACTTAAATGTGTAAATTCTACAATAAGGATTGCTATGTGCAAAAAAATGGACAAGATAATTGAGACGTATATTGTGACTTGCCTAATAGCTGTAATTATCTGAATGAATTTTTCACAACCTTAGTTTTCATCAATGCAGTGATTATGACGAATAAGTTTGTTTGTAACAGTATGTGGCAGCTAAATAAAATGTTACAACCCTGTCATTTCTGACTTATTATCTCATTAAAATATAATTACAGAGTTAGCTTGTGTTGTATTCTTTTAGTGAAAGTGCATCGTTCAAGGACATCAGAGATCCATTGACTGCTGACTACTACAAGAAAATTATGTCTTCTGAACAAATGGTATTCTTCGTTGATCCTACTTCACAAAGTGAGTATCATCTCTTCATCTTTCAGTTCTATTTAACATTTCTGTTGAATTACTAATTTCTGCTTTTTTACAGGACACAGATTAACTTGTAAACAAAGAGAATAGCCACAGACTAAAGATACATATTACATTCTCAAGTATTATTTCGGGACTCATGGAGGCAAAGTTACTTGTAAAAATCGGATCAAATTATTGTCTTCTGATGTGACATTGTTCAGATAAGTACATGACCATAGAAGATTTTTTTTAGATAAAGACAAGAGTCTCATTGCACAAACATGAAGGCGACTTAAAAAGTAGGGTTCTATCGGGGTATTTTTTGTGGAAACAAAACTCGAGAGTATATGTCCGTTTACACATATATGCTATTAATACATGATTAAAATACAGTCAAATTGAAATATATTAATGAAGTTAAAAATTTAAGGACTTTACTGTTTAAACAAGACGAGCGCAGATTTGATGAAAAATAAAAACAATGAGAATTGAAGCCATGCATCGGCGCTGCAAGTGGGGAAAACTTTGCTACAGCCTAACAGCATATTGTTTGTTAGTTTTATGATACGTTATGTGCTACTATGTGAATATTCTATCAGTGTATATGTTTTATTATTACAAAAATTTAAATTGGGTTAAATATAGAAACCAAGATGGCGGATGCTGCCGATAAATTGGTGATAGAACTTTCCCTTTAAATCACATTATACTCTTGGTGCAGTGTTATAGGATGACACTAAGATTAAAGTTACTATCAAGGTCATTTTGTGCAATGATCCCAAGCAATTTGACTTAAAGGATTCTAAAGGTTTTAACTTACAAATTGATGAAACGTTTATTATGTTTATTTTGCATATTTCACCTAATGTTATTCTTCTTGTAGCTGTAGTTGTTGGTAATGACACAATCGCGCCTGACATCACAATTGGTAAAGCTATCACCATAAAGAATTCGGAGAGCAAAACCGTGTACAAGCCAGCAGGTAAGACCTTCCTTTCAATGAAAATTGACAGTGTTTCTGAAGATATGCTATATACATAGCAGTAATGTCATCTTGGAGGTAAAATTGTTCAAGGGATGAAACCTTGTCCATTATTTCAAGTAGTGTTTGAACTGAAAGCCAGTCCAAACTTTTATTTTGTAAAATTTAATTGTAAAATCACAGTAACTCTGTATTATTGGTATGTTGGGATACTTTTATTGCAAGCGAAATAAGACAGGATTTAGATGCTTATGATATCAAACACTGTTGCAAAAGATTTCAGGGAAGTGTTCCATTTTGTCTTCTGCTTAGGATTGTATTTAAATACTGATAATTGAGTTTATGTTGCTGCTGGCACTGCCCTTGCCTGGCAGTATTTTAAAGGAGAAGTACTAGTTAAGTTTGTGTACAAACCAATTCATCATCTGCACAGTTAGATACAAGTTTGTTGAACTCTTCTCCTTGCAGCTATCGGCATCAAACTTGCCAACAGGAGACTGGTTGAGTTGCTGCTGGAACAAACCTCCAGCTCAGCCGACAACACACTGGATGACTTCTTTGACTGTGGCAACACTGACAACATCAACTGCTATCTAGTCAACGACGGTGGCTTCCTCATCGCATCCAACCAGGATGAACATAACAATGGATCGGTGGGTCTAAGTTCTTTAATCCGTCTTTCTTCAAATTCTTAATAGTTCATTTACAGATGGCCCTGCTGTGTACAATTCTTCTGACTTGCTGTTGGTAATTTCAACCTTTTGATAAAGAGAATAATTGGAAACTGGTAATAGCTATTTATAATCTGATTTTGATCATGTTGTACTTACAGGCATTCCCATAAATAAACCAGGTAATAGCTTAACTAATTGGACAGAAATGTACATTGCATTGGCTACAACTTTTTCTGAAAGTGCTTGATAGATTTTTGTGAGTAGAGGATTTTAATATGTGGTGTTTTAAATCAGTTTTTCATCAGGTACACTTCATGTCAGTTAAAGAAAACACAAATTGTACTTGATCTGTATTTAGTTTTAAATGATAAACAACACAAACTGTTGATGAGTTATTCGAAGGATGTTGCACGACAGTTGTGCATTGAAACACTGCAGTGTTGCTGTTGATTGTATGATGTTGACTCTGTAGTACCTGCATACCATAAACCTGTACTCTTCCTCCAGATTGGCAAGTTCCTGGGTAGAGTGGATCCACCTGTCATGGCCTCATTACTTAATCGTTCTGTATATGAAAGGTAAGTATTTAACAGATCAGACACTACTGGCCAATGCATTATATATAATTTTCTTTAGACAATAACAAAAACATTTTAGACCATGTCCAGATGTTCGTTCTAAATGTGTCAGTTACCTCAGTGTATCTATCATTATTACAGTGAGATATGATTTAAGAATAAACATTATATTTAAACATTAAACTCAGTCTAAAGTTTTCTTACTTTATTGACCTGAACATCAAAGAAATCCTTTAATGGTTCATTTTGTTTGCTCTCGGTACTGTCATAATATTCTATGTTTTCCAAACTAACAAATATATTCATACTGAACTATGAAGAGTAACATTATCTAAAGTTTATCTAAAATTCTACCATAACTTTGCGAAATAGTCGTTTCTGATTGGCTACTGTGAAAAATCAGAGACGGTATAATTTGATTATACAGTGCTCTGTTTGCTTTATCTTTTGCGCACGAATACACTTGTTGCCAGGCAACAATAGCGAAAGCATTAATTCTCTGAATACTTGCATGCTCGAATAATTTGTTTATATCAGCTGTTTAATATTAGCTGATTAATATATCTGAAACCGATCAAAATGAGACCCGAAACGGCAAAAGTTAACACTGCATTTCGAAAAATCTGTTATTCAACAACTTGGCATTTCAGAACCTTTCCAGAATAAACTCAATTCGGATGACAAAAGGGTTAAACCCGGACAGTATATCACCTGTAAGCTGTCGGAATGTAGAAGAAACTTACCTAAAACTTTATTTACAAAACTGACGCAATAATAACTATCTCAATTTTGTAAATACTGCAGAAATTATCCCGAACGCTGACGCCGGTTGCAAAACGCTATCGTCTACAGCATAGAGTGACCTTCCTTTAATGCATTCAGAAACTTTCATTGTTTTCCGAAGCCTTATTATAAGCTAATGTCATTCGAGATTATCAAATACGTTATATCTTTGTAAATGTAACGCTGTGGAATTTCTGCACAGTGTCGAATGACAAATTACTACTGATTCAATGCGTCTGAATATAGTTCAATACTAAATCGTGTTCGACTTTAAATTAAATTTAAAGCTATAATAATTCAGTTATATGCCGCTGATTTTCAAACACAGTATGTTTATCTCCTAATTGTAATTCTTTTAACATCAATGCAATTATTGAATGAATTCTTACCATATACCATGATTTGTTATGTTTTCAGAATAAAGCACTACGACTACCAAGTAACTCATGAGTGTGTTGATACAGAGAAGGAAGTCAGTGCTGGCTTCTCATCATTTAGAGTTGTAAGTTACTCCAATTTATCATTTCCATAGTACTGACATTATAGTGTTCAGCTTTGAAATAATGGGTAGTTTGCTTTGGGTGCAATGCTATCGTAATTCAATGTAATTCTAACCATTGCTAGCTCCAGCCAACACTCACAGGTTTCACTGCAATGAGTAACACACTTTCCATATGAGAATACTACTCCTTCTGACATGACAATAACACTTGACAGTGTTGTTAAACCTCTAATCTTCCCACATATCTATATATACTATAGTATCTTTATTATCTTTTGAATTTCTATTTCAGCCTTCGATAAATTTACTGTATGATGCCCTCACATTGAATTGGTGGACAACTAAATTTGCCTGGTGAGTTGACAATATTTTCTTGATACAACTGACAATGACTGCAGTGAATAAAGGCAATTGAAAATTTTTTAAATTTTAAACATATTTGTTGCAATACTTTTCATGTATCATGACATTTATTTTAAAATATGTTCAGGAAATCATTCTTACAGTTTATAAGAACTTAATTTATTTTATTTTCAGGGCTTACATGAATTTCAACTTTTGGAAGTGAGTATATATGTTTTAATTTAAATCAGTTTCTGTAAAGATTATTAAGAAGAAGGTTTTCACTAATGGTTATTATCGCTACTGTTAATACTGATTTTGATGTTTTTATAACGGAATCATTTCATTCCACTAATTAAGTTACTAAGATAAATTCAATTAATTACACATTTTTTAATTTGCTAATGATTAATCGTCACAATTTTGTTTCAGTTCTTGGTTTTCTTCATCTGAAGTTTATGGTAGGTGAAAGTTTTAAATACCAACCAAGAAATATGTAATTAGGAAATTGACATCAACTTGTTTATCACTATTTTGTCGATATCTTTATATTGATTATGTCACATTATTTTTAACATTCAAATTATATTCAAGATTAATTAAATACTAACACTAATGAACAAACAAGATATATGCCAGTATTGAATTTTAACAATTACACTAATAAAATGTGTCGTTGTGTGACTTGACTTCAACATGTACAAATTCTGTTATAAGAAAATTTAACTTGCTCATCACATTCTGTGGCAACAGGCATTTATCATTAACTAAACAAAACCATCCTGATTATACTGCCAAGTAATACAATAACTAGAACACTTGTCTTCTCATGTTAAATACCATGTTGATCAGGTAGAGGTAGAAATGTTCAGTTATTACTCCTTGCAGCATCCCTCATGATAATATTAACTTTCTACCTCGACCTTTTGATGAGATATATAAGGAAATCATAAAGAGAAGACAGATATCCTCCAAATAGTACAGTGAAGAATAAAGAATGATGATGATTACAGTGAGTTGTATGACTCTGTGTACAGGTGAGGAGGAGTCAAGCGGTGGTCTGGTGGAGAGCTGTGTGGAGGTCATGTACGTCTACTACTTCTCCAGTCAGAAGACACTCTCAGACTCTGTAGAATGTGACAACTGTACAAGGTGGGTAGATAGGCTTTACCTTTTACTTATGGATGCCAGAATTTGTTGTGATTCCTGTGAATTGGTTTGGTACTTGTTATATATATATATATATGACTTAAGAATCAAGCTTGGCTTTACGTTGTACTTATGAGTGCCAGAATTTGTTTGATTCCTGTAAATTGGTTTGGTACTTGTTATATACATGACTCAAGAATCAAGCTTGGCTTTACGTTGTATCTATGAGTGCCCACCCATGGTTCGCTAGTTCCAGCCGATGCTCGCAGGTTTCACCGCAATGCATAGCCACATGGCGTTGCGGGCTTTCTCCCTGCCATAATACTAGCAGCCGCGATATAAGTGAAATACTCTTGAAAGCGGCGTTAAACCCCAACTTACCTCACCTCACCTCTATGAGTGCCAAAATTTGATGTGATTCCTGTGAATTGTTTTGGTACTTTCTCTCAAGAAATGGGATTCGGGAACCAAGCTAGTTTCTTCCCTGCACCTGTGGGTGCCAGGATTTGTTGTAATTCAGTGGACAAATGAATGAACCTTGCAATACAAATAATGACATGATACAAAATTAATGTTTGTCTTGTAATAATAATAGCACACAAACATGCCTCCATTTTGACAACAATATGTGTTTTACCATTTGTCATGAAGAAATACATGCAAACCAAAATCATCATATTTCATAGTTTATGCTGAAGAAAGATTAAAGTGGTTGTGTCATTTTGGTAACATATACATTTATTCTGAGGAGCAAAAGTTGCATGATTTACATAGCCAATCCCCTGTACTATTTTAACTATTCCTTGATTTATGTTTTAATAGCCTGAAAAGGTCACACCATAGGAATTGATAGGGTAAAAAACATTTTAAAAAATTTGTTTTCCATTGACACTATTATTGCATATTTTAAAAAAAATCCAATGCATTTGAAAGATAAATGGATTCCACTCTAATAATAGCTCTAGTAATACCTTTTGTCCGAATAAAGAGCCATTGTACTGTTTTACAGATGCAACATGTTTAGCTCTTCCATCACTCTTGTTATGCTCTTGTAACTATCTGTTTCTTTCCATTAAAATCTAGGAGTTTGTCTTAACAATATGTACAGTAGCGCCTGTTGATGAGACCTCCATATTTCACAAGCTTACTGTATTCTCTGGGCATAACCTCTTGATAATTTACTACTGCCTGCCTCTTGTTAGTTTCACATATATTTGTCACACCTTTAGTACTATAATCCAGGGTCCTGTCCTGAATGCAACCTATAAATCCACAGGACTAGAACATGAGAGCTGGTATTATCAAATGTCACATCAGACTAAATTATAATCTTGTTCATTTCCCTTGGGTACAGAAAACTGTGAAAAAGACTGTTTGTCCACTGAACATAAAATTCCTTGTTGTTGAGTGGGATCTTCTCTCTCTTGATGCTACCATACTGACAGCTAAAGGTTCATTGTTCATCAGGATTTCTGTTCTCTACATGGCCTGTCCTTATCGTATATGTGTGTCTTCTTGAGCAGAAATCTTTCAGTTTAATACACTCAATTATAAGGTCTTAAGCACTTTTGACAATAAGCTTTGAGAGTTTAAGTACATTTGGTAACAAATCTGATATATTCAAATGAAAAGTGTCAATTTTAAAATATATTAAGAAAAGTATTATGGATGTTTCTTTTTTCTCAGAATTATGCATAGTTTATCAGTTTAGCATTGCTCATATCTGAATTCTAACTTCTTAGATCTAACTGAAAGAATTTAGCAATCTGTAATGATTAAAACTCAAATGGACATATAATTGCCAGTTGATGTCAAAAATTGCAAACTATATATTCTTCATACAGCCATACAATCACTAGTTGAATGCCTTACAGTGGTAATTTAAATAATAAGCAATAAGTTCTTCCTAATGACATTCATTCGCTAGTAGAATGCCTTTAAATGGTGTACTAAATCACTATGATTATATTCTTCCTACTGACATACAATCACTAGTTGAATGTCTTGCAGTGGTAAGATATAGAGGATATCTGTCTTTTCTTGACTAATACCATGTTTATCTCATCGAGTGAGGTAGAAAGGTTATATTTTCACGAGTGGCGCAGCCACGAGTGAAAATATATAACTTTTCTACCTCACGAAATGAGATAAACATGGTATTTGTCAAGAATTGACGGATATTCTATTTATTATAATGATATTATCCATGTAATTACGTCCAAAGAGGGTCGTTTACACACCGAGCGGCCGCTAGGAACAGCCCGTCACCACAGTAACACTGTGACGTCATAAGCCAATTCGCCACGTGAGACCATTGTTTAATGACGTCAAATTATATCAGTCACCGTTCGCAGTGAAAATATAAGTTATTTTCACTGTAGCTTGATAGACAGTTTATTATACTGATAAATCCCAGTATTTCACTGCTCGTCATATAATAAAAACCACTAACTACATGTTCTTGGTACAGACGTATAATTGCGAGCCGGATGCCGAAGCACAGTGACTTACTGTTGGTGGTGACGGATCCAGTCTGCCAGGAGTGTGAGATGCAGTACGAACCAATCCCCCAGGAGCCTATCAAAGTATCAGAGGACGGTCAGTCATTTTCTTCCTTCGTTCTATGGTGAAAGTGAAACAGTTATACTCTGATATTCTCCTCGTTGATATTAAACTCTCACAATCAATTGACTCTTTTAAAAACTCCTTAAAGACACACCTGTTCACAGATGCTTACATCCAGTATCCCTTGTATTTCTCCTTTAGCGCCTTGAGTATGTGCTTCTATGTAGATTTTGCGCTTATAAATATCCATATTATTATCGTTATACTCTAAATAGGATGTCCTTAACTATTAGTTGAAATAGCTCTCATGATACTAAAGTCTTCATTCTAGTGTTTGCAGGTTATCAGGTGGATGAAATCAGTATATAATTAGGAAGAACACTGGATTATCACACTGTTGTCTGAGGATATACAAGTGTCATATTTTCCTTGTATTATTCTTGTGTTTTATGTTTATGAACTTGTTTCATTATGTATCATAGATAATATTGTTTTCAAAATTGCAGAGGAAGAAGAAGTTATTTGTGAAATGGCCAGAAATCCTCGCTACAGGAAACAGATTGAAGAATGCTACAGTAAAGATCCCGGGGTAAGTTGACTGTAACCTGGTGTTCTTGAGGAGAAGTTTGATAAATATTATACAACACAGACCCTGGTGATCAGTTCAGACAATAAGAAATGAGGATGAACAGACAGATATCTATTTCAGATTGGTTATTATTAGATTAGGAAAGGAATAGAATTGGGTATGGAACTGGGTGTCAAAATATCCTCTGAAGAATAATAAAGAATAAAAAGGTTCTGAGTCCTGTTCCTAAAAAGGTAAAATATAACAGTCTTTTACTCGTGTATCTTGTAACATTCGGGGACAATCCTGGTTATTCTCTTTGTTAGGTCAATTTTGTCATTGATGTGAAAGGACCATATGAACGAAATATCTTTAAAACATAATTTGTTTGAATAATCAGCATTAATGGCACCATTAAACCATGTTAAAAGATGGGAGTTGTTACATCCTTGCTTGACACTCAGAATAATAAGGATAGAACAACATTTGAACTGGCGCTGCACTGTGGCTGCTGGGTGCCAAGGGCACAAAAAGCAGTTCTGATTTCGTTGTTAAAAGAACAATTAATGTTGTTTTTACACAAACAAATTTATAAATTTTTTTGATTCACAATTTCCCTTGAACTGTATTGTCAATAGAACTAGCCATGACGTACTGCTTCTCGTACATAGTATTGAGTACATGTGCTGTATATTGTAGGAGGATGCCAGTAAATGTGGCGGCAAGTCTAACCACACCCCTTCCATACTGCACGTGCTCCTGTCCCTGGCGGTCATCCTACTGAGCGTCCACAGCCTTACCTCCAGCACAAGCTGACCGTGCAGTGACCACTAGGATAACACATTCACCAATACAAGAATAGCCTGATACCAAATGCCCTGTTGTTGACTGGTTCTAATACAATCTATTTTCCATGCACATTGAATGATATGTTTAGCCCTGGTTGTACATTGATTGTTTTGTATCCTTTATACTGTCTCATATAACAATGTGATGTTAGGTATTGGTAAAACTTGATGTTTGTTATGTTTAAGCATAGTGAAGAATAAAGGCAGGAGTGATTCTATTCGCTCGAAAGATGTCAGTAAATATCAAGTGAAATTTTGTGATCATAACAGATTAATCATTTGTACAACATGAATCATCAAATGATTGCAATGTGCTCTGATCTTCCTCTTCATTTAGACGCATATTGAGCATGGTAATGATTGTATGTCTTGATATTTACTCCTCATGTAGAACATATAGAAATTTTATACAACAAGATATACACTCAACAAGAAAATGAAAGACCACCTCAAAATTCAAGAATCATAATACAAAATTTTACAACTCTAATATTGAAAATTAGATTGGTTCTTAACTTTTTTTGCTGAGTATGTAGAAAATCAAGGTAGTCATTCAAGTGTTTATTTGATAAAAATCATGTGTAAAAGTCAAAGTTATGTGTTCCAACAATTTCTCCAACAGAAACCATATCTTTATTTATGAGCCATAACATTCCAGGTTTCCTACGCTCCAGTGTTGAAATATGTGCCAATATTAGTAGTAGTAGTAGTTTAGATATGATAGGTGTTATGTCCTTAAATTAGTTGGTAAGGTTAAATTAAAATATCATGCATATTCATTGTAAGCATTTAAAATGATATTTATTGATAATACTTACAGTAAATTTCTGATGTATCTGGTGTTAATATTTTTTACCTATAAATTTGGATCATTTTGTACTGCAGCATTTTATAATGAAAGTCCCATTACTCACCACAGTTTGAAGACAATCTTGAAAGTGAAGGTATTCTTTATGAAGCAATATGAAATGCATTTTTATGTATTATTTAATTTAATGTAATAACACCATGATAAGTATCTGTCTCCCTATTCTCGAAATGATTTTACAACTACAAATCTTACTTTTGATCATAGTCAATGTGTCCAAAATGATTGAAGAACTTACCGTAATTTGACTGCAAATGTAACAGTTTAGCTGGCCTGAGTGTGAATTGATATCAGTTGAAATCAATACATAACTGTTTTGATTTGTAAATAGCAATATTGTTCATAATTTATTGTACATATTTTGCATGTCCCGGGTGAGATTGTTGAAGTTGCCGAACAGTGTGCGAGTGATAACTTTTTTCCACCGAATTGTACATTTCTATTTCTAGATAACTTATCTTGTCGCTGTACTCGTTGTTTTATCCTAGCCTGTGGCTCCTATACAGATGTATTGTCTTTCATGCAAAATATAACCATCAGTTTATGAATTATTTATTTGTTTTAAACATTTAGTGCAATATGTTTACTTTATTTGAAAACTTGCATGTTCAATTTACTTTGTTGGTTGTGCTTTTGAAATGTAATTTCTACGGGTAATTGTTAAAGTCTGTAGCTAAAATAGCTTAATGAAACTATTTACTTAAAAGTGTGATTTGATGTACATATATATTGATTTAAGCTTGTAAAAATGTTAAGGATCATAACCATATTTTAGGAGAGGTCTTAAAGATATAGGATTGCAATATCGCAGAAGAAGTAAAGATACTGTTAACAGCTTGTATAATTATTACATTTAATTGCATACATAGACGTTTTTTTGTTTCATTGTCCTTGTGATTTCCATTTGCACATCAATCACCATTTATCACACAATGTCTTTATGAATCCAATAACCCAAGGTGTATGTAATACATGCAAGTCAATGTGAAGTCGTTTAAAATTGAAATGGGCGGATTATCACTTACTGATTAGTTTCAGAGAGTACAATCAGAGTATGTTCAGTGGATACAAAATTTGATAAGATCTACCTACCATTTTCACTATTAATGCATAATAATAATAGTCCATTTGAAACATAGTGCTTAGGATGTTCTTCCATTAATTTTATAAGCATAAATACACAAAGTACAAAAATGAATCTTCTTGTGCTGTTATGAAATAGTTCTATCATTGTATTCTTTAGTGAAAAGTTTTATTGTAAGATCATTTGAAAGTATTGTTAAAACTGCCTACATGATGATACCATAACACTATGTTGATGTTTGTCTGATGTTTAATCATGCAATAGTTTAATTACTTTTCTTTAAACAGATAAATATACTCAGAATAACAAGTGTAAATGTTAGTTTAAGTCATCCATGTTCTGTTTTTCATTTCCACCACTGCCTTGAATTATCGAAGGGTCAGTCTGGTAATAATTACAGATTGTTTTGATTTTTTAATGTCCCCTTTCTTTTTGGTTTCAAACACATAGGTGGACGGTAATTATAAGTGTACACATTCCCTATGTGTTAAGCCTTTACTCAGTTGTCTCATTGAGTCAATGCAAGATTTTCTATAGGTTTTTTTTAGTGGTATGCAACTGAAAGAACGATTATCTCCCTTAGCACCTTGGATTACTCATATTTCCTCTTGTATTTGAAGTTACTTCAGGTGGGTAGTATTTCAGTTCATTATCAATAAGAGTTAAGGCAGGGGAAGGTGAAAAACACAGAATAACAATATAGTTGACCTTTCAGATATTCAATGGTTCATTGTGAGTTAAACTAGATATTGTAGGTGAGCTTCAAGTTGTAGACTAATACACTGTGGATGATTGTTGTTTACTGGTCCAGAAGGCCACAAGATTGTGTGTTTAATATTCAACTGTTATTGTTTTGTACTGGACATAAATCAAACTCATAGTTGTGATGCCTTGTATAGTTGTGAACAACAAATACATACCGCTATGAATGTACATATCGGCTGATATTTCCTAGCATTGGGGTGATAAGCCTGTTCATATTGTCAAGCAGATTTTATCATTGGTTACGAAACATAGCTTGATCATGATCATTATCCCTAGTTTGTAATGAAACTGCTTCGTAATTTTCATTTGTATGCAATTTGATCTTGAAAACAGTTTCCATTTATTCTTTGGATTATTTGAATTCATTTTGGAATAAATTTACACAAAAATAGTTTTGGTGTAGGGTAACCTGAAATGGTGTAAAACTACCACATCGATGCAATTTATATGAAATCTTGATTATGGAAGTTATGTCTTAATGTTCGGCCATTTCCTTGCCATGCGGTCGTCATTTGCTATTGTTTCTTTAGTTTCAAAAGTGTGATTTAAAAATGAAGTCAGTTTGTTAAATGCTTGTTTTTAAGGAAATAGATTTTCACTGATTTTCACTAGTGCAAAACTATTCATCTAACTAGGATAAATTTATCTTCAACTAATATATACTGTTTCTTGTTTATATTTTGTTTTGGATATATATTTATCTGTTCACCACAAGTATATCTACTTTGTACATATAAATGCAGAACAGAGTGTTTTTCAACAGTTTTCCCTGTAAAAGCTCACATTAGAAAGTGAAACCTGCACAAGATAATCACCTTTAACCTTCATGTTACATTTTCATTGTTTTTATTTTGCTCAATGTTTTCATTTGGATCCAAATGTCGATTGTTTGTCAAATAACCATTTTCATGGGAAGTTGGTTTTCACTGAAACCTCCATTTTTGAAGTGTTGTCTTTGGAATGATGCGTTAACCCTAAAGGGTTGGTTGTCAGCCTTTTGTCCATTTAGTTCACCCCTTTTCAGGTGAAATGTTTGAAAGTGTTTGCAGCTGAAGAAAAAAAAGAACCCATTATGAAATTTGTAATTCATACGTTTAAGATGAAATCTATTTCTCGGTCTCAGATTAAGTATGTAAATTCCATTGTTCTCTAGTAGTGGTTTTGGGTATACCATACTTTCTCAAATAGACCATGTGGAGGTGGCACTTTGAAAAGCAAAAATGTTTGTAACAATGGTCATTATTTGATATCTGTCAAAGTGGGTAAGGGATGCTCTGACTCTGTGAGGGCAAGTATGGTATGATATAGCCATCTATGGATCCACTATCAGAAGTCTTGGATGAAAAATGTTTTTCTAAAGATAAATCCTTAGTGGGAGAAGCAAGTTGGAAAGTGTCAGTTTGGGTTAGTCCTTGTTACCAGTATGTTGCCATGTTGAAGGCTCCAACAGACATAATTCATACATAACATGATGTTTATATGTGTGTTATGCTGCTCACAATAAAGTATTTTATACCTCTTTAAGAATGTTATGTTTTGCTTCTAAAAATCTCGGTATATAAGCCCTTGTGGTTTAGTCTAAAGTGGGCAATCGTGGTTCACTATTTTCTTGAGTTTTAACCAGTATATATGTCATATTATGTTGGTGAAATACAGAAACATTTTCAAAAATATATCTCTTTGGCAGATATAAACATAAATTTTCACAGATTTTTAAAGGGGCTGTAGCACGTTTTTTTGCAAAATTTATTTTTTCAAATTTCCTTTTTATATGATAGTTTGTGTCATTTAAATTTACTTTAGAGGATAAAACATCTTATTACACAAACCAATTATCCGTAGTGGTAATAAAGTTGTTGCATATAAAGCAAAACATGCACGGCGGCCATTTTATTGTGAACACAATTAATTATTTTGATTCACAAAAAACGATTCCCATGGCCTTACTGAGCCATGTTCACTCATTTTAAACTTGATTTTCCGAAGAGATAAGGGTGTTTTACTATTGGTAAAATTATTTTTCAAATACATTTCATCGACTTATTTGAGCTAAAAAACGTGCTACTGCCCCTTTAAGACCCCAAATAAGCAGAGAAATAACAAGAATCAATAACGGTGTTTCCAGTGTAAATGTAAATCGAGAAATACCAGGGTAACAGGTAAAATGTCTATATTGAGATTGTCTATACGTTGAGAAACACGTACAAATATCGTCACAATCAGCAGGCTATCCGGCGGGGCGATGATAGTCCAGAAGAAACCTCCTTGATATTATGTTCCACATCATAAATAACTAAAGTATGAATGCAATATAGGAAATCCGTCTGATGACATCACATTTTTTGGCACGCGCTAATCGAAAGAGTAATGTGTCTTTGAAACTAAATTACATCGGGATGAATTTACATGAACGTTATTTCTCATACCTCATGTTGTAGATATACGACTTTGTTACCGATAGATATGATTAATACTTGTTGAAAATTTGTTTTTATTTAAAAATAAAACATGCTTAATTGCTCTTTACACTATAAATGTTCAATGAAATATATTTATGTGAACTATCCGTAGGCTTTCGTAGTTTAATCGTAGTCCTTTACTTGACTTAAAAAATGAAGACATTTTTGTATGGTGACATAACTGACATTGCTTATAATGACGAAGTAGTACAATTTAGTTAAAACGACCTGTAATTTTTTATATATTTTTTTTTTTTGGAGGATTTATTCACATGCAAATTTGCCACGGTTTCACTTTAATTAGATTGGAAGTAGTGTACACGGTCCCTGATCTGACAATATTTGAAGCCTTCCAATCATAGGTTCCAGCAACTTATAAATACATCTTTGCTACGTGATATGCATCTTTTGTATCCGGTAGCTGCTGTCAACGATTTCATGACATCAAGGAAGTTATTAGTAGGTAAAACAACAATACAACTCACTCAACTCACGAATCATTTACCTGTGCTCATTGGGTGGTATTATCTATATAAAAAAATCATGATAATAGTAATATCATTGCTAACAGATGATTATATAAGTAACATAAAACATATATGTTCAATGAAAACTCATTGAGAAATCCACACATTTCTTTATTTTATTAAACACATTATCAAGACATCTTTGCATCGTAACATGGAAATCAGATAAAAGAAACTGACAAGTAAATGTGACAGGTGACAAGCAAACTCTTTGTGCACAGCGTATTACAGGTATGTGTTGAAATTCGGTGAATTCGGTCGAATCTATCATAGTACCCTTCGCTTTAAGACGTTTTTGCATATTATAGTATGAAACTAAAGTCATAGCCACATTCCTTCAATTGGAGAAACACTGTCACAGGAGAATACGGTAATCAGTCTAAGTCGCTGATGGCGGATGTATTTTCATCGTCTTTTATTTCTTTATAATACCGGTATTATGTTGAGCACAGATGATGAAGTGCCGGTTTCCAAGTCCTTCAGAATAGAAACTTGATGAATGCATGTTTGTCAAGACAAAGAAGATAGCATGGATTGTTAAGACTTTTATATACAAATGGTTTAAAATACCTCGAATTTCTACTCTGTTAGAAATATCTAACGTTGTCAAGATTACTGCTGTCACAAGTAGGCTGTGTATGCATATATAACGTTTGAAACGAATACCACTTCGTCACTGGAAATTTATAACGTTACAACAAATAATAGACATATATTTGTATTTAACTGAATGTTATACACAGTTACGTTATGAAATGTATTTAACGCAATTGGCAATGTTGGCTATAGCATAGGCAGATATTTGAAAAAAATGTTTTACAAAGTACATAAAGTGGCAATATCTTCATAAAATATGACAGACATATATAACTACAACTTCCTCAAGCAAGTCACAACTCGCGCCAGTCTCCATCACTGGCTAATTTAAGCTTTGATGCATTTCGTTACGTTTTCTGTGCTAGTGTAGCAGCTCGCACTATGAAGTTCAGGTGAAGGGTGCTGCCGCGCTGGTGCAAAAAGTATGCAAAATGCGACAAGGCTGAAATCAGCGAGTGATGAAGACTAGCCCGAGCTTTCAACTTACAAGGGAAGTTGCGTTGACTTTGGGAAAGTTATAAATTTGAAACCAGCTTAAATAATTTTCAAGTTGGATCAAGTGGCAAAATATTCATCAAAATATGAATGAACCACTGCATCTCAGTCTCGGCCCGAGGTGTCAACATAGTAAACATAGTAAACATACTAAACATGATCTGCCCTACCTGTAGCACCTGTCCTCGACAACAGGGCTCTGTTCCATAACAGCGAGCGCTTAAATTGCTCATTGATCGCCCAATGTAGCGCTCAAGTAGCGCTCAATCTCTCTTGAACGACACAGTGCAAATTCCTCGAAGTTTGCTCGCCTTGCTACGTATATATAGCGCTACATTGAGCGATTACTTTGAAACCTCTCTTGAACACGGCCCTGGTAGTTCTTGTACATTATTACACCAAGTACAAAAAACACCGTAATTGCTCTCCAGTTTTTAATGAGGTACTTAATCCATTATTGTCTATTTCTATTTCTAGGTTTTCTCTCATTTGCTCATTTACTACATCCTGTAAAGAAGTATCATTCTCATTAATTATTGTTATCAGAAGAATATAGTTTTTGGTAGAAATTTCGTAATTCAAAAAGAATTGAATCACCATCTGTAATTATGTCATTCTTATCTGTTATTATCTTATTAGTTGATTTACTTACATAATTCTTATTTTATAGTTGGCAAACATATTTGGTTGTTTTTTCCCCTTCCTCATACCATTGAAACCTGTTTCTAAGCTGTATTCCTCTTACCTCCTCTTCTTTAAATGCCCTCTGTAAAATAATCAGAGTTTGTATGACTAATCGTTTAAAAACCACATTGGATTCTCTTATACATAGTGCTCAGACTGGATTTATACTTGGTAGAACATTAAGTGAAAACACAAGACTCTTATATGATATTATGTTCGAAACCAAGAAAAGGGATATGCAGGGACTGTTAGTTCTTATTGATTTTGAAAAGGCTTTTGACACAGTTTCTAAAGACTTTATTAATTTTGTTTTAGTTAAACTAGGGTTTGGCCGACAAATTATACGTTGGACAAACATATTAACTTACGATACAACCTCAAGTGTTATTCAGAATGGGCATATTTAAGAATTCTTTCCTAATGAGCGGAGCTTTAGGCAAGGGGATCCAATATCACCAGAAATCATTGGATGCATGATAAGACAAAATGATAGGATAAAAGGCATTGTAATTGATGATACAGAATACAAATTAGGTCAATATGCTGATGATACTGAACTATTTTATATGAATCTTTATATGCTGCTATAGACACACTTACTACTTTCTACAATATGTCAGGATTTAATATTAAAATAGATAAGACTAAAGCAATCTGGATTGGTTCTAAAGCCGGTAGCACAGATAGTCTTTGTGAAGATTTGAACATAGAATGGCAAAACAATGAGTTTGTGGGTAATCAATACCTAGAAAAAGATTTGAAGAAATTAAAAGACTACTAGCAACATGGAGAAAGAGACATCTAACATTGATAGGCAAAATTACAGTTATCAAAACATTGGCTCTTTCAAAATTGGTTCACATTTTTAATTTCTAACCTAACCCGCCTGATGAATTTATCACTTCCTTGAGAGAGTATTTTTCAAATTTATTTGGAATGACAAAAATGACAAAATTAAAAGGAACATATTGAAAAAGGATTGTGCAGAAGGAGGTTTACGTATGATTGATATTAAGACCTTTGTTAATGCCAAGAAGTTGTCTACACTAAAACGTTATTTGAGAAAAAATATAATCCATGTAACTTTCCAGTAAATGAAAATGTAAGATATGGAGCAAATTTTCAGAATATTGTTAAAACTGACAAATCCTTTTTGGAAAGATGTTTTAATGGCATGGAAATTATATTGTATCAAAGATACCATTATAGATGATGATAACATCAACAGGATGTTAGCACAGCCATTATGGCTGAATACTAATTTGAAAAACCCAAATCCTTGTATTAAACACTGGGCAAATAATGGAATATTGAAAATTAGGGATCTTTGTAATGAGCATGGTTTTATGTCTTTTGAAGAGCTGAAGCTTAAGTTTGATCCTTTTTGGAAAGATGTTTTAATGGCATGGAAATTATATTGTATCAAAGATACCATAGATGATGATAACATCAACAGGATCTTAGCACAGCCATTATGGCTGAATACTAATTTGAAAACCCCAAATCCTTGTATTAAACACTGGGCAAATTGGAATATTGAAAATTAAGGATCTTTGTAATTAGCATGGTTTTATGTCTTTTGAAGAGCTGAAGCTTAAGTTTGATGTAAGAGGTACCTATATGGATCTTGGTTATATCATATATATTTTACCTGAAACTTGGAAAATGACTATACAACAGAGATATATACATGTACATACCAAAAATTGGGATGTGAACCTCTTTCCTGAGGAGTTTATGAATTTGAAAAAAGGTTCAAGACTTTTCTATGATAAACTACTTTCTGACAAGGTTAAACCTCATATCTGCCAAAAATGGGAACATTTATTTCATGACACTGATTTCAATTGGCATATGATTGTTAATACTTGCAGAAGGAATTTGAAAGATGTAAAACTCTTAGATTTTCATTTTAAATTTTGCACAGAATAATATATACAAAAAAACTATTAAAATGAAACTTGTTGACAAGGACATTTGTAATTTCTGTAATGTCAATACTGAAAGTTTATGTCATATATACTGGGAATGTGATGTAATTCAAACATTTTGGAAAGAATTTGAAAACTGGATAAGCCAAACCATAAAGACTTTTGAAATAACAAAAACCTTAGGAATGTTAAAAAGCAACTCACTACTTATTCATATATTATTTTCGGCTAAAAGATATATTTATACATGTTCCTTGAAGGAAATAATTCCAAAAGTTTCTAATTTCCTAAAGATTTTGAAAGATATTTTTACTGTTGAAAAATTCATATCTAGAAGAAACAATTATTTTGAGAATTTCTCTGATAAATGGTCTCCACTATTCCCACTATTTAATCATTAATTATTTTGTGTTTCATACCGGTAATATATACATGTACAACATACACCGTGTACGTCCTTATCGTGTATTTAAAATCTGTGGCTTTATAATATTTCTGAAATAACAGCCTATTATTACAATAAATAATTGCTCTGAAGTATCCATATACAGTTGCAAGATCAAACTAAGAGCTATTACAAGTCCGTTATAAACCTCTGATTTTCAGACACTATCGAAAATCACTAATTCAGACAACTTTTACTTATTTAAATGTGTGTTAATGCAATGTCTATTCTCACTCGTAATTCAGTTTATTACCTATACGTGGTTCCACCCCATCACGCTATGTCATGTTAGACGTTACTCCCACCTGCCATGTCGTCTTTTAATTACAAAATAATATTGAAAAGGTTGTTATAGAGAGAGAGAGAGATTCTTTATTTCCTCCAGTACAAACCGAAGATTACAAAATCAAAATTACAAGCACATTATAAGTTGATATGTACAGTATTTACATGATAATACAAAACATTAAGAAACATGGGTACAACACATTCATTAGTTAACAGTCCAGGAGATCTGTGTCCCGTTCAGTAACAGCGAGCGCTTAATTTGCTTATTGATCGCTCAATGTAGCGCTCAAAGTAGCGCTTCTTCTCTCTTGAACGACATAGTGCAAATTCCTTGAAGTTCGCTCGCCTTGCTACGTAGCGCTACATTGAGCAATCGCGTTCAAGAAAGGTTTCAAAGTAATCGCTCATTGAGCGCTTACTTTGAAACCTAACTTGAACACGGCCATGGTTTAAGCTCATATGCGTACAGTGAAAAGCGTAGAAGAATACTTTCATACAATGATGAATCTTTCAAAGAGTGATAAAATTGGTTTTTGGCTCCGAAGAGAAATGAAAGCATGTCTACTTCTTCTTGCATTTCAAAAATGACATAAGTTTCAACATCAAAGTTATCTAGTAAAAATGTAAAGAAATTGTTTCTTTGCTGTATCAATTTTTCACAGTAGAGAAGTATATGAAAATCATAGTCATAAGTGTTATTATTGCAAAGAGTGCATTCTTTTGATATTTATACATGGGTTTGCCTTCCGCTTATTGTACATTGTTAACGAGGTAGTTTTACAACGAGAAACACGTCAACTTATTTATTAAAGCAATAAACATTATTATAAAAATGAATTTTATACAACACAATAAATTACTTATGCAAAAAAGTAAAAAACATATTACTCTCTACGAAAGATTTACATGCAGTGTCTCAGCAAGCAAGGAAATTGTCATCTCGAATATAATTTTCGACGTATATGGAACGTGTCCCATAACATTATTATTGCACATTTTATGATATCTATATTCTGTGATAACAGTCATGATTAAAAATCATTATATTCAAGAATGTATTTCGATACATGTATATCAAGACATTTGCCTGAACAATAAGTAAAAAACATGTATATGTATCATGTATAACCATGTCTTTCATCCAGGTATAGTCTATAGGATAGTTATGATTGACATGACGCCGAGGGCTACAGCTAGAGACGATTCCAGCTCTGCAATGTTGACCTAGTGTCAGAGTTCACTATCGTCTACTCGTTCTTTGCGTTACAGCAGTTTCTCTCCCATATGTCACATTCAAATCCCATTTATAACCTCCTAAATATCCTACAGAAAGGTCTTCCTGTGAATAACTAAGCATCCCGACCCTCACCCAGTGGATGTAATCTTGACATTGGTGACCTGTCATCATATAGTTTAGGTGAAGTCGTCACATTGTTTATGATGTATGATATGGATGTTTTTTTCTGAGAAACTTATGCTGTAGTATGTGAAACATGGGAGTTGTGAAAAATGTGCTTGACCTTTCACACTTTAATAACATCAAATGGAAGCTTTTATTTATTTATTTATTTATTTATTTATTTATTTATTTATTTATTTATTTATTTATTTATTTATTTATTTATTTATTTATTTATTTATTTTGCATGTTTCCAGGTGAAATGATCCCAAGTTGACTTACCAGAATGAACTTAACTCAGTCCCAGGCGGTTTATGCAAAACTATGCTAAACGCATGTCATTAATAAGCGTACCGCTGAAATTATTTTCATTATAACAGATAGATCAAACTGCATGTGAGTTAACATATAGTAAACTATTAAGATGAATAGATAATGATTGAAAATGATATTTCTCAAACGTGGAATTGCTTAAATGTGCATCCTCTTTAAAGATGTTAATTGTGTCAGTAATCTGTTTGTAATCAGGTAGAAATCGATCATGGTATGTGTGACTTTTACAATTCCTATATATCCCTCTTCAAAAATACAATGAAACATGTGTTGGTCTACATATGCGAAGCTTAGTTAATTAATATATGTAGCATTTACAGAACCTTGACGTGACCTGGACAGACGTAGTGAAGTAAATTTTCAAATTCAAAATCAAGTTCATATTACGTGCACATATACTTTCGAGCCAGAACTGAAAATACAGTGAATAAGTTTATGTTCAAATTTGTTACCAAGAAGACTTATAGACAAGATGCATAGACACCAGTCGAAATTGGTGACCTTCGCTAACAATCAAGGTCACAGCGAAGAGTAAATGGTTTTGCTCATTTTCATGTATTAAAAGAGAGTAAACTCGAGATAAAATTGAATTATAGATGCATTTTGATTTAATGATACAGCAATGTGTCTAATCGACCATACTATATCTTAGGAGCCAATGGATGGATGTGTTCGAGATTTGGTATCAACTCATCCAGTTGGCATCCGCTTACATTTGCTGACAATCGATAGTTTTCAAAGTCTCGATTATTTCGATGTCCAAACAAGTTTATATTTCTTTGATGAACATTTAGTGGCTGACATTTACGCAAACGTGCCCATAAGAAAACATTACATTGGTATCAACATTTCGAGAAACATGACTGTCCACAAATCCCTGACCATGGGTCACCATGTCAGTGGTGTTCTTGATCCGTTCTTCACTAGACCAGAGTGACGGACCAGCCACGACAAAAGAACAAGTTTGTATATGTATCTGTGTAGCCCCAGGCAGTTACATATAGCTCACACTAAATCACTCCCGACATTTCATCACGACAGGCTTCTCTCACACCTCCCAACAAACGTCTCGAAGCGAAGGTCCAACAAACGCCTAGAAGGACATCCAGGTGTGTCTTGAGGACCCCTTCTACCACCACTCTGTAGGATTTGAGGTCCTTCCGGAGAAAAAGTTCCTCATTCTATATGAAATAACGTGCTGGAGGTGAAGTGAAATGTTGGAATAATGAAATTTCAAGAATTTGGACTTCTGTGCTTCTGGCTATATCTGGTGAATGGAAAGGTGAGAATCAACAACCACGGATACGAAGGGGTGGTCATATCTATAGGCGACAAAGTCAGGGAGGATCCTCGTCTGCTGAAGAGACTACAGGTACGTACTATATTATACTATCAACAACTGACAAGGGACCAGAACAGTTCACACACTGATTGACAGTCATAATTGTATGACAGAGTTTTATGTCTCACCCACGGGAGATTTTGCAGTGTAATCTTTATGCTACAACATTAAACAGCTTTAGAACCTTTGTCAGTACAACTTCACCAGTCTGCCAGATTGACATAGCAACCTTATTACCACCGTCACAGTGATATCAGAATCGCGGAAATCTTCTTGTTATCACACTGTCGACTATTCTTAAACGTCATTAGACTTCATTAAAGTGGGCGAGTAATAAACAGCTACTAAACTTTCTTCCATGTCATCATAACTCTTTATCTGAATACAGCCTTCCGTCCATGTCAACTTTATGTATTATATTAAAAACTTCCTTCTCGATCTGTCCTATTATAACCGGATACACAAAGCTATAGAATCCAAACCACCATCACAGACTAATCAAATTCATATTTGAACAACCTTGAATATTGGTGTCAAGCTTCTAATGAACAAAATCACGTATCAATTCATGGATCATCACATTGCCAGTATCATTAGAAAGTATAAGATCCGCAGGATGCATGGTATCTTTGAAATTACTTAATGTCATAATCATAGTTGAAATGTGATATATACATATACCTATTTCAGTTAAGTTTACTTCGTTTCATACATTTGTGTTGAGTTAACTATGTCATCATTTAACATTGGGTTTCACTGTTTTGTTTATTGATTAATATACATAGGATGCATGGTACCTTTGACATTACTTACTGCCATAATCACCATTGTTGAAATGACATTCCTGTACGCATTTACAAATACAGCCAACTTTACTTCATGTCATGCAATTGTGTTAAGTCAACGATTTCATCCGTTAACGATGAGTTTTCTAATTCAAAATACAAAATGTACGACTAAAACCTCTTATTTGCTACGACTTGTTCAGTTCAATGAAATAAGACGTCAAACAACAATTGGGTGACACATGTAAAACATCACGAGTACACGAGGTACATCAGATGTAATTGCGCAGTCTATATCGACGAGTTTGTAATTATTATGATAATTGATATGTCACGGATTCAGCTCAATACCACATAGAAGAAGTACAATAAACATCCATGAACATATGCAGAAATGGCAATAGATGATAGTATTTTACATAAGAAAATTATAATGTACATACGTTCTGTACTAGGAAAGACATCTTTCGTATGTATCCACGTATTTTCACCAGAATAATCCAGAAAAAAAGTTTATCTCTGAAATAGAATTTAACACTTTACACAATCACCTTCCTCAAAGGGTAGGCAGTAGGGAAACTCTAATTGTAAACATGTCATGCTCTACAGTTGGCACTCAAAAGTTTTACATACTTAACTGTACCGTTTACTCATTACAAAATTATTACAAATTGCCGAAGCTTATAGTAACCTAATGTTAGACGAATCTAGATCTGTATAATGTGTTTTAGACAGTACGTTTCATGTTTTATAATTCTCTATTTCGTCAAACCATGCTCTTACACAGAGTACAGCTACAGGAGCATGACCCTAGGTTTGTTTTGCATATAAATGACTCAAGTCCACCGTATAATATGTCTTACACAACATGCATACACTCATTTCACGATTCCTGCGGTCTTGCATTGTAAAACCTGTCTAATGTGGAGCATTTAATTTTATTGCTTTCTGCAGTACAGTTTTGAAACATTTCGAAATAATTTCCCTTATGTAGACCCCTTTTAAGTATTTCATATATCAGTTCTTGTTATTTAGGCCGGGTTATTTATATGAGAATAAATACGTAAACAATAACATAATAACACTATTGCAATGGTTTTTATGTCTGAAATATGTAAATATGTCTGGCACCTTTAACATGTAAATTAAGTTTATATATGTACTTAAATTCATAACGTTCAGTGTTGGGTTCAAACTATTATTGATGAAGTAATATTGATAACATCATTGATACCATATTAAAGTATATCATTACTTTATTCAGTATTTGACGAACTATCGGTTCAGCTTAACGTTATGTGTACGAGTTCCGCTACACAGGGAAGTGTAACACGAATGACTCAAGTCGTGATAGCGAGTGTTTCATACAGGACAGTTGAACTTATCTTCTCCATATCAAGTCATGTACATGACATATTTGTATGTTCCTCGTGCTAATATGGTGCTAAATTGTAACAAAATACCTCTCAGGTTATAATAACATTCACTTTTGCTACAACGTTTAAATACCATATTTCTATTATTTCTTGTCTGGGTGATTTAAACATAATTTGTGTTGTAAAGTATTTTATTATGCATTGTGAAACATAAATTGTCATATATGTGATATGAGCACATAAAACGTTTGCCCGCAACCATTGTTTCTACGAGTGTACCCACATTTCGTTTTCTGTGACGTCATTAAACAATGTTTGTGATTTCATTGTATCAGGCCTTTGCAAGCTAAGTGGGCCGTTTTCTGACTATTTTTACGTAAATGGAATGGAAAGGGGCATAACGAAATTATTACACTCAAAAGTGTGCTAAATAAAGGTTACTAAATTCATGAATACATAAAATAAATAGATTCGCACATATTTTGTTGAGTCTCATGACACACCTGCTGTGGTAATGATCTAAATTTATCTATGTTTAGCAGTGAGTGGTTCCAATTTTTTTTAAAGCGTTCTCATCATTGCAGTTAGGTATCCACTGTCAATTGTCCACTGATATCACGTCATTTCTTAAATCAACGTTACGTCATCTCACTTGCAAAGGGACGTTGCTACGATGGTTGTTTTTTGCCACGAACCACTAGATTTCCCACCAAAGAAGCATATAATAAACATTTTAACAGTATTTAGTATGTGTATATCTCGTATCTTCCGGTGGGAAAGCGCAAATAGTCGCTCATTGCTGAACCACTTGTGTAAATATAGACTTTGCTCCGTCATGCGAAATAAGTGATGTAATACTAGTATCCCCTGTATCACATTATAATGACCTTCGCAGTTAATTGCTACCGGACTTATAACATACGAAGCGTCATATACAAGGCATATTACATCAAGATGTATTTGACGAATACGTCAATGAAATGCATGTTTTTGATTGAATGGACATAAGATAGTATACTGTACACTGTACGCTGTACTATATACCGTATTATATTCATGATATAATATCATGTAATCATGTATTAAGCCTCTATAGGAAAAACCGTTTTTGACAGTTATAATTACTAGATCGGTATTACATTCACATTTAGAGCTTAGAACAAAATTAATATATTTGTGACATTCCCATTGTGACATTTAAGACATTCCCGTTAATTTAAAATACACACTTACAGACTGTAATTAAACATAGGAAAACACGCTTTTCTGCAGTAACAACTTCTTTATTGTGAACATACACGGCGTTTTTGAGTATTTTTTTCTCATTATTCCACCTGATGATGAAGTAAGCATAAACTTAGAAACGTCGAACTTTGCTGTTTTGGTAAAACAAGTAATATACATAAGACACCCAATATAAAGTCACGAACTTTACCATATAAAACACAAGTTAAGATAGTTCAATCCACAAGTGATAATTACTAGCATCTTTTAACAGAATAACATAATGTCTCCAGAAGTAAACTAACCTATATTTATTCATATTTCGTAAAAACAGTAAACAAAATTAAAAAATTCGTCGATTTAGAAGATCCTTAACAAGACATGATAAGAGCGTCGATGGTTTGTTTTATGACGCACTACTGTAATGATGCGTCAACAATTTTAAGTCCAGGAAGCTAACAACCAGAGGCGAAAGAAACGATACCAACAAAAATGATAAAAAAGATATTTTACTCAACAAGCGATGAACGCGACTGAAGCAAATTTACATCATGTCTCTAACGCAAACTAAATTTAATTTGTAATTTTTGAAACATTACGATTTCATAGTTCTGTAAAACGACCTTTAAAACCCGTCGTTTTGAAATCTCCTTAACCTGCAGGCGTTATAGGGGAGTGAAATATGATTTTCTGGCTTGTTTTACGATATGCTACAGCAACGATGCGTCATCGATTTAAGTCCAAGAAAGTACATTATGAGGACACATCTTGCACTAACATAATTTCAGTCGTTCATGAAATTGTACCTTCTATACCAAACAAAATGTCCAAAAGCCCATCTGAAAACTTTAAGCAATTCCGGCGTTTGAACGCATATAACATATTATCATATCATATTTTCATGAATGAAATTGTGTATATGTCTTCATAAGATATATCCTCATCAGAGACATTCAAAATCGTCTTGAAAATATGATATCGTTTGTTCTGCCCTTCGATGTATTCATGTCGATAAAATTAAATGAAATTGATATTTTAATTTAAAAAAAAAACTTCAATGCCAAACATTCTGGACAAAAACCCTTTTGAAAAAACAAACTAAGCACCCTAAGTGTATTTAAACATTTAGACATAAAGATACACGTTTATATGAAATCGAAGAGATTATTTAATCATTAAGATGATCGAAGACTAAAATATATTTATGCACTGTTTTACATTGTTAATGTATGGTTGCATGTACAACAGACATATGCAATATGATACATTGTGCCTGTTCGTGAGCGTAGTTCATATCCATACGTTATACTATAAATCAAACACGTCGCAATTAATGTCAAAAGAAACACCTTCCTTGATGAAATGTGAAGTTTTTACCCTATTATATTTCAATTTGTGAAAGTATTTACCGAATCGCATGCACACCCTGGAGAGATACATAAAACATGACTGATGTCGTGTATGTTTTTTGGTTTAATTCCAAAGTCTATTTTGTTTTAATGATGATCAAGTTTGTCATCCATATTTATAATAGTGTTCCCGGTGTACATAGATAATGTAAAATGTCGGGATATATACATCCCCAAACACACTCTCAGAAATGCTTTTATAAACATTGAGATCGAATATTGAAAACATTGATATTTTAAATATAAATAATTTCGTGATCAATTACAAAATATCCATACAATTACTCTAAATAGGTAAACATCCCGTCGAATTTCGTTTTCACAAAAACTTACCCAGGCCCTATTCTGTAGCAACAGAGGTTACTAAATTCATATCTTCCCATGTAACCTCCTTTTCTGCATTCTCTTCCCACAGTTCCTATCCTTTCAGATGTTCGATCCTTAACATCTGTTCTACTTTAGGGAATTTCTCGTTTTTAACAAAATCCCGTAGCGAAAAAGGATACCACTTATAAACCTCTAGTGACGTCACTATTTTGTCTCACGAGGGTATTCTATTACCGACATAACCGTTCCTAGTAGTTGACGGGGCATTCCTGGAGAACGCCTTGGTGCTTATAACTTTTGAATGGCTATTTCAATCTTTTTAAGACTTGTGATCATATGAAATCTAATGTTTACAATTTTAAAGTATCACACAGTTTAAAACTCATATGCCTCGTTTCGATCTCTGAACCCTTCGCTTGCCAAACCAACACTCTTACCAACTTAGCTACAAAGGAACAAGATGTCGTAGATTGCTTGTCAGTAAGAACGGTTTTTGTCTCTGATTTGGTTTTCTTTATATATCAGTATGTTTATGGTCAATTGGTTTCACAAAACCCAATAGGGTATAATATCGAGAATAACACATTAAACGTTTTTCGTACGTTTCTTTTTCCAAAAATAACATAACGACAAGTCAATGGTAAATGTCACCTTTTCAACGGCGACGGCACAACTTATTTCCAATGCAACCAATTCGACTCTCCATTTCTAGCCGAGAATTCGCCATAGTAGAACAGATGTTAGGATCGAACATCCGAAAAAAGTCTCTTTGGAAAGAGAACGCCTTTTCTGAAGAGACAGTTTTCTTCTTCGAGCGACATAACATCCTGATTTGTTACAATCTAAGATAGTTGTGAACACAGTTCTTGCAAACTGATCATTCGATCTGTTCCTGACAACCAGAGATGAGTCACCTGTACCATGAGCGCATATTCCCTACAAGACAGATGTCTGACGAATATGTAAGACGATGTTTGATTGGAGAACAATAAGGAAGGCACAGTTGTTACAAATTGTCACCCATTGCGATTTTTCTATGACCGTGAAATATGCTACTAATTGTAGTAGAGGTTACATATTTATATTGTAGGGTAACGATTGATTATCTCCTTATTAATTGTGAAATATATATGTGATGTCAACTCATTTAAAGTATTCATTGGCAATCAAAAGGCTAATATCCACCAGAACTTTGTTTTGTGATTGTCAAATAACTGATTTCAAAATGTTCATATTTTAACTGTGGTAATGTTCAACTTAACAATTATATAAGTACATATATTGTTCGCCACGTGGAACTGTACACTGCGCATTGTATTCATAAACAATTTATTTACTGTCACATGTTCCAAGCTGCGCTGTCATTTACGGGACGTTATATGTCAGCCGAGATGAACCTGTGTAACAGATACACAAACCACGTAACCAAAGGCGTTGACCGGAAGATTTACATCAGACTCCATGGGCAAAGTTCAGAGTCATTTATGTCCAGTTGTATATCATGATGGTCAGTAATGACCAACACCTATCATGAAGACACGTGATATTATAGGTACAGAAAGGGCGTTGCTGACTCCGAGAGACAACGATCATATGGACATACAAACAACTGAGAAATATTATACACTTATCTCGAATTAGTGACTGGACTGTATTTGTATCAGATGGCGAATCATTTATTGTAATGGATATATCCCTCGTAGGAAACAGCTGATGGTAATAGTATGTTTTTGTTTAAACATCATTATTTATACTCACCGTTGATAGTTAACAATATGCCCAATTATCCTAATCTGTCTAATCCCGACAATCTTTACACAGATTAAAGACAGAGTTATCGCTCAAGTGAACTGCACTCACCACTCACCGGCAGGTGGCCTACCTTATATGGTCATTGCTTCTTCTGATGAACAGACACGAAGCCGAACGCGACCGAGGGGAGGCCGGGAGGGAACTTACGATTGTTAACTATCAACGGTGAGTATAAATAATGATGTTTAAACAAAAACATACTATTATTTAATATACTCTCCGTGATAGTTAACAATATGCCCGATTGCCACAGAGGTGGAGGGGAGCGAGAGGCCCCTAAGAGGGATAGCTCTGTCTTAACAAGAGTCAAGTTGGTGAGCCAACACAGCGTAACCAGCCTGAACCCCGATGGGGTTCATCTGTCCACCGGAGGGTTAAGCTTGACCCAACTCGTAACCGGAGGGACTCTCACCCGCGTGGTCACCAACTAAGAAAAGACAACAAACGCATCACTAAAATCATCGAGACTAGGTTTATTGCATACTCTAGACTGGCTCAAGGAGCAGCCGAGTTAACGAGGGGGGGGGTAGGCCTCTTCGGTACGAGGCCGACGGAACTCGTTGCTGGGCGTACACCTGTGCGCCCAACCGATGAATCCCCTCCATGTCCTCGTTGGATACGTCTCTAAGATAGTGATTGGCGAACACCAGGCCCGACTTCCAGAAACAGCCGGCCATGATGTCCGCCACTGCCATGTTACTGTGAAGAGCCATCGTAGCCGAGATGGCTCTGATCTCGTGTGGATTGGCCTTCGCTGGCGGATCGAGGCCCGCGGCCTTGTAGGCGTCCAACACTGCCGAGCGGAGATAGACGCTGAGTTGACGCTTGTCTAACTCCCGAACACTAGTCTGGGAGTGCGGGAGAAAAAGTTTCCTTCTCCCTTGACGTAGTGTCTTGGTCTGTTCGGTATAGATCCGCAGGGCTCTCACCGGACAAAGGAGCCGATCCTCGTCCGTCGGATCTATGCTACCGGAAAGAGACGGTAACGAAAAGGTTCTACCCCTTTCGTCTGCGGCTTGGTTCTTGCAGATGAACTCAGGGGCTAACCCCAGTGACGCCGACCCACCGTCTCTCACCTCAAAACGCAAGAGGTCCGCCTGGAGAGCGTGAAGCTCTGAAATCCTGGCTGCGGACCCCATCGCAACCAAAAAGGCTGTTTTGATGGTGAGACGGAGAAGAGTCGACTCTGTCAATGGCTCATAGTGGTCCGACTTGAGATGGTTGAGCACCACTGTCAGGTCCCACTCCGGAGGCCTGAGCTTCCTCCGCCCGTCCTCATTCCGGTAGGTCTTAATAAGTTCTTTAAGAACCGAGATGTCAACCTGGGGCTCACGCTTCCTAAGGACTGACATGACCGCCGCCAGGTTGGTGTTAATTGAGGAAGCTTTGAGCTTCCTCACCTCTCGTAGGTACACCAGGTACTCAGCTACCTGCGGGACCGTTACCGCCTGGATAGCATACCCCTCCTTCGCGCAGAAGGCGGCGAAAGCACCCCACTGGGCGTCATAGAGATTCCTCGTGGAGGGTCTCTGCGAAGATGCGACCGCTTCGGCGACGGACTTGGAAAACCCCGCCCCTGTCAACCCCCTTTGGAGACAAACCAGGCGTGAAGGTGGAGCGCCTGGGGGTTCTCGTGAACCCGCCCGCTTGGTTTGCTCGTCAATAGTTCCCATCTCAGAGGGAGGGGGACAGGGTCTTGGCGGCACATCCTCCTCAGGGGAACGTACCAGGCCCTGGCTGGCCACAACGGAGCTATTAGAAGGAGTTGAAGTACTTGTGTCTCCTGTACCTTCGCCACCACGTGACTCAGGATGGCGTGAGGGGGATAGGCGTAGGCGACCATCCCCTCCCATCCTAACGCGAGCGCATCGAGAGCCCACGCGGCCGGGTCCGGTACGGGGGACACGTACGTCGGCAACTGGTGGTTGAGCCGAGTCGCAAAGAGGTCTATGTGAGGTTTGCCGAACCTCAAACACAGACTCTCGAACACCCTCGGGTGCAACATCCACTCCGTCGAAGGAGGTTTGTCCGGCCGAGACAAGGCGTCCGCCAGGACGTTCTTGGCTCCCGGGATGTGCACCGCCCTGAGAGAGAGTCCGAGACTGTCCACTAGGTGAAACAGCTCCGCCACCAGTTGAAGTAGAGAGTCTGCCTTGGTTGACCCCTGCTTGTTTATGGCCCAGGCCGCCGCTGAGCTGTCCGTGTGAACACACAGGACCTGCCCCCGCAGGTGACCTGACCAATGGCTGATCGCCAGCCTTATGGCGTCCAGTTCGAGGACGTTGATGTGGCGTCGCGATTGCGCTGGCGACCACACCCCCGCCGTTTGGTCTGAATCTAGGTGGGCTCCCCACCCCTGGGTGGAGGCATCCACGTATAGCTGAGACGTCGCTTGGGGTTGCCTGAGGGGCACTCCCCCCAGCACGTTGGACTCCTGCTGCCACCAGGAGAGGTGATGTCTCAACTCGGTAGGAATCGGGAAGACATGACGGCAAGTCTTCTCCCTGACGTGCGTGTTTACGAAAACCTGCAGGGGCCTGAGCTGCAACCGACCCCTTCGAGTGAAGTGTTGGGTTGCGCTCAAGAACCCCAACAGCCTCTGCCACTTGCGGAGTGACAGCGGCTCCCGGAGCGCTAATTCCAGGAGATCTTTGTAGCGCCCCATCCGTTCTGTAGTGACGAAAGCTCTGTAGGTCACGGTATCCAGGCGAGCTCCCAGAAAGACCAGCGATGTCGTTGGCTTCAGGTCTGACTTGTCTAGGTTGACTAGCCAACCCAGCCGCCTGAACAACGTTATCACAAAGTCTCGTTGCGCCTCCAGAACAGATGGGGATCTGTTGTGAGTGAACCCGTCGTCCAGATACATCGCGAACTGCACGTCCACTCGATGAAGGTATTGGACGATGGGCTGGGTCACGCGAGTGAAAAGCCATGGAGCCGACGATATCCCGAACGGTAGAACGTTCCACTGAAAGTGGCGACCCGCCAGGACAAACCGGAGGTATCTGCGATCGCCATGGTAGATGGGAATGTGCAGATACGCGTCCTGCAGATCGAGGGATATCATCGAATCCAAGGGCTCCAGCAACCGCATCACTGATGGTACGGTCAAGAGACGAAAATATGGCGGCCGCTCTAGGAAGGAGAGGTTGAACTCCTTCAAGTCGTGGATCAGCCGCCACTTTTTCGGGTCTCGCTTCGGTCGCACGAAGACCGGAGAATAGTATCCTGGAGTGAGGTTTTGGGGCAGGAGTTCCTCCACCGCCCGTTTGGAGATGAGTGTCTCCACCTGTTCCAGCGTCAGTGCGAGCCGATCTCGTTCTAGCGGCCTCTCTGTTGGAAAACAGGTTAGCGGGGGGCGGTGTGCCACGGGAATACGAAACCCCCGCTCCAAAACCTTGCAGACGAAAGGATCGAGCCCCAATTGCGCCCAGTTGGCCACAAACCGAGAGAGTCGGCCTCCCACTGGCCCTTCCCACGCCGGGACAACCTGTGGAGGCAGCTCGGGGGCCACCCACGAGTCACTGCTTCCTCGGGGTACCTCCATAAGCGCGGCCCCTGCCACGCTGACTTCCCTTCTTGGGGGTGTGCTTGGGAGAGGGGCCGGCATTGAAGTCACGACTTCTGTCCTGCCGACCCCCAAACCGAAAGGAAACTCCGCCAGTCTTGGCGTTACCCACGGGAGTGTTCGCGCCTCCCTTCCTCTTCTTGGGCGTATGCGTCTGAGAAGAGGCTCTACCCCCGCCAGCGGCCAGTCTGTTGGTCAATTCCTGCTGCTGACACTCCTGCCGCTGCCGGAGGACCTCGGCAATCTGCCCATCAAAGAGAGAGGAAGATGACGCGGGAGCGGCCCGCAAGCGGTTCCGGAGCTCCGCCGGAAGGTTTGTCCGGGCAAGGAAACCATCTCTCCTGAGATTTGTGACCCCCGCCGAAATGCGGGAGGCGCACAACATCATCTGAGCGATGTTCCCCGCCACGGCGCCGAAACCGCGGTAAAGAGCCTTCGCCCCTCCCTCCATCCCCGCCTCCTTCGCAAAGGATGCCATACCCTGACAGGCATGCGCCACGTGATTGGCCAACCCCAGGATGCTCCTAGCCTCTTTGTCAAGATGGCTCAAGTGAGCGTCCGACACCTGGTGAGGTACGGAGGGGACGGCCACCCGGCGAATATCGTCGTCCAGGACAGGGGGACAGAGGGGGAAAGAAGACTGCGCTACTGGGAGGGAAACGCGCTGCTTCTCACCCAGAACCAGGGGGGGCAGGAGACGGCCTGGCGCCGCCGCGGCGACATTGGCGTCGTAATCCCTGCCCGCCGCCTGAAGGAGTCTGTGTGGCGGCAGTGCCACGATTCGTTGGGTAGGCGCCTCTTCCTCTGTGCAGAATGTCTCCATTCTGGCCAGCTTGGTAGAGGAGGGTTCATCCTCAACCTCAACTAGGTCCACTTGACACCAGTCGGCGATAGCCGCCAGGCGTTCCTTGAGGTCAGGGGCATCCACTTGAGGCGTCTCCACAATGGCCAACTCGGGAGAGGATCTCCCTGGAGTGGACATCCCACCCTCCTGGGGAGCCACCTCCGGGGCCGACTTGTCTGGATCTGAGGAGGTGCCGGCAGGTGAAACAACCACCACCCTCCTCCTCTTGGGCGTGGACGGCGGGGAGGTCGGGGGCGAAGTAACCCCTTCCTCAACCCTAGTCTGCGCCGGCAGTCGTCTGTCCAGCATGGAGGAAACCATGTCCTTGACTGAGGACAGAATATCCTCAGTCAATCTCCTTGTATCAAAGGGAGGAGGAGAAGGAGGCCTCAACCTCCTCTTCTTGGACTTGTGTTTCCTCTTCCTCCTAGGCGAAAGTCGCCTGTCTGGAAACGACTCGGCGTCAGGGGAGGATCTCCTGATGGGAGATCTCTCACCCCCACTACCCTGTGAAGAGACGTAGGTGTCCTTGGTGGCCGCCTCTCGACCCGCTCCCGCCCCTGCCTCCGGCAAATCGAATTCCGCCGTGTCCTCCGAGATCACCAGGTCTGAAGCCGGCGACCTGGGGTCGGACATGGCGGTGCCGGCGCTAGCGGTAGCGGTGGCGGTAGCGGACGGAGAGGGCCGCCTGGACGCCCTCAGCTTAGACTGACTCTCACTCTTCTTAACGGAGTTGCGATACTCGCGATGCTCCGCCACCGAGAGGTCAGCACATTCCTCACACCTGTCCGCGTCCGGACAAAGGTTGCGGCACAGGCGGCAAAGGGAGTGGGGATCAAATCGCGCTGACTTCCTATAGCCACACGTCCCACAGAACGCCGAGTATGGCGAAGTCATACTCAGCAAGCAAAAAGAGAGAACGCGCGAGCGGCCGGCGCTATCCCCGCGCAAGCGGCAAGCGCTAAACGAACGCTGGCGGCAGCGCAATCCAACCCAGGCGACAAGCGCTGTCCAACCCAGGCGACAACCTACCAAGAGGAGGCGGCAGGCGCTATCCACGCGCAAGCGGCAAGCGCTAACAAACGCAGGCGGCAGCGCAATCCAACCCAGGCGACAAGCGCTGTCCAACCCAGGTGACAACCTATCAAGAGGAGGCGGCAGGCGCTACCCACGCGCAAGCGGCAAGAGCAACCAAGCGCAGGCGGCAGGCGGCAAGCGCCACGCAAGGGACAGGCGGCACGCGCAAGCGGCCCCGAGATCACCGACCTGCACGGACTGCACGTGCAGAACGAGCACCCCGAAATCAACAACAGTTGACACGTCAACTGCAGTCAACAACTACTAAACCTGTCTAAAGGAGAGAGACTACTTCGCGAAAGGCAGTCTAACCACCCTCAGACAGAAAATACAACTGAGAAAGAGAACAAAGTCGAGACAAAAATCTTATTACTATCGAATTAGAGAGCTATCAAAACACAACATGCTTCGATGGCCGACAGAAAAGCAATGACCATATAAGGTAGGCCACCTGCCGGTGAGTGGTGAGTGCAGTTCACTTGAGCGATAACTCTGTCTTTAATCTGTGTAAAGATTGTCGGGATTAGACAGATTAGGATAATTGGGCATATTGTTAACTATCACGGAGAGTATATTAAATAATGGATATATCCCTCGTAGGAAACAGCTGATGGTAATGGTAAGAAATGGGTGTTTCTTCAGATGTTAACACAACTATATATACAGACACAACTGATGACAAATTATTGTAGTAAACAGGATGCCATAAACATCACTGCTTGGTAACCGTGTAAAGATGATGAATACACTTTCTCCAAAACGGACAGATACCATTAGGAAAGCCAGGGAGTCTTTAGTTAAAGAGTCCCTGTAAAAACATGTGCTGATGAAAGTGAAATATGGGTTACACTGGACACAACTATGTGACTTGTTGTATAGTATACAGAATGTTTTAATCGACGCCTCCTTGGGTTGATAAATATTTATCATTAGGAAAACTGTTTATAAATGTTGATGGTCAGATATTATTGTTGGAATTGTTTGAAGGTATATAATTGACATGTGTGGATGCCATAAATAATTCTATAAACGTTTTAATTAATGGGAGGCATTCAATAGTGTTATGTTGAAACAGTGCCTTAAGGCAGAACAAATACAAATTAAGAATATAGTTGATTCTTCTGTTAAATTTGAGAGTTGATCAAAAGTGCAAAATGGACGCACCTATGTGACGATTTTATTGGCATTTTAGAACAGATGTAACTGTAAATAATATTATTAAATAATATATTTTCTTAAACTGCTTTGTTGCGTTGATAACGTTTCATAGCTGAAAGCCCAACCATGTTCCACACACACACACCATGCTGATGAGGTCCTAAAGACCGAAACAGCTGGCTGTCCATGGTTATATATATATATATATATATATATATATATATATGCCATATCATACCATACCCAGTCATACCAACCCGTACCGCACAATACAACAGCACACAATGCGATACCACTGCACAACATGTCATACCATACCACTTCACACCACACCATGAAATGTGCATAAATTGTCATGCATATCATACTTGATCTTGATTACCGCGTTTTTACAAGTGCATAGATGGTGAGTTTCTTGATCGTATATATATAAGCAACTTCCCCACCCACATGAGACCGCTCGTGTCATATTTCAATTCCTACTGAAGATGATTCGTAAAATAACATTACATTCCAACAAGACATTCACAAAATGTCCGTCCAAAGGTGGGAAAGAACTATTGACCTGCTCAGTCTGACCAAGTGAGCAAACCTCTGCACCAGCTGACAATCTAGGGAAATTTTCACAATCAGTTGATTATGGTTCATTGGTTTATTTGGATTAAAGTTTTCATTATTTTGTGTCATTTTAGAATTTTTCTACAATATTGGACGTCTGTGTAAAATTAAATATAAACATTTTGAAATTGTGGCGCATTTGTGTATCCTCTTGCGCTATTGACACGGGCCATACTCCTTAGTGTATTTGCAAATTCATTTCCACGTGCATTGAAAAATGCATTTCTCTCTCACCTGTCAACCTGACTTAGGCAATGTTTCTCAGATATGTGGAGGTTTCACTGATATACCAGGATATTTATAAAATATATCTTTCTTTTAAATAAGTATTTAACAAGATTTTTCATTTTGAATGTGGTTTGTTTTTTAAAGATTGAATGATAAGTCAGAAGGCCATGGGCCCATATGACAAACAGTTGCAATACATTCAGCATTAGATATACAATAACAATACGGCACGAAAACAAAACATACAGAACAAATTGACTAAACATACATATGTGATTTGTAGGTAACAATGTACAACACATGTACACACAAGGACATACATAAACACATAATCATACATGTTTCGCACACATCTATAATAACACAGTCACGCATATATACATATGCTCATACATACATACATACACACATACACACATACACACATACACACACACACATACATACATACATACATACATACATACATAATATTTATACATATGACAGTTGAAGTTTTGAAGCATGGTAAATAAATTTGGATAGATTTGTAATTGTTTTCACACTTTCACATGATAAGTCATGTATATACTAACCTCGATGTCGGCGTGAATGAAATCGTGTCTCGGATAACAATTCGCACGCAAGTACCTACGTGTTCTAACTTATACAAAACTCCCACTCGGTTGGTAACCTTATGGTGAAACGTGATTCATACACATTAGTTGTCAATGGTTTGGTCAGTATTGAGAAAAGTTAATATTTGACATGTATATGTTTTTGTCGTTATGGATTTGCTGAAACATTGTGTCGCAGATGGAATATAGATGTAATGATTATGAATAATCTACCAAACAGCAGTTTGATGATGAAGTAGATATAATTTCACCTGAAAGCCGATAAAGTAAATTGATGTCTTTCTCACCACACTGCACTTATTTCTATACTGGAGATCAACTCCATTTTACGCTCAAGTTATACCATTGATACCAATAATACAATGATAAATTCTTCAACTTTCGATTTGCGTTATATGGAACACAATATATATACTAAAATTGAAGTCAATCAAAATATGTAAGTCCTTACAGGTACATCCATTGTGTTGTTTGGGGTCACTTATGCTAAACGTTATGAATTGTGTTATGTTATCGAGTAGTACTCACTGTTGCCGAAAATTGCCATTTAAAGTCTAATAACGTTTTATGAAACACATTGGATGGACCTTTTAATTGTGTTACAAATGCCAACCATTATAAATAGAAATGTTATTTTCTGGAGAAGAACTCACTTTTGCCGGATGTTACCATTTTGATGATTGTCGACTCAGTATATTGAAGATATAAAGGTAAATGAAAGTAATGATTTCTGATCGAAAACCGGAACATTCACCGCGATTGACGCGTGTTAAACGTAATGTACAACACACACAAATAAAAATTTGAGTTGATAATGTTTAATGGGTCATATAACTACACTCAACCGAAAAAGAAACGTCACCATACAAATTACAAAATAATTTAATCCACGAGTGATAAACACAACTGAAACAGAGATGCACAATGTCTTAAGAAACCAACGAAACAAACTTTGAAAAAAAATTGTTTCATATTTCTGAGAAACAAATGTTTAAAAATAATCTTTTTCATATCTTTTTTTAGCTTGTTTTACGACATCCTAAAGTAAATACACGTCAATAAAATTTAAGCCCAATCAATTAATGTTTGTCGACAACATCTTTTATTAATTAAATTTCTACATTTTAGGAATTGTTAAGTTAAATCGCAAACATTCTGGCCCAAAACAATATTTGAAAAAGCGATTTTTACACCCCAAGTGTACTTGAACAGACATAAAAATAAAACTATTATACTCTGATGTATGAAATTTGGGGTACAAGTTTACAAATCACGTTCCTATAAATAGAACTTAAAACAAACTTTTCCCGCCAGCAGTATTATTTTTCATTTTATACCATTGAAAGTGTGGTGACTTTTCTTGTGCGTTTAAGTGTACTGTGCATGTAAATGGGACGTTTAATTTCGATTTCTGCGCATGTATAATGATCTTGCTCGATTTCCATCGGACACTATTAATTATGATATATTTAGAGATTTGGGATGAATAAATACACGAAGTGAAAATCTTTGAACTTTAATCAGCACACATGGCGTGTTGACACGTAAAAATGCCAAATAAAATAAACTAACCGGCAAAAGAAACGATACAAGGATTCGTCGAACCATAAATCACAATAATTATGAAATCAATGTTTGATTAAACTGTTCTTCTGTGAACAGATGAATAGTCTATAACACTGTTACAGATTAGTATCTTTCTTGTGGAATGCCTCAGTGATAAGAACTCCATAAAAGGCATGAAGTAAAATGTCCTGAATTCCATCATAAGCTTTGAACACAATAATCAAATCAACACGTTTGTGTCAGTATCTGTCATGGCCTCCATCGACCTCGATGCATGACCGAATACTTTTCCGTGCTAAGAATATCATACGTAAGATGTTTAGGTTTGACACTCTCTATCATTCCTGTCTAAAAGCTTGAACAAGCTCGTGACGATTTCGTGGAATCCCCACTCCTGATCAGACATGACGACCCAAATGGTTCCATAAATTTTCGAGTGGTAATACATCAGATGACCACGCAGGCCATGACAACACGTTGACGTTACGGTTGTTACTTTACATACAAGCTATGATAAATTGGACGTGTGGCGACTGTTATATCGCGGTGAAACAACTTATGTAAGAATGGTAAGAATACTTGACGTAGAATCTGAAAAATGTACCTCTCTGCTTTGAGGTTCCAATCCACCACAACAATATCTATCTTCCCTTGATCACTTATCCCACCTCAAAGTATGACGTCGCTAAAGGGTACAACCATCTGAATACATCAACGTCGCCATCGTTCACCATGACGTCGATACACCCGTAATTTTTCATCACCCATGTACAGTTTGAAGTGGCTATCATCCAAAAACATTCCTTCGGCAGATCCAGGCCTCTCATACCGAACGTTAAGTGCCCACGACGTTGACGTTGACGTCGATTTTGACAAGTCAGGTGTCATGGTGGGTCTGTAGGCGTGGATAAGAGACGTCTGGCCACTGCCCTGTGACAAATAGAACATCCAAGGGCATTCTTTGCTGACTCAATCGCTATCACTGTCCGATACGTGTTTTATACTCGAATGATACACTTTCGTGACGTTATTTTGATGCAACAAATTCACGTTTAAAGACATTTACCCGGGAACAGATCGCCAAAATTCAACAATGTTCTCGACCAATATATCCTTTATAATGAAAACATCATTTCCATGCCCTGTAATTACAATTTCCACAATTTGTGGGAAAATATGATCTTAAATGTGGTATCGTTTCTTTTAATTCAACTTTAATACATCGTTTATTCAATGTATATTGACGATTTTTATGCTTTAAAACAACTAGGAAAATCGGGAATACAGACGTAGAAGCAGATAGAACATGATTGACACAATGGTAGAGACGATATTTGTTCATGATGACAACTAAGATCTAGTTTCATGGCCACATTATACCATGTCGCTTCACGTGAAGGATTGTCGTACAAGAAAGTCATGCCATGCCAAGTAAACATGATTATATATGCATTTTACAATTGCCTCATATAATGACGTTATAACTATCAGTTACACGGTTTGCTTAATGTATAGAAGTAAGACAATTATTACTTGATGCATTTTACGTGTTATCTTTCCCTTTTCACTTCTTCATATTGTTCATATTACTTTTCTTACATTTGATTAAAAAGATAATGCCTTTTATACTGTTTTTGCACATTGCAATTTTTACACCGTCAGAAATAGTGGGAGTAAAATTGTGTAACAAAGCGTAATGAATCTCAAGGTGCTCAGAATTGAGGCGCCAGCAGATAACAAGGGTGTTTAAGTGATAGACGTTTGAAGAGTTTCATATTGTTAGACATTATGTCCACACTTTCAACTATTTGCTACATTCTAGTCTCAACAATGGTATTTGACTAGAAACTGATGAAGTTAAACACTCAACATTAGACTTTTACATTAGACATTACACTTTAGACTTCCGAATGACCTCCAGCTCATAAATGAAACTATTAAGTAATTAAATAAAATCAAAACGCACATACAGAATGCTGCTGATTTGACGAACACTTTTGTATTTGAGACATGATATTTCACATGTTATTAAATGCGTTGTGCTGTATCCATATTGTAAAGACACGTAGAATCGTATAATTTCAGTTGTGCTGTAGTGAACAATTAATTAACAATGCATCATGGGCAGGTCATCAGCTGATTTCTTTTCACAACAGCATCAAAGTCGCAAAAGTACACCATCGGATAAGTTATGACGTTTTCATCGTCCTGTGAAATTTTACTTAAAGAGTTGCGACTGTAAAAGCGTCACTTCAGATTTGTATAAATTTTTAATGTTTATTATATGATCTCAAATTGCTATGCTGAGCCGTTCCTTTATTTATCAATATTTATAACGTAGATAATACTAAGACTTAGGGGGTTTCGGTGTAATAAAAATTTATGAAACGAATATAACATTGGTATGATACTGAATCTTCCACGATTTGAAAAGAAATTACAAAGTAATACGTTATTTCGTAGTTTTTGGGTTACCAACAAACATAACTTTGTAACAAACTATGACATTAATAAAAGAAATAGTGATAATACTAATATTTCTTTGAGTCAAATAAGGAATTACACAACCCTTAAGAAGCTATATTAACAGAATATCTTTTGGAATGATGTTAAACAGTTATTGACTTCAAGTGAGGTTGATCCAATGATTTATCGTCCGTGGACACGTGATAATTATTTCATAACCTACAGTGGCTTTGATAAAGAATGTCACGGTAGAAGAAACAAACATGACAAACAACAAAGTGAAGAACAATACATCAAGGCGTGTGTTCTCATGTATTATTCGGTACACTTAACACGGGTATAAAATGCGTAAATAAATTGTAGAGACACATTTTAAAGAGAAACTGTGTAATACGATGTGACGTTGTAACCAGAGGGATTCACTCCTGAACACAGTCACATTTCGCTGGCCAGTTGTTACATAACTTTCTTCTTCTTTACATAGTTTATAATTTGATCACGAAATTGTCCCCTTGTTACGGCAGCTGGTGACGTAAATAATATATGGTTTGAGACATTCTGTCATCACACGTGTTCCACTAAACAATAAACGGGTTGTATGTAATGAGACCTCTTTCACCATTGTGTGAGAATGAATAGTCAACAATAAGAATGCAGTCTACCATAGTGCAATTTAAGGGTAATGTTGTTACACAGTATAGACACTATTCATACTGATGCGTCTTGGAAATATGTTGTATCCACAAACTGTTAACATGGGGAAGGTTTAACTTTGAAGTCTAGAATAAATTCCGATAATGTTGAATATTAGGAGCATGAAAAGTCAGTAATGTCTCTTAAAAGAGTTTAATGCAAGTGGTTGTTGAGAGCTTCCATACCGTTTCATCACGTCGACACCACGCGTACAGGTAGCAGTAGCTGGAAAACAACGAACCACCTGTGCATGAGGTCGTCACATACCTGTACAGCACTTTGATTGACAGGTGTGTCTGGTTCAAATATCTAGACTAAGTATATAGACAAGCTCCCTATACGTGGGTGGAAATAGTTTGATTGTCATTCTTTTGAAGTTTAACTTCAAGGAAGTCTTTGATGAAATTCAATTTGTAGATTGATGACACCCTTATCTGTTTCGTCTTACACGTTTATGTTTATGTTTATGTAAGTAAGACTATTATTACTTGATGCATTTATTCCGTGCTTGAATAAACAAAATTAATGAGTTAAATAAAGTTTTTGCACATTTAGCCGATATGAATTTTTTTGCATCGTCAGAAATGGTGGGAATCGTAAATATTTGCAAAGCATAATAAATCTTAAGGTGCTCAGAATTGAGGCGCCATCAGATAACAAGGGTGTTTTCGTGATAGACGTTTAAGAGTTACATCTTGTGTGTTATATGTTCACACTTAAACTGTTTGAGTCGAATTGTAAAGACGATGGGAATACTTTCTGAACATTTTCAATTCAATTCTTCATTCTGGATAGTATAGTCGCCAAGACATTTGATTATATATATATATATATATATACATCCTAATAATCAACGATAAGGAGGTTCCTTACCTTTGTTTCTGCGCAGCCTCAGTAGCTTTTGTGTCCATATTGTACATTAGAAAAACAAATAATTGAATTGTTATTCACAGACATTATTGTTAAATAGTTAATGGAATGGTTTGTTCATGGTACAAGTAATTTTTTAGAAAGCCAAGTAAGTAAACAACATAATCATAAACCTAATATCGCCCTGGGCAGGAATGAGAGGGTGGACATTTTCGCGATATAGAAAACTATCATCACCACCACCACCACCAACAACAACACTACCAACACCCTCCTCCTCCTCCTCCTCCTCCTCATCATCATCATCATCATCATCATCATCATCATCATCATCATCATCATCATCATCATCATCATCATCATCATCATCATCATCATCATCAGCAGCAGCAGCAGCAGCAGCAGCAGTAGTAGTATAGTAGAAGCATCATCTTATGGACATATGAGGCCATCTTAACCGTCAAAATCATAAAATCATAAAATATCAAATATCCTTAACTTAACCGTCCCTCAACTCGAAACAGAGTAAGTCAGCTTGCAGCGCGTGCAGCCCCAATATCCTAGCAGCCGATGCCATGGCTACCAGGAAAGTCATCTTCACGGAGAGATGCAGGATGGTCGCCTCAGAAAGAGGCTCGTAGTAGTCTGACTTGAGGTGGTTCTTCACCACCGCCAAGTCCCATTCCGGAGGACTAAACTTTTGCATTGTCATCCGTCCACCTGGCGGTAGGTCTTAATAATCTCCTTGATCACGGATATGTCAATACACGGCTCCCGCTAGCAAAGAACAGACATAATCGCGGCCAAGTTAGTGTTGATGGAGGAGACCTTGAAACCTCCCTCCTCCCTGAGGTGAACCAAGTACTCAGCGACTTGGGGAACCGTGACTGGCAGGATGCCAAATTCCTTCTCCTTGCAGAACGCTCCGAAGGAGTTCCACTGGAAGTCGTAGAGCTTCCTGGTTGATTCCCTTTGTGGGCCACCGCTTCTGAAATACCGGTGTGTCTCAGCCCCTCTTCGAGACAAGCTAAGTGTGAAGACGCAGAACCTGAGGGTTTTCGTGTATGCGTCCGCTTGGCTTGCTCCTATGAAGGTCCCACCTGATATTATAGGTACAGAAAGGGCGTTGCTGACTCCGAGAGACAACGAACATATGGACATACAAACAACTGAGACATATTATACACTTATCTCGAATTAGTGACTGGACTGTATTTGTATCAGATGGCGAATCATTTATGGCAATGGATATATCCCTCGTAGGAAACAGTTGATGTTAATGGTAAGAAATGGGTGTTTCTTCAGATGTTAACACAACTATATATACAGACACAACTGATGACAAATTATTGTAGTAAACAGGATGCCATAAACATCACTGCTTGGTAACCGTGTAAAGATGATGAATACACTTTCTCTGAAACGGACAGATACCATTAGGAAAGCCAGGGAGTATTTAGTTAAAGACTCCCTGGGAAAACATGTGCTGATGAAAGTGAAATATGGGTTACACTGGACACAACTATGTGACTTTTTGTATAGTATACAGAATGTTTTTATCGACGCTTCCTTGGGTTGATAAATATTTATCATTAGGAAAACTGTTTATAAATGTTGATGGTCAGATATTATTGTTGGAATTGTTTGAAGGTATATAATTGACATGTGTGGATGCCATAAATAATTCTATAAACGTTTTAATTAATGGGAGGCATTCAATAGTGTTATGTTGAAACAGTGCCTTAAGGCAGAACAAATACAAATTAAGAATATAGTTGATTCTTCTGTTAAATTTGAGAGTTGATCAAAAGTGCAAAATGGACGCACCTATGTGACGATTTTAGTGGCATTGTAGAACAGATGTAACTGTAAATAATATTATTAAATAATATATTTTCTTAAACTGCTTTGTTGCGTTGATAACGTTTCATAGCTGAAAGCCCAACCATGTTCCACACACACACCATGCTGATGAGGTCCTAAAGACCGAAACAGCTGGCTGTCCATGGTTATATATATATATATATATATATATATATATATATATATATATATATATATATATATATATATATATAGATCAGGCCATACCTTACCATACCATTATGCCATATCATACCATACCCAGTCATACCAACCCGTACCGCACAATACAACAGCACACAATGCGATACCACTGCACAACATGTCATACCATACCACTTCACACCACACCATGAAATGTGCATAAATTGTCATGCATATCATACTTGATCTTGATTACCGCGTTTTTACAAGTGCATAGATGGTGAGTTTCTTGATCGTATATATATAAGCAACTTCCCCATCCACATGAGACCGCTCGTGTCATATTTCAATTCCTACTGAAGATGATTCGTAAAATAACATTACATTCCAACAAGACATTCACAAAATGTCCTTCCAAAGGTGGGAAAGAACTCTTGACCTGCTCAATCTGACCAAGTGAGCAAACCTCTGCACCACTGAAATCAGCTGACAATCTAGGGAAATTTTCACAATCAGTTGATTATGGTTCATTGGTTTATTTGGATTAAAGTTTTCATTATTTTTTGTCATTTTGTAAATGTTCTACAACATTGAAAGTCTGTGTAAAATTAAATATAAACATTTTGAAATTGTGGCGCATTTGTGTATCCTCTTGCGATATTGACACGGGCCATACTTCTTAGTGTATTTGCAAATTCATTTCCACGTGCATTGAAAAATGCATTTCTCTCTCACCTAACAACCTGAAATAGGCAATGTTTCTCAGGTATGTGGAGGTTTCACTGATATACGAGGATATTTATCCAAAAAAACTTTCTTTTACATACGTATTTAACAAGATTTTTTTTTATTTTGAATGTGGTTTGTTTTTTAAAGATTGAATGATAAGTCATGTATTTACTAACCTCGATGTCGGCGTGCATGTTTCGTGTCTCGGATTACAATTCGCACGCAAGTACCTACGTGTTCTAACTCATACACAACTCCCACTCGGTTGGTAACCTTATGGTGAAACGTGATTCATACACATTAGTTGTCAATGGTTTGGTCAGTATTGAGAAAAGTTAATATTTGACATGTATATGTTTTTGTCGTTATGGATTTGCTGAAACATTGTGTCGCAGATGGAATATAGATGTAATGATTATGAATAATCTACCAAACAGCAATTTTGATGATGAAGTAGATATAATTTTGGAATTTTATTTATACTGATAAATTTGGGTTGATCATTTTTAATAGGTCATCTAACTACTGTGCATGTAAATGGGACCTGCAGTTTCGGTTTCTGCACATGCATAATGATGTTACTTTATTTTAATTGGAAACTAGTAATTATGATATATTTGGTGATTGGGGATGTATTTACAAGCTGAGTGAATTTATTTACACTGTTTCTTGACCAATATATCCTTTATAATGAGAACATCATTTCCATGCCCTGTATTTACAATTTCCACAATTTGTGGAAATAAAAATATAATCTTAAATGTGATATCGTTTCTTTTGCCCGTTAGTTCATCTTTAATACATCGTTTATTCAATGTATGTTGACGATTTTCATGCTTCAAAACAACTAGGAAAATCGGAAATACAAACGTAGAAGCAGATGGAACATGATTGACACAATGGTAGAGACGATATTTGTTCATGACGACAACTAAGATCTAGTTTAATGACCACATTACACCATGTCGCTTCACGTGAAGGATTTTCGTACAAGAAAGTCATGCGATGCCAAGTAAACATGAATATATATGCATTTTACAATATCCTCATATAATGACGTTATAACTATCAGTTACAAGATCTGCTTAATGTATAGAAGTAAGACAATTATTACTTGATGCATTTTACGTGTTATCTTTCCCTTTTCATTTCTTCACATAGTTCATATTACTTTTCTTACATTTGATTAAAAAGATAATGCCTTTTATACTGTCTTTGCACATTGCAATTTTTACACCGTCAGAAATAGTGGGAGTAAAATTGTGTAACAAAGCGTAATGAATCTCAAGGTGCTCAGAATTGAGGCGCCAGCAGATAACAAGGGTGTTTTCGTGATAGACGTTTTAAGAGTTACGTCTTGTTAGACATTATGTCCACACTTTCAACTATTTGCTACATTCTACATTGGTATTTCACTAGAAACTGATGAAGTTAAACACTCAACATTAGACTTTTACATTATACATTACACATTAGACTTCCGAAGGACCTCCAGCTCATTAATGAAACTATTGAGTACTTAAATAAAATCAAAACGCACATACAGAATGCTGCTGATTTGACGAACACTTTTTTATTTGAGACATGATATTTCACATGTTATTAAATGCGTTGTGCTGTATCCATATTGTAAAGACACATAGAATCGTATAATTTCATTTGTGCTTTAGTGAACACTTTCTTAATTAGTTGCATACACCATGGGCAGGTGATCAGCTGATGTCTTTTCACGACAGCATCAAAGTCGCAAAAGTACACCATCGGATAAGTTATGACGTTTTCATCGTCCTGTGAAATTTTACTTAAAGAGTTGCGACTGTAAAAACGTCACTTCAGATTTGTATAAATGTTTAATGTTTAACATATCTCAAAGTGCTATGTTGAGCCGTTCCTTTATTTATCAATATTTATAACGTAGATACTACTACGACTAAGGGGGATTCGGTGTAATAACAATTTATGGAACGAGTTAATAATATAACATTGGTATGATACTGAATCTTCCACGATTTGAAAAGAAATAACAAAGGAATACGTTATTTCGTAGTTTTTGGGTTACCAACAAACATAACTTTGTAACAAACTATGACATTAATAAAAGAAATAGTGATAATACTAATATTTCTTTGAGTCAAATAAGGAAATACACAACCCTTAAGAAGCTATATTAACAGAATATCTTTTGGAATGATGTTAAACAGTTATTGACTTCAAGTGAGGTTGATCCAATGATTTATCGTCCGTGGACATGTGATAATTATTATTTCATAACCTACAATGGCTTTGATAAAGAATGTCACGGTAGAAGAAACAAACATGACAAACAACAAAGTGAAGAACAATACATCAAGGCGTGTGTTCTCATGTATTATTCGGTACACTTAACAGGGGTATAAAATGCGTAAATAAATTGTAGAGACACATTTTAAAGAGAAACTGTGTAATACGATGTGACGTTGTAACCAGAGGGATTCACTCCTGAACACAGTCACATTTCGCTGGCCAGTTGTTACATAACTTTCTTCTTCTTTACATAGTTTATAATTTGATCACGAAATTGTCCCCTTGTTACGGCAGCTGGTGACTTAAAGAATATATGGTTTGAGACATTCTGTCATCACACGTGTTCCACTAAACAATAAACGGGTTGTATGTAATGATACCTCTTTCACCATTGTGTGAGAATGAATAGTCAACAATAAGAATGCAGTCTACCATAGTGCAATTTAAGGGTAATGTTGTTACACAGTATAGACACTATTCATACTGATGCGTCTTGGAAATATGTTGTATCCACAAACTGTTAACATGGGGAAGGTTTAACTTTGAAGTCTAGAATAAATTCCGATAATGTTGAAAATTAGGAGCATGAAAAGTCATCAATGTCTCTTAAAAGAATTTAATGCAAGTGGTAGTTGAGAGCTTCCATACCGTTTCATCACGTCGACACCAGGTAGCAGTAGCTGGAAAACAACGAACCACCTGTGCATAAGGTCGTCACATACCTGTACAGCACTTTGATTGACAGGTGTGTCTGGTTCAAATATCTAGACTAAGTATATAGACAAGCTCCCTATACGTGGGTGGAAATCGTTTGATTGTCATTCTTTTGAAGTTTAACTTCAAGGAAGTCTTTGATGAAATTCAATTTGTAGATTGATGACACCCTTATCTGTTTCGTCTTACACGTTTATGATTATGTTTATGTAAGTAAGACTATTATTACTTGATGCATTTATTCCGTGCTGGAATAAACAAAATTAATGAGTTAAATAAAGTTTTTGCACATTTAGCCGATATGAATTTTTTTGCATCGTCAGAAATGGTGGGAATCGTAAATATTTGCAAAGCATAATAAATCTTAAGGTGCTCAGAATTGAGGCGCCATCAGATAACAAGGGTGTTTTCGTGATAGACGTTTTAGAGTTACATCTTGTATGATAAATGTTCACACTTAAACTGCTTGAGTCGAATTGTAAAGACGATGGGAAGACTTTCAGAACATTTTAAAATCAATTCTGTATTCTGGATAGTATAGGCCATCAGCTCATGACTACAGTAGTCGCCTTGGCATAATAATACTAATTATATATATATATATATATATATATATTCATCAGCAGCAGCAGAAGTAGTAGTAGTAGTAGTAGTAGTAGTAGTAGTAGTAGTAGTAGTAGTAGTAGTAGTAGCATCATCTAATTGGCAAATGAGGTCATCTTAACCGTCAAAATCATAAAATCATAAAATATCAAATAAGCCTAACTAATTTTCTCCAGTATATGACCCCCGAAGGTCACCTGTCATCATCAGCGTGTTCAATGTTATGGGCACCAAAGGTATGGTCATCAATGGTATGGTCAACAGGGGTCATGGTCAACAGAGGTCATGGTCATATATAAGTAATTCTTATTTTTAGTAACTTGTATCAATATATAGTGATATATAATATAATATATATATATATATATATATATATATATATATATATATATATATATATATATATATATATATATATATATATATATATATATATATATATATATAATCTATATTTATTGTCGTATTCTAGTTCCTCAGAAATATAATTATTCAACGCGAAAGTTTGTATTAGGTAAATGCCAGGTATTTGGCAAGGAAATGTTGTTGAGTTGTGTGAGTGGTGTTCAGGGAGCCTGTACTATAGAGACGACAGAGCGTTACAGATCACAGTCTTCATTTTCTCAAATGCTAGATTTACTACCGCACTTGACACGACGTTTTCAAAGTTTATACTTTACGTTTCATATATTCCACGTTTGATGGCATAATAAAGGACGATGTCATATATGTGCAAGTGTTAAAAAGTGCTCATGTACCACATTTTAGTTTACAGCCTTCATTTACTCTTACTGACAGGGGCGCCTCATTGAATTAAAGTATTATTAGTTTGTTATTATTTCATAATATCAGATATCACGCTTTCACTCTAATGTGCAAAGCATGAAACAATCAACTTTCTCGGATGGGATTGGTCAACTGGATATTTTTCAAAATTATCGTCAACATCACTTTAAAGTATAAAGTGAATTCAGTCTTGCTCACTGCCCAATTTAAGTTAAATTGATTGATGACGTATCAATGTTAGGCGATTGGTTCACGAAAGGAAAAATAGCAATATTTCATAAACTGGTAAATACATTTTTCAGTTTCCAGTTAGTATCCAGACAGACACATTCACTCGTAAATAACACTGACATTTAGTCAATAGATGCCAAAATTGGAGCCTTCTTTCAGACCAACTTGATTTATGAAGAAGTTTTTAAATTGCTTATAATTATCATTGGCTAGACCTAAACATGTTTGACTAATTGGCAATGCAAACTGATGTGCATTCATGACTTTTCAATTATTATCGTGTCACTATAAGTACTTCTTGACTACATCATTAATATAATTTGCCATGTTCGACACAAACAACTCAGGAACTGTTCCTTTAAACACTATTTATCATTGTATACAGCAATACCTGACGGTGACATCTCAAGCCCTATTCAAGGCTACACGGAACCAGATCTACTTCAGAGACTTCGTGGTGGTCATTCCGCAGCACTGGACCACAGAGAAGCACTACAAGAGCGCCACAGACGCGGACGTTGACCACCCCCAGTTTATCATTGACCGCCCCAATCCAGCATACGGGGAGGCACCCTATGTGAAGCAGTATGCGGAGTGTGGTCAGCCCGGCCTCTACATCCACCTCACTCCCAAATACCTTCTGGATGAGGAGATTACATTTAGATGGGGTCTGCCAGGTATGGAGTTCATATTGACATGTCAATTTGAAGGGTTCTGTGTAAAGGTTAAAACACGCCTCCGGGGTATCAGTTAAATAGGAAAACATGCGGAGCAGAGGCCGATTAGAAGAGTTTTAACCTAACCTAAGTTTTAACCCGTTTTTTAAAATATTTTCGCTTTACCATATAGTTTAACATTAAAGATGATATAAACTGCCGCTATTAAGCCGAGAAAGGTTGCAGTTAATAACATTAATATACATTTCAAGAATATCTAAGTTAAAACGGTATTTTGTGATATTACTTTAATTGTGTCATATAGTTATTCTAAACATCACACACGTGCGGTGTCAGCTTTGCAAGATGAGTTGCTGAAATCTCATAACTAAAGTGAAAAAAGATCAACGGATTGCCACATAATGTTGGCTGGCTACCACTGGTTATATACTTCATAGCACACGATTGTGACAAACCTTCAGATACAACAGTTAAGTAACTACATTGCTCTATGGATTTGAAACAACATTCCAAGAATATTTACTATTAGGACGAACATCTCTCGTCGGTCAGTTGCCGAAATGCACATTGCTTTATACGGATATTGCCGATATGTACTGTACTAATGTTTTTAATCTAGCATTTACCGTAATCGCCCATATAAGCGCGCTCGCGCAGAGCTGAGCGAGTCAAATTGGACAATGTGCATCCTTTTTTAAGTGACGCTGTTAAGTTGAACGTAAACCATGTCCATCTAGTAGATGTACCATTAACGTGTTTCAACTTTTGATATGGCGCTTATTGGAAAGGTGTACTAACTAATGTATATCATGTATTTCCAGAGAAGACGCTGGTTCACGAGTGGGCTCACCTGAGGTGGGGGTTGTTTGACGAGTACCCTATAGACAGACAGGACTCCCCCTTCTACCGGCTGGGGGGCAGATGGGAGCCCGTACGGTACGTGGTAAATTTACCTGAAAATTGCATATCAGTTCGATCTTGCTGAAGTATTCTACTTTTTCAAAATAGTGCTCCCTACTCTTTTTATACAGAGCATCCCCAACCGTTTCTACTTTGTCGTAGTGTGCTACAAACTATAGGTTCGCCACTTCCAGTCGCCGCTCGCAGGCTCTACTGTTATACCCGACCATCGTGGTGTTGTGGTATTTTCACCTGACCTGATTTAAGTGAAATGCTCCTGAAAGAGTCGTCACACCCCAAATTAGTTATCGTCTTTTGTATGAACAGATGCTGCATTATTATTACTTTTATGTATAAACTGAGCTGCTCACCTTATAGTTCATTAAGGATATACATATGTGCATCGGAGAAGGAGACTTTTAATCAAATGAATACATGATCATCTTAACTTTAAGACTATCATGTTTATGTCGAGGTGAAAGATTGACATTTTTTACCCATTATGGTTGAACATAACCGAGTTAATACTAGCATGTGCACATATCACGTTTGCCTAGTAACCATTGTCTCACCGCGACTTCCCGTGTTTCGTCGTCTGTGACGTCATAAAACGACTGTTCTTGACGTCACTTCAGCTTGCCGTCGCAAGAGAAGTGGGCCGTTTCGAATCAAATGACATAGGATGGGTAATAAAGAAATTATTACACTCGCAATGGTGCGATATGACGTTTACGAAACTCGTGCATATGTATGTATGACCCTCGCTCTCGCTCTGGCAATACAAACATTGACACTCGTTTCGTCAAAGTCATATGACACACTTCCTCGGTAAAATTCTCTATTTATGACAGAAGGGACAGCGGAGAAATGTATACTCCTTTATGTATATAAGGATAACCACTAAACCGCCTCCGGTGTTCTTCCATTATTTTAAATGTCCGAAAGTAGTGAAAAGTTACTGTTTGCTAATTTAGTTTCACGACATTTAAGGTGGAGTGAGAAGAGTATATGAGTAGTATCTAGATACGACGAAAGCAAGTGCTATATCTGCTGTCAAATTCATTGTCAAGGACAAACGTCTCTACGACTCTACGTCATCACGATATGCTTTACCATGGTGTAGTTTCTCTCTTCCACATAACAATTGGCTGGACGAGCAAGTTGACTGATAGTTTTCCATATTATGACTGTCATCTATGGCATTATTTAGCGACGTTTCCTGTTCCGTATAGCCATGATGTACCGTTATGGGAGAACAGTATTTACAATCTTTGGAGCATAGTTTATAAATACTTGATACTTTTTTGGAACGGTTTGTCGTTTTGTCTAAAACTATTTCAATGTCATTGCAGCATCTTTAGAACTACAGGCCTCTTCGAGGGTAAAGAAACGTATCAATGTTACACATAAGATCAGGTTGTCAGTTATTGCACTATTTATGCATTTTCGAGACGAATCCCATACGGGATTCGTGTCTACATCCCTAGATGCAGGCACCAATCGCCAACATTGCATTCCCAACAGTTATCCATGCATGCAGCCACCGAGCCCCGAAACACGCTGAAGATTGAAAACATTTCTGACAACTTCGATTTTTTAAATTCGTTATTAATTCATATGTTATTTAAAAGGCGCTGCAGCACATTTTTTGCATATTATGTTTTCTCAAATTTGCCATATGTTCAAAGTATACTAATGTAACGTTCGAGGGCAAAAAATCTCATTACCTGACCTGATAAGCCGTATCCATTGAAAACAGTTTTCTGAATGTGTACAGCGACTTGTACAGCGGTCATTGTGCCAATTAAAACTGCAATCTGAGTGTCAATGCATCGCTACATCAGTAAGATCATTTCAATTACCTTAGAGCGACCATTTTAATATGAACATCTTAAAATGGCAGCTCGATGGGAAATGGACTCGCGTGGCTTAACCGAACCATGTACATTCGTTTTACAAATATTTTTTTTATTGAGTTAGAAGTGTTATATAGCCATTGGTAGCACTGATTTACATTTTAGTGAGTGAATTTTATTTCGGAAAGATCAACATGCTGCAGCGCCTTTGACGTTCGTTTTCAAATAGCATCAATTCGCACAACCTACCTTTGATAATAAATATAATATGTATGTAAATTTCTTATAATAATGACAATAATGCATATTTCTTGTTCGCACATTTCCACGCTCAAAAGCATGCTCATGACGCTCATTATCCGGGTGTTCAGGAGACGTTGAACACATAAGCCTACTGACTTCATTACGTCATTTGGTTCATTGTGATGTTACCACAGATATGTGATGATCATTCATGTTTCTAATACATGGAAATTCAATACTGTCACCATAGTACATCTGGAATGTTATATATATATACAACTTATAACTTATCGCCACTTTTGACGGCAGTTTGAATGAAGGTATTTATTCATGATATGCGACAAGTACCTTAAGGGCATATATTTGAATATATAAAAATGTCAATGTTCTTTTTTTAACAACTTCTTAATTGTAAAGATACTATGTGTTGGAGTGTACACTTACTCCACATTCCACCTGATGAAGACATAAGTTTCACCGAAACGGCATGCATGTTAACAATAAAACATTTGTATCCCCAACATCTTGTTTTCTCTTTGATATACGACATTTTGACAGATCATTCTTCTTTAACAAACGGTTTGGCTATACTGGTACACGAGTCTATAACGAAACGTCGCTTATCTTGTTGAAATAAGTTTTTATCCTAATTTTCTCTTCATTTTAATTTCAAACATAGATAAAATATATATAAACTTTAATTATTTTTCTCGTCTGGAAATGACTGTAGTGAAAAAGATCGTTTCATGTTCTAATCACTGGCAGGTTGTCAAAACATTCAGAACATAAACGTTTAAAGGTACATCCATTGTGTTGTTCGGGATCAAATTTGACAAACGTTATAAATGGTCTTATTTTATCGAGAAGTACTAATTGTTACCGAAAACAACCATTTTAATGATACTCTACTTAGTATATTGACGATTTGAAGGTAAAAGTATCGATTTCTGATCGAAAACCGGACAATGCACCGCGTGTGGCGCGCGCCAATGAGTCAAACGTAATTTTGGAATCTTATTTACACCAGACAAAATAACCAATTTGGGTTGATAATGTTCAATAGGTCATATATCTACTGTGCATGTAAATGGGACGTGCACTTTCGGTTTCTGCACATGCATAATGATGTTACTCGATTTTAATCGGAAACTAGTAATTATGATATATTTGGCGATTGGTGATGACTATGCAAACTGAGTGAATTTATTTGTACTGTAAACAGCACTTTTGGTGTGTTAGAACGTATTAAAGCCAAATGAAAGTTTATGAAACACAATGGATGAACGTTTAAGCAGTCAGCAGAAGAGCTGTGTCAGCAATATGATATGATCGGTCCTTGTTTCTGGCATATTACCATGGTACTACATTCCTTATATTCATCATTGACCAAAACTATTAAACTCGACATTCAAATCTGGTTATATTAAGTAAAGCAATGTATAGTCTCTCAATAAATGAAATGTTTAACCCGAGTTAATATCCATGGGAGCGAGAGCTTGTTGTGGATCAATCGATATATTTGAGGAGTTGGTTGGAGATATTATTGTTTTCACAGATCTGCACAATGTCTGAATATCATCCAGTACATGGCATCGTAATACTCTGATGTCGGATGAAACAAATATATGCACTGTGTAAATATTTCATTGAACAAATATCAATACTGACTGAGGATAATAAATAGATTGTGACCCTCGTGATCCTGGTTGATAAAGTAAATAAAAGCTATGCTATGAATATAAAACACTTATCCCTCGTGATATGTGAAATTTGGGCAACATTCTCTATGTATCCTTTTGATAAATACTCTAGATCAAAGTAACATTCCATTAAGAAATTTGAAGTTGCAATCAATTATCACTTGATTACAGATTGGCTCTTCGTGAAAGTATCTCTCTGTAACCCGATATGAGTTAAGGTCATTATTGACATTGGTTGGTCATGAATCTATGGAGTATTACTACATGTTTATAATGTCATGTGCGAGGTCAGTAATTATGTGCTAATTATGTATTAATTAATACATAAAGCGAAGGATTGAGATAGAGTCTAATCCTTGATGAAGCTAATTGTTGTTTATGCATGCTTGACGATATTGTGTACCATGTACCCAGGTGTTCCGGGGAGGTGGAGGGCGTGTTGAGGAGTGAAGGATACAAGGGGGAATGTCCATTCGACATGTACACGGGACGCCCGAGTTACGGGTGCAAATTCTACCCGAGGATGAAAAACAACAAGGCAGCCTCGTCAATAATGTTTATGCAATATCTGGAAAGTGTAAGTAATTTTCGTTTTAATTGAGCTTAGATGATAGTAAGTTTTGCTTGCTTTAGGGAGATGATACAGTGTAATATTTTACGGTTAAATTACAACAAAAATACTTTTTTATTTTATTTTGATCATAGTAATTTCCCTTGCTTTAGAAAGATGTTGCAGTGTAATATTTTGCTGTAAAAATACCTTCGCTGCCATACATAATGGTTATCAGTACCGTTATTGCCATTAATTCCACATCCACCGCATGGTGGCATGGCCAAGACAACTAACCTTGGACCTGTAACTTGGCTTAAACGGAAATATTTAATTGGTAACAATATCTTTACTTGTTTCGAATTACTTAATAAGGACGTGTTATATAAACAGGAAGTAATTGTCACCTAAGAAATGCAAGACAAGTACAGTTTAGTAAGTGTTCTTGTTTTTATTGACTGACCAGAAATGCCAGATGGCAAGAATTGACAAATAAAAAGAATAAAATAGGAAGAAAACAGTGACTTGATGCATTCAGTATTGTAATGATAATGTTAAAGGTTCCGTGATTGTCAAATATCACACATGGGAAACTTATATAGTAGCGCCTTTACGAATTGATGAAGAATATAAGAAAATAAAGTATAATAAAGAATTGTCTAGTCATCTTCCATGTGTGGAACACCTCACGTGAACATTGTTAGAAGCATTCTAGACTGAATAATTTCTAATCTGTTTGAGAGGCATTCTAGAAGTTGGTGTGATGAAGAAGATAAATATTTATGGATGATCAACTTATTTATTAACAATAGCGACGTTTCGGTATAGATGCTTATACCGTTATCAAGCATATGGAAGAGATGGTGAAACAGCAGGTTATAATTTCTCTCTTCAAACGCGTAACCTGCTATATAAAACTAAGAACTGTTGGTATCAGTTATCAGGTATCAGTTCAGATGGGAATAAACATCAACCTTGAAAATTGAATACAATGACATCATTTCCATCACGTGTGTTATAAAATGTGTCCCACAACATACTGTTAACAATCTACAAATAACTTTTAAAGAGTAAACAAAAACGTTTTCCTTAAGTTATTCATCCCTAATGCCATGTGCAGATGCACATAGTTAATCCTTTAAGAAGTCTCCTTCCGGAAAAAATAAGAAGAAAAACGCAATGTTACTCTTTTGAATACAGAGAAGAAAAAACTAGATCATGATGTATGCGTTTCTAAGAATGTGAAACAAACAGGCAATGGGTTAAGCAGCGTTCAACATGGCTTTTGTCACGGAAACCGATTCATCAGATCGTGAGCAGAATTACCTGAATCCCAAAAGTTTGTCAATTTGCCTTCTATGCTACAGGACCAAACCAAAGTTGTATGTTTTCGGGTGTCTTTAATACGTCCCCGCAAAGCAATATGCAACGGATCTTTTGATATTGACATCTATACCAGTTTGGACACTGACAGTATCTTGAAATGATAAAGGGCAAACATTAGAAATATGCATTTCTAAACTGCAAGACCAAACTTTATATGTATATTCTTGGGTGGCATTATAAATACGTCTTGACAGAGCAAAAAACCTCCTAGTCAGAACACTTTAGCAGCTCGTTAAGTTGTTGTAGCCAATAATGTCTTATGATCAGGAATGTTTTTTGTCAGTGCGTTAATGTGACAAAAGCCAAACATTCGAACTTTCCATTTTGTTAAGTTGTTTTTCTTTGAATTACTGAAAACATAATCAAAAGTGAATTTGACATCTAAAAGAAAATCAACAAACGTGATATTATATAGGAATTTGAAAGCGGGTGAACCAACTTACGGGATGCAGCTGAAATGAGTGACAGACTATGTCTGTGCACAGATGAGGTGACAGCACTGTCATACTTACATACACATGTACGTACCACCAGATGAATCCCTCTTGTTAGCGCGACATATCCGGCACGTCGCTCACAGTTATTTATGCATGGATTCCGGATAATGTTAACGCCAAATAATACGTATTCGTTTTACTTGGGTGTGGTCAGTTGTTTTGGGATATTTGCTGTACAGGCTGTTCATAACATACATACCTTTTAGTTTGTCATGTAAAGTGATGCATTGTCACGCATTTATTTATTTATATAATATCCGGAGAGGAAGTTCGCAAACAGGCATACTTCCGCGAAAATTGGTTTGGCACGCTTCTAAATTTAGCACATCATTGGAGCCTCTCAGCATGTAAAACTGTAATGCTGTGAATGATCAAGTAAACAAATAAACATGATTTGTCGTTCAACGTGTTGTATAAAACTTTTTTTTGTAATGCATTCATCCATATGGCCAATATTTTTCATTCTTTAAATCAATCTTCAATATCAACCTCCAACAATTCCATGATTAATGCACGTTTTCTAACCTTCAGCAATAAATTGGAGCGATATCCTCGCCAGATAGCAATCGTCTAAGCGGCTAGGCCGGCCACATGTCTCTCAAATACGATCTAAAATCCCATCCCCATACATAATACAACTGTAGTAACACATATGACGATGTTTCCAATAGTTTTAATTAGATAATTCAAAGGGTCAACATTAGGTAATCCAATAATGAATACATACAGACAGTTCTCACAAGACCACAATCATCGTTCACACAGAGACAACTTTTTAATTACCAATATATTTGAGTACATTTCTATTCTACAAAAGACAGGAAATGTTCAATGTTCCAAACTGTAATTGGGATTCAACAATCATACATTGAATAGTTACTAATGTATTCGTGTCTAACTAAAATTAATCATTTACTTGAAAACCCATAACACAATGACGTTAAACAGAAAGGTACTACACTGTCGGCCAAACGAAACGCCTACCAGATATATTTTCAGATTTCGTAAACACTATTATAAACAGTTAAGCAATATCATAGCATTATGAAGGTGCACCATTTGTGCATAATAAATGTTTACATTCATATTCAGAAGTTGTCATGTCACGATTGAATGGCGATTGTTGAAATGAGATAACGTAAATGTTCAGTTATCGTTCAGTGCTTCATCAGTAAAACATTTGAGACAGATTTTTATACAACCAAGAGCAACATTACAGGCACGCATTCGCATTAAAGAGGTGATGACGCTACGGATATTCGTGGTTACGGTGCGCAAGTGAATCAACCGGAATTAGCGGTCTTCATTGGGCATGGTTTTCATGAATGTTATTGACTCGAATCAAAGTTTTTCGACGATTTCAATAGACTTTCACATTAATTATTGTTTCAACATAACGTGGAGACCACCATGAATTATATTTCTGAAATTATTTAATTTTTCATTTTAAGGGAAATCAAGTAGGCGTTTCTTTTGGCCGACAGTGTAATGGCAACCTTTTATCTCTTTCAACTTGAAACGTCAATTTCCCAATCTGGTGATCATATGACACCAAAATTTAGTTCCAAATCATTACCAAATCTTCAAAGTCATTATTTACATACGGTTTTGAACCACAATACCCTATTATGTCCATGCCATCATCAAATCTTCAAGTCAAGTTCAAGTCAAGTCCCCCATCCAGCCACGTTGTTACTGTCAGACATACTCCATACAGCTGCACATGCACATAAATGCTGCACGTCACACCACGATATCTGCAATATTGCCCCACGTAAGCATCAAACATGCGTATATATGTCACTATTTGTTGCAGATCACTGACTTTTGTGACCATCCCAAGGCGTCCCCTGGTGCATACAGACACAACGTGTACGCGCCCAACAGACAGAACCGACTGTGCCACTACCGCAGTGCCTGGGAAGTCATGCGCAAACACTCAGATTTCAAATCTGGTGAGTTGTCATGGTAAAAGGGATATATTGTACATGAATGTCAAAAAGGAAAATGTAAGTTATATATCACTAGGCGTGAAACATAGGATTGTACTTGATAAATGCTTATTAGCATATATGTCCTAATTATCATTGAGACTGTTCTACATTTACAAGATTTTGAAAATTTTATTGGATTTGTCTCAAATGGTGATGGATTGTGTAAATTGGATTTGGTGTATCTAAGGCAGAGTAAGAATCTACCGTTTCAATAGCAGGCTACCAACAACACTGGACATCTTCCAAAACTTTATAAGTGAATTTCACTATCTCAAAATTATGCATTGCCTAAAGTATTCTCTATATTGGTGTGAGCTGAATGATTGTCGTCCTTGTCGTCCTTGTCAATTTTGATTTGATATTTAAATGTCGACATACCGTTGTTCATGGATACCCATTGTTCAAAACATCTCTTATGTGGATACCGATATTAAAATATGTGGTTCAGTTGTCCTCCTTGAACAAATGTCATTATAATTTAATAGATGATTCCTTAAAACGGCAAATACGTTCTCCACTAACTAATACTTGAACTGATTAAACATCATGCAAGAAGGGTACCATGATGAATGTCTTTATTTTCGATTCGAACATCATCAAAGTCGAAATCTGTCCGTATCTATCAGAGAACCAACAAACACCTGTCACTTTTACTAATGGATTGAATCAGTGTTTGCATTACTTCCAATATCAAACTTCAAACACTGGAACTGATAGCAATACCTGGTTTTGATTTCAGTTAGGGCTCCTCTCTCCGCCTACACTGATACCACGCCCAGGTTCCATTTTGTTCAAGTCAAGCCCAAGCGCCGTGTTCTTGTTCTTGATGCATCGGGCAGTATGACGGTATGTGTCATTTTATCATTACTGGACAGTTATTTTGGGATTTTGATGTTTAACGAAATATGTTTTTAATGATGTGTTAGCGTGTTTGTTACAATATTAATGAATTGCATATTCGTTACCATTATTCAGTTTAAACAAGACAGGTTCGTCATACTAGACACTGTATAGTGCATACAACTTTTATCTTTTAATATGTAGTATAACAAATAACAATGTCCTTGAAAACTCCTTAAAGAGAAGAGATGACCGAGGTTAATGGGTGATGTATTTCCTTATTTTCACAGTACCCACATCGCGGTATAAGTCCTAATGTCATATTTAAGAATATACCATATATTGCTATTGTGAAAAAAAGGAAACTGATCATCCATAAAGTTAGTCATCTCATAAACACAAACGTCTTTAACGTCACTCAAACAACCCCTAATAAGAGTGTGAATTAATTTCTCCCTGAAGATTTTGGAAATTCTTTTCTTAAGAAATTTCATATGTTGTTTTTTGATAACGATACAGTGTATTTCACTTATGATTGTATAATGATTGTTTCATTTGATTATAAAAAGGGTTCTTCCCTCCACACACTAAGACAAGCAGCAAGTAACTACATCATGACGAGTGTGGAGACTGGCAGTTGGCTAGGGATAGTCCAGTTCAATACATTCGCCAAGCAGCTGGCACCCATGTTGGAGATCAAGTCCGATCTAGATAGACTCAGTCTCATCAACAGCTTGCCCTACTTCGCGGAAGGGAAGACCAGTATTGGCGCGGGACTGGCAGCAGGTTTGCAGGTGCGTTACAAGATACCTATATATTGTACAACGTATTATGAGAAGTGTGATATTGGTGAACGCCTTAGATTTACAAGCATCATCGTAGTAATCGTTTGTACTTTAGTGTTTTTGATGAGTGACGTTATTGTGCCACAATCCGAAACATCTGTAAGTTATATCAATAATTATTGTGTACTCTTGATTAAAATAATTTGATTACATTTGGGTTATATATTCTAACTGGAAGAAATTCACTCCCGTAGGAATCTCGTTGTGTATGATACTGCATCACTGCAAACATTTTGTGTTTCGGGGTTCATTGCCAAGTACCTTACGTTATACCACTTTTGCTTGCTATCCATTGCAGTGAAACCTACGAGCGTTGCCTAGACCTAGAAAACCATTGGTAGTACTGCAATTTTGCTTCCACACAAACCTTTCTGCAAGCAAAACGATTCCATATTACAATTCGGACCGCTTGATGTGTAATCGATTCATAATGAATAATATGTTCCTGCTTGTTACAACAGACCCTAGAAGATTCAAAGATGGGGAAAGGTGGCACGCTCATTCTGATTACAGACGGTAAGGAGAACAAGTCGCCCTGGATAAAGGACATCAAACCCTACCTGATGAGAAACAACGTCATGGTACACGCCCTTGCCTACACCCAACAAGCGGAAGCTAGCATTGCGCAACTTGCAGGGGAAACGGAAGGGCGGACATTTTTCTTCACCGGTGAATCCAACTCGACGTCCCTTGTTGATAGTTTGGCGGCAACTGTTGAAGCTCCCAGCAAACAAAGTTCAACAGCTTCGGTAGGTTGGTTGTTCATATTTGTCGATATCATATATAGTATTTTATGAGAGGGCATACATTTTATTTAAGTTTGATAAATTTCGGAGTTACTAATGTTGGTGTTAAAATTTCTCGAGCGTAAGCGAGAGTTATGGCTTTAACTGGGCACAAGTGGCATGAACATATTATGCCATTTGAACAATTGTGACATTCTGTTTATGACCGAAGTATTTGACTTAAGAAAATACATAAAACGCAGCTCTCCAACATAAGTAAGTATGTAAAAAAGAAGTCATACTATTTCCAAGACGTCGCGTCATCGTGAAAAACGATATTGTGTCTTGTGCATCATATGAAACATATAAACATCAATCTGTTTGCTCTCGTAGTTTATAGTGTAAACATTTATCTTATCAGAATTTTGGATGAAACTTTTATGGTATTTACTGTCTTTGTTATGTATGACAAGTGGGCCAATACCGAAAAAAAGACCAAAGAAGGAATTGGGGTCAATAAAAGTCAAAAGGGCTCTATGGCTCAGTCTTGCAAATATATCCTTTGACAAATAACATCAGTACACGTGTATTCATGTGACCAGTCATGTGACGTAGCGACAAGGGTTGCTACATTCAGTCTATGACTAGATAACAAGACGTTATTTTGTTTTAATTATAAAACAATATACCCGTATACGGAGCCAGTGATACTTATTAGCGTAGTCACCGTGCCAAGTACCGTGTGCGGGGTTTCTATTATGATATATTTAATGTCAATCACTCACAGAAGTCATCTATCTCTAGTGACATGTTGACCTGGAGGCCAGTACACGCAGTACATTCCCTCCCCACAGAGGTTACTCAAGTATTCCTTCATAACCTTTGTTACAATAGAACTTTTGTCATGGACGATCGATAGAGGAAGTTGCTAACAACTGTTTGTGTAATCAGCGATGTTAACGTTGCATAAACATGAACATTCAGTCTGTTCTCGTATGTGTAGCTTATAACATTTTTAATTTTTTTCATATTAAGGTCACCCATGAAAAAAATAAACAACGAAAGACTTTTATTGTGATTTGAAATAAATATAGTGGGTCAGTAGAATGTGTAGCAAATTGTCACTGCTAGAAATGTTTTTGTAAACAAGGGATACCGTGTTCAGTACACACGTTGTGACATAAACACGAATATAACGTGTTATAGTGTCACAAGTAAAATATACCATGGACGAAGCATAAATAAATAAAGCTTAAAAACCAACTATTTTGGTTCATGAGGCACTTTTCAAGATAAAAGTGTACACATGTACTTCAAATATAGGTAAGATATGTAGTTATTTATAAGTAGGAATATATCACTTGAGTAGCCTCTGTGGGGAGAGAAGGAAGTACAAGTTTATCATGATGATGTGTGGTGTATACCTTTCTATATGACACTTGCTGTGTTCGTGGTATTTTTATATTTTATATGATTAAGTATGGTCCAAATCGTCTCATAATGAATACAACGTTCAATGTTTATAACACATAAGTACAATTGCAAGCACTCACGATTGTACTAATATATGCATACTATATATGCACAATATCAATCAGTCACTTTTCACCAATTGAATGTTATATGAGATGATTGAGTGTTAAATGTACAAACTGAAATATTCTCTATGCCTATGTACTGATACCCACTCTTGTCATTTCTTACTCTGCTTGTCAATGTTTATCGAATCCAATTACTTTGCTTTATAAACTTAAATAGAAACAAAGTGAATATTATATTTTTTGGTTCAGAGTGCCATGATCATTTCAGATATTTAATTAAATATGAACAAAGCGTTAGGTACAGACAAGTTTTGTTTAGATGGCATTGTTTGTTTCAGATATCTAGCGAAGCAATCCGGGTATATGCGAACAGACCGTACACGGGATATTTCGTGATGGACAAGTCAGTAGGCAGGGGGACCCTCGTCACCTTCGTGTATACAGGAAATATACAGGTGGCGGTGGATGGACCGGAGACCACACTGACCCACAACAACCACACCTACCACAACAGTACACACGGCATGATCACTGTCTCCATACCAGGAGTTGCGGAGGTAACTTTAGATAAGAAAGCGTTTATGGATAACAACATATATATTCAAATGATGAAGTTGTTATCTATGACACTTGTCAGTTGTTAATAACTTCTAACATATTAAGTGTTTTCTTATATGGAATTGTAAATGTATAACCATAAGATACAAAGGGGACTTTTTGATAACAACATGTCTATTCAAATACAGAAATTGTTATCCATAAACACTGGTCCGATTTAATTTAAACATTTTGAATATTAGTAGTTCAGTTTTATTTGAGGTCCATTGACCACACCTTCAGTCACACAATCGCCATCAATGACTATGCCTACAGCTCATCTATTCAATTCAGACACGGTTATTGGTTGTGAATTTTACCTATTATCAGCTATATGTGAGAAGTACTTATAACATTATTTGGTGAAATTTTAAACCATTTATCACTTAAAACAGTGTTATTTTCGAGCCACCCCGGTTCCACATGTATATTAGGCTCTTACGGCTAATGAAACAAGATGGTATTAATCTATACATGAAAAATATGGGCCAAATGCAACCACCAAAAGCCATTCAGATGAATACGAGTGAGAGTCATCATGTAAGCGCTTGGTGGGCAGTATTTCAGCTACTATTGTGAATGATTGTCAAAACTGACGTAAAATACTGAACTGTAAATGGACCGGTGCCGGAGATGCAATCCCTCACTCATTTCAGATTGGTCAATGGAAATACACGGTGATCAGCAACAGTCCGTATTCTATCGTCCTGGTACATGTCCAATCACAAGCCAGGCAACAAGGATTGGACATCCTGACAGTCAAGTCGTGGATATCCGCAGATCTTGTCCGCTATGGGAAGGATTCCATGTTCACCGTGTTTGCTGATGTCACCCAGGGGTTCGCGCCAGTTCTAGGCGCTAAGGTGAAAGCTGTGATGGAGCGACCAGGCTCTGGTGTCATTGCCATCGACCTCCTTGATGATGGGATAGGTAAATATTTAAATTAACCATTGGTTATTGCGCTTTGAGCATAATATTCCAGTATGGAAAAGCGCATTACAAATCCACTATTATTATTATTATTATATTATATTGCAACATTTATGAACATTTTACAATTGTGTTCTTGACAAATGAGTTTGGCGTATTTGATGAACAGCAAGTATCATTGTTGGGAGTATCTTCTATGTCGTTGTGGTTATGGGATAAACACATACCTGAATAAAGGCTGACCGCTAAGCGAATGTTTGGTGACACTGTAGTGAATACCGCTGTAGCAACTGCACCAAAGCCTTAGTCAATGTAATATAATGTTATGTTAGTAAATGTGTCAGTAATATTAACCGTATGGTAAATTGGAGAATCATTATCTACAATGTAGCAGCTTAAGAAAGAAAAGTTAATTCAAATATTGTTTCGCTTCTTTTGGACAATTGCATTTATAATGTAATGTGAGTAATTCCATTCTTTCAAGTCGACTGGTCAAACTTTTATATCTGCCTTTTAATCAGAAGTCACTTACACTGTGAACCTTCAAAATCACAAATTTTCGAAAAGACAGTTTAAATAAAAGTGACGAAATCTGGTCATTGTTAACACTCTAAAACAAAGAGAAACACTGAGAAACGTTTTTATTAACGGATTTAACTCGGTAGAATCCAAAATACTTTTAACATCGTTATAATACTATGATTATAGCCGTTTTGTCAATGGTTGTCAGTAATGTTTTAAAAAGGGTGACATTTCACAAACCAGTTAGTTCTTTATTTTGCAACATGAAAGATGTTTTGATCTGTGAAAGACAACTTTGCAACAAAAATGTTGTTTTTGACATCTGAAACCTTAAGTTTATAATTATATATTTTAGACACAAGGATAATAGTTATTTTTGTTAAAAGATTAGAATCTTTACAACAGATTACAGATTAGGACAAATTCAATCCTAATTTCTTAAAATGTCAACTTGAGTCATTTTCTTTGAAGATATATGTCACAAAATTTACATTTCTCATGTCGAGAGTGATTAATTAAGGCAAATTACCCTACCACTCTTACAACATCACCTTTTTAATTTTGAATATTTGGGGTGCTTTATTTTCTCTTCATGTAGGATATATTTTGTAATACATAATGAAATATAAATAAAAGTTAATAAACATTGTGGTCATATAATGTATCATCCTGACTGTAGGGCGTCGTGAAACAAGCAGAAAAGCCATATTTCACCTTTCCTGTCTGGTTAAGAGATTGCAAAACGAGGATTTTAAAACGGCGTGTATTTCAGAAACATGAACTGACAATGTCGAAAGAATTTCTAATTTTGTTAATTTGGCTTCTAGAGACATGGGGTAATTATATTTTAGCCGTGTCTATCACCAGGTTGATGTTGTAGCTATCGTTTCTTTTGCCGCGTAGTTTAGGTTTTGAAACCTTGACGATATTGGAAATAATATTATAATAATTGGTATAAATCCTGTATTTGTAATATTTCAAACCACACTCTTACGAAACCTACCAAACCAATATGAAATCATAGGAACTACATAAGGTTTTCTCTAATTGAGATAGTTCGAGGGCGTCACCATTTTATCATGAAATTTCTCAACTTACTCGAAATTGTCCATTAAAGATACATTGCAACCCGAGTATATATGCCTTGGTATCTTCGATTTGCGACCCAATTATTAATTGTTCGGTATGAATATGATATGTGTAATAAGTCAATATGTCAATGTATCATCACGTTTAGATAATGATGTACCATATACACCTCGGATAGAAAAAGACTAGTATACGTTATAAATTTGCATGTCAATACATCCACATATATAACTATCATCCTACATACAATAATGGTATGATGACTTTGTGTTATAACTATGTTAACGGCAAGTGTTAATGCAAAATCACTCTGTAGCAACTACCACGGGGAATATATGGTTCAACATTAATGTTCACTGTAATGCATAAATATGAACTTTTATGCAGATGAAGCAGTTAATCCAATGTACAACCGCTATGACCTGCCATGGTTATGTACATGCTTAGCGCACAGTGATGTGAATAAACGGGATGTTGGTATGTTTCTCTAGTAAATAAAAGGCTCATGCAATGTTAGATGAGCTGAAGTTGTCAGTGTGACAACACTCCACGAATGATAAACGACCAGTCTTTTCAATAAATAATGTCCCCTCTACCAGATGACAACAGTGTATCTTTAAGACACGATTTAGCAGTAACCTGTCCCGAAGTACAACTTAAGTTTACATTCATTGCAATAGAAAGTGTGTGTTTATTGTGTTTGCCTTAATAATACTTGTTAATGTGCTTATAGAAGTCATACAGTGAGTTTCAGCATTTGCTCTGCTTTAAACACACGCCTATCTTACACACTAAGACATGTTGCTACAGTTTTCAGTAAACCTATCCCATCGCTTACGGTGCATACTATAGTTATATGTTTCAGGAGACGGGAGAAAGACGTTGTGTTTTTATTTAAATAGAAGTACTGTTAATTTTACAAAACAAAACATAGTTTTTCGCAAATGGACGAATGACAATTAAAAATGTCTCCGTACAATAATAAATCTACGCGTCGATGACCTAAAAGCTGTTTTTAATAACAATAACACATTTTGTATTACCTCAGTAATACCTAACAATTGTCATGTTGTCATGACAAGAGATTCTTAAACATATATTTACTTCGTTTTGTCATAGAATTATTTCATATTTTACAAAGGATCAGATCTGTTGGAGAACGACGGCGTGTATTCAGCGTACGTGCTGCCAGTTGACCTTCAGGGTGACGGTCGTTACAGTATGAAGGTCAAGGTCATAGGAGAAGAAGCGTCAACTAAGGTCATAGTTGAAGGCCACCAATCAGGGGCAATAGAAACTGGACAATCTGAAAATTGTAAGTAAATGGTGTTAAAAACGTGTTTGTCTTCATATTCGACAAATTTTGCAGTTTGGGGAATACTTAACAGCTTCCATGACATTATATTATTAGCGTATAAAATGATGAGGGTTGCACTAATTATTAAACGAATTAATGTCATTAAAGATATGATGACATGCATTTTTCTCAAGAATGACAGATGATCACCTCTACGTATATTGTATATCGGAATCAATTGAGCATTAAATCGAGACAATATACACTTGCAATTGATAATTAAGACGATTTTAATTCACCCATTTTAACACTACCGCAATTGGTCGGGCGATTCATTTTGAAAATGATCACTGAGGCGTGACTGTGATAAGCGACAGACGGGACCGGCTAATCAGCTACTCCGCCGAGTCTCGTTAATTAATTAATGATGATTATCACTGGCGCTAAATGAATTAATGAGGTGTATTACATCGCCAAAAAGACATGTTTATGAAATAATCGTGTAATTGTCATCTGTGGAATTACCTTGTTGGATATCTAAACATTCGATTTATGGGAAATTTAAGTTGGTTTGTTGGTTAAGATTTCTTTGTGAAATTAACAATCAAAATGTTGCGTAATTACGTTGAATTATGACTATCAGCGATAATGAGATTCCTCCAGATACGTCACAGAAGTCATCCCTTCACGGGCCACACCCCCGCAGACTATCATTCTTGTCGCCGGGGATAAAAAAGGCGGTTTTTTAAAAAGCCGTATATAAGTAATTTATGGACCGATTTCAGAAATTTAAAATCGAGCAATTGTCAAATTGACATCCCATTTTAATGATGCCGATTTGGACCATATGTCATTTCATCTATCCTTTAAAGGGGCTGTAGCACGTTTTTTGCTAAATTTATTTTTTCAATTTTCCTTTTTATAATGATAGTTTGTGTCATTTAAATGTACTTTAGAGCGTAAAACATCTTATTACGCAAACCAATTATCCATAGTAATAATAAAAGTGTTGCGTATAAAGCAGAAAATGCATGGCGGCCATTTTATTGTGAACACAATTTATTATTTTTAACAACAAAAACGATTCCCATGACCTTACTGAGCCATGTAAACTCATTTTTAACTTGATTTTCTGAAGAGATAAGGGTGTTTAACTATTGGTAAAAAGATTTCATTGACTTATTTGAGCGAAAAAACGTGCTACTGCCCCTTTAAGTATTCTCGTTGTTACTTCCTAACATAAAATCAGCAAAATCGACCACAATTCGGCAATGCATAGTACTTTCAAGTTTTTTGTTTGTCAAACAAGGCCTAATAAAATGATGAGGGTTGCACTAATTATTAAACGAATTAATGTCATTAAAGATATGATGACATGCATTTTTCTCAAGAATGACAGATGATCACCTCTACGTATATTGTATATCGGAATCAATTGAGCATTAAATCGAGACAATATACACTTGCAGTTGATAATTAAGACGATTTTAATTCACCCATTTTAACACTACCGCAATTAGTCGGGCGATTCATTTTGAAAATGATCACTGAGGCGTGACTGTGATAAGCGACAGACGGGGCCGGCTAATCAGCTACTCCGCCGAGTCTCGTTAATTAATTAATGATGATTATCACTGGCGCTAAATGAATTAATGAGGTGTATTACATCGCCAAAAAGACATGTTTATGTAATAATCGTGTAATTGTCATCTGTGGAATTACCTTGTTGGATATCTAAACATTCGATTTATGGGAAATTAAAGTTGGTTTGTTGGTTAATATTTCTTTGTGAAATTAACAATCAAAATGTTGCGTAATTACGTTGAATTATGACTATCAGCGATAATGAGATTCCTCCAGATACGTCACAGAAGTCATCCCTTCACGGGCCACACCCCCGCAGACTATCATTCTTGTCGCCGGGGATAAAAAAGCCGATTTTTTAAAAAGCCGTATATAAGTAATTTATGGACCGATTTCAGAAATTTAAAATCGAGCAATTGTCAAATTGACATCCCATTTTAATGATGCCGATTTGGACCATATGTCATTTCATCTATCCTTTAAAGGGGCTGTAGCACGTTTTTTGCAAAATTTATTTTTTCAATTTTCCTTTTTATAATGATAGTTTGTGTCATTTAAATGTACTTTAGAGCGTAAAACATCTTATTACGCAAACCAATTATCCATAGTAATAATAAAAGTGTTGCGTTTAAAGCAGAAAATGCATGGCGGCCATTTTATTGTGAACACAATTTATTATTTTTAACAACAAAAACGATTCCCATGACCTTACTGAGCCATGTAAACTCATTTTTAACTTGATTTTCCGAAGAGATAAGGGTGTTTTACTATTGGTAAAAAGATTTCATTGACTTATTTGAGCGAAAAAACGTGCTACTGCCCCTTTAAGTATTCTCGTTGTTACTTCCTAACATAAAATCAGCAAAATCGACCACAATTCGGCAATGCATAGTACTTTCAAGTTTTTCGCTTGTCAAACAAGGCCAAATAAAATGGTGATGGTTGCACTAATTATTAAACGAATTAATGTCATTAAAGATATGATGAAATGCATTTTTCTCAAGAATGACAGATGATCACCTCTACGTATATTGTATATCGGAATCAATTGAGCATTAAATCGAGACAATATACACTTGCAATTGATAATTAAGACGATTTTAATTCACCCATTTTAACACGACCGCAATTAGTCGGGCGATTCATTTTGAAAATGATCACTGAGGCGTGACTGTGATAAGCGACAGACGGGGGCCGGCTAATCAGCTACTCCGCCGAGTCTCGTTAATTAATTAATGATGATTATCACTGGCGCTAAATGAATTAATGAGGTGTATTACATCGCCAAAAAGACATGTTTATGAAATAATCGTGTAATTGTCATCTGTGGAATTACCTTGTTGGATATCTAAACATTCGATTTATGGGAAATTTAAGTTGGTTTGTTGGTTAAGATTTCTTTGTGAAATTAACAATCAAAATGTTGCGTAATTACGTTGAATTATGACTATCAGCGATAATGAGATTCCTCCAGATACGTCACAGAAGTCATCCCTTCACGGGCCACACCCCCGCAGACTATCATTCTTGTCGCCGGGGATAAAAAAGGCGGTTTTTTAAAAAGCCGTATATAAGTAATTTATGGACCGATTTCAGAAATTTAAAATCGAGCAATTGTCAAATTGACATCCCATTTTAATGATGCCGATTTGGACCATATGTCATTTCATCTATCCTTTAAAGGGGCTGTAGCACGTTTTTTGCAAAATTTATTTTTTCAATTTTTCTTTTTATAATGATAGTTTGTGTCATTTAAATGTACTTTAGAGCGTAAAACATCTTATTACGCAAACCAATTATCCATAGTAATAATAAAAGTGTTGCGTATAAAGCAGAAAATGCATGGCGGCCATTTTATTGTGAACACAATTTATTATTTTTAACAACAAAAACGATTCCCATGACCTTACTGAGCCATGTAAACTCATTTTTAACTTGATTTTCCGAAGAGATAAGGGTGTTTTACTATTGGTAAAAAGATTTCATTGACTTATTTGAGCGAAAAAACGTGCTACTGCCCCTTTAAGTATTCCCGTTGTTACTTCCTAACATAAAATCAGCAAAATCGACCACAATTCGACAATGCATAGTACTTTCAAGTTTTTCGCTTGTCAAACAAGGCCAAATAAAATGGTGAGGGTTGCATTAATATTATGACGTCAAAACTTTTGACGTCACACATTATAGGGCTATTCAATTAGTAAAACACATTCCATGGGTGAGTAACAATGATCTCCATGTTACAGCAAAGCCATCTACAGAGACCGCGCCAGTGGGAGAGTTCCAGAGAGTGACGACTGCGGGTGAGTTCCGTCTGGAGGGCTTCCCGCACAAAGTGGGCACCCAGAGGGACCAGATTCCCCCCGCAAGGATAGGAGACCTTACAGTACTCGAGTACGACCAGGACACAGGACTCGTCAGGCTGGAGTGGACGGCGGTTGGGGACGACATGGGTCGGGGACGAGGTAAGCTTTTCCCTCCAGGCCGCAAAACGTTGCTCACTATACTCTGGTAAATGGTTATTTACTTCTGATATATAAAGAGTAGATTGTGTCTAAAACACCGACAACTATACTTTATTGCCTGATTTTACTTAAACATGGGTCATCATTTGTATAGTGTAGATTAATTATAGAATAGACATCGTATACGCAGTAGTGAGGTGGTTGGAATTCTTTATTTTTTTAAGTTTGATTTTATTAAGCATTTAGTAATTTATGAATTCATGTCCTGAAAATCAAATCTATCATTAATAAAAAAAACAGGTGAGGTATGACACTGCTATTGATGTTTTCTTTTCGTTAAAAGTATAAAACTTCAGTCTGATTAAAATCGACGGTTTTCCGTGGAATAAAAATTGCAAAAAAGTGCATCTACCGGGATACGAACTCATATCGGTCGTAGGTTCCACGCCAAACCGTCTGATAACAGCCCGTAGAGTAGTAGCCAATAAAAAGACGCCCAACAAATGCTTTCGGTGCGAGAAGCTAGGGGCAGATAACTCCAAACAGCTATCCTTTGGTCAGTTCCGAATGCTTTCAAAACAGTGACCGTTTACAAACTACGTTGTGATTGGTCAGCTATTTGACTGGGCTTATGCTGTGCTAAACTGGTTCGGAACATGCGCCTATACGGGGGGTTCTCAGACCTTGTGGAGAGGAATCTACAGAACTTGTTCGTATCCCGGTAGATGCATAATTTTGCAAATGTTATTCCTCGGAACACGGTCGATTTTAATCAGACTGTATAAAACTTCGTATTATCTTTAAGTCTGTCAAACACCTGGTTGTGAGTAGCAAACAGGTTCAAGATTGATTAACTCGCTTTACAGCTTTTTGAACAGTTACAATAGCTCCATGACACTGAACACGGGAACATTAGCAAACCTCTAATACTACTGCCAAATTGTTATAATATCAGTACATAGTGTTGTTTCTGTGACGGACTATTTCTTGCTTCTTTCATTCCAGCTGCTGGATACAAGATGTTCATCTCGAGTGACATGACAGATCTAGTTGAAGAAGATCTAACAAAGGAAAGCACGGAGCTCTACAACGAAACGCTTCCATCTCCTTCAACTGTCGGCGAGAGGGAACAGTTTAACTTCACCATGTGGAATATTGCTGAAAATGACACCGTATATCTGTCTATCCAGGCTTTTGACGAGTCCGATAACCACGGCAGACTCTCGAACATCATCTCAATCTCCTACGTCACTGATCTTTCTATACAGCGGGAGCGCACCTTGCAGATGACGTCATTCATGTACGTCATCGTGGCGCCCATGGTGGGGTTCCTCCTCTTCCTAGTCTTGATGACGATATTATGTTTGTTATGTTCTAGACGAGAAGGGAAACGGAAGGGGATATTTCACTGTGACAGCAACGTTTCACTAGATTCCATCACTACAGAATTCCCTCACATGAATTACCGTGTTGATGGGGAATACGTCAACAGGAGTAAAGAAGATAATGCGTCTTGGGAAATTCAGTGAGATTTATTTTAAATGTGGTGGTTTTGATAATAATGTGTCAAAATGTAAGTCAAACAAAACTAGGACCTGTGTCTTTGTGGTGGGTTTTGTAAAATCTTACGATCATATAAAAATCGGTGCTATTGTATAAAGAATTCGACCGGTCAAACGTGTTTGTATATATTTGTAATGTAGCAGTAATGGGTCACGGTGAAGCTCGACCAAACCATTTTATTTTGGAAAAGTGGCAGATGTCACAAAATGTGATCTTTCAAGAATGTGACTGCGAATCTAGTTCGTTCCATGGTTTGTGTAACGCATGACTACATTGTGGCTACAAATGATGACGGAGCTATGATAATAGTGTATTTACGCAATGTCATGACTCGTATTTACAGCTTGATATAAGTCCTTGAAATTGCGAGTTGTTGGTAAATATAGCTATGATATATATTTCTCTTAATGGGTATGAGTACCCGCAAGTCCAAATAAAAGTAAAGTACACATGGCTTGTTGTCATTGTTCAAAGAACTACATATTGTTAATTTATATTTCACAGCCAAAATTAGATCTTCAAATGTGAGCGTTAAAGTTGTTAAAGAGAATAAAGAATTAACACATGCAAATATTACACGTGAGAACATTACTCTAAGACTTACAAATGATACTGTATGACTTGCATGTATGCATGAACAAGATTTATGATAAAGCTATATGTTCACACGAGAAGGTTTGATTTACACATGAGAACATTTGATTTACAAACTCAAACGTGAGATTTCTACATGAGAACAATTGGCCTGTCTTTAGACATGTTAGAATCCCTCACCATATAAGGGCTCGTTTTTTTGTTCTATATTATTTATGTTCTAGAATATTATTTTACCTATCGGACATGCGCAGACGTTGTTTTCCCGTCGAGGCGATGACGCCATGTTTGCCCTTAGGATACCAATCAACCCATCGTCCAGCACATGATATATCATTTTATAATTTAAGGGCTAATGCTGGTTTTCTAAAATGGAATGTAAAGAAAATGTTGATTTTTTGTTTCGTGTACCGTACTGCAGTAGGCCAAGACATGGGGCTTTCGCACTTTAAATTTTGTAATAGTAGTAGGCCCTCAGTTAACCCTTGGATACATTCCGATGGTTTCATTAAACCCTTGGATACAGATGATTTAATTTAATTTAACCCTTAGATAATGTTTGATGATGTTATTTAACCCTTAGATTTTTTATGCAAGAACTTCGGGCACTTTTTATGTAATATAAGTAAGAAAAACATTGTCCGAATTTCCTTCGGAACCAAATCGTGAGAAACCGTTTAACGTTTGGGATCGAATTGAATTTCTAGGAACATTTTATGGATGTTTTAATCCACAGTTAGTTACGCTTTAATCCACAGTTAGTTCCCTTGAATCAGCTGCTTGAACTGAAATCTCGTTCGGTGTCTCGTTGTTTTGGCCGCCATTGGACATTGTCATGCAACTTGGCGTTGCAAAAGTAATGCAAATTCATAAGGAATAACCTTCACATTGAACCCAAGCATTCTGTGACAGTCGTCAGTTAAGTATTATTTCGACTACATTTTAACCCTTAGGTACACTTTTAGTTAATACATTCTTATCCTTTTGACGCACTGACGAAATTTAGCTTCCTGTTAACAATCAATGGACATTTTAAAGTTTGTTAAAACACTTCTGGGGTGTCTTTCTTACAGATAATACCATAGCAAGATATAAACTATAAAAAAAAACCCTTCAAGGTAAATGCTTACTGTGATTTACAAGTTTACAATGTTAACGTTTGCTGAAATACTGAAGCGTTGAGTAGAGAATCTAATAAATGAAAACATGAACACGTACCTTTTTTTACTTACCTTTTCGGGTAGTGAATCGTATCGAATTTATGTCCAAAACTTATATTATGCACAATCAAAAATGGAATTACGTTTGGGGATATCATGTGCATGGACATTATAAGTAAAATCTACACAATTTATAAAAATTCAACAGTGGACGCTGTGACACGATCACTCCCTTTGAACATTTATTGATATCCCGATGTAGGCTAATAATTATTGTAATTTCTCCTTCGCTGAAAAGCAAACAAAATCGCCGTTGTTTATAAATATACACTACCGGACAAAAGAAACGACTAGCCTAAGTTTGTGTCGATTAATTCAATATTTAAAAGAAATCAGATGTATTTGACTATGGCACGATACAACAGCACCTCTCGGCAAACGTTTGAATGACTTAATTTGGACACTATTTTATTTTTTAACTAAAATATCATTAGTTAAAGTAGACAGGGGTAAGAAATGAAATTTACACCAACATGACCCCTACCATGTTCAAAATGTTGTAAATGCGTGCAGGACGAAGCACATTTATTGATTTTCACACAGAGTATGTGTTATATGTCGATGAACAGTTGTGTTTTATCAAAATTAATTTGGGGGGATTTCAAAATTTAAGTTTTTAATTTTAATTTTAAAAAATTTAAACCGCTTAGAGGTATTATTTGACTGATTTAATGTTTTGGACTAATTTCCCAAACTAGCCCGTTTTTGAATACGACGTCGAAAACTCGAGATATTTGCAATTGAAAATCATAAATATGATAAAATCAACTGAGGTGAGTGTAGGGACTAACATTAAGTCTGTCAAACATCAATACAGTAATCTATGATCTACACCAAACACTAGATGTTTTTGATCAGCCTACGCAAACGTGGATCTTACCGTCAGGCGAGCGACATTCCCAAGAAGTCTAATCTTTAATTGGAAAATTCCACACGTGAGATTGAATTGACCAATCAGTGAGAAGCTACGTCATTGGGATTTCCTTTCAATTACAAACGATTGGAAATATGTTTTTGAGTAAAACCAAAAAATGTGTTTAAAACTCTCGTCTTTTAGACGAACTTTTATATTAAACTTTTGCCGATAAACACGAAAATGACCTCTATTTTGGTCTAAAATGTCTCCTAACGGAGATCAGCCCGCTGTCGCGTGCTTCTCACTATATAGAGTAAGCTGCCGAAGCTTACTGTCGAAGGCAGGTATTATATGTGTTACATATGAAGCACGTGACTTTATATCTGGTGAGGGATTCTGGAAGTGCTCCGAACAATTTATATTTACACGTGAGAACGTTTTATGTACAACCGAGGTTTGATTTACATGTACACATGAGAACGGTTGATTTACACCTGAGCACGTTAGATTTACAGATGAACACGTTAGATTTATTCTATTAAGTAACAATATAAATATTTTGATACTATAGCATGTACCGACTTCAGTCTTTAGACTTAAGAGACTGATCAGCAATCCACGTAAAAATCGAACGGATAATAACAAGGATATGATTTTTCAAAGCCAAAAATATTAGCACATATGATGTCATAGGGCCTCAAATAGGCTATTTGAGGCCCTATGACATCATTTCGTTTCCAAAAATAGACCAATGCCAAGGTCATTCAATATGGACGTCTCACTATCAAACGATGTTTCGAAACACACTTGAGATCATCTAAAATCTCTGGTACGTCAATTACAGTGGACCCCGTGTTATAATTCTTGCGCGATCTGATGCACCAAATACTGGGCTTTGTAACTGGGTCACTATTAGCTGACAGGATATTATAAAGTATTTTATAATAATTTTTTCAAGCGAATATTTTATTATTTTGGTGGGCCAGGCAAATGGTTTACATGAGCAATGTGCTAATATTTTTGGCTTTGAAAAATCATATCCTTGTTATTATCCGTTCGATTTTTACGTTTGATGGCTTGTTTTAAAGACAAATGTATTGGCTTTGCCGTGATATATAACATTGAATGATAATATGATGACAACATTCTGAAATATAATTTCAAACGGACATGGGGTGTTGACCCCGTTACATCCCTTTACTTTTTTATAGTATATGGGGCTGGATCGTCGCCTTCTTATTCGTTGTAATCGCTAGTTTCGACAATACAAGCCCCTGTGCAGCAATCAACGACGTTCATATCACGACATTTCATTGGCTGAAAAATTACATGCTACGTACGTTATTTAGTAATGAGTAACTAACCTTTTACAAAACGCAAGTTATTTGGCTCTGGGTGTCGTAGTAGGTTAGCGGATTAAAATACATTGATGGAGCAGGATGTTTCAGTCTGGAAATTGAAGAGAACACGTGCTTTTCGTGCAACTGGATTTGAATTGCACGACCTGTACTTGCAAGACATCTTGCTATAGCCATTCGGTTCTCTGAACATTGTTGTCAATTTCGATTTCAATTTATACGACAGAACAGAGTCTAGTTTGTAGTTTGGCCATGTGACCAATGTGCACGTCGTATTATTTATGTTAACAAGCGAATCAGAACGCTTGTTGCTTTTACAAGTTTCTTAATTTGAACGAGGGCCTTTATACTGAATGTCTGTCTGTCTGTCTAAATTGAACATTTTGTTTAAATAACAAATGCATCATATTATGTAGGTATAATAGATATAAACTTAACCATTGATATAGATATATGATTATGTACATAACTACATTTTGTTAATAAGTTAAACACATGAGCATAATAATAATCCCTTCCATACAAAATTCGTATGAAGCGTTCTTAAAATCCACATCATTGAGTAATCTACAACTATTGTAAAATCATTTGAAAATCTGAATGTCCCTGCCGCCTTTCTTAAATTTGATGGTCGAATTGAACTTGAATTATCGTCAGTTAGCAGGAGAGTTTTAAAAGTGTAGTTGCTTGGTTTGGGAGGTAGTAGGGGTTTGAAAACGATTGCATGTTAGTATCCTGAGTCACTGGGCGTTCTAGCAAAGAGAGGCTAAGAGAAGACCCGCGGGCGCGATAGCCTCTCTTTGCTAGAACGGCCGAGGATGAGGGTGTTATCTATGTTATATACCGAAAAAGAAAACCATATGTAAGTGCCATAGTTTAAACAGGTGATCCAAGTAAAATGAAGCACACATAAAATATATCATCAGCGTTCTCGGACAGCAGAATAGAACTTAACAATCAACCCTTAACAGTCACGAATCTTCTGTAGTCTAATGGTACTTTATAAAGCTACAAAGCGAATATTTGCGGGTTCGATTCCCTCATTGTCTGCTATGAAATTTTAAACTTGACAATTAACTTTGTTGAGTGATTACCTTACTTAATGGGACTTCGAATTTATTGGATGCAAGGAATCCTATTAGGAGGACTTTATACTGTATAAAAACCTTGTTTGAAGGACATTTTACAGTACAAGGCCTTTCCAGCGGGGTATTATCCAGTATAAGGCCTTCTCAATAGCGAATGTTAGGCTCTAGTTCCTTTCGCATGGACGTCTCCCAGGAACAATAAATAAGAGCGTTAAATGGGCCTTGAGGTATATACAATTGTAGAACACCCTGGTGATGGACACGTGGTGTAGCCGCGTGAACACCTGATATGAGTATACTTTTTATTTGTCAATTTGTGTTTGTTTAAATTTCTATTTTTCAAATTCAAGTAAAGATAATTCGTAAATAGGCATTTCTCATCACAAACAAATTGCAAATACTTTCGACGAAATGTGGGATCGAACCTGTAACCTCATGGTTTCCGGTCAAGTTAACTAACCATTACATCACGGAGAGATGGCATGAGAAAGACATTTCCATAACCAAATGACTAGCTGCTCTTTGATTTGCTTAGTTTAATTGACATACGTTTGTGTACCAGTTATAGATTTTAAATCATCAACGGGAGTGAACATGTTTAAAACATTATGAAAGTGTGTTGTATTTTTTTGTAAACTGTCGATATTGAAATGGCCATGCGGTCTTTTGTAATGGTTTGTACATTTCAGCGTGTTAACTGCACGTGCATCACGACTCGCTCTGGCTTGTGTATGCTGACTGATAAAGACGCCGTTTTTTCAAGGACAACCGACTGCTTTAAATTACCCCCATATGTTTAACATAAGAACCCTGAAATTTAAACTCAAAGTGTTTCTCTCTGTATGTTTCATGTATTGTTGAGCTTGTGTGTAAAATAGTGACTGGAAAGGGAAGCCGAGGTCGAGGTTGGTAACTATTACGAAAATCAACAAATGAGCGGCATGGTTTTAGTTTAGACTAAGTTTAGTCAAAAGTCAGCGAGATATGAATTTGTTGCATGGAAACCCTGCTTATTGGCCATTGGACTATATAAAACTGTGCACTTGGGTCTTTAAAATCATGAAAGTCCCAAAAATTAACCCTCATCATTGGGAGATACCGTTCTTATCCAAACGACATGCTCTCTTCACAAACCAATAAACAGAGTTATTTCCCTTACATCACGCTTTACTATTCAATAAACATAGTTTACCCATTGTAACCACATTTCACACTATAAAATGACGAGTAATGTATTAATGTCAAGTTTGCTGTCAGTTATAAAGCGTACACTCAGTCATCTGTTGTCACCCAAAGGAGGATATCGTAGGATGATGAAGGGACGCTACACACCAGATCTATCATTCTGTACATGAAACTCTTCTCCCGGTTACTCATGGATATTAATGACACATAAGGTGAAAAGTAAAGAGCGTCATATTTATCAGTGTTCATTTATGTTATCATACCACCTCTTCTGCGTGTCTTCCCACATTTCGTCTCCTGTGGTGTTATACAATAATTGAACGTTACCTTGTTTAACACTGAGGGCATCATACCTGCTGATTATGTCATTAAATATTTGTAAAGAATTATATAAATCGAAAGAAATTTTACGAAACTTCCGCTGGTAAACCAAATTTCACATTTGAAATACACATGACACACTTTTGATATATGGTAGGGTAGGGTAGGGTAGGGGAGGGTAGAAATATGTATGATATTATCCATCCGATTATTCTCACGATCTTTCCTTTATTCGAGTAACGCAAAACTCTCATTCAAATCTTTTATTTCAATACTGTAAGGCCACGGGCCTATTGGTACAAAAGCACCTCAGTGGTGCAGACATACAGAAATGCTTAAATTGAAAAACATATGCAATTAATAAGACAAAATGCCCTTTCTTTTTTCAAATGCATAGAATAAATATTTAGCCGTGTTCAGCGAAATTTGCGGGATTTGCGTTGATAACAGAGAATTGAATTTGGCTATATTTGGATAAACATAAAAATACGACAGTAAGTATTTATGTCTTAAATCAACGTAGGCTGGACAAATAAGCAAGAAATGATACTCATTTTCTATGAAACTTAAATTACACATTTTACATTTCCTGTTTTCTCTAGGAATTTTATGATATCGACCTCTTTCTATTTCTAAACTATGTGAACTCAGCCGAAATCGTGATAAACAAGATCTAAATTTCATTATATTAATATTGTGTAAATATAGTTCACATGATATTGTTAGTTTAAAGTTACAATATGTATGCATTTTAGGACTCTCAGATAAATCGCTATGCCAAACTTGCAAAAAATTATCTTTCAGTCGCTGAAAAAACATATTGACCAAGGCATCCTTATCACCATACGTATGCGAAAACCAAACGTCACCAAAACCTAACTTGAATATAACATTCCTCAATTTGGTAACCCAATTCTCATTCATCAAATACCATAATGCACTTTCCATGTCTGTCATGCACACAGAGACACAGTTGTTATGCTTTTAATGTAGACATGTACATCATAAATAGAAACACGGAAATAATTTATTTTCTAAAATGCCTACAGACACATCTGAACATATCTATTATTATATTATATATATATTATATCATAAGGAGTGAGACTCAACCTCCATTCAACTTTGTTAAAGTACACTTCTGACGTCATCCTGTTGTTCTATCTCTCCATTATTTTCCAGTAATGGACAGTTGCACGGGTGACTTAAGGTAGTAACTGTATTCTGATTTGTTGACTTGTGCCACGCACGGAACTACTTTACGTTAGAACGCCTTGCAAATATTTTTTAAACACTTTTTAAAATCTGTAAATGTTGACAACGAAAGGGGGATTCGAACCCGGGACCTCTTGTTTGCTAACCTAGCACGCTAACCATTGTGCTATGGAGGATCCACACTTTCGGATGTAATTTCTTTTGGGTCATGTCTAGCACGTCGGATTGAGTGAAGCCGCACGTGCAAGTTGGGGGAAGCACGCTTTCGCGCACATTTCACGAGCTCCATGATTTGTTGTGGTGTCGATTTCATTTGTGGTTGGGTCATCGACTCGTTGACTCAATATATTTTAGAGTTCGTGATTAAATGACTTGCTACACACATACTTTATGTTTCTTCACATAAGCAATAACTTGAGTGTACTTTAAGTAGGAAAAAATTCTCGTATCTGTCCATTCCTTGAAAATAATGGGACTCGGGCCCTTCGGGCCCTCGTCTCCATTATTTTCAAGGAATGGACAGATACTCGTACTTTCTCCTTAACTTCAACAAATGTAGCGTGTCATGAACAGTCAAACAGCGTGCGCACTTCAACTGATTAATGATATAGATAAAGCAAGGTGAATATACATGTAAGAGTTGACATTTGACTATGGACACGTTCAACCTTTACATAATTGCCGAGCAACTTCAGTGTTCATGTCCAGTGCAGTTTTCGTATATTCAAACATAATAACAATATTCATAAAATAGTCATAAACGTATCTTATCTTATTACATAAAAGGACACAACTATATAAAATAAAAACTTGAAGACATTTTGTGAATAAATCACGGGTGAAAACGGTCATCCTCGGTTACCCATGGTTTTATATATGCTCCGTTACTCTCCATGATATAGTGGAGAGTAACGGAGTACGGTAAGAAATAACGTATGCAACTGTGAAAGTTAGGATAATATGAATACGATACGGTTTCCCTATCGTTTCAACATTGTCATATTTGTGTTACATTTGTTTGTCGTCCTGTATTGTGTAAAATGAATGGGTAATTTGTTTACGTCTTGACTCCTCTCTATCTCTATACAACTGGTGAAACAACGTACCATCCTATATAACAAAAACTGTCAAACATAGCCAGTATGGTATGTATTATATGAACACGTGTGCACATCATCGTTGCCAAGCAAACTTCGTATCGGTGCCAACTGCATCAGCATTTCTCAAAGTCACATGAAAACATTATTTCGTAAGAATTGATAACACTGTTAAGTTCATCCTGTATAGATAAAGGGTGCATGTTTTGTTATATCTAGATATATTAGTAGAGGCGAAAAAATACATCACGTTATCATGTAAGCATGTTTTCCCAGCGATCTGATTACTAGAGAGGCGATCACGTGACCGTCGACAGAAACGCATATTGACTCCAGCCCGAGTCCGACCAAAAGCCGTATTGACTTGAGTGACGTCAAACGATTGTTGCATGACGTCATTTAATGCCTTTTACCTCTTGTACTTATGTATACATGCTTTTTCCCTTTAACATGTTTATTTCACTGTCATTTTTATGTAAAAGTAAGGTATATACACATATTTTTATATGTATATACAAGTCTCTCGTAACTCTTACAGAGTGGCACATGTATATATATATATGTTTAAGGCTATTGTTATGTAATTTTACTGTATATATGTGATGAGACTTTTTTGCGATCTGATTGATCGAGAGGCGATCACGTGACCGTCGACAGAATAGAATATATACTCCAGCCCGAGTCCGACCAAAAGCCGTATTGACTTGAGTGACGTCAAACGATTGTTGCATGACGTCATGCCATTCTCATCATGACGTCTTTGATCGTAGTCCTAGCTGTTCAAACCAAATTACATTTTTGACTGTATTTCATTATTTTCCTTTCCTTTCTGTATTAAATACATAATAAAACAAATATGGACTGGTGAATTCGGTCAATACTTCGTCCTTGGTCAACATTGTTTTCACTGGTCCATAAAAACAGGTATTGACCTCATCACCAGTCTGTAATTGTATTGGATTTATGTGACGTATCATTCAACTGGACTCACTGTAACCTAATGCAAAGTTTCCTTTGCAATTCTATACAGGAAACACACACTGAGACAACTTAAAACATTTTATTTTATGAAAAACACATGTATGTCTTACCGTTATACATACACTGGTACAATAATATGCATTCTCATTATTGATAATCACACGCTTACATTTCTTTATATATTATTGCATAATATTGTGTGGACATATCAAAGACATATCTTAAATACGATATTGCCAAACTTCCTTCGCAAGTCATAACTCAAGTCACTTTCAATCACTGGCTAATTAAAGCCTTGTTGCATTTCCTATGCTAGCATAGCGGCGCGATGCACCTGAACTCCATTGTGCGCTCTGCTCTAGCAGACAAAATCAGGAAATGCAGAAAGGATTAAATTAGCCAGTGATTGAAACGTAACACTAGTTAAAGGTCATAGTTTGTCAATCGATCAGCTGTTTTCTGTCAAAATTTGACTTTGTTTTATTAATGATATTTGAGACAAGCGGTAAGATAAATACGTTATAACATTCATTTTGTTCGTGTGACATTGTAATTTATCAGACCCTTGTTAATGTTTATCCAACTCGCGTCCGGCTCGTTGGATAAACACCAACCCGGGTCTGATAAATTACAGTGTCACCCTCAACTGAATCTTATAACTTATAATGTAGGTATTGATTCCACATACATTCCACACAAATCTTGTGACAGAGGATTACGTATGTTAAAACAAATTATATATGTAAGTATAAACATCAATTTTTATATTTACCTGTATGTAAGATGTATCTTATATTAAACATTTGAGATTCAAAACATGAATAATTAGCAATATTTTACAGAAATATATTTACATACATATACAAACTCTTTTACTTTCACTAACAAATCTAATTAGCAAAGTTTGCATTTATAGCCATAGTGAACCAACTTAACATGTAATACCTGGATGTATAAGAACGTGGATACTGATCAGAATACCTTATACTTATACTTCATAACGCCAACTCGATCAACGCTGATATCGCAAATTTCGGCTTCTCGGGCGGGAGCTTAAACTTTTTGCCAAAGCTGACCAGATTATTTAAACGTTCTCGTTGTATAATACTCATGATATTATCACTGTAGTCGAATTCACACACAAACGAACAGAGTATACTGACCAAATGAAAATAATAGTATACATCTCTTCATTAATTGCTCACCGCTATTGTGAAAATGAATACAATTCCTTAAGAATTTCAATTTGTCATTGTTGAAATATTAGTAAATGATCTTTGCTTGTGTTAGATTTAGGTATTTCGTCCCCACTCCTCCTACAGTTATGACGTTAGTTTATTAACTACATCTTCTCCCTCTAGATCCATGACAGGTAAACTGAGAGCATCAACACTCCATGGATGTTTCTTAAACATTTTAAACTATTAATAAAGTTTGGTTACCAAAGATGGAATCACATGTTCTTGCAAATGAGAATATAACTATGTTTATCTTATCATACAAACCTAACTAGAACTTTGATACAACAACTTCAAATACGTTTTCTTTACACTGTTGAATGTTTTAAACATGAACATGATGACAAGTTGAAAACATTGTAAATAACTTCCTAACGAGAATGTTCACTTAGTAAATGTAAATCATCGTTGAGTATCAAATATACCTGCTTTTGATACAATGCGTGGACAACATTTATCCATAGATCCTGTTCGTGCACACATTGGGGTTCAGTAAAGGGTACACATTTGTACAAATAACATCAAGTCGTGACAATCATGTCAGAGTTCTGAAGAAGCACCTCAACAGATGGACTAGAAGACAAGGATGGATAGGTGGATGCAATTCTCAAGTGTCCCTCGCATCCCTCATCTCAAACACGTCATCGTCTTTATCCATCATGGATTGTTTAGATTCATCATCATCTTCTTCGTCTGGCTCATTGTCCGTGTCCTTATTCTTCGTACAGCAACATAGCAGCAACGACTTGCAGCCTTCGCGGATTGGAGGGAATATCAACCACAGCAGGGGGTTAACTCCAGAGTTATAGTAGCCCATCCAGATGGTGAAGTCCAGGACAACCCTGGGAGGTTTGTAGTCCATCACCGCCATCAGCAGGGACACCACAAAGAACGGGGCCCACATGAGGATGAACACAACACTGACAAGACACATGCACAATATTTGAGTTTTGGGATAATCTTCTCTTCTTCTCACGTACATCTCGTCCAGTCGGTGCCGTAGCATACACAGTAGCAGCAAGATGGCGATGTTGATGCCAATGGCCAGGAAGGCCGGCACAAAGAAGCTCGCAAAGAGTGAGGATATTTTGTAGTCCTCCCTCAAAACGAGGAAACAGTCATCTTGCGGTATTTCTATCTGCTCCTCTCCCATAATCCACAAAGGAAGAACAAGCACGATCCCTACAATCCAGGGAACCATGATCATCAAACAGCAGACGATGTACCTTGACGACTCCAGGAGAAGGCGTGGACATGTAAGGAACATGAACCTGTCACAGTTAATCATTAACAGAGCTATTATGGACACTGTACACAGCAGAATGTCCGATATCGCCCAGAACTGACAAACATCCTCGCCGAGCTCCCATGATCCTCTCATCAGCACATCCACAGAAACCGGAAGTACAACGAGACCAATAAGTAAGTCAGCCACAGCGAGGTTGACGACATGCAGACAGAATATATTACGACGTCTCTTCTCGTCCATTAAGATGTTGATGATGAGCACAGAGTTGGTGAAGAGGATCCACACAGTGAGAATGATGCCTAGAGCTCCCACCGTCATGTTGCTGGCATCTCCCGCCATGCTACTGTTTCTGATGTTCAGGTCCTGCAGCATGCTGGGGCCTCGTCTGTAACAGGAGGAACACGTTCATAGAGATACACACATATAGGAGGTTAAAAGGGACTGTAGCACGTTTTTTTACAAATTTTATTTTTTCAAATTTCCCTTTTAAAATGATAGTTTATATTTACTTTAGAGGGTAAAACATATTATAACACAAATGGTAATGGTAATAACGGTGTTGCGTACAAAGCAAAAACTGCACAGATGCCATTTTAATGTGAAGTCATTATCTAACTTGATTTTCCGAAGAGAGAAGGTTGTTTTACTGTTAGTGACATTATTTTTCAAATATATTTCATCAACGTATTTGAGCTAAAAAACGAGCTTCTGTCCCTTTAAATTGCATAAATAGCGGATACTAAACAATCATTTGTGTAAAACAATTTAAATCAGTTGAATGATTGATTTGGTATCAAACGAGCGGAAAATGTTATCATACGGAAGTTATTTTACTATTCTGTTTCTTACTGGCTGACAGGAAAAAAGCTAGATTGTTAACAGCGCAACGAAATTATTTCGTAAGTGTGTCTTGATTAAATACCAGTGTGCGGACACTTCAATTCGTCAAAACATTGACTTAACTGGTGCAGCGGTATGTTGACCTTGATATGTTAAATTTCATTATGTCTATGGGCGAGTAATGAGAAACTCACAAAGATATATATACCATAGCTTTAATCACCCTCATGTTTCAGTGCAGGACATGACAACTTCGAAAAATGTCGTAGTCGTTCATGCCGAAAAAACAATTTACTCCAAATTATTCTCAATGGCCTCAATTTCTAGAATGTACATTTTTTTATGCTTAATAAATATATATGAACAATACCTTTAAAAGGCACATATGTGAAGTGAAACGTCTAATAAATGTGTTTAATATATTCAATGTAACTTACATGATGGATTGAATTTGATTTGTCATTTAATGGAAATGTTACCCAAAATATGTCGGCCTAAACAGAAGACACTAAATAATGAGAAAACAAATATATATGAATATGAATAATTTATATACGAATTAGAAGTTCACAAAATTGATAATAAAACTCCCATAAATGAATAAAATAATTTTATTGTTAAATAACAAAATGATAGAATCTCAGTTTCTCTTATTTCAATGATTTAAAATATGACAGATGATATACTGACAGATGGATGACTTTGATAACAAGAGAATTAGTGAGCACAACTCACTCATGATACCCCCGCTTTTAACATTGGTCAAAGAGAAATGTTTGAAAATACCAAAAGGGCATTACACTTGTAAGTATTACACTTGTAAGCATGTTTTAGAAGTAAAAGTCGAAAAATTTGAAAAATGGCATTAAATATGCAAATGAGGGTATGAAACATACAAATATGCAAATGAGCGTATGAAATATAAAAATAACAGATGTACACATCAGTGGTTTCGTAACATTTGAACAATTAGCGTCCGGGTTATGAGTGGAACAAAAAGTGTGAATGGCGAAGATGAAAAACGGAGAAAATTTGCATAAATTATGCAAATGAGGGTATGAAACATACAAAAGGCAGATGTACACATCATGCTGATTGTACATATCAAGTTTCTTAACATTTGGACAACTGCTTTCAGAGTTATGAGTGGAACAAAAAGTGTGAATGGTTAAGTCGAAAACGGAGAATATTTGCATAAATTATGCAAATGAGGGTATGAAACATACAAAAGGAAGATGTACACATCGTGATGATTATATGTATCAAGTTACAAGACATTTGAACAATTAGTATTTGAGTTATGAGTGGAACAAAAACTGTGAATGGCAAAGTCGAAAAACGGAGAAAATTTGCATGAATTATGCAAATGAGGGTACGAAACATACAAAAGGCAGATGTACACATCATGGTGATTGTACATATCAAGTTTCGTAAAATTTGAGCAACTGTTTTCAGAATTATGAGAGGAACAAAAACCGGACGGACGCACGGACGGACGCACGGACGGACGTGCTGACCGCTATACTTCGTAGCGGGGGTATAATAAACCAACAACTTTTCGAACCACCTGGATCTGAGCACGTGGTAACTATAGCAGAACACTCAGTATCGTATCCAAGCTCCCACAGACAGGGATATATCCAGGTATAGGTAAACAAGACACACATGACGCACATGCCCCTAAACTTCGAATTACCTATTGTTGTGATTGACACGTACGCGGTTATCGAAGCACGTTGTTTCCTATTTGCTATCATTAGTGATACGACGATCAATAGACTGGGTAGACATGCTATCATAATAAGGCGTATATTAGTCAAAGGAAGATATGAATTGCCCCGACATGTCTATAAGGAGACTATTACCTTCTGCGTCTGAATAAATCCCCATATTGCACAAACAATATATGAGCAACAGTGCATGAATTCAATCCCCCAAGAGCTAATTTTAAAGCAGTAAGCCGATACTAGAAAGGTGGTCACATACTACCCCTATACTCGAGATCGGATTAAGTACTGTCTACCCCGAGCAGATTAACAAGTATTTCAAGCGTGCATTTATGTTGTAAGCAGGAAAACATATTTTGATATAACATGGTGATTGGTTATATTTGGGATAACAAATCGGTGTACTTCTTCGGGCCCAGTCCCTTGCGAGATTCGAACCCACGCCCTCAGAGTAAGGCAACTATCGCCAGCACTGACCGTAACAACAGTTTACCACACGGCCACGGGGCCTCGACAAGAATCGTGGTCCAACAATCGATCGTTAAGCTAATTTTATAAGGACAAAAGTGAGCATGGATCAACTCACATACCCCGCCATCCGCTATCTGCCCATTGAACATTATAACTGTTAATAGCACAATGTTCAAATACAGCTTCAAGCATCATAATGTTGTCAAATTCTTTTTTTAAAACTGGCTTTGAAATTAGAAAATGTCACGCACCTTCATGTAGATGTACTAAACTCACGGGCAAAAGAAACGTCCCCATACAAAATACAAGATATTTCAATCATCGGGCGATAAATGCGACTGAAACAGCGTTACACCATGTCTTCAGAACCCAACAATACTAAATATGAATTTTCAAAACATTATCTATTCATAACTCTGAGAAACACAAGTTTTAAGAAATGGTCGTTTTGGAATCTCCTTAACTAGACGAGATAGAAGCCTCAAAAAGACAGTTTGGGCTTGTTTTGAGACGTCCTACAGTAAACACGCGTCAACAAATTTAAATCAAAGAAGGTTATTTATGTCGAGGATATCTTAAGTTAATTAAATTTCTACTTTTTCAATGTTTTAAACTTAAATACTAAATATTGTGGGCCAAAAACATCTTTAAAAAACGATTTTAGCACCCCATGTCAATTTGAACAGATGTAAAAATAAAAATTGCATACTCTGATGTATGAAATTGTGAATATTTCTTAAGAAAACATGTGGCTACCAAATACATACAAAATCTATTTTCTCCGACATCAATATTTCATTTTATACTGTTTTCAAAATGTGGTGACGTTTCTTTTGCCCGTGAGTTTATTCTTAAGGTAAACATAATTATTCCCATAAAATATATTTCGGAAATGGCTTTGGGACTCGATCAAGAGAATCATCAAGACTATCGGTATGCTAAATTTCATTCACCTAGACGTAATAGTTTCCGAGAAAATGTGTCCCAATTGGAGCATGACAACAGTTATTAGTACAAAGTTCAATTACAGATTACAGATTCAACGGCAATAACTCCGTAAACTCGATGAGGAGTTCCATCAGAACTACCTTCATACCAACGTTCATGCACCTAAATGTCAGTTTCCGGGAAAACTTGTCCCAATAAGAGAAACAAAACGATTCGATTTTCGAACCCGATACAAATTATGGCCAGGAATACTCACAGGGGCGTGTATCGCTTAGAAACAGCGTTTGAAAGACCTATACCTAGATATGGACCCTACCCTATTACTATATAAAAAGAAAGGGATGTAACGACGAAACCACCCCAAGCTCATTCAAAGTCATATTTCGCATCAACAACTAATTTGATGGCACAGTCGAGGACTACGGTACGAAAGCAATGATTTTCTTACAAAAATAGCTATAAATGGTCACAATCGGATCATTGTTTCAAAAGCTATGCGACAAAACAGTCCGTATATAGCTTCCTCCACATTGTCAAGCCAATTTCGACGCTCACGAAAATCAGCGAAAACTCACCTTTTAAAATCGTTTATTAATTCCAGCAATGTTGACAGCACCTATTAATCGGCATTTTCGAACCACAGAGTGAAACTACAGATTAAACAAATATTACAACACCTACATATCAATTCTCCGTTGTGCTGCGGCATTTTGTCTCAAATCATCGTCATGCAAGTTCGCCATACAACCATTGATGACCTTGACATTCAGTTGACCCGCAGTATCCCACATTCAGCTTCCCGGGCCTACGTTCTCGCTAGAAGGCCCGGGAAGCTGAATATGGGATAATCGGACGGGCGGAATTACCGCAATACACCCTCGCTTACTTCGTACCAGGGGTATAATAAACAAGTCGAACATGGTAGTGCAAGCCCCTACACTTCAAACTGGCCAGTGTTCGTATTCCAACGTACGTAGATTAGTGAGTCAATGAGTGTAATCTGCATGTGTATCAACGGAACTAACCGTTGAGCAATTTTTTTTGAGGAATGAACGTACATTAGGTACATATTAATAGACACGTATTGTCACAAGCAAAGCAAACAAACTCATCACTCAAATTATAACCGTTAAGTCTGACCGACATCGCTATTCAGTAACCCGAATGAGGCAAAACACGCAGCTTTTCAAACGTAAACTAGAGTTGTTTCCCTTGCTGTACGTGACCAAATGATTTATGAAGATTATTTTTGATTATTAGATTATTACGATCTGATTTTTAAAAATCCATATGAACAAGAAAACGAACATCTATTGTCGAAATTATTTGTCAAAGTCGCGTACATCGTATATTGAAAATGCCTAATTAAGGACTATTTCCAGGCAGTTCACAACCATTTATCGCCGACATACATGTAGTGACCTTTACCTTGGTGTTAATGAAATTACTCCGCAAAACCAGGGTCCATTCTCTTTATCAGATTGTCCTCTGACCTCAAACTCTTATTTCAATACTGACATTATATGATAAAGAGATTATCAACCTCGAGTGCTTCCGTATCATTAATACCGGTATGTTGAAAGATTAAAATAATGGATAAGGCTCGCAGAATAATTTTAATTTTAATTTTAATTTTCAAAATACATACATTAAACACTAAATATCCGTAACAAGTTACTTACAATTTGTAATTATATGGGACCTATAGCGTCAGTTATTGACAACATTACATAGGTCTAATATTGATATTGCTGTTGACACTGTTGACTTACTCCCATATGTAATGAACAGGAAAATGTAGTGACTAATGGGACCGAGCGTTACCTAACATGTCCAAGTTTGTCAAAGTATTTTATAACAAGCAGACAGAGTCGGCCATATCCCCCGCCATGTAGGAATTTTGAATATATTTATGCATTTTGAATATATAATGCATTTACTTTCTATATAGCAAAAGGCACATCTAGACTACTTGGTTGATACCTGTACAAAGTTTAAGCAAACTATATTGAATAGTTTTGAAGTTTGAGGCCGGAATGGAAAAGCCCGGACGCACAGACGGACAGACGGACAGACGGACGGACGGACGGACGGAGCTCATTTCTATATCCCCCGCCAACTTCGATGTGGCGGGGAATAATTATATATCTCTCAGTGGCGGATCCAAGGGGGGGGTTCAGGGGGTCCGGACCCCCCCCTTTTCAAATCCATGTATAAGTTGGGATATACATCTAAACCCCCCCCCCCCCCCCCCCCCCCCCCCCCCCCCCCCCACTGAGTGGAGAAAAATTGTTTTGGGACCCCCCCCTTTCAAAAATCCTGGATCCGCCCCTGTCTCTAAGTATAAAGTTGTGTAATATTACGTCTCTAGTGAGTGTCAGATTTGAAGAGACACGAACATGACCTACAATCTACAATATTTAAGTCAGTTTAACATTGCCTTAGTTGCATTAGTTACACAAACATGAACTACGCAACACAGTAAATATGAAACCTTCCCGCCCAATGACAGGGTATTCTTCTTTTGAAGATACCGCCTAAGGTGTGTGAAGTTTACCTGTGAGGCCCCAATCAATCATCGTCGAGGGAACAGCGTTCCGAAGGACAGGTGTAGTTCTCATTGTTGTGTCTGATAGGTTACTTCTATACCTCTAACTGCAACCCAGACTTCCCACTCCTCAAGGTGCGCACAGGCCGAGAACACCTGTATAATGCAGGTATCCAGTGAACGCAGATATCCCAGATATCAGATGCGTGTCCGAAGATGAATATGTTCACAAACTCTTTTCCCGAAAGAATGTTATTTGAGATTTTCAGAAATTCGGTAGAAAAATACACGTGGCAAAAACACTTTGTACTGTCAAGAAAGAGAAACAATCATATATGTCTTCTATAACATCAGCAAGAATTCCATACATGTACATGTAGTATCCAAATAATTATTTCTAACAGGTATGATGACCCACACTGAACTCGAACACTGTATTGAAACCAGTCAACACTGATATGTCCTGTGCACTGAAAGCATGGTTGAGTTACGAACGCTAATCACTCGATGGCTGTGTCATAACAACGAACAGCCACTTGTAGACCAGGTAAACAACAGCGTTGATTTCAGTTGAATCTAAACAGGCAGCGGTACAATAGAAAATCCAAAAAAGCTGTAATAAAGCCCCTCAACATAGAAATGTCCTGTGAATTCAAGCCTATCAACGTGGTTTGCTATGCATTGAAATCACACTGGAGATAGGGCTGGCCATCACTTGACGGTTACATGGCCCTCACAACGAGCAGCAAGTAAACATACAAGCTGTATCGATGATTTGTGGTGATTCAAAATACAGCGAGACAAACGAAAATCCAAAGAGACCGTTACAGCCCGACAACGTCGCAGTAGTCTAGCACACGGTTGAATGAGAATGCCAATCACTCGATCGCAACATCAATGACCGAGCAGCAACTTATACACCATAGACAACACAGAAGCTGCAGCGTTGATTTGGGTTGATTCCCCAGACGCCGAGAGCAGCTAGGTCCTTGAGTTGGTGAGATCTGCTGAGATGCGAGATCCGAACAGGTGTGACGTGTGTAGTGTAAAAACAACAAACCTCGTCATATGTAGATACAACACGTTAGCTCGCCGTCCCGGTTCAAAAGAAAGCAGTGGCCGATAAACCAGTAAAAAGTTATCTGTTAACTAGATTACCACCCACCATCAAGCCTTGCTGACTTTCAGTTGGGGGGACATAACATCTAAACATGTGCATGGTAAATGGAAATAATGTTTAGGATGAGATAAGATAATGTTCATGAGATGAAATAAAAGTTATGATAAGGTGAAATTACGTTAATGAAATTTAATGATATATGATAATCCTGGAGAGGAAATATACTGTTCATGATAAGGTTACATAATCTTCATGAAACGAAATAGAATCGGTGATAGGATGAAAGTATATGTTCATGAAATGAAACGATAATCCTGGTAAGACGAAACATAAAGTTCAGAATAAGATGTTCATAAGATGAAATAGAATTGATGATAACATGAACTTAAGTTCATGAACTGATAATCAAGGTGAGACGAAATATAATGTTCCAAGGTGAGATCAATAATGTGGATTATGGGATTTAGTACAGAGATGAAATCATGTTATTCTTGACGAGTTGATATACAGTTTATGAGATGAAATGTTGTTCATGGAATCATATTCATCATCTAATATAATTGAAGTGGCGAGTTTGATAACGTTAATCGTGGAGTGATATAATGAGGAGAAGAAACCGGGTTCATGAGGAGGTAACAAATATAATCATGATGAGGTGAAATAATATTTATTATGAAAGTTCAAGATAAAGTATATGTCTTTGTAGAATGTTAAAATGAAATAATGTTCACAGATGGATGTGACCATATCCGTGAAATGAAATTATGTTCAAAGTGATATGATGTTCAAAATACAGTATAATATAAACTATTTAAGTGCAGACAGAACACGTACTCTATATCAATAACATGAACACAATCGAAATTCGGGAGACATAATTCTTCTTATTCTTCAAAACAAAATCCCCCTGGCATTGCAAATATTCTCGCATCTATTTCAGGATTCGCTTACGTCACGAAAAACAATACCATTATAGTTTGTATTTGTTTACTTGTCTCGCCATATGTTTAACATTCAAGGCTACAACTATATATAGTGTCGACTGAGCTGAATTTCAAACACATTTGTTAACTTGCAGACCTGCATAAACACACGTTCATGGAACCTGCTAGACTCGCTCACAACCACCTTCATATTTCAATGGCTTTCATGTCCATTGAACGCATATTGTATCTGTTTCACTACCCTGGAAAGAAATTAAATTAAATTTATTGCTTTGATCTTATTGGAAAATTGCTAGTAACCGCCCTTTCATTATAGAATGAAAACATAAAAGCAAATAGTTCATATACCGTCTACATTTACATTCAAGTTTTAAGTAAATTATACCATAAAGATTAAAGTAAGTGTCCGTGGCCATACGGCAATATCAATCTATAATTACTTTACTATCAGTTGTATTGAACTAACAACATTTAGGACATATGAATCAATTAAAGAGCAAGAGAAAAATTAAGTCCTACGTTCGGACGGGTGTTGAACTTATAGTTTTGAAAAACATTCCAAGTCTGTTGGGACAAGAACGGTTTAAATCGTTTTTAATTTAAATTTTCCGAAATGGCAAAGTGAGTATAGTTTTACTGCTCTCCGGCTCCGCGGGATATATTCGGTCAATATCCGGCAAAAACTAGTATGCTGAAGGGTATCAAGGATCAAGTATCAAGGATCCAACAAAATCAAAACATGCAGGGGTCCTACCCATAACGTATCGCAGACACTATATATCGGACAGTTCATTGCCTCACAACGAGAAACTCATTAGGACTTCCAGACAGAGGTGGTCTGTTACATTCCGACACTAACTAATGAGCTTCGTTCATCTGATTCATATCCGCCATGTACAACACCACACGAGGTAGATGAGGAATTCAAAGAAAATTCGAATTTGAGAAATGCGGAGAATGCAACGTTAAGACAAGAGACGCAGATATATACAATAATAAACAAACAATTGTAAATTGGGAGATGGGGAGCTACACATAAACTATGACGATGAGAGATACATAAACAATATGTAATGAATTTGAACCGCAAACATGGACGTATATAGGAGGACGGGTTACGTTGATATCTTATTATACGTTTTAAATGTATAATGGTTAGACAATGATAATGCCCCATGTGTTTACCTTTGTGTGTGAATATACTTAGGACACCATGTGAACTAACATTTATCAACAATACTTCGACTAACATGTACTCTGACCAAGGTCTCTATATTGTTTAGTAAATACACTTTTAGTTATGATTAAATGAACTCCAGAAGTATATGTATCCATGTGAACGCATTATTGTATTTTACAGAGGTAGATACGTTTTGAAGCTATACATCAACTATTTCTTGAGAATGCTTTCTTTAGATCCCCAACATAACCATGCGAATCCTGATAAGCTACAGAACACATGCCACTTATTCAAGGATGACATATATTATATCAGATATTTGCAACACCCCCCCCCCCCCCCCCCCCCCCCCCCCCCAGGCATTACCCTCAATAAAATATGGCAATAAGTAAATGGTGTCCTGGATACATTACAACACTCCCGACTATTTGCATCCGAAACATGTACGTAATGATGATATTAAAATCCCGAAAGATCATGTCATACATCGTCATTTTATAAGTCAATTATATACATAGTTGGCATTTTTCACTTTCCCTAATGCTGGTCATGCCGTAGTATGTTAATAAAGCACAGACCTATGTTGTGTTTGTTGTTGTGGTCTGACCCTTCCCTGCCATCAGTTGATTGAATGTCAACAGATGTACTTTGTCCTTAAAACTTGAAATAGCTTCTGTCATAAACCATGTATACATTTCTCCTCAATATTATGTGTTCTTTCATAATCATTGTATCGATTGAGGAACCGTTATGAATTGTAAGTTAATAGAGAGGGGCTTTATGCAGCATTGGAGGCCGCTTGGCCCTAAGTACAAATACAAAACATCTCATATATTCCTAATATAATAATTATGGAGTAAACGAGATTAAATACATGTATACAATCATTTTTAAGGTGTATTTTCAATAAATGGAAAAACCTTAAATGACGTTAACATTTATGCAACACATGAGTTTAATTATGTTCTGTGTTGGATACTGGCAAAACGTATTTGTTATGAGTTTTGTTCTACTGAAAGAAAGGGCAGACAAGAACAAAATGAAACTCATCTTCAACAAATTAACATCAGAAGGTACATGTTTCGAATGCAAATAGCTCGGAGTATGCCAATATATCCAGAACATCGTCTTTGACGTATTGCTACAAATAGTCAAGAATGCGTCTCATATGTTAAGTAAAATATATTTTGCGTCTCTTACACAATTGATATGGTAAATATTGCAATGGAGCATCAGCAAAATGGAAAATTTGCAACCAAAAATCTAGATTTGATTGTCAAGAGGTTATAATATCATGACTATGGGTTAGACAAATATATAGTATATATGGCTTGGTTGGATCTAAATAAGTCAAGCATGTACACCAATTCCCAATGAAATTAATTAAAAGTACGTCCTTGTTTATGATAACTTATAAACGTAAACATCGCCATGTAAGTACAGAATACGTATTCGTTTAGGATAATGTTGAAATGTTAAGAAGGCATTCAAGACCGTGCACAACATGAGCATAACATACACAGTTTTAATAAACTGATGGTATATCAACGTATTTTAAAAACTATTTCCATGACTATAAATGACTCTCTTCATAGGTGAGGTGAGTTGGGGTTTAACGCCGCTTTCAAGGGTATTTCACTTATATCGCGGCTGCTAGTATTATGGCAGAGAGAAAGCCCGCAACGCCATGTGGCTATGCATTGCGGTGAAACCTGCGAGCATCGGCTGGAACTAGCGAACCATGGGTGGTACTACACTGACATTCAGTGTAGCATTGCACCCAAACCTTACTGCGTGTAGAACAGTTCTCTACTGCAGACGAAGTTGCCGTGCCCCTGGCGGGAGCCTCTACATACAGCGATCATTTAAAGCGATCAGCGATCGGTTTAAAGTCCTATCCTTCAAGTTGTTCATTTCTTTCACCGTGGTTAGAATTATGGCACAGAGAAAATCCGCCATTGCCAATGCGGTGAAACCTGCGATCACTGGATGGAACTCGGGAACCGTGGTTGCACGGATATGCGGTGTAGCATTGCACTCAAGCTGCATGTACAACCGTTCTTGACAGCAAACATTCGAATGGACTCAGGAACCAATGCATTAAAAGGGAGTCCCCGATATCCCCTTGAATATCATTCCCCTCAATTGACATGGCTCAACCTGCCCCTTTAACTATTCTGAGTATACAAATATACCATCCTACATATATATTCTTAATGCAAATGGTAGCTCAAGTTTAAATATTTCATTCTTGACATGAACATATGTTACAATGAACATGACTCAAACACATAGACGGTGATTCATAGGTCCAAATACTTGAACTTTAACAGACAGTAAATTCCTATATAGGTTAAAGAATTTAAACCTCGAACAACATTAACATAAAATGTATGTATAATACTAGGTATTGTTTGCCAATTGCCAAACGTTGTTTATATTGAATTGAAACTGAATACGTTTGATACTTATATTCGGAGATAATAACCATGGCATTTCGTGGAACCGCATGTACGTCAAGTACTGTAATGGAGCATTTCACCGAGAAACACGTGTATTTATAAACTGCTACAAGGGTTACGTCAGACATGGGTATATTGTTATGTGCCGACAAGCTTGTACATTTCAATAGCGAGTTTTGTAGGTCAAATTTGTTTGCATACGGTACGCACAACTGTCAACGTTTGCAACAGACAGTATGAAGCTAAATAAAACAATGTAACATCGTGTAACGTCTGACGATAGCTAGCCGTCTTACTGGCCTATAGTTTTATGCGGTTTTGTTTCAGCAATTATACTGTACTACCACTTTAATGTCACATCAAGGAAGAGGTAAGCTATAACGGGCAATATAACTAGTTGGACAGGGGATATATACGTAAATAGAACATACGTGGTATCACGCATATAAATAAATTATAGAGGTAAAATTTAACACAGTGTCCGCGTAGTGACTAAATGAAATGGCGTTGACATTCAATAAAGTCGTTTTTTTACTGCTGAATACACATATGTTCACATATAGCTCAATATACAGCCTAATGTAAATACTCCGCTCGCCAGGTGAAAGCCATGTACGTAGTATATGTAAGTAAATATATGTCACCTAGAAGGCAACACGGAACTGAGTTACTCCGGGGCAAACTTGCGTTCCCCATGGATATGTAAATACACCTTTACACTAGCTGAAGACTACAAACATCGGTATTATCTGCCAAATAAGTATCCAGTTCGCACTCACCTGTGACTGAAAGTAGTGAAGTAAACGCCGAGCCCTTCTACCTGTTACATGAAAGTAAGAAGGCTCTCACCTTGAAGTGGCTTGTCGCGCTTGAGTGACTGTGATCGGTCAGTTGGAACGCTATATCGTATCCTATAAGTGTCGCTAGCTAAAGCAATGTGTTCTAACCTTGCAGCATATCGACATGTCTCCTCACTCGACGTGCTGGCCACATCCGCTAGAAAAACTGTCACTCTTGCTGCGTTTTGGCAACTGATCGCGGACCAGGACCCGTTCCACTAAGCCCAAATGTAATCTTAAATCAGTCAGGTAGACTTATATTGAGAATGCTTCTAAGTTGCACCTGTTCACCGACTTCCAGGGATGCGTTGTTTTATAGAGACCATTAACTATTTAGTATATAAATCGAACAAACACAGTCCGGGTTACAGTATTGATATATGTTACGTACAAACACACGCGTTATTTTACTAAAACAATTCATTTTCATGTGTCGTCTCCGATACATTGTATTCTAAATTGTACTATAGAGAGCATTTATTGTATTGAGCAGAGTAGCATTTGAAAACGTTGAGCAGTTAAAGAAACAGTACGACAAGGGAACTGTTTTATCACAATACTTCAAAGGGAGCCATGCCCGTTTGCGCTGTAAAAAATACTTCTTTGAACGTTTGGTTACAATGCCTAACTAGAAACTCCTTAGCTTATTTCTTTTGAAGTACTCCAATCTCATTAAAATCAGATCGAACGTAATATAAACACTCTTGCCTCGCCGTGATCAAGAACGAAGCGAGGTTCAAGTGCTCAAGTGATTTGATTTCAATTAGTTTTCACACACATCAAATACGTCTGCTTTACTAACATGTAAAGGTGCTGTCAACGTTTGCAATAAATATAACTTATTGGCTATCGACGCTAACTTAATTTGTTAGACTCCTGGGAAAACCAGTCAGGTTGTTGATTGTATTGATGACTACAAACGGGTTAATGAGTCTATCAGCTGACTTAAATACAACTTCAACCTCAAGTAACAACTCGCGCCGGTCTACACCACTGCCCCGGTCCACTGGCTGCTTTAAGCCTTGCTGCGTTTAGTAAACATTTCTGTGCTAGCGTAGTATCGCGCACTATGAACTTCAGGTGCAACGCGTTGCTATTCATACACGGAATAATGAAATAAAATTTACTAAATAAGACTTATCTTGTCATTTACAGAAGTTTTGTTGGACATGATAAACATAAGTAAGCATCATGTTTTTGTAGATTAAAACAAGTGAACTCTTTATAGTTTGTTCTACTATCTTTACAGGAATTAGTTTAAAATGGACATTATATAAAAAAAATGTGTATCTCATCTTTCACATATAGTCGAATTCTTTAGCATTTTTGTATTAGCTAAAGCATGACCTTCATTGTCCGTTTGCTCGTGTTTTCGTCTTTGTTTGTTTTTATTGGACACAGTCGCCCGAATGCATCGACATGCTCGTCCCAACAGGTTTCCTTGTCCCCAATACACAAACACTTGTGTCAGCAGGTTACAGGTGTATAGGTGGGTTCACTGTAATTGGAGAATTATCAGGTCAATTAAAGGTCACAGGTATATCGAATACCCGATTGGAGGTAATTAGTTCCGGGTTAAAGGTGATCGGCGAAGGATAGGTCGGTGTTTTGAAATAAAGGCCGTTAAACACGGGACGACTGGAATGTTTAATCTGAAGCTCCTTTCACAGGCGAATGACAAATGTCATGTGCAGATTACGGAGTGTTTGCGCTCTGCTGGAATAATATTATGTAATTTTGTATAATGTTATGTCACACTGGGGTCATGTGGGGTTATTAACTTCACCTCATGATAGCAAACATCCTGCTACTCACCGTTAGAAAACGGAAATTACATATTTGTCTATAATTTAAGAACTAATTATCGCTCGATCTAATGCATGTGTCAACATATTTCGCTGTGTAAATACTTTTTTTTATGATAACGTAGTCAAACCTTTAGGTCGACAATGCAACATGTTTATTCTTAAATAAACTACTAAATCCGATTTATTATTTATGCATGTTCACTTGTACATGGATATGCTCTTAAAAGTACACGTCGTCGAGAATAAAAATTAGATCATGTGTATCTACCTATGCTGATTAACATGTCTGCTAACAAGTCACAGACACCGAATTTCAGACAATTGACGTAATTGGTAATAAAACTACTGCATGTAGACAGTGAAGTTAAGCGTAACTCGTTAGCAGACACTCTAATGAGATAGAGATGAGACTCGAGTTTCATCCTCGACGCGGTGTCCCTTTAAAGCGTTTAATTTTGCTAGCATGCAACAATACAATAACCATAAGTTCAATTGAAAACCCGTTGTAAATGTCTTGTGTTGTTACGTCTGCGTATACAGTTTGCAGTTTCCTATTGGTCTAAATTGAAAGAGAGATAAATGTAATATTGCAACGTCAACAATTCATGCAGTGTCATTCATCATGGCCATCATTTAATATTCATATTGTTCTGTCTTTTCTTCGTCTTAACAAACATCGCTCTTTATCTCCATCAAAGTCAAATTATGCAGCGTCTAAATATACTAGTTTATTTAAGACCACAGGTCTAAAGTTTCCCCGTAATCTGCTAAGGGATTACACATCACGTCTCAGTTGGTCTGTCAGGGATCCCCCGAGTGAGTGTGTGCAGGTTCACTCGTTAGGTCTCGAGATTCACGATACGTCCTGAACGTGAGAACTCCTTGTCTACAGCAGGGCAGACTTATCAGGGACGGGTGAGCTTACCATGACTTGCCCACGTACATTAGATAACAGACAGGTAGGGAAGGGTGTCGGAAAGGGGGGGGGGGGCTGTAAGAAGAGGAGGGGGTAATGGCCTATCTCTTAGGAAAGGGATTGGAGTAAAGAAGAAAGGGTATACAATCGGGGTTTGAGATGAATGGAACAAGGTGTGGTATGTTTGTAGTGAAATAGAAGGGACGTAACATTAATGTCCTTGGCGGACCTTATCAACCTTATGTGCCCATGCATGTTTTCACCTGTCTATCTCTTAATATATTTATTTTAGCATTTACCATAGTCCTCTATTAATTGTTTACACTCCAATAGAGTGATAAGGGTAATCGAATCACAGTTGTACCCCACTTCCGGCCTCGTTGCTGTGGTTTCTGCTGTTACAAGTGTAGGTGTATTAGCCGATACACCTACACTTTTTTCTGATATACCTACACTTTTCTATTATACCTACACGTTTTAACAACAGAGAAATCAACGAGTAAATTTTCTAAATTTCTTAATCTAAGTGATGATACTTTCTAAAATGTCAGATTATATATGAACATGAAAGACACTTACTAATGTTTCATTTGAAACCTGGGATCGAACCTATGTCCTGTTGCTTTCTGGTCGAACGAACTAACCATTACACCAAGAGGCCAGTTGAAACATTGAAGATTTTATCATGACCAAATGAATAAGGTTCTTATAATGCGCGATATAATATCACAAATTTCTATATTTCTTTTTATAAAAGAATTTTTATTTTTATTTTGGTCGCCAAATGTCTTAACATACTGATAGTTGCTTCTGTTTCCTCTAAACTTTGGCCATGTTGTTATAAGCCATGCAGTTTATGGCGTTAGCTGCACATTTCAGGGAGATGCACGTGCATCTGCGTTGACAATACTGTAATTGAGCCATATCAATCAGTTTTCGAGCCCGAAACATGGGTAACCATACAACGCAGCACGGGCTGATCGTACCCGGGAGTTGTCACATATGAGGCCGTATATGGGTTGTGTGTTTCATACACAAGTTTGTTTACAGCTGTAATTTTGTTAAGAAATGTTATGAAAAAATATTCGTTTACACTCGACCGTAAGTGGGGTATAAGACAGATATAACCATATCCTCGTGTATCAAATAATACCCTACACCACGGGGAAAAGTGTAGGCCTAGGGTATCATTCGATATACATGTACTCGGAAAAGTATGGATATATCTCTCATTTATTCGAGGGGTTAAAACCAGAGTCCATATTCATATTTTACAAATGGACATTTGTTTTTATAATGTTGTCTTTTTATGCATTAAATGCTATCTGTAATCTAATAAAATATAGTGCAGGGATATCCTAATCATTCTCCACAAAGGGGTGGGGGGTTATCAATGATAATATTTATATATTTACTGTGTTGATATACACATGATCCTGAATATGCACACAACTCTGTTTCCATAGTCATCCCATCCTGATTTACCAGAGTATTTTTATGCTCAAGGCAACTCCGATCTCCTGATCCCCAAAACAGTTTCTGCCTGGTACCATTCAAGGTCGGTTACCCATCGCTATATATAACATCGTTATTGTCAGTCAACTGGCACCATCGCTCGACTTAAAGTTATTTTATTGGTTGGTTATTTATAGTGCGATACGAGGCAGAAGATGCGTAGGGAAACAGTGACTTGGAGGAAGAGTAATTGAGGGTATATAGGGCGAGGGAGTACATCATAATAATAATAATAATAATAATAATAATAATGCATTCATTATATAGCGCATTAACTTCACAATAGAAATGTGCTCTTTGCGCTATGATAAGCGAGTTCCTATTCATTGAAGGAACCCATCTCGTACTGTAAAAGGGAAAGTTTCATGTCGCCATTCATGCAATGTGGTTATTTGTTTTAATATTTATGCTTGACGTCTAATAAATAGTTACCCTTCAATAAAATGACAAAGGGAAATGTATTCCACTTTAAAGTGGCATAATCGTGTTTGTCAGGTCACATATATGTCCAATGTTATAATTTGTGTTGTTAAATTGAGAATTGTCACCTTAAACCTAAAATAACCAGTTTAAGGTAAATCAGTTCAGTATAACGACAGCTATTCAAAGTCGTGGTCATGATCGAAAATCGGACAGTGGACTTTGGCTTGCTGCAGCCATTAGGTCAAACGTATTTTTTTAACTTTAAGAAAGTAGAAAGGAAGACAGATTTGCTTCTATAGCGTTTAATAGGTCTTATAACTCCTACATACGTTAGATAGAGCTATAATTGTCGTCTTCTACACATGTATGAGAGAGTTGTTATTTGGTACATTTCAGAACCAAATAAAATATCATGCAAAACTGACCACGCATCTTTAATCCGACAAGGTACTATCGATCAGTGTCTGTAATCATGTTTAACTGGGGTATTTAGTGTAGGATAAAACACGATACAGAGGTTATGCTTGGGATTGTAAAACCCGAGGTAATAAAGCTGAGCGGGAAGTAAGACCGAAAGCGAAGCTTGAGGTCTTACTTCCCCGAAGCTTTCTTAACGAGGGTTTTACAATTCCCTCTGTACCTTACATATTTCTATAATCTAAAAACAGAAAAAAAAGGTTGAGGCTTATACGCGTTGTCCACTGAAGGAGACTCGTGTCAATAGTTTTATTCATGTCCTTTCATTGTTGATTTCAACATCACAATCGTTCTCAAAGTCCTCTATAAATCTCTTCCTCCTTACTGTAAGGATGAGTGAAGAGAAAGGGAAAAAACGGGAGAATCCCATTCACTTACGACTTGGCAGAGGAAATTGAGAACACATATCATACCAGTAATTAAGATAAACAGAAATATCCCTCCTAAATCCTTACGTACTTAATTCAGCGATTTTACAAGCGCTTGTAACGAAGCTGATTTCGGACTGGTGTCCATATAGACAATAAGTAATGGGAAGTAAGATAATGTTGAAGCCGGGCCAAAAACGTATTTTAGTAAACCTACCTAATCCCTACCGCTATATGAATAATTACCTGGAGTGATAATCGCCATCTTGTATCGTTTCTTTACACAACAAGGGGATATTTTTACCTCAATTGTATTTACTGTTAAGGTATTTTAATTTCTAGAATGCAAAGAAAGAACATGCTAGAATGTCTAGTAAGCATATTCGTAGTGTTTTATCAAACGTAAAGATGTAACATGTTTAGGTTTCGTTTGACAAGACATCCATGTTATTACTCAGATAACATTAATCGTGTATGACTGTCACCATAAACAAATTTAGATCGACAATTTATCGCAGGTTAGTATCTGTTAAGCAATTAACTTCATTCAAAAGACACTTCTTTGGGATACGCTCAAAATTCCTCATAGTAACTGGTGTGAGAGCAACAGGTAGGTAGTTATTATGTATCAAGAATTGCCAATGTAACTTAATTTTTTAAATAATTATTCTCCATTCCAGTCACTGTCCGTGTTACTATGTATTAATTCCTAAAAACAATGATGGAACCGTCAAGGCACAGAAATGGAGAGTTATGACGACATTAATACATACTTAGTGAAAAAGTGAAAATATGAATGCAGACCGGTTCTTCTTGTATGGATGTTACAATCAATATTTCTGTCTGTCTGTCTTGTATTGATTACGGGTTAGATCGTCCTTCTGTGAAGTTAGGGCAAATTGATAGCCCAATTCCTACAATAGAGAAGGTATGATGTTTTGTTTAGATGGTTAATTTAACGATTTGTTAATTGAGATGACAGATTCTGTTTTAGAAGATAGTATTTAATGTCAAGTCATTTGTGTTGATTAATCTATTTTGTCCCATGAAATCTTTGAATGTAATTATGCGACATGATTGTTTAAGTCCAAATATGGGATAGTTATAAATGTTTACTCACTAACAAAACTAGCTAACAATATCCTAGGCGTGCATATACAATAATCCAAAAAGCAAATTTTACTTTTGATTTCGTGAACGTGGACAAAGGATATTCACATTTTGCAGAAACTATGAAACATTACATACATATAATAACAAACACACAGGAACTGGACATAAACATGACAAACTAAAGCATAATGATACCATGCGTACATGATTGTTGCTTATGAATTATTCTTTGCAGTTCCACTTCATTAATGATACAGCTACGTTGTTCTTTAGTGATGGAAACACGTTAATCTAAGATGCTTTTATCAAAGCGCTTTGTTTTAATGATATATTGATGGAGGGATGCGATTATGTTCGTATTAACATTATCACTGGTTTGCGGTGTTCCATATAACACAGATTGGAGGCTGTATTCCTTTATTTGGAAAGTCCATGAGTGTAATTATTCGGCATGAATGTGTCAATCTAAATATGTGAGTTATATATGTTAACTAACTAACCAAGCTAGCTTGTGCTTGCACCAACGTGTATGTACTTTTTGTTTACATTGTTACTTACAAATCACATCTGTATGTTTAATCAACTTTGTTCTGTCTGTTTTGTTTTCGTGCCGTATTGTTATTGTATACTTAATGCTGAATGTATTGCATATGTCATATGGGCCCATGGCCTTCTGACTTACGAAATAAACACTTATTTACATTCATGAACATTCCAAAATTGAATTTAAGAATTTCATGCTTTTGCATGCCAACAAGTATGTCACCAATTTGGCCCCTTGCACCATGTGTATATCATGGTTCATTGTTTTATATTGTCTCATAAGCCAACGGTATGACTTGGTGATATGGTGTTATAATTGACAGTTTACTTGTAAGATATCACGTGACACGTATAATAAGTAAAACATGTAATAGTTCTGTCTGTCTGCCTCTGCCTTGATTTCGACTTGGGTCGTTCTTTTGTTAAGTTAGGGCAAGTTGATACCCCAATTCCTACAATAGAGAAGGTATGATTTTTTGTGTAGAACCCTTTATTCAATTTGTAAATTGAGATGATAGATTCTGTTTTTATGTAGTCTACTTCTTGTATGTTGTCAATCTGTGTACATGAGTAGTAGTACTGACATTGTCACATCATCAGCTTTCTGGCAACAGGAAAATGATTAAGAAACGTGTAATTGTAGATATAGTTTATTCACATTGTATGAGCATATACAAACAATATATACAACAAGTTTTCGCACTAATTGATGCCTTTTTATTCTTAGCACTTTGATGATGTCATTAAACAGTTATTCAACACATGTATGGCTGGTATGGAGTCTGCATAGGATGCATAGCGTAGGGATGCATCATTGGAGATGTGATGGGAAGGGACATCATTGGAAAGCCAGGGAATCCATAAGCCGGAACGGGAGGGATCATGGTTGCCATGCCATTCATGGACACCTCAGGATATCTGGATTTGGTTCGTGCTCTCTTGTTCTGAAACCACACCTGAAAAGATAAACGATAGGAATTAGTAATGATGTTTCATATAACATATAGATTCATTAAATTGAAAATGAATTGGTAAACGATGAGTTATTTAAATACTATTCCACCAGAATCATTAATGAAAACACATATTAGGTGACAAGTAACGTCTTTGGATCAAATCTTTAAAATGTATTAAGAAAGTGTGAAGTATACCAGTAGGAGTTAGTTGTGTTTCACTTTCCATTCAAAACCACTTGGTTTATTGTTTTCAATAAATGTAATTACCTTTATTTTCTTTACAGGTATTGAAAGGTCAGCAGACAGTTTCTCCAGCTGGTCATAGTCAGGATAACGATTTTCAGAGAAAAGTTTCTCCATAGCTCTGACTTGACTTGGAGCATATGATGTTCGTCCTCCGGGTGTCCTAGTATATGTTTTCGGGGTCGTGGGACTCAATTCAGGTGAAGCTCGTAGAGGACTGGAGCAACTGGATACACCACTTGATGACAGACTCTCAGCGGGACTTGCTCTTCCATCCTCGCAATGAGGTGGACTTGGACTGGAATCTGAAAATGAAAGGATATTCCAGTAAGACTTGTATTTCATGCATCAATAAAGATATAAAATTAGACATGATAATATTGAAAACTCAAAATAGTTTTTAAGTAAATCATTTTATGCAACCTACCTATCTTACTGGGTTCGCTTGTCTTTTCCAATCCTGCATAAAGGTCACTTTGTGGCTGATACATTCCTATGGGTGGATAGGATTGCAGTCTCGGGTGCTGTGCTGGCATCATGGTTGGGAGAAACATAGGATGGAATGGAAAATATCCACTTGGTGGTGGGGGAAGAGAAAAAGACGACAAATATGGACGAGGATATTCCGAGATAAGGGGAGGCTGATTGATAGATGACGTTTTTGGTAGCTCTGCTCCATTGCTGATATTCTCATCTTGAAATGAGTCCTTAGAGAGCTGTTCTTCTTTTATGGACGATCCAGCAACAGAATGGTTGGTATCGTCGAGGGCTATGTACAGAGCGTCTGTTCCACTGTCATCATGAAGACTGTTGTCTTCGCCTTTGCAAACGACTGGATCGGTAATGGTCATCTTTCAAAAAGTCTTGGCGAGGAAGTGAGAATGGTAATGCAGAGTGCAACGTCTTGTGTCTTAAATAGTCTCGCTGAATGGTATGTCCTCATGTTGTGACAGTGAGATTAACAATCAATCATGGCATGCCTAATAGATAGGATAAATGATTGAGGATAGAATTTGATGACAAACACTCTTTTCACAACAATGTGTTTTGGATAGACCAGCTTGTCTCTCTCATCAGTGTCAAAGCCTGAAAAGGATTAGCAGTAACAACACAACAGTTATAGTGTTTGTGTATATCATAGTGCGGTAGCAAATCACCATAGAGGAGGAAAATGAGCTGTGCTCATCTTCTTTTGAAAAGAGGAAGAAAACCTCGAAAGTTTTAGGCTAATAAGGTGTACAGTTCTACTTAGATCGACTGATAGTTAGATACTCATCTGTAATAAAGACGTCGTCTGAATATAAGCTCTTCCAAACTGTGATTAAATTTGTTCAAGTTAGAACAAGTTACCGATTTTTTTCGAATAATGATTGGGTAGGTAACGCTTTTATTTAATGTCAAGTCATTTGTGTTGATTGGTCTGTTACCTACAGTTTATGATATTGACAAATGCTTTTAATTATTATTTGTCCATGTTATCTGTTTTAATGTGTCTTTTGTCCCATGAAATCTTTGAGGATATACCTGTATTTGGTTTAAACGTATTTTTATTCATAGAGAATCTGGTTCGGTAAACAAGCAAAACTTTTGCTAATATTAATACCTCGCCAGCACATACATATAATAACAAACACACAAGAACTGGACAAAAACATGACAAACTAAAGCATAATGATACCATGCGTACATGATTGTTGCTTATGAATTATTCTTTGCAGTTCCACTTCATTAATGATACAGCTACGTTGAACTTTAGTGATGGAAACACGTTAATCTAAGATGCTTTTATCAAATGGAATGCATGCCAACAAGTAGGTCACCAATTTGGCCCCTTGCACCATGTGTATATCATGGTTCATTGTTTTATATTGTCTCATAAGTCAACGGTATGACTTGGTGATATGGTGTTATAATTGACAGTTTACTTGTAAGATATCACGTGACACGTATAATAAGTAAAACATGTAATAGTTCTGTCTGTCTGCCTTGTATTGATTTCGGCTTGGGTCGTTCTTTTGTTAAGTTAGGGCAAGTTGATACCCCAATTCCTACAATAGAGAAGGTATGATTTTTTTGTGTAGAACCCTTTAATCAATTTGTAAATTGAGATGATAGATTCTGTTTTTATGTAGTCTACTTCTTGTATGTTGTCAATCTGTGTACATGAGTAGTAGTACTGACATTGTCACATCATCAGCTTTCTGGCAACAGGAAAATGATTAAGAAACGTGTAATTGTAGATATAGTTTATTCACATTGTATGAGCATATACAAACAATATATACAACAAGTTTTCGCACTAATTGATGCCTTTTTATTCTTAGCACTTTGATGATGTCATTAAACAGTTATTCAACACATGTATGGCTGGTATGGAGTCTGCATAGGATGCATAGCGTAGGGATGCATCATTGGAGATGTGATGGGAAGGGACATCATTGGAAAGCCAGGGAATCCATAAGCCGGAACGGGAGGGATCATGGTTGCCATGCCATTCATGGACACCTCAGGATATCTGGATTTGGTTCGTGCTCTCTTGTTCTGAAACCACACCTGAAAAGATAAACGATAGGAATTAGTAATGATGTTTCATATAACATATAGATTCATTAAATTGAAAATGAATTGGTAAACAATGAGTTATTTAAATACTATTCCACCAGAATCATTAATGTAAACACATATTAGGTGACAAGTAACGTCTTTGGATCAAATCTTTAAAATGTATTAAGAAAGTGTGAAGTATACCAGTAGGAGTTAGTTGTGTTTCACTTTCCATTCAAAACCACTTGGTTTATTGTTTTCAATAAATGTAATTACCTTTATTTTCTTAACAGGTATTGAAAGGTCAGCAGACAGTTTCTCCAGCTGGTCATAGTCAGGATAACGATTTTCAGAGAAAAGTTTCTCCATAGCTCTGACTTGACTTGGAGCATATGATGTTCGTCCTCCGGGTGTCCTAGTATATGTTTTCGGGGTCGTGGGACTCAATTCAGGTGAAGCTCGTAGAGGACTGGAGCAACTGGATACACCACTTGATGACAGACTCTCAGCGGGACTTGCTCTTCCATCCTCGCAATGAGGTGGACTTGGACTGGAATCTGAAAATGAAAGGATATTCCAGTAAGACTTGTATTTCATGCATCAATAAAGATATAAAATTAGACATGATAATATTGAAAACTCAAAATAGTTTTTAAGTAAATCATTTTATGCAACCTACCTATCTTACTGGGTTCGCTTGTCTTTTCCAATCCTGCATAAAGGTCACTATGTGGCTGATACATTCCTATGGGTGGATAGGATTGCAGTCTCGGGTGCCGTGCTGCCATCATGGTTGGGAGAAACATAGGATGGAATGGAAAATATCCACTTGGTGGTGGGGGAAGAGAAAAAGACGACAAATATGGACGAGGATATTCCGAGATAAGGGGAGGCTGATTGATAGATGACGTTTTTGGTAGCTCTGCTCCATTGCTGATATTCTCATCTTTAAATGAGTCCTTAGAGAGCGGTTCTTCTTTTATGGACGATCCAGCAACAGAATGGTTGGTATCGTCGAGGGCTATGTACAGAGCGTCTGTTCCACTGTCATCATGAAGACTGTTGTCTTCGCCTTTGCAAACGACTGGATCGGTAATGGTCATCTTTCAAAAAGTCTTGGCGAGGAAGTGAGAATGGTAATGCAGAGTGCAACGTCTTGTGTCTTAAATAGTCTCGCTGAATGGTATGTCCTCATGTTGTGACAGTGAGATTAACAATCAATCATGGCATGCCTAATAGATAGGATAAATGATTGAGGATAGAATTTGATGACAAACACTCTTTTCACAACAATGTGTTTTGGATAGACCAGCTTGTCTCTCTCATCAGTGTCAAAGCCTGAAAAGGATTAGCAGTAACAACACAACAGTTATAGTGTTTGTGTATATCATAGTGCGGTAGCAAATCACCATAGAGGAGGAAAATGAGCTGTGCTCATCTTCTTTTGAAAAGAGGAAGAAAACCTCGAAAGTTTTAGGCTAATAAGGTGTACAGTTCTACTTAGATCGACTGATAGTTAGATACTCATCTGTAATAAAGACGTCGTCTGAATATAAGCTCTTCCAAACTGTGATTAAATTTGTTCAAGTTAGAACAAGTTACCGATTTTTTTCGAATAATGATTGGGTAGGTAACGCTTTTATTTAATGTCAAGTCATTTGTGTTGATTGGTCTGTTACCTACAGTTTATGATATTGACAAATGCTTTTAATTATTAAGGCGACCCGATTTTATTATGGAAACCCGAGATTCCATAATTGACCAACGTAAATAACATAAGTGAGAAGTTCAAATTCTATCAAAAACCTATTTTTATACTTTAACTAAGATATTGACGAAAATTTCAACTTTCTACCTCGCACCGTACGTGAGATACAGACCCCCTTGCCCATGGGTAGGCCCATGGGAAAGTTCGCCCATGGGCCTGCCCATGGGCCGGCCCATGGGCGAGAGGTTGTTAAAATTTGAGTTACACAAAAATTATTTTCTAATTTTTAATAATGGGTCTAGCCGTAACATATTATAGGTATTTGTGAACTCCCCCCATGCAAAGGAAATTATTTTTCCCATGGGCGAGATTTCGCCAATGGGCGAGACTTCGCCCATGGGCCAGGTTTCCCATGGGCGGATTTCCCATGGGCCAATGTTGACTTTGGCAAACATATAATGGTTGTGAATTGTTGACTTGGAAAAAAAAATGTTTGTGAAATGTTGAAAAAATGTTTGTGAAATGTTGACTTTGGAAAAAATAGAATGTTTGTGAAATGTTGACTTTGGAAATATTGACTTTTAAAATATTTATTGATTTTGGTGGAAGTGTTACTTTGATAAAATATGGACTTGTTGATTTTAATACATATTTTGAGTTATATGAATGGTTGACTTATGAAATATTCATTTTAGTGAAATGTTGTGTAGTTTAAGTTTAACTGATATAAAATGTTAACTTTGGTGACATGTTGACTTTGAAAAAGATATTTTGAATTTAGTGAAATGTTGACTTTAATCACATATTTACATCTTAACTTTAATCACATATGTTGACCTCGACCATGGGCCGGATTTCCCATTGGCTTTATTTCCCATGGGCGAAACCTCGCCCATGGGCCAATGTTGACTATGCAAACATATAATGTTTGTGAATGTTGATTTTGGGGGGGAAATAATGTTTTTTGAAATGTTTGCTTTGGAAATATTTATTGACATTGGTGAAAGTGTTACTTTGATAAAATGTTAACTTGGGTGACATGTTGACTTTGAAAAAGATATTTTGAATTTTATGAAATATTGACTTTGATCACACATTTATTTTGATGAAATGTTGACTTATAAAAGATAGTTTGAGTTAAGCGAATTGTTGACTTACATTAATTATGTTATGTTAATTTATTGACTTTGGTGAAGTATGCTTATATCATGAAATATTAATTCCATATTTATTCCATTTCATTCACTTTGGTGAAGTTTGAAATGTTGACTTTGATTATATATATTGAGCTTGGTGAAATGGTGATTTTGGAATTGATGCCACTTTGGTGAAATGTTGACTTTGAAAATATTATAATGATGGTGAAATGTTGACTACGGAAATATTGGTTGACTTTTGTGGAAGTTTTACTTTAATAAAATATTGACTTTGGTGAAATGTTGACTTTGAAAAGATATATCGAGTTTGATGACATGTTGACTTTGGAACTATTGGTTGACTTAAAGTTTATCTTTAATTATATGTTAACGTGGTGACTTATTGACTTTGAGAAGATATTTTGAGTTTAGTGAATTGTTGACTTCTAAACGATTGACTTTAGTGACATAGTTTTACTTTGAAATATTTATTGGCGATGTTGAAGTTTGAGTTTAATAAGATTTTGAAAACACTATGGTCTGGCTTAAGGAGCGCGTTTCAAACAGTAAGTATTATATTTTTTGACTACGCTGTTGCCCACAATACACCAGTCATCGAGACTGATGATTTATACACAACCAAGTGCAGGTTACAGATATATGATATATTAGACCTGTGAATTTGTGTGTATCAGAACACCAGACAGACAGACAGATTTTTTATTCGAGTCTCACCTCGCAATCATTAAAATACAGCAATAAAATGTACATAAAAAAATACATCGAGCCACCCAAAAATGGGTTACGAGAGACTATATATATATATATATATATATACACACTAAATTACACTAAAATATAGATATTATACATAAAACAAATAAGGTATAAGTACATAACATGTAAATACATAGGGTATAGATAAACATTAAGAATATATAAATAAGATGAGTATGAAGTGCAATTTAAAATATATTATGCATACAGAATTGTACCATAAAAGTACGAATATTGCCATAAACATATGTGTAATGTGTAAAATACTTATCGATGAAATAAAAAGTCTGTACGGGTAGATAAAATAGCTTTGCAGGTCTTGGCACTTGTAAAAATCACTTCAGGTGAGGAAAGAATAAAACCCACTTTCTGTATATCATTAAAATCGGAGAAGTGAGGGCACTCTAAAACACACCGGGTGTACAGGTCACGTCTAACATCTTCGTACAGAGGACAGTGTAGGAGGACATGTGTCTCATCTTCAACTTGGTCTGTACATACAGGGCAAGTCCTCTCCTCCACAGGGGTGTTTGTGTACTATGTCTATGTAACGAGCGTGCCGTGGTATTGCGTAACATGTCTATTCGATCAACTAACCCATTGTTGTAAATTACGAAAATAAAACAGTCCATTATACTTACCTCACTTGTTTGATTCTATTTCGAGCGGTTTTAATCATTGAATAGCACAGAACATACATACGTATATACATTCTTGCATGTATGGTAGTGCTCAGTTGTTCCTAGCGTCAAAATACTTCATTGCCTCTTTTGAACAAGGGATTACTTCGCAAATATTATGAACACTGGTCTAATATATTCATTATTCGTTTGTATCAATAATCAGCGAAACGTTTTACTTTTAGAAATGTAATGATGTAATGAATTCAGAATGTTCTCATTTTTGGCGTTTTCAAATTCGCCAGTACCCTACAAATTTTAATTAATTCGAACTCTTGCAATTAGTCTCTAATTTAGATATTGAGATGACCCACTCACTGTTAGTCTGTTGACAGCAGTGAAGGGGGTACATGAAAAGTCTATATTAAGTTCTTAATAATTTCATTTGTTTACAATTTCGGCCGCTTTCTCAATACGATACAGGGATTATCAAAGACATCTTACGATTTTGACGGGTATTATGTATGAAAAGCCTTTTCACACAAGTGTCCTTCCCCTAAAAAAATATATACTAAGTTTATAGATATGTAGTCAGTTTTTAACCAGACGTTTCCACAATATACTCTCCGGTTTGCATTCAAATGAAAATAACCCAAAATGAATATACCACTCTTTTCTAAAATCTCAGAAAATTCCTGAGTTTTTAACCATCAAGTCAGTGAACCGTATCTCCTGAACATCCCAGTGACCACGTGTCTGTATCTCTGAGTCAACTACACACGTGTCAAAATACTCCGATTGAAATAACAGTATTGGCGACAATACGAATATATACGTATTTTGTAATTGGTTTATGGTAATACCCAAACAAACTGCCCCTTTGCAATACACACTTATCCCAGTATACCCAGTATATCATATTCCATTTAGCTCGTTAAGAGCGCGACTTGGCTCCTCATAGGATGACTAGTGATGGTAATTAGATACTATAGTACTGTACAGCATACATACTGGTTCATTTCAAATTTTATTTGAGAGCTTAATGAACAATTTACATGTTTTTTGTTTTTAATTTTAAGTTGACAATGTTGCATAATGTAAGCGTTAATACAGCGTGGTAATAGTTTAATAGGTTTGCTACAAGTTTGAGATTCAAGTAAAATAGACAGGCAGATGTCATGACTTTGTTTATGATATTTAACGGTTAACAACATTTATAATGTTTCAAATATTTTGGTACGGTTGTTGGAAGTGTGATAATATCTAAATGTCCATGTAGTTACATAAACATTGCTTGCTACACGTTTGTATTTCGTATTCATATTGCAATAAATGATTTGAAAGCATTTTCTTTTCAAGTTATCATACAATACCGAGATGAAGTGAACATGGTATTTGTCAAGAATTGACAGATATTTTATTTATTATGTCAATATTTCTGTGAAAATTTCACTGTTGCAGTTGACAGATTTCAAAGGCAGCGGTTTAAAAGTACATCCATTGTGTTGTTTGGGGGGGGGGGGGGGGGTCAAATATGACAAACGTTATAAATTATCTTATTTTATTGAGAAGTACCAACTGTTACTGAAAACTACCATTTTGATGATACTCGACTTAGTATATTGACAATATGAAGGTAAAAGTATCGATTTCTGATCGAAAACCGGACAATGCACCTCGTCTGGCTCGCGCCAATGAGTCAAACGTAGTTTTGGAATCTTATTTAAACCAGACAAAATAACAAACTTGGGTTGATAAAAAATGTTCGACAAGTCATATAACTACTGCATGTGCATGTAAATAGGACGTGTAGTTTCTGCACATGCATAATGATGTTACTTTTAATTAATGGAAACTAGTAATTATGACATGTTTGGCGACTGGGGATGAATATGCAAGCTGAGTGAATTTTTATTAAAGCCAAATAAAAATTTATGAAACACAATTGATGCACCTTTAAATGACATCATACATAACAACCTTACATTTGGAGCTTCTAAATAACTTTTTCCAACAGCCTATGCATGTGTTTTCTGTGTTGATTTATACAGAACACAATACGATAATCATATATGATTGTTATTATTATTATTACTGACTTCTAATATCGCATGTTATATAATACTGTGCGTTAGATCTATAAGAACATTTGAACGAATGTTGGCCACCCCTAATAGTCTGGTGGGAGATACACAAATAATTAAGTGAGGGTGGGTACATGAGTATTAGTTAATGTTCATTCGCGCCACCTGTAATTACATCAGCTAGCGAATTCCCATGGCCAGTGAAGGGTGACGTCCTCTCATGCACATTATGTAAGACCAGGGACTTTCTAATACACAGCACACTTAAAGACCGTTAAAATCATTAGATTATCGCATTAAATTAATTTTGTTACTTCATTTTTCAAAATCACTCCATGTCTTTTGCTTGGAATATGTATAATGATATGTGATGTTTATTCAATATTTCAGTATGCATCTGATACACATGAGAGGTCTATAACTATAGTTAATAACTGTCAAAGCTGTGACGATTTTTTAGGTCTCACATATAATGCACCACCATCAGCCTAGTTGTGATATCCATGGGTTTGCACATAATTGATACAATCAGCCTTTGATGTCCAGTTGAAAGTGTTAAACCTATGAGAAAGGCAAAGACGTCACACATTAAGATGGATTTAGAAACATGTTTCCTTCATTATATAAGTACATAAGCCAATAAATAGTTTCCAGTCACCAAAGTCAATCTCTTAAAAGTCAGCAATTCCTACATGATAATCTTAGGCATATTATAACTGTTGTAACAAAATAAATTCATTATCTCAAAGTTACATAATTTACATTTGTTACATTTACATTCTCAATAACTAGCGCTATTAGTTCCTGGTCGAGAATGTCATCTGATCGGAGATGAATTTGCAGTGTAATGCACACAGATCGGAAACATATAAGTGCTAATGTGGTCTCTCTATCGAAATCTTACTACATGTGTATATATATTGGCGTTCTCGTCACACAGGGGTCAGAGGCATTGTACCGGTAATTAATTACCTGTCGGCCTTAATGAGTTGACCGAATACTCATGTTACGTAATACCGAGTGGACGCTTGTTTAACAGTAGGGTATTCTGAGAGTCAAAACAAAAGTCTGATATATCACTTAAACCGCATTTGCATGGCTATATTGCAATTGTTCTATATCTTTATATAGCTGTAACCTGCAATCAGTTGTGTATAAATAATCAGTCATGGTGACCGATGTATTGTGGGCAATAGCACTTACACTTACCGGAACTATTTAAAAACACTCGCCTTTAGCCAGACATTAGTGTTCAACTTAAAAAAGTCATAATATTTCAAGAGTCAACGTTTCATTAAAGTGAATAGTTTATAGAAGAGAATACTGTTGAAACGTCTATTCAGAACGATACTTCAACTCAACTCAATATATGTTGTAAACATTTTACTAATAGTAGCGACTTAAGATTTACTGAGCTTATCATTTTGCATTATGTAAATTACTTTATCAGTTGGGCTAAGTAAAGGAAGCAGAGAGTGCCTGCAATAATAATAGTTGATGATGATGAGTACGGAGATTTAACGAGCGATTTTCAGCAGAGCTGTTCTCTCACTCGGGTCGCAAGGACCATTAATAAAGTTTCGAATGATTCCAAAGGAGGATAATTTTGATGCCACGATCGAAAAGGGTGGAGGCAAATTTTGAAATTTTGAATAGTACCTAGGCAAGATTAAATAATAATAGTCTCTCATAACTCTTTATATAGAGTGGCTCCTTGCATTTTAAAACATATTTTATGTGTGTGTACATTGTCTGTAATTTTGTGAGACTTAAATAAACTATCTGTCTGTCTGCAATTATATTAGTAGCCGTACCGCCTCATTCTTTTAATTAACAAACCGTGTCATTCCAACAGCATTTATAATGATAAATGCAACGTTGACACCAGAACAGAACACATATCATCTCTGCCACTCTCTGATTCAACCAGGACCACAAAATCACTCAAGCGTGAGTCTACTGGTCAGCACAGTCAAGTTTTGAACATTTGACGGATTCCGGCCAAATTCAACTTCACAAATCAGAAGCGGCTGTGTGTATTGCATTTGCAGTAGTAATTTCCACTTCAACTCCCCAACCCCGACCTCTTTCAATGGGTGATTATAAAACTGCAAACATTATCATTGGTGTTATTTTAACTACTGACCATTGCTCAAAGTACCATTTTAAGAGTCATTATGATAATGTCACAATGGGATTCATCGGTACGTAAAAAGTCCCCATTACTATCACTACACAACACGAACATATTTGATATATGATACTGATTTAACTGCATAGATTTAGGTCTTTGAAGGACATTTAGAAGTGGTATACATAAGAACAGGAAGATTTTCTGGATAACAACTTCTTTAATGTGAAAATGCACGAAGTTTCGGACTACATACTCATTCCGTCATCAGGTACATTCCACCTGAACATTGGAATATTGAAACAATAAACAGGAAATGGATTCTCAAGGCACTAGACCATATGATTACGTGTTGACAACATCTGTGGTAGACATACTGGGTGTGTATTCATTCGGATGAACGCTAATTAACGGATGGGCGAGCTATTACACAACTAACCGGTCACTGCGATTACGAGAGAGAGAGAGAGAGAGAGAGAGAGAGAGAGAGAGAGAGAGAGAGAGAGAGAGAGAGAGAGAGAGAGAGAGAGAGAGAGAGAGAGAGAGAGAGAGAGAGAGAGAGAGAGAGAGAGAGAGAGAGAGAGAGAGAGAATGTTTGTTAAAGTATCTTGTGCTTCAAGTTACAATAACATACAATATATACATACTTTAAAGTATAAAAAAGCACCCGGCCATTTAATATCACAATAATACAATATGAATAAATGATATATTATAAACAGATTAACACTTTCTACAGTAAACAGACGCGCAACCACATCACACGGCACACTTCTTCACATACTGTCGTTCACTCACAATAATGGCTCGCTCATCCGATCATACTCAATCATGTCATCTCTTACACACTCACATAAATAGATACAAAAATATCAGATACATACAGACATACATACATACATACACACATACATACACACACACACACACACACACACACACACACACACACACACACACACACACACACACACACACACACACACACACACACACACACACACACACACACACACACACACACACACACACACACACACACACACACACACACACACACACACACACACACACACACACACACACACACACACACACACACACACACACACACACACACACACACACACACACACACACACACACACACACACACACACACACACACACACACACACACACACACACACACACACACACACACACACACACACACACACACACACACACACACACACACACACACACACACACACACACACACACACACACACACACACACACATACATACATACATACATACATACATACATACATACATACATACATACATACATACATACATACATACATACACCCATATCACCTCTAGTGGCGATATTTGAAGATGTACTGTTAGCTCCAAGAAAAAACCGATAGGCTCGATTTTGAACAGTATTAATTTCTTTATGTACATAAAGCCCCCATATTGCCGCTCCGTAGCTGAGAATAGGTTGTACTAATGAGTTGTACAAAACTTAGTACAGAGAGCATCCAGAGCTCTACCGGCCGATTTTGCCAGTTGATGTATGGCTAATTTAAAATCAAGGCGTTCATCAAACCAAAAGCCGAGGTACTTATAGGAGTCTCAGTAATGCAAATAAATATCACCACATGCAAACTTGAATTGAGAACAGCATCGCGATCTGGGCCTACCGTGTAGGATTTGACTAATAGATCGACCAATTGTAGTTTTATTAGTCATTGAATTTATCATAGTTTCAACAGAAAGCTATGCAGAAAAATACAGAAGGTTCATATCTCCCATTCTCCAGACAGCCATTTGTCAGCCATTTCTTAGAAATAGATTAACGTAACACCCATGACTGAAATGGAACAGTGAAATAGGACATCCTACTAAATAGTAGCCTTTATTGGTATAGTCTGTCCTCGTATCGCCTACACCTATCGCCTACGCCACAATCAAAACAAATTCTACTTTCTACATTCTACTTCTAGAATGCCCATCAAAGATGTCTACATTCTATGCACAGTTTATGGCCCGGGAACAATGAAGGTGCTCGATACAAGTCAAGATACGGCGATTACATAATATTGTTTTAACGGTACATATACATTGCCTTAATATATATATATATATATATATATATATATATATATATATATATATATATATATATATATATATTCCTTACATTAAACAAAAGACTTAGTCATGCAGTCGGATGCATGTACACATTGTATGAAATATATGTTTCCCTTTATCACATCCTTGTTTCACAATAAATATGACATCAATAACCAGAAATTAAAATAACATAAGCATAAGACTGTAATGTCATATTTACACTCTATTTCGAGGTAAGAAAGTGCCAAAGCATAATTAACTCTGAGTATTTAGGTGAGAACGTTAAAGAGAAGCAGGAAAACACCAAAAGACATACCCCTAAAAGTTTCTATTTATATAATTACTCCAAGTGTACGGCTAGCAGATTTTGCTAATTCCTCAGAAATGAAAGTGAATTACAATTACAAATAATTTTTTTTATTCTTTTTTGCGTAAGTACTTTACACGACGCTGAATTACACTTAACACAATGTGTGTGTACTTGATATAAACGTTTATACATATATTTACTTTACTAGCGTATCATTATTCATTAGCGTGTCATTGACACTCATGTATATTCAATTATGTTAATTGATGCACATACCGTTGACTAACAACCCGTTGTAGGTATTTCTTGTGTGAAGGGTCAGTCAAACCATAAATTAATAAACTAATATAACAGTCAACATTTCAAACTAAACCAAAGTCAATAGAATAGAAATATTAATATTTCATGATATATGCAAACTTCGTCAAAGTCAATACATATTTCCAAAGTCAACAAAAGTCAACAATTCGCTTAACTCAAAATATCTTTTAAAAGTCAACATAAAGTAAATATGTGATTAAAGTCAACATTTCACTAAATTCAAAATATCTGTTTCAAAGTCACCAAAGTTAACATTTTATATAAGTTAAACTTAAACTACACAACATTTCACTAAAATGAATATTTCATAAGTCAACCATTCATATAACTCAAAATATGTATTAAAATCAACAAGTCCATATTTTATCAAAGTAACACTTCCACCAAAATCAATAAATATTTTAAAAGTCAATATTTCCAAAGTCAACATTTCACAAACATTCTATTTTTTCCAAGTCAACATTTCACAACCATTATATGTTTGCTAAAGTCAACATTGGCCCATGGGAAATCCGCCCATGGGAAACCTGGCCCATGGGCGAAGTCTCGCCCATTGGCGAAATCTCGCCCATGGGAAAAATAATTTCCTGTGCATGGGGGGAGTTCACAAATACCTAAAATATGTTACTGCTAGACCCATTATTAAAAATTAGAAAATAATTTTTGTGTAACTCAAATTTTAACAACCTCTCGCCCATGGGCCGGCCCATGGGCAGGCCCATGGGCGAACTTTCCCATGGGCCTACCCATGGGCAAGGGGGTCTGTATCTCACGTACGGTGCGGGGTAGAAAGTTGGAATTTTCGTCAATATCTTAGTTAAAGTATAAAAATAGGTTTTTGATAGAATTTGAACTTCTCACTTATGTTATTTACGTTGGTCAATTATGGAATCTCGGGTTTCCATAATAAAATCGGGTCGCCTTTATTATTTGTCCATGTTATCTGTTTTAATGTGTCTTTTGTCCCATGAAATCTTTGAGGATATACCTGTATTTGGTTTAAACGTATTTTTATTCATAGAGAATCTGGTTCGGTAAACAAGCAAAACTTTTGCTAATATTAATACCTCGCCAGCACATACATATAATAACAAACACACAAGAACTGGACATAAACATGACAAACTAAAGCATAATGATACCATGCGTACATGATTGTTGCTTATGAATTATTCTTTGCAGTTCCACTTCATTAATGATACAGCTACGTTGAACTTTATTGATGGAAACACGTTAATCTAAGATGCTTTTATCAAATGGAATGCATGCCAACAAGTAGGTCACCAATTTGGCCCCTTGCACCATGTGTATATCATGGTTCATTGTTTTATATTGTCTCATAAGCCAACGGTATGACTTGGTGATATGGTGTTATAATTGACAGTTTACTTGTAAGATATCACGCGACACGTATAATAAGTAAAAGATGTAATAGTTCTGTCTGTCTGCCTTGTATTGATTTCGGCTTGGGTCGTTCTTTTGTTAAGTTAGGGCAAGTTGATACCCCAATTCCTACAATAGAGAAGGTATGATTTTTTTGTGTAGAACCCTTTAATCAATTTGTAAATTGAGATGATAGATTCTGTTTTATGTAGTCTACTTCTTGTATGTTGTCAATCTGTGTACATGAGTAGTAGTACTGACATTGTCACATCATCAGCTTTCTGGCAACAGGAAAATGATTAAGAAACGTGTAATTGTAGATATAGTTTATTCACATTGTATGAGCATATACAAACAATATATACAACAAGTTTTCGCACTAATTGATGCCTTTTTATTCTTAGCACTTTGATGATGTCATTAAACAGTTATTCAACACATGTATGGCTGGTATGGAGTCTGCATAGGATGCATAGCGTAGGGATGCATCATTGGAGATGTGATGGGAAGGGACATCATTGGAAAGCCAGGGAATCCATAAGCCGGAACGGGAGGGATCATGGTTGCCATGCCATTCATGGACACCTCAGGATATCTGGATTTGGTTCGTGCTCTCTTGTTCTGAAACCACACCTGAAAAGATAAACGATAGGAATTAGTAATGATGTTTCATATAACATATAGATTCATTAAATTGAAAATGAATTGGTAAACAATGAGTTATTTAAATACTATTCCACCAGAATCATTAATGTAAACACATATTAGGTGACAAGTAACGTCTTTGGATCAAATCTTTAAAATGTATTAAGAAAGTGTGAAGTATACCAGTAGGAGTTAGTTGTGTTTCATTTTCCATTCAAAACCACTTGGTTTATTGTTTTCAATAAATGTAATTACCTTTATTTTCTTTACAGGTATTGAAAGGTCAGCAGACAGTTTCTCCAGCTGGTCATAGTCAGGATAACGATTTTCAGAGAAAAGTTTCTCCATAGCTCTGACTTGACTTGGAGCATATGATGTTCGTCCTCCGGGTGTCCTAGTATATGTTTTCGGGGTCGTGGGACTCAATTCAGGTGAAGCTCGTAGAGGACTGGAGCAACTGGATACACCACTTGATGACAGACTCTCAGCGGGACTTGCTCTTCCATCCTCGCAATGAGGTGGACTTGGACTGGAATCTGAAAATGAAAGGATATTCCAGTAAGACTTGTATTTCATGCATCAATAAAGATATAAAATTAGACATGATAATATTGAAAACTCAAAATAGTTTTTAAGTAAATCATTTTATGCAACCTACCTATCTTACTGGGTTCGCTTGTCTTTTCCAATCCTGCATAAAGGTCACTATGTGGCTGATACATTCCTATGGGTGGATAGGATTGCAGTCTCGGGTGCTGTGCTGCCATCATGGTTGGGAGAAACATAGGATGGAATGGAAAATATCCACTTGGTGGTGGGGGAAGAGAAAAAGACGACAAATATGGACGAGGATATTCCGAGATAAGGGGAGGCTGATTGATAGATGACGTTTTTGGTAGCTCTGCTCCATTGCTGATATTCTCATCTTTAAATGAGTCCTTAGAGAGCTGTTCTTCTTTTATGGACGATCCAGCAACAGAATGGTTGGTATCGTCGAGGGCTATGTACAGAGCGTCTGTTCCACTGTCATCATGAAGACTGTTGTCTTCGCCTTTGCAAACGACTGGATCGGTAATGGTCATCTTTCAAAAAGTCTTGGCGAGGAAGTGAGAATGGTAATGCAGAGTGCAACGTCTTGTGTCTTAAATAGTCTCGCTGAATGGTATGTCCTCATGTTGTGACAGTGAGATTAACAATCAATCATGGCATGCCTAATAGATAGGATAAATGATTGATGATAGAATTTGATGACAAAAACTCTTTTCACAACAATGTGTTTTGGATAGACCAGCTTGTCTCTCTCATCAGTGTCAAAGCCTGAAAAGGATTAGCAGTAACAACACAACAGTTATAGTGTTTGTGTATATCATAGTGCGGTAGCAAATCACCATAGAGGAGGAAAATGAGCTGTGCTCATCTTCTTTTGAAAAGAGGAAGAAAACCTCGAAAGTTTTAGGCTAATAAGGTGTACAGTTCTACTTAGATCGACTGATAGTTAGATACTCATCTGTAATAAAGACGTCGTCTGAATATAAGCTCTTCCAAACTGTGATTAAATTTGTTCAAGTTAGAACAAGTTACCGATTTTTTTCGAATAATGATTGGGTAGGTAACGCTTTTATTTAATGTCAAGTCATTTGTGTTGATTGGTCTGTTACCTACAGTTTATGATATTGACAAATGCTTTTAATTATTATTTGTCCATGTTATCTGTTTTAATGTGTCTTTTGTCCCATGAAATCTTTGAGGATATACCTGTATTTGGTTTAAACGTATTTTTATTCATAGAGAATCTGGTTCGGTAAACAAGCAAAACTTTTGCTAATATTAATACCTCGCCAGCACATACATATAATAACAAACACACAAGAACTGGACATAAACATGACAAACTAAAGCATAATGATACCATGCGTACATGATTGTTGCTAATGAATTATTCTTTGCAGTTCCACTTCATTAATGATAAAGCTACGTTGTTCTTTATTGATGGAAACACGTTAATCTAAGATGCTTTTATCAAATGGAATGCATGCCAACAAGTAGGTCACCAATTTGGCCCCTTGCACCATGCGTATATCATGGTTCATTGTTTTATATTGTCTCATAAGCCAACGGTATGACTTGGTGATATGGTGTTATAATTGACAGTTTACTTGTAAGATATCACGCGACACGTATAATAAGTAAAAGATGTAATAGTTCTGTCTGTCTGCCTTGTATTGATTTCGGCTTGGGTCGTTCTTTTGTTAAGTTAGGGCAAGTTGATACCCCAATTCCTACAATAGAGAAGGTATGATTTTTTTGTGTAGAACCCTTTAATCAATTTGTAAATTGAGATGATAGATTCTGTTTTATGTAGTCTACTTCTTGTATGTTGTCAATCTGTGTACATGAGTAGTAGTACTGACATTGTCACATCATCAGCTTTCTGGCAACAGGAAAATGATTAAGAAACGTGTAATTGTAGATATAGTTTATTCACATTGTATGAGCATACACAAACAATATATACAACAAGTTTTCGCACTAATTGATGCCTTTTTATTCTTAGCACTTTGATGATGTCATTAAACAGTTATTCAACACATGTATGGCTGGTATGGAGTCTGCATAGGATGCATAGCGTAGGGATGCATCATTGGAGATGTGATGGGAAGGGACATCATTGGAAAGCCAGGGAATCCATAAGCCGGAACGGGAGGGATCATGGTTGCCATGCCATTCATGGACACCTCAGGATATCTGGATTTGGTTCGTGCTCTCTTGTTCTGAAACCACACCTGAAAAGATAAACGATAGGAATTAGTAATGATGTTTCATATAACATATAGATTCATTAAATTGAAAATGAATTGGTAAACAATGAGTTATTTAAATACTATTCCACCAGAATCATTAATGTAAACACATATTAGGTGACAAGTAACGTCTTTGGATCAAATCTTTAAAATGTATTAAGAAAGTGTGAAGTATACCAGTAGGAGTTAGTTGTGTTTCACTTTCCATTCAAAACCACTTGGTTTATTGTTTTCAATAAATGTAATTACCTTTATTTTCTTTACAGGTATTGAAAGGTCAGCAGACAGTTTCTCCAGCTGGTCATTGTCAGGATAACGATTTTCAGAGAAAAGTTTCTCCATAGCTCTGACTTGACTTGGAGCATATGATGTTCGTCCTCCGGGTGTCCTAGTATATGTTTTCGGGGTCGTGGGACTCAATTCAGGTGAAGCTCGTAGAGGACTGGAGCAACTGGATACACCACTTGATGACAGACTCTCAGCGGGACTTGCTCTTCCATCCTCGCAATGAGGTGGACTTGGACTGGAATCTGAAAATGAAAGGATATTCCAGTAAGACTTGTATTTCATGCATCAATAAAGATATAAAATTAGACATGATAATATTGAAAACTCAAAATAGTTTTTAAGTAAATCATTTTATGCAACCTACCTATCTTACTGGGTTCGCTTGTCTTTTCCAATCCTGCATAAAGGTCACTATGTGGCTGATACATTCCTATGGGTGGATAGGATTGCAGTCTCGGGTGCTGTGCTGCCATCATGGTTGGGAGAAACATAGGATGGAATGGAAAATATCCACTTGGTGGTGGGGGAAGAGAAAAAGACGACAAATATGGACGAGGATATTCCGAGATAAGGGGAGGCTGATTGATAGATGACGTTTTTGGTAGCTCTGCTCCATTGCTGATATTCTCATCTTTAAATGAGTCCTTAGAGAGCTGTTCTTCTTTTATGGACGATCCAGCAACAGAATGGTTGGTATCGTCGAGGGCTATGTACAGAGCGTCTGTTCCACTGTCATCATGAAGACTGTTGTCTTCGCCTTTGCAAACGACTGGATCGGTAATGGTCATCTTTCAAAAAGTCTTGGCGAGGAAGTGAGAATGGTAATGCAGAGTGCAACGTCTTGTGTCTTAAATAGTCTCGCTGAATGGTATGTCCTCATGTTGTGACAGTGAGATTAACAATCAATCATGGCATGCCTAATAGATAGGATAAATGATTGAGGATAGAATTTGATGACAAAAACTCTTTTCACAACAATGTGTTTTGGATAGACCAGCTTGTCTCTCTCATCAGTGTCAAAGCCTGAAAAGGATTAGCAGTAACAACACAACAGTTATAGTGTTTGTGTATATCATAGTGCGGTAGCAAATCACCATAGAGGAGGAAAATGAGCTGTGCTCATCTTCTTTTGAAAAGAGGAAGAAAACCTCGAAAGTTTTAGGCTAATAAGGTGTACAGTTCTACTTAGATCGACTGATAGTTAGATACTCATCTGTAATAAAGACGTCGTCTGAATATAAGCTCTTCCAAACTGTGATTAAATTTGTTCAAGTTAGAACAAGTTACCGATTTTTTTCGAATAATGATTGGGTAGGTAACGCTTTTATTTAATGTCAAGTCATTTGTGTTGATTGGTCTGTTACCTACAGTTTATGATATTAACAAATGCTTTTAATTATTATTTGTCCATGTTATCTGTTTTAATGTGTCTTTTGTCCCATGAAATCTTTGAGGATATACCTGTATTTGGTTTAAACGTATTTTTATTCATAGAGAATCTGGTTCGGTAAACAAGCAAAACTTTTGCTAATATTAATACCTCGCCAGCACATACATATAATAACAAACACACAAGAACTGGACATAAACATGACAAACTAAAGCATAATGATACCATGCGTACATGATTGTTGCTAATGAATTATTCTTTGCAGTTCCACTTCATTAATGATAAAGCTACGTTGTTCTTTATTGATGGAAACACGTTAATCTAAGATGCTTTTATCAAATGGAATGCATGCCAACAAGTAGGTCACCAATTTGGCCCCTTGCACCATGTGTATATCATGGTTCATTGTTTTATATTGTCTCATAAGTCAACGGTATGACTTGGTGATATGGTGTTATAATTGACAGTTTACTTGTAAGATATCACGCGACACGTATAATAAGTAAAAGATGTAATAGTTCTGTCTGTCTGCCTTGTATTGATTTCGGCTTGGGTCGTTCTTTTGTTAAGTTAGGGCAAGTTGATACCCCAATTCCTACAATAGAGAAGGTATGATTTTTTTGTGTAGAACCCTTTAATCAATTTGTAAATTGAGATGATAGATTCTGTTTTATGTAGTCTACTTCTTGTATGTTGTCAATCTGTGTACATGAGTAGTAGTACTGACATTGTCACATCATCAGCTTTCTGGCAACAGGAAAATGATTAAGAAACGTGTAATTGTAGATATAGTTTATTCACATTGTATGAGCATACACAAACAATATATACAACAAGTTTTCGCACTAATTGATGCCTTTTTATTCTTAGCACTTTGATGATGTCATTAAACAGTTATTCAACACATGTATGGCTGGTATGGAGTCTGCATAGGATGCATAGCGTAGGGATGCATCATTGGAGATGTGATGGGAAGGGACATCATTGGAAAGCCAGGGAATCCATAAGCCGGAACGGGAGGGATCATGGTTGCCATGCCATTCATGGACACCTCAGGATATCTGGATTTGGTTCGTGCTCTCTTGTTCTGAAACCACACCTGAAAAGATAAACGATAGGAATTAGTAATGATGTTTCATATAACATATAGATTCATTAAATTGAAAATGAATTGGTAAACAATGAGTTATTTAAATACTATTCCACCAGAATCATTAATGAAAACACATATTAGGTGACAAGTAACGTCTTTGGATCAAATCTTTAAAATATATTAAGAAAGTGTGAAGTATACCAGTAGGAGTTAGTTGTGTTTCACTTTCCATTCAAAACCACTTGGTTTATTGTTTTCAATAAATGTAATTACCTTTATTTTCTTAACAGGTATTGAAAGGTCAGCAGACAGTTTCTCCAGCTGGTCATAGTCAGGATAACGATTTTCAGAGAAAAGTTTCTCCATAGCTCTGACTTGACTTGGAGCATATGATGTTCGTCCTCCGGGTGTCCTAGTATATGTTTTCGGGGTCGTGGGACTCAATTCAGGTGAAGCTCGTAGAGGACTGGAGCAACTGGATACACCACTTGATGACAGACTCTCAGCGGGACTTGCTCTTCCATCCTCGCAATGAGGTGGACTTGGACTGGAATCTGAAAATGAAAGGATATTCCAGTAAGACTTGTATTTCATGCATCAATAAAGATATAAAATTAGACATGATAATATTGAAAACTCAAAATAGTTTAATCATTTTATGCAACCTACCTATCTTACTGGGTTCGCTTGTCTTTTCCAATCCTGCATAAAGGTCACTATGTGGCTGATACATTCCTATGGGTGGATAGGATTGCAGTCTCGGGTGCTGTGCTGGCATCATGGTTGGGAGAAACATAGGATGGAATGGAAAATATCCACTTGGTGGTGGGGGAAGAGAAAAAGACGACAAATATGGACGAGGATATTCCGAGATAAGGGGAGGCTGATTGATAGATGACGTTTTTGGTAGCTCTGCTCCATTGCTGATATTCTCATCTTTAAATGAGTCCTTAGAGAGCTGTTCTTCTTTTATGGACGATCCAGCAACAGAATGGTTGGTATCGTCGAGGGCTATGTACAGAGCGTCTGTTCCACTGTCATCATGAAGACTGTTGTCTTCGCCTTTGCAAACGACTGGATCGGTAATGGTCATCTTTCAAAAAGTCTTGGCGAGGAAGTGAGAATGTTAATGCAGAGTGCAACGTCTTGTGTCTTAAATAGTCTCGCTGAATGGTATGTCCTCATGTTGTGACAGTGACAATATATACAACAAGTTTTCGCACTAATTGATGCCTTTTTATTCTTAGCACTTTGATGATGTCATTAAACAGTTATTCAACACATGTATGGCTGGTATGGAGTCTGCATAGGATGCATAGCGTAGGGATGCATCATTGGAGATGTGATGGGAAGGGACATCATTGGAAAGCCAGGGAATCCATAAGCCGGAACGGGAGGGATCATGGTTGCCATGCCATTCATGGACACCTCAGGATATCTGGATTTGGTTCGTGCTCTCTTGTTCTGAAACCACACCTGAAAAGATAAACGATAGGAATTAGTAATGATGTTTCATATAACATATAGATTCATTAAATTGAAAATGAATTGGTAAACAATGAGTTATTTAAATACTATTCCACCAGAATCATTAATGAAAACACATATTAGGTGACAAGTAACGTCTTTGGATCAAATCTTTAAAATGTATTAAGAAAGTGTGAAGTATACCAGTAGGAGTTAGTTGTGTTTCACTTTCCATTCAAAACCACTTGGTTTATTGTTTTCAATAAATGTAATTACCTTTATTTTCTTAACAGGTATTGAAAGGTCAGCAGACAGTTTCTCCAGCTGGTCATAGTCAGGATAACGATTTTCAGAGAAAAGTTTCTCCATAGCTCTGACTTGACTTGGAGCATATGATGTTCGTCCTCCGGGTGTCCTAGTATATGTTTTCGGGGTCGTGGGACTCAATTCAGGTGAAGCTCGTAGAGGACTGGAGCAACTGGATACACCACTTGATGACAGACTCTCAGCGGGACTTGCTCTTCCATCCTCGCAATGAGGTGGACTTGGACTGGAATCTGAAAATGAAAGGATATTCCAGTAAGACTTGTATTTCATGCATCAATAAAGATATAAAATTAGACATGATAATATTGAAAACTCAAAATAGTTTAATCATTTTATGCAACCTACCTATCTTACTGGGTTCGCTTGTCTTTTCCAATCCTGCATAAAGGTCACTATGTGGCTGATACATTCCTATGGGTGGATAGGATTGCAGTCTCGGGTGCTGTGCTGGCATCATGGTTGGGAGAAACATAGGATGGAATGGAAAATATCCACTTGGTGGTGGGGGAAGAGAAAAAGACGACAAATATGGACGAGGATATTCCGAGATAAGGGGAGGCTGATTGATAGATGACGTTTTTGGTAGCTCTGCTCCATTGCTGATATTCTCATCTTTAAATGAGTCCTTAGAGAGCTGTTCTTCTTTTATGGACGATCCAGCAACAGAATGGTTGGTATCGTCGAGGGCTATGTACAGAGCGTCTGTTCCACTGTCATCATGAAGACTGTTGTCTTCGCCTTTGCAAACGACTGGATCGGTAATGGTCATCTTTCAAAAAGTCTTGGCGAGGAAGTGAGAATGTTAATGCAGAGTGCAACGTCTTGTGTCTTAAATAGTCTCGCTGAATGGTATGTCCTCATGTTGTGACAGTGAGATTAACAATCAATCATGGCATGCCTAATAGATAGGATAAATGATTGAGGATAGAATTTGATGACAAAAACTCTTTTCACAACAATGTGTTTTGGATAGACCAGCTTGTCTCTCTCATCAGTGTCAAAGCCTGAAAAGGATTAGCAGTAACAACACAACAGTTATAGTGTTTGTGTATATCATAGTGCGGTAGCAAATCACCATAGAGGAGGAAAATGAGCTGTGCTCATCTTCTTTTGAAAAGAGGAAGAAAACCTCGAAAGTTTTAGGCTAATAAGGTGTACAGTTCTACTTAGATCGACTGATAGTTAGATACTCATCTGTAATAAAGACGTCGTCTGAATATAAGCTCTTCCAAACTGTGATTAAATTTGTTCAAGTTAGAACAAGTTACCGATTTTTTTCGAATAATGATTGGGTAGGTAACGCTTTTATTTAATGTCAAGTCATTTGTGTTGATTGGTCTGTTACCTACAGTTTATGATATTGACAAATGCTTTTAATTATTATTTGTCCATGTTATCTGTTTTAATGTGTCTTTTGTCCCATGAAATCTTTGAGGATATACCTGTATTTGGTTTAAACGTATTTTTATTCATAGAGAATCTGGTTCGGTAAACAAGCAAAACTTTTGCTTATATTAATACCTCGCCAGCACATTCATATAATAACAAACACACAAGAACTGGACATAAACATGACAAACTAAAGCATAATGATACCATGCGTACATGATTGTTGCTAATGAATTATTCTTTGCAGTTCCACTTCATTAATGATAAAGCTACGTTGTTCTTTATTGATGGAAACACGTTAATCTAAGATGCTTTTATCAAAGCGCTTTGTTTTAATGATATATTGATGGAGGGATGCGATTATGTTCGTATTAACATTATCACTGGTTTGCGGTGTTCCATATAACACAGATTGGAGGCTGTATTCCTTTATTTGGAAAGTCCATGAATGTATTTATTCGGCATGAATGTGTCAATCTAAATATGTGAGTTATATATGTTAACTAACTAACCATGCTAGCTCACAACACAAGTCCAAAATGATTGTATCGTATCCTAACCGTACATACAATAATCCAAAAGGGAAATTTTACATTTGATTTCATGAACGTGGACAAATGAAATTCACATTTTGCGCAGACACTATGAAACGTGATAGGTTTTTGTCATTTGTCAAGTTTAAACTGATTACCTTAATTCATGTAAAATAATGTTCTTGCCAATTTCATATTGTGGAAAATATTCTTTCTCTGCTATACAAGAAATATGTATTAGGAGGCCAAAAGTAAAACACGCAATCAATCCATTAATTTTGTAAGCATGATCTGTTTGAGTATTTAAGGGATTACAGTTTGTTTTATAAGAAGATCTCTTTTTGCTAAAGCATGCTATATATACAAAGATATGTGATTTATAGAGTATTTATTTCCAGATGGTACATGGAAAGGGGGATTAATAAACAGGGTTACCCCTGTATAAATATTTCTCCCCGTGACGTTGACAGGATTTTAACATTTAACATACATTATAACATGAAAAAATTGTAAATACCAATGACTGATATATGTAATCCAATAGTTAACACAATCTATTATACATGAACAATATAGACATGGTTACCCCTGTATAATTGTGTGTGTGTGTGTGTATTTGTTCGACCGTGCTTGCACCAACGTGTATGTACTTTTTGTTTAAATTGTTACTTACAAATCACATCTGTATGTTTAATCAACTTTGTTCTGTCTGTTTTGTTTTCGTGCCGTATTGTTATTGTATACTTAATGCTGAATGTATTGCATATGTCATATGGGCCCATGGCCTTCTGACTTACGAAATAAACACTTATTTACATTCATGAACATTCCAAAATTGAATATAAGAATTTCATGCTTTTGCATGCCAACAAGTATGTCACCAATTTGGCCCCTTGCACCATTTGTATATCATGGTTCATTGTTTTATATTGTCTCATAAGCCAACGGTATGACTTGGTGATATGGTGTTATAATTGACAGTTTACTTGTAAGATATCACGTGACACGTATAATAAGTAAAACATGTAATAGTTCTGTCTGTCTGCCTTGTATTGATTTCGGCTTGGGTCGTTCTTTTGTTAAGTTAGGGCAAGTTGATACCCCAATTCCTACAATAGAGAAGGTATGATTTTTTTGTGTAGAACCCTTTAATCAATTTGTAAATTGAGATGATAGATTCTGTTTTATGTAGTCTACTTCTTGTATGTTGTCAATCTGTGTACATGAGTAGTAGTACTGACATTGTCACATCATCAGCTTTCTGGCAACAGGAAAATGATTAAGAAACGTGTAATTGTAGATATAGTTTATTCACATTGTATGAGCATACACAAACAATATATACAACAAGTTTTCGCACTAATTGATGCCTTTTTATTCTTAGCACTTTGATGATGTCATTAAACAGTTATTCAACACATGTATGGCTGGTATGGAGTCTGCATAGGATGCATAGCGTAGGGATGCATCATTGGAGATGTGATGGGAAGGGACATCATTGGAAAGCCAGGGAATCCATAAGCCGGAACGGGAGGGATCATGGTTGCCATGCCATTCATGGACACCTCAGGATATCTGGATTTGGTTCGTGCTCTCTTGTTCTGAAACCACACCTGAAAAGATAAACGATAGGAATTAGTAATGATGTTTCATATAACATATAGATTCATTAAATTGAAAATGAATTGGTAAACAATGAGTTATTTAAATACTATTCCACCAGAATCATTAATGAAAACACATATTAGGTGACAAGTAACGTCTTTGGATCAAATCTTTAAAATGTATTAAGAAAGTGTGAAGTATACCAGTAGGAGTTAGTTGTGTTTCACTTTCCATTCAAAACCACTTGGTTTATTGTTTTCAATAAATGTAATTACCTTTATTTTCTTTACAGGTATTGAAAGGTCAGCAGACAGTTTCTCCAGCTGGTCATAGTCAGGATAACGATTTTCAGAGAAAAGTTTCTCCATAGCTCTGACTTGACTTGGAGCATATGATGTTCGTCCTCCGGGTGTCCTAGTATATGTTTTCGGGGTCGTGGGACTCAATTCAGGTGAAGCTCGTAGAGGACTGGAGCAACTGGATACACCACTTGATGACAGACTCTCAGCGGGACTTGCTCTTCCATCCTCGCAATGAGGTGGACTTGGACTGGAATCTGAAAATGAAAGGATATTCCAGTAAGACTTGTATTTCATGCATCAATAAAGATATAAAATTAGACATGATAATATTGAAAACTCAAAATAGTTTTTAAGTAAATCATTTTATGCAACCTACCTATCTTACTGGGTTCGCTTGTCTTTTCCAATCCTGCATAAAGGTCACTATGTGGCTGATACATTCCTATGGGTGGATAGGATTGCAGTCTCGGGTGCTGTGCTGCCATCATGGTTGGGAGAAACATAGGATGGAATGGAAAATATCCACTTGGTGGTGGGGGAAGAGAAAAAGACGACAAATATGGACGAGGATATTCCGAGATAAGGGGAGGCTGATTGATAGATGACGTTTTTGGTAGCTCTGCTCCATTGCTGATATTCTCATCTTTAAATGAGTCCTTAGAGAGCTGTTCTTCTTTTATGGACGATCCAGCAACAGAATGGTTGGTATCGTCGAGGGCTATGTACAGAGCGTCTGTTCCACTGTCATCATGAAGACTGTTGTCTTCGCCTTTGCAAACGACTGGATCGGTAATGGTCATCTTTCAAAAAGTCTTGGCGAGGAAGTGAGAATGGTAATGCAGAGTGCAACGTCTTGTGTCTTAAATAGTCTCGCTGAATGGTATGTCCTCATGTTGTGACAGTGAGATTAACAATCAATCATGGCATGCCTAATAGATAGGATAAATGATTGAGGATAGAATTTGATGACAAAAACTCTTTTCACAACAATGTGTTTTGGATAGACCAGCTTGTCTCTCTCATCAGTGTCAAAGCCTGAAAAGGATTAGCAGTAACAACACAACAGTTATAGTGTTTGTGTATATCATAGTGCGGTAGCAAATCACCATAGAGGAGGAAAATGAGCTGTGCTCATCTTCTTTTGAAAAGAGGAAGAAAACCTCGAAAGTTTTAGGCTAATAAGGTGTACAGTTCTACTTAGATCGACTGATAGTTAGATACTCATCTGTAATAAAGACGTCGTCTGAATATAAGCTCTTCCAAACTGTGATTAAATTTGTTCAAGTTAGAACAAGTTACCGATTTTTTTCGAATAATGATTGGGTAGGTAACGCTTTTATTTAATGTCAAGTCATTTGTGTTGATTGGTCTGTTACCTACAGTTTATGATATTGACAAATGCTTTTAATTATTATTTGTCCATGTTATCTGTTTTAATGTGTCTTTTGTCCCATGAAATCTTTGAGGATATACCTGTATTTGGTTTAAACGTATTTTTATTCATAGAGAATCTGGTTCGGTAAACAAGCAAAACTTTTGCTTATATTAATACCTCGCCAGCACATTCATATAATAACAAACACACAAGAACTGGACATAAACATGACAAACTAAAGCATAATGATACCATGCGTACATGATTGTTGCTAATGAATTATTCTTTGCAGTTCCACTTCATTAATGATAAAGCTACGTTGTTCTTTATTGATGGAAACACGTTAATCTAAGATGCTTTTATCAAAGCGCTTTGTTTTAATGATATATTGATGGAGGGATGCGATTATGTTCGTATTAACATTATCACTGGTTTGCGGTGTTCCATATAACACAGATTGGAGGCTGTATTCCTTTATTTGGAAAGTCCATGAGTGTATTTATTCGGCATGAATGTGTCAATCTAAATATGTGAGTTATATATGTTAACTAACTAACCATGCTAGCTCACAACACAAGTCCAAAATGATTGTATCGTATCCTAACCGTACATACAATAATCCAAAAGGGAAATTTTACATTTGATTTCATGAACGTGGACAAATGAAATTCACATTTTGCGCAGACACTATGAAACGTGATAGGTTTTTGTCATTTGTCAAGTTTAAACTGATTACCTTAATTCATGTAAAATAATGTTCTTGCCAATTTCATATTGTGGAAAATATTCTTTCTCTGCTATACAAGAAATATGTATTAGGAGGCCAAAAGTAAAACACGCAATCAATCCATTAATTTTGTAAGCATGATCTGTTTGAGTATTTAAGGGATTACAGTTTGTTTTATAAGAAGATCTCTTTTTGCTAAAGCATGCTATATATACAAAGATATGTGATTTATAGAGTATTTATTTCCAGATGGTACATGGAAAGGGGGATTAATAAACAGGGTTACCCCTGTATAAATATTTCTCCCCGTGACGTTGACAGGATTTTAACATTTAACATACATTATAACATGAAAAAATTGTAAATACCAATGACTGATATATGTAATCCAATAGTTAACACAATCTATTATACATGAACAATATAGACATGGTTACCCCTGTATAATTGTGTGTGTGTGTGTGTATTTGTTCGACCGTGCTTGCACCAACGTGTATGTACTTTTTGTTTAAATTGTTACTTACAAATCACATCTGTATGTTTAATCAACTTTGTTCTGTCTGTTTTGTTTTCGTGCCGTATTGTTATTGTATACTTAATGCTGAATGTATTGCATATGTCATATGGGCCCATGGCCTTCTGACTTACGAAATAAACACTTATTTACATTCATGAACATTCCAAAATTGAATATAAGAATTTCATGCTTTTGCATGCCAACAAGTATGTCACCAATTTGGCCCCTTGCACCATTTGTATATCATGGTTCATTGTTTTATATTGTCTCATAAGCCAACGGTATGACTTGGTGATATGGTGTTATAATTGACAGTTTACTTGTAAGATATCACGTGACACGTATAATAAGTAAAACATGTAATAGTTCTGTCTGTCTGCCTTGTATTGATTTCGGCTTGGGTCGTTCTTTTGTTAAGTTAGGGCAAGTTGATACCCCAATTCCTACAATAGAGAAGGTATGATTTTTTTGTGTAGAACCCTTTAATCAATTTGTAAATTGAGATGATAGATTCTGTTTTATGTAGTCTACTTCTTGTATGTTGTCAATCTGTGTACATGAGTAGTAGTACTGACATTGTCACATCATCAGCTTTCTGGCAACAGGAAAATGATTAAGAAACGTGTAATTGTAGATATAGTTTATTCACATTGTATGAGCATACACAAACAATATATACAACAAGTTTTCGCACTAATTGATGCCTTTTTATTCTTAGCACTTTGATGATGTCATTAAACAGTTATTCAACACATGTATGGCTGGTATGGAGTCTGCATAGGATGCATAGCGTAGGGATGCATCATTGGAGATGTGATGGGAAGGGACATCATTGGAAAGCCAGGGAATCCATAAGCCGGAACGGGAGGGATCATGGTTGCCATGCCATTCATGGACACCTCAGGATATCTGGATTTGGTTCGTGCTCTCTTGTTCTGAAACCACACCTGAAAAGATAAACGATAGGAATTAGTAATGATGTTTCATATAACATATAGATTCATTAAATTGAAAATGAATTGGTAAACAATGAGTTATTTAAATACTATTCCACCAGAATCATTAATGAAAACACATATTAGGTGACAAGTAACGTCTTTGGATCAAATCTTTAAAATGTATTAAGAAAGTGTGAAGTATACCAGTAGGAGTTAGTTGTGTTTCACTTTCCATTCAAAACCACTTGGTTTATTGTTTTCAATAAATGTAATTACCTTTATTTTCTTTACAGGTATTGAAAGGTCAGCAGACATTTTCTCCAGCTGGTCATAGTCAGGATAACGATTTTCAGAGAAAAGTTTCTCCATAGCTCTGACTTGACTTGGAGCATATGATGTTCGTCCTCCGGGTGTCCTAGTATATGTTTTCGGGGTCGTGGGACTCAATTCAGGTGAAGCTCGTAGAGGACTGGAGCAACTGGATACACCACTTGATGACAGACTCTCAGCGGGTCTTGCTCTTCCATCCTCGCAATGAGGTGGACTTGGACTGGAATCTGAAAATGAAAGGATATTCCAGTAAGACTTGTATTTCATGCATCAATAAAGATATAAAATTAGACATGATAATATTGAAAACTCAAAATAGTTTTTAAGTAAATCATTTTATGCAACCTACCTATCTTACTGGGTTCGCTTGTCTTTTCCAATCCTGCATAAAGGTCACTATGTGGCTGATACATTCCTATGGGTGGATAGGATTGCAGTCTCGGGTGCTGTGCTGGCATCATGGTTGGGAGAAACATAGGATGGAATGGAAAATATCCACTTGGTGGTGGGGGAAGAGAAAAAGACGACAAATATGGACGAGGATATTCCGAGATAAGGGGAGGCTGATTGATAGATGACGTTTTTGGTAGCTCTGCTCCATTGCTGATATTCTCATCTTGAAATGAGTCCTTAGAGAGCGGTTCTTCTTTTATGGACGATCCAGCAACAGAATGGTTGGTATCGTCGAGGGCTATGTACAGAGCGTCTGTTCCACTGTCATCATGAAGACTGTTGTCTTCGCCTTTGCAAACGACTGGATCGGTAATGGTCAACTTTCAAAAAGTCTTGGCGAGGAAGTGAGAATGGTAATGCAGAGTGCAACGTCTTGTGTCTTAAATAGTCTCGCTGAATGGTATGTCCTCATGTTGTGACAGTGAGATTAACAATCAATCATGGCATGCCTAATAGATAGGATAAATGATTGAGGATAGAATTTGATGACAAACACTCTTTTCACAACAATGTGTTTTGGATAGACCAGCTTGTCTCTCTCATCAGTGTCAAAGCCTGAAAAGGATTAGCAGTAACAACACAACAGTTATAGTGTTTGTGTATATCATAGTGCGGTAGCAAATCACCATAGAGGAGGAAAATGAGCTGTGCTCATCTTCTTTTGAAAAGAGGAAGAAAACCTCGAAAGTTTTAGGCTAATAAGGTGTACAGTTCTACTTAGATCGACTGATAGTTAGATACTCATCTGTAATAAAGACGTCGTCTGAATATAAGCTCTTCCAAACTGTGATTAAATTTGTTCAAGTTAGAACAAGTTACCGATTTTTTTCGAATAATGATTGGGTAGGTAACGCTTTTATTTAATGTCAAGTCATTTGTGTTGATTGGTCTGTTACCTACAGTTTATGATATTAACAAATGCTTTTAATTATTATTTGTCCATGTTATCTGTTTTAATGTGTCTTTTGTCCCATGAAATCTTTGAGGATATACCTGTATTTGGTTTAAACGTATTTTTATTCATAGAGAATCTGGTTCGGTAAACAAGCAAAACTTTTGCTAATATTAATACCTCGCCAGCACATACATATAATAACAAACACACAAGAACTGGACATAAACATGACAAACTAAAGCATAATGATACCATGCGTACATGATTGTTGCTAATGAATTATTCTTTGCAGTTCCACTTCATTAATGATAAAGCTACGTTGTTCTTTATTGATGGAAACACGTTAATCTAAGATGCTTTTATCAAATGGAATGCATGCCAACAAGTAGGTCACCAATTTGGCCCCTTGCACCATGTGTATATCATGGTTCATTGTTTTATATTGTCTCATAAGCCAACGGTATGACTTGGTGATATGGTGTTATAATTGACAGTTTACTTGTAAGATATCACGCGACACGTATAATAAGTAAAAGATGTAATAGTTCTGTCTGTCTGCCTTGTATTGATTTCGGCTTGGGTCGTTCTTTTGTTAAGTTAGGGCAAGTTGATACCCCAATTCCTACAATAGAGAAGGTATGATTTTTTTGTGTAGAACCCTTTAATCAATTTGTAAATTGAGATGATAGATTCTGTTTTTATGTAGTCTACTTCTTGTATGTTGTCAATCTGTGTACATGAGTAGTAGTACTGACATTGTCACATCATCAGCTTTCTGGCAACAGGAAAATGATTAAGAAACGTGTAATTGTAGATATAGTTTATTCACATTGTATGAGCATATACAAACAATATATACAACAAGTTTTCGCACTAATTGATGCCTTTTTATTCTTAGCACTTTGATGATGTCATTAAACAGTTATTCAACACATGTATGGCTGGTATGGAGTCTGCATAGGATGCATAGCGTAGGGATGCATCATTGGAGATGTGATGGGAAGGGACATCATTGGAAAGCCAGGGAATCCATAAGCCGGAACGGGAGGGATCATGGTTGCCATGCCATTCATGGACACCTCAGGATATCTGGATTTGGTTCGTGCTCTCTTGTTCTGAAACCACATCTGAAAAGATAAACGATAGGAATTAGTAATGATGTTTCATATAACATATAGATTCATTAAATTGAAAATGAATTGGTAAACAATGAGTTATTTAAATACTATTCCACCAGAATCATTAATGAAAACACATATTAGGTGACAAGTAACGTCTTTGGATCAAATCTTTAAAATGTATTAAGAAAGTGTGAAGTATACCAGTAGGAGTTAGTTGTGTTTCACTTTCCATTCAAAACCACTTGGTTTATTGTTTTCAATAAATGTAATTACCTTTATTTTCTTTACAGGTATTGAAAGGTCAGCAGACATTTTCTCCAGCTGGTCATAGTCAGGATAACGATTTTCAGAGAAAAGTTTCTCCATAGCTCTGACTTGACTTGGAGCATATGATGTTCGTCCTCCGGGTGTCCTAGTATATGTTTTCGGGGTCGTGGGACTCAATTCAGGTGAAGCTCGTAGAGGACTGGAGCAACTGGATACACCACTTGATGACAGACTCTCAGCGGGTCTTGCTCTTCCATCCTCGCAATGAGGTGGACTTGGACTGGAATCTGAAAATGAAAGGATATTCCAGTAAGACTTGTATTTCATGCATCAATAAAGATATAAAATTAGACATGATAATATTGAAAACTCAAAATAGTTTTTAAGTAAATCATTTTATGCAACCTACCTATCTTACTGGGTTCGCTTGTCTTTTCCAATCCTGCATAAAGGTCACTATGTGGCTGATACATTCCTATGGGTGGATAGGATTGCAGTCTCGGGTGCTGTGCTGGCATCATGGTTGGGAGAAACATAGGATGGAATGGAAAATATCCACTTGGTGGTGGGGGAAGAGAAAAAGACGACAAATATGGACGAGGATATTCCGAGATAAGGGGAGGCTGATTGATAGATGACGTTTTTGGTAGCTCTGCTCCATTGCTGATATTCTCATCTTGAAATGAGTCCTTAGAGAGCGGTTCTTCTTTTATGGACGATCCAGCAACAGAATGGTTGGTATCGTCGAGGGCTATGTACAGAGCGTCTGTTCCACTGTCATCATGAAGACTGTTGTCTTCGCCTTTGCAAACGACTGGATCGGTAATGGTCATCTTTCAAAAAGTCTTGGCGAGGAAGTGAGAATGGTAATGCAGAGTGCAACGTCTTGTGTCTTAAATAGTCTCGCTGAATGGTATGTCCTCATGTTGTGACAGTGAGATTAACAATCAATCATGGCATGCCTAATAGATAGGATAAATGATTGAGGATAGAATTTGATGACAAACACTCTTTTCACAACAATGTGTTTTGGATAGACCAGCTTGTCTCTCTCATCAGTGTCAAAGCCTGAAAAGGATTAGCAGTAACAACACAACAGTTATAGTGTTTGTGTATATCATAGTGCGGTAGCAAATCACCATAGAGGAGGAAAATGAGCTGTGCTCATCTTCTTTTGAAAAGAGGAAGAAAACCTCGAAAGTTTTAGGCTAATAAGGTGTACAGTTCTACTTAGATCGACTGATAGTTAGATACTCATCTGTAATAAAGACGTCGTCTGAATATAAGCTCTTCCAAACTGTGATTAAATTTGTTCAAGTTAGAACAAGTTACCGATTTTTTTCGAATAATGATTGGGTAGGTAACGCTTTTATTTAATGTCAAGTCATTTGTGTTGATTGGTCTGTTACCTACAGTTTATGATATTAACAAATGCTTTTAATTATTATTTGTCCATGTTATCTGTTTTAATGTGTCTTTTGTCCCATGAAATCTTTGAGGATATACCTGTATTTGGTTTAAACGTATTTTTATTCATAGAGAATCTGGTTCGGTAAACAAGCAAAACTTTTGCTAATATTAATACCTCGCCAGCACATACATATAATAACAAACACACAAGAACTGGACATAAACATGACAAACTAAAGCATAATGATACCATGCGTACATGATTGTTGCTAATGAATTATTCTTTGCAGTTCCACTTCATTAATGATAAAGCTACGTTGTTCTTTATTGATGGAAACACGTTAATCTAAGATGCTTTTATCAAATGGAATGCATGCCAACAAGTAGGTCACCAATTTGGCCCCTTGCACCATGTGTATATCATGGTTCATTGTTTTATATTGTCTCATAAGCCAACGGTATGACTTGGTGATATGGTGTTATAATTGACAGTTTACTTGTAAGATATCACGCGACACGTATAATAAGTAAAAGATGTAATAGTTCTGTCTGTCTGCCTTGTATTGATTTCGGCTTGGGTCGTTCTTTTGTTAAGTTAGGGCAAGTTGATACCCCAATTCCTACAATAGAGAAGGTATGATTTTTTTGTGTAGAACCCTTTAATCAATTTGTAAATTGAGATGATAGATTCTGTTTTTATGTAGTCTACTTCTTGTATGTTGTCAATCTGTGTACATGAGTAGTAGTACTGACATTGTCACATCATCAGCTTTCTGGCAACAGGAAAATGATTAAGAAACGTGTAATTGTAGATATAGTTTATTCACATTGTATGAGCATATACAAACAATATATACAACAAGTTTTCGCACTAATTGATGCCTTTTTATTCTTAGCACTTTGATGATGTCATTAAACAGTTATTCAACACATGTATGGCTGGTATGGAGTCTGCATAGGATGCATAGCGTAGGGATGCATCATTGGAGATGTGATGGGAAGGGACATCATTGGAAAGCCAGGGAATCCATAAGCCGGAACGGGAGGGATCATGGTTGCCATGCCATTCATGGACACCTCAGGATATCTGGATTTGGTTCGTGCTCTCTTGTTCTGAAACCACATCTGAAAAGATAAACGATAGGAATTAGTAATGATGTTTCATATAACATATAGATTCATTAAATTGAAAATGAATTGGTAAACAATGAGTTATTTAAATACTATTCCACCAGAATCATTAATGAAAACACATATTAGGTGACAAGTAACGTCTTTGGATCAAATCTTTAAAATGTATTAAGAAAGTGTGAAGTATACCAGTAGGAGTTAGTTGTGTTTCACTTTCCATTCAAAACCACTTGGTTTATTGTTTTCAATAAATGTAATTACCTTTATTTTCTTTACAGGTATTGAAAGGTCAGCAGACATTTTCTCCAGCTGGTCATAGTCAGGATAACGATTTTCAGAGAAAAGTTTCTCCATAGCTCTGACTTGACTTGGAGCATATGATGTTCGTCCTCCGGGTGTCCTAGTATATGTTTTCGGGGTCGTGGGACTCAATTCAGGTGAAGCTCGTAGAGGACTGGAGCAACTGGATACACCACTTGATGACAGACTCTCAGCGGGTCTTGCTCTTCCATCCTCGCAATGAGGTGGACTTGGACTGGAATCTGAAAATGAAAGGATATTCCAGTAAGACTTGTATTTCATGCATCAATAAAGATATAAAATTAGACATGATAATATTGAAAACTCAAAATAGTTTTTAAGTAAATCATTTTATGCAACCTACCTATCTTACTGGGTTCGCTTGTCTTTTCCAATCCTGCATAAAGGTCACTATGTGGCTGATACATTCCTATGGGTGGATAGGATTGCAGTCTCGGGTGCTGTGCTGGCATCATGGTTGGGAGAAACATAGGATGGAATGGAAAATATCCACTTGGTGGTGGGGGAAGAGAAAAAGACGACAAATATGGACGAGGATATTCCGAGATAAGGGGAGGCTGATTGATAGATGACGTTTTTGGTAGCTCTGCTCCATTGCTGATATTCTCATCTTGAAATGAGTCCTTAGAGAGCGGTTCTTCTTTTATGGACGATCCAGCAACAGAATGGTTGGTATCGTCGAGGGCTATGTACAGAGCGTCTGTTCCACTGTCATCATGAAGACTGTTGTCTTCGCCTTTGCAAACGACTGGATCGGTAATGGTCATCTTTCAAAAAGTCTTGGCGAGGAAGTGAGAATGGTAATGCAGAGTGCAACGTCTTGTGTCTTAAATAGTCTCGCTGAATGGTATGTCCTCATGTTGTGACAGTGAGATTAACAATCAATCATGGCATGCCTAATAGATAGGATAAATGATTGAGGATAGAATTTGATGACAAACACTCTTTTCACAACAATGTGTTTTGGATAGACCAGCTTGTCTCTCTCATCAGTGTCAAAGCCTGAAAAGGATTAGCAGTAACAACACAACAGTTATAGTGTTTGTGTATATCATAGTGCGGTAGCAAATCACCATAGAGGAGGAAAATGAGCTGTGCTCATCTTCTTTTGAAAAGAGGAAGAAAACCTCGAAAGTTTTAGGCTAATAAGGTGTACAGTTCTACTTAGATCGACTGATAGTTAGATACTCATCTGTAATAAAGACGTCGTCTGAATATAAGCTCTTCCAAACTGTGATTAAATTTGTTCAAGTTAGAACAAGTTACCGATTTTTTTCGAATAATGATTGGGTAGGTAACGCTTTTATTTAATGTCAAGTCATTTGTGTTGATTGGTCTGTTACCTACAGTTTATGATATTAACAAATGCTTTTAATTATTATTTGTCCATGTTATCTGTTTTAATGTGTCTTTGGCCCATGAAATCTTTGAGGATATACCTGTATTTGGTTTAAACGTATTTTTATTCATAGAGAATCTGGTTCGGTAAACAAGCAAAACTTTTGCTAATATTAATACCTCGCCAGCACATACATATAATAACAAACACACAAGAACTGGACATAAACATGACAAACTAAAGCATAATGATACCATGCGTACATGATTGTTGCTAATGAATTATTCTTTGCAGTTCCACTTCATTAATGATAAAGCTACGTTGTTCTTTATTGATGGAAACACGTTAATCTAAGATGCTTTTATCAAATGGAATGCATGCCAACAAGTAGGTCACCAATTTGGCCCCTTGCACCATGTGTATATCATGGTTCATTGTTTTATATTGTCTCATAAGCCAACGGTATGACTTGGTGATATGGTGTTATAATTGACAGTTTACTTGTAAGATATCACGCGACACGTATAATAAGTAAAAGATGTAATAGTTCTGTCTGTCTGCCTTGTATTGATTTCGGCTTGGGTCGTTCTTTTGTTAAGTTAGGGCAAGTTGATACCCCAATTCCTACAATAGAGAAGGTATGATTTTTTTGTGTAGAACCCTTTAATCAATTTGTAAATTGAGATGATAGATTCTGTTTTTATGTAGTCTACTTCTTGTATGTTGTCAATCTGTGTACATGAGTAGTAGTACTGACATTGTCACATCATCAGCTTTCTGGCAACAGGAAAATGATTAAGAAACGTGTAATTGTAGATATAGTTTATTCACATTGTATGAGCATACACAAACAATATATACAACAAGTTTTCGCACTAATTGATGCCTTTTTATTCTTAGCACTTTGATGATGTCATTAAACAGTTATTCAACACATGTATGGCTGGTATGGAGTCTGCATAGGATGCATAGCGTAGGGATGCATCATTGGAGATGTGATGGGAAGGGACATCATTGGAAAGCCAGGGAATCCATAAGCCGGAACGGGAGGGATCATGGTTGCCATGCCATTCATGGACACCTCAGGATATCTGGATTTGGTTCGTGCTCTCTTGTTCTGAAACCACACCTGAAAAGATAAACGATATGAATTAGTAATGATGTTTCATATAACATATAGATTCATTAAGTTGAAAATGAATTGGTAAACAATGAGTTATTTAAATACTATTCCACCAGAATCATTAATGAAAACACATATTAGGTGACAAGTAACGTCTTTGGATCAAATCTTTAAAATGTATTAAGAAAGTGTGAAGTATACCAGTAGGAGTTAGTTGTGTTTCACTTTCCATTCAAAACCACTTGGTTTATTGTTTTCAATAAATGTAATTACCTTTATTTTCTTTACAGGTATTGAAAGGTCAGCAGACAGTTTCTCCAGCTGGTCATAGTCAGGATAACGATTTTCAGAGAAAAGTTTCTCCATAGCTCTGACTTGACTTGGAGCATATGATGTTCGTCCTCCGGGTGTCCTAGTATATGTTTTCGGGGTCGTGGGACTCAATTCAGGTGAAGCTCGTAGAGGACTGGAGCAACTGGATACACCACTTGATGACAGACTCTCAGCGGGACTTGCTCTTCCATCCTCGCAATGAGGTGGACTTGGACTGGAATCTGAAAATGAAAGGATATTCCAGTAAGACTTGTATTTCATGCATCAATTAAGATATAAAATTAGACATGATAATATTGAAAACTCAAAATAGTTTTTAAGTAAATCATTTTATGCAACCTACCTATCTTACTGGGTTCGCTTGTCTTTTCCAATCCTGCATAAAGGTCACTATGTGGCTGATACATTCCTATGGGTGGATAGGATTGCAGTCTCGGGTGCTGTGCTGGCATCATGGTTGGGAGAAACATAGGATGGAATGGAAAATATCCACTTGGTGGTGGGGGAAGAGAAAAAGACGACAAATATGGACGAGGATATTCCGAGATAAGGGGAGGCTGATTGATAGATGACGTTTTTGGTAGCTCTGCTCCATTGCTGATATTCTCATCTTGAAATGAGTCCTTAGAGAGCGGTTCTTCTTTTATGGACGATCCAGCAACAGAATGGTTGGTATCGTCGAGGGCTATGTACAGAGCGTCTGTTCCACTGTCATCATGAAGACTGTTGTCTTCGCCTTTGCAAACGACTGGATCGGTAATGGTCATCTTTCAAAAAGTCTTGGCGAGGAAGTGAGAATGGTAATGCAGAGTGCAACGTCTTGTGTCTTAAATAGTCTCGCTGAATGGTATGTCCTCATGTTGTGACAGTGAGATTAACAATCAATCATGGCATGCCTAATAGATAGGATAAATGATTGAGGATAGAATTTGATGACAAACACTCTTTTCACAACAATGTGTTTTGGATAGACCAGCTTGTCTCTCTCATCAGTGTCAAAGCCTGAAAAGGATTAGCAGTAACAACACAACAGTTATAGTGTTTGTGTATATCATAGTGCGGTAGCAAATCACCATAGAGGAGGAAAATGAGCTGTGCTCATCTTCTTTTGAAAAGAGGAAGAAAACCTCGAAAGTTTTAGGCTAATAAGGTGTACAGTTCTACTTAGATCGACTGATAGTTAGATACTCATCTGTAATAAAGACGTCGTCTGAATATAAGCTCTTCCAAACTGTGATTAAATTTGTTCAAGTTAGAACAAGTTACCGATTTTTTTCGAATAATGATTGGGTAGGTAACGCTTTTATTTAATGTCAAGTCATTTGTGTTGATTGGTCTGTTACCTACAGTTTATGATATTAACAAATGCTTTTAATTATTATTTGTCCATGTTATCTGTTTTAATGTGTCTTTTGTCCCATGAAATCTTTGAGGATATACCTGTATTTGGTTTAAACGTATTTTTATTCATAGAGAATCTGGTTCGGTAAAGAAGCAAAACTTTTGCTAATATTAATACCTCGCCAGCACATACATATAATAACAAACACACAAGAACTGGACATAAACATGACAAACTAAAGCATAATGATACCATGCGTACATGATTGTTGCTAATGAATTATTCTTTGCAGTTCCACTTCATTAATGATAAAGCTACGTTGTTCTTTATTGATGGAAACACGTTAATCTAAGATGCTTTTATCAAATGGAATGCATGCCAACAAGTAGGTCACCAATTTGGCCCCTTGCACCATGTGTATATCATGGTTCATTGTTTTATATTGTCTCATAAGCCAACGGTATGACTTGGTGATATGGTGTTATAATTGACAGTTTACTTGTAAGATATCACGCGACACGTATAATAAGTAAAAGATGTAATAGTTCTGTCTGTCTGCCTTGTATTGATTTCGGCTTGGGTCGTTCTTTTGTTAAGTTAGGGCAAGTTGATACCCCAATTCCTACAATAGAGAAGGTATGATTTTTTGTGTAGAACCCTTTAATCAATTTGTAAATTGAGATGATAGATTCTGTTTTTATGTAGTCTACTTCTTGTATGTTGTCAATCTGTGTACATGAGTAGTAGTACTGACATTGTCACATCATCAGCTTTCTGGCAACAGGAAAATGATTAAGAAACGTGTAATTGTAGATATAGTTTATTCACATTGTATGAGCATATACAAACAATATATACAACAAGTTTTCGCACTAATTGATGCCTTTTTATTCTTAGCACTTTGATGATGTCATTAAACAGTTATTCAACACATGTATGGCTGGTATGGAGTCTGCATAGGATGCATAGCGTAGGGATGCATCATTGGAGATATGATGGGAAGGGACATCATTGGAAAGCCAGGGAATCCATAAGCCGGAACGGGAGGGATCATGGTTGCCATGCCATTCATGGACACCTCAGGATATCTGGATTTGGTTCGTGCTCTCTTGTTCTGAAACCACACCTGAAAAGATAAACGATAGGAATTAGTAATGATGTTTCATATAACATATAGATTCATTAAATTGAAAATGAATTGGTAAACAATGAGTTATTTAAATACTATTCCACCAGAATCATTAATGAAAACACATATTAGGTGACAAGTAACGTCTTTGGATCAAATCTTTAAAATGTATTAAGAAAGTGTGAAGTATACCAGTAGGAGTTAGTTGTGTTTCACTTTCCATTCAAAACCACTTGGTTTATTGTTTTCAATAAATGTAATTACCTTTATTTTCTTTACAGGTATTGAAAGGTCAGCAGACATTTTCTCCAGCTGGTCATAGTCAGGATAACGATTTTCAGAGAAAAGTTTCTCCATAGCTCTGACTTGACTTGGAGCATATGATGTTCGTCCTCCGGGTGTCCTAGTATATGTTTTCGGGGTCGTGGGACTCAATTCAGGTGAAGCTCGTAGAGGACTGGAGCAACTGGATACACCACTTGATGACAGACTCTCAGCGGGACTTGCTCTTCCATCCTCGCAATGAGGTGGACTTGGACTGGAATCTGAAAATGAAAGCATATTCCAGTAAGACTTGTATTTCATGCATCAATAAAGATATAAAATTAGACATGATAATATTGAAAACTCAAAAAAGGTTTTTAAGTAAATCATTTTATGCAACCTACCTATCTTACTGGGTTCGCTTGTCTTTTCCAATCCTGCATAAAGGTCACTATGTGGCTGATACATTCCTATGGGTGGATAGGATTGCAGTCTCGGGTGCTGTGCTGGCATCATGGTTGGGAGAAACATAGGATGAAATGGAAAATATCCACTTGGTGGTGGGGGAAGAGAAAAAGACGACAAATATGGACGAGGATATTCCGAGATAAGGGGAGGCTGATTGATAGATGACGTTTTTGGTAGCTCTGCTCCATTGCTGATATTCTCATCTTGAAATGAGTCCTTAGAGAGCGGTTCTTCTTTTATGGACGATCCAGCAACAGAATGGTTGGTATCGTCGAGGGCTATGTACAGAGCGTCTGTTCCACTGTCATCATGAAGACTGTTGTCTTCGCCTTTGCAAACGACTGGATCGGTAATGGTTATCTTTCAAAAAGCCTTGGCGAGGAAGTGAGAATGTTAATGCAGAGTGCAACGTCTTGTGTCTTAAATAGTCTCGCTGAATGGTATGTCCTCATGTTGTGACAGTGAGATTAACAATCAATCATGGCATGCCTAATAGATAGGATAAATGATTGAGGATAGAATTTGATGACAAAAACTCTTTTCACAACAATGTGTTTTGGATAGACCAGCTTGTCTCTCTCATCAGTGTCAAAGCCTGAAAAGGATTAGCAGTAACAACACAACAGTTATAGTGTTTGTGTATATCATAGTGCGGTAGCAAATCACCATAGAGGAGGAAAATGAGCTGTGCTCATCTTCTTTTGAAAAGAGGAAGAAAACCTCGAAAGTTTTAGGCTAATAAGGTGTACAGTTCTACTTAGATCGACTGATAGTTAGATACTCATCTGTAATAAAGACGTCGTCTGAATATAAGCTCCTCCAAACTGTGATTAAATTTGTTCAAGTTAGAACAAGTTACCGATTTTTTTCGAATAATGATTGGGTAGGTAACGCTTTTATTTAATGTCAAGTCATTTGTGTTGATTGGTCTGTTACCTACAGTTTATGATATTGACAAATGCTTTTAATTATTATTTGTCCATGTTATCTGTTTTAATGTGTCTTTTGTCCCATGAAATCTTTGAGGATATACCTGTATTTGGTTTAAACGTATTTTTATTCATAGAGAATCTGGTTCGGTAAACAAGCAAAACTTTTACTTATATTAATACCTCGCCAGCACATTCATATAATAACAAACACACAAGAACTGGACATAAACATGACAAACTAAAGCATAATGATACCATGCGTACATGATTGTTGCTTATGAATTATTCTTTGCAGTTCCACTTCATTAATGATACAGCTACGTTGTTCTTTAGTGATGGAAACACGTTAATCTAAGATGCTTTTATCAAATGGAATGCATGCCAACAAGTATGTCACCAAATTGGCCCCTTGCACCATGTGTATATCATGGTTCATTGTTTTATATTGTCTCATAAGCCAACGGTATGACTTGGTGATATGGTGTTATAATTGACAGTTTACTTGTAAGATATCACGTGACACGTATAATAAGTAAAACATGTAATAGTTCTGTCTGTCTGCCTTGTATTGATTTCGGCTTGGGTCGTTCTTTTGTTAAGTTAGGGCAAGTTGATACCCCAATTCCTACAATAGAGAAGGTATGATTTTTTGTGTAGAACCCTTTAATCAATTTGTAAATTGAGATGATAGATTCTGTTTTTATGTAGTCTACTTCTTGTATGTTGTCAATCTGTGTACATGAGTAGTAGTACTGACATTGTCACATCATCAGCTTTCTGGCAACAGGAAAATGATTAAGAAACGTGTAATTGTAGATATAGTTTATTCACATTGTATGAGCATATACAAACAATATATACAACAAGTTTTCGCACTAATTGATGCCTTTTTATTCTTAGCACTTTGATGATGTCATTAAACAGTTATTCAACACATGTATGGCTGGTATGGAGTCTGCATAGGATGCATAGCGTAGGGATGCATCATTGGAGATATGATGGGAAGGGACATCATTGGAAAGCCAGGGAATCCATAAGCCGGAACGGGAGGGATCATGGTTGCCATGCCATTCATGGACACCTCAGGATATCTGGATTTGGTTCGTGCTCTCTTGTTCTGAAACCACACCTGAAAAGATAAACGATAGGAATTAGTAATGATGTTTCATATAACATATAGATTCATTAAATTGAAAATGAATTGGTAAACAATGAGTTATTTAAATACTATTCCACCAGAATCATTAATGAAAACACATATTAGGTGACAAGTAACGTCTTTGGATCAAATCTTTAAAATGTATTAAGAAAGTGTGAAGTATACCAGTAGGAGTTAGTTGTGTTTCACTTTCCATTCAAAACCACTTGGTTTATTGTTTTCAATAAATGTAATTACCTTTATTTTCTTTACAGGTATTGAAAGGTCAGCAGACATTTTCTCCAGCTGGTCATAGTCAGGATAACGATTTTCAGAGAAAAGTTTCTCCATAGCTCTGACTTGACTTGGAGCATATGATGTTCGTCCTCCGGGTGTCCTAGTATATGTTTTCGGGGTCGTGGGACTCAATTCAGGTGAAGCTCGTAGAGGACTGGAGCAACTGGATACACCACTTGATGACAGACTCTCAGCGGGACTTGCTCTTCCATCCTCGCAATGAGGTGGACTTGGACTGGAATCTGAAAATGAAAGCATATTCCAGTAAGACTTGTATTTCATGCATCAATAAAGATATAAAATTAGACATGATAATATTGAAAACTCAAAAAAGGTTTTTAAGTAAATCATTTTATGCAACCTACCTATCTTACTGGGTTCGCTTGTCTTTTCCAATCCTGCATAAAGGTCACTATGTGGCTGATACATTCCTATGGGTGGATAGGATTGCAGTCTCGGGTGCTGTGCTGGCATCATGGTTGGGAGAAACATAGGATGGAATGGAAAATATCCACTTGGTGGTGGGGGAAGAGAAAAAGACGACAAATATGGACGAGGATATTCCGAGATAAGGGGAGGCTGATTGATAGATGACGTTTTTGGTAGCTCTGCTCCATTGCTGATATTCTCATCTTGAAATGAGTCCTTAGAGAGCGGTTCTTCTTTTATGGACGATCCAGCAACAGAATGGTTGGTATCGTCGAGGGCTATGTACAGAGCGTCTGTTCCACTGTCATCATGAAGACTGTTGTCTTCGCCTTTGCAAACGACTGGATCGGTAATGGTTATCTTTCAAAAAGCCTTGGCGAGGAAGTGAGAATGTTAATGCAGAGTGCAACGTCTTGTGTCTTAAATAGTCTCGCTGAATGGTATGTCCTCATGTTGTGACAGTGAGATTAACAATCAATCATGGCATGCCTAATAGATAGGATAAATGATTGAGGATAGAATTTGATGACAAAAACTCTTTTCACAACAATGTGTTTTGGATAGACCAGCTTGTCTCTCTCATCAGTGTCAAAGCCTGAAAAGGATTAGCAGTAACAACACAACAGTTATAGTGTTTGTGTATATCATAGTGCGGTAGCAAATCACCATAGAGGAGGAAAATGAGCTGTGCTCATCTTCTTTTGAAAAGAGGAAGAAAACCTCGAAAGTTTTAGGCTAATAAGGTGTACAGTTCTACTTAGATCGACTGATAGTTAGATACTCATCTGTAATAAAGACGTCGTCTGAATATAAGCTCCTCCAAACTGTGATTAAATTTGTTCAAGTTAGAACAAGTTACCGATTTTTTTCGAATAATGATTGGGTAGGTAACGCTTTTATTTAATGTCAAGTCATTTGTGTTGATTGGTCTGTTACCTACAGTTTATGATATTGACAAATGCTTTTAATTATTATTTGTCCATGTTATCTGTTTTAATGTGTCTTTTGTCCCATGAAATCTTTGAGGATATACCTGTATTTGGTTTAAACGTATTTTTATTCATAGAGAATCTGGTTCGGTAAACAAGCAAAACTTTTACTTATATTAATACCTCGCCAGCACATTCATATAATAACAAACACACAAGAACTGGACATAAACATGACAAACTAAAGCATAATGATACCATGCGTACATGATTGTTGCTTATGAATTATTCTTTGCAGTTCCACTTCATTAATGATACAGCTACGTTGTTCTTTAGTGATGGAAACACGTTAATCTAAGATGCTTTTATCAAATGGAATGCATGCCAACAAGTATGTCACCAAATTGGCCCCTTGCACCATGTGTATATCATGGTTCATTGTTTTATATTGTCTCATAAGCCAACGGTATGACTTGGTGATATGGTGTTATAATTGACAGTTTACTTGTAAGATATCACGTGACACGTATAATAAGTAAAACATGTAATAGTTCTGTCTGTCTGCCTTGTATTGATTTCGGCTTGGGTCGTTCTTTTGTTAAGTTAGGGCAAGTTGATACCCCAATTCCTACAATAGAGAAGGTATGATTTTTTGTGTAGAACCCTTTAATCAATTTGTAAATTGAGATGATAGATTCTGTTTTTATGTAGTCTACTTCTTGTATGTTGTCAATCTGTGTACATGAGTAGTAGTACTGACATTGTCACATCATCAGCTTTCTGGCAACAGGAAAATGATTAAGAAACGTGTAATTGTAGATATAGTTTATTCACATTGTATGAGCATACACAAACAATATATACAACAAGTTTTCGCACTAATTGATGCCTTTTTATTCTTAGCACTTTGATGATGTCATTAAACAGTTATTCAACACATGTATGGCTGGTATGGAGTCTGCATAGGATGCATAGCGTAGGGATGCATCATTGGAGATGTGATGGGAAGGGACATCATTGGAAAGCCAGGGAATCCATAAGCCGGAACGGGAGGGATCATGGTTGCCATGCCATTCATGGACACCTCAGGATATCTGGATTTGGTTCGTGCTCTCTTGTTCTGAAACCACACCTGAAAAGATAAACGATAGGAATTAGTAATGATGTTTCATATAACATATAGATTCATTAAATTGAAAATGAATTGGTAAACAATGAGTTATTTAAATACTATTCCACCAGAATCATTAATGAAAACACATATTAGGTGACAAGTAACGTCTTTGGATCAAATCTTTAAAATGTATTAAGAAAGTGTGAAGTATACCAGTAGGAGTTAGTTGTGTTTCACTTTCCATTCAAAACCACTTGGTTTATTGTTTTCAATAAATGTAATTACCTTTATTTTCTTTACAGGTATTGAAAGGTCAGCAGACAGTTTCTCCAGCTGGTCATAGTCAGGATAACGATTTTCAGAGAAAAGTTTCTCCATAGCTCTGACTTGACTTGGAGCATATGATGTTCGTCCTCCGGGTGTCCTAGTATATGTTTTCGGGGTCGTGGGAATCAATTCAGGTGAAGCTCGTAGAGGACTGGAGCAACTGGATACACCACTTGATGACAGACTCTCAGCGGGACTTGCTCTTCCATCCTCGCAATGAGGTGGACTTGGACTGGAATCTGAAAATGAAAGGATATTCCAGTAAGACTTGTATTTCATGCATCAATAAAGATATAAAATTAGACATGATAATATTGAAAACTCAAAATAGTTTTTTAATGTAAATCATTTTATGCAACCTACCTATCTTACTGGGTTCGCTTGTCTTTTCCAATCCTGCATAAAGGTCACTATGTGGCTGATACATTCCTATGGGTGGATAGGATTGCAGTCTCGGGTGCTGTGCTGCCATCATGGTTGGGAGAAACATAGGATGGAATGGAAAATATCCACTTGGTGGTGGGGGAAGAGAAAAAGACGACAAATATGGACGAGGATATTCCGAGATAAGGGGAGGCTGATTGATAGATGACGTTTTTGGTAGCTCTGCTCCATTGCTGATATTCTCATCTTGAAATGAGTCCTTAGAGAGCTGTTCTTCTTTTATGGACGATCCAGCAACAGAATGGTTGGTATCGTCGAGGGCTATGTACAGAGCGTCTGTTCCACTGTCATCATGAAGACTGTTGTCTTCGCCTTTGCAAACGACTGGATCGGTAATGGTTATCTTTCAAAAAGCCTTGGCGAGGAAGTGAGAATGTTAATGCAGAGTGCAACGTCTTGTGTCTTAAATAGTCTCGCTGAATGGTATGTCCTCATGTTGTGACAGTGAGATTAACAATCAATCATGGCATGCCTAATAGATAGGATAAATGATTGAGGATAGAATTTGATGACAAAAACTCTTTTCACAACAATGTGTTTTGGATAGACCAGCTTGTCTCTCTCATCAGTGTCAAAGCCTGAAAAGGATTAGCAGTAACAACACAACAGTTATAGTGTTTGTGTATATCATAGTGCGGTAGCAAATCACCATAGAGGAGGAAAATGAGCTGTGCTCATCTTCTTTTGAAAAGAGGAAGAAAACCTCGAAAGTTTTAGGCTAATAAGGTGTACAGTTCTACTTAGATCGACTGATAGTTAGATACTCATCTGTAATAAAGACGTCGTCTGAATATAAGCTCCTCCAAACTGTGATTAAATTTGTTCAAGTTAGAACAAGTTACCGATTTTTTTCGAATAATGATTGGGTAGGTAACGCTTTTATTTAATGTCAAGTCATTTGTGTTGATTGGTCTGTTACCTACAGTTTATGATATTGACAAATGCTTTTAATTATTATTTGTCCATGTTATCTGTTTTAATGTGTCTTTTGTCCCATGAAATCTTTGAGGATATACCTGTATTTGGTTTAAACGTATTTTTATTCATAGAGAATCTGGTTCGGTAAACAAGCAAAACTTTTACTTATATTAATACCTCGCCAGCACATTCATATAATAACAAACACACAAGAACTGGACATAAACATGACAAACTAAAGCATAATGATACCATGCGTACATGATTGTTGCTTATGAATTATTCTTTGCAGTTCCACTTCATTAATGATACAGCTACGTTGTTCTTTAGTGATGGAAACACGTTAATCTAAGATGCTTTTATCAAATGGAATGCATGCCAACAAGTATGTCACCAAATTGGCCCCTTGCACCATGTGTATATCATGGTTCATTGTTTTATATTGTCTCATAAGCCAACGGTATGACTTGGTGATATGGTGTTATAATTGACAGTTTACTTGTAAGATATCACGTGACACGTATAATAAGTAAAACATGTAATAGTTCTGTCTGTCTGCCTTGTATTGATTTCGGCTTGGGTCGTTCTTTTGTTAAGTTAGGGCAAGTTGATACCCCAATTCCTACAATAGAGAAGGTATGATTTTTTGTGTAGAACCCTTTAATCAATTTGTAAATTGAGATGATAGATTCTGTTTTTATGTAGTCTACTTCTTGTATGTTGTCAATCTGTGTACATGAGTAGTAGTACTGACATTGTCACATCATCAGCTTTCTGGCAACAGGAAAATGATTAAGAAACGTGTAATTGTAGATATAGTTTATTCACATTGTATGAGCATATACAAACAATATATACAACAAGTTTTCGCACTAATTGATGCCTTTTTATTCTTAGCACTTTGATGATGTCATTAAACAGTTATTCAACACATGTATGGCTGGTATGGAGTCTGCATAGGATGCATAGCGTAGGGATGCATCATTGGAGATATGATGGGAAGGGACATCATTGGAAAGCCAGGGAATCCATAAGCCGGAACGGGAGGGATCATGGTTGCCATGCCATTCATGGACACCTCAGGATATCTGGATTTGGTTCGTGCTCTCTTGTTCTGAAACCACACCTGAAAAGATAAACGATAGGAATTAGTAATGATGTTTCATATAACATATAGATTCATTAAATTGAAAATGAATTGGTAAACAATGAGTTATTTAAATACTATTCCACCAGAATCATTAATGAAAACACATATTAGGTGACAAGTAACGTCTTTGGATCAAATCTTTAAAATGTATTAAGAAAGTGTGAAGTATACCAGTAGGAGTTAGTTGTGTTTCACTTTCCATTCAAAACCACTTGGTTTATTGTTTTCAATAAATGTAATTACCTTTATTTTCTTTACAGGTATTGAAAGGTCAGCAGACATTTTCTCCAGCTGGTCATAGTCAGGATAACGATTTTCAGAGAAAAGTTTCTCCATAGCTCTGACTTGACTTGGAGCATATGATGTTCGTCCTCCGGGTGTCCTAGTATATGTTTTCGGGGTCGTGGGACTCAATTCAGGTGAAGCTCGTAGAGGACTGGAGCAACTGGATACACCACTTGATGACAGACTCTCAGCGGGACTTGCTCTTCCATCCTCGCAATGAGGTGGACTTGGACTGGAATCTGAAAATGAAAGCATATTCCAGTAAGACTTGTATTTCATGCATCAATAAAGATATAAAATTAGACATGATAATATTGAAAACTCAAAAAAGGTTTTTAAGTAAATCATTTTATGCAACCTACCTATCTTACTGGGTTCGCTTGTCTTTTCCAATCCTGCATAAAGGTCACTATGTGGCTGATACATTCCTATGGGTGGATAGGATTGCAGTCTCGGGTGCTGTGCTGGCATCATGGTTGGGAGAAACATAGGATGGAATGGAAAATATCCACTTGGTGGTGGGGGAAGAGAAAAAGACGACAAATATGGACGAGGATATTCCGAGATAAGGGGAGGCTGATTGATAGATGACGTTCTTGGTAGCTCTGCTCCATTGCTGATATTCTCATCTTGAAATGAGTCCTTAGAGAGCTGTTCTTCTTTCATGGACGATCCAGCAACAGAATGGTTGGTATCGTCGAGGGCTATGTACAGAGCGTCTGTTCCACTGTCATCATGAAGACTGTTGTCTTCGCCTTTGCAAACGACTGGGTCGGTAATGGTCATCTTTCAAAAAGCCTTGGCGAGGAAGTGAGAATGTTAATGCAGAGTGCAACGTCTTGTGTCTTAAATAGTCTCGCTGAATGGTATGTCCTCATGTTGTGACAGTGAGATTAACAATCAATCATGGCATGCCTAATAGATAGGATAAATGATTGAGGATAGAATTTGATGACAAAAACTCTTTTCACAACAATGTGTTTTGGATAGACCAGCTTGTCTCTCTCATCAGTGTCAAAGCCTGAAAAGGATTAGCAGTAACAACACAACAGTTATAGTGTTTGTGTATATCATAGTGCGGTAGCAAATCACCATAGAGGAGGAAAATGAGCTGTGCTCATCTTCTTTTGAAAAGAGGAAGAAAACCTCGCAAGTTTTAGGCTAATAAGGTGTACAGTTCTACTTAGATCGACTGATAGTTAGATACTCATCTGTAATAAAGACGTCGTCTGAATATAAGCTCTTCCAAACTGTGATTAAATTTGTTCAAGTTAGAACAAGTTACCGATTTTTTTCGAATAATGATTGGGTAGGTAACGCTTTTATTTAATGTCAAGTCATTTGTGTTGATTGGTCTGTTACCTACAGTTTATGATATTAACAAATGCTTTTAATTATTATTTGTCCATGTTATCTGTTTTAATGTGTCTTTTGTCCCATGAAATCTTTGAGGATATACCTGTATTTGGTTTAAACGTATTTTTATTCATAGAGAATCTGGTTCGGTAAACAAGCAAAACTTTTGCTAATATTAATACCTCGCCAGCACATACATATAATAACAAACACACAAGAACTGGACATAAACATGACAAACTAAAGCATAATGATACCATGCGTACATGATTGTTGCTTATGAATTATTCTTTGCAGTTCCACTTCATTAATGATAAAGCTACGTTGTTCTTTATTGATGGAAACACGTTAATCTAAGATGCTTTTATCAAATGGAATGCATGCCAACAAGTAGGTCACCAATTTGGCCCCTTGCACCATGTGTATATCATGGTTCATTGTTTTATATTGTCTCATAAGCCAACGGTATGACTTGGTGATATGGTGTTATAATTGACAGTTTACTTGTAAGATATCACGCGACACGTATAATAAGTAAAAGATGTAATAGTTCTGTCTGTCTGCCTTGTATTGATTTCGGCTTGGGTCGTTCTTTTGTTAAGTTAGGGCAAGTTGATACCCCAATTCCTACAATAGAGAAGGTATGATTTTTTGTGTAGAACCCTTTAATCAATTTGTAAATTGAGATGATAGATTCTGTTTTTATGTAGTCTACTTCTTGTATGTTGTCAATCTGTGTACATGAGTAGTAGTACTGACATTGTCACATCATCAGCTTTCTGGCAACAGGAAAATGATTAAGAAACGTGTAATTGTAGATATAGTTTATTCACATTGTATGAGCATATACAAACAATATATACAACAAGTTTTCGCACTAATTGATGCCTTTTTATTCTTAGCACTTTGATGATGTCATTAAACAGTTATTCAACACATGTATGGCTGGTATGGAGTCTGCATAGGATGCATAGCGTAGGGATGCATCATTGGAGATGTGATGGGAAGGGACATCATTGGAAAGCCAGGGAATCCATAAGCCGGAACGGGAGGGATCATGGTTGCCATGCCATTCATGGACACCTCAGGATATCTGGATTTGGTTCGTGCTCTCTTGTTCTGAAACCACACCTGAAAAGATAAACGATAGGAATTAGTAATGATGTTTCATATAACATATAGATTCATTAAATTGAAAATGAATTGGTAAACAATGAGTTATTTAAATACTATTCCACCAGAATCATTAATGAAAACACATATTAGGTGACAAGTAACGTCTTTGGATCAAATCTTTAAAATGTATTAAGAAAGTGTGAAGTATACCAGTAGGAGTTAGTTGTGTTTCACTTTCCATTCAAAACCACTTGGTTTATTGTTTTCAATAAATGTAATTACCTTTATTTTCTTTACAGGTATTGAAAGGTCAGCAGACAGTTTCTCCAGCTGGTCATAGTCAGGATAACGATTTTCAGAGAAAAGTTTCTCCATAGCTCTGACTTGACTTGGAGCATATGATGTTCGTCCTCCGGGTGTCCTAGTATATGTTTTCGGGGTCGTGGGAATCAATTCAGGTGAAGCTCGTAGAGGACTGGAGCAACTGGATACACCACTTGATGACAGACTCTCAGCGGGACTTGCTCTTCCATCCTCGCAATGAGGTGGACTTGGACTGGAATCTGAAAATGAAAGGATATTCCAGTAAGACTTGTATTTCATGCATCAATAAAGATATAAAATTAGACATGATAATATTGAAAACTCAAAATAGTTTTTAAGTAAATCATTTTATGCAACCTACCTATCTTACTGGGTTCGCTTGTCTTTTCCAATCCTGCATAAAGGTCACTATGTGGCTGATACATTCCTATGGGTGGATAGGATTGCAGTCTCGGGTGCTGTGCTGCCATCATTGTTGGGAGAAACATAGGATGGAATGGAAAATATCCACTTGGTGGTGGGGGAAGAGAAAAAGACGACAAATATGGACGAGGATATTCCGAGATAAGGGGAGGCTGATTGATAGATGACGTTCTTGGTAGCTCTGCTCCATTGCTGATATTCTCATCTTGAAATGAGTCCTTAGAGAGCTGTTCTTCTTTCATGGACGATCCAGCAACAGAATGGTTGGTATCGTCGAGGGCTATGTACAGAGCGTCTGTTCCACTGTCATCATGAAGACTGTTGTCTTCGCCTTTGCAAACGACTGGATCGGTAATGGTCATCTTTCAAAAAGTCTTGGCGAGGAAGTGAGAATGGTAATGCAGAGTGCAACGTCTTGTGTCTTAAATAGTCTCGCTGAATGGTATGTCCTCATGTTGTGACAGTGAGATTAACAATCAATCATGGCATGCCTAATAGATAGGATAAATGATTGAGGATAGAATTTGATGACAAAAACTCTTTTCACAACAATGTGTTTTGGATAGACCAGCTTGTCTCTCTCATCAGTGTCAAAGCCTGAAAAGGATTAGCAGTAACAACACAACAGTTATAGTGTTTGTGTATATCATAGTGCGGTAGCAAATCACCATAGAGGAGGAAAATGAGCTGTGCTCATCTTCTTTTGAAAAGAGGAAGAAAACCTCGCAAGTTTTAGGCTAATAAGGTGTACAGTTCTACTTAGATCGACTGATAGTTAGATACTCATCTGTAATAAAGACGTCGTCTGAATATAAGCTCCTCCAAACTGTGATTAAATTTGTTCAAGTTAGAACAAGTTACCGATTTTTTTCGAATAATGATTGGGTAGGTAACGCTTTTATTTAATGTCAAGTCATTTGTGTTGATTGGTCTGTTACCTACAGTTTATGATATTGACAAATGCTTTTAATTATTATTTGTCCATGTTATCTGTTTTAATGTGTCTTTTGTCCCATGAAATCTTTGAGGATATACCTGTATTTGGTTTAAACGTATTTTTATTCATAGAGAATCTGGTTCGGTAAACAAGCAAAACTTTTACTTATATTAATACCTCGCCAGCACATTCATATAATAACAAACACACAAGAACTGGACATAAACATGACAAACTAAAGCATAATGATACCATGCGTACATGATTGTTGCTTATGAATTATTCTTTGCAGTTCCACTTCATTAATGATACAGCTACGTTGTTCTTTAGTGATGGAAACACGTTAATCTAAGATGCTTTTATCAAATGGAATGCATGCCAACAAGTATGTCACCAAATTGGCCCCTTGCACCATGTGTATATCATGGTTCATTGTTTTATATTGTCTCATAAGCCAACGGATTGACTTGGTGATATGGTGTTATAATTGACAGTTTACTTGTAAGATATCAGGTACCGATAAACTTAATATAATCATGCAGAATGTACATGAAACAGAAGCAGAAAATGTGATGAACAAAGTTAACAGTGTACTACGTGAAGGTTTGAATCTACATGACATTAGTGTGGTAAAGGCTGTGAGAAAAGTGTCTCGTCACTCCAGGTACCCAGGGGTGATAGTGGTCACTTGTAGATCGACGGGGGACAAGGAGAAAATCTTAGAGGAGAAGAAACGACTGAAGAGCAGTAGAAACTTCAGTAATGTATACCTATCATCAGACAAGCCAGTACAACAACGAATCCTAGAAGCAAACATGCGTGTGCTAGCCGACACTGTTGGAGGTGGTAAACTCGGTGTGTCAGGGCTGAAGTTGTACAGATCGGATAGAGGGGGCAGAGCTTCTGGACACTGGGGCCGCGAAGAAGACGAGGATCGGCACCCGCGGGCCCCCCGGGACAGACATCAGACAACCGAGGGCAACGACAACGCAGATCGGAGGGGAGGATACGCACGTGGTAATGTTGATCAACAAAGACCACGTGACCAACGCCATTCGTCCAATCAGCGCTCCGCACGCAGCTACCAGCAGTCGCCGACTCACGGTGACAACAACAGGGCCACGCGCACTAAGCAGCGTTACACATAGGTACGATGTGGGTTTTGGAATGTTGGAGGTTGGAACATTGACTCACTTTCCGAGAATCATCGACTGAGATCCACGTGTATTATAGAAAATAACTTGGACATAATCGGTATTGCAGAAACCCACCTTATACATAACAATGTTATCAATATAGAAGGTTACAAGTGGTTTGGACAAAATAGACATAGACAGCATATTAATGCAAAGCGAGGATCAGGTGGCGTAGGTTTTTTAATAAAAGAACAAATCTGTGAAAAATATGTTGTGAATATTTTAGACAATTCATATGAAGGCATTCTCTGGCTGAGGTTGTTGCGTAAGCACAACAATGACCCTGCACTGACTGCATGTGTGTGCTACCTGCCGCCGGAGAACTCAACTAGAGACATTGACGCTCTGGAGTTTTATGAAACTTTGTTGTTAAATGTTCATACTTACTACACCCAAGGCATAACATTTATATGCGGCGATTTTAATAGCCGATGTGGCAATTTGATTGACTTTGTTGAAGGTATTGATACACTCATTGATAGAGATATTGTTGATTATGTTATTAATGCGCATGGACGTGCTTTAATTGACTTTTTAATTAATGCCAATTATTGTATTGTGAATGGTAGGGACTGTTCACACAATGATTATACGTATGTTTCAAATAGAGGCACATCAGTCGTTGACTATTGTTTGACTGCATATGAATCTTTGAAATATTTTACTGATTTTGAAGTGGTGAGACCAAACGTTTTAGCTACAGCAGCAGGCTGCACTGGATCTATAGACCCAACATATATTCTCAAGCTGGACCACTCCATGCTAAAGTGGAACATGAAACTAGAACTAAATACAACGTTTTCTACAGACAATACACAGGAGGTTAATCCAGTTACTTCTGTGAAATTCGACTGCACTAAAATACCAGAGCAATTCTTTACTTCAACTGAAACTGGACATAAACTAGCGCAGGCCATTGAGGAACTGGAACGTTCAATAAAAGACCAAACTTCTATCAATAAGGCTTTCACATCTTTCACTGACGTTGTATTATGTGAGATGGAAGATAATCTGCAATCAAGAAAGGTTGTACACTGTTCGGCAAGAAAGAAATGTAAATACAAGAAGAAACAGTGGTGGAGTGTGCAGTTAGCAGAACTATGGAAACAACTCTGTGAATCGGAACGGATATGGTGTAAATCCAATGGTCCCAAGAAAAAGCGACTAAAGGGTGCATATGTGGCTAAAAGGAGAACTTTTGATAAGGAATGCAAACGCGCTAAACGTGCACATGTCAAGAAAACGCTTCATGATATGGAAGAGCTTTGTGACTCCGATCCAGGGGAGTTTTGGAAGCAAATCGGAAAGGTTGGAATTGGTAATGAGAGGAGGAAATCAGTTCCCATGGAGGTAAAATTAGAAGATGGTTCTGTGAGTAGAGATATTGACAAGGTCATGGACACTTGGTACAATGCATACTCGGACACTCTCAATTGCACAGGGAATGCTCCTCAGGGCGATGGAGCACTTAATACTTGTTTAACTGACGAGGAAGACACTAGTAATATGGACAGCCTTATATCTCTCGAAGAAATGAAGGTCGCAATCAAGAAAGCTAAACTTGGAAAAGCACCGGGTTTGGATAATATACCAATGGAAGTTTTAAAGAACGAGAAATGTGCACAGTATTTGCATAAGCTCTTTAATATATGCTATGATAAAGGTTGCATACCAACAGAATGGACAAAGGCTGTAATAAACCCCATATCAAAGTCGTCGACAGAAGATAGGAGAGACCCTCATTCTTATAGGGGACTGACGCTAACAAGTGCAAGTTATAAGCTTTATTGCAGCATTCTAAATTATAGACTTTCTTGTTTTACAGAAACTCACGCCATACTAGAAGACAGTCAGAACGGTTTCCGGAAGGGAAGATCTACGATAGATCATGTGACGTCAATTACTTCCATAATTGAAACACGTAAAGCAATGGGCAAGTCTACATTTGCAGCATTTATAGATTTTCGCAAGGCGTATGATTTCATCAACAGAGGCATTCTATGGGAGAAACTACGGGATATTGGTATTAGAGGCAAGATGTTCGGTGCAATAACCTCCATCTACAAACAGGTCAAGTGTTGTGTTCGACTGAATGGCAGACATACTCCTTGGTTCGACGTGAACAACGGACTTAAGCAAGGATGCCTATTGTCCCCTTTATTATTCAATTTGTATGTAAATGACCTCCTGTCTTTGGTTACCAGTTTAGACATTGGTGTATCAGTTGACGATTGCAAAGTAGGAATTTTAGCCTACGCTGATGATATAGTTTTACTGGCCGAATCAGAAAATGACCTCAACATTTTATTGGATTGCCTAAGCAAATGGTGCTTGAAGAATGAAATGACTGTGAACCACTCTAAATCTAAAGTAATACACTTCCGTGGTGCAAAAATGGAAAGAACATCAACTGTTTTCCAGTGTGGGGGTGAATATATGGAAATAGTGGACAAGTATACATATCTGGGAATCTTACTTACAGAGCACCTAGACTACAAGAGAATGGCAAAGGCATCTGCAAGCTCTGCAAGCAGAGCGCTGGGACTCTTGATATCGAAGTTCAAAGTTTTAGGTGGCATGGAGTACAGGACTTTTACGAAGCTTTTTGATGCTATGGTATGGTCAGTGATTGAATACGGAGCGAACATTTGGGGCACCTACAACATGTCATGCATAGATGCTGTCCAAAATCGTGCAATGAGATACTTCCTAGGGCTGAGAAAATTTGCGCCAAACAATGCTGTGTCGGGTGATATGGGCTGGGATCCACCCTTAGTGCGACAATGGGGATCAGTTACACGACAGTATATGCGTCTTAGGAGAATGGACCAGCAGCGCCTAAACTACAAGATATTCAAGTGGAGCCACAAATGGGCAGTAAGACGAAAATCAAACTGGACCTCACGCATACATAAGAAGTTACAAGAATATGACCTGGGACACGTTTTACCGTTAGACAGACTATACGACAGCAAGTACATAGTGGATATCATTAAAAGCAGAACTCTTCAACACTTTAAAGAAATTTGGTGCAAAGAAGTTTCAAGACAAGATGGAAAGAGAGGAATTGGGGGAAACAAACTTAGAACGTACAGCAACTTCAAGAAACACTACAAAACTGAAGACTATGTAATAACCGCTATGCCAAGGAAATACAGATCAGCTTTAGCCAAGTTCAGGAGTGGAGTAGCTCCCCTCAAGATAGAAACTGGACGCTACACTAATACACCACTAAATGAGAGAATATGTCCGGTTTGTCACGATGGTGTAGAAGACGAGGAACATGTGCTCTTAATATGCCACTTATATGACACCGAAAGAAAGGAATTGCTGAAAAGATGTAGAGATATGGAAGAAGATTTTATACACTTTGATGATCCTCGGAAAGTCAGTTTTATCCTTTCTAACCAGGCTGTTATTTATACAAGTGCCAAAACCTGCTATAGTATTTTATCAAAACGAAATGGTTTTTTGTATTCTTAATTCCTGTTTACACTTTTTAGTTTTATAAATTTTATGTACTTTTTCATATGTATTTTAAATGCTTTTAAAGTCTCTCATAACCCTATACAGGGTGGCTCGTTACATTTTATACATACTATTTAACTCTTGTGATAAGTATTTTATAACGGTGTATATATATATATATTATAATTATGTATGAATCTTTGTAATGAGGTGAGACTATAATAAAATATCTCTCTGTCTGTCTGTCTGTCCGTATAATAAGTAAAACATGTAATAGTTCTGTCTGTCTGCCTTGTATTGATTTCGGCTTGGGTCGTTCTTTTGTTAAGTTAGGGCAAGTTGATACCCCAATTCCTACAATAGAGAAGGTATGATTTTTTGTGTAGAACCCTTTAATCAATTTGTAAATTGAGATGATAGATTCTGTTTTTATGTAGTCTACTTCTTGTATGTTGTCAATCTGTGTACATGAGTAGTAGTACTGACATTGTCACATCATCAGCTTTCTGGCAACAGGAAAATGATTAAGAAACGTGTAATTGTAGATATAGTTTATTCACATTGTATGAGCATATACAAACAATATATACAACAAGTTTTCGCACTAATTGATGCCTTTTTATTCTTAGCACTTTGATGATGTCATTAAACAGTTATTCAACACATGTATGGCTGGTATGGAGTCTGCATAGGATGCATAGCGTAGGGATGCATCATTGGAGATGTGATGGGAAGGGACATCATTGGAAAGCCAGGGAATCCATAAGCCGGAACGGGAGGGATCATGGTTGCCATGCCATTCATGGACACCTCAGGATATCTGGATTTGGTTCGTGCTCTCTTGTTCTGAAACCACACCTGAAAAGATAAACGATAGGAATTAGTAATGATGTTTCATATAACATATAGATTCATTAAATTGAAAATGAATTGGTAAACAATGAGTTATTTAAATACTATTCCACCAGAATCATTAATGAAAACACATATTAGGTGACAAGTAACGTCTTTGGATCAAATCTTTAAAATGTATTAAGAAAGTGTGAAGTATACCAGTAGGAGTTAGTTGTGTTTCACTTTCCATTCAAAACCACTTGGTTTATTGTTTTCAATAAATGTAATTACCTTTATTTTCTTTACAGGCATTGAAAGGTCAGCAGACATTTTCTCCAGCTGGTCATAGTCAGGATAACGATTTTCAGAGAAAAGTTTATCCATAGCTCTGACTTGACTTGGAGCATATGATGTTCGTCCTCCGGGTGTCCTAGTATATGTTTTCGGGGTCGTGGGACTCAATTCAGGTGAAGCTCGTAGAGGACTGGAGCAACTGGATACACCACTTGATGACAGACTCTCAGCGGGACTTGCTCTTCCATCCTCGCAATGAGGTGGACTTGGACTGGAATCTGAAAATGAAAGCATATTCCAGTAAGACTTGTATTTCATGCATCAATAAAGATATAAAATTAGACATGATAATATTGAAAACTCAAAAAAGGTTTTTAAGTAAATCATTTTATGCAACCTACCTATCTTACTGGGTTCGCTTGTCTTTTCCAATCCTGCATAAAGGTCACTATGTGGCTGATACATTCCTATGGGTGGATAGGATTGCAGTCTCGGGTGCTGTGCTGGCATCATGGTTGGGAGAAACATAGGATGGAATGGAAAATATCCACTTGGTGGTGGGGGAAGAGAAAAAGACGACAAATATGGACGAGGATATTCCGAGATAAGGGGAGGCTGATTGATAGATGACGTTTTTGGTAGCTCTGCTCCATTGCTGATATCCTCATCTTTAAATGAGTCCTTAGAGAGCGGTTCTTCTTTTATGGACGATCCAGCAACAGAATGGTTGGTATCGTCGAGGGCTATGTACAGAGCGTCTGTTCCACTGTCATCATGAAGACTGTTGTCTTCGCCTTTGCAAACGACTGGATCGGTAATGGTCATCTTTCAAAAAGCCTTGGCGAGGAAGTGAGAATGTTAATGCAGAGTGCAACGTCTTGTGTCTTAAATAGTCTCGCTGAATGGTATGTCCTCATGTTGTGACAGTGAGATTAACAATCAATCATGGCATGCCTAATAGATAGGATAAATGATTGAGGATAGAATTTGATGACAAAAACTCTTTTCACAACAATGTGTTTTGGATAGACCAGCTTGTCTCTCTCATCAGTGTCAAAGCCTGAAAAGGATTAGCAGTAACAACACAACAGTTATAGTGTTTGTGTATATCATAGTGCGGTAGCAAATCACCATAGAGGAGGAAAATGAGCTGTGCTCATCTTCTTTTGAAAAGAGGAAGAAAACCTCGAAAGTTTTAGGCTAATAAGGTGTACAGTTCTACTTAGATCGACTGATAGTTAGATACTCATCTGTAATAAAGACGTCGTCTGAATATAAGCTCTTCCAAACTGTGATTAAATTTGTTCAAGTTAGAACAAGTTACCGATTTTTTTCGAATAATGATTGGGTAGGTAACGCTTTTATTTAATGTCAAGTCATTTGTGTTGATTGGTCTGTTACCTACAGTTTATGATATTGACAAATGCTTTTAATTATTATTTGTCCATGTTATCTGTTTTAATGTGTCTTTTGTCCCATGAAATCTTTGAGGATATACCTGTATTTGGTTTAAACGTATTTTTATTCATAGAGAATCTGGTTCGGTAAAAAAGCAAAACTTTTGCTTATATTAATACCTCGCCAGCACATTCATATAATAACAAACACACAAGAACTGGACATAAACATGACAAACTAAAGCATAATGATACCATGCGTACATGATTCTTGCTTATGAATTATTCTTTGCAGTTCCACTTCATTAATGATACAGCTACGTTGTTCTTTAGTGATGGAAACACGTTAATCTAAGATGCTTTTATCAAAGCGCTTTGTTTTAGTGATATATTGATGGAGGGATGCGATTATGTTCGTATTAACATTATCACTGGTTTGCGGTGTTCCATATAACACAGATTGGAGGCTGTATTCCTTTATTTGGAAAGTCCATGAGTGTATTTATTCGGCATGAATGTGTCAATCTAAATATGTGAGTTATATATGTTAACTAACTAACCATGCTAGCTCACAACACAAGTCCAAAATGCTTGTATCGTATCCTAACCGTACATACAATAATCCAAAAGGGAAATTTTACATTTGATTTCATGAACGTGGACAAATGAAATTCACATTTTGCGCAGACACTATGAAACGTGATAGGTTTTTGTCATTTGTCAAGTTTAAACTGATTACCTTAATTCATGTAAAATAATGTTCTTGCCAATTTCATATTGTGGAAAATATTCTTTCTCTGCTATACAAGAAACTTGTATTAGGAGGCCAAAAGTAAAACACGCAATCAATCCATTAATTTTGTAAGCATGATCTGTTTGAGTATTTAAGGGATTACAGTTTGTTTTATAAGAAGATCTATTTTTGCTAAAGCATGCTATATATACAAAGATATGTGATTTATAGAGTATTTATTTCCAGATGGTACATGGAAAGGGGGATTAATAAACAGGGTTACCCCTGTATAAATATCTCTCCCCGTGACGTTGACAGGATTTTAACATTTAACATACATTATAACATGAACAAATTGTAAATACCAATGACTGATATATGTAATCCAATAGTTAACACAATCTATTATACATGAACAATATAGACATGGTTACCCCTGTATAATTGTGTGTGTGTGTATTTGTTCGACCGTGCTTGCACCAACGTGTATGTACTTTTTGTTTACATTGTTACTTACAAATCACATCTGTATGTTTAATCAACTTTGTTCTGTCTGTTTTGTTTTCGTGCCGTATTGTTATTGTATACTTAATGCTGAATGTATTGCATATGTCATATGGGCCCATGGCCTTCTGACTTACGAAATAAACACTTATTTACATTCATGAACATTCCAAAATTGAATATAAGAATTTCATGCTTTTGCATGCCAACAGGTATGTCACCAATTTGGCCCCTTGCACCATGTGTATATCATGGTTCATTGTTTTATATTGTCTCATAAGCCAACGGTATGACTTGGTGATATGGTGTTATAATTGACAGTTTACTTGTAAGATATCACGTGACACGTATAATAAGTAAAACATGTAATAGTTCTGTCTGTCTGCCTTGTATTGATTTCGGCTTGGGTCGTTCTTTTGTTAAGTTAGGGCAAGTTGATACCCCAATTCCTACAATAGAGAAGGTATGATTTTTTTGTGTAGAACCCTTTAATCAATTTGTAAATTGAGATGATAGATTCTGTTTCATGTAGTCTACTTCTTGTATGTTGTCAATCTGTGTACATGAGTAGTAGTACTGACATTGTCACATCATCAGCTTTCTGGCAACAGGAAAATGATTAAGAAACTTGTAATTGTAGATATAGTTTATTCACACTGTATGAGCATATACAAACAATATATACAACAAGTTTTCGCACTAATTGATGCCTTTTTATTCTTAGCACTTTGATGATGTCATTAAACAGTTATTCAACACATGTATGGCTGGTATGGAGTCTGCATAGGATGCATAGCGTAGGGATGCATCATTGGAGATGTGATGGGAAGGGACATCATTGGAAAGCCAGGGAATCCATAAGCCGGAACGGGAGGGATCATGGTTGCCATGCCATTCATGGACACCTCAGGATATCTGGATTTGGTTCGTGCTCTCTTGTTCTGAAACCACACCTGAAAAGATAAACGATAGGAATTAGTAATGATGTTTCATATAACATATAGATTCATTAAATTGAAAATGAATTGGTAAACAATGAGTTATTTAAATACTATTCCACCAGAATCATTAATGAAAACACATATTAGGTGACAAGTAACGTCTTTGGATCAAATCTTTAAAATGTATTAAGAAAGTGTGAAGTATACCAGTAGGAGTTAGTTGTGTTTCACTTTCCATTCAAAACCACTTGGTTTATTGTTTTCAATAAATGTAATTACCTTTATTTTCTTTACAGGTATTGAAAGGTCAGCAGACATTTTCTCCAGCTGGTCATAGTCAGGATAACGATTTTCAGAGAAAAGTTTCTCCATAGCTCTGACTTGACTTGGAGCATATGATGTTCGTCCTCCGGGTGTCCTAGTATATGTTTTCGGGGTCGTGGGACTCAATTCAGGTGAAGCTCGTAGAGGACTGGAGCAACTGGATACACCACTTGATGACAGACTCTCAGCGGGACTTGCTCTTCCATCCTCGCAATGAGGTGGACTTGGACTGGAATCTGAAAATGAAAGGATATTCCAGTAAGACTTGTATATCATGCATCAATAAAGATATAAAATTAGACATGATAATATTGAAAACTCAAAATAGTTTTTAAGTAAATCATTTTATGCAACCTACCTATCTTACTGGGTTCGCTTGTCTTTTCCAATCCTGCATAAAGGTCACTATGTGGCTGATACATTCCTATGGGTGGATAGGATTGCAGTCTCGGGTGCTGTGCTGGCATCATGGTTGGGAGAAACATAGGATGGAATGGAAAATATCCACTTGGTGGTGGGGGAAGAGAAAAAGACGACAAATATGGACGAGGATATTCCGAGATAAGGGGAGGCTGATTGATAGATGACGTTTTTGGTAGCTCTGCTCCATTGCTGATATCCTCATCTTTAAATGAGTCCTTAGAGAGCGGTTCTTCTTTTATGGACGATCCAGCAACAGAATGGTTGGTATCGTCGAGGGCTATGTACAGAGCGTCTGTTCCACTGTCATCATGAAGACTGTTGTCTTCGCCTTTGCAAACGACTGGGTCGGTAATGGTCATCTTTCAAAAAGCCTTGGCGAGGAAGTGAGAATGTTAATGCAGAGTGCAACGTCTTGTGTCTTAAATAGTCTCGCTGAATGGTATGTCCTCATGTTGTGACAGTGAGATTAACAATCAATCATGGCATGCCTAATAGATAGGATAAATGATTGAGGATAGAATTTGATGACAAAAACTCTTTTCACAACAATGTGTTTTGGATAGACCAGCTTGTCTCTCTCATCAGTGTCAAAGCCTGAAAAGGATTAGCAGTAACAACACAACAGTTATAGTGTTTGTGTATATCATAGTGCGGTAGCAAATCACCATAGAGGAGGAAAATGAGCTGTGCTCATCTTCTTTTGAAAAGAGGAAGAAAACCTCGAAAGTTTTAGGCTAATAAGGTGTACAGTTCTACTTAGATCGACTGATAGTTAGATACTCATCTGTAATAAAGACGTCGTCTGAATATAAGCTCTTCCAAACTGTGATTAAATTTGTTCAAGTTAGAACAAGTTACCGATTTTTTTCGAATAATGATTGGGTAGGTAACGCTTTTATTTAATGTCAAGTCATTTGTGTTGATTGGTCTGTTACCTACAGTTTATGATATTGACAAATGCTTTTAATTATTATTTGTCCATGTTATCTGTTTTAATGTGTCTTTTGTCCCATGAAATCTTTGAGGATATACCTGTATTTGGTTTAAACGTATTTTTATTCATAGAGAATCTGGTTCGGTAAACAAGCAAAACTTTTGCTTATATTAATACCTCGCCAGCACATTCATATAATAACAAACACACAAGAACTGGACATAAACATGACAAACTAAAGCATAATGATACCATGCGTACATGATTCTTGCTTATGAATTATTCTTTGCAGTTCCACTTCATTAATGATACAGCTACGTTGTTCTTTAGTGATGGAAACACGTTAATCTAAGATGCTTTTATCAAAGCGCTTTGTTTTAGTGATATATTGATGGAGGGATGCGATTATGTTCGTATTAACATTATCACTGGTTTGCGGTGTTCCATTTAACACAGATTGGAGGCTGTATTCCTTTATTTGGAAAGTCCATGAGTGTATTTATTCGGCATGAATGTGTCAATCTAAATATGTGAGTTATATATGTTAACTAACTAACCATGCTAGAAATCGCTACAACTTCATGAAGCCAAAGTTTCTATCCGGACCGACTTGCCTGTAAAGTTAAAGAAGTACAGGGGCAAACTCGCGGCCAAGGCCTATGAAATTCGAAAAACCAAAAAGCTACAAACAAGAATTCAAGAAAAGGGAACGGACATACAACTACTTGTCAGGAAGGATGCCGACTCGCCATGGAACCAATTCCACCTCGACGATCAGTCATGAGCCACTTCATATCGTGTGTGTTTGGATCGATGTGACTTTTGTTTGTATAATTCTCACTATCTCAGGCAGAGAACACTAAAATATCATTTAAGTGATTGCTTTTTTTTTCTCTCAGGTTATGGATGTGTGAATATTTTGACAGTTAAATCATAATATCTTCATGGACAAACACGAAATGGACTTCTGTGAAATCACATAATTTATATCAACACTTTAACAGAATTACTTACAGTGTCACGGACATTTAGTGAAATAGTGATGCATTTAATTTATTTAATGTCTTTGTGAATATATTTCATGGATATTCTCGGAATGGATTTTCACCAACGGTAAGAGTATACAATTGTTTACATCAATATCTATGCATTGCTACGATATGACTATATGGTACTTTATATCGGTTTTTCTGTGAAATCAAATGATTTATATGAACACTTTAACAGAATCACTTACAGTGTTACGGACATTTAGTGAAATAGTGATGCATTTAATTTATTTAATGTCTTTGTGAATATATTTCATGGAAATTCTCGGAATGGATTTTCCCTAAAGGTAATACTATACAATTGTTTACATCAATATTTATGCATTGCTACGGTGTGTATGACTATACGGCACTTTATATCTATTTGCGGAAAACACCTTCCCGAAAGATAAACTTTCAACCAAATCCATTGACTCTAAAGCACCCAGATGTTATGCTTTAATCCTTCATTTTTCTCATAATATTTAACATAAGTATTTTGCTCTTGGATTGAATATTACTGATATAACAACATAATAATATATAATAAGGTCACATGCAGGAATTATTTTTACAACACTGGTAATTATGATCTGGTATAGAAGTTAAGTTCAATATTGAAACTGGGACCTGTCCTTACTATCAATAGCGCAAAGCGCCTCACAGGAAATCTAGTTTTTACATAAGGTTACTTCCGTTTCCGGCATAAGAACTTACAACAAATTCCTCCGAGATCTATTTTCATATCTTAAATATTTAACTCAGCCATGTTACATAAAATAATGAACTATATAATACGGTTCACAATTACAATTATGTTTTCTTTCATTAACACCCAATTCCATAACTAGATCTCAAACTAAGCGACCCAGTTTTATTTCCCATATGCCGGTGAGCATCGCGGCCAAGTTTTTTCTTTGTTTTTATACTCTTTGTTTTTGTTGTTTTTACTTTTGTTTACAAACCAAAAAAGTTGCACTTGTAGGTACTACTTTACATTTTTCACTCGTAAAAAAACTCAACCACACTGCCTTGGTCTTAGTCATCTTAGCATTTGTTTATATTTTTGTTATTATCCAATTTGACAATGGATAACAAAATCAAGATAGTTTCTGCAAACTGCAGGGGCCTTGGGGATAAAAATAAGCGTAAAGAGATAATGAATATTTGGAGGAAGAAACGCTGTTCTATTGTATGTTTACAAGATATTCACATTGCAGAAAAGGATGAAATGGTTATGAGAAATGAATGGGGACTAGAATGCATTATTGCCCCCTTTAGATCTAACTCTAGAGGGGTTGCAATTCTATTCAATAACAACACTGAAATTAAAATAAATAGAACAATTAAAGATCCAAACGGTAATTTTATTATTACAGACATCACTATAGAGGGTATAAAACTTACTCTTTCAAATATATATGGCCCAAACACTGATGACCCAGTCTTCTATGATAAAATTTTTGAAGTCATTGACAGTTTTGAAAATGACTCTATGGTAATATGCGGTGATTGGAATCTTGTTTTGGATCCCTCTGTAGATTTGGAAAATTATTGCAATGTTAACAACCCAAAAGCCAGACAGGTTGTGTTAGATATGATTGAAAGCTATGACCTGTCCGATATCTGGAGACAACATTTAAAGACCTTAGCAAATTTACTTGGTGGAAAAAAAATCCAAGACAACAGGCTAGGTTAGATTTTTTTCTAGTTTCACAAGACATTGCAAACTTAACTATAGAAAGTGATATTCTGCCTGGATATAGATCTGACCATTCAGCAATCACTATCTCAATCTCAAATGCTTTGTGCAAAGAAAAGGGCAAAGGCTATTGGAAATTTAACACCTCTTTATTACATAATAAAGAATATGTCGAAAAAGTTAACACAATTTTAACAGAAATGAAACAGGAATATTTCGATCAAAGCATTCATGAAGACATACAAGACATTGGTGACAAAGACCTGAATTTGACCATTAGTGACACCCTTTTTTTAGAAACCTTCCTAATGAAAGTTAGAGGTGAATCCATATCTATGTCATCATTTCTGAAAAAAAATCGCAATAAAAACATTGAACTTTTGGAAGAAAAAATACATGAAGTTGAAAACGAAATACGTGACAATTTCCAAAGTACTTGCAAAGAAAAATTAAATGAATTAGCTAACCTTCAAAAAGAAATTGAAACCTTAAGGGGAGAAGAAATAAGAGGAATCCAAGTAAGGAATAGAATAAAATGGTACGAAGAAGGGGAAAAGCCCACAAAATACTTTTGCCATCTGGAAAAAAGAAACTACACAAGTAAATTAATGAATCAATTGATTGGTGAGAATGGAGAAACAATCCTAGATGGTAAACAAATTTTAGAAGAACAAAAGCAATTTTATAAAAAATTATATACCAAAAATGATAAAGCTTCAGAAAAAGAAATTGAGGATTTCCTTTCAAATATTGATGTGCCTACCTTACATACAGAACAAAGTGAAATTCTGGAAAAAGAAATTACAATAAATGAGATCTCCAAAGCAGTACAAGAAATGAAAAATAACAAAAGCCCAGGTATTGATGGCTTTCCCATAGAATTTTTCAAGTTTTTTTGGAAGGAAATAAAAATATGGGTATATAGATTTGTAACAGAATCATTTAACAGTGGACACTTGAGTATGACCATGAACAGAGGAATAATTACATGCTTGCCCAAAGGAGATAAGGATAGAAAATACCTAAAAAATTGGAGACCCATTACTCTCTTAAATTGTCTTTACAAGATTATAAGCTCTTGTGTTACTAAGAGACTTAAGACTGTTCTCGATCACTTGATACATGAAAATCAAACAGGCTTTATTCCAGGCAGATCCTTAGCAGATAATATCAGATTAACTTATGATATTATTCTTGAGGCAAAATCCAATAATAGAAAAGGCTTGCTACTTTCAATTGATTTTGAAAAAGCCTTTGACTCTGTTTCGAAATTATTCATATTTAAGGTCCTTGAAAGATTTGGCTTTGGTCCTCGTTTGATAAACTGGGTGCATATATTGATCAACAATGCAACTTCCTGTGTAATACAAAATGGCCACCTTTCCTCTTTCTTTGACAATGGCAGAGGCTGTAGACAGGGTGATCCCGTCTCCTCATATTTATTCCTCTTTGTTGCTGAAATCTTGGCCTCTATGATTAGAAATAATCCTAATATTAAAGGCATCTACCTAAAAAATACAGAGCACAAATTAGGACAATATGCTGATGACACACAATTGTTTCTCGATGGCTCAGAAGAAAGCTTGAGAGCTGCCTTAAATACTCTAGAAACATTCTATTTTTTTTCAGGATTAAAAATAAACTCTGACAAAACTAAGGCGGTGTGGCTCGGTTCAATGTGTGGAAGGAATATTAAGATATGTGATGATGTTAACTTAGATTGGGTACATGGTGACTTTGAGATTTTGGGCATTCAATTAAATGCACATTTGGAAAGACTTTGGGTCATTAACACTAGGAAAAGACTAGAAAATATAAAGAGATTACTTGCCAACTGGCGCAAGCGTAATTTGACTTTAATTGGGAAAATAACTGTGATAAAAACTTTAGCACTATCTACACTTGTACATATCTTTTCTGCCTTGCCTCAACCACCCAAAAAATTTGTTGATGATTTAAACTCACTATTCTTTAAGTTTATTTGGAACTCCAAACCAGATAAAATCAAACGGAAAAATATCACGTGGACAAATGAAATTCACATTTTGCGCAGACACTATGAAACGTGATAGGTTTTTGTCATTTGTCAAGTTTAAACTGATTACCTTAATTCATGTAAAAAAATAAGGTTCTTGCCAATTTCATATTGTGGAAAATATTCTTTCTCTGCTATACAAGAAACTTGTATTAGGAGGCCAAAAGTAAAACACGCAATCAATCCATTAATTTTGTAAGCATGATCTGTTTGAGTATTTAAGGGATTACAGTTTGTTTTATAAGAAGATCTATTTTTGCTAAAGCATGCTATATATACAAAGATATGTGATTTATAGAGTATTTATTTCCAGATGGTACATGGAAAGGGGGATTAATAAACAGGGTTACCCCTGTATAAATATCTCTCCCCGTGACGTTGACAGGATTTTAACATTTAACATACATTATAACATGAACAAATTGTAAATACCAATGACTGATATATGTAATCCAATAGTTAACACAATCTATTATACATGAACAATATAGACATGGTTACCCCTGTATAATTGTGTGTGTGTGTATTTGTTCGACCGTGCTTGCACCAACGTGTATGTACTTTTTGTTTACATTGTTACTTACAAATCACATCTGTATGTTTAATCAACTTTGTTCTGTCTGTTTTGTTTTCGTGCCGTATTGTTATTGTATACTTAATGCTGAATGTATTGCATATGTCATATGGGCCCATGGCCTTCTGACTTACGAAATAAACACTTATTTACATTCATGAACATTCCAAAATTGAATATAAGAATTTCATGCTTTTGCATGCCAACAGGTATGTCACCAATTTGGCCCCTTGCACCATGTGTATATCATGGTTCATTGTTTTATATTGTCTCATAAGCCAACGGTATGACTTGGTGATATGGTGTTATAATTGACAGTTTACTTGTAAGATATCACGTGACACGTATAATAAGTAAAACATGTAATAGTTCTGTCTGTCTGCCTTGTATTGATTTCGGCTTGGGTCGTTCTTTTGTTAAGTTAGGGCAAGTTGATACCCCAATTCCTACAATAGAGAAGGTATGATTTTTTTGTGTAGAACCCTTTAATCAATTTGTAAATTGAGATGATAGATTCTGTTTCATGTAGTCTACTTCTTGTATGTTGTCAATCTGTGTACATGAGTAGTAGTACTGACATTGTCACATCATCAGCTTTCTGGCAACAGGAAAATGATTAAGAAACTTGTAATTGTAGATATAGTTTATTCACACTGTATGAGCATATACAAACAATATATACAACAAGTTTTCGCACTAATTGATGCCTTTTTATTCTTAGCACTTTGATGATGTCATTAAACAGTTATTCAACACATGTATGGCTGGTATGGAGTCTGCATAGGATGCATAGCGTAGGGATGCATCATTGGAGATGTGATGGGAAGGGACATCATTGGAAAGCCAGGGAATCCATAAGCCGGAACGGGAGGGATCATGGTTGCCATGCCATTCATGGACACCTCAGGATATCTGGATTTGGTTCGTGCTCTCTTGTTCTGAAACCACACCTGAAAAGATAAACGATAGGAATTAGTAATGATGTTTCATATAACATATAGATTCATTAAATTGAAAATGAATTGGTAAACAATGAGTTATTTAAATACTATTCCACCAGAATCATTAATGAAAACACATATTAGGTGACAAGTAACGTCTTTGGATCAAATCTTTAAAATGTATTAAGAAAGTGTGAAGTATACCAGTAGGAGTTAGTTGTGTTTCACTTTCCATTCAAAACCACTTGGTTTATTGTTTTCAATAAATGTAATTACCTTTATTTTCTTTACAGGTATTGAAAGGTCAGCAGACATTTTCTCCAGCTGGTCATAGTCAGGATAACGATTTTCAGAGAAAAGTTTCTCCATAGCTCTGACTTGACTTGGAGCATATGATGTTCGTCCTCCGGGTGTCCTAGTATATGTTTTCGGGGTCGTGGGACTCAATTCAGGTGAAGCTCGTAGAGGACTGGAGCAACTGGATACACCACTTGATGACAGACTCTCAGCGGGACTTGCTCTTCCATCCTCGCAATGAGGTGGACTTGGACTGGAATCTGAAAATGAAAGGATATTCCAGTAAGACTTGTATTTCATGCATCAATAAAGATATAAAATTAGACATGATAATATTGAAAACTCAAAATAGTTTTTAAGTAAATCATTTTATGCAACCTACCTATCTTACTGGGTTCGCTTGTCTTTTCCAATCCTGCATAAAGGTCACTATGTGGCTGATACATTCCTATGGGTGGATAGGATTGCAGTCTCGGGTGCTGTGCTGGCATCATGGTTGGGAGAAACATAGGATGGAATGGAAAATATCCACTTGGTGGTGGGGGAAGAGAAAAAGACGACAAATATGGACGAGGATATTCCGAGATAAGGGGAGGCTGATTGATAGATGACGTTTTTGGTAGCTCTGCTCCATTGCTGATATCCTCATCTTTAAATGAGTCCTTAGAGAGCGGTTCTTCTTTTATGGACGATCCAGCAACAGAATGGTTGGTATCGTCGAGGGCTATGTACAGAGCGTCTGTTCCACTGTCATCATGAAGACTGTTGTCTTCGCCTTTGCAAACGACTGGGTCGGTAATGGTCATCTTTCAAAAAGCCTTGGCGAGGAAGTGAGAATGTTAATGCAGAGTGCAACGTCTTGTGTCTTAAATAGTCTCGCTGAATGGTATGTCCTCATGTTGTGACAGTGAGATTAACAATCAATCATGGCATGCCTAATAGATAGGATAAATGATTGAGGATAGAATTTGATGACAAAAACTCTTTTCACAACAATGTGTTTTGGATAGACCAGCTTGTCTCTCTCATCAGTGTCAAAGCCTGAAAAGGATTAGCAGTAACAACACAACAGTTATAGTGTTTGTGTATATCATAGTGCGGTAGCAAATCACCATAGAGGAGGAAAATGAGCTGTGCTCATCTTCTTTTGAAAAGAGGAAGAAAACCTCGAAAGTTTTAGGCTAATAAGGTGTACAGTTCTACTTAGATCGACTGATAGTTAGATACTCATCTGTAATAAAGACGTCGTCTGAATATAAGCTCTTCCAAACTGTGATTAAATTTGTTCAAGTTAGAACAAGTTACCGATTTTTTTCGAATAATGATTGGGTAGGTAACGCTTTTATTTAATGTCAAGTCATTTGTGTTGATTGGTCTGTTACCTACAGTTTATGATATTGACAAATGCTTTTAATTATTATTTGTCCATGTTATCTGTTTTAATGTGTCTTTTGTCCCATGAAATCTTTGAGGATATACCTGTATTTGGTTTAAACGTATTTTTATTCATAGAGAATCTGGTTCGGTAAACAAGCAAAACTTTTGCTTATATTAATACCTCGCCAGCACATTCATATAATAACAAACACACAAGAACTGGACATAAACATGACAAACTAAAGCATAATGATACCATGCGTACATGATTCTTGCTTATGAATTATTCTTTGCAGTTCCACTTCATTAATGATACAGCTACGTTGTTCTTTAGTGATGGAAACACGTTAATCTAAGATGCTTTTATCAAAGCGCTTTGTTTTAGTGATATATTGATGGAGGGATGCGATTATGTTCGTATTAACATTATCACTGGTTTGCGGTGTTCCATTTAACACAGATTGGAGGCTGTATTCCTTTATTTGGAAAGTCCATGAGTGTATTTATTCGGCATGAATGTGTCAATCTAAATATGTGAGTTATATATGTTAACTAACTAACCATGCTAGAAATCGCTACAACTTCATGAAGCCAAAGTTTCTATCCGGACCGACTTGCCTGTAAAGTTAAAGAAGTACAGGGGCAAACTCGCGGCCAAGGCCTATGAAATTCGAAAAACCAAAAAGCTACAAACAAGAATTCAAGAAAAGGGAACGGACATACAACTACTTGTCAGGAAGGATGCCGACTCGCCATGGAACCAATTCCACCTCGACGATCAGTCATGAGCCACTTCATATCGTGTGTGTTTGGATCGATGTGACTTTTGTTTGTATAATTCTCACTATCTCAGGCAGAGAACACTAAAATATCATTTAAGTGATTGCTTTTTTTTTCTCTCAGGTTATGGATGTGTGAATATTTTGACAGTTAAATCATAATATCTTCATGGACAAACACGAAATGGACTTCTGTGAAATCACATAATTTATATCAACACTTTAACAGAATTACTTACAGTGTCACGGACATTTAGTGAAATAGTGATGCATTTAATTTATTTAATGTCTTTGTGAATATATTTCATGGATATTCTCGGAATGGATTTTCACCAACGGTAAGAGTATACAATTGTTTACATCAATATCTATGCATTGCTACGATATGACTATATGGTACTTTATATCGGTTTTTCTGTGAAATCAAATGATTTATATGAACACTTTAACAGAATCACTTACAGTGTTACGGACATTTAGTGAAATAGTGATGCATTTAATTTATTTAATGTCTTTGTGAATATATTTCATGGAAATTCTCGGAATGGATTTTCCCTAAAGGTAATACTATACAATTGTTTACATCAATATTTATGCATTGCTACGGTGTGTATGACTATACGGCACTTTATATCTATTTGCGGAAAACACCTTCCCGAAAGATAAACTTTCAACCAAATCCATTGACTCTAAAGCACCCAGATGTTATGCTTTAATCCTTCATTTTTCTCATAATATTTAACATAAGTATTTTGCTCTTGGATTGAATATTACTGATATAACAACATAATAATATATAATAAGGTCACATGCAGGAATTATTTTTACAACACTGGTAATTATGATCTGGTATAGAAGTTAAGTTCAATATTGAAACTGGGACCTGTCCTTACTATCAATAGCGCAAAGCGCCTCACAGGAAATCTAGTTTTTACATAAGGTTACTTCCGTTTCCGGCATAAGAACTTACAACAAATTCCTCCGAGATCTATTTTCATATCTTAAATATTTAACTCAGCCATGTTACATAAAATAATGAACTATATAATACGGTTCACAATTACAATTATGTTTTCTTTCATTAACACCCAATTCCATAACTAGATCTCAAACTAAGCGACCCAGTTTTATTTCCCATATGCCGGTGAGCATCGCGGCCAAGTTTTTTCTTTGTTTTTATACTCTTTGTTTTTGTTGTTTTTACTTTTGTTTACAAACCAAAAAAGTTGCACTTGTAGGTACTACTTTACATTTTTCACTCGTAAAAAAACTCAACCACACTGCCTTGGTCTTAGTCATCTTAGCATTTGTTTATATTTTTGTTATTATCCAATTTGACAATGGATAACAAAATCAAGATAGTTTCTGCAAACTGCAGGGGCCTTGGGGATAAAAATAAGCGTAAAGAGATAATGAATATTTGGAGGAAGAAACGCTGTTCTATTGTATGTTTACAAGATATTCACATTGCAGAAAAGGATGAAATGGTTATGAGAAATGAATGGGGACTAGAATGCATTATTGCCCCCTTTAGATCTAACTCTAGAGGGGTTGCAATTCTATTCAATAACAACACTGAAATTAAAATAAATAGAACAATTAAAGATCCAAACGGTAATTTTATTATTACAGACATCACTATAGAGGGTATAAAACTTACTCTTTCAAATATATATGGCCCAAACACTGATGACCCAGTCTTCTATGATAAAATTTTTGAAGTCATTGACAGTTTTGAAAATGACTCTATGGTAATATGCGGTGATTGGAATCTTGTTTTGGATCCCTCTGTAGATTTGGAAAATTATTGCAATGTTAACAACCCAAAAGCCAGACAGGTTGTGTTAGATATGATTGAAAGCTATGACCTGTCCGATATCTGGAGACAACATTTAAAGACCTTAGCAAATTTACTTGGTGGAAAAAAAATCCAAGACAACAGGCTAGGTTAGATTTTTTTCTAGTTTCACAAGACATTGCAAACTTAACTATAGAAAGTGATATTCTGCCTGGATATAGATCTGACCATTCAGCAATCACTATCTCAATCTCAAATGCTTTGTGCAAAGAAAAGGGCAAAGGCTATTGGAAATTTAACACCTCTTTATTACATAATAAAGAATATGTCGAAAAAGTTAACACAATTTTAACAGAAATGAAACAGGAATATTTCGATCAAAGCATTCATGAAGACATACAAGACATTGGTGACAAAGACCTGAATTTGACCATTAGTGACACCCTTTTTTTAGAAACCTTCCTAATGAAAGTTAGAGGTGAATCCATATCTATGTCATCATTTCTGAAAAAAAATCGCAATAAAAACATTGAACTTTTGGAAGAAAAAATACATGAAGTTGAAAACGAAATACGTGACAATTTCCAAAGTACTTGCAAAGAAAAATTAAATGAATTAGCTAACCTTCAAAAAGAAATTGAAACCTTAAGGGGAGAAGAAATAAGAGGAATCCAAGTAAGGAATAGAATAAAATGGTACGAAGAAGGGGAAAAGCCCACAAAATACTTTTGCCATCTGGAAAAAAGAAACTACACAAGTAAATTAATGAATCAATTGATTGGTGAGAATGGAGAAACAATCCTAGATGGTAAACAAATTTTAGAAGAACAAAAGCAATTTTATAAAAAATTATATACCAAAAATGATAAAGCTTCAGAAAAAGAAATTGAGGATTTCCTTTCAAATATTGATGTGCCTACCTTACATACAGAACAAAGTGAAATTCTGGAAAAAGAAATTACAATAAATGAGATCTCCAAAGCAGTACAAGAAATGAAAAATAACAAAAGCCCAGGTATTGATGGCTTTCCCATAGAATTTTTCAAGTTTTTTTGGAAGGAAATAAAAATATGGGTATATAGATTTGTAACAGAATCATTTAACAGTGGACACTTGAGTATGACCATGAACAGAGGAATAATTACATGCTTGCCCAAAGGAGATAAGGATAGAAAATACCTAAAAAATTGGAGACCCATTACTCTCTTAAATTGTCTTTACAAGATTATAAGCTCTTGTGTTACTAAGAGACTTAAGACTGTTCTCGATCACTTGATACATGAAAATCAAACAGGCTTTATTCCAGGCAGATCCTTAGCAGATAATATCAGATTAACTTATGATATTATTCTTGAGGCAAAATCCAATAATAGAAAAGGCTTGCTACTTTCAATTGATTTTGAAAAAGCCTTTGACTCTGTTTCGAAATTATTCATATTTAAGGTCCTTGAAAGATTTGGCTTTGGTCCTCGTTTGATAAACTGGGTGCATATATTGATCAACAATGCAACTTCCTGTGTAATACAAAATGGCCACCTTTCCTCTTTCTTTGACAATGGCAGAGGCTGTAGACAGGGTGATCCCGTCTCCTCATATTTATTCCTCTTTGTTGCTGAAATCTTGGCCTCTATGATTAGAAATAATCCTAATATTAAAGGCATCTACCTAAAAAATACAGAGCACAAATTAGGACAATATGCTGATGACACACAATTGTTTCTCGATGGCTCAGAAGAAAGCTTGAGAGCTGCCTTAAATACTCTAGAAACATTCTATTTTTTTTCAGGATTAAAAATAAACTCTGACAAAACTAAGGCGGTGTGGCTCGGTTCAATGTGTGGAAGGAATATTAAGATATGTGATGATGTTAACTTAGATTGGGTACATGGTGACTTTGAGATTTTGGGCATTCAATTAAATGCACATTTGGAAAGACTTTGGGTCATTAACACTAGGAAAAGACTAGAAAATATAAAGAGATTACTTGCCAACTGGCGCAAGCGTAATTTGACTTTAATTGGGAAAATAACTGTGATAAAAACTTTAGCACTATCTACACTTGTACATATCTTTTCTGCCTTGCCTCAACCACCCAAAAAATTTGTTGATGATTTAAACTCACTATTCTTTAAGTTTATTTGGAACTCCAAACCAGATAAAATCAAACGGAAAAATATCACAAACAATTATGAGAATGGTGGATTGAGGATGGTTGATATAAATGCTTTTAATGCTGCACTTAAGCTTAATATTCTCAAAAAAAGTATGAACAAGAATTTATACAATAGCTACTTCCCTCTAAGATATCTTTTTCAATTAGGTGCAAATGTCTCCTCATATAGACTTTGCAAATCTAATAATCCATATTGGCAAGATTTAATGCAAACATGGGGCAAATACTATCACTTGCATGTAGCAGACTCTGGAGACATTAGTGCTATTTTGGCTGAACCAATATGGTTTAACCATCAAAGTGCAAACTCATCATTTATAATAGACGACTGGTTCCGGAAAGGTGTACATTACATAAGAGACTTGTGTGATGAGAAAGGATTTCTGTCTTTTATAGATCTGAAAAACAAATTCAACCTAAGAGGTACTTACTTAGACCACCATCGTGTTATAAACAACTTTCCAACACAGTGGAAAAACATGATAAATAACTCTTCTTTCATTAGTCTATATGACCTTAAACTCAACGATTTCCTTTTGGAATGGTTAAAACATTTGAAGGGTTCCCGGAAAATCTATGATAAAATTATGCTACCTGACCAGTGCCCTAATGTCTGTCACAAATGGCAAGAAATGTTCTTGACTGATTTAAATTGGAAGGAAATATTTAGTCTTCCCAAAAAATGTTGCAAAGATATTAAGCTACAAGACTTTCAATTTAGATTCCTACATCGTATTATATACACCAAAAACGAATTGTTTAAAATGAAATTAATTGACAATAACATTTGTAATAGATGCAATAACGAAAATGAATCTTTGGTACATGTATATTTTGAGTGTCCATCTTCTGCACTTTTCTGGACTGAACTTGAAACGTTTCTAAAACAACACTTGTGTTATGATATTCATTTTAATCTCAAGTCCATCCTATTTGGCATTCAGGAGACTCCAAACTTCAAATTGATGAACCATATTCTTTTAGCTGCAAAAAGACACATTTATATAAGTTGCATCAGAAATGAGCCTTTGTCAATTAAAACATTCATTGTTATAATGAAGGATATATTTCAAGTTGAGAGGTACATAGCAAGAATGAAAAACCAATCAATTATTTTCACGAAAAAGTGGCTACCATTACAAGATATTTTCAATGATGTGTAGAACCATTAATCAGACTCAATGTCATACCATATGTATTCATGTCCATATATTGTCATATGATGAAAATGTAATAATGTACCTACTCATGTGAATAAAAATATGTGAAAAAAAAAAAAAAACTAACCATGCTAGCTCACAACACAAGTCCAAAATGCTTGTATCGTATCCTAACCGTACATACAATAATCCAAAAGGGAAATTTTACATTTGATTTCATGAACGTGGACAAATGAAATTCACATTTTGCGCAGACACTATGAAACGTGATAGGTTTTTGTCATTTGTCAAGTTTAAACTGATTACCTTAATTCATGTAAAATAATGTTCTTGCCAATTTCATATTGTGGAAAATATTCTTTCTCTGCTATACAAGAAATATGTATTAGGAGGCCAAAAGTAAAACACGCAATCAATCTATTAATTTTGTAAGCATGATCTGTTTGAGTATTTAAGGGATTACAGTTTGTTTTATAAGAAGATCTATTTTTGCTAAAGCATGCTATATATACAAAGATATGTGATTTATAGAGTATTTATTTCCAGATGGTACATGGAAAGGGGGATTAATAAACAGGGTTACCCTGTATAAATATCTCTCCCCGTGACGTTGACAGGATTTTAACATTTAACATACATTATAACATGAACAAATTGTAAATACCAATGACTGATATATGTAATCCAATAGTTAACACAATCTATTATACATGAACAATATAGACATGGTTACTCCTGTATAATTGTGTGTGTTGTTCGACCGTGCTTGCACCAACGTGTATGTACTTTTTGTTTACATTGTTACTTACAAATCACATCTGTATGTTTAATCAACTTTGTTCTGTCTGTTTTCGTGCCGTATTGTTATTGTATACTTAATGCTGAATGTATTGCATATGTCATATGGGCCCATGGCCTTCTGACTTACGAAATAAACACTTATTTACATTCATGAACATTCCAAAATTGAATATAAGAATTTCATGCTTTTGCATGCCAACAGGTATGTCACCAATTTGGCCCCTTGCACCATGTGTATATCATGGTTCATTGTTTTATATTGTCTCATAAGCCAACGGTATGACTTGGTGATATGGTGTTATAATTGTCAGTTTACTTGTAATATATCACGCGACACGTATAATAAGTAAAACATGTAATAGTTCTGTCTGTCTGCCTTGTATTGATTTCGGCTTGGGTCGTTCTTTTGTTAAGTTAGGGCAAGTTGATACCCCAATTCCTACAATAGAGAAGGTATGATTTTTTGTGTAGAACCCTTTAATCAATTTGTAAATTGAGATGATAGATTCTGTTTTTATGTAGTCTACTTCTTGTATGTTGTCAATCTGTGTACATGAGTAGTAGTACTGACATTGTCACATCATCAGCTTTCTGGCAACAGGAAAATGATTAAGAAACGTGTAATTGTAGATATAGTTTATTCACATTGTATGAGCATATACAAACAATATATACAACAAGTTTTCGCACTAATTGATGCCTTTTTATTCTTAGCACTTTGATGATGTCATTAAACAGTTATTCAACACATGTATGGCTGGTATGGAGTCTGCATAGGATGCATAGCGTAGGGATGCATCATTGGAGATGTGATGGGAAGGGACATCATTGGAAAGCCAGGGAATCCATAAGCCGGAACGGGAGGGATCATGGTTGCCATGCCATTCATGGACACCTCAGGATATCTGGATTTGGTTCGTGCTCTCTTGTTCTGAAACCACACCTGAAAAGATAAACGATAGGAATTAGTAATGATGTTTCATATAACATATAGATTCATTAAATTGAAAATGAATCGGTAAACAATGAGTTATTTAAATACTATTCCACCAGAATCATTAATGAAAACACATATTAGGTGACAAGTAACGTCTTTGGATCAAATCTTTAAAATGTATTAAGAAAGTGTGAAGTATACCAGTAGGAGTTAGTTGTGTTTCACTTTCCATTCAAAACCACTTGGTTTATTGTTTTCAATAAATGTAATTACCTTTATTTTCTTTACAGGTATTGAAAGGTCAGCAGACATTTTCTCCAGCTGGTCATAGTCAGGATAACGATTTTCAGAGAAAAGTTTCTCCATAGCTCTGACTTGACTTGGAGCATATGATGTTCGTCCTCCGGGTGTCCTAGTATATGTTTTCGGGGTCGTGGGACTCAATTCAGGTGAAGCTCGTAAAGGACTGGAGCAACTGGATACACCACTTGATGACAGACTCTCAGCGGGACTTGCTCTTCCATCCTCGCAATGAGGTGGACTTGGACTGGAATCTGAAAATGAAAGGATATTCCAGTAAGACTTGTATTTCATGCATCCATAACGATATAAAATTAGACATGATAATATTGAAAACTCAAAAAAGGTTTTTAAGTAAATCATTTTATGCAACCTACCTATCTTACTGGGTTCGCTTGTCTTTTCCAATCCTGCATAAAGGTCACTATGTGGCTGATACATTCCTATGGGTGGATAGGATTGCAGTCTCGGGTGCTGTGCTGGCATCATGGTTGGGAGAAACATAGGATGGAATGGAAAATATCCACTTGGTGGTGGGGGAAGAGAAAAAGACGACAAATATGGACGAGGATATTCCGAGATAAGGGGAGGCTGATTGATAGATGACGTTTTTGGTAGCTCTGCTCCATTGCTGATATTCTCATCTTTAAATGAGTCCTTAGAGAGCGGTTCTTCTTTTATGGACGATCCAGCAACAGAATGGTTGGTATCGTCGAGGGCTATGTACAGAGCGTCTGTTCCACTGTCATCATGAAGACTGTTGTCTTCGCCTTTGCAAACGACTGGGCCGGTAATGGTCATCTTCAAAAAGTCTTGGCGAGGAAGTGAGAATGTTAATGCGGAGTGCAACGTCTTGTGTCTTAAATAGTCTCGCTGAATGGTATGTCCTCATGTTGTGACAGTGAGATTAACAATCAATCATGGCATGCCTAATAGATAGGATAAATGATTGAGGATAGAATTTGATGACAAACACTCTTTTCACAACAATGTGTTTTGGATAGACCAGCTTGTCTCTCTCATCAGTGTCAAAGCCTGAAAAGGATTAGCAGTAACAACACAACAGTTATAGTGTTTGTGTATATCATAGTGCGGGAGCAATTCATCATAGAGGAGGAAAATGAGCTGTGCTCATCTTCTTTTGAAAAGAGGAAGAAAACCTCGCAAGTTTTTAATCTAAATATGTGAGTTATATATGTTAACTAACTAACCATGCTAGCTCACAACACAAGTCCAAAATGCTTGTATCGTATCCTAACCGTACATACAATAATCCAAAAGGGAAATTTTACATTTGATTTCATGAACGTGGACAAAGGAAATTCACATTTTGCGCAGACACTATGAAACGTGATAGGTTTTTGTCATTTGTCAAGTTTAAACTGATTACCTTAATTCATGTAAAATAATGTTCTTGCCAATTTCATATTGTGGAAAATATTCTTTCTCTGCTATACAAGAAATATGTATTAGGAGGCCAAAAGTAAAACACGCAATCAATCCATTAATTTTGTAAGCATGATCTGTTTGAGTATTTAAGGGATTACAGTTTGTTTTATAAGAAGATCTATTTTTGCTAAAGCATGCTATATATACAAAGATATGTGATTTATAGAGTATTTATTTCCAGATGGTACATGGAAAGGGGGATTAATAAACAGGGTTACCCTGTATAAATATCTCTCCCCGTGACGTTGACAGGATTTTAACATTTAACATACATTATAACATGAACAAATTGTAAATACCAATGACTGATATATGTAATCCAATAGTTAACACAATCTATTATACATGAACAATATAGACATGGTTACTCCTGTATAATTGTGTGTGTTGTTCGACCGTGCTTGCACCAACGTGTATGTACTTTTTGTTTACATTGTTACTTACAAATCACATCTGTATGTTTAATCAACTTTGTTCTGTCTGTTTTGTTTTCGTGCCGTATTGTTATTGTATACTTAATGCTGAATGTATTGCATATGTCATATGGGCCCATGGCCTTCTGACTTACGAAATAAACACTTATTTACATTCATGAACATTCCAAAATTGAATATAAGAATTTCATGCTTTTGCATGCCAACAGGTATGTCACCAATTTGGCCCCTTGCACCATGTGTATATCATGGTTCATTGTTTTATATTGTCTCATAAGCCAACGGTATGACTTGGTGATATGGTGTTATAATTGACAGTTTACTTGTAATATATCACGCGACACGTATAATAAGTAAAACATGTAATAGTTCTGTCTGTCTGCCTTGTATTGATTTCGGCTTGGGTCGTTCTTTTGTTAAGTTAGGGCAAGTTGATACCCCAATTCCTACAATAGAGAAGGTATGATTTTTTGTGTAGAATCCTTTAATCAATTTGTAAATTGAGATGATAGATTCTGTTTTTATGTAGTCTACTTCTTGTATGTTGTCAATATGTGTACATGAGTAGTAGTACTGACATTGTCACATCATCAGCTTTCTGGCAACAGGAAAATGATTAAGAAACGTGTAATTGTAGATATAGTTTATTCACATTGTATGAGCATATACAAACAATATATACAACAAGTTTTCGCACTAATTGATGCCTTTTTATTCTTAGCACTTTGATGATGTCATTAAACAGTTATTCAACACATGTATGGCTGGTATGGAGTCTGCATAGGATGCATAGCGTAGGGATGCATCATTGGAGATGTGATGGGAAGGGACATCATTGGAAAGCCAGGGAATCCATAGCCGGAACGGGAGGGATCATGGTTGCCATGCCATTCATGGACACCTCAGGATATCTGGATTTGGTTCGTGCTCTCTTGTTCTGAAACCACACCTGAAAAGATAAACGATAGGAATTAGTAATGATGTTTCATATAACATATAGATTCATTAAATTGAAAATGAATCGGTAAACAATGAGTTATTTAAATACTATTCCACCAGAATCATTAATGAAAACACATATTAGGTGACAAGTAACGTCTTTGGATCAAATCTTTAAAATGTATTAAGAAAGTGTGAAGTATACCAGTAGGAGTTAGTTGTGTTTCACTTTCCATTCAAAACCACTTGGTTTATTGTTTTCAATAAATGTAATTACCTTTATTTTCTTTACAGGTATTGAAAGGTCAGCAGACATTTTCTCCAGCTGGTCATAGTCAGGATAACGATTTTCAGAAAAAAGTTTCTCCATAGCTCTGACTTGACTTGGAGCATATGATGTTCGTCCTCCGGGTGTCCTAGTATATGTTTTCGGGGTCGTGGGACTCAATTCAGGTGAAGCTCGTAAAGGACTGGAGCAACTGGATACACCACTTGATGACAGACTCTCAGCGGGACTTGCTCTTCCATCCTCGCAATGAGGTGGACTTGGACTGGAATCTGAAAATGAAAGGATATTCCAGTAAGACTTGTATTTCATGCATCCATAACGATATAAAATTAGACATGACAATATTGAAAACTCAAAAAAGGTTTTTAAGTAAATCATTTTATGCAACCTACCTATCTTACTGGGTTCGCTTGTCTTTTCCAATCCTGCATAAAGGTCACTATGTGGCTGATACATTCCTATGGGTGGATAGGATTGCAGTCTCGGGTGCTGTGCTGCCATCATGGTTGGGAGAAACATAGGATGGAATGGAAAATATCCACTTGGTGGTGGGGGAAGAGAGAAAGACGACAAATATGGACGAGGATATTCCGAGATAAGGGGAGGCTGATTGATAGATGACGTTTTTGGTAGCTCTGCTCCATTGCTGATATCCTCATCTTTAAATGAGTCCTTAGAGAGCGGTTCTTCTTTTATGGACGATCCAGCAACAGAATGGTTGGTATCGTCGAGGGCTATGTACAGAGCGTCTGTTCCACTGTCATCATGAAGACTGTTGTCTTCGCCTTTGCAAACGACTGGATCGGTAATGGTCATCTTTCAAAAAGTCTTGGCGAGGAAGTGAGAATGTTAATGCAGAGTGCAACGTCTTGTGTCTTAAATAGTCTCGCTGAATGGTATGTCCTCATGTTGTGACAGTGAGATTAACAATCAATCATGGCATGCCTAATAGATAGGATAAATGATTGAGGATAGAATTTGATGACAAAAACTCTTTTCACAACAATGTGTTTTGGATAGACCAGCTTGTCTCTCTCATCAGTGTCAAAGCCTGAAAAGGATTAGCAGTAACAACACAACAGTTATAGTGTTTGTGTATATCATAGTGCGGTAGCAAATCACCATAGAGGAGGAAAATGAGCTGTGCTCATCTTTTTTTGAAAAGAGGAAGAAAACCTCGAAAGTTTTAGGCTAATAAGGTGTACAGTTCTACTTAGATCGACTGATAGTTAGATACTCATCTGTAATAAAGACGTCGTCTGAATATAAGCTCCTCCAAACTGTGATTAAATTTGTTCAAGTTAGAACAAGTTACCGATTTTTTTCGAATAATGATTGGGTAGGTAACGCTTTATTTAATGTCAAGTCATTTGTGTTGATTGGTCTGTTACCTACAGTTTATGATATTGACAAATGCTTTTAATTATTATTTGTCCATATTATCTGTTTTAATGTGTCTTTTGTCCCATGAAATCTTTGAGGATATACCTGTATTTGGTTTAAACGTATTTTTATTCATAGAGAATCTGGTTCGGTAAACAAGCAAAACTTTTGCTTATATTAATACCTCGCCAGCACATACATATAATAACAAACACACAAGAACTGGACATAAACATGACAAACTAAAGCATAATGATACCATGCGTACATGATTGTTGCTTATGAAATATTCTTTGCAGTTCCACTTCATTAATGATACAGCTACGTTGTTCTTTAGTGATGGAAACACTTTTAATCTAAGATGCTTTTATCAAAGCGCTTTGTTTTAATGATATATTGATGGAGGGATGCGATTATGTTCGTATTAACATTATCACTGGTTTGCGGTGTTCCATATAACACAGATTGGAGGCTGTATTCCTTTATTTGGAAAGTCCATGAGTGTAATTATTCGGCATGAATGTGTCAATCTAAATATGTGAGTTATATATGTTAACTAACTAACCATGCTAGCTCACAACACAAGTCCAAAATGCTTGTATCGTATCCTAACCGTACATACAATAATCCAAAAGGGAAATTTTACATTTGATTTCATGAACGTGGACAAATGAAATTCACATTTTGCGCAGACACTATGAAACGTGATAGGTTTTTGTCATTTGTCAAGTTTAAACTGATTACCTTAATTCATGTAAAATAATGTTCTTGCCAATTTCATATTGTGGAAAATATTCTTTCTCTGCTATACAAGAAATATGTATTAGGAGGCCAAAAGTAAAACACGCAATCAATCCATTAATTTTGTAAGCATGATCTGTTTGAGTATTTAAGGGATTACAGTTTGTTTTATAAGAAGATCTATTTTTGCTAAAGCATGCTATATATACAAAGATATGTGATTTATAGAGTATTTATTTCCAGATGGTACATGGAAAGGGGGATTAATAAACAGGGTTACCCTGTATAAATATCTCTCCCCGTGACGTTGACAGGATTTTAACATTTAACATACATTATAACATGAACAAATTGTAAATACCAATGACTGATATATGTAATCCAATAGTTAACACAATCTATTATACATGAACAATATAGACATGGTTACTCCTGTATAATTGTGTGTGTTGTTCGACCGTGCTTGCACCAACGTGTATGTACTTTTTGTTTACATTGTTACTTACAAATCACATCTGTATGTTTAATCAACTTTGTTCTGTCTGTTTTGTTTTCGTGCCGTATTGTTATTGTATACTTAATGCTGAATGTATTGCATATGTCATTCCAAAATTGAATATAAGAATTTCATGCTTTTGCATGCCAACAAGTATGTCACCAATTTGGCCCCTTGCACCATGTGTATATCATGGTTCATTGTTTTATATTGTCTCATAAGCCAACGGTATGACTTGATGATATGGTGTTATAATTGACAGTTTACTTGTAAGATATCACGCGACACGTATAATAAGTAAAACATGTAATAGTTCTGTCTGTCTGCCTTGTATTGATTTCGGCTTGGGTCGTTCTTTTGTTAAGTTAGGGCAAGTTGATACCCCAATTCCTACAATAGAGAAGGTATGATTTTTTGTGTAGAACCCTTTAATCAATTTGTAAATTGAGATGATAGATTCTGTTTTTATGTAGTCTACTTCTTGTATGTTGTCAATCTGTGTACATGAGTAGTAGTACTGACATTGTCACATCATCAGCTTTCTGGCAACAGGAAAATGATTAAGAAACGTGTAATTGTAGATATAGTTTATTCACATTGTATGAGCATATACAAACAATATATACAACAAGTTTTCGCACTAATTGATGCCTTTTTATTCTTAGCACTTTGATGATGTCATTAAACAGTTATTCAACACATGTATGGCTGGTATGGAGTCTGCATAGGATGCATAGCGTAGGGATGCATCATTGGAGATGTGATGGGAAGGGACATCATTGGAAAGCCAGGGAATCCATAAGCCGGAACGGGAGGGATCATGGTTGCCATGCCATTCATGGACACCTCAGGATATCTGGATTTGGTTCGTGCTCTCTTGTTCTGAAACCACACCTGAAAAGATAAACGATAGGAATTAGTAATGATGTTTCATATAACATATAGATTCATTAAATTGAAAATGAATTGGTAAACAATGAGTTATTTAAATACTATTCCACCAGAATCATTAATGAAAACACATATTAGGTGACAAGTAACGTCTTTGGATCAAATCTTTAAAATGTATTAAGAAAGTGTGAAGTATACCAGTAGGAGTTAGTTGTGTTTCACTTTCCATTCAAAACCACTTGGTTTATTGTTTTCAATAAATGTAATTACCTTTATTTTCTTAACAGGTATTGAAAGGTCAGCAGACATTTTCTCCAGCTGGTCATAGTCAGGATAACGATTTTCAGAGAAAAGTTTCTCCATAGCTCTGACTTGACTTGGAGCATATGATGTTCGTCCTCCGGGTGTCCTAGTATATGTTTTCGGGGTCGTGGGACTCAATTCAGGTGAAGCTCGTAGAGGACTGGAGCAACTGGATACACCACTTGATGACAGACTCTCAGCGGGACTTGCTCTTCCATCCTCGCAATGAGGTGGACTTGGACTGGAATCTGAAAATGAAAGGATATTCCAGTAAGACTTGTATTTCATGCATCAATAAAGATATAAAATTAGACATGATAATATTGAAAACTCAAAATAGTTTAATCATTTTATGCAACCTACCTATCTTACTGGGTTCGCTTGTCTTTTCCAATCCTGCATAAAGGTTACTATGTGGCTGATACATTCCTATTGTTTTCGTGCCGTATTGTTATTGTATACTTAATGCTGAATGTATTGCATATGTCATATGGGCCCATGGCCTTCTGACTTACGAAATAAACACTTATTTACATTCATGAACATTCCAAAATTGAATATAAGAATTTCATGCTTTTGCATGCCAACAGGTATGTCACCAATTTGGCCCCTTGCACCATGTGTATATCATGGTTCATTGTTTTATATTGTCTCATAAGCCAACGGTATGACTTGGTGATATGGTGTTATAATTGACAGTTTACTTGTAATATATCACGCGACACGTATAATAAGTAAAACATGTAATAGTTCTGTCTGTCTGCCTTGTATTGATTTCGGCTTGGGTCGTTCTTTTGTTAAGTTAGGGCAAGTTGATACCCCAATTCCTACAATAGAGAAGGTATGATTTTTTGTGTAGAACCCTTTAATCAATTTGTAAATTGAGATGATAGATTCTGTTTTTATGTAGTCTACTTCTTGTATGTTGTCAATCTGTGTACATGAGTAGTAGTACTGACATTGTCACATCATCAGCTTTCTGGCAACAGGAAAATGATTAAGAAACGTGTAATTGTAGATATAGTTTATTCACATTGTATGAGCATATACAAACAATATATACAACAAGTTTTCGCACTAATTGGTGCCTTTTTATTCTTAGCACTTTGATGATGTCATTAAACAGTTATTCAACACATGTATGGCTGGTATGGAGTCTGCATAGGATGCATAGCGTAGGGATGCATCATTGGAGATGTGATGGGAAGGGACATCATTGGAAAGCCAGGGAATCCATAAGCCGGAACGGGAGGGATCATGGTTGCCATGCCATTCATGGACACCTCAGGATATCTGGATTTGGTTCGTGCTCTCTTGTTCTGAAACCACACCTGAAAAGATAAACGATAGGAATTAGTAATGATGTTTCATATAACATATAGATTCATTAAATTGAAAATGAATTGGTAAACAATGAGTTATTTAAATACTATTCCACCAGAATCATTAATGAAAACACATATTAGGTGACAAGTAACGTCTTTGGATCAAATCTTTAAAATGTATTAAGAAAGTGTGAAGTATACCAGTAGGAGTTAGTTGTGTTTCACTTTCCATTCAAAACCACTTGGTTTATTGTTTTCAATAAATGTAATTACCTTTATTTTCTTAACAGGTATTGAAAGGTCAGCAGACATTTTCTCCAGCTGGTCATAGTCAGGATAACGATTTTCAGAGAAAAGTTTCTCCATAGCTCTGACTTGACTTGGAGCATATGATGTTCGTCCTCCGGGTGTCCTAGTATATGTTTTCGGGGTCGTGGGACTCAATTCAGGTGAAGCTCGTAGAGGACTGGAGCAACTGGATACACCACTTGATGACAGACTCTCAGCGGGACTTGCTCTTCCATCCTCGCAATGAGGTGGACTTGGACTGGAATCTGAAAATGAAAGGATATTCCAGTAAGACTTGTATTTCATGCATCAATAAAGATATAAAATTAGACATGATAATATTGAAAACTCAAAATAGTTTAATCATTTTATGCAACCTACCTATCTTACTGGGTTCGCTTGTCTTTTCCAATCCTGCATAAAGGTTACTATGTGGCTGATAGATTCCTATGGGTGGATAGGATTGCAGTCTCGGGTGCTGTGCTGCCATCATGGTTGGGAGAAACATAGGATGTAATGGAAAATATCCACTTGGTGGTGGGGGAAGAGAAAAAGACGACAAATATGGACGAGGATATTCCGAGATAAGGGGAGGCTGATTGATAGATGACGTTTTTGGTAGCTCTGCTCCATTGCTGATATCCTCATCTTTAAATGAGTCCTTAGAGAGCGGTTCTTCTTTTATGGACGATCCAGCAACAGAATGGTTGGTATCGTCGAGGGCTATGTACAGAGCGTCTGTTCCACTGTCATCATGAAGACTGTTGTCTTCGCCTTTGCAAACGACTGGATCGGTAATGGTCATCTTTCAAAAAGTCTTGGCGAGGAAGTGAGAATGTTAATGCAGAGTGCAACGTCTTGTGTCTTAAATAGTCTCGCTGAATGGTATGTCCTCATGTTGTGACAGTGAGATTAACAATCAATCATGGCATGCCTAATAGATAGGATAAATGATTGAGGATAGAATTTGATGACAAAAACTCTTTTCACAACAATGTGTTTTGGATAGACCAGCTTGTCTCTCTCATCAGTGTCAAAGCCTGAAAAGGATTAGCAGTAACAACACAACAGTTATAGTGTTTGTGTATATCATAGTGCGGTAGCAAATCACCATAGAGGAGGAAAATGAGCTGTGCTCATCTTCTTTTGAAAAGAGGAAGAAAACCTCGAAAGTTTTAGGCTAATAAGGTGTACAGTTCTACTTAGATCGACTGATAGTTAGATACTCATCTGTAATAAAGACGTCGTCTGAATATAAGCTCCTCCAAACTGTGATTAAATTTGTTCAAGTTAGAACAAGTTACCGATTTTTTTCGAATAATGATTGCGTAGGTAACGCTTTTATTTAATGTCAAGTCATTTGTGTTGATTGGTCTGTTACCTACAGTTTATGATATTGACAAATGCTTTAAATATTATTTGTCCATATTATCTGTTTTAATGTGTCTTTTGTCCCATGAAATCTTTGAGGATATACCTGTATTTGGTTTAAACGTATTTTTATTCATAGAGAATCTGGTTCGGTAAACAAGCAAAACTTTTGCTTATATTAATACCTCACCAGCACATACATATAATAACAAACACACAAGAACTGGACATAAACATGACAAACTAAAGCATAATGATACCATGCGTACATGATTGTTGCTTATGAAATATTCTTTGCAGTTCCACTTCATTAATGATACAGCTACGTTGTTCTTTAGTGATGGAAACACGTTAATCTAAGATGCTTTATCAAAGCGCTTTGTTTTAAGGATATATTGATGGGGGGATGCGATTATGTTCGTATTAACATTATCACTGGTTTGCGGTGTTTCATATAACACAGATTGGAGGTTGTACTCCTTTATTTGGACAGTCCATGAGTGTAATTATTCGGCATGAATGTGTCAATCTAAATATGTGAGTTATATATGTTAAAGGGAACGTTCTATCACCGATCTATCGGCAGCATCCGCCATCTTGGATTTTTGACAATATATATACAACAAGCTTTCGCACTAATTGATGCCTTTTTATTCTTAGCACTTTGATGATGTCATTATACAGTTATTCAACACATGTATGGCTGGTATGGAGTCTGCATAGGATGCATAGCGTAGGGATGCATCAATGGAGATGTGATGGGAAGGGACATCATTGGAAAGCCAGGGAATCCATAACCCGGAACGGGAGGGATCATGGTTGCCATGCCATTCATGGCCACCTCAGGATATCTGGATTTGGTTCGTGCTCTCTTGTTCTGAAACCACACCTGAAAAAATAAATGATAGAAATTAGTAGTGATGTTTCATATAACATATAGATTCATTAAATTGAAAATGAATTGGTAAACAATGAGTTATTTAAATACTATTCCACCAGAATCATAAATGAAAACACATATTAGGTGACAAGTAACGTCTTTGGATCAAATCTTTAAAATGTATTAAGAAAGTGTGAAGTATACCAGTAAGAGTTAGTTGTGTTTCACTTTCCATTCAAAACCACTTGGTTTATTGTTTTCAATAAATGTAATTACCTTTATTTTCTTTACAGGTATTGAAAGGTCAGCAGACATTTTCTCCAGCTGGCCATAGTCAGGATAACGATTTTCAGAGAAAAGTTTCTCCGTAGCTCTGACTTGACTTGGAGCATATGATGTTCGTCCTCCGGGTGTCCTAGTATATGTTTTCGGGGTCGTGGGACTCAATTCAGGTGAAGCTCGTAGAGGACTGGAGCAACTGGATACACCACTTGATGACAGACTCTCAGCGGGACTTGCTCTTCCATCCTCGCAATGAGGTGGACTTGGACTGGAATCTGAAAATGAAAGGATATTCCAGTAAGACTTGTATTTCATGCATCAATAAAGATATAAAAAGAAGAAGAAGAAGAAGAAAATTATTTTATTTGTGTGTCACCAGGTTGTACAATAAACGTTAGAGCAGTGATAATACAGATAAAAGTACACCTGCCGGCCTCATAAGGCCTACGAGACACATACTTTACATAATACACATAATATACATATTATATTAAAATACATAACAATAATAGATTAAAATATAAAATATAGGACAAACTAGTGTGTGCTGAGGGATTTTCGCCGCTTAAACATTCGTAGTAATAGTACGGCTAATGGTTTAGATACATCAGATGACATTATAAGGTTAAATTGGTCTACAATAGGTAACTGTGAGAAAGAGGGATAGATGGTTTTCATATAATTAATAAAATCATACCTTAGGTCAGAATATGTTTCACAACCAAGTAAAAAGTGCACCTCATCCTCTATATATCCATTATTGCAATATTTACATTTTCTATCCATAAGTGGTGTTACAGGACGTGTAAATCTACCAAGTTCTATTTCTAATGGGAGCGTTCCACAACGTAGCTTACTAATAATACTTCTTTCAGAACGGTCTAAATTACAAGTGACATAAGTTTCTGCTTGCAGCACAGTCTTAAAACGACGATATGTTCGCAATTTGTTACCATTAATCAAACCTTTATCATTCCATAAATCAGCAAGCCAATTATTATTGTCTAAAAATAACAACAACTCTTTTGCAACATCAAAATCATCATGAAGACGGTTGTCTTCGCCTTTGCAAACGACTGGACCGGTAATGGTCATCTTCAAAAAGTCTTGGCAAGGAAGTGAGAATGTTAATGCAGAGTGCGCTTTGTTTTAAGGATATATTGATGGGGGGATGCGATTATGTTCGTATTAACATTATCACTGGTTTGCGGTGTTTCATATAACACAGATTGGAGGTTGTATTCCTTTATTTGGACAGTCCATGAGTGTAATTATTCGGCATGAATGTGTCAATCTAAATATGTGAGTTATATATGTTAAAGGGAACGTTCTATCACCGATCTATCGGCAGCATCCGCCATCTTGGATTTTTGACATTTCTTGAAATGAAAACACGCTATAAATTTACACAATTTTATTTTTTTGTAATAATAAAACCTATACACTGATAGAACATTCACATAGTAATAAATGACGTATCATAAAACTAATAAACACTATGCTGTAAGTCCGTAGCGAAGTTTTACCCACTCGCAGTGCCGATGAATGGCTTCAATTATCATTCTTTTTATTTTTCAACAAATCTGCGCTTGTCTTTATCAAGTTGTGAGATGTAAAGTCATCAAAATATTAACTTCATTAATATATTTAAGTTTGACAATGTTTTAATCATATATTAATATAGCATATATGTGTAAACGGAAATATCCTCTGGAATTTCGGTTCCACAAAAAATACCCCGATAGAACCCTCCTTTTAACTCACTTACAAAGCTAGCTCACAACACAAGTCCAAAATGCTTGTATCGTATCCTAACCGTACATACAATAATCCAAAAGGCAAATTTTACATTTGATTTCATGAACGTGGACAAATGAATTTCACATTTTGCCCAGACACTATGAAACGTGGTAGGTTTTTGTCATTTGTCAAGTTTAAACAGATTACCTTAATTCATGTAAAATAATGTTCTTGCCAATTTCATATTGTGGAAAATATTCTTTCTCTGCTATACAAGAAATATGTATTAAGAGGCCAAAAGTAAAACACGCAATCAATCCATTAATTTTGTAAGCATGATCTGTTTGAGTATTTAAGGGATTACAGTTTGTTTTATAAGAAGATCTCTTTTTGCTAAAGCATGCTATATATACAAAGATATGTGATTTATAGAGTATTTATTTCCAGATGGTACATGGAAAGGGGGATTAATAAACAGGGTTACCCCTGTATAAATATCTCTCCCCGTGACATTGACAGGATTTTAACATTTAACATACATTATAACATGAAAAAAAAATAAATACCAATAACTGATATATGTAATCCAATAGTAATAATAACACAATCTATATACATGAACAATATAGACAGGGTTACCCCTGTATAATTGTGTGTGTATTTGTTCGACCGTGCTTGCACCAACATGTATGTACTTTTTTTTACATTGTTACTTACAAATCACTTCTGTATGTTTAATCAACTTTGTTCTGTCTGTTTTGTTTTCGTGCCGTATTGTTATTGTATACTTAATGCTGAATGTATTGCAAATGTTTGTCATATTGGCCCATGGCCTTCTGACTTACGAAATAAACACTTATTTATATTCATGAACATTCCAAAATTGAATATAAGAATTTCATGCTTTTGCATGCCAACAAGTAGGTCACCAATTTGGCCCCTTGCACAATGTGTATATCATGGTTCATTGTTTTATATTGTCTCATAAGCCAACGGTATGACTTGGTGATATGGTGTTATAATTGACAGTTTACTTGTAAGATATCACGTGACACGTATAATAAGTAAAACATGTAATAGTTCTGTCTGTCTGCCTTGTATTGATTTTGGCTTGGGTCGTTCTTTTGTTAAGTTAGGGCAAGTTGATACCCCAATTCCTACAATAGAGAAGGTATGATTTTTTGTGTAGAACCCTTTAATCAATTTGTAAATTGAGATGATAGATTCTGTTTTAATGCAGTCTACTTCTTGTATGTTGTCAATCTATGTACATGAGTAGTAGTACTGACATTGTCACATCTTCAGCTTTCTGGCAACAGGAAAATGATTAAGAAACGTGTAATTGTAGATATAGTTTATTCACATTGAATGTGCATATACAAACAATATATACAACAAGCTTTCGCACTAATTGATGCCTTTTTATTCTTAGCACTTTGATGATGTCATTATACAGTTATTCAACACATGTATGGCTGGTATGGAGTCTGCATAGGATGCATAGCGTAGGGATGCATCAATGGAGATGTGATGGGAAGGGACATCATTGGAAAGCCAGGGAATCCATAACCCGGAACGGGAGGGATCATGGTTGCCATGCCATTCATGGCCACCTCAGGATATCTGGATTTGGTTCGTGCTCTCTTGTTCTGAAACCACACCTGAAAAAATAAATGATAGAAATTAGTAGTGATGTTTCATATAACATATAGATTCATTAAATTGAAAATGAATTGGTAAACAATGAGTTATTTAAATACTATTCCACCAGAATCATTAATGAAAACACATATTAGGTGACAAGTAATGTCTTTGGATCAAATCTTTAAAATGTATTAAGAAAGTGTGAAGTATACCAGTAAGAGTTAGTTGTGTTTCACTTTCCATTCAAAACCACTTGGTTTATTGTTTTCAATAAATGTAATTACCTTTATTTTCTTTACAGGTATTGAAAGGTCAGCAGACATTTTCTCCAGCTGGTCATAGTCAGGATAATGATTTTCAGAGAAAAGTTTCTCCATAGCTCTGACTTGACTTGGAGCATATGATGTTCGTCCTACGGGTGTCCTAGTATATGTTTTCGGGGTCGTGGGACTCAATTCAGGTGAAGCTCGTAGAGGACTGGAGCAACTGGATACACCACTTGATGACAGACTCTCAGCGGGACTTGCTCTTCCATCCTCGCAATGAGGTGGACTTGGACTGGCATCTGAAAATGAAAGGATATTCCAGTAAGACTTGTATTTCATGCATATAAAATTCAAGATATAAAATTAGACATGATAATATTGAAAACGCAAAATAGATTTAAAGTAAATCAGTTTATGCAACCTACCTATCTTACTGGGTTCGCTTGTCTTTTCCAATCCTGCATAAAGGTCACTATGTGGCTGATACATTCCTATGGGTGGATAGGATTGCAGTCTCGGGTGCTGTGCTGCCATCATGGTTGGGAGAAACATAGGATGGAATGGAAAATATCCACTTGGTGGTGGGGGAAGAGAAAAAGACGACAAATATGGACGAGGATATTCCGAGATAAGGGGAAGCTGATTGATAGATGACGTTTTTGGTAGCTCTGCTCCATTGCTGATATTCTCATCTTTAAATGAGTCCTTAGAGAGCGGTTCTTCTTTTATGGACGATCCAGCAACAGAATGGTTGGTATCGTCGAGGGCTATGTACAGAGCGTCTGTTCCACTGTCATCATGAAGACTGTTGTCTTCGCCTTTGCAAACGACTGGATCGGTAATGGTCATCTTTCAAAAGGTCTTGGCGAGGAAGTGAGAATGTTAATGCGGAGTGCAACGTTTTGTGTCTTAAATAGTCTCGCTGAATGGTATGTCCTCATGTTGTGACAGTGAGATTAACAATCAATTATGGCATGCCTAATAGATAGGATAAATGATTGAGGATAGAATTTGATGACAAAAACTCTTTTCACAACAATGTGTATTGGATAGACCAGCTTGTCTCTCTCATCAGTGTCAAAGCCTGAAAAGGATTAGCAGTAACAACACAACAGTTATAGTGTTTGTGTATACCATAGTGCGGTAGCAAATCACCATAGAGGAGGAAAATGAGCTGTGCTCATCTTCTTTTGAAAAGAGGAAGAAAGCCTCGAAAGTTTAAGGCTAATAAGGTGTACAGTTCTACAAAGATCGACTGATAGTTAGATACTCATCTGTAATAAAGACGTCGTCTGAATATAAGCTCCTCCAAACTGTGATTAAATTTGTTCAAGTTAGAACAAGTTACCGATTTTTTTCGAATAATGATTGCGTAGGTAACGCTTTTATTTAATGTCTAGTCATTTGCGTTGATTGGTCTGTTACCTACAGTTTATGATATTGACAAATGCTTTTAATTATTATTTGTCCATGTTATCTGTTTTAATGTGTCTTTTGTCCCATGAAATCTTTGAGGATATACCTGTATTTGGTTTAAACGTATTTTTATTCATAGAGAATCTGGTTCGGTAAACAAGCAAAACTTTTGCTTATATTAATACCTCACCAGCACATACATATAATAACAAACACACAAGAAATGGAAATAAACATGACAAACTAAAGCATAATGATACCATGCGTACATGATTGTTGCTTATGAAATATTCTTTGCAGTTCCACTTCATTAATGATACAGCTACGTTGTTCTTTAGTGATGGAAACACGTTAATCTAAGATGCTTTATCAAAGCGCTTTGTTTTAAGGATTTATTGATGGGCGGATGCGATTATGTTCGTATTAACATTATCACTGGTTTGCGGTGTTTCATATAACACAGATTGGAGGTTGTATTCCTTTATTTGGACAGTCCATGAGTGTAATTATTCGGCATGAATGTGTCAATCTAAATATGTGAGTTATATATGTTAAAGGGAACGTTCTATCACCGATCTATCGGCAGCATCCGCCATCTTGGATTTTTTACATTTCTTGAAATGAAAACACGCTATAAATTTACACAATTTTATTTTTTTGTAATAATAAAACATATACACTGATAGAACATTCACATAGTAACAAATGACGTATCATAAAACTAATAAACACTATGCTGTAAGTCCGTAGCGAAGTTTTCCCCACTCGCAGTGCCGATGGATGGCTTCAATTCTCATTCTTTTTATTTTTCAACAAATGTGCGCTTGTCTTTATCAAGTTGTGAGATGTAAAGTCATCAAAATATTAACTTCATTAATATATTTAAGTTTGACAATGTTTTAATCATATATTAATATAGTATATATGTGTAAACGGGAATATCCTCTGGAATTTCGTTTCCACAAAAAATACCCCGATAGAACCCTCCTTTTAACTCACTTACAAAGCTAGCTCACAACACAAGTCCAAAATGCTTGTATCGTATCCTAACCGTACATACAATAATCCAAAAGGCAAATTTTACATTTGATTTCATGAACGTGGACAAATGAATTTCACATTTTGCCCAGACACTATGAAACGTGATAGGTTTTTGTCATTTGTCAAGTTTAAACTGATTACCTTAATTCATGTAAAATAATGTTCTTGCCAATTTCATATTGTGGAAAATATTCTTTCTCTGCTATACAAGAAATATGTATTAAGAGGCCAAAAGTAAAACACGCAATCACTCCATTAATTTTGTAAGCATGATCTGTTTGAGTATTTAAGGGATTACAGTTTGTTTTATAAGAAGATCTCCCTTTTGCTAAAGCATGCTTTTTATACAAAGATATGTGATTTATAGAGTATTTATTTCCAGATGGTACATAGAAAGGGGGATTAATAAACAGGGTTACCCCTGTATAAATATCTCTCCCCGTGACATTGACAGGATTTTAACATTTAACATACATTATAACATGAACAAAAATTAAATACCAATAACTGATATATGTCATCCAATAGTAATAATAACACAATCTATATACATGAACAATATAGACAGGGTTACCCCTGTATAATTGTGTGTGTGTGTATTTGTTCGACCGTGCTTGCACCAACATGTATGTACTTTTTTTTACATTGTTACTTACAAATCACATCTGTATGTTTAATCAACTTTGTTCTGTCTGTTTTGTTTTCGTGCCGTATTGTTATTGTATACTTAATGCTGAATGTATTGCAAATGTTTGTCATATTGGCCCATGGCCTTCTGACTTACGAAATAAACACTTATTTATATTTATGAACATTCCAAAATTGAATATAAGAATTTCATGCTTTTGCATGCCAACAAGTAGGTCACCAATTTGGCCCCTTGCACAATGTGTATATCATGGTTCATTGTTTTATATTGTCTCATAAGCCAACGGTATGAATTGGTGATATGGTGTTATAATTGACAGTTTACTTGTAAGATATCACGTGACACGTATAATAAGTAAAACATGTAATAGTTCTGTCTGTCTGCCTTGTATTGATTTTGGCTTGGGTCGTTCTTTTGTTAAGTTAGGGCAAGTTGATACCCCAATTCCTACAATAGAGAAGGTATGATTTTTTGTGTAGAACCCTTTAATCAATTTGTAAATTGAGATGATAGATTCTGTTTTAATGCAGTCTACTTCTTGTATGTTGTCAATCTGTGTACATGAATAGTAGTACTGACATTGTCACATCTTCAGCTTTCTGGCAACAGGAAAATGATTAAGAAACGTGTAATTGTAGATATAGTTTATTCACATTGAATGTGCATATACAAACAATATATACAACAAGCTTTCGCACTAATTGATGCCTTTTTATTCTTAGCACTTTGATGATGTCATTATACAGTTATTCAACACATGTATGGCTGGTATGGAGTCTGCATAGGATGCATAGCGTAGGGATGCATCAATGGAGATGTGATGGGAAGGGACATCATTGGAAAGCCAGGGAATCCATAACCCGGAACGGGAGGGATCATGGTTGCCATGCCATTCATGGCCACCTCAGGATATCTGGATTTGGTTCGTGCTCTCTTGTTCTGAAACCACACCTGAAAAAATAAATGATAGAAATTAGTAGTGATGTTTCATATAACATATAGATTCATTAAATTGAAAATGAATTGGTAAACAATGAGTTATTTAAATACTATTCCACCAGAATCATTAATGAAAACACATATTAGGTGACAAGTAATGTCTTTGGATCAAATCTTTAAAATGTATTAAGAAAGTGTGAAGTATACCAGTAAGAGTTAGTTGTGTTTCACTTTCCATTCAAAACCACTTGGTTTATTGTTTTCAATAAATGTAATTACCTTTATTTTCTTTACAGGTATTGAAAGGTCAGCAGACATTTTCTCCAGCTGGTCATAGTCAGGATAACGATTTTCAGAGAAAAGTTTCTCCATAGCTCTGACTTGACTTGGAGCATATGATGTTCGTCCTACGGGTGTCCTAGTATATGTTTTCGGGGTCGTGGGACTCAATTCAGGTGAAGCTCGTAGAGGACTGGAGCAACTGGATACACCACTTGATGACAGACTCTCAGCGGGACTTGCTCTTCCATCCTCGCAATGAGGTGGACTTGGACTGGCATCTGAAAATGAAAGGATATTCCAGTAAGACTTGTATTTCATGCATCAATAAAGATATAAAATTAGACATGATAATATTGAAAACACAAAATAGATTTAAAGTAAATCAGTTTATGCAACCTACCTATCTTACTGGGTTCGCTTGTCTTTTCCAATCCTGCATAAAGGTCACTATGTGGCTGATACATTCCTATGGGTGGATAGGATTGCAGTCTCGGGTGCTGTGCTGCCATCATGGTTGGGAGAAACATAGGATGGAATGGAAAATATCCACTTGGTGGTGGGGGAAGAGAAAAAGACGACAAATATGGACGAGGATATTCCGAGATAAGGGGAAGCTGATTGATAGATGACGTTTTTGGTAGCTCTGCTCCATTGCTGATATTCTCATCTTTAAATGAGTCCTTAGAGAGCGGTTCTTCTTTTATGGACGATCCAGCAACAGAATGGTTGGTATCGTCGAGGGCTATGTACAGAGCGTCTGTTCCACTGTCATCATGAAGACTGTTGTCTTCGCCTTTGCAAACGACTGGATCGGTAATGGTCATCTTTCAAAAGGTCTTGGCGAGGAAGTGAGAATGTTAATGCGGAGTGCAACGTTTTGTGTCTTAAATAGTCTCGCTGAATGGTATGTCCTCATGTTGTGACAGTGAGATTAACAATCAATTATGGCATGCCTAATAGATAGGATAAATGATTGAGGATAGAATTTGATGACAAAAACTCTTTTCACAACAATGTGTATTGGATAGACCAGCTTGTCTCTCTCATCAGTGTCAAAGCCTGAAAAGGATTAGCAGTAACAACACAACAGTTATAGTGTTTGTGTATACCATAGTGCGGTAGCAAATCACCATAGAGGAGGAAAATGAGCTGTGCTCATCTTCTTTTGAAAAGAGGAAGAAAGCCTCGAAAGTTTAAGGCTAATAAGGTGTACAGTTCTACAAAGATCGACTGATAGTTAGATACTCATCTGTAATAAAGACGTCGTCTGAATATAAGCTCCTCCAAACTGTGATTAAATTTGTTCAAGTTAGAACAAGTTACCGATTTTTTTCGAATAATGATTGCGTAGGTAACGCTTTTATTTAATGTCTAGTCATTTGCGTTGATTGGTCTGTTACCTACAGTTTATGATATTGACAAATGCTTTTAATTATTATTTGTCCATGTTATCTGTTTTAATGTGTCTTTTGTCCCATGAAATCTTTGAGGATATACCTGTATTTGGTTTAAACGTATTTTTATTCATAGAGAATCTGGTTCGGTAAACAAGCAAAACTTTTGCTTATATTAATACCTCACCAGCACATACATATAATAACAAACACACAAGAAATGGAAATAAACATGACAAACTAAAGCATAATGATACCATGCGTACATGATTGTTGCTTATGAAATATTCTTTGCAGTTCCACTTCATTAATGATACAGCTACGTTGTTCTTTAGTGATGGAAACACGTTAATCTAAGATGCTTTATCAAAGCGCTTTGTTTTAAGGATTTATTGATGGGCGGATGCGATTATGTTCGTATTAACATTATCACTGGTTTGCGGTGTTTCATATAACACAGATTGGAGGTTGTATTCCTTTATTTGGACAGTCCATGAGTGTAATTATTCGGCATGAATGTGTCAATCTAAATATGTGAGTTATATATGTTAAAGGGAACGTTCTATCACCGATCTATCGGCAGCATCCGCCATCTTGGATTTTTGACATTTCTTGAAATGAAAACACGCTATAAATTTACACAATTTTATTTTTTTGTAATAATAAAACATATACACTGATAGAACATTCACATAGTAACAAATGACGTATCATAAAACTAATAAACACTATGCTGTAAGTCCGTAGCGAAGTTTTCCCCACTCGCAGTGCCGATGAATGGCTTCAATTCTCATTCTTTTTATTTTTCAACAAATGTGCGCTTGTCTTTATCAAGTTGTGAGATGTAAAGTCATCAAAATATTAACTTCATTAATATATTTAAGTTTGACAATGTTTTAATCATATATTAATATAGCATATATGTGTAAACGGGAATATCCTCTGGAATTTCGTTTCCACAAAAAATACCCCGATAGAACCCTCCTTTTAACTCACTTACAAAGCTAGCTCACAACACAAGTCCAAAATGCTTGTATCGTATCCTAACCGTACATACAATAATCCAAAAGGCAAATTTTACATTTGATTTCATGAACGTGGACAAATGAATTTCACATTTTGCCCAGACACTATGAAACGTGATAGGTTTTTGTCATTTGTCAAGTTTAAACTGATTACCTTAATTCATGTAAAATAATGTTCTTGCCAATTTCATATTGTGGAAAATATTCTTTCTCTGCTATACAAGAAATATGTATTAAGAGGCCAAAAGTAAAACACGCAATCACTCCATTAATTTTGTAAGCATGATCTGTTTGAGTATTTAAGGGATTACAGTTTGTTTTATAAGAAGATCTCCCTTTTGCTAAAGCATGCTTTTTATACAAAGATATGTGATTTATAGAGTATTTATTTCCAGATGGTACATAGAAAGGGGGATTAATAAACAGGGTTACCCCTGTATAAATATCTCTCCCCGTGACATTGACAGGATTTTAACATTTAACATACATTATAACATGAACAAAAATTAAATACCAATAACTGATATATGTCATCCAATAGTAATAATAACACAATCTATATACATGAACAATATAGACAGGGTTACCCCTGTATAATTGTGTGTGTGTGTATTTGTTCGACCGTGCTTGCACCAACATGTATGTACTTTTTTTTACATTGTTACTTACAAATCACATCTGTATGTTTAATCAACTTTGTTCTGTCTGTTTTGTTTTCGTGCCGTATTGTTATTGTATACTTAATGCTGAATGTATTGCAAATGTTTGTCATATTGGCCCATGGCCTTCTGACTTACGAAATAAACACTTATTTATATTCATGAACATTCCAAAATTGAATATAAGAATTTCATGCTTTTGCATGCCAACAAGTAGGTCACCAATTTGGCCCCTTGCACAATGTGTATATCATGGTTCATTGTTTTATATTGTCTCATAAGCCAACGGTATGAATTGGTGATATGGTGTTATAATTGACAGTTTACTTGTAAGATATCACGTGACACGTATAATAAGTAAAACATGTAATAGTTCTGTCTGTCTGCCTTGTATTGATTTTGGCTTGGGTCGTTCTTTTGTTAAGTTAGGGCAAGTTGATACCCCAATTCCTACAATAGAGAAGGTATGATTTTTTGTGTAGAACCCTTTAATCAATTTGTAAATTGAGATGATAGATTCTGTTTTAATGCAGTCTACTTCTTGTATGTTGTCAATCTGTGTACATGAATAGTAGTACTGACATTGTCACATCTTCAGCTTTCTGGCAACAGGAAAATGATTAAGAAACGTGTAATTGTAGATATAGTTTATTCACATTGAATGTGCATATACAAACAATATATACAACAAGCTTTCGCACTAATTGATGCCTTTTTATTCTTAGCACTTTGATGATGTCATTATACAGTTATTCAACACATGTATGGCTGGTATGGAGTCTGCATAGGATGCATAGCGTAGGGATGCATCAATGGAGATGTGATGGGAAGGGACATCATTGGAAAGCCAGGGAATCCATAACCCGGAACGGGAGGGATCATGGTTGCCATGCCATTCATGGCCACCTCAGGATATCTGGATTTGGTTCGTGCTCTCTTGTTCTGAAACCACACCTGAAAAAATAAATGATAGAAATTAGTAGTGATGTTTCATATAACATATAGATTCATTAAATTGAAAATGAATTGGTAAACAATGAGTTATTTAAATACTATTCCACCAGAATCATTAATGAAAACACATATTAGGTGACAAGTAATGTCTTTGGATCAAATCTTTAAAATGTATTAAGAAAGTGTGAAGTATACCAGTAAGAGTTAGTTGTGTTTCACTTTCCATTCAAAACCACTTGGTTTATTGTTTTCAATAAATGTAATTACCTTTATTTTCTTTACAGGTATTGAAAGGTCAGCAGACATTTTCTCCAGCTGGTCATAGTCAGGATAACGATTTTCAGAGAAAAGTTTCTCCATAGCTCTGACTTGACTTGGAGCATATGATGTTCGTCCTACGGGTGTCCTAGTATATGTTTTCGGGGTCGTGGGACTCAATTCAGGTGAAGCTCGTAGAGGACTGGAGCAACTGGATACACCACTTGATGACAGACTCTCAGCGGGACTTGCTCTTCCATCCTCGCAATGAGGTGGACTTGGACTGGCATCTGAAAATGAAAGGATATTCCAGTAAGACTTGTATTTCATGCATCAATAAAGATATAAAATTAGACATGATAATATTGAAAACACAAAATAGATTTAAAGTAAATCAGTTTATGCAACCTACCTATCTTACTGGGTTCGCTTGTCTTTTCCAATCCTGCATAAAGGTCACTATGTGGCTGATACATTCCTATGGGTGGATAGGATTGCAGTCTCGGGTGCTGTGCTGCCATCATGGTTGGGAGAAACATAGGATGGAATGGAAAATATCCACTTGGTGGTGGGGGAAGAGAAAAAGACGACAAATATGGACGAGGATATTCCGAGATAAGGGGAAGCTGATTGATAGATGACTTTTTTGGTAGCTCTGCTCCATTGCTGATATTCTCATCTTTAAATGAGTCCTTAGAGAGCGGTTCTTCTTTTATGGACGATCCAGCAACAGAATGGTTGGTATCGTCGAGGGCTATGTACAGAGCGTCTGTTCCACTGTCATCATGAAGACTGTTGTCTTCGCCTTTGCAAACGACTGGATCGGTAATGGTCATCTTTCAAAAGGTCTTGGCGAGGAAGTGAGAATGTTAATGCGGAGTGCAACGTTTTGTGTCTTAAATAGTCTCGCTGAATGGTATGTCCTCATGTTGTGACAGTGAGATTAACAATCAATTATGGCATGCCTAATAGATAGGATAAATGATTGAGGATAGAATTTGATGACAAAAACTCTTTTCACAACAATGTGTATTGGATAGACCAGCTTGTCTCTCTCATCAGTGTCAAAGCCTGAAAAGGATTAGCAGTAACAACACAACAGTTATAGTGTTTGTGTATACCATAGTGCGGTAGCAAATCACCATAGAGGAGGAAAATGAGCTGTGCTCATCTTCTTTTGAAAAGAGGAAGAAAGCCTCGAAAGTTTAAGGCTAATAAGGTGTACAGTTCTACAAAGATCGACTGATAGTTAGATACTCATCTGTAATAAAGACGTCGTCTGAATATAAGCTCCTCCAAACTGTGATTAAATTTGTTCAAGTTAGAACAAGTTACCGATTTTTTTCGAATAATGATTGCGTAGGTAACGCTTTTATTTAATGTCTAGTCATTTGCGTTGATTGGTCTGTTACCTACAGTTTATGATATTGACAAATGCTTTTAATTATTATTTGTCCATGTTATCTGTTTTAATGTGTCTTTTGTCCCATGAAATCTTTGAGGATATACCTGTATTTGGTTTAAACGTATTTTTATTCATAGAGAATCTGGTTCGGTAAACAAGCAAAACTTTTGCTTATATTAATACCTCACCAGCACATACATATAATAACAAACACACAAGAAATGGAAATAAACATGACAAACTAAAGCATAATGATACCATGCGTACATGATTGTTGCTTATGAAATATTCTTTGCAGTTCCACTTCATTAATGATACAGCTACGTTGTTCTTTAGTGATGGAAACACGTTAATCTAAGATGCTTTATCAAAGCGCTTTGTTTTAAGGATTTATTGATGGGCGGATGCGATTATGTTCGTATTAACATTATCACTGGTTTGCGGTGTTTCATATAACACAGATTGGAGGTTGTATTCCTTTATTTGGACAGTCCATGAGTGTAATTATTCGGCATGAATGTGTCAATCTAAATATGTGAGTTATATATGTTAAAGGGAACGTTCTATCACCGATCTATCGGCAGCATCCGCCATCTTGGATTTTTGACATTTCTTGAAATGAAAACACGCTATAAATTTACACAATTTTATTTTTTTGTAATAATAAAACATATACACTGATAGAACATTCACATAGTAACAAATGACGTATCATAAAACTAATAAACACTATGCTGTAAGTCCGTAGCGAAGTTTTCCCCACTCGCAGTGCCGATGAATGGCTTCAATTCTCATTCTTTTTATTTTTCAACAAATGTGCGCTTGTCTTTATCAAGTTGTGAGATGTAAAGTCATCAAAATATTAACTTCATTAATATATTTAAGTTTGACAATGTTTTAATCATATATTAATATAGCATATATGTGTAAACGGGAATATCCTCTGGAATTTCGTTTCCACAAAAAATACCCCGATAGAACCCTCCTTTTAACTCACTTACAAAGCTAGCTCACAACACAAGTCCAAAATGCTTGTATCGTATCCTAACCGTACATACAATAATCCAAAAGGCAAATTTTACATTTGATTTCATGAACGTGGACAAATGAATTTCACATTTTGCCCAGACACTATGAAACGTGATAGGTTTTTGTCATTTGTCAAGTTTAAACTGATTACCTTAATTCATGTAAAATAATGTTCTTGCCAATTTCATATTGTGGAAAATATTCTTTCTCTGCTATACAAGAAATATGTATTAAGAGGCCAAAAGTAAAACACGCAATCACTCCATTAATTTTGTAAGCATGATCTGTTTGAGTATTTAAGGGATTACAGTTTGTTTTATAAGAAGATCTCCCTTTTGCTAAAGCATGCTTTTTATACAAAGATATGTGATTTATAGAGTATTTATTTCCAGATGGTACATAGAAAGGGGGATTAATAAACAGGGTTACCCCTGTATAAATATCTCTCCCCGTGACATTGACAGGATTTTAACATTTAACATACATTATAACATGAACAAAAATTAAATACCAATAACTGATATATGTCATCCAATAGTAATAATAACACAATCTATATACATGAACAATATAGACAGGGTTACCCCTGTATAATTGTGTGTGTGTGTATTTGTTCGACCGTGCTTGCACCAACATGTATGTACTTTTTTTTACATTGTTACTTACAAATCACATCTGTATGTTTAATCAACTTTGTTCTGTCTGTTTTGTTTTCGTGCCGTATTGTTATTGTATACTTAATGCTGAATGTATTGCAAATGTTTGTCATATTGGCCCATGGCCTTCTGACTTACGAAATAAACACTTATTTATATTCATGAACATTCCAAAATTGAATATAAGAATTTCATGCTTTTGCATGCCAACAAGTAGGTCACCAATTTGGCCCCTTGCACAATGTGTATATCATGGTTCATTGTTTTATATTGTCTCATAAGCCAACGGTATGAATTGGTGATATGGTGTTATAATTGACAGTTTACTTGTAAGATATCACGTGACACGTATAATAAGTAAAACATGTAATAGTTCTGTCTGTCTGCCTTGTATTGATTTTGGCTTGGGTCGTTCTTTTGTTAAGTTAGGGCAAGTTGATACCCCAATTCCTACAATAGAGAAGGTATGATTTTTTGTGTAGAACCCTTTAATCAATTTGTAAATTGAGATGATAGATTCTGTTTTAATGCAGTCTACTTCTTGTATGTTGTCAATCTGTGTACATGAATAGTAGTACTGACATTGTCACATCTTCAGCTTTCTGGCAACAGGAAAATGATTAAGAAACGTGTAATTGTAGATATAGTTTATTCACATTGAATGTGCATATACAAACAATATATACAACAAGCTTTCGCACTAATTGATGCCTTTTTATTCTTAGCACTTTGATGATGTCATTATACAGTTATTCAACACATGTATGGCTGGTATGGAGTCTGCATAGGATGCATAGCGTAGGGATGCATCAATGGAGATGTGATGGGAAGGGACATCATTGGAAAGCCAGGGAATCCATAACCCGGAACGGGAGGGATCATGGTTGCCATGCCATTCATGGCCACCTCAGGATATCTGGATTTGGTTCGTGCTCTCTTGTTCTGAAACCACACCTGAAAAAATAAATGATAGAAATTAGTAGTGATGTTTCATATAACATATAGATTCATTAAATTGAAAATGAATTGGTAAACAATGAGTTATTTAAATACTATTCCACCAGAATCATTAATGAAAACACATATTAGGTGACAAGTAATGTCTTTGGATCAAATCTTTAAAATGTATTAAGAAAGTGTGAAGTATACCAGTAAGAGTTAGTTGTGTTTCACTTTCCATTCAAAACCACTTGGTTTATTGTTTTCAATAAATGTAATTACCTTTATTTTCTTTACAGGTATTGAAAGGTCAGCAGACATTTTCTCCAGCTGGTCATAGTCAGGATAACGATTTTCAGAGAAAAGTTTCTCCATAGCTCTGACTTGACTTGGAGCATATGATGTTCGTCCTACGGGTGTCCTAGTATATGTTTTCGGGGTCGTGGGACTCAATTCAGGTGAAGCTCGTAGAGGACTGGAGCAACTGGATACACCACTTGATGACAGACTCTCAGCGGGACTTGCTCTTCCATCCTCGCAATGAGGTGGACTTGGACTGGAATCTGAAAATGAAAGGATATTCCAGTAAGACTTGTATTTCATGCATCAATAAAGATATAAAATTAGACATGATAATATTGAAAACGCAAAATAGATTTAAAGTAAATCAGTTTATGCAACCTACCTATCTTACTGGGTTCGCTTGTCTTTTCCAATCCTGCATAAAGGTCACTATGTGGCTGATACATTCCTATGGGTGGATAGGATTGCAGTCTCGGGTGCTGTGCTGCCATCATGGTTGGGAGAAACATAGGATGGAATGGAAAATATCCACTTGGTGGTGGGGGAAGAGAAAAAGACGACAAATATGGACGAGGATATTCCGAGATAAGGGGAAGCTGATTGATAGATGACGTTTTTGGTAGCTCTGCTCCATTGCTGATATTCTCATCTTTAAATGAGTCCTTAGAGAGCGGTTCTTCTTTTATGGACGATCTAGCAACAGAATGGTTGGTATCGTCGAGGGCTATGTACAGAGCGTCTGTTCCACTGTCATCATGAAGACTGTTGTCTTCGCCTTTGCAAACGACTGGATCGGTAATGGTCATCTTTCAAAAGGTCTTGGCGAGGAAGTGAGAATGTTAATGCAGAGTGCAACGTTTTGTGTCTTAAATAGTCTCGCTGAATGGTATGTCCTCATGTTCTGACAGTGAGATTAACAATCAATTATGGCATGCCTAATAGATAGGATAAATGATTGAGGATAGAATTTGATGACAAAAACTCTTTTCACAACAATGTGTATTGGATAGACCAGCTTGTCTCTCTCATCAGTGTCAAAGCCTGAAAAGGATTAGCAGTAACAACACAACAGTTATAGTGTTTGTGTATATCATAGTGCGGTAGCAAATCATCATAGAGGAGGAAAATGAGCTGTGCTCATCTTCTTTTGAAAAGAAGAAGAAAGCCTCGAAAGTTTAAGGCTAATAAGGTGTACAGTTCTACAATGATCGACTGATAGTTAGATACTCATCTGTAATAAAGACGTCGTCTGAATATAAGCTCCTCCAAACTGTGATTAAATTTGTTCAAGTTAGAAAAAGTTACCGATTTTTTTCGAATAATGATTGCGTAGGTAACGCTTTTATTTAATGTCTAGTCATTTGTGTTGATTGGTCTGTTACCTACAGTTTATGATATTGACAAATGCTTTTAATTATTATTTGTCCATGTTATCTGTTTTAATGTGTCTTTTGTCCCATGAAATCTTTGAGGATATACCTGTATTTGGTTTAAACGTATTTTTATTCATAGAGAATCTGGTTCGGTAAACGAGCAAAACTTTTGCTTATATTAATACCTCACCAGCACATACATATAATAACAAACACACAAGAACTGGACATAAACATGACAAACTAAAGCATAATGATACCATGCGTACATGATTGTTGCTTATGAAATATTCTTTGCAGTTCCACTTCATTAATGATACAGCTACGTTGTTCTTTAGTGATGGAAACACGTTAATCTAAGATGCTTTATCAAAGCGCTTTGTTTTAATGATATATTGATGGGGGGATGCGATTATGTTCGTATTAACATTATCACTGGTTTGCGGTGTTTCATATAACACAGATTGGAGGTTGTATTCCTTTATTTGGACAGTCCATGAGTGTTATTATTCGGCATGAATGTGTCAATCTAAATATGTGAGTTATATATGTTAAAGGGAAAGTTCTATCACCGATCTATCGGCAGCATCCGCCATCTTGGATTTTTGACATTTCTTGAAATGAAAACACGCTATAAATTTACCCAATTTTATTTTTTTGTAATAATAAAACATATACACTGATAGAACATTCACATAGTAACACATGACGTTTCATAAAACTAAAAAACACTATGCTGTAAGGCAGTAGCGAAGTTTTCCCCACTCGCAGTGCCGATGAATGGCTTCAATTCTCATTCTTTTTATTTTTCAACAAATGTGCGCTTGTCTTTATCAAGTTGTGAGATGTAAAGTCATCAAAATATTAACTTCATTAATATATTTAAGTTTGACAATGTTTTAATCATATACTAATATAGCATATATGTGTAAACGGGAATATCCTCTGGAATTTCGTTTCCACAAAAAATACCCCGATAGAACCCTCCTTTTAACTCACTTACAAAGCTAGCTCACAACACAAGTCCAAAATGCTTGTATCGTATCCTAACCGTACATACAATAATCCAAAAAAAGTTTACATTTGATTTCATGAACGTGGACAAATGAATTTCACATTTTGCCCAGACACTATGAAACGTGATAGGTTTTTGTCATTTGTCAAGTTTAAACTGATTACCTTAATTCATATAAAATAATGTTCTTGCCAATTTCATATTGTGGAAAATATTCTTTCTCTGCTATACAAGAAATATGTATTAAGAGGCCAAAAGTAAAACACGCAATCATTCCATTAATTTTGTAAGCATGATCTGTTTGAGTATTTAAGGGATTACAGTTTGTTTTATAAGAAGATCTCTTTTTGCTAAAGCATGCTATATATACAAAGATATGTGATTTATAGAGTATTTATTTCCAGATGGTACATGGAAAGGGGGATTAATAAACAGGGTTTCCCCTGTATAAATATCTCTCCCCGTGACATTGACAGGATTTTAACATTATAACATGAAAAAAATTTAAATACCAATAACTGATATATGTAATCCAATAGTAATAATAACACAATCTATATACATGAACAATATAGACAGGGTTACCCCTGTATAATTGTGTGTGTGTGTATTTGTTCGACCGTGCTTGCACCAACGTGTATGTACTTTTTTTACATTGTTACTTACAAATCACATCTGTATGTTTAATCAACTTTGTTCTGTCTGTTTTGTTTTCGTGCCGTATTGTTATTGTATACTTAATGCTGAATGTATTGCAAATGTTTGTCTTATTGGCCCATGGCCTTCTGACTTACGAAATAAACACTTATTTATATTCATGAACATTCCAAAATTGAATATAAGAATTTCATGCTTTTGCATGCCAACAAGTAGGTCACCAATTTGGCCCCTTACACCATGTGTATATCATGGTTCATTGTTTTATATTGTCTCATAAGCCAACGGTATGACTTGGTGATATGGTGTTATAATTGACAGTTTACTTGTAAGATATCACGTGACACGTATAATAAGTAAAACATGTAATAGTTCTGTCTGTCTGCCTTGTATTGATTTTGGCTTGGGTCGTTCTTTTGTTAAGTTAGGGCAAGTTGATACCCCAATTCCTACAATAGAGAAGGTATGATTTTTTGTGTAGAACCCTTTAATCAATTTGTAAATTGAGATGATAGATTCTGTTTTATTGTAGTCTACTTCTTGTATGTTGTCAATCTGTGTACATGAGTAGTAGTACTGACATTGTCACATCTTCAGCTTTCTGGCAACAGGAAAATGATTAAGAAACGTGTAATTGTAGATATAGTTTATTCACATTGTATGAGCATATACAAACAATATATACAACAAGCTTTCGCACTAATTGATGCCTTTTTATTCTTAGCACTTTGATGATGTCATTATACAGTTATTCAACACATGTATGGCTGGTATGGAGTCTGCATAGGATGCATAGCGTAGGGATGCATCAATGGAGATGTGATGGGAAGGGACATCATTGGAAAGCCAGGGAATCCATAACCCGGAACGGGAGGGATCATGGTTGCCATGCCATTCATGGCCACCTCAGGATATCTGGATTTGGTTCGTGCTCTCTTGTTCTGAAACCACACCTGAAAAAATAAATGATAGAAATTAGTAGTGATGTTTCATATAACATATAGATTCATTAAATTGAAAATGAATTGGTAAACAATGAGTTATTTAAATACTATTCCACCAGAATCATTAATGAATACACATATTAGGTGACAAGTAACGTCTTTGGATCAAATCTTTAAAATGTATTAAGAAAGTGTGAAGTATACCAGTAAGAGTTAGTTGTGTTTCACTTTCCATTCAAAACCACTTGGTTTATTGTTTTCAATAAATGTAATTACCTTTATTTTCTTTACAGGTATTGAAAGGTCAGCAGACATTTTCTCCAGCTGGTCATAGTCAGGATAACGATTTTCAGAGAAAAGTTTCTCCATAGCTCTGACTTGACTTGGAGCATATGATGTTCGTCCTACGGGTGTCCTAGTATATGTTTTCGGGGTCGTGGGACTCAATTCAGGTGAAGCTCGTAGAGGACTGGAGCAACTGGATACACCACTTGATGACAGACTCTCAGCGGGACTTGCTCTTCCATCCTCGCAATGAGGTGGACTTGGACTGGAATCTGAAAATGAAAGGATATTCCAGTAAGACTTGTATTTCATGCATCAATAAAGATATAAAATTAGACATGATAATATTGAAAACTCAAAATAGAGTAAAATCAAAAATAAAAGTAAATCAGTTTATGCAACCTACCTATCTTACTGGGTTCGCTTGTCTTTTCCAATCCTGCATAAAGGTCACTATGTGGCTGATACATTCCTATGGGTGGATAGGATTGCAGTCTCGGGTGCTGTGCTGGCATCATGGTTGGGAGAAACATAGGATGGAATGGAAAATATCCACTTGGTGGTGGGGGAAGAGAAAAAGACGACAAATATTGACGAGGATATTCCGAGATAAGGGGAAGCTGATTGATAGATGACGTTTTTGGTAGCTCTGCTCCATTCCTGATATTCTCATCTTTAAATGAGTCCTTAGAGAGCGGTTCTTCTTTTATGGACGATCCAGCAACAGAATGGTTGGTATCGTCGAGGGCTATGTACAGAGCGTCTGTTCCACTGTCATCATGAAGACTGTTGTCTTCGCCTTTGCAAACGACTGGATCGGTAATGGTCATCTTTCAAAAAGTCTTGGCGAGGAAGTGAGAATGTTAATGCAGAGTGCAACGTTTTGTGTCTTTAATAGTCTCGGTGAATGGTATGTCCTCATGTTGTGACAGTGAGATTAACAATCAATTATGGCATGCCTAATAGATAGGATAAATGATTGAGGATAGAATTTGATGACAAAAACTCTTTTCACAACAATGTGTATTGGATAGACCAGCTTGTCTCTTTCATCAGTGTCAAAGCCTGAAAAGGATTAGCAGTAACAACACAACAGTTATAGTGATTGTGTATATCATAGTGCGGTAGCAAATCATCATAGAGGAGGAAAATGAGCTGTGCTCATCTTCTTTTGAAAAGAGGAAGAAAACCTCGAAAGTTTTAGGCTAATAAGATGTACAGTTCTACTAAGATCGACTGATAGCTAGAAACTTATCTGTAATAAAGACGTCGTCTGAATATAAGCTTCTCTAAACTGTGATTAAATTTGTTCAAGTTAGAACAAGTTACCGATTTTTTTCGAATAATGATTGCGTAGGTAACGCTTTTATTTAATGTCAAGTCATTTGTGTTGATTGGTCTGTTACCTACAGTTTATGATATTGACAAATGCTTTTAATTATTATTTGTCCATATTATCTGTTTTAATGTGTCTTTTGTCCCATGAAATCTTTGGGTATACCTGTATTTGGTTTAAACGTATTTTTATTCATAGAGAATCTGGTTCGGTAAACGAGCAAAACTTTTGCTTATATTAATACCTCACCAGCACATACATATAATAACAAACACACAAGAACTGGACATAAACATGACAAACTAAAGCATAATGATACCATGCGTACATGATTGTTACTTATGAAATATTCTTTGCAGTTCCACTTCATTAATGATACAGCTACGTTGTTCTTTAGTGATGGAAACACGTTAATCTAAGATGCTTTATCAAAGCGCTTTGTTTTAATGATATATTGATGGGGGGATGCGATTATGTTCGTATTAACATTATCACTGGTTTGCGGTGTTTCATATAACACAGATTGGAGGTTGTATTCCTTTATTTGGACAGTCCATGAGTGTAATTATTCGGCATGAATGTGTCAATCTAAATATGTGAGTTATATATGTTAAAGGGAAAGTTCTATCACCGATCTATCGGCAGCATCCGTCATCTTGGATTTTTGACATTTCTTGAAATGAAAACACGCTATAAATTTACACAATTTTATTTTTTTGTAATAATAAAACCTATACACTGATAGAACATTCACATAGTAACAAATGACGTATCATAAAACTAATAAACACTATGCTGTAAGTCCGTAGCGAAGTTTTCCCCACTCGCAGTGCCGATGAATGGCTTCAATTCTCATTCTTTTTATTTTTCAACAAATGTGCGCTTGTTTTTATCAAGTTGTGAGATGTAAAGTCATCAAAATATTAACTTCATTAATATATTTAAGTTTGACAATGTTTTAATCATATATTAATATAGCATATATGTGTAAACGGGAATATCCTCTGGAATTTCGTTTCCACAAAAAATACCCCGATAGAACCCTCCTTTTAACTCACTTACAAAGCTAGCTCACAACACAAGTCCAAAATGCTTGTATCGTATCCTAACCGTACATAAAATAATCCAAAAGGCAAATTTTACATTTGATTTCATGAACGTGGACAAATGAATTTCACATTTTGCCCAGACACTATGAAACGTGATAGGGTTTTGTCATTTGTCAAGTTTAAACTGATTACCTTAATTCATGTAAAATAATGTTCTTGCCAATTTCATATTGTGGAAAATATTCTTTCTCTGCTATACAAGAAATATGTATTAAGAGGCCAAAAGTAAAACACGCAATCAATCCATTAATTTTGTAAGCATGATCTGTTTGAGTATTTAAGGGATTACAGTTTGTTTTATAAGAAGATCTCTTTTTGCTAAAGCATGCTATATATACAAAGATATGTGATTTATAGAGTATTTATTTCCAGATGGTACATGGAAAGGGGGATTAATAAACAGGGTTACCCCTGTATAAATATCTCTCCCCGTGACATTGACAGGATTTTAACATTTAACATACATTATAACATGAAAAAAAATTAAATACCAATAACTGATATATGTAATCCAATTGTAATAATAACACAATCTATATACATGAACAATATAGACATGGTTACCCCTGTATAATTGTGTGTGTGTGTGTATTTGTTCGACCGTGCTTGCACCAACATGTATGTACTTTTTTTTACATTGTTACTTACAAATCACATCTGTATGTTTAATCAACTTTGTTCTGTCTGTTTTGTTTTCGTGCCGTATTGTTATTGTATACTTAATGCTGAATGTATTGCAAATGTTTGTCATATTGGCTCATGGCCTTCTGACTTACGAAATAAACACTTATTTATATTCATGAACATTCCAAAATTGAATATAAGAATTTCATGCTTTTGCATGCCAACAAGTAGGTCACCAATTTGGACCCTTGCACCATGTGTATATCATGGTTCATTGTTTTATATTGTCTCATAAGCCAACGGTATGTCTTGGTGATATGGTGTTATAATTGACAGTTTACTTGTAAGATATCACGTGACACGTATAATAAGTAAAACATGTAATAGTTCTGTCTGTCGCCTTGTATTGATTTTGGCTTGGGTCGTTCTTTTGTTAAGTTAGGGCAAGTTGATACCCCAATTCCTACAATAGAGAAGGTATGATTTTTTGTGTAGAACCCTTTAATCAATTTGTAAATTGAGATGATAGATTCTGTTTTAATGTAGTCTACTTCTTGTATGTTGTCAATCTGTGTACATGAGTAGTAGTACTGACATTGTCACATCTTCAGCTTTCTGGCAACAGGAAAATGATTAAGAAACGTGTAATTGTAGATATAGTTTATTCACATTGTATGAGCATATACAAACAATATATACAACAAGCTTTCGCACTAATTGATGCCTTTTTATTCTTAGCACTTTGATGATGTCATTATACAGTTATTCAACACATGTATGGCTGGTATGGAGTCTGCATAGGATGCATAGCGTAGGGATGCATCAATGGAGATGTGATGGGAAGGGACATCATTGGAAAGCCAGGGAATCCATAACCCGGAACGGGAGGGATCATGGTTGCCATGCCATTCATGGCCACCTCAGGATATCTGGATTTGCATCGTGCTCTCTTGTTCTGAAACCACACCTGAAAAAATAAATGATAGAAATTAGTAGTGATGTTTCATATAACATATAGATTCATTAAATTGAAAATGAATTGGTAAACAATGAGTTATTTAAATACTATTCCACCAGAATCATTAATGAATACACATATTAGGTGACAAGTAACGTCTTTGGATCAAATCTTTAAAATGTATTAAGAAAGTGTGAAGTATACCAGTAAGAGTTAGTTGTGTTTCACTTTCCATTCAAAACCACTTGGTTTATTGTTTTCAATAAATGTAATTACCTTTATTTTCTTTACAGGTATTGAAAGGTCAGCAGACATTTTCTCCAGCTGGTCATAGTCAGGATAACGATTTTCAGAGAAAAGTTTCTCCATAGCTCTGACTTGACTTGGAGCATATGATGTTCGTCCTACGGGTGTCCTAGTATATGTTTTCGGGGTCGTGGGACTCAATTCAGGTGAAGCTCGTAGAGGACTGGAGCAACTGGATACACCACTTGATGACAGACTCTCAGCGGGACTTGCTCTTCCATCCTCGCAATGAGATGGACTTGGACTGGAATCTGAAAATGAAAGGATATTCCAGTAAGACTTGTATTTCATGCATCAATAAAGATATAAAATTAGACATGATAATATTGAAAACTCAAAATAGTTTTTAAGTAAATCATTTTATGCAACCTACCTATCTTACTGGGTTCGCTTGTCTTTTCCAATCCTGCATAAAGGTCACTATGTGGCTGATACATTCCTATGGGTGGATAGGATTGCAGTCTCGGGTGCTGTGCTGGCATCGTGGTTGGGAGAAACATAGGATGGAATGGAAAATATCCACTTGGTGGTGGGGGAAGAGAAAAAGACGACAAATATGGACGAGGATATTCCGAGATAAGGGGAATCTGATTGATAGATGACGTTTTTGGTAGCTCTGCTCCATTGCTGATATTCTCATCTTTAAATGAGTCCTTAGAGAGCGGTTCTTCTTTTATGGACGATCCAGCAACAGAATGGTTGGTATCGTCGAGGGCTATGTACAGAGCGTCTGTTCCACTGTCATCATGAAGACTGTTGTCTTCGCCTTTGCAAACGACTGGATCGGTAATGGTCATCTTTCAAAAGGTCTTGGCGAGGAAGTGAGAATGTTAATGCAGAGTGCAACGTTTTGTGTCTTAAATAGTCTCGCTGAATGGTATGTCCTCATGTTGTGACAGTGAGATTAACAATCAATTATGGCATGCCTAATAGATAGGATAAATGATTGAGGATAGAATTTGATGACAAAAACTCTTTTCACAACAATGTGTATTGGATAGACCAGCTTGTCTCTTTCATCAGTGTCAAAGCCTGAAAAGGATTAGCAGTAACAACACAACAGTTATAGTGTTTGTGTATATCATAGTGCGGTAGCAAATCATCATAGAGGAGGAAAATGAGCTGTGCTCATCTTCTTTTGAAAAGAAGAAGAAAGCCTCGAAAGTTTAAGGCTAATAAGGTGTACAGTTCTACAATGATCGACTGATAGTTAGATACTCATCTGTAATAAAGACGTCGTCTGAATATAAGCTCCTCCAAACTGTGATTAAATTTGTTCAAGTTAGAACAAGTTACCGATTTTTTTTCGAATAATGATTGCGTAGGTAACGCTTTTATTTAATGTCAAGTCATTTGTGTTGATTGGTCTGTTACCTACAGTTTATGATATTGACAAATGCTTTTAATTATTATTTGTCCATATTATCTGTTTTAATGTGACTTTTATCCCATGAAATCTTTGAGGATATACCTGTATTTGGTTTAAACGTATTTTTATTCATAGAGAATCTGGTTCGGTAAACGAGCAAAACTTTTGCTTATATTAATACCTCACCAGCACATAAATATAATAACAAACACACAAGAACTGGACATAAACATGACAAACTAAAGCATAATGATACCATGCGTACATGATTGTTGCTTATGAAATATTCTTTGCAGTTCCACTTCATTAATGATACAGCTACGTTGTTCTTTAGTGATGGAAACACGTTAATCTAAGATGCTTTATCAAAGCGCTTTGTTTTAATGATATATTGATGGGGGGATGCGATTATGTTCGTATTAACATTATCACTGGTTTGCGGTGATTCATATAACACTGATTGGAGGTTGTATTCCTTTATTTGGACAGTCCATGAGTGTAATTATTCGGCATGAATGTGTCAATCTAAATATTTGAGTTATATATGTTAAAGGGAACGTTCTATCACCGATCTATCGGCAGCATCCGCCATCTTGGATTTTTGACATTTCTTGAAATGAAAACACGCTATAAATTTACCCAATTTTATTTTTTTGTAATAATAAAACATATACACTGATAGAACATTCACATCGTAACAAATGACGTATCATAAAACTAATAAACACTATGCTGTAAGGCCGTAGCGAAGTTTTCCCCACTCGCAGTGCCGGTGAATGGCTTCAATTCTCATTCTTTTTATTTTTCAACAAATGTGCGCTTGTCTTTATCAAGTTGTGAAATGTAAAGTCATCAAAATATTAATTTCATTAATATATTTAAGTTTGACAATGTTTTAATCATATACTAATATAGCATATATGTGTAAACGGGAATATCCTCTGGAATTTCGTTTCCACAAAAAATACCCCGATAGAACCCTCCTTTTAACTCACTTACAAAGCTAGCTCACAACACAAGTCCAAAATGCTTGTATCGTATCCTAACCGTACATACAATAATCCAAAAGGCAAATTTTACATTTGATTTCATGAACGTGGACAAATGAATTTCACATTTTGCCCAGACACTATGAAACGTGATAGGTTTTTGTCATTTGTCAAGTTTAAACTGATTACCTTAATTCATGTAAAATAATGTTCTTGCCAATTTCATATTGTGGAAAATATTCTTTCTCTGCTATACAAGAAATATGTATTAAGAGGCCAAAAGTAAAACACGCAATCAATCCATTAATTTTGTAAGCATGATCTGTTTGAGTATTTAAGGGATTACAGTTTGTTTTATAAGAAGATCTATTTTTGCTAAAGCATGCTATATATACAAAGATATGTGATTTATAGAGTATTTATTTCCAGATGGTACATGGAAAGGGGGATTAATAAACAGGGTTACCCAAGTATAAATATCTCTCCCCGTGACATTGACAGGATTTTAACATTTAACATACATTATAACATGAAAAAAATTTAAATACCAATAACTGATATTTGAAATCCAATAGTAATAATAACACAATCTATATACATGAACAATATAGACAGGGTTACCCCTGTATAATTGTGTGTGTGTGTGTATTTGTTCGAAAGTGATTGCACCAACGTGTATGTACTTTTTTTTACATTGTTACTTACAAATCACATCTGTATGTTTACTCAACTTTGTTCTGTCTGTTTTGTTTTCGTGCCGTATTGTTATTGTATACTTAATGCTGAATGTATTGCAAATGTTTGTCATATTGGCCCATGGCCTTCTGACTTACGAAATAAACACTTATTTATATTCATGAACATTCCAAAATTGAATATAAGAATTTCATGCTTTTGCATGCCAACAAGTATGTCACCAATTTGGCCCCTTGCACCATGTGTATATCATGGTTCATTGTTTTATATTGTCTCATAAGCCAACGGTATGACTTGGTGATATGGTGTTATAATTGACAGTTTACTTGTAAGATATCACGTGACACGTATAATAAATAAAACATGTAATAGTTCTGTCTGTCTGCCTTGTATTGATTTTGGCTTGGGTCGTTCTTTTGTTAAGTTAGGGCAAGTTGATACCCCAATTCCTACAATAGAGAAGGTATGATTTTTTGTGTAGAACCCTTTAATCAATTTGTAAATTGAGATGATAGATTCTGTTTTAATGTAGTCTACTTCTTGTATGTTGTCAATCTGTGTACATGAGTAGTAGTACTGACATTGTCACATCTTCAGCTTTCTGGCAACAGGAAAATGATTAAGAAACGTGTAATTGTAGATATAGTTTATTCACATTGAATGTGCATATACAAACAATATATACAACAAGCTTTCGCACTAATTGATGCCTTTTTATTCTTAGCACTTTGATGATGTCATTATACAGTTATTCAACACATGTATGGCTGGTATGGAGTCTGCATAGGATGCATAGCGTAGGGATGCATCAATGGAGATGTGATGGGAAGGGACATCATTGGAAAGCCAGGGAATCCATAACCCGGAACGGGAGGGATCATGGTTGCCATGCCATTCATGGCCACCTCAGGATATCTGGATTTGGTTCGTGCTCTCTTGTTCTGAAACCGCACCTGAAAAAATAAATGATAGAAATTAGTAGTGATGTTTCATATAACATATAGATTCATTAAATTGAAAATGAATTGGTAAACAATGAGTTATTTAAATACTATTCCACCAGAATCATTAATGAAAACACATATTAGGTGACAAGTAACGTCTTTGGATCAAATCTTTAAAATGTATTAAGAAAGTGTGAAGTATACCAGTAAGAGTTAGTTGTGTTTCACTTTCCATTCAAAACCACTTGGTTTATTGTTTTCAATAAATGTAATTACCTTTATTTTCTTTACAGGTATTGAAAGGTCAGCAGACATTTTCTCCAGCTGGTCATAGTCAGGATAACGATTTTCAGAGAAAAGTTTCTCCATAGCTCTGACTTGACTTCAATTCGTTTATTTTCAGTAAAAGGCCTTAGGCCCACGTACAAAAACACATTTTATACAAAAAATAGACAAACATCAGAGAGAAGAATAAATAAAGTTTACATTTTGAGTTAAATTTATAATAAAACCTTCGAGCGTAAGGCAAGTGCATCTCTTATGAAATATGAATATGATAAAATGATTTCTAAGTTTTGACATTGTAAAATATTTTGCAGGTAATAAATATCAACATGATAAGGTAAATGTGAGAAATATTTTAGTCTTAATTCTTTAAAAAATGGACATTTGAATAAAAAGTGTATTTCATCTTCTATAACATTATCTTTACAAAGCTTACAAAATCTATAACATCTAGGTATTCCTTCTCTTCTTCCAGTATTTTTTCTAATAGATAGTGCACCTATTCTTATCAAAGTTATTCTCCGTCGTGATTCTTTCGATTTAACATGAAGTAGGTATGGTTCTATACAGAAATTGTGTTTAATGTTAGAATATAAATCTAAGGATGAACTGTCATTAATATCTGCAAATATGCTTTGTATATAACAATCATTAATTCTTAAAACAAAATTATGTAGAAAATTGCTTTTGTTGCCGACACCCTGAGCTTCCCATACAAAACCAAATCCATACATGAACAATATCTTCTTTACATCCGAAGCCCAGTTGTGCCGACCTACTGCTTCAAGCTTATACATCATTTTATAACACTGTTTTGGATACCTCGTTTCTTGTGATTCTAATATTTTAAACCAAAATTTAATTACTCTTTGAAGGGTGTCAATATGTACATAGTTTCTTCCACATTCAGCAAGTACTGCAACATTTGAACACTTATAACTCACACCAAGAACATATTTACAAAATTGAACATGAAATCTTTCAATGGCTTCAAATAAAAGTAAAAGTAAAATCAAAAATAAAAGTAAATCAGTTTATGCAACCTACCTATCTTACTGGGTTCGCTTGTCTTTTCCAATCCTGCATAAAGGTCACTATGTGGCTGATACATTCCTATGGGTGGATAGGATTGCAGTCTCGGGTGCTGTGCTGGCATCATGGTTGGGAGAAACATAGGATGGAATGGAAAATATCCACTTGGTGGTGGGGGAAGAGAAAAAGACGACAAATATTGACGAGGATATTCCGAGATAAGGGGAAGCTGATTGATAGATGACGTTTTTGGTAGCTCTGCTCCATTGCTGATATTCTCATCTTTAAATGAGTCCTTAGAGAGCGGTTCTTCTTTTATGGACGATCCAGCAACAGAATGGTTGGTATCGTCGAGGGCTATGTACAGAGCGTCTGTTCCACTGTCATCATGAAGACTGTTGTCTTCGCCTTTGCAAACGACTGGATCGGTAATGGTCATCTTTCAAAAGGTCTTGGCGAGGAAGTGAGAATGTTAATGCAGAGTGCAACGTTTTGTGTCTTTAATAGTCTCGCTGAATGGTATGTCCTCATGTTGTGACAGTGAGATTAACAATCAATTATGGCATGCCTAATAGATAGGATAAATGATTGAGGATAGAATTTGATGACAAAAACTCTTTTCACAACAATGTGTATTGGATAGACCAGCTTGTCTCTTTCATCAGTGTCAAAGCCTGAAAAGGATTAGCAGTAACAACACAACAGTTATAGTGATTGTGTATATCATAGTGCGGTAGCAAATCATCATAGAGGAGGAAAATGAGCTGTGCTCATCTTCTTTTGAAAAGAGGAAGAAAACCTCGAAAGTTTTAGGCTAATAAGATGTACAGTTCTACTAAGATCGACTGATAGCTAGAAACTTATCTGTAATAAAGACGTCGTCTGAATATAAGCTTCTCTAAACTGTGATTAAATTTGTTCAAGTTAGAACAAGTTACCGATTTTTTTCGAATAATGATTGCGTAGGTAACGCTTTTATTTAATGTCAAGTCATTTGTGTTGATTGGTCTGTTACCTACAGTTTATGATATTGACAAATGCTTTTAATTATTATTTGTCCATATTATCTGTTTTAATGTGTCTTTTGTCCCATGAAATCTTTGGGTATACCTGTATTTGGTTTAAACGTATTTTTATTCATAGAGAATCTGGTTCGGTAAACGAGCAAAACTTTTGCTTATATTAATACCTCACCAGCACATACATATAATAACAAACACACAAGAACTGGACATAAACATGACAAACTAAAGCATAATGATACCATGCGTACATGATTGTTACTTATGAAATATTCTTTGCAGTTCCACTTCATTAATGATACAGCTACGTTGTTCTTTAGTGATGGAAACACGTTAATCTAAGATGCTTTATCAAAGCGCTTTGTTTTAATGATATATTGATGGGGGGATGCGATTATGTTCGTATTAACATTATCACTGGTTTGCGGTGTTTCATATAACACAGATTGGAGGTTGTATTCCTTTATTTGGACAGTCCATGAGTGTAATTATTCGGCATGAATGTGTCAATCTAAATATGTGAGTTATATATGTTAAAGGGAAAGTTCTATCACCGATCTATCGGCAGCATCCGTCATCTTGGATTTTTGACATTTCTTGAAATGAAAACACGCTATAAATTTACACAATTTTATTTTTTTGTAATAATAAAACCTATACACTGATAGAACATTCACATAGTAACAAATGACGTATCATAAAACTAATAAACACTATGCTGTAAGTCCGTAGCGAAGTTTTCCCCACTCGCAGTGCCGATGAATGGCTTCAATTCTCATTCTTTTTATTTTTCAACAAATGTGCGCTTGTCTTTATCAAGTTGTGAGATGTAAAGTCATCAAAATATTAACTTCATTAATATATTTAAGTTTGACAATGTTTTAATCATATATTAATATAGCATATATGTGTAAACGGGAATATCCTCTGGAATTTCGTTTCCACAAAAAATACCCCGATAGAACCCTCCTTTTAACTCACTTACAAAGCTAGCTCACAACACAAGTCCAAAATGCTTGTATCGTATCCTAACCGTACATAAAATAATCCAAAAGGCAAATTTTACATTTGATTTCATGAACGTGGACAAATGAATTTCACATTTTGCCCAGACACTATGAAACGTGATAGGGTTTTGTCATTTGTCAAGTTTAAACTGATTACCTTAATTCATGTAAAATAATGTTCTTGCCAATTTCATATTGTGGAAAATATTCTTTCTCTGGTATACAAGAAATATGTATTAAGAGGCCAAAAGTAAAACACGCAATCAATCCATTAATTTTGTAAGCATGATCTGTTTGAGTATTTAAGGGATTACAGTTTGTTTTATAAGAAGATCTCTTTTTGCTAAAGCATGCTATATATACAAAGATATGTGATTTATAGAGTATTTATTTCCAGATGGTACATGGAAAGGGGGATTAATAAACAGGGTTACCCCTGTATAAATATCTCTCCCCGTGACATTGACAGGATTTTAACATTTAACATACATTATAACATGAAAAAAAATTAAATACCAATAACTGATATATGTAATCCAATAGTAATAATAACACAATCTATATACATGAACAATATAGACATGGTTACCCCTGTATAATTGTGTGTGTGTGTGTATTTGTTCGACCGTGCTTGCACCAACATGTATGTACTTTTTTTTACATTGTTACTTACAAATCACATCTGTATGTTTAATCAACTTTGTTCTGTCTGTTTTGTTTTCGTGCCGTATTGTTATTGTATACTTAATGCTGAATGTATTGCAAATGTTTGTCATATTGGCTCATGGCCTTCTGACTTACGAAATAAACACTTATTTATATTCATGAACATTCCAAAATTGAATATAAGAATTTCATGCTTTTGCATGCCAACAAGTAGGTCACCAATTTGGACCCTTGCACCATGTGTATATCATGGTTCATTGTTTTATATTGTCTCATAAGCCAACGGTATGTCTTGGTGATATGGTGTTATAATTGACAGTTTACTTGTAAGATATCACGTGACACGTATAATAAGTAAAACATGTAATAGTTCTGTCTGTCGCCTTGTATTGATTTTGGCTTGGGTCGTTCTTTTGTTAAGTTAGGGCAAGTTGATACCCCAATTCCTACAATAGAGAAGGTATGATTTTTTGTGTAGAACCCTTTAATCAATTTGTAAATTGAGATGATAGATTCTGTTTTAATGTAGTCTACTTCTTGTATGTTGTCAATCTGTGTACATGAGTAGTAGTACTGACATTGTCACATCTTCAGCTTTCTGGCAACAGGAAAATGATTAAGAAACGTGTAATTGTAGATATAGTTTATTCACATTGAATGTGCATATACAAACAATATATACAACAAGCTTTCGCACTAATTGATGCCTTTTTATTCTTAGCACTTTGATGATGTCATTATACAGTTATTCAACACATGTATGGCTGGTATGGAGTCTGCATAGGATGCATAGCGTAGGGATGCATCAATGGAGATGTGATGGGAAGGGACATCATTGGAAAGCCAGGGAATCCATAACCCGGAACGGGAGGGATCATGGTTGCCATGCCATTCATGGCCACCTCAGGATATCTGGATTTGCATCGTGCTCTCTTGTTCTGAAACCACACCTGAAAAAATAAATGATAGAAATTAGTAGTGATGTTTCATATAACATATAGATTCATTAAATTGAAAATGAATTGGTAAACAATGAGTTATTTAAATACTATTCCACCAGAATCATTAATGAATACACATATTAGGTGACAAGTAACGTCTTTGGATCAAATCTTTAAAATGTATTAAGAAAGTGTGAAGTATACCAGTAAGAGTTAGTTGTGTTTCACTTTCCATTCAAAACCACTTGGTTTATTGTTTTCAATAAATGTAATTACCTTTATTTTCTTTACAGGTATTGAAAGGTCAGCAGACATTTTCTCCAGCTGGTCATAGTCAGGATAACGATTTTCAGAGAAAAGTTTCTCCATAGCTCTGACTTGACTTGGAGCATATGATGTTCGTCCTACGGGTGTCCTAGTATATGTTTTCGGGGTCGTGGGACTCAATTCAGGTGAAGCTCGTAGAGGACTGGAGCAACTGGATACACCACTTGATGACAGACTCTCAGCGGGACTTGCTCTTCCATCCTCGCAATGAGATGGACTTGGACTGGAATCTGAAAATGAAAGGATATTCCAGTAAGACTTGTATTTCATGCATCAATAAAGATATAAAATTAGACATGATAATATTGAAAACTCAAAATAGTTTTTAAGTAAATCATTTTATGCAACCTACCTATCTTACTGGGTTCGCTTGTCTTTTCCAATCCTGCATAAAGGTCACTATGTGGCTGATACATTCCTATGGGTGGATAGGATTGCAGTCTCGGGTGCTGTGCTGGCATCGTGGTTGGGAGAAACATAGGATGGAATGGAAAATATCCACTTGGTGGTGGGGGAAGAGAAAAAGACGACAAATATGGACGAGGATATTCCGAGATAAGGGGAAGCTGATTGATAGATGACGTTTTTGGTAGCTCTGCTCCATTGCTGATATTCTCATCTTTAAATGAGTCCTTAGAGAGCGGTTCTTCTTTTATGGACGATCCAGCAACAGAATGGTTGGTATCGTCGAGGGCTATGTACAGAGCGTCTGTTCCACTGTCATCATGAAGACTGTTGTCTTCGCCTTTGCAAACGACTGGATCGGTAATGGTCATCTTTCAAAAGGTCTTGGCGAGGAAGTGAGAATGTTAATGCAGAGTGCAACGTTTTGTGTCTTAAATAGTCTCGCTGAATGGTATGTCCTCATGTTGTGACAGTGAGATTAACAATCAATTATGGCATGCCTAATAGATAGGATAAATGATTGAGGATAGAATTTGATGACAAAAACTCTTTTCACAACAATGTGTATTGGATAGACCAGCTTGTCTCTTTCATCAGTGTCAAAGCCTGAAAAGGATTAGCAGTAACAACACAACAGTTATAGTGATTGTGTATATCATAGTGCGGTAGCAAATCATCATAGAGGAGGAAAATGAGCTGTGCTCATCTTCTTTTGAAAAGAGGAAGAAAACCTCGAAAGTTTTAGGCTAATAAGGTGTACAGTTCTACTAAGATCGACTGATAGTTAGATACTCATCTGTAATAAAGACGTCGTCTGAATATAAGCTCCTCCAAACTGTGATTAAATTTGTTCAAGTTAGAACAAGTTACCGATTTTTTTTCGAATAATGATTGCGTAGGTAACGCTTTTATTTAATGTCAAGTCATTTGTGTTGATTGGTCTGTTACCTACAGTTTATGATATTGACAAATGCTTTTAATTATTATTTGTCCATATTATCTGTTTTAATGTGACTTTTATCCCATGAAATCTTTGAGGATATACCTGTATTTGGTTTAAACGTATTTTTATTCATAGAGAATCTGGTTCGGTAAACGAGCAAAACTTTTGCTTATATTAATACCTCACCAGCACATAAATATAATAACAAACACACAAGAACTGGACATAAACATGACAAACTAAAGCATAATGATACCATGCGTACATGATTGTTGCTTATGAAATATTCTTTGCAGTTCCACTTCATTAATGATACAGCTACGTTGTTCTTTAGTGATGGAAACACGTTAATCTAAGATGCTTTATCAAAGCGCTTTGTTTTAATGATATATTGATGGGGGGATGCGATTATGTTCGTATTAACATTATCACTGGTTTGCGGTGTTTCATATAACACTGATTGGAGGTTGTATTCCTTTATTTGGACAGTCCATGAGTGTAATTATTCGGCATGAATGTGTCAATCTAAATATGTGAGTTATATATGTTAAAGGGAACGTTCTATCACCGATCTATCGGCAGCATCCGCCATCTTGGATTTTTGACATTTCTTGAAATGAAAACACGCTATAAATTTACCCAATTTTATTTTTTTGTAATAATAAAACATATACACTGATAGAACATTCACATCGTAACAAATGACGTATCATAAAACTAATAAACACTATGCTGTAAGGCCGTAGCGAAGTTTTCCCCACTCGCAGTGCCGATGAATGGCTTCAATTCTCATTCTTTTTATTTTTCAACAAATGTGCGCTTGTCTTTATCAAGTTGTGAAATGTAAAGTCATCAAAATATTAATTTCATTAATGTATTTAAGTTTGACAATGTTTTAATCATATATTAATATAGCATATATGTGTAAACGGGAATATCCTCTGGAATTTCGTTTCCACAAAAAATACCCCGATAGAACCCTCCTTTTAACTCACTTACAAAGCTAGCTCACAACACAAGTCCAAAATGCTTGTATCGTATCCTAACCGTACATACAATAATCCAAAAGGCAAATTTTACATTTGATTTCATGAACGTGGACAAATGAATTTCACATTTTGCCCAGACACTATGAAACGTGATAGGTTTTTGTCATTTGTCAAGTTTAAACTGATTACCTTAATTCATGTAAAATAATGTTCTTGCCAATTTCATATTGTGGAAAATATTCTTTCTCTGCTATACAAGAAATATGTATTAAGAGGCCAAAAGTAAAACACGCAATCAATCCATTAATTTTGTAAGCATGATCTGTTTGAGTATTTAAGGGATTACAGTTTGTTTTATAAGAAGATCTATTTTTGCTAAAGCATGCTATATATACAAAGATATGTGATTTATAGAGTATTTATTTCCAGATGGTACATGGAAAGGGGGATTAATAAACAGGGTTACCCAAGTATAAATATCTCTCCCCGTGACATTGACAGGATTTTAACATTTAACATACATTATAACATGAAAAAAATTTAAATACCAATAACTGATATTTGAAATCCAATAGTAATAATAACACAATCTATATACATGAACAATATAGACAGGGTTACCCCTGTATAATTGTGTGTGTGTGTGTATTTGTTCGAAAGTGATTGCACCAACGTGTATGTACTTTTTTTTACATTGTTACTTACAAATCACATCTGTATGTTTACTCAACTTTGTTCTGTCTGTTTTGTTTTCGTGCCGTATTGTTATTGTATACTTAATGCTGAATGTATTGCAAATGTTTGTCATATTGGCCCATGGCCTTCTGACTTACGAAATAAACACTTATTTATATTCATGAACATTCCAAAATTGAATATAAGAATTTCATGCTTTTGCATGCCAACAAGTATGTCACCAATTTGGCCCCTTGCACCATGTGTATATCATGGTTCATTGTTTTATATTGTCTCATAAGCCAACGGTATGACTTGGTGATATGGTGTTATAATTGACAGTTTACTTGTAAGATATCACGTGACACGTATAATAAATAAAACATGTAATAGTTCTGTCTGTCTGCCTTGTATTGATTTTGGCTTGGGTCGTTCTTTTGTTAAGTTAGGGCAAGTTGATACCCCAATTCCTACAATAGAGAAGGTATGATTTTTTGTGTAGAACCCTTTAATCAATTTGTAAATTGAGATGATAGATTCTGTTTTAATGTAGTCTACTTCTTGTATGTTGTCAATCTGTGTACATGAGTAGTAGTACTGACATTGTCACATCTTCAGCTTTCTGGCAACAGGAAAATGATTAAGAAACGTGTAATTGTAGATATAGTTTATTCACATTGAATGTGCATATACAAACAATATATACAACAAGCTTTCGCACTAATTGATGCCTTTTTATTCTTAGCACTTTGATGATGTCATTATACAGTTATTCAACACATGTATGGCTGGTATGGAGTCTGCATAGGATGCATAGCGTAGGGATGCATCAATGGAGATGTGATGGGAAGGGACATCATTGGAAAGCCAGGGAATCCATAACCCGGAACGGGAGGGATCATGGTTGCCATGCCATTCATGGCCACCTCAGGATATCTGGATTTGGTTCGTGCTCTCTTGTTCTGAAACCGCACCTGAAAAAATAAATGATAGAAATTAGTAGTGATGTTTCATATAACATATAGATTCATTAAATTGAAAATGAATTGGTAAACAATGAGTTATTTAAATACTATTCCACCAGAATCATTAATGAAAACACATATTAGGTGACAAGTAACGTCTTTGGATCAAATCTTTAAAATGTATTAAGAAAGTGTGAAGTATACCAGTAAGAGTTAGTTGTGTTTCACTTTCCATTCAAAACCACTTGGTTTATTGTTTTCAATAAATGTAATTACCTTTATTTTCTTTACAGGTATTGAAAGGTCAGCAGACATTTTCTCAAGCTGGTCATAGTCAGGATAACGATTTTCAGAGAAAAGTTTCTCCATAGCTCTGACTTGACTTGGAGCATATGATGTTCGTCCTACGGATGTCCTAGTATATGTTTTCGGGGTCGTGGGACTCAATTCAGGTGAAGCTCGTAGAGGACTGGAGCAACTGGATACACCACTTGATGACAGACTCTCAGCGGGACTTGCTCTTCCATCCTCGCAATGAGGTGGACTTGGACTGGAATCTGAAAATGAAAGGATATTCCAGTAAGACTTGTATTTCATGCATCAATAAAGATATAAAATTAGACATGATAATATTGAAAACTCAAAATAGATTTAAAGTAAATCAGTTTATGCAACCTACCTATCTTACTGGGTTCGCTTGTCTTTTCCAATCCTGCATAAAGGTCACTATGTGGCTGATACATTCCTATGGGTGGATAGGATTGCAGTCTCGGGTGCTGTGCTGGCATCATGGTTGGGAGAAACATAGGATGGAATGGAAAATATCCACTTGGTGGTGGGGGAAGAGAAAAAGACGACAAATATGGACGAGGATATTCCGAGATAAGAGGAAGCTGATTGATAGATGACGTTTTTGGTAGCTCTGCTCCATTGCTGATATTCTCATCTTTAAATGAGTCCTTAGAGAGCGGTTCTTCTTTTATGGACGATCCAGCAACAGAATGGTTGGTATCGTCGAGGGCTATGTACAGAGCGTCTGTTCCACTGTCATCATGAAGACTGTTGTCTTCGCCTTTGCAAACGACTGGATCGGTAATGGCAACTTTCAAAAACGCTTGGCGAGGAAGGGAGAATGTTAATGCAGAGTGCAACGTTTTGTGTCTTAAATAGTCTCGCTGAATGGAATGTCCTCATGTTGTGACAGTGAGATTAACAATCAATCATGGCATGGCTAATAGATAGGATAAGTGATTGAGGATAGATTTTGATGACAAAAACTCTTTTCACAACAATGTGTATTGGATAGACCAGCTTGTCTCTCTCATCAGTGCCAAAGCCTGAAAATGATTAGCAGTAACACAACAGTTAAAGTTTTTGTGTTTATCATCCAAAACTGTATTCCACAGGGGATATCGCTTTTGTGAGATCAAGCGATATCTCCTAGGAGATATCGTTTTGGGAGATATCGTTTTGGCAGTAGATTTTGCACAATGCCCTGTCACCGTCAACTACATGACATCACAATGCTTTTACATCATCGAGTAATGGCGTCACAATGCTGTGGACTAAAATTAATAGTTTTGCAGATGAAGCACGACCCCTTGCCATAACTTGCCAAAACAGTCAGTGCATGAGACCAACATGCCTGGACATCAAATTTAACAAAATCAATCACAAGTCCATAGGCGTAGAACGGGTAAAGTAAAATCTCGATTTTGGTACCCCAAAGAAATTTCAGGTTGTGAAATAGTGGATAATGAAATTACAAATCTGACTCTCCAATCAATGGTCATATTCTTTTTTTTAAATAGAGCCATGGGCTCTGTAGCTCATCAGGATTTCATTGATTTATTATCTAAGGTTGAATATCTAAGTTATCTCAAGTAATACGTTGTTAAAAGGGCAAAAAATAGGTTTTTAGATCATGACCCCTGTGACCCGTATTTGGAGTCACAGGGTAACCAATCCTTCAATTAAGAATCACCTTTGACCAAAGAGTAGAGACTCTCTACACAACATTTCACCTTTCTAGAGCTTCACATACTTGAGATAAAGATGAAAATAGGTTTTTGGGTCATGACCGTGACCTAGATTGGAGTCACAGGGTCACAAAATCTACAATTAAGAATCCCCATTTGACAAGGAGTCTGCACACAACTTTTCAGTTCTCTAGACCTTTTGGAACTGGAGAAGAAGATGAAAATAGGTTTTTAACTAAGGATGTGACCCCTGTGACCCCATTTGGGGTCATGGGGTCACGAAATCTTCAATTTAGAATGCCCATTGGCCAAGGAGTCTGCACACAACCTTTCAGCTCTTTAGATAATTTGGAACTTGAGAAGATGAAAATAGGTTTTTGGGGTTGTGACCACTGTGACCCCATTTGGGGTCACGGGGTCATGGAATCTACAATGTAGAATCCCCATGGGCCAAGGAGTCTGCATACAACCTTTCAGCTCTCTAGACCTTTTGGAACTGGAGAAGAAGATGAAAATAGGTTTTTAACGATGTGACGGACGGACGGATGGACATCGGGCCTTTCAGGCCTGATGAGCTAATTAAGATATGCAAAAGATGAGTTTGCTAGTTTTCCTGGTTTTGTAGTTACTGTACGAAATGGGGTGTCACTGACTTTCCTGTCAAACTATAGTCATCATGTAACTCTGTAACAGTTCAAAACTCATTTACTCCAGAAATTTATTAAATGAATTTGTTTTAAATTCCGCAGAAGAGGTGTATAATTTGCAACATTGGTGTTCAATCCTATTTAAGGACTGTCAAGTGTGCAAAATACTCCAAAAGTGTACAAGTAGGCAGCTCTGCTTGTGTCTTCCGATATCAAATATCTTCACTTGATTAAAGTAACAATATCCTCGACCAGCCTTGGATAATTCAAAACTTTAATCAACTGGTGTTGATATTATTATATCAAGACACTTTGATGAGATTCTCTATGTATTCCTAGATAAATACGTAATAATTTTTCAGTTTTATTATTGATCATCTTGATCTTTGAAGTCTTGGAGCGGTATTCATATAATATTATAGCACAGTGGTGTAGTGGTTAGTGTGCTGGCCTCTCACGCCAGAGACCCGAGTTCGAATCCCGGTGGAGACACCAAAAAATTGTGACCTGGATCTCACACTGTGCCCTTGGGCAAGGCACTTCATCCACACTGCACTCAGTCTACCCAGCTGTTTAAATGGGTACCTGAACACGGGAAAGTACGGACCTATCCGGTTGCGCGGAGCGCTTAGTAGCAGCCTGAAAGTACACTTCCTTCAGGGTAATAATGTGTAGCGCTTAGAGCATGCGAAGCATGGATTTAGCGCAATATAAATATGCATTTATTTATTATTTATTATAGCTTGTTTACCAATCCAATTCTTCATGGAAATAAATGTGTTTAAACCATCTTGAAGTTGATATTTCTTTAGCTTTTAATAAATGAACAGACAACTAAGTACATTCATAACTGTGCATTTATTTTGTATAATTTAAATAAGTTTGAGGGGTACCGGTTGCTTATGTAATTTTAAAGGATAACAACTTCAACTTTGTCAGAGAGCTTGTAGGATATAAAGACATATAACTCAATCAAAATAATGTTTAAAAATATAAAGTATCAAAAGAACAAGGTCTTACAGTTGACTTGACAAAATAATAACAAATCAGTTAAAATTGACAGAAATTCAATTACACAAGTCAAAAATAAAATAACACAATGTTGCAGTAAAAAGCAAATAGATAGAATAAGTGATAAGTATTAATTACAATTTCAGAAAGTCTCCACACCAAAGGAGCAGGGCCTTGTTGATAAGAAGTGGATCAATAGATACAGACATCAAGGCAAAATGTTTAACCTAACTCACTAATGAAGAATATACTTTGGGGTCAACTATTATAACTTTTCATATTTCATCATGTTCATGAGAACATCAATGTTTTAACTACAACATTCTGCAAAATAACTTGCTTTATATTTCTCAAATAAGGCAACAAACAGGAGGGTTGTTGATAAATTCTACTCAATGTTGTAGACTCTCCGTACTATTTAACATAACGATTACCAATATAAGCTTCCAGCAGCTAACTTTTCAAAGCTCTCTAAGCGCTAACATGGTCATAAGTCAATGGTTTGTATTTTGAGACTATCTTAGCACAAAGAGAGTTTTACAAATTTTAGTTCCAGAATATTTGTAGGTGAAAATGGAAAAGACTAATTCGACAAGTGTCCCTTATGCAGAATGTTTTTTCAAAAGGAATATTAATATGCTTAGTGTTAACAAACTGTATTATGTCACTGTCAAAAAGCTGCCATGGTGTTAGGGAAGGATGGTAGACAGAAAGGCACTTGAAAATGGTTGAACATTACCATGAAGTTGAAGAAGGACAATTCTGGTGCTAACTGCCCTTGAAAAGAGTAACAGGCTAAAAAAAACAATCATTATTGTATTGGTTAGAGACAAAACAAAATATAAATGCACAGTTTTGCGTAATAAAGATGGCCGACTTCAAACAAAGATCGGGCTGGTTTACAACATTATGCAACAACAGAATCGCCTCAACTTTCTATAACCATATCTACAATGACATGGATTGAGTTTAAATAGGTTTACAAAAATAGTTTCTACAACAATGCAGTTTGCTCCACAAAAGAGCTCCAATACATAAAAACATTGTTATGCATAATCTCACTGATACAGTCAAAAGCTCTAGAGATTGAAAATAAAAAAAACACCTACTTAAATAGTTTTAACAAATATGAAATGGTTTCCGGTTTTCAATTGATGGAAGGAAAACATCAAAATATTTCATTGACTGACTGAAGGAGTCAGAAAACAATTCTCCGGGTAAAAATGTGTGAGAAATAATATCTAAACATAGGTTTTCAAATGAAAAATACCTCTTGATAGTATTTCTATTTGTAAAGATATAACAGAAATCAATTGGCAACAAGCTGGAATTGAATATCTTTTGCTTCTTATTTCAAAGGAGCTGAACACATTTCTTTCGCTGATGTTTTTTATAAAGAATTTCATCACCTTATAACACATGCTCACAAGGAATCAAGTACCTTTTTTAATATATAAAACTGTATAAAATTATCTTCATTTTCATTTCTTTGATTTTGTCAGACTTCAAACAGAAGCTTGTCATGATATACAGCTCCTCATAAATAACTAGAAAACAGCCATCTTTATCTCCTGCCATATGAAAGTCATCCATCTTTATTCAACAGAAATATTGTTATAATTTATGCATGTATGCATAATGTATGCGTAATATATGCATAGAAGATACATACATCTTATAACCACTTTATAAGAGTCATTATTTTAGAAAAAGGCACAATTTCACTGCTTGCTTTGTATATCCCAAAACATTAACGATAATATATTGCAGTCTTTTATTCTCAGTGTAGTTTGTTTAAATGAAAACTAAAAATTTAAACTAACAAATCAACACCGCTTGGATGAAAAAAATAAGGCAGTGGTCACTCACTGATTTACCAAATTTTAACCATGACTTAAATAATAGATCTGAAGATCATAATTATATAAATTTTGTAGTGAAAACACAGACTGTTTCTTGAAGCTGAGCTGAGCTGATCAGCAAAACATTTGAATAGAGTATGAGATAGAACTAACTACTATGTCAGGCAGGTTCCATAAAAGGATTTCAGACATTGTTTGAACAATTTGCATGGCATGACTACAAACAGATTCATGAATTACAAATTCCTGTAGTTCTATTTGAAAACCATTTCTTTCTGTGTAATTTTGAAAATCAATTTGGTATAAAAACCACTTTTTTATCTTTCATAAGACATGATTGGCTAAATAAGGTCAATTTGTTCACTGTATAAATAATGCACGTAATAAATACTCTTCACTTTATAGAAAACCTATACTTTTGAATTGCTTGAGTGATCAATATTAGTTTATGTCTGCGTAAATTCCCTCAGCAGGATATGATTTCAAGTCAACACACTTCATTCATAATTCCATACCTTGTTACTCAACATTTAGCCAAAACACTTTTGACGATTTTTCAAGTACATCTTATTCTCATTTAGTTTTTAAAATTTGTACTCGTCCGAATGAATTTCGTTTTCAAATATAAAGGCATTATAAATCAGACATCATAAACTTAAAATTCTTGACCTAAAGTTTGATTATTCTTTTTCAATTTACACTAGTAGACTTTATAGCTTACAACTTACTACAGTATCCAAACATTTACTGACGGAATTTCTTATTTACTTGACACATGTATATATTTGTTTTATTTTTCCTTCTTGTGCGAGGAGAAAACTCATTGTTTATTCTATTGTATTATTTATTAATTGAGATAAGTAAAATTCAATCTCAAAATATAAATTTTGAAAACAGAACAATGTCTAGATTTAGCAAATACTTGGAAATTTATACAGCAAAATGTTAATTCAAATAAAACTGAAAATTGCTGTTGTTCTACCATTTGGTAAAATCTCCATCAAATCAGATCTCCTGAAACACACTTACCTCGGTGCAAAACGATCTGAGTAAACCTTGGGAGGGGTCATTCACAGACCAGATATTGAACCCTGTAGACAATTTCCTTGCCTCGTCACTAATAAGTAGGAGTACACACAATACATGACCCCAGTCAAGCGGTACTCAGATTGTTACACAGCGAGTTATTAGTTTAACAATAGATCCGATTTGAATGAGATTGCCATACGACAAGAAATAAACAGATATCTGCTAGTTGTAAAATATTTGCTGAAACCCACTGAAACAACCTGAATGCAACCCTTTCACTATTCAACTGAAAATATAAAACAATCCACATCTTCTTCTATTTCTCAGCCAGTCACACATTGATCACACACAGAGTATAATTCTAATTTACAGCCCCAGACATATGAAACATTAACTTAGTGTGAAACTCGTTTATAAAACAGAATGTAGGCATTCTCTCTCAGCTCCCTCGTTGTCACTTCATACTCCATGTTGACTTCTGTAACATTTTCGTCGTCGAAGCGAAACCACTTATCTTGGACTAGACTATAGCTAACATAATGTCCATGGTTTGTGCTCTCTGCACCAAGGTGAACACACACACTGAACAGGTCGTACGACTGACTGGCGTTGATTGCTGTCAGGTCCTCTCGACGTGTCACAGTGTCATAAATAATGTTTGTCAGGTTGAGATCTTTGATACGGATGCTCACTGGAGCCTTTATCTTCTTGGACCGCCTTGTGCGCTGGTTGTACGTGAATCTCATCAGCTGTATCGCCAGACACTCTGGCAACTGTCTGAGAAGGCACCGTCGTTGAACATCGCGAATATGCTGCCTTGGGGTATCAGACCCCTGACCTGGACACCCTTCGGCGATGGGCGTGGAGGTCCTGAAAATATTGTCATGGAAACCGCTGTCATTAATAACATCCCTGTGACCGACAATGGGAGACATGAAGGCCGAGGGTGGGGTTGGAGACTGTACAGCTGAGTCTACACTCATGTTCCTCTTCATGCTGCGAGTCTGAGGAGTGCTGGATTTCAAGAAGTCATTCACTAAAGTCTTCTTCCCTCTCCCCTTTCCTTTGTTTGAGTCAGCACTGCAGTATGTGCACTCCATCTCATCAGGGCCCATGAGGTGCTCTATGTGACAGAAACTAGTGAAACAGTCTTCTAGATACACAACCCCGGACACTTCGCGGGGGGCTGCTATTGGAACTGGAAGGATGTTGAATGCCTGAAGGTTGACAGATATGTGGTTGTCTGTGAGACAGTGATACGCCTCAACAAGCTGCCCAGTGAAGAGGTCATCTACAATGGATTCGTTTTCATGTTTGTGGTGAAGCCACTCTAAGTCAGATAGACGTTGGATAGGTTCTGCATAAGACTCGTTCTCAAGCCCATTGGCTAGTTCGATCTGAAAGTAGGACACATTCATATACATCAAAATATGAATGTAATTATTTGCAATTCTACATCCTATTACTAACATTGAGGTTCAAGGGAGAGAACTCACAATTGCATCTTACCTCTCAAACTATCAGATTTTAATTTTTTTTTAGACTATTGTATTTTGTTAAGTTCAATTTCATCTATACTATTCAAGATTTTAGGAAGTTAAAATAAGGTTATTACCTCCATTAAATATACTTCTTTTCTTAGAACCAGGGAAATACATATAATTTCAAGAAATGTATTTGTGAAAACCAGCCAGTACCAAGGATGTAACATGTAACAGAGATGGGATGAAGAAATGGAATGCACTTACAGTAACAATTTGCGACAACAATTTACTGTTACGAATAAGTCTCATATTATATGCATTAAATCTTTTTCAGCATATATTTATCAATAAACTAACGGAAAGCACTTAAATTTACCGCAATGTCTTTCTAGCGGCCATTTTACAACATGCCACATGTTGTTACTATCACCTATATTCGCGGTAAATATGTTACCAAGTGTGTTATTTCAATTACATACATATTTCAAGTAAGTAATAAATATAAATCACCTTTTATAATTAACTGATATTTGTTCTTCCATCAAGCACTCTTGATAGTATATTCAATAATAATTACACGATAGGCCGTCAAGTTATTTTGAATTGATCAAAACTGCTGTGACATCAGGTTTTTACGTTTATATAGGTAATTTAAAAATGATGTTTAAGTGATAAAAATCGTTCGGTGACCCACCATTATTATTTCTGAATTCATTTGTTTATTCATTTGCGCACATCATATTACAGTTTTAGTAATATCTAAAATATGTGTGTCATTGAAAAATACTGAAAAACTACTTAATTTTATTTTATTTCCCTTAACAGTGTCATTTATTTTAAAAATATAAACTTCCTATGGATCTGCCTTTGTGATAAAATGAAATCTGAAAAGATTCTGAGTTTAATCGTTGAACGAGCGCACTTTATTTAAGTAGGTGGATTCAGGTCAAAAATAGTGCAATTTGCTGACAGGGGTGTTACTATTGATACCGATAACTCTTTAAATCATTCGGTGACTCCCAAATTTTCTTACATTTTTGGACAAAAGACATGATAATCTTGCTATTTTGAAAAATAAGAGAAAGAAGAGAAATATTTCCTTTCATCGTCCCATCTCTCCTTAAAGAAATTTGTTAGTGACCAGAATATTTTTAAGTTTAGTGAATCATCATTTGGGCCATTGCACGTTCTTGTGATCAAACCTGCAACTATTAGATATTATTCAAGTAAATACCAGTCCAGATAATTATTTCGTGAAAGATGTATTGTAACATAATTTCGGTGTATCCTTGATTCTCATTGATTGATTTGCCTATGTTGAATGACAATGAAAACCCGCAAATTACTTTGGGCGAATCACCGCGAACATATACATCATGTTCACAAGGTTCGGCCCGACTCAAAATTTAATTTTTCTATTTTTCTTAATATGTGCTCCTTACTTGAATCAAATTGAACAGGTGGCATTGTCATTTTCAAACTTGTGTATAGCAGTATAGGTCACAAATAACTTTCAAAATTAATTAGTTTCAAGTAACTAAAATGTTTTCAACTAGTAAGATTTGACGCCTTCTTCCATGCGGCTGTGTTTACCAAATGTCGTTGCCATGGCATAACGTCATAGTGATTAACCGTTTTGACGTCACAATGCTAGCGTCATTGTCACAATGGGTTAGGGCAAGTTTAAGATTTGTGTTCCTAGGTCTTTTACTGTGTTGATGTCGTAGATAAATATTTATCACCATCTAAAAGGATACGTGGATATTGTGAAGTTAACATAGTTGAGTGACACTGTTTGAGATTATGTGTAAATTCACTAAATTGTTGCTAATGTACATATGACGCCGAGTATTTACATTTGTTTTGACCTGACCACACCTCTTACAAGAATGGAACAGTCACAAAGTCCTTTCAACTCAGAGATAGGTACCCAAAAAGAGTGTTCGTTTCAAAACGCCTGATAACTAACGGTCATGTTACAATATCGATAAATAGTTGCTAACGCCGTCGGTTTTAAACTAAATTTGCAGATGTTGAATAGCAATGAATCCCGGAAATTTTACAAACGCAACTATTTATCTTATAAATGTACATTTCTGATAGTGATTGCACTAATCTAAACTATTTCACAGACCGTCATTATTCAACAAGTTACTATGTACATACCTCACGCCGACAAGCATCTTTGAGGTCATTTATGGTGCGAGAGTTAAGGTCACCATAAATGAACTTTAGCATTGCCAGGGTGGGACTTGAAAACCTCTCCGTCCCTCGGCGAGAACCATTGGTCTTATCTGAAACAGAAAACACAACATGACAGAGCGCACAATATTTTCATCCATGATGTACTTAGTAGATATCTGTTAAATTGTTGAATTAATTGGTGCCAAACCTTTACATACATTCGGTATATTTATTAATTGACTGTATACCTGCTGAATTATATATCCCTTTATAAGTTGAATCAATGTGTGCCAAACATTGACATTCATGCTGTATTTAATAGTTGACCCTGTATCTGTTAACCGTTGTCAAGAGTTTTTTTTAGGCAAATCTAAGCTACTTAACAAAATACTAGTTATCAAGCAATGATCGGTTTTAATGATAGGCAAACCTGAAGTATCACTTCATTTGCATGAAACGAGTTAACATACATTGTCCTCTCTCCATAATGTTTGGTATTTCTTCTTTAGATATTAAAATTACTTTAAACTCATAAGACAATAATGTTATGAATCATTTTCAAACTCGACTTTAATTAACTTGTAAACAATTATGTTAAACATTTTCTTCAAGCGTGTGTTGTTATGAATGCTTTACTAGTAACTTCAACAAGGATTCATTAATGGTGTGACCATTTGTGATGAATTAACAATTTACAATATATAAATATTCAATCTCGGACTAATCTCACATATGAATTAACAGGGTTCAAGATTACCTGTGACCTTTGACTTATATTTGAACACCTATAACAGGTTTAAATGAAACAGATAACAATGGAAAATGTGACCAAAACATGCAATTCTAGCTAGATGTGATCTCACATCGTGACATGCACTTGTATATAGTATGAACTTCAACATGAGTTACTTTACTACGATCTACGAAGGTTACTCAAATTATCAATCCACAGCCAAAGTGTTCTTAAAAGTTAAATCTCACCTAAACATAAAAATGGATATTTACATCTGCATTCCTTATAAGAGGTTACTCAATCAGTTTATTACATACCCGGTAAGTTGTTACAATACAGCTGTTTCTCTTGTATACAATCAAATTTAGCTGTGCAATCAAAAATTTTTTTTCTTATATGCATTTGGAAGACTGACGTTTTTTCAATTCTGATCAGTCATGTTTTAATAAAAAAAATAAATGAATTTTAATTGGATAGAAAGAGGAGTTCTGTGTTACAATTTCACCATAAAGATTATTTTTGGGGAAACCAAGGATATCAGTGTAATGACAACAGAGGGCATATAGTTATATATGACTTGAATAACCTCTGTAAGGATAGAATGACACTACCGAGTGTTAAATTACACTTGTGACGTCATCCTATTGTTCTTTCACTACATTATTTTTCAGTAATGGAGAGTTACACATCACATCATTTTTTTGAAGTAGAAATTTAATTTCTTTAACTTTTTAAAGCAATTTGGATAAAAGAGCAATACTTTGAGTGTAATTTAAGTAGGGTAATATCCTCGTAACTCTCCATTCCTTAAAAATAATGTGCCTCGGCCCCATTATTTTTAAGGAATGGAGAGTTGCTCGGACATTACCCTCTACATAATGAACACAATTTGTTTTGTAATGACATTACTTCGAAACAGTGAAACCACAATGTAGTCAGAACAGAACCAATGGAAACTAAGTCTGCTGTTCCTAGGTTACGCATTCTCTTATTCTTGATTTCTCAAATCTAAGTACATATCAAACAAAAGTAGAAAGAAAACAGATATCCCAACACCTTTTTAGCATAATAAAACCAAACTGCAATGAATTGAAATAAATAGTAGCAAGCGCAAGCTGTTAAGTATTGTAAAGGTCTGTTATTGGATTATTGGAGGAATTAAGGAGGGAACATTCCACATGCTGGAGATGGGTCGGGAGAGGGACACAAGCAATAAGTAGCTGCTGCTGGTGTTGTGAATCAGACTGAATGGGGAAGTGAAGCAACGTGTACCGGACTGAAGAGCTTTCCGATTCTTATTAAGGACATTGTGGACTGTCTCAAGGAGCCACATGAGGAACTCGGCTGCGTCCTGTTGAACCTGCACCTGGCCAAGGGCGGCCATCAAGTTGCTGTTGAGGGTAGACACCGACTGTCTGAAGGAAGTTGGATCCAGCACACTCACATCGTTGGTGCCAACTGGCAGACTGCACTGATGAAGGAGTTCCACGAAGGTGGTCAGCAGAAGAGATTCAGCCACCCCACACTCAAGTTCCTTGGCAGCGTCCACAGTGAGGTATGTGATCAGGTGGGGGCTGCGTGCTAGAGACTGTACAATTGAGTTCATGAAACATAAATTCTGACCATTGTTTTTCAAACCTGGTGGTTTTGGTACATGACTGTTTAGTCCAAATGCAGACATGAATTTTGACGTGATTCCTGATGATCCATAGCTTGCTGCTGTGGTTGATGATCCCATGGGTTTTGGAATAAATGTTGAACCTTCAGGTCGAATGGGGCGTCGTCGTAAATCATTTCCATCAAACCATGAAGCTTTCTGATTCTGAGGTAAGTGGTCTTCAAGCTTACGTCCAACAACAGGAACACCTTGACGTGAAGTGACTGGACTCTCTCGTGGAACTAGGGGATCAGGGACAACAGGCTGCATACCCCTCTGCTTAAGACTAAGCCATTTGCCAGGTCTAGGCCAAAACCAACTATTCTGTTCTTTCTGACTAACTCCCTGTTTCTGACTTACTAGGTTAGGGGAGTGGTCTGTCCCGGGAGGGCTGTAGAGCCCACGGTTCATGCCGTCTTGTTGGGCTGGCTGCTGGTAGTAAGTTGGGTAAGGTATAGTAGTGTTGGGCTGCACAGGGTGCCTCTGCCGCTGCAGCTGTTCGCGCATGTGCTCCATGCTCTCCTCGTGTTGCTGGTACTCCTCCCATCTCGTCTTGAGCAGGTTCCACCAGTACCGGAAGTCGATGCGTCCATACAGTTGTGTGTATATAAAAGTGACAGTGGTGAGGAGGAGGAGGAGATAGGGCACATGATCAAACACGTAGATGAGGAAGGAGAGAGTGGTGAGCACTAGAGACTCATACAGCCAGATTGTCCTCTTCTCTTCATCATTCCTGCAAACATAAACACAAATACCATCAACAGCGTTCTCAATATCATAACATGTTAAAGCGATTGTCTCATTTTGGCACTGCAATGATTGAATCTGTTAAATTTGTAATGTTGCAAACATCATCATGTATTTCTTCAGTGGTGTAAAATAGTGGGAAAATATTTGTATAATTTCTTGAATTTAAATGGACAGTTTTACATCATCACCTGTGGGTTTTCCCAATCTAAAAATAGAAGACAATTTATTTGATTATCAAACTGGAACATGCTCTGCTGATAGTTAAGATCTTTAAGTCACAATCTAAAGATCGGTTTTATCTTCCTTACGAAGTCAAACTGACATTCTCTATTTCATTGAGTGTTTGCAGGAGAAAATACCTGTGTGATTTACATCAAAAATTTTGCAAAAATGACGTGGTTGGCCAGGTCGAATGAAAGTGGATAGGGGTACTTTGCATATTTTGGTTTATCAAATTAAGAAAAATATTGCAAACATTACAGGAAAGACATGATGAAATATTTGTCTGGCATTTGCCGTGCCAACATTATTCATTTCAAACACATTTTTCTGAATTTTCTATATTGGATATAGTGACACTTGATACTCTTTAAGTTACCCTCTTTACATCTGGTTTGGCTAAGCTTCAGCTGATGGGTGTGTCCTCAAAACAAATATTTGAAGGCGTGTAGGTCTACAGATGTAGACAATGAACTCGAACAATCAACCATGGGTTCTGATTATAAATATATTTTCAGATGAGAACTAATATATTAATCTCAAGATTAATAAACATCGTCACATGTCTATGTAATGTTTAGACTTACAAACATAGGCTAGCTTACAAAAGTATCAGCCAGTACACGCTATTCATTGTCAATGCATTTACTTCATTTGTGCATCTGATTCTGAAGATAGATTAACTTAAGCCACAGATATAATCTTAAAAACAAAGTTAGTGTTTATTTACACGTTTATTTAGTTCTTAATCTCTACCTGAGAGAAAGCAATTAGTTATAAAAACACTCACACTGCCTCCCGCAAAGGTGTCTTTGCAACAACATCGACTAAAATGAACAACACAAAATCCAACAAGGAGTTATAAACAAAAGAGTAGATTGTCGAAAAAATCCACCACATGATGAACGTTTACGACAGGATCTACTCGTCATTAACTGTCATGATCACATCTGTGATCTGCAAACGGTAATCCCACAATTTTTGCGGCACGAGTACACAACGGTTTAAATTTCGGCACAAAAATGGCGGCTCCCTCAAACGCATGCGTACCGGAAGTAGATAAGGTTTATGGGATTCCCCAAATTGATAAGCTATTATCGTCACGACTTTCACGGGTTTCGAAGCACCGTAATCTTTTTGAAAAATATAAATTAATTTTTGTTGAAGATGTAAATTAATAAAAATAGATTTGATAATGTTTTTATTTACTTCCATCTTAATTGAATAAATCATCACAAATTGTCCCAATCAATTTTCAATATCTTATTTTTAATGATATGATTATATTGACCTATTATATTATATTCATATTTTTTTCTGTCTGTTCAAAATAAAAAATAAACTCTCTAAAATTGTTAACACCACTTCAAAAAGTATTGGACTTCCTATTGAAAGTATCGGCAGTTTTTATGATCAACAACTTTCAAAAAAAGCAAATAAAATGTTAAGTGACAACTCACATACTTTTTTCGGAATATTCTTCACTGCCCTCTGGACGCAGACTGCGTATGCCGACGAGTAGAACAAACAGGTTTCGTCAATCATTTGTTCTGAATAACATTTATGCCTTTAATGGAAATTTTTGTTAATGAATTTTTAATGATCAATTTACACAAGTGTATAAAATGTTTATAATATTGTTTATATGGCTGTTGTATGGGGTTTTTTTTAAATACTGGAGACTGTATTAGATGTAATGTAAATTTCCCTCGGGATAATAAAGAATTATCTTATCTTATCTTACCTATCAAACAAAATGTTCTTTTGAACAAATTTAGATCAAACTCATTTTCTATAGTTGGGGTAACTGAAACGTTCATTTAGAAATCATGTAAGAGCGGTTTCCTGCAGATAAGGTAACCCTTTACTTAAATCTTAAAAATGAAAATGGTATTCATTAAACAGAGCATATCTTATAGTAAATGAAAGTGAATTATTTCAAAACAATATATAATTTGCACGGTTTTAGTTTGATGGCCTTGCAGTTTTATATGTGTGTAGACTTGAGTTTAGCCGCGTTTAATATAAAAACCTAGACTACATTATAATATGAGATTTGAAACACAGAGTACATTAATATAGCTTACTTGATATCTTTTAAACGCTCTGTTGCACTTTTTTGACATATTATGTTTTAATCAAATTCGATATTTATGAGCGGGGGATATTTACCCCACCCCTAAGAGAGGTCCAAGTAAAGTAAATGACCACTGAAACCATAGTCAAAGCAGGGGTGCACCCCCAGATTTTCAAGATTGAGAAAGTCTTTATTTTCAAAATCAGATATGCATAAAAGAACCATTGGAAACGAGATTAAGCATTAATGCTTTCTCATTTGTCCTCTTGACTATATTTGTTCCATTCTAATGGGATTGGCGATTACGTATCCAAGATTTCGAAATAATCCGCTTCAAGTCGGCACACGTCGGCCGAAACCGTAAACAGTCGTTAGGAAAGAACTGTAAGGCAAAACTTCCCAAGATGGCAGCTTTCGTTGAGCTTCTTCAAACTTTCGGAAAATTTTAGTTTGGTAAGAATGTATTCTTATAATTATGATAGCCTTAAACAAGTTCAACCAAACATGAGACGACTTCATTTGTCAGTGCAGCCGAAAATATGGTATGATTTGTGTTATTGTTTGGAAATTCCGTCATCGAAATTATGATGAGGTGACGTTTGACTAGTCTACACTGAATCTGTGGTTTTTTACGTGTCCGATGTGATATCAACATGATTGTTTCTATAACAAGTTATATTTCTTAGATTTATTTGTAAAACGTGGCTCTATGTGGATGTTTCTATATATTGCATTAGGTGATGAAAGTATCTGTCATCCACCACTCCTTGTCTGGGATAGTTCCATCTCTAATGGCTTCATGTCTTGGAATGTTGCCATCTTTCACTGTCTTGCACAGCATGTGCTCCAGGTTTCAATCTTGGTCGTTCATGATGTCGTATTGATTTGTGATTGTTGATGATTTATATGTTTTGAGAAGATATATGCATGTGAAAGTATATGCCAACAAGTTATATTACTATCATACTGTAACTCATTACTGTGTTAAGTCAAGTTATTTTGTGGTCAGGTGCCTATCCACTGGCTGTAGGAAAACTCGTACCCAAAACGAACTCGTACCCAAAAAAATCAGAGAACTCGTACCCAAATCCGCCGGAGAACTCGTACCCACTTTTTATTTTTGGTATTAGATGTATTAATAATATAAATACAACTAATGTATTATATTATTATCAATCAAGAATAATGTATTTGTCTATAACTACAATTAAAAATAATAACTTTATAAATAATAAGTAATAAACAACTCTGCAGTTTTCCTGACGGAAGATAAATATCCCCGCTATTGTGTCTTTATATCAATAGCGGGGATATGTATCTCAAATCTTTATTTCTTAACCGATTTTTCTCAAATTTGGACCATGAGCTCACAATATCGTACATAAACATCACATGAATGCAGCAATCTAGATTTTGAATTTTGAAAATATTGTCAAAACAGCGATTCGAACCCCTGTGAATTGGAGGCCATGTATTGGGGTGACAGTATTGACTCTATTAGAGAATATCCACTTAACTAAAACAACATCGTTAGGGTATAACTTACCAGTATTTTCTACTAGAAATTACACTTGTCAACATGCAACAAAGAAGTTAGAAAGAGACAAAACACATGTTTCATCAAATGTTTTAAATAAATGATGATGATGCATGTACAATACGAAATACGAAAGTAATTTATATAACGAAAGTATTATCTATCTGTAGTATGAAACTATGGTTTTATATTGTGTTATTATGTTATGTTACGAAACTATGAAATAAACATCATACAAAAACAATATTATTGTCTTTCCTCTCCTATTTATCTATAAAAAAATAAGTGGGTACGAGTTCTCCGATTTTTTAGGGTACGAGTTATCCGTGGGTACGAATTCCCGGTGGGGACGAGTTCGTTTTGGGTACGAGTTTTCTGCATCCCCTATCCACTATTATACACTGCTAAATTAATGGTTGTTTCAGGTGTTATGTGTATACATGCTGTATGGTTCTGGGTGTATAACAGGGTCATCGCCATTTTCCTGACAATTTCTCCTTCAACTTTGAAATGCATAGCTCTAAAAATCTACACGCTCATGTAAAGACCAGAGGGGAAAATTTTGTTCTGAAGATGTTTAATTCATTTGCTATATAAATGCTTAGAATACTAACAGATCTAAACTGAAAGATCGTATTGAATAACTTACTGAAACATTTTGCCATACAGCAAGTCACATCTAACACTCATTTGATATATATACTGTATACTTGTCCCTTGATTGGAAACGAAGTTATAATTATCATATCATGATTTGCTTTCTGATGAATTTACCTGTCAATTTACAAGTCAAAACTGAGAGACAGCCATCAGTTCATTGTGGATTCAGACAATAAATTTATATCTGATGCAAAAACTTTCTTGGTTCAGGGTTCCACGTTTATGCGCACTTGAAGTTTGTAGCATATTATACATGTATGTTGTTTTTAGTTTCCAAACATAAAGTTTAAGCAGAACACTCTAAAATGATTAGGGTTCCTTAAAATCATTAATGCGTTCATGAGTCTGATCAACTTCCAAACGCAAGGCATAACTCTTGCCAGTCTCCATTACTGGCTGATTTATTTAGGCCTTGAAGTATTTCCTTAAGAAATCTGTGTTTAGAAATCCAGGCCCGCTATGCATTTCTAGTGCAGCGATTCACTATCTTGACACAACAAAGCGAGGGAAATACCGCAAGGGTTAAATCAGCCAGTAATGCAGACTGGCAAGAGTTATGCCTTGCGTTTGGAAGTTGGAGTCTGATGTGATTAAACCTGTTTATTCATGAAAGAAATACTCAAATAGATTGGCAAACAAGTCTAGATGCCTTATCATACCACTTTATTACCTTATATCATCATATGGAGTTCATATTTTTCATACGATGCCCTAGGGCAAAATATCACTTTGTCATGGTGACGGACGTCGTAAACAATGCTATGACGTCACGCTTCGTCTATAACTTTTCATTTTAACTGCAGTGGCGGGTTGCCAGACAATCGTCGAAAGTGGATTTCCTCATATTTTCATTAATTTCACGACTTCGGTAATAAACAGAATATTATATTCATGTCTATGTCATACTAGTTTCATGAAACTCACTCTCGCTCGGGAAATACTTATATTCAGGCACTGGTGTCCTAAACATAGTATGACTTATAGAAAGTCATACAATATCCTTTGTAGTACTGTACATGTTTGGTTCACATGTATACAGGATATTTAACACAAATACGGTATAACAAAGATTGGAATTTATCCTTGGTTTGTTACGTGGTCAGTTGATACATGTCATGGGACTCATGGAAGAAGAAATGATTTTCTTTCAAATATCCTTGTTATGTCCCCCGAAATTTTTTTCGGGAGACATAATGTTTTCGCCTCCGTCCGTCATTCAGTTATTCCAAAATGCTTTCTTTTCTGAGCCATATCTCAAAAACTTTTCAATATTTTTTCACGAAACTTGGTATGTGGTTAGAACTAGTGGTGGAGTGGTGCCTTTTGCTATTTTGGTTATCCTGAATTTTGTATTTTTCTGGTTTCCATGGAAACAATTTGAACTTAGTGCATATTGAGGGTAGGGACGTTTTCAAACCTCTATCTCCAAAACCGTTCAATATTTTTTCACCAAACTTGATATTTGCTTAGACCTAGTGATAGAGTGGTGCCTTTTGCAACTTTGGCTATTCTTTTTTTTTTATTTTTACTGGTTTCCATGGCAACAATTTCAACTTAGTGCATATCTCTCCTCGTATTTATGAAACAAGCTATATCACATCAGGATCATGTTTTGTAGGGATCTCAATTGATAAACAAAATTATTTCTGAGAAATTCTTTCCCTACCTTTGATAATGTTAATTAGGAACAGGTTTTCTATCAGAAATTCAGAGTATGAACATTATGAAAGATTTTTTTCCTAAAACTTAAATTTGGTATTTTTCTTATTAACGTAGTGGTTCCTTTCTCAGAATTTTCAGAAATTGAATCATTTATCTGTTAATAAGTTAACAAGTTCTCAAATAACACAAGTGGGAGAGTATTTCTATGCTTGTTTTCTTATAAAGATGTTCAAAATCTAGACCAGTACTCCTGCCGTGTTGTGGTATGCGGAGGAAGTCATCTTGAATAAGCTAATCAAGCTATTGTCATTCACACAAAGCAGATGTATGTTGATACAAAGAAGCTCCTGTATACATTCAGGTAGTAGAGCTGGTGCCCCCACAGAGTTGTGGTATTTGACGTAAATATTCTGGCAGGTCGAGGCAGAGGATCTTTTCTGACAGCAATACAGACCTTCGATAGTTTACACCTTGATCAAGTTTGATATTAGTTTTCTGTGTCCACCACTTCCAGATTTATATCCCTTGACCTATATCTTTGACTAAGGGTCTTGATATAGATCACATTGTCACTGTATCAGTAGTATGAATGTGACATAAAAATATGTTATTATATTAGAAAAATTATGGAGTCAAGAAGTCCTTGTCCTCAGCCAGTTTATTGCATGAACATATATACCCAAAAAGTTGTGTGTTTTACAGGTAAGAATTTGTTATCCAGAAATCTTCTAAATGCTTTATCTATAGGCTTGCTTAAGTGACCAATCTCGAATTGTTCTCTTTGTTTATCTCTGTTGCTTTCTGATTCCTGTAAAGTGGTCACACAGAATGGTTTGGCAGATTTCTGCAGCAATAGTGTTAAGTAACCCAAAAATATATTCAAAACTAGAGTGTTATTGATAATTCCCAGACGTTATCACATACATAATCCTGATTTGAAAACACTGGATTTCTGGAATATGAATATGAATGAGTTTTTGGTGACTATCAGATCGAAGAGTGGGACAATAGCTTTTGTTTACCAATGTTCATCATATCATGTTTGTAACAAAAAAACACTCTTGTGTTGTCCAATGTATATATACTGGTAAAGCAAATATTTATTAATTAATGTGGATGTTTGAAATTGTTATTTCGTTGTTTTGAAAATGCATAAAATAATAGTTGGTAATTGACTGGTGTGAATGCGTTGCCTGATGATTTATGAATAGGTTGAAACATTTTTTACAATCAATTGATTGTATATGTAATTGTTGCTTGTGAACCCCAGTACTGTGAATCAAGTGGTTGTTAGGATTCTGAAAGCAGAACACATTTAAGCTGTGAATTACATACAAATATTTACCAAAACCAAATTGCTTTTCGTCAGATTTCATAAAAGTACTAATTTTTTTTAAATACCAAATTCTATAAACAATATTTTATATGAATTAGAATAGAAAAACAGTAGAAAAAATGTAACAAGTCTTAGAATCATAGTTAATCTCTTTAATCTCATTCAAAGAAAACAGCCAATGTGATGTTGAAATAATGATCCTTGGTTACTGAGAAAAGATCAAGTTACCCAATACAGTTGAAAATACATGTATGTACATATATATAAATCCATAGGGTCAAAAAGCAGAAGAGTCTATACTCCTGCTCCTTGAGTATAAAACAAGACTGAATACACAAATTGAAAGACAACAAACAAAATGTTTGCATTATTTTAAATAAAATATCTCATAGACAAAATGTAAGTGTCGAGGTCCTCGTTTAGTCTTACACTCAGACTATGAAAAAAGTATTTATTCTGAAAATATCACCATTTTATTAAATATTGAAAAGGAGACTGTAAGAAATGGTATTTTCATAAAAAAAAAAAGGCTCCTTTTCAATTTTTTATTTTTTTTTCAAGTCTAAGTGTTAGACTAGTCCTCGTTCTATGGTATTAAATATGAAAAAAGGTGAATCAGAGTAAATTTATGACGAATATTGCCAAAGACACATAATGATATGGTCATATATAATGTACTTCGGACTACCAGTCAATACATTTGACGAGCCCAGCATCTATTCAGTCTACCAGTACTTGGACTCTAACACTGGTGTTGTGGTATTTGCTGGTAGGAAGGAAGACCACATGACCACACACTGCATGTAGCTAGACAGGAGATCGGTATGGGTTCCACCTGACTGGCTCACATAGCTGACATACCTACACAGTCTGAATGGCGTGTGTGGAGTGTTCATCACTCTATCAACCCAGTAAACACTCTGTGTGGATCACACACTGTCCCAGTCCCTCCGTCTGTCTGTCTATTCACCATGCTTTGTACACACATACAGTGGGCTCAATGAGATACTCCAGTTATGTGGTTTGTAAACTTTCTTTTGTTTTAACATGGCTTGAGATTTTACTGTTTTGGATAAAGGATTGTGTTTTTGTCAACACAGGGAAATATTTGCAGTATTTTGAGTGTAGACCATCAACAAACTTTAACATTGATTCATTTAATGTCACAGTAACTATTTCCTGGTTTGATGTGTTTTTGCATTGGTTAAATAATATTAAGTCATATTCTTATTTATTAGATTACATTACCGGTAATTGTGTTTTTTTAGATGTGTTTTTATTCTGTGCTGTCGTCATGTCCAAAAATGTTTCTATATGTAATGGTAGATAATGATGTATTTTTCTCATTTGGGTTCAGTCTCTTGCCTAAGGATATAGATGTTGCTCTTGTTTCAATCAACATTTGTTTTTCTAAGCCAGAATTCACTTTTCACACATTGCTGATTCCATGTTACTAAGAATGATCACATCGACAAGTTTTTAATCAATGGTATGACAGGTCGGGAGTGAGTTGAATACAGAGGAGAAACTGATGAGAATATCAATAGGTGCATGCTGTGGCTAGAGCCTGCAGGACCAGCTGTCTGATGGTACAAGCTCTCATAGCAGTTACATCATCCACATGCTCAGATAACTCATGGCTCCAGCATCCAGCTATACTCCTGCAGTGAACTTGGAGTCGGAGTGAACAAGGGATACTTGCTACTTGCTTGGATCACTTGCTTCTTGGAGTGAAGGATTAGGATTATTCTAATCATTTGGAAAAATTTATATGTGCAGCAAAATTTCTCATTGACGAAGCTCAAACCAATTATTACATGTATGATGGTGAAATACGGGGACCTCTCTATGAAAAAAACGTATCAGCCATTAAGTCTCTTGTGAAAAATACAACAATACCCTGATGTAATCAACCAATTCTCGACATAAGGCCAATTTGACATAATCTTGTTACTGCGTAGATAATCGCTTTCTGGCATTGACTCAAAATGGAACCAACCCAATTACAATGGAGATTGGTAATCGAATCATATATATGTACAAGGTAATCTCGGAGGTAGATGTTAGATGAATCACTTGTGGCTGCATTTTTGTCAAGATCGTGATCATAGTTACAAAGAGACAAGTTAACCCTTGCCTGGGGCTCCTTTCCAACTTAGTGCTTCGTGAAAGGAGGCCCTGGTTGATATAGTCAGGTTCACTATGTATTTTTGTTCAAAATTTGCTTTGATGATTCCAAAAATGTATAGTTTTGCTGATCTCCAAAAACTTTGAACGAAAGTATATTTCTTAACTAGTGAACCTGACTAATATGACAAGTTTCCTGTACTTCAGCACCAGACACCTTGGACTGGATATACATTGTGAGTTAAAAGATGACACTAAGGTTAACCTTAGTGTTAAGGTTGTTTTGTGCAACGACTGCCTGTACTATAGGACCAAACACCTTAGATAGGATATATATTGTGAGTTGTTCATGTCCGATGTATCCTTTATTCACGTCATATACCTAAACCTTTTTCATCAAGTGACCATACTTTTCCTCTCCAAACTCCAATTGCCTCTTGATTGTTTGTCAAAACTATACATCAACATGTTATAAAGAGATGCTATCTCAAATTGGGGTCATAGGTTTGATCAAAATTAAAGCAGCTATGTTATAATTCTGCCCAAAAATCTTTAACATTGTACCTTTCTCTCATGTCTATCAAAAGTATCACGGTGTGTTTACTTTTACAACTGATTTGTCATTAATTTGTCAATGTTAGACTTTTGAAGATTATTTTATGCTGATTAAAGTATGGCATCATGAAGTATTTAATGTCAATATAGTAACAGCTATCAACTATTTATATAGTAACAGCTATCAACTATTTATATAGTAACAGCTATCAACTATGTCATGTTGAAGTGACATTTTAATATGTCCTGCATCACTTTAACCAAATCTCTAAATAACAACATTTTTGGTAGCTAAAGACTTGTCTGTATATGTACTTCTTCCAGTGCCAGACACAGGAAGCTTAGTTAACTCTCCGACAGTCCGATGAGGTATTGACACTACTATTACAACTAAATCAGCTGCCTGTACAGATCACATGTGACAGTAGGATATGTTCATTATATGTCAGAGTTCACTCAAAGCATAGATCTAACTGTTAGATTTACACTGGAATGTAAATTGCTGGTGAGTAATGTCTATCATCCTGCCCATACCAACCAGCACATCAAAGATGCTTATTTCCCCTTCATCAGCTTGGTGGTAATTCCTAAAAAGTGGCCAACTCTAAGGCAATGACAGAGTTTTGGGTAGGTGATATTTTTCTCGATTAAGTGCGAGTTTTAACAACAATGTGGGTCATTTTCTGGCAGTAATTTAGCAAATTTTTAGTGTAATATGCAGAAGATGGTCAGTTATATAATTGTTGTACTGTTGGGATGAGTCTGATGACAGTAGATGAGTTTCAATAATGCACAAACTAATTTGTATTCTACAAAGCTATTCTTTGACAATGAATGGATGGACAGACAGAATGAATGGTATATACCCTTGCTTATGCTGTAAGACGAGGGTAATATAATCTGAGATTGGCTCCTCACCTAGGATACCTTATAGGCCATTAGGAAGTGGATTATAAATAGAAAAGCAAGATTTCCTAGATAACAACTTCTTTATTGTGACAAACATTTCAAGGTGTGTATATGCTTACTCCACAAAATGAATATACTCTGTATGTTCAAAAGAAAGAAGAATGACAACAATATTTATGGATATACAACTTCTTTTAGTCTGCATAGACATAAGTTCTTATGTTGTTGTCAAGCAAGTGATACATAAGAAGAATACGAAAAATAGTATTATGCAATACAGTAGACTGATGAGGAGAATTTAAATTATTAGAAGTGATGTAGGTTGATGTTCTTACTCGACATAGTCATTTATCATGTGGGACTGGAAGTCTACAGTGCAAATTCTCCTTTGAGCAATTTTATCAATCCCAACAACATTAATTTAGAAAAGATTTGCATCAATTGAATAATGAAACAAATAAATTTCATGGTGTGAATGTTAGTCTGTTTATGCCCAGCTTGCATATCCAGACTGCCAGCCATGCATGGTGTGATCCATGACATGTGATACGTGTGGATAGAGAATACATGGTCCCCTGCAGACAGGTATAAACAAACTGGGGTGGGGGGGGGGGGGGGACTGATACCATGCTGCTCTACTGTAGTGGCACTGGGATTGATAGAACTTGATACCTTCATGCATATATTCAAGCTTTACAGAATATTTAAACAATGCACCACACACAAATATTTCAATCTTCTAATGGTGACTTAGAGAGGTAACTTGTTGATAGTTTCTGATATGCTGTAATACTTATCCTTATCCCTTCATGTTTGCAAGTTATATTTATATAAATATGTGATTGATCTAAAGTTCTAGTATTTAACTAGTTTTTAATGTTAACTAAATCTATTTGTCTTTGATGATTTTCAATTTGTGCCTTGACATAAATGAGTAATAGAAAAAGAGCTGATTTTATTTGAATAATTTCTCCCTCCAGAAATGCAGAAGTTTGTTATGAATGTTTGATCTCAACTTTACATTATTGTCAATCAATTCCCTCAATGGATACAAATCACTGTTGGAAATTCTATCTATCATGTTAAACAATGTTTCATTCATGTCTCATGGGCTAGATATTACCAAAATTATATTAAACTTACCTTCATAGAAATTAGTAAAATCTGTTACAAGTTCATAGAAGTCTCCATGAAGATTCCACTGTTCTGTTACAACTTTTCTTTATTTTGGAAAATAATTTGATCATTTATGCATACCGCTAAATAATACTTTTTTCAACATGTGTACTTACATATTTTTTCTTCTTTTTCAGATTTGAAGAACTAAATTTTTCGAGGAGGTAAACTTTTAGGTTCAGATTCGTCCTTTCCTGTATTTCGAAAAGATGGCGGATGATCCGGGCCACAAGGTTATGCTGTACTTCTTGGAGACACTTATGTACAGCACCGCGCCCCTGACCATCAGTCAGCTCGCAGGACGCTTCGGTAGCCGCAATTTTACGCCAGAAATGCGCCTGGCTGCCGGAGCTAATGAATCTGGACTCAAAAAGTTTCTGTTGAAGTATCCTTCTTTGTTTACTGTCAACGGAAACCTTGTCAGCTTAAACGACGGTTCTGCCTCTCTTGGGGGTAATTTTCGAGAAAGTAGTCCAGCATCATCTTCGGGCCAGAGTCTTCCAGATGTCTCGATTGAAACCGAGGCCGTACAGTATTTTCGAAGTAAGATGATGCGGAAGGGAGAGACCATGATGCCGATAACAAGTCTAGCAGGCCATCTTTCTCAAGCATCGGCTGATATTCGGGAGTGTGTTGGGCCGCAGAACAAGTTTACAGAGTGGCTTCTGAGGCACCCCCTTATCTTCGATTTGAAGGACGATATTGTAATGCTAAAGGATAATGTGACCTACAGTGCTGTCAATCCAAATGCTGAGCCCATTGAAGATTTGAAATTATCATCCACAATGGCTACCCAAGATCCTTTAGCCCTTCCTGCCCAACACACTCCTAGATTAAAAAGGCGCCCAAAATCTTTAGATGTTGCTGAAATGAAACCTCAGACAGCATCTCCAAAAACACCAACATCTGGAGCAAAACCTGGTCCGATAACAATGACAGCCAACGAATACAAGGCTGTAATGTTAATCAAAGGGATTATTGAAAAAAAGGGGGACATGAAAATTCATACTCTTTCTGGAAATTTCAACCAAGCTCCAGAAAGTCTTCGAAATACAATTGGCTGGGGCAAACAAGAACTAGAAAAATTCATCCGTAGCCATTCCAACATCTTTACTATTGCGGAAGATGGAATGGTGACGGTTATCAAGAATACTCGACTAAATGTAATCATCACAGGGAGCAGACCCCAGGTACAGTCTAAACCAACCGTGACTGGTCGAAAGGGTAAAGTGTACCATGTTGCCAAGCTCTGGGGAATTATTGATCTTGGTAAACATGAACATGTCTTCATTGATCGGACAATATTCGGAAAACACATCGATGACCTGAACAAGCTGCTGAAGATTGGAGAAACCGTTTGTTTCGATGCAATACCAGCTACGAAGGGGAGCAGAGCTCGGTGGCGTGCAATCAAAGTGTGGAAGGAGCATGAGTCTATAGAAGATCTGATAGAGAAGGTTGCTGCCAAGCTGAACCTGCAGCTTGATGGAGCTGTGAAGGAACAGTCCACACCTGTTGGAAACCCCGAAGAAGAGATGAGGAAGGCAATCCCTGACATGAATGACAGCAGCGACGTAGCAACTCCTGTCTCAATAGGGGGCATCAAATATGCCTTCTCAGATGCTGCTCCCAGCGGAGCAGGAGTTGTCCCAGTGTGGAACTTCAAACCGAATGAAGTTGACACACTGAAGGACGTTGAAGAGATTGTCTTCAGTGATGAGGAAGAAGATACAACCCCTCAGCTAACCATGGTCGCCGAGAGATACTACATGAACAATTCTGTGTTGAGCGACAACCCCCGAGAAGTCACAGCCAAGAAGGAGGAGAAGATGACCAACGGGACAGACACTGAAGATAGTCCTCAACATAAGAAGCGGACAGCTGAAGTCTCCTGCCAGACCATCGTGACAGGAGACATTCTCGCTACTCAGCTGTACCATGAGAACATCTGAGTTGCTGTTCTTCTTCATTGTATTGAGAATATCCTCATGATTCCAGTTTCTTTAACTATGGACCTTGCAGTTGTGATCTTTCAATGAACGTATTGAATTCTTACTTCTAGAATTCTGGTCCTGTTTTTCGATCATTGAGGATGTTTTCAGTACAGTGATCAAATATGGAGTGCAATTTTTCTGGCCTGTTATTATTTTACATGTTTTTGCATGAATGATTTTAAAGCTCAAAAAGGCATATTTTTTTAAAGAAGTCAATATGCTTTTGCTTTTGATTACATACATTTGTTTTATTGCCCTGTCATTAAGAAAAAAATGGAAACATGTTCAACCTCTCCCTTAGAAATCAATACCTTTGTGATAAGGTATGTTAATATCAGATAATTGTGTTTGCAGTGATTTCATAAGCATCTTGATGATATAGTGTCAATGACTGGCGACATTCACACTATTTTATCATTTTGCTATTAAGGCCAATATCATATATATCAATTATGTATATATAACATTTGTTTCATAACCTCCAGAGGAAATATGTAATTTAGTGTAATTTATTTATTTATGTTTTCTAACCAAGAGCTCGAAGAGATCTGAAGAGATTCAAGTCTATCTGACAGATATTTAATGATGATTGTGTACTAGACACTTAATATTTACTAGTCTTCTTGTATATTGAATGGTTGATATCAAGATTACTCTATCTAGTTTAATACATTGTTTGTATAGAGTGGTAATATTCAGGTAATTTTAGATAAAAACTTTTAATTAAGAAGGATACAACATTGCTCACAAACTTATTGTCGGATAGAATTATTTTATTGTCTCCACAAACGAAACTAAGGACAATTCCTATGTTCACTATTGATGTTCATAGTATGCTTCATATAATGCTTTCAATTATTGAATACTGGGGTTGTTCTTAATTTTTGTGAGAAAATGTGTAATTGATATGTTTTTATTGTTTTACTAGAATGGTTTTACAATGTTTTAACATTGTTTAGATTTTAAAAGTGTTATACTTTTCTTCAGTCATCTGAAGCTAGTCATGAAGAATTGGAAGCAAGGAAAATGGCAATATTTTAAATTTCGACTCTTTAGATACGACTTTTAACTGTTCAATAAGATTTATTTTGGAATAGCTTATCTATCAAGACATTCACTGATACTTTGCACATTTCATTGATAGAAATGTGTAAAAACTCATTGTACTGATCAAGAAGATTTATAACTATCGTACACTAATCTTGCTTATCCATACTAGAAATTTAAAGTTGCCTAAATGTGCAACATAGACAAAAATTAAAAGAAAAAATTCACTAACGTGTGCCAAAACATTGTCTTAAAAATGGTATTTGTTTCAAACCTGCATTAATAATATAAATTTATTTTGTCTAAACCATCTTTTATTTTAATAATTTGTGTAACAGTGCATCTTAAATAATTTTTAATTAAGTTGACATTTTCTATAAACCCAACTCTGCCTGATATTACATATTTTGTTTGAACTTTCAATTAAGTTGACATTTGTAAACAAAAACTATTTGGAATAACTCTAGTGCACTTCTATTACACTTAAAACAAAAAGTTGCTTCTGTATTTTGATTTTCAGTCTCAATATTATATTGTTGACGGTGCTTTCCTTGCGTCTGTTGGAAGTTAGTTCTTGCTTGTAATCTACCTCAAACCACAGTATGCATGACACCATACAAGACTGCTTTATTTTGTTTGCCAGTACATGTAGTTGGTTGTAGTTGCTTTACCCCCTGGAATCAAGTCCACACTCAATTGTGGGCTATCCTTTTCAATGCCTGTTTCCACTTATACCTCTATGCTGTTTTCTTGTGACGAAAAACAGTTAAGTTCTTGAAGATTTAGTGGAAAATTTGCGATCATGATATATTTACTGCCATTTCAGTATGTTTCGATAAACATGTTATACGATTTCGAATTCAAATTTAATTATGACTTTGTTACATATTTTGAAATGGTGCTGAACTATGTTAATTTTCCTCATGTTAGCTGTCATTCGGATGAATTATTTTCTGAAAAAATTGCCTTCAATTTCTAAATTAAATTTGGGTAGTGAATCTTGTTTATGGGTTACAGTGGATGGGTGCCTTCTAAGTATCAGAGTATGTAAGCAAATTGTTGAAGCCGAAAAATACTGATTGTAGATTTGATAAAACACTTTTTTTTAGAATCTAAAGATTCTTGCTGTAATGACTTCTTGCTAAATTATTAAACTAACCACATTAATACTCTTAATATTGCATGTTAAATGTGTATGATATCTGTTATTATGAAATACCTATTTTTGTACATATAATCGCATATATTGCTTATAATCACAGCTCCACTACCCATATTTGTTAATGTGAAGTGTATGTACCAACACGCTATGTGCATAATACCTTACAGTGTTCAGTGTGGGTACAGCCTTGTGTGTGTATGTATGTTTGACAGCAGTTAGGATACTGTCGATTGTATGTGTCATTAGAGTTTTCAAGTACATGTATTTAAAAGAAATTTAAAAGATTTGCTGGATTCTTTTGTAGTACAATTTTTAACTTGAAAAGATTTTGACAATCAAATTATAAGGACAACTTCTAAAAAATACTGTTACACAGGCATTGGAATTTTTAGGGGATCTTTTAGGGTAATCATTGAGTTGATTTTCTTCATTGGATCTTCTCCCTGGAATATGTCTTTCTTAACCCTTAACTGTATAAATATGACCAGGCGAACCCCGTGAAGGACACTTAGTGCCTAAGGCAAATCTCATTGGTGAGCTATGGGGTCTGAATTTTCTGAACTTTTTTGCTGTCTTTTTAAGACGTCAGTACATTTGTGAGAATAATTACTGAAAGTTTGTTTATTTGTGTTACTCGTTTGAAGCTTTTAGCAAGAATTTTATGAGAAATTGTGAAGCATGAAACAAAGGCATTTTGAATTCCCCCCGTCTGGTGGGTTTGTTGTGTCATGATGATATATATGAATTTATTTGTATTTTAAATATGAAACATTTTAGTGCTAAAACAACATCATACAGAAAGTAGAAAAAGGAATAGTTTGAGCTATTGATGGAAATATTTACTAAATATTTCTAATGTTATGTATTTCTAAATGATTCAAGTTCTTCCATTTGAGTTTGCCCTTTTTGTAGTACTGTTACTATTTATTGGCAACATTTTGCTTGCCATTATTGCTATAAACTGAATAAGAAATTTTGTGTTTTAACATGTAATGTTTATGTTTAACATATTTTGAAGGATATGAATTTGTCTTTGGCTTTTGGTAAGTGTTTCAAGAAGTTTTACCAATATTAAGAATGTATGATTACCGGTAGTTAAATATTTCCTTGAATTGTCAGTAACATTATCTTATGAGAGGGATCCAAATGATATGCAACCGAAGTTTCATTCATAAGAGAATGACATATTAAGAAATATTGTTTGTTGCATGAACACATAGTAACACACTAGTTACCTTCCTTCATATGACACGGCTGTGCGTTATTTATTTCCCATGTGTGTCTTGAGATCCTTGTCAAGTTTGAACAAACTGCCACAAAAAAGACACTGAGAATTACTCCTTGAGATGTTACTTGGGAATCATCTATAATGTTCCTACTTGACAAGAATTGTATATATTTGTTTCCTGTGTGACTGTATGGCTGTTTGTAGCTTGTTTGCAGTATTAGAAGAATTTTCTAAATATTATTTTTCATTTAGGATAAAACTCTGCTTTGGGAAAGTTCATTGTGTCTACATCAAAATGATTTTTAGAAAAGATTTTAGCTTGAATTTATTTTATCATTTAATTTGTTATAATGATTGTCAAAAACATTTCTCATCAATAACATTGTGATGCATAATGTTATGTATGCTCTTGATTTGTTCATCCAGTTTGCAATGACCTGGAAACAAATATTCGTCAATAATGTCATCCAATGACAAACTTTCGAAAACTGCCCATTAGCACTTAATGGACTATTGTGATAAGAGAATGGCCATTGTTGAATTTAGGGACATTTTATTTGTAATAATAATGTATGTTTCTCAAATACAGCACAAATATAACCCTTCATTTTAGGAGTGTTATTTACTTTCAAAGCATTCAGTAAATTCCATTGGTTCATAAATGGCCAAATTGGTACCGTAGGTCTGTTTCTATTTCTGATTTTAACTTGGAATTCTGAAAAACAATATTTAAATTTGTATTTTTTATCACATTATGAATTTGTTATGATAATTTTTTAAAACGTATACACACTGTGTTTATGCAGTGTTTTACTTTTCGAATTTTAATAATATATATGTTATGAATATTCTGAAATATTGAGTACTCTTTGTAACTTTGTAAGCCATATATTATATGTAGCATACATATGACTATAACCTATGTACTTATATAACTCTTCTCACAGTATTTAATATGTTTGATGGAAGAGAAATGTATTTTGGGTATGCATTTAAGTAACTGTGGTATTTTCAATTGATTTTTAAGGCAAATGTAACAGAGTTGACATTATGAAACTGATTCATGTATCCTTGTATGTCAACCATGTACTTGGCAGGTGTATTTCAGATGCTTTTATTTAGTAAATAGTCACCTTGGATGAAGAAAGGTGATGTTATGAACTCTATTGTTTGAGAATGAGTGGCCAATTGTGTATTTACCAATACACTACAAAAGTTGAAATAAAATTTATATGAAAATACAATTCTTTTTGTTGATCTTTGTTAGACGAAGGTAGATAGATATGTGTAGATATTTTCCAAGTTTATACTTAATTTTAGTTACACAACATCAAATCTGGAACTTAATTTACATTTGGACTTTTTTTTATTAAACAAATATTGAAGCCCTCTAAAACTATGAACTTAAGACTTAAAAGTTGGTGTGGAAGCTACCAATGTTGTGTTATTTAAGTCTCGTAGATATTGCAACAATAGGATGTTTTAAAACGTTGACCATTTGCTGACTTTGTTTCTTATGTGAAGCAAACGTAAAAAATATCTTACTTATACGCATTTAAGATGGACAGGAATCCTTTTGCCTTCATAGTCTGTCCCGGAAATATTAGAGACACCTCAGAACTTTGACTTTGATTTCTTTGGACGTGGGAAGAACGCCCTGACATTTCTATGAACGACATAAAGCACCATGGTAGAGATTGTTCCAAGTATGCTCAAACCACACAGGTGCTTGAATGAAGGTTGAAACATCACAGGGATTGTAGAAGGAAAGCAATATCATCAACATAATCGCAATAGTAATGCAAAAGGTCGTCCCTTATGTGTTCAATTTGCAAATAAGAATTTTCAATGATCCATCATGGAGGAAGTTCGTTCACTGACCATGTCTGCAAGAACTATGTATGTCCTTGCTTCCAGTGTGCTACCTTTAATCATAAAATATATTTGTTAATCATTAAAATGACCAAAAATGAACCCAACAGGCTACAGAGAACTGTTTGCTTTAATGTTGGCCACCCTTTGACTTCCATTCTCTTCCCACAGAGGTTAATCCCTTCAGATTTCCTATCCTAACCTCTGTTCTACATGGCCTGAATTTGGGTGTGAAAATGGAGTTTCCTGATTGGTTGCAATTGAATCTAGTTGTGCAATCAGCGACACTGTTGTAAAAGTGTCAATGTCACGTAATAATGATAAAATAAACGTTTTTTCATTTAATTGATTATGAATATGTTGATGAAGAAGACCAAATTAGAGACAAATACCAAAAATTGTTCGTTAGTGTTATTTACATCAGACATATTTCGAAGGACATATGCTAATTAGCAAGACCCTTAGCAAGTCAAATACCTAGAACTTTGAAGTCACTCGGTGCTTATGGCCGTTTTCATTGGGTAAGAAGCAGGGATAGAGTATGAGGTTCTCCTTTCCCCCGCTAGGGAATTTTGCTGGAGTCCACGAATTCAGGCCAAGTAGAACAGAGGTTGGGATCGGAATCTGAAGGGAGTAAACTCTGTGGGAAGAGAATGTTGGACTCCTTGCATGGTTATTTTAATACACACATGCAGAAAACAGAAAGGTCATTACATAGATCCGTAAACATGACATTTTGAAAAAAAATAACCACATTTCTGGATTTATATTATCAACTCCAGTTTGCAATGAAAGCTACCCATGTGCGGAGTGGTGTTGAGCCTATAAGAGCTCATCGAAGATACAAATACACTTCAATTTTGAGACATCATGAACGTGTATCACTTTAAACCCCTAAACATGTTTAACATCCGGGGTACATCTATATGCTTAACCAGCTGTAGCTTCCACTTTTTTTCCACTTTTCTATGAGTAACTGATATGAAACAAGTACTTCTCTGAAACTAAACACTTATCCAACCAACTACACACGTATACATTATACTCTCAGACGTGCCTGTTGCTATTTTGAAGTTTTCCATCATGTTCCTTCAGCTTCACTTCTTAATGAGGGAGAGACACACTGAGTCCACATTTAACGTGCTCGAACATTTCAACATAATATTCATCGACTCAATGAGTTGGTCATAAACATTATTCGACCACTTTCATCAATTGCTCTGCATAATTGATTTTAAATACCCATGTGTGTATAATTAATGGTGACCATTAACACTTTGTAAAGTGGCAGCAGAATGGTGCTAACAAATGTTCAACTAATCAAGTGTTGACAAGGGACCATATAGACACCTGTTCCAAACCTGGTATATATATTGTAGACTAAACACTACACACTTTTGACGTGCTAGCGGAATCAACACCTCAACAAAGGTAAGATGTGGTTTCATAATACACAATTAAATCCAGGTTTTTGGAGGGCATTTAGAAGTGGCATACATAAAAACAGGAATATTTTCTGGATAACAACTTCTTTTCACATTAAAGAAGCTGTTATCCAGAAAATATTCCTGTTCTCACAACTAAATTGTAAAGTCAGTAGCGGTTGGGATGCACACAGTGATGACCATTCACGATGTAAAAAGCCATCTCGAGCGTTGTATTGAATTTTGAAGCTCACTGCGCATTCCGTAGGAACATGATATCATAATTGAAATGTAGGTAAAAACGAAGGTAAACATTTCCACCACCTTTAATTTAAAGTGTATATGTTTTTTAGCTCATCGGGCCTGAAAGGCCCGATGGGCTTATGGCATGGCGTCCGGCGTCCGTCCATCCGTCCGTAAACTTTTTGTTTTTTCGACTTCTTCTCCAGAACCACTGGGTCTAGGTAGCTGAAATTTTGTATACAGGGCAATGGGGATTCTAAATTGTAGATTTAGTGATCCAGTGTCCCAAAATAAGGGCCTCATGGGGATTCTAAATTGTAAATTTGGTGACCCTGTGAACCCAAATATGGACAACAGCCTAAAAAAACCCTCTGAAATTGAATTGTGAACTAATATTTTATGTGCACTTCATTCACTATTTAGTGGCTTCTTAATAAAATACCTGAGGGAGAGTCATCTCATCTTTAGATATATATGTGAGTCCTAACTTGGGTTTGAGAATGCAGAAATTGAGAAAAAATGTAACTTTGCAATTAATCTTATTCAGTAGGAATGTGAAATATATGTCGAAGATCAAGTCTCCATGCATTATGGACATGTTTGTCAAATTGATGTAATCAACGTGAAATGAGAACTATTGAATAGCCTATGAACTGAATATTGTGGATATTATAAAAAAAAAAACGCCCCCACAGGTCGAAACATAAAAATCTATTTTCATTTTATTCTCCAGAACAAACTAGAAGGAATATTGCGTTCAGAATGTTTAGATGTTTGGATGAAAAGGCTTAGAACCGATAAAATTGTGCAAAGATTATTTAGCCAAAGAGATTCTAAATTGTACTCTGTACCATGAGATTCATCACATTGCCTTTCTCTCTAAGTCTTATACAGTTAGATCAGTGATGCCAGTGTTTTGTGCAAGGCAGAGGCTACGACATAAATTGGCTGTAAAAGCACAGCTGGCTTGTAACCAGAGCCAAGGGGTCAGCATATTGCATAATCTCCTGTGTGTTGACCTTGCTGAGTGCTCTCTCTCACTTTCAAGACGAAGATTTGTCAGGGCTAGGGATTTTGCATTATATTGAGACAATATAGTTCTGTCTTCATCATCAAACAATATAAACCCTGATGAGCTACAGAGCCCATGGCTCTATTTTTTTCTTAATTTTACCTACGAGGGGGAAGTCACTAGGTTCCGGTATAAGTGAGTATCGATACCCAGTGAGATAGGCCATCTGACGACAGTTTACAGACATAATCCCGATCATGTACTTGAGATTTAAAGCCTGTTGGACACAGGTCCCTCCTGTAGTCATGGAAAACCGAGCATCGTGCGGTTATCTCACGAAAAAGGGGTGAATGCGACAGAAATACATAAACGTATGACCAATGTGTATGGGAAAGAAACCTCTCAATATGATATTGTTGCAAAGTAGTCAGCTCAGTTTAAACGGGGTCGCAGTTCCTCCGTCTGATTAAAATAAACAATTTTCCTAGGAATAAAGTTGCAAAGTTCCGGGATACGTATCGTTCGGAGGTTTCCTCGCAAAACGGTCTGATAACAGCCCGCAGACTCCCATGTTCTGAGGCAATTCAGTTAAAGGGAGGTTTCTATCGGGGTATTTTTGTGGAACGTTAAACTCGGCATATATAGATACGGAAAAAATATGTATACGCACTTATAACAAAACAAATTCTAACATATGTATAGGTATATATTTTTCTGGGCCAAATTTGTCATTAGACATACACGCCATTGTCGTTTTTCGTCAAATATACTCAGTGCTCGATATCTGTCTCATTCAGTATCCTGACCTCATATTCGAATAGGTATATATATATAATAGGTATATATATATTTTATATTATATATAGTTTTATTGTTCAAACGGTAGAAAATAATGAAATTGTATGAATAGTGGGATTGACTGTGGGGTGAACTTATACTTAAAGGCTTGATTTGATGTCCGTATCGATAACTTATATAAGACATGATGTAAGTAAGGTCCTCCGCGTGTTGATAACAACACGCCTCCACAGTCCTGTACATAGTCTACAGTCCATCCATAACAGGACAACATTCCACTGATATGGAGTTGACCCAATGAGGCGAATGCGTCTCGATCGTTGCTAAAATTCTGTATATATACTCTTAAATATACCCCTCGATCAGAGTTTCTTATATAGTTGATGAATAAAGATTGTTTAATTATGCTCGAATCTCAATGTAAAACCATCGTTCATGATGAAAATATCGATCGTTAGTTTCAACAATTATTTTCTATTTTGGATCAAATGCAGTAGTAAAAGTTATGTAATCAACAAATCACGCATTTCACAAAGACAAGATGGATTGTGTTTTAGTGAGAATATTCTGTCTAAAAATGTTCAGCCAAAACAAGACCCGGGCCATTGAAGAGACTATGAAATTGCAGATATGTTTGAGGATCGTTATGTAAAAGTTAACGACTGCATGAGGCCGAAGTGCTCCAGTTAGATGAACCCTCGGGCACGTGAATCATGAATGCCGAGGCCGTAAGGCCGAGATGTTCATGTTTCACGTGCGCGAGGATTCGTCTAAGTTGAACCCGAGGTCGGTAACTATTAATTTTACGCTGGCTCAGCACTACATCAAACCAAACACAGAATGAAAACACTTTTGGTGTACATTTAACGTATGCTTGAACAAGAGGCGGTTGTCCATGTCAGATGAACGGTGTCTATTTCAATCAGCTTACACAGGCCTGGACGAGTCGTGATGCACGTGCAACAAGCTGAAATGTACAAGTCAATACAATGGCCAGTGTCAATATCGCCAGGTTATACAAAATATAACACACTTTTAATAAAATTGTTTATTAACATTTTGTTTCCCGGCTGAGCACCTCTGCCAATACATAACAAACATCAATGTCAGTTAATTAGTATGAAATTTGTATAGGCTGCCGGATAAAACAATGGAGCCATATGCAGCCTGTGATCTATTAATGAAAGAACACACAGATAAAATAACATGTTTTTAAAGTATTTGTAAATTGGTTTTCTATTATGATTCATACGAGTATTTATTATCTTTAATTACAGCTATTCAACCCAACCTGCAGAACTTAAAAATGACTTCCAATATAAAACAAAAAACGACCAGCGGCATCGATCACGTGACACGTCATGTGACCACAGCTTCAAACAAAATGGCGTTCGACATAGACGTGAGGAATGCGAAGAGCAAAGTAAATCCCGATCTACAGAGGGAAAGAGACAGTGCAAGTTTTAATGTGGAAGAACTTACTATTTTTCTACACGGCGGACCAGAAAAACTTAAACGAAGAAAGGAGTTGGGTAAATATGTATGATATTTTGAACTGTTGACATTTCCTGGTGTCAAAAAGTTGAAACTGGACTGACTCAGTGACTATCACGCCGAGGTGATTAACCGTGTCACTGATTAAGTAGTTCTAGTAGTGTGATCGCTTTCAATTAGATGACTGTCGAGTCAAAAACATGTATTATTATGCTTTCATATCTTAGTATCTGAAGATGTTTATATTGCATGTATAATGATACATTTGTTGTATAAAGTTGCAATTGTTATACATTTTAGGCAACATGAAATAAAATTAATCATAAATTGTTCATAAATATGGGTCTCACCGTCTGAGAGTAAGTTTTTACGTTAGGTTTTATGGTAATTTCTGTCCTAATCACACAGTTTTTAGTTAGTCCAGCATGCTATAGATGTCTTCCTACATCGCAGTCATTGCATTTAAACCGACGTTTAGATAATCTGAACTAAGTTTTTAGTATAAATCTTCACATTTCATTTACTGATGAAAAATCCTGTTTGTGACCTGAAACTTTAAAAAAATAATGCACACATTATTTTATCAAGTAGGCCTATACAAAATTAGTAAAAATGTTATGATTCACTTGAATGTTTGGGTCAGGAGGTAATGAGAAATCATGTCCATTCTCTCCCTGAAAAAAAGCCATGCACAAGCTTGATCAAATGTAGCAGTTGAATTAATCTAATAGCATCTGCTCTTAGGACGATTTATGATGCTGGTGTTGAACAAAACTGAAACATGCATTTTCTCTCAGTAAAATATCTCTGTAAATAATGGATACAAAATTCTATCTGCATTGCTTCACTCAGGATATTTTTAATAGATTACTACAAATCTGATAATTATGTAAAACTTGTTTGACCAGTCATTGTAACAGCTAAAAATAACAGCCAATGACTTAAAATCTAGCAATATAATATCAAGAAAATATTTTTTAAATCTTTACAACTGTAACAAGGCTGCCTACTTGCACACTTTTGGTGTATTTTGTACACTTGACAGTCTTAGAATATGATTGTACACCAATGTTGCAAATTGTACACCTCTTCTCTGGAAATATGTAAAAAGTTCATTTCATAAATTTCTGTATAGAGTAATGAAGTTCTGAACTGTTACAGAGTTGAATTATAACCTAATTCCAGAGTTAACCCAAGTAAACAAAGTCAGACAATGATTATTGTTGTCAAACCAGAGCATGATATCTTGGAACTAATAGTACCATGCTAACTTCATTGAGTTGTACACCTTAAAATTACAAAATACTCCAAAATAGCTATATATCTACACTTAACTTGAAAGGATGGTAGGCAGCTCTGCTGTAAGAATATTTTTGCAATTTTTGAAAAATGGTTTGAAGATATGTTATCCTTCATTGGAAGTTATAAGCCTTTTCATTACACCCTGAGCAAGCCAAGAATGTTATATATTCCAGGAATTGAGCCATGCAGGAATGGTTAAACATTGATTTATAATTCATACAATAAAGTGTTAATAGTATATTATATAATAATTCATATTTTGATCTGCAGAACATTTGCTGTACAGTGACCCGGTGTTCCAAGATGCAGATCGCATGTTCAAATCGAGAGCTGAGGTATACGACCTCTCCATTCATAAATCAGTCAAGATATTTGAGTGGAAGAAGAAATTCCAATGGACAGAAGAGGACTTTGAAATGGCAGCCCTGTATGTCACTCATGTCTTAATTTTGCATTTGATATATAGGATTAAGTTTTAGTGCTTCATTGAAATTGATGTACCCGACATATCCTGTGTTAAATATATCCGGAACAATTGAGTTATTCACGAGAAATTGACACTCATAAATCTTGTCTTGACTGAAGATATTTAAAATGAGGAATACTTTTGGATAATCTAATTTTTGCTTTTTGCAATATATGAAAGTTTCTGTTATTTTGAATACTTCAAATGTCTCTCTCACCAAGGGGCATTCAACAAACAATCTTAGTCTTCAAGAGCCATTGAGTATGTTAGTGTTTCTAATACAACATTATGTTTTTCAATACATACAAATGATATCAATAGCTAGAGAAATTTGTCATATACAACATGACATGAGAAATTAGTTTCATATGACAACAATCCTGTGTAAAGACACTTTAAACTCTTTGATTAGCGTGTGTCACTTACTGTGATATGTGGATTTCCTTTCTTCCATTCTACGTAGTTTATGATATAGTAAAAAATAACAAAGGTTTTCCCATTTCACAGTTGCTATGGTAACATACCATATTCTCGTGGGTATATATATATATATAAGACCTTGAAAATATGGGGGTGGGCGTCTTGCCGGGAGAGACCCAAACTAAGTTGAAAATTCAGACCGAAGCGCCTCCCTCCGAAGTGACAACTCGTAATTTTTATACTCATAGGCCACATCATGTAGTTTAAGATATTGTTTTGATTTCTTACGTTTTTAAATATAAACGTGATTTATTTATGTAATTATGTTTATATATGGTAATTATTTATATTATGCACTAATACATCAGGTTTTTTTTTCAGAAGACTAGCTAAGATCGGCGAAGCCATGATACTAAAGTTATTGTTTCTGTGAAGTTTGTATGGCCTTTGAGTTTAAAACAAGAAACTGAATCTTCTTGACTTCTTCTGTCCTGCGGGTTGCTCTTGTCACTCCATCCGTGCTGATTGTTATAATTACAATACTAACATTAACTTACGTGTTTCTAAACATTGTAAATATGCAAGTTACTGGCATTTTGCCTGTAAAATAATATTCTTTTATCGTGATTATACCAGCAAGCTTTGAGACATTGGGTCTATTAATACTTACTTACTATATATATTTTCCTTCAAGCAAAACACCTATTTTGTAAAAAGCTAGTTGTTTTGATATTTTTAGAAATGAAATTACTGAATAAGGTCAATAAAAAACCCACAAAAAAGCATATTTCAATTTCTGTGAGTACGATTTATAAACTTGTTTCCTTCTTTAATTTCTTTGTTTACTGTGTGCAATTTAACTGCAATGCTTTGGGAGATAAAATACAAGAATCGATCTATGTTCAGACTGAGAAATACCTTTACTAATTAGTGCTATTACTCTACTTATTTGGGGTTGAACAAATCGGAAAAAATTTAATGTATATATTTCAATGAGATACATTTTCCTCAATTTTCCTGTATTTCTATCAACAAACTCAATGGATCTTTAATATAATTTGAAAGCACTTTTAAAATTGCCTAGGACTGGCCTTAGGAGTGAGATTGGTTAGTAGAACAGTCTAAAAGGATGAACTTTAATTACGCAATCAATCCGTTAAATACATATATTTGTGTATGTTTGCACAGATGTGGAATAAAACTATTTGTGTATGTTTGCACAGACGTGGAATAAAACTATTTGTGTATGTTTGGACAGACTGGCATCCCATGACCTGGCACTCACTCTACACCACACGATGTTCATACCCGCCATAGAGAGGCTAGGCACTGATGAGCAGAAGGCAAAATGGCTGCCATTGGCGCTCAACTTCAAAATGATAGGAACCTATGCTCAGACTGAACTGGGACATGGTGAGTCTCTTTCTTTCTCTACCTTGATTAAAATTAATTAGTAGGTAAACATTTTGATTTAGCTCCAGACAGCGAGTATTGCTCTGTGACGAATATAACTATATATACACCCGGTGCGTTCATAAAACGTCCGAGTGAGAAAGCTCAAATAAAGTGTGTGCGGTCACACTTCAAAATGCAATCTTCTGACTTGTAGGATTCACAATTCAATTCTGTACAGCAACAAGCAAAACTTTGTGTGACTCAATTCCTTTTTCCCTGTTGTCAAACACTTGCAAATGTCATAAAAGGTGTTTTTTCAACTAAAAGATCAACATTACCTATTTTACAACACCTAACACATAAACATACTCTGAAATCAGTTTATTTGTATATATATGTTGACTAAGCCTATGGTTCTGGGCTATCCACGACATCATATTAATTGTTGTCAGAAAGATTGATAACAATGCCCTATGCGAATGGATGCACGGCAGCAACTATAGAGGTATTGTGCACTGACTTGAAGGTTGACATTTGATGATTTAATTATTTTGATTTTTGAATTTCTTCCAACCTTTTTCAACAAAAAAACTAAAAACAAATTCATGTGTATGAAACTTCATTGTTGGATCAGAAGTCAGAGTTCTTGAGAAACAAGAACTACAATGCTGTTTCTTTGTTAGACAATTACAATTCCCATCATATCTCTTACTTTCAGGAACAAACTTGACAGCTCTGGAGACAACAGCTGAGTTTGACCCTAAAACAGATGAGTTTGTGCTGACCACACCACAGATCACATCAATCAAGTGGTGGCCAGGGGGATGTGAGTTGTCTAGTTGTTAGGAAAATAGTTTAACCAGGTAGAAATTAAAGTTGTGTCAATAATGGATATATAATATTTCTTCTGTCTGTGGCAGGGTGAGATGAAAGTGTTCCAACTGGTTTGGGCTACTGGGATAATATTGTCCTAGCTTATAGCATGGGACTTTCACCCAGAGGTCCCAAGTTGGAATCCTGCTGGAGGTGATCTCACAATCACTTCTGTTACACTTCTATCCCAACATTTGGGAAATTCTATTCCTGATACATTTTTTAGGCCAAAAAAGGTTGACTGGTCAGCCAAGCACTATGCTACTCACCTAACCACTGAGTATAATGATCAAACATCACTATGCTACTCACCTAACCACTGAGTATAATGATCGAACATCACTATGCTACTCACCTAACCACTGAGTATAATGATCAAACATCACTATGCTACTCACCTAACCACTGAGTATAATGATCAAACACCACTATGCTACTCACCTAACCACTGAGTATAATGATCAAACATCACTATGCTACTCACCTAACCACTGAGTATAATGATCAAACATCACTATGCTACTCACCTAACCACTGAGTATAATGATCAAACATCACTATGCTACTCACCTAACCACTGAGTATAAAGATCAAACATCACTATGCTACTCACCTAACCACTGAGTATAATGATAAAACATAGTTTATCATGAGTATGAATATCATGATTATTTCAGGATAATCAGTACTTTTGCTTATAACCTGCTTGGTTTTGTAATGTTGTTACATGTCAATGAATTGTTATTTCTAAGTTTACATCATTGACATCTTCATGTTTATCTGCCTTATTATCCTTAATTATCCTTAAAGGTGCATCCATTGTGTTTCATAAATATTTGACTTTAATATGTTCCAACACACCATACAGGGATCGACACTCACACTAGTCCGCTAGCCTGAGGCCAGTGAAAATTCAGAAGGGCTAGTGAAATTTGTTTGTATCACTACAGATTAAGATATGTCATTAGCCCGAAGAGCACTTCGGGCTAGTAAAGATTTCCAGCGAGCGTCTACCCCTGCCATATGTGCTGTTTACAATACAAACAAATTCACTTAGCTTGCATAGTCATCCCCAATCGCCAAACATTTCATACTTACTAGTTTCCAATTAAAATCGCGTTACATCATTATGCATGTGCAGAAACCGAAAGTGCACACCGTTTTTACATGCACAGTGCTTATATGACCTATTGAACATTATCAACCCAAATTTCGTTATGTTGTCAGGTTTAAATAAGATTCCAAAATTACGTTTGACTCATTGGCGCGCGCCACACGCGGTGCGTTGTCCGGTTTTCGATCATAAATCGATACTTTTACCTTCATATCGTCAATATACTGAGTCGAATATCATTAAAATGGTAGTTTTCGGTAACAGTTGGTACTTCTCGATAAAATAAGACCATGTATAACGTTTGGCATATTTGACCCCCATCAACACAATGGATGTACCTTTAATATCTACTACAATGTAGATACCTGAGAGTCTGAGACAAACATATATTTTCTGTCTATGTTTATTTACAGTGGGAAAGTCATGTACACATGCAATTATTCTTGCACAGTTGTGCATCCAAGGCAAAACATATGGTCTTCATCCATTTATGGTCCAGCTTCGTAGTTTGGAAAACCACATGCCTCTGCCAGGTAAATTGGAAAACATTATTTCAAAATAAAAACTTATTTGTTCTCGTTTTTAATAACATAAAATTCCAGTTGAACAACAGTGCTTAGAATCACAATCCAGCTACACTGATTTTAAAGAGCTTTTGTTCAATTGATAAAGATTCAATTGTCAAAATTGTAACGAATTTTAAACAGCTCAGGTAAACCTCTATAATGATTTTCACTGATGTTGCAATCATGAATGATTATTTTTTTCTATTAGAAGATACATAAAATTATAAACAATTTTATGTTATTTTGTATCCTACCATATTTCATGTGTTTGTTGATTACCAAAGATAGACTATTCCGATATATTTAGATAGCCTGCAGCCGTATGTTTAAATATTATTGGATTTTAATGGTACCGGCATGTATTTCTTAAAAGTATTGAAGAAAATGTAAATAGTGGAGGACTAAGATGTCTTCTTGGAAACAACAATAAAAATAAGGTTAATTTTAAAATAAAAATAAAATGAAAAAGAGTTTTTGAGATTCAGATATCTTAGTTTTCAAGATCGAAACATTGACAACTATTTTTGCTTTTATTTCATGTGGAGTCAGGACAACAATAAACAAAATTCTTGTTTTTTAAGAAAGTTACCAATTTTTTTTATGAATAGATAAATTAGTTGACACAAGGATTTTTAAGACAGAATTGATCATTATTGATCGAGTACCTCACTCAAATTGAAGTTGCATAAAATCCTAACTTTCCCAGTGAATTCAAGTTATAGCTGAAGTGCCTTAAAATGACAAAGAAGATTTAGAAAAATTGCAGTTTTCTCAAGAAAAGATCTGTATGTAATCAAGTTGGACATATCTTTGTATTAATAAACATACTTTAGATTATATAATAACTGTAGAATTGTTGAATATGTTTGCAAAATTATCACATTCTGACTCTTTTAACTTCTCTTTACTGACTTGATTTTGAAAGACCCATTAACACCCCCAAAATATGGTTTCTCCCAAAACTGTCATTAATGAAAGTTTCAAATCTTATATCACAAATGTAATATTATGATCATTATTAATTTTATTACAAATTCAGTGATACAATATTCTTATCTGAATTAAAAACTTAAAAAATTGAGTTGTGTATGCAAATTAGCTGTACCTGCTCCAGGTACACAGTGTGCACATACATTAGCTATTTTACTCCTCCTCACCTTGGTTCGAATCCCACTCTTCTGTCTATTACTCACCTTATTGGGTGGGTAGGATGCCAGCCGTCAGTGGTTAGGTTGGCAGGCCTTGGGGTCTTCACCCCTGCAATGGGCCCAGAGGAGAATTTCTGTAGGGTTGGTGAAGAACACCAGCTTTAATTACAAAATTTGAAAGTAGAAGAGCAATCTTACATTTCAATAATTATAGTATAATTAATGTCTACAATAATACTGTATTTAACCTTGTATATGCCTAATAACTAAGAAAATTGAATAGTTAGTTTTTCTTTACAATTTGTAAACAAATATAGAAAATGTTACTGCTTTGGTCCAAAAAGATCAAAGTATGGTTTATTTTGTTGTAATAGTTTTTGTTAATATAATTTGAAATTTAATAATTTAAAATTGTATTACCTTAAAACTAATTTTAAATATTCTTTCCTAACTCACATATGAGATGAATAAATGGCTAAGATTGTTTAAGTGCCTAAAACACAGATTCCAACCAAAATTCAATGAAAATAACCACAAAAGCAAAACCACAAATGTTATAATATCATAGATGATAACTTTATGACAAATTGAATAAAACATATACATTCTATAAGTTAATAAATCAAATAATTGGTTATTTATGCAAATTTTCTTAATCGACCTAAAGAAGATATAGAAAGGGTAGATAAGGAGTCTCAACAGGGTCAGTAACAGTGCAGTACCACCCATGGTTTGAATCCCTTTCTCTGTCCAGTGCCCACCTTGTAGGGTGGGTAGGATGTTGGCTGCGGGTGCAAGGCTGTCAGGTCCTGGGGTCCTCACCCCTGCAATGGACTCAGAGGAGAATTTGTATAGGGTTGGTGAAGATCATCAACTCAAAAAATTATTGTGTTCTGAATTATTTAACATTGTACTGGTACACTTCTGTACAAATTACAAATTCACAGACTTTCATTTTGCAGAAACTATTAATTACAATAAATTATACATTTATAATATCCCATAATATTTATCAAATTTATCTTAGTTAAAAGTATAGTTTTTGTACATAACCCTAAATTTGAAAATAAAATCTGATGAATATAATATCGAATATGAAGCCATAAATGTGGTATTATCAGAGATGACAGATATACGACAAATGCAATAAAAAAAATGTGAAATTAAGGTACTTGTGCAAATGAGCTTGACCTACTTAAACTACAAATTGATGTGTTATGATATATACCCAGTAAGTACTATTACAATATTATCAAATCAAGTTTTTTTTAAATGATTCTAAATTAAAATTCAAAAATAAAGAAAAACTGCTGGTAATGATACAATTTGATAGCAGAAGTATGGTAAATCAAACAGAGTATACTCAGTCATTACATTCTATATTTAAGGGGAGATAACTCTTCATTGGCAAATTAAGTTCTTTTGACCTTTTGCATGTTAATGAGGTTACAGAACTAAATAAAAAATTTATCATAATATAAAGATTAATTTGCGAAATAATAATACAAAACAGTTCTATAGATAATAAATTAATAATTAACAATGAATTTCTTATGTATTTTCAAAACACTGTTGATGAATTTGAACTTAAAAACTACAAGGCCATGTAAATTTAGAATTGTCAACTGAAAGTGCACAGAATTATAACTACACCACTTCTTTGACATAATAAAGGTTAATTCATGCCACTTGCCACAAGTGGAATAACTATCATAAGACAAATATTTTGTTCTAAATCATTGCAGTGCTGACTTTTGTATGAAGGCAGTCTGTAATTCAAATGCAATGCGATATTTCCATGTGAATACAACATCATATATTTGACTTCCAGTACCAGATTTTGATGTTGACACAATTTAAAATGATCTTTTTCATCTTTTATTGCCGTATATTGTATGTTACTGGTTTTAAGTAATTTTCTGTTGTGCTTTATCTAATGAGATTAATCAATAGTTAATAGTAATTTTACATCGAACAAAAATAGAAATTCAACCTAAAATCTTATAAATATGTTAGTAAATGCTTAACCACAAATATGGTATTATCATATATGATAAATTCATCACAAATTAAATATAATATATGACTTCTAGAATTTGATAATGAAGATATTAGTTGCGTATGCAAATGAGCTGGACCTACTTGAACTGCTCAGTGTAGAGTTGAAGTCCAAAGATCACATTTTTCTGAGTGCAGTACCACCCATGGTTCAAAATTACTTTTCTGTCTATTGCTCACCTTCTAGGGTGGGTAGGATGTCGGCTGCGGGTGCAAGGCTGGCAGGTCTTGGGGTCCTCACCCCTGCCATGACCCAGAGGAGACTTTCTGTAGGGTTGGTGAAGATCACCAACTTAAGAACAAAGTGAAATTTAGATATTTTAATAATTACATCATTTTATTATAATTGTGCAAAATATTCCTTGTTTTTTTAATGAAAATATATGTTTTGCTAATTTGGTCTATAATCTATTTGAAGGTTAAAAGGTCATGTATATTGTGCCAGTCTAGCGTCAAGAGTTATTTCCCTTTGAACTGAGAATTATGACCATATCTCAGTTTTAAAAAAGATTATTTTATCTAAGTCAGGCTGGATACATAGAATATTTTTGGTTAATTTTGTTGAAAAATGCTTTTTCCTACAAATATAAAGATTAATTGACTTAGATATGAATGTGAACAGAAATAAAAAAAAATAAAAAAAAATAAAAATTTTAGTCCAAAATCTTCAACACGAGTTGTTTAAAGTAACAAATATCCGAGGCTTGCCGAGTGTCCAACTTTAACAAACCACCTTATTAGCCCATCAGGCTTATGGCATGGCATGGTGTCCAACGTCCATCAGTCTGTCCATCCATTCGTCCATCTGTCTGTAAACTTTTCACTTTTTCGACTTCTTCTCCAGAACAAATGACTCTAGAGAATTTTATGTACAGACTCCTTGGTCAATGGAGATTCTAAATTGTAGATTTGGTGACCCTGTGACTCCAAATAAAGGCCTCACAGGCCATGACCTAAAAACCTGTTTTCATCTTCTTCTCCAAAACAAAAAGACCAAGAAGGCTGTAATATTGTGTACAGACACATTAACCATTTGGAATTCTAAATTGTAGATTTGGTGACCCTGTGACCCCAGTGTGTTAAGGACCATGATCAAATGTTTATTGGGTGTTTGTCAGGTCAATCATTGTGAATCATTTTGTAGGATTCATTAATAAGGTATACTTACTTTTGATGAGATTTGTATTGTTTCTCTTCAAATTTATATCATTTGGATTAATGATGGGATATCTATTCAATATCTTTGCAGGAATTGTGATACTTTGACAACCAATTTTATCCAAACTTAATGTCAAGTTATTTGTCCATTATGTACTGACAATTTTGAAGACCAAGGGCGACGGTTTGTGCATTATATTGAAAAAAACAATTTATTTTGGTATTCTACATCAAGCAATGCAATTCCTAATGAGCTGCATGGCTCTATTTTTCTTTGAAGGAATCACTGTCGGAGATATTGGACCGAAACTGGGTCTGGCCAATGTTGACAACGGGTTTCTGGTTATGAAAAATGTCCGCATCCCACGCAGTAACATGCTTATGAGGAATTCTCAGGTAACAGCTACATATAATCTTCTGGTTTATGTAAGAAAGATGCGAACTAGATGATTGAAAGGGCTATACAAGCCAGTATATTTTACCAAAGGGGCATTCCAATTCATGTGTGGTATTAATAAGCAATCCATTTGATATAAATTCAGACCTTGAAATTTAAGCGATATGCTCTCTGCTGATTGGATTAAACAAGGTCATATGACCAGTATACATTCTCATAAACACAAGACTGACAGCTGAAGAGGATAACCTCCATTAAAAAAAATAATGCAACCTACCTATCTTACTAGGTTCGCTTGTCTTTTCCAATCCTGCATAATCCTCACAAAAAATAACCTGCGGTACTACTTTATCACTGTATCATGCACAATTATGACACTGCTATCAAACGCTCTTTTCTTGATTAAGCTTTTTAAAAACCTTACAATGTGAATTCTAATTGTAGTTTGATTGAGAGTTTGATTAAAACAGCATGTTAGAACCAAAAATTAAATACATTAATCCTATTTCCTGTGAACAACGTTTTGCGCGTAGTGGCGCATAAGTGATGCGGTATTATTGTGGGTGGAGCTTAGCGCCTGATCTAAGACAATACTAAATATTTGTTTTATCATGCAAAAGTTCATTAATTGATTAGAAATCACTTAAATTGCAAAGTTTGAATTTATAAGAAATAGATTTAATAATGTGTGTTTGTTCACTGGCTTATAAACGATTTGAAAGTTCAAGTTAAACTGTAGTATAAATGCCGTCGACAAGCTCCGGCATTTATACCAGTTTAACTTGCACCTTTCAAACCGTTTATAAGCCATTGAACAAACACATTATGAAATCTATTTCTTAAATATATGGCTATAAATACATTATATTAACCCTTTCCCAAGAAAGATGCACTTGATTTTCTTCATATTTATGTTTATACAAAGATTCACTCAGAAAAGAAACAGGGCCCATTTAATTTTGTTGATCATGACATAATTTGTTGCAGAGGATGAATCACCGCAGTGACAATTCCTTGTTTTATATCTCTCCAGGTGTCAAGAAGTGGCCAGTTCACAAGCTCCAGCTCCAACAAAGCAAACTACGCTACAATGATGTTAGTACGAGCCAAGATCTTGAGCTGGTCGTGTGACAGTCTGAAGCAGGGAGTCACGTGTTCTGTCCGCTACAGCGCTGTCAGGCGACAGTCACAGCTGAAACCAGGGTGAGGACATCCAACAAAACATTGGCACAATTTAGACTACTTTGCACTACGAGAGACATGATTTGTTGTACATTTTGCACTGTGTCTTCAACATAATTACAGGTTGATTTGATTACACAAAACTTGCAGAAACTGTTGAGCCATTTAGTTACAGAAGTCATTGTTATAAGCACCCCCATCCTAACAAGCCAAACCCCTAAAATTCTTTGTCTCTTTTTACTTCAATGCAATATAAAGGAAAAGCTAGTTTAAAACTCTTGCTTCAAAAACGGATGAAATAGTCTTTCCTTCATAATTATCTTCTCTCCCTCTTCTTTCCCAACTACCTCCCTCGTTCAGTGTTTCTTAAAATCCTGTGTTGCTTATTCATAGATTACAGTATATAAAAATAAAATTGGCTGTGACATGTCAATGTTTAATTGAGAATTCAATTGATAATTTAGTTGGTCCCCATATTCTTGCATATATATATATGATGTTCATGGTAAGATAACTATGATTGATCTATACTGACAAATTTCTTATACTTGTTGCACTTTGCCGCTCCAAAAAACTGTGTGCGAGGTTACAGCTTCACATTGTGTAAAAAGATATTTGTAATGAATATTAGTTGAAGCAACTGAAAGATTGATGTAACACTTTTGAAAAAGATGATCACAGTTTGTGAGTTCTAAGTTAGTTAAGTTTCCGTTCGGTCAAACTGGATTAACAATCGGACATGTCCGGCAAATAGACCGATTTCTGCATTCCTGTTTCTAACTATGTTTCTTGCACCCCTTGACAACATTCTTACCCTGTTCACTCATCCAAAGGGTTGTCATAATGTTTATATTCACTTCCTGTTTCAGTGGGGAGGAGATGCAGATCCTAAGCTACCAGTCCCAGCAGTACAAACTCTTCCCAGCCATCGCCTGTACCTACACCCAACACTTCGTCACCAACAACATGCTGGCCTTCTATGAGAAAGCTTACACTGACATTATGGCCGGCAATAACCAACTGCTGGCTGAGGTGAGCTGGCTTCAGAGAGTTCTCAAGCTTTAAAATAACATTGATATGGACAGAAGTTTTCAAGATATGGTGCCCTGATCTTTGAAAGTCAGGCCATCATGTTTGATGGTAATGGAGGGTACTGTACAAATCATGTAACTGTGAAAAGGTCAAGAACATTAGATAATACATGTAATAGTTTCATGTCCATGTATGCATTATATAATGTAAATGATATATTGTATCACATGGTGCTCACATGCCTTACTTACACGTACCCTGACACATGTGTGATAGACCACTGGTCCCTTTACATTAAATAAACCATCACCTATGATCATTCAAGACAAATATGTTGATATCTTCTATTTCCAGCTCCACAGTCAACTCTCCTGTCTGAAGGCGCTGTTGTCCGACCAGACCCTAGAGTTGCTGGAGACACTGCGGCGTTGTATGGGGGGTCACGGCTACATGTCTGCTGCAGGGGTTGGGGGTAATCTGATGAACTCTCTGTCACTGGCCACGGTGGAGGGGGAAAACACAGTTATGTACCAACAGGCTGCCAGGTGAGGGGCTAATATATAGAGGATGCAGGGGTACACTTTGCGTGGGTCACAGGTGTAAACTGTGAACTTCTTTATTGCAATAAATGCGACTTCAGTGTAGATACTAACACGTCATTTGCTCGATAACAGTGTTAGTATTTATACTTAAATGTTGCATTCTTTGCATAAAGAAATTGACTATCCATAGAACTCTATAACAGCTAAAATGCCTCAAGTTTAAAGTTTCATTAAGGTATAATTCCTAAGTTTCACAGGTAACACACATTCCAAGTCCCTGTTATCCCACAGGTATCTGATGAAGCAGGTAGCTAACAGCCTGTCTGGTGAAGCCCTCCCCGGGTCGGTGAGTTACCTGGAGTCCGACCCTCCCTACACCTGTATACTGCAGACCCAGGAGCATTGCCGCACCCCCCGCCTCCTGCTGGACATCTACAGGAAGAGGACCTACAGGTACAGTGTCACCTTGATCCTTTACTCTTTAACCCTAAGGGATTTCACCACTAAGAAAGCTGAAAGCTAATATGTTTGCATGGCTAATTATAGGCGTGTAGGGGTGACAGGGTTAAAGAGAGAGTTCTATCAGAGTATTTTGGGAGTATAATCCCTCTCTAACTCTGTTTGGCCCTTATGGAATTTGTGCATTGCTTCTGATCAATAGTGTCCATTTTTATTTTGCTCAGAGGCTGTAATGCTTTGGGTTTATACTTAATTGATCCATCTAAAAGTAAATCATCCACAAAATTGGCTGATATGATTATTCTGACATCTTGCACCTTGATATTTTTTATATTTGGTATATTTGTTTGGCTTATTTCATTTTCTATAATTTCAAAGTTTCAAGTTTATATTATCCACAATGTCATAGTTAATCATGAGGAAATTAGGAAACAATGAAATGTATATTCTGCATTTTGCATTTGCTAGATGATATATATATTTATATCTTTCTGTCATGTGATGGTTGTTTTAGATGCAATGTATCTGGAGGGCTAGAAACTAACGCTAGTTCTTCAGCTCGAGGCTAATAGAATTACCTTGGGCTATAAAAATTTTGGATACTGCTAGCCCTGTGGACTAGCCCACTTTGGAATAATCATAGATGGAGACAGGCTTCTTATGTTTGCAAGTAACAATGGAAATAAATGGGTTGTTCAAACACACAAGTTTAGATTTATCAATATGGAGTAGACTTTCTGGGCTGGTGAGCCTTTAGTTGGGCTGGTCAAAATAAGAACAACTAGCCCTGCAGACTACCATATATTTCAAGTTAATTTCTTCCCCTGTAACTGTTAGTAATAGATATAAAATGTTGTACAAATTGTCCTACTGCTGAGTTTGTTATGTGCCATAATTGCCAATTTGAGTGCATTGAGTTCTACTTTGCAACCTAATAATAGTGAAAACCTTGATTATATGTTCAATATCTTGAAATTTTAACGTCAAACAATCCCTGGTTAGTTGCCAATGGGAAGGCTGAGATGATTACATTATTAGACTTATAAAATTGATATCCGGAATGTTCCTATACCTGTACAGAGTGGTGACATCAACTGCCCACCGTCTCCACACTGACATGAAGAACGGACAGGAACAACACGAGGCGTGGAATAACAACATGATCCGATTGGTGGAGGCTGCCAAGGTAGAGGAATTATATAAATTACCATTTTGATAATGAATGTGACCATGGGTTATTCTCAGAAAATGCCAAGTTAATATTTGTTGTCTTCTTTTTGGGGCTATCAGTTTCTTCTAGACTTGATATACACAACAGCTACACTGTATAAAAACACCCTCGGAATAGTGAGATTCAGGAATTTGGAGGTTTATATGTCAAGATACACTTTCATGATGTTAATCTCTAAATATTTTTAATTCAAACATGCAAATGACATACAGTAATTTTGGTCCCATTCCACAATGTTGTTCAACATTGACATTTAAATCCTTTACTGATGAGTCAGTGAATGTTTCAGGAAAGCCTATTACTTTAGCAAGAGGCCAATTCAAGATTATTCCATTTCTCTGTCACATTTTAATTGCCCAAATTTATCATGAATAAAGAAGTATGACACAAATTGCCCCACAGTGCCACGGCGAGTACTTCATGCTGGAGTGTTTTGTCACTGGAGTGGAGAATGCTGCTCTTAGCCCCGAGACGAAGAGTGTCCTCAACAAGCTCTGCGCACTGTATGCTCTCTGGGGAGTGGCAAGGAGTAGTGGCAGTTTCCTAGAGGTAGGTGACAAAACCTCAAAAGACTTCTAAAAGAGGTTGAGTGAATTTATCAAATAAGTCTTCACATTTTCCTCACCTATACACACATACAAAATTGTAAGACAGAAAGGTTGAGGGAGGTAGGGTTTTATACACAAAAACAAAATTTTAAGATTGATCTATGTTGAAAAAATATGATATCCCAAAGTGCGTACATGCCACCTTAGATGACAATTGAGTTAGTTCTAACAAAATATTCAGGCATTTATGGAAACCTTGTCGGCCTGATTGGTTTACATACGAGCTGAGATATTTGTTTAAGCTATACTTATCTGTAACTTGTAAAAGAGTTTCTGCTATAGCACTAAATAAAGAAGATTGAGTAGGTGACAGAGGAATCAAATATACTCTGCAATATTGCTTAATTTTAGATTATGCTAACAATATGGAATATTTATTAGGGCTTATCGTCAGTACAACCCATGTGTTACAGACAGATTCTCTGAGTGCCAGCCAGGTGCAGACCATGAGAGACGTGGAATACAAACTACTGGCCGAGATCAGGTGAGACACACACCATGGAATACCATAATACCTCAAAAAGATGCCCCAGCTGGTGTTTTAAGCCTTAACTATGCTAGAGTTCAAGTGTCTATAGTCTGCTAGGTTTTTGACAACTTTTCAAACTCTAGTTAATGAGATATCTCATGACCGTTATTCACTCCCCACAGAGGAAAAACAGTCAGTTCTTCCCTTGGAAACTTTATTCCAACTGGGCCATAGTTCTAATAAAATCCCCTAGCAACAAACATCATACCATGGATCATCCCTACCCTTTCTCCAATGAAATCATAATTATTAAACTGAATTAAACTGTAAAGGGTCTTTCTAATAGCATATTTACTTTGACCATATGGGATAAAACTGATACAAAATATTATTTTCTTTTTTTGTCTCATAGTCAGTCTTCTTTATTCATCAGCATGTTTCTGGTCAATTGTTTTAACAAATTCAAATGGCATATATCATGAATCACACATTAAACAAGAAAATCTATTTATTTTTATTTCAGACCAGAGGCAGTAGCTCTGGTTGATTCCTTTGCTTTTCATGACGTCATGTTGCACTCAGCTCTTGGCTGTTACGATGGAAATGTGTACGAGCGTCTGTACGACACTGCTCTCAGGAACCCAATGAACGCAACTGAGGTATGAACTTATTGCACACAATTTTTCTACACCGTCTTGATATTTCCATAAAATTGTTTGCAGTCCTCTTGTCAAAATGAAACTGAATAATGGTTTCAGAAAAGTGATGTAATGAACGTTGTCAATGAAAGTTATTTATTTATTTAGACTGCTTAATGCAAGACAAGTTCCCGAAATATAAATATTTGCATGGCCTTACCTTATATATCCCATTAATCATAGGGTTCCTTGACAAACCCTAAATACAGATATAAGTATAAATCTCTCGATATAACATATAAGGAAGATGAGACACAGTCAGCCATCTTAGATGTTCATAGTTGTATATATGGTTAAACTGGTTGCCTTGCTCAATCACTCTTTGTACACACCGTTCCAGGTTTCTGGTTGGAGGGCACCTCTGAAAATCCAAGATTGTAGATTTTGTCTCTTCTTTATATGTTATATAGATAGGTATGTGGACTTATGCTTAGCACCTGTGAGTAAAGCACGGTAATGACTATTGAAACTGTAATATAAAAGGCTGTTATTGTGTATTTATTTACTTGACAGGTTGATCCATCCTACTACAAGTATTTGAGGGCACTGATAAAAGGAAACCAAACTTCCAAGTTGTGATGACAGCTCTGCTTTATGAGGAAGAGCACAAATCACATCCAGTCTTACAAATTGATCAATGACATGTGTTCCAATCAATTCTATTTACTCCACTGATTGTGTTAAAACTGTGGTAATTGATAAATAAACCTCTCTTCTCACTTAATGATGAAACTGAATGGCGTGTGAGAACTATGAGATACACAGTTTTCTCGTTATTATAGTTCTTATTAAGGGATAAATTTATTTATGATTGAAGTCTTTCAATACTTAAAACCTCAATATTGATATGGTCAAACCTCTTTCTCAAGTTGAAATCTGCAATAGCACAAGCTCTTGTTTCTCCCTTACTGCAGTTCAATACCTTTTATATGCTTCAGGGAATGGACTATTTTAGAAGTCTGTAGTCCAATCAAAAGTTCTATTACAAAGCCACATGTTGGTTGAAAATAGTCATGTCATAAACATCAACAGCATGTTTTCAAACCATAACTCTAAATAGTCATTTTATGATAAATGACTGAAAAGTTAAGCACAATATAGAAAAAGCCTTGCCACATACTAGAGTTAATGAAAGCCTAAAAATAGATATGCTATATAAATCCTTGCTGGTGAAAATATGTCCATAACATTTCCATATGACATAATTATGAGAAATATGGCATTGCAATCCAGTAAAAAGGCATTACCGGTAGTCTTCAGCAAGGTAAGAGATGGGTCCTGTCACTTCACTAGTCAAATTTTCACTTTATCATAGCTTGAATCATGTGCATTATAGATAATAGATAAATGATACTTCATGTGGTTTATTACATATCTGGGACATGTGATATGATAGGTATATCCTTGTCTTCCTTGAACGATTTTAAGATACCTTAAAATTTATCAGACCAGAAATATAAGAATAAGAATTGTTAGTCATGTCTTATATTTTCCTTTTGTAGGCGTTTATAAACATGTTTTGAATATATTTTAAGATTATTTTCTTTAATTTTATCCAGAATTTTAAATATTTGTTTTAATAAATCTCACTTAATTTTTTAAACAATTCATTTTGTGATGAATATATTACTTTATATATATATATATATATAACAACAGAGGCAAAGCAATGGATAATTGATTGACCCTCTAGTATGAACATCATGAAAAACATCATTGGAAAAAAAATAAAATAAAAAACAAAATCTGCTAAACAAGATTTAAAAGAAAAATTTATAAAAAAAATATTTTAAGGGGAATATGCAAATTAAAACTGAAATATTTGTACTACTTTTGAATAATTCAAGATTACAAAGATCTTCATTAGTTTGCAGTTTTCTCCTTCTTAGAATTCACCATTTTTATCCCAGAGGTTAGTCACTCCCAATGATAGAAAATCTGAAGATAACCTCTGACAATAACAATTCATATGCAATTATACATGTTTGTGACATGAATGTTTCTGCGTTTTTATCTCAATGAGTCATCTTTTAACAATGTTGTATGATATATTTATGTTGGATACCATTTGAATAAAATCATTTCACAATATATGATTCATCCTAGTCATTTCACATATAGTTACTCTTTGAAGAAGGAATTCAAAGGAACTGAGGAAACATTATCATTGATGCAAATACAAAGCTCACTTACTGAGACCGGCAGTGACAAAAGCAAGTGTTTGCAAACTTGAAGAACATATCTTAGCACTGTGTTTTGCTTTAACTTGTAAAAACTGAAGAAAAAGCTTTTTTTTTTTTTAATTAAGAGTTATAAACATCAATGCATACATGCTTCATAAATGAATCGTTTAGAAATCTGATGCAAGTATTTACCTTTGATGCACAAACACATATTAGAAGAGATGGATGTTGTGCATTGCGTAAACTCGTAAACTCGGAGCGGGAGATTCAGTTAGATTTGGATGTGAATTGCGTAAATTCATAAATTCCGAGTGGGAAATTCAGTTGGATTTGGGTGTGAATTGCGTCAACTCGGAGTGGGAGATTCAGTTAGATTTGGGTGGTTTACTATTCTCACCTCAATGATCGTAGTATAGACTTCACTTTCTTGGTGTTACGATTTCCAAGGGCAGTATTAAAGGTTTTTCCACTAATTAGTAATTACATATCAAACAGGACCCAACGAGTTTTCACAAGGCACAGTATTTGGGCCGTTATTTGTTCTATGCAATATTAATGACCTGCCAGCTAAGGTCCAGTCACAAGTGCGCCTATTCGCAGATGATTGTTTACTATATATATATCTATCAAGTCAGCAGAAGATCAAGTACAACTACAGAAAGATTTAGCTTCACTGCAAGCCTGGTCCATCAGATGAGACTCTAAGAAGTGCTACGTGTTGAACCTACAAAGAACACGGTGTACAATCCCATACAGTGCAAACCGGATATAGTTCGCTGTACGCTCGTTCATTGGCTCATAGCTATGCTGACATGGGCTGCTTTTTCTCGTTTTCTATTTGTGTGAGTTAATTCACGCACACAAATTTGCAATATACTTATACACAAGAATTCACTGCGATATTCAATCATGACCCTCTGAAATCTTTCTCATATCAAAAACGCATTGCCGATCTTGCTCCTCCGCTAAGCGCACCACATATAATGTCGAAATGCTCTCATCGTATGTACTTTGTGGAAACAACCTGATTATATATGAAATATATGATCATTAAACTTACAGATGGTCTTTAACATAGTTAATATAGAGCATTAGTTTGTTTTACACGAGAGCAAAACGTCACCCACCTATGTGCCATTACCATACAGTTTGATAGCCGCCAATACAGTTGGATGATGGTACTTCCAACAGAAATCACTGTATGGTTTATAATTCCAGTATGTAAGTGCATGGTTGCTTTTTCCTTTATAAATAGACACTCTTACTTAAATATTTTGGGTTATTTTGTTACAGGTGCATCCATTGTGTTTCATATTTGTTTTATTTAGTTACGAGTTTCAAATTAAAATGGAGAAAAATCATTATACATGTGCAGTAACCGAAACTACTCGTCCGATTTACATGCTAGGTAGTTATTTGACTTATTTAATATTAGCAACCCAAATTTGTCCTTTTTATCTGTTGCAAATACATTTCCAAAAGTATGTTTGACTGTTAGATACGCGCCAGTCGCGGTGCATTGTCCATCTTTCGATCAGAAATCACTACTTTTACAATTATATTGTCACAATACTGAGTCGACCAACATAAAAATGTTAATCTTCGGCAACAATCAGTACTTCTCGATAGAATAACGTCATTATTAACGTTTGGTATGTGTGACCTTCAAACAGGGAATGAGAAAGTCTCTTTCACACAAATGATTTCAAAATCACCATTGGCCATTGACCTTCTCGATCAGAGGTTAGGATCTGAAGGGGGACGTACTAATCAGAATCAGAATCAGAAACATAACTAATCAGTTCACATCATTATTTTAAGGATATGTTGAATCTATACCATCAATTTCGAAGAATATCTTTTCAAGTTCCGAAAAGTAAACTATATGCAATCTATTTCCTTGATCGCTAACATGATCCGCTTTACAACGTAAACAATCAGGAGTCATCATTAAACTTTTTTCTAAACCTTACAACGTGAATTCTAATTGTATTTTGATTGAAAGTTTGATTAAAACAGCATGTTAGAATAAAAAAATTAAATAATTTAATCATATTTCCTGTGAACTACTGTTTGCGCTTGGTGACACATAAGTGATGCAGTATTATTGTGGGCGGAGCTTAGCGCCTGATCTAAGACAATACTAAATATTCGTTTTATCATGCACTGTACATGTTTTGCAGAGATTTTTTAAATTCAAAAGTTTCCTGATTAGAAATCGCTTAATTTGCAAAGTTTGAATTTATAAGAAATAGATTTAATAATCTGTTTGTTCACTGACTTATACACGGTTTGAAAGTTCAAGTTAAACTGTAGTATAAATGCCGTCGATAAGCTCCGGCATTTATACCAGTTTAACTTGCACTTTTAAAACCGTTTATAAGCCAGTGAACAAACACATTATGAAATCTATTTCTTAAATACTATTATCTTAAACGCCAGAAACATGACAATGACATAGGGTATCTTACGACACCCTATCTTCCATTCTTCATTACCCATCTCAGATACCTCATATGAAATTGAAACTTATATGAAATTGTTGTTTACGCTCGAAACCAAGGTCACGTGTATAGAATAGTACAATATTATTGATAAACCCTCTCTGTATCTTCACAGCGCTCTCATGAATCAAAAGTAAAAGCAACCGACATCCTTAGCCCATTTGGTTACTGTAGCTGGCGCTCTTGTGACACAAACAGTAAGAAAACAAAGCTTTCTGTTTGTGACGCGAAATCTGTGAAATAAAACAAGACATGAAATTATATTAGAAAAAGGCTTCACTATCATACAGTCAGGACAGTCCAAAATAAATACGTTTTGGCATTCAGCCTGTTTGTGACAGAAATCTGGATATAGTGAACCGGTCGAGATCTTAATTCCGTCTGGAAAGCTACTGTCTCGGACAATGGATTTACCAATTCTCTATTGTGAAAGGTTTCCTAACCATCAATGAAATCCTCTACTTATCCAATCATTATGCTTAAAATTCATAGCTGTATGAATATAATCGATACATGAGCAATGTTCGAAATGGCTGCCTGTTCGCCGGCCAACTGCTGGTTAGTATCTACTGGGACCAGTTGCAAAGTTGGCCAGCAATCCCTCTTGGCTTGATTGATTTTTGGGCCATGTTCAAGAGAGGTTTTAAAGTAATCGCTCACTGAACGATTACTTTTAAACCTCTCTTGAACGCGATTGCCCAATGCAGCGCTACGTAGTAAAGCAAGCAAACCTCGAGGAATCGCACCGTGTCGTTCAGGAGAGAACGAGCGCTACATTGAGCGCTCAATCAGCGATTATAAGCGCACACTGTTATGGAACGGAACACTGATATACCAAACTGATATTCTTAACATGGTAGGGCCTGGCACTCTTTTAGAAGGGCTGGGTGGTGTTATAACCAAAAGTCCTGCACTGCCGGTAAATACTTATGTGTATTTCGTACACTGTACACGAGGCATAAATCACAACAGTGTCTCAGTCATAGAGGGCTAAAACTTCGTGTCAATATTGATTTTAGGGTAGGGTATATCATAGGACAGGTCAAATATTCTTATTATATATTATATATATGCATGTACGTATACTATGAAGATACTGCTTGGGCAGACCGAAGCTCTTGAAGGGTCATACTTGGATGCACCATCCTACTCATTATTAAACATTTGCTTCATTTTCACGCTGATTTTTTTACATTTTATCCACGAAAATATATGTTTACAACACCTTAATTACAACAATTGAAATAAAAAAAATCCAAAACTGAACAAAACCTTACGAGAGATTTATAGATGAAAAAACAACAACTTTATATAAGCAATATATTAGTTTTCAATGTATTGATTAAATGCTTATAATACGTATGTTCCTATATATGTGAATATAGTCATGGCTCATGCCAATGTCTTCATATATAGGAGCATCAAACTTGAGGTTAGAATATTGATTCTATGCATCTTTAATTAGTTCCTAATTGTTTCAGCACATTCCTCAATCATTTGTATCGAACGGCAAGTGAAAACAAGAATTATATGTTCAAATTCGCTGAATTTTCTTTGAAATTGTAGAGCCGGGAAACGATTTTTAATGTTTTTTCAGGCCTCTCTTTCTAAAAAGATCTAAAAAAGTTTTGAAGTTAAAGGGGATAGGCAAGTGTGTTAAACAACAATGTTGTCACGAAAATAAAAGTACATCTTTGCAGAAAGTCGTTATTACATGTTCCCATGTGGTAACACAAGCATGAACGGTAGTCTGATGTTTATATGTTTAACCATTGCCACTCAGATAAAATATCAATCATAAAAAAAGAAAATATCCCTAACTTATTTTGTCCAGTATATGTCGACAGCTTTCCTTAAAATGTATCCTACGTTATGTATATGCAGACGGTGGAGAGCGTGTCAATTGCACACTCGTTACTATGGCAAAGCACGAGCAGTCACATTCTCTACTAAATAATGCTGGCGGTCACATATTCGATGAGTGTAATATGTTACTTACATAAGATAATTTGTCTTGTCTTGTATATTGCAGTCCTGATATAAATGAAATACTCTTAAAAGCGGCGTTAAACCTTAAACCCCCTCACCACCTCAAAATGTAGCCTATTTTTTTCTGTAGGCCTACATACATATAATATAATTTTTTTCTAATTAGGTAACTGTGAACCACTATGAATTTGATTACTTTAAAAGTTCATTTATTGTAAAAAAATAAATAAAAAACGGCGTGTCTAAATATCACGCATCTCTGTGAATTTGATAACTGATTCGCTGATTGAATTATACACAATTGTTCATTTCGCTGTAGGCCTACATATCGATCACATCAGATATTCCTAATCAATACAGATTGTAGGCCTACTACAGTGGCAAGTGAGATTCACTGGAAACAGCTCTTGCACATTAGTTCACGTTATTGATTTTCTAGTGGGGATATATCTTATTTTGAGTATATATATATACAGAGAAAGTCAAGTGATTTCAGTGATTCAAATGTAATGTTTTATGTCCTCTTCTTTAAAACAGTCGATGAACGGAGGTTGGGTCACATTGACTTCCGTCAGACAGCGAAAGCAAGAGCCAATCAAATAAGAGCATGACGTCACATAAGGTATTTATGTAGGTCATGCGGTCCGGGGAAACCCCTTATGATTTTGCAGCAGATGCTTGAGATGAACTTACGTTTTATCTTCAAAATGTGTTAACAGTAGTTTGAAAGTGACATGTACCTGATGCGCGGTGTATTTGAATAACCGTACTGAATTGAGGCGCATCGTCATCCACTCTGTTATTCTTGAGCTGGAGGCAGGCGGCTGTACACAGTCGCTACTGAACACAACTTGCCGACGCCTCAGCATCAATGGCTTTCTTCAGGCATGTGGGTTTGCTGTTATGGAAAAACCTTATCATTCAGTTCAGGAAGGTGTGTATGTCATTCTGTCAAATATTCCTGCCAGTGTTATTCGCTGCCATTTTCCTCGGAATTCGGTTCCAAATCGCTGTGGAATTGGAGCCGGGCGAGTCGGAGATGAGGCCGAGACGGGAGGTGATCCTCGAGTACAGTCACGCACTCCGGTACCGACGGGTGACTATCTACACTCCCAACAACACCCTCATTGACGACATCATCGATGACGTCGACAGAAAAATCAACTTTAACAAACCCATTCACGATGAGAGAGGTATGGCTTGAGTCGCTTGATACATGCATTGCGTTAATTAATATCAACATTGCTTTATAATTAACCATAATTATGATGATGGAAATTGCGACCGCCTATATTATGAGTGTATTTAATATCGAGCACACATGCTACTCAGTAATGATTTATTTTGACCTCGGTTAACACGGGATGCCTTGGAATATTATAACTCATACATCCACTCATCCTCGGTTACCCAGGGTTTTATATATGCTCCGTTACTTTCCACTATATTAGAGAGTAACGGAACCTATATAAAACCCTGGACAACCGAGGATGACATCCACTAGGCGCAACTCCACTGCAGTAAATATTTGTATATCCAATTAGGTAGGCCTAGTCACTTTGATTTATTAAATATGTAATAAACCTTTCGCCAAATAAAGAATCACTTTTGTACTTTTACATGAATATATAAAATGTAAAAAGGCACACACACAAATACAAACAGTATACGCATTATCAACTAAGTCATGTATGCGTTAAACTCAAGGCTAGAGACTATTTCAATATGCCTTAACAGTACATACAGTAGACCAGTAAAAGTGCTTGCATAAGATACGTCCAAGATACATTCCAAATAAATAAACCAAATCAAAACCCAACAAATATTCAACAGGACTACATCACAAACGTCTTTATCTAAAGCCTCTATAAACTATATATATATATATATATATATATATATATATATATATATATATATATATATATATATATATATATATCGAGTGTTTGCTGTATACAATATTACATGTATATCGTTTTACATCATTCTACGCCAATTAAGTGTCGTGCATCATAAAAGAGGAAATCAGCATCGTATTTATCAGTGTTAGCCACTTGCTTGTACTCCACGTCTATTTCAGAACAGGAAACAGAAACACAGTATCGCCATTAAGTGTTAATGATTATTATAACCATTGTACCGACAATACTTGGACTGTTAATGTTCTATATTGAGGTTGATTATGTAACGGTCGGGCAAAAGAAACGATTATTAATTTTCAATTGAATCCAAAACAAAATAGTGCTTTCGCGGATGAAGCCGTTTTCCAATGTCTTTGAAGAGGCAGGGGTGGTACGGGGTTCGACTCTCGCAAGGGACTCGGCAACTGTGTTGACGTGCAGTCATGTTTGGGTGCAGTGCTACACTGAAGTTCAGCATATATATTCATGTATTCGAAATGTTTTTCAAGAACAAATTTTTTAACATTTAACTTAAAAAAGTATATTAGAAATATGAAAATTATGTTAACAACGCATATCATAATAGAACGTCTTCAGAGAAACAGTCCTATTTTTATATCTATTTAAAACTGTGTGTGTTTTTTTTCAGAAACATAAACAAAAAATGTTTCCAAAAATTAAAAAAAATAGTTCAGTTGTCACTCGTGGATATATGTATTAACATTCTCCCAATAGCCTCCTTGCAATTGGGTTCATTTCTGACTGAAGATCCGAAGTTCAAATGTACAAGTAAACCCTACAGATTTTAAATTCTGTTTTAAAGCAAAATAATTCGAAGAAAAGTTAGTTCAATAAATTCAATCAATCATGATATCATATGAATTCCCGTTAGTGGGAACATGTATAAGTCCTTAATTGTAATAAGCACTTGATCGCGATGCGACATAATGCTGATATATTATGTGCACAATAAAGACGTATTCTAGTCATACGACACATTGAGATTAAGCACTGGATGGCTTCGTCCATGGGAATGATGCACTCTATACATAATGCATGTACATATTCATTCTCTTCTCAAAGAGTTGACTCCCTTCAGATTGTCGATCCTAATCTCTGAATTGCTCTTTTCTTACAAAAACCCCCAGCGACTAAAAAGGATACTATATATAATATCCTTGATTTTTGTACAATGAAATCACATCGACTACATCATTTACTTCGACCGAGTAACACAATGTATTTCAAAGATCTTAGCATTTGATTGTAAAGGGTCTTGCTAATAAGCAGATTTCCTTCAATTATTCCTGATCAAATGGCATATTTCGTTGAAAACACATTAAACGAGAAAGCGTTACATTTCTGTTTCCAAACTGTCATTGGCAACTGTCGGCAAACCGGCGCCGCTGATTGCGTAACTAGATTCAAATTAATACATCCAATCAGGACTCTCTAGGTCTATCCTAAAAAGTCCTCTCAGGAGAACAGAGGTAAGGATCGAAAATCTGAAGGGAGTAAACTCTGCGAGAAGAGAATCCACTATCTTGGCAGGGTAAAGCGAGGGAAACACTGCAAGGCTTAAATCAGCCAGTAATGTCTGGAAATTACAAGGAATATTTCATTTAGTAGATGATGAATTTAAAAAATGTATGGTTATTGATATTGGTGTTCTTTCTTTTATTATTCAAAGTATAAAAGCACGAATGAATGTCGTCATAACAAAATATATCGTATACGTACTGTTCCACTTCTCTCCCTGGAATATTCAACAATTGTCTACACACGTAGCCTCTGTAACAACCAAGTCGTTGTGAAGGAAGTAAGGTAACAGAGCGATTGCTCAATTTAAAACAACGCTGCTTGATGCACAACAAACCATTCAAACTTTAAAGGCGCTGTAGCAAGTTTTTAGCATGTTATTTTTTCTCAAATTGCCATTTATTAATATTAATAAGTTTACACAATGTATCGTTACCTTGACGTGGCCATTTTAACGCGGACACCTTAAAATGGCCGCTCAATTGGAAATTGACAGGCATGGCTTAACTTAACCAAGAATATTCTTTTTAGAACTCTTTATTGATTCAGGTGTATCATTTAGGCATCGGTAATTTTTAAAACCTTTTTTGTGAGAGCACCTTATTTCAGTAAGAAAGTCGTGCTACAGCGCCTTTAATTGCAATCAATCAATGTTCTCCATTGTTGGCACACATATAAACTGTCGCATTTTAACCGAGGCTAAGTGGGAATATTTGATTTGAGTAACATTTGTTGGGAGAGATTGACTATCCACTTTATTTTTATGAGAGAAAGTGAACATTACCTACTAAAATGAAACACAACAATACAATATTTCTTGAAAAGGGTTCGAACATTTCGCACAATTCAGCTATGGGCTATATGATGAAATGCTTAATGTTTTATGTTTCAAGTGTATTGACGACTTTGACACTTTAAAGAAACAATTAACAATTAATGAATATCGAAACTTACCGATAAAAATGTAAATGAACAAGAACAAGATCTCAATCGGTATCATCTTGGCCGTTGAACTGATATACAAATAACCACTCGTTGCAAAGGGATGCTCCATTATTTGGAGCTTTGTGAAATTTATCCAATCAGTATCAATGAAGTCACTGCCTCTTCATTCACTTGTCACAGAGATTACATTATTCGTTTCTTCAATCGTAACATATACGTGTCTTTGCCTCGACTAGACATATGGAAGAACAGGAAGATTTTCTGGATATACCAACTTATTTTATGTAAAAATACACGACGTGCTCACCCCTTCATCAGGTGGAATATAAGGAAATAACAAAACGTGAAACATTTATATACCAAACAACATGTATATCACATTTTGTTATTTCCTTATATTCCACATGATGAAGGAGTGAGTATATACCCCAAATCGTCGTGTATTTTCACATTAAAGAAGTTCTTCCTGTTCTAATGTATGACATTTCTAAGTGCTCTTCAAAAACCTAGAAATGGAGTTCCGATTGGTTCAAACGGTTTCTTCTTGTAATTGTCGATATGACCAGAGTTGTTACATCTTTGCGATGCGCACACATTATACGCACATACATATATTATACATATATACATCGATTATACACATGTGCTGTTCTGGGTCCAATCGAATTAAGTTTTTCAGAAGTATGGCCCTTGCCTTAGAGCACTCGGCTTCAAGGGCTCTGTTCCATAAAAGCGAGCGCTTATAATCGCCCATTGAGCGCTACATTGAGCGCTCATTTTCTCCTGAACGACACTGTGCGATGCCACGAGGTTTGCTCGCTTTGCTACGTAGCGCTACATTGAGCAATCGCGTTCAAGAGAGGTTTAACAGTAATCTCTCATTACCTGATACCCTGATTTCAGGCTGTGGGTTAAGCTTGGTTCCAACTTTTGACATGTCTTTGAAACTTAGTATGTGTTTTGATGAAAACACACGTTTTGGAACTTTAACCTTAACCATAACTTTGGATTCGTCAGTATTTAAAGATGTTATGTTTCCAATGTCACATACTGAGATCATGACCTTTGACCCTGTGACCTTGACCTTGATGTTGGATGCACTTTCTGAACAACTTAAAGATGCATCCATTGTGTTTAATAAAACAATATTTCGCTTTAATACAAGCCAACATACGATATGTGCTGATTTCAGTTGAAACAATTTCATTCAACTTGCATATTCATCCCCAATCGTCAAATATATCATATTTACTACTTTCCAATTAAAATCGAACAACGTCATTATACATGTGCAGAAACCGAAACTACACGCCCCATGTACATGTACAGTAGTTATAAGACCTATTCAACATCATCAACCCAAATTTGTCCAAAATTTGTTTCCAAAATTACGTTTGACTTATTGACGCGCGCCACACGCTGTGCATTGTCCGGTTTTCGATCAGAAATCGACACTTTTACCTTTATATCGCCGGTATACTGACTATCATCGACTATCATCAAAACGGCAATTGTCGGCAACAGTGACTGTTTCTCAATAAAATAACACCATTTATAACGTTTGGCACATTTGACCCCAAACAACAAAATGGATGTACCGTTTACCGTGGTCATAGTTTTTGATTGGCCTTCAATATTTGACATGCTTATTTATTGTCACTAGATCATTCAGTCGGTGTCATAATTTACATACTGATCAAAGACCGTCTCATGTTTAACACACCTCCAGGTGATAAGATTTAATATTTCGACAATTACCCTTACATTTACACTACTTTTTTGGAGAATCGTCTGTGCAACAATAGCAAAGACCACCAGAGTTATTATGTTCTCAGAGCACTCTTGTTACGTAAGGAATCTAACAATATGTTAACCATGTGCAATCTAAAACCAAGCTGGAAATAATAATTATGCGATTCATGAAAAAAACCCACGTGTATCCAATTGCCATTATCTTCTCGGTGCCAGTCGGAAACCATGGCAATATCAATAATGACTTGTGGTTTGTTTGTTCCCCGTATGAAATATGTATTCCTTCCGTTATCCGCCACCATTCGGGAAATGAACATCCCTCTTATACACTTAGTATAGGGGCGCATACGAGACTTATGCGCATTATTTCATCGCAGAGCTGACAGACACTTGTGTAATGTATCCAAATAGAAACAATCTACACACAACACATCACACCACGTCCGTTATTTCTCCAATTATTTAGAACAAGTATTCATGTTGTGCATTCTTAAACAGTTGTAAACTAAGATTGATGAAGAGATACTACAATGTGAGTATGGATATATATTCTAATTAAAACCTATAATGAGTTTTATAACTACACGTATCGTATATGAAATATATTCATGTAGGATTGATGCTTTAACAAATGAATGATTCAGAGTATGCCTCATTAATATAATCATTAACAACAACACACATTCAATTATTTAGCGTGATCATAACTTTATGGTCACGTGGATTAAACAACACGCTACATCTTTTATTATTTGAATCGTAAGTTAAGTATTTTAATGACTGATTGGTAGCATGAATTCGAGATGTTAGCTGATCGTAGTCTTCTCTGGAAAACAAAAGTAAAACCATCTGTATTTGTGTGTACAGGTTACAGGGGAGTATACAGTGTATTTGTGTGTACAGGCTACAGGGGAGTATACAGTGTATTTGTGTGTACAGGCTACAGGGTAGTATACAGTGTAGATGTGGTGACTGTGGTCCGTGAGGGCCTTAGGGGCAATGACGTAAAAACATATTTTCTTCTCAAGAACTAAAGTCCTTTAAAGTTTTAATTGTGTGTACGCAACAATGGGGGTAACGGAGGTGACGTCCTGAAACCTATTTTAGTTTTAGTTAAGGCGAAATCGTGAGTGCAAATTCGTGTTCATGGCCATCATGGACCCTGCATTGAAGACACAGGAGCCACACACAAACATTTAGGGATATTTCTTTTTCCAAATTTCTATAAAATAATGTTTATAAACATATCGTTTTAAAAAAATCATTTATGCATAAACATGTTATTTAGCCACATGTTTAACATGTAAAACATCAAAGCATAGTACCTCTGAACTCATTGTATGTAAAAATAATGACGTCATATACATAAAGATACTTTTTCAACGTATCCCAAATAGTTTCTCCGTTGCATTACAGTCAGGTTCGTGGGCTTTGCTTCCACTGCGGATATGCTCAACTACTACAGCTACCATCCGGACAAGGTCAATTTTGCAATCGATTTTGAAAATGTCCAGATGGAAGATACAGTTTTACCAAAGAAGGTGCGATTTGCACTGCGACCCCCTGTGGAATATGTTAACTACTGGAGGACGGAATACACTTCTCCCTTCGTTCAGTCGGGCATACCAAGCTACACATTCCAACCAGGTAAGGAGAATATACTGCAGTGTAATACTCATACCACCATGTTGAACTATTTAACTAGTTAGTCCAGTCATTAGAGATGTTGTTGAAGTAATTATAGTAGTTACAAATATCTTGGAATTCAAATTAATAATATGTTAAATTTCTCTGAAAATACGTATCGCATTTATAACAAGTGTCAATCTCAACTTTATTTCCTCAGGACTCAACTACTTTGTATCTTTTCTATAAAACCTGTGTTCAGTCTATACTCATGTTTTCTATCCAGTGTTGGTTCGGTTTCCTGTCACTAACAAATAGAAACAAATTAAATAAGATAATTAAACAAGGAGAGAACATAAGATGAACTTTATGAAGGACTGGCTCAAAATTTGGCTTAAACAATTATATGTGACCCTTCACATGTTTTACACGACTGTTTTGAATTGTTACCCTCCGGCCGTCATTGTAATGTACCGACTTGCAAAACCAAACGTTATAAAATGTCTTTTGTACCAAAGCCTATTTCTCTATTGAATAAGCGTTAATGTTCCCATCATCATCATACCCTTTGTCCATGTTATATAACCTTGTATATATTCCATGTATTTATTAAGAATGAATGTGTATAATTTTGTATTTATGCTCACTCAGACGTGAAAAAAAATTCCCTAACGGGCAATAAAGACTTATCTTATCTTATCTCAGTATAATACTGCTACAAGTATGACGTAACTATAATCTGCAGTTGTGACGTCACAATGGTCGCACTGTCGTCATAATGCTGCATGGCGCCCGGAAAATAAGTTTCAGTTTCCCTAGATTTATTTGGGAAAGTAATGAACAGAATACTAGACATCCATCCATATAGTACCATCTTGTTTTACTAAACTCGTAAATGATTTGGTTTCAAACCCGCTTTTGCTCGTTTAGTAGTAAATTATGAAACCGTTTGATACAATGGTATTGAAGTTTGTTTAGTATCCTCTATATAGGAAGAAGTTTATTTCAGTGTTGTAGTCCTTCGGCCCATGTACAGTAACAATATAATTTATACAATTTCAATGCAATATGTACAGATATGACTTAGTTTAAACTAAACTATATAGGAATAAGTATCATGACTGTTTTATCAATGGTATGATCCCATCTAATTATGTAACGAACAATCTGTATGAGTGTTTTGAACTAGGAATGTCATCACCGAAACCAGAAATTGCTTCGCTTATGAATAGCGCCCTGGAAAGGTACGAAGTTTTTTAAATTTTTATATCAACAACATAACCACCAATCATAGAGAGGGCTGAATGTCTTATAGATTGAACTACGGCCGTAAATAGTCTTTTCTCTATCAAGATTTCAGATTCCTTATTACTCAATTGGTGTTCTTGAAATAATGTTTATAAATGTTGCTGAGGATTTTAATTCTTAATCATTTTGTTAGAGTTTCGTAGAGTATCTAACGATGTACATTGTACTATATATAGTGTAATTTATATAGTATAGCTGTTGAATTACATAGGTTTAATTTTATGTAGGTGTATTGGTCCATTGGTCGTTTTCAATTGGTAGTTTGTAATTTGTCGTTCTGAATTTGAATAAAGGGTAAGCATAGATTTTGGCTGATAAAAATAATATTCATATGCAGGTAATTTCTTTTAATATTTATGGTAAAATCATTTGAGCTGTTGTCACAGTAACCGAACGATGGCTATGAATAATAAAACTGACCACTTAGAAGTTACAAGGCTACCATATTACCTAGCCACTGTCTGTCATTGTCATACACACACCAACCAAAGTTGTCTAAAATTTCCTCATTATGTTTAACCCAGGGTAATTAATAATTGCAAGATACATCTGAAATTTATTTATTCCTGACACCTTTTTAAGAAGTTTATCTTTATTTATCCATCTTTATCTTCGACTTAGGTAATACGGTTTGGCGTAGAAATAATAAAGTCTGCTGACAATTTCATGAACTTCAGATGTACCTTTTATAGGGTATCTGTATTTGAAAATCACCAATCCTAAATAAGGTAAATACGCAATAATAAAGGCGGCAGGTTTTCACCTGGTCGAACACCTGATCGAGTGACTGGGGGGAACGTCTGATATAGATAATAGTTTATTTGTATACATGATTTGACGTTCTGGTACACATTTTTGACATAGTTGAAAAACTTAGCAGGGATTCCATTATGATATAGTTTAAACCAGTGTCCATCTCTCCAGATTCTATTTACTATGTTTCGATATATTTGACGGTAGTGTCAACAGATACACAGTAAAAAGATGTTGCCAAAAACTTCCAAGTTTTTTTCTGCAGTTAAAGTTGTCTGATAAGAAAGTAGACAATGTTTAAGATGAACAACTGGGTGATATGACAGAAACAATATCTACCGATTTACCAAAGCACATTTTATTCAGATAACGTGTCTCTTCTGTGATATTTGCATTAATAAACTTCTGCAATTTACTGTCCAGGAACAAATATTGTTACACTGAATAATGAAAGTCAATGCCGGTTGTTGTAATGTGAGTAATGCCATCCTTTCAATTGAACTGATGAACCTTCAGTAACTGACGTAAATGTCACTAGTTTCCGTTTAAAACGGATAATGTTGCATGTATTCATCATTGTATACAACTCTTACAAATCTTAACCATTATGTTTCCTCATACACGCTTTCCAGCCTACGAGGGTAGCGGGTTCTTGGTCCTTCAACGCGCCATTGATGAAGCTATAATCAAGTACTGGAAGCCCGATTCCAGAACAACAATCCACAACCTGAACATCTCCCTCCAGAGGATGCCAGAGCCTGGCACGGTCGTTGACCCCATGATCGCAATACTTCAGACGGTGTTGCCGATATTTCTCATGCTCAGTTTCATCTTTCTTGCCATACATACAACCAAGGGAATCGTGTATGAGAAGGAGAAAAAGCTGAAGGTTTGTGTTACAAGACTCTTAAGTTCTTTTCTTATACTTAATGATTGGTACAGTGTCACATTATTCATTTCGTATTATCCAGGATTCTATCACAATGTAAATCTCCGATTCTGTTTCCTGGGGTCAAAGAAACTGACACAATATATATGAATATCCAGGATTCTATTACACTGTTACATTATATGTCAGATTCCAGGAGCCATTGAAACTGACACAATATATATGAATATCAAGGATTGTATTACAGTGTTACATTGTATCCTTGATTCCAGGAATCCATGAAACTGACACAATCTATGTGATTATCCAGGATTCTATTACAATGTTCTTTGGATCCTTGATTCCAGGAATCCATGAAACTAACACAATATATATGATTATCCAGGATTCAAATACAGTGTTACCTTATATATCTGAATCTGATTCCGGGAGTCCATAAAGCTGACACAATATATATGTCTATCTAGGATTCTATTACACTGTTACATTGTATTTCTGATTCCAGGAGTCGATGAAGCTGACACAATATATATGTCTATCCAGGATTCTATTACACTGTTACATTATATCTCTGATTCCAGGAGTCCATAAAGCTGACACAATATATGTGTCTATCCAGGATTCTATTAGACTGTTACATTGTATCTCTGATTCCAGGAGTCCATGAAGCTGACACAATATATGTGTCTATCCAGGATTCTATTAGACTGTTACATTGTATCTCTGATTCCAGGAGTCCATGAAGCTGACACAATATATGTGTCTATCCAGGATTCTATTACACTGTTACATTATATGTTTGATTCCAGGAGTCCATGAAGCTGATGGGGTTGAGTGCCAGTGCTCACTGGGCCTCGTGGTTTATCTACAGCTTCATCTACGTGCTCATCATCATGGCTCTGTACGCTGTCTTCTGTGGAGTGGACGCCAGCGGGAATGGAGCTCCACTCGCCAGAAGTGATCCAAGCCTCTTCTTCGTTTTCCTCACCTGCTACGGTGTCGCCATTATAACCTACTGCTTCATGATCAGCGTCTTTGTACAGAGAGGTAACCTTAATGAGCTACCGGGTTTATTTTACACATTGAAAAACAAAACAGCCGTCGCAGGTTCAGGTCTGGTGCACCCTTAGACAATAACATGAAGAAGGGGAACGTTGCCAAGAGTCAATAGCCAGTTTTTTGCTTGTGAAAAATCACAAGAGACATTAGGTAAATGTTGGACACACCAGACACATCGAATGGTGACATGAAAGTCTCTACACATATATGTTATATTATAAATACTATATTGGCAATTAACAATACAATTATAGTTCTGAAAACATTGTATATGATAGTAATACTATAATTGTATAATAGGCAAATATATGTGACGTCATGCATTAGCGATTAGTCAGACAATATATAAAATGGATGATTTGGTATACCTTATGTATAAAATCATAATGATCAAACGTTCACACACTGTCACATGTGATATGCTTAAGTTAATACGCACAATTATGTTTAAACTACGCGATCCGATTAATTGCTCACTTAATGGTATTACGATGACGTTTGCGGCAATGATAATAAACATACTTGCAAAGGCAATGACAGATAATATATACAGAGGATGATTACCTGTGAAAATAGAGTCACGACATTACGAAAAATGTTTGACACATCCGACATGGTCGAATGGTTACATGAAAGTGTCATAAGTCACATGGAACGCACGTGATTGGGCGTGTAGCCAAATACGGGTAGCACGTACAACTCCCTACATATATTCAGCGGAGAAGCAGCCTTCTGATTGAATAAAGGAAATGAAAGGCTGTCGGCGACATACATGTATATTGATATTGGCGAAACAGTTACGTTAAACTAAAAACATAAACTGTATCAACTATGTCATTATAGGATTTTTGGAATCTTTGTTGAATGTTCTTTTTCAGCAAACGTTGGAGCAGCGATCAGTGGGATATGTTTCTTCATCTCCTACTGTCCCTACTTCTACCTGCAGTCTCAATATCAGAGGTTGACCAGAACTCAAAAACTCGCATGTTGTCTCGACTTGAACATAGGGATGTCCTTTGGAGCCTACGTCATCGCCTTGTACGAAGGCACCGGTCAGTTCTGCTGGAACCACTGTGAACACTCCTAACTTTTAATGTTTGAATAAACATGTTTAAAATCTAAACAAGTACCCTGCAATATGTACCAGGTTAATTTGTTTTTATTTGATAACCCTTTGTTAATCATGCAATAAGCCTGTGGTAATCCTGTGTACAACCAGCAATAACCCATTTGGCACAAGTGATCTGGTAATCAAATGATAACTCTGCGATAAGCCTCTGACCCCAATATTACCCAGGTAATAACCCTATGACCCCAATGTTACCTAGGTGATAACCCTACGACCCCACTGTTACCCAGGTGATAACGCTATGACTCCATTGTTACCTAGGTGATAACCCTATTACCCCGGCCCACTGTTACCCAGGTAATAACCCTATGACCCCATTGTTACCTAGGTGATAACCCTATGACCCCACTGTTACCCAGGTGACGGAGCTCAGTGGTCCAACATCTCAGAGCCCGCTTCTCTGGACGACAACTTATCTCTGCTAGACGCCATCTTGATGTTACTGTTGGACACAGCACTTCATCTACTGGTCACATGGTACTTGGACAATGTCCACCCTGGCGAGTTTGGCGTCCCCAAACCCTTGTACTTCCCCTTCACGGTGAGCAACGTCTTTCTTTAATTTTTAACGTATGAGTTGTTGGACAGCCTTCAAAACCAGTGTCAGTTCTTTTTCCAGCGAACAAACGTAGTGAACTTCTCGTTCACGGTGAGCATATTGTTATCATGGCAGAATATTGAAAATGTATAAAGATTGTTATCGATCTGTCATGATTCTTCCCTTTCAGATTGATATCTGACGAAACATCTGACGAAGATGATTCCAAAAACAAAACATGCTATTTGACAGCAAGATGTTATCCTTCAAAGTTCATTTCAAGTTGAATACGTACACCACTTCATATTATCCGCTTTACGACATCGCATATTGAGAATTGTCTGTACATTTTGTTCGACAATGACTAGTCTATATATATAAAAAAAAATTGTATTTCAGAGGTCATATTGGTGTGGCAACAGACAACAGAAAATGGAAAATTCCCTCCTGGAGAACAGTGACGAGAAACACTTTGAAAAGGTTCCATCTGGGTTAGACGTTGGAATATCCATCCAGAACCTGACGAAGGTAGTCGCTTGATCAGAAGCTGATTTCCTGATAAAATAATGATTGAAAAGCATCACATTATTACTCATTATAAGTCAATAAGTAAAGGTTAAGGTATGAAGACGAGGTCTTGGTGCCTGTAGATAGACCGCAGGGGGAGTCGGGTAGGACAGATAGACCGCGGCCGAAGGCCAAGGTCTATCTGTCCTACTCGACTCCCCCTGCGGTCTATCTACAGGCACTAAGACCGAGTCTGAGTACCTTAACCGGCTTATGAACTGAGGGAAGATTGCATTTAAAAAATAAAACAAAAATATAGCAGTTCAAACATACTCACACCCCTCTATGAAAATGAACTGGTCCAAATGACTTCATAGGTTTGTGACAGGATTTGGAAACCATTAATAACAATCGTTTAAAAAAACGAATTTTAGTTATGTGTTAAGTAATCAAAAGCTGAAAAAAGTATTTTCCTTTAACATTACAAACAAAAAGTTAACAGTAAATATTAGTGTCATCATCAGGCGACGCAGCCGATCACGTGACATTGTGCCCGTGCATTTCGTGACACTTGTGCTTAATGCTGAAATGTACACGCTTGCACACTAAACTGCTCGACCAATGACAACATGATCAAAGTTATCCCAAACACAACACAATTTCAATAGTTACAAGACCTTTTGCACATAAAACATATTGCTACATTAATAATAATAAAAATAAGTAATGCAGAAACTGGCAATTTTACAAGAGGCAATGAAATAGTGTAATCAATTGGTCATGAAAAAATCATTCTAACTTCAACTGGCTCCGTAGCCTAATGGTATGCACGTTTGGTTACAAATCGAAAGGCCAGTGGTTCGATCCCCGACTTTCGAGTGATATATTTGGAAAACTCTTGTGTTGGAAATTATATGAATTTTATAATGGGAAATGTTTGAGATTTGAAAAGAAATTAGTTTAAAATCTAATGTTGAGGTCTTTAAATCATAGATAGGCCTCATACGATGTCTTTAAATCCTAGATAGACCTCATATGAAGTCTCTAAATCACAGATAGACCTCAAACGAGGTCCGTAAGTTACAGATAGACCTGACTTGATATAGCCAAGGTCCTACCTCCAGGTTACGGAACGGTGCTAAACAAAGGGATGACGTCACCAGAGGTTTATAAAACATGTTCAAGTCAGAGAAGGAAAAAACAGTCTAGACTAATCAAAGATATCGAGCAAATGCTGTACAGCATTTACAGAGGAAGAAACCGGAGGTTCCACGTAAACCATCTTCAACTTTGCCCGTGGTAAATGGCGATAAGAAAGCGTGCTTGATGTATTGCACAGTGTTTTCCCGGTCAGTGTTACTCCATTTATGCTATTTTAAACCAAAAGGAAATGAAGTATATGTTACGCTGTTGTATGCAGGTGTTCGGGAGGGGAGGCAATAAGAAGGTGGCAGTAGACGGGATGAGTCTCAACATGTACCAGGACCAGATCTCAGTACTTCTAGGACACAACGGAGCCGGCAAAACAACAACCATGTCCATGTTGACAGGTCAGTCATTACAACAACCATGTCCATGTTGACAGGTCAGTCATAACAACAACCATGTTCATGTTGACAGGTCAGTCATAACAACAACCATGTCCATGTTGGCAGGTCAGTCATAACAACAACCATGTCCATGTTGACAGGTCAGTCATAACAACAACCATGTCCATGTTGACAGGTCAGTCATAACAACAACCATGTCCATGTTGACAGGTCAGTCATAACAACAACCATGTCCATGTTGACAGGTCAGTCATAACAACAACCATGTCCATGTTTATAGGTCATTCATAAGCATAACCATACTCAAGGTCAGTCATAACAACAATCATGTGCTTAGTTGACGGGTTAGTCATGACCACAAATATGCCCTAGGGAGGAGTCAGTCATAACCACTACAATGCCAATGTCAGCAAGTCAGTCATAATTATACACTTAACTATTCTTGGTGAGGTCATTTTGTGAAATACAAGGACAGTCTGACCTGACAGAGACCGCAGTTTGAGGTCTGGTCAGACCGCCGAGGGAGTCCGGTCATAACCACAATCACTTTCATATTGACCTTTCAGTCAGCACCACCGTGTTATAGTTGATCCCCTGTGATTTTGTCCAGTGTATGTGACAAGCGATATGGGGTATACGGATATATGTTAAACGGGGTCTGACTGTATGTATATATGTGTGTGATTTTGGATACGGTGTTATCTGTTTATGAGATCACTCCTTGAATAATCACAATAAATACCAAACATTCTCACTCTCCATGTTTGACCATGAAGGATTCACCGCAGTAACAGGAAGAACTACTATGGTGATAAATATATACCAAGATGTAGGTAACTGTTTGACCAATTCCTCACGCATATACAATGTATATCCTCTTGCTGTAGGATTCATCCCAGCTACAGGAGGAACTGCGATGGTGAACGGTTATGATATCAACACGGACATCCTGAGTGTGCGAGAGAGTCTGGGACTGTGTCCTCAACACAACATTCTCTTTGATACTCTCACAGTCAAGGAACATCTCGAGTTCTTCGCCAGTGTGAGTGTTTTTCGTTTTGAAGTGTATACATGTACATAGAAAAATAGAAAAAATACCCATGTCTTATATCAATGTCTGTTTAAGTCATGAGTGCTTAAATATTGGAATCTCACAAAGCTCGAAATTCTACTTTAGTTCGTCGCCAGTCTACTGCAACATTTTAAAGGTGACATCATACAACAAACGTGAAGTCATTTCATTGTTTCAAACAGCAAGACCGATGTGATATTTTGTCTTAGGACGTCGTCTCTTACTTCAGTTGAAGGGATGCCCCAGGAAATCCGTAGCAGAAGAGGTAACTAACACCCTTAAAGACATCGGACTTCAGGCGAAGAAAGATAGTCAGTCTCATCAACTCTCAGGTGGTCAGAAGCGTAAGCTGTCTGTGGGTATCGCACTCATTGCTGGGTCTAAGGTAATGTACCTTTTAGATGGCTTTACCTTCATATGGCTTCAAAGTTATACATATCTTTACTGTTGTCTTGTGTAGTATATGACATAATGAAGGAGCCTTATATTACCGAAGTATTACAGAAGCGGTGATATTCATGGTGAATTATTCATTACTATATTCCACGTGCCTTTCTGGCACAGCGGTCGGGTATTCACACTCTTATATTGTCTTTTCACATTTTACTGTGAATATGAAACAGGTTAGTTAATTGATGTACTTTCACCTATCAAAAGATTGTGATCCTTGATGAGCCAACTTCCGGTATGGACCCCGCGGCGCGACGCCAGACCTGGGACATCCTGCAGCGGAACCGGAAGGGACGGACAATGCTGCTGACCACTCACTTTATGGACGAGGCTGACCTCCTGGGTGACCGCATCGCCATCATGGCCGAGGGCGTGGTCAAGTGCTGCGGAACTTCCTACTTCCTCAAGAAACTCTACGGTCAGAATCCAGTACACAAATATATACATACAAGTTTTGCATTGAAAAATACAAAAAATCATTGAGCCAATATCATATGTCGATGTGTTGACCCTTCGCATTGATTTTGGATTTATATAGACAACTGCGATATACATTTCTACAACTTGCAAGAGTCTTGTCACAAATCATTTTAAATGTCAGTTATTTTAAATACTCATTGACATAAATATTGATAGTTCTGATTATGCAATCAGTATTTGTATATTCCGCTCTCACAGGTGCCGGTTATCATCTCATTATGGTGAAGGAACCAACATGCAAGGTGCCATCTGTGACGTCACTAGTGACTGAACACATTCCGTCCGCCATGTTGGAGAGCGAGATTAACGCTGAAATCTCGTACCTGCTTCCAAACGACCAATCAGCCAAATTTGCTGGACTTTTTACAGAGATAGAGAAGCAAAAAGAAGAACTTTGCATCACCAGCTTTGGAACTTCAGCAACAACCATGGAGGAGGTCTTTCTCAGGTATAAAATCTGAAGGAGAGGTTTCTATCGGGGTATTTTGGATGGAAAAGATTTTTTAATACATGGTTTATGACACAATCCAGCTGAAGAATATAACTTGGGGTATTATGTTGAACCGATCGGATTAATGTTTTTAGAGTTATTGCCCTTGCTAAGTGTGCTCAGCTTTCGAATATCAGACTGACAGTACCAGTGTTCTGAAATCGACCCCTCCCACAGTTAGGATCAATCTTTCTGAAACTTTACACCTGCTTTGGATATACATCGGTGATACGCATGTACTTGTTTTGGACCAATCAAAGTATTATTTTCAGAGTTGTTGCCCTTGACGTAGAATGATCGGCTTTCTGATTTCAGACTGTAGGTTAAACGTTAACTAAGCACGGCACGACATTGACAATTGAAATAGTCATATTCATTTTACCTTCTAAGCTTGACGGTGATGAGAGACAGAATTTTGGAACTTTAACCATCATCACTGTAACTTTTATTTCGTCAACATTTTAAAATGTTATGTTTCCAATGTCACATACTTTGGTCTGAATGGTACCAGTTGTAAATGCAATATTTGAATTTTATGTTCATTTGTCTTTTGTGGTATATATTCATGAACATATTCACATTTTATTGTGGCTATGGAGAAGGCGAGACGTACAGTTTCGGGGCTGCTCAGCTTTGTGGTGCCCCGCAAACGCTAATCTCTTAGTTTCTAAATGTCATATGTTGAATTATTAACGTAATCTTCTTTTGCGCATGTTCATTTTCTGGCTTTTCAATGAAGTCGACAGTTTTCATCAAACTCGTTCTGATTGTTTCAGGGTTGAAAAGGATGAGGATTCCACTGACCCTGAAAAACCTGAAAACCCCGAAAGTTCAAACACGGGCAAAATGTCTATCTTTGACATTGAAGGGGAAACTGGAAATGTGTTAGGTAAGTTTGGCACGATCATGGTATGATTGATATGATTGGCACTTCAAATTGTGTTATTACAAACATTGCATAACATTATCAGAAACAATCCGAAATTATTTCGAATGTAAATAAAAATTAATTAAATTTCGAATATGTATATTTAGAAATCCGCAACTGCGTTTTCAGAATTCAACCAAGGATTCAAGAAATCAACTGGGCTAGTACTCCAGTTTTCCCGTTTCCGGGGAATATTCATCAAGAAGGTTCTGCACAGCTGGAGAAACAAAACTCTCGCCATCATCCAGTTACTCCTCCCCGTTCTCTTCACTCTCGCAGCTCTCGCTATCAGCAAGGTGAAGCCGTACGAACCCAAAGAGGTACCCTTGATCCTAGACCTCGCGCCCTTCAGGAAACCATACATTTCTTTGAAAGAAGAAAATTCCTCAATGGTAAACTCCTACATATCCCAGTTCTCTGGTTCAAGTGCGCTTGTGAAAGATATAACCCAGGATCCAAGAGACTACTTCGTCAGTGAGGGAGAGTTGCTTGGGAGAGGGGCCTACAACAAGAAGATGGTTATTGGCGCCAATTTTGAGGGGAACCAAAATATCACTGCATACTACAATGGACATCCATACCACAGTAAACCGATAACTTTGACCTACGTAATGAACTCACTGTTACAGTATTTCAAGTCATCAGACTACTCTCTTACAACAATCAACGATCCTCTCCCCTTCAACGTCACAGCTTCCGCTCGTCGCACAGAGGGACTTGCACAGTTGCTTGGCTTTTCTGTGGCTTTCTGCATGCTCTTTGGGATGGCTTTTCTGACCTCCTCATTCATCTACTTCCTGGTCAAGGAACGCCAGGTCGGCGCCAAACATCTTCAGACCGTCAGTGGAGTCGGACCCTTCGTCTTCTGGATTGCCAACTTCGTCTGGGACTACATCAACTTCATGATCCCCAGCTTGTTGCTGCTCGTGGTGTTTGCAGCCTTCCAGTCTCCAGCCTATGTGGAGGAGGGACGACTCGGGCTGGTGTTTCTCCTGCTGGTTGTTTATGGACTGGCGGTTCTTCCCTACATGTATCTCCTGCAGTTCTTGTTCAAGTCTCCCGCTACAGGTGTCGTCGTCACCATCATATTCAACATCGTCACAGGTAGGCTTTTGAATTTTCAAAGTAATCTCTTTGTTACAGAACATTGTTGTTAAGTGTTGAATATTTTATAAGTATAATATACAAAATCATCCACTATCCACAAAAATGATGAGCTCGCGGAAATAACATTCCTTTTTATTTGTTGTTTTGGGAGACACACTCATGTCCATAACATACTGCAAACTTACATGTTACTTATAATATATTATATATAATATTTGTGCTCCCTTGTTTGGTGAAACGGAACACGATTTTACAATTAAATAGTTAAGAAAACAATTTAAGATAAGAAAGATCTCATTTGACAAAACAGGTGCATAATGCACTTGTGCACACGTTTTGTTGGACAGTACATTACTCAGTATGATATGTGCACCACTCCAATCTATCAATGCAATAAAATAGTTTGTATTAGTTATCATTAACCTGTGAAAGATTAGTAAAACGTCGAGGTGGACAGCTTCAAAGGTGAGAAATTAACTATATGTGGAATGTAAACTGTTCTTCGACACAGCAAAAATTGTAGCACCATGTTCTGATGGATATTTACACACATGGAATGGAGTTACATTTATATGGGATATCAGCGTATAAAGAGATTGGCCTCTATAAGACATCAACATTTATAAGTTTTATATACATGATAAAATCAAACAAAGATTGACTTCACTTCTATTAGAGATTAGAGCACAGTCAAATGCTTTCGTCCAATCATATGATTGTATTGTGGTCACGTGGAGTACATTTATATCCCGATAGATGTACGGTTGTCTGGTTGCGTTCGGGTATCATGCTCATAAAACTGGTTCACAGACTTCCATCAAAACAACAAACAATGTCAACTGATTGTTTTATTTATGTGGATAATACACAATTAAACACTTATTACATTGACAAATGATCTGCTGTGTTCCCTTTCCGAAAGGAAAAAGTCGCTTCCGTCGATGGGGGTCTTCTATGTTAAGGAGCTTGATATTCCTAAAAGAAGAATAAAATCATGTTACTAAGTAAAGCATGTAATGTGAGGTCAATTGGGAATTTACAAGTGTATTTCATTTATATCACGAGTAAGTGAAACAACGACAAGCATCAAACCATGTTACCAATGTTTTATATATTTTCAACCACGATATTAAAAATAATATTCAGACCTTATATAGAACGACATAAAAAATGAGAAGAAAGTGATATTAAAGTACCTTATTTGGGTGTTAGAGGATGGAGGCTGCATTGTCGTCTTAATGAAACCCCTGAATCGTCACACAGCGTCCGAGCTATGTCCAGTACGACGTACATTCTTTCCCACAGACAGTTCGAGTATAATTTCGTTGCTGCAGTTACCTGAAATAATTCATATGCAATATAGACGGGATGCACAATAGCATATGCAACAAAAGATATTACAACTCGCATATTGTCATTGATAAATACAGTTCAACAAACAAACAAAACTATTTGAAATACAAAAAAAACAATAACTTTTATTTAATAAACCTATTTAATGAAATTTACTTTGAATTTTAAAAATATACACTTTAAATAGTAAGGAGTAAAAAAGTAAAGTTACCTTTCCTGAATGAATAGTGTACTTGTCCTTGGATTGTCCATGATGAAGCCATTGTGTGAACTGATTCATTCTAAAAACCACTCAGTCTTTATAGGCAATGAAATGTATTACTGCTCAATGTTGCTGAATAAAAACGTGCTTAAATCATGCATGTTCGTGATTCAAGCACGACGCCTATGCTGTAGCACGACTCGTACGCTTTATATAAAATGTACGCCTCATGCACCTCGGACAATTTAAGAAATTCAGTGCTCACAGTGCTGATGATGACGTCAATGATCCTAACATTTGCATATGAAAATGAGAAATGTCAATGTGTTTCATGTTGTGTTCGAGAGAATGTTTCCCAAATTTGTTGACAATTCATTTGAAATATATTCATTTTAAGACATTTTCTTGACGACTCAAGCATTTGACTGTGCTCTAAGATAGATAGAGAACTCGCAGCAGTACATTATCGGGATATAAATGTACGGGTTTGAGAGGGTTAGGCTCGGCTAACGCCTCGCCCAACCCTCTCAAACCCGTACATTTATATCCCGATAATGTACTGCTACTCGTCCTCTATCTATTACTTAGCAACGAAAAGAGACCCACGTTGGTAAGACTCGTTAAGAAAACGTCATATGTATATGAGATGCCCTCAGTTGAGGATTGATAAGAGATGACATCTTAAAGAAATGTGTACAGCGTTTATAAGGTCGACATCCACGATTAAATAGGATTTGTATAAACGGGAAATGTTAAAAACATGCAATAACTCACTGACTGACATTGCAGGAAATTAATGAAGCATGCCATGCTTTAAGTATAAGATCGACACCAATGCAAGAAACCAATTAGAACAAATAGGCATATTTCACATGTGCGGTTCCTTATTGGTTGAAATTGCAGGAAAATAATGGAGAATGTCATATAATGTTTCAGGTTTAGCTACATTGTTGACGAGCTACATCATGAACCTTCTGAAGCAGTTCCTGGAAAAAATGGTCGCTCCTGCTGAGGACTGTACCTTGGCTTTCTCTCTTCTGTTCCCTCACTACAACTTTGGTCAGTCGATGGTGAACATTTTCACCAACTACTTCAATCAAGCAAACTGCGTCAGAGATTTAGCAGGAAACTGCAGAGGTGTGTAAACAAAAAAGTCGACATTGATATTTTGAATAAACCTGTTGAGTATTTTTTTTCATTTTGTCAGTTTGAAAGAAAACGAATTCGACAAATTAAGAAATAATAAAATCGTTCTTGATAAAAAAAATATTTTCCTTTTATGACACTTATTGTTCAATGTATCAGCGCTGGCATTATCATGTAGTTGGTCATCCATAAAAGTTTGTAAATATACCCTGGTAGGACGTAGTTTGGGGTTATAGCGCTCCCAAAGTAATTCGAAACTTATTTCATACGAAAAATTTGTATGGGAAAGTTACCTATGTGGTGTTTTTTTCTTTAAAGAATGTCCATTGAAATTTTCGTTATTCAATAACATTATTGGCTGCGAATTCCTTTTCCAAATTAATGCTGTATGGCGAAATAAAGGCTGGGTATGTTAGGTATGCTCATTTTCCGGTATAATCTTGTTCTACAGTTTATAAATTGCTTCTATTTCTTTATCTTTCATGGCAGTTATCTGTAGGCGTGGACACTGCATCCGATTTGTTGACAACTACTTGGCATGGGATTCGCCAGGTATTGGGCGTCACCTCTTCTTGATGCTTATCCAGTCTGCAGTCTGCTTGCTAATCACTCTGGCCATTGAGTATCATCTGCCTCAGCGCATCTGGTACCTCCTGTGTACCAGAGATGATACCTCCCAGTACACCAGGGGTGAAGAGGAACAGGCTGATGTAGCGAATGAGAGGGAAAGAGTTGATGCTCTTGATATAGGCGCAGATACATCAGACGCTCTCGTCTTGAAGAAGCTGTACAAACGTTACGGGAACTTTGTAGCTGTGGACCACCTTAACGTAGGGATACCGGAGAAAGAGTGCTTCGGTCTTCTAGGTCAAAACGGTGCTGGAAAAACGACTACCTTTAAGATGCTGACTGGAGATGTGATGGTGACAGGTGGTAATGCTCATCTTTGGTCATACGATGTCAAGAACAACATTCAGAAGGTTAGTAGATCCCATCTAGAAAAGGACCTTTATTTTCATAGATTTATTATTTCCTGTGAAGTGATTCTAAAAGTTATTTGTGCTGGATGCAAGGATCCCATTCAACAATTTGTATATCAACTGATTGGCACCAGTACTTAACTGCTGCTGGTATTGGGTTATGTCTTCCACTTTGATATCAGTTGACTCACACCAGTACTTTAGACACAACCGATGTAGAGAACATGTATTATAATTACTGCTCCTAGTTTGATATTTTGTATATCAGTTGTTTAAACATAATTGTTTGACCACTACAGATGCAGGAGAACATGGGCTACTGTCCGCAGTTCGACGCCCTCATTGACCAGATGACTGGACGCGAGACTCTGGCCATGTACGCCAGACTGAAAGGGATCCCTGAGAGCGCCATCAAAGACGTATGTAAACATCTGCTGGACATCATGATGCTCAGAGAATACGCAGATAAACCAACCTCGGACTACAGGTGAGGCACCGCAGTTTGTCTTTTTCTTTATGGCATTAAATAGCTAAAATCACTAATTGAACTATAATATCTGAATAATGATAAGCCAACCTCGGGCAGGTGGGGTATTTGGAAAATGATATCTGAAGGATAAATTACTGAGATAAGACATTATCGGATTAAATTTCAAATTATTTTAATCACTTCAAAATATTCTACACAGAATTGTTTTTAAGGCATGTTTGTATCTCCCGCCGAGCGTTTAATGTTCGACAGGAGATAAAGTATTCTACAGAATACGACCGTACGAATAATCCATGACATTTTCACTGGAATTATATCATTTTTGTGCATATGTGAGTGTAATGGCATATCAATGAATGTCACTATATAATGTTTCTATTGGTATCTTATTTCTTATTACATACCATGTGGCCTCTATTTGTTTCTGTAAAGTGAAGCGGGGGATGATAATACCACATTTGTGACACTTGGTTGTTTTATTTGATTTAGTATTTTAAAGAGCAAACTGGATTGAATTTTCATGAATTCTTTTACGAACTTGACAAGTATCATTTACAATAACTTAAAATAGTTCGGTGACCATTAAAATGAAACAGAAAGAAACAACACTCAACAAATTCCATGTTGCCAGATATGATTTACATTATTCTACATGTATGTTTATGTAGGTTATACATGCAATACAATTAAATTATCCAGTGATACACAAACTCTTCGTTGTGAATCCTAAGTTGGCTTGTAGCTTTTTGGAAATTGAACTTTGGAAGATTTAGGATAGAAACGAGTGTCTTACCAACCCTCGAGGGTTATTATGTTGTGTTTAAAAATATGTTACTTCTCTATCATATTCCATGATGAATGGTGTTAGATAAAACTAACATAACTGTCACACAGTGGAGGTAACAAGCGCAAGCTGAGCACTGCTATAGCTCTGGTAGGAGACCCTGCCTTCATCATGCTGGACGAACCATCTACCGGGATGGACCCTAAAGCCAGGAGACAACTCTGGAATGTCCTCTCAAAGGTCAGGGAGTGCAATCGGACACTCCTGCTGACGTCACACAGGTCAGTGATGAACAATGCTAATAGCTTCACTGATGTATGCAAAGATATTACAATTTTATAAACTCATTTCGATTACAATATTTAAGTTTTGAGAATTATGAGTAGTAAACATCTTAGTGAGAGACATGAAGTATTTACAAACCAAGCATTTTGAACTATTGTCCCCTTTGAACTTACCTATTGTAATTACAGTACAAATACGTTTAAATTGTAGGAGATGTGAATGAATACATTCTGCATTGCAGCATGGATGAATGTGACGCATTATGCACAAGACTGGCCATCATGGTGAATGGTCGCTTCAGATGTCTGGGCACCCCTCAGCACCTCAAGAGCACATTCGGCCAGGGCTACACTCTGATCGCCAGGATGGCAACTGTAGCAGCCAGTTCGGACAGTCCTGGAGAAACAGCTCCAGCCTCCTCAGAACCTCTCATCCAGTTCATCCAGACCACTTTTCCACAAAGCCTCGTCTTCGATGACCACCAGGGTTATGCCCATTTTCAGGTGCCGGACAGGACGGTCAGTCTGGCCCAGATATTCACGGTCATGGAGCAAACCAAGGTTAAGTTCTCCGTTGAGGATTATTCTGTACACCAAACAACTCTGGAACAAATCTTCCTCACATTTGCTCGAGATCAGATTCCACCAAAGGAGGACAAGCGTGGCGTCTGCAAGAGGATATGCTGTTGTTGTTGTAAAACTGACCAGAATGATTAGTCTGATAATTGAAAGTTCTCGGCTGAAGAAAGAAGGGTCATGCGAGAGTGTTATATGTACGTGTTTACCTTTGGAAATGCAAAATGGGGATGATGAGTGTAGTTTCGTCAAGTGATTGCAGTTGTTGTATTTATTGTTGTTGTTGCTGCTGCTGTTGTTGGTGTCTTCATTGAGTATTGTTAATATTATAGATATACAAAGTATGACTTTATAGTGAGCGTGTTTATGTGTTATGTCTTTAAAGATATATCAACATATTACCGGTGATATGTGTATTTTGTATCGCTTTTGTAAATCTGAAGGCGAACGTTTTACACATTTATTGGATAGCATAGTTACGTATGCTAAATAAGTATCTCAATCTGGAATGATCTCAGTTAAAAATATAATAGAAAATACGACACGTGCAGTTGATTTATTTATGAAGTACTTAACTACATCATTCTTTGGATACTGTGTTTCTTTCGGGAGACATATTGTTTGGGTGCTCGTTTTTCTGCCAGTTAATCATTTCTCTGGTTCTCCTTTCGGTAACATAATTGTTGTTGTATTTAAAACTGAATATGTATGATAACAGGTTTTAAAACGTTTTTGTTATGAAAAACGCCAAAATAATTAAAATGAAAAAAATACCTATTGATCACAATTGAACGATGTTGTAAAATCTATTTTATATAACTTAATATGATTAAGTTCTCTCTAAAAAGCAATATATGTATATGTTTGCCATTATTTTATTTATCATTCTATTCCTAAAGAGCTAACTCACGTCATATTTTCCAAAAAAACAACACTCTTACAATTTCCTGGTTTCTCCATGTGAGTATTTCCATGCAATCAAACATTATTTACAATGCTAAACTGGCTTCTTTTAAACGAGAAAGCTCAAATTGCCAGTGTATGGGTGTCCTGAACGTTAAATGCTCGGGGAAGCAATGGTGGTAGACTAATGTAAACACTAGTAGTACATTCAAAAGATGAGCCATCAACAATGGAAAAACAAGTTATTTGTGTCGAAATCAGATTTAATGTAGTTACATACCGGGTGCCATTATGCACCCTTCATCAAACCCCTCCATCAGTGTGATGAAGGATGCCGAAAGGCATTCAAAACGTAACTATGTTAAACTTTAACTGGACACAAAAACGTCTTTGTTTTCCATTATTCCCCTTTGTGTATTGTTTTGAAGGATGTTTGGGCACCTCGCACATATGAAATTCTTCTTTGTCATTACGAGAGCAGAGTGAATGCTCAATTTGAAAGAACGTGGTTGATAACACAACTTTGATTGCAGTCAATCAGGAAGTTGATCGGTGACATAAGAATTGTAACAGAGGTTGCGTGGGAAGATCTGACTCGGATAATCTCTTTAGGGAGAGAATGTACTTTTGTACTTTGAAAATGGTTTATATCATTGAAATTAACTTGACTTGTCTCTTTCCAAGACAACAATATACATCCCTGTATTTAGTGTCACAATAAGATGAGACGTTATGTTCCCTCCTTGATGATTTCTAAGAATATACTGGTTCATGACATGCCCGAGAGGATATTTAGAAAATATAATAGAAATAGAAAATAAAATTTAAAAATAGAAAATATATATATATCTATATATAGCTACATCCCGAATGTTTGTTCACCTATGTCTGTATCCAAATGAAAATTACATCCAACTGTGATATCGTTTGGACTTCAATTACAATGACAGTGTCCAGACGTACAGTAATCACTATCAAACGTGTCATGTGATCCCAAAGATGGAATAGTTCAAAGGGTTAAATCTAGTTTCCTTTAAACTTTTAGAATACAAATCATCACAAGTACATGTGATGAGTATTCGAGAAAATTTATGAGTTTTTGATGAATTTGTCGAAATATACACAATTATGAACATAGTTTCGGGTGCGGCTTTAGGTTTTGCTTTATCAGTACCGCGTGTGGTCTTAACAAGGATCCGTCCTTAATTTATACAACACATAAGTTGCACTCCAGGATCTGCTCTGGTCCCTGAGGTAACCTCCCACAACCCAGACGTCCACAACCCTGACATGTTAATGTCTCAAATACATAATGTTCAGTATCACTGGCCAAAGTTAACTATATTGTGCTCAAAACATCTATCCCCATCTCGTTAATCTATCGATTAGGTACTGTATCAGTGGGTAAAACTATGTTGCAAAACACCTGACCATTTTGACCATTGGGGCGTCTGGTTATGGGGATAATCCAATTAAACACTCATACACCAACCACAGTGATCCTGGAGTTGATATTCTTATGATCTTTATTAAATTCTCCTTTGAATTTTCATAAGGAAAAGATGGAAAGAAAAATAAATCATGGATGAAAAGTACTAAAGCGAGTTATAAAATACTCGCAGGATCAATCGGCATACTATTGTCAGTGTCTGGCATTAGTGAGAGGTGAGTCCGAGATTTCTAAGGTGATTTTGTGTTTAGATTGTAACATTAACCCCAGCTTACCGGGGAAGCCTTTACACGTGCACAAGTCACACTCAATATGCAATGTAGGATTGTATTCTTCAGGAAAAAAAATGTTTGGCTGTTTTGAGACAAACTGTTCACTGAACTCACAGGCGTTGTATTTATATATTGTTATGATGTTAAGGTATACAAATGTTTGCAGAATTATTTCTTTTACATTTTATATGCTTTTTGAAATCCATTGTGCTTTCCTATACACCACCTTGGTTTATATATATATGTGTGTATGTATTAAGGTGTCTTTTACATTACAATTATTTTCCCATATATCCATTATAAAAGTAAATTTTGTCCAAATAATTACATTTGAATAAAATCTGCATCTAGTCAAAATGTTGAGTTATATATTGAAGCACATTTGCCTAAGGTCAACATCGGTATGAGCATAATTTGACTTTAAAATATCAAAGTATTGAAAATAGCAGTATGATCCAACCTGATTAACATGATTTTATAATAAACTTCCTGCGCCATTGTCATGCATGTCAAAGATATGAATTATCTGAAGAATATTTCCACAGGATGCACAAATCAATTATCAATGACATATGACTGACCAATCAAACGTAAGTTCAAATGTTGGGAAAATGTTCCTATGCCGAGGTCACGGAAAAGTGGTCTCATCAGAAGGTTGGGATATACGTGCTAAACAAATTATCAAGGGCGTATCCCTGACAAATCACACGTTATGGTCAAATTTTCGAAAAAATGCTTTCAGAGCAAAGGTCATGGTCAAAAGTTTAAAAATCGTGATATAAGTCACATCACAAGGAATGCACGTATCAAGTATCCAAAATCTAGTAGACAGACAAATCAAAAGTTAAGACAATACTTTATTAGTTATATTAGTAAGGTTTGACCACACTGTGGCTACTGGTACCACACCCTAGAAATACTCCGTCGAAATTCACAAAAATCAAAAAGTCTTAACAGATGTGAATTATACATTTTAGAATTACTTACCATCTGGCTGCAACTACAACTGACTAAACAACCGTATGTAATGTATAAGCCTGACGAACTACAGTGCCAATTAAATTTAAATGTATATAGCAATATTATATTGAGGGTTAACTTTGGTTAAATGGTCATTTGTCTATCAGAAGTTGCGTTCAAAGGTACAATTTATTTTGTATTTTGTACAACACTCACTTCCGACTGATACAATAACAGCAATTCGTTAGCATATGAACAATTTATAAAATGAAAGTATGTGCCATCAAAAAAGTCGGACTTGAAAACGACGGGTTCACATGCAATTACCGCAGACCATTCACACGCTACATCTTGTGAAGATAATTTGTGATCTACATTTACAAAGCTTGAGAACGAGTCATAAACAGAGATGACATGGACACCAAAATCCACAAATGCAAATTAGTCGCAAACCCCCAGTGTTGACTTTGGTTTCCACTCTCATCAGTTATGGCATCGATGTGTGGATTTATTACTGAACGCCATACTAGACATATTTAACAAAAACGTTACTTAACCCCAAACGTGTCATTATTCATCATTCATTCGGAACAAAAACGCAAATGCAAAAATATCTGACGTGTATATTCATGTTTTATTTACAGCACTAATGTATTGAGCACTATACACAGTAGACACCAAGCATGTAGCAACCAATCGTCAATCAGGGGAAATAAATAAGCACTATTTGTTAATTCAAAATGAACAAAATATACACGATTGGGAGCAGCATTTCACATTTGTAAACATCGTTACACATCAGAATCAGAATTTAAATGTAAAATTCGTTCAGCTCTTCACAATTGTCAATGAACAACACGTACAAATATCAAAAACACAAATAATTGTCATTTGAGAATCTCAAAATATTGTCAGCTCTACAAAAAAGATGGGTCAAAACAATTGTTGACCTCCAAGTTAGATAAGTTCCTGTATAATCACACAGAAGAAGCACTGGATGTGACATCAATCTCTTCCTCCTCCTCAAGGACAGGGCTATTGCTACGTTCTGATGATGTTTCTGACTTGCACACCACAGAGCACGACACGACAGGGGCCAGAGAAGAAAACGGACCTGGCTTGGGCGTGTAGGGTGTTGGCAGAGCTGACGTCGGAAGATAAGTCGTCTCGGGAATCTTCATAGAGTTCATGGGGAAATCAAAGAACCTCTGGAAGGTTGGAGAGACCCCTGGTGAGAAGAGCGGGGATGAAGGAAGCATACCGGTAACTTCCGGATAGCGGTGCATCATGGGATACATGGCTGGTGGCGAGACGAGAGGGGAACATCCAAAGAGGTAAGGGTAGGCCATGGGGTATCCATAGCTGTAGGGTGATCTCGCTGGTGTGGGTGGACTGGTCTTGGAAGGAGGGGATAGTTTCTGTGGAGAGGGCGAGGCGGAGACGAATCCCGAGTCACGTCTTGATGATGTAGATGGGACTGGTTTTGTCTTGGTGCGACGTCTTCGGGATCGACGGTTTTGGAACCATACCTGTAATCACAAAAGTAAAATATATGAAAAATATGAACATTTGCAGAGAATGATAGTATACACAAAGCACAGTGTAATAGTATATATACATACTACATATAATACAAGATAGTTATTAAATCATCAACGATTGTATTTATCACTATCACTATAATTGAAAATCAACGGCGGTAAGTCGAATGATCGAACTATTCCATTGTTACCTTATTCCGTTTATATAACAAGTACACATTAAAACAAACATCTCAAAAAAAGGACGGTGCCACCCACCTGTATTCTGGCCTCTGTCACCCCGGCCTCCTGTGCTAGCTGCTCCCTCAAGTTGATGTCAGGGTAGGGGTTCTCACTGAACACAGCCTCCAGCCGGTCGAGGGCAGCGTCACTGAAGATAGTCCGACTACGACGTTGACGACTGCGAGGAAGTGGGGAGGGGCTGTCTGTGTTCTTGTTGGTATCGGTGCCTGCAGGGAAACATATTTATTAGTATATTTTATAAACAAAATTAGCTCCTAAATTGTCGTCTCAAGTTTCATTTCAAGGTAGACTGTATCTACTTAAGGAATTGTTCACGCAATATCAGCATTTTAGTTAGAAACAGCTATTGAATTTTTCATTTCATAATTTTTATGTTTCAGAATTAACAGAAGTTACTGACTAATACGGCAAGGTGTAATGCTTGGTTAAGGATCAATATCATCTCAATAAACAAAATGCCATGTAATGTAAGTCCGTGATGAAACTAAGGACTAAATCTGTCAAAATCTCAACTATGTATGCATGTTCTGGTAAGCCGTGTTGTTAATAGGCATAATAGTTTTGAAATAAAACCTGTAAAAACTTACCCCGAGAGCCTCCAAGTATAGACGCAACTGAGAATGCCATGGTACAATGTATATCCAAATATCGCTACTGTGCACGAACTGAAGTCAAGAGATGATATGTCAGTCCAACTCCACCCACCTGTTTATATACCCTGGGTAGGAAACCAGTCAGGGTTGACCCACTGAGCAGAGTGATTGTAAAGCCGATTAAAAGAGAGGACAAATTGGAGTGTTTTGATAGTCAATTCTAAATCCTTTTGAAATTCACCGATAGAAGCACGTGGATCACGCTCTTCGCGAATAACGTGTCACCCTGTATCTTAATCAGAGGAATTTTCAGGCTTGTTTATACTGCTATCACAACATGATCATGAATTGGTTATTGTTATGAAAACACATCATACTATCACACTTTACACGTTGTTACTAGAAATTGATCATAAGAACGTGATTTAAAGTTGGCTTCCATGGTATTTTCATTGAAGATGCCGCTTTTGAAAGTTTAAATTGTTTGACACCAATACCTCAGTCGATATTATTGATCGTTTTAATTGGTATTGGTGATAATCAATTAACTGTCCTTGTGGGCCTGTACGTTACACGTGCGCGGTAGTAATAACACATATCTTAAAGTAAATGTTTTTCATTTAATAATTATATATTATATTATAATTATATCATGTACAATAATTACCCTTAAAATACAACCACTAAATAAAATGTTTACAATATATATTGTAAATCAAATTACATAAACAATTCTATTTTGAAAAATGATGAGACGGAAATTCAAAATTAAGATCAATTGTTTTTAATAGAATTATGAATGTGAGCAAAATAAGAAGGGGAAATTATTTTTTAACTGTTTAATCTTAATATACTGATATGGTTATTTGGTGTTATAGAGGTGAAAAGAACTTTATTTGCTATTGTGAAGTCGGGACACATATAACCAATTCAAAATCATCTCTTACATGAACATCAAATGTATATTTAATTCAAAACACAATGACTGTGACTTTTGCGAAATCATGTCGAACTTGATTCAAAATATTTTCAAATCATTGTCTGTGGTTGTGAACCCTTTATTTTGAAGGTTGTTCAACACATTAAACATATATTTTCTTTTCTTTCCTTTGAGATAAGATAAACTCAGTTTATTATTTATATTTCTAGAAGTGTTACAACGGAATTCAATAATCATTATCACATTGAAGTGACATGTGATTCCAAATACAACATTAATGTCATGTAAAACATCACCTAGTTATAAGTAATTACATAAACTACGCTGATAAATTGCAAGCAGTTGTTATACGTTGTTATTCTATCTTATCTATCACTGCGAGTTAAAGGTAACAAATGAAATATGCTCAAATAACAAAAGACTTGTTACAAGTAAAGAATTAAAGCCATCAGTACACGTTACCAGGTGTAAGACGACTGCTCCTGTAGTCAACCTGTTGACATAACTTGTTTGTTCAGAGACAATGGACTAATCGTATTATCACACGCTCTCATCACTGACATAACTACTGCTAATAGTTGTTCAGTACATCTAATGAAAGAAGTAAATTGTTTATGTGACGTGAAGAATTCCTTCTTTCATTTGAAATTGATTTTTTGCTTGTTGGAAATATTTTAACCATAATGATATATTCTCTGAAATCAGAGAATTATTCAGAAAGCAATGTTCAAGTTGAAAATTATAAACAGGAACCTCTGAGATCTCTGTAGTTTATTATATTAAGCTTACTAGACTTGATTTCACTCATAATTGAAATGGACTGCAAAATGCTGATCCCGAATGTAAATTCCCCTCAGATGCATTGAAAGTGGTAAATTCTAAACTTGTGAACAGAGAACTAACATTGTTGACTTGCTATTGTACACATATGATAGACTTGACTTTTATATAATCGTCTGGATGACAGATTGATTATGATTAATTGGTTTAAACAATATTTATTTCAAAAATAAGTGAAAGGGATTGGTAAACAGGCTTGCAGCCTATCTTAATACCTCTCCCATACATGGTGTTACATTCATCATCACTGACACAAACAATCTTATTTTCTTAACAGACTTTGTAATAAGCAATAATAAATTAGTTAGCAAATCGTTTTGTGAGGGTAAAATATAGTAATGTACAGATTCAACAATTTTTTTATTTATATCGTCAGAAATAGAATAATTTCCAAATAAAACAGTTTGAATGTCATAACCATTGACGTAAAAGAAACAGTTTGATCGAAATTGGGCATACTTTTGACAAATGAATAGAAAGTGAATTGAATCTTCGTAATGATGACCACAAGGGCAACTTGACATATTTTGTTAAAAACGATCAAATTTATGTGCGTTAAGGTCGCTGCAGCCAAGTAGTAATTTACAGTGAATAATTTGATTGTATCTTGTTCCAAAGTTTTTGAAGATGTGATGCACATTACACGATACATTTCGGTCAAAGTGTGTTTTGAACGATGCAACGGAGTCAATGTTTCTTACTTCATCATTGAGTATATTCCATTCTAACACAGAAGATGGTAAAAATGATCTCTTATATGATTCTGTGCGGCAAAGAGGTACTTGTAGAATGTTAGATGATCTGGATTCATACATGGATACAGAGGATAAATTTAATGGAATTAAATTATGATTAATTGCTTGATGTAATAACTTTTTGGGAAACTAATCGCCACAAAAGGACGAATGATGTAATACATGTATGTGTGTAGACTGTAATGTAAGAATGTATTTTACCTGAAATCTGTGTTATGAAAGATAATAATCAGTATTAATTAGTCGTTCCAAAATAATGTTATCGTTTGATAATGGTATGTTGCTTCTGTTATTTCATTATATGCTGTTTTGCATTTGGTTTAAATATGACTTTATTTAAGAAGAATAACTTGGCTACTTACGCGAGCAAGACTTTTCTTTTATGAATACCTCACCGGTGCAAAATAATGCAATAGTGTATACGTTCAACTCTTATCTATTATCTATAAATCTGTGCGTTATGGTTTAAACATATTTATTTCACAAAAAAGTGGATTGGTAAACAAGCTGCAATAGCTTATCTGAATACCGCTCCAGAATACAAAAAAGCATATCATGGTGAATTTACAATACATAATACATTTACAAAAGCCAACAACAATACAAGTAATAATGAATTCATAATACTTAATCATATTACAATATTTGTTAAGAAAACTTTTAGAAGATGCCATCAACGTTCATCATTTAATACCAGATATATAATCTAAGTAAATTAGTTTTTAAATCTGTCTGTTAAATTTATAAAAGAGTGTATTGAAATTAAAAGTTCTTTATTTACAGTAGAGGAACAATTTGGATTTCCAAATAAAACCGATTTCAAATCCAATCCTTTGTTGTAGAATAACATATATATTTCCCCTTATATTGCTGTAAAGAGAACATGAAGAGAAACATTGAATTGAATTTTCATAAATATAGCCACAAGAACTAACTGGTGTTTGAGAAATAAATCTTTCATATGGTTTAAACATATTTATTTCCAAGAACGTAAACAAGCCAAAGCTTATGTGAATACCGCTCCGGGATACAAAGAGTTATAAACATGACATGATGGATATACAATTTCAATAAAATGTTTGAAAGAAAAGAACATCTTTCATATTTGTGTGCGTTAAGGTCACTACATTCACGTCTGAGGCGAGTGTGAATTATTTGGGATAGTCTGTCTCCATAGTTCAAGTCAAAATGACTGTACGAGTCGAAATCTTTGAGAATAGCAGTTTTGAAACTTAATAGAGTTGGTGATTCTCTGTGTTCAGTTGGTAAAGAGTACGTTATGTTAGTTATACCCTTCTCGTATGGGAGCGGCATTTAAATTAGCCCATGGCTTATTTACTAATCCCACCAATTACACACTTTAAATAAATGTGTTTAAAACACATAAATACATATAAATCAAAATCTCTTAGAAACTGCTTAACATGAATGTCAAGAATGACCCTGGTTGATTTGCTGCACGAATGTACATGTATATTAAAAAATTTATGATGAAATTATCCTGTTAAAATGTATTCGTTGGGGATGAGACGTTTATAAAGGGGAAACCCTGTTTGTCCATATAAATAATGTTTGATGTGTATTTATTGACTTTCAGACGCTTTTGTCTGTAATATCCGACAAAATCGACTACTGTTTTTCAGATCAACATAATTATTTGTCACATTTGGGTATTGTACTGTGTTGTGCCCCTGGGCAAGGCACCTCATCCACATTGCACTCAGTCCACCCAGCTGTTAAAATGGGTACCTGAACAAGGGAGGTACGGACCTATATGGTCGCGCGGAGCGCTTAGTAGCGGCACCGAAAGTACAGTTCCTTCAGGGTAATAATTGTACCGCCATTGAGCAGTGCTTGCACTGGATATTAGGCGTTAAAATGTATATTATTTATTATTATTATTAACAAATTTGAAATCCGCTAATTGTATTGACATAATGTTGCTAAACATCTCTATGAACAATTCCTGGAATCTTGAGCCTTACACTATCCCAATGCACAGAGATTCCCACGTAACTTCTGTTACGTTTTACTAGCGGGCTATGAGTTTCTCACTGAAAGCAACATCCCATAACTTGCTGTGGAATATTGCAATACGGATACCTTTCATATTTCTAACCAAGTGAAAATCCTCTAATATCTCCGTCTGACTTCTGTCTTGTAAGAACTATGTGCGTATCGCACGGGTGAAGGAATTCCAGTCTTCTTAAGGGATACAGGGACAATTTGAAACAACGTCGCTAATTCACAACCACTAATTATAAGGATTCTATATTTCTAGCCAAGAACGAAATCAACTTATAACATAGACTACGTGGTAAGAAATGACTTGCGTAACCTCTCTGGGGGAGGAAGTAGAGTCTTGCAATATTCAGAATGTTGGTGAGATGTTTTACTGTGTATAGACTTAAATTCATACTTACTTAATTTTGAGAGTTTATATGCTCTTCAAGCGTACCTGCCGGCGGTTCAACAAAATGAAGCGCTTCGTAGCGCTCATTGATCGCTCAATGTAGCGCTCAATGAGCGCTTCTTCTCTCTTGAACAACACAGTGCAAATTCCTCGAAGTTTGCTCGCCTTGCTACGTAGCGCTTCATTGAGCAATCGCGTTCAAGAGAGGTTTGAAAGTAATCGCTAATTGAGCGATTACTTTGAAACCTCTCTTGAACACGGCCCTGATTTCTCATTATCCCATCGGTACGCCCTCCCCTGTCTGCCCGTCCGTTCGTCTGTACATACTCGAAAACCGTTCATGCTATCGTTTCGTAACTTTGCATGTGTTTTACCCACTAACTGAAAGTGTGCCTTTTGATATTTTCAGATTTCTGAAAATTTGTTCATTTTTCGTTTCCACAGAAAGGCGTTGAATATGGAATTAGTGTAGGGATAGCTTCATTTCCGGAACACAGCTCTAAATCCTTAATCATATATTCATGAAACTCTGCATATGTATTACCCACCTACTGAAGTGGTACTTTAACGATATATACAATTATCTGTCAAAGATGTGTTTTACAAATTATGTGGAGCCGGTGGGATATGTCATCTCATGACGACCGTTGTTTTTGTTTCATGTAAAACTCTTGTACAGAATACTATAAATATTGCCTCTTTGAATATTGCATTTAATTGTGACATGTTAACAATGTTGACAATCATAAATATACATTTGGCAGAGTGTTTATGCCAAATAGCTATTTTGTTACCTAAATAATGTGCCCCATGGGAATACTCAAAGAGGTCATTATATGGAATTGGAATTTATTGTAAATCAGTTAGGTGCGATTTGCAGTGGATGCGTCGATGAGATGTCCGCTATAGGGACGGGTACGCCTGTATTAATAAAAGCTTGATGAGCCACAGAGCAAGTGCCTCTATTTTGCTCCAGTGAAAACAGCTTTAAAATGACGAAAATGCAAAGCTGGTTAAAACATTTTAATTCATAAAAATATAATTTGGATTTTCAAACCACTTTGGTGACGTAAAAACCCCTCCCCAATACACTATTAGAACGCTAGGATTAATAACAAGTGTAGAAGCGAGTTGATCACATTCCCCGATAAAACCTTTCGTCAGATGAGTTTGGAACTTGCTGGTATATCAGTGGGTAATGGTTAACATATTTGTGAAACATGATGACAGGAGACAGTTTCAGAGAAACGCGCTAAGTTGACGATCGTACAGCTACTGGACATTGGCAGGTTCCACGGAACCGCAACAAATAAAACTCTATTGATCATGACTGAGCTCCAGGAATCTAGAGGGTATAACTGGGGATATATGCCCAGGACATAATGACATCCCTTTATACCACTATATAAGATACCCACAGCAATGAAACACAGGCGGTCAATGGGACCGACATCGTGTTTTATGAGACAATAGAACCGGCATGCTCGTGACGTCACTTAGAGCGTCGGTTAGAAAAATGACGTCATATTTTTTGTCACTTTGATTGCTCAATGCTGGTGAATGTGATCTACGACGGGAGACATTAATATTTTTAAAAACATAAAATGAACATAAAATCTCCACGGTTTTTATATAAAAGCGAGCAACTGTTTAAAGGCATCTCATTTAAGAAATATAAGACTCGTTGTTGTGTTTTATCGTAGAATAAACCATAGCAGAGAGCATAGAACACTGAGGGCTGCGCCCTTCGTGTTTTATGCTCCCTGCTATGTTTTATTCAACGATAATGCACGCCAACTCGTCTTCTATTTTTGAAATAATAACGGTGGAAGGGATATAAATGGCACCAATGCAAAATATAGTTACAACATTATTATGTATGACCAACTGATCAATATCACATGTTAATTCCCAAACCACAATGTACACAGACGCACTACAGTTTGTTCTAACGAACGTATAATAGACGTATATTCAACAGCAAAGCAATGACACACTGTGTCAGATATATGACAAATAGCGAATTTGTTCATTATAGTGTTGACACTGAAACATCTAAAATCAAAGGGGATAGTTGGTTTTAGTGGTTTTAGAAATGAAAACAAGTAACCACCCATTCATTCATTTGTTCATATATTCATTCATTCATTCATTCATACATCACGGATACATGTTTCTCCATGAAAAGGACACTTTCGGGAATGGTGTCTCTACCAATTGTTTCTCCATGAAAAGGACACTTTCGGGAATGGTGTCTCTACCAATTCTGCAAAGCAGTCGTAAAATCATTGCAACCAACCCATGTACACAGGGATATGGATAATAAAGTTTTGTTGGAAAATAGTACACTTGATTAACGATGTCAGCTCCGAATATTAATAACACCAGGTAACACATACAACAAATACTTTATGTTTTATCATTATGATATAAATATAACTATAAATATTTCATTTACACCTATTTACATATCACATTTTTCTAGAAACATTAATTGATTGCCTTTGCGCGATTTCCCATATTTAATCAGAAACCATAATTAACCCATAACACAGTTGAATGTAGCTTTACTGAAGAGGACTTTCGCATTTGTTTATAGAGAAAAATTATAAGAATAAGAACAACTTAATTGCATTCGAACGTGAGCCACAGGACTTTAACTAAACCAGTTTGAATATGTGTATACTATATATTTTTATATTTCGTAAAACAAAAAGGCACAATTGTTACGTCAAATGTCACTTGCTCATGTACTTATTTGTGTTTACCCATATGGTTGAAAATAAGCGAGTTAATATTTTTGATATGAGCACATGTGCACATATCACGTTTGCCTAGCAACGATTGTTTTACCGCGGCTTCACGTATTTTGCCGTCTGTGACGTCCTAAAGCGATTGTTCGTGACGTCACTGTAGCTAGCTGTTGCAAGAGAAGTGGGCCGGTTTCTGACTATTTTTACGCGAATCAAATGGAATAGAAAGGGTAATAAAGAAATTATTACCCTCGAAAGTGTGTCATATGACTTTCACGGGACTCGTGCAAATTTGTGTATAACCCTCGCTCTCGCTCGGGCAATACACAAATTCACACTCGTTTCGTAAAATTCATATGACACACTTCCTCGGGTAATAATCTCTATATATTTAATGTTTTTTAATGTTTATAATAACACTGGTAAAACGCAACTTGTATACAAGAGTGTTAAAACACGTATGTTTATAATACGTGAAGTATATAACATATTATTACTCAACCGTGGTGAGATCACTCATTAGATAACAATGAGTTGGTTACACACATGTGTGATACCATCGCGTGCTTCCGTAACGTCACAATCGGCGCGTGACGTCATAGTCGTTTGTAGTTGACGTCACAATGTTAGCCGCGCGACTGCAATAACGGGTGACCTATTTGCATGTTTAGTGCACTAAAAACGATTTTATTGCAATTCAGCGCTATTTACATCATTGAGTAATACATAAAATACTAAACTCGGTTCCGTTTGATAACATGTTTATGAAACTCGTGAATGGCATCGGTATTTAACTCGCTTTCGCTCGTTAAAATACCAAACCATCCACTCGTTTAATAAAAATGTTATCAAACGGGACCTCGTTTAGTATTCTATATATAATGAGGATATTTCTATGGCGCATTCTTTTGCGAACAAATGCATATTCAGTGCGCTACTCATAACATTACTGTTGTGTAATCAATACTGGCATAATAATATGTATGGCAATTAAAGGTCAAGTTCGCTTAGCATTCACCAGGTACCCAATTTACTGATGGGTCCACAGAGGCACAATTTGATGTCCCTCGCCTAAGTTGACATTGCATCTTTTAGCCCACACCTCTGTGTGGGTTAGGAACTTGACCCTTTAAAGTTTAAATTATACTAATCAGCTACCATTGGTGGCCTCGTAACACATACACTGACTGTCATCTTTGTGCAGATGAATTAAATTAAGGATGGACAATGCACCAGGCAAAAAAATAACAAAAATGTACAGACGTAGATCAGGTCGATCTATTACACAAGGGATAGCCCAGATTGTGTTTCTTTCGATCCTGCGAGTCGATATGATGTGACTATGATAAGTCATATTGCGTGACCAATAATTACCATATACGAATTCGTAGTATAAATTCGACAAAATGAAAATAATTCTTCAATGTATTTTCACCGGTTATTATCTTGATGTCAAAAGCTATTCGAACAATGTATCATCTTTAGATCATCATGCCTTACAATGCATGAACATGTGCATTATAAGATATACACGAGTATTTGCAGGTATAATTCAACATATATTGAATATATGAGAGCTTAACAACAACAGCATATCCTCTTGCAGACGCCACGCTTGTCCTCCTTTGGTGGAATCTGATCTCGAGCAAATGTGAGGAAGATTTGTTCCAGAGTTGTTTGGTGTACAGAATAATCCTCGACGGAGAACTTAACCTTGGTTTGCTCCATGACCGTGAATATCTGGGCCAGACTGACCGTCCTGTCCGGCACCTGAAAATGGGCATAACCCTGGTGGTCATCGAAGACGAGGCTGTATGGGAAGGTGGTCTGGATGAACTGGATGAGAGGCTGGGAGGAGGCTGGAGCTGTTTCTCCAGGACTGTCCGGACTGGCTGCTACAGTTGCCATCCTTGCGATCAGATCGTAGCCCTGGCCGAATGTGCTCTTGAGGTGCTGAGGGGTGCCCAGACATCTGAAGCGACCATTCACCATGATGGCCAGTCTTGTGCATAATGCGTCACATTCTTCCATGCTGCAATACAGAGTTTCCATAAGTTCAAATTTCACATTTACATTTCAATTATTTTGTATATTTCCCCACAACAATGAATATTGTAATAAGTACGCGTTTATAAACTCTCTTGACATATATTTTCAACACTGACCTGTGTGACGTCAGCAGGAGTGTTCGATTGCACTCCCTGACCTTTGAGAGGACATTCCAGAGTTGTCTCCTGGCTTTAGGGTCCATCCCGGTAGAGGGTTCGTCCAGCATGATGAAGGCAGGGTCTCCCACCAGAGCTATAGCAGTGCTCAGCTTACGCTTGTTACCTCCACTGTGTGACATGAACGTTAACATTATCCATCAAGCAACTATGAAACATGATTTGAAAATGTGACGACAATTTTTAGTTTTAATTTAACGAATAAGGAACGTTATTTTATGCCGACTTTTCATACAGAGAAAGTTATATACGAAATTGAAAGATGAGATTTTTTTAAAAGGGGACATTTTTGGGGAATATATAAACCAAGGTTTTACTTTAAAAGCTTTTGAAAGCTAACGTCTGATTTCAACATGAAAATGTTGATTATTCAGGTATTTTTGTACGGAAACATTTAGTGATTAAGAGTACATGTAGTATATAGCAATGTAATGTTTTTTTCATAAATAAGACAAACTGTGATGTCCCACCTGTAGTCCGAGGTTGGTTTATCTGCATATTCTCTGAGCATCATGATGTCCAGCAGATGTTTACATACGTCTTTGATGGCGCTCTCAGGGATCCCCTTCAGTCTGGCGTACATGGCCAGAGTCTCGCGTCCAGTCATCTGGTCAATGAGGGCGTCGAACTGCGGACAGTAGCCCATGTTCTCCTGCATCTGTAGTGGTCAAACAAATGGGTATAACCATCTGATACACATAGTATTGAACCATGAGCAGTAATTATAACACATGTTCTCTATATATATATGTCAGCCAACAGATCAGCAACGTATTGAATTTGAAGCAGTTTCCCGTGTTCTCTGCAGATGTTGTGGGATATTTCAACCGATTTACAGTGTTTAAATTCGAACAGTAGCCCATTATCTCCTGCATCACACAAGAAATAGTCAAAGTAATGATGTCAATTGACTGACGTGCACAGTCAGCATCTTAAAAGTAGATGTCTTTCCAGCACCGTTCTGACCTAGAAGACCGAAGCACTCCTTTTCTGGTATCCCTACGCTGAGATGGTCCACAGCAACAAAGTTCCCGTAACGTTTGTATAGCTTCTTCAAGACGAGAGCGTCTGACGTTTCGTGACCGATATTGAGGGCATCAACTCTTTGTCTTTCATTTGCAACGTCAGGATGTTCATTTTCAGGAACCGTTGTGACATAGGTTTTCTCCTCATTGGGACGGAGGAGGTACCAGATGCGCTGAGGCAGATGGTACTCAATGGCCAGAGTGAGTAACAAGCAAACTGCACACTGGATCAGCATGAAGACGACGTGGCGCAATATACCAGGAGTCTCCCATGCCAGGTAGTCCTCCACGAAGGACAAACAGAAGAAACTGTTGCAGGTGTCTAAAACAATGTCAATCAATGAATCAATGTTTGAAAATGTACACTATCTTACATTTATATCTGCTGCTCCATGCATTCAGCATTAGTTTACATGCTTTCATATTAGCTTATGCTTAACGGAACTGATGATTTACTTCATATGATTTCATCCATATCTTATACTTAACGAGTTACTGTTGTCTTTCACGTCACATGATTCAGGCTTTATAAATTCCAGATGTTGGAAGATAAATAGTTCTAATCGTGTTCTATCAAAATGTTTATTTGGAAGCATTGGTAAGTGTCAAACCCACCCTTGGCTTCAAGATAGGTGAAATTTAAGTTAAATATTATAAAGTGTAGTTTGTGAGTAAGACTAGGGGAGAGGTGTGTATGGAGAATCCTCCTACCTCTACAGCATGTTCCTGACGGCTGTATGACACAAGAAACGAGGTAGTCCTGCTTGGTGCATGTTGCTAGGTTGATGTAGTTGGAGTATATGTTCAAGATTGACTTCCCAAAGTTGTAATGAGGGAAGAGAATAGTGAACGCCCAATCACATGCTTTTGCTTCTGCTTCTACCATCTTTCCGACTGATGTCAGGGTATATGACGTCAACAGAGTCGCCAAACCTAGGGAAGACATATATTCTAGTCAATACTTTTTAACGGTATCATATCAATCCGTGCATAGACTGATGCTAATTATGATATTTTAGAATCATAATTGTTCTTTAGAGAAACGCCCAATGATAATTGTCACTGGATGTCAATTTAAATTTAAAATCTGCCAAATTTATATACATTTTCAATTAATTTTTTGTTAAAGGTTTCGGGTGATGTTGAAGGATACAATTCGAATACGCAAACGCAAGTCTACCTGTGACGATGTTGAATATGATGGTGACGACAACACCTGTAGCGGGAGACTTGAACAAGAACTGCAGGAGATACATGTAGGGAAGAACCGCCAGTCCATAAACAACCAGCAGGAGAAACACCAGCCCGAGTCGTCCCTCCTCCACATAGGCTGGAGACTGGAAGGCTGCAAACACCACGAGCAGCAACAAGCTGGGGATCATGAAGTTGATGTAGTCCCAGACGAAGTTGGCAATCCAGAAGACGAAGGGTCCGACTCCACTGACGGTCTGAAGATGTTTGGCGCCGACCTGGCGTTCCTTGACCAGGAAGTAGATGAATGAGGAGGTCAGAAAAGCCATCCCAAAGAGCATACAGAAAGCCACAGAAAAGCCAAGGAGTGCCCCTATACTTCCAGAAACCGAAGATTCTTCTGTAGCGTTGTAAGGAAGAGGGTGGTTGATTGTTGTAAGTGAGTAGTCTGATGATGTGAAATACTGTAACAAGGAGTTCATGATGAAAGACAAGGATATCGGTTGGCTGTGGTATGGCTGTCCATTGTAAAATCCAGTAATGCTTTCCTCCGTCTGAAAACGTGCACCAATAATCATTTTCTTATTGTATACTCCTTTACCGAGGGAATCTCCTCGAGACAGGTAGTACTTGCTGATGTTCTGCTGAGCTATATCTTGAGGGGTGTTAGGGGTTCCGGAGAACTGAGACTTGTACGAAGTCACAAACGAGGAACTGTCGTTCTTGACAGATACGTAGGATCCTCTGAAGGGTGAGAGGTCCAATGTAAGGGCAACTTCCACACTCCGGAGAGGTTCCACCTTGCTGATAGCGAGAGCTGCGAGAGTGAAGAGAACGGGTAGGAGTAATTGGATGATGGCGAGAGTTTTGTTCCTCCAGCTGTGCAGAACCTTCTTGATGAATATTCCTCGGAAACGGGAAAACTGGAGAAGCAATCCAGTTGATTTCTTAAATCCTTGGTTGAATTCTGTAAATGTAACGATGTATTTGTAAACAAATCTTTATCATTAGTCATTGGATACGCATTAGAATGTGTTAGCATTTTTATCCCATTTAATACTTTCGGAATTTAGAAATGTTCGATTTAAATACAATTGTGTGTTTACAAAAAGTGTCATGGTATGTCATAAACTGAACGAAATACATTTGAATCGTTTTCTTAAAAAATGATTGAAAGGAATTGTGACATGCTGACCTAGAATATTGTCTGGATTTGTCTCAACTCTGCCCGGGTCATTGAGAGAAAGCCTTCCCATAGAAAACGCTTCATTGTCAATTCCGTTGTCCATTGTCTCCTCTTCATTTTCAACTCTACAATGAAACAAGATGTGTTTGTTAAACACGGATGCCCCCGGATATACCAAAGTCATGGCAAGGTTAAAGTTTTCTGAAGATGTCCACTGCGGCAAGGTCAAGGTCACAAGGTCAAATATGATGAACTCATCTGAAAGGTCTAATCACAAGGTATACACATGCCAAGTATGAAAGCCCTAGTTCTGAGCAATCCAAAGTCATGGCCAAGGTTAAAGTTTTTGTGGACAAACACATGGACAGACGGACGGACAAACAGACGGACGGACGGACAGGTGAAAAATAACAAACCCCGGAATCTCATTCAACAGGCACGAATATTTTACGACGGTTTATGTTTAGATCAAATCCAATTATGAATGGTAAATGAAATATTGAAATGTTAAATCTGTTTGCTTATTTGCTATTTTTCTTGTGTGAATGTAAACCAAGTATGTTATATCATGAAATAATAAAATGAAAAAAAATTACTTCATAATTGCCAGATTATTTGATGAATTTAAGAAATACTTTGTTGTAAATCTGCTTCACTACGACAAATGAAATCCCTACTTAAGAAAGACCTCCTCCATGGTTGTAGCCGAAGTTCCAAAGCTGGTGATGCCTAGTTCTTTTTCTCGCCCTTCCAACTCTGTGAAGAGTCCAGCAAACTTGGCTGATTGGTCGTTGGGGAGAAGGTACGAGATCTCAGCGTTAATCTCGCTCTCCAACATGGCCGACGGGATGTGTTGTGTGACTACTGACGTCACTGTCGAGACTTGGCATGTAGGCGTCTTCACCATCACCAGATGATAACCCGCACCTGATGGGAGAGAGCATTCTGACTAAATACATGTAATTGAACAGCGTAACTGAGAGAACTTCGTCTCTTTGGTATAAATACTTAATTATTTTGTAAAAGTTCAGTTAGTATGTAAAGAGAGCCAAACTAAATCATTTCATTGTATATTTCATACGCACAGACGAAGTACATAATTATATCTACTAAATCTTTTTGAGCCTACATGTTCATCTGGTATATCTTATATCACTTAAAAAGCCAATGAGTATGTAATGTCTCTGGATAAAATCATATATTTTCATTGCAAATAAATTAAATGAAACCCTAAAGTAATCTTTCATCTTCAACATGCCATTTGAGGAATAATATTCTTATCACGACAATTGTAATTTTTTACAAGCAAAATGTGCACAATTTTGCAAGATCTTCATTAATTTACCTAATCAGTAGCTATAGATAAAATAACTATGTTTCCATTTCTGTAAGTACTGTCAGCCTCTTTCTTTGTTTACAGTGTGCGAGTCCACCTCAAATAGCAAACACGGTCTATCTTTAGACTGGGAAACACCTTTACTCGTGTTGTTTGGCGTTAAAACATTCTGCAGAAAAGTATATGAATATCTTTCAATAAGATAGGTTTTGGAACGAAATTAGTCAAGTTTAGAAACTTATCTATAGCATATTAAAATACCGATTTGGGTAAGTTGTATTTACTAGGTGTACATGCAAATGAAACGTGCATTTTCGGATCCTCGAAATATATCTAGATTGTCATTGTATAAAATTATTTTCATATACTTAGCTTTTGGGCATAATATGCAAGTTGAGTGAGGCCATTTCAACTACAAATCAGCAAAGTCAAATCAATTTTATGACAACGTTGTGTAACTTGGAAAAATTGTTTAATGGCACGCAAATCAATTCCTCAGGCGAGAAGGCTTTTGGTTGCCAAACGAGAGTTAAGTGAATTTATCCATGTTTACTTAGCTTATATTGCCTCTTTTTAAGCATTCTTTTAGAGATCAATCAAAGTGCATCTACAGTTAAATGGAACATTTATTTAGAACTATAACTGACCGTAGAGTTTCTTGAGGAAGTAGGAAGTTCCACAGCACTTGACCACGCCCTCGGCCATGATGGCGATGCGGTCACCCAAGAGGTCAGCCTCGTCCATGAAGTGAGTGGTCAACAGCATTGTTCGTCCCTTCCGGTTCCGCTGCAGGATGTCCCAGGTCTGACGTCGCGCCGCCGGGTCCATACCGGAAGTCGGCTCATCAAGGATCACAATCTGTTAACAATTCACGTTATGTTCACATCTTATAAATATCTATAGCTGATTACAACAAACAAAATTCGGACTGTACTTGTTGCATATCAAAGAACATATTAGGCCATCATAAACTGACAACCAGTCAACACAATGCAATTGTTATATATGCTGTTACCTTTCACGGATAAACACGGTAATATATTGTCAAAGGATGTATGTAAAGTTATATAATTACTGGCGCACAACATTTAGAATGTGAGTCTAGACAACTAAAACAAATTCGAGTCAATGTTCCTTATAGCGTGGAATACATGCAGTGCGATGACCATTGATTGATGTGAAATAAAGTTTGACCAATAGAAACATCAGAATGTTAAAAGAATTTTCTACACGCTCCACGTTGAAAATTGGAATTGAAACGTATGTTTCAAGGCTAAGGTTCCGTTTTCTATAATGTTTAAACATTAAAAGTTTTAATCCTTATCAAAGTTTTGTAAAAGAACATAGAGCCCAAAATATCCTAAAGTTTTAGTTCTCTACAGTTTTATAAAAGTCAAATTTTGTGTATTATTTATTATTTTCAAGTTTATTTCCCTTCTCACAAATTGCCAAGGTAATTGCAAATGAGATACCTTAGATCCAGCAATGAGTGCGATACCAACAGACAGCTTCCTCTTCTGTCCCCCAGAGAGATGCTGTGACTGGGTGTGAGTCTTTAGCATCAACCCGACATCCCTGATAGTGTTCGTTACTTCATTTGCTACATTTCCTTTAAAACCTTTCAGCTGCAAAATTACATTAAAAGCTTTAATATAAATGTCAGAAACAAGCATGTACATACATGCATACTTCTTAAACTAGCGACGTGCAACATGGTCTAAAGGTGTAATTGAATAATACTGACATGCATTTGTTGAAAACCACTTGTATTTAGCTTACATTCGTTGAATAAAACAACGTTAATTATAGGCTAAAGCTCAGAAAACGTTACGATAACAATGGTTATAACTATACCCCGTTTGCACTCCTGATTTCAAACATTTGTTATTGTTGATGGACACACATTTAAATGTACCTAAAGGGTTTCCACCCTGTTGCTAAATGTGACAATATATTTCTGAATCAGTGATTATTCATAAAGATTGACTGCATGGTAGGATATCATTCAACAAAAACATGACGAAATTATATTGTCAAAGATCGCAGAATATGCCCCTTGGCACTAAGACAAGGATGATACACAATTATAATATTTTGTCTCTTCATAAAATATGCACAGACAAATAGCTTACACCACTGCACCTCTAGATGCTCGTTGCCTAAACAATTATCAAATATGATGTGACAAGAGAAAATGTTGTTAACCCTTAGATATAACACTCATGTAAAAAGACTCACACCAGCGAAGAACTCGAGATGTTCCTTGACTGTGAGAGAATCAAAGAGAATGTTGTGTTGAGGACACAGTCCCAGACTCTCTCGTATATTCTGGATGTCCGTGTTGATATCATAACCGTTCACCATCGCAGTTCCTCCTGTAGCTGGGATGAATCCTGCAGCAAGAGGATATACATTGTATATGCGTGAGGAATTGGTCAAACAGTTACCTACATCTTGCTATATATGTATCACTATAGCAGTGCCTTCTGTAGCTGGGATGAATCCTACCACAGGAGGATAGATATGCGAGGTTGGCTATTTGAAAACAGTTAACTACATCGATCTTGGCACATATCATGCTTAACATAGCAGTGCCTTCAGTAGCAGCTGAGATGTAGCACAGAGCAAAATATGAATTACAAATGAGACGCTTGTGTACGTATGTTTGCTAGTTGTAAACCTTCGTGGAATTTGCAGCCTGTTTATAATAGCTAAAATCGTAGATAATATTTCTAAGTTTAATGAATATATCTGGTTAAAAATAGGATTCTTCATATTTGATGTAATTATTTTTAATAACATGGACACGATTGTGTTTCTGGATCCCCTGCCAACATGGACATGGGTGTTGTTATGACTGACCTGTCAACATGGTTATGGTTGTGGTTATGACTGACCTGTCAACATGGACATGGTTGTTGTTATGACTGACCTGTCAACATGGTTATGGTTGTTGTTATGACTGACCTGTCAACATGGACATGGTTGTTGTTATTACTGACCTGTCAACATGGACATGGTTGTGGTTATGACTGACCTGCCAACATGGACATGGTTGTGGTTATGACTGACCTGTCAACATGGACATGGTTGTTGTTATGACTGACCTTGAGTATGGTTATGCTTATGAATGACCTATAAACATGGACATGGTTGTTGTTATGACTGACCTGTCAACATGAACATGGTTGTTGTTATGACTGACCTGCCAACATGGACATGGTTGTGGTTATGACTGACCTGTCAACATGGACATGGTTGTTGTTATGACTGACCTGTCAACATGGACATGGTTGTTGTAATGACTGACCTATCAACATGGACATGGTTGGTGTTATGACTGACCTTGAGTATGGTTATGCTTATGAATGACCTTTAAACATGGACATGGTTGTCGTTATGACTGACCTGTCAACATGAACATGGTTGTTGTTATGACTGACCTGTCAACATGGACATGGTTGTGGTTATGACTGACCTATCAACATGGACATGGTTGTGGTTATGACTGACCTGCCAACATGGACATGGTTGTGGTTATGACTGACCTGCCAACATGGACATGATTGTGGTTATGACTGACCTGTCAACATGGACATGGTTGTGGTTATGACTGACCTGCCAACATGGACATGATTGTGGTTATGACTGACCTGTCAACATTGACATGGTTGTTGTTATGACGGACCTGTCAACATGGACATAGTTGTTGTAATGACTGACCTGTCAACATGGACATGGTTGTTGTTATGACTGACCTATCAACATGGACACGGTTGTGGTTATGACTGACCTGTCAACATGGACATGGTTGTTGTTATGACTGACCTGTCAACATGGACATGGTTGTTGTAATGACTGACCTGTCAACATGGACATGGTTGGTGTTATGACTGACCTTGAGTATGGTTATGCTTATGAATGACCTTTAAACATGGACATGGTTGTCGTTATGACTGACCTGTCAACATGAACATGGTTGTTGTTATGACTGACCTGTCAACATGGACATGGTTGTGGTTATGACTGACCTGCCAACATGGACATGGTTGTTGTTATGACTGACCTGTCAACATGGACATGGTTGTTGTTTTGCCGGCTCCGTTGTGTCCTAGAAGTACTGAGATCTGGTCCTGGTACATGTTGAGACTCATCCCGTCTACTGCCACCTTCTTACTGCCTCCCCTCCCGAACACCTATGACATTATCAACACCAGGTATAGTCAATCATTCCTTCCCGATCTTCACGTTAAATCAGACAAAGAAACATTGTACTTATGTATATCTTGCAGGCTTCCACGTTGAATTCGTATTGAATTTTTCTTAAATCGAATTATGTTCTATTCAACGTCTTATCTGTTCACATTCAACAAGAATTGAAATTATGCACCAAAGGTGAAACGATATCGCTTTCCTATAATGTAATTCGTTATCCCAAATTTATCAAATACACATTTTTCAAAGTATGCACGGGAGCAAACACAGGGCTACAAGATTGTCATGACATTAAGTTCGCCTTTGTGGGCCAAGTGTCCCCCGACGTCAAATGATGACCAGTGCTCTATAATTGTTCGTTATCACATAGTTATGACGTGGTGAAGTGGTAATCAGAATTTATGCCATGGAGGGATTGAAGTTAGCTCTTTAACACGAGGACAACATTATGTATGTCACACTCGTTTATATTTACCTTTTTCAGATTCTGGATAGATATCCCAACTTTCATCCCTGTAGGTTCTCTCTCAAAGTGTCTCTCATCATTTGTGTCCACAGCAGAGGTCGCGTGTTTCTGTTTGCTACCACACCAGTAGGTGCCCTGAAATAGAGAATATGGATTCTAGGTTACACAAGGGATCTGTACTGGGTAAAGTGCAGCTGTTGACATACATGTACATACATGCAATATGAATTGTTCGATGCCTTTTTATACCAGACACAACACATGGATGGATTTGAAGACGGAATACGTTCCACGTCAAACAATTACTGGTGTGATTGTAACCAAAACTGTTACGATTTTAATATTCTGGATAAGACTTCGATCATGGTTAATGAAGTAGCGATTAGTTTTTGAATCTGTTGGAAGTATATGCAGCAGCAACCCCCATACGTTTAGTATTATCTAGTCACAAGTGACTGATATAACAATGACCTGACGTCGTAAAACAATGCTCCGACGGCAGGCTCATTCTGGAGCCGACTTAACGTAAAGGCAAGTCGATTTCGGTGAATATGCAAAGATTTAGTCATATAATAAATAGCAAATTTGTTTTTTCTTGACAAAAACCATGTTTATCTCATCTCGTGAAGTAGAAAAGTTATATATGGTGAGCCACTCGTGAAAATATTACCTTTCTACCTCACGCGATGAGATAAACATGGTATTAGTCAAGAAAAGCCAAATATCCTCTATATATTAAACTCACCAGTTAACGGAAGTATCAGAGTTGATAACAAATGACAATGCTTATGTATACATACATGTATAATAGAAACTTTGCTCATTGTAACAGAAAAGTACCATATGCATGATTCAATGTGTCAAGGACTTCAGAAGACCTTCCAATATTGGATATGAACGGGAAGTACCCTGATATAAGTAGTGCAGCAGTATAATGAAACATTGAATATATAATACATTGCTCACCGTGAACGGGAAGTACCAGGGTTTGGGAACGCCAAACTCGCCAGGATAGACATTGTCCACGTACCAGGTGACCAGTAGATGAAGCACTGTGTCCAACAGTAACATCAAGATGGCGTCCAGCAGAGAAAAGTTGTCGTCCAGAGAAGCGGGCTGTGAGATGTTGGACCACTGGGCTCCGTCACCTGGGTAACAGTGGGGTCATAGGGTTATATCACCTGGGTAACAGTGGGGTCATAGGGTTATCACTTGGGTAACATAGGGTTATCATTTAGATAACATTGATGTCATAGAGTTATCATCTGCGTATAGTGGGGTCCTAGGGTTTTCAAAGGTCAAAAGGTTATCAACATGATAACAGTAAGGTCATAGGGTAACAATGGTCTCCAAGGGTTATCAACTGGGTATCAGAGGAGCCATAGATTTATTAACTGGGTAACATGGGATCAGAGGGTTATCAGAGGTAATTGTAGGGGACTATACAGACTACAGCAACAGTGTCTTGACATCGTATTAAGTCTGATTTTCGCATTTGCTAACATTGCGTTTTCATATTGATCAAGGATATCTAGAGATAACAACGTAATAAATGATGCATTTCATATCAATTTCGAAATGCTACATTTTGTCCTGGCTTAATACATGTCTGAACTCAATATTATTATGTGGCATCTTCTAAGTAAGAAGTACCATTAAGTAATGTGGTCTAATACTAGACTTGACAGTGAATACATCATCATAACGAGTGTTTGTACCTGTGCCCTCATACAAAGCAAATACATAGGCTCCAAATGACATTCCGAGATTCATGACGAGACACGAGGCAAGTTTAGCCGACCTTGACATCTGCTGGTATATGATCTGCAGGTAGAAGTACGGACAGTAGGAGATGAAGAAACATATCCCACTGATTGCTGCTCCAACGTTTGCTGAAAACAAATCAGAAAATGTCATTACAGTATTCACAATAAATAAAGTTAATGAATATTTTGTTAAGACTTTGGTTCATTTGTATACCATGTACATTTTCGCATTAAAATAGATTTATGCAATTTCAAATTTTAAAGTGTTGTATTATGGATCCATTTCCTGTCCATTACACATTGTTCTTAAATATATATTAACATATACAACATGCACAAGTATCAACATTTCACAATCACAATGTTCAGGGTATAGGATTCAATTGCAAATGTCATTTTCTTTACCTCTTTGCACAAATACGCTGATCATGAAGCAGTACGAGATGAGAGCTAGCCCATAACAGAGTAGAAACACGAAGAAGAGGCTGGGGTCACTTTTGGCGAGTGGAGCTCCATTCCCGCTGGCGTCCACTCCACAGAAGACAGCGTACAGAGCCATGATGATGAGCACGTAGATGAAGCTGTAGATAAACCACGAGGCCCAGTGAGCACTGGCACTCAAACCCATCAGCTTCATGGACTCCTGGAATCAGAGATACAATGTAACAGTGTAATAGAATCCTGGATAGACACATATATTGTGTCAGTTTCATGGACTCCTGGGATTAGAGATACACTGTAAAGGTGTAATAGAATCCTGGATAATCATATATATTGTGTCAGCTTCATGGACTCCTGGAATCAGAGATACAATGTAACAGTGTAATAGAATCCTGGATAGACATATATATTGTGTCAGCTTCATGGACTCCTGGAATCAGAGATACAATGTAACAGTCTAATAGAATCCTGGATAGACACATATATTGTGTCAGTTTCATGGACTCCTGGAATCAGAGATACAATGTAACAGTGTAATAGAATCCTGGATAGACATATATATTGTGTCAGCTTCATGGACTCCTGGAATCAGAGATACAATGTAACAGTGTAATAGAATCCTGGATAATCATACATATTGTGTCAGCTTCATGGACTCCTGGAATCAGAATAAGAGATACAATTAATGTAACAGCGTAATACAATCCCGGATAATAATATATATTGTGTCAGCTTCATGGTCTCCTGGAATCAGAACCAGAGATACAATATAACATTGTAATACAATCCTGGATAATCATATATATTGTGTCAGTTTCATGGATTCCTGGAATCAGAGATACAATGTAACAGTGTAATAGAATCCTGGATAATCATATATATTGTGTCAGCTTCATGGTTTCCTGCTAGCTGGAATCAGAGATACAATGTAACAGTGTAATAGAATACTGGATAGACATATATATTGTGTCAGCTTTATGGACTCCTGGAATCAGAATTAGATATAATAAAATATGATTAAATGAACACAAGAAATAACTTTGTCAGATTGATGGATATATGGATATATGGATTTACCTGGATGATATTAAATACATTAGGTGTCAATTTTTTTTTATCATGGAATGATGTCAATGGCTGCAGACAAGGTGTACATGAATGAATGTAATGATGAAATCTTTGTGCGTAGTTACTCGGCCACAAACATATGCATGCTATACCTTCAGCTTCCTCTCCTTCTCGTAGACGATCCCCTTGGTGGTCTGGATGGCCAGCAAGATGAAGCTGAGAATGAGGAGGATAGGCAGCACTGTTTGAAGTATTGAGATCATGGGATCTATGATGAATCCTGGTTCTGGCATCTTCTGTAGGGAGATGCTTAGGTTGGTGATGGTTGAACTGGAATCTGGGTGCCAGTGGTGGATGATCGCCTCGTCAACCTTACGTTGTAGGAATAGGAACCCGGTTCCACCGTAAGCTGTATGCATAATGTACACGCTTCATTCATTTGGTTGATAACATGTGCGTCTAATGAGATAATTATAGAAACAATATCAAGGATGTAGCAAAACTTGACGTCGCAATCATAAACAACATTGTAGAGAGCAAGATTAATACAACCATTGCAGTTACATGTATTGCAGCAAATAAAGTATGATGTTTGGTGTTGGACTTCTTGTTCCCTACAGTGTATGAATCAAATACATATAACATTGCTGTACTCTTCGCAAACACAAATACACATATATATTATATATTACAAAATATAATATTCTTCGTGACAATGTGAAACACATAAACGTGTATTGGCTTCGATGTCATCAGTGAAGGAAATAACATCCGCTCAACAGAGCGTAGCCTGGTCATATTAGGTCCCTACTGGTAATATCTTTCTTTAGAATGAAAAATATTTTTTTCAATAAAAATAAATAAAATTACTCCTGTCGGCTGACATCGTTTAAAGCTTATTTCACCTAGTGTTATCGATCAATATTGTCATTATCATGGAATGGCCGCTACATACGAGGCTGCTGGGAGTAGGTGGATATCCCCGACTGAACGAAGGGTGCAGTGTTGGTAGTCTCCCAGCTTCTGTAGTACTCGACCGGGGGACGCAGGACATAGCGGAGCTTCTTGGGCAGGGATGTATCTTCATACTTGACGTCCAGGAAATCAATGGCTAGATTCACCCTCTTGGAATTGATATTGTAGTAATCAAGCATATCTTTTGTTGTTGCAAACCCAGTGAAGTTAACTGTAAGTGGAAGAACAGTACACAGTGGACAGAGGTTTGAGTTAAGTTACTAAAAGCATTTGGTAATCTTTTGAAATATGAAATAGGCAATAAGAAATCCAGGAAGCAATGGTGGATCAAGAGAGGGTTCACTGCGTTCGGCTCCCGCCATCCCTTTTGTGCATATAGATTTGACGAATTCGAGGAATCTTTCAAGAGATCCGTTCAAATCCATCTGTCATAAATTCTTACTATAGACACTCAGAAAATGCTAATGGATATTGTTACTAACTGATGACTAAAGACAATCATACCTGAAATTGTCATCGTTTAAAACCTACGGTTTTTAACAAAAGTGCCTTGTATTGAAAAACGATGAAAGACGGAAATTGAACGTATTGCAATACAGCTGCAAGTTCGAACATCTACAAATGTGTCTAAGTGAAATTATCATGTAAATGGACGTTCATTATATCGTCAATAACATTGCATCACATGCAATGACAATGAATCAGCATACAAATGTATAATCATGTGTAAAATAATCCTTCTCAAAGTATCCTTGGATCATCACTTCAGTCCATATTTATGAAATTTCACATAGGAGGGGTCAAATTTGAAAATAGAAATGCAGTTACTTTTTTAATAAAAGCTTTCATACCGATTAAATGAGACCAAATTAATCAGATTATCATTGATGAGCGTACTAGGAATTTCATTATGTATATTAGACCCTGGTCACTTGCTGGATATTTCACAGAAGAAAATAAAAAATGTAGTTTTGAAAAGATTGACCATTTTTCACTTCAATGAGCTGCGAAAACGGTTACTGTTTACTATGAGTTATAATAATAATAATAATAATCAACTGTCATCTTATAATACACAGATACATAAGTGATCAGTCTACATTTTATGTTGATACGATGACATGTCAATGTATATGATATTTTCACTCAAATACACAAGCAGGTGTACATATATTCGGAATGCGGCTGTATCTGTCTTATAAGAAATATAAACTGATAACAAAAATGAAATTTATACCAAACAACAGAGATAAGGAACCCAGTATGTCTGATTAGAATCAACAGAAGTCAGAGGTAAAACAGTTACAAAATATTGTCTCTAGCGGGTGATCACAGTGGCCGTATGTTGTAAGTAACAGTAGTGAACAAATGTAAAAACCGTTTCAATGAAAATCAGTATGCATGTTTAAAGGAGCACTCCGGCAAAATTTTGACCTTTTTCACTCTTAACTGTTCTGAAACGTTAACATTATACATTACCTATTGGTTAAAATTTTTAAAAATTTAAAAAATGATATATTTGAAAACCGTTTTTTTGTGGAAGTGCCTAGATTATTTAAATGAACAAACCCATGTTAGAAAATTGCAGGAAAACCTTCTAGCTTAAAAGTGGAAAATATGCTGGACTGCAACTTTAACGATAACATCTCAATGTCCTTTTAACACAACGTTTATCTGTTTGTGAGATGGATGGATGGTATCGGTCAACAATTTTGTATTACATATATTTTATTCAGTGAAGAGAGAGATTAGGAACAAGCAAAGATCATTTTATGTTATGGTCTCTGAAACAAGTTATTCAGCTTGGGTTTCTTTGCATACATTCTTCAAGTATCTAATTTGCAGTTATGTATTTATGATTATACATATATCATTAAAATGTACATTTTACTTTCTAACAACTGGTTCTTGCATTTAAAGCGTCTTATGTATCCTATATATACACATTTTGTACATTTATGTCATATATATTATGTTCATTTATGTCATGATCTGAGTCTGTTTACATGTATGTCAAGTACCCATGCTCTTTGTGCAGGTAAGATAAAATCTCATATAAACATGATGTTAACGAGACATATCGTAAAGCCTTAGGCAAATATCATCCGGCGATTATTCAAGACAGGCGATTATTCAGTGCATGCATGCAATAATTATATTCGAATTCATTAAAAAAAATTGAACCAAAAACTGCATTATCGAAAATATTTAACTTGCTAAATGTTACCCGGTGATTTATTAAAGGCAGGCGCTTATAATTCGTCCAGACAATTATTGAAGGGAGGTGATTAGTCAAGGAGTTACGGTATTTCTCGACAATAATAGACAGACATACAGATAGATAAATAATTTCCTGTTGAGCAGAGGCTATGGTAAGTTTGAAAAATCATGTTACAACATCCTTGTGACGAACATAGATAGTCACGAGAGCGTGATTACTTATCCATGTTCAGGGACTCACTGTGATATTCGTTAGACGTGATTGCGTTAAATAAAACATGGAAAAAAATTAAAAGGAGCCTGAGCCTCAGTTTAAGTAAGACACCAATCAACATATTGTCTTATCACACTTATTGCATCGCTTTTTCTTCTTATTGTTATAATTAATGTGTCCTATTTGTAAACTTATGTACAAAACCTTTAAAACATTCCTTTCTGTAATATCGTTAACGTCCAACCGGAACTTGTTATAAGCATACACTAATAACATTTATTTTAAAACTGGAATGTCTTCTCGAATTGTGTGTTTCCTCGACACTTCCCAAATAGAACCCCCCCCCCCCCCCCCCCCCCCCCTTTAAGGGAAATAAATAAATGGAGACCACGAGAAAGGCTGACAATCATATATTGTTAATGGCTCGTAAACAGGTTGGATGACTTACGCTTATTATTACGAAATGACGCTTCCCTGTCCTCGTTTCGACGAACATGGTCGATGATAGAATCTACCAGTGTGTTGTTAGGTGTGTACAGCGTCTCCGGCTTATATCTCAGGTCGTAGGCGTTGCTCTTTAGTACTGGAGTCTTTGTCCATATTTCAGTTTTACCAGGTTCGTTTCGAACTTCAATAACAAAGCGAATACCGAGAAACACAGCGGCAAACACCAGAGGTAGAATAATCTCAAACACTGTGACACATACCTTCCTTCTTTGTAGAAGAAGATTCTTCCACAAGAGTAATCCTAATTGCTTAAAAAACGCCATGTTCAATGTACACCGTAGAATGTATCCGCTGAATGGTTGTAAGATAGCAATCACTTGAATGTCACATGTTTATATCCGGTATGAATTGTTGCAACGACGACGACTATGACCGTTCTCCTCTATGATATTGTGTTCATACTTGAAGCCACGCCTGTTGACACGACTGATGACAAACACATTCCCTGGAAATGTATAGGGGTTTCCCCGTATCTTCACTGAACGCTCCACGTTTAGTCGCGTTTTCGCCTGACCCGAAAGCGCAAAGGCCTTTTTTTGTGTCCCAAACCACGTGTGACGCACTGCGGTCACCTGACCAAAACAGGCCAGCGGTTAGTTGTCTCCGTTACGGTTGACAAATCATAAACTATTTTCAACCAAGAACGTTTATTCCGGAAACGACCTAGATAATCTCAATGTGACGTCACGGCCTCGCTCTAGTAATTGATTATCACAGGTAGACAGCTGCACCTAGGTCGGAATGACTGTGTGACCTCACAAGTGTATACGTATCGATTGGATGGATGGTGATCGATCGATCATTTCGTCTGCATTTCCCCAGGCAAAACTCCCTCTCAATGTCGTTAATTAGCCGTGTACTTATTGTTAGCCCATCTTTTGTTATTTTCTTACCTGCATGTAACTTCACCCAAAGCCGAAACGTAATGTCTTCCGTATAGCAAGTCTAGACTTCGCCAGAATTTCCAGATTCTGAGCTAAATAGCAATGCTACATGTATGAATACGGTTTTACAAAGAGTAAGTGCCATTTGTAATATTTATTTCGCTTATCTCATTTTAAATCACTATGTTCATGTACGTGTACTGTCTTCGAACACCGTATATGCATTCCCACATTCTGCACTTACATAATATTCATACATGTGCATGTGCAATTATTTGTTACTCGTAGCTTTAATTTCAAATTCATCAAGTGTGTGAACTGTTTTCCTGTGACACCGGCTCCATGTAATTGAACCTTACGTAAAAAAACATGTGATAGAGAAATCACGTGTATCCAAACTGCTTCCACTGAGTAGTGATTTAACTTGTTAACTAGGTTCACTTGTACTGAGAGGGAAGGCCAGTGTGTTTGTCTTCGGACATTAGCTGTAATGCAAAGTATGGCATTTTATAAATTGTAAATATGAGGTAAAATCAAGCTCAACGGACAGTCAACTTCTTTATGCAATGGTCAGTTGCTTGATAACTGGGTCTATAATGAAAGATCGCATTCATTGCAATATTGGTTTTCGTTGTCGTAATCAGCGCACTTCCCCATATTCAACTGTTATATTAACTTAATAATATTATAACACCGTATCAAAGTCTCACGTGGATAACTTCGCAATTGGGAATTGGTATCGGGAGATCCTTCCGGGGTAAAATATCCGCATTCCATAACCAGTGGTCTTTCAAAATAGTATAATAGAAATCAAACATTGGTAAGTCATGACGTACGCATTTATTGCGCCAGACAGGAGATGTCGCAATGTATAAGGCGCGCAGATCTTGATAACAAGTCAGAGATATTTACATAACGTTTATTTGAACTATATTTCCTTAACGATAAGTGTCAGTTTTCCAATTTGATCATACTATTTCACATGAACGTATTCATAATTTCAATGTATGGAATTTGGAAAACAGTAACGTAAATTGGAAAGTGTATCATCGTATGTACTTGATGAAGGAGTAAGTTTATACTTAGAAATTTCGTGGATGTTGTTCACAAACATCTAAATACCCTTCAAAGATTTGTTAGTATTGTAATTCCTATTAAACACTGTCAGATATAATGCATATCCAAACAACTCAAAAGTCTAAATTTGTCTTGTTAATTATTTTAAAATATATTTGTGGTTTCTGTGTATCATTGACTACACGGACACGTTTTAACACTACGCAATTCAACATAAAGTAAACGCTCTTCATTGTGTAAGTATGGTTCTGTCAACATTAGCTGAATGTGTGTGAAGTATAAAAGGTTTACGAGAACAACGCCGACTATTCGGTGTAATGGATATACTGTTTCTTAGAAAACTGCGATGAGCTAGCTCACATTAATGACGAGCCAGCCATGCTTGTCCTGTGTCCGTATCTTCATATATTTCATGACTTAAACACGTGATCAGGACCGGTTTTGCAGGTTGCACGTTTGTTTTACCTGGAAACAGAACATCACAAATCATCTCAGTTCATGCAGGATGTGTTGTTAAACCCCCTGATTTAAATTGTTAATAAGATTTACTATTTATGTCTAAAAGATGAACGAAATCAAAAGTTCAACTTTTTTCTTGGGTTTCAATTAATCCATAAAGCTAGTCGACTAGACATCAAGTCTACATTCTAAGCTCCAGGGCATTTGAATCTTTCGTTCATGTCATGCTCTGTGGATGTAAGAAGAATTCCCTTTTGGGTCATAAAGTGTTATCTTATCTTATCTTATCTTATTTACGTAATCGTAAGGAAGTAGGTGCCTAATGCTATTTTAAAGATAAGAATGTTACGAAAAGCAAGACCCTTGCGTTGGCAATATTTCTCCTGATGCATGATTCATAAAATTCCAACGAAGATATTTCCTCGTTTAGTATATGAACTGAAAAAGGAAACTTTTTGAAAATGGTTAATTTTTAATATATATGTAATACACGTATGGCATTGAATAAATTGCTACTGTTGTGCTATATACAAAAAATCATTATTTTCAAAATGTGACTATTTGCCTCTATTTGTTTATACAAACATGTTATCACACGATTGTATATGATAACAGCAATACTGTGTGTATGAAAAAATGAACTTTGATCAGCGAATTACAGCCGAAATTCACTGCAGCGAGATGGAGTGCGACAAGGCGAGTGACTATGACTATGTCAATGAGGTAATGGCGGGTGGCTGTACCCGGGTTTTGACACACGATGATAACTCAGTGAAAACTGACTCGGGTAATGGAAACACTACAACAGACTCCACCAGAAAACGAAACCTCTCACATTCAGACATTGATGAAAATAATGAAACCATGAAGAAAAGTAAAGTTCAATGTGATAAACAGAATGTTGACACTGATACAGTAACAATCTTACAAGCAGTATCATCATTATCAGGTGATCTCAAGTCCTCTTTCACCAGTCTAAGTTTAAGGATAGACAATTTAGAGAGTAACATTGAGGACACAATTGAGAACAAACTTGTAGAAAAGTTTACTGAAATTGCAACAAAAGATGTGAAAAAAGATTTTGAAACCAAGTATGATAAGCTCAGTGCATCTGAAAGTTCTCTTAAGGAGAAATGTGATAAACTTGGACAAACCTATGCAAAAACAGTTCAATCAAACCATGTAAACAAACACACTGAAAACAACATTGTGATAAAGAATCTCAAACTTGACACAAATGAATTTAAAGATCAAACTGTCACTCTACACAAGGAAGCTGTATTACTAAAAGATGGACTTAAGCTGCATAATGTTCAAATAACAAAAGCAGAGAGAAGACGAGGCAGGGATGATAAGCCAGGCATAGTGATAGCTACAGTAGACACAAGTGAACACAAGCGACAGATACTTCAAACTAAGAGAAAATTGAAGAAATCAAACAACTACAAGTCAGTTTACATTGACAGTGAACTTACACCTGAGGACCTGAAAAGCCAACATGCTCTGAGGACAATAATAAAGGAGATAGGGAAGGATAACAAGTACAGAGTCTATGGATCTCGTCTTGTGTCATTGAAACAATAGGATGGACTTGAAGTTTGTGTATGGAACTGTGGAGGCTGCTCTATCAAGGATAATGAAAATTCAAATTTTCGAAAAAACATTATAGAACAAAAAAATGGTGATATTGTAGGAATTTGTGAAACATTTTAAAAACATGATGAAGAATTGGATTTGCCAGGTTATACCTGGTATGGCAACAATAGAAAACAGATTCATGCAAAAGCTCGGCGAGGTTCAGGAGGAGTTGGTTTTTTTAAATACGAAATGAGATTTTAGACACTTTTACAATATCTGTTTTAGACAAATCTGAAGAAGATATATTGTGGTTGAAGTTAAACTCTAAGTATTCTGAGTTTACAATAGTAGTGTGTGTCTGCTATCTGTGCCCTGCAGGATCATCGTATGTGAGAGATGCTGAGGAATTCTTTAACACACTGAGGAGGCAGGTGTATATGTGTCAGAGAGAAGGTGTTATGCTCATCACTGGCGATTTTAACTCCAGAGTAGGGGATGCTGCTGACTACATAGAAGGTGTTGATTGTGTTCCTGCTAGACGTGTTTTAGATCAAACAGAAAATTCACACGGCTCATATCTCACAGACTTCCTTGTTGACACAAACCTGTGTATGTTGAATTGGAGACTAGGATGTAATGATTTTACGTACGTTACAACCCAAGGGAGGTCAGTCATCGACTACATTCTTGTCCAACAGGAACAGCTCCACGTGTTCACAGATTTCTCTGTTCAGCTTATGTCAACAATAATAAACAGTTGGAAGTCAGTGTACAAATATCTATACCCGGACACTCTCTTTTGTCAGCCAATCTGTGTACTTCAGGTTTCACGGAAACAGCCAAACATGTACATATACAAAACGGAAATAATACACCCCCACCAAGTTGTAAGCCAGGTTTTAAACTAAATAACTTTCCTAAAGATTTCCTACACACAAAAGAGACAGAAGAAGCTCTTAAATCAACTATCAAGAAAATGGATTATGATCTAGAAGTGATGAAAGACATTGATGTAGTTTATGAAGAGTTTCACTGTTTACTTATGAATGAACTTGACAAACGTGTACCACGACAAAGTACCATATTCAAACATGGAAAGAAACATAAATGTCACACTAAACCTTACTGGGATACACATTTACAGGAGGAATGGAAGAAAGTGGGGCCTGACTTTAGAATACCTCACCATATAAGGGCTCGCTTTTTTGTTCTTTATTATTTATGTTCTAGAATATTATTTTACCTATCGGACATGCGCAGGCGTTGTTTTCCCGTCGAGGCGATGACGCCATGTTTGTTGACAAAAACGGAAGATGCTGTACTGACCCCATTAGCCCTTAGGATACCAATCAACCCTACGTCCAGCACATGATATATCAATTCATAAGTTTAGGGCTAGTGCTGGTTTCCTAAAATGGAATGTATAGAAAACGTTGGATTTTTGTTGTGTGTACCGTACTGCAGTAGGCCAAAACATCGGGCTTTCCCCGTCTGATTGACATGTCGCACTTCAAATTTAGTAATTGTAGTCTAGGCCCTTAGTTAACCCTTGGACACATTCCGATAATTTCATTTAACCCTTGGATACAGATGATTTAATTTAATTTAACCCTTAGATAATGTTTGATGATGTTATTTAACCCTTAGATCCCTCGAGATCATTATATAATAACATTAGTGATTAGCCTAGTTATGTTTATGCAAGAACTTCGGGCACTTTAAATTTAATATATATGTAAGAAAAACCGTGATAATCCGATTTCCATTTGGGATCGAAATGAATTTCCAGGAACATTTTATGGACGCTTTAATCCACAGCAGTTAGTTCCCTTGAATCAACTGCTTGAACTGAAATCTCGTTCGGTGTCTCGTTTTTTTGGCCGCCATTGGACATTGTCATGCAACTTGGCGTTGCAAAAGTAATGCAAATTCATAATAACCTTCACATTGAATCCAAGCATTCTGTGAAAGTCGTCAGTTAAGTATTATTTCGACTACATTTTAACACTTAGGTACACCTAAAGTTTATAATTCTTATCCTTTTGACGAACTGACGAAATTAATAATTATTGCTGAAAAGCAAACAAGATCGCCGTTGGTTATGAATATAGGGACTAACATAAAGTCTGTCAAACATCCATACAGTAATCTATGATCTACAACAAAAATTACATGTTTTAGCCTACGCAAACGTGGATCTTACCGTCAGGCCAGCGGCATTCCCAAGTCTATTCCTTATTTGGAAAATTCCACACGTGAGATTGAATTGACCAATCAGTGAGAAGCTACGTCATTGGGATTTCCTTTCAATTACAGACGATTTGAAAGATGTTTTTGAGTAAAACACAAATTTGTGTTTAAAACTCTCGTCTTTTAAACGAAGTTTTAAATTAAACTTTTGTCGATAAACACGAAACTGACCTCTTTTTTGGTCTAAAATGTCTCCTAACGGAGATTAGCCCGCTGTCGCGCGCTTCTCTATATATATACATGCTCGCTTCGCGAGGAGTTTACTGCGTAGCAGTAAACTGTTCTTACACGTGCTTACACGTGCTTAACCCGGTGAGGGATACTAAAGGTGATCCGAAAGTGTGCATTAGTGAAAGGAACTGGCTAAAGTGTAAAAGTTCTGCAGGCAAAACAACTTTAAGACAAAAATTCCAAACTAAACGAAACATATTTGACAAACTGCACAAGAAATACAAAAGGCGACACCAACTTGAAAAACAGGAATCTCTAAACTGACGCTCCAAGAAAATACCATATCAAGGGTAGTATTCAGCTGGTCACGTCGGAAAAGGAAATCCTGGATCCACAAAGTTACCACCCTTGCCGTCAAAATGTCTACATTGTATAAATGATGTTATGAATAATTCCTCTATTGACTGTTTTATGCGCCATGTGAAATATAGATCTAATGTTACTGACGATGAACAGTGGTTCAGTGACCTGTGGAACGACAAAAAACTACAAAATGGAAATAAGTTAAGGACATATAGAAAGTTAAAAAAAGACAGGGAACCAGAGAACTATCTTTTCTACACTATGTCACGATATCAGCGAAAACTGTTAGCAAAACTCCGATGTGGTTCCCTCCCATTACGTATAGGAAAGGCAGATATACCCGGCCACCAACACCTCTTGAATCGCGCTACTGCCCTTTCTGTACATCTATTGTCGAAGACGAAGAACATTTCCTGATAGACTGCTCTATGTATGCCGACATTAGATATGAACTTTTTAATAGTGACCTTTTACCTGATAACTTCATGAACTTCAACTCTACCCAAAAGTTAATAACTGTGATGCAGTGTTCCGGAATTCAGCAGAGTCTAGCTAACTGTATTGATAAGATGTTCCAGAGAAGAATGAACCTGATTAAATAATTTTAATATAATTATTACAAATATATTAGTAACTTATTTTATCTTATTTTTATCATGTACATGTACCGTTATTTATACATGATTGTGAGTGCTTGAGTGTATGTGTGTAGATACATGTGTGTATATTGTATACGTATGTTTATGTTTGTATATTGTGTATGTGTGTCTGTGTATGAATGTGTAGTGGTGCGCACGTGTACGAATGTATGAATATTCATGTGTGAATGTGTGCATTTGGGCGTGTACTGATTCAAGTGTGATTGTATATACATGAAGAAATGCATACATGTGTATATGCACATATTGTCAGTATGATTGATTGAATGTATGAACTGCACAGAATGAGTGTAGCTCTTGGTGACGCTAGTGTGAGTAATGTGTGTATGACTGACGTGTGTGTGAGTGGGTCGGTGAATATGATGGAGTGGGTGTGCATATATGCTTTCATATACATTTTTATATATTTTAAACATACATGCAAAATATATTTATAATATCTTAATTTCTATATTAATATATTTAATGTAACTTTTTGTGTATTTATATTGCATTACTGCATTTGTCTGTTATAGCCTTTTGACGGCTTGTACATTAATATTTTATCAACACGTGTATTAACAATGTGTATGTACGGGATGAGACGTTAATAAACAAATTCTCTCTCTCTCTCTCTCTCTCTCTCTCTCTCTCTCTCTCTCTCTCTCTCTCTCTCTCTCTCTCTCTCTCTCTCTCTCTCTCTCTCTCTCTCTCTCTCTCTCTCTCTCTCTCTCTCTCTCTCTCTCTCTCTCTCTCTCTCTCTCTCTCTCTCTCTCTCTCATGTTAACATCGCACCTGAAAAGACTACAACCTGATCGCAACAGTTACGGTTATTCAGATCAATTTAACCAACTATACATAGAAAGGATGAAAGAACCCGAAGAGTATAATATACATTGTTAGAGGACCACGTGATTTCTACTCTCTTCCTTACAGTCCTCATCAAACTGCTTAAAGTATTGGAATTGTTAAAAGTTACAGATGAGTGATCAACTATGTTGAAATTGCGAATGATTATAAATCGCTGAACTGCAACCTCCATGGTCGAGGCGGAACTACACTTGTTGTTTTATAGTGTTTTAACCTACATATAGCCGTAGTTGGACGTCTGGTAAATGGGATTCGGTTGCCTTTCGTGTCTTTGATGGTGTGGATTAATACTTTTGTCACAACACTTAAAGTAGGTTATCTGCGTTCAGGGTTGCCAATATACCGATTTGTTTGTTGCTTATCAATTAATTTATTTGACAAACAATTCAAATAGTTATACCAAATAGAGAACTATAGTTGGCTTTTCTGAGTCTTATCTGATTAGAGCTGGGACTGAATATTTTATACAATTTTGGTGTAAAGTTATCCTGGGAAGAGAACGTGAATATTGTTTGCTGTAATGTCAGTAATTCCATCTGGTCAAACTTTAGGATCTGCCTTTTAGTCAAAAGTCATTAGTAACAGCACTACGAACCTTAAAAATCACACATTTTGAAAAAAGACAATTTCAATAATTGTATATATACATGTATATACACAATGTGGAGCCAATCATAGCTTGTAAAGGTCTAGTCAATCTGTAAACTTTTTCACAGTCGGGCAAGAATGATATATCCATTGGTTGAATGTGTTTGACATAGAGTTCATTCCCTCCTCAGAGGTTACTCAACACATATCTTCCCACATAATATATGTTATTATAAGGGAAACCATGATACCGAGGATATGGTAAGGTTGTGGACCCAGCTGATAGGAAAGACAGGGTTTTTCCTGACTGTCAGGGTCTACAACCTTACCATATCCGAATATTATCAACCGTTTTTAAGTGTAAAACAGACTTTGTTATCGCGTTGTAGTGAGGATCCCTGGTACATAGAGTCGTTCATAAAATCCTTGTTTGGAACTTGAAATCCCTGTTTACAACCGCGATTTATAAGTTGCTGTTGTACCGTAGAATCTCACCTGCCTCTTTGGCGCAGAAGACTAAAGCGCTAGCTCACATACCACTGGTGATAGTGGATACAGGTTCGAGACGCACTTGCTTTAAAACATTTATTGTTCATAATCTGTCATTTATTTGAGAATGTTTAAAAAATTAGTCTAATATACTTTCTTATCATCTTTACTTTCAAGCTGTCATCTTAGCATGATATCAGGGTTTACAATCATTGGTTACATGGTTAACAATTGTCTGTGTAAACCCTCCTGGAGGGACTTACAATATTGTAAGTCCCTCGTACCGGGTGATACGGTTTAGACAGGTCGTTTCAAGTTATATGGCTAGTAGTATTAAATAGGATACCAACACCCTGTTCTCTCCGTAACCCGTGTGGAGATAAGATGGGTTGGTTTGAAGAGATGCAATTTCTTTTGTGTAGTATGTTCCTTTTTATGAGCTTTTTCAGCAACTTTCCAACGGGGAAACAAATATTACGCAATGGAATCGACTTCAGGCTTCCATGACAAGTCAGCCGGTCTTCATTTTCCAGGTTCGTTTCGACGCCATAGATTTGGAGCTCGCAATGACAATATTGTTGGACCGATTGACTAAGGCCTACTTGAATTTGCATAGAGCACTTGGTAGCATTGATCGGTTACTTTTGATACATTCCTTTTGAAGCACATGTATAGGATATCTACACATTTATAGGATATCTAAAGAGCTACCAATTTCATATCAAGCTTATGTCCCTCGTGAAAATTATTTCACAATGGACATAAACTTGATATGAAAGGTGAACGAGTTATATATCCTTGTTATTACTAACTTGTATTTCATACAATTTATTGTGATTTAAAACATATTTATAAAGGAACGGAACGGAGGAGTAATATCAACCATGTCACAGCATCTATAAGTTCATTTGTGATGTTCGGTATGGCGAAACCAGTTGCTCTAGTCATTTTGAAGGAAGCGTACCCAATATAAAATCTCTCTGCTTGAGGACAGGAGATGACAGTTATCCGTCCTTTGAATAACCTCATGTCATAGCGACCGCCATTAGCATGTTTCTCGTCGTCGAAATGTGATAACAAGTTAAAAGAAGCTCATTAAATGTGTCAGATGAACATCGTCGTTTCGTTGCAATGTCAATCCCAACAGTAAGACAGAGAGCAAAACTCTTGTTGCATTCTCAACTTTGTGCTTATTAGCTCTGCTCTAGTCATGATGTTTTTGTTAATTATTCATTAAAATTAATTATTGGGGTGAGTACGATTTCATTATTTAACTGAAGAATGAGATAAATATTAATCATAACACATAGGTGTTGTCGTAAATTACTTGTGATTTCATGAATGAATTCACGTTCGTTTAATGAATGAATAAAGAAGACAGTGTCAAAGTTCATCGTTAGCCAATCAAATTACTTGAAGGTGTTAAGACACATATGTTATACCTTTACGAAGTACCACGTGGGTAATAATATATCATACAGTACTGTCATGTTTATTTGGAGAAAATTGATGAATATTGAAATATGTATTTCACTACAAGGTTGAAACTTCGAAATAAAGGTTTTGTTGTATTGTCTGTGAACGTCGTCCTGCTGGTAGCCAGCACTGTCCAGAACATGCTTTACATGGATTGAACTAGTCTTAGACTCTGAAAAAAGATTTTTTTATAGCTGAAAAAATATATTGAAAAGGAGCCTATTTTATTCCATTTCTTACAGCCCTTTTCAATATTTAATAAAATGGTGATATTTTCAGAATAAATTCTTTTTTCAGAGTCTGAGTGTAAGACTAGGGCGGTAGATATTTGCCATAGTATTGTTTTGCTATCAACAAATCACAGAAACTCCTTGTGGAAAACATCAATACTTTATTTTTGTAAGATTGATTTCTTCGTCAATATCTATCACAGAAACAGTCTCTAAAACAATGAAAACATGGTAACAGAGAGACGATGTATAAAAATGATAAATAAATCAATACACTCACTAGATACATCTTTGATTTCACAGAACCTTTCAACATGTTCAAAAAACGAAAAATTTCTTGGTGTCAGAATTCACTCCTCAAAATGATAATTGTGTTACAGATTACATGTTGGGTGTGAAATCAACGATGTACGTTAAACAAATCTAAACTACGAATAACAAAGGATGGGAATATCTATGTTCAAACTGGGTCACGCTGTCTCTACCACTGGCCCTGATTGAGCATTGAATTTTTATAGACTAATTTAAAAATACTCGATTCGGGCTGTGCTGTCTCATGATGCAGCCCGATCGAGGATTATTTAAATTCATTGAACCAATCACGAATGAAGATGTAGCACTAATGAAGACAATACAAAGGAATTTCATGTTAATTAAGTAACAAACAAGGCAAGACCATACTAATGACATCACACAATCTCATGACGTCATACAATATCATGACGTCACACACTTAGATCTTTCAGGCAATATATTCTAATCTTTGTGTTAATGAAACAAAAAATCTTTTTCGATATTTTATTTACAAAGTAACTCGCAGCGGAAGTGAATGTTCAAGATATGACGACAACTCATCATATTCGTTTTCATATTACTGTTCATATGTCATAGTTAACACGCAAAGTTAATTCATAAATCACGTCGTCTGCGCGTTTAAACAATGGGTCAAGTCAAGTTATACCAATCTAATGGAATGTGAATTCAATAATAAAAAAGAAACACGATTTATTACGCCACCATTGTTCCGATGTCTCAACTCTAGTCACAGCCGTATATGTAACGCCTAACGCATCATATTTATGTTAGGAGTACTCTTCAATATAATTTTAAATATGTTAACAATAAGTACATTAACAATATAAAAACATTCCAAATATTCACCAAAAGAAGTTTCATTTATATGAAATTGAACACAGGTGATGAAATTTAACACTGCTATAATTTGGATTCCGCTTTCTGAAATATTCAATTTTTTGTATTTAAAAAAAAGAAACGTTGGTACAGTCAGTTTTGGCGGTTGGTGCCTGACTCTGAGGGTGTGGATTCAAATCCTGCAAGGGACTCGTTCCAAAGAAAAGCGAACTATTTCAGATAGAAATGTAACAATGCTACCTTTGTTTACTGTCTATACGACATGTATTTCAAATAGATGAGATTGTTCACTGTTTTGTATAATGTTAAAGGGGTCCGGTCAATTTTGTGGAAACGAAATTCGAGGGGGTGGCCCTCATTGAACATTGTATGTCATTAGTGCACGATTATAACACACTCCATTTAAAACATACTTATTTTATCTAGTTGTGTATCAACGGCACGACTGTACAACTAGGACATATCCTGGAATTTCGTTTCCTCAAATATAACTAACAATAATAATACCTGTTCATTGACAAAATAAAACTTATTGAATATCTAAATCGATAATAATAGAGAACATCGTAGCGACGTGTACTGGTTTTTGATTGTGAATAGAACTTCAGATCTAAAAAAATGGTAAATTTCAGCTTGTTTGTATACATATCATGTATACGTGGTATTATTATTAATTAAGGGAAGGCTGGTGTATCACCTACCTACTTTCAAACTTGTTCTCAGCTCAAGAAATCGTTATTTAAGATTGTGAGACTTAATTTTTTTTTATATCATACCTGTTATACCGCCCTGGATATATGAACCACACGGACTTGTGTTGATTGAAATTTTTTTAAAGACCCTCCTTTATATAATTATGCGACAGTATCGTGTAGAAAACCACATGTTGTTCTGGAGTGGTCTCTAAGCATGGAACGTGATAACTGGATAGTCTGCAGGCTTATACCAAGGAGCTTACATCGTCTAAATTACTGTACAATGACGTTGAACCTCGTTTATTTAGAAATGATTTTGGGTTTATCAAAAAAATTAGGGCTCAACGACATAATATATACTTAACTGAAAATTGGATTTGAATTCGAAAAAAGAAAAGCAATAACTCCTTCAGTCAATATATTATAAAATAAAATGTCCACCCTTCATGAAAGTGTGCGACACGTGTATGGCCTTATGCAGGTGTGTTGGTACAACATGCACTGACTAGCGTTATAGTGATATTAGCTGCTTTGGGGGCCTCATTATAGCACGAGCAAAACTACATGAAATCTACTAGTTTTAGGCTTGTGCAACAAGTGATGACACGTTGAAAGAAGCAAGAGATTGGATTTCATCAATTTATCTCACGCAAACACCCTTTTACAACTACATAAATAATACTCACGTCAAGCGAAATAAGTTAAATATGTTAAATAAGGTAAGCAGTAATACTTTATATACAAGTGGTACTTGAGCTACTGATGAAATTTGATAGTCAATCACCGACCATCATAATAATAAGATTTGAAACATTTATACAATAATTCACCACATCGTATGCACATATTTCTAGTATTTACATTCATTTGTAGTTGAATGGAATTTACAAGCATAGTGCTCGACTATACCTGGTCTAAAATTAACAACTTTGGGCAGAGTCTGAAGACCTGAACCGTAACACAACAATCATAAATCAAACATTGGCGCCTCAACAGATACAAAGAAAAGGTAAGTGAAAGAAGCGACCGTAAAATCGTTAGGCTTCGCCTGCGAATTTTACATGGTTTTCATATAGAACTAGAGACACACTGATCGTACATACGTTCGGCAAATAGGTAACGATAGATTTAAGAAATCTAAAAGGACCAAAATGTAAAGATAAACTATAACGACCGTGAACAAAAGTTAACAGTTCAACAGTTTCTTACCATACAGTATCACAAGCTCTGAAAGCAACTTGTTAGGCACACGTTAAACACCGTTACACTAGGAGTTGACCCGTCAATATGGTGTACATTACATGATGAAATCAACATCAGCATGTCGATAACAAGAGTGAAAACAGTGAAGACTTAAAAGCATGGATCATTGAATACAATTGATTTCATGATATGTCGATATACTTGTACATATGTCTTGTTCCCTTGGAACAAGATTAAGCAGTAACGGATCCAGTAAACGTGACATTTATGTACATTTCACTGTCACTTTGAACATAAATGACAACATGCCTAACAGCAAACCTGTGAAATCTACACGATTTGACAAGTCGGTGGTTGATATTTACATGGGCTTGAAAGACATCAACAAGTTGTCATGTGAATCTACATGTGGCGTGATATAACAGGGCACTGTGTAGAAAGCGTCACATCTGAAAACAAGACAAATTCAAAATGTCAATTTTCCATTTATGTAACAGATGTTCACTACTTTCTGAAACAGGAGACAATGTTGGCGACATTGAGTTCGTATTACGCATACCATGGGCTCAGAATGGTGCCCTTGAAAGGGCAATAAAAAGGTTATATATGAAATATACATAACATATTGACATAAATCAATAACATTTTCACAATTTATTTCATATGAACATCCACGTACTTTATAATTTTACCTCGGTGAACAAAGCAGGACCAAGGGTCACATACATCTTAAAAGAATAATCTTAAAGCAAAGTTCAACAATTTCAAGTGAAGTACCCAACAGTTTTATATCTGACATTGACGTGAACGGAGTACACCGCTAGCAACTACGGTTGTGCACTCTCCAGATATTTGGGAATGAAATAGGATGTCATTGTTCTTTCACAAGGGTCATACTGTGAAGTATTATGACTATGCTTTCGTGCGCATTACAAACAGGTACTATTGTATTATTAATATTTAACAGCGAGATTGTTAATAATACAACGATAATCACATATCATTATACAGGTAACAGTGATTTATAAATTCAACCGATGTATTACATGGTCTATTAATGAGGTAAGATATAATAATCATCCCATAATCATCAACCGGTTTCATTGTCTTCCACAAACGATTTCCCTGAATAATCACGATTAAGTGATAATACATTCTACCTTGACATTCCTCGATCATCATATTTGATTGACTGTCATTTCGAACAAAGCTCATGATTACAATGATTATGTTGTTGTTGACAGCAGGTATACACTAATATCTAAAATATATTATACGTATGAAAATAACACTGACCTTTCTTGATTTAAAGACGGTGTAGCACGTTTTTTTGCATGCTATTTTTTTCTCAAAATGTGTTAATTATTATTACAGTTTATACAATATATTGTTACATCAGAGGGTAAACAACTCATTACACGACCCGATAAACCGTATACATGGACTTGAACACGATTATCGGTTTTGGTGGAAAATGGTGCGACGTATAAAACGACAATTTTGTGAAACTCGTCAGTTTGAGAGGTAGATTTCCTGGTCATATGCGATTTTGAGAATTCAGACAGCAGGATTGTTGACCATTCCATCATTGTACCATATTTAAAACTCTACTTTATGTGTGTAGCTATCGCTACATCAGTCAGATCACTTGAACTACCTTCGAGCGGCCAATTTAATGTGAACACATTACATGTAAATGGGCCGCTCGATTTGTAATGGACTCGCAAGGCTTACCCGAACCATGTACATTCGTTTTAGTATTCATTTTATTGATTCAGGAGATTTATCTAATCATTGGTAGCACTTATTTCAGTTAGCAAAACGTACTACGGCTCCTTTACAAAAACAATCTGCTAATATTAGCCTGATACTTGTCTTATATTGTCCAATATTAAATACTAGATATATATTTACTGTCCTTGTGCGAATTCCCAAAACGGATTTCCTTGAAATAATTTGTTTCTAAGGGAGTAGCCCGTGATTGGACCCGAGCTAAAGATATGCCATATCCCGGAATATTCCGGGCCCCGCCGGGAAAAAAATACATTTTACTTAAGGCAGTTGTCAATGTAACAAAGTGCTGCGTTTGTTAGAGCTCAATAATTTATGATACAAGCCTGTCTTAAATATTGATGTTAACCAATCATATTTACAAGAAAGTCTATCATAATTAGTATTACTCACCTGACTTATATACAGGTTAATATCACACTGCAGATACTGTGTTACAAAGCACATGGGCACCTGCAGCTATGAACAGCTTGTTGAGTCGATCGTAAGTCCACGGCACACAAGTCATGCACGAATGGAATGGTTCACGCCTTCAGGAGTGTAAGGTCAGCACTTCGATGATTGTGACGTACACGACAAGCAGTCAATATGGATCATCCCGAGATCAATAATGATCAAGTGGATCCAATAGTTACCATATACATAGGTAAATATGCGTGACAAATTTTAAAATGTTCCTCCAAATAAACATGCAAGAACGCTATCTACAACACACACTAGTTAGAATGTCAGTGGTTAAATATCAGCACACGGTTAGTAGTCGTTGGAATCTTCAACTTGGACTGAATCTGTGACGTTTTGCAAAGGGGGTTATTGCCCTTGCATTTCTACAGTATAGTTGAACATAAATTGCTTTACAGCTGATATGACGTAATTGATGACGTAGCCTAGGGTGTATGACGTCATGACGCGACGGCCCTGAGAGGACTGTTACTGTCCGACGATTCTCGCTCTCCGTTCAGCCAGTAGGTGGTCATCTTCCCCTTGCCCTGAATAAGCATAACACGATTTTATGATTATATAGGTGCTATACTTATACATACATAGACTTTTTGACAACCTACAGCAAACTTGGATTGAAAATATTAATAACCTATCAGACTCTTATTCATATAAACAATATAAATCACTACTGACTGTTGAATGTTATCTCAACTCTTCACTTCCATCTCACTTAAAAGGATTTTATCACGCTTCAGATGTAGTAACATTAAAATTGCCATCAACACTGGAAGATACCATGCTACACCATATGAAGAAAGACTCTGCCCTCTCTGTTTATAAAAAAACAAGCAATTTATTGAAAATGAATATCATGTTCTTTTAATATGTGAAGCCTACAGTTTGTTCCGTAATACGCTAATTGGTAAATACATTTCCCTTATTTCATCTCAAAATTATGGTGTGTTACATAAAGTTTCAATATTTTTTTATTTAAAGCTCATCAATTAAGGCACAAACATATATAATATGTTTGTATATCATGTGTTAAAACTATGTAAATAAGCAAAATGCGCAGCATTGTTCACCCTGAATGTTCTGTATTTTGGGCCAAAGGCCTTATACTGAAAACATATGTCTGTCTGTCTGTATACTTATACATGTATACATTCTGTTTGTCCTAGAACTATTACGAATTGAGTTCAAAACTTCAAGCATGATTGTGATATCTAGTTATTTCCACTCTCTATGTCATTATTGCTGTATTTGTAGTTTTATCATTGCTGTATTTGTAGTTTTATCATTGCTGTATTAAGTAGTTTTATCATTGCTGTATTTGTAGTTTTATCATTGCTGTATTTGTAGTTGTATCATTGCTGTATTTGTAGTTTTATCATTGCTGTATTTGTAGTTTTATCATTGCTGTATTTGTAGTTTTATCATTGCGTAACATATTGAGACTACTGCAAAATACAGTTAATCACAATTCATGGTAAAACTACCATTGTACTGTCGTAATGTGAATATAAGACTATATAGATTTTATCAGTCAAACACGAAGGATCATTGACGCATTTCATTTATTTTAATTCCACGGATACTGAGAAAATAGTTCAAACAAAGTTAACTCAGATGAGTTCCAATCCTAATTAAATAAAAAGATGAACATTAACATATTTCTACCAATTTCGTTTCAATCAATTTTCAATTTATTGCTTTTTAAAAGAGAAATCCAGTTCTACAGTGAATCATATTTCGTTTAAATTTTTAAACTCTTGGCATTTTCCTTGAATTATTATATTTCATCTGTTTACTTTAGTGATATCTAGCAACACACCTGAGGAAACAGAACGTCATTTATATAACTTATAACTATTTATGTTCGCATAAATACTGTAAAGACTGAAACTTTTGAAAGTTTATGCCTGAATTATTAATAGAAAATACTTTCCTACAGTCAAATATCAATTTACTTTAATTATAATTTCATTAATCTTTCAGTACCAAGGCTTGATTGAAATAATAATAATAATACTAATAATACGAAGGTTTGGTTGAAAGTGAAAGATTAAGATACGAATGTTCTATGGCATCATGGATACGTTGATGAATGTAAACTGTGGCCATTGTTCTACACAACCAATCATGAAATGTCTCATATTTGTTTATGCAACTGCAAACGGGTTTCAATATGTATTTCAGCTATGACAAACTATCCCCCTCAACCACCCACATGCCACCCCACGCACCTTCCCCACCCTGCACAAACGTCCACCTCCATAGTCCTGTGCTCTGATATGAATACACTTTATTCAACTAACGTTTGTAAATATATCTACTTTCAATGTAAATCAGACTTGAAGGATCAATCTTCCCCTTAACTAATATCAAACTAGTCTCACAATAAATTCTCACTGAAACTTTCAACGGCCATACCTATTGGTTCCCCGATCGAAGTCCTGTGCTCTGATATGAATACACTTTATTTAACTAACGTTTGTAACAATATTTACTTTCAATGTAAATCAGATTTGAAGGATCAATCTTCCCCTTAACTGATATCAAACTAGTCTCACAATAAATTCTCACTGAAACTTTCAACGGCCATACCTATTGGTTCCTTGATCAACCCGAGATAATGACGAACTCGACTGCCAGTATTTATTGCACATATTACTGTTTTATGCATCAGGTTGCACTAGTAATATCTACATATAAGGAAAATCAGTCTCCAACTCGTCTGCTGAGTTATTGCACATGTGCAAAATACGATTTTATGCACCGGGTTATGTTTGAAATATGAGTACACACCTTCATCTCGACTGATCCCCGACACTCCAGGTCGAATGTCTTGAACTGATCCAGCACCTGCTTCGTGTAGTTACTCACATGGATCTTCAGAGCTGGGGATAATACATCATACAATGTAGGTTAATGTACAACTGTAGCGGTACTTACATTATTGCAAAGCTACATAATGTAGGCATACATATTAGTAAACAGTAGATAAATAACATTTTGGAATCAAATTGAATTTTGTGGTAAATGTATCATTTTCGAAAATACTTGCCGATGTTCTATTAGCATCAACGTAATAAAACAACGTCGACAGTGACTTGACAGTGACAGCAGATGTCATTGTACTTCCTTTGAGACAGATGCTACAAATGGTTGAAGTTCGAATGGGGTTAAGAATCCTATAAAGCCCCCTCTGGATCTGGCACTGTTAACCATTAGGTACTCACGCAGCCCGTTTGACTCCATCCTGGAAGAAGTGTTGACAGTGTCACCAAACAGACAGTATCGAGGCATCTTCAAACCCACCACTCCGGCACACACAGAACCTATATATCAGTTAACATCTTTCATTAATACATTATATGTAGTTACATTTGTACACCATTAAACAACATTCATTGACATACTCCACGTAGTTATGTTTGTACATCATTAAACATCATTTTATTAACAAACTATACGCAGGTACCTTTGTACATCATTAAACGTAATTTCATTAACCCATAATTCCTTTGCCAACAGGGGAAAGCTTTTTTCAATGTAATAGTTTAGCTCATATACCAACATTGGTGGCGTATTGTAAAATAAAGAATTTAAATTTGAATATGTTTAAAAGAAAGAATGAACATATTTTCAAGTTGTTCTCTCCCTTGCTATGCGCTTTGAGCATGTATAGCACATTGACATATGTGCATTGTAAGTATTTTATTATTTACATGATAAAGGAAAAATTTACACTGTCCTCCAGTGAAATATTTGATCTAGGCTTCATTGTTGCTTTGTTTATAACATTGTGGAAATAATACTAAAAGAAATGTCATGATCATTCCAGAGAACAGTTTCAAATTTAATGACATATTTAGGTATATATATTTTCTCGTAAACGTTGCTGAATTAGAGAACATGAAATCCAAGTTTCTTTTGAAAGATGTCGAATTACTGTCAATAAATGGGATTCATGGTATATCTATCTTTGTTTAATACTGGAAAAACAATATACATAAAGACGTCATTGAATGGACAACAAGAGATTTTAAAATTTAAATATAATTGAATTCAAAATTAACTTAACTTAAACTAATCTTACTTTATGTGAACATTTACCTGAATGCATTCCGATACGAAGTTTGATTTGTTCATTTGGTCTATGACGTATTTTGAAGCTGAGGGTAGCTTTCAGTAGTGATAACGACATCCGGGCTATTTCTCTGGCGTGTAGGTTGCCGTTCTTGATTGGAAGACCGGATACTACCATGTAGGCATCTCCTATTGTCTCCACCTGTATCACACACACACTTAGTACATACTACAGTCAACTACATGTCTTAAGACTTGTTTCCATTCAATATATTCTCCACATCAGTTACTTACAATCGGAGTTCGCAGCTGTAAACTACGTATGAAAACTATGTAGAATACAACAGTTGTAAACTATGTAAACTACTTTGAATAACACAATACATGGTTATAAAGGAGGTAAAGACATTTTCTTTTCGTATGTTTCAAAAGCATCGTGGCTGTGACTGTGTTAACTATTAGAGCCTTAAAGTCTAGATCTTTATTCAGCAAGTTTAAATAAACTGAATTAAAATATTAATATATAATCAAAAGGATGAAGATACAGGAAATATAAAAAATCCATATACTAAATCTTAGTCTAAAGCATTGTGTGCCATTCCAAATAAAGTTTTTTCAAATGGCATGTCATCATTTGAATGTGAATTTATCAACAATTTGGCAAGTTTGACATATCATGCAATGCATCTTTTATTATTGCCTGGAATGTACACGTCTGTTATGTCATGAACAGGGTAAACTTTGACGTTATTGGACGATGGCCAACATTTAAATTATAATGATAAAGAAAGTGATATAGAACTGAATACCTATAGAGAGCTTTAAAATTTAATTTATAGGTTGCATCATTAACATAAGCCCTTAAGAAATATGTCTTATATGGCATACATGCTTGCTTAATAAACTACCGGATAAAAAAATGCAAGATATATTTTGCTCCATGAGTGATACATATGACTGAGCAAAAGTTACATAAACTAGAAGCCAACTTAACTAAAGTATAGACTATTGAAACATTATCTGTTCACGTTTCTGAAACAGACGCCCTTTGGGAATCTCCTCAATCAGGCGAGGTAGGAGAGTGACATGTGTCAGCTATTATAAGCTTGTTTTATGAAGTCCCACAGTAATGCACGTCATCGAAACTAAAACTGTCAACAAAACTCTTCTCCACTTTTATATCAACATTTTATGAATTTCTTACTTCTCAAATATTCAACCCCGCAATCATTGTGTAATAGTGATTTCAGCACTACATGTGTTTAAACAGACAGAATATTTAAAATAATAATACCTGATGAAAGAAATTGCGTATACTTCATAACAAAACCTCACCTTATCAAAGACAAATTCGTGTTTACGAAATCTAATTAAAACTAGATGTAATGTTAATTACGGATTTAGAGGACGTACTGTTTTGCATTACATCAAGTTTTAACTAGATTGGTCTTTACCTGGCAGCAGTATACTTTTTTGGGAGCTTCTTGTACATTTGATAACCGGTTTTAATGCCGGGTAGGTTATTGAGCTATAGTTCAAAAGGTATCCTCGAAACTTGCATCCACCAATTACCCGTATTCCTTTTATAACGGGATACAACGAAGTTCTGGTTTGCAATGATGTTTTTTATTGAAAGATAATTCCTTTCATCGTATTTATTAGGATTCATCGATCATCATTATACAGTTTTATCTGAATAAATTAATACTGCCATAAGCAACTCACCTTATAAACGTCGAAATTCTCAATAATTGAATCAAATGTCGTATATAAGTCGTTCAGAAGATCGATCACCTGAAATAAAAGACAATTATTTAAAAAATCAAATTTATCATATTCATCATAATCAAGTTTCCAAGAAATGAACATGTGTCACCAGACAGCAAATTAAAAAATTTAGAAAGATTGATAAGGGATAACGTTAATAGTTCGATCCAATTCCATCTGATTAAGGCCAATACGTGAAATGTGAAAGACGAGTTTCTAGATTTCCTGAAAACTTGTTTTTGATGAAATTGCAAAACAAGATTTGACATTAACAAAATGACAGGGACCATTGAAACTGTTTCAAATCTCAGGCAAACAAGAACATGCCATATTTCAAGACTTGAAGAGACTCCTTTCATGTTTTATCCAAGGATGTTTGACGACAGAGTAATGTGATACCAACAAGCTCTTCAGTACAGTATGCAACAACACACTTCCTCTCTGAGGATAGGGTGACTGCATAGATCTTGTAGATAACTCATTTTGTAAATACGTGGAAGAATGTAACTTAAGGTAGATTACTCGTTTTTCATTGAATAAAATATGTTTAAATGAAGATAGACTCTATCATTTTGTAGATACTAAGGTTAGCTAAGTTAGATAAAACTCTCGGGCTGATACAGAATGTGATGTGAATACAATCTATATAACCTATACGTTGAGTTTCCCCAACTTGGTGATTATGAAAGGTGGGATCCGCCGGTAGGGTCGTACATGGACCTTATTACATTTAGTAGTCTATTGACTAATAATAACGAAAGAGTGCGGAAGAAGCTTGTTAAATTTGTTAGCATTATTTAAACAAAATATTGCTTGTATCTGTTTATAAATGTGTAATAAAGTAATGATATAAAACACATCGCAGCTGCTTTTTGCATATAACTGTAATTGGTGTACTTCATGATACCATCATTTATTTCCGTATAGATGAGCCCAACAGTACAACATTTGTAATATATAAACAAACTTATTATTATCATTAGGTGTGGACCATGTTTATATTGCCTGTGTCTAAACATATATCATGCCAGACTGAGTGTATTTGTCGCAATATGCGTATTTGTCTGACTCTGTTGTCTTGACATGTGTATATAAGTTATTGCATCTACATGTATTTATTTTTGGCAATTAAGAGTAATAAAAAATATGAAGATGGGTAGTTTCACGAACATCAAATGTCACGCTGGTTTTCACTAATTCATTCACATTTAGATTTGAAATTGCATGTCTGTGATACATACTTTCAGATTGTTCTATGGTCTTGAGGTAATTCATCTAGCTCTGATGTAACAAAACTGATACAGATAGTATAGATCTTACCTGCATAGGTGTACTGTCTGCGGACATGGCGGTGAATCCACAGATGTCAGAGAAGTAGATGGTTACAGACTCAAAACTTTCAGCAGCCACTGTCTCCCCTCGTATCAACGCTGTGGCTACCTCCCTGGTAAACAATAGACTCAACGTGTTATAGATGGTATCAACTGTGTTGCTACCTCCCTGATTAACAATAGACTCAACGTGTTATAGATAGTATATGTCTTGTTGAAATAGTGAAGAGGGTAAGTAGTATTTACATTTACTATTTACAATTTATGTATCATTTAATGAGTGCGAAGAAGGACTTCTAATGGTCATGGTCTCGTTTGCAAAGTATATGCCTTATGATAATGAGTTTATTTTTATATCGGGGCCACAAGTCCATTATACAAGTACTTCTGTGACAAAGAGTGTGATACAAAGTGATATAAGCGCCATAAAATATAACATCAGGTATTGATCATCATACTGACGGATTCAATTTCTGATTTCATAATTTACCAATTTTATTTGCAATACGGTAAAGGTTATAACCACTTTCCTACTTTTTACGACACATAAATAGACAGGGAATTTGGATATATAAATCTTTCTAAATAATTTCAGCAGTATAATAAGACACTATCATCTTCTCTGAATAATTTTCATTTGTTAAGGAATGAAAGATTTTTTTCTGTTCAAAGTGCAATTACGGGCAAAATGTATTAAATTCGACAATTTACATTTGCCTTAGTAATTGTTTAAGACTAACTTTAGCAATGTTCAGGTATGTGAATAGTACTGACCAGTAGTTTACTATAGTTAAATGTTTTATGATATACTACACGATGTTAATTTACTCGGGTCGAATAATAGTTTTTTTTATGTCAATACAGTCAGACTACCGGTCTGGCGTACCTTAAACTTACGGAACATTAATATAAAACGAGAATTACATATTCAGGGAGTCTAATTTATATATACGAATAAACTTAAGAAATAGAAGACGAGTTGGAGTGCTTTATCGTAGAATAAAACATAACAGGGAGCATAAAACACGAAGGATATGCCTTTAAATCTACATGTAGTTACTCGTTTTTATATAAAAACAGTGGAGATATTATGTTGTTTGTATAAACTATATTTTGAAAATATCAATGCCTCCCGTCGTAGAACACATTCACTAGCATTGAACAATCGAAATGACGTAACATATGACGTCATTTGCTACGCGACGCTCTAACTGACGTAAAAAATCACGAGCATGTTTTATGTCTCATAAAGAACGCTGTCAGTCCTATTGACCGCCCGTGTTTTATTGCCGTGGGTATCTTATATTGAATGATTATACTGTGATAATTATCGTACATGTTCATATCCTAGTGACCCTGAAACTCAGATTTACTGACTTTGGCAACATGGAGTAGAGCAGATCCTCAGCTCGTTTCTTCTCCTCCAGATAGTCCGCTGTCCTCTCTGAAACAAGGGCTTCCAAATTGTTGGCGTACTGCTCCATACGTGACAACAGGTTGTCGAGAATGTTGCCCTTGTCTCCGTCTCTGTAAGTTGAAAGGATGAAATTGTGTAGGGTACATTTAATGACACTTTATTAGAATGTTTTATGAACATTTGATTTGCATTTAATTATATAGTGGGTTCTGTTGCTGTCATTCTATGGAAATTCTGGGATCTAAAAGAGCATGTTGTGGAAACGAAATTCAAAGGAGTGTTTTAGTTGTATTTTAGAAGTTGATTTATAGGGTTGACAAGACTTTATAATTTTATTTAGAATTATCGACTTTTTGATAGACATTTCTCATAGACGTTTGGTTACGTATCGTTTCAAACATATGGGGTTTGGTGGTGTACGAACGTTTATATTTAAAGGAGTGGCTATAAATGAATGCATTTTGGTATTGGTATAACAACATATATGACAATAGGCTGTTCTGTGTTGTTTTGATGAGCAGTGATAGAAAACAATTATTATAAACAGAAGCATCCACTCGAACTTCATCTCAACAGAAATACCAGGATGCATATGTCTATACAGTGATGGTACGGTACAGAATGGTGCTATTTTGTTGAAATGGGAAATTTCACTTACATTCTGAAAATAAACAATTTGCGAGAACATTTGATTATTTGTTCAAAGTTCAAACGATAAGGCATTGTTTGTGACATTTACTTAGCTAATATAGTTTCAATGCTACGTCGTATTGAGGTTGTGTTATTACATAAATCAGATTGTAGAAGCTCTCGTAGTCCTATGAAAGTCGTAACTGTCATACTGATCTTTATTTACGGCTATATTGGTACCAAGTGAGAATCGAAAATCTTAGCTCTTCTCAGCATATGATAGTATATAACATGTGCGCCTGTTAAATATAAGGAAAATATGGAGATTGTACTCATATCGATATTGATAGAACGTCCCGTCATGAGGTACTCTGACACAAAGAGTTATCAAAAGATGATGTTTACACATTTATTAATTTTTAAACTAGAAACAACTTTGATTTAAGGTAATTTACTTGTTGAGTTTTCTGATGATAGTCTTGAGCTGTGTGAAGTCGGGTCGTTCATACGGGTCCTCAGCCCAGCAGCGTCTGATGACGTCAGCAAGCTCGTCACATGGACAGTCGTAGTCTTCCAGTGTTGGCCGGAAGTAGGGCCTCACACCGTTCTTCAACTTTTCATAAATATCTGTGAAATTAAGATTTTTTGTCAGAATATACATTATCAAATATCAAGGAATGTATATTTGCAATTTCAAACAAATATCAACGACATTGAACAGATATAATGATTGTGGTGTCAGGAAGTATATACAAATCAATCTGTTTAAATCTTTTCCAAAATGTCATCATATTGAATTAGCTTAACGATATGAAATAACTTTCGTCTCATAATTAGAACGATGTTTGAATAATAGTCATGTATATAAGAACAACATCAACAATTTCCAGCCGAGCAATTGAAACAATATACCCTTCAAAATGCCTCAATGGGTTTATACAAACAAACATGTAGGAGAGTAATCTCTTCTTTGAGGGGCATTTTAGAATTTGTAGATATGGAGAAATTTTATTATAAATATTTTATAATTAATATTCATTTAGGAATCAAGTGTTCATCCCCTTGTTAATTGTATTATATATTCCATATTCTATATATTCTATATATAAGCTACATATATTCACCCCCTGTATATCATTTGATAACGGTGTTAGTATCTACACCGAAATGTCGCATTCATTGCAATAAGGAAGTTGACTTTACATCTTGGCTTTTCTTCAGGAGACTAATCTCTACGGTCTATTTTACCTGATTACCTTATCACACCTAAAAGACGGCGTTTATGTTCAAGTATGCAGCTAATGGCCACTATACGTGCCTCACCTAGTGTATAAACACATCTTATCCTGTATCTACGTTCCATATCTGCAACTTTTCTATTACTGGCAAAATAACTTTGCCCTTCTGTCAACAGCTCACCGAGTGCATTCCTTATCGGCTACATTTCAACACTAGCTCGCACTAAATATATCATAATTACACAGAGCAAAGCATAACACTGTACGTATATTCATGACGTATGCATCATAATAAGTTCCTTATCTCTAAACATAAACATGCTTAATATGTCACAGATTGCCCTGACAGTCAGTTTGGAAGATGTAAGGCCTTTTTAACTATCTAATTATGATAGAATTAAGTGTAATATCCCCGAGCCGTCACAACTCTGTTTGAACTCTACGTGAGAGTGGAATGATGCACACCGAGGTGTGAACACGCAACACATGCGCCAGGTACCATGATCTGCAACAGCAGACTCTATCATTAATAACTCCCATGCCAGCACGCTTGTAACTTCCAAACTGATTTTAGACGGGCGAAGGTTTAATTTAATCACAAAAATGATTTATAGCCGAAAACTAAATATTTTCATGAGGTGAACAGCTTTCGAAAGAGCGCAACATTTGGCAGCTTTCATTCCATAACATTAACTTTAAAATGGAATTATATTACGAATTTCAGAATTCCGCATGTCAATGTCATGAGAACCTCTAACATTAAGAAGTTAACGATATTCAATCGTACCAAAGATGCATTAATGAGAGTGTAAAATAGTATTATCAACCTTTTACGTTGTTCATTTCAATTTCAAAAGCCAGGTGCCATCAGTTAATGAAGTCATCACAAACAGAAACAACGTTATTGAAAGGACTAGAGCAGAACCTGGAGGGATATCGTCACATGCCCCTTTGTCATTACCGCTAACTGTACTTCTCATCACATCTTATTAACAAGCCTAATGCACACTTAATATGAGTAATTTTCGTCAAATATCTATTTTCCTACACGGACATTTTTTTCAATTGATAGTGATGATTTTATATTTAGAAAAAAACTGTTCTTTTCCCGATGGCAATATTCTGTCTCTTCTATCTCTTTCACTTTTACTCTTTTTAAATTTGACTCCTTAAATTAACTCCTCTTGCTTTCTTACTGCTGATGGAATTGCGACTTTTTTAGAATCAGTGCGTTATGGTCCCAGTGTTACAGCTTGTGATGAGAGAACCTGTACAATACAAACCCAGGAGTTCGATCTATCAAGTTCTGGTTACAAATGTACCTTCTGGGTCGACGTCGAGGTTGGCGAGGAAGAAGACGCCGTTCCTGTAGACGATCTCCTGGCAGATGATGGCGAAACTGTACACGTCCGCCTTGATTGTACCCTCGGGGGGTCGATGGTGTAGCCTCAACAGCTCGGGGGCAGTCCACAGTTTACCTGGGGTGAAGAGATGAGTGTTAAGGCCCGTTCTCACGGTACGATTTGTAGATACAACTTGTAATATTCATCTGTAGTTGTGCTGTGAAAACATCCTATAGTGAAATCAACTAACTGATGAATGTACGAGGGGTATCCCAAAAGCCTCTGGCCTGAATATAAATAAATGTACAGTCACCCAAATCATATAAATAATGCAGGTTGATGCAACACATCACAGAGTGTGAACATTCCTTAAGGATATCTATTGTAAATAATCGTATGCAGTGCTTATGTTGAACTGAAGATCAGAGGATGTTCATCGTGGATCTGAATAGACGGACAAGTGTTCAAATTATTCTTTCTTTGATCAGTTTAACCTTTACTTGTGACTAGTGACAAACGATCATACCTAGTTTACTTGTGACTAGTGACAAACGATCATCTAACAGCTTTATGAAAATATGCCCAGGCTAATAGGTCTAATAAGCCAAATGTTCGCTTCAAAAGGTGCGAAGTCTTATTATAACCTGCTTGCAATAGAAAATGTAAGAAACGTACATCAGGAACATTAGCCCAATCAAATTAATCTTCGTAATGTTGATGTAAGGATGTACACAGATCGCTCACAGTATACCATGAACAGTAGAGATAGTTTGATCTACTTGAACAATTCATACACCTGGCACAATGCATTTACGTATTATTTATATCCCGTTTTAAATTGTCATGTGGTTTATATATGATTTTAACACTAATTGAACACAAATCCCCGCTGGATGTCGTAGATGGTCGAGGCTGTTTTGACATACCATAAACAGTGATGCGCGATTGCAGAAAGATTTTAACCATTAACAGCTTACGACAAATTGCAACAGGGAGCCTCAACTGGGGCGATTTTGTTTTGGTTAACATTCAAAAGAATTTTCCGAGATTGCCATTGATTATTTCGACCGAATCAACTGATGTGGTCGGGATGGAGACAAGTAAAGTTCCGACAAGACTATTTTGTTCGCTTTCTCTTGGGTATCTTGATTGATTAAAATGTCATTGAAAATGATCTAATTAAAAAACATTCATGCAAATTATAGTTCCTTTTTAAGTCTCCTCAGTTGTCACAGTCTCATCGAAAGTACTGTCAACCTGGTGTCTCTTGTTTCAGTGTCAATTTACACTCATCAAGCTGTTTCAACCCTTTAACCTCTTTGTACGGTAATATTTTATTCAAATGCAACATTTGAGCTCATCTTGTAATAAAACATTTTGTTGTTGTTGCAAAAACGATATTTTTTGTATATCTTTCTTCCAATGTGACTTTGTTTTACCACTTTCATATCTTATCAGCAATATTTGATCATTTTCGTGTTTCGGAAAGCGAATCATACTCAATACTGTGTTGTTGATTAAATTCAAATTCGTTTCCATAATAGAGAATTATTACAAACCAAATGTCTCATCAATTCAATTTGTATCCAATTCACTAAAAAATTACTTCAACATTGAATACATTTAAGCATCTCAGTGAAAGCATCTGTATTCACGGAATTAGAAACATAAACTAATTACAAAAAATATAATCACAAAAACCTTGTATGTATTAACAGTAAAACCAGCTGCATCATCAAAACCCCGGGCTTTATGTTGCCCAATCTTGTTTTAAGCTTCTTTAAAACTTTTAAAGAAGCTTTTGTAGCACACGTAAAGGAGAAGCTTGTGGCACAATTCTTTAAATTTAAAATAATATAATCACAAGGGGACTATCAATCAGGTTTCAGTTAGATTTGACACAACTTATCCACAATGTCAGGCATTTGACATTGGTTTTTGCTGTTCAATAACCTGAAAGTTTGCATATTGTCCAACCAAATCTAGGGAGATGCGTTTTGGAACTATGAGTTTCAACATCAAAGCTAAAGGGGGTTTGGAACATACATGAGCTCACTCTCTATGATTATATAGACAGTGGTCGACCTTAAAGTTGGAACTTTATTGCACCATATATAGGACGATGTGTTTGAATTTGCAGCATCAAAGCAAAGTGGTATTCATTCTTCTCTCTCAATAGAGAAACAATCCCCAGCTAGGTATTCGATCCAAATCATTGTATTATAATGAATAATGTCAAAAAAGTGCATGTATGAAATCTTTAGAACTATTTAGAATCATTCAGTCTTTAAAACATTATTTAGGGGTCAGATTACTAATTTAGGTATCAACACGAGCCAGCTGTTAAAGTTGAAAACATAGTTGGATACTGCATTGATGTAAGAAATTCATTTGTGTCAACTCTCTGGTAAAAATTCTTGTGGACCACTTCGGATAAAATGAGCGACACCTGATCACCATTTGCTAAATCTGTTTGCTTAATAAGGTTAGCTATTCCTGAATCTTTTATAAGGAAAATGTCAGTACATAACTAGTATGAGCTTTATTGAGTGTTTATATATATGAAAGCAAACTGAAATTTATTGTTACTTGTGACAGTATCAAACGAGTGATCGTGAACAAATGTTCTATGTGACACTTTTGTATTTGTAATATGAGATCACGGTCTTTTCAAGTGACATTGTATTGTAATGGGTGACCGCTTCCTCATCGCATAACCTTTCTCGGGTATACAGCCGTAAATCTTGAGTTTCCTCACCTAGTTTAAAAATTCCCAAACAAAACCAGATCATCCTTTCACAAGGCTTCATCTCCAAATATTTTAACATTACGCTTAGGTTGACGAAGTGCCTTACGAGCACATCAGTGTTTTGGGAGGTGAAGTCCATTGCAGTACTCCAAGTTCACGTTGATACGATAACAGTATGTCTCTTTATTCTCCATCCTTTCCAAAACTAAGGACATGATCTGCTAGTCTATGTTGCAGTGCATCTAACCCGAACATACTAACATATCGAAATGACTGTCAGAGGCCCGAATTATAACACTATTTTAATTAAATAATGATGACAAAATGTATGAGAGAACATCAAAAGAGTGTCAACATTTGACACATATATACTTGTTATTATACTGAAAGGCTGTTTTATTTTAGATTTCACTTACAGTGATATTAATGTTGGCCGGAAGCGAAAATATTTCGCATTGCTGTTTTGGGACCTAGATAATTTGCAAAACCGACAAAAACACCGCATATCCTCCAAGCATATATGTTCCCCTATTATAAATACATTGTAGACATTCGTCATTTTAATATTCCTCAAATAAGGATGCAACATTAGAGCGACTTGATATAACCTTCACAGTTTTCATGGAAGCGTATAATATGTCACTAACATGTCTTGTTTGTAATGACGTAATAATTGAGCCATTGAATATTGATATCTCATGGCATCTTACTTTGGTAATAAGCAAATGTCCCGCCTTCAACGTCCTCCAGGGTACCACGGAAACAATGAAGTCCAAAATCTGTAATTTTCACTACAAATCGACTGTCTACCACGCAGTTTGTGCTCTTCAGGTTTCCATGGGAACGTATGTCGCTGCTGTGAAGATAGGCCATGCCCTGTAATGAAGAAACATACTTCTTAGATTTCTTTTGTGAAAGAAAGAAATAATTTGATATAAAACATTATTCTCTCGGGAAATGACTCATCACCATCGTTGACAAACAATTGTCTTTGACCTTTGGTATTCTTTAATATATACTTGTTTATGCATAATAATTGTTTTTTTTTAACATCATACTATAAAAAGTTGAGGTTTATGTTTTCTAATTAAAGGGGCTGTAGCACGTTTTTGGCAAAATTTATTTTTTCAAATTTCCTATTTATAATGATAGTTTGTGTCATTTAAATTTACTTTAGAGGATAAAACATCTTATTACACAAACCAATAATCCGTAGTAGTAATAGAGGTGTTGCGTATAAAGCAAAAATGCATGGCGGCCATTTTATTGTGAACACAATTTATTATTTCGAATGACAAAAATGATTCCCATGGCCTTAATGAGCTATGTACACTCATTTTTAACTTGATTTTCCGAAGAGATAAGGGTGTTAGTAAAATTATTTTTCAAATACAATTCATCGACTTATTTGACCAAAAAAACGTGCTACTGCCCCTTTAACAGATGGATAGCGAATTTATAAATAGTTTATATAAAACCAGGATTATTTCATCGAGAAACATATATATATTAATATTTCAATAGAAGTTTTAAAACTACTTATAGTTACAAAGAAACTGTAATTAGTTTTCACAGTGACGTGACGGCTACTGGCGTTTTACCTTATATTCAAATCAATATCTATTTTAATATTAAACACACGTTCTGTCAATATGTTTCATCTGTTCTACAACCTAAAACGAAAAGTTGGCAATGGGCAATTATGTATACACTCAAACGCGAAAGAAACGTCACCATACAAAATACAAGATATTGTAAATCTACGAGTGACGAACACAACTGAAACAGGGATAAACCTTGTCTTCAGAAGCTAAATTAAATTTAAAAAATGTTCAAGACATTATCTGTTTTTATATATTTCTGAGAAGCACATACTTGAAGAAATCCTCGTTGTGAATCTCCTAAACTAGACCAGATAGGAGTCAGGTTCACCTGAACAGGCATACAAATAAAAGTATAATACTCCGATGTATGAAATTGCGGGTACATCTTTACAAATCAAATTACCGATAGCAGCATTTCGTTATTTACACTGTTGAAAATGTAATGACGTTTCTTTTGCGGTTGATTGTAGATAGCTATTTCAAAAACCCAGTAACGACTGTAATATTAAACCAAACAAGTCCTATCTAGCTGATAGAACATCTCATCCATTGGTGCCAGTGCAAACATCAAAGAAATCAACTTGGTTGTGGGTTTGTCAACGCGTATATAAAGTGTTCCTAAAAGGTCAAAACAAATTGCTGAATGTAGTCTTTTATTTCGTAATTCATAATTCAAAATTGAACTGATCACCCTCTCCAATAAACACATTATTTAAGTGCTAGTTAACGTTCTTCTGATGAATGATGCAGGGCGATAAGCATCGTTCAAATACATGTATGCTAACACCGATGTCCAGTGGATTTGTCTATCGACTACCGTAGCGATCCGTTAAAGGAGGAAGTTGTGAAAGTCAGCGGGAATATCTTGAACGCACTCCAGATAACAGTATAGATAGTTATGGTAAAGGAAATGTAAGTGTCTCACGATCTCAATGAAGATGCTGAGCTACCGGACTTCATTAAGTTCAGTTTGAACTTTTCTTTATATCATTTCACTGGTGGAAAACATATGGAATTGATACTTACATGTTGCATAAGATACTTCTCATTGTATTTCTAATTCAGCCTTTAGAGCTGTATCACTTTAAATGTATTAGATGGATACTGACTGAAAAATAGCTTAACAATCTGATATAAGATCACGTGTGTGTAGTGCATGAGATTGGTAGCATGTGGGGTCGAATCCCGCAATGATCTTTGTCATGGGAAAGGTACAAGAATGTGTACTATTACAGATAATATAACCCCAAGTTGAACAATTCAACAGATAGTGCACATCACCTACCCGGACTATGTCTTGCATAATGGAGTATCTGAACATCCAGTCGAGCTTGATCTGGTCGTTCTCCAGAACGTCCTGAAAAACAAATATATCACTGAAAATAGGAAAAGAATTATCTTAAGTAATAGATGGGATGAAGCTGAGGAAATGCAAAAACCATTGCTGAAAGGCTTCCTCGCGATAGGTTAATGGTAAGAATATTAACGTCCTTCCCGTCTCATTGTTATTTAAGTGTTTGTCCTTCTGGTTTTCCTCCTACGGAAAAGCTTGTCAATATGTTTCCCGTAAAACTTTAATAACAAGGGTTTTTGTTTATTATTCTGTATAAAAAGTTAAAACAAAACCAAATTTTCAAATATATATAAAAAGCTGTTTCTGTAGTCAGCATATACTCAGATTTGTATAAAAAGAATTTCCTTCTACAACTTTGTCTTTAGGGGGCTTTACATGACAGAGATGTGGTGATTACATTTTAAAGTTTTTTGGAACATTGGTGTCTTTCATCATGTATATGACATCCTTTAAAGCATATTTTCTTTTAAAAAAATCTTCACTTTTAAGTAAAAAATAACAAGTCACCCAACCTGATTGTTTCCTCTGCCTATTCATCAGATTTCAATTATGTTTGGAACATGTAGACATATATTACAATCGAAATCTGAGGTTTCTCTCAAAGGCATTTAGAAGTTGGTAAGATGAAGGAGAATAAGTTCTATGGATATACACTGTTGCAATGAGAAGTCCATAGCTACATAGTATTCCGTTAGATATGTGGCTTTCATACATGAGCAATAGTTCTGTAATTAGTAGCAATGCGAATAACTAGAAGCAAGGAAAGGGGATGCATCTTGTTTTGTTTTTGCAAAAGACGATATAGTTCGTTTATCTTATTCATGGATTATTCACATGTGTTACACGATACCATAAATATAACACCTAGGCAATGTGCTCCCAGCCATGACCTGTATCAACTATGCTGCTTTCAGGAGAGAAAACGTACTTTCAGATGGTATTTGGGGAGTGATACATCGCTTAATCGGTACAAAACAATTGCGACAAGTGCGAGAAGAAAAACCTTCCAAGATACAATGTACAACCAGAAGCATATTTGGCCCACTGAACATACATGTAGTCAAATATTGAACAGATAAAATAAGTATACACAAATAATAAAACAATTTGTACAATATACACAATAAAACAAACTTATAAATCTGGGTAAGAAATGAAATAAGTGACAAAAATCATTAGATTATTATCATGACCAAGTCAATACCCATATACACCTCAAATATCCTTGTGCTGTGAGTGAAGCAAGCTACTTACTTGTAGACTTCCTTTGGGACAATATTCTGTCAAGATACATTTATTGGGCGGGTCAATACATGCGCCTATGAATCGGACAGTGTGGTCGTTTTGCAAGTCTTTTATCTGCAAAACAAAGATAATATAACACCATTAATCTATCATCTATTGCTAATAAGGCACATGTGAATGTTACACTCAATTTAGTGCAAAGAATACCAAGTTTTAAAGGTTACATGATTGTACATGAAGGTAATTTAGAATGGGAATACATAGGACTTGTTTTCCGGATAACGTCTTTTCAACATAGACAACGTTCCGGAGTATGTATGTGCTTACTACATCATTCCCCTGAAAGCACATTCTCCGAAACATCGAATCTGTTCACAATAAAGAAGATGTTTTACAGAAATATTGCCTTTGGCATTGCATCTGATATCAATCACAATAAGACAGTTTAATGTAGAATTAATGTATCACTGAAAAGTGCTATATTTCGAAAGTACACTCTAAGACTATGATTCATTCCCTTCCATATAAGGAGATTTTTCGGCGGCAACTTTTTTTAGACTATAATAATAGTGCAAATCATCGATAAATTAAACACCTACAATACACAGCGTGCTGACAACAGGTAATGTGATCTCACTGTTGTTTCTTTATGACATTTATCGCGTTTCATTTTGTTTAATAAGAAGTTCAAATGTTTAGTAATGATAAATGAAGAAAATCGTAATTACAATACGTTTTAACTGCCTGAAGACAAAATATATGATCCAGATTAAATCAGCAAGTCCTAAAATCATTTAAGATGGAATTTAATTATGATTAAACTGCTTGTGCTGAAATATTACAACTTGCTTCATTTGCAAACATGAATCATACCAAATAAATCATTTAAAATGTCTAATTCGAACATATATATTCATAAAATACAAACTGTTCTATTCGTATATATTCTCTGGCACAGAAAATAGTTTTAATTGAGCGAAAATAACATTCAATCCAATATGAACGTTTAAAGATTTTAGATTTTATCTTAAAGCACACAAAACACTTACTTTAAATATATCTTATCTCCGATTTGAGACCAGACAGAGACGATGAAATAAAATTGACATAGAATATTTGACTTCCTCCTGAGAGCCATTAGACGTACATTGTGTCTTATTAGGGGGATTATAGTTGTCGGGGCATGGGCTCTAGGAATACCAGTTCTAGAACTCTCAGGAATTATACATTTGAGTAGGGATATCCGGAGTGAAAGGTGATATATCGCTGATTCTAGAGTGATACCAATTGCTTTGATGTTATCAAGTGCCCTACTAGGAAAGGGTTTATCTCGGCGAGATTAGGATTTGGAACTAACCTTCATGCAAAGAAGTTGGATTTTCTATATTACATTTGCAGACAAAAGAGATAGTCGTTATCACCATCATAACTCATAATGTGCTGGACATGCATTCAATATTGAATATGAAAGATGAATAACATCAGTAAATGAAGACATAAAACTACCAGTAACCAATATTTTCACCTTTAACATTAACAACAATATACTTTATGTTTGGCCATTTATGTTCTATTTTCAAAAATATGTATACCTACGAAATATTATTTAACAAAAAAACAAACAAAAAACCGAATGCTAAAGTTGCATTAGATATAATAATTTAATATCCAAAATTGATTCAGCCATCTATCTTTCACTATCATTTGTAAAGGGGATCACAAAGACAAACTGTGTAAAGTGCTTTAACGTATTTGTACCAACGTAAAATGATGTTTAATTAGGAAAAAACTCTTTTCTTAAATACATTAGCATTGTCTGACGAACGAAAATGTCGTCAACAAAAATAGTTTGGTCAAAACAACGCAATTTATTGTAGAACACATTAAATTTAGATAACCACTAATCCGCATTAAACCAATTCTATAACGCAAATGAAAAGTAATGCATTTTGAAGAAACATTTCATTACAAAGAACACATGATGAAAATGTTATATTAAACAAATGAGAAATTAAACATATCTTTATAAAGGACTAAAGAGAAGGTGATGGCTACTCACCCTCTTTATCTCCAGTAATAAGGCCTTGCTCAGTGTGATGTTGGACTTGGGGATCTTCTTTATTGCAATGATTGCCCCCTATACGAGAAACATAAACATACATGTATGTTGAAATGATGTACATGGGATATATCTCGAACAGATATATAAACAAATATATAGACGTAGATAGATGGGTAGAGATGTAAATATACAACCGTATAGATCAATAGATGGATTGATAGATGGATGGCTAGATGGACGGATGGATGGATTGATGGATGGATGGACGAATAGGTGGACGGATGGATTGGTATATGGATAATGTAAATTGTCCCTAATTGCATAATAAATATACATTGCCCTCACCTATCATAACAGCGATATTATGTATCCTTATGACAAGATGGTCTGCAAAACCTCGCTAATGCGGTGATACAGTGCAACGATTACAGATGTTGCATTATATCAAAAGTCAAATGCCATTAGAGGGAAAGAAGAACCTATTTAGTTGGGACATCGATTTCGATTCCTTCTCGGTGATCAACAACATCGTCGACGAGGGGAAATATGCTCATGAAATAAGGTTTTAATATAATTCACAATCATTGCTTGCCAGTTTTTAAAACGTTTTACTCAAATACATAGCACCAATGACAATGCGGACGTTCACCGTTTGTTGATGATGCCGTCGTCATCCTATAGATTAAATACTGGTAAAACACTTCATCTAACCAAATAACATAAGAACAAGGGATGTAAAGTATCACCTTGTAGTATCCAGTCTTGGTGAAGAGTTGCCTGTTGCCACTGTCACTGAGATGAGCAGCTATAGTGTCACCGGAACAAGAACTGTTGTAGGACACACGCTGGAAAACAACGAATCTTTATCAGCCATAACCAAACACAAGTGTTTTTCAGTATCTATTTTAATTGGAAATAGAAACAATAAACCAACTAAAATCCCACTACAATTTGGACGAGCCACATCGAAGCATAAGATCACTGTTCTTTGAGAATGTAGCTTTAGCCTATAAGCCGTATATTTTCAAAGATGAAGACAATTGTGAAACAGAAGGCAAATGAGTGAGACCTTTAGACAAATCGCAAACAACACATGATGCCAATGATTGAACGTTGAACTTATTTTACAGTAACGGTACTTGGTGGAAATATAATGGAAATTCAATTCAAACAATATCAAGTATAACTCTCACTCAAATGTTGAAAACTACATCAAAGACACAAAAATTGTTTTTTAATGACGTAGTCGTTTAGCTAACTTGCAATATCATATACTACATGTACTCAGCAATAGATGCAAAACCACGATGACGATGTATTATGTTTTGGTCGAAACACAAACTTTTGAATTGTAGTGATTTGAATGCAGATACAGAAAACATAGTGACTGACATATTTCGAACAACTATTTAATATAGGAGTAACGTTGTTTTTCAGGGCATTATCATTTACAGAAGCTTGAGGTCTTCAATTAACTGCCCGACGGAGGAGGGCTTCTGCAAATGATAATGCCCTGAAAAACAACGTAACCCCTATTATGGCTCAAATGGATTTGTTCTTTTGTACCCGAATTCCAGCACAAAACACAAAACAGCAAAAACCGCACCTTTCACGGCTGTTTCGAAACCGAACAGAATGTCAGTCGTTGATCGGGAAAACGAAAGCAGTCTTTATGTAATAATTATCATACTGATGCATAGTAGTACAACCAATCTGTGAACTAATGAAAATCAACGCCATATTTGTTGAAATTTCAAGAGGAGATTCTAAAGTGACGTCACTTAGAAACACAGCGATAATGTCAACGTTGAGAGGGCCGTTATCATTTGCAGTGGCCCGCTCATTTTGGATAACAAGAGGGCGGTTCCATGATAATTCCATCCATTTTAGCTTAAATGTAATTTATACAGTGCTGTCAAAAGAGTAGATATTGTTATGTTAATGACCACAGAAGTGAAAATTGTTTTTTTTAGATTAGTTTCTGATTATTTGGATTTACATGTATTTACTAATGAAGTGTACTTTGAACCCTGAACAAATTTGAAATGTCAAGTGTGGTTTGATATAGAATAAAGAGATTACAATATGTCTTCTGGCGTTCCGGAAATATAGTCCTAATTTGGAAATCTTACCCTGACTAAACTTAATCTGCTACCGTGGGGATCCAACTTCCTGTTTTTCTCTGGGGATCCGAATATGATGTCCTCCCATCGAACTCTCCAGTTCATCTCGGCTAGTTCCGCCTCTAGTTTTATATGTCTGTGAAAAAACATTGTACGGAGATGAAGAATAGCTTAAAAATGCCTTAGAGATATATGTACTTGAGAAATGACAAGTCTTCGCCTGCAGTACAGATTGAAGAAAAGGCTTTCCATAGTATCACATTTACATTTCTCCCTTATCATAGTATCATAGATGCTATAATTATGTTATTGGTAGGTCATTTATTTTTCTTGACATTTAAGTCAAATGAGGCCAATCATATTACGCCTTTGTACACTAATATCGATGTGATTACTTCCTCATTCAAGCCGTGAATGAACACCACGACGTGATAATGTTGTGACGTAATACTAGCGAGTATCCGCGAACTCAAAAGTGAACAGCGCTGTTTTCCATGGCCATGTCGACCTTTTTTGACTTGATTTATCTTATAAAACATCTTCCAGTAATTGGAGAGGCACCATCGGTGACGAACTTAATGTTCTCAACATTCAGCCATGTCTGTTACAACTGCAGATTCGCAGGAAGCCGACTTCTACCCCGGTGACAGCGAGATTCACACCCGAACACTAAGGAGCTGGATATCTCGGAATGGTACCTGGGTACGTTCATTGCTCGACATATGTATTGCAGACACTGCCAATATGTCAACAGACACTTTGTCCAGATTGTATGTCGTACTCCCGACACTTTAACAATTAATTTATACTAGGCTAACATTGTGTGTCTCCGCGATGACAGTTACAGATTAAAATATAATAATTTTATCAAGAAAGTGTATATTTTTATAATTATCTCTAATATTGCAGGTGTGCCTACGTGTATCACATACAGATAATTACTTGTACCATATATCTATCAAAGATATGGGGTGTTTTGCATGTGTGATAGAGGTTAGGAAGCCCCACCCATATTGCTGCCCGGACTGAAAAGCCATATTAGCCATAACATGCAGCTCTCTTTGCTTACAGGGACGCAAACACACGGTAACGTCACGAGGATGTTGTTGGTGCTTTTATTTCATTAAATATACTATTTATTTGAAAGTTGATTTAGAGGCACGGCTCATATAATGTTTAACAAACTTAGTTATAACCAGTGATACATTTACATAATGACCTGCAGAGTGCAGGAGCTCGCTACCACAAGCTACTGTGAGTCCCAGCAGATATAAGTGAACCCCTCAATAAGTAAGCAAATGCAACATAAAACCATTTGTGTCCTGTGTCCCACAGCTTAAAGTTTATTTTCCAAATTTTATGAGTATTTGAAGCAGGAACCGTGGGTGGATTGATCGCTGATAATGGAAGGAATATTCTGATGTAGCCCCACAAGTTAATAATACATTTTCGCATGGAAACATCATATTCTTAATATTTCTGTAAACCTTTTGTCTTACTGTAGAACAAGTATAATGATAATTTTGTTATACCATAACCCATATCAACCAGGGACTCCCATATCAGCCCAAAGGCCGCAAAATGACATGTTATAACCTATAAGTATCAATTGTTAAAATGTTTCTGTAATTTTCCACAAATAAGGAACAATATTCACTTTCTATCAGATCTTGATTAATAGAACTAACATACAACCATGGGACATCCGAAAATGTGAATGAGAAATGCAAAATGTGAAAAAATGAGTATTGTTCGATGTAGAGAAACGAAACAAAATGCTCCCAATATAATGCACAACACAAAGCCATGGAACATCGAAATCCTCATTATTGTAAGTGCATAACAAAACATGACTTCACACTTAATTTGGATGAAAGTGCTTCTTTACAATTCCTGCAAATATGTTGAAGAAACTAGTTTTTTTAGACCGTGGCTCCTATGACCAATATGTGGGGTCACAGGGTCACCAAATCTACAATCTGAAATCCGCATTGGTCAAAGAGTCTGCATACAACATTTCAACTTTCTAGAATGTTCTTACCGGCGAAGAAGATGATAACAAGTTTATAGTTCATGACCCATGTTCCAGCTGAACATGTATCAGTTTTTAAATACGCTATACAATAAATAATATAACAGTTACTTGAATTAAATTTGTTTATTATATCTTCATTGTCATGTTCTTGTTTTGATCAACATTTGTTCAGCTTTTGGCTGAAACAAAATCCCCAATCAGTCCAGACTGCTCATAACTGGAGGTGAGAAATAGAGGGTCTGCAGAATTGAGCCTATCGTAGTCCTCACTGGCCAGATTGTAGAATGGAAACCGTTCCTCTCTCAATGACTGTACCAAACAGTGAGGAACTTCACATACTCTGCAAACATAGATTTGTGTCATTGATAAGAGGACAACTAGAGACAGCAGAGTATAAAGTATAGCCATCAGAGATCACATATATTAAATCTCGTCATAGTTTCTTGTGGCATTAACCTCTTTTTGAGCTAGTCTATAATTTGCCATTTAATTTATTTAAATAGACACACTTGCTAGTTTATCAAATCAATAAGTCAGTTTTTCAAATTTATCTATACAATACTGACTGAGTGTCTAAAGGAAAAGGGCAAAACATAGAATAAATCGCAATTATGTTAAACGTATTCATATAAAAAATAGATTGAGAGGTTAAGTAGGTTTTGGTAGTGAAATGCAAACGATCCAGTAGGGTGATATGAAGTTAACTACAGTAGTCAATGGTAAGTGTCATTGTTACAGTCCGATCTCTTATTCATAACTGTTTTCTAAGCAATTCCTACCAAATGTTGGTCCATGCTGACCGGTTTGACAACAGAGTGTGTCTATGTCAGTGCTCTAGAGTAGCAAACTCTCAACCTGGGTGTTTCGAGGATGACCATTGCTCTGTGGGTTCCGTCGCTTTTCATTGTAGTGAAGCGTACCGACATACATTCTGAAAAAATAATTGACTTTGTTGTATAATATACAACACATTGTAATGGTACACTATTATGATTGAATAACAGTCGTTTATCAATTGTCATCCTAAACTGACTCCCACGGTAGATACATATATAGAACATCATACTTGTGCATTTGGATCGTTTGTATTGAACGAGAAGATGTCATGGAAGCGGAGGAACAACGAGTTCGAAGAACGAGTTGTTCCTCCGCTTCCATGACAGCTTCGAGTTCAATACAAACGATCCAAATGCACAAGTATGATGTTCTATATTTATTATATACCCCTTTTTATTAGCAAATTGGTAAACAAATAAAGTTGCATAAATTTACTGGGACGACGTGCTGCGTATTGATACACGGACGGTTGCTTGACTAGCACGACTCACGATTTGATATCTTAATAATATCTTTATTTTCTCATTTGTCAGCCCAAAAGAGCTGTAAGTAAAATTTTTTCAGTGTGGTAACATAATTAAACCATCAAATTTGCTTTATTATCATTTAATTACAAAGAACTGAAAATAAGAAACAACATTCAGGCTTCCGTGCGTCGTGCTTCTTTCGAATGACGTAACCATGGTTATGACGTCACAATAGTAAACGGTTGTGACGTCACAGTGACGCAGCATCGCTAGCGAATCTTTCGGCAATGCTTTCGATTCCCCTTCTACTTTGCGCTTTTCTGCCTAGTTAATGAAGATTTGAGCAACATTGTCCCTGCTTGTGCTGTTAATATTAGGCCAAATCCATGCTCATACTTTAATCAACTGAAAAAATACTAGCAGTATTATTAAAACATAAATTCCGGAGATTTAATTGGGTAAACATTGAAATGTACGGAAAATTCCGAGAAGTGCCGAAGTTTAGAGAAAGTAGAACCGTCAGCCGTGCAATACGGAATTCACCGTGCAATACGGAAATCGACGACGGAAACCGTATTGCACCCCTGTATTACTATCTTAAGTTTACATGGGTATATAATAAAGATAGATATGGCTACCATCACATCGTCATAATCCTATTACATCATCAGTTAATGATATCACAAGGCTTTGACATAACTCAGAACACTGCAGAAAAGGCTATGATGCCATACTGCTGATGACGTCACAATGCAATGACTTCACTGAGATAACTGCTCAGCTAGTAATATTGTGTTTCAGATAATTTATATGTTCATTCTTTCGCGTTTAATTGTTGAAGAATGATTTTGAACGATAAGTACAATCTCAAACCTCGGATATTTGTAAATCGTAATCGACCCGATCTGGTATATTTGATAACAGAAGTCACCTTAGTGGTATTCTAATGTTAAAAACAACACTAGGTCACATAAAGCTACATCTTTCATTTCTGGATAGAATTAGTGGTGGTTGAATTTACACAATAAGTACTACGGGAAGTAATAAGTAATAAATCATAATGTTCAGGTGAACCGGAAATGAACGAAACCGTGTCACGATATTTTACGACAAACTATTGATGACCGTAACACAAGAACATTTTACTTACGAAACGAAACAATAATGAAAATAAAAATAACTATTTTCAAGTGTATAATTTTAAACGATAAACATATTCATACATACACATCTATATATTCCATACGTCGTCTCTTCTGAAGTGGCCTCCTCTCAATCAACAGAATCGTCTCGTGAAGCAAGTCGGCTTGTACTGTCAGTATTATCAGCTGATTTATTCACCGTTATTGTCATGCGTAATGTTGAGAACAGCATCCATGAAGAGCTTGAGTTTTTCCTTTTCGATAGCCAAAACACTGGAAAAAGCCTTGATTCCTCTCTGGAGTGAACATGTGTTGTAGTTGGAGATTCATTCGCCCGATTCATTCTTCGCAGCCGTAATCGTAACAATGTGGCTTCGTAAAAAGCAAGATATGACATGAAAATGATGTTGATCAAAGTGAGAAGCCGGCTTACAAGTGTAACGTCACGGAAATGGCTCGCTGGTATGACGTCACTGACGGAAATCTAACGGGAAAATACATGTATGTATATGTACCTCCAGGCTGTTAGATGTGTTACAATTTTGAAATAAAATGAATTATTTTTGTTTATGTTGTAATGTTGTATACATTGGTTTTTTAAATCTTAGAAATAGTACCAAAAAAATCAAAACAAATCTTTTAAGGGTTACATGCATATCGTATCTTATGGAAAAGGCAACCTTATATAATGAATTCAACTTACTATTCTTATCGAGCGAGGAAAGAATACAAAATGTCATGTAGACATAAAGGAAATATTGGTTAAGACGAGGAGATATCCCCCATTTACATTTTTCTCAATCAGCCTTCAAAGTTCTTAGAATTGGTACACAATACACCTACCCAGACCATAATGTAGTTTCTGAAGTCGAGGTTGCTTTGAAATGCAAGCGCATATATCATTTTAAGATTTATGGTAAAAGAAATAAGTAATCCCAAGTTAAAAAATCTATTTTTCTCGATATATCTATTATCTTCTAACTAATAAACAGATATCATCTTCTGCTGGATGGAATACGATGTTTGAACTTTTCAATACAATCCTTAACATGAACTTTACAATCTCCGAGCTTCTTATACTTACTTTAGTATCCATAATAAAATAGAAACACTTTTTTAAACTTTTGATACTTGATATATCTTGTTTGATCTACGCATATATTGATAATATTCCCAATTTGATCACATTATAAGCAAATAAGTTTTTCGTAATACGATGATGAAAGTCAAACAACATCATACATAATCGACCAGGACATATAAGTCGAAGTGAATTCCCATATATATGTAAACTACATCCATATGACGTGATAAAGGTTACACAAATATCCGAGGATACATATCTGAGAGAAGACATTGGAGCGAGATTATTAAACAATCCAAAATCATTATTCGTTAGTTCCCAATGAACAATTGAGATCTCTGATCATAGTACGTCCATTTGCTTTGCATTGCAGAGATGCAGATTCACTGTGACGTCATATCACTACCACGTTATCATGTTTAGACATCATGACATTCTAAAATATCTATACCTGCTGATGTCAAAGCATTGTGAGGTAATGTGGTTTAATATGTTAGATCATTGTTCACTGTTTATACCAAGAACGGTATTCGCTAAATATATACATGCCACGTATCCCTTGATTTCACACGCAGTAAACGATATCTGTTATAGAACACAAATTCGGCAAACCAAATTCCACTGCCTTTTGTCGGTATTATCCGTCTGTGTCATAAGGAGCAACCTATACATGTAAAGATGCGTGTTTATTTTATCCACACAACACGAATTATCATCATGTTCATATTCGACGTATTTAAGATAACACATAAACGTTACAGCCATTTGCATATTCTCCATTCTCTGGAACAACCTGTGGAGTCCAAACATTAAATTTACGAAACTATTTAAACTCGATCATGTCCAGACAGTGTTGTTTTCTGGACAACATGAACTAAAATGTTTTTAATTAATTGCCAGACCACGAGCCCATTAGTTCAATGGACGGTACATTTACCTATGAACTACCATTTGCCTTTTAATTACAATGTGTGTACACTTACCTGTATATAAAGAACGCCGCTATCAGAACAATGAGGATAATTGAACCAAGTACAATGATGACGATCCCATACTCAGGAAACGGTTCTGTAAAATATAAGAAACGTAAAATCCAGTGAATTTTCCAAACTCATACATCTGGCGAACATACTTAAATGAACATGAAACAGGAAACTCAATGGATGAATGAATCACTGAAATCAAAACGTTTAACAGAAGGTAAACAAGTCCTTCACTGTCGGTAGCACTCGCAATTTAAATAGATTAATTAAGCTTAATTAAAATTAAAATTAGGAACGAGTCGCGTGTAATTTTAATGAGAGATTTGTCATATTTTAATGTCTTTGATTACCTTCCATAACAATTTTGAATACTATTGATAAGACATTGTTCATCATACCTCTAACAGAAAGCTGATAGATATTATTATGTAGAGATGGAGCTGTATGCTCCCAGCCTTGTAAGTAAACTGTACAATATCTTTAAGTAACATGTTTCGCGCTTGCTTCTTACAGTATTGGACAAACTAATTTCAATTTTTTCAGAAGATTTAACTTTAGAGAGCTAAAGATAATAACATGAACTATTTCAAGTTATTAAATGTGAAATAAAAACAAGAATATCGATATGGCGCCAGTGAAATTGATCACTTGACGATAAATTCCAACATCCTGTCCGAAAATGACCACTGGAGAAGAAGGCGATTTCTCTGCTAAGATTTGGTCCACCTCAGACGAGTTTTAATTCCTTCGTACTTCCTTTTCAGCTACCAAAGGGTAATTTAGAATCGTGTTCCACTAAGTGCCTGCTCAATTATCAGAGGAATTGGAATTTACTCTTGGGAATCACGTCTATGACTGAATGTCTTGAGGATGCAGAACGGTTTATTACATATATCAAAGGATTAATAGTAAAGAAAATTTTGATTCAAATATATGGGGATCACAGGTTGTGAAAATTTTGTTAAGCAAACAGATTACACGTGCTATAAGAGTGAGATTAGAGAGTATATTATATACATTTTGTGATTTGATTCAGCTGTAAAGAAGCCCCCAGGAAGGAATTCTAATTGATTAAATAAGCAACCGGTAATTCCGTAATTATAAGGAGAATCCAAATTTGCCTAGTTTCAAACAGCAATTATGATTTATATTGGCTATGGATTTAGACAAGATAAAACTATTTAGCCCTTCAATTGCATTGTCTAAACGAGTATTGGTGCCATTACAGAATACATTGTAGAGTTTAGAGTATACTAAAAACTCTACTAATAACTATTACTATACTAACACTATACTACAAACTTTTAAAATATTTCTTCATTGGATTTCTTTATTGTAAATATTCTTACAGTAAGGGCTTTCAAAACAAGAAATCTAATTTTATTTCTAAACCGATATGTCGTGTTTAGTATATGATTTTAACTATTTGGTTTCTAACATGTAATGATAATTCATATGATATCAAATATTTCTTGTTGTTAGCAAACATTCAATCGTGCTTGGTCGTGATTCTCCCGAAGCGAAAGACGAAATATCCTTACTATAATACATGTATTCGCTGACAGTGCTTTTCCTTTGCCCCGGCTTCTATGACATTGTATAACATCCATACACCAAACATACAAATAAAACTTGTTGAATACTCTGATTATGAAGAACTTCGGATATCAGACAGCTTTAAAATAACGGTAGAGGAAATGTTCGCCGAAGTTTTCATCCGATGACATTTGGTTTCTTGTATTTTTTATAACCAGGAAACGTTTTTAATACCTAAGGAAATTATGTTTTTTTTTCAAAATAGATTATGAATCATAGATATCGTGAAACATCAAAGAGTAGGAATATGTTTTTAAAGTTTAAAAGACCTGGATTCCTTTCTTTACGAGAACGGTGGGTCGATTTTAATATCCGGCGGGATGATTACAGTTACTTCATTTATAAGATATACAAATAGAAAAAATATCGGTAAATTTTGTACATAAAACTGCACTCGCCTAATCTACGAGGGGTTTATCAGGGCATTATGTTCGGTCTACTGCCTAAATGAAATGCTTAAGGTTCAGCTATTTGCAAAATTACTCTTAAATGCCATATTTGGTTCTCTTTTATAGGATATTCAAATATATCCCCCTTCCGCGGTTCCGACTCGTGACATTTAGCAGAGCTTTAGCGAATTCAGTTATTCATATATATGAAACTTTGGCAAGAACATTTAATAGTAAAGTTCAAATGAAAATAAAATTGAACATTAAGCTAATTTTGCAGAAACAAATGGAAGATAAATTGATACTTGAATATAATGAAAAGAAGAGAGATGAAACATGAGAAATGAATTTAAAAAGCTTCCAACTACATCTATCTTTCGTTATTAGTAGGTTTCAACGATGTACCATCACGGCATTACCAGTGGCGACTATGATACTCGTGACATTTACTTATGATATGTTGTAAAGAATCATTATTCATTTTAAACGAGTGAGAATATTATATATGTGTTAATATCATACTTTATTTATGACATCTATGTACCTAAGGTTTTGGGAATTAAGATATTAAGGTGAGGACGCCGTATGACCATTTGAGAACGATGTATGCGGGGTAAATAACGCAATAACCGTAGTTACCGTAGCATCATATTTAATGTTCATGACGTCACGTTTTTGTACGTAATACAATACAAACATAAATAGGTTGATATGGACGTAAATGTTCGATAAAATCTTAAAAGTCAATTCATAAATGGCTTAGATCTTAAAATTATAATATCCATATAGCACATCTCCTGCAAAAACAGGATATCATGCTGAATCGATGTTTCCCTGGTTATACAGGCATGTAAAGTATCAAAGTTCAAGGAGAAATTCAATGCAAGAGTTTGGTTGAACAACAATGATGTACATGTAAGTGTATTCTGGAGTCATTAACGGCAAATAGTAACGCAATTGTATTCATATCTTGCATTGTCCAACAGTTACTGTTACTGCTGCTTTTTTTCTATTGCTTTGCGACAGAACGAAGTACAAAAATAGAGTTGTTTGTCATTTCGGAAAATCGTTCCTTATACTTTTCTTGCGCACAAACCGACAACGTGCCTAGAAGTTATCATGTACACTGTCGTCAAGGGCTGCTTTCACAAAGCAACTTAGCTGGGTTTAACTCACATTGATTAACATCATACTGAGGTGACCCATCCCTTTGTGCCTAGTGAAATGATGTCAAGACCCATCTTACAATAAAACCAAAGCAAATGTCAGAACAACAGGCTTGTACACACAAAACTCGAAACATGCCATCCTTCTAGCACCTTTAATCAAATGATACTTTATTTATTTTATTATTATTTTGTAATGTTTCATTTCACAGACAAATGTACGTAATATGTTTACCATCAGGGGGACACTTGGATCCGTCGAAGCCACAGTCAGGGGTGTCGGGAGGGGGAGCGTTCCTCCCCCCAGCCCAGTGTATAGCTCGTCCCTCCACCGGTTCATACTGCTTCTTGTTGCCGTAGTAGTTGGCTACAACCTGGTAGAGATATTATAGATATATAGATAGATAGATAGATATATAGATATATAGATATATAGATAGATAGATAGATAGATAGATAGAAAGAGATAAATATATATGGCCAACGTCATATAAACTTTTGCTTTCAGCAGGATTCGGCATTGAATACTAGTTTTTTTACAACTGCATAGAATGAAAAATCCATTGACTCCGTTGCAGTCTTACGGTGACCTAAATGTTTGCTCTCAATTCCCTGCAAACACAAAGACACGAGTTCTCATCTTGGGAAAGCGATTTTCTTCATAATGTGCCTCCGTTCACCCAAGAGTACAACGGGGTACCAGGGTCCCGTTCCATAACAGCGAGCGCTAATAATCGCTCATTGATTGCTCAATGTAGCGCTCAAGTAGCGCTTATTCTCTCCTGAACGACACGGTGCAAAACCTCAAAGTTCGCTCGCTTTGCTACGTAGCGCTACATTGAGCAATCGCGTTCAAGAGAGGTTTAAAAGTAATCGCTAATTTAGCGATTACTTTGAAACCTCTCTTGAACACGACCCTGGTATAAAAGTGAAGGCAATGTGGCCGATAAACTTTAAATGCATCTCGTATGTTTACTTCGAGAGAGTTGAGAATTACCAATAATGAAAAAGAACGGTATTGGTGTCTCACAGGGCAATACACGCTTTGAGCATGTCCCTTCTTGGTGTGGCGCGGTGTAAGTATCCTCATTATCATCCCTTGCTCGACTTAATACTGCATTGTCAGGAAAAACCTCACACCTGCCAGTTTCCAGATTTATCATGAACGACGTATTAAGTACACATGTTTTAACAGGAAAACAGACAGCGACGCTGAAAGGTTCCCCTGGCTAGATTAAATGCTCACACCAATAAATAATGAAATGCCAGAGAGTTTAAAAAAACATCAGAAATCAGACGGGTGATGCGAAGTACGCTTGGGGTGGCAAGACAGTTCTCGGCGAGTGATAATCAGAGAGCGGTGATGTAACTAAAAGTGAACATGCCTGGAACATGATGAAGCGTAGAACACAGAACTAACAAAGCAGTGTCCATCATTGTGTAACATCCATACCCCGAGGAAAAAGTTAATGAAGCCTTCTTGTGTTTAGAAAAGTTTGGATTCTGTCTACTCTTTTGAAACTTTCTTGCTACATTTTTATTTAATTTTACATGAAACATAAGTCATTTATCTAGATCCTTCTATAAAATGTATGCTAAAGTTCATATTGTACGTCATTCCACCCGATGAATGAGTAAGCACATACTCCGAAACGTGTATGTTCATAATAAATAATCGTTTACAATAATTACTACAAGGCATAAAATTAAAGGTATGAAATGCAGAAATCTAAAGGGCTGTTTTTTATTTATTTCATTTTCATTCAATCACATTTAAACAAATCCTATCAGAAACTCAACGTTATTCTATGAGACGAAGTGTATACTGATACCTCGAAGACAGCCGTCTTGGGGTTCATGTCGAGAAGCGAATAGTCAGCGTTCCGATCCCCATTTCCGTCTATACTCACTGTGCCCGTGATACCTGGAATAATAGGGAAACAGCGGGACGTAAACCAACATGTCACCATTAAGTGAATTTGTAAGATAACACGGCTCCTTTTAAGAAACACTTAACACTCAGGTCACTTTCTGCCAAGCCTAGAACATCACTGCAAACTAGAGGCGCAGAAATGTCAGAAAGGTGCAGAAATTGTGCTGATACAATTTAACATAGCCATCTTTCAAAAGCAATCGCAATGATGTTAAAATACTGTTATTAATCGTAACATATTAATATAGCGGTGCGATTGGTTCTCATAAATAACATCACATCAAACCAAACCCCTTGTTTTATCAGTTTTACCAGAATTACCAGAATTGCTAGAATGCAACCTTCTTGTAATAGGAAGGAAAAGTTCAAATAATAGTATTTCCAATTATTGCAATACCTACATGTATGTGTAACTATATGAGAGCAGGCTCCCTCTAACCATTAAGGTATATTTGATTAAGTCATGACATATTTTTCCGCAATGATATTTGATATTGAAAACCAAAGGTACGTTGGAAATTTGATAATATTATCGATTTAGTTTTTTACCAATGGTTTTGTAATATCATTTCTAATGTATGTGTAAACATAATTATTGTTGAAGAATAAGTAATATCGTTTGATCCTCCATGTAGATGTTTATTTTTTTTTATATTTCAGAGTTTTAACCTAGTTCTGCACTGTAACTAATGCATTATCTAGAAACCTTTGTACGAGTAGTAGAAATACCGGACTTTACACATATGAAAATATAAAAAAGTGTGCAATTTGGAAAAAAGATTAAAACAATAGTTAATAGATAGTTTTTTTTATATGACATAATGAGTACCGTCAACGTTTTTAGATACAATTACAAATGCTAATTTACAAAAGATTACATAAACGGCTAAACAGGAAGTTGTTTTTGTTCTCAACGGCATTCTGCTTGTGCCCTGTCACCTTTAATTAAGTGTGATGCGCCAAGTATAGGTACACCTGTTGAAAGCTAAACCTAATGAGAACATAGTTCTTTCTACCTGTAAAAGTTGTGACCGACCTGTTTTATTCTATTATACACATATGATAATAAAAAGGTAATATCTGATGAAAAAACCCACTCTACTTTGCAATGTAAAGCAATATGCTTTCTTCTGATTTGACAACACAAAGTCATGTGTCCGGTTTATATAATGTTACACAACTATGCTTTTCACGTTTACAAAAATCTACTGTCGGGGCTACATTATCACATATAAATGTCAGATCTCGAGGCGTTTTACTTGCACTTTTGTAAGTTTTGTTTATAAGCCAATGGAAGATCACAGTATACAATATATTTCAATATCAAATTAATTTGATGTTCAGTGCCTTGTGCATTTTCGGTAGGGGTGACTTTATTTTGCGATAAAATAAGTAATATTTTATGTGAATTGAAGTGAATTGTGTATACATCGTACTAACTTATATAAATTCAGGCATTTTAATGTTGTCCAGATGATCAATGTTTAACTGAACATCCTACGAGTACGATATATTACCAAAAGCACGCACACTTGTGTCGATTACTCCGCACATCCACTACCTGAACACCCCTCTAGATCAGTCTCCGATGCTTCTATAAGGCGTTGCCATAAATTAACTAAGGCTGTGGTTGTCCGTGTCACTATTTACTGAACACCCTACCAGTGCGATATATTGCCCAGGACAAGTGCAGCACGCTCCGCTCAATAGCACCATATCCCTGACTTCATATCGTCTTCAAACCAAACTCTGATGCTTATAGAAGAAGTTGACATTTATTGACTGAGGCATTTCGAACCGTTTACATAAAGATGGTGGAATAAAAAGACAGTGAACATCAGGTGTTGTTTCCTTATAGCCCTGTACATAACGACGAGTGATGGGAGTTTGATACAGGAGGGAATGCACAATCACAATCAGTCGACTTCCTGCCATATAGAAAGGGATACCAGGTGTTTCGTGTAAAGAACGACTGTTAACTTGTCTCTTTCTCTGGAAATAAACATCAGTGAAGCATTTCAAGGTTGAAACACATGTAAAAAGCGGCACGTCATTGAAAGGATCAAGGCAGCTGAACTGATGTATTCATGTCGATAAGAAGACATGTCATCTGAAGCCAGAAGTGAACATCCAGTGTATGTATATTGATGAGTGCTATATGGCACACTATAAGCTTAATGTATCTCGTAAATGTTGAACTCAAAGTTTGTCTCAATTCTGTCAACTTACATGTATGACCCTATGCAACTTACAAATTTATCTTTTTAATAAAATCGAATTACCAATTTAAGGTAAGACACAAGTACATCGAGCAAGTTTATACAACATTTTATTAAAATAAAATCCAAGCACAACATATTTGGTAAAAACAATCTGTTTTAACTTTCAAAACATCCTCCATTTATTCAGGATTAAAGTTAGCCGACGTTTTGCCGCTATAATCGATCCGTCTTTATCATACTGAACTATACAACTCAAAACTGAACCCATTTATTATCTTTTAATGTGAAATGTTATTTCATGACAAGACACAAATACTTTATCCTTTGTTGAAATTGTGATATACAGCACGCACAAACGCTATATACAAAGACAAAATTTGCAATTCTTCTTGATAAATATGAAAATACATAAAAACAAATAAAACTCCCAGGAGGACACGCGTTGTCCTTTGTCCAGGAAAACCTTCCGTGCGTCATGACAATGAAAGAGAAACAATTTTCATTTGTCTCAATTTGTTTTGTTCCATCAATTTGAAAGTTAATTGTCCTCAGCTTATATATTTAGATACATCTCAAATGAAACTTTCAGCGTGTTTTCTATGATCCATTGTTAGAAAAATTGAACCATTTTGTACGTGTTGATTTGTTAATCCTGATATCCTAAATAGACAATTGTTCGCGTACAAACTTAAAGTGTTTATGAAAAAGAGTTTTTGACAATATAAAACCCATATTATTACAAACATTACACATTTTATTGCATTAATTACACCATAAATATGTCCATCGATCGACTGTATTCTCCCTCATCCTCCGACTTCAGATGAAGAGGTCAATGTTCGAATCACATCAGGACTCAAATGAATAGAATGTTTTATATACAGTACCTGTTTCGTACATTACTTGAAACTCAGTGAAGTATACTAGTTCCAGCTGTGACACATGTTTCACGCAGGTTTCACAGCAACAAGTCTACTGCATGCTCTCTGCGATAACACCAGCCGCAGTGATATGAAAAGGCGACCCGATTTTATTATGGAAACCCGAGATTCCATAATTGACCAACGTAAATAACATAAGTGAGAAGTTCAAATTCTATCAAAAACCTATTTTTATACTTTAACTAAGATATTGACGAAAATTCCAACTTTCTACCCCGCACCGTACGTGAGATACAGACCCCGTTGCCCATGGGTATGCCCATGGGAAAGTTCGCCCATGGGCCTGCCCATGGGCCGGCCCATGGGCGAGAGGTTGTTAAAATTTGAGTTACACAAAAATTATTTTCTAATTTTTAATAATGGGTCTAGCAGTAACATATTTTAGGTATTTGTGAACTCCCCCAATGCAAAGGAAATGTTTTTTCCCATGGGCGAGATTTCCCATGGGCGAGATTTCCCATGGGCCAATGTTGACTTTGGCAAACATATAATGTTTGTGAAATGTTGACTTTGAAAAAAAAATGTTTGTGAAATGTTGACTTTGAAAAAAAAATGTTTGTGAAATGTTGACTTTGAAAAAAAATGTTTGTGAAATGTTGACTTTGGAAAAAATAGAATGTTTGTGAAATGTTGACTTTGGTAATATTGACTTTTAAAATATTTATTGATTTTGGTGGAAGTGTTACTTTGAAAAAATATGGACTTGTTGATTTTAATACATATTTTGAGTTATATGAATGGTTGACTTATGAAATATTCATTTTAGTGAAATGTTGTGTAGTTTAAGTTTAATTTATATATATAAAATGTTAACTTTGGTGACATGTTGACTTTGAAAAAGATATTTTGAATTTAGTGAAATGTTGACTTTAATCACATATTTACATCTTGACTTTAATCACATATGTTGACCTCGACCATGGGCCGGATTTCCCATTGGCTTTATTTCCCATGGGCGAAACCTCGCCCATGGGCCAATGTTGACTATGCAAACATATAATGTTTGTGAATGTTGACTTTGGGGGGGAAATAATGTTTTTGAAATGTTTACTTTGGAAATATTTATTGACATTGGTGAAAGTGTTACTTTGATAAAATGTTAACTTGGGTGACATGTTGACTTTGAAAAAGATTTTTAAATTTTATGAAATATTGACTTTGATCACACATTGATTTTGATGAAATGTTGACTTATAAAATATAGTTTGAGTTAAGCGAATTGTTGACTTACATTAATTATGTTATGTTAATTTATTGACTTTGGTGAAGTATGCTTATATCATGAAATATTAATTCCATATTTATTCCATTTTATTCACTTTGGTGAAGTTTGAAATGTTGACTCTGATTATATATATTGAGCTTGGTGAAATGGTGATTATGGAATTGATGCCACTTTGGTGAAATGTTGACTTTGAAAATATTATAATGATGGTGAAATGTTGACTACGGAAATATTGGTTGACGTTTGTGGAAGTTTTTACTTTAATAAAATATTGACTTTGGTGAAATGTTGACTTTGAAAAGATATATCGAGTTTGATGACATGTTGACTTTGGAACTATTGGTTGACTTAAAGTTTATCTTTAATTATATGTTAACGTGGTGACTTATTGACTTTGAGAAGATATTTTGAGTTTAGTGAATTGTTGACTTCTAAACGATTGACTTTAGTGACATAGTTTTACTTTGAAATATTTATTGGCGATGATGAAGTTTGAGTTTAATAAGATTTTGAAAACACTATGGTCTGGCTTAAGGAGCGCGTTTCAAACAGTAAGTATTAGATTTTTTGACTACGCTGTTGCCCACAATGCAGACAGACAGATAGTTTATTCAGTCTCACCCCATATATACACATACATAAAATAATATCAATAAAATATAAATACATCTGGGCCACCCTAAAACTAGGGTTATGAGAGACTATCTATACATATAAAAAATGCAATGACTACAAATAAAAGGTATGAATGTAAGAGTAAACGTGGTTATAAATCAGATACTAAAACTTTGGTTAAATATAGAATAAAACATATATTTGTATAAATATAGGTATACATATAAACTGTGCATAAAAGGACATAAAATAATATATTATAAAAAAGTCAATTTTTAAACAATACATTTCGACGTTTTTCCAGCAGTAGTTTGCAGCTTCTGGCACTTTCTTTTAAAATAGTTGGGCTTGCTAGGATAAATGATAGACGTTCCGGGTCGGTGGCAGTATTAAAATTGTTCCATTTGGCTTGACAGGTTCTAAGCAGTGGTTCTCTGATTGTTTTGTAGAGTGGGCAGTGTCATTGAGACTGATGATTTATACACAACCAAGTGCAGGTTACAGATATATGATATATTAGACCTGTGTATTCGTGTGTATCAGACCCATGTCTATGTAACGAGCGTGCCGTGGTATTGCGTAACATGTCTATTCGATCAACTAACCCATTGTTGTAAATTACGAAAATAAAACAGTCCATTACTTACCTCACTTGTTTGATTCTATTTCGAGCTGTTTTAATCATTGAATAGCACAGAACATACATACGTATATACATTCTTGCATGTATGGTAGTGCTCAGTTGTTCCTAGCGTCAACATACTTCATTGCCTCTTTTGAACAAGGGATTACTTCGCAAATATTATGAACACTGATTTAATATATTCATTATTCGTTTGTATCAATAATCAGCGAAACGTTTTACTTTTAGAAATGTAATGATGTAATGAATTCAGAATGTTCTCATTTTTGGCGTTTTCAAATTCGCCAGTACCCTACAAATTTTAATTAATTCGAACTCTTGCTATTAGTCTCCAATTTAGATATTGAGATGACCCACTCACTGTTAGTCTGTTGACAACAGTGAAGGGGGTACATGCAAAGTCTATATTAAGTTCTTAATAATTTCATTTGTTTACAATTTCGGCCGCTTTCTCAATACGATACAGGGATTATCAAAGACATCTTACGATTTTGACGGGTATTATGTATGAAAAGCCTTTTCACACAAGTGTCCTTCCCCTAAAAAAATATATATTAAGTTTATATATATGTAGTCAGTTTATAACCAGACGTTTCAACAATATACTCTCCGGTTTGCATTCAAATGAAAATAATCCAAAATGAATATACCACTCTTTTCTAAAATCTCAGACAATTCCTGAGTGTTTAACCATCAAGTCAGTGAACCGTATCTCCTGAACATCCCAGTGACCACGTGTGTGTATCTCTGAGTCAACTACACACGTGTCAAAACACTCCGATTGAAATAACAGTATTGGCGACAATACGAATATATACGTATTTTTTAATTGGTTTATGGTAATACCCAAACAAACTGCCCCTTTGCAATACACACTTATCCCAGTATACCCAGTATATCATATTCCATTTAGCTCGTTAAGAGCGCGACTTGGCTCCTCATAGGATGACTAGTGATGGTAATTAGATACTATAGTACTGTACAGCATACATACTGGTTCATTTCAATTTTTATTTAAGAGCTTAATGAACAATTTACATGCTTTTTGTTTTTAATTTTAAGTTGACAATGCTGCATAATGTAAGCGTTAATACAGCGTGGTAATAGTTTAATAGGTTTGCTACAAGTTTGAGATTCAAGTAAAATAGACAGGCAGATGTCATGACTTTGTTTATGATATTTAACGGTTAACAACATTTATTATGTTTCAAATATTTTGGTACGGTTGTTGGAAGTGTGATAATATCTAAATGTCCATGTAGTTACATAAACATTGCTTGCTACACGTTTGTATTTCGTATTCATATTGCAATAAATGATTTGAAAGCATTATCTTTTCAAGTTATCATACAATACCGAGATGAAGTGAACATGGTATTTGTCAAGAATTGACAGATATTTTATTTATTATGATAACTATTTCTGTGAAAATTTCACTGTTGGAGTTGACAGATTTTAAAGGCAGCGGTTTAAAAGTACATCCATTGTGTTGTGTGGGGGGGGGGGGGGGGGGGGGGGGGGGGGTCAAATATGACAAACGTTATAAATTATCTTATTTTATCGAGAAGAACCAACTGTTACTGAAAACTACCATTTTGATGATACTCGACTTAGTATATTGACAATATGAAGGTAAAAGTATCGATTTCTGATCGAAAACCGGACAATGCACCTCGTCTGGCTCGCGCCAATGAGTCAAACGTAGTTTTGGAATCTTATTTAAACCAGACAAAATAACAAACTTGGGTTGATAAAAAATGTTCGACAAGTCATATAACTACTGCCAGTGCATGTAAATAGGACGTGTAGTTTCTGCACATGCATTTTGATGTTACTTTTAATTATTGGAAACTAGTAATTATGACATGTTTGGCGACTGGGGATGAATATGCAAGCTGAGTGAATTTGTATTAAAGCCAAATAAAAATTTATGAAACACAATTGATGCACCTTTAAATGACATCATACATAACAACCTTACATTTGGAGCTTCTAAATAACTTTTTCCAACAGCCTATGCATGTGTTTTCTGTGTTGATTTATACAGAAGAAGAAGAAGAAGAAAAATTAGTTTATTAAAGAACACAATACGATAATCATATATGATTGTTATTATTATTATTACTGCCTTTCTAATATCGCATGTTATATAATACTGTGCGTTAGATCTATAAGAACATTTGAACGAATGTTGGCCACCCCTAATAGTCTGGTGGGAGATACACAAATAATTAAGTGAGGGTGGGTACATGATTATTAGTTAATGTTCATTCCCGCCACCTGTAATTACATCAACTAGCGAATTCCCATGGCCAGTGAAGGGTGACGTCCTCTCATGCACATTATGTAAGACCAGGGACTTTCTAATACACAGCACACTTAAAGACCGTTAAAATCATTAGATTATCGCATTAAATTACTTCCTTTGTCAAAATCACTCCATGTCTTTTGCTTGGAATATGTATAATGATATGTGATGTTTATTTAATATTTCAGTATGCATCTGATACACATGAGAGGTCTATAACTAGTTCATAACTGTCAAAGCTGTGACGATTTTTTGGGTCTCACATATAATGCACCACCATCAGCCTAGTTGTGATATCCATGGGTTTGCACATAATTGATACAATCAGCCTTTGATGTCCAGTTGAAAGTGTTAAACCTATGAGAAAGGCAAAGACGTCACACATTAAGATGGATTTAGAAACATGTTTCCTTCATTATATAAGTACATAAGCCAATAAATAGTTTCCAGTCACCAAAGTCAATCTCTTAAAAGTCAGCTATTCCTACATGATAATCTTAGGCATAGTATAACTGTTTTAACAAAATAAATTCATTATCTCAAAGTTACATAATTTACATTTGTTACATTTACATTCTCAATAACTAGCGCTATTAGTTCCTGGTCGAGAATGTCAACTGATCGGATATGAATTTGCAGTGTAATGCACACAGATGGGAAACATATAAGTGCTAATGTGGTCACTCTATCGAAATCTTACTACATTTGTATATATATTGGCGTTCTCGTCAAACAGGGGTCAGAGGCATTGTACCGGTAATTAATTACCTGTCGGCCTTAATGAGTTGACCGAATACTCATGTTACGTAATACCGAGTGGACGCTTGTTCAACAGTGGGGTATTCTGAGAGTCAAAACAAAAGTCTGATATATCACTTAAACCGCATTTGCATGGCTATATTGCAATTGTTCTATATCTTTATATAGCTGTAACCTGCACTCAGATGTGTATAAATAATCAGTCATGGTGACCGATGTATTGTGGGCAATAGCACTTACACTTACCGGAACTATTTGAAACACTCGCCTTTAGCCAGACATTAGTGTTCAACTTAAAAAAGTCATAATATTTCAAGAGTCAACGTTTCATTAAAGTGAATATATTATAGAAGAGAATACTGTTGAAACGTCTATTCAAAACGATACTTCATATATATATATATATATATAAACTCAATATATGTTGTAAACATTTTACTAATAGTAGCGACTTTACTGAGCTTATCATTTTGCATTATGTAAATTACTTTATCAGTTGGGCTAAGTAAAGGAAGCAGAGAGTGCCTGCAATAATAATAGTTGATGATGATGAGTACGGAGATTTAACGAGCGATTTCAGCTGAGCTGTTCTCTCACTCGGGTCGCAAGGACCATTAATAAAGTTTCGAATGATTCCAAAGGAGGATAATTTTGATGCCACGGTCGAAAAGGGTGGAGGCAAATTTTGAAATTTTGAATAGTACCTAGGCAAGATTAAATAATAAAAGTCTCTCATAACTCTTTATATAGAGTGGCTCATTGCATTTTAAAACATATTTTATGTGTGTGTACATTGTCTGTAATTTTGTGAGACTTAAATAAACTATCTGTCTGTCTGCAATTATATTAGTAGCCGTACCGCCTCATTCTTTTAATTAACAAACCGTGTCATTCCAACAACATTTATAATGACACCAGAACAGAACACATATCATCTCTGCCACTCTCTGATTCAACCAGGACCACACAATCACTCAAGCGTGAGTCTACTGGTCAGCACAGTCAAGTTTTGAACATTTGACGGATTCCGGCCAAATTCACTTCACAAATCAGAAGCCGCTGTGTGTATTGCATTTGCAGTAGTAATTTCCACTTCAACTCCCCAACCCCGACCTCTTTCAATGGGTGATTATAAAACTGCAAACATTATCATTCGTGTAATTTTAACTACTGACCATTGCTCAAAGTACCATCGGTACGTAAACAGTTCCCATTACTATCACTACACAACACGAACATATTTGATATATGGTACTGATTTAACTGCATAGATTTAGGTCTTTGAAGGACATTTAGAAGTGGTATACATAAGAACAGGAATATTTTCTGGATAACAACTTCTTTAATGTGAAAATGCACGAAGTTTCGGACTTCATACTCATTCCTTCATCAGGTACATTCCACCTGAACATTGGAATATTGGAACAATAAACAGGAAATGGATTCTCAAGGCACTAGACCATATGATTACGTGTTGACGACATCTGTGGTAGACATACTGGGTGTGTATTCATTAGGATCAACGCTAATTAACGGACGGGCGAGCTATTACACAACTAACCGGTCACTGCGTTTACGCAAGAGAGAGAGAGAGAGAGAGAGAGAGAGAGAGAGAGAGAGAGAGAGAGAGAGAGAGAGAGAGAGAGAGAGAGAGAGAGAGAGAGAGAGAGAGAGAGAGAGAGAGAGAGAGAGAGAGAGAGAGAGAGAGAGAGAGAGAGAGAGAGAGAGAGAGAGAGAGAGAGAGAGAGAGAGAGAGAGAGAGAGAGAGAGAGAGTGTGAGTGTGAGTGTGAGAGATTGAGAGATTGAGAGATTGTTAAAGTGTTTTGTGCTTCAAGTTACAATAACATACAATATATACATACTTTAAAGTATAAAAAAGCACCCGGCCATTAAATATCACAATAATACAATATGAATAAATGATATATTATAAGCAGATAAACACTTTCTAAAGTAAACAGACGCGCAACCACATCACACGGCACACTTCTTCACATACTGTCGTTCACTCACAATAATGGCTCGCTCATCCGATCATACTCAATCATGTCATCTCTTACACACTCACATAAATAGATACACAAATATCAGATACATACAGACATACATACATACACACATACACACACACACACACACACACACAAACACACACACACACACACACACACATACATACATACATACATACATACACCCATATCACCTCTAGTGGCGATATTTGAAGATGTACTGTTAGCTCCAAGAAAAAACCGATAGGCTCGATTTTGAACAGTATTAATTTCTTCATGTACATAAAGCCCCCATATTGCCGCTCTGTAGCTGAGAATAGGTTGTACTAATGAGTTGTACAAAACTTAGTACAGAGAGCACCCAGAGCTCTACCGGCCGATTTTGCCTGTTGATGTATGGCTAATTTAAAATCAAGGCGTTCATCAAACCAAAAGCCGAGGTACTTATAGGAGTCTCAGTAATGCAAATAAATATCCCCACATGCAAACTTGAATTGAGAACAGCATCGCGATCTGGGCCTAATGTGTAGGATTTGACTAATAGATCGACCAATTGTAGTTTTATTAGTCATTGAAATTATCATAGTTTCAACAGAAAGCTATGCAGAAAAATACAGAAGGTTCATATCTCCCATTCTCCAGACATCCATTTGTCAGCCAGTTCTTAGAAATAGATTAACGTAACACCCATGACTGAAATGGAACAGTGAAATAGGACATCCTACTAAATAGTAGCCTTTATTGGTATAGTCTGTCCTCGTATCGCCTACACCTATCGCCTACGCCACAATCAAAACAAATTCTACTTTCTACATTCTACTTCTAGAATGCCCATCAAAGATGTCTACATTCTACGCCCAGTTTAAGGCCCGGGAACAATGAAGGTGCTCGATACAAGTCAAGATACGGCGATTACATAATATTGTTTTAACGGTACATATACATTGCTTTAATATATATATATATATATATATATATATATATATATATATATATATATATATATATATATATATATATATATATATATATATATATATATTCCTTACATTAAACAAAAGACTTAGTCATGCAGTCGGATGCACGTACACATTGTATGAAATATATGTTACCTTTTATCACATCCTTGTTTCACAATAAATATGACATCAATAACCAGAAAGTATAATAACAAAAGCATAAGATTGTAATGTCATATTTACACGCTATTTCGAGGTAAGAAAGTGCCAAAGCATAATTAACTCTGAGTATTTAGGTGAGAACGTTAAAGAGAAGCAGGAAAACACCAAAAGACATACCCCTAAAAGTTTCTATTTATATAATTACTCCAAGTGTACGGCCAGCAGATTTTGCTAATTCCTCAGAAATGAAAGTGAATTACAATTACAAATAAAAATTGTTATTCTTTATTGCGTAAGTACTTTACACGATGCTGAATTACACTTAACACAATGTGTGTGTACTTGATATAAACGTTTATACATATATTTACTTTACTAGCGTATCATTATTCATTAGCGTGTCATTGACACTCATGTATATTCAATTATGTTAATTGATGCACATACCGTTGACTAACAACCCGTTGTAGGTATTTCTTGTGTGAAGGGTCAGTCAAACCATAAATTAATAAACTAATATAACAGTCAACATTTCAAACTAAACCAAACTCAATAGAATAGAAATATTAATATTTCATGATATATGCAAACTTCGTCAAAGTCAATACATATTTCCAAAGTCAACATAAGTCAACAATTCGCTTAACTCAAAATATCTTTTAAAAGTCAACATTTCATAGTAAACTCAAAATATCTTTTAAAAGTCAACATTTCATAGTAAACATGTGATTAAAGTCAACATTTCACTAAATTCAAAATATCTTTTTCAAAGTCACCAAAGTTAACAATTTATATAAGTTAAACTTAAACTAAACAACATTTCACTAAAATGAATATTTCATAAGTCAACCATTCATATAACTCAAAATATGTATTAAAATCAACAAGTCCATATTTTATCAAAGTAACACTCCACCAAAATCAATAAATATTTTAAAAGTCAATATTTCCAAAGTCAACATTTCACAAACATTCTATTTTTTTCAAAGTCAACATTTCACAACCATTATATGTTTGCCAAAGTCAACATTGGCCCATGGGAAATCCGCCCATGGGAAACCTGGCCCATGGGCGAAGTCTCGCCCATGGGAAATCTCGCCCATGGGAAAAATAATTTCCTTTGCATGGGGGGAGTTCACAAATACCTAAAATATGTTACTGCTAGACCCATTATTAAAAATTAGAAAATAATTTTTGTGTAACTCAAATTTTAACAACCTCTCGCCCATGGGCCGGCCCATGGGCAGGCCCATGGGCGAACTTTCCCATGGGCATACCCATGGGCAAGGGGGTCTGTATCTCACGTACGGTGCGGGGTAGAAAGTTGGAATTTTCGTCAATATCTTAGTTAAAGTATAAAAATAGGTTTTTGATAGAATTTGAACTTCTCACTTATGTTATTTACGTTGGTCAATTATGGAATCTCGGGTTTCCATAATAAAATCGGGTCGCCTTTGAATTAAAAACTCCTTATACCGACATTCATCCCCAATTTTTATGTAAACAGTAAGGTTTTGGTGCAATGCAGTAACACTAATTCAAGCCGTCGCTCGCAGGTTCCACAGCAATACATTTACACAATTGTACTTCCTTTATCCACACACACACCAGTTGCGTTGATTAACGGTAAATTCTCTTGGAACCCAATATGACCTTACCTCTTTAAGACGCAACATCATTTACATTGTGGACAAGACAAAGTACAAATCAATGGTAGTACAGAATCAGACCACGTCGAACTAAGAAAGCATTATGTAGTCATGCTCACACAAAGTGAATTGACCCCAATTATGAAGAATACAATTCTTTGCTTAAGGCATAGCAGGCAAGGCACAAGTGAAATAGTCTTGAAGTCAGCGTTTAAACCAAATCATCAAACTTCATATGTCGTATTTGAGCAATCTTGCCATGAAGATCCCTGGGTCATCCTGGTTCAGAAGAACAATCTCCTTCTGACATCAGTGTAGAGGCTAATGAGACAATGCCAACCTCGCATACCTTATTAGGGACTCAAGAAGGTGCACTATTGAAATTGAGAGGAGCTATTTAATCGTAGTGTCCGCCATTCAATTACACATGTGGTTGAAACTATTGAAGCGAACTATGGTTTGTAGCTCTTCATATCTTCTCATTCTTCATTAATCTTTATTATCCTTCCTACAGCCCTGTTTGCAATTACGGTGGAATTACCTTGCTTTTTAAAATTATTTATACAATCGTCATTTCGTGATTCTTTGACGTGATATCAGTTCAAAGTGTTGCACAATAATCCTTACGGTTTAGTCATTATAAATGTTACTTTCTTAAAAACAAATCTGTATTACTTGACTAATATGCATTACACCATCGCTATACTAGGTGCACTATAATTATAGATTTCAATAATCTGTCAAACTATTTACGTTTTTTTCTCAATTTATTTTCCTCCTTTTATTTTCCTCAAACCATTAATCTTAATCTGTACCATAATTAATAACCTACTTGACACGATAAATGTTAATTAATAAGTTGATTAAACGTTACTAATATAGATATCCATATGGGTTTTGTTTGTTTTCATGTTTCCAGGCCGATTTTCAATGCATGACTTTGTAGATTTCACTGAGAAATATATACACTAATATAAATTAATAAAAACGGTTCTGACCATTAATCTTAATCTGTACCATAATTAATAACCTACTTTATTAATTTATTACGGCCTAGACCATATGATTCGACAACTGGGCCAATACGGGGAAACTGGGCCAATACGGGGAAAACTGGGCCAATACGAGACAAACAGGGCCAATATGAGTCTGAGCATGCGCAGTTGCACATTTGGTGAAAACCCGAAGCTGTCGCTTCACAACTTTGACCCGTGCTATGTGTTCACCAATCTTGTTTATAATTATTATTTCAATATAAATGAGATGTCTAGTGTTGTGCAAATATAATGAAAAGAAGTTAATTAATAAAATTGTCATTAATTAAGTATTTCCGTATTGGCCGAGTTACAGGTCCTCGGTCCGTTGTATTGGCCCTCGACTTCGTCTCGGGCCAATACAACGAACCTCGGACCTGTAACTGGGCCAATACGGAAATACTTAATTAATAACATTATATGACACGATATATGCAATTAATAAGTTGATTAAACGTTACTAATATAGATATCCATATAGGTTTTGTTTGTTTCCATGTTCCCAGGCCGGTTTTCAATGCATGTAGATTTCACTGAGAAATATATACACTAATATAAATTATTAAAAACTGTTCTGACTTTTACCTTCAAAAGTGCGATTCCACATTCTCCTGGTGATCTCCGAGCCGTTAGTGATGGATATGTTGGCTGCTAGAGTCTCGTTCAGGGCGATAGCGTACAGGATCACAGCATCGTGGAACGCTCCTACAAAACTGTTCACCTGCAAGAAAAGACCATGTTAGTTTGCGTTAGATATTTCTGTTTACTTACTTTATAAAGAATTGAATAACTTAATATCATGAACGTGCACATGTATGTTAATATTTACTATTATCCTAAAATGAATATTTGGTCTGCTAGGTTTGAACTAGACTAGAATTTAGTCTATTGGACATTTGTATAATTACTGAACTTTCCTCCTTATGATTATAGTTTTAATATTTCAGTTCCATATTCAATTGATCAACCCTTGCCGAATAAGGATGTAGACTGCATTACAGGCTCATATATTTTTTGCACAATCATGGGACAGGACAAGGTTTAAACGAGCCCGTAATAGCCTTAACGTCACCCTATACACGTTTAGGTCAGTAGAGTCGTAGTTGGTAGTGTCGACATTTGTGTATTGTGATCTCTATCCTTGACTGAAGACTGCATACAAAGTCCATTATAATTTACTATTTTTTACTTATTGATATAATTACACGAGAACATAAATGGACATGTACGTTAAACGCAACACACATGCACCTGCTATGACCATCCAGTTAATTATTTAAGACCAGTTCCTAAATGTCAATTCAGCAAGAGAGGTCAAGGATATTGTGACCAATTAACATTACTTATTGAAAAACATGGGTTAGGGAAGAGTGTTTATGATACAGCTCTTGAGTATAGTAGCTAGCCAACCCAGGTGAATGTCCAACCCTTACTGAAACAACTCAAAGCATGAATGTCATGAATGTTAAAAACAAACTTTAATAACGTTTATTTAGATTTCACTAATTTTCTTAGTGCCATGTAGAATGAATGTCATGCATTGTTAAGAATACTAGGATAGCAAAAGGTGACACATTGCTATGTTCGACACATTGTAGACACAGTGATATGTTTAGAAGGTACGACTGACCGTAGACTCATTGGTAAGTCTGGTAAGTACGACATATCGTATACACATTTGCTAAGGGAATAACGTATGACATGTCATTGATTCATTGCTAAGGTAATTCGGCATGAGGTATCTTAGACCCACTTATGAGAATTTCAGTTACAGTCCGCCATAGACATTTTACTGCGGTTATAAGGTATATTACACCATAAACACATTGCTATCATGCTTGACATTAACACATTGCTGTAGTCATTAGATAACCATACATTTATTGTTAAAATCATAATGACAGAGAGAGTACATGAACAAAAACATTCAAAGGTGTTCTCGTTCGACAATCTGCATGCACATCACCGGTATTTTCCTTTGTCAGAAAACGATTATTTGGCAGCCGTTTCGGTGCTCAGGGAATCTTATACGTGTTTATTTATAATGTGAGCACGGGTGAGCAATAAGGAGGTGTTAACGTGATGGCGCAGACACCATGCTCAGCAGAGTCCTTCTTTGATGTTCAGCAGTTTTACAGACTGTAAGTTCACAGGAAGGTACATTATGTAGACAGGAAGACGTCGCTTTTACATGGTACCGTAGCTGAAACTCAAACGATTTGTGTGACTGATGTGATGCTGTCTAGACTATCTTTGACAAACATACAGTAACTGTTTTATTCACAATATACTGTTTCCTCATGCACATGTCTAATTACTTTATACATGGGACTTTACAATTCCTTAACTGTAACAAGGAAATCAGGAACTGAACTTTTCCAAAGAAGAAAGGAATGTTTTCAAATATCCAGGTGTACAAGACATCCACCAGTACATGTATCTGCATAGTAACTGTAGCATTCCAACACAACATAACGGAGAGTACCTGCTTTGACAGATAGACTCGCGAAGGATTTGGTATACTAAGCACTTTCAGAAGTGTGCGGGTACATTATAAATCAAATATGACTGAAACATAACGATGGACAAGCTGTTTTAAAGTCTGGTTTTTAAAGTTAAGAAAAATCCGGGATAATTCAGTTTTAAATATTGTCAGTCAAGTTATATTTTCAGTTGTCTCATGTTCTGGTTTACTCGCTGTTCATGCAGGAAACATAATAAACATACAGCAGAGACGCGGGTGTCGAAGCTCAAGGAATGATAAAAGACATATTTACATAGTTTGAATTGTTTGAAGCCACTACGACAGGTAAGCCTTATATTCGCTCAGTCCATGGCCACTTTTATCGAAGTGTTCTCGTCATTTAGAAGTAGAATTGGGAAGTTGTCCACTAAAAACATTTAGATAAACGTGTATGCAAATACTTTTCTTAAAGTTGAAGACACTTTCTAACTTCATGTCAAGTTTACTCAGATTTCAGATCTTCCTTATGGTAAAGGCGTATGCTATTAATCCACAACTAATTAATTTGTCTTCAACACTTACAGCCTTATTTCTCATTACCCCTACTCCAATATACCTCACCGCCTGCCGCTATAGTATGTGCTATGTTTAGGTGCAGAAAATACCAACATGTAAACTAATAACTTAAACAAATATCCATGACCGTACATGGTCGTACTATATCTCCAGAAATACATTTTAATAATATGTTTGGGGCCTTAGCGCTTTTGGTCAGTCTACACGTGTCTACATTGTTTAGTGTATCAGTGACCATTTGACCGAACAGCGTGTTACATGTGGGACATAAATTTTCTCTTATTTGCCATATTCAAGCATTTTTGCATTCAAGACAAGTTTTGGTAAAGCATTCGACTTGTGGGACTATCCAAGCCCACCATTGTAAACATTTTAAAAGCGCCTGTGGTCATCAGTTGTGACGTCAGTAACGTTTATCCTTGATTTGCTAATCTGTCTAGTCACAGTGGTAGTTGGTTGACTTGTTGTGGATTACAAGATGCATTATTTACTTAGAGAAAAACTCTTATAGTGGTAGCCAATATTAATTTTGCTGTGAATAACTATTCTTGATTAATTTGTTGTTTTTTTCTTCTTAAAAGTAAGGAAAGTAAAACAAAAGTGAAATATAAAACGATCACGGCCATTTCAGTGAAATGAACACCTGAAGACGTATGTCTGTCCGCTGATATCTACTTAAGCACCTTTATATAGCAATAGAAGTCTTTATCTCGATAGTTAATTTCCTTATTACAGGAGCTGCAACCTGAACATGACGTTAACGACGAGTGGTAAGTACATGTATAGGAGATGTAGATGGTTCATGCAAAGAAATGACATTTATCTCGACGTACGTACTTCATTAGGTTCAGGTGTTCTCTTGTCTTTGTATAAATATCAGATATCACAGACGTTCAGGTGAATAGATGATATCAATCAAAAAGGAAAATTTGATCAACAATGGAAGCATTACAAATTATTTTGAAGATTTTGTTCATTCATCTATCAGACTCTATTATAAAATAGAAATGGTGGAGACGTTGCGGTACAGGGGGCGGGATAGCGCAGTGGTTAGCGCGTTCGGCTTCGGATCAAGAGGTCCGGGGTTCGAATCCCGCCAGGGGCACGGCAACTTTGTCTGCAGTAGAGAACTGTTCTACACGCAGTCAGGTTTGGGTGCAATGCTACACTGAATTTCAGTGCAGTATCACCCATGGTTCGCTAGTTTCAGCCGATGCTCGCAGGTTTCACCGCAAAGCATAGCCACATGGCGTTGCGGGCTTTCTCCCTGCCATAATACTAGCAGCCGCGATATAAGTGAAATACTCTTGAAAGCGGCGTTAAACCCCAACTCACTCACTCACTCACTTTATCTATAGGGCGGAAGATGCGAGATCTCGAAGTCTGTCTCTTAGTGCTCATCACAATGTAAATTATAACTAATATTTTTAAACTGAATACGATTTATTTATATTTCCTACATATTTACATGTACAAACATCCCTCGAAGGTACATGTATTTCCCCAAAAACTACTTCAATCCTGCCAACATGCATTTAAACAATTTTTAGAACAAATTGAAAGTAAGCTAATTATTAATTTAATTATAAACGTTTGTGTCATGTAATTGACCATTATTTCACCGTGGTCACCGAGGAGCTCCACCAATCCTGTTCTACAAGCGATGTTGGTACTTTGTAGGAATTCCAATATACGACAAACCATGATTGCCTTGTTTTATGGGCAGATGACACAATATGGGCGCGATGTGGAAGTGTAATTGAAATGTATTGATTCATCATTCTCAAAGTGAAGCAATAGTTTTCTTCTAGAAGTAGTTGTACACGTCCCTCGAGAACAGAGCAAATCCAATTTAAACAAAAACAAGGAATAATATTTGAAATGCACACCTTTGATTAAACCAATCCAGGAACGGTTGTACAAGACATTGATTTTGTGACTAAAAGACACTAATAGCTAAATATAGATTACGAATAGACGACAGTCAATATAAAACAGACGGGCAGAGACTTTGGAACATGATCAGCAGCTGATCCCAAAACTAAAATCAGACAAAATGTGGACGAAATCACGCACAAAGGCCTGTGTCAATTGATTTTGGTAATATGTGACCTCAGCCGTGTTGTTAGCAATAGCAGGCTAGAGCCCGCGATGATTGGCACTGGTCACTCCGCGTCCAGGCTTCCTATGATCAGGCGTCTCAATTCACACCTTTGTCTTCTGGTCGGGAGTAATTACCAATTGGTTAGAGAGCACTATGGGTTAGATTCCCGCTCACACACCTCCAGGGTCAGGGTCGATACCGAGCACACCCTGCGCGACTGAGATGTAGGCTTGGGGGAATCTAATCACGACAAGAGCACAGAGCATTACAGTTTGAGGTCTTATATAACGCGCCATTCAGGGTTGATTTAGATTGGGTTATTTTGGGGTGTCATCTTAATGATTTGTAGTAATCGAAAAAGCTCACGTACAAAGGTTTCAATTTCAGTTTGACAATGGCTGTAAACCATGCTTTTGACGACACGAGATTAGTAAATGTCAGTGCATTTAAGTTTGGAAAAGAAAAAAAGTAGATCATGAAGTGACTGAGAAACTTTCTCAACCCAATCCTTTTATCATCAACCTTTCGACTTATAAACAGTTTCATGTGGTGGTATAAGTATTACCACCTTTGAGAAATGAAGCAAGACGGAAAACAAGCAGATTTTAATGCGTCTATTAAACATCAGACAGTTCTGTATTAATGATTACCCAACGAAACTTATCTTTGCATAATAAAAACACACTCTGTACGAAACAAACCTATCAAATGTCACAAAGAACAAGTTCTTACAAACGTTTGCACTCGATAACCACCCCCTGCGCTGATTCCAACAGGAAAGCAAACACGTTCATGTCTAGATTAAGTTAAAGAATTTCAGGTTCACATGAAGCAGCTCTTATCAGCAAGAAACGAAACAGAGAGGCGGAATCCAAGACTTTTGGTAATGTTCCCCTGGTTAGTGAATTCGACTGGACTCCCACCATTCTTAATCTGTGCCTGTAGCCGCCTTGTCATCGATCGTTAATAAAGACGTAAAGGCCTTATCTGTACAACGCTCGGATGACCAGTGTAAGATCGGGGTTGTCCAAGAACACATGGTAATGGGGAGTGAAGTGTCGGTACTGGAGGAGTGTGATGCCCCAGTGTTTGATGGACGAGATGGGTTAGTGTAAAGCGTGTTAGAGATGCATGATCAGATTGGAGGCACGTGTGGGGCTGAGGAAACGATATCATGGTATTATCAAGGATTATGCACATTGGTGTAATGATATCTTTCTATTATCAAGGTTTATGCACATTGGTGTAATGATATCTTTCTATTATGAAGGTTTATTCCCGGCGTGGATGTTATATTCAAAAGCGATAAAAAGTGATATGAATGTGAGAAATATCAATGAAAGAAACATTAACATTGTCATAATCGTCGATGTGTCGATTGGTGTCATAGATAATAATTACGTTGTTGCATATTTCTATGTGTGTTGTTATCGGGAATATTTCTCACAACTTAGCTGGAAATATTGTCTTTAGTATATATATATAATATATATTTGTTATCAATGAGATAGTGATAAATTCTGATAAATGCATCCATGATATTAAGTAAAGGCGCACTTCGTAGAAATGACATATACACCTTTGATGATGAACATGATTACTAATTCTAGCCCCCTCTTCATCCACAGAGCGGATCAAACTGACTCAAGTCTGAAGGGTGAAAATCCTGTAGACTGTACCAGACTGCAGCGGTCTGAAATCGTTGATGCATTCGATTTCCGCAAGAAATAAAGATGAAACGTATCAAAGATTACAAAAGTCAGTGGTTATAAGCATAATTGACTTTCATTATGCACATTCAGATAAGTCTGACAGGATCTGAATAAGTCAATCTCATCCCTCTATATTAATGAACCTTATTGGTTTGAGGAGCACTCTAAATCTTATCAACGTGTATAATGGCACATTACCTATATGCATGACGTCTCATTTACCCAGTAAGTCTGAAGTCACCAGACCTCCATCATGCGGCAAGCCTTCATTAATACACTGAAGACTTCTAACTATATGACGCCGGTTTAAACACATGTAATTCATGCATTACACACAGATAAAACATGCAATGGTTTGTGAAATAAAGCTCCGGATGAGAACGATGGATGCAACATCTGCTTTATCGGGAGCCCCAGCGGCATCTATATCCCACATTCATCACTTAGAACTGTCATGCCTCGATAGCTGATTCAACCAAGTCGACTTGAGTTGAGTCGGAAAGCTTTCTCCCTCTAATAAGGCTCTTTACTGCCAGCTGATTGATACAGCATTAGGGCACGTCCGTTACTTCATTGCCCCAAAGGCTGTCAAAACAACGACTTTTATATCTAATTGCTGACCATTTCCTTACAAGGGTCACACGTGAAGAGGTCAGCTGGAGGTTTGACAAGAGGGGGTGTAGAATTGGATCTTGACCAGAAACCTGCCTGGTCATCAATAACATGGGTGATCTCATACATCTCGGAATCAAGGAAACCTTATTTCAAAGCAATTCCAGCTTTGACTGATGCCAGAACATATCAGATGGTTAAAACGTGCTCGATGGCATAATGTCATAATACAATCCATCAACATTATATACACATACATGTATATCAATTTGGTATAATTGGCACGTGGCTACCCTAAAACTGTTTAACCCTTCATTTCAAACACAAATAACCAACATACATAAACTTCAAAAGAATGTTGAGTTCTCATTTCAAAGATAAAACCTAAAGGCATTGCCATTGAACAAACTCCAACTCAACATAATCACTACTTTCACTGCAGATAACGTCTTTGAAGTAATAGACGGACCGCAGCTATGAATCAATGTCAAACATATAACTAGAATTTCTGACTTTCCGACAGATACGGGAGTGTCATATGTCTGGAACGCATCTTTGAAGTCGATATTTACTGTATAGACCGTATGCTAATGCAATTAATCAAAGAATGAATGCATGGCGCTATGTATAGGAAAACCACCATCATTTCAATATGCATTTACAAACGCAAAATGAATTGTGAAATCAAAAGGGTTCTACTTTGGAAACGAAAAAGTGTAAACGTAAACACATAACCATTAAAAACAATTTAAATGATTTAAAATATTTGAACCACTGTGACACTATCTGCAATTGTGCAAAAACTTGTCTTTTTTTCGGGATGACTTCATTTGAACCTACACCCCTATAGAGACAGGCACCTTCGCTAGAACCAATATTTGTAAGAATAAAGCAAAATCCCCCAAAATACTAAGATACTGAGTGTTTCGATGTGCCGTTATCTTTCAGTCAGGATCTGACTTTTGAATCTCTCATTTGGTCTTTTTGTCTTTGAACGATTCAAAATATGTTTTTATTGTTTATGCATGTAACCATATCTTGAATAAAAACTAAACCTCTGCAATTACATCTGAAGAATGAAAATGGCTGCATTTGGATATACAGACTTTCTATATTACTCTAGTAAAATAAATCTTAACTCAAATCTCCACATGAAAACCGCAATCTACATAGTATTACGGTAGAGATAGCAGTATAACTTCACTATTACGTTATCGTAAGTGCATTTTTATACCAAAGGCAAACCACAATCTCAATTAAATGGACGCGAGGGTATCCATCACAATAGGATGCTCATCCAAGTATATAGAAGTGGGACTTTTAGGATAATTATCCGTAAGCAAACGCGAGTGTCAGTTTTAATTTGTCCTCATCTCTAATGTTTCGCTTTAAGATCCCTTAATTGTACTCGTTACAAAGCGGGACATCAACTTACAACCATTTAGCGATAGTGCCGGTGGAAGTGCCCTGGTGTGATTGCTTCTTGAAGAGCAGGAGCTGTTGTTTCAGATGTGACAGGCGTGCTTTAAGTGAGCAAGTATGCACGTCCAACACATAGATGTCATACAAGGACGTACAGACAACGCGACTCGGATAATGTTCTTACTCTATGACCAAACACGCTCTACCTTTTTTGCCTCTACTATGCTCAAAAGCGACTGTCAAGTAATGAAATTGCTTTGGTGCAAGGTCTGCCTCCATTTATTCATGAAATGCATTAGAATGTGCACGTAGACAATGATTAAAGTTCTTCAAGCTTGAGGCTCAACTCACTCTAACACGCTTACAATTAAAATATGCATATACGGAGCATGTAAATAAGGTCTTTTATAGTTAATGAAGTATTAGAACTGGTGGCTTTTATATTCGGGAAGGAGGTAAGGCCGGAGAAACCACATATACTCAACCGCAAAAGAAACGTCACCATACCAAAAACAAGATAATTCAATCCACGAGTGATACACGTTAAACGCGAATGAGACAAAAGTTCGCTATGTCTTCAAAAGTTAAGTAAACTAAATTTGAAATGTGAACATATTATCTCTTGACATTTATGAGAAACACGCGTTTTAAGAAATCGTCCGTTTCGAAAGTTTTAAACTAGACGAGATAGCAGAATCAAAAATGGCTTTTTTGGCCTGTGAAATGACGTTAATAAGACGCGCCATCAAATAAAGCCAAAGAAGGTTATTTATGTCGATAGCATCTTTTATTGATTAAATGTCAACACTTCATGAAGTTTAAAGTTACATGCTAGCCATTCTGGCCAAAAACGATTTTGAAAAAGCCGCATAAAGTCTGTGAATGTGGTAACCTTATTCAGTATATACTGGGGTATAAAGTATACTAATAGTCTGTGAATGTGGTAACCTTATTCAGTATACTGGGGTATAAAGTATATTATCAACCTACCAGCCATATAACGTGATACTTGAAACGACCTTTCTAAACCGTATCACCCGGTACGAGGGACTTACAACATTGTAATTCCCTCCAGGAGGGTTTACACAGACAGTTGTAAACCCTGTTATAAGGAATTGTAATAATTGTAAACCCTGATATATTTGTTTAGATGACGGCTTGAAAGTAAAGATCTGAAGAAATTAACTTAGACTAATTTTGAAAAATTTCTTAAATTTACGACAGAAGATGTACAGCAAATGTTTTGCAGAAAGTGCGTCTCGAACCCGTATCCACTATCACATGTAGTTACTGAGCCAACGCCTTAGACTACTGCGCTAAGGGGGCAGACGAAATTTCACTGTACAAAAGAAACTCATATAGCGCGGCTGTTAACAGGCTGACATCACCCAGGGATCCTCAATATAACGCCAGGGATCCTCAATATGACGCGATAACAAGTAAAAAGCCTGTTTTACACTTAAAAACGGTTGATAATATAGATAACCCATTCTACCTCGGATATGGTAAGGTTGTAGACCCTGATAGTCAGGAAAAACTCATACCCAGTTGAGGTTAAATTAACTTCATGTTTTAAAATTGCTATAGGTCATCAATTTATTTCGAGTGTGGATCATAGGCAAGTAGAAGATGAACAAAGAATTTCAGCAAAATGTGCCACGGGAAAAATCCAAACAGTTATAGTTTGTTCGCAGCTTATGTCATATATGAATAACTTCTAACAAAGATTCAATCAATGAAATAAAACAGATACATATATGACATTTGATAACTGCCAGTACGACAAGTACATGTACCATCGCACTCACTTATTGTATAGCAAGTTAAAATATGAACCAATTTCGATGATCACATAAACAATGACTAAAATCCCCTTTAAACTGATAACACATTGTTAACGCACATTTATCACTGTCGTGTACAGGTGAGTACAGGTGGATCATCATCTCATTACCGGATGGTTCCGGGTTACCTGCCAAAGTACCTTAATTGTCATGTCATTTATCAAGATACATGTAGCAAAGGTTCAAATGGCTCATCTGGGAATAATATCAACCAATACATACATGGATAATTGGATGTGTCGCCCTAGACTATTACGACGATCAATCGTCGACATTCAAAAGTGTGTTTGTCTTAAGTGTGTTGCTTAATATAGATCATACTCTCTCAGATCTAAACAAAAGCAATGGCGTCTTCATTCCATCTATGTTTATCTCATCCTCTTAACGTTGTTGTACTTTTCCCTGGACTTGTGACTTAAAAGGACGTAATATGAATGTTCAACAGAGTATTGGTGTTTATCAGGAAATGAATTATGTTTTAATCACGTAATCATGTGTCAGAGGAAATCGATTTATACGTCATCTACACCTAGGAAGTGAACACACAATCGATTTACACAACAGTTATATCACAGGTTTGTGTGATGTAGCCAATATATACTGAACGTGATTACTGCATGTATTTAGTTGTTCACATCCCCAGATTCTTTAAGAAGCTACCAATGTTATACATCACCAGCAACAACCCATGTATCAAGGTGTGCAATTGGGTTCCACCTTCTTTATGGTATACGCATGACGTTTCTGGTCTATTCTTGTCCCTTCATCAGGCGAATGACAATTCCTTACTAACTTATGTATTTATAAGATGTACAAGAAGTCAGACAGGTGGAATGTTTCTATGATGCACAGGACAAAAAGTGGTGGAATCCGCATGCCGGATCCTTCCGGATTCTTTAGGATCCGTCAATATTTGGGAGAATCCGGAAGGATCCGGCAAGGGGATTCCACCCCTTTTGTCCTGTGATGGTCGAGTACATATCAGTCGCTTTTCTTCATTTGGAGAAGCAATCTGTGAAATGTATGTAAGTTTAGAGCATACGTTACACTTTATAATTACTCACGCTTTCAAGATCAATTTTTAAATATTTCATTCTTTTGAAAATCACTACCTCCGAGGCAGATATTAATGACACCTGTTCATCTATTCCTGGTGTCCGTATTGATATCAGATAATCAGAACTGTTGTAGCATTAGGTGTAACTGAATATACGCCTCTAGATTCGATTTGCCAATGCCCTAGAGATGTAGCGAGCCCACCTCTCTTATTACTTAATGAGAGCCTTGTATCATATTTTGGATGATATGACTCCTTCATTGCCTGTTTCGTTGACCCCTACTACGTGGATTGACGTACTTCTTACTGCATGGTTTGTTACTCCTATTTTGTTGTTGTTCTGACTCCTACATAGGTTGTTGTTCTGACTCCTACATAGGTTGTTGTGCTGACTCCTACATTGGTTGTTGTGCTGACTCCTACATGGGTCGTTGTGCTGATTCCTACATGGGTTGTTGTGCTGACTCCTCCATAGGTTGTGTTAACTCCTATATATGTTGTTGTCTTGACTCCTACATTGGTTATTGTGTTGACTCCTACATAGGTTGTTGTGCCGACTCCTACATGGGTTATTGTGTTGACTCCTACATGGGTTGTTGTGTTGACGCCTCCATTGGTTATTGTGTTGACTCCTACATTGGTTATTGTGCTGACTCCTACATTGGTTATTGTGTTGTCTCCTCCATTGGTTATTGTGTTGACTCCTACATTGGTTATTGTGCTGACTCCTACATTGGTTATTGTGTTGACTCCTACATTGGTTATTGTGCTGACTCCTACATTGGTTATTGTGTTTACTCCTACATTGGTTATTGTGCTGACTCCTACATTGGTTATTGTGCTGACACCTACATTGGTTACTGTGCTGACTCCTACATTGGTTATTGTGTTGACTCGTACATGGGTTATTGTGCTATATATGTATTGAGAAGTACTCATTAAGAAACAATAATAATCATACATATACTTTCCTTGTTAACGATGTTTCACGAAAACGCGTATTAGGAAGGTCACAAAACGATTGAGACAACTGAAAGGAAAATCTATTTTATTGCGGTACTAATATATGTTTGTGTCAACCACATGCACCAGAGGTACTGTACTCCACAAGACACCACTGCACCAACACGACGTATGACAAGTACACAATCAAGCTCGTGTAAGTTAACCTATAATTAATAAATAAAATTACCTCCTCTTCGCCGTATGTGAAGTTTTCATACATCTTCGAAGCTCGTCTCTTCACCTCAGTGGAGAATGTTTTATACTCCGGGCTTGTCGGTTTTCTCAAGGTCACGGTCATGAGAGCCTGGTAGGCAAGTCTAGCCTTCTCATTTCTCTCATCCTCGCCCTCCCTGTACCAGGGTCGCTCACTGTCGTTCTTACTGTAATTGATGGGTGACGTCATTATGTGATCAGGGACGTTTGTCATCTTGCAGTTTACATTCAATAGATGTCTATTGTCATAGTAAGCAATGGGAAGGTGGATTACATTTATCATGATACGATGTTTGCTTAACGTTATTTGCTTGCATTTGTAGACTTGCTGAGAACGTAGACCGAATAAAACGCTCTTCGTTCGGGAAAGATTATAACCCGACTTTGCAAGTTGGGCTTCCCAGTTATTATCTTTAAATAACATGTATACATATTTCTATACAAACTTCAAAATCCCGTGACCAATATTCAATAGGTTTTATATTCTAACTTGGTTATTTAAACACATATACTTGAGCCAATCAATTTGAAAATTGTAGGCGATCCCTGATGCAGCGTTTCCTCAAACTCTGGTTTGGTTTAAACATATTTCATTCATTATGAAAAGGATTGGGAACAAGTTATCCGACTTAAAATACCCTTTCCTTAGTATGTACACAAATGAGTTACATATATACAAGCAAAATGACAGATAGTGAACAAGAGAAGAGTAAATAGATGAAGTAACTGAGTAACATTATAAATCTAAACAAATAGTTTTGTGTCACTGATATAATTTTGGACTAAATTAAGGAAACGTTTCTTTTGACATAATGAACTTCATGACATTGAAAGATATTCTATAATTATGTAATACATTTACAATCTGAAAACACAACTAACAACATAATAACGTTTTTGGCCACCAGTTCCTTACTTTGGTGTCAGATTATATTATTTCTCTAATTGAAACCCGAGAAAGGACACTAGCTATCCTTATCACATCCATCAAGGGCAATATTGACTAACCCTATTGGACTCTTTATTACAAGAAACTAATACCAACGGTCTCACATTACCTGGTTTTACACAATAAAACGTTATTTAAGGTATCAAAAACTTCAACATTGAAACTTTTTTTTATATCTTCTGCAACCAAGCTTGTATATCTAGATAAATAAAAACATTGTACCTTGAAAGAAAATGTTGTACATTTCACAATCGTGAAAAAAACCATTTAAATAACCTCTTAGAAACAGAAGCATTCTTGCATGTGAACGTAGCCCAATTAACTCTACCATTTTCCTCTTTTGCATTTGATAACATTCATTAGGGGATGTCTTTTGGAATATTTATTATTTGATTTCAAAACCATTTGAAAGTAAGCTCAAATTGTTTGGATGTACCATAGACAAGTTGCCAACATTTAAAAATTAAGGCTTCTTTAAAGAGGGCACATTGGGAATAACATTGGAAATCATATTTGATAAATATTTAATAACTGGATTGTTTTGGTGAGGTGGTTTGTATGATATTGATTCAAGTACATCCAAGTCTTAATCTTGTCATCGATTCAGCATTGGTAAAATAGTTTTCAGATAATACCATCGAGTGTCATTAATGTTATAGATTTACCTGTTAAAAAGATCTAACAGAGGAAATAACAGTTAATATAGATAATAAAGATGTTGGTTTTGTGATGGTGATAGTAAGGACGTTGAAGTTTGTAATCAGCATCGGCTGCGCAGTTTAACATCAATAATAATGTTTATACATTAACAAGCTGCAGAAATCTATATGTTTGCACGTTAATAAGAATTTATCGGAATATTGTTTTGACGACAACAACGTCGGCTTTATGACGAAGTTAAGGATGTGAACTTAGGTTTCAATTCTTGATTTATCATTGGCAGAACATCACGGAATATTATAAATAATCATTACTGATATAGATTTACCTGCTAAAGAGATCTATATTGAAGAAAACATATTCGCCATTGTCGAAGTTGAGTTCGTGGGCCTTGATCATGATGTTCCGGACGGCGTCTGGCGAAGCACACAGAACAATAACTGCAAGATAAAAACAATGATTAAGTGAGCGCTGAGTGAGCTCCACACAAATACTCGTTAACTAGATACATAAGAAAAGACGGATACCGTCCAGATGATGCAAACAAAAACTCGACTGCCAGCTTTCTGAAGAAACATTGGTGCTCTTTAAAATCGACGGAATCTTGTAACATGCTTTTTTATGCAAATTGATTGAAACGAATGAAAGGGGTCAAGAACAGTCAACAGTTAAAGAATGAATTTGCGAAGCTTTGTTCTGGTATCTTCTTTCAACATCCTCTATCACCAATCTTAATGTTAATGTTCCGATAACCGACACAATACCACCCCTCGGACGATTCAGTAGGAGATGTCGAACTACATTTATCCGATCTTTATTTGTGTAAGCCACAAACGAACTACTACATCGATTGACCCCGAGCCTGTAAAAATACACTCTGTGGTATTGCATTGAAGAAATGTGTTTGCAATTCCAACTCTTAGCTAATAGTTTGGTTTTTCACTCCATCAGGTGGTAACTTTGCTATTGCACTTTCCCTGTCAAAACCCCGAGCATGTCCTGAATAGGATTGTTTAAACATCAACGTACCAAGACACGTCATTCCATCATCTAATACTAAGCCATTTAATTGGGTTTTATTTTTAAAACGAAACTCGGATAACGGATAATTGGAGTGTGAAATTTCCGATGAAGCGTTCGACGGATGATATGTGAAGAATATTGGTACATTAACGTAACAGTAAGTATTTTTCATAAACTTTTGTTTGGCTTCGATAAGTGCCAGAATATAATTTTGGCTGATTTAAGTTAAAACAATTCACTCGGCTTGCATATTCGTCCACAAATGCCAAATATATGACAATTACTTATTTCAATGAAAACAGAATAATTAGACGTCCAATGGGTATTATGCTAATTATATTACCTATTACGTAACTTTTTATTTACTAAAGAAAGGTTTTAATAATGGCGTTTGCTTTATTGGCGCGCAACCGTGGTCTTGATTTCAATAAAAACAAATCAGCAAGTTTACCAATCAAATCCATAAATAAATATGTATGTTTTAACCTTTGTATCACTACAATAAGCCGGTTAGAATTACAATGATAGTCAGTATTTCGAAAAATAACACCATTGATATAACGTTTGACATATGTGACCCACACAACATACTTAATGTACCCTAAGCCTTGGGTGACCGGGAAGGACCCAGCAGAGGTCAAATTTGGAAGACCTGACTTGAGTAGCCTTTGAATGTTCTCAATCATTCCCCCCCCCCCCCCCCCCCCCCCCCCCCCCCCCCCCCAGTTGTTTCATCATACTGTTGATTTCAAACATAACAATAGCTGTCACAATGTAATTGTAATGTAAAGTAATATTTAACCAATACTGCCTTATCCTAAGGTCATTCAAATTATTTCATACCTTCCCATTCTATACAATTGAGAAAATTTCTTTCCAACGTAAATCAGTTTACAAATAATTGAACATTTGAGCAAGCATAATTTCGAACCATAATGCCAGTCATGTCTTTATTTCCAACTTAATAATGCAGCACTGCATTCTCAAGGATATCTTTTATCAAGAATTAGGCAGCTCAGTTAGATAATTTCAAATCAAATATCAATCCAACAATAATTTGAATAATTCAAAATGACGGAAATCATAGCTTAAATTCAAGCCTATTTTGGATGAGAATATTGCACCCTCCCGAGGTTATTAGATGTCCTGCACTGATTCAAGTGTTGAGGATGCTGCAGTGCATTCAAGTATAATTGAGTCACAGCTGCACCTCTATCGTCCTGACGTGTTTGGTAATCATAATGAATGTATCCTACGCTCTTGATAATATGAACGGAAGTTGAAGAAACCCTTTGCACATTTATTTGAATAATGAATAATATGAAAACATTATTGAACTTGAAGCTCTATTCATTAGAATCGGAGGACTTCCGGAAATGTCACATGTGAACATTCTTTCTCATTTTCTTTTAGAATTTTGAAATTCATTTTCTTGGTTGATTATAGAATGACATACACACTGTATAATCTTGAGAAAACTATCCAAGATCTTAAGTGGAACGAATTCCTGGAATTGACTTGACTTCTCTTAAATAAAATAGTCAATCTATAAACTTGTCATCATAGAAATGAAAGAATTCAATGTAAACGTCAACGTTAAACTTTTCAATTATCGTGTTCATGTAATCATCAATAAATGCTGGGTCATCCTTATTTGTAGCATATGTAACCATATTTTCATGTTAAGCAGCTAAACGGGTTTCATGAAATGTCTCCATGTCCGAATTTGGTATCTCAGAATAACTTCTAAATTGAACATGTGGACATGCATGGGTAGCTAACATTACGTGTGCAGTTAGTGTATGACTTTATATATGTGTTATAAACAGTTAAACCGATCTGTGTAACTAAAATTTCTGGTAAAATTAACCTCATCTAATTCCCATAACCGTTCTTGTTCTAAGCCAGTCACATGCATTCAATATAAATGAGAAGTCAAGGCTATATCACGAAAGTCAAAATTATCAGTTTCTTTATGGTCTTGAAGAGCGATGTATTCAAACATGTTATTCAACGTGAAGCCATGTCTGATATCCATCACAGCATCCATGATCTAGTTTAACGATTAACTTTACCAAAGGAATAGTAAACGTGTAATACTTCGAGAAACAATGAATACATTGGAAAACGACAATGATCTAACTGTGACTAAGACAGTTCATATTTTTGCAAAGTTCAAAGTTAAAATCCCTAAGTAAATGGACGTCTTTGACGAACGAATCAATACAGAATATTATTAAATTAATCCCCAAATATACACCCAAAGATGAAACTATTTTATGTTCGATTCTCAAGAAGAATATAGTAAACGTTTCTGAAAGTCAAACACGGGCTGTATAAATGACAAGCTGGTGACATCAAGAGTTCATGTTGCCTGTCAAACTGAAGATCACCTCCATACAGCCGTTAAAGGGACAGTCGTAATGTTCCGGTATTCGGACTTTCCTGAAGAGATTCTTCTTCCGCGGTTTTGGCTGATTTAAATGGGCTTTTTATGATTTCCGTTAACAGAAAACGTTTATTCAGTTATAAGAAATAGACTCAAAGTAAAGTTAAAGCACTATACTCGTTTAGGATCTATAATTTTAACGAAAAGTATTAAACACAGTGACTCTATTTTCATAAAAACGAGCTCGTGAAATTTACGTGGTATTGACACAGTCGTAGTGTACTTACACGATAACCTGTTCCGGATTTTCTCAGACAATATGAAGTCGAGACAATATGTACTTGTTTCTCAATTTGGCCCATTTAAAGGACTTGTATAATTTCCGTTAACAGGAAAAAATATTCGATTAAGTTATATGAAATAGACATAAAGTTAAGCCGAAGTAATATACTCGAAAAGCAATTATGACTCTATTTTCACGCAGAACAGTTCAATATATATACCGTATATATGTCCATTGGTCTGTTGTTATTATTAATTGAGCACATTTCAAAACATAAACCTGAGGGTATGTTCATTGATGTAAAAGTAATTGTTATGAAATGAAGCAAATAAACTCGCAACCGACATATTATTTCCTATTGGTACCACGATGTCTGTCAAACGGAAGGCGGCGGTAGTCATTAATTCCACTAACCTAAGGGGACGTTTCATAACCATTTCCAAGCATCATTACCTTCCTATATATAGTTTCTATTGGTACATTTCTCCTCCTCGCCCTATGCCTAAAACCCTGCTCTGAATTTGTCACTGTCTAGCCGCGATAAGGTCTCAGTCCTGTTCCACCCAAAACAGCCAGTTGTCCTCGTTCCCCAAAACATGTTGTCACCGTCCTTCATGTCCACTGTGGTCTCAACCCATGTATTCATCCCTGTCTCCTAGCTTTAATTTGCTGTCGCAACCCTAGCTACATGTACACTGTACATGTAGTCTAAGCCACACTACCAGTCGCATGTCACTATATTGTCCAATATTCTGTTTTATATGTGTTTATCGGAATTTCTGTTACTCTCCGATAGTATGTGTATATCTGTGTCTATCTGAGTTTCTGTCACTGTCCGATAGTATGTGGCTATCTGAATTTCTGTCAATGTCCGATATTCTGTGTCTATCTGTGTCTCTGTGTTTATCCCATATTCTGTCACTCTCCGATATTCTGTGTTTATCTGAGTCTCTGTGTCTATCCGAGTCCCTGTCACTGCACCATATTCTGTGTTTATCTGAGTCTCTATGTCTATCCGAGTCCCTGTCACTGCACCATATTCTGTGTTTATCTGAGTCTCTATGTCTATCCGAGTCTCTGTCACTCTCCGATATTCTGTGTTTATCTGAGTCTCTGTGTCTATCCGAGTCCCTGTCACTGCACCATAATCTGTGTTTATCTGAGTCTCTGTGTCTATTCGAGTCTCTGTCACTGCACCATATTCTGTGTTTATCTGAGTCTCTATGTCTATCCGAGTCTCTGTCACTCTCCGATATTCTGTGTTTATCTGAGTCTCTGTGTCTATTCGAGTCTCTGTCACTGCACCATATTCTGTGTTTATCTGAGTCTCTATGTCTATCCGAGTCTCTGTCACTGCACCATATTCTGTGTTTATCTGAGTCTCTATGTCTATCCGAGTCTCTGTCACTGCACCATATTATGTGTTTATCTGAGTCTCTATGTCTATCCGAGTCTCTGTCACTCTCCGATATTCTGTGTTTATCTGAGTCTCTGTGTCTATCCGAGTCCCTGTCACTGCACCATATTCTGTGTTTATCTGAGTCTCTGTGTCTATTCGAGTCTCTGTCACTGCACCATATTCTGTGTTTATCTGAGTCTCTATGTCTATCCGAGTCTCTGTCACTCTCCGATATTCTGTGTTTATCTGAGTCTCTGTGTCTATTCGAGTCTCTGTCACTGCACCATATTCTGTGTTTATCTGAGTCTCTATGTCTATCCGAGTCTCTGTCACTGCACCATATTCTGTGTTTATCTGAGTCTCTATGTCTATCCGAGTCTCTGTCACTGCACCATATTCTGTGTTTATCCGAGTCTCTGTCACTGCACCATATTCTGTGTCTATCCGAGTCCCTGTCACTCTTCGATATTCTGTGTTTATCTGAGTCTCTGTGTCTATTCGAGTCCCTGTCACTGCACCATATTCTGTGTCTATCCGAGTCTCTGTCACTGTACCGTATTCTGTGTTTATCTGAGTCTCTGTGTCTATCCGAGTCTCTGTCACTGCACCATATTCTGTGTTTATCTGAGTCTCTGTGTCTATCCGAGTCTCTGTCACTGCACCATATTCTGTGTTTATCTGAGTCTCTATGTCTATCCGAGTCCCTGTCACTCTCCGATATTCTGTGTTTATCTGAGTCTCTGTGTCTATCCGAGTCCCTGTCACTGCACCATATTCTGTGTTTATCTGAGTCTCTGTGTCTATTCGAGTCTCTGTCACTGCACCATATTCTGTGTTTATCTGAGTCTCTATGTCTATCCGAGTCTCTGTCACTGCACCATATTCTGTGTTTATCTGAGTCTCTTTGTCTATCCGAGTCTCTGTCACTGCACCATATCTGTGTTTATCTGAGTCTCTATGTCTATTCGAGTCTCTGTCACTGCACCATATTCTGTGTTTATCTGAGTCTCTATGTCTATTCGAGTCTCTGTCACTGCACCATATTCTGTGTTTATCTGAGTCTCTATGTCTATCCGAGTCTCTGTCACTCTCCGATATTCTGTGTTTATCTGAGTCTCTGTGTCTATCCGAGTCTCTGTCACTGCACCATATTCTGTGTTTATCTGAGTCTCTATGTCTATCCGAGTCTCTGTCACTGCACCATATTCTGTGTTTATCTGAGTCTCTATGTCTATCCGAGTCTCTGTCACTGTACCATATTCTGTGTTTATCCGAGTCTCTGTCACTGCACCATATTCTGTGTCTATCCGAGTCCCTGTCACTCTTCGATAATCTGTGTTTATCTGAGTCTCTGTGTCTATTCGAGTCTCTGTCACTGCACCATATTCTGTGTTTATCTGAGTCTCTGTGTCTATCCGAGTCTCTGTCACTGTCCGATATTCTTTGTTTATCTGAGTCTCTATGTCTATCCGAGTCTCTGTCACTGCACCATATTCTGTGTTTATCTGAGTCTCTGTGTCTATCCGAGTCCCTGTCACTCTCCGATATTCAGTGTTTATCTGAGTCTCTGTGTCTATCCGAGTCCCTGTCACTGCACCATATTCTGTGTTTATCTGAGTCTCTGTGTCTATTCGAGTCTCTGTCACTGCACCATATTCTGTGTTTATCTGAGTCTCTATGTCTATCCGAGTCTCTGTCACTCTCCGATATTCTGTGTTTATCTGAGTCTCTGTGTCTATTCGAGTCTCTGTCACTGCACCATATTATGTGTTTATCTGAGTCTCTGTGTCTATCCGAGTCTCTGTCACTGTCCGATATTCTTTGTTTATCTGAGTCTCTATGTCTATCCGAGTCTCTGTCACTGCACCATATTCTGTGTTTATCCCATATTCTGTCACTCTCCGATATTCTTTGTTTATCTGAGTCTCTGTGTCTATTCGAGTCTCTGTCACTGCACCATATTCTGTGTTTATCTGAGTCTCTGTGTCTATCCGAGTCTCTGTCACTGCACCATATTCTGTGTTTATCTGAGTCTCTATGTCTATCCGAGTCTCTGTCACTGCACCATATTCTGTGTTTATCTGAGTCTCTGTGTCTATCCGAGTCTCTGTCACTGTCCGATATTCTTTGTTTATCTGAGTCTCTATGTCTATCCGAGTCTCTGTCACTGCCCGATATTCTTTGTTTATCTGAGTCTCTGTGTCTATTCGAGTCTCTGTCACTCTCCGATATTCTGTGTTTATCTGAGTCTCTGTGTCTATCCGAGTCCCTGTCACTGCCCGATATTATGTGTTTATCTGAGTCTCTGTGTCTATCTTAATCCCTCTCACTGTCCGATATTCTGTGTTTATCTGAGTCTCTGTGTCTATCCGAGTCTCTGTCACTGCACCATATTCTGTGTCTATCCGAGTCCCTGTCACTGTCCGATATTATGTGTTTATCTGAGTCTATGTGTCTATCCTAGTCTCTGTCACTGCACCATATTCTGTGTTTATCTGAGTCTCTATGTCTATCCGAGTCTCTGTCACTGTCCGAGTCTCCGTGTCTCTCTGCCTCGGCCTCTATCCGATTTTATGTCTGTCTTCATTCATGTCTCTGCAACGTATATCTATTCGCATCGCCGTCTCTGTCTGTATCCATGTCATTATCTTAAGTCTTTATCCATGGTCCAGTTTCTGTCTCTAGTTCTACTTCAAGGTTCAAAAGGATTGATGTTCCAATTTCCTGTTCTTCAACAGGGTTAAGGTATCAATTTTGTAACCAGGGCACGTATCGTTTGCAGCATTAATACAAGTTATAAAGATGAGGGTGGAGTAATGTATGTATTCATATTTCAATAATCCAAATGAGACATAATCATCAGTTGCAGCTCTTCAATGATGAGAAATGGATTGTTGTTGAAGATTTCAAGATATAATGATAGTGTATCATTCTCAAACAGAAATATACAATACAAGTCACATATAATATCATTATGCGACTCTTCATGTATATGTATGTTAAAAAAGATGCATATGTATCAATCAATGGTCTCCTTAAAATAAATAGAACTGAACAATGTCCTCCCAGAAAGTAAAGTATCTAATACTAAGAACAGTGAATGATACAGTATTTTCTACTTTCTATACAGATCTTTATATTAACAACCCTGCTTCCGTATTTTATTCTGTTCCTCATTTCCTCGCCTCACTTGTATAAACTTGTCTTTTCAATGCCCAACAGGCTATTAACCTGAAAAGCTATACGTGTAACCATATATGATTTAGAATTCGTATAATAAAAAAGGTTGGAAATTACAATGTTGAGAATTTTGATAACTTTATTTTAAATTTCTTGAGTATATCAAGTTGATTATAAAACAAATTAAAATTAATTAATTAAAACAGTGTCTTTGCCCTGTATGGACTTAGTTGTAATGAATATACATTACTATTCTTGAATGGAGATTGAACTCCTTGGTATGTAGTTTCAGTAACCTACTTTCCATTTTTATAAACTTAACATACATAACGAGAATAATTCCCACGTGTTTTGAACTAATATGGTTTGGCAAACTTATCATTGAGACGTTTACGCATATGGATCAGAATAAAAAAGCAATCAATTCATATTTCATATATCACTTTACACGAATGTTCAACTGATTCAGTTGATTTTCTCTCTATATCAATTACATAACTACCATTGAATTTATGTCATGTAGTTTTTTACAGTACATTATAAATTTCTTTAAGACAACATACATCGATTCTGTTTAGTAGCGAGACTAATGTTCGTTATAATGTTCGCCCATAATAATATCTTTAACATTAGAACAGTGACATACACTTCTTTTCAGTGACTGTGTTTAAAATACTGTAACTGTTTTGCGGACAGTTTAGATTAGAGAAACAACCATTATAATTCGAAAATAAATGACAAATTCAGTGTATATCTAGTTCTTTATTCGAGAAAATAACTGATCAAATCAAGACCAATGAAAGTTATGACAATACTGATAAGTATATTATATGTATAAAGGAGTGTATAAACAACGAACGTTCAAGTAACTCAGAGAAACACATTACTACATGTGTATGTGAAATCGGAATGCTGGCTAGATATAACTACTCCTTGCGTCCAGCGATTTATTTAGGGTATTTAGGGTATGTTGGAACACAACATTTAAAAAAAATCAGTTGATGATAGTTTATGTGAGGATATCCACGAGTTGAGGTGTGTGTGTGTGCCCGTGTTTGCAAAAGTGTGGAGATGGGTGTGAAGGTGGGTGGGTGAAGATGGATGTGGAGATGGGTGTGGATGTGGAGGTGGATGTGGAGGTGGGTGTGGAGGTGGATAGGTGGAAATGGATGTGGAGATTGGTGTGGATGTTGAGGTGGATGTGGAGGTGGGTGTGGAGGTGAGTGTGAAGTTGGGTGTGTGGAGATGAATGTGAAGGTGGATGTGGAGGTGGGTATGGAGGTGGATGGGTGGAAATGGATGTGGAGATGGGTGTGGATGTTGAGGTGGATGTGGAGGTGGTTGTGGAGGTGGATGGGTGGAGATGGATGTAGAGATGGGTGTGGATGTGGAGGTGGATGTGGAGGTGAGTGTGAAGTTGGGTGTGTGGAGATGATTGTGAAGGTGGATTTGGAGATTGGTGTGGAGATGGGTGTGGAGATGGATGTGGAGGTGGGTGTGGAGGTTGGTTGGGGGTTTGGGTTTACAATCTGACCGGGTAACTTTGATCTGAATCAAGTCCCCACACCCAGCTAACTCACTAGTTTCACTCCTGCGTATTTCTCTACTGGTGATAGGGCAACCTTGGAAAGTGTGCATTCTACCGTTAGACTGGGTCGCTATTTCTTGATCAATCTATTGACTCTTAGAACCGTAGACAAATATTCGAGTCATCAGCTCATATCGATTGCGACTACATGGAATATTGAGCTTATTAAAATCTGATAATTACATGCTGACAGTGCATCTGGTATTTTAGCAATATGTGACCAAAAATCATTGAATGGTATAAAAAGACAAACTCAGGAAGAAAATACTTCGAAAATCGTACCTTGCAAATTATTGCCAATTCGCTCAGAAATTAGACAGAAACAGATAACAAACATTTGATAAAAAGATAACCTGTCAGATAGAGAGGTAGATATTAAAATTTAAAACGTTTCATTTGGTAAATTACAACGTCAAAGTTAGCGAACAATATTTCCAAACAAATATCAAACAGCGAACAACACACACTTAGAGAGGCACATGTCAGAAAAGAAAAACAAATTATTGAAAGTAAAAAGCTTGCTCTATTGATCTGAAATCTGTGTCTGCGCTGCTTATACCCAAGTGGTGCTCTTGCTAAATATTAAAGGACAAATATGTCCGCTAACAGAATCCTTGGCGCCAGAACAAGATTGAACATATCTTTCCAGTTTAGTACTTCAGATTCTCGAGACCAAATTTCGATCGAGATTGTTGAGGATCGTTAGATATTGTACTTTATAAATTGGCAAACGCTACTTATTTCAATAATGGAATTACTTTCTGCAAATGTAATCTGGCAATTTGGCTCCTTTTATGCTTCATGCAATTGCATAATAGTAATATCCGAACCAAAATCTTGATTTATCAAATTGATTCAAATTATATAAATTTCCAGGATATATCTAAAAGGAATAGAATGTTCGAATGAAGTTCATAATTCCGTCGTAATCACGCAAAGTTTTGTCCTGCTTCAGAAGTGATGTACTTATGAGAACAACAGCACTATTTCTACAAATCGCTTAAATTATATTTATAAAACACTAATATTAATTGAAGGAATACTTGTTCCTTCATTTGCGGATCTCGTGAGAGGTTTATCAAAATTAAAATTGCATCGTCAAAATTACATTCCTACTTCCCAGTAGATACATGTTACAACTCTTCTTTTTTTACCAATTCTATCATCTGACACGAAACGTCACCATCATGCCAATTTCATTTTAACTTTTGGTGAACATATGCAGCAAAAAAGGAGAAAACGTGATGTATTGATGCACAGAGTCTGCTTGTTGAGGTTCCCTTCAAGGAGAGTTCAACTAGCAAGAGACGCTTGACAATTATGACAGTGAACAGACAGTGCATATTTCTAAATTGCACGTTTCTGAATAGTCCTCATCAGATTCTTTCTCCGCCGACTTAATCTCAGCAGTCAAACGGATCAAGGAGACAACCGAGCAAATTGAGGCTGATCCCCGACGTGGCCGAGATGCTGCCCCCCATAACATGAAAATCGATCGTATTAAAAATATTTCACACGCTACTGGGAAAGCCTACTGTAGTCTTATGGAGACAGTTCTGACCTCTCGTGGCCCCATTATCCTACCCTGCTTCGTGGGAGAAGTTAGAGAAATTATAGAATACATCATGTCAATTGGTTCGTTTTCGGGGAAATCTGTTGGAGATTTCAGTTGAGTTTTACACAGTTATGAAACATACTATGTGATGACAAATGAAAAAAGACCCACTTACTATACCTTAGTTGTAATAAATGGTAAAACAATAACCGTAAGTTTTCCGTTAGTTTAATCACATAGGAAGGATTAGATATTGCAAATCCTGAAACCGCGTAATGAATACAGCTTGAACAGTAAGCAAAGTATGGAGGTGAACTTGTATTCGAAATAAGTTAATATTAACTCCACTTGATAATGAGTACAAGTGTTTTTTTAAACATCGCTTTGTAAGGCTTAATAATATGATGAATACAAATATTCGTTAACATCGTTTCAGAGAATAAATGTGTCAAAGTCAAACCCCTCATTGGATTGATATTTGCCTTCAATCAATCATCGAATTGACGTCAAAATACCCTTTAGAATATGCAAATAGGTTGCAAATACTTTAATTTGTATAATGAGAAACTGTAGTTTCTGAGGAAATTCTCAGGGAAAAAAAATGATGGAATGAAAACACAATCCGTATGACTATCCTTCTTCAAAGGACATTTATACATTTATATTATAAGGTTGTAATATTGTAATGTGTCAGTCTCGATAATTTGAAAGATATGTATCCATCACGATGTCATTGCTGATTCCCGATAACAACATTACTATTGAAGACTCTCTATAACATTGACAAGGATGTGTCAGAATAACAAGAACAGTTCACACATTTATAAACTACAACACGCTTGGTAACAATACGAATTTAGAAGAATTTCAGCAACGTTGCAAGGTTGATATTATTGATTCACACTATCCCAAAAATGTAGTGTGGTTGATAAATGAAGAAACGTTTAAAAACTGTTCATTAATGACATTTCCTAATATCAAAAATAGTAATGTAGGTTGCAATTTTTGAAGAAATACCGACCAATGACGTTGATGATGGTGACTGTAGATAATACATACTTGTTCCAATAAAGACGTTATTTACTTAAAGAACTGTATATTACGTTGTCATTAGCGATTTCCGATAATAAAAATAGTATTAGGTAATGGCGAATTGAAAGGAGCTTCTTAACAGTGCAATAATAAAACCGTTTTGAGGTTTATCCTATTTGTAGACAAAATGTTACGCCCAGTTTTAAGGAGCTAATTGACATCTAGGGTATGAGTCTTGCTACGGATCGTCATGTGATAAAGGACGATCCCTGCTCTGGTACACACAGGGTCCGCATTGTGCAGTCCGTAGAGATTATTCTCAATGTACAGTGTGGTCGTGAATTTGGAAATGTGGTGTTATTTGATAACGTCAGTTTTTGTTCAGTTTTATAGGAAGCTGCACACAAGGTGTGGGAAATTCAGCAAATGCACATTCAGCTGATCACAAATGTAAACGATTATTGCACGCACATTGAAATGTATTTATAAAGATATGGAAATATACAGCGCACCCATCGACGCCGAATGCTTATTCGAGGCACTTTTCTTATTATTACCGTGGTCTTAAATAAACTGTTATTGATTGTATCTGAACGTTGATAAAATTTAACCCTAAATTGGTACATATATGTACAGTCGGGTGAGACAGGAAATCGACCCTTCAAACTCTCGGATTATCCAGTCATGAAGTGGGTCTCCAATTCGATAATGCATCACGCACAACGTTGCTGAACTATGCACAGCACACATGCCAACCGAGTATTAACTATACATGACTCTTTAAAGGGGCAGTAGCACGTTTTTTCGCTGATATAAGTCGATGAAATGTATTTGAATAATATTTTATGTATTGCCATCATCTTCAGTACAAGAAGTAATGAAAAATGTCTTCTAAATGTTGGTAAAGGGTGAGATGTGAACAAATAACATTGCCTAGAACTAAATCAGACCTGATGAGAGTTCACAGATGTAATCAATAGCCCTCGATAACCTTTGTGGACATAATATGCCTTACAACTGACATGCTATTGACACAACTAAACTGCTATTGACTCTACAGACAGAAGCAACGTATCACTGTTATAGATTACACCAGTGATTAGGGTTATCAGGGCGTTCTAACTGGGAATAGTCCGTGGTCATGCTTATTTAATTACCACTGGTCATTGACTTGTTTATCGACTGTCATGCTTTCCTGATGCATTTGAAACATTATCTTGTCGAAATGATTAAGCATTCGAATCTAGATTTCCTTTTGACACGGATGGCAAACTAAAAACGAACTCGTTCTGTTGTATTTTTAAGTATGATAGATAAACGAGTTGTCTTATTGCCGAGGATTGTTTGATAAAGTTTTAAAATAAGGAGAGTTTGTTTTATTTCAACACGATAACCTTTGTAAGTGAGTTGAAAACAATCGAGTTTAATTTTACTAGTTGGTTTATCTGTATTTACATGCTCTTTGAAATTAATCTTTTATCATATTTATTTACTGTCAAAAGCAATTAAGATGTATTTGACATTTGAACGTTAAAAACTTGGAACTTATTATAGTTTCAATGCAAATTTATTGACAATTTTATAAAAGTATGGGTAAAATCTATCCATTCGACAATCGTGCGAGGTTAACCTGAGAAAAGTACGGTTTGATTGCAGTTAATGCTATGGTAATGATGAGGTATTCGATTTCGTTCAGATAATTAACGCTTTAAACAAGATCGAATAGAATTTAAATCTGTGCATCCTACTAGATCAGATGATCAATATAGGATTTTAACATTGAACTAAATAAATACTAATTTTAGTTATGTTTATAAAAAGAAAACATATATAATAAACAAATGATATTTGGTGGTTCGTGTTTTTTCTAAAGAGATTTATAAATGTAGTTTTTGTAAATAATTCACTTGTATATTTGCTATTTGCTATCCAATGTATGTAGTACATGTATCTATTGCGGACAATAAGGGTTATTATTATTATTATTATTGCAATGGTTTTATATGTTAAGTAGGTTTTGTTGTAAGTATGAAGATGTTTTATCGAAAAAAGCTACTTACATTGAAAAATGATATCCAAAACAGTGGTAAAATACTTATTGATTAATGCAAAAGTTACTAATTACTGTCAATCAAACTTTCAATTAAAACGTAATCATAAAAATTCATGCTTGCTTGCAAAAACTTGCTCCAGTAATAGTTTGGTAGCTGTCTTTTTCACTATTATCCCTTTCGACCCAACGCCTGACGCTTTGACCTAACTGTTTTAAAACAGTGAATGTCGTCTTAAGATTGACAAACTACAAATAAAGTTCTATTACTTTAAATTCAAACCCTTTGGGCAACAGCCCTAAGGAGATTTTAGTTCATCTCTGGTGCAATCTTTATTGAAGAGGTTGGAAAAGATTGCAAGACCAACTCTGAGTTTCTAAAATGACAGAAGCAGAGGCTAAGAGCATATAATCGCATCCGCACACTGCCTAATGCAGAGAAGTTCGGGACTTGAATGACTGATTGACTGCAAAAACACTCGAGGACCTCACTGTCTTTATGGAGAGAAAACCACCAAACCATCAATTATTCAGAAATTGCAGTTTATGACGTGAAAAAAACATTACAGTAATTATCTACTCCATTTATAAGAGTGAACATCACTCTTACATCGGAAAAAGCAGTAAAACTAAAGAAGGTTTTAATTGAAAGCAGCACGATTAAAATAATATGGAATCATGTTTTAAACAAGGAAGAAACATGTTAATATCTGAACAAATAATGTCTGTGAAAGCAGGCAAACGAACCTACATTATAAAATCGGTAGAGACAAATATTATGCATCTTCCGATGCACATTAAAGCCTTGAAATACACAAATGATGCATTGATGCATGGCCCACTAGTCAACACATATGAATAACTACTCAGACGTTTTCGTTGTATGGCACAACAGAAATAAAAGGTGGTTTATAAAATGTTACTTCCACTAGTCTGATGGTAAGTGGTATAAAATGCATTTATTTCAGGTGGGATAGCGCAGAATAATCTCCAACACCCACCTGTGTTCACGCCTCGGGAAGGGGTTTTACATTAAGTGTTATCTGCTAGACTGTGAAAATGTGTTAACATCTCCATCACTAAAAGGTTATTTTGAACACATATCACTTCAAGTTACACAAAAATACTATTTTGCAAAGATAAGTAGCTGCCATCAGACAGGTCGCTAAAATAAGCATGAAATTAATACACACAATCAGTAAAACTATCTAAGGATATAACTATGGCTTTTTATTATAGTTGTAGTCGAATAATAGAATCTCCAACTGAAACTTTATGCTAATAAAAGTCCAGACGTAACGTTTGGCAAACCATTATAACAATCGTCCAGGGAGGCATGACCTTATTTCGCGTTTAATAATATGGACTAGAGGAATTAAGTGCACTACAAATGGGTCCTTCTTGCAGCCAAAACTACAGGTACTCATGATTAATTAAGATAACAGGCAATAAACAAAGCTCTCTAAGAATTAGTTGCATCCAAGTTTGGCAGTGTTGAGACTTGGATCGATTTGGATCAATATTAAGCATCACATACCACTAACATATTTAAGCAAATGTTTCTAAACACAGAATCTGTTTGTCTTATCAACCGGACTGTCTCAACTGTGTGATCTCTGATCACAAGATATTGATAAATTCAATACAAACAGCGCAAACTATTTTTTATAACAATACCAACACCCCTTTATGAAAATCCAGAGGGACGGATAACGGTCCAAAAACGTGCTACAGCGCCTTTAATATGCATATAGTGTGATCCCATCCTTTTCACTCTCTTTAAAGGGGCAGTAGCACGTTTTTTCGCTCAAATAAGTTGATGAAATGTATTGATGAAAAATAATTTCACCAACAGTAAAACATCTTTCTCTCTTCGGAAAATAAAGTTTAAAATGAGTGAACATGTTTCGGTAACGCTATAGGAATTGTTTTTGTAATACAAAATAATAAATTGTGTTCACAATAAAATGGCCGCCATGCAATTTTTGCTTTATATACGCAACATAGTTTTTACCACTACAGGTTATTGGTGTGTGTAATAAATAGAGATTATTACCCGAGGAAGTGTGTCATATGACTTTTACGAAACGAGTGTGAATTTTTGTATTGCCCGAGCGAGAGCGAGGGTTAAACATAAATTTGCACGAGTTTCGTAAAAGTCATATGGCGCACTTTCGAGTGTAATAATTTCTTTATTACCCATTTATTCCATTTGATTCGCGTTAAAATAGTCAGGAGACGGCCCCTTGCGACGACAAGCTATAGTGAGTCAGTGACGTCACGAACAATCATTTTATGACGTCACAGGCGACGTAATACGGGAAGCCGCGGTAAAACAATCGTTGCTAGGCAAACGTGATATGTGCACATGTGCTCATATAAAAAATATTAACTCGGTTATTTTCAACCATATGGGTAATAAGATGTTTTACCCTCTAAAATTAAATGACATAAACTATCATTATAAATGGGAAATGTGAAAAAATATTTTTTGCAAAAAAGTGCTACTTCCCCTTTAAGTTATGAAATCTTAACCACAGCTCCTTATTCGATATACTGGAATAACTCGATTAAGTGACTAGTTCCGTTCATTTTTCATACGTTATTTATTTCAATTATTTATCATGTGAGATTGTTTGATATAATGACAAATGACAATGTAAACTCACGTGCAAAAGAAACGTCCCCATAAAAAAAACAAGTTATTTCAATCTACGAGCGATAAATGCGACTGAAACAGCGTTACATCATGTCTTCAGAACCAAACAATACTAAATATGAATTTTCAAAACATTATCTATTCATAACTCTGAGAAATACAAGTTTTAAGAAATGGTCGTTTTGGAATCTCCTTAACTAGACGAGATAGAAGCCTCAAAAAGCCAGTTTTTGCTTGTTTTGTGACGTCCTACAGTAATGACGCGTCAACAAATTTAAATCAAAGAAGGTTATTTATGTCGAGGATATCTTTAATTAATTAAATTTCTACTTTTTCAATGATTTAAACTTAAATACCAAATATTGTGGGCCAAAATTCTCTTTAAAAACGATTTTAGCACCCCATGTCTATTTGAACAGATGTAAAAATAAAAATTACATACTCTGAAGTATGAAATTGTGAATACTTCTTAACAAACTTGTGGCTACAAAATACATTCAAAATCTACTTTCTCCGACATCAATATTTCATTTTATACTGTTTTCAAAATTTTGGGACGTTTCTTTTGCACGTGAGTTTATTACTTGATGTTATCAAGAATTATATCTAATCTTTTTACGGCTTGGCGTAAAGTCTACTCTATAAGTGTCACGAACGACAACTTCCCCGTCTGAGATACGATAAGCTGCATACAGCCTTGTCTAGCAGGTACGAAAATGTCATTCAAAAACGTTCTGAGTACTACAGTTGTACATGTTTTGATACAAAGCTTTATGGTTTACGGCAATTGGCTTTGAAGATATAAGCAAGATACAACAAAAACTTTCATCACTTTAGGATATGACGATTGCTAAGGTAATATTTTTACAGAATATGCATCCGGTTTTGATATTTACAACGGAAACGTATATCTAATACGGATATGCACACACATATGCATAAAATGGAACACTCCTTAAGTAATACAAAGCGATGCCGACAAGACGTTGTGATTAACGAAGATGTATAGAGCTTACACAAATACATTTATTGCCCAACAATAAGATTTAACTAATAAAAAGTGACAGGTTGCAGCGGGATTTTATAATCCGATGATTTATTATCATTTAACGTTAATATATGACCGTTTTACGATACGATTAGTCGTAACAAGTTTAAGTTGTTGAATGTTTAGAATAAGAACGTAGCTACCTAAGTGAGTACAAGTCGTATAGTGAAAACGGGCTTTTTCCTGCACCGTGTACTGTCAACTTTAGATATAAAGAAGATAAATCAACATTTACGAGAAGTACTTATGTCTACGTCATGCAAATCGAATCGTCTTAACGGACAATCGTGTCGTGAAGACATCTGAAATCCACTTACAAGACAAGAGAATTGAAATATTCGAGATTAACATAACTATTTAAGAAACAAAGTAAGTTTTTCGTTATTGTCTTAATCTATGTTAATATTCCTATTGAAAGCAGGTTTTCAGACGCATGAAATATACACATTGTAACATAAGAATGATTTATCGGGGCAGAGCATCTGTAAGCAATTCACCATTATCTGCACATACTACTTCGATGCACTTTTAAAGTTTTTACACCACACATGTGAGGGTGCTATTTATATAAATGTAGTTAAACAAAATATCGAAAGCTAATATTTTAATCTAGAAACTAATCTCTACTTAAGGGATGCTTTTTCTCTTTTAACGCTCAATGAGAGGTGAGGTTTCAAGTATTCCTGCTGAAAATAACCAGAACATCCGATTTGTGAAAATACGCTTGCTTTCAGGTGGTCCTTCTGCCTCCACTAGTCTCCCTTACGCTTCTTTACATTGTGTGTGTATATATGAATCTCTCCTTACCATCTGTCGATTCAGACTTACTGATAAGTCACGCTGGGGATGACATCATTAGCTTTCAAGAGTCGAGTTAATCTATCCGCCAGGTGGGCTGATCCCCAACCAACGGTGCCTTCATGCCGGTCGAATCCTGATAATATGTTCGACAATGTTTGTTTCACAGTTTTCATGCTGAAATTTTATATTTTGGTTCACTGTATGTCTCCCCGTAATTACACCGTAAGCAGCAGAGGAATAGACGCGATACGTAAACAACATATCGGGTGAAGAGTACGGAGAGAGTAAGGAGAGAGCAAGGAGAGAGTCAGGAGAGAATAAGGGTGGTGACAAGAGTTCTTCAGGTTCTGTGCCTTGTTTAACTCACATTGGACGACGAATCTTTGGAATAATGTGTTATTAAAGGGATAGATTATGTAACTTCTGTAACAGTAATTGTATAGAGGGTGAAATTCACTTTCTCACTGTTTGTAATTTCTACTCCGATTTATAAGGTATGCATTTTGGAAATCTGTATCTTCTGCAGACCCTTCCTTTCTACATCTCAATCCGACTGACCAGGCTGTATATTTACTATCTACATTGTAGCAGTAGGCCATGTAAGCCACTGGTTGCCTTAATAATTAACATGTACAGACGGAGGTTGCGCCTCACTTAATTTTAATGTTTATTCCATTCTGGTATATTCAATATTTTATATCAATATTTATCTATAGTTTTATATGAACAAAGTAATATGGTGTCTCATAGGCCTTTGTAGGCCGGGTGCTATTTTTTTTTATCTGCAATGTGTTTATATCATGTGAATATTGTTTTGTTATGCCATATTTGAAATGTATGTATGCACGTGACACCGAAATAAAATAATTTTCTTCTTTCTTTCTTCTTTATCTCACTTAGCTGATTAGAGTGTCTGCTAACGAGTGACGCTTCACTTCACTGTCTACATGCAGTAATTTTTATTACCAATTACGTCAATTGTCTGAAATTCGGTGTCTGTGACTTGTCAGCAGACATGTTAATCAGCATAGGTAGATACACATGATCTGATTTTTATTGTCGACGCGGTGTCCCTTTAATCCACCTGTTGATAACCTTTTACTATAATTTATGTTTATAAGACTTAGAATAAAATTAAAATAGTCAGATTACGCATATTATATTTAAAGTATTATACATGTACATTAGTACATGTTATACTGAATGTTTATAAATATCAACGTTTAAAGAAGGGGAGTATACAGAGTGGGTATGTTCATATGTTCTCGTAGAATGACCTTATATCGCAGTACCTGCAGCCAGTCAAGTTTGATCCAAAGCCATGTCCTATCTTGACATATGTAGCAAAATGTTCAATACTGGCTTGAATCTAACGAAGTTATCCGACAAAATTTAATGATAAACCAACATAAAAAAACTTATTGAACATGGTAATTTTTGGCGATTTGTTTTCCGTGATATACAACATAACTGTCATTGAAACAGATAATCGATTTAATATCATTTTCAGAAGGATGTGATTCCTTATTTTTTCCCTCAGTATATCTGAATCGAAAAGTCTATACAGAACCAGAACGGTCAGCTCTTTGAAATATAGACTGACTGTATTTAGAGCAGTGCACGTCAAACAGCCGCCATCTGGGAACACCAAAGCCATATACAAAGGTAAACGTGAAGTAGTTTTCAGGAAACACGTTAAACAAGTCTCGAACAGTTTACCTGAGTGTTGGTTACCCGGTAAAGCTTTCACACAATACGCCATAGCCGACTGCACTCCCGCTTCTGTGTACAAGTGCTAATAACAATGTGTTTGATAAGTAGCCATTTCGTAAGCACGTTTACATTTACCTTAACGTCACACAAAAACACACTTGCTTTAATGTGTCATAAACAGTCAGTCTTGCTTGCCAATACGCCTAAAAAATAGGGACATTCCTGGAATATGTAACATATGTGTACTTAAACATTGATTAATTACTGCACCCCGTATGGAGGCAGGTGGTAGGCTGGTATTCATACTCTATTTCAAAGCCAGGATTATGTTATACAAACTATGTCAAAGCATAACTCCTTCTTTGTAAAAGTACAGCAGAGAGAAGAGTCTTGCAATAAATGTCTTGCCTACTTTGCTCATGGAGTAGACTTTGATCATCTCTTACAAGCACATGTGTCCCTACAGATTAAACAGATTAATTAATACACACTTATCTTGTTTGAGAACTATTACAAAGGATGTATTTCCACATAACAAATATTAATGTAAGAACGATCATATAATTGCAAAAAAGAGAGAAAGGTTTAAAAAGAAATAGGACACTTTCAGTAAATGTTTTACTATACAAACTTTATTGGCGCTAGCAGCAAACATCCACTTTGATCTAGTTACAGGTGAAGGGCTATTGCCTTTGGCAAGTTTTCAAGAGTATTGTGCTGATATTATTGCATGAAGAAAGCATACACTAGTATTATGTGAAACATGTTGAGACTCGACTGGAACCAGTGAAACTGCATTGATATAGCAATTATCCAAATCCTTACTGCATTTAGATCAGTTCCCATCACAGAAAAAAGATGAAGGGCCCCGTTTTGGGATTCGAAGCCAGATCATTTGACCTATAGTTAAAGCGCGGTACATCACCAGTAAGCTATCCAACCCCCTATCATATTAGAAACTATTGATATTTTCTGAACTATAGAGTCCTTGACATCTACATATACCTTTACCTTTAGAGACGTTTAACCTTAGACCGTGGAGTTGGGCAAACATGCACGGTAATTCAAGGTATGTTTCTGTCTCAGGAGAAATGACAGACTGTGACAGATGTAAACTCATAAATGGGAAAATAAGGTCGCGCCTGGCTAGAAGGCAAATACAGAGCGCGCACACATCACCTGTACTGAACGCTCATAGGAGTATCGCTATAGTAATGCTAACTGATAGAATCTCAACACTTGAATAATCATTAAAGGAGCATTAGTACGTCCAGTATAGACTCATCAATCGTCATGTGACTCAACAGAGGTTATGTACTGGACTTGTTGTGTTGTACTGTAGCATTTCATTTAATACTCATCCAAGCGAATGTGAAGTGTGAAAGTGTCTCCGAAACATATTGCATTCACATAGCATGTACTTGTTGACCATTTCAACGATATTAACACAGCTTTAGAAGTCACGAACAGACTAATGCTGTCACGTTGTATTCGTCTGAAGAGTACTCGCTGAAAATGGAACCATATAAGAACTTATTAAAAAAGTGAATATTAACGTAGATAAAATAGGTATTTAAAACATTTTGAAAGAAAACCCACAAGCAAAATCAGCGATAGGACGTAAATTGGAGTATGCTTATGAGCGAGGCCATTTTGTTATGTGCCACACAATTAGTGAATAATTGATATAGCGGATTATCATTACTCAGTTTAGTATCGCCCGGCCGACCAGTTACCATTGATAGCTGCCTGTCAATCAAGGGTTACATTGAAACCATGACATTCAGATGGAAATAGCTACCTCCTCTTTCTACATATGACCTTTACAAGGTTCGAATTCATCTACACGGCTCATTTCCGTGTCAGTTTGCGTACTAGGATTTAACCAATTTGGTCAGGGGAAATCCTCCCTTACTAATCGATGGAAATCAGTGGCACGATGTTGAGTAACAGACCCATGAAATTATGTCTAACGATTTGCTGTTAATGGACACAATGTAGTTACCAATATTTGGAGACTTGTACGATTTCTGATTGATGTTGAGATTTACATCACAAACCTGTAGGCTAAGTTAATTCTGAAATTTGAAAGCCAAATTCTAAACATGCATCTTTAATTACTTAAAGGGAAACTAAAGAATTTCTTGATTGTTACGTACCATTCTATCGGTAGCAACTGATAAATTAGAATTGATAACCGACTTTCCAGAATGTATAATTGATCAAGGTATATAAATGAACATTATAAATAATTATAGCCATGATTGCAGTATGTGTTAATCGGATTGTTTGTGACGGTCAGTTCCTTAGAACTGTGCCTTAAATACCCCACATTTATCAATGTAATTTCTGAAATGATACTTTCAAAATCTTAACAAATGAAAATGAAATAAAAAGGAGCCTCTGAGAAGTCGATTTGCTAATAGTTAAATGATTTGTTTTGGTTTCAATTTAAATGGTCTCAACGAGAGACTCTAAAAAGTAACCCATTTACTAGTGGTAAATAACTAAGCTGGAAAGTATTCATGAATTAATGAACATGGATTACGAACATCTTTTTCTCTTTTCACAAGCATGCTTGGTAAGAAGCAAGTCGTTGGACAACTTATTAGAAATTCAATCTTCCTTTTCATTACAAGCACATACCTTGTCGGTTCGGCTATTCAGCACAATGTATCTAGCTGGAAGCGCTTCATTTAAACATGACGTTTTTAAATCGTAAATAGTTGAAGAGTAGATATTTTAGAAGAAAATGTGCTTGCAACACCAACGTAGGATGAAATAGTAGTAATCGTTAAGTTGGAACAGCAGATTGCGGGGAGCGCCCTCGACATACATACTGCGAAAGGATCGTGTTTAGTGGGCCTGCACCGTTTCATCCTGTGTGAGGAGTTTTGCTGGCTCTGTACTGTTTCTCACTATAATTATTACTCATGGTTGTAACAAAAACTATATATAATGGACAAAAATGTTAACATATATTTTGAAATTGGAATAAACGAATATGTGATGTATTTTGTATTTATTAAGACACTGATAAGACAACAATCAATAACATTTTAAAATGTTCTTATTTCGTCCAGTATATTGCTTGTGCTTCATTTTTATTTTGTGGTCAATTTAGACTTTCCAGTATGAACTATTGTTCCATATTCATACATTGCCATTTTCCTTTAAATATTATACACATAGGTTCTTAACATTTCCAAAATTTGGATTTCTCGATTTATTTCACAAAATGATATCAGACCTGAAGCGATTGTTGGCGGTCTTCGTTTTATCTCGTCTATTTTCTTTCATCGCGTTTCAAAACATAAAATAAAGTCATAAGGAAAGCCTGAAACTCAAAGGAAATTCCGTAGGCAATTTGATCGGACAAACGTCTTCAATCTTTTCAAATTTAATTTAAAGCCAACAGCAATTGTCTATTTCTGTACTTCTTATAAGCATCATCTGCGTTAAGTTCCGTTTTACCTCTACAATTTGTCACTCATTAAAGGGAGATGCATTGCTTTTTCTGCCCCGGGCAAGGTTGAAATTGAAGCATTTTGTGTTAATTTGCTGTTTCATTGCAACAAGGGGACACTGAGAGAGCAAACTACAGCGTTATCTCTTCTTTGATATGAAAACACATTATTACAAACATTACCTCAATTCAATTAAGCTTATGTTGGATACCTGAAACACCACGGGTGCATTGATGTCGTTTGTTAATAACTATGAAGTAAAACAAAGAAAACACATTGATTTAATTGGAACATAAACCATTGTTTGTATAATGCTTACACTCTAAAGACTAACGACACATCTTGCCAAACCTCTACCACCACTAAGGGCATTCAGCAACGGAACAACCATACTATCACTATCACTGTCAACTTACAACAGAAAGCAAACCTCCTAACGTTGACAGTCTGAATATTGAATGGGACAGATGAAAGAACAATTAGACTCGAGGTGAGGTGAGGTGAGGTGTTTTGGGTTTAACGTCACTGACCAGATTATTTCACTTATATCGCGGCTGCTAGTATTATTGCAGGGAGAATGCCCGCAACATCATATGACTATACATCGCGGTGAAACCTGCGAGCTTCGGCTGGGACTGGTAGTGCACTGTGATTCAATGTAGCATTTCACCCAAACCTTCCTGCACGTAGAAAAGTTCTATGCAGCAGACAAAGTTGGCGAGCCCCTGTTGGTTTCGAACCCCGGACCTCTTGATCCGAAGCCGAAACCACTGCGGTATATACACATCACGCCAAAACTCGGGCACCTCCAATACATCACTCGGATACAATCAAACTATCAATACTTAAAACATAAAGCAAAGCCCGCAAAGCCGACAGTCTGAAACTTGCATGGGAGATATGGTAGAACAAACGATCTCAACCCGACCAACATATCACCACCATCATTCAATACAGAGGTACATGATAAGAGTCTGCACCCAACTTCTTCAAATTGTAACTATTTGAACTAACTGCAAACCACCCTCTAGTAGTCGACGGGCGTGTGTCTATAGTGTGTATATAGACAATGCCATTTACTGAAAACCACTGTATAATAGATCTGGTAAACATGCGAAGAATCCCAACACAAAGTGACACTATAAAGAGTTTGCGACACAAACAAATGAATCAAATTCGTTGGCATAGACAACCCCAGACGGAAATCGCCTCAGTGTTGGCGGTTTTGACGATCATTGGAGTAGATACAAGTAGACTGATAAAGTGTCCTCTTCTTTCAAACAGGAAGCACGATCTGACGTACGCTATTGATCAATTACAGGACTTGCCTCTTCTTTATACCATGTCCACAGTCTAAACCTCTACAAGAGTATCGGATACAGAATCGGGAAGGCTATTTGACTATGCACTTGTGATTTATGAGACGATACAACGAGCTTTAGGATTGAATTTATATGGTAAACCGGAGAAAGCGAACATTAAACGATAAAGTTACGCCACTTGAGGACAACGTATGAGTTATTGAAAGAAATTTATGAGAAACTATACTTATGTTGAAGTCATAGAACTGCCATGCATATATAAATCTCAAAGACAAATACCTTGTACAATGAATGCTGTGATTACAGATCGATTTCGAATACTTAAAAGATAAAGTGATGTCAAGGAGAAAAACGATATGTTAAAATATCCTTTTATCCTAGGATAATTTTATGTTACAGAACCAGAAAGTTTAAGAATAGTAATTTTGTAGCTTTTTCAAGCATTTGTGAGGTACTATATATATCAGGAATTAATAATCTTTCGAATACATTATCCCACATGTGTTCTGTGATCACACGTTTAAAATGCAAATGATGCCCAAATGTCCGCTCTAACAGTGAGTTAGTGACAGTCGTGACGTATCGACATCTACCTTCTACAACTGATCTTTGTCAGCAGCTGCTAATCTGGCTTCATTCGATTAAGAATCAACGTCCCGTATGTCCACTTTTGCGAGGTATTTATAAGGACAAGGCACGACTTATAGAAAGAAATAAGGATGTAATTTATTAGGAATGTTTTGGAGACTTCGTGTGTTGATATCTGTATATAGATAGATAGAGAAAGAACAGTGATACAAGTATAGCCTCAATATCAATAGTTATTACATATGACATATTCACTGAACTTATTTTCTTTCAGCATAACTTCTAAATGCCCCTATAAGTAGTTGAAATGTTATTTATTATTTGCATTTTATTTAGTATATGCTATGTTATATATTAATAAATCACACGGTCTCTTATAACATATCGTATAAAGGAAGCTTGAAAATATTAATACGTATCACGCATATAAACGTTTACCTTGAATTCTATTTGTAATTCTTTAACCACCCTTTTGAGCAAAGGTGGATACATTATCAGATGTTTAATACAAATAACCCGTTGTTTTATAATTTAAATTGATATATTGTTTAATTTTCAAAATCTCATAACGATTGTAAAAAGCCTACCAAGTACCACTGTCCATATATATTGACCCGAAGTGTGTAAAGTTTGGATACATTACGTCAATGTATACTTCAACTGCAAACTGACTTAGTTATGAGGTTCAGAACTATAAATCTACAGTATATAAATCTAAATTTCAAGTAGCAAGCAGCAGGGTTATTGGTGTCATGGTACGTTCTTCAACAATGCTTGACAGTGTAGTAGTGGTAGTGTTAACATCGCATGTAAAAGATTCCAGATCTATAAAAATTATTGCAATACATATAAACATTGAATAAGGATATAAGTGCGAAAAGAGCAATTGATGCTTTGAAATTAAATTTTAGAGTACTCCCATGCCTTGATAAGAAATCAATATCCACAATATTATCAAAATCAATTTGTATGACACAATCCTACATAAATTCAATTAAATCTCACAATTTCGCAAACATAATACAGATATACACATGTAAGTACTATGCATTGACATATGTCACATGACCGTGTATGAAATGAAACATCAGCATGTCATAATCTGTCTCTGTGGCCCCAGGGACTTGCTATAAGGAAGAAGGCCTTTGATAAAGATGTGGATTAAGAAGTTTGATGGCTTTTTTAGCCTTGTGAAGGATTTAACATCCCGCTGCTAATCGTCTTGTGATTTATAAATAACTGATGCCTTCATCGGAGGATGTCATATCCCTTCTGTCGCTAATGATTTAGTGCCAGCAGGCCTGTCTTTCGTTGTGGATAAACTTCAATATCAAAGCATTAAGGATGTTGAACTTTCAAAATAATTTACAGAGCGTAAAGATTATCTCACGAATCAGTGGTTAGATGTTCTCCGAAGTGTTTAACCGTAGATAAGCACCATACTGAAACGTCATTTTTTGTCAGTAAGGAGATCACGATGAGTGACATTTACCTCAACATCGTACAACAACAACCCTTTCCAACCGAATAAGCAAAACACTTCCCACGAGTCCAGAGTGATCCACTCAAGGTCCCCAACACCTCACCTGAGGTAGCACTGGACGTAATGACCTCACCTGGCGTCTTTCAACTCTTTTATATATCTTATATATACAATCGTAGTAAACAATACTTATTTACTACCTGTGATTAATATATTGGACATTGTAACATTGCCACTTTAAATGAAAATTTACTATCTGAAAATCCAAATAGCCAAATCTAAATGGTGTTTGCTCCTTCTTGAAAAGTCAAGTTGTATCCATAAATGAACAGGCTTTTATTTCCACAGCTGTGTTTCAAATAGGCCTATTATCGTGCCGATGTGTTATCTCCAATAGGAATATAGTGTAGATACTCTTAATAATACAATCGTCTATATAACACATACGGAAAGACAACGCATGAAATCCACAACATAAAGATAGTGTGATCAAACATATAACCATTAAACATAAATATGGATTTACAAAAGGTGTTTTTCATGATAAGTGAATTTGTTCGAAGAAGGGTATGGCCCTCAAAATCGTCATTGGCTTGTGGCCTCAGACGCGTACCTTGCATCAAACTATCAGAGACCCGTTGCATAACAAATCTTAATTATAAGAGCTGCAAAAAGTTCTAAATGAGTGACTTAAATATTCAGATATCTAAACATTAGCATTTATCATTTAATCTGTCTTTGTATGATGACAGCAAGCAATCGCCGTTCTTAGACCGGTTTCAAATTGCTTTGGTTTCGTTCTCACACGTAAAGATACGATTAACAGCATCGTGCATTAATGATCACTCCCTGAGAGGCATACAACTGGAAGTCAAGTACAAACGGCATGGTTTGAAATAGCAGTTCTCTCTGTTGAAAATAGATGGCTCATTAAATGTCATTGTATCCAGATGTGGCCACGGGACTAAGATGAGAATACGATTTGTGACATTACATACAATGTGTATATATTTCGGGAAACTAAGCATAGAAGACGAGGCAGATGCGACCAACAAGATTCTCGTGACTAGGTGTGTCGGTCATTTGGAATTATAATACACTACATTTGAGGAGAATATCACGTTTTATAAATATTTCCCCATGTTCAAATTTATATTACAGATTCTAGGGTTTTATATGTAAAAACAAAAAAACTCCAATATGTATTCCCAATTTTTATTCCTACATGCACATATTAGCTTCTTTACATGAATATCAATTCATATGCCACACAAATGAAGACGACTCCATATTAACCTAATTTCCTAGGATACGCCTTGCAAAAACGTCCCAATTCGTATGTGATATCGGTAAGGGTGTAATGTCTGTAAAACTACATAATTATCCGAATGCGGCATCTCTGGAGGATGGCGTTAAGGACTCATGCATATGCTATTGCACCATTCTTAGAATCTCCATATTGTGGGTAGTGATTATCACCGTCAGAAGTAGGTCTTGGCTATTCATGAATGCATGTTTCCATCGACAATTAGACATTTCAATCACAAGGGTTATTAACAGTTTGACCGACGTCTATTCCTGTAGGAGGTTTCAATAGGAATCCGGATTCTGGTAATCATGTATGTGTAGAGACATGTTGACTGATGTGTCTTTAACAGGGAGTAATGCTTTTTTCACGTCAAGGACCTTTGTATAATCACATTCTTCAACCAGTTCTTTTCACAGTTCAAGCTCAAACCCTATATCTTGACACATGTAAATAGTGAATTCAGCACATTTTGAACGACCCGTCGCTGGTATCAAGATTTATTGCCTTGAACTCGTTATCAACTAAAATCAAACATATTTTTTTGTATCTATTAAGGTCCCATTCTAAGATAACCCAAACATTTTAGTGCAATATCATATACTGCTAATAAACACTTAATCTCCATCTCTTAAACCAAACAGTCTCTATCACGTGATTCACAAATACCAGTTATAATTGATATACTTGAATATTGAAGGTAGCGGAATTTGTTAAAACTGCTTTACTACCATTGGTTCAAGTAGTAAGTTAAACTTTCATCAAAAGACGATTCTCTTTGACTTCCTGGCTCATGGATGCAGAGTGAAAGATAGCAACTTGAGATAAAACGCAATTGCCTCTTCAGCTCACAAATAAAACCATGTTGAGGTGAGGAGAGAACGAGAGACAGCAAGGGGCACTTTGGGTGTAATGGCGGTAGCGAGGGTTTACATGATGTGGATAGACCGCCACACTTGGGGAATGTAACGCTGTGTGAAATACTTATGATTCCTAATTTCCACTCGTGTCCCTCTTACATTCCTGCTTTTTCTGATTTCAAACACGTACTGACTCTTTCCGATCAGAAACATGAAATAATCAATTGTCAACATGCAATTGAAACCCTTATGTGTGGATGAGAAGACGGTAATGGAATTTGAGTAACGCGGTAATATGCCATTACAAATATTTACAAATACCGAAGTGGCAAAAGAATCACGAATCAAGAGTTGGTATCTATAAAAAGACATGGATCAATAGCTAATGTAGTGCAAATGATTAGTCCAATGCGGATTGGTAAAACAATTACACATGGAATCAGATATTTTGAAATCGTGTTGTGAAGATTTCCCTTGGCATCACGTTATTTCTGCCACAAATGTGGATACCAAAACAGTTGATTGTATTTATCTGATTATCCAATTTCTTTTCAGAGAAACTGATTTTGGAAATCCCACCAAGAGGATAAAAGTGGATTAGAGTAATATAACACCTTCTTTCTCACACAAACAACAAACATCAATGTGTGAGGAATGTACACTCTAGAGAAATGACTCCCATTAACTTAAAAATAACATCATTACCCTTCGACTAATTGAAACTTTATATCTATTTCCCTATCTATATAGAAGAACATATTTCTATTTCTATTTCTTTAGCTTTAGCTTCTAGTTTTATTTCTGTTATTCGTCGTCTTATGTTGCCTCTTTATTAGAAACATTACTTCTTGTAATTACTCGCTGTACAATAAAATCGTTAAAATTAAAAAGAGACAATATTCTTTTCAATGTTATTCTTAATCTGTAATGTCAAACTATCCTATGAGTTACAATTAAATTAATCTGTAATTTGACTTATAAATGTCAATCTATCTGACATTAAGCGCGTCGACGTTGTACATTATATGGCAAAAATGGCTACATGCCACTTGAGCATATATAACGTTTCCTGTGTCAAATATATATATTGATCAGTTTATGCTACGACTAATGAAATAGTCCAGGTAATCGTTAAAACGACGAATGGGTAAAGACTAGTATTATGACATGTAATGGTAACATATACTGACATTTTTTCTGGTTCCCTATATAGGAATTACAAGAACTGTGTCAATAACTACTAGGTTAATTGAGTTCCCAAAGCACCGTTAAAAACTCCAAGTGTTGATGTAAGAATAGGAGATGTTAGAATTGTGTGACCCGAGGAGGTCAATAAATATTGTCGTGACAATTGCATTGCAGGTTGTTGCTTCGCGATACAGATGACATGCCTATTCAAGTCCAATGTAACTCTTGTACATAACCTCCAACTGATTACTATCATTACGCAATGCAAGCATTGTGGTGACGCTGACTAAATGTCATAAACAAAAATATAATCTTAGATTTTAAAATTATTAAGATTTAATTTTCTCAGATGTATGGCATCAGGTACACGCGACGAAAGCAGCGATAAAGAATCCGTGTTACCATTATTTAACGTGACATCTCCCTTTAATATTCCAATGGCTTTTAAAATATCTTAAATTTTGAATTTGTGATTTTACGGATGAACGCTGACAAGAGTCCAATCCTAAGATATAATAATGAACCTTGTTTTCCAATTAAGAGGAGCACACAGTTGATTGGGCATATATTATTCCTTGAAAGCTTTTAGGACAAATGGATCAAGTTCGCCTTTGAGAAAATCACAAAGAGCTCAGACAGGAATTGGGTTTAATTTCCAACATTACACAGAAGGTAAAAGCCCCTGGCAATTCTTCGGCAAGATAATCGTAAATCCTGCACTTATGATCAGGCTAGTTAACAGCGCTCTAGGCTGGTTTACGGGGATATTTTACTTACTATATCTGTGTTATTAATGAGACTGATAATGATATTACATCGGCCAATATCTGGGTCTTTTTTTCTTTTAGTGTTTACATCATAATGTCCATGACATCAATGTAAATCTGAAAGCATTCTGAGTTATAGTAATAGTGAAACCAAGGTGGTTTGTGGAAACGGAATTCGAGTGGACAGTTCCGATTGTAAATTACTGATTTCATCATCACCATATCATTGTATCATTAAATGTTTGACCTAAAACATAGATCTTTCGAAACAGATTGTTTAGGATATCATTAGTGAAAGTATTAATAGTAGATATATATTAGAAATATGGACCTCAACTTTGTCTCCACGAACGAAACGCTGGTCTTCCTTTACCATTTACATAACAACAGGGTAGCTTCCAAATTGTTAAGGTATGATAAGCAAACGATCACAGCGACATTTGTACCCTACATGTATATGGTAAAACATATACATAAATATACATAAAATGAGTCAGTCCGCTTCGTTTATGACATCGACATTTTTTTTATGACATTTACATATCACCGGTCTTCTTCAATGTAATTGTTTCAGCATGTTATGAACCGCCGAGTATATGACAATTCTCACATTTATCTTAGGCAATAGGAGATTCAGAAATCTCAAACTTTTCTGAGGAGCTATAGACACAAATGTCAAAGATAGGTAATTGTTTTACTCTCAGTATATTTCACTTTTTCAATCGATAGAAACATGGTGATGAAAACTTGTTTTAAAAAAGATTAATGAAAGTGTCAGCTGAGTGAATTATTATTTTCAATAAATATATGAAAAACAATTGTATCGATAATGTAGGTTTTTACTCAGTCCTTTTAGGCATTGATCTATTGCGCAATCATCAGTCACATAAAAATCTCGGAGACAAATCTTGTCGATTACAGTTCTCTCGAAGAAGGGGTAAGTACTGGACAAAAAAGAAGATGACATCCAAGGAGTTCTTACAGTGCAAAATATCTCGAAAATCTCGAAATGTCTCTCAAACATTACGTTCTCGAAAAAAGTCTTCATTAATTGACAAGAAACAATAAGAAATGGTGTCAATGATAGGAGAACGATGACACCAGAACAGTGACTCCCTTTCTAGCAGCGTTGGTAATACAGTTAGCATATGGAGGTACCATGTGGCGCTGACAGTTACACACCGTATTGTGACATCTGAATTTGATAACATATTATGAGAAGGAAACAGTTATAAGACATGTACCTCCTCTTATAGAAATTGAAAACTGGTAATGGTGTAATCTACTATTGCACTGAATGATATCCTGTCTTGTAAAATACATGCACATATTTTGCGAAACATTTTGTACATGATAAGACCTTTGGGCAGAACATGTTTACCATTTGTGTGAGTTTTGGCTGACTCTCAGTGATGCATTCAAATTTTAACATCGCATTATTCTATCGTTGAAATTACCATTTCATGTTACCTCGAATTTGTCTGCAGGGATAGATGTTTTAAGAAGTTGTCTAACATATCTATGCAACATTTTCAGTATGTATATGCAGAGCTGTATTACCTCTACTAGTTGTAATACTGAAGAGTAGTTTGCAAGTTTGCTGTAGTTGTGTGGTCCTGCATATTCCGGAGACATGACGTTCTCTACATTATTCATGTTCCCGAAACAACAAGATGTGTCCATTTGGAATAAATAATAAAGTAGCCCCTAAGGGCTATAGTGAATATATAAATCTCTTCAAAACCCTTCCTTGTCATCGTGAAGGGAGTGACATGTAGCCGTATCTGAGTAACCTTCATACGTGTTTGTTCACACCGATAACATACTGATTGGACATTTACTAGGAATCAAATACGTTTTCCTTGTCGTGAAGGATTGCAATTAGCATGTGACTTCGGGACGTTAGGGCCTGCTTCTCATAAATAATCCAATTGCGTGTCACAAGAATGTGCTTTGCAAACAGATCTGAAGAGAAAAGCAATAGACGTTTCTTCTCCTCATTCTCTGTAATGAAAAGTACATTTGCATGGACCGAGGGAAGAGGAGGATTATCAACAGGAAATGTCTTATTCAATTACGTAAAATGAATCAACGTTTTATTTACTCTCTCTCTCTATCTCTCTCTCTCATGAAATGATGTATAGTTCAGTAATTATGTACATGCATCATAGGACAAGACTACCTGGCACATAACGACACCATCATAAATTAGCAGGAACAGATGAATACAAACCACAGCACTAAAATTGGAGACTATAATGGGAAACAAGTAAAAGCATCTTGGTCATTTTGATTACGGTTGTCGATGCAAAACAGGATGCATTTAGGTTTAATAGAAGATGTATGTGTTATCAGCATGAAATGAGTGTTTACGCAACAGTTTGTACGCATTTTAAAAGCATTGGTCGTGTAGGGTCTTATTTAAAGCTATGTGATCCTTAAATCACTTACTCATCACTTTTAAACCTTCACGGGGTATACAGTGATGTGGACATATGTCATGCATGTTCAGGGCTTGTAGTATCAGTCAATCTTATCTTAATGTGCATGCTCGCATCATATCTACCGCCAATGTAAAGGCAAATACACGAGCATGTTCCCCTTGATAAAACTGTTAAGAGAAGTGGCGAGTGCGTTTTGCTGTACGAAGCTGTGTAAACCAGACACCCACAATAGCACGTCCACTTAAACGTGCGGGACAACATATAAAGTCGGAACTATGTCTTCAAGACAGATAAGGCTTTACCAAACAAGGCTGTTTGATCGATTAACGCATCAGAAATTAAGAGTCAATAAAGTAGGGGTTCTCGGAGTCCAGTGAGGATCTAGACAGGTAATTAAAAGTAAATGGTGTAATTTTGGCCGAGCTGATAACAACATAGAGATGGTATCATGTAACGTGAAGGTATTGGGATTGTAAGCGGAGACCTTGACTGCTTGTTGGCTCAAATGAACGGTAACTGACACTAATCAGACAGTTTATGCGACAATGGGAAGCCAATTAGTCCGCCGGTATAACGGATCAGACTGTATAACTGCAATTAATGATACCTGAGAAACAACATCATTATATGTTGTTATACCATTTCGTATCATTCGCAATTACTAATCTACAGTATTGGATGTGACTATTCCTTCCCTTCTGAGGTAAAAGTTGAAGATAAATATTTAAACCTTCTAATCACGTGTTACCTGTTTGGTTTAGGAGGAAATTTGATTGTTAATATTTAGCTATTTGATGCATAAATATTCCTCTCTATTATTCTCGTATAATTCCACTTTCTTTCAAGTTTATGCCACATGCATGACCCGAGGACTTGGATCAATTTCTATAGATATTCTGACGTCAAACAAACATTAAGGATAAAGTTCTATAGATATTCTGAAGTCAAACAAACATTAAATTAAGGCTTACCGCGGACATTTCTTGAGGCTTCCATTAATATTTCTTCATAATCCGTTCTATCAGTTTGATCAAAATCCTTATGCCAAGGTTCCGACCCATTAGATTTCAGGGCAAGAAAGATAGCCTCCATGATAAAATAGCAATTAGATTTGCCCTTGTTAGGATCGTTCGTGAAGCTGTGGTATAAAAGTCCCACATGGTTCCAACCAAAACTCTGACATAAATCCACAAAAAACTTCCCTGCCTTTGCGTAGGATCCCATCATTCGAGTAAGCAATTTATATTTACGTTTATCTTCAAATGCACTGACCAGTGCTCCGGCCGAAACGACCGGTATCCCCCATTTAAATGAGAACCGGGCAATGGGCGCCACGGAATAATCACAACTTGGTCCAAAGAAAACATGGGCTGACCGCTCCACGTACATATCAATTGCGGCGAGAGGTCCGTATGTTTCTGAACATTTTGAGTCCTTGTATACAGTTGTAATATTATGAGATCTTAAAAGATTCCAGTCAAGACGAATTGTTTCTACAGCGTACTCGATAGCTGGCTTGGTTTTTGGTATCATCCATGGGAGACCGGGTTTAAAGGGTAAAATCACTCCGATCTTTATGTCAATGCACATCGATGAAGGCAAGATATGGGACAGGGTGGCTAAATAAACCGCTGTCATGCACCATCGCCCAAGCGACAAATCTCTCGTCAACATGACAGACGACATGAAAACATCCACATGTAGGTGCGATAAAAATATCAAAATGATTTACAGCTTTGCTGAAGTCACAGCGTAATCACCTGTGAACACGGCAACTTAAAGGCAAGACTCACTGTAACCCTCACTCATGTGACGAGGACTGACTACAGTGGCTAGTTATCCATGGTTCAAATCCATCCTGAGTAAAGCACGTTCCCTTGGTGTAAAGCAGACGATATGTATCAATACTAGCAGACGACAGGAATCTCGCGCGCTGCTGGACCCACGTGCAGACCGGTAAACCAATCAGAAGAAGCGTATCATTAGGGCCAAGGCGAGTGAACTGGGAGCACGAGACGAGTGGAATAGAGAGGGACGCTATGTTGCTTGCGGCAGATCTGATAGATACTACCACACAGCTGTGATGTTACTGTAATGTTAAATATTTGCACATTTACTACACACTAGGTCACACACAACATGAGAACAGGTGAATATGAGCTTGGTATAAATGTAAGCTAAAATAGCTTCATTTGTTGGTGTGATGATAACAGATTATGCGTTATTCAGCGATTAAGACATGATTCAGCGTGGTGTGCTATACTCGCTCAGAGAAATCCACGGTTCCAATAGTGCGCGTGTTATCAGCTGGGCGACTAATGATATACCATAAAACACGATTTGTTAGAACTCCGTCGTTATTGTGTAATTCATATCAAATTAAATTGTTAAATATCAGCTTACTGGGAATTTGTGATTAGTCGCTGACAGTTACATTGATAAACTAATGATGATGTATGCTGTAACCCGAGGTTGATATGGCTTCAAATAGGACGATGTTGTGTTCTTTTTGTAAATTACGAATCTCTCTACATTCATTTAAAGTAAACCTAGTTAGACAAAATAAATGTGTTGTTGAAAATCTTGCTATTTGTTCAAATTGCAACCTGGGAACAACCGAAGATGAACATCATGTGTTGTTTGTATGTGAACGATACGCAAACCTCAGAAAAAAGTATTTGTCAAATGTAAACCATAAAAATATGTATGCTCTTGTTACTTCATCAAATATCGAATTGTTAAAATCTGTTGCTATCTATATGAAACATGTATTTGCACTTAAAAAATGATTGTTAAAATTTTGTCACGTGACTTATCTATGTGGTCACATTCAATTGTACTCTGGCCACATGGCCGAAATACTGAATAAACTGATCTGATCTGATCTAAATGTTGTGTTGTTTACCTTACCAAGCTTGACGTTGTTGTCACAACTTTGTTAACACCGACCTATAACTTCATAATAAACGTTCGTTTTAGTGGGAACAGAATCCGCCATTTCTACGTGCAATTATCGTCGTAATTCAACATTAATGTTATCACACAATATGTTTTGTAAACAGTTGTTTCCTCAAACGTTTAGCAAGTTTGATAACATCACTTGTAATCATTACACAGGGCTGTATGTAAACAGTTCAATGCTTTCAACGTTTAACAAGTTTGTCACCACCACACGTAATCATTACATTAGGCTGTTTGTATACAGTTTTATTCTTATACAGGCTAGCAAGTTTGACAACACTACGTGTGATAATAACACTAGGCTATTTGTAAATATGGTTTACCTACATGTATACGTCCCTTACACATGTAGCTTAGTTTAAAAGAACACCACGGATAACAAATCCGAAGTGGAATACCACTATCATGAAAATACCCCATGTCAATGAATGCAGGTAATTTATTAGCACTTGAACACAACCACCTTCCCCCTTCCTCCCGTACCCAACACCTGGTGTTCTGGGAAACTTTCCCTTCAAGTCCGAGTTTATGTGTCACATAAATCGAAGAGTGGGAGAGCAAAGAAATGTGTATTTACATAAATTGAGCACGACTGGTAAGCGCTGACAATGTACAAAGAAAATATATGATCTTATTGTGGTTAGCAGGCTTTAACGTAGAGGGTCAACAAAGACAGTTTTGTAACGCATGCTCTGAACTAAATTTACGTTGCATTTATTCGAAGGTTACATTAGCTTTCACGAGTCTAGTGTGTTTTGTGTGTTTAAATGGAACAAACGTTAATTTTCACATTTGTGAATTGACAGTTTCAAAACATTGTTGGGGCGAACAGTAAAACCAAGTGATGATCACGAGTGTCGCTCAAGATTGTCTTTACTTTCTTCCTCTTTGAATAGTCTCCCTTTGAACTGTAAATTACGAGACCCTGCTAATATTGAAATACATATAGTTTTCATCCAAATATTTCATGGGTATCTTGACGTCTTTTAACTTGAAATACAAATGAATATAACACCTACAACTTTAAAATTATCATTCTACATTTCCCAATGCACACCATCAATCCACGTGAAGAAAACTTTGTGGTTCACATTCTGTGGGAGATAAATGTTTGAAAGTTGTTATCTATCTCCCCATTATTTGTCATTTAAAACTCTGAAAGACTGACATCATCATTATCGTGATCCTCTTATATTCATCATCATCATCATTAATCAGGCTTTGACAAAAGGCATCATATCCACACAGAGAACAATGATGCTTGGCACGCTGGCTAACAATGTAAGTAAGTCTATTCATCATGTATTTTATTCATGTTTCTACTTTCCTGTAAACAAACGAAACATTAACAAAGAAATCATCATCATCATTCCCAGGACCTCCAAACGTCCCTGACGTCTAATTTCAATAAATAAAGACCAAATGTATTTCCGAATCGACTGACTTATGGTCGCAGTGGTCAGGGTGACAGACTGGTCAGTTATCAGTGCGCTAACAGCAGCGGTCAGTAAATTGTTCCAGTCGGACACCAAGCCGCATAGCGCTAATCGACGTCAATAGTCCCGTTGATTGACAGATGCTGTTGATTGCATTGCTCAGAGCAGGAAGAGCTGATATAGTCAAGGGGAGATAAGCGTGTGTGGTTTCACCCCACTTTGACCTGCAAGTGGCACCGGGTTAAAGGTTATCCCGGTGCACTAGGGTAGCCAGGAACCACGGCCGTGTTTGATATACTCTAGCCTTGAATCTATTTACTCGTTACGTAAACTTAGGACTCGATTGTTAGAGTTCTTTAATGCCTACTCGTACACGGACTTAAGGATGCGATTTGCTATTACACTGAGTTCCTGTTAGAGAACATAATTTAATTTTGTTTATGTCGCATACTACGCTGTCAGATTATGGAATAAACTACTGTGGTCTTGTTTAGATACAAGTTTAACGCCCGCCAATGTAACGTAATTGTCTGTCTGGTAGTTTAGATACATGGATAACAAGTTATGTTCATTTGAAACTTTGATTGTTTATATGTAATAATATGAAAGTCTACATATATACACTTATGTAATACATACCAGAAATTTGAAGTAAACATCCAATTTATCTAATCCTGATCCACAGGGCTGTCAAGGACAATAACATTGTGTAATATTGTTCTCTGCCTTACACTATAAACTGTGATTTTTCTTAACATTTGAATCGTATAAGTGAACGAAACAAAAAGCCATAAGGTATGTATGTTTTTATACTTGTAACATGACATACTTTTAAAGATAGGTGTAAGCAACAATTACCAATAATGAATTCGACATTGAAGGAGACGCCCCACACTACTATCTAGTTCACAGTCCATCAGTATGAGTATGTTAAATTTAGATCAAAATTGAAACACCCATCCTGGTTTATTCCAAACGATTCTATATAAAGTGATCACATACAGTACTGCATGATATGATTGTATTTCCACGGAGTAATTTCACTAATTTTAAAAACATTGTCATTAAAACTTTAAAAAAAATACAACGAGATAAATGTATTATCTTATCTTATCGATACAATGGGAACAGTCTCATGTCAAGTTGTATCGATACAATGGGAACAGTTTCATGTCAAGTTGTATCGCTGACAGAAGAAGTATTGATTAAACAATCAAACTGCAGTTGAAATACAACATGTTTGATACGCTATCGTTTTCGGCGCGTCGGTGACATTTCAATCATTCTTGATGTGGTTTCTTAAAACCTCCTTCAGAATTAGAATGAAGTTTAAAATTGACTATATTTGGAAATCACTGTGGCAGAGGCGGAAGCTTAGTTTTTCGTTTATTCCCAGAAGTAATAGTTCCAACTATAAACCAAGATAAATAGGAAAATGAAAGTATTTAACGTTATCTTGCAATTAAGAACTAATTACCTTCAAGATCATAATATCTGAAATGAGGATTACTCGAAAGACAACTAACTTAACATATCTCAACACTTTACTCGTATACACATTTATGTTGTTATATGTCGGATATATTCATGTTTTAAGAGCAAATGTCAGTAATGAATATTTCACCCATGTTTGAATTCAATGGTGTATACTCACCATGGTCGCATGGCGTGCTAGCCATTAGTGAATGCATTGATGTTGTCTTGAATATGAATCCGACATTGAATCCTGATTGAGCGATATATACGGCGTATCGTTTCCATGTCGGTGCGTTGTACGCATCGTGGTAGATATGCAGATGCATATACTTAATATCATGATAGGTATGGAATTGCGATGTATTTATTTTAGTAGAAATGCTAACGTCTGTACTTAGCACGGTAAATATGCTACTGCGTGTACTTAGCACGGTAAATATGCAACTGCGTGTACTTAGCACGGTAAATATGCTACTGCGTGTACTTAGCACGGTAAATATGCTACTGCGTGTACTTAGCACGGTAAATATACTACTGCGTGTACTTAGCACGGTAAATATACTACTGCGTGTACTTAGCACGGTAAATATGCTACTGCGTGTACTTAGCACGGTAAATATACTACTGCGTGTACTTAGCACGGTAAATATGCTACTGCGTGTACTTAGCACGGTAAATATACTACTGCGTGTACTTAGCACGGTAAATATACTACTGCGTGTACTTAGCACGGTAAATATGCAACTGCGTGTACTTAGCACGGTAAATATACTACTGCGTGTACTTAGCACGGTAAATATGCAACTGCGTGTACTTAGCACGGTAAATATACTACTGCGTGTACTTAGCACGGTAAATATACTACTGCGTGTACTTAGCACGGTAAATATGCAAATGCGTGTACTTAGCACGGTAAATATGCAACTGCGTGTACTTAGCACGGTAAATATGCTACTGCGTGTACTTAGCACGGTAAATATACTACTGCGTGTACTTAGCACGGTAAATATGCTACTGCGTGTACTTAGCACGGTAAATATGCTACTGCGTGTACTCAGCACGGTAAATATGCTACTGCGTGTACTAAATATGCTGTAAGCAGTGTCATGATGGACAATATGTGATTGAAGTGTCTGTTCGATCCCGCGTGGATAATGGATATATATGTTTAGAAATGGTCCGTAATGAAGCATTTCTATGTGTATTGTAAACACATACATATGATTTACTGATATTGGACATTCACATTGTATGGTATATTCAATTTGATTCGTTAAGAAGTGAATCACACCGGGAAGGATCCTTGTTTACGACTTCCGGCTAGAAGAGCAGAGGCCGGCGAGTCGAGAACGTTCATCTATGCCCTGAAATGGACTAGCTGATTCATACATTCATACAACTCCTTCACACATCATATCCATGTTAAGGGGAAGCTTTTGCTATGATTCCCATTCACTTTCTAACACAACCGTTAGTTAATTCACTTGACCCACATCCCACCGTCATCCTCGATTCCTCCCGCCATCTTGGGAAATTTTTGCCAATGCTTACCGTTGAACTCCTTTCATAACGTTGGTTATCTGACATCTAGCAGACTGGATTACAAAACGTTTCGTGTACCCTTTGAAGACTTGCTTTCTTTGGTGACACATTAGTCAGGTCAAGAATAGGTGTTAAAAGAGAAATGGGGTTCAGCTGACCTTTTGATCAATCTACGATCGATAATTTCAACGTTATAATGTCATATTAGCCTGTTTGAACTGCCACTCAAATATCCTTTCATTGAGCACATTCGTATACAAGACAACATCGAATTTGCACTGTTTGTCAAAATGTCAGAGGTGACATCCGATATAAGAGAAAGTAAATGTTTTTCAACAAGTGAAGAAAAATCCGACATAAACACTTTTAATGATACTGGTAATGTCAAGGAAACAAGAAATGTGGTATAAAACATCACTGACCAGATGCTGACAAGACATTTACCAGAAACATTCACATTTTATAGCATTTGTACGATGACATAAACAAATCCATAAAAGTTGACACAAAACTTTCAAGGACTTTTACCTCAAATTTACAACTCTCATTTTATAGGTATATGAACCGTAGCATGGGAACTTTACACTGGTTCTTAACTACAGTTTTGGTTGTATTAATGTAGTAAGATTCGTCAAAGTGTTACAGCTAGTCTGCCCACTCCACATGATATGTCCTGTAGGTAAAACGTGGTTATACATACGAGTGTCACATTAACCTGTGAAAGGAGAAATAAAAAGATCACCCCATGATTATAAATACACACGTAAACTGTTTGAGGCTGTGACTATTTTTTTCAAGACCGCACATTGTTATATTTGTCAGCGAGTACAGGTATAAAAACACTTTTAAGGTAAGTTGATGATGTAGTAGGCACAAAAGTGGACAACTGCATCCCGAAAGTTTGTTCATCTACCTGTGTTTCCTAGTACAACTAATATGAAATGTCTTTAAAGTATCGCACCAACGTGAAACGAAACCAATCATTTTGCATTTTCGTTTCGGAAAAAAACCACCTGAATGTCCGGCAACATACTATACATAATTTATACCTCATAGCCAACGGTAACTTGTTGGCAGCTCTTTGAAGTGACCAAGGGTCAAACCTTCTCCTTAAGAAATTGATCATGTACTTCTTTACCTCATTCAATGTACTTGTGATGTTTTTTTTCATTTAATCACAATGGAAACTTAAATGGAAGATTAAATTTTTTCAAATGTTGACCCCTTCAAACCTTTTCATAATCCCAAAGTTCTAAAATCTGCACCACTGACCCGAAGATCATAAGGTAAGTATGAGAATGATCATTGTAACCATAGATATAGGATGATTCTGTCATTGTAATGTATGTAACTTAAATGACGTCACAATGGAAGCCAATTTACATGGTATTTGCACTGAGATACACACATAGGTGAACCAACTGTCTGGATGCAGCTGAAGAGTAGTGTCCAATGGTTCAAATGAGTAATGGATGACACGTTCCTCACTTTTATTTACAGAGACCTTTCATGTTTACGTTTGCCTGTGTACGATTACATCGAGTTTGTTCATCCAAAACTTTGAGCAAAATTATAAGCGGTTTTATTAGGCAGATGATTTTGCTAAATAAACATTACCTCAGCTAAAGGCCGAAACAAAGGATGTTTCGAGAATGTTTAAATCTAAAACAGTGAACTAATACAAATCTCTTCCCTGGAACTATATTTGTGTTTGTTACCACCGTGCGATACTGAACTTATCCCTGATGGAACATTCCAACATTTGATGTTAGAATATATGCTTAAAGCTTGGATATCTTAATTAGTACTGTATTTTGTAACACATGTTCAGTTTATGAACTCTTCACAATCATTTGTGTAAGAGAGTTAATCCTTCTTTTCGTAGACAAATGGGATCCATGAGAGGTAGAGAGCCAGCTGTTGGCGTTTATTCATATGATGCACAGATGTATCTTTGTTTATCACTAAAAGCAGTGAGTTAGTAAATAGACTAGGACTTATCTATACACAATGAGAGAAATCTACGCATGATTTTGTATATTCAACGGTATTAACATATCTGTAGTGATTAAATCAACCCTAAGAAATAGTATCAATATTATTGTCATAAATATATATATAATATACAACACTAAAATATGTGTTTTTCTTTTATGAGAATTCAATGTTTTATTGTTTATTAACATGTCTAATGCATAAGAGAAAATGATATTTTAACTCTAATATAATCAAAACATAATTAACTAAACTTAAGTTACGTGAAACTATATAGAAATAAACTTTTAAGACAAATAAGGCATAAAATCATATAATATCTCAATATCTTGCGATTTGCTCATTTCGCACTTTGTATTAAAATTATTGACATTGTAAAAACATTGACAAGTAGATTTGCAATGATAACACAACATAATTATTTGGACAGTTAATATTATTTCAGAGGCTAGTTTGATGAGCACCAAAAAATGGCGGATCAAGAGGCTGTTTCAGGGGGTTAGAATAACGAATGATGAATGCACAAATTGCAACATTCTCTTTACATTCATTTTCGAAACCAAAATCAAACACATGTTTGTTCTGTTCCTTCAATGGAATGTTTTCCTTATTTACGCTCAACGACGCAAAGTACGCAAACACGAGAAACAGGGTTACATCATGTACACGTGAAATGCGTAAATATTAACTACAGTTAGGGAATTGTCGTGGTAAATTGAGCTGATCAAGAATGCAAACCTTATTTTACAAAGCCCCACTCTGTATTATCAATATATACGCTAAGCTTTATGCAAACACAGATCTAAACTGGTTTGGTTTATCATTCGATTTTGTATACATTATTAACCCGTGTCATGGCGGAATTACAGACTTACTACTGACTGATACTGTTTAAAGGGAATGAGGGTTTCCCTTAAAATGACTTTCTATTAAAAGATTTATGAATCTGAAGTAGTCACCTTTACATATATACATCATGTATACATCATTATGTACTGTGTAAAACAGTTTCGAGATTATAAACTACAAATTTTAACTTCGTTAAATCATTATTGACAAGTTGACCATATATGCTCTGAAAAATAAGATGTTTAATATCAAGTTCATCTACAGTGTTTCTTGACTTATTTGTCTGACATAAACAGTTTATGAGTTTTGAAGATGTGGAAACCCTTATCATAATCATTTATAGTTTATTAAAGTATTAACTAGCAATAACTACATTTATAGCAACGCTGGAAGAACACTGACACATTTATGAGTTGCAATATCAATACACAATGATTGATAATGAGGAGAAAGTAATAAACTTGTAAGCAAGTTGAAGTTATGTTCTCATAATATTGAATATAAACATTAACAAATATTCGTGGAGAAACATTGAATCAAGCAAGAGGAAAGCAAGAGAGCAGTTATGCAGCTCTGTGGTATGACTTCAGGTTTGAGAAATGGTAGGAGGTATATGTGCACGCCTTGCCGCATAACTAGAGGCAAGGATCTGATTTGATTACTGGTCCTCGTTTATAGACAGCAGAGATGAAAGCCCTAACTGAGCATTGGTAATGGGTAGAGATATCATATTCTATTCAGGCAACATTATCCATACGATAAATCAAATTCCAATCTACTTGTAATAACATTGATGTAACAATACGAAGCCATGGGCAAGGTAAACACTAATTAGAGATAAAAGTGAAATGTTAATGTGGGTGCTGCTCTCCACAGTGGAGGGGTGAATTCTTCGGAATTTGCACTTGTAGGTCATAACCTTATATACAGAAATATAATCCTCTGACTTTGACTTCTTAATTATGATATTATGTTATTGGACAAACTGTCATCACTTAAACATACATTGGATCGGATGTAACACATCAGGAAAACAGACTGATGTATAAATATGATACATAAGGTTTCCTTATTATTATATCTTTCATTAATATGAACTTTTAGTGAACATCAAACGTCATGTATTGTCCTTACTTATACAAGACGGTTGAGTATCTTTGATTATGAATGATAATTACGTTAACAGTTCAGAAGTTATTTTATATTGTTTAAGGCATATTAACTATAACAGACAACTAGATTTTTATTTTATTTCAGCCAACCAAGTTCCTTGGTGTCCAAATCAGATAATACTAGCGGGGACTTTGATGATTGAAACATTCAACTGCTTTCCATTCAACTGAGTGTTATGCATTAATCATTATTACAAAATGAAACTAACTAAAAAAGTCAGAACTTTTCAGAAAGATGAAGATTAATGTAGGATAAATGGCAGTTTCAGAACGTAGCTGAGATGTAAAGAAACGAGATGCTGGAGATATGCGCCTTTGATTGGTTGAAACCTAAAGTCCCGTCTCTCATTTGATTGGTTAGGTCAAAGGTCAGCTGAACATGAAATCAATCAATAATTCCCTGGAATTAATGCGATCATACTGGACGTATAACATTACAGTTTCAAGTCGATTGATTAGACATCAGCATGTTTTTTCAAGGAATATTTTAGCACAATGCATCAGACGTTTCTTAGACACACACTTACAGTAGTTAAATACATCATGCATACACTCAAGAGGCAATTTCGAATCTCTCCGTCTCAAATGTATTCTCGTTTTATCTACTGGACACACTGTTACAAATATCACAAGCAGCAACTCGTCAATATCTCAACACATCATTACACAATGACAATCATATAAAAATAATACTGACTAGATTCCATAAAGATTGTATCTGATACTACAAATTTTCAGAAAAATGACACCATGACATAAAATTGTGAACGATGAATAAAGATCAACACTATCGTATATTCGTAATGACAGAGAAGTAGATAGACGTCCGCAAGTGGACACTTCAAGTGGAGTAGAGCTGGTATATCGTCATGGTATCATGGTGCTCGTTTAGCTACGTTTAAAGGCGTTTTAGCACGATTTTCTAACTAAAATAATGTGCTTTCACAAACATATGAATAAGTAAATAACCAATGGCGAAATAATACTACAAAATCAATAAAAGGGTTCCAAAACGAATGTTCATGGTTCGTTAAAGCTATTTGAGTCCATTTTCCATCGAGCGACCATTTTAATGTGTAACAGTTCATATTAAAATGGCCGCTCGAAGGTAGAACAAGTGATCTGACTGATGTAGCGATATCCAAATACTCAGAGAAGAGTTTTGAACATGGTAGGATAATGGAATGTCAACCATCTTGCTGTCTTAACCCTCAAATTCTCACGAGACCTACAAATCTTCCCCTCACACTGAAGAGTTCCAAACCACTGTCGCTTTATACGTCGCACTATTTTCTTCGAATACGGATTGCCGTTTCCTGCGGATATGGTTCATCGGGCTGTGTTATGAGATGTGTAACCCATTAACGTAGCAATATATTGTATAACCTTTAATAATCAAATGCAAACTTGAGAACACATAACATGCAAAAAACGTGCCTTTATTGTCATAGCAAAAATGACTGAGAATCCTGAAATCTGGAAACCAACTGTAAACTGAGTAATAGGGGTATCCACTTGGTATCCATCTGCTGAAACTAGGCAAACTGGTTTCCAACTAGAATCCATTTTGAATTCTATAATATTTAGTATTTCCATAATGGAAACGAACTGGAAACTATGATTATGTATTTCCTGTTGCTTTCCATTCCTGGAAATGGCAATCAATGTTTCCATGAAATACAAACCAACATGAAACTACAATTTGAGGTTTTATGTTAGTTATCATTCCTGGAAATTGCACTTATTGTTTCCATTAAATGGAAACCAACATGAAACTATTGCATTCAAAGATTCCATGACATGGAAACCAACATGAAACTATAATTTGGATTTTCATGTTCGTTTAATTTCCTGAAACTATCAAGTGAAGTTTCAAGTTGGTTTCCATTCCTGGAAATTTGCATTAAAAGATTCCATTAAATGGAAAAAACAACATGAAACTGTCAAGTGTATGTAATTTCATGTTGGTTTCCATTCCTGAAATTGGCATTCATAGATTCCATTAATGGAAACCAACATGAAACTATCTAGTACAATGAATGGACAAGCTGGATACGAAATGAAATGAATTATGAACTATAGTACACGGGTGAAAGAATCACAAAAAAGTTATATAATTAAATAGTTTATGTACTCCGATTTATGTTTGTTCCCTAAAAGTGCACAGGTATTACATATCCAATAAATAATTATTTCAATATTTATAGCATCAATACAAACAGTCTGCACTTTCTTGATTCACTAAAAAACTACATCAGCACCCATGCAGTTATGGAAAAACTTACCAAGGCGATAGATGATCCTTTTTTCTCAAGTACAACAGGTATATATATATATATATATATATATATATATATATATATATATATATATATATATATATATATATATATATATATATATATATATATATATATATATATATATATATATATATATATATGAAATAATACTATCATATCATAATATCATAAAAAAATATGTCTGGTGTTTCAGAATGTACTTGTATCTTTTCAAAACACTCCAAGAAGATCAATGTAATTATAAAGCGAGCGAACAAATAAATAAATAAAAATGTTGTATCATTTTCTAATTTATGTTTGTTATTAATATATGTTAATTATATTTGCATGCATTTTTTAGTAAAGAAGACCACAAAGGAAGCATAGTGTGGACGATCAAAGATTCTCTGCAGCTTGAGGTCGAGAGAAGACGAACATACCAAATGGGACACACAGGGTACTAGTTTGAAGCTGAAGTGTTTGACATCGCCCCAGGAGGATGATTCGTGACGTAATTAAACCAGGCCGTTTCCTCAAGGAAAAATAGAATCACCTGTTCCACAAATACATTGACTCGCCGGCTGGACAGTAATAACCAAGAATAAAACCTGTAACTGTGGTTTTATCAGTGATCATCTTTTCTTTATCAGCAGCAATGTCCTCAGCATCAAATTCAATTGTTATTTTGCTGGACCATGTATGAAGTAATTTATACAAATAATGCAATTGTTCAATGTGTATCTATGATGATCATGATTAGGATCACCACATAGACTTGTGTGTTTAAATACAGTTTATAGTTTGATTGTCAGATGTCATTTCTTTTATGCAATTAATTAAAATAACATTCCAAGATTTACTTTACCATTGGCAATTTATGTAATAAACTTTATAACAAAGTACTATTATTTTGTCATTACTAGAATTATTTTCTCCGAAGCATTATTGCTCTTGATGAAGATAGCAGTTGATACTCTAGGTGTTGACACCACCTCTTTGGGTTGTCAACATTTAGTATATAAGTCTCCCTCACCTCTTTGGGTTGTCAACATTTAGTATATAAGTCTCCCTTACCTCTTTGGGTTTTCAACATTTAGTATATAAGTCTCCCTCACCTCTTTGGGGTGTCAACATTTAGTATATAAGTCTCCCTCACCTCTTTGGGTTGTCAACATTTCGTATGTAAGCTAACCTCACCTCTTTGGGTTGTCAACATTTAGTATATAAGTCTCCCTCACCTCTTTGGGTTGTCAGCATTTAGTATATAAGTCTCCCTCACCTCTTTTGGTTGTCAACATTTAGTATATAAGTCTCCCTCACCTCTTTGGGTTGTCAACATTTAGTATATAAGTCTCCCTCATCTCTTTGGGTTGTCAGCATTTAGTATATACGTCTCCCTCACCTCTTTTGGTTGTCAACATTTAGTATATAAGTCTCCCTCACCTCTTTGGGTTGTCAACATTTAGTATATACGTCTCCCTCACCTCTTTGGGTTGTCAACATTTAGTATATATGTCTCCCTCACCTCTTTGGGTTGTCAACATTTAGTATATAAGTCTCCCTCACCTCTTTGGGTTGTCAACTTTAAGTAAGCTAAGAAAGAATCATTAGTTCGTGAAAATTATTATATCTTCAAAGTTGGCCATAATTTCTGAAATTGAACACAACAAACTCAAATATCTTTAAGTATCTGAAGTGCATTTAGAAGTGTCATTTTTGGATAATGAGATCTTTAGCTTTCACAATCACCAAGTTGTTATCCAGGAAATCCTCTTGTTCTCAAAATCTAATTGTTTCTGTCATCCTCTTCGCTCATAAACCCCTATTATTTGATTAGGCCCCTTACCAAAACCCAGATCCTCACTCTCCTGCCCAACACATCCAAATCTATGACATGGAAATGATGTCCAAATTCTGTCTGTTGCACCCATGCTACATGGCAGCTATGGGACCAGTCTACAAAACGTCTTGTGTGCCCTTTGAAGTTTACATTCTTTCGTGACACATTAGTTAGGCCAAGAGTCAGCGTTTAAGAGAGAGAAATATGGTTGAGTTAACCGTTTGATCAAATTATGATCAATAATTTCAACGTTGTCATGTCAAACTTCTTGTTTGAACTGCCACTCAAATCTCCTTTCATTGATCGCATACTTAGACTGTGCTATGTTAAATTTGTAAATGTGTATAAAACCACGATAAGATAAATCCACGTAAATACTTTTAAGAATAATTAATCTTCCAAACACGCTCACTTTTGCTCGATTTAAGCCAATTTTCGTTGATAACATGAATATTATGTAACGGGTTTGACACCAGATAAAACTTGTGCATTTATGTCTCTAGTATAGATAATTGAGCTCTCATCGTATTGGCATATTGGTTATCAGAGGGTCACACTCGATAAAAGAAAAAGTAATCTTTTTATCAACAACTGAAGAAAATACTGGAAATGCCACGGAGACATGAAAAGTGATATAATAGATCGAAATGTTATCAATAATATTATGTATGAAAGAGACATTAACATATATATTAATACACAAATCATAAAATACATTAAAGGCACTGTAGAAAGTTTTTGCATGTTAGTTTTGGTCAGATTTTCCATTTATCATTTACATGTATGCACTATTTTGTTATGTTAAAGGGTAAAACATCTCAGTACATGACACAATAAGGGTTGTCCGTATTGGAAGAAAATGGTGCGACGTATAAAGCGACAAGTCTGTGGAACTCTTCAATGTGAGAGGTAGATTCGTAGCTTTCATGCAAATTTGAGTTTTCAAACAGCAAGATGGTGGACCATTTCATCATCGTGTTATATTTAATACTCGACTATGGTGTTAAGGTATCGCTACATATCTAAGATCAGTTGAACTACCTTCGAGCGGCCGTTTTAATTTGAACAACTCAAAATTGCCACACGATGGTTACTGTAGGCTGCACGTAAAACTTGTTCAGGTGTCACATCAAAACGTTTCAGATCCATCACTTACTGAACATAATTCATGATCAAAACCACCCCATGATTAAGAATACACAAACTGTTTGAGACTATGGCTATCATCATTTAATTTTCTGCTTCCCTTGAATTAGTAACAATATTTTAACGTTTTAACGTGGAACTTCCCCATTTGTTAGCTCTTCCGGGATATCAGAAATAAATATTTAACCTCAGCGTCATGGCACCATCAAAACATCAAAAGGCTTATTTCATTAACGAAATGGTATTATAAAATATAATAGAACTCTCAGATGAAAGCTATGAACAACATCCTCAAATTAACTTCAATTGTGTTGATATGCGAGAAACGAACCATCAAGACAAAAAAACCAACAAGCCTTTTAATAAAACTTCTTGCCGACTTGCTCAATTTGAGAAGAGAAATTAACACTGTCAAAAATATGTAAAAGATTTCCAGTTATAACGCCATTCAAGTTACGGTGTAGAAGATAATGATGAAGATTTTTATTTTGATTGGCATCAAAGGCATAAGTGCACAAGTGGGAATAATATAATATTCGTTCAAAATCCAAAACAAATGCCAATGTTGTTCTATCCCTTTAATAGAATGTTTTCCTCATTCATTCTGAACCGCGCAATCATGAGTGTAACATCTACTTTGTGATAGATCAATATTACCAAATGCGTAAATATTTACCTCTTTTTGTGAATCGTTCAGCTCCGGCGTCTGTCGTCGTAAATTGAGCTAATTAGGAATGCAAATTTTGCTGCAAGTCCCCTCTGTATTATCAATATACACGCTAAGCTTTAGGTAAACACTGATCTAAAATGGTTTAGTTTATCGTTGGATATTGTATACATTATTAACCCGTGTCATGAGGGATTTAGCAGATTGACTTTTAAACACAGCCTGTTTGAAGAGGAATGGGTCTTTTATAGTCTATGATGAAAGCATTGATTAATTGTCAACGTCTTCGTCCTATTGACCATGGACAAAACAAGTCATGATAATAGTTTATTAGACCTGAACGATAACTGCGTGTCAAATAAGATTCCTGCATGCAATTCTAGTTTTGAGATTGAAAGCAGATATTAAAACAAAAAATTCTTTACTTCTAAGAAATATTTCAAAGCCTTGTTTGGAGTTACGATAATCTGAATTACTCTATCTTTTGTTTAATATATGAGATTTATATATCAACATTGTAAATCATTCTGCACACATGTTTGCCCTTTGTAAAACAGTTTCCACATTTGAAATTGCGTTTTGAAATATTGTTAAACAGTGCATCATAATGAACGAAAGGATAAATCTAATATACACCTTGACCGATACAGTGTTTAGTGAATATACGCGTGTAGTGCATACATTTGTGCAAAATTGAAATTAAGCAACAAAGTCAGAAAATCAAAAGTAGTTTTCGTATAAATGAAGGCAAACGCAGTATAATCTGTCTAACGTTGAATTTTAAGAGAGAGTAGTCAAACGTTGGATTTTGAGAGAGTAGTCAAACGTTGGAGTTTGAGAGAGTAGTCTAATGTTGGAGTTTGAGAGAGTAGTCTAACGTTAGAGTTTGAGAGAGTAGTCTAACGTTAGAGTTTGAGAGAGTAGTCTAACGTTGGAGTTTGAGAGAGTAGTCAAACGTTGGAGTTTGAGAGAGTAGTCTAACGTTGGAGTTTGAGAGAGTAGTCTAACGTTGGAGTTTGAGAGAGTAGTCTAACGTTAGAGTTTGAGAGAGTAGTCTAACGTTGGAGTTTGAGAGAGTAGTCTAACGTTAGAGTTTGAGAGAGTAGTCTAACGTTAGAGTTTGAGAGAGTAGTCTAACGTTGGAGTTTGAGAGAGTAGTATAACGTTGGAGTTTGAGAGAGTAGTCTAACGTTAGAGTTTGAGAGAGTAGTCTAACGTTGGAGTTTGAGAGAGTAGTCTAACGTTAGAGTTTGAGAGAGTAGTCTAATGTTGGAGTTTGAGAGAGTAGTCTAACGTTGGAGTTTGAGAGAGTAGTCTAACGTTGGAGTTTGAGAGAGTATTCTAACGTTGGAGTTTGAGAGAGTAGTCTAACGTTGGAGTTTGAGAGAGTAGTGGAGATGCTGAAGAAATGCGTCTCTGATTAGTTGAAACCTGAATTCGTTTGTCTCATGTGATTAGCTGCACAAATGTCTTCAAAGGTCAACTGAACATTAATTCAATCAGGAATACCCTTGATCTAATGATGGAATTACTGAACGTATAATATTACATCTAGATTAACTAGATTGATTGCAGACCACTGTTTTCGTTTTCAATATTCTTTTCTCTTCAATTAAACACGATTTTACACGATCGTCATTTCCCAGGTATTCATTATAGGCTTGAAGTCAGTAGCTAACATCTTGCATTCATTAGAGTCTCTCAATCTCAACTTTTCTTGAGAAATCTAACGGGCAAAATATATTTCTACATTTCATAATCTATAAATCGTAAATATATCCAAACGTAATTGCTCAATATTGAGCATGTAAAGAAAGAAGAAATAAATGTAATGTTACAAACTTATGAAATTACCCTTGAATGCATTAAGAATCTCATCCCAATTTATCTTAATATGCAAGATCAATAGAGGAACGATAGATAAATAGACAGACGAGAACTTTATATTAGAATTGACACACTCATACTGTGTCAGTTATGATGACTTCAATATGCCACTTTAACGATGGACTGATAATTGAAGTGGGAAGCAGAATAGAATTAGAATTAAGATGCCACAGCAAAGACATATACATGAAGCATAGCCAATAATATTGATTATCCCAAAGTTCAATCAAGTTGATCTTTTAATGTGATGCTCTATAATTTGTGTTTTACGTTCATACTAATGCTACTGTTCCTGTTTTGCCAATGTTTTACGTCATATTCAGCTTATAAATGTTTTATAGTCATGTTGTCAATGAATGACGAATTAAATATCGACCCATAAAAATGTCAAATTTATAATCTGTATCACTACTAAATGATTTTACATAAAACAAAACAGTCGTATATTAGTTGGAATCTTCACCAAATCTCCTTATACATATCATTATATTGATTCAAAGCACATTCAAAACAAGTCTAAAAAGACATATAATCTCAAATTGAAACAAAGCAGATAAGCATTTTCCTACTGGGAACATTCTGCCAACCTAAGTTGTTCTACTAGACCCTCAAAAACACAACACCTGTCAACCCCAACACACACTTATATCTGGCACGGTATATCATCTGTATATCCCCAATCCACTCAACACCTCAAAAGTTATACCAATGCTGCTTATCTGACGTATATCAGACAAGATTACAAAACGTTTCGAGTGCTCTTTGAAGTCTTGCTTTCTTTGGTGACACATAATGTGGGTCAAGAATCAGTGTTATTAGAGAAATGTGGTTAACATTTAGATCAAACTATGATGGATATTTTCAACATTTTAAATGGTATTATTGCCTGTTTGAACTGTCATTCAAACCCCCTTTCATTGGGCGCATACATATAAAAGAATACATAACATGTTCAAGTTTGAAGGGAGGTATTTCAGTTACCTTAATTTGTAAGGTATACAACTTGAATAAGGCATATTCAGTGAATACTTGTTATTGACATTAATCTCAAATCAACCCTCACTACATTCAAGTTGTATGTTTGAAGAGAGGTGTTTTCATTCCATTGGTGTCATGTAATACCGTGCTAAGTTATAATCTTTGTAACAGTTCCGCTAAACTTAATACTCTCACACGACATCAACAGTGGAATAAAAACCCAACACTAAACATATTTCAAGTGAAAGACAATAAAGAAAATGTCAAGGAGACACTTAAAATACATCTTTGTCCAAAATGCTGTCAATAATATGTAGACAGAAACAAAATCCCACTATGCATTATGTAACGTGATGGTAAATAACCTTGACGATCTCTAAGAACATATCTAAAGATATATCTATCATATCTATGTTCAATGGAGAAGCTGATATAAATATCTTGAGTTGTTTAGTTGTATAAGAATAATGAGGATACTTATATCACGCCAAGTCCACAACACAAAGGGCCATGTTCAAAGCGATACACACAAGTTTACCCTCGTATAAGGACCAACATCATTCCTATTTCATTCTCAACTCCCCTTGGAGTATGCGGTCTGAGCTACCAATTAAGATGCTCGAAGTTTTTCAGACACATTGCCTTCACTTCCAAACTGCTGAGTGAACAGAGGCACATTTCGAATAAAGTCCCTTGCCCAAGATGACACCACGAGCCTCTCAACTCTCAGTGTGGGGCATGGAATCACCCTTCAAACTCTCAGTTTTCATCCAGCAACGAAGCGGGTAACCCGCCCATCCAGTGAGCCAACCCCGTTGTGTGTGAACTTCACTGATAGAGGTCGACTGAGCTATGCACAGGACCAAGTGTCACCGTTGTATTTAAACTGTATTTTAGTAGGCTTCCCCATACTTATGCCCTGCATATCCTGCATATCCATATTCAACTAAAACTGTTGTCTCTTGAACACAGACAAGCAACCATTCAAACAGTTTCACGAATAAGTATTACCCCTGTCACCTCACATAAAAATGTCTTTTGTCCACCGAGGAACCGATTTGGAATGTACAAACTGTTGAGAATCCTTTTCAGTGTTTCTCGTATTTCAGATTTTGCATATATATATATATATATATATATATATATATATATATATATATATATATATATATACTAACACAAGAGGTCAGTTATGGGGAAATTTTCTATATAAGACCTTTCTTGCGGGGTACCTAAGTAGGAGGGGGTATACAAAATGCCCCGCATTGTGTCAGCACTTTCACTGTATTCCCGAACACTTGAATAGTAAATACAGCCCAAATCTTACAAGAGGGTTCTATATAGAGAACTAAAAAGAGTTGTCTCCCTTCCACTTTAAGCTATTGTTTCGTGGACACCCCTCCGGTCTCAAAGGAAATGCTGTCACATGATTGTCTAAAATTGCTTCAGTTTTTATATACCCCATAAGCAAAAGCTTATATGCCCCATAAGCAAATTATGTAGATTATAATTTAATTAATATGCAGTGGGCAATAAAACAGAATACGTTTTACTAACCAATGGAATAAGAAATGACATGTTGGCATTTCTGAACCAATATGTTAATTCTTTGTCAAGATATGACTTATTACGCTAGCAGATACCATAAACACATCTCTTCTGCTAGACATAAGACAACCATTGGCTATAAAATAACACTATTTTATTATCTCTGGGCATGTTGCACCTGTTTATTATTGCTCTAGGAATTCATAAAGTTACATGTCAATGCCCCACAAACAATTTCTTTAGTTTTCGGGTGTTGATATACATGTAGAGTAAGAAAGTCGGCCATGGACAGTGGAAGTTTTAAGATTTCGTTTCTCGCCATTCAAGTATTGTGTTTGATTACCCTAATTGTGATATGCATAGCCATACTAGTTTTATATAGACGATGGTCAGTGGTGTTTGATTCGTGGACTATTGACCTCCGGTAATCTAGGTATGTATTTATGTTTTAGTCATTGAACATGTTTTATATAATCTTACATGTGCATGTAATTTCCATTAAAGGGCAGATATCAAAACAGTTTCAAGTATAATACTTTGTTATCTTTCGGGGTTTAAGGGTTTAAAGAATGCAAATCATACTGACAGTGTAGTTTATTACCATGCATGTGGGGTCTATAATTGTGTATAAAAGACCCCTCAAAACATGGTTGTAAGTTGTGGGGTATTTATATAGAGGAAGTGGGTGTTGCCCGCCATTATGTACAATATCTATGCCCATAGTTAGATCACTATGCAAAGCCATCAGTGATTGTGTCTTTTGCCCTCATTTTGAAGAAACACTATAGTATAAACATCTTTTTCTTGAGAAATTAAAATGTAAAGAATTTCAGTTCTAAACACTTTTGTTAACAATATTTTGGAAAAACATTTAACCAATTTGATAAGTACAGAAACACCCTCAAAGCCTATATATTTCAGTTGTGGGGTATATTCTAACGGGCTTTGGGGCAGCAGCAATATATATCACTTTTTTGTGGGGTCTATAGATTTCCAAAGAATGCAAATCATACTGACAGTGTAGTTTATTATCATGCATGTGGGGTATATAATTGTGTATAAAAGACCCCTCAAAACATGGTTGTAAGTTGTGGGGTATTTATATAGAGGAAGTGGGTGTTGCCCGCCATTATGTACAATATCTATGCCCATAGTTAGATCACTATGCAAAGCCATCAGTGATTGTGTCTTTTGCCCTCATTTTGAAGAAAAAAAGGGATTATTTTATCTGCAACTGCTCAAGGTACGTCTAATACATCTCTTTCTTTCATAACTCTGCATTTATAGACCCCACAAACATTATACAAGAATGAAATGTTGTGAATGACTTTGTGAGGTGTATATGAAGATATAACGAACCCTTATTGCCAGAATTGTCACTTTCTGCTAAAATACTAACTTCCCCATTGTTTAAACTGTACGTGACACGTAAAGGATTAAAGAAACCACGTGAGGATTGGGGTTGCTAGTTTTAACAGTAACATATGACCCCAAAACATTTATTGCCGTCAGAAAAATCCAAATTTCAGAAGAGACAAATGCTCAAAATCTTTTTAGAGCAATGAAACTATATCTTATTTCCTTTTAATTAGTTACATAACACTAATTCTAGAAAAAAGGAGTTTTAATGACAAATACAAAGATACATCTAATTCTATATTTCAATTGTCCGTGTTTCAAATAGGATTTTGAGAAGATATCAGTAGTATACATTTTAAGGTTTAAAAAATTGGAATGTTGTGGGGTCTATAGGTTGCAAAATAATACAAACCATACTGACAATGTAGCTTCTCACCATGCATATGGGGTCTATAATTGTATATATACGACCCCTCAAAACATAGTTGTAAGTTGTGGGGTATTTATATAAAGGAAGGACGTTTTGCCAGCCGAGCTCTTTAGATTGGTGCTCTAAGATTGTAAAGATACACATTCATGTGGGATTGTTTTAGTTTTATTGAATTTGTAAGATTATTACTGCTCTCCCAAAACTTTTCAAGGTACGTCTTTCATATTTTTGCCATGAAACTGCAGTTATAGACCCCACAACGAAACTAGGATTTGCAATGTTTTATTTATTTTGTAACAGTATATATCTACAGATTTAGAGAATTTATAAAACGAATGGCCAAATGATTACACCACAGGAGGGTAATATGTGTTATAATTTAGTTTACAATTAATATAGAGTCTATAGCAATATGGAGTTTTAGTATAAAGCCAACTTTCAAAACAGACAAACGCTGATCATATTTTTCTTGATAAATTAAAATGTAACGAATTTCAGTTCTAAACACATTTTGTTAACAATATTCTGAGAAACATTTAACCTAATTGATATTTTCAACAAAAAAAAAATTAAAACGCCTATATTTCAGTTGTGGGGTATATTCTAACGGGCTTTGGGGCAGCAGCAATATATATCACTTTTTTGTGGGGTCTATAGATTTCCAAAGAATGCAAATCATACTGACAGTGTAGTTTATTACCATGCATGTGGGGTCTATAATTGTGTATAAAAGACCCCTCAAAACATGGTTGTAAGTTGTGGGGTATTTATATAGAGGAAGTGGGTGTTGCCCGCCATTATGTACAATATCTATGCCAATAGATAGATCACTTTGCAAAAAAAAAAATCATCAATGATTTTGTCTTTTGCCCTCATTTTGAAGAAACACTAAACATCTTTTTCTTGAGAAATTAAATGTAAAGAATTTCAGTTCTAAACACTTTTGTTAACAATATTTTGGAAAAACATTTAACCAATTTGATAAGTACAGAAACACCCTCAAAGCCTATATATTTCAGTTGTGGGGTATATTCTAACGGGCTTTGGGGCAGCAGCAATATATATCACTTTTTTGTGGGGTCTATAGATTTCCAAAGAATGCAAATCATACTGACAGTGTAGTTTATTACCATGCATGTGGGGTATATAATTGTGTATAAAAGACCCCTCAAAACATGGTTGTAAGTTGTGGGGTATTTATATAGAGGAAGTGGGTGTTGCCCGCCATTATGTACAATATCTATGCCCATAGTTAGATCACTATGCAAAGCCATCAGTGATTGTGTCTTTTGCCCTTATTTTGAAGAAAAAAAGGGATTATTTTATCTGCAACTGCTCAAGGTACGTCTAATACATCTCTTTCTTTCATAACTCTGCATTTATAGACCCCACAAACATTATACAAGAATGAAATGTTGTGAATGACTTTGTGAGGTGTATATGAAGATATAACGAAACCTTATTGCCAGAATTGTCACTTTCTGCTAAAATACTAACTTCCCCATTGTTTAAACTGTACGTGACACGTAAAGGATTAAAGAAACCACATGAGGATTGGGGTTGCTAGTTTTAGCAGTAACATATGACCCCAAAACATTTATTGCCGTCAGAAAAATCCAAATTTCAGAAGAGACAAATGCTCAAAATCTTTTTAGAGCAATGAAACTATATCTTATTTCCTTTTAATTAGTTACATTACACTAATTCTAGAAAAAAAGGAGTTTTAATGACAAAAACAAAGATACATCTAATTCTATATTTCAATTGTCCGTGTTTCAAATAGGATTTTGAGAAGATATCAGTAGTATACAGTTTAAGGTTTAAAAAATTGGAATGTTGTGGGGTCTATAGGTTGCCAAATAATACAAACCATACTGACAATGTAGCTTCTCACCATGCATATGGGGTCTATAATTGTATATATACGACCCCTCAAAACATAGTTGTAAGTTGTGGGGTATTTATATAAAGGAAGGACATTTTGCCAGCCGAGCTCTTTAGATTGGTGCTCAAAGATTGTAAAGATACACATTCATGTGGGATTGTTTTAGTTTTATTGAATTTGTAAGATAATTACTGCTCTCCCAAAACTTTTCAAGGTACGTCTTTCATATTTTTGCCATGAAACTGCAGTTATAGACCCCACAACGAAACTAGGATTTGCAATGTTTTATTTATTTTGTAACAGTATATATCTACAGATTTAGAGAATTTATAAAACGAATGGCCAAATGATTACACCACAGGGGGGTAATATGTGTTATAATTTAGTTTACAATTAATATAGAGTCTATAGCAATATGGAGTTTTAGTATAAAGCCAACTTTCAAAACAGACAAACGCTGAACATATTTTTCTTGATAAATTAAAATGTAACGAATTTCAGTTCTAAACACTTTTTGTTAACAATATTTCTGTGAAACATTTAACCTAATTGATATTTTAAAAAACAAACAAACTAAAAAGCCTATATTTCAGTTGTGGGGTATATTCTAACGGGCTTTGGGGCAGCAGCAATATATATTACTTTTTTGTGGGGTCTATAGATTTCCAAAGAATGCAAATCATACTGACAGTGTAGTTTATTACCATGCATGTGGGGTCTATAATTGTGTATAAAAGACCCCTCAAAACATGGTTGTAAGTTGTGGGGTATTTATATAGAGGAAGTGGGTGTTGCCCGCCATTATGTACAATATCTATGCCAATAGATAGATCACTTTGCAAAAAAAAAAATCATCAATGATTTTGTCTTTTGCCCTCATTTTGAAGAAACACTAAACATCTTTTTCTTGAGAAATTAAATGTAAAGAATTTCAGTTCTAAACACTTTTGTTAACAATATTTTGGAAAAACATTTAACCAATTTGATAAGTACAAAAACACCCTCAAAGCCTATATATTTCAGTTGTGGGGTATATTCTAACGGGCTTTGGGGCAGCAGCAATATATATCACTTTTTTGTGGGGTCTATAGATTTCCAAAGAATGCAAATCATACTGACAGTGTAGTTTATTACCATGCATGTGGGGTATATAATTGTGTATAAAAGACCCCTCAAAACATGGTTGTAAGTTGTGGGGTATTTATATAGAGGAAGTGGGTGTTGCCCGCCATTATGTACAATATCTATGCCCATAGTTAGATCACTATGCAAAGCCATCAGTGATTGTGTCTTTTGCCCTTATTTTGAAGAAAAAAGGGATTATTTTATCTGCAACTGCTCAAGGTACGTCTAATACATCTCTTTCTTTCATAACTCTGCATTTATAGACCCCACAAACATTATACAAGAATGAAATGTTGTGAATGACTTTGTGAGGTGTATATGAAGATATAACGAAACCTTATTGCCAGAATTGTCACTTTCTGCTAAAATACTAACTTCCCCATTGTTTAAACTGTACGTGACACGTAAAGGATTAAAGAAACCACATGAGGATTAGGGTTGCTAGTTTTAGCAGTAACATATGACCCCAAAACATTTATTGCCGTCAGAAAAATCCAAATTTCAGAAGAGACAAATGCTCAAAATCTTTTTAGAGCAATGAAACTATATCTTATTTCCTTTTAATTAGTTACATAACACTAATTCTAGAAAAAAAGGAGTTTTAATGACAAAAACAAAGATACATCTAATTCTATATTTCAATTGTCCGTGTTTCAAATAGGATTTTGAGAAGATATCAGTAGTATACAGTTTAAGGTTTAAAAAATTGGAATGTTGTGGGGTCTATAGGTTGCCAAATAATACAAACCATACTGACAATGTAGCTTCTCACCATGCATATGGGGTCTATAATTGTATATATACGACCCCTCAAAACATAGTTGTAAGTTGTGGGGTATTTATATAAAGGAAGGACATTTTGCCAGCCGAGCTCTTTAGATTGGTGCTCTAAGATTGTAAAGATACACATTCATGTGGGATTGTTTTAGTTTTATTGAATTTGTAAGATTATTACTGCTCTCCCAAAACTTTTCAAGGTACGTCTTTCATATTTTTGCCATGAAACTGCAGTTATAGACCCCACAACGAAACTAGGATTTGCAATGTTTTATTTATTTTGTAACAGTATATATCTACAGATTTAGAGAATTTATAAAACGAATGGCCAAATGATTACACCACAGGGGGGTAATATGTGTTATAATTTAGTTTACAATTAATATAGAGTCTATAGCAATATGGAGTTTTAGTATAAAGCCAACTTTCAAAACAGACAAACGCTGAACATATTTTTCTTGATAAATTAAAATGTAACGAATTTCAGTTCTAAACACTTTTTGTTAACAATATTTCTGTGAAACATTTAACCTAATTGATATTTTAAAAAACAAACAAACTAAAAAGCCTATATTTCAGTTGTGGGGTATATTCTAACGGGCTTTGGGGCAGCAGCAATATATATCACTTTTTTGTGGGGTCTATAGATTTCCAAAGAATGCAAATCATACTGACAGTGTAGTTTATTACCATGCATGTGGGGTCTATAATTGTGTATAAAAGACCCCTCAAAACATGGTTGTAAGTTGTGGGGTATTTATATAGAGGAAGTGGGTGTTGCCCGCCATTATGTACAATATCTATGCCAATAGATAGATCACTTTGCAAAAAAAAAAATCATCAATGATTTTGTCTTTTGCCCTCATTTTGAAGAAACACTAAACATCTTTTTCTTGAGAAATTAAATGTAAAGAATTTCAGTTCTAAACACTTTTGTTAACAATATTTTGGAAAAACATTTAACCAATTTGATAAGTACAGAAACACCCTCAAAACCTATATATTTCAGTTGTGGGGTATATTCTAACGGGCTTTGGGGCAGCAGCAATATATATCACTTTTTTGTGGGGTCTATAGATTTCCAAAGAATGCAAATCATACTGACAGTGTAGTTTATTACCATGCATGTGGGGTATATAATTGTGTATAAAAGACCCCTCAAAACATGGTTGTAAGTTGTGGGGTATTTATATAGAGGAAGTGGGTGTTGCCCGCCATTATGTACAATATCTATGCCCATAGTTAGATCACTATGCAAAGCCATCAGTGATTGTGTCTTTTGCCCTTATTTTGAAGAAAAAAAGGGATTATTTTATCTGCAACTGCTCAAGGTACGTCTAATACATCTCTTTCTTTCATAACTCTGCATTTATAGACCCCACAAACATTATACAAGAATGAAATGTTGTGAATGACTTTGTGAGGTGTATATGAAGATATAACGAAACCTTATTGCCAGAATTGTCACTTTCTGCTAAAATACTAACTTCCCCATTGTTTAAACTGTACGTGACACGTAAAGGATTAAAGAAACCACATGAGGATTAGGGTTGCTAGTTTTAGCAGTAACATATGACCCCAAAACATTTATTGCCGTCAGAAAAATCCAAATTTCAGAAGAGACAAATGCTCAAAATCTTTTTAGAGCAATGAAACTATATCTTATTTCCTTTTAATTAGTTACATAACACTAATTCTAGAAAAAAGGAGTTTTAATGACAAAAACAAAGATACATCTAATTCTATATTTCAATTGTCCGTGTTTCAAATAGGATTTTGAGAAGATATCAGTAGTATACAGTTTAAGGTTTAAAAAATTGGAATGTTGTGGGGTCTATAGGTTGCCAAATAATACAAACCATACTGACAATGTAGCTTCTCACCATGCATATGGGGTCTATAATTGTATATATACGACCCCTCAAAACATAGTTGTAAGTTGTGGGGTATTTATATAAAGGAAGGACATTTTGCCAGCCGAGCTCTTTAGATTGGTGCTCTAAGATTGTAAAGATACACATTCATGTGGGATTGTTTTAGTTTTATTGAATTTGTAAGATTATTACTGCTCTCCCAAAACTTTTCAAGGTACGTCTTTCATATTTTTGCCATGAAACTGCAGTTATAGACCCCACAACGAAACTAGGATTTGCAATGTTTTATTTATTTTGTAACAGTATATATCTACAGATTTAGAGAATTTATAAAACGAATGGCCAAATGATTACACCACAGGGGGGTAATATGTGTTATAATTTAGTTTACAATTAATATAGAGTCTATAGCAATATGGAGTTTTAGTATAAAGCCAACTTTCAAAACAGACAAACGCAGAACATATTTTTCTTGATAAATTAAAATGTAACGAATTTCAGTTCTAAACACTTTTTGTTAACAATATTTCTGTGAAACATTTAACCTAATTGATATTTTAAAAAACAAACAAACTAAAAAGCCTATGTTTCAGTTGTGGGGTATATTCTGACGGGCTTTGGGGCAGCAGCAATATATATCACTTTTTTGTGGGTCTATAGATTTCCAAAGAATGCAAATCATACTGACAGTGTAGTTTATTACCATGCATGTGGGGTCTATAATTGTGTATAAAAGACCCCTCAAAACATGGTTGTAAGTTGTGGGGTATTTATATAGAGGAAGTGGGTGTTGCCCGCCATTATGTACAATATCTATGCCAATAGATAGATCACTTTGCAAAAAAAAAATCATCAATGATTTTGTCTTTTGCCCTCATTTTGAAGAAACACTAAACATCTTTTTCTTGAGAAATTAAAATGTAAAGAATTTCAGTTCTAAACACTTTTGTTAACAATATTTTGGAAAAAACATTTAACCAATTTGATAAGTACAGAAACACCCTCAAAGCCTATATATTTCAGTTGTGGGGTATATTCTAACGGGCTTTGGGGCAGCAGCAATATATATCCTTTTTTTGTGGGGTCTATAGATTTCCAAAGAATGCAACTCATACTGACAGTGTAGTTTATTACCATGCATGTGGGGTATATAATTGTGTATAACAGACCCCTCAAAACATGGTTGTAAGTTGTGGGGTATTTATATAGAGGAAGTGGGTGTTGCCCGCCATTCTGTACAATATCTATGCCCATAGTTAGATCACTATGCAAAGCCATCAGTGATTGTGTCTTTTGAGCTCATTTTGAAGGAAAAAACGGATTATTTTATCTGCAACTGCTCAAGGTACGTCTAATACATATCTTTCTTTCATAACTCTGCATTTATAGACCCCACAAACATTATACAAGAAAGAAATGTTGTGAATGACTTTGTGAGGTGTATATGAAGATATAACGAACCGTTATTGCCAGAATTGTCACTTTCTGCTAAAATACTAACTTCCCCATTGTTTAAACTGTACGTGACACGTAAAGGATTAAAGAAACCACATGAGGATTGGGGTTGCTAGTTTTAGCAGTAACATATGACCCCAAAACAGTTATTGCCGTCAGAAAAATCCAAATTTCAGAAGAAACAAATGCTGAAAATCTTTTTAGAGCAATGAAACTATGTCTTATTAATATTTCCTTTTAATTAGTTACATAACACTAATTCTAGAAAAAAAGGAGTTTTAATGACAAATTCAAAGATCCATCTAATTCTATCTTTCTATTGTCCGTGTTTTCAAATAGGATTTTGAGCAGACATCAGTATACAGTTTAAGGTTTAAAAATTTGGAATGTAGGGTGTATAGGTTTCCAAAGAATGCAATACACCCTGACAATGTAGCTTCTCGCCATGCATGTAGGGTCTATAATTGTATATAACATACCCCTCAAAACAGAGTTTTAAGTTTGTAGGGGGGTATTTATATAGAGGAAGAAAGGTTTTCCCGCCTCTTGTACAAGATGTGTGCACGTCGATAGATGTAGAAGCACTTTGACGTGGGATTGTTCTGGTTCTTATAGTTTTGAACATGAATGTAATCAGTTAAAAAGAAGATATCTACCGTTCGGAATATCATACCTATCTTTTATATACAATTTTTCTTTTTTCTGTGACTTTGTTGACTTCAAATATTGGGGTGGTTTGGTGACTTATTTGGTACTTTTCTTTTTACCATACCCCTTTAATGTTATATTGAAAAGAAATGGAACCATCAGCATTTATCATGTTTTTTCATAATGAACAGTATGAATCAATAAGAAATTATGCATTTGAGAGACACTTTGACTTCCTCGAATGTTCACTAGTTGGAAACCCAGTTATAGTCTTATTTAGTGCTGTAGAGGCTCTTCATCTAATGAATATTGCAAGATCTGATAATATGTCATACGTCTTGTATCACAAGTGTGAATTCTATATCACCTCCGAAGGAAGTACAGACAGTGGTATTGCTCATTAGGTGAGAATGCATCTTACACTTATTCAAATAGTTGTTAATAACTTTTTGGATTTTGTACATTACTTTTGTATATTATCAATTTCATTTGTATTTCCAATTTCAGATTGTTCTTATAAATGGATATGGGTAGAAAACTGTTTGTATTTGCATCATCAGATGCATTATTTATTACAGAATTTAATGAGCTTTTAGATTATGAATTCAAGAAATACTCAAATGGTTATTTCTTTTTCTTCACGAATAACTCAGCGTTTGTACTCACATCACTCATGTTGTCCGAGAGGGGGAGTTTTTTCCTTACTTTTTAAGTAAGTTTGTACTAAATTATTTTGATATATTTATGACCATTCTATTATGTCGATATTGACATATCTAGTATATTTCTTGCCCAGCAAAAGGTCCTATGAGTTTGAACCTTTGTTTACTCTGTAACACCTCTACAGAATATCAGTGCTTAACTCAAGCAAAACATTTTTATTCAATTACATTTTGTTATAATTGCAAATAATAATGCATTATATACTTACCCATAAGAAATTCTATGAACATAAACTATCAAAATAAAAAACTGGATGTATTGTATTTCGTTTTGTAATTTATATATTACATGTATCTTTATCATAATTTGTCTTTACTTGTGGTTAATTTATAATATATGTCATTATATGTCATTATTGCTGTTTCTCTTTGAAGCAGTTGCAGGCTGTATCTCAATTTTTAAAAAGTCGTGATCATATTGTTTGGGGAAATCAATTTTGAACTCATTCTGCAGATTAATCTTTTCATACTTTAGATGGGTCCCTCTTTTGTTACGCAACGATTAATTATAAATATACACAAAAGTGTCACAATGTGTAACCTCTAATAAGTAAATTTTTATTGTACTATGATGTGTCCTAGTAAATGCCGGACTGTTAAAGGACACTAACATTCCAATCTATTGAAAATGCAGTGAACCGAAAGTTAAATGAACTTCTTTTTATAGTGAATGTTTTTGCTGTTAAAAATATGGCTGTTTCTTTATTAATTATATTTATTTAATATACAGATGTTGTTTGTACGTGGACTCAAAGGTGTTCCCTCTGGAATATGGTGGCCTGCACTAAGAAAGGGATCTCTTGGACGACGACGAATCGTCATTTACATTCCAAGTGATGAAGCAGAGTAAGTCTTTAATGGGTGTTGATAAAATGGATTTGACTAAATCTACAACTCATTTCCATTTCTAAATTCTAATTGCATCTGAAAGGCAGTTGTTGAGAATAAGTTGAACCATTTGTGATTGGACAGACATGGATATTCAAAATCTATTTACTTCAAATCACCTTTATCGTGTCTTACATTCTTGGAATGCACACGATTGATTTCCATTAGCAATATATGCATGTGATTTAAATACAGTTGGATTAAGAATCATGCATATATGATTTCAAATTCAATTTATTTTAGGAAAATGATGTGATGTCTTATTCATTTATCAATTTCATGTACATGTGGGTGGCGGTATTATACGGTCTCTGTTAACGTTTTGCATATTGAACTTTTGAGCTTATGGGGACATTGTCGATTGAAGAAGTATACGAGATTGTGCATTTCAGCCATAATAAACCCAATGGAAAACTTAGTTTTAGAGATAAAAACATGGCAACACAGAAACTTAAAGTTAATTAATCAGGCAAAACAACATTGGTGCTTAGTTAAAACAGAACCTTCTGCATCATATTGAACATATCATGGATGTTCGTTCAATTATTTCTTTTTCAAACTCAGGTTTGACGTCAAATTAAGCGACACCCTGGATACTGACGACACTGATACCTATTTCGAAAAAGCACAGAGTAAATTAGTGTTACCATTTCATGAATTTTTTTCAGTTTGTAATTGTTTTCCCTTATAATTGGGAATCTTAGAAATATACAAACACAATGTTTCATTTGAATTTACAGTTCATGATAATCGATTTATAGAACTTTGACGATACTAACGGCTTGGTCTGACGCATATCACGATTCTTGTTCATGTTTTCTCATGTTGTATAATATTTCAAATTCAAATTTATAAACACAAGAATATTTTTTGATATTTTCGTTTTTTCGAGACTAACTATTCATAAACTATCATTTAGATGTTGTCATATACTTATGCCTGAAACCATCGTCCAAGTCCTAAATATTTTGTTATCTTTTTTTATTTGAATAATTAAAGATGACGAGAATATTTTATGGATGATCAACTTCTTTATTTCAGATTGGCGACGTTTCGGTATAGATTCGTATACCGTTATCATGCTTGATAACGGTATAAGAATATATACAGAAACGTCGGCACTGTGAAATAAAGAAGTTGATCATCAATAAAATACTCTCTTCAACTTTACATCAGCAACTTCTAGAATGCCTCTCAAACAGTTTATGAATAATTAATTAATGTCATCAATTTTAAATATGAATAATGAATAAACGTAACTAATTAGCTGTATTAATCAAACTTTTAACCATACTCTTCTGAGTACTGAGTTACAGATATAAATAAGAAAACAACCTGTAACAAAGTGAAACAATAATATGGTCGTTTATGTTGTATTACTCTCAAAGTGAGATGGTTATCCTTATCCATAAGTGTGCGCTTTTATTCCAAACTTTGGATTCGGTAAAATTGTTATCACTTGGAATTACTTTTGAATGTTTTTTCTTGAATATGTATTGTTCCAATTCATTGCTTTTATATTTAAAAAAAGAAAATATAATTGCTGAGAAATTGAGAAAGAATCATAAACTGGATAAACTGGCATCCTATCCTTCCGAAATGTTATTAGGTATATATATATATATAAGGGATTTTTACAACCCTTTTGCATGTTTGTTCTATTTGTTATTGTGTAACTTACTTTATAACCTATGAATTATTTTGTTCAATAAAAACATATGAGAATACCATAATAAGTGTAAATTGATGCCATTAATTATTATGAGACATTACTTTTTGAGTGTATTAGTGCCAACAAGTTAAAACATATATGTGCAATTTTCAATAGGTTCTTTTCAGGTTAAGTCACTTTTATTCGAATATTTGAATACTGAACATATTTTGCCGAGTTCTAGTTAATAATTCTGTATAACTTATTATATGTTTAGAGATTCTGAAAAAGAAAAAAAGACACAAACTATTGGAAGCCTTCATTGAAGACATGGGATGGTGCAAGCAAAGTACGTATTTTAGTGAACTATTGTTTAGCTCAAAGTTGACCACAATTACTCAGTGTGCTTTTATAGAAAATCGTAAAGTTATATTCTTAACATAAGTTGACCCGAAACAGCATTGTCCGATGAGCACCGTATAAAATGGTTAAATTATGTAATTCACTTATCATGTTAATTTCACATTATAAAAAGTTTTGCTTTAGGATTGAGAAAAGTACATTATCTTTGTCCCTACAAGGAAATAGAAAAAGAGCTGAAAGTTAGAAAAAATATGTGGTATTCGTGCATGTCAGCTTATGTTAATATACATAACTTTAATGTATGTTTTATGTATGTACTTTGCTTATCTTAACTTCTTATCTCATTTCCTATCAATGCAAAATCAGTCTCTAAATTTCCAGAAATATTTAAATTTGGGAAAGCTCCTTCGTTTTGTTGAAGTATTACGGATTTCAGACACCAACTGCAATCGTTTTATCCAAAACATAGTGACAGTTAAGTCTGATATTGTATGGGCTATTCAATTATTATCAACACGTTTATATTTTGTGTTTGCTCGTAGTTGATCTCAAATATTCAAATTCGGTGTTCAGACCATCTGGACAAAGAAACTCTCATATGTCACTGAATGTTGCAATTGCAGCTTTCATTACAACCGTAAATGATTCTTTACAGACGCAGATATGTGTGTGCAAGTTCACAGTACAGGGAACATGCCCGCAGCAGCTGTGATAATGGAGGATTTGCCACCAGCTGCAGCTGATGTTCCAAAAGAACCAGATAAACGTGGCCAAGGTGAGACACATAATGTACAATTTCTGATATTGAGATGTTTAGGCAAATATTATTCATTGCAATACTGAACCATGGAGAAATCTATCATCAAGAACATTGTTTCTCTCACACCTAGAGATAAAAGGTATATCCTGTTATATCGAGTGTATCTTCATCTCAGTTCATTTGTATTCAGGTGACTGTCTATACCAAATGAAACTTGTTACAAAACTTAATTGTAGAATAACACCTTTCAATACAGTCTTGACCCATTCTTTACAGACGCCGATATGTGTGTGCAAGTTCACACTGAAGGGAAAATGTCCGCAGCAGCTGTAATAATGGAGGATTTGCCATCAGCTGCAGCTGATCTCACAACTGAACCTGATAGACATAGATCAGGTGAGAGTCATAAATATACAGCTTCTGATATTGAGATGTTTAGACAAATATTATGCATTGCAATACTGAACCATGGAGAAACATATCATCAACGGAGAATTTTTGTCCAAAACCTAGAAATATTAATTATAACCTGTAATATTGGATGTATCTTCATCCAAGTTCATTTGTATTCAGTCGACTGTCTACACCAAAGGAAACTTGTTTCAAAACTTAATTGTAGAATAACACCTTTCATTACAGTCTTGACCCATTCTTTACAGACGCCGATATGTGTGTGCATGTTCACACTGCAGAGAACATACCCGCAGCAGCTGTGATAATGGAGGATTTGCCACCAGCTGCAGCTGATCTCACAACTGAACCTGATAGACATGGACCAGGTGAGACACATAATGTACAGCTTCTGATATTGAGATGTTTAGGCAAATTTTATGCATTGCAATACTGACCCATGGAGATATCTATCATGAACGGAGAATTCTTGTCCAAAACCTAGAAATATTAGTTATAACCTGTAATATTGGATTACATATTCATCCAAGTTCATTTGTATTCAGTTGACTGTCTACACCAAAGGAAACGTGTCACAAAACTTAATTGTAGAATAACGCCTTTCATTACAGTCTTAATTTATTCTTTACAGACGCCGATATGTGTGTGCATGTTCACACTGCAGAGAACATGCCCGCATCAGCTGTGATAATGGAGGATTTGCCACCCGCTGCAGCTGATCTCACAACTGAACCTGATAGACATGGACCAGGTGAGATACATAATGTACAGCTTCTGATGTTGAGATGTTTAGGCAAATATTCATCAAGGGACAATTCTTCTCCAACACCTAGAGATAAAAGCTATATCCCCTGATATTGGATGTATCTTCATCCCAGTTCATTTGTATTCAGGTGACTGTCTACACCAAAGGACACATGTCACAAAACTTAATTGTAGAATAACACCTTTCATTACAGTCTTGACCCATTCTTTACAGACGCCGATATGTGTGTGCAAGTTCACACTGCAGAGAACATGCCCGCAGCAGCTGTGATAATGGAGGATTTGCCACCAGCTGCAGCTGATCTCACAACTGAACCTCATAGACATGGACCAGGTGAGACTCATAATGTACAGCTTCTGATATTGAGATGTTTACACATATATTATGCATTACAATACTGAACCATGGAGATATCTATCATCAACGTAGAATTCGTGTCCAAAACCTAGAAATATTAGTTATAACCTGTTATATCGAGTGTATCTCCATCTCAATATATTTGAATTTATATGACTGTCTACACAAAAGGTAACTTGTTACAAAACTTAATTGTATAATAACACCTTCAATTCAGTCTTGACCTATTCTTTTCAGACGCCGATATGTGTGTGCAAGTTCACACTGCAGAGAACATGCCCGCAGCAGCTGTGATAATGGAGGATTTGCCATCAGCTGCAGCTGATCTCACAACTGAACCAGATAGACATGGACCAGGTGAGACTCATAATGTACAGCTTCTGATATTGAGATGTTTAGACATATATTATACATTACAATACTGAACCTTGGATATATCTATCATCAAGGGACGATGCTTCTCCAACACCTAGAGATAAAAGGTATATCCTCTAATATTGGATGTATCTTCATCCGAGTTCATTTGTATTCAGGTGACTGTCTACACCAAAGGACACGTGTCACAAAACTTAATTGTAGAATAACAGCTTTCATTACAGTCTCGACTAATTCTTTACAGACGCCGATATGTGCGTGCAAGTTCACACTGCAGAGAACATGCCCGCAGCAGCTGTGATAATGGAGGATTTGCCACCAGCTGCAGCTGATCTCACAACTGAACCAGATAGACCTGGACCAGGTGAGACACATAATGTACAGCTTCTGATAATGAGATGTTTAGGCAAATATTAAACATTGCAATACTGACCCATGGAGATATATATCATGAACGGAGAATTCTTGTCCAAAACCTAGAAATATTAGTTATAACCTGTAATGTTGGATGTATCTTCATCCCAGTTCATTTGTATTCAGTTGACTGTCTACACCAAAGGAAACGTGTCACAAAACTTAATGGTAGAATAACAGCTTTCATGACAGCCTTAACTTATTCTTTACAGACGCCGATATGTGTGTGCAAGTTCACACTGCAGAGAACATGCCCGCAGCAGCTGTGATAATGGAGGATTTGCCACCAGCTGCAGCTGATCTCACAACTGAACCTCATAGACATGGACCAGGTGAGACTCATAATGTACAGCTTCTGATATTGAGATGTTTACACATATATTATGCATTACAATACTGAACCATGGAGATATCTATCATCAACGTAGAATTCGTGTCCAAAACCTAGAAATATTAGTTATAACCTGTTATATCGAGTGTATCTCCATCTCAATATATTTGAATTTATATGACTGTCTACACAAAAGGTAACTTGTTACAAAACTTAATTGTATAATAACACCTTCAATTCAGTCTTGACCTATTCTTTTCAGACGCCGATATGTGTGTGCAAGCTCACACTGCAGAGAACATGCCCGCAGCAGCTGTGATAATGGAGGATTTGCCACCAGCTGCAGCTGATCTCACAACTGAACCAGATAGACCTGGACCAGGTGAGACACATAATGTACAGCTTCTGATAATGAGATGTTTAGGCAAATAGTATGCATTGCAATACTGAACCTTGAAAATCTAAGGACAATGCTTTCAAACACCTAAGGATATAATCCCAATCCTGTAATATTGAGTGGATGACTTGTATCTCCATCTCAATATATTTGAATTTATATGACTGTCTACACAAAAGGTAACTTGTTACAAAACTGAATTGTATAATAACACCTTCAATACAGTCTTGACCTATTCTTTTCAGACGCCGATATGTGTGTGCAAGTTCACACTGCAGAGAACATGCCCGCAGCAGCTGTGATAATGGAGGATTTGCCACCAGCTGCAGCTGATCTCACAACTGAACCTGATAGACATGGACCAGGTGAGACACATAATGTACAGCTTCTGATATTGAGATGTTTAGGCAAATATTAAACATTGCAATACTGACCCATGGAGATATATATCATGAACGGAGAATTCTTGTCCAAAACCTAGAAATATTAGTTATAACCTGTAATGTTGGATGTATCTTCATCCCAGTTCATTTGTATTCAGTTGACTGTCTACACCAAAGGAAACGTGTCACAAAACTTAATGGTAGAATAACAGCTTTCATGACAGCCTTAACTTATTCTTTACAGACGCCGATATGTGCGTGCAAGTTCACACTGCAGAGAACATGCCCGCAGCAGCTGTGATAATGGAGGATTTGCCACCAGCTGCAGCTGATCTCACAACTGAACCTCATAGACATGGACCAGGTGAGACTCATAATGTACAGCTTCTGATATTGAGATGTTTACACATATATTATGCATTACAATACTGAACCATGGAGATATCTATCATCAACGTAGAATTCGTGTCCAAAACCTAGAAATATTAGTTATAACCTGTTATATCGAGTGTATCTCCATCTCAATATATTTGAATTTATATGACTGTCTACACAAAAGGTAACTTGTTACAAAACTTAATTGTATAATAACACCTTCAATTCAGTCTTGACCTATTCTTTTCAGACGCCGATATGTGTGTGCAAGCTCACACTGCAGAGAACATGCCCGCAGCAGCTGTGATAATGGAGGATTTGCCATCAGCTGCAGCTGATCTCACAACTGAACCAGATAGACATGGACCAGGTGAGACTCATAATGTACAGCTTCTGATATTGAGATGTTTAGACATATATTATACATTACAATACTGAACTTTGGATATATCTATCATCAAGGGACGATGCTTCTCCAACACCTAGAGATAAAAGGTATATCCTCTAATATTGTATGTATCTTCATCCGAGTTCATTTGTATTCAGGTGACTGTCTACACCAAAGGACACGTGTCACAAAACTTAATTGTAGAATAACAGCTTTCATTACAGTCTCGACTAATTCTTTACAGACGCCGATATGTGCGTGCAAGTTCACACTGCAGAGAACATGCCCGCAGCAGCTGTGATAATGGAGGATTTGCCATCAGCTGCAGCTGATCTCACAACTGAACCAGATAGACATGGACCAGGTGAGACTCATAATGTACAGCTTCTGATATTGAGATGTTTAGACATATATTATACATTACAATACTGAACTTTGGATATATCTATCATCAAGGGACGATGCTTCTCCAACACCTAGAGATAAAAGGTATATCCTCTAATATTGTATGTATCTTCATCCGAGTTCATTTGTATTCAGGTGACTGTCTACACCAAAGGACACGTGTCACAAAACTTAATTGTAGAATAACAGCTTTCATTACAGTCTCGACTAATTCTTTACAGACGCCGATATGTGCGTGCAAGTTCACACTGCAGAGAACATGCCCGCAGCAGCTGTGATAATGGAGGATTTGCCACCAGCTGCAGCTGATCTCACAACTGAACCAGATAGACATGGACCAGGTGAGACTCATAATGTACAGCTTCTGATATTGAGATGTTTAGACATATATTATACATTACAATACTGAACCTTGGATATATCTATCATCAAGGGACGATGCTTCTCCAACACCTAGAGATAAAAGGTATATCCTCTAATATTGTATGTATCTTCATCCGAGTTCATTTGTATTCAGGTGACTGTCTACACCAAAGGACACATGTCACAAAACTTAATTGTAGAATAACACCTTTCATTACAGTCTTGACCCATTCTTTACAGACGCAGATATGTGTGTGCAAGTTCACACTGCAGAGAACATGCCCGCAGCAGCTGTGATAATGGAGGATTTGCCACCAGCTGCAGCTGATCTCACAACTGAACCAGATAGACCTGGACCAGGTGAGATACATAATGTACAGCTTCTGATGTTGAGATGTTTAGGCAAATATTCATCAAGGGACAATTCTTCTCCAACACCTAGAGATAAAAGCTATATCCCCTGATATTGGATGTATCTTCATCCCAGTTCATTTGTATTCAGGTGACTGTCTACACCAAAGGACACATGTCACAAAACTTAATTGTAGAATAACACCTTTCATTACAGTTTTGACCCATTCTTTACAGACGCAGATATGTGTGTGCAAGTTCACACTGCAGAGAACATGCCCGCAGCAGCTGTGATAATGGAGGATTTGCCACCAGTTGCAGCTGATCTCACAACAGAACCAGTTAGACCTGGACCAGGTGAGACACACAATCTGCAACTCCTGATAATGAGATGTTTAGGCAAGTAGTATGCATTGCAATACTGAACCTTGAAAATCTAAGGACAATGCTTTCAAACACCTAAGGATATAATCCCAATCCTGTAATATTGAGTGGATGACTTGTATCTCCATCTCAATATATTTGAATTTATATGACTGTCTACACAAAAGGTAACTTGTTACAAAACTGAATTGTATAATAACACCTTCAATACAGTCTTGACCTATTCTTTTCAGACGCCGATATGTGTGTGCAAGTTCACACTGCAGAGAACATGCCCGCAGCAGCTGTGATAATGGAGGATTTGCCACCAGCTGCAGCTGATCTCACAACTGAACCTGATAGACATGGACCAGGTGAGACACATAATGTACAGCTTCTGATATTGAGATGTTTAGGCAAATATTAAACATTGCAATACTGACCCATGGAGATATATATCATGAACGGAGAATTCTTGTCCAAAACCTAGAAATATTAGTTATAACCTGTAATGTTGGATGTATCTTCATCCGAGTTCATTTGTATTCAGGTGACTCTCTACACCAAAGGACACGTGTCACAAAACTTAATTGTAGAATAACAGCTTTCATTACAGTCTCGACTAATTCTTTACAGACGCCGATATGTGCGTGCAAGTTCACACTGCAGAGAACATGCCCGCAGCAGCTGTGATAATGGAGGATTTGCCACCAGCTGCAGCTGATCTCACAACTGAACCAGATAGACATGGACCAGGTGAGACTCATAATGTACAGCTTCTGATATTGAGATGTTTAGACATATATTATGCATTACAATACTGAACCTTGGATATATCTATCTTCAAGGGACGATGATTCTCCAACACCTAGAGATAAAAGGTATATCCTCTAATATTGGATGTATCTTCATTCGAGTTCATTTGTATTCAGGTGACTGTCTACACCAAAGGACACGTGTCACAAAACTTAATTGTAGAATAACAGCTTTCATTACAGTCTCGACTAATTCTTTACAGACGCCGATATGTGCGTGCAAGTTCACACTGCAGAGAACATGCCCGCAGCAGCTGTGATAATGGAGGATTTGCCACCAGCTGCAGCTGATCTCACAACTGAACCAGATAGACCTGGACCAGGTGAGATACATAATGTACAGCTTCTGATGTTGAGATGTTTAGGCAAATATTCATCAAGGGACAATTCTTCTCCAACACCTAGAGATAAAAGCTATATCCCCTGATATTGGATGTATCTTCATCCCAGTTCATTTGTATTCAGGTGACTGTCTACACCAAAGGACACATGTCACAAAACTTAATTGTAGAATAACACCTTTCATTACAGTCTTGACCCATTCTTTACAGACGCAGATATGTGTGTGCAAGTTCACACTGCAGAGAACATGCCCGCAGCAGCTGTGATAATGGAGGATTTGCCACCAGCTGCAGCTGATCTCACAACTGAACCTGATAGACCTGGACCAGGTGAGACACATAATGTACAGCTTCTGATATTGAGATGTTTAGGCAAATATTAAACATTGCAATACTGACCCATGGAGATATATATCATGAACGGAGAATTCTTGTCCAAAACCTAGAAATATTAGTTATAACCTGTAATGTTGGATGTATCTTCATCCGAGTTCATTTGTATTCAGGTGACTGTCTACACCAAAGGACACGTGTCACAAAACTTAATTGTAGAATAACAGCTTTCATTACAGTCTCGACTAATTCTTTACAGACGCCGATATGTGCGTGCAAGTTCACACTGCAGAGAACATGCCCGCAGCAGCTGTGATAATGGAGGATTTGCCACCAGCTGCAGCTGATCTCACAACTGAACCAGATAGACATGGACCAGGTGAGACTCATAATGTACAGCTTCTGATATTGAGATGTTTAGACATATATTATGCATTACAATACTGAACCTTGGATATATCTATCTTCAAGGGACGATGCTTCTCCAACACCTAGAGATAAAAGGTATATCCTCTAATATTGGATGTATCTTCATTCGAGTTCATTTGTATTCAGGTGACTGTCTACACCAAAGGACACGTGTCACAAAACTTAATTGTAGAATAACAGCTTTCATTACAGTCTCGACTAATTCTTTACAGACGCCGATATGTGCGTGCAAGTTCACACTGCAGAGAACATGCCCGCAGCAGCTGTGATAATGGAGGATTTGCCACCAGCTGCAGCTGATCTCACAACTGAACCTGATAGACATGGACCAGGTGAGACACATAATGTACAGCTTCTGATATTGAGATGTTTAGGCAAATATTAAACATTGCAATACTGACCCATGGAGATATATATCATGAACGGAGAATTCTTGTCCAAAACCTAGAAATATTAGTTATAACCTGTAATGTTGGATGTATCTTCATCCCAGTTCATTTGTATTCAGTTGACTGTCTACACCAAAGGAAACGTGTCACAAAACTTAATGGTAGAATAACAGCTTTCATGACAGCCTTAACTTATTCTTTACAGACGCCGATATGTGTGTGCAAGTTCACACTGCAGAAAACATGCCCGCAGCAGCTGTGATAATGGAGGATTTGCCACCAGCTGCAGCTGATCTCACAACTGAACCAGATAGACATGAACCAGGTGAGACTCATAATGTACAGCTTCTGATATTGAGATGTTTAGACATATATTATGCATTACAATACTGAACCTTGGATATATCTATCATCAAGGGACGATGCTTCTCCAACACCTAGAGATAAAAGGTATATCCTCTAATATTGGATGTATCTTCATCCGAGTTCATTTGTATTCAGGTGACTGTCTACACCAAAGGACACGTGTCACAAAACTTAATTGTAGAATAACAGCTTTCATTACAGTCTCGACTAATTCTTTACAGACGCCGATATGTGCGTGCAAGTTCACACTGCAGAGAACATGCCCGCAGCAGCTGTGATAATGGAGGATTTGCCACCAGCTGCAGCTGATCTCACAACAGAACCAGATAGACCTGGACAAGGTGAGACACACAATCTGCAACTCCTGATAATGAGATGTTTAGGCAAATAGTATGCATTGCAATACTGAACCTTGAAAATCTAAGGACAATGCTTTCCAACACCTAAGGATATAATCCCAATCCTGTAATATTGAGTGGATGACTTGTATCTCCATCCGAATTCATTTTAATTTAGGTGAGTTTCTTTGCCAAAGGGAACATGTTAGAAAACTAAAAGGTAGAATTGCTGCTGTAAATACAAACCTGATTATTTTTTCAGATGCCGAGATGATTTTCCCTGCACCAGTAAACGATGAAGAAGATACTTCGACCCCAGCTAAGGCCTTAGCAGCACTCTTGCAGCAGCTTGCAGAAGAATATCCCCATTCATCAGATAAAGCTGGATCAGGTGAGCCACTAATGTATCAACTCTGATAACTTAATGTTGTGCTTCTAACATGCACCTCCATTCTGTACGCTAGGTTTTCTAACCTTTACAGGCAAAGTGTTTTTCCATCAGTCTGATTAAGATCGACTGTGCTCAGAGGAATGTAATTTTAGAACTGTTTTCTCCATCTTAATCCAGTCGCGATATCATTTCCACCATGATCTGACTACAACCATCCTTATCACATGTTGCTGTAACCAGCGAAGTGCAGACACTACAGAATCATAATCTATCAAATCATTTCATCGTTTTGAAAAGCAGTTAGCAGCTATCATGTATAACGAATGGTTACCTTCCCCTCGTATGATATCTACAATCTTTTGCCGCTGTCATTGCAATAAGGTAGATGAACTTACGTCAGACATATGCAATAAAGGTGGGTGCATTCAGACCCGGAGGGGGGGGGGGGGGATGATATTGCGACTGATTCAAACCTCAATAGGGACAATATTTTTTCTATTTTAAATCCGGGAGCAAGGTCAATTTCAATCAGACTGGGTTTTCCATTATCTAGGGAGAAAATGCTAATCCTTTAATATTGAATGAATCTCCAGCCAAATAAGTATTGGATTTGATGACTGTCTCAACCAAAGGAAACTTGTTACAAAACTGAATGTTGGAAAAGAAACTCTCATTACAGTTTTGACCCATTCTTTACAGACGCCGATATGTGTGTGCAAGTTCACGCTGCAGAGAACATGCCCGCAGCAGCTGTGATAATGAAGGATTTGTCACCAGCTGCAGCTGATCTCAAAACTGAACCAGATAGACCTTTACCAGGTGAGACACACAAAGTACAACTCCTGATAATGAGATGTTTAGGCAAATAGTATGCATTGCAATACTGAACCTTGGAAATCTAAGTACAATGATTTCCAACACCTAAGGATATAATCCCAATCCTGTAATATTGAGTGGATGACTTGTATCTCCATTTGAATTCATTTTAATTTAGGTGAGTTTCTTTGGCAAAGGGAACTTGTTAGAAAACTAAAAGGTAGAATTGCTGCTGAAATTACAAACCTGATTAATGTTTTTCAGACGCCGAGATGATTCTCCCTGCACCAGAAAACGTTAAAGAATATACTTCGACCGCAACTAAGGCCTTAGCAGCACTCTTGCAGCAGCTTGCAGAAGAATATCCCCATTCATCAGATAAAGCTGGATCAGGTGAGCCACTAATGTATCAACTCTGATAACTTAATGTTGTGCTTCTAACATGCACCTCCATTCTGTACGCTAGGTTTTCTAACCTTTACAGGCAAAGTGTTTTTCCATCAATCTGATTAAGATCGACTGTGCTCAGAGGAATGTAATTTTAGAACTGTTTTCTCCATCTTAATCCAGTCGCGATATCATCTCCACCATGATCTGACTGCAACCAGCCTTTTCACATGTTGCTGTAACCAGCGAAGTGCAGACAAAACAAGTCATAATCTATCAAATCATTTCATCGTTTTGAAAAGCAGTTAGCAGCTATCATTTATAACGAATGGTTACCTTCCCCTCGCATGATATCTACAATCTTTTGCCGCTTTCATTGCAATAAGGTAGATGAACTTACGTCAGACATATGCAATAAAGGTGGGTGCATTCAGACCCGGAGGGGGGGGGGGGGGGGGGGGGGGGGGGGGGTGATATTGCGACTGATTCAAACCTCAATAGGGACAATATTTTTTCTATTTTAAATCCGGGAGCAAGGTCAATTTCAATCAGACTGGGTTTTCCATTATCTAGGGAGAAAATGCTAATCCTTTAATATTGAATGAATCTCCAGCCAAATAAGTATTAAATTTGATGACTGTCTCAACCAAAGGACACTTGTTACAAAACTGAATGTTGGAAAAGAAACTCTCATTACAGTTTTGACCCATTCTTTACAGACGCCGATATGTGTGTGCAAGTTCACGCTGCAGAGAACATGCCCGCAGCAGCTGTGATATCGAAGGATTTGTCACCAGCTGCAGCTGATCTCAAAACTGAACCAGATAGACCTTTACCAGGTGAGACACACAAAGTACAACTCCTGATAATGAGATGTTTAGGCAAATAGTATGCATTGCAATACTGAACCTTGGAAATCTAAGGACAATGCTTTCCAACACCTAAGGATATAATCCCAATCCTGTAATATTGAGTGGATGACTTGTATCTCCATCCGAATTCATTTTAATTTAGGTGAGTGTCTTTGCCAAAAGGGAACTTGTTAGAAAACTGAAATGTAGAATTGCTGCTTTAATTACAAACCTGATTATTTTTTCAGACGTCAAGATGATTCTCCCTGCACCAGTAAACGCTAAAGAAGATACTTCGACCCCAGCTAAGGCCTTAGCAGCACTCTTGCAGCAGCTTGCAGAAGAATATCCCCATTCATCAGATAAAGCTGGATCAGGTGAACCACACAATGTATCAACTCTGATAACTTAATGTTGTGCTTCTAACATGCACCTCCATTCTGTACGCTAGGTTTTCTAACCTTTACAGGCAAAGTGTTTTTCCATCAGTCTGATTAAGATCGACTGTGCTCAGAGGAATGTAATTTTAGAACTGTTTTCTCCATCTTAATCCAGTCGCGATATCATTTCCACCATGATCTGACTGCAACCATCCTTATCACATGTTGCTGTAACCAGCGAAGTGCAGACACTACAGAATCATAATCTATCAAATCATTTCATCGTTTTGAAAAGCAGTTAGCAGCTATCATGTATAAGGAATGGTTACCTTCCCCTCGCATGATATCTACAATCTTTTGCCGCTGTCATTGCAATAAGGTAGATGAACTTACGTCAGACATATGCAATAAAGGTGGGTGCATTCAGACCCGGAGGGGGGGGGGGGGGGGGGGGGGGGGGGGGGGGGGGGGGGTGATATTGCGACTGATTCAAACCTCAATAGGGACAATATTTTTTCTATTTTAAATCCGGGAGCAAGGTCAATTTCAATCAGACTGGGTTTTCCATTATCTAGCGAGAAAATGCTAATCCTTTAATATTGACTGAATCTCAAGCCAAATTAGTATTGGATTTGATGACTGTCTCAACCAAAGGAAACTTGTTACAAAACTGAATGTTGGAAATGAAACTCTCATTACAGTTTTGACCCATTCTTTACAGACGCCGATATGTGTGTGCAAGTTCACACTGCAGAGAACATGCCCGCAGCAGCTGTGATAACGGAGGATTTGCCATCAGCTGCAGCTGATCTCACAACTGAACCAGATAGACCTTTACCAGGTGAGACACACAATGTACAACTTCTCATAATGAGATGTTTACTATAAGCAAATATTATGCAATATAAGTCAGAACGTTGGAGACGTATGACATAAAACGGCAATGCTTGTCCAACACCTACAGATATAAGGTATATCCTGTAATAATGAGTGTATACTGGGTGTATCTCCATCCCAATTTGATTGAGTTTATATGACTGTCTACGCCAAAGGAAATTTGTCACAAAACTTAAATGTAAAAACAAAACTGAACTGTAAAAAAACCCCTTTCATTACAGTCTTGTCTCATTCTTTACAGACGCCGATATGTGTGTGCAAGTTCGCAGTGCAGAGAACAAGCCCGCAGCAGCTGTAATAATGGAGGATTCATTAGAAAATAATGATGATTTTGCTGGCATTGATGAAGATGATTCAGACAACGAAAGCTATGTTCCCTCCTCTTCGGACGGTAAGTTCCATTCATCCAAACTGTTGAAGTACCACTGCTGTCTTTTTTTAATGTTCTAATACTTGACACCACAGCAAATATAGCAAAATTACATTAACTAAAACTGCATTAAGTACAAACCTTTTAAACCATTTATAAAATAAGCCATTTAAACGTTATGCATACATGTAACAGTCTTGCTACTTTCAGATGATGACTCCAGCAGTATGACAAGTGATGATGACATGTCTGTTTCACAAAATCCCAGCATTAGATCTAGCGACAGGTAACAAATGCTATTTGTTATTGATAATATCACAAAGATACAAACTATGTTCATCAAGATCTTTAAAGAGCAACCTTAAGTTTGCTGCGTTTGTGATTTGTTCTGTTGTAAATAACTCGAACTGAAAAATACATAATTTCTATAAATATAGAGAAAAAGCAAAACCATTCAAAGACCCGAAAGATTTAAGCCAATTTGTCTGATATGAGTGGCGAATGATTTACATAAGACGACCATGTGGATACTATGACCTACGTTTGAATTTAAAATGCTGTATCAATCCTATTGGTAATCTGTTTCATAACAACTGAAAATGATCCATAGTGTTTATTTCAGGCCTGTATCGAGATCTAGTGAGCTGCAGGAAGCTGATAGCTCGACGACCAGCGTATTTGAAGGGAAAAAACACTACTTTGTGAACAGTAAGATTATTACACTACATTGAATTCGATCTTAATGTACGTATGCCAGATAACACTATAACCAATATCCCCATTAAATAGATTCAGATCCGTTTCAAATAGCTGATAATAAGCTGAGGTTATAAGCTCAATTGACTTAAATTAATTCCAATATTTACGTATTCGCATTTCATAATATCACCAAATCATTTAAAACTATTGCTTACCGTACTCACTCACACTAATATATTATCTAGATTATCTATATATATATATATGTCCTGTACACCTATACTCTCTAGGGTTGTGTCTTTCTCAGTCTTATTTATGGGAAGAACCTCCTTCAACAACAACCAATGGTACATATCAGCAAACTATTTGGCCTACCATGATCAAATTTGTATACTGCCTCCCATATCATGTTGATGTTGATTTAAAAACAACTTTTTTTTATTATTTCCATGGCAACAATTTGGACTTTGAAGTTTTAAAGGGTAGTGTTCCTTTCCGGAGCAAATCTCAAAACTATTTGACCCATCTTCACAATATTAGGTATACTGCCTCTCCATATCATGTAGATGTGCATTTTGGGGGATTATATTCGAAATGTTATTTGCTTGATAGTCTTGCGTGAAAAAATATTGTAGAGATGGTTGAGAATTGTTAGCTCTATAACGTTCCTTATTGCGACAGTATGATTGTCCCTGCAAATTGTATATCATTTCAGTCCACGTCGAGAAATACCAACGAAATACTGGGAAAAGGAACTACATAAAAACCGACTATTGTTTGTACTGCAAGAATAAGTACACCTCGAAGATTTCAAAACACCTATTTGCAGTACATTCTGACAGACGGCGGATTCAAGATATCTTAAGAATGGATTTAGGTTCAAACGAAAGGAAAACTGCTCTGATGAAACTCCGCAATGAAGGAAACTACGCCCATAATGTTGAGGTAATACTTTATTACCATTTGACATAACCTGTTCTCTTCGGTTAAAGGTACATTGTCATTTTTAGAAAAAGAATAACATGCTAGTTGAGATTAGTACATTGAGTTGCGTGTTACTTCTCATTAAGTTCCTGTGTGCTATAAATATAAATGCATAATGGAAATTAAATAATTGAAAGCACATCTGTACAGAGGCATCTCGAAAGTATATTCATCTACTAGCAGATCTTAGTGTACGCGACAGTGTACATGACAGTAAAATATGTTATCGTTTAGGAATCTTAGCATGGCAAAAACTAAACCGATATGGTTGTATTTTTAATTCGGTTTAACGATTGATTGTAATTACCCTTATTTCACACCTCAAGGTTTAGCTATCGTCGTTTGTAGTTCATTGAAGTGATCAGGGACTAAATTCGTAAAAATATTGTTTTCATTTCCATGTTAAGAGCTTCAATGAGTGACCAATAACATCAAACATTAGTCACGTGTCTTCTTTTTTCAAATGTACTTGTTGAAAAATTGTATTATAAATATCCCCATGTATATTTGGCCATGCAACCGTTCGAAAACTTCCATAATCTGACTTCACTAGTGAGGGAAATGGTCCTTTGTCAGGCAACATAATTCACTTCAAATTAAAATTTAAATATGATGTTTGCACTATGAGACACAAGTGGGCAAACACATTGTCAAGATGCAGGTGTGGATGCCCTGTCAGTGTAGATTTGTATATACTGTAGATCTCTGTATATACCTATAATCTACACCTACAGTATTCAGATAAACCTCCATCGTATTGACTAACCTACACTTCTGTTATACACCTACAGTGTTCGGATTGATCCACATTGTACTGATGTACCTTCAAGCATAAACATATTCTTTTATAGAAAACTTGGGTTAGGTATAAATCAGATATGCTCAACTTTACTTTGTGCATTGCTTAATTTCCTCCTGTTTGAACCTTAAAGCCTCTTCGATTTTAACCTCGGAATAGCCAACACTCAAATCAAGAGGAATGTTTTGCGACATCTAATACATATAATGTTCCTTCTAAATATTAAAACCCATTTTCTGGCTTTTAATTTACAGGTTCTGCGCAAAGGTGTGGGGTCGTTGATCGTCTACAGAAGACCTTGTAGGGAGACCAATGCAGCTGACTACCTTCCCTGCGAACACTGTTTTGGTTTTTTCAACAAAAAGCAACTGTGGCGACATGCGACAACATGTTTTCACGCACAGGGGAAACTGCAGAATGAAAAGAATTTTCTTCGAAATGCAAAATGCATGATTTCACCATTCTTCAGCAGAGAAGATGAGGAGACCGAGATGTTAAATAGCATCATCAACAAAATGAGAGACACCAACAAATATCCTGGTCTTAGAGACATTTGCATTAAAGATGTTCTGATTAGGGAGTTCGGCTCTTGGCTTTTAGATCGACTTGGTTCTGAGGATGAACAGAGGAAAAAAGACTGCGACAATCTCAGGACTAAAATGAGGGCTCTTGCCCGTTTGTTGAAAACGCTTAACGAACAGAAAATATTCACAAATGACCTCAGTTTCTACATCAAGCCAAACGAATTTCAAAATGTAGTAAAGGCGGTCAAATGTTGCTACAGAAATGCTGACTCACCTCAATTGGCACTCACGCTCGGACACTACATTAAACAGGTGGCCCTCCTAAAGGCAAGTCTCGCCCTACAAAGCGGAGACCAGTGCAAGAAAAGAGAGGCCAATGAGTTCCTAGAATTGTACTCTGCACACTGGAATGGAAAAGTGTCCTGTGTTGCAAACAGAACGAAGAGGCTGCGTACTTTGAACGTTAAGCAAAACCTGCCCTCCACTGAGGATCTACAATGCCTCAAAAACTTTGTAAGCAGTGAACTCCTGGACCAGTGCCACAATAACTGGCCCACATATCCTGAATACGTGTCCATGTCACACGTTCTCATTACCCGAATCGTCCTCTTCAACAAACGAAGGATAGCAGAAGTGTCGGAACTCCTGGTTTCCGACTTTGATCGACGGATTCGAGGAAACGAACTGGACGCTAATAAGGAAATCGTTGATTCACTTGGGGCAAGTGAGCAAGCCTTGATGAAAAGGTTAGATTTCATACATTGTCCCTTAACCATATATGTATATTTGGAATCATTTTCCTGTAACGGTGTACACTTTGAAGGTTGGTGTTATGTCACGCCTGTTATATGTAACATGTTATTGTAATTTAATGTTCCTTGCCCAAAAGGGTCATTTTGGTCATTCTAGATAAGTGTATATTTATTATAAAACATGTGTCTTTCTTTATTCAAGGATGGAACTCGTTGAAGTCAGGGGGAAAAGCACAAGGGGACTGAGGAAGGTGTACATATTGCTGTCGCCCGACATGGTGAAGGGACTTGTACACTTGCTAGAGACGCGTTGTTACGCAGGAATCCCCACAAACAACAGATATGTGTTTTCACGAACAACGGACCAACCACAAGATGGTTGTGAGGCAGTAAGGAGGATGACTGAACTGTGTCCTGGTTTGGACAAGCCCGAACTCATTCGATCCACAAAATTAAGAAAGTACCTGGCTACAACAACTCAAGTAAGACAATGATAACACACAGTCATTAATGTAAATGTTGAAATTCCCACTAGGCTGAGTTAATATGATAAGGAATAACTTATCATATTAGACTGTAAATGCATTATATATATATATATATATATATATATATATATATATATTGAATGTAAATCATGGAACAAAATATTGAAACAATTTATTCACCTTGTTTGACAGAGTAATTAAGTAGCACTTGATCTGTCCGTATGTCATTGTTAGGCTCTTATAGTCATTGTCAGAAACTCCAGATACAATAAATCGAATAAATAGTTTTTCAGAGAGCTTTTATAATCCTCGATAGAATACATATATATTACCAACTTTTCAAAAAGACTGAGTTGTGACGTAAGTTGTGAATAAGATAAATTAGATAATCACTTAATCAGGATATGACCAAAACATCTATCTCATCTCTGTGCTAAAGGTTACATGTTATGGTTAGAATTATCACTATATGATTACATTGCTCAACTTATCAACAGTCTTGGTTGCGAATGCCATGCCAAATAACACGCTGTGTCCACAAAAACTTGATCAATGACTAAATTAACTCAAAGTTAAGCCTGAATTTAAGATATTCTATTTAATTGTCAAGAAAATAACATAATGAACTTGACACTCCATGCTTAAGCATGTCATTATTCTTTTCAGGTGATGGATATGACATCCGATGAGCTTAAACTTCTTGCCGATCACATGGGGCATTCGGTGAGCATGCACACTGAAATATACAGACTACAGACATCTGTCCTGGAAAGAACAAAGGTGGCCAGGGCATTGGTTGCCTTGGAGAATGGGAACCTTAATCTAAATGGAAGGAAGTTGTCATCACTTGACTTAGATGGTATGGATAAAGCCTTTAACAATTCTTCAGATTATAACTCTGACCATCATAAATAATCCACAAAACTTAATTAAACGTATATGGAAATCAAAAAAAGAAAACTTCTTACACACCATATGACATTGCAATTTAACAATTCATAATAACTGTTCAATGTAGCCTACCAAAGAAATGTTGATACATTTCTCTCATATTGACTGCCATGAAACAAACTAGGTATTGTCGTTTATCAGACTATGCATGTTACCTATTGTTATCGATACAAGCTTGATATTCATGTCAGTAACAGGATATTTTTTGTTTGCAAAACGTTTCAAAATCCCCTGATGTGAGTCATATTCTGAATCGGGTTTTTTTGCTTTCATATAATACATAACTTGTATTTCCTTAAACCTTGTCAGAACTGCCTGAGCCATACTGTGGAGAAAATGACAGCGACGATGACGATTCACTCACCGCCACCATCACTACCACGACCACTACCGATCCCACTACCGCAACCACTGACACCCAGGATGCCGCGATGCACGTGGATGCACATGCAACTCATAGGTCTGAAAATGTACAGAAAGGTACAAAGAATGCGTAAATAATGTATATTAAAGATCAAAGAACACTTTAATGTAATTTTTCTGTTGATATTCTGTGCATTGTCACAATGTCTAAAACTTGTTAGGGTAGATAGAAAAAAAGATGAATGTTCAGTTGATGATGGAGTTGCATTACATTTAATGATATCTGCGCATAGCTCAACACATTGTGGAATGTCGAATTAAGAAAAAGGAACTCCTTGCATACATTTTGTTTTATCACAATAAACTGTTTGTCATGTGTCATCTCGTAATATTTATCATGTGTTATCATTGCTCTTAATATGACAACTTTATACCATGTGATACATATATGAAACGATATGTCAATGTGTACATTTAATTTCAGGCGTGAAACGGAGGTGGTCGGAGCAGGAGGAGAGGGACATTGGCGTGGCCTTTAACCTTCACATCAAACAAAAGAGGAACCCTGCTTCGGGAGAAATTAGAGCCGCACAACGAAGATTCAACAGTTTACAAAGCCGCTCTGAAGCAACTATAAGGACTAAAGTCAACAACATTCTCTTAGGAAAGACAAAATTCAGATATTGACTTATTCCATCGTATCTGAATCTCATAAAATGAGAAATAATGTCAAAATCAAAAGTAATCGTTCTTCTTTAAACAGTTACTGATAACTAACCTGAACTATAGACTGGATTTCTACTGTTGGGGTTATCAGTCCGATCTTATTATGACCCAACCTACAAGGCAAAGGGAGTCTGTGCGTATTAGCTCCTTTTATCACTGTATATATCGGACAATCGTCAGATACTCTTGATATTGCTAATACACAATCACTGGAGGGCTACTTTGTGCCTATTGAAGAAATGTGTTAACGTTTTCTTTAATGATAGACTGTGAACATAAGAGTGTTTCTGCAATTTATTTCATTAGTAGACGCTTTATGCATAGAATTTAAGCATAGATAGTTTAGTTTGGTTATGTATTTTTAATTTGCATACTTTATTTCTGTCAACATAGTATATTTCAATATATACCTGATGGTTCTTAACTGTAATCTACAAATTCAAACATAATTTGCAGTTAAATGTGAGTGTCTCGTCTCATTTTTTGTCACTTTATTATTCTATTCTATATCTATTTTTTATATTCTTGTAGTATGAGGTTATAAAATTTCTACCATTACTTGCTCAAATGACTCACTGTCTTGAATATCTTACCATCAAACGATTTGGATATGTAAGCTAATCTTACAGTTGTCTTGTATTAAAAGCACGTTTTTTTCTGTAATAGAACGGATAGTGATATCATAGTGGTTGATTCCTTGTCATTTTGAAGAACTCTTGGTAGTTATTATCATAATGAAAACACGGTTTCAATTATTGCACTCTTTACATTTGAATTGTCATAATAATGTTTGTTCGAGGTTTTTTTCACTCAGCTTTTCGTGTATTCTAGAGATGAAGATTAGAGTTGATTTCCATCTTCATTTCCTATGGCAATACTAAAGCAATCTCATTTATTTCGTACTGAATATGAACAGTTCTTTTTGTAAAGTGATTGTGAAAAAAATTCATTTTCACACCAGCTATATAGTGATTTATGTTGTGATATACAGCTTGAATTCAGGCTACATCTGGTCGATTTGTATGTTTGCCAGAGAGAGATTATTATACCTCCGACCAACGGTTGGGTGTATATAGTAATACCAACGATTCTGTCCGTCCGTCCATCCGAAAAATGTTTTTGTCCGATTTCAGAAAAACAATTCATCTCATCCTTTTTTAAATTTGGCACGTCTTCTTCACCACTAGGGGTCCAGTGCAGAACGTAAATCAAATCCGCGGTTTTTTTTTATTTTTGGCGAAATTATATATTTTTTTAATTAGTCATATTCGAAGCTACAATGTTACAGAAAAACTATTTATCTCATCTTTTTCAAATTTGGCACATGTCTTCTTCACTGCTAGGAGAGGTGCGGTGCGAAATCAAACACGATTTGGTGATTTTTGTAATTTTTGAGGAAATTTTTGTATTTTGGATTTACTCGGGGTAAAATTGCTCATGTTACTTTCATTAAAAGCTATTACTATCTTGTCATTTGTTGACTTTATCATTTTCTTTTACACGTAACTTTCATCAAAAGCTACTTCTGTGTTCTTTTTGTTTTTACTTCTTTTTTTTTGGAAAAAGTTAAATTTTCCTTCCTTTCAGTCATAAACTGCTGTATATCCCTCACTGTGCTTACAGAAATAAGATTCCATGTACCTCTTGTTCAAGTCACTCGAATGAATCATTATGATGAATTACTTTCCAAAATATAGTTGAAATCGGTGGTAATGGCAGTAGTGTATTATGTTATCCCTACCTTTTCAAGTTATTCCTACTCCTACTTTTCCAAAACCACCTATTTTACATAAAGAGACTTGTCCTTCCCTTTTCACAAATTACATTTCATAGCTTATCAATCCTTAGGTGTTCAGACACGTTTTTCCATAAGTAAAATAAAAATGTCAAACTTTGACAGTCGGGGATATTAGTGAGCCACACTCTCTTTTTTGTTTGTTTCTTTAAGTTCTTGTCAAGGCCGTGTGGCTGATCTGGTGCGTCTGCGTTTTTGAGTTCGAATGAGAGCTGAACAATGAACCTCCTCTATGGGTGTATATGGTAGGAAATGACTTTTTGGTAATTGTATTTCATGAATGACATAATTCGTGGATTATACTTTGAAGTACCTGTAACGCCTTCATCTCCCTTGCCATGCAATATCACCAAAACGGAGAAATAAATATTTTGATTTTTTTAATATCCTTGTGTTGTGTGATTTCTTCTTTGTATTATTTTTAGAATATTGGCTGCTCTTTATGTAATTTTAACAAATCCACTGCTCCGAATGCATTCTCAATCTTAATCCATGTATGACTTCACGAAACATGCATATGTGATCATTTTACATTTGAAACAATAAATGTCAATTATGAGACATCAAAATCAGTTATTTTGTTAATTTCGGTGCTCATTTATCGGTTATGGTACAAGTAGCTGCGACCCTCATGAAATGGATTCTTCCACGCACGTGCAGCGCAAAATTTCCAGGCGAAGCGATGTGATTGACAGCTAAAACTCTGCCTTTTCAATGCCTTCTGTGCATTACAAGTCTTGAATAGAACGCGGGATTCTTACTGACAAACAATCCTAAGGTTTCTAATAGCGTCTTGTGGCCTAGTGGTTAGAAGCGCTGACTACCATGCGAAGGGTTGCATGTTCGATTCCAGGTTCATGCATTACAAAAATTAATGTGTCTATAATTGTCTAGATATTTTAAGATCCTATCCTATACACCAAGACAAAATACATCAGTCTAAGAAAATGTACCATTACTGAAAATAAACCTAACACCCCTCCTGACTGGGACAGGTTCCTAAATAATAATCAACGGATAACACAATGGAGTGACGTCATGACCATGGATTAATAACAAATAAGGACACTGTGTCCCATTAACGACTTATGTTCAATTAAGAATTGAATGTAAGTTTGTGTGTTTGCATTGTCAAAGCTCGCAAGCTCGCTCGGTTTCACACAAGTTTGAACGTAGCTTTCACATCGTTCAATTTCCAATGCAAACACACAAACTTACATTACAATCCTTAATCTCCTCGAATGAATTGAGATTGTTTAATTATATTCTTATCAATAGTTATAAGCTATTTGAAAAGATATAACAATTACTTTCAATGTTTTGAAGTAGTCTTATAAAAACGACAATAAAGATCTTTTACAAAAATAATTTTTGTAATTAAAATAAATTTTATGGGTTTTTTTCCCACTTAACACAGTTTTTAAAATCAAGTTCTCGTGTTGAAGTTTGTAAGGACATATAAAATTATAAAATTTGGAAGTGAAATTCACAGGCGACGGCTTTGAGATTGTCGGCTGCGGCCTCTAGGCCTAACCATGATTGAGAGTGATTGTTTCAGTTTTAACCGTTATTTGCATCTGTGTTGAACATCCAAACTTTGAAAATTGAACTGAAAGTGTTATATGGGGTGTACATAAACGTTGTTTTACTCAGTGCGACTATGTATGATCGTCTCTGGTTAATGTAGTGTTTTTATATAAAATGTAATCATTCTTTTAACAGTTTTCTTATAGATATTCCAAAAAGTTTATATGATTTCTAGATATTGTTTCAAAAGAAAAAATAGAGCCACTGGCTCTGAAGCTCATCAGGAATCATGTTATTAGTTATCCCTAATGAAAAGGTTAAGATATCACATAATAAGTCATTGCTCAGTCATCAAATTTATTATCAAAATTGGTTACACATTAATCCATATTCATTATAAATAATGTAGACCTTTGCAGTTTATTGTTTTACTTCCTATTTTTATCTTGGAATTATCAACATTTATTACATAATGAAAAAGAGAACCTATTTGTTTCTAAAAATCCTGTTTCTCATAGGCTCATAGTTTCATAGGATCCTTTTCAATATTTAATTAATAAATTCTATTGAGCATCTGAGTGTAAGACTAAATCAGTAACACAGCAGAGAAGTAATCTGAAACCTCCGTGTATTAGCAAGCCGCTGTTTGCATCTCTGCCAGGGAGTGGTCACTCCCCAGGTCAACACCTGCAACATGCAGACCCTGGACTCACAGGCAGTAAATTATATATTTCAAATTTTGTTTTCCCCATCTTTATTTATTTTACTTTATTGGAAAAGAAGATGTGGTATCACAAACTCATGTAGCTAGTTTTAATAGTCTTATCTTACTTCATCACCAGTCATATTTAGTTCACATATCTAATGTAAAATAAAACATTTGTTAACCCTTTTTAAATTTTTTCCTATGCATCCTGTCCCAATATTCAGTTCTTATTTCACATTGATTGCATCAAACATGTCCATAATGTAGTATTACTCTTAAGCTGACATATGAAGTGCACATAAAATCTCATTATCTTCACAGTTCATAAAAACAGCTGTTTTAAGTGATTAGCCCTGTGATCCATATTTGAGGTCATAAGATCACCAAATCTACAATTTAGAATCCCCATTGGCCAAAGAGTCTTTACATAACATTTCAGCTTTCTAGAGCTTTTGGGACTGGAGAAAAAGATGAAAAATGATTTTTTAGGTTGTGACCCCTGTGGCCCTTATTTTGGGACACAGGGTTACTAAATCTACAATTTAGAATTCCAATCAGTCAAGGAGTCTGTACATAAAATTTTAGCTCTCTGGAGTCATTGGTTCTGGAGAAGAAAACGAAAATAGCTTTTAAGGTTATGACCCCTGGGGCCCTTATATGGGGTCACAGGGTCACCAAATCTACAATTTAGAATCCCCATTGGCCAAGGAGTCTGTACATAAAATTTCAGCTCTCTAGAGTCATTGGTTCTGGAGAAGAAGTCGAAAAAGTGAAAAGTTTACGGACGGACGGACGGACGGATGGACGGACGACATCCCATCGGATCCCATCGGGCCTTTCAGGCCTGATGAGCTAAAAATAGACAATAAGCAATGGTATTCGAACAAAAGACATGATAACAATGCAAGCCAATCAATTTCAGGTGGGCTATACTAACTTTACTTCTATGTGCAGCCTACAATTAAAACTACTTCTTAATCTTTATCTTCCTCTCAATGTCAATTCAATTCACATCTACATCTACATATATAGAGATTATTACCCGAGGAAGTGTGTCATATGACTTTTACGAAACGAGTGTGAATTTTTGTATTGTCCGAGCGAGAGCGAGGGCGATACACAAATTTGCACGAGTTTCGTAAAAGTCATATGGCACACTTTCGAGTGTAATAATTTCTTTATTATCCATTCTGTTGCGTTTCATTCGCGTAAAAATAGGCAGGAAGCGGCCCACACAATGTGCAGTTAATTAATTAAGTGGACTGTGCCATAGCCGGGTGTGGTCCCTGAAGCAATGACTCTTGTGACGTCACTGGAGTAACCTCATTATCTGCGATAGTCATAATTCAAATTACTTTTGCAACATTTTGATTATTAATTTCACGAATAAATACATTAATTCATATAGCGGTAGTGATAATCATCATTAATTGATTAATGAGGCTCAACGGACGCCAGCTGTCTCGCGGGTCACAGACGATCCGCGTCTGTGGTTAATCAGTCACGCTTCAAGGATATGCTTCAAAGCGTTCGCCTTGCTAATTGTGGAATTGCTAAATTGTGTAAATTAAAAGTATCAATTGCAAGTGTATATTGTCTCGATTTTATGCTAGATTGATTCCGATATATAATGGGGGTATTTGCGTTTTTAGGCGACTTTCTGAAAATTGATATATCGTTGAAGCATAGGATAGAACTAGGTTATGTGTCCTGGGCGGTTATATCTTTGCCAAACCGTTTCTAATAACTTGCCCTAGTGGTGTTATAAAGGTGAGCACCACACCCAGTCGGTAAAAATGCCAAAATTGTCGAAACCAATGTAAAAGTAAATGTGTTTCCTTTCAATAAAATGTTTCAAATGTTTGTGTTTTGTTTTCATACGTATTTCGACTTGGGTTTGAGGTAGGTTATTTGGTTATGAGTACAATTTATGTGGTTATTTCGAGGTTCATTTAAGATCAAATTCAGGAAACTAACAGACATTTGGATTCTTAGAATATTGACTCGAGGCGAAGCCGAGGGGCAATATTCGAAGATTCCTAATGTATATATTTTGAGGGAAGATTCCGAGTCCTAGGCAGAACCGAGGACGTATTGTATATGCGAGAGAAATGTGTAGGGCAATCATAAACAAGCGTATGCATTGCCAAAATAACCTACCTCAACCCTTGCAAATACCAAGTTAGACTTGGGTTATGTATAGGTTAATCACCCTCACTAGGTGGTTGTTGAAATCAACTATGCGAGGGCGTCAGCCCGAGCAGAGTTGATTTCAATAACTACCGTAGTGACGGTGATTAAAAAAACCACTTGGGCAAGTTATGTCCTGGGCGGTTATATCTTTGCCAAACCGTTTCTAATAATTTGCCCTAGTGGTGTAAGGAGAAACACCTCTCGAAGAGCAATTTCCGATGTGTTGTTATTTCGTTTATGTCATCATGTAAGGCCTCAACGTAGACAAATATCATTATATAGTATATGTTAATCAAAATATTTAGAACACGTGATATAAAAATAGAAAACATCCACAAAAGCATGTGAAGGAACAAAGAAAATCCGAAATGAAAGATTATTAAGGATTTTATTTCTCTCAGTCATTTGGTGTCACTTTGATGTCATGTGTTAATAATATCAAATGAAGTATATGATTACTAACGTGTATAGAGTAATCATACATACGTTAAAAAGTCTCTCATTTTGTAACAGGATTTACAGATAACCCTGAAACGGGTCTGAAAAGCTCGAAATGTATATCAACCTGGTACAAGGGGCATATATATATATATATATATACGTAATTTCCGGGGTCCTTGAAATTCCCCATGAGATGGTCTCAGGACAAGACCCCGCTGGCGACGACTTGTCTGTATATATATATATATATATATATATATATATATATATATATATATATATATATATATATATTTACAGAAAGAAAGTAATATTGTAGTGTCAAAACTGATTATGTAGTAATCAATATCGTATTGCATAAACGTCCAATATAGTAAGAGATTACATTGTCAAAAGGTTTCGAATTGGATTCAAATATTTGATTGGAAGGGACATTCAGTGTGTTGATGGAAGTCCTACATTTTGCCAGAGGTTATAAAATACATGGCATTGTTTCATCAAGCAGTTGCCAAAACTTTAATGACGACATAAAAGTTACGCGCGTAAATTAGTAAGACGTAATTTTGGAAACTTATCTATAAAAACATATTTAAAAACTGTTACTCCCTATTTCACGTCAATCCATAAATTTCTTCACGATGCATGCAATATGCACCAACTGACAGCTGGAAAAAAACCAGTTACATCAACTTAATGATGTGATCAATATTGCCAATTGTTTAAATATTTGCTTCAGTTAGGGAATCGTTCAGCTCTGGCGTCCTATCGTAGTAAATTGACCTTATCAGTAATGCAAACTTTACGGCTAGTCCAACTCTAAATCATCAATATAAACGCTAAGCCTTAGCTAAACACTGATCTAAACTGGTTTGGTTTATCGTTTGATTTTGTATACATTATTAACCCGTGTCATGAGGGATTTAGCAGATTGACTTTTAACCACAGCCTGTTTGAAGAGGAATGACTCTTTTATAGTCTATGATGAAAGCATTGATTAGTTGTCAACGTCTTAGTCCTATTGACCATGGACTAAACAAACCGTTATAATAGTTTATTGGGCTTGCAGTATACCGTATAGTATGTGGTGTATCATGTGTATCAATTAAGTCAGATTTGGAATTGTAACCCAGTGGTGAATTATTCAAATATTTTACAAACTAAATTGTAAATTGTTTTTGCTGTGGATAACTTGGAAATCTCAGTATGTGTTTCCTATTCGAAGATTTATGAACCTGAATCACTTATACATTATCCTTAATATTAAACGGTTTCTCACTTGGAATTATATTTGTTGGATACGTATTGATACCATGTTTTACATATTGTTATAATAAAGGAAAAGAAAAAATATAATAAAACATATGTAATGTGTTCATCTACAAACCCTCTGAATATTTTCCCTGAAGAAGACTTGAAAACCGGCATCGTTGCTATAACAACTGTACAATATATCACAAATATTTATAACATCTCTAGGAGATTGTTGAAAAGTTGAGTTCATATTAATATTGACACAATGATTGATAATGAGGGAAAAGTAATAACCAGTATAGAAGAGTACATATGTACCTCCGTGACAATAAACATAATTAATGTTGATTGATATACATTGGGATAAAAATAAGAGGACGGCATTGAAACTCTCATAATGACTGCATATGTATAAATGGTAGGAGGTATGTGCCCTCCTTGTAGCATATCTAACAGTATGTGTCTGTTTGGATTGCTGGTTCGGTTTTATGAGCGCAAAGATGAACAGGCCATGTCCATTACCACGAAAAGACCAATTGATCGATTTAAGTAATAACATAGAGGTGAAGGGACGTGAACTTTAAAGTCCTCGCAACCTCATAACATACCCTGTGTCATTTAAACTAACTTTAATGACGGGCTGACAGTCCTAATGAGAAGTGACAGCTAGAATGTTAGGCGTTAAGCTGTTCGTTTACCTCAGCAATGCATTATACATGAAGCTTTGACAAAATTGAAAATCGAATTTAACAAAGTTTAAAGTGTTAAGCTTTTGTTTTGAAGTTTAAAAGGGTTTTTTGGAACGCCGTTTTCATATTCAAACTCGTATTGCGAATGTTTGATGTTAATTCTCATTACATGTACGTCAATGTCTGATGTTATATTTATATTATAAATGTTAAATGTTCTTTAAAAACAATTGTTTTACTTAGCAACTTATAAATGACAATATGAATTAACACTAACAATATTGCATGATATATTCACTAATAAATTGCAAAACAACGACTGTAGTTCACAGTACATATAAACACGTTGGCATTACAAGCTCTATGGTGTCCGTGGTAGCTATTGCCCATAATTACGTACAATTAGATATCAAATTATCCCATTTGAACCCGGTTTCTAATAAAAGAAAGGGAAAATGTCACATTAGATATACATTTCGGATAAAATGCCAAAGTGCGGATGTAGATAAAATGTTGGAAAGCATTTTATTTGGGGGAAGGTATTAAATTCTCCCTCTTTCATCTGCTGCAATTTGTCTGTCAAAATGTTTGACTAGAAGAGATAATGAATCGTAGCGATTCAATCTGACATTTGTAAGACTTAAAATAGAACTATTTACGACGTACGTTGATTCACTGCGAAGCACGATGCTCTCGTCTCCGTGGACACAATGACATTGTTCCGTTATGTGCTGATGTGTACCTCCCACTACCGTACTACTGACACCGTGTTGGAGCGTTAAGCAGATGACTACCGTGTGGTTGTAAAATGTTGCTAAATTATTATGTATTTATTTCATGGAAATATTGCGAGTATGTGAGAACGACAACAATGTATATGTAGATATATACAGTGATATATAATATAGATATATACACATGGTTTTATTTGTACTAACAAATATAATGGAATTTGATATAAAGTGAAATATTTTCTTAATGAAATATTAATCAGGAACGCTTGATCAGAACAATTAGCCAACGCTAATTTTGCATAAATTGTGAATTAAACTAGGGAAATCGCTAAAATCTACGGTGCACTATGAGACTGAATCATGATGTTTAAAAGGAATCCTACGAAGGATAGAAATAGATAATCAATACATGATTTAAGTCCATAACTAGTAATGATGAATGAACATTTCACTGTGTCATTACTTGTGAACGGTCGGTGCTTTATATATCATATGATAACACGCATACCAGTAATTAATTATTGTCGATTTGTTTCATTTAATGTTGTTTTGAATCCTTTTAGCAAATTTGTGTTTATGATTTTTTTTCTTATCTATGGAGTTAAAGATTCTTGTTGAACCTTTAGGACTAGTTAAACTAAGGAAAAGGCATACCTCATGTACATGTATCTGTAGGGTGGAAACATTGAAGCAAAATAACTTAATTATTTCACCTCATTACAAGTTTTTCATACATTTTGCAAAAGATACAGATATTGATAATTGACTTGTCTGCTCGTTTTGTCGAGTGATAAACGAGAGAAATAAAACTGTTTTTGAAGAAGAAAGCACTTGTCCATCATTTGCACGATGATAGCAATATATTTATACACGTCAATCAAATGTTGATGCCTGCGTGAATCAACAGGAGAGCTCCGATATTGACAGAAGTGTACACCTGCGTAAGTTTAAATTCTATGTCAACATAATAAATAATGAGTAATGAAAATAATGATGTACATAAACGCAAGGCACGATCGGAGAACACCAGAACGATAACCTTTTAAAGCATACACTAAGTTGTAAACAAATATAATGATACTTATAGATGTTGAATACGTTAGTTTTAATATATCAATTTGGAACAAGTCAATTTCTTCTTTCGTTGTATCACAGTTAACACAACTTTGAACGGCCTAGAGTAATTTTGGAAAATAGCTTGCTTCAGTAGCTGGTGCTATCTGCTTAAATAGGATAAACCAGCGATTTTTCAAAATAATTTAAAACAAGAATATCAAACTCCATATCAGATATTGAAATGAGGATCAGAGTTTGTCACATGACACTTAACATACTTTAAATGGATTACTGAAATCATATTTATTGGGAGAAACAATCTTGGTTAAAACATGACTCAATTTAAGTAAGAATATCAAAGCGCATGTGGACAATTTGAGCACTCAAATTGATCAAGGGCCTGGCAACTTGTTATAATATTAATGTAACAATCTGCTCTTGTGGGGCAAGATAAACAGTGTTGAGAGAGTCACATTCTTCTAATGGGAACCTTGATGTCACAGCAGAGAGACAACGAGGCAGGAAAGACAAGTGTTAGAAACTTTGAAGTCCTTGACGACCAAGTTTCAAACGACAAAAAGTTACACATCTGAAATAATCTGACAACAGTCATTGAGGAATCAGCCATCAAACAAATGAAACACGACGTCTGTAGCTATTGAATGATCACATTGCATGGGGTCACTGGGTGGCGATTATAGCCTTTTAGAACTTCAATATACTTGAGTGGGAGACTTTAATGACAGGCTGAAAATGATAGCAGATGTGTAAAACTGAAGAGGGACTTCAAGTCAATTTACAATAATTAGTCCTTTTAATATATGACAGTGATACTTGAACATCCATTATTTGCATTACAATTATTGATCAGGAAAATATGTCCACGGGGATCAAGCATAGCTTCAACAATAGACACAATGACGTAATAAGAATTGCAATTTTAAAGTATAAACTGACTTCCTGAAGGATCAACAGAGATAAATATACATGATTTCAACATACAATTTTAATTAAGCACATGACATGAGCTATTAAATGTCCAAACTATGTTTGCTGTGTTTTTTTTGTCATCCATCTACAAGTTTCGTTGTCAAACTGATTTGCGGGAGAATATATATCTCGGAGATAACATGAACAAATTGTTCAGTTTCTCGTCGTCTAACAGTCGAGATGAGTATTTTCACGTAGTTTGGTAGCCTGGCGGGGACGGACTTAAGGATTTACTACACGATTACCATTCTCTCTCGATAATCTCTTTATGATCCACCGTAGTTGTTTAATCAGTTGGATATCATTTATTCTGCTGGAATGTCGTTCTCGAACACACCCTACCACATTTCCAGGAATATGTGTGCTGCCAAGAAACAACTTGCGTCAAGTCGGAAATCAACTTATAATATAAACACGTTGTTGAGTACATGTATAAACATAGGCCTATTAATCCAGGACTCAAACACATGCTACACATTTCCAATATTTATAACGATTTGTTCAAATTGCGATTCTGTTATAGTCCATTGTAAATGCATATACCTTTTGAAATATAACAATTTAATTATTATTAAAACATAACTCTCTACTGCACTCTAATGAAATCGTGAACATATCATCACTCATTACATTTCTACACATACAAGGTATCGACATCAACTATATGGAAAGGGTCTTGGAAATACTATAGTTCTCAAATGCCCATCTTTACATGTACACCACAAACTAACATTACAAAAGAAAAGTGCAAATCAACGATGGATATTTAAAAGAAAATGCAAAAAGGCAAAATTGTCGATGATATTCCAAAAGGCATGATGTTCCAACTCAATGTTGGCACTTTCAACAGGTGAATAAGAAAGAATATCAAAGACAACATGTTTCCTCTTGTGAAGAATATAAGATTAAATGCATGAATATGTAACATTAACATGTGATGAGTGTTGCACAATAATCCAATGATAATCAAGGTTTACTCATTATCTTGTCTTGTCCTTTTAATGAAAACTAAAAGTATATAAGGAAGAAGAATACACAGAAATACATGCAATTATATGTGTCAGCTTCATGGTGCATCCATTTGATCCATCGTGTACAGCAACAATACATAAGTTACATTATCACTAACATCATCTAAGCGTGACATATGCACAGTCGAGCGGGGTAAAATTAAAATAAATTTAATCATCGATTTCTGTAACGTGGTGTTTTGTTAAAATTTTCTTGCGTTTTAATTTTTGTTAAATTAAACTGTTGCAATTTTATATAAGAAATGTCTTTTAATCATATTCCTGAAAGGAGAAAAAAGGGACACAACGAAAACTCTAATCACATATTGTCATGAAACATACTTTACTGAACCATATATAATGTTACATCCCCTTTCTTAATTCTGAAAGAAATGGTTCTCGAAATTAGTTTGCCATTTATAATCTAAAACGTAAGTTAGTGCTTAGAAAACGGAAAACATAAAATAAATGTTAGACTCCTTATACGATGATAAACACACGACATTTACTGAGATGTAAAATATTTATTGGTATATTGATATTTTTGGTATAAGCAGAGAGCATGACTATTTTTAATATCTGGTATAAGACGAGAATAAATTAAATGAATAAAATGAATATAGATAAATAGAGTCCATATTCAGTGGAACATAAACATCATAGACTCTTACATCGAAAGTAGTTCTCCTCAGCTGTGTTACAGAGTGGCTGAAGCTTTGCTTGTGTCCTTTTAAAATATCAGATATTCAATATTTGACGTAACTGTACTCTACTGTACTAATGTATGGATTAAATTACTTCTCGAATCTTATGAAAGAAAGGCAAAGTTTCTTTTAAATATGTTTGATTGTATTGGTAATCACGAAGGAGTGATCACATCACTTATATTACGTCTGGACATAGGATACCTGCCGTGAGAGGATGTTTAGGGTTGGACGCAGTTTTCAGGAGTTTTTCATTATATGGCAGGCATAACGTAAGACCTATAACATTCGTCATGCACTGAGATGAAACCTGCAAGGATGTTTAACACGTGGTGCTTCAGTTGCATATAGTGACGAGGCGCAAACATATCTGTGATATCAACGAAGCAGAAAGTTTGTTACCCTTGTACCAATACCTTAAGGATCAACAATGGTGCTTATTACATTTCCAAGATCACGAACATCATCTCGAGTATGTCGACTAGTTCTATATGGTCTCTCAGGGAAGGTAGTACATGGCAGGTGTAACTTATAAACAGGGCTCCTGATTGTCAGTGATTTATTCCCATTTTCTCCTGAATTTGTTGCTTTATGTCAATTGAAATCTTTTAGTAAATACCTGATTTGGGATAATTTTTGGAGAGGCTGCAATATAATCATATAATAGTATTGATCATAACAATCATTAAACCGTCAGACCAACTCTAAAAAACTTTAACCACTGATTAAAGAGTAGTGCTAAACTAAGTACCTGTGTTATATTCCTTTATTTGGGATCACATGATTTGCAACTGTTACAGTACAAAATCGTGTACTTCGGGACGAGTCCCTTGAGGGATTCAAACCCACACCCTTAGAGCAAGGCACAAACCGCCAGCACTAACTGATGAACAGCTTACTAATTCGGCCACCGCTACATCACCGTTGTTCACTATCTAAATGACATGTAATGCAATGCAACGAGACATATCTAGTAACTGCTTCTATTGCTATTGATTTTGATTGGCTTTTTATTCTTTACCTGTGTTTTTCCCTAGGCAAATATGTAAGTATTTTCCGTGTCGTTTTTTCATGTAAATTTCTCCGGGAACCCATTGATCGAACCCCAGCTAACGAGATGCCCAAATATGTAGGTTATACCTAATTACGAATGAATTATTTATAAAAGTCAGTGGTTATTTCTGAACGATTCCATGTTGCTCACCAGAACTGGCTTCATGGGGGCATTAGACCTGAAGCTCTTTACAATTCCAAATAACAGTAACGATGTTCATTTTATCTCGACGCACCAGACCTTCAATAAAGAAAAACATATCTGCACCAAATAGCAGTACTCATCTTATCGGTTATCATCGCGTGAAGTTACACAATGCTTGCGTTCCCTTAATATACAAACATTTTGCTTTTAGCTTAGAAAAACAAAAAAATATCATAAACATTGTAATGTAAACACAGAATCTTATGTTCAACAACAAACGACCATTAACAACCTCATTAGAAACAAAAGTAAACATACACATGTAATAGGATACGTTTGTTAGCACATCGTGAAGTTACCGTCGACAGGGTTGGAGGATTAGGTGCAATAAGTACTTTACAATGAGAGGCCTTCCAACGTCTTTTAGATACCTTTGAAGCACAGTAAACAGGTACATAAATCGGACTGACAAGTAAAGAAGCATGGCATTACTGATCTTTTATGTTTTGAGAAGCTTTTTACAGTTTTAGTACAGGAATAATGACAATCATTTTTCGATGGTTAACTTTATATATGATAGAGCGACGTTGTGATCATTTAACGCTGCTGGAGTTTTGGTTTTATCTATCTAATAATTTTCAACATTGAACATATTTATTATCACTTATCTTGATAAGTTTAAAACAGTTTTTTCGCATTAGTTTTCTTACTTTAAACATCGCAACGAAAAAGTACTACATGTATATTATTCCTAGGAATCAGAGCGGTAATATTGAAAATTATACCATTTTCTACTTGCATATTAAACCTACAGTACTCTTAAAAACAATGTATACCTCATACTAAAACCTGAAATCCATAGGTTAACAACATATATCCACATCGAGATGATGAAACGTGTTGCTATATTAGTGCTTTAGCACAACTCAGTGGACCTATGATTATATTAAAATAGTCTACATGTATCCTATTGAAATAAACATTACAAATCCTTTATAAAGACATTGAATATTCTTAAAGACTTGTCATTTATTTCGCCCTGTCCTTTATTAAATATGTTACTTTAATAATGCACTGAATATAAACTGATTATTAAGATCCAGAGAGTGACATTTTCAGATATTGTAGAGTTTATAGTCATTTTATTCAAAGGAATTTAGAGGTTGGTTAGATGTAAGAGACAAATCTATGTAAATTTCTCTGTTTTTCATACGAGGGTTCTGAGCTCGTTCTTGCCTCTTCTTTAATTAGGGGGGTAAATGGGCTAAAGTAGCCCAGAACATCGTGTGAAACAAATAAGAAGTTGGCATTCATAAGATTTGTCTCTATTCGATATCAGAAACATAACCAAGCTATGATTGTAATAAAAACAAGAAGAGTAAATAATACAAGATATATATCCTGACAATAATCCATTACACTTGTAGAATTAACGATCTTTATTTAATTAGCAATACATTTTGCTTTAAAAAGAAAATCGTGTTACTTTTACATGTCACTTGTTATTAACTCTCCGATATTTCATTCATTATTATTTGCACGCTTTGTACACACAGTGGTATTGATAAATACGTGGTGGAATTATGATAATGGTTCATTATGAAACCAATGCACATTACATTACGGAGGTGGACGTTCTAATGAAAGTCAATCCGAATACGATCAGATCACTGTTAATGCGCGCAGTTTCTCTCAGACAGCAGAAAAAGAACAGAATACGAAATCTTGATGCAAAATGCACCAGCTCATGGGAACACGATATCATAATTAAGGTTTTCCTGGGTCTTATTACAATGGGTATTGTTGAAAATATCAGTTGACAGATAATTAGGAGTCAACAGTCAAACTATGATAAATGGTTAGAGTTGAGTGTCTGTCGTGTGGTATAACCTCCAGCCACTGCCTAATTGGATTCGCGACCCCTCGTTCATAGAGAGAGGATGTGGAGGATTGCAGTGCACCGAATGTGGTTGTATATATCAAAAGACAGGTTTAATTTTCCGAGTCAATACGAGCCTGACATGTTTTATATATATATATATATATATATATATATATATATATATATATATATATATATATATATATATATATATATAAATATAAACATTAAACGAGTGAATGGTTTGGTATCTAACGAGCGACAGCAAGTTAGAGACCAATGCCATGCACGACGTTCATATGTATGTGTGTTATTAAGCGGTTACGCACAATATTTATAAAAAGAGTGAAACTGGCTCATGAGATGTATCCCGATTCACGCCTTAATGCACTACATGCAATCATCGCAACATTTGCTCAATATTTTCGGTGCATGAATACGTCGACCGAATGAAATTTTACCGAATACATTCTCCAGTTTGAAATTGGTCTCTATCACGATAACACCATAGTCAGTGTCATATATCTGATGAATCTAAGCTTTCAACCAAAGTTTGCAAAATAAAAATAATAGTGTCATTTGTACATCGTTTATTCACACAATCAGCACACAAAAACGACATTCGGGCGTATTACAGATAAGCAAAAGATTGGGCAATATACAATTAATGCGGTGATCCTTTCTAAGGACACTGACATAAATTCAATCAACGTCCAAAGGAAATATATCAAGGTTTTGTACGGGAACAAAGTTTTGGGACTCGGCTTTCTGTGATGTCAAATTGGACGTGTTTATTCAGTTCACTACGAAACTTACCTGAATGAGTTGATTGATCACTAGGTGATTTTGAGCAGAAGCCTCCACCACTAACTCACAAGAACGACTATTATTGTCTTGACTGGCAAATACGTTGTCACCTACACTGACTTCAATGAACCATTGAAATGACGTACTGACAATTGAAGCAGAGTAAAGTCACACGTAGCAAGTTGAAGGCGTAAAGCGTCTCGTTTGCCTCAGCCGTGAACTATACACGGGGCTTTGAAGATGTTTAAATAATTTGACATCATCATCTGTCCTTTCACAAAGCACTACGATGATCGTAAGTCTTCTAAGTAGCATCAATGTAATGTTAAAGAAAATGAATCAAGGTTACTTTTGTGTTATGCCAAATAAAATGAATTCAGCTGACCTTAGTGTAAGGTTAAACAAATAATTAAGGTTACATTTGTGTAATGATAAAGAAAATCAATAAAGCTTACCTTATAGTGAGTGTGATGTCACAGAAAATAAATTACGGTTACTTTTAATCAGTGACATTATGAATCCAATAATCACATTTCAATAACAAAAAAAACATGTCATGAAAAATCAACACGCCCTGGTGGATTATTCATATTAAATTAAATGTCAAATCATGTATAAAGATAAATGTAACAAGCATTTTATAGAGGATAAGTGTTACAAATGACTCTCTTTCTATTTAACCTGTCTGTCAAAACGGAAAAAATCGGAACAGATAATGAAACCAGACGATTTAACGTGACATTCGAGGGATTTAAAATAGAACTATCTACAGCGTACTGTTGTTAGGAGCCACGGGAGGCACTCAACAATTACCACGAAATGACATAACACAGAAGTTGTAAGTACTTAGCACTTTGCTCGCATACTTGTGTCGCTCAGTACAGAAGGACTGACCGAGTTCGAACCTCGGTTCATTATTTCCTGATAATCTTGTTCGTATCTATTTATTTTGTAATCAATCTGATAGCGTTATCGTCCTTTTCATTTTTACTTTTGATTTCAAAATGAACAGATAAAACCATTTATCATGATTTTTGATTAAAAATCCGCCACCAAAATCCCATACGCTTGCAGTTCCTAATTGAAAAACATATCAATAATTGTAAAGAGTATCCGAGTACTTAAAGAAGTTTAAAAGTTCAGATCTAAAACACAGTCAATGACAGCATAAGAACACATACACCTGTTCATAAATTACTTCTGTATTTGGGGACGGGATAGCGCAATAGTAAGCGCGTGTGTTCGGATCAAGAGGTCCGAGGCTCGGATCAAGAGCTAGGGATTCGGCAACATCAAGTGAATGATATGAAAATATAAAGAGAAAATTCTCAAGGTAAAACAAACAATGGAAAGGACAGTTTATAAAACACATTATAAATTGATATGTACAGTAATTACATGATAATACAACACAATCAAAAACATGGGTACACATTATTCATTCAGTTAACAGTCCAGGAGATATGGTTTTAGCTCATATGCGTACAGTGTAGAAGCGTAGAAGAATTCTTTCATACAATGATGAATCTTTCAAAGAATGATAAGATTGGTTTTTGGCCAATAAGAGAAATGAGAGCATGTCTACTTCTTCTTGCATTTCAAAAATGACATAAGTTTCAACATCAAAGTTATCTAGCAAAAATGTAAAGAAATCGTTGCTTTGTTGTATGAATTTTTCACAGTAGAGAAGAATATGAAAATCATAGTCAAGAGTGTTATTATTGCAAAGAGTGCATTCTTTTGATATATTACCTCTTGAGGACATTTTGACACAGAATTGCAAGTTATATTTATAATCAGGTTATTTATATGCTAGTTGCCATAAAACATGATAAGATAGTGTAATATGAATTAACGTATAGAACGACATGTTCGTTCGATATACAGATTACGATCGCCAAAGTTGCTCTTCATAATTATATGTAAAGTATTATTTACAATTCTTCTCCAAACATGTTTAGGAGGAAATGTACCTTAACAATATATTTGTCAACATGGTTATAAAGAATATATTTTTCAGATATTGATATGAGATCACCACAAATGTTGTCCATTTTACATTCGATGTTACATAAGCGTCCAAGAAATAATAGTTTACATTTATCTATATATCCAATGAGTGACCATAAGCCCAAGTTTGCAATAGTAGATATTGAGGATGATCTTTTATCAAAACCTTGTACAATTCTAGCAAAATACCTTTGAGTTTGTTCAACTAAATCTGCCTGTTGGCTTTTGATATTTGGTAGTAGTTCACAACCACAGAGACTGGTTTTGGGAATAATACCAGCAGCCGTGATGTCAGTGAAATATTCTTGAAAGCGGTGTTTAACCCCAACTCACCTCACCTCACCTCATTATTGTATTGATGTGTGCAGAAAGACTAAATTAATATTCAAGAGTACACAAGAGACAAATGAACTTCATCTTCCATGACTTATGAAGAAAAACACATTTGTCACAAATTAAACAGGTTATGACTTTTAGGTTATATCTTAGAGTTTATACTCACTGGTACATCAAGTGAATGATATGAACATATAAGGAGAAATTATAAAGGTAAAACAAACAATGGTAAGGACACTTGTACTGGAGCGTGCTGAGTAAACAATATTCAGAATTGTTTTGGGAATATACACTGTAGACATGCCTCTGTATTTTCTGCACCTACGGTTACAACCTGACTGCACTAACTTTGCTCAACAAGTGGAATTCTCAACCTGTTATCATCATTTGTGTGCCGGATGCTCGTTTACACAACATAAATAAACGTTTTCTTTTAACTTTAGAATATGTGATAACAGCGTAATGTTGTGTTGTTGAAATATGTACTCAACGAAACATTATCCTCTCCAGTTAAACAACAAACATATATTTACAGAGTCATTACGAATACACGCAAACACAGACACATTAATATTCGTTTGTCACCCCATCTTCAAATCAAGTTAATTGACAAAAGGGTCGATATGTGCAACTGCAGTTTGTTTGCATACCATCGCTTCTCTTAAAGTAGCCGTTTGTTTTTATTCTAATGCTGTTATTCTCAATCCCTTCATTTACTCCAAAAGTTGAAATGTCAATTTTCTGGACGAAAATTATATGCACAATGAAAGCAGAGTCCACAGCACCAACGATTTGAGAATTGCGTGATAGCTTAACAGTGAGTACAGCTGCAGTTAATCGTCGTCAATGATGCAGTTGACGTGCGATGGAAAGTCAGTACATGGTGCATATTGGAAGATGAAAGAACCCTATGGGATGTAGATGTGCATTTGCAGCGTAAATGGGTAAATTTTCTGAAAGACTCAATGACGTCTTCTAAATATAAATCAGAAAAAAGTAATTGATTAATTAAAACAGCCACGACCTCATTATGTCTTTGGGGAGCAACTAAACGAAGATACACACATGTACAATGGTCATTTAAAGGCTAAACTGTCTTCTGGAAACAAGAGACGCATCAGTACGTACATGCTTTAATACTAGAGTCCCTGCGGTTATATTAACGATACTGAATAATTATTAAGGATAGTTACTGATATATAGTATAATTAATAGGAAATAACAAAACGGTGGAACAAAGAATATAATGTCAATGCTTCAAAAAGCCAATTTATGTTATAGTAGACATTCTAACTGAGACACACATTATTGATGGATTTTCCCCTTCATAGTAAAGATGCTTTCTGTGATTTCCATTGAAAGGCACTCAAGTTTAGACGAGAAACATGGTTTAAAAAACTTCTCTGGAACTAAAAGACAGATTTGGATACTTAATGCGACGAGCTCGTGACCAGAAAGCTATTATATTTATTCTAAACTTCAGTTAATTTGTATTTAGTTCATTCGACTTCCTTTCTTCATCAGTAATTCTATTTCAATCGATATCAATTTCAAAACAGTTAATTAAGTCTTTTACTTTCTGTGTTCACATTAAAATTTGATATTGATAATTAGAGAATATAAAAATACATTGTCCCTTAATAAAAATAAAAAACATTTCAATACACCTCTATTTTTATATATTTTTGTATTTTCCCTTGGTGCGGAAATGGATTAGTATTATAACTTCTTTGATGGGCATTTTAAAAGTTATATATGGATGGTCAACTTCTTTATTACAATAAATGACATTCATTGGAATATTGAAGTTGAGTATTCATACAACTTCTTCTGCCTCATGATTTTATAAGATGGTATGTTTGTTATACATTAATTAAGACAGAGTATTCTGTACATTTAAAAGATCTTTGCGTAAGTGTGAAACCCACGACGTCTCTCGACGGCTTAAGCTTACTACTTTATCAACATATACAAACTGTAATTCACACCCTTAAAACCTTTAAATTTTTCACATTTAACTTCTAAATAACCCCAGACAACATGTGTAGCAAACCGGAGAATGTTATGTATTGTAAAGATCAAAGCACTGTCTTTGTGTACACTACAGTCCAACAGAACTACACTATATCTCTATGTTCTAAACCTGATGTACTGTGATCTATCAGTCCTAAATCTGATCTACTGTAAAGCTCTAAGTTCTAAACCTGATTTTATAAAGCTCGTAGTTCTAAATCTGATATACGCTGCACAGTACCCTAAAACGCGTACCAGGTATACAGTAAAACTCCTAAGTTCTAAATCTGACCTTCACTCAAGCTAAAAGCTCCAACTGTTGTACGCTAAAAGTTACATTTTTACTCATTATGTTCTCTAAAATTTGAAATTCTACATCAGATATATAACAATTGAAAGTTGAAATTCTAAACCTGATCGATACTAATGGTCCTACTCTTTATCTGATCTATTATAAAGCTCTAAGTCTTACACCAGATTTACACCAAAGTCAAGGTTCTAAAAGGTCTACATGGAAGTTCTTAGTTACATCAACAGTATAAGTTTCACATTTAATCAACATCAAATTTACAAGTTTTCATATTCTACACCCGATCTATGCTAATATTCTCAATTCTACTTATGATTTACGATAATGCTGCAGTTTTCACACCACACATTTACTACATTTATGTCCTCTTTATGTTGTTCTCTCTCTGTGTGCTTCTGATCAACATGGATATTCGTAGTTCTACATCAGATCCATACTAAAGTTCAACACACGGGTCATTGGTCATTGTAACACACCCGACCTACACTAAATCTCAACGTCACCAAGGGACTACTTTTTACATTTAAGATTGGCAGGAAGGCAGCTAATTTCCAATAACTGCTTAATAAGTATATTTGATATTTACCATACGTAATAACTGATTTCAAGTAATGGTTGTAAATAATAAATAATTCACATATCTTGTTCTTCGTGCACTTACAGTACCACTAAAATTAGAACTGCGAAAGTAGGCCTAGATATTTCAAGAAGTTTCGATAATTATATATCACTTTTCAAGATTAATAATTACACGCCTATTTATGTATCCCATCATGCTCTTAAGATGTTCACACAACTAGATGACCATCTGCAAAGAACATTTTGAATTTTCCATCTCCGACCCGAATACGACGGAAGTGAAAGGGGAAAGTGAGATGTGAAATTGGTGTCCAATTGGATGTAATGCAATTGGATGGTCCTGACTTCCGACATTGCAATTTGTACCATGGACAAGTCCCTGCAGGAGAATGGTGTCTCCATTAGATGAAGGCAAGTTCTATACGAACTGACAGCGGCTTCAAGTATACGCCCATAAATCTTCAATATACATAATGTAGGCTATGTATACAGTCACACTTTCCCTTTAATTGGACTCAAGTTGAGGCGTCCATCCACACATGAAGATAAGTGCAACCATGCTTCATAATATCCGTATTAATATATCATGTATGATACACTAACACATCAATGATGCTCTCAAGTATATAGCCTGAATTAACCAGAGCTTGTTAAACCTACTTGTGAAATTCAGTGCAAAAATTGTCTTTGATGCCTCGTGGCTAGACGTGCAACAAACATACTTTTCCGCACATATATACTCTTATATGTAATCTTAAGCTGATAATAACAGTTTCGTTGAAGTGGCTTAGGATGAAAGTATCTAAAATTGCAATTTGTATTTCTCATTAAAACCTGAAACCAATCAGTGATCAAGAACAGGAGATAATTTTCACGGATACTCATTCAATATTCTTTAGAAGATGTTTTTCCTGAAGTTAATTATATCACAAATGTAATAATAAGTGTAAGAGATTTGACCCATTCTGTTTATTTCACCGTGCCGTAATTACACCAATGGCGTGATAACCAGAATGGAGTTACACACAAAATTAAGTAAAAATTAAATCATATTTACCACCAGAAGCGTAAACAGGTGTACACGCTGTCTTATCATTTATTTCATTATATAAATATGATATCTGTTTTTGAATTATGCGATGTTTATTTCATCGAGTGAGAGTTGCTAAATTTTACTACCACACAAGAAGAGATAAACATGGTACTTATTTAACATATGATGTAATTACGATAAAACAAAAGTATTTTAAATTTCGTGTTGAGCTGCCGCCATGAAGAGTAACAATGTGACGTCATCAGAAAAAAATAGTTACGTCAGACCATTATCGTCAAAATAAAGAACGTTAACCCATGAATAACAATAAAATGGTGTGTTCCCTCTACCTAATAAAAATACAATGTTTCTACTTCTGCAACAGTTAACTGGCTTACCCTTCTGTTAGAATATGGTAAGTGCCACAATATGATAAATATATATATACATGTAGTGGTAATTATAAGCCGTCTTTATCACAATCAACATTAGTTTATATTTTCTTGATATATAAAAGCATTATCAATCGATATGTAATAGAGTAGAGTAAACAGCACATGTATTAATAACAACACTGGGAGGCAAATGCCAGATATCCATTACTGAGCCAATAATCTTTTTTCCACAGGCAATTTTCGCCATCAGCAAAATAGATAATTACGAGACCATGCGTAATGAAACAAAATTTCGATTATTGCAATCAATACTTTCATAGAGAAATCTACATTGTACGTCGATTATTTAATTTTCTGACTATATTTACCTGATCCTACTAACCTCCAAACATGAGATCACCACTCAGCTACTTTCGTAGATACATTTACGCATTATTTCATTTCCTTATGATATTAAATAGGTCCCCTAAAACAACATGCCAAACAACAAAGCTTTATGAAACAATAAGCTACAGGGTGTGTATCACAGACCAACACAGGTATAACTTTCTTAAAATCATTATTGATTAAGATCTGTAACTGTAACTAAGGGTTTTTGGGTCGAGTATGTAGGACTTGGTGGTGAAAGTTAACAAGTATGGTTTAAATTGGCTTCATTTCCAATAGATGGCGATTTAAAAAAAACACGAGTTTTTCATTCGTGACAGTCATTATAAGAATAGACAGAATCAGACGTCATATAACCATCCTCTGGAGAGGAAAATTCCTATGTGACCTGTGATGAGGCAACTAGAACATGAACCACATCACCTTTTAGTATCCGCGATCTTGAATAAAAGAAGATAACTCTTGACCTACATATGTTCGGATAAATCGATATACTGATGTAGGTAATATTCGGGAAAGTGGCGCTGTCAATACTAATTCGGTCACTGCGCCGGTTTTGAAATCAGAGGTACAGCAATCGAAATGTGAATCTGTACTGCAATGAGGTTCCTAGCCTTGGCTATGGATGGATGGCACCATAACTAAATGAAAGCATGGATAGACTCGAACCTTACTAAGGTCAACAGTAATTTATTCATTAAAGCATTTAATGAGGTGTAAAACTCAACAATTGCGCTTCGTTTCGGTATGTATTTTAGTACAGAGCCACCGGCTCAGAACCAAAAATGCAACACACTTTATTTACAACAAAACAGTTTATTTTCTTTTTAAAAAGTCTCATGAACGTAAGAATTAAAAAAAAAAATTATGAATACAATTTTAACATAAAATAAAGTGTGCGGTACAAATCGATTTTGATGCACGATACACCGAATCGAAAACAACATACCGCGGTTTACTAGTGTACTTGTGAACCGTTTCACCCCTATATTTTATGTGCTGCATGTGTATAATCATTGTACAAAGGCCTGTTTAATGAAACATAGGATATCGACACTACCACTATAATAGTAGTTTTTCTTGTTTTTCAGAAATGACATTGCTACTGAAGGTCAACCGAATTATTCTATAGCTAAACATAGAAGCGGTTTATGGTTGCCTGTAAGCCAAAGGCAAAACATCAAACTTCAGTTGTAGTATTTACATCTTGGAAACAAATCTGTATTATCAACATCGGCATTGATGGTAGTCAGTATAATCCTATGAAAGCAAACAAGTAAAATCATCCATATCTTACTCCAGAATCAACAATACATCATACATGTATCTACAGGTGTGAATATTACAAGTCCCGATATGCTACATATCTACAGGTGTGAATATTACAAGTCCCGATATGCTACATATCTACAGGTGTGAATATTGCAAGTCCCGATATGCTACATATCTACAGGTGTAAATATTACAAGTCCCGATATGCTACATATCTACAGGTGTAAATATTACAAGTCCCGATATGCTACATATCTACAGGTGTGAATATTACAAGTCCTGATATGCTACATATCTACAGGTGTGAATATTACAAGTCCCGAAATGCTACATATCTACAGGTGTGAATATTACAAGACTTAGTCCAATATACTACATATATCGATGAAGGTTGGGACGCATTCTCGAGTACTCGGATACAGTTATTTATATTACAGGAATCGAATGCTCGGAAGTTTGTTCATGCCATAAGCGTTTAATTTGCGTTTGGATATACACATTTGACGTCAATTACATTAATTTAGCTGCTATGACAAAGTATCATCTGCTGTCCGTGTGTGCAAGAAGCATTCCAAAACCTATAACTTGATACATGGCATGACGTCACTGAAACAATCGCAGAAACGTGTCGAATATGAGTTCTGCAATATTAGCAAGGTGCCAGCATTTGCCAACACGAAAGCAAACTATATGGTTTTATGACGAATATCAGTGTATTGTCAGCATAACAGCACGTACATGCGTCTGTACATTTCCTCTCGTTTCTACAAACCCGTGACGATATTGACCGTCACTCGCTGAGACTTTAGGAATATAACAGTGACAAGACAAACTATATTATACACTGTCTGTAAAACATCTTTCTTCACTCTGCATGGAGATGTATATGAAGTAATACATCTACAGAAGCAACATTTGTAAAATGATTGTCCAGTTTAAAAACACGTTTCCAAAGCGTGATAACCCTTGCTGTCTAAACAAATAGATAGTTCCACAATGAAATGTAAGTACTTAATGCAGCTTACGTAAACGAAATCCTCGTTTCGCTTACTTGTCCAAGTGTTGTGAAATTGTTAAGTCTGAGTAGTACTGAAGACTCGACTTACGATGTAAAATTAATGTAAAAGTGAAATGTGCCCAACAATGGATATTTAACATTCCCTAAGCTTTGTTATTGATGGTTACACCATTCTGTTGCGTAACATATAACAGTACCCTATTTTCAGCTTATGATATTTTTATTATCAGATCGATCATCCAATAACACTTGCGGGTAAACGTTACCGTTATTTCATTAGCAAACCGACAGAGCAATAAATCTCAGTGGCAAATCCTCTCATAAAGCATGTTTATTGCATTTGCCCATTACTTGTATACATCCGTAGAATCATTCATCTTTTGGGTGCAAATATGCTTGCCGGCAGATAAGCAATGTCGGTAAATAAGGTTACTGCAGTTAAATAAGCCCCAAATCAACTTAACATTTGAGTAGCGTTGCATATTGCACTTACGTGACTTTAACTGACTAATGTGCCATTTCGGCAATATTAATGGGTGTTTTTTAAGTTGCCGAAAAACTTAAAGCGAGATAAATATAATTCTGCTAAGAAGTTCCTTCGCTACTGAATAATAAAATGCGTATAAAACGTTACATCATAATACAATCTACACATAAACTATTCATAGTTCATCAATACTGAGGTTCCCTTGAAGCCAAAGGTTGAAAGTCAGGCTTCTGTATGAGACGAGTTATGTCCCTTTCAGTGAGGTTTTAAGCTACATGGGCAGTGGTTGGAGTGTGGTAGTACATGTAGTGATTCATAATAACAACCCTTTCTGATATTAATAACCAGGACTTTATGTTTAAAATTATCAGTACCACCATGTAACAGTGGCGATGATGGTATTCTTTACATAATATGAATTCAAGGATCAAGCACTTTTAAAAATTATATATGCTATTTGCCACATGTATTAGAACAGAATGCAAAGATTCTTGAGTCGGAAATGAAGATGAAGATGAACTGACTGACTGACAGGGAATTGTCGGTAGAGAACATGTTTTCTATTATCTTGAACACCTGTGTTATCACCGCGATTACTAAACAGTCATGTAGGATCCTACACTTGCATAGGTGTAATACCATTTGTATAAAACAATGACATGGTTTTGATTCAAACGAGCAAGACAGAAAATTGCAAGTTTGCAATTGCAACGGTTCATGACTGAAGAAATTGATATTTAATTAATTATTTATTTTTGTAAAAGTAGGTAAATTGCCAAACTGCCATGTGATGACACATATGAGTCAAATCTGGTCAAATGTAACTAAGGCTACAGAATTAGTATTACTTCAAATAAAAGTGACGTCAAACACTTCTACATCGAATGATTTATTGACTATTTAAAAAATCATGTTGCCACATTTGGTAACTTTAAGTGCAGCTAATAGACACTGATACATGTAAGTCTCTCTTCTTGACTTCGTCACAAACGAAATAATAAAATCATATAAATTGCCTAAAGATAATTTTGACATTTCGCTCCAGCTAATGTTAGATTGTTATTGAGAATATGTACATTAAAAGTATCGTGCGAATCGGTGTTATTACAGAAAAAGTCATTTACATCATCTATAACACCAAGGTAACGTTAAACATTGAAGGGTGGTCAGATAGTAACGTGCTGACATATAGAACTGCATCCCGAAAGTTTGTTCACCTACCTGTCTTTCACAGTGAACATAAAATGTAATGTATTTAACATCGTTTCAACACGAAAACGAAACTAATCATTTCGTAATTTCCTTTCGCAAAAGACAAATAATCGTTCCATAACATACTCTAATTTCATACCTCATAGTAAACTGTAACAGTTTTGGTAGCTCTGTCTCTATTATATATATAGCCAAACTTAATTTGTAATTGTTAAAACAGTATCAGTTCATAGTTCTGAATAACAGAGTTTAAAAAATGTCGTTTTGGAATCTCCTTAAACAGGCGAGATAGAAGGGTAAACTATGGCTTTCTGGCTTGACATCCTACAGTAACGATGCGTCATTGATTTAAAGTCAAAGAATGTAAATTACGCCGAAAGCATAAGTGTACTAATGTACGTCTCTTATTTAATGAAGTTTTACCTAAATACCAAACATAATGGCCAAACTTCCCTTTGAAAAAAGCAATTTCAGCACTTCAAGTGTGTTTGAACAAATATACATATTAAATATCGTACTGACATGATATACAATCTCACTAGAGACATTAACAATCCACTTAATGTATTGTGTTTGACTCTGTTGAAAATAAAGGTATCGGTTCTTTTGCCCCTCTGTTCAGTAGTGTCCCCAAAGTTTCCCGATAGGTCCGTTTAATATAACGCACAGTAGCAAACTTGCATAAACTGGAGAACCACCCAAATTAACTTTTCGCAAAACTACCCATTTTTTTTATATTGTCGCGTTGACTGAAGGACGTTACACAAACCTGTGATTGTTCTAATAATTTGGTAACCGTTCATTGAGTTATTTGACAATTTGATTGAAAGATTGAAGGAGAGTCCGATGTTTTCTTGTTACACGAATAATTGGAAACTTTGACTGATAATCTTCAATAAAAAATCTGATATTCAATGACATGTTACCATTATTTACATTCTATCTTGTGAGATCCAATAACTGATAATCTATACATGTATATAGATTAGGTCTGTTTTTCTTTGACAAGTTCCATGTTTATCTCTTTTAGTATGATATTTAATTCATTTTTCTATTATATCTATTTTAAAAGGGAATTTACGGCCTTTATATGTCAAGCTGCCTACATGACGTCATAACATCGCCCTAAAGACAACACCTTTATCAACACTTAGTAAGGCGATGACAAGCTGATCGTCTCTGAAGTCTGGGATAACTCATAAATAAACATAATTTTGAGTAATTTCATTTTAATTAGTTCTAACATTCGTACCTTGCTCTGTTAAGATCTAGTCACTGTTACACTGATGAGTTGTTCAATTTACGGCGCTAAAAGGACGCCCCTTATATCCACTACATTATAACATATTCTGACAATCAGCTGGACCACCTGTATTCGTATTGGAGGTCCAGTTATACATGGAAGCACTATCTGTAAGGAGCAGGCCCTTGCTGTACCATACATCGTCACCGCAGTAGGAGTTGATGGGGATTATCAGCATACATTTGCATGCAAATGGAAATATTTGGGGAGATTATATCATGAAAATATCATCATAAAAGAAGCTGAATGTAAACCGGCCAAGGAGATCAACACCTCACTGTGAAGTTAGCAAACACATCCCGATGCACTGGCCACCTAAGAAAGGGGATTACGTTTTATAAGCACTGAATATTATCCCTACGACACGTGCAATAATGTTCACAAAGTATATTTACATATGCAAGCAAATTTACATATGATCGAAATAACTTTCTTTAATCCTTTTTTTTCTCATTTTTTTAAAGTTCAGTTAATATTAACAACACATATTATTTCACGCTAAAAGTATCTCAAAATTTGATTTTGAAAAATAAAGGCACTGCGAGAAATCGAACATCGGTGCTTTGAAATGCATGAATGACAAGATACTATATACTGTCGGAATTATATACTCGGTACACATATGAAAATCACAACAAAATCATTTTACAATGAAAAAGGAAAATATAGTTTACCCATCGTCTAAATATATAATATCATGTAAACATAAGTAAATTTCGTGCATGTAAATTGTGTTTTAATTTACTTACATGACATGTCATATGATCATATCAACTAGGGAAACATGATAATTGATATAATATAATCATAACCAGTGGCTAATAATTTCATAAACACATTTAATGTATTTGATTTATACATTTCGTTTCTTTTCTTAGGTAAACATGCATATATGCCTGACGTCCAAAAATGCATAGTAGTTAAAAATAGATAAATCGCTACATCTCTGTGTGTTTCCTTATTTCGAGCACAATTTTAATATGATAGTTATTTGAAATCTAAATGTATCCAACGCAGGTATACATCACAGTACTATGACACATTTGCATTGTGAAAATGGAAAACAATTCAAAGGTAGCATGTTGTGGACACATTACCTTTCGGATAGAAAAGTAGTATAAAGATAAATGTAACAAGTCCCCGGGGTCTTGTCTCCTATTCTCATAAATACAATTTAAACCAAAGGATTTCAATATACATATAATAAAAAGAGAAGAATGTGTCCAAGGCAATTGTCTGATTCACGAAACCAATTTTGAAAACTACAACATAAGACTAGAATCGAGAGGCAGGCATGCTTTCACGAACGCAAGAACCAGTTTTTACCCTCATGTAATAAGTCATTCCAGCATCAAAGCAATCTCTATGACTTCAATTACATTAAACATTTCTTAAGTCAGTTGTCATAGAAACCAGTATCAGCTAACATTGGGAAGTTTACTGTTTTACACCAACAATAAGTCGTAAACAAACTTAAGCATTTATAAACTTGGTGAAAGTTGTTAAGAAGGGAAATGTCAAAGGATTTACTGACGCTTGAATACGCTTGAATTGAGGTAATTTCCATACAATCCATATATATAAGAAACAACACTTTTTGTGTGCATTCATTATGAGGCATCTGAACCAACTAAAGACGTGAAACGTAAAGGTATGAACGTTAATAAATCATCATTTCGTAGGATGATGAAGTGCGATGAAATACGACATGTGTTCTGATTCTGTCTATCGCGATCTCTCATTTCAAATCTGATAATCGTCAAACACGCAAAGCTGTTTTATTTTTATCATACATGTACTTTTGATCTTGATACAGGCATGTCATTATATATACGTGTAAAACAATGAACATTTATGTATTCACTCCAGCCTTCGCTCATGCAACAACGAAAGCCCCCGAACAGAACATGATGGCTTTAAGTTGCTTTGTGCAGCCTAAACTCTTGAACAAGTCCCCGAAATTACTTAGAGATATTCACTCTAGAGACAAACTTAGAACCAATCTGAATATCTATACCTTCAGATCTCTGTAATTGAATGAATGAATGTTTTGATAGCATTGTTGCATTTCACTACAGTAAATTAATCTATGAAAACCAATAGAAAATTCCTCATCTTACCAAGTTCAAAGTTTTCTCTAAAAGAAAGCAACTGTCATGATGAATATTAGGCGTTCAATAAATGAAGCATTACTTTTTTCATGTGTTCATTTCATGATTATGAAAATGATCTTTTTGAAATCACTATTACCCTTACAGAAATATATTCCATAACAGTAAAACATGACCTTAATCATTCATTTGAAAATATAGATTGAGCAATACTCGAAAAACACAGAAACGTAATAAAGTACAATGTAATGCCCTTTGGTTATGCTACGTTGAAAGTATAGGACGGAATAAAGGATAGGAAGAATATGCATATGCTGAGTGCCATTCGTCAGACCGTCTCCATAGTTTCTGGAAGTTATGATTTGACACTTTTCTTCCATAATTGCCTGATCTATTTTAGAAGTCGAGTAATGGTAAATCTGTTTTCAGATAAATAAGATAACCGCAAGATGGTGCCCCGCGCCACACTGTCGGCCAAGGTGAAAATGAATTGTTTAAAAAAAGAAGATGCTTATATTCGATTTCGACAAATAAATTTGACTTTTTATTGGTTTTACTTTATGCATGAGTTTTGTTTTTCTACCATCGTTTAATAAGTAACTATTTCACGAAAACATCATACTAAAATGAAAGGTAATGTCGTGTAGTGCATCATATGAAGTTAATATTTAGGCCTGTCAAATTTGATAGATTTAAGATCACCTTTGCTCTTTTTATGAACAAAAATGCTCATTTTGCCTCTTAGTGAATGGCTCAATTTGTTCTAGCGCATCTATATAAGATAATATATAGACAACACCAATATATAATACGTGATAAATGTGCATATCTCAGTCGATAGCGTTCAGTTAAATTCAGCAAAACTTATGTCTGATTTTCATTGGATGGATGTCTCGTTGCCTGGTCTGCTAATTGAAACCTTAAAGGGGTGATTCCACACTGTGGCATTAGAAGACACCGATGACATCTCAGGCAAATTGTTTTATTCAATTTATTCAAAATGTATAACTATCCATAATGCATGAGAATTGGGTACCTGGTTTGGAAGTCAAATCAATGTGTAACATTTCACATGCTAAACTGTCTAACGTGTCTGCTATACATTGCATAATTCCAGATATATATGTAAGAACTTTATGTGTCTGAATATGTGGTTATTTATGCCAGGAAAGCCTTGAATTTATAACCGCTTCATATATTTTCCCTCATTATTCAGACAAAATGTCAATGTAGAGATTATAAAGACGGTTTAATTGTAGGCGTTTACCTCCAAACACCAATTAATGGATAAGTTCTCTATACTTCTATCAACTTGTCGAAATTCCGGAAATTTGATAATCGTCCATAGTCACACAGCATCACATACAAAAGAAAGAATTACAATGGTATATATATCACAGTCTACATGTAATTGGAAATCGGGAAGCCCCATTGGAAGCACGTGTAAGCATTTCCGAATGACCGGTGCCGTTTACCTCCATTCAAGCCGATACGGAAATTAAACTGTCGTTTGAAAGAGATAAATGTTTAAGCAATCCTTGTTATATTCCTCGTAAGTGGATAACGAATAGCCCCAGTCTGGTACAGTGATTGAACTCTGGGTACAAGGAGTGATCTATATGCTGTTTACGTCAGTGATTGGATTGGGTCACTCCTCGTTAGTCAGTGAGTAGACTCATCTTAGAATCTATCGACACTTACTCCTAATTAAAGCCTGATGCAATGCATATAACATTCTTTTGTTAATGAAAGAGGAAATAGCTAGCCGAGACAGGCCAGAAATGTATGTCCTTAGGACAAAGCGTTTACTTAAACTGAAAATAATTAACTTATTAATTACATAGGTGATTATTGATTGAAACGTTGCTTTTAGCTCTTCATTCATGCTATGGCGGCTAATATTATTAATGAAAGACAAGCTCTTTTCATTGCAGCAATTATTATAATCATTCGTCGGAACTAGCGAACTTTGGGTGGTAAACACTTATTACCGACGAGGTACTGTGTTCAATCTTTGCGACAATTCAAGTAAAAAATTAGATGAGAGTTGCTGATCCCCTTGAGGGGTTCGAACAATAACTTTCTTGATAAGATAAATAACAACTTGAAAGTAAGGAGACAAAGTCATAATTACATACTAAAAGTTGCATGTGTCGCATTCGATTTATTAATATGGAACAGCCACCAACTGTATAAAGGCTGGGCTACAAAGCAGTAGCGACCATACACTTTACATTGTCAAAACTAATCACTACCTGAAGTTGACAGCTTTCCACTTTCAAAACTTTCCAGTTGAGAACGGTGTCGCCTCTTTTGACAATCCGCCAAGTACAGATAAGAAGATGAGAAAAACAATCGTTAGAAATACACCATCTGAGATGTTTAGTTGATGCACTGTATACCAGCTGGTGGTATGTCATACACAGCAGTGCATGATACCGTGATTATTGGCCTTCACATAAAAACAATTAATTCTCCCATATTGTACATCAAAGGACTTAACGAGTGTTCACATATTTGAAATGAGTCGCCGCCTTATGTTAGTAACTGGTTATTAAGGTATGTTTGTTGTGAGTTCTATTAGAAATTCTAAATTTTATTTTTGTTTTGAAACCATATGGGATGTCATATGACGTCATTGAATGACACAAAATTTTAGCTTACGCTTTCACTATGATAAAACCTCGATCGTTTCATTTACTCATATTCCTGAAAGCTGATATTTCAGAACGACTTGTAGTAAGTTTAGCTGCACAATGTCGACACTGTTTCTCGAGAGAATCTAAAATCGGGAAATCACCAAGTGACTGAACAAATAACTATACACTACAGATTTCAACTGCGTTTCGAATATACATAATTATATTTTTAAGATTGAGTTCTTCAACCGAAAACGTGTTGTAAAATAACTAGGATCAAATATATCAGAAACATATACAATCATTTAATTTGTTCATTGGATATAAAAATACTGGAGGTAGTACAATATTGAAATAGATGAATTGAAAAAATATGTGGCTTAAACCAACGAAATCCGGAATAAGCAAATTCAATTTTACATAAAAATAAAAAGCGAAGTAACGAAAACTTTAAAAAATCAATTCTTAGAAGAAGTGGAGAAAAAAACAAAATCATAAACATAGTATTTACATTATATAAGTATCAACGAAAACGCCTTCCAAACAAAAAAACAAATGATGGACAACATGCCTTGAACAAAAACCAGTTTCTCAGAATCTTTGAACTATAGGACAACATATCATGTAATATATTTCTCATTAAAATCCCTGACATTCAATAATTCAAGAAACTCTTACAAGAACTTATTAGACGTATTTACTTACGATGAAAACTATCAGGGGTAAAACTAGACAAATCAAACCCCGAGGGTATTCATGTAACTGTTGTTGAATATGAAATGACCGATGTAATGTATCGTACTTTCAAACATTTGTCCAAACTATGTTTTATGGAATCTAAATAAAAAAATAATGATAACTTAAATTTGAAAAAAAAACGAAAATAAAGGAAATAAAGGATCAAAATTGTCCCCCGTATAATTATATAATCACGATGAACTTTTAATAACTGGTATTATTTAATTAATATATTTCGTAACTGTTTATATCATAAAAATACCATCAATGTTTACGTTTCACTATTGATGAGTTCATAGTTTAAAATACTATACAGCAGTACTTCTATGGTATTTGAATATGATTATGCAAGTGATGGGATTTTTAAAAACTAAAAGGCTATAACATATGAACTATGTAACATGAACCTGTAGCATTACACCTTGTCTTGTTCATGTATTTAAATTGTTGATTTTAATTTGTCCGCATCATCATGCATATGTGTCTTGTAGATACAGAACGAACCTGATAATCAATAACGACTTAGAATTGGCCAGAGTTACACGAGTTATTTCCCTTTGACTTAAATTATCTTGAGATCTGTTCATTGATATACATTGTACTCGTCTACAAAGTACAACACATGTTGTATAAAATAGTTTCCATACTGAATATGATTAGCAAAATAATCCAATTTAACATGAAACAATGATTAAGTACATGTATGTAGTAATTAATGATCCATACACATGGTACATTTATTTGTCAACTGCACACATTACGACACATACCTGCATTCAACATTTGCAGATAAAACTTGAAATAGAAAGAATGAAGCAGATGTTAAAATATCTTAAAGAAGGCACTTTATTTTACTTTCTGCTATTCGGAATTACATTTATGTATTTCAATGTCGCAAAATTTAAGGAAGCGTGTGTAAAATATCCCAACTATGGACACGTATTTCATTAAACAGTGGTTTATCATAACTGTATCCTGATTACTCTGACACTGTTTTGCCTTGTAAAACCCCATTCATTGTTTTCTTTCGTTATAAAGAAATCTCTTTACATTCCTAGTACTATATATTTTTATTGATTAAATAACTGACTAACGAATACTTAAAGAAACATGAAAATATTATAAGTATATCCATGTAGAAGAACTATGTCATGTTTTCAATACGTGCGCTGGTGTGCATAATCACTTCACTCGCAAATGTTTGTCGCCGATTGGTTCATTGTAACTAAAACCAAGATTCCCAACAATTAGCTGTTCAGTTTACTGTCCACGATTTTAGTGATTAGATGAAATGTCATAAGCAATCAATTTGGTATCATGCTCATTTCACCCATGCTATGTTTATTCTTGTGGAACATCTAAAGAATGAAATAGATAAACAATTAATTATGCTGATGTGTTAACTGATAAAGGACCCTGGCTGCCGATACACGTGTTCAATAGTATAAGTCGTATAAGACTCATGAATATGTATGTGATCTCCTTTTACACGTTTATCGTGCATATGAAGAGAAGGTAGAATGAAAAGAAGTTACCTGTTTACTTGAAATAATTTCAACAGCATGCTTACCTGAAAAAGGAAAGAAAATTACATTAGAACTGAAAAATGAATATCAGAAAACAGATAATCAATAAATACATATTCTGGATTTTTCTTCTTGTGAATATTTGATTTTATCAAATCGATGACAAAATCGATTAAATTGAATTAAAATCGCACCTGTCAATCTAAATCTAATCATAATCAGGTTTTATACTATACATTTTATTACATTTTATTACATGTTATTACAATTAAAACATCTATGCCTTCAACGTCAAGTAGAATTCAAATCGGTTTCCTATTTGGTATTTCATTACGAAAACTTTTCCTTTCAAAACAAAGTAAACAGAACATAAATATATCCAATGTACAGAATCATCAAAGAATAGCATGCCGTAAGAACATGTGTTTTTAAATAATAAATTTAATCAACTAAGATTTGACATTTAAACGCCGTTGAGAAATGTTTGACCTGAAACTATTGAAAAGCTTTGTTCCTTAAAGGTTGGTTCTGATATTCCCGAGAGTAACGACAATGCTGTTGATCATAAAACTACAATTGTCTGTTTGATATCTTCAGATCTTAAGACACAAAGCTAAAACGAGTATTATTATGATACCTATGAAATAAGGCATTCGTATCAAAAGAAAAATACGCTTTCGACATTAAAGATCAACTTTTTAATGACCGATTGCGTGTCGGTTTGTAATGTGATTAGTCTGAGAGAATCTTACTGACTCAATGTAAGTCTGAAATCAAATATCAGCAACATTTCTTGTGAAACAACTACTCTAAAATGTAAAGAAATCATGTAATCAGAATAAACTCCCATAAATAATTGGACACGTATACTCAACTCTTATTGGAGTTAGTTATGTTCTTTTAAACGAGAACATTATCCTCAGTGTTTCATTTTACCTTTTAAAAAACACATTCAAGTTTTCAAGTAATTCGACGCAGTCAAAGTTCCAATTTGTTGAATGTTTTCGCCATTTGATACAACCAGTTTTCAAATAAAATTAAAAACAACATTTCACAAAAGCTTCAACGCAAAATATTATAATGGATATATTTGTGATGTTTGACACAGTACAAAACAGTTCGATATTTCGTTGGGGTTGAAACGTATTTCTTAGTTGAAGCTTCTGTAAAATATCGCTTGACAAGGGAGATAAGTCCGTAGGGTTAAGCTTCAGTTTTCAACGTGTACACAGGATTCTCAATGCAAACTTTCTTGATTTACGACTTGAAAAACGAGAATTTAGAATCGGTTCATCAATACGTACTGGTGCAAATGCTACAACAATAATATTTGCATTAATGTTTTCAGAGGCAATGTGACAGAAGTTACTCAAGTCATTCTCTCCCCACAGAGGTTACTCAATGTACTCTCTCCCCCACAGAGGTTAGTCAATGTACTCTCTCCACCACAGAGGTTACTCAATGTACTCTCTCCCCCCACAGAGGTTACTTAATGTACTCTCTCCCCCACATAGGTTACTTAATGTACTCTCTCCACCACAGAGGTTACTCAATGTACTCTCTCCTCCAGAGAGGTTACTTAATGTACTACCCCCCCCCCCCCCCCCCCCCCCCCCCCCCCCCCCCCACAGAGGTTACTTAATGTACCCTCTCCCCCACAGAGGTTACTCAATGTACTCTCTCCACCACAGAGGTTACTCAACGTACTCTCTCCACCACAGAGGTTACTTAATGTACTCTCTCCCCCACAGAGGTTACTTAATGTACTCTCCCCCCCACAGCGGTTACTTAATGTACTCTCTCCCCCACAGAGGTTACTTAATGTACTCTCTCCACCACAGAGGTTACTCAATGTACTCTCTCCTCCAGAGAGGTTATTTAATGTACTCTCTCCTCCACAGAGGTTACTTAATGTACTCTCTCCCCCACAGAGATTACTTAATGTACTCTCTCTCCCACAGAGGTTACTCAATGTACTCCTGCAACCTTAAACAGACAAAATGAAAATTAGAAAAACTATATCTTAATTAGTACATGACATTTGCAAATAAATAGTTTTGCATAGTGTTGTATATTTGGTGAAAGGGTAAGTGATTGCTGATTGATAAAAATGACAGTGGCATTATTAAATAGGATTAAACTTTTTCGTTTTAGCCTTAATGGACTACATCATCAATCGGTACTTTTCCGTTGTAGGCATCGATGAATAGATTTACTTCTAGCCTGACTTCTATGATAACATTCCAAGGTTTTTTTAAAGACTAAGTGTCCAATAGATTATATTATTTTTGTCTGACTATCCAATTGATGGTAATTATGAATTTATGAGTTTATTCGGTTTTACTTAATTAACGTTACTTTATTCATTTAATGTTAGTACTCTATTTTCAAAGAAATCAATATTGAACATACGTCTTTAAAAGGGACAGGTTAAGATCATTACCTTGGAAACACCCTCCGGTCATTATTTGATTTTAATTAGCGCCTCCCTCCCTCACCCTCTTCGTGTCTCGCCTCTCTGCTATGAAGGAGGAGGACAAGTCTCCTCAACACTCCTCCTGTACCTCTCGTCCAGTGACGTGACCCACATAACATGTACTTACTGTCCTGCAACGACATGTGCGAGGGGAGGGATAGCGCAGTGATTAGAGCCTTCCACGTTTGATTAAGAGGTTCGAAACCTGCCGGGGGCTTCGCAAGTTTGCTGTAGATAACTCTTACATGTAGTAACTGTTTAATGCTGTGGTATATTTATAATATATAACACTGCTCCTTGTACATGTACGTTAAGTTCAGTATCAATGATTGCTTTTTGTAGTCCAACTTGCGCTGCTTTCCATAAGTGGCTAATATTAAACCTTGCTGACTTTCGTTAACTTTTCTGTGCTAGTGTAACAGCGCTCTGCGCTAAACGGCACAGTGCGTGATGCTACACTAGTACAGAAATGTTAAAGAAAGGTGACAAGGCTTAAATTAGCCACTGATGGAAAGCGGTGCAAGTTATGCGGACGTTAGTTCCAGTCAACACTCGCATTTTTACAGCAATGCAAACCAACATTGGTCTTGCAAGCTTTCTGCCTATTTAATATAAACCCCCAAGAAAATATGGCCAGAATCACCTTGAAAGTGGCACAAACGCAACAAGATTCAGCGTCATCTATGATTTTCTTGTTCAAGTCAGTGCTCGCATGGTTGACTGCAATACAGAACCATGGTAAGACTTCTCATTTCACTAATACAGTATATCAGCCTGGTTTAAACCTTAGCCACTAATGTGACAAATGAAATATACCTCCTTCTGGTTTTTCTTTGATTATTGAAATAGCTACATGTATAAAGATAAATTGAAATTAAGAGAAATGTGTTGACATTCTCGAACTTTCATCTTTTGAGACAAAAATCGAATTTTATATATGGGCAAAACCACGCTACGCGGCTTCGGAAACATTTCCATCGAACATATTTGACAGTTTCAACTCTTTATCTAACATCGAAAGGAAATCTTTGGAATGTAAATACGTGTTTTCATACAAAAGTTAAATTACTTCGGAACTTTAAACCAGTTTCAGCATACTGACAGACATTCACTGAAATACATTCCTTCATGCTCAGTAATTGGAGTCTGAAATACAACTTTCTTAACAACAAACTTAAAACACTTATATCATTGGGCTCATTTTTCACATGGCAGGGTGCTGCTTGCCTAAAGAAACAACAAACGTCTGGATCAATGGAGTAAATTCTGTACTACTTGCCGACACCAAGTCTACATTCAGATCGATGATTGGTTGTTGAGATCCACTGTGGTGAGTCTGTAACATCACGCCGTCTACAGTAGCTAAGACTCCTTGCCACTGATGGTGGCCAGTTGTTATCAGGGACAGTGACTTTACAAACTACACAATTCGCATGTTTGGACGTTGTTTGTAATAGATGCAATGATGTTGTTTCTTTAAGAATAATTGAAGAACATTATACTTCTTCAGAAAAGTTAAAATTGTTAGAGTTTTGAGGATGCTTCGTTGCGTGGAGATCACAAAACAAGTTGACTGAAGTCCTGCAATCAGCATGATAGGACTGGTTCCGCATTTAGGTTAAGGTTCACAACATGCATAGTGTAAGCTGCGCAACAGTACGTATTCCGATCATATTGGCTACTGTTGCTATTTTGTATGCATGCCCGACAATATTAATTGTATAAAATATACCCATCAATAAACCAGTTTATTATAATGGAGCTACGAGAGCATAACCACTTGCATTAACATTGTCAAAACCATATTTAATCACTGCCTTATTTAAACCAAGTATACGTAATGTCAACACAATACACTTCCTGTCTAATGCTCAACTCTTGCCCTTGTATTCCTTCTGGCATATTTGATCTAATAGTAACCGAACCCATCAGAGTTACAAAAATCGGGAAAATGGATGCCTTAGAACAATGAAATTTCTGGGAAATCGGGGCAATGTAATGTTTATGGATATACAATCTCTTACAGACAGGCAGACAATAATTTATAAAAAGTCTCGCCAGTGCAAAGTACAATACAAATTTTTAAAAACATTCATAAAAACAACATCGGCGCCGCTCTTAAAAGGAGCTATAAAATGCTATTATCGTCAATATGAGATTATGGTTATAACATGTTTAGCATGTAATAGAGCAAATGGGTGGCTTATGTATATGATAGAAAACCATGCTTTCTTAGGATTGTACATTAGGACTAATTTTTATCGAGGAAAATGACCCCAGTTGAGATCGCAATGAAGCATGGAAAGACAAATTGAAATATCGGTGACTGATGGCATGGTTACATTGTATACCAATTACTTCACTTTCGCAAACGGTCGCTTTGTCTCTTCGTTTACAAGTTTGTATTGGTGATTATTTAAGTTAAATGACGCTGTGAATCAGTACGTGTACAATATATATATATATATATATATATATATATATATATATATATATATATATATATATATATATATATATATATATATATATATTAATGCATGACATTTTATTTTCAAGCCAAATCACCAAATCACAAAAGCATATTTATATCATATCTTATATAAAATTGTAATGTTAAATACGTTCACGAGGCCGTATTCTCGGTAATGAAAATCCGTTTCTATAAGATTAATCATGGGTTTAACAACTTCTTGCAATCAAGACCTGATTTCCATTCCAGCATCCCTGGAATTATCAAAAGAAAACCAAATTTAAAAACTCAGAATGCCAGAAATAAAGATTTGCAAAACTATCTCTTTTTATCATTTAATCAATACAGAATGACAATTATAGGAACACAACTTCTTTTCGTTAGTAACGCTCTGTTGCAACAATCGCCTTTCAATTTCCAACTCGTCTCATCCGATTACAATGCATGCGTGTAAGAGTGATTGAGGCAGTGAACAAACATTTGTTTTCGAGAACTGGATGCGTTTCCCCATCAGTCTGCAAGTGGGTTACTTTCGTACAAGAACAGGACTGAAACTTTTCCCACTTGTTTAAGAATGTCAAAACGTTGTCATACTGAGTTACAGAACTGAGCTGTGTGTTTTGTCATGTAATATGAAAAACAGACCAGTTTAACAGGTCACGTGACTCATGTCTAAAGCATACTGCATATTGTAAAACCAATAATGTCATTAAAGATTCTGCTCTCTCGTGGATAACGTAAAGGTCTTGATGACAAAGAATCAAGATCAAAGTTTGCATATTGAGTTATCTTTTCTCATGGGATATACACGTTTTTGGAATCTCTTTAACATTTTCATAGTAATGATACAATGTTGACCTTTTTGATTACAAAAGAAAACTTCAGCAAATTGCATCGATCTGCAACATTCCATAGTTTGTCATATATCAGCTTGGACAATACCACATTGCCAATAAATAGTCCCTTATAGATGTAGGATTAATCAACACACGTGGAGACATAAATTGCAAAGTCAATCGCGGCATACAGTATCTGAAAGTTTATAAAACGACTACTATGACATTTACCCCTTTCTGCCCGTGTTAAAGCTTTGTAAATGCAACTTTGTAATGACAATAAAGATGATACATATTGAAACAAACCTTATTCAGAATGTCAAATTGATTGAAGCTTTGCGATTTATTCACCTAGATTTGTTACCCAATAACTCAACAATTTAATATAGAGCCATGGGCTTTGTAGCTCAAGTAGGACTTCATTGATTTATTTTCTAGGGTTGAATATCTAAGTTATCTCAAGTAATACATTGTCAACAAGCTAAAATTGGTTTTTAGATCGTGACCCCTGTGACCCATATTTTGGCTCACAGGGTCACCAAATCTACAATCAAGAATCACCTTTGACGAAAGAGTCTCTGCACAACATTACAACTTTCTAGAGCTTACATACTTGAGAAGAAGATTAAAATAGGTTTTTAAAGTCGTGACCCATGTGACCATATTTGGGGTCACCGGGTCACCAAATCTTCAATTTAGAATCCCCATTGACCTAGGAGTTGCACACAAAAATTCAGCTCTAATCGTCACTGGTTCTGGAGAGGAAGTTGAATAAGCGAAAAGTATACTGACGGACGGACGGGCGCCGGACGCCATGCCATACTGTAAGCCAATCGGGCCTTTCAGGCCTAATGAGCTAAAATATGTTAAAAACAGTTGGAAGTCATTTATTATGATACCAGTAAAAACTGACTTTCTGTTGAATAACATCTGAGTATTATAAACAAAGAATAAGCGAAGATAAGCAATGAGCAGTGAACACCATAAATGTAAAATCACAAAACATTAGTATTACACAAATAATAGGAATATATTGGACATTGACTTCAATATACCATGCATTGTTTTCGTTTAAAACCCATTTACATATCTTGAAATGTCACAATATAAATTTAACTAAATAGAATTAGAGTTATTAATCAACTATAAGATATATTGCAACATTAATGTATCAATAGTTGAGACGGATCAATGTAGAAAACCTGGACCAATACTGAAAGATAAAGGTCAATACTGGAAGATCAGGGTTAATACTGGAAGATAAGGGTCAATACTGGAAGATAAAGGTCAATACTGGAAGATCAGGGTCAATACTGGAAGATCAGGGTCAATACTGGAAAATCAGGGTCAATACTGGAAGATCAGGGTCAATACTGGAAGATAAAGGTCAATACTTGAAGATCAGGGTCAATACTGGAAGATCAGGGTCAATACTGGAAGATCAGGGTCAATACTGGAGGATTAGGGTCAATACTGGAAGATAAAGGTCAATACTGGAAGATCAGGGTCAATACTGGAAGATAAAGGTCAATACTGGAAGATCAGGGTCACTGCTTGAAGATCGGGTCAATGCTGAGAAATCAGAAAGCAGGACCGAACACGACTCTGAGCATATATTCTGTCAAGACAGTAGAACTCGCTTCAAAAGTTTCAATACTTTTGTCAGTTCATCAAACTTTTTGAACTTTTTGAAATGACCTCTTTGCTTTGGTGCACATTTAAAAGTGATTAATTCATAACATTATCATAAAGTAAGAAGTTTCGTATCAGCTGGAAACGGATTCTGTGTGCCAATACAATGGGATTCTTGGGCCGTCAAATAAGGAAATACTTGATTAATAACATAATTTTAGTTCGAGGTCATATCTCATCACAGAGTTTCTATGAGGATGTAACAGTTCGGCTCCTCGGCTCCACGTTTCATAATTATCTTTTACAAGATACTGCGTGACAGGATTCTAAGACACTCCATTCAAGCTGATTAAGGTTTTCTATTGAGCGAAATAGGTGAAGTTATTAGTAAACGTTCTACCATTTGAACGTAAATAATATTTAACAGTGCATTCAATTACAATTTTTCATTATCTGGAATTCCATACTATTAAGAGATGGTTTGGCCTGCAAGACATAATTCTCTGTATTGGAGACACATAGCTGATCAATTTTGGCGATAAGAATGACAAACTATTTCAATTTGCCTTGAGAAACTAATTTTGCCACTTGATATTAAGATATTAGTATATGGGGAATAAGTAAGATTCACAGTCGTGAGTTCGAATGTTCGGCATTATGTATCTGTTGCTATATTGCGCTAAGAATTCTCAATTGTGTTGACCTCTCCACTCAGAAATAGGTACACAATAAACGAATTTGCCATAAAACTCCTAATGTTACAATATCGATTAATAGCTACGTAGCTAAAATTTCTGTCATACAACTCATGCAATGTGAATAAACATGAATCCTGAAAATTTTATCAAAATATTATATTATAAAGAGGATTATTGATATCCATCAATATATCAGCATCAACTTATAAAAATCCAGTAAGATGTATAAACGTGTACGCCCATCAAAACCACAATTTGTAACATTATTTGAAATCTTAAGCAAATTGTAAGTATGTTTCACTAAATTACAATGATGGTCGCATCCCGTAACATCGCTATTAGAAAGTGACATCAGTTCATTCCACAGTAATGGGTTCTATTAACTGCGAATATTGATTTCAATCTACCTCTCTAGGTAAGCGATATATCACTTGTTCAAACAATGACAATATCAGATACTGTTGCAGATATGTGGAACCCTAAACTTGATCAGCCTCATAGTCCTGCAGATCAATAACTATTCACAACATTAACGATGAGTATTGAATCGATATCTGTAAGTGAAAGTGTACTTACTTAACTTAAGTAAGATGATGCTTATGCTGATATTACAGTTATTGATTTGTCTACTCTGACATAATTTTTGTAAAAATCCACAGTAAGTAGCTATTAGCTTGAGTATTAAAATAAATAGTCTTACCCTACCAGTAACAGTTGTCAGGACAACGTATGCTGATGCAGTATACGTTGTTGGGTTTGAAATTATAGATTATGTGTACCCTGATATGATTCGTAGTAATGTCAACCATATAAGTAGCTATACGATTATTAACTTCTTGGAAACATTTAGGAAATAATTACCAAGCTAACACCAAATAAGTTAGTGATTTTATAATTGATCCAACAGATTTCTTATAGGTACTATCAATCTTTAATATCTTTGAATTTCGATTCTTAAGGAGCAACAAACAGAGTAAATGAGACAAATGAGACTAAAATGACCTCGCAGAAAGAGTGTCCCAAGTTTGTCCAAATAACAATTTTAGATTTAATCAAATTCCTTTATTTATTGATAGGACAATCCGATTTCAAAGCTATATTTAACAACCAGGTGCATAAGTGTTGATTAATGAACATCCCTAATGTATCCGAACATTGGATTAGATTGACATCACGGTGCGAGATGCTTTGTCTTTAACTTCAAACGATACACATTGTAAGTACATAAGGACATAAGAACATAAGAACCGTCTGGTGTCCACGTATCCTCTTCTAAGGAAATAGACTTCCTGTTGGTGACTTTGAATATAGGATAACGATGGCAAAGACTTGAGTAATTTAACTAAGAGGTACATTCATTCAGTTATTTATTAATGTCTCCCAAAACCTTGTAACAGCATGACCTCAATGTCTTATATGTGGTGTTTATACACATCCGTCATAGCTAATGCTAGTCTACAGTACCATTACAAATAGTTCATAGTTACCAAATCAAATAAAATTACTTTCTGATACTTTAAATCATATTCATGTTTTCATATTTTGGAGTAGAATCTATATGTTTTGCTTGACACCAACATTAGACATACGACATTAGACTGTAGACTGTCGAAACGTCACCTATATAAAGAGATCTTGATACATAAATATTGTCTTCATTCTTGCTTAACCATTCATTTCATGATGTATCCATTGAAATTATGATTTCTTCAATTACATGTAAGTAGATGGAGAATGCATCAATATGCCGATATTAAACTTTTGTATGTAAGGATGTGCTGCCGGCAAAATGTAATTGTTAAACGCAAGGCTCCAGTAGAAACTTATATATATTATTTTAAATATTTTGTTCCTTTCCGGCTTTGTCCATTTGCTCCATGTCTATAAGTAAAGACCCTGCTAAAATTGAATGTGGACAGTATTTTGAAAATATATTTTAAAAATATGAAATCTCGCGAAATATGATTTTATTTTCCATTTGTAAGAATACAATTTCACAGCACAGCTTTGTAAACATTTAACAGTGTCAAACAAAGCCTCTAATGTCTAACAAATGGCTTTTTGTTGGAATACCCTGGGCTTATGTGCTTTTAATGGCTATCATATTCGGCTCTTCCCAATTTCTCTCTACAGAGGGCCTACTTACTTTAACAAATTTAAACCTTGAAGTGGATGTTGATCCTTAACACATAATTCACATAATAAAATGAATCGGATAGACAGTATGCTTAATTATCATCTGCCGGGATACTGTTTTTGGAAAACATGTAGTTAGATACATTCAAAAGGTCATTCCAAAGTCATAGGGATATGTATTAGCTGCACTAAGGTTTGTATAAAAGTAAAAAATCAAACTTTAAACTATTCAAATGTGAATACAGAAAGTCTTGTGCTTTAAAGTCTGTTATCACAACTTCACATCAATAGCACCAGTGCCATTAGCGGAATAAGCGTGTGTACATATGCCATGACATTGTATCAGCTACTATAAGACATTTTATAATATAATACTTTAAGTGCTATGGATAAACCTGACTCTTTTTCACTTGTTCCCATAAGATGAATCAGATAAAAGGATGAAGTTTTATCATAATCCAATATCTATTGGTTTCAATGTCATAACGATAAGTAACAAGAGGATCCATTACAGGATGTAAATCAGAAATAAATGGGAAAAACAGCTGATACAAGGAAATGTTAAGTATTCAAATTACAAAGTTGACAGCCGTTTGAACAAGTAGTACGTTAACAGTTAATCATGATAATATTAGTTCCAAAAGTGTAAAGTCGATTGATGTCCCATTAGCTTAACATAAGAACCTTTTAATGTAGGTAATACATCCTACCTGACATCTACCGGTAATGAGCTGAAGATTCCATTTAGAATGTAAAGTGATAATGGAGATATATTATATAGCGTTGAAACAATTTGCTACCTTATAAGGCAGTGTATGTCCGTACAAAAAGAACATAACATTAAATGGAATATGAATACAGCCACATCCAACACCTTGCTCAAATGTCATATCTAAACATTGGCTATGATAATTTTTTAAAGTAAAATAAAAAACTTAATGTCAGTTAGATCTCACTGACAGTATATCAATCCGACTTGTCAACAAGTAATAATGGATAGATTATGGACGACGATGTATATACTGTATTTTTCTAGTATTGACATGTAGTATTCTGTGACACGCTCGTGTACATCTTAAGCTCTCGTAATAACGCAAACCTTATCATACTATGAACGCTCTAGTTTTGGTAATTTAAATTAATAAATCATACATACCATTATTAATCTACTATAAAACATCAATTATTATTGAAAGCTTAAAATACATTTCAAGTTGTTTCCATAAAATTCAATTTCATTTCATTCCATTTTCCCTAACACCTAAAGCCACTTAATACTTCTTTCCGACAACATGTCTGGAAAATTCAATTGAATAAGTTTGCTGACATAACCTTCACGTTGAGAATTATCATGTGATTACTGCCAATGGGAGCCTCAAGTAATAACCTGTAGTACTAGGCTCTGATCAAGTTGAGTTAAACAAAGTCATTAACGGGGCTCTTCTATGCCTCAAAAAGTAAGCTTTTATAAAATTAGAAAACTCAGGTTTCTACATGTGTGTATACTGATATATCAATTCATATGACAACGATCCCTTGAAATCTTATATATCTATATATTATATATGTTCTTCAAATATTGTCTATGACATATAAAACAACTTTACCATGAGAAGAATTTACGTCTATCAGAGAGGTATTGAATGTAAAAATTAGCTATCGATTGTTGGACCTCGATTTTGTCGAGGCGAAATGGTCGTGTGGTAAGCTGTTGGTACAGTCAATGCTGGCGATAGTTGCCTTACTCTGAGGGCGTGGGTTCGAATCCCGCATTGGACTCGGCCCGAAAAAGTACAAGAATTATTGAAGGTAGTGTTATCCCAAATATAACCATGTTATAACTTTACCATGATCGCAACACAAGTGTTACCATTTGATCAGGAAGCGTCCCCACATCACAAGTGAACCCACTATTCATAATCAGATTCGGGTTTATGTGGGTTTGTTTCATGTGAAGACTACCTGGAGTATATATCTTAATCACTCAATACAGAGTGAATTAAGCATTCCCTGCCGTTACTACAAAATAACCTTTAGTACCCACTGATCTTCTTCCATTTTATCCTGTTCTTTCAACGAGTGCTTTCGAAATGGATTTGGACAGAAAGTGCAGTATTTGCACACAGAGGAGTTCCCCCTATGAGAGTGAGAAAACTCCTAGGCCGTTTCGACATGTTCACAGTAACACTTACTTCAATCAGAGGTTTGGCCAAGAGATCAATTTGCCTATAGGTTTGTCGTATATTGATATCGACATTCGCAAATGAAATTGACCACTGTTAATTTCGTAATGAATGATCAATCGATTTAATGTCATTGATGATTGATGGGATTAGTCACGTCTTAGACACAGAAAGAAGGTCACTTACTATCTCAATGATCCATACTGGCGTAATATTCCCTTGATGTCGACTCAAGTTCGAACTGACACCGAGCTACAGAAATAAATGCTTGATATTCACTATTGGTTTAGGTTGTCATAAAAACATGGATCAAGAACTTTTGTACATTTTTTCACCATCATAGGAAACTGCAACGCATTTGCTGGAGTCGAGTTTATCTCTCCTTTGTGATTTTGAAAAACATTTTTGTTGTTATAGAATAAGCTGTATATAATCTCTTCGTGTTGCCTTGACGAACAATAATTTGTTTTGACTTTCAATTTCCTTTTCCTAATGAAAAAAAGGTCAAGCACATTCTTGTTATTAAAATCATTTTTTCCCATACGTCTTTTTCTACAGATAGTGGGAATTTGCTATTAAGCCGCTAAAGCAAACTACATTTTTTAATACACTTACTTTAAATATTCATATTTTGCAAATATTGAAAACTATTTAAAAAACAAAAACAGTAAAACTGTTCATGTAAAACTTTTTGTGTATGAAGCTTTCCATTCAATATACAATGTATGGGATATTTTAGTTCAGACCACAGTTTATAACATGCTTTCTCTATAAGATTTCTTTTTAAAAGTATAACTGTGTTATTTCACTGCTGTACAACAAAGGTTCGGATGGTGTATCATAATTAATGAAATATGAACACCAAAAACACTAACTATTTAGGTTCACTTTCTGACATAAATAGAAATAAAAAGTTTTATGTCGTCAAGTTTATTAACTTAACAAAGCTCTGTTACCATATTACAGTTTTCATTTCCATCTCATTTAATCAGATTAAGCGTAAAAAAGTTTGGTTGAAGAAGCAAAGAAGTAAAGGATTTTCAATAAGGAACTCTCCAAAGAGAGACTGATTTCAATACTCATAATGTTAGAATATGGATACTGATGTTGAATATATACAGATCTGTAAGAATGGCGTAAAGTAAGTTTAACTCTTTTAAAGTAAGTTTAACTCTTTTAAAGTAAGTTTAACTCTTTTAAAGTAAGTTTAACTCTAATTCAGTTAATTGAGTAACCAGTGACTAAGAGTCGGATTATGACTCCATAGTTAATGTTCTAATATTTATCTTTTATGATGCTATTTTTTATGATGTGCCTTTTATATATTTTAAAGATAGAGCTACGAAATGAACTTAAGGTATCTAGTTACATACTTATCCACAATATGATGATTTTTTATCAAGACAAATCAAGTACTAACTTTACGAACAATGCAAATATACTTTTAATTTTTCACAAAAACAAAACACATTATTATAAGACTTTTAAAATGCCATATCACCAAACAAACTTGGTGAAACTTGAGTGCAATTTTTAGAAAATATATATTTGAAATATCAAAATCTTTTAGGAATTTCTAAACATGTTTTAAGGGTCAAATATAATGTATAGCGTAAAAAATAATCAAACTATATGTACAGATTTAACTGGATGTATATGCCAGCAAAACAAATCTTGAAAGTAGGCAAATTCATTTAAAATATGTCTGTTAAGAAACGGTGCTCCAGGCCATAGTTGGATTAAAGTTCTCAAATTAAAAAATGAGTACTATTACGTGATGCGAATGATCCGATAAGACATCAAAGATCTATTCATTTTCATGTAAAAGTTATGGCAAAGTTATTCCCAGTAGCAAATTACCGGTGATAAAAAGTCTCAACAGAAAGACAATTGGAATAACAAGATACAGTAGAAAGGTAACATCGTTATTGTAAATGGCAATAAGAAAGTAGGCAGACGTATCACATGAGAACAGATGCTAAGCCATCAGGTGAATAGGTTAAGTGATCATATCATATATATTACAATTGTTTTATATCATTTGGTATTTATGATTTTTTTTCTAATTGGCCATTTATCAATTCCATCCTGGACAGACTAGATTATTGGAATTAAATGTTATTAGACAGGTAAATGTCATATTTATTTTCCAATAGAGATAAAACAGTACAACATTTTGTATTGGCTGGTCAATGATTCAATGTTGAAAAAACAACTTCGGAGACTATTTGAACTGTTTGAAGTGTTGATATTACACAGACTTCTCAAACAGACTTCCTTCTTTGATCTAATCGCTTTGTCATTTGTACAATTGCACAAATCGTAGTCATCAATTGTAACTGTAAGGAGAACTAACTCAACATTGTCTTATTAAGTTAAAGTGTTCAGTGAAAGAGTAACATTTAAAGGTTATCAGCATAACTTTGTTTCTAAAGTTACAGAAATATTTCCAAAAGGTACAAAACATATTTAGATATGGAAATAAACTAAACCGGACCCCCTTCGATAGAAAATGATAAATGCATTTGTAAATTTCAAACTAGTGATTTTAAATACAAATTTTGTAAGGAGGAAAAATCTTTTCAATTTTAACAATTGATGAAGATGTACACATCGCTGTATATAGATAAAACAGATTAACAATGGTACGAACATGATTGCAATATACGATTTTTAAAATTGTGTATCAATACAAAACAAAAGCGAGCACAACTCACATACAGCTCCCTGGCCACCTTCAAAACAAAACAGGTGCAGTCAATCATGTCATTGACAACTTTCATGGGATACTCTACAGTTTTAACCACACGTAGGCACAATAAGACCACGTTGATAACATTCCCAGACAATTTTGTCGGGAGTCGAGTCAGGGTGCGCGTTTTGAGTCAAATTTCGAAGATCATATGGAATTGAAATACCTAAAATGCACTTAATTTGAAGTTTCTACTTGTCAGTTACATACTGTTCGAGTTGAGCTGATATATACTACATTGTAGCTGGTTATACATAAGGTCTGCATTTGGACTTCCTTCGCAAAATTTATATAAAATAGTTCCTGCTGCATCGGATGCTTTATAGAAACGTAATGACAAATGACATAAAAAGATCTGCTATAGATTAAACATAAACAGATGTACATATAATATTATGACAAAAAAAACTTCATGTGTTTTATCTCTTGAAGCCAGTCTTCACATACGTATTGAAGTGTTCAATAATACGAAGTTTCAATTTGATTAATCAGCACAGGCCGCACAGAAGGAAGACATCACCAAGCACCACATTATCACCAGACAAACCTCCATTAAACTAAGTGGACTTGCCATGGGCACTTTGAAACTGCTATTAAGGTTTGATATAGAACTCATCTGATAATGGTGATAAAGGAATTGCTTATGTTTAGATTCTATATGGATCTGTGATCGTATGTAAAAGTATCTTGCTTGATCCAATGGGTGTCAATGAAAAAAATTGAAACTAATGGTTAAAGTCAATGTAAACACAAAATAAACATATAAAACATCTAACATATACATGTAAAATGTACATTTACATGGTATTAAATCAAATAATAGTTTTGTCAAATACCTAACATATTATAAGACTACAAATAAATGAAATACCAACATCTCCTGGGTTCTGCTGTTCCACTAACCAATCTTAGCCCTAAGATCAATCTTAGTCAATGTTAAAGGATGGGCTTACGATTGATCTTAGGGCTTAGATTGGTTAGTGGAACGGCACCCTGGACAGTTTGACGTTTTTCTTTTCAGTTTTATTTAAACAAATAATTTTATGATTTCCAACTGATTCACAGGATATAACATTCTATAAAATGATTTCAGCCTGACAAAATTCTGAAAACTCATTTTAAAATATCTGATAAAACTATTTGAAAGGCAACCTCTTCTGAGACCTAAATCGTTGCATGTGGAATTACAATCTTTCCCAGAAGTGCTGTGAGTATCATCTTCTATTTGCTCTGTCAACATGATAAACATCAAGAACATGAACTTGTATGTTCAGCCATACATCTCCTCCATCAAAGATTGTAAATCATTTCTGATTTCAAGAGAGTTACTTCTACTTCATCAGAGAACATTCTGGAACGAAAACAAGTACAAACAAAGAATATGCTGAAAGCCATTGGTTTTTAAATCTGCATAAATAGTGCCAATATGCAATCTGCTGTGTATTCAGCGCCTACTGATAACATAGAAAAGCATAAGGATAATATTATCAAGTTTAATGACATTTCACGATGTGTATGCTTTTTATATGTATTCAATGGAAGATTATCTCTTCAACAGTATAGTATTTTATAACGACAATGCACAATGTAATGGTAATTCCATCAATAGGATATCATATAGAATACCATGCATAACTTGATGTCAATATGATATCATATATAATATAATGCATAACGTGAAGTTAACATCAATTGTATCCGTCATCAGAATCGGTGATAGAATAAACATCTCCATATTTGCATTTGAGCGAGCCATGCCCATATTAGAACTAATACTCAGCTGCAATTAAAAGGGTAATATAATTGATCATTGGATTTAAAACTATAGTCAGCTGTTTCACTAGTACCGTAATGTAACAATTCAAAACTATATTAACAAACAACAATATTAAGAGTATGATTCAAAAGTTAGAATTGTATATACAGCCATGAGTTTGAGAAACATATTCACCTCAACTATTGAAAGGTTCAACTTCTTATCTAACCATAATAAAACAAAATAACTTTATAAAAAAAAGTAAATTAATTTGAAAGCAAACATATTCTTTTGTCCCCATAATTTGAAATAGTGCTGGAAAGACTTAAATCAACAAAAAGCACCCGAGTTACCGATCTACACAGAATTCAATATTATTCGCCGACATCATCTTTACACTCAGATCGATATAAGACCTATGTTGGTGTTGATATTTACCATGCTTGCTCTTACTGGATGCTAACTAACACTGTTAGACATCGACTTGCATACGCCATGCTCTGAAAGTGGTAAACTGAGAGCGTCTGCAACATGTCAGACTCTAACGCTATCTACAGTAGCATAGCTTTCCGGCTGCTGATGCTGTCCTCGGCGCACACCAGGCATCAGACATGTGCTCAATATAGCAAGGTTCGTCTCCTTTAGTTTAGTAAAGTTGATAACGATTGTTAAATCAATGGGTTAGCCGAACGGTAGATAGTCTGACTATATATCAATGCTACACAGAGGCGTTACAGAATTTCATGACTGGTACTTTATTAGATGTACTCTTGGGGATTTATAGACTTTGCTTTGGAACACAATCGTAGTTTCCTTGAGACCAGGATAACTTATCTCATTGTACAAAAGCACATATCATCTGCATTAGGACGGTTAAAGTCAAACCCATAGTTAATCGCTGTGCAATCTTAGATAAGTAGGGGTCAACATTCTCAACAACTTTGCTATTGTCAGGCACGATGCTCGTGTCCCTGTTGTTAACCCATAGACACTTCATATGCTGAATTAGGGTGCTTACCATGAACAACTGCGTGCAAAACAATGGATGTGGGAACTGTATTAAATGGTTGGCGCCTTGGTAAATCTCAGACAATCTATAAATTAAAGCAATTGCGATATCGTATGTTAGAGGTAAGAGGTTTATGTCTTCCCATGGGATTTTGTATCTACATCAGGTTTACAGGGCAAAATAGCTATCGTTGAGTTGATAAGGACTCAACAATTGATCATGGCGATTGGTTTGGTCAGAGAAGTTTGATGAGAACACATGATGAAATGAAAACTTTTGCAAAGGGCTGGTATTTGACCTATCTGTACAGCTTTGATGAACTTTAATATATGGAAACGTTCATCAATATGAATACAAGTTATTCCAGAAAATCTTCCTGTTCTAATGTATTTCAGGCTTCGTGTGGTCCCATATTAAATTATGCCATTTCCATTATAAGTGTATGTGTGAATTCCATGATATAAACAATGCACATATACAGGAACTTTGTCGAATAGATTGGAAATGCTAATATGATATTGTTGACATTGCTGGCGGCATCAACGTTGATAATTTAATGTTCATAGCAAAGCAATGAAATGAATCATAATGTTTAAATATCACAATGAATAACTAAAATCAAATTATAATGTAAAACAAAACTGATTTTTCGGTACATTAAATTAATGAATGTGGACATTTGACTATTTGAAAATGAAGGTTTTGAATATCCCAGCGAAACTAATCGCTGCTAAGCCAAAGTAATAAGAATGCTGAAAAAATATTGCGCAAAAATATTATCAATAAATAAAGTATAAAATACCCTTTCCTTGTTTCTCTGTCATTTTGTCAACTACTCAATCTAAATAAATTTAGATCGACTGTCCTATGTCATGGATATACATACGATCTAATAGTGGCCGGTATGAAAGGTCGTCTGGTTTACCTTTCGTGTGCAAAGAGGGAAGTTCGATTTGACCAATCAAATCTGGTGTCAATATTGGCCCTAAACTGCTTGCGTCCAGTTTTCATTAACAGTATGTCGATAAACACATTTTTGAAACATCAAATAAATTTTAGTTACTAATAAGAAAGGAGACGGTATTATGGTTGTATGTAATGAGTTTTGCTTTACGAAAAAATAATATTTGCTCTATAATCCGTAAAAATGAAAAGTTCACTAACAAGAGTTGACTTTTCCAGTGAAGAGTTATCACTCCTTACAAACAGTCTTTCGTAAAACTCCTTTATCAGATAACTAGGCTCGTGGCATTCATTTTTCTCTCTAATTATTCTTGGGCAATACTATTCTTCACTTTTTATAATGTTTTAATTATTTTTCATTTATCCTTATTTGCTGACAGGACTTTCGAAGTTTGGGTAGCTCGGTGCTTTCCGAATGACTCCTTTCATCGTACATCAGCGAAACGATGTTTGGAGTTTTGAGAAAGCTCAAGCGAGATGAGGACTCTTTATTGATTGGCTTAGTGGTGAAATTCAAAGTTAAACGGGACAGACCTAAACATTGGTGGATGTTCGATCAACACGGTATAACCTAATATATAAAACCTTTATTTAGATTGTGAACTACTAGTACATCTTCAGAAAATGAGAACTATTGTGAACAAAATGGGTGTTATATTCATCCATGATGTTAACATTGTTGGACATATCAATGCTTGGCATTTTATTTTGATCCCCAAAAAACACAAAATCAGTTATATATTATAAATAACATCAACTTGTTAAGGAAAATACAAGTTTGGGCCCATGTCGGTAATAAAAATCGGTAAGAATAAAGTAATCATTAGTTTAAGTGCCAGCAACCACCTGCAAACAATAAATATGTATATAATAAAGCATCACTAACCTAAATCAGTAAAAGTAAAATAAGAATGATCGCCAAAAAAAATAATCATTTAAACAATACAGAATGACAATTAAGGGGACATCAACTTCTTTTGGTGAAACATGCTCTATTACAAGAAAGGCTTTAAATTTCCAACTCACATCATCCGATTACAATGCAAGCGTATAAGAATGGTTAAAGTAGTGGAAAAACACTTGCCAGGAAGAAATAGATTCCCTTTCCCATGATATGAGAAGTATGCATTTCGGTTACTTTGGTACATTAACAGAATGAAACTTGTATTACTTCTCTGAGAATGTCAAAACGTTGTCATAGTACCTTACTGAGCTGAGCTACGTGTCTTGTCATGTAATATGAGAAAAGAGACCAGGGCATGCCTGAAACATGCTTCATATTTTATAATATTGATGTCCTTAAAGATCGCAGTCCCTCGTGACTTAGGTAATGGAACCAAGATCAAAGTTGAATTGAACATTGAGTTATCTTTACTGATGGGATATCCACTGGGATTTGAAATCTGTTTAACATTTGGGAGGAATCATACTTCCACATTAATGACACCATGTTGACCTTTCTAAGAACAAAACAAAACCTTTAGTAAGTGCCATCAAACTTGCAACATCCAAAATAAGGGTATATTCTCATAACTAATATGTCGATTTCAGATTTATGACGAATGTATAAATATATATATATATATAAAGTACATACTATTCAATTTGAAACGTGGCATATATTATCCGAAATGACGAATTATAACGTGAAATAAATCGTGTTAAAACGTGTTTCAATTTAACTTCGATTGAAAGCAATACATCATTATTATTGTTTATGTATCATATTAAACAAAACCTAATTCAGAATTATATATGAAATAACAAATGCTCATTTAGGCTCAACGATTTATCCATCACGAATAAGTCACAAGTAAAAGAAAACAGTTGCTTAAAATTACGTGATATAAGACAACTTATTGAAAAAATAAAACGGTTTGAAGTAACTCATGATTGAAACAACAACAATGTCTTTCTGGTCCAATAGCATCTCTGTATTAATGACAAAGAATAAGGGAGATAATCACGGGCAAAACTCTAGTACTCTCCACATAAAAATAGCTAGTTTAGTGGATATTGACATTGATATACATGTACCATTTACTTCGTCTCAAGAATCCATTTAAATCTTTTTATGTCACAGAACGCTGATCTCGGTTCAAAACGTTCAATAATTTTGAAAGTTCATCAAGCTTCATAGATAATATAACTTTGATTAATATGACCTCTTTACTATGATTCAACATTTTAGAAAGACTTATCATAACATTTTCATAATTTACAAGTAACACAGTTGGGTCTTCAAATATACCCCTTTTGTAATATTCCGACATTGTCTCGTCACTTACAGATGTAAGCACACAAGACTCAAGACTTTATTTTTCTATTTTATTCTATATCCGCGCCTTAAGCAAAGTTGATAGGTGTCAGTGCTTTTTCTAAACTATACACAGAGTATACAAATGTCTAAATAACTAAACGTTTCAATTGGATAATGTTGTTAATTATGTTTCATGCGGCAGACTCCTTTCGCATGCCATTCCCATTGCTAAAATGTTAAATGGTTAATATCTTACGTCACAATGTTTCGTACTATTTAAGTACTATCTTGATAACTTCACTTACAATATCGATAAACATTTGCATTTGTAAAATGTCCGTTATTCGCACATTTTAGCTAACACCGTTCATTCCTCAGTTATGACTTTGGTTGTAATATTCTGTTGGAGACTAGAGATTGGTCATTTGTTTAAACAATGACAATATTATCCCACAGCAACTAGCGATTAGGTTACCCAGTAACATGTTATGATGATTCAGTATATGTTGTCTATATGTCAAAGTAAAGAAGACACTCAGAACGCCTATAATAACCGCTGTGTATCGGAAAGCTCAGTCCACACTTTGTCTTTGTCAGGCAAATGACCATTTCAAATTCCTTTATTTAACAACAGAACAATCCGATTTCAGAGCTATATTTAACGTCCACGCCCATTAGTGTTGATTAATGAACATCCCTAATGTATTTAACCATGGGGTTCGTTTATTGATATCAGAGTGTGAGATGCTCCGTTTTCAACTTTTGAACTGAAACTTCGATATACATTGGAAGAACATGATAACGTACGAGCATAAGAACCGTCTGATGCCCACTCTCTTCTGATGGAAACAGACTTCTTTGGTGTGACTTTACTTAGAGAATGATGATTCCAAAGACTTCAAAGCACCTTGACTAACAGGCCCATTCAATCAAAGCCAAAAGTGTGAATGGTCAACCGTATTCAGTTATTCATCATTGTCTCCCAATACCCAGTAACAAATGAACTCAATGTCTTTTCTGATGTTTCCAGAATATATGGCGTTTATACACAAAATTCATAGCTAATGCTAGTCTACAACTGTGACCATGTTCCATGACTACTTTCAGTACCGTGTCGAACTATTAATAGATACAAAATCAAATAAATATTCAAACTAGACATTATAAAAATCCTTTTTTTAATTGTTTATTTCATCGTGGAACATAGGTTCAACATGATTTTGGTGATTCGAATACATTTCCAACCATTGAAAAAAACCCACCAGTTACCTTCAAGCTGCGATTTCCATAATTTAATCAGTTTATTTGTTTAGGATGTAATTCAAACAGATGTCCTGTATAGTGAAACTGAGTCGACATGGTCGCGGACACTCTCTGTGTTGTTCTGATGTCACTTCAAACACATATATAGGCCAAATAGGAACACTTGCTGGTCTTCTTGCCTCACCAAGCTCTTATAACATTCTCCATTAACTCAAGTGACCTGATCACAAGAACAAGAAAACAGTTTGCTTTCAAGCAGTACACCTGACTGTGACCACGACTCGCGACTGGATCAGACTGATTTTGTTAATATACAATGATGTCATAAGCTCGAGCAGTTATACTGATGTCACATTGCTGGAGTTTGGCATTGTCTTTTTTTGGTGGTGGTTTACTGTATTAAGGAAGTCGATACATCATTTTTTGTGTTGGATACACAGGTGTGTAACATAATTTCCTTTCTTTAATGTATTACCTTTATAATTCTTTAATATTATATCAAGTTATCTAATAAAATCATTTTACTCAAATATTGCTGAATTTGCGATCCTGCATCTCTACCGTAAATTGATATGTTAGTGACCTTACACAACTGACCCTCAGAGACCCAAAAAACGTCAAAAACTTGTCATGGTTGAGAACCTAACTATTGTGTTTTTTATGTTATGTGATGAATATTTGATACTCGTTCGGAGCCCAATCACCCCCTCTCTCTCTATAATTCGTTTACAGTAGAGTCAAACTACTCTGATGCATATGCATACGGGTGTTGTAATATGATGATTTTGCTAATTGTTATGTCAATTTGATATTGAAAGTCTTAGGAAAAAGCTGATAGTAAAGACATGTACATTGAGAAGGCCACATCATATTTATAATAGCTTATGCAAGGATTTGCTGACGGCACAATGTAGTTGTTAAACGCAAGGCTGGAGTAGAAACTTAATTTTCTTTCTAAAGTGCTTCAATTACTGTTCTTCTACCCCCGGCTTTGTGCATTTGCTTCATGTTTGAAAACAGAGATCCAGTTGCAATTCAATTTGTAAAAAGATATTTTAAAAGCTATTTTAGAATATAAAACATGCCAAGATATGATTGGCGCAAAGCAACGCATGATAATATACAAAACACAGCGATGTTCACAGTTAACAATATCATACATTACCACCAATGCAAAACAAATGGTCCTTGAAAAATAGAAATATCTCATTACATTATCATTACATGTTATAAAGCTCCACACTGAGTCTAATCGTTTCAAACTTTCTTCAAATCTTAATCGAGCCGTAGAGCAAATTGATTTTCTCAAGAAAATAGAGAAAACGGCTTCATTTTAAATTGTCTCAGAGGGACACTTGTAGAATCTTCCCGGCATCAATACGACATGTTCACAGTATCTAGTATCACTATCTTCTATCAGAGGTTTCGGCAAGAGATCCATTTCCCTAAGGTTTCGTGTATATTGATATTGACATTCGCAAATGAAATGGACCACTGTTAATTTCGTAATGAATGATCAATAGATTTAATGTCATTGATGATTGATGGGATTAGTCACGTCTTAGACACAGAAAGTAGGTCACTTACTATCTCAAGGTCCATATTGGATAATATTCCCCTGTAATATATTCCTGATGTCGACATAAGTTCGAATTGACACTGAGCTACACAAATAAATATAAGGCCTTATGCTGATGCTCGATCTTTACTATTAGTTTAGGTTGTCATATAAAACACGTTGCCTGAACTGGTAGATTTGACCTTTGTATGTTCATCACCACAGATTTCAATGTATTTGATGGTGTCGAGTTTATCTCCTATGTGATTTAAAACATTACATTTTGTAGAATAAAGTGTTTATATAATCCCTTTTTGTTGCCTTGGTTAACAAAATTTGGTTTGATTTTCAAGTTCCCTTAAAACATAAAAAAACCCTGTAAATGTAAAATTCAATTCAAATTCAAAATCACAACTGCTTTCTGCGAATATGCTTTAGCTATATGGCTTTATCACTGATGTGTGACAAAGTTGCTGTATGGTCCTCATTGATATATGAAAAACACTAATTATTTTTTATAGGTATGGTTCACATTATGGAATCAACAGTAAACAAAACCAATAATTTGCAGAAGTTATTTTATTTTATAACGCTCTTTTAGCAGTGCACATTTCATCTTTTTACATCTGATTCCAATGCAGGCGTAGCAAGATTGACTGAAGCAGCAAAGAAGTAAAGCATTTTATTCCTTTGTACCTTAATAGATTGATGTCTTGAATCCAAACTTTGCTTATTTTCAGGAACATAAATGATTAACAAACATCTAACATCTATTTTTTTATATTCAACTTCAGAAGTGATGAAAGAAAGAACATATTGAATTTGCCAACTTTAAAGATTTCTTTTGATAGCTTGTAGTTAATCGGAGTATTTGTTACGTATTGTATAATATTTGACATTTAAGTTCGCTTGAAATTTTCCAAATGGCTTTGTTTTCCAAATATAGTGTACATTTAAAAAAAATTGTTCCATCAGCTTGAATGAGAATGGCATTTTGATGTTTCATGTTTCCATTGTTGTTCAATTGTTATAATTGTGCTTGGATGCTCGTACATTTGGTGTTTTGTATGATTTAAAATGCCAACCATTAATCGTCTTGTATGTAACTAAATACCTTAAGTTCATTTCATTGCTCCATCCTAAAAATATATAAAAGCAACACCAAAAACTAAGCTTTAGTTTTTAGACAATCAAATTATAAAATCACAATTCTGAGAAGACTGTAGCTCATAGATTAATTAATCAACTGAATGTTTACTTTATACAATGTAAGAGTAAACGGGTTGGTTGAAGCAGATAAAAAAGTAACATAAATTCATAGGTGTAATGATGACAGTCTCGAAAAGGGAAACATTATTCATTAATATTGTTTTACCACATTAGAACAAAGATTCTGATTTTGAACATGTAGATAGGTCAGAATGGCACATACATGTAGTAATAATTGAGTATTTATGTTTATCGTGGTTTATAAATGTGTCAATGCAAATAATACAAACTGATGGTTAACGACACAATACATAACATAATATACAAATATAAAACATTTGATATATAAATGTACATGATGTTATATCAAGTTACTAAGCAAGAAAACTCTTTACAAGGCTACGTATTGATTTTCAAAAGGCACGGACATTTTGTTTTCTTTCTATTTTTAATTCAATATATGATTTTATGTGGTTTTTTTATTATATCTAGTGAAGTTTTGTTAAAAAAAATGATTTCAGCCTGAGAAATATCCTCTTAACTCAAGGTCACTCGACAATATCTGATAAAGTTTTAAATCGTTGCATGTAGAATTACAATCCTGGCAGGAAGTGCTGTGAGTATTATCTTCTATTTGCTCTGTCAACATGAATAACATCAAGAACATGTTCTTGTATGCTCAGCCATACATCTCCTCCATCAATCAATGAACATTATACTGATAGAACAAATTATACTCCAAGAAATCTTAATTAAATCCTTTTTCTGGTCCATATTTGAATACAAATACGAATACTGGTTTTGATTTTGTTATTGTGATAAAATGTATGTCACATATGATGTGAAAGAGTGGCTTCCTCTTCATAAGTAAATTTATGGAAAGAAAGCAAGAACTGACTCGGGATATTCTGAATGGTGACCGGTTGATAAAACTGCAATTAAGTGTGCCAATGTGCAAGTTATTGAGCCAGAAATTGAGAAAACATCAAAAATATATTCTATTGAAAAATTACGTCTTCAAAAGTATGATACTTGATTAATACAGCGTACCAATATATTACTTTAGAGACAATTGCATCAGTGGAATTTAATTAAAAAAATCCAAACAAAAAAAACAACGAAAAAACTCCTATCCTTAGTGTGAATCAATGACGTGCCATTGAATTACCTTTAAAGATATATTAGTTTATAGTTTATATATATGATTCAGATGCTGTGTTTGCATCGTGTTAAAAATAATTTGATGATACACAAATACTGCGAAAGTAAAAAATCAATATTCCCAATAAACCAATTAATTGACATTAGTTTCATGTGTTCACCGCCATAACCGTACATCAACATTAAAAGCATGCTTCAATAGTTCATTATTGAATTACATATACAGATATGGGTTTCGAAACATATCCATCTCAAATGTTTAATATGCTTGTTTTTTTTCTGTTCGATTCAACTGCCAACGACAATCTAACAATCTCTAATGCAAAAAGTTTAATTATTTTGAAACCTTGAACCAGTTCGAAAGTGTGAAATATTCAACATGAGAAAGGACATATATGTTAATTCTTCTTTCGTAATTTATTGAAGACAGAAATACAACTCGCTATTAAGAAATTTAAAAACAACCTTCTGTAAACAAATAAACATGAGCTACCGATAAACATGGCAGTTGCTTGATACTGCTTTACTGAAAACATCTGTCACCTATCAACGTCACAAAGAATTCGATACTACTCGTTGACACGAAATATACACTCAGATCGATAGGAGGTCTCTGTTGGGTGTTGATAGTTGTTAAGCTTGTTCTTACTGGATGCTTACTAACATTGTTAGACATCGACTTTCATATGCTCTGTAAGCGTTATACTGAGTGCGTCTGCAACATGTCAGCCTCTAACGCCGTCTACAGTAGCTGTCGAACCGCTGATGGTGTCCTCGGCGCATACCAGGCATCAGACCTGTGCTCAATATAGCAAGCTTCGTCTCCTTGTAGTTGTTAACGATTGCTAATCATAGGTAGATGATCAACTTCTTTATTAACAATAGCGACGTTTCGGTATAGATCCTTATACCGTTATCAAGCATATGGAGGAGATGGTGAAACAGCCTGTTATATACAGGATACATGTTGGTATGATAAAGAGATAACAAAAAAAAACAAGATAAGATAACAATGACACAAATGGTTGAACAACTGACGTTGTGATAACAAGGAAGCCACAGAATAGTATGTTAATCGTTTAAACGCTAGATGGTTGGACAGCTGTCTGGCTATATTCAAACAATACACAGAAGCATCAATGAACTTCAGGATTGGTTTCCTGCTTTACACGACACTCGCCTAGGATGTGGAGCATGGTATAGTCCCACTGTAGTCCTCGTGTGACCAGACTAACAAAAACACATACGTCTGCATTAAGAATGTTAAAGCCAAACCCAATCTCTGTTTAATCTTAGCTGATTAGAGGTCAACATAACATCCTTCCTGTCTGTGCTATTTTAGGTACATTTCCCTGTTGCGATCATCTCGTCGTCTACTGTATTGTACACAATCAGGTGGTGATCATGAAACAACTGCAACCAAAATAGTGAAATCCTGAGCTGTGCTAAACGTTGATCTACACCAGACGCCGAGGTAAATCTCAGACATGTTTTATGTTTAGGTAAGACGTTTATGTCCTTATGGATTCTGAGTATTGACATCAAGATTTTGGGGGATCATGGTCATCGTTGAGTTGATTAATAACTGAACCATCAATATGCATATTGTTATGGCCACATATGTTTGGCGAGTCAGAAAAATATAATACATCATGAACCAAAGACGTCCATTTGTAAATGTCTGGTAGTGTACAATGTATAACTTTCCATTTGGGATAAGTGGAAATGACTCAAAATAACTATTAATACAATGCACTTATAAATATTTCAGGGGGTGTGTCTCACTATCAGGGTAAGTGAAAGTTGTGAAAGGTGAACCATTTTTAATTTTGGATTTTAATTACGTTGTTTACGGCACCAACGTTAGTTATTATATGTTCATCATTAAAACATCATTTAAAGTCAAAGTAATGTTTATATATATAAAATGATATTTAAATTATATCAACTGTAAAACATGTACTTTAGCATTCTCTCGGGAAATAACGTTCGTGACTAAAAACTAAATGTTTAATATCCCAACAAAGAATGCACATTCCCTATTCTAACATCCCTTCAGTTGATCAGCGCTAAGCCAAAGTAATATGAATGCAGAAAAAGGAAATAAAAAATAGATTTGCAAAAACCTTTTTCTATCATATAATCAATAGAGAAAGACAATTAAGGGGACATCAACTTCTTATCGATAAGAACGCTCTATTGCAACAAGCGATTTTCAATTTCCAACTCGTCTCATCCGATTACAATGCAAGCGTGTAAGAACGGTTGAAGCAGTGAACAAACATTTGTCATGGAGAAATGGATGAGTTTCCCCATGAGCCTATCATTGGGTTACTTTGGTACAATAAAAACCTTTAAACTTGTTTGAAAATAACACAAGGGTAATGTTGTCATACCTCTTACTGAACTAAGCTGTGTATCTTGTGTATCACAGGACGAAAAGGGTTGAATCCACCTCCCGGATCCATCCATAAATAGGATTCTGTGCATGTAATATGAACAAACATGCCTGAAACATACTGTATATTGTGCAACAAGTAACGTCATTATAGATTCCAGTTCCTTGTGGTTGAAGTAAAGGTTTTGAAAGTCCAAGAACCAAGATCAAAGTTGAATTGCAATGTGAAATAGCTTTTCTCATGGGATATCTCTTGGGCTTTGGAATCTGTTTAATACTTGAGATGAATAAATCTTGTAAACTAATAACGTAATGTTGATATTTCTAAGAAGAAAAGAGATAGCTCAGTCAATATGACCAATTTGTAACATTCCCAGGTTACTTACTCATATTATACAAAAACGGATTGCATACACATGCACACGCCTGCTTTCCCACACATGAATAATTTAAAAGACACTGAAAACGCTACAATGACTTTGTTATATCTTTCAAAAAGGATGGATTATGCAAAATGTCTTCAAATTTCACAAAAATATGGTGTAAATACACAGGTTTGAATGCACCACAAGAGCTTTAAACAAACAAAATAAAAACTAGACATGCAACATGATGTAATTGACACGTGTGTTTGAGAAGGTCTTCTCTCCAATTAGTGGCCAAATACTGTTTAATTACCAAAATTACATTTTGTAATTAGATTGCCAAACTAGACAGGGGAAAAACAATTCAAGCCAAGATTAAGATTTTCGTGTATATATATATGTAGAAATACGGTTTGAGCACATTATGCAAATGAGTGGGACTTTCTTAAACTGCTTTGCTGCGTTGATAACGTTGCATAGCTGAAAGCCCAACCATGTTCCACACACACCATGCTGATGAGGTCCTAAAGACCGAAACAGCTGGCTGTCCATGGTTATATATATATATATATATATATATATATATATATATATATATATATATATATATATATATATATATATATATTTGTAAGTCAAGATAGTACTAAAGCTTTAAACAATTAAACGTAAATCAACCTCTTCAATTCGAATTTTCCATTCTCATGTATCCGGTAGTATATGACCCCTTGGCTCGCAAGACATTATTCTCAGTGCTTCGACATCACACTGATTAATTTCGGAGATAAGAATGACAAACTATTTCAATTTGCCATAGGAAAATCAATTTTCCTCTTAGTGACTTTTAAATGGTAATATTTTGTGGTCGATATAATGCTATCTAAGGCAATTGTGTAGCAATTATTTTATCCACGGTAATTGATTCTACCATAACGATTATTGATTGCAGTGTACCATTTTAGAATGTATGTAAGTGGTTGGTTCATATTATATTATACATATTATATATATACATTATATTAAAACAAGTAAACTTCTTCATACTTCAAGGATTATATATAAAGATAAAGAATATAAAGAAAGGCTGAACATGTTTTAGGTTCCGACCGGTTTCAGTGATCATCATGGGATCTTTATAAGGTCACAATAATCCCTTGATGATCACTGAATAGTGTGAAACCGGTCGGGAATTTAAAAATGTTCAGCCTTCGTTTTATATATAATATATATAATATTTTATAGAGTAATAAATGGATATCAATTATTGAATGTGTACTTATAATTAGTTAATCACTAACATGTTTTGGTTTGTGCAACTTTAGTGCTGTTTTTTTCAATCATTGAGTTAACATATATCTACCCTAACATACTTCTTGTCATACCTTATATATATATTGTATAAAATATATATATATATATATATATATATATATATATATATATATATATATATATATATATATATATGGTCGACATACCTTAAAACATAACACGTTCACCCACCACGACAGCGCATGACATTGTTATAACTGTTTCAACAAATTGTGTAACAATGCTTAATAAAAGTTTCATTCAATCAGTACATCAAGATACAACAACGTAAGTAAAGAAACGGTTTGTAGCATGGTTCTCATGGAATAGGTCTCAGAAAGCTAACCCTGTGCTTTACAATGCAATGAACACGTCAGATAAGGATAATCTTCTATTCTGTTATCCTCTTTGGTAGTTTAGAGGATACGAGTTTCCTGTCGACAATCACCATATAGATAATTAACGAGCAGCATAGCAACCAGTGTCCTTAAACGCTGAAATATACATAGTATTTGTCTCAGGAAAATAGATGTTCTATTCATTATATAAGTATGTGTTTATATTTTAAACAGCCTTGGCATACTGCTACAATGTCGTCATCATGTTAATGACGTCACACCAGTGGCGATAAAGCTTTTCGCCATTTAATGTAGTTAGCTATAGGATAAAGGTTATAGTTACCGAGTCCTGAATAATAATTTGTTGAACCGAGTAACTACCTCTTCTGAGAAATCATATTTCAAAATTATAACTAACGTCAAAGTATATGAGTGATGAAAAGGGAATTCTCAAATGTCTCAGAACACTGAACGATCGGATAACGTCATGAACTGAAGTTTCAAAGGATGTTAATTGTACGACTGATTGTTAGTTCATGGCCTTTCTGACGCACTTATGTCCTCTCCTCCTGGCGCTTGAGTTCCTGTCTGTGACTTTACATAGAGAAGTCAGCTTGCAAACACTCCAGAGGACAGAAACCATCTAATACAAAGTATGGTTTAGTGCGGAAATCAGTCGTTACCAAATCTACTGCACAAGTCCATCCATTGAATTTCACATTTCTACTCTATCAATATAATTAAATCCAAATTGTAATGGTTACCTTTATTGTTGTTTATGTGAACATGATTTGAGATGAAACAAAAAAGATCAATTTAGATTACAATTTTCATTAGATGATATGTTGAACACTGTGGACAAAACACGATTTGTTCTTACTTGTCCACTCAAGATACATTTCATCATACATGTGTATATCATACAAAGAAAGGCAACACGATCCTTATTGTGTAGATACACAGTGTTGTCCAACAAGGAATCAAAGGAAAGATCATGTTAAACATAAGGTTTATGGTTAAGGAAACATATGCATGTTTAAGGTAAAATTCCTTTATTTTCTAAAGCTGACATAGATATCTTGCAATAGAGGTAATTGATGTTACCTGACCAGCGGTGTAAGTTACGAATTCAGCACTGAGAAAATATAGATTTACGTGCATGATGACGTCAATGTCTTCTAACTAAATTAATTGAGTTTGAAATTTTAATTTTAATATCTGAGCTCATACACCACATAACCATTCTAAACTTACAAACATAGTTTTTATCAAAGTAACTTTGAAAATAGATCGCAAGTCTTTACAATATGTGAGAAATTCAATTTCAGTTGATGGAATGAATCCCTTTGAACAGCCTAACACCCATCAACGTCTTCAACAACCAAAGCCATTCATGGCTACTTCCCGACAACAAGTCTGGAACAAAATCTATGGAATTACATTGCTGACATAACACTGACGTTGATGATTCTCATGTAATTATGGGAGCCTCATATATAAGCTGTAGAGTCAGGATCTGATCGGGATGTAGCAGGTCGACAGACTTAACCAAAGTATTGACGACGTGCTACGATCTCTACATGTGTGTACAAATACCCCCCACAGAGAAGGTAAAGAGAGTAAGCAAACCACACTGAAACGTATATATCCCGACATCATTCAGTAACCGTTCTCGTTTCATGTGATCTTGTTTGTTAAATCAGTTTTATTTACAACAGAAAATGCTGAATTTGCACATTTCAGAGTGGCATTTCCATGTTCGGAGTTTTGACATATTCTCAGCTTCATTCATGACCATTAGAGGGAGAACATAAGGATGGTTTGGATGATCAACATTTAAATCCTCGTCCTCATTATAGTATGAACCCCTACAACAGTTAATTTTATCAAACGGTCCTGCACCATATCCTTTATTATTACTTCAGGCTTTGTGTATTTTGAAATCGACTAACACACTGACCAGATTAAAAAATAACGATTAATCAATACATTTAATGTCATCAATGCTTAATTGGTTGATCACGTCCAAGAAGTAGAAACTAGGTAACTGACATTCTAATTGGTCCGTAGTCATATGATTCTGTTTCAACACGAAATTTAACTGCTGCAGAATTATGAAAATAAATGCAGCGCATTTTAATTCCCTCCACACTATGCTTAATTATTTGTATATTATTCTGGACAAACATTGATACAGTTAATTCTCATGTAGTGTGTTCACTGATATACTTTGAATTCATACTTCAACTGATTTGACGGGGCCTAGTTTAAACAAATTATGTTTGGTCAAATACTGTATATATTGTCAATCTCTATTGTCGTTGTGTGGAATTTGCAAAGTATTTGTTCTCACTTTAAAATTCATTAAACAAAAAAGAAGTAAAAAGTCATGTACAACACTTTTCTTTCCATCGTCATCAATTTAATCCGACTTCCATTAACACCTCGGTGATGGAAAAGGAAGTTTTGTAGAATGTAGTGTTAGTAGAATTATGTTTTTCATTCTTTAACAGTAAAATTACATTTCTTTTCGAATACACTATATTTCAATCATTTTCGTTTTGTAAAGTTTACCGAGGTTAATTGAAACTCTCACTTTAATTAATGTTGATTGTGGGTAAACGTCGACAAAAGTTTCTTATGTGCCTGTGTTTAACACACTCCTCATTTGTCTTTAGGTTATATCTTTTCGTCTTGAGATATTTAGTTTTCGGAAATAATTTATTTTTATTTCAATGATCTTTACAAAAGACCTGAAATAAGAATATTAACTGCGCACAGACATGAAAACAACATTAAATCGACAGGAAAGCAATAAGATGAAAGTATTTTTAGTAAATAACGGTTTGTGACCACATCATCATCTGCTGGTGAGAATGGACACCAAGTATAAAGGTACAGTTGTACAGACATATGTATGCAAGTATGTACAGGAACTGAACACTGGTATTGAACATGCATATGACGTTATTATGATATTAAAAAAACATTACACTAATGTTTTCAATGGTTAGTCACTTCAAATGTTTCATTTATGTTGTTGCCTTATTGTTTTAATTATGATAATCTATTATTATGTTAAATGAATCCGAATTAAAGGTAGGTGGGTAAATACACTATCCATAAGCTGATAACATGTTGCTTAATATAGAATAACAAACATGGCAAGCGTAATTTTCAAGTCTTAAAGTTGACTTCTCTTCATAAGACTTATAAATAACTCTTCTCAAATACGAAAAATCTAAAACATATAAAAACATTGTTGAAACACATTCCATTAGAATTTGATTGTCATTTTGTTAAAAATGTTGGTGAAATATCACATCTCAGTAAATTAAAATATATTTCTAAATGTCAAATAGCGATCAGCGAAAAACCAGTCAAGAAGGGTAAAAAATTAAATTAATTTCAAATTTATCTGATTCACTTCTTCAGCTGAATGTCAAAGAAAAGTAATTACATTTATCGAAATCAGTTATTTTAGAGTGGAGAAGAAACTGTGAAATATTAAGATGATTTATGTTTTTGATTAGTCTCGCTCCCGTTTTGAAAATGGTCAAACATGAATTTTGCATGTTATTGTTTTGGCATTGTGATTAAAAATAACTTTTGATACCATATCATGCTTCAGTTTCTTGTTCATTATTAACCCTTTTCACATTAAATATTTATCAAATGTGCAGTTTTCATAATACAGGATCAATAGGGTTAAATTTAGAATTCCATAACTGCACGATAATAATGAGTTTAGTGGCACATAGTTGATGTACAGGGCACACATTGTTCAAATTGTGTTGTCTACTAACAGGAATAATACATGTATGGAGAAATATATTATTGATGTAATGTATTAACTAATTTTGTTAAGTATCGAAATTAGTATTCACTTAAAACAAATGATTGTCAAGCGTCAAACAACCAAAAGAAAATATAGTTCACTGTCAAAAAGTATATAAATTGATTACCTAATTTGACTGGTTTAATAGATTTGGAGACACTTATGAAATATTAAATGTCTTTCAAATGTCATTTTCGAGCTATAGCCAAGGTTTTCGGTGGAAATTGTTTCGCACGCAAAAGTCTAACGCACAATTAATGTAAGACATGCGCACCTCATCCGACAAATTTAATCACAAAAATGAATGCAGAGTCGTATCAAATGGCTATCACTGACCAATTTAATGTTTTGCCAAATTAATTTTACCTGATGAATACAAACAAACACAGACCATTTACTCCCGGTCCTCGATTCCCGGGGCTCGCAGATAACAACAATATAAACATGGTATGAGTAACGATATATCTTATATCGCTGCACAGCACACGCTGTAAAAACAATACATCTGAACATTTATCAAATCTTCGGAGAATAAAATAGCAGACATCTTACCATCAGTATATCACTGAAACCACCTTGGGTTAATGTTATCTCGATTAACGTACTGATGAGTCAGTTTTAGTTGACAAGTCTCGATTAATTGAAATAATGAGAGAAGAAAAGCCAATTACTGAAGTACTTGATGTTTCGCACCTTATAATGGATGCTAGTTTCCAACAGTATTGACTTACAGCAAGAGTGATTAATAGGAGAGTCTTTTTAGAATAATCTTCTTTCTATAAGCATTCTAGAAGATGAGATGATGAAGAATTGAGACAATTTCTGGATAATACAACGTCTTAATTGTTTGCAGGCGACCTTTCGGCATCGATGAAATATACACTAGTATTACAAAATACACACATTAACCATCGTTTTCATTTCCAGATTGTTGACTTCATAATAAGAATACTTTTATGAGAGTTTGTTCGATATTCTCATTTCCAGGGTAGAACCTACATGTACCATATATAAGAATTTAAGTTCTGAATCGTACTTATATATGCACATTTATGTTTGATTAAATCAATCTTCTTCTAGTCGAAACATAACAAGGTTTGTTTAATAGAATTTGAAAACCAAACCTTCCTACCCTACTATTTATAGTTCTACTTTTAATATCATCAAGGAAATACATAAACAATTTCTTTAATACTTTTTCAAAGGCATATTAGATCTAATTCATTCGCAACAGTCTGCCAAATCATGAATATTATTTTTATATTATTATATTTGCTAGATCCTAAACTTAATCTTTAAAATCAGTCAAAGTCGTTGCTTGTTAAAACTTCTAGGAAAGCTGTGACTATCATTATCTAGAGAATAGTATTTCCTTCTGTGAAAATGGAATTCCTCAGGAGAAACATATTTGCAGCTTGTATGGTAATGATCGAACATGATCATGAAAGAAAGAGAACTGTAATTAAATTCTCTTTGCTTCTACGTTACTTTACCTTAATGCCTCATAGGCAGCAATTTATTTCTGTTTAATGAATGTCTTTGATTATTTGAGTTTATTTTCATTCAATATATTGCAATTTTATCTTTGTGATTGATTGAAATCTTGGCAATGCAATCATATGGGATGCTTTATAAGGGACTTCAAATAGAAGTGTGATAACAATCCTATACAAAGAATATAAAGCAGTCCTGGAGATTAGCAGAATGCTTCATGTAAGTTATTGTGAAGAGATGGTCAGTTGACAAAATAAGAAAGCATGACTATTTCAGGACAGCATGAGTTTATGCTTGCACAATTAATGTGTGTTACGTCTGTCCATTTTGATGTATACCCTCGAATCACACACGTTAACTGTGACTATATTATATTCTTCATAGTGAACAAGAACATGTCAATGCCGTTATTCGAAACCATGCCCAATTGGCTTCCAATCATGTTGAGGGTTTTGCAGAACGACAATCAGAGCCCATGATATGAGGAATATATATTTGAGTCATTGTCAAACATCTTTTTACATCTAGGACATCAATGTCGCCTTTCTGGAAGATCTGTCATCATCATGATCCCAGAAGTTTGTCTTTATCAGTTGCTGTGGTATAAAATGAATTGATACCATATACTGCATATTGATATATTTTCGTCAACAGTTTTTGAAATTCTTTTACTTCAAGTAATACGCTGTTAAACGCGGTAGGCACTGACATCAACATGACCCACCTTTTTCGAAACTAATGTCAGACGGCGGCGTCCACTTATGTTCCAGGAGAGTTTAAGCAATTTAACCACACAATCATAACGAAATGTATTCCACAGACCACGTTATCTGTTTGCGTTCAATAGCCCTTAGGGTGAAACTTTCTTGTTGAAAACAACTTGTAAACGTTTATTGTCAACTGAAAATCAATACGAAAGAGATGGGTAATATATAATCCTGTAGTTACACAGAATGAACTTACCAACATTTATTTCGTTTAAAAAACAGATTGCACACGAACGAACGAACTATCGAAACAAACAACAACATAAAACCAAATTAAATTGATAAAAAAGCACATTCTCTGGGCACATGGCAGGATAACTGTATAAAGTTGTGTAAACGTTATCTCTACAATTAGTAAATGACTCTGTAATATTCCAAATTTTAAATTCTGTTATACAACTCAAACACAGCTACATCACACGAATTACATGTACATATATGTCCAGCAATATTCAGAGCTTACTCCCCTAGACAAATCACAATACCTGATTATACACATCTACATCGTTACAGCAACATGTATCTTACTGTGGGCCGTACTGTAACTATACATCCGTAATACATTGAAGCAACAATCATCGTGCATATTACCATTAATACTATTTCTTTGTAGTTTGGCAAAATTCTTCATCAAGATTAGTTCATGTGGATAGTTTATTGTATGAGGCAGAATCGGACGAGGGAAAGACAAATAAATCTTTGGTCGTTCTGTCTATTGTTGTATCATCAACCATTATCCCTGTCTGTTTCAAATGTCGTAGGCTTTCGCAGAACACACATATCGTAAACATTATTCCAAAAGTACCTAAAAACCAATGAATATTGTGGACAAAGGTGATACCAAAACATAACAATATTAATTAAGCAGGTATGTTGCCTTGTGTAACAAATGATCATTACATTTTACGTTACATGAACTCAAAGTACTATAACATATCAATGGCTTTAGACAGTTATGTAAACATTGCAAGTTGACGATGAAAGTTAGTGATGAAAGTATATCATCGAGCAGTAACCTGTGCATTTATCTATCTACGTGTATCTATCTCATTGTGTCGTTAAATATAACTATTTTATTAGTTGCCTGTTAAATAATATGGAAAATATAAAACAACAACAAATCAATAACTAAATAGGCATACATAAGACAAAACATACCTCAAGCATTATCGAACATCGATCAAAATTAATGGTATCGGTCAATACATGTAGTCATCGATGTCGTCATTGTTACATAACGATCCAAGATTCATCAACAAACGTTTTAAAAAAATGAAGAGCCATTGTGTAATTTTGCTTTCTGTTATTGACATGATCTTTTGGTCGCTGGATGATTATGCAGTAAAATCAACAAATATTCCAATATTGCATAAACACAAGGGATGGAGACAGATACTTTTTGCAAAAAGTAAAATCAATATGCTTGCACATGTAAATGCTGAAGTGGAATTGTTAAGGAATAATTTTAAAATTAATTTCTTTTGGCTTTGAAACACGAGCACGCGATGTCTTTTTAGTAATAGACTTTCAGCAGAGAACTAACAACCACACTTTACACTATCTGCAAACAGTTGATTGTTCGTGATATACTGTAGTTGTGAAGTGTTACTATGATGTGTTTGTTAGAAAGATCAAGACTTAACAATTAATGTCTAAGAATGTACGTATAGTCCATAGCAATAGCGTCATGCTTCTCTTTTATAATTTTATCAGCATTGCTTCAATTAGAAAATAATAAGAAATGGGATATTTAAAGTATCCATATCATTGGTCAATTCATCACAATTCACACAAGTCGAGATATTTAAGCAGGGGTAAAGTTTAACTTTGATCACACAGACATGACTGACTTGTGGTTAATGCTCCTAGGAAATGACTAACCACGCGGACCCAGGACATCGTGCTTGGAGCCAATCAAAGGATATATCGCAACTAGAACCTAATAGGATGGAGAAGTTTTGTTGTGAGTTCACTGAAGCACAGGGTGGTTACATGGAAACTTTATAAGCATTGCCATTTGTGAAACTGTAAGTAATCACTGAACATCCATCATATAAGCGTCCTAGCACTGCGGCACTGATCTGTAATACCCTGATGCCTCATTTATATTTACACCTATGTCGTCCACATGACTGACTGGCGCACAGGTGTATGCATCTATGTGCAAACTCAATGTTTATACTCCAGGGAAGAAACATGAACTAATGGCTAACACCGCCCTTCGCTAAATCGAATTACCGATTAACACTCTCATCTTTGAAGTGCACATAGGGGTGGAAAAGGCGAGGCTTGATTCTGTATAAGAAAGTATTTATAGTGCAAATCACAGCTTACTGTATGCCTACTCCTTCGTCACATGAAAACCTGTCCAGAATTCATGCACTATTAATACACAGTCTACAGGTAATACTTGAAGTTGCTTCAATACACTATAGGTGCCGTAATCATGTTTCGGTGTTACTCCTTGATCATGTTAATACGCTTGCAGGGCTTGCATATTCTTCCACTGACGATTCTGAGTCATGTTAAAAACACTGAACTGAACAACCTTCTTTCCTTAGAAGGAAATACATAGTTACGGTAAACAAAATCTCTTTCGTGGCGACTTCACTTGGCATTTGAGTTTTGCAATAAACACATTTTACACCTTATCAGTAGGTTGGTACAATACGGCAAATAGAGATGAAGATAAATTGTATTTATTGGTTCCCACGTGCAACATCAGAGGCCTAATAACAGAATTGAGACGAATTGAGTTAAAATCGATCAATCAACGTGTCTTTTTCGTTCAAATTGACATGTACTTGGGCAACAAGAAGTTACTGTAAATATAAACGTAAATGTGTCAGTCATTTTAAGTTAAATCTATGGATTTCTATGTGTCTTTTGTTTGAAAATTAATCTATAATCTCCTGAAATACACGGATATTTAAAAACTTACGAATCACGTGCAACATTCCTACTCGAGGTGAAGATATGTATAATTGATATTTTGATGTCGCAAACCAGTGTTAAGGGAGGCATCTTTTGGAAAGCACTTATTAAGGTTAAACTCGTGTTATTTATATATTACTATCATTAGTATGTTCTGATTGCAATGACATACTTAATAAGCATACGGGTTAGATAGTTATGGCCGATGGACCAAAATTAAACTGCTGAGTTCTATTCACATATGTCCCTAATTATAAGCTTCAAACGGCTTAGCCAAAACTTGAATACTATTTTTGGGAAGAAACAATATCCGCACTTGCAACTTTAATAATTATGATTTATGTGTCTGTTTGAAAATGAACCGTCTACAAACAAAATCGATAAAAACGGGAAGACAAAAGAAACTAGAAAGAAACTAGCTGCAAATGATAATGAATTCGTTTAAGGAGACAAATTATACTTTCTCAAGGTTTAATGAGAATATACCTAAACAAAGAGAACGTCAGCAGTTGACAATGAATTCGTTTGTTGTCAATGAACGACAATAGATATAATTATTGAAACAAGAAATAACTCTGTAACAGCCATAGTTTGCATGTTGCTGATAACGATTAAGCTTTAATTGCAAAAACGAACCTTTAATCCTGTCATTTACATGAGTGAAAAGAAAATGAAATTCGTCCGCTTCAGATAAAGGGCTACAACAAGTGAAGCAAAAGAAATGGATTATAAAAAATGTCCTTTATATCGGAAGACAAGTTTTAGAGTTGTGGTGGAGATGACATTAATGATCGACAATACAATCCTCTTAAGAGAGGAATTAAAATATTACTGATGAAATAAAACTTTTAAAAAGTTCAACAAAGTTTTCCATCACCTGCTGCAAAAGTTCATATGAAGAGAAATACGTAACAAATGATATCATCTGTCATTTTTTGTGTCTGTGAATACATATATCGTTATTTAATTCAAATAAATTAGAGAGAATTAAAACCGTTTAAATTGTTGAGTTTTTAATATCTAATCTATCTCACAATAAAGTGAAGTTATTTATATAAATAACCTCGATATCTATACATAATAATACTATTTCATGTTTAAACTGTTTTATATGTTTACTCATAATGATACTTGATATTTACAACATTGCTTATGCGTTGTAATTATATGCACCTAATGATATTTATTGGAGTAATATGATGCGAACAAGCAAAATTGTTATTTATGACAGAGTTTGACCTTTATTAAAATGACGAAAATCGCCCATTTCATTCTTTGACATTCATAGTATACATGTACTTTCACGATTAGTTCTATTTCCGAACAATCACTATATACGATGAATAACGTTCTATGATATTGATTTAAAACTCAATTAAATGTAAAAAGATCATATTATTTGCAAGATCAAATTCACATTCATGACAATATATCCATCTGTGAGTCACAGATAAATAACACTCAAGTTATATCTTTAGAGTTACTGTTCTTTTTACTTTTTAAATATAACTTCATTTGCAAATAAACCGATTCATTAAGTATTACGTTGTCGTTTATAAACAAATAAAGAAAAACACACTTTTCGATAAAAACACTCTGAATTCTAATTCTAACATATGTTAGATGGATACCGACGTTTTCTAGTTCTTATGATCTGCGTTTAGCAATAATAATAATTAGGGTATTAATATAGCGCGCATATCAACCCCAAATGCATGTTCAAGGCGCTCCCTACATTATAACCCTGGTATAATTAAAGCGGAAGAAGGTCACCTCCAACATAACAACTAGCAGCTACAACATTGATCCGCTGACTGAAGAGAGGTACAATTTGAACAAAGTCTCTCTGACCCACCAGTCCTTCAACAGCCAGTGAATTATTTATGTTAATTGTTGTTTTACCCACACTTAAATATTTGTCTGTACTGGAGAAGATGACGTGGTGTCACGATCTCTTGTAGCTACTTTTAATTGTCTTATCTTATCAGTTTATCACCAGTCATATTCAGTTCACATATCGCATGTAAAATAATGAATTTCTTAACTTCTCTTCAATTTATTTCTTTGTAGATTGTTACATATTCAGTTCATAGGCTATTCAATAGTTCTCATTTCACATTGATTACATCAAACATGTCCATAATGTAGATATTAATCTTAAGTCCACATATATTTCACATTCCTATTGAATTAAATTAACTGCAAAGTTACTTTCTTTTCTCAATAAGGACTCTCACATAATGAGATGACTCTCCCTCAGGCCATGTATAAATAGGGGATGACGTCTATTCAATGAAGCACACATAAAATCCCAGAGTGTAAAGATTAGTATATCAGGAGTTTTAGACTGTGGCCCATATTTGGGGTCATACGAATGTTCACCAAATCTACAATTTAGAATCCTCATTGGCCAAGGAAGTATCTGTCTAGAGTTATTGGTTCTGGAGAGGAGGCGAAAAAGCGAAACGTTTACAGACGGCTGGACGGACGGACGGACGGACGGACGGACGCTGGACTGCATGCCATGCCATAAGCTCATCGAGCCTTCAGGCCTGATAAGCTGAAAATCTAAATATAATCTTGAGGTTTGCCGAATCAAAGTGAACAAGAACTTAGCAGTGAAACCACCAAGCTTATTTGCTGCATTTTAAAATTCAATAAAGAAAGGGAACATTCTAAACCAACCAATCAGCAGCACAAGTGATATCCCCGAGTCATGTAATAAGTTTTATTGAATACTTCTAATGATGGCTTCACCTCCAGTATTTGGATTAAACATTAACGTTTATTTGAATCGCTGATATGTGCTATACTTTGATAGTTTGTACGGCAATAGATGATTTGATGATACCATCCATTAATGAACAGATTTGCAGTAAGTTATGCATACACCTACTTCTTCATGAAATATTAACTTTGTCTAAGAAAGGAACGTTTCCTCAAACATGCATCTCTCATCTCTCGATTACTAACACATTACAACAACACTGAAAAATAAATGCAATTTGTTGCACATCAAAAGCCAATGACGATTTTGTCATTATGAAGAATACCATCACACCTGTTCGGAATTTCAATTTATTTCAAAATGTCAAACATGATATTAGTTTGAAATGCTGTAACTACATGTGCATACAAGTTAACCAATAAAAACAAACATGTAATGAATTCGATATTTAAAATTCCCTCAAATTGAACAACTAAATTAAAAATGGCAGTGGATCACGTTTGAAGTTGAATATCAAAGCAAAAATAATTACATAATGCAACATCCGATACGAAATGAGTGAAAGCAAAAAAGAAAAACCCATAAATTTCGAATTATAAACATTTGATATTTTTCTGCCTCCCCATTTATTGGCATGACATTCAAGCTAGCAAAATGGAAAAGTAATAAACACAAGTGATGGAAAGAAAATAAACTATATTTGACATTTATGGTTGTGGATTTTTAAATGTCGTTGAAGTTCATATTTTGTAGGAATTTAAGGTTGATATATCTGTCAAGATGAATCGCGACATTCGTTATGATATTCTGATCAAAAAGAATTTAACTGCAGTTGAGGAAAAGAAAGTGCTAAAAGAAACATAGCATACATATTGTGTTCACCCTCACGAAACCAAACTTAAGCTGACCACAATACTATATTAGAACTTCCTTTCATCAAGGACATTCACAAATAACTAGTTTTAAGAAGATGTGTTCAAGTGGAAAAAGACAGATATGTGGAACTGTTGACACTACAAAGACATCTAAAGCAGCGTTACTTCCTTCTTCTGATTTCTCTGTCAATCAAAGACGTCTGATCTAAACTTACTTCTAAACTTAAAAGAGGAAAAGCTAACAAATCAAATCAATTTGTTTTGGATCTTTGTTCACTGTTATTTCTTTCTAACATTATTATCAACCTTTATCTAACATCAAAGCCTATACGCCGTATTAGTGGTATTTTTTTCATGAAAAAGTTAGATTTTGGAAAGAAGACATCAATAATGTCTGAAAATCATACATACACATAAACATACGTGTACATATTTGTGAAGGTGCAAAAAAGCAAAAATTGATAACTTAATCAGATAAACCATTAACATCCTCCGTTGTTAGTGCGTTACTGAATGTGCAACTTTCATTCAATTGCTTTTTAAATGTTTTACGATTTGCATATGATATTTAATCTAGCTACTACGAAAATGGAAAATCAAGTGTCATTTCTGTCTGTTATACATGCGTTAAGAGATTGCATGGTGGATATTAAAAGTAAATGATTGTAAAACTGAGTGTTCATCAGATATGATCTCTGACATCTATGTGACGGGATTTTTAGAAACATTTCGTACTCCATGATTTCAAATGAAGGAGATATCATTTCCATACTTCGGTCAAATATTGAAATGAATGATGGCATGGTGTAAGTTTATTAGTTTATAGCCGAATGAGTTTTCTTTTATGTTTAAATAAAAACTTCAAAGAAACAGTGTATTGGAAAAATGACTATTACATAATGACATATGATATTCCTGATGTTTCCGTTCGGATGTTTGAGAAATGATATGATATCCTGCAAATTATCGATGAGTTCTTCTCAAATTTTGAGTCTGCAAATATATATGTACCTAAATCAAATGTCAATGAAACTGTTATCTTGTACAGCGACATGACTAGCAGTTTTATTGATTTACTTTAAATAGGACAATGCAATGGTAGGAGAAAGTATGTTAGGTTAAATAACTAATGATTGAACGAACATAATCATGAAATAAATCAAACCCACTCAGTCTTTTTATGATCTTAAATCAAATATTCTCTGGTTTGGCATTCTTCCTATTAAAAAAGCTTTTATAGCATTATTACCAATATATCAATATGATCAATATATATATATATATATATATATATATATATATATATATATATATATATATATATATATATATATATATATATATATATATATTAGAGAAACATTGAAACAATGTGAAGTATTCAGAACAAATTAAATAACTGGAAACTGTATCAAGCACACATATTTATGATAAACATCGATGTGTTGCACAAGACGTTTGGATGTAAATCTCTTCATATTATCTGTCAAATCAAGTGCCCAAAGGTAAATCATACCTTCACTAATGTAAGAAGTTATTCAATGCAGTCAACTTTTCTTATAATTGTTTACTTATATATCCATTTGGGATTGTTCTACCAAGTGGGATTACACTGTTTTACATTAACTATTTATAACGACCTCTTACAACAAGCATCTCATATTTTCTCTATCCGTTCTGGGATTCAGATCCACATGATCATTGTAAAACTGCAGTCAGGCGATGGTATTGTCCCAAATGGAATATTCTCTTTCCAATGATGTACGAGTTTATTGTCGATTATCTTAATGTTCTCTTTTAACATAACCATCACTTCTATCTTAAGAGAATATCCACGGCATCAACTAGGTTTTCCCAACTTTCCTCAACTTCTTAATATGAGAAGATGTGTTAATATTGCATATAGAATCATGTATAACTGTTCACAGCAGTGTGGACACATACGTTTGCATATTTTGACACAACAGGAGAAATTTGGTATCATTACAATTTCACATTGATTAGTTGGCTCATCTTGTGAAGGTCTATCAGTAAAAAAGACGATATATATTTTATGCAAATATCAATGGACTATGAACTAAAAAGTCATATTTGTATTGCAAACACAATGAGGACATATGAATTTACATTACAATACGTCAAATGCAAAATTTCATTTTCTTGTTTAACATCACACAATTTGCCCGAGAGGTGGACTCTGTAACACACACTTCAGCTTTACTGAAAACATTACAACTGTATTGTGTGAATGAATGTTTCATCTATAATTACAAATACTATTATGATCCTTTGGTGAGCACAAACGGTACAGTGGGGATCCACCACACTGCATACATGTACATACAATACCGACATATAGTACAGTATAGTACAGTATAGTACAGTATAGTACAGTATAGTACAGTATAGTACAGATAACCAAAAGAAGGACTTCCCTCTGGTATCGCATTTGACACTTTTTTTACAACCGTATTTACTGACAATAAAGTGAGGATTAATTCATAGAGTACCTTATATTTTTCAATATGACATTATTTGAAATTAACAGAGTTGGAAAGTGTGTGACATACTACCTGTTTGTTTCAAAAGTTGCAGATGAACTACGATCAGAAGACTTACCTGAAAGAAAAAAAAAACTTCTATTAGATCAGAATAAAACATCAGTAAAATGACAATTTTATTTTTGTAACAAATCATAAACGTGGATGTTAAATGAAATGACACATGTTGATTAAGAAACAAGTGTAATGTTATCACAATGTAAATATTAAATAAAGCAAGTGTGATATAGAACGAAGATTTTTGTAAAACGACTTGCATGAAATGCTATAAAATCTTGAATGAAAAATGTAGTAAGTGATATGGCATAACAACCTTAAAGTACTAATGTAAAATGTTGTTGTAATGAATAGTTACTCCATTTGTAGTATTCTGAGAAACGTGAATAATTAAATTGAGGAATACGTTGTATTACTGTACGTTATCTTCATGCAATATTAAATACGGGTAATGTATGTAATTTGATATTAACCTTTAGGAAATAGGTATTTTCTGTGCTATCATATTAACATTAAGTATTCTTGATTCGCTTTTCGTAGAATTGAATATCAAGAATTGAAAGTATTTCTTATCAAAGTATAATGTCATAAGAGCGTACTATATTTATATCATGACTCATAAGTATCATGTTCAAGGCAAGCTGCACGCTTTGCGGAAACCAACTTTAAGCAATTCTTTTTAGACATATAGGTTGTAATTATGAAAATATCTACTTAATGGAAACTGAATCTGATGACCATTGTGGTGATATCTGCACGCAGTACTTATGTCCTCCGGCGCAATCTTTAACTTGGTTTGAAAATAACAACCGATTAACTATCTAACATCATTAATCAAATATGAAAAAATGACCCTCCGGAGATGGATGATTGAAGAACGTTTCAATGGCTTTGTATTTATTCACAGATACCTTAGTCATTAAAGAGATACATTTCCAGTGAAGGACCAATGCAATTTCAATTTGGTTAGGACATACACATTCTATGATTCACAACTTCTTTAATGCAATGTAATGTGACGTTTCGAAAATTAACATCATCAACGTTTCAGTTAGTGTCCAAAAAGGATAATTTATATGGATAATAAGTGGATAAGGCAGATCGGCAATCTAGTTACTATTGATGATTAGTCCATAAAAAGTGTATCTTCTCTTCTCCTCTCACCTTCACCTTCTTCAACTTCTAAAATACCTCCCAAATAAGTTCTACGCAATTAATAAAGTTAGTTTTCCCTTCAAGACAACCTCAGTGGAATAAAATGTGTTGATTCCAATTTGAATCTAAAATGCCAATATGTCTTGGGTAAAGATTTGTAAGGCATGTACATGATCGTTGTAAGGAAACATCGCCAATCCTTTAAAAGTTGAAAGTGCATTTGTGATGGCGATAGCCTTTTTGGTTCATCATATGAGTACAATAGACACTTACATCTGAACTGAATGACGATTGAAGTTCTAAACACTCCTTGACTTATGGTCTTGTGTATATTGATTGTGAAAGTAGCAAACATCTCAACACGAACGCGTACGGAAGGGGCTTTTACTTTGTCACTGACAAAGAATATCGGGGACAAGAGGTACTCATGCATGATGAAATTGTCTTTTCTGGAAACCGTTTCTATTTTTTATTTCTGATCGAAACATCACCACTCATAAAGCAAATAATGGCGTAGTGTCCATTAAGACAAACAAAAAGCTTGAGCATGATTGAGTTGTTTGGGAATGACACACTATGTTACCATTATTTCAAAATCGTTCAAACGTATCTGCTTCAGGGACAAGGAGTGACATTGAACAAAATTTCTAGGTTGCTTTACAAGACCTTGTTTCGTTATGTGACTTTCATAATATTTCAAACATCAACACCATTTATAATCGTTGCGTGCATGTACAAGAACATGTTTCTGTCAAACTTCGACTTCATGTTAAAAATACCCTACTGTTGTGGATCATGAAGGATATATTTGTCCATTCAAGGAAAAAGGGCGATATTGAAGAAGAAATGACGATATGTATTGCAGATGCAGGAGTAGGTTCTAAACATCTATCAAATAACCATTTATTATATTAACATATGCACTTTCATTAGGAGTAAATACATCTTTGATCAAGCGGAAACGACAGACTTGCAATAAATGCAACTCCCAAATTCATTAATCAACCGCACCCATGACATTTCTTTGGCTCAAATCAAACGGCGTTTTCTACACTAAAATTTGACAGGGATCAGTAGCTTTGTTACAAGTTCATTGGAGCTCATTAAGGCGATTTATCGTGCATTACACGGAAGCTTTGATCGCCATGTTATTTGCAAAATGTTCTCAATCATTCAATATTCATTAAACAGGCAATTCAAGAAAGGTTTTTCAGATCTCGCATGAACAATAATACTTCTGTATGATTAACATTTAAGGGGTTGAAATGGTAAAACACTACATGCATGTGTGAAACTGATTTACGAATAGGAAACTTGCTTTCATATTGACTCGAATGTGTATATATTTTTTCAACACGTGTGGTCTCTGCTCCATATCGAATTGATATAAGCAAGTCTCTTGGAATAACATCTAAATGTAACGTCCTGGTGAATTATTGAGTCTAATAACCATGTTTTGAGAATGTGAAACAAAACTTATGTTCGTTCAAATTACCTTATACAATAATGATAAATGACACCAGTATAGTTCACAATTGCATGACCAGATGCCGTATAAAACATATTCCACCATCCTCGTTGAAACTTAAATCAATCAATCACTATGACAGCGGGGAAAATGAACGTTTTTCACATTCAACATGACATGTAATTTGGCCATGAGTAGCTGTTAATCGAAACTACATGTAAAACAAGTATGTTGTGATAATATCGGTTTAAAAGAAGTCTCTTCAGACAGGCATAAAAGCTATCAAAATAAATCTGTATCTTAACATGTTACCTTTTGCCTTTCGATCTGCCACTACAATGCTTGTAATTTAATCTTCAGTGCACATGCAACAGAGTTATCGACTCTTGATGGGATCTATTTCAGGTTCAAATGTAGAATTGTACAGGTAGTTTTCTTGTCCATTTAGATCTTAATAGATTCCACGTGTACATCATGTACCTATCCTCTCACCTCGCAATGATGGATATGAATTAGTTCATATTTCAATGTTTGAATGTTGTACCCTGCACACACATAACGAAATGCACACTAAGGATGAGGGATGGAGACGATTCCCAGGCTACATATAAATAAAGTGCTGCTGAATAACACTACTTCACGCATTATCAATCGATTCAAGTTATTCGCCTTGTACCTGAGAGACAAGCACATCACTAAACAATGCAAAGCAAATAACATTGCAATCTAATATTGAGCAATGTCCAGGACATGAGAACGATGCTCTTTCCTCAGGGCAGAGTTTGTTTCAATGCGTACAGTCCATAGAAAGCAATTGATTTGCATTAGAAGCAAAAATATCCTGCCTATTGAACGTGTTTACATGAACTGATATAAGGTCGTATCTCTTTATTCGATATGCAACGATCTGTATCTCTATTTAATATAAATGCAAACATTACATTACTACAGCAAACGTTGTTGAAGAATATCCATGTGAATCATTTCAATGCAGATTCGATTTTACTAATGTCAACATAAATGTATGGATTACACAGGGACTATTGCTTGTTCAACAAACATAGTTGTATCTTGTTGATCGGGCCCCTATCAATAGGTCTTAAAGGTACATCTATTGTGTTGCTGTGGGTCACATATGCCAAACGTTATAAATGATGTTAATCTTTTGAGAAGTACTGACTGTTACCGAAAATTGCCATGTTAATGATAGTCAATTTAGTATATTGACGATATAAAGGTAAAAGTTTAGATTTTTTATCGAAAACCAGACAATGCACCGCTTGTGGCGCGCGTCAATTGGTCAAACGTAATTTTGGAATCTTATTTTCACCATACAAACAGATAACTTAGGATTGATAGTGTTTAATATGTCTTATAACTACTGTGAACGTAAATGGGACGTGTAGTTTCGGTTTCTGTACATGTATAATGATGTTACTTAATTTGAATTAAAAACTAGTAATTATGATATAATTGGCTATTGGTGATGAATATGCAAGTTGAGTGAACTTATTTGAACTGAAATCAGCACATATCGTATGTTAGCACGCATTTCAGCCAAATAAAATTGTATGAAACACAATGGATGTATCTTTAAGGTTTTAGTAGAAGGCATCAACATCTTGCTAAGTACAAAATTGAGAAATAACGCTACGTATATTTCAATATATCTCGTTTGCAGTGGCGATTATGTCCTTGTATGTCAAGTTAAAGGTGTTGATGTGAAAAGTTACTCTAGACTAAACAGAGATCTTACCTTACACAAACGATTCCTGATCATGATGAAGTTTAAAAACATAATTACTGAATACATATCTGATACGAATACAAACCTTACAGTGAATGCCATATCACGTTGGGTGAATCGTTGAGTTTGCCGTAAATTGCTGACTACTAACGTGTATACTTCATACAATGGAACACATTGGTATTATATATTGTGCTTTAACCATATTTATTAACAAATAATCTGATTTGGAAGAGGGTGTCCAGTATAATTTTGAACTAACTCTCTCCGTGAATATTAATCAAAATATATAATCAAATTAGAACCCTGTATAACTGTTACAATAAATAGTCTTATTTGTTATGGTGTACAGGAGGATTTTCTGGATAACAACTTCTTTAATGTGAAAATACACGACGTTTCGGAGTATATGCTCACTCCAATTGGTCACTCAGAAGTTGTTATCAAGAAAATATTCCTGTTCTTATGTATACCACTTCTAAATGCCCATCAAAGACCTGTAATGGCGTAGATTAATATGGTGACGTTATGATAACGTTACTGCATAGCTGATGTGGAAATTTCTCACTAAACGTACATTCAGGGTCAAAGAAATTTTCAAATGTCTAAAAAATCTCCGGGAGCAAAGACATGTTCCCTTTTAAAGATACATTAAATGCATATGGCACATTTTCATCATCTACTGACTTTAGTAAAAGGTTACCACATACTACATTGTTGGCACGCAATCTAGTGAGGTCTTCCCTATGCTTGCAACATTTCAAGTATTTCAAGTGACGTTGTTACATTTGAATTCTTCTCATGAAACGATCATCCTTAGAAACCAGAAATAAAACGTCCATGTTTACACTGTATGGGTCAAATGTTGATCCCTTTGGCTGCGAATGACTGCGAAAATGAGAATCGATGGAGAGAATGTTGGGGAAATAAATGCGAATCGGGATCAAAGAGTAATGTTTCACTTTGACAGTTCTGTTGGGGGTCAGTACCAAATTGATTCCTAGCTTTAGCATTTGGTCTGGTCTGAGTAGGTCAATTACCCCATGGAGAGGTTGGTCACGGTGAGGAAATAACCTCAAAGCCTTTAAGCATTTAACGTAGTGTGGCGTTTCCTTCGGCTAGCAGCCCACAATGCCAATGCTGAGTGTTTAATGTGAGAACTGGGACGAATCCAAAGAAAGTTTAAATAGTCTAAGTATTTGATAAGAGGTGGGTTGATTGATTCAAATAGTTTTTATAGATGTCTAGACAAGCTTTAACCTTTCGCGAGTTTAAGGGAGATTTATGTTTTCAATAAGGTAAAATATAAAATAAAATAGAATAACAAATAAATGAAATATAAACGATGAACCAATATTCCTATTCCGGATATGATAATTAATTTTTAAACATCATGACATATAATTTTTATAAATAATTATCATACTTCCAGGGCATAATATAATGGAGCAAGAGATGGATACTTGACGTAAAACTTTATTATTACTTCATTATTACTACTACTATTATTATTATTATCATTAATACAGCTCCTGATGCTGAAGGAATACTCAGTTGCATCCCGAATACTTTCGGATACAGGGTGTTATTGTACATACAGCAACCACTATGTACACAGTATTGTTCGTTTTTTCACAAGTAGGATAAGATGATTTGCTTGTTGTGTTATGCATAATACATTGCGTCACCATTAATGACACCGGATGACACCGGATGAGACCGGATTATGGTCATATAATAGTATTTCTCACATTGCATGCCATGTTGCAGATGAAAGATTTCTCTTGCGATTGATATAATTTATATGCGTTGAAACAAATAATTTTATATTCGAAAGATAACATACGCAATGGCTCTTTAATCATCAAGCATCGCGTTTCCCACGTACATTGATAGTTTGAAGCTGAAGCTACCAAAGAAGGATTCCGAAAAACTCTTAATGGGAGATATGTCAACAATGGCAAGGACTGCGGTTGATAATTAATTCTTTTTTGGTTAAAGAGGTTTTCTTGAGTCGATTCCTCTCTGCAACTGACAGGTTGTTCATGTTTCTATCATCGAAATGGTTTCTAAGTTGCAGACGGACTTTTATCTTGACATTTAGATTAAGAAGAATACCCTTCAAAGCCTTGATTTAGATTAACGAATAAAACTTATTATATGTGACAGTCTTCTACTTCTCAGTAATCCTATGTACAAAGGAATATAAAAAAAATAATTGTGTGAATTGAAAGGATTGATATTTTTTCAGATTTGATGATCAAGATGACATCTGTGTTTGACTAAATCCTCTACATTTAATGCCAGGAGAGTAAATGATTAAAAGCTGTACATTTATGTTAATTTTTCCAAATAAAATATGCAAAGAGTACATGTATGTTGATACCGTAAGAGAATATGCGTTGCAAATATGCAAGTCAAATATGATAAACCTGAGAACAAGAAGATACGTTGATATGATTTGTTTGCGTTGTGGAATTACTAATGACAAAACAATACTAAACTAAATGAATTATATTTGACAATTGAATACTATCATTATATAGAACAAAGTTTATCAAATATACTGAATATAGGAATGCGGTGTCTCATACTTAACAACCATGCTCTTCTTCAATGTTTTTCATTCATTCACATCCACCAGTGTCACATTCCATAGAGGCTAACTATGAAACAGTAACCAGCAAGTATGTGCATTCATGAAGTAATTTAACACCGTATTAAGCTCTCCTATAAATGACGGCACAATATTTTTCACTATCTTGATATCGTTCCTAGTACACGTACGGCATACTGAAGCTTCCCTTTATGAGTTAGAATATCAATAGGTTCGTGCGGGAGGGAACCTATTTTCCTCTGGGGATGTCAATGGATATCAATAATCTTGAGTGAAATTTACCGTTGCCAATTCCGTAATGAATTGTCAATAGATTTAACGTCACTTATAATCAATGGTAGAATTACGGACAAGTTGACATACGAGTCGAGCATCGACTTAACCAAACACTTGTTACTAATTTGGGGTTACTACTTAACTGAAAATGTCCTTAAAATCGACTTTTCGTAGTCAAATGTTGAAACGAAATGGAAGTCTTTCACATGCAACGTTCAACCCATGGAAATCTTAAAAATGAACATCCATAAGCCATTTTCACAAAACCAGGAACTTAAGAATTCAATGCATTATTTCATGTGATGAACCAGTTAATAAGACAATTAAATTGCAATTTCTAACAGTTGGATTGTAAAAATTCGAAGTTATTACCATTTTGCATTTTATTTGAAAATAATAGTCAACACGGGATTATTTTGTTTTAACCTGTGACCTGTGACCTGTGAAGGGCGGACTGATACAAGCACCACGCTGCTCGTGCAAACCCCATCTCAGTCGGCAAAGCACGAGCCGCGGCCAGCCTCCCACCTAGATACTTTTAATTTCTGTGATAGTGTAAATTGTTTTATTGATTATATATTATAGGAGGAAATGTTTAACTGTGCGCACAATGTTTGTCAGAAATAAACTGACCTCTCCCCAAACACTCTTGTCTTTTTTTATTTGCACGGTTTGACGAGTTTAAAACGTTATTCGGCAAAACTTTTACCTATATTGACGAGATTTAAACGTTATTCGGCAAAACTTTTACCTATATTGCCAGTTTCGGTGTTCACTTGCCAGGTATTGTACACTTGGCTACAATCCTCTTAAAGTTTATTCTTCTGCGCAAATGCATTGTAAATCGTTCATGAAACCCTATGCAATTAACAGCAAATCTCTTACATTTCCCGTACTATTCATGTTCTCCACGTGCGTTTGACACTTTAACTGAATGCTGCTAACGAAAGAGTATTTAGTATCTAACGGTCGAGCGCATAAAGGTGCCTCGGTCAATCAGAAGAGGTTTCGTAAAAAATCAACTGTGCTTGTGCGAATAATATCTTTCTGATTTACCGACTACTTACTTTGAGCAAACTGCACTGAATAACTACATGAACTACAACAAAATGTAAGGTCTAATTCATGTTCCAGGAGGGTGGACAAAACATGACTTTTAGGTTTTAAAGTCTCTGAAAGTGTCAGATTTTGTAGATTTTAATGATTGTCCATTAGTATGGGTATACACCCATCGCCACATATGAGCTAAGGTTTTATTTCGGTATTCCTTTATTCTTTATTAAAACACATGTAAGAAATGATAGAGATGTGTAAGTTTTGTTATGTTTTATCCACAACGTTGATGTCCCACCTTTCACGATGAGGTCTGCACATACGGACTGAGTGGAGATGCCGAAACAGCATTAGTGTTGTGAGTATTAATTATTTTACAGCTTAAATGATGGACAGCTTTATATCTGATTGTCAACGAACAATTACATTGCTATCGGAAATGAAATGCAATTATGTACAATCAAACACGTTATGACGTCATACTATAGGAACTACATTAGAAAGAAATCAGTCGCCAGAATAAAGCGGTATACTCAATCAAGATTATGCAGCTGAACCTCATAATGATGTACGTAGACACAGTTATGAACAGAGTACTGAAGCCTGTTATTTGTGGGGAAGCGGTGAACATTACAAGGATCGTCAAAAACTCCGTTCATGCAATAATTGAGGAAACTCGCTAGAAGAAGATTGTCAAACAAAACCACACGTTCTGTAATCTTTTTTGTTATTCTTCTGATAAAATGTTGCAGTAAATTACATTTTCTGTAAGAAAACTTGACCTTTCTGTTGTCAGTTATTACCTGCGGTTTGATTAACCTTTCCTCTTTGAAATACATTTTTTTAATAAAATTCAATTTGTTTCGAACTTGATTAGAGTTCTGCAACTTAAAAACTACACAAAGGGATATTAACGTCAGAATAGATCAGTTTAACCTTGATGATGATGACAATGAAGACTGATTGATACTTAATGTGTAATTATGATTAACTTACAATGTAAATGTTATCATTATAATTTTGACTATATCATATTGATCTTAAACAAAGAAATAAAGCTATCAGGTTTAATAAAATGTTCACAAAAAAGATATTTGGGATAGAACATTCATATTTCTGTTGCTACTAGACGAGGGGCGGGATAGCGCAGTTGTTAGCGCGTTCGGCTTCGGATTAAGAGGTCTGGGGTTCGAATCCCGCCAGGGGCACGGCAACTTTGTCTGCAGTAGAGAACTGTTCTACACGCAGTAAGGTTTGGGTGCAATGCTACACTGAATTTCAGCGTAGTACCACCCATGGTTCGCTAGTTCCAGCCGCTGCTCGCAGGTTTCACTGCAGTGCATAGCCACATGGCGTTGCGGGCTTTCTCCCTGTCGTAATACTAGCAGCCGCGATATAAGTGAAATAATCTTGAAAGCGGCGTTAAACCCCAACTCACCTCACCTCACCTACTAGACGAACATAACGATGCATAACTCTTCATGGCAATATTCCACTGAATAATCTGTGTAAAGGTCTCATGTTTGTCTCACATTACATGATTACACAAGAGCTCACAGTTCCAAACACGCGAGTAAACGTTTCCGGACATTGCTTGATATACAATTTTAAGGACGTGTCTTCAACTGCATGTACATTTATATTGCGGTAAAACTTGTGATCGTCGACTTGCACAAGTGAACCATCGGTGATAAAACGTTGCAATTCCGTGTAGAAGTACATACACATTAGCATAAAGAAGTGTTCTCTACAACAAAGTGATCCGAAAGTGGCAACCATAACACATGTAAAAAACACAAATCTGATCCATGGTTACTCACAATTAAACATAAATTATCGAGTGGCATTTTAGATGTCTTATTTACTTGCATTTATTGTATTAAATCACTTAATTGCTGTACTGCTACAGATAAAAATAATGAAAATAACTTGACTTTTGTTATTTTGGTTTGGGTTGTTATAGTATTTATGAAATACGCATTAACATTGCACAATGAACAACCGTCAATGTTCTGATAATTAATATAAAACTCGCATTTATTTAATCGTCATTTGGGTGAATGTGTTTGGCAGCATACATGTTTCAAAGTTTTGCTATCAAATTGGGACTGCTGCGTACATTTGTAAAAACAACAAATGTTGAAAGAGAAGTCTCAGAAATTAATTTTGTTGCTACCTTTTTTTTTCTTTCACTAAATTAATCATAGGCTCATTAGGGCCAATTAGACAGATATGAAGATGGAAACACATTTCCTCAAACTGTCTTGGTAACATGTACATGATGAAACATGTACGGCCCACAAATAACAAGGTTAGAAATTGTTTGATAAAAACATTAATTCGATACAGATGAGATGTCTTTTGTATTTGTCATGACTGAATTAATAGCAACATTGTTTTCAAACTGTTTGACAACATTAATTTTAAAGTTGAAGTTGTCTTCAAATTGATATATGTAAATGAGCATGATAAATTGACACAAAATAATGTCTCCTTAAAGGGACATACATGTACATGTATGTCGAATGTTATAATTTGTGTTATTTGATTGATACGTACCAAAAATAATCAGTTTAGAGTCAATCAGTTTAGTATTACGAAAATACAACCATTCAAAGACGTGGTCATGGTCGAAATCCGGACAGTGGACCTTGACTTGCTGCAGCCATTAAGTCAAACGTAATTTTGGAAACTCTAATAAAGTAGAAAGGAAGACAGAGTTGGTTCTATAGCGTTATTACGAGCACATACGTTAGATAGAGCCATAATTGTTGGCCCCTACATGTATGAGACCGTTCCTTGGTTTGTCATACATATATATACAGTTGATATATTAAGTATTTGGAAGTGAATATGAAAGTCGAGGAAAATATATATAATGTAAACCAGCACCTATTGTAATACAGTACATTTTAGAATCAAATAGTATATCAAGCAAAACTGATCGTGCAACTTTAATGTCGCTTTCAGTTAACAGGCATTTTTAAAAACAAAATTCGACCATGTTTCAAATTACAATGATTTTCAAATGCAAAAGGATTGTTTTGTCATGTCATAAGTGAACTGTTTTAAAACTATCACGTGTATCTTCATAAGGCTATCCGTAAGAAGAGGCGTTCGAAACGGGTGATGTCACGTGACCTCTTATCCTGCCGAGAACCCCATAAGTTGTATGATGAATTATGTTAATTCACATTTTTGTATGTATTACCTGTTGCTAGCTATCGATCCGTTCTATCTATAACACATTCCAAGGACACTGTGTCGTTGCGAAGCTCATTAAATTCTGAAATGATATTCTCACTTCCCCGATATCCGTAAAAAATTATTTTAGTCCACAAACATTCTCACACATTTGTTGTTCAGTCAAAAATATCAGTTTTTGCGACTAGATAGCAACAAAGAGGAAATAATTGCTTCCAGGGATCTTGTTATACGTCCGAAACTAAAAAATGAAAATGTGGGTGAATGTTTTCTCTTGTCAGTAGTTGTCAAACTCTCGTCAGTCTAAAGGCCGAAATTTATCGAAAAGTTTGAACAGAAGCCAACATTTGAGTATATTTTATTCAATTTGAATGGTATCTACGAGTGAAGCTGACGAAAAAAATAAATCATAAATAAAAAAGAAGGCATATAATTTATGTTTCTTAAAATATGACAATATATGTGTACCTGTACATCAAATGCGGGTTAAATAATTGCAAGTATCTCTCCTGAATTTTTCATTTTAGAGGTTTGCATAAAAGTACACTTTGGATATTGAACCACATATACAAATGTATTATACATTGTGGACTAGACTAAACTTTGAATGTATTACCTCTGAAGACTCATCATTGCAAACCAACTGCTGAGGCTTGGCTACTGCCATATATCAGATTGTATTAGTATCCCGGAAATCGCTCATAAATGATAAATTAAATATATAGTTATCAGTACACCATGGTGTGTACGATAAAAGAGGTAATACATTCCAGCACAATATTATCTTTTCCTTTGTCGACTCATGTTGGTGATATATTCCTAAACGTGACAATATAATAGTGTTGTACTAGTATTGGTGATATATTGCTTGCATTGCTGCAAAATGGATAATGCAAGGGACATGTTTAATAAAAATGTTCTAATTGTTTATAAAAAACACATTGAATTTAAACATGATACGGTTTCTGTATTAACTGACAGAAAAACATACTATATTTGTCACAGCTCAGGTTTTATCGTAATGTTTATTGTTCCCACTAATATAACCTCCTTGCACAGGAGTTTTAAAGCCAATACAAATATTACTCAAAGTTGCTTTTATGATGTAACTTTCAAACCACGATGCAATGAATAAGAATAGGTGTGTGCAAAGATAATATTGTCGAAACTTTATAAGTGAAAGATACTGTTATACCCGTTATCCATTAATGATTTGTGTGTATCAACGAAACTGAAAGCACATGTGAGCACACAGGGTTGTAGACAACAATGTGCAGAACAAACCTGTATCTTTGGATTAGAGTTATCGTACATTGTTTGTTGCAAGATCACAGAACAAGACTGATATTCCATTATGGTTCCACTAGACAGGGGACTTAGTCCAATAAGCAGAAGGTCACGTAACGTTGGATAGAGAGTAAGCGAAGAATAGAGAGATTCATGATATGATATTTCTCTCCTTATGAATTGCAAAAGTGGAAATATGTACATGTAAGTGACGTACGTTAACCTGTTGTCAGGACGATGTTTGTTCACAATTTATCGTCAAACGGGAAGGGAAAATACATACATTCAAGTAACATTTCTTGTGTACAGTCATCAAACGAAACAACATAAAGGAATGAGGTTAACAACGATTTGGTTTTATGATTTTATGTGATAAAATAATATCCCTTTGCGTTATGTTATCTTGCATCGTCCCCGGTGAATCACATGATTTACCCATTTGCCCTTTAAGATAAGTCAAGGACAAATATGTGATGGGTCAAGTGTATTCAGATAATCTAGCTGCATGTTGAAAGTCCTATTTTAAAACGTGATGCGTTTATGTACATGTTTCGCAGATTATATAACCATAAACAATGTTATCGTGTCAGCACAAGGAAAATGATCACTCGAATGTAAAATAGGCAGTATTTCACGGGTATTTTGTACAATTACTATGATATAATATTCCAGACAAAAACAGGCAGTACAGATCCATATTCCATAGGGTGAGAAAAGTACACAGCATTACAGGCATGATATATTACATGACAACTCACTTAATGAACCAGATGAAATTATAATCTTTTTAATTGAAAACATGCTACATCATAGCTACTGTCAACTGAAAGTGCTGCTGTTGATAATGATTTCGTTTTTGGTCTAATACATCTTCTCGATTATTCTCTTCTGGTGACAAAAAGATTTTCAATTGCAAAATGTCTTTAATCTTGACATTTAGATTAATGATTTGACAGTCTTCTACTTCTAGCGATTCCAAGTGACAGAGGAGGATAAAAATGTGATGTGAACTGAACAGAATCCCTCATGTCAATAGAAGTTTTGACGTTGATGATCAAGATGACGCCGTTGGTTGATTAACAATCGTCTCTCAAAAGGGAACCTAAAAACATGGTTTTGGAAAAAAGATGTTTTTAATAATTTTTTAATTATTGTAAAAGTTATGCAAGGAAATTAGATTAGAATGTACCATTCTGCTAAAGGATTGTAAAGGATGGTATACGGTTCATAATTTCTCTACGTTCTTATCAGACAAGATTTACTGGTGAAAATAACTTAGGGGTGCAGCACGTGTTTTGCTATGTATAATTCATTGCAATGTTTAACATTGCCAATTTATTTCATTGTGCATTGCATTTCAAACATGTAGTATACATCTCGTTTAGTTAATGCTATGACAATTAAAAACACAACCCACAGACGAGGAAATAAGAAGAATGAAGTGGAGATTATGTTGTTTGTCATGGTAAATATAACTTTATGAAACTTTGAGACAGGAGTTTGCCATTAAAGCTCAAAAGCTTATCAATTTTCCGCAATAGGATCGAATTAGTAATGCTATTAACATTAATGAAGGGCTACCATAAGGAGATATAATTCCATCACCTTAATATATGAAATGTAAACTGGTGGCTAGACACATTAGAGAGCGCACTTGGAGTTTACAATATCGAACCAGATATAGCAGAGAGAAGATTTAGGTCATTTCCTTTACACATTAAGTTATGATACACAAATAGCTAAAATGCTGATGTCACTTTTATCATATTTCAAAATTAAAGAATAATGTCAAGGTCAACAAAGTCATTTGGACCCTGAATCCCCCCTATAAGAACATTGATGTAAGTTAATGATAAGAATCCAGTGGACAGTTTTTTAGATATCCTGCTGATGAGCTTATTAACAAGAAAGTTCACTTGCCAAATAATTCATGGTACCGATTTGACCTTGGGAATAATGTATTGGTCACCACAATCAGCCTTTTGACTCCAATATAAGATGTTTTGTGTCAAATATGATGAGAATCAAGCAAATAGTTCTTGATATATCCCGCTGCACATTCAAGTTCACTTGCCAACAAAATCAAAGTTCCACTATGGCCTTGATAGTAGCGTCCAGGTCACCAAAATCTAAGCCTTTTGTCTTCCCTAGGAGAAGCGATGCGTAAGAGAATCTAGTCGAGAGTTCTTGAAATATCCAACTGACAAGGGTAACATTGCAAAGTCTCGTTGTTTCCATTGAAATTTAGTTCAAGATATCAGAACATTACTCTCACTATGGTGAACCTATATGCGCAATATGTATTTCTCTATGGAATTCACTTTGCTAATTAACGTAAGAAGCCAATATATCATAAACATATTAAATGAACAAACATTGTAGTAACCAGAAATGTTGCTTTTAAAATTTGTTAGAAATCTGTATACTTCATTTACTCTCAATCTGATCAATCTAAAAATACAGAGAGAACATTCTCATGCCTGATTGAAAGAAGAGCAGTGTAATTTAGCTCAATTTAAATTTAAATTCTTGTTTCAGAAACAGAAATGAATTTCAGCAAAGATAAGAGGTCATGATTACAAATTAAATATGTGCCCGACTATCGAGCTGATTAGGTTCAACTTGATTTTTTGCCAGCCCGCAACAAAATCAACCCGTTTCGGGCGGACAGTCGTTTCAAACACTGCCAAAATCGCACTCCCTTAAAAAGAAATACCATCATGGTTATCATACCGTTTTTTGTAATGTACATGTAAATACCCTTCCATTTGTTTGTCAGGCACATGAAAGAATGACAAATCTGTTTTATTTACATGTACTGGTGTTCCTCGTGGAGGGTAAACATGGTGTCTACTCTCAATCCTGGTGTCAGTTTCAATATGGAATTAACGACCGCCACGTTGTACAAATATTACGAGTCAAGCGAATGAAATCATTGATCTCCTCTAACCAATCTAAGAAATCTATCAACCAATCAGTCAGCATGTATGTAATAACAGCATTAAAAACTCTTCAAATGTATTCTGATTCAGTGTAACAATTCCAAACTTATCAAAGTAAAATATAAGCTTTGGACGTCCTGACGTCACTCTATATAACTATTAAGTATTGAGACGTAAATCAATTTACAGAATGAAATTGCGATGTTTCCTCTTCCGGCCCACGATCGTGTGCACACATATCATCTTTCATTCATTTGACAAATTAATCAACATAAACTCAATCTCTTCTGATAAAGCTCAGCATTGCAATAGTAACTTTACACCCATTGGACGAACATGTTACAGAAAAAGCAGCAAGGATATTTGAGAAAGTTAAAAAAGTTAAAACCTCATAATGTTCTCTTCAATTCACTATGAAGACAAGCACGCTATGTTGTCAAAGAGTTCTTAAACGCAGCCTCACGAAAGAATGAGAACAAATTGAGAGTGGTTTAATTTTTAAGGATGAATATAGCAGTGATGACAGCTTACACTACTGATGATCGTTTTGGTAACATGATACTTTTCATGATCCGCATAACGTGTAAAAAAGAATTGACATTTGTAATCTAACTTTCAATTGATCAGATTAGATTTTGAAGTAAATTATATGTTATCCAAAAAAAGGATGTACTTGACCTTTCTATCGCAAGCTTTATTTGCCATTTCCCTTTCGAATTTCTTTTGGGTGTGAAAATGATTATCTTTGGTAATTTGATCATTCCTATCATTTACAACTGCACGAATTTGTGTAAAAAAGTATAACAGTGCGCATCAAGGAATATTAACGTCAGAATTGTTCGTTTAAGCAGGTGATGAAAATGACAATAAAGACTGATGGGGAATATCTCTTTCATAATGCCACAACGTTTAAAAATCCTTATCTTAAACGAGAACACCACCCGAACCAATGGATGCATTTTTAAACGTACACTGCGAAAATAAAGAGGCTGTTTCTGGAAAGCATGTAGCAGTTACTTAACAACAAAAGATATAATTGCAATTTCAATCAACATTGAACAAAGAAAGGATATATATTTATTCTACATGTTGTTAAACTTACAAAAGAAAACTTATGTGATCAGGAACGTAAATTGCTTTAATGTAGTTCTTCAACAAAACTGTTCTAATGATAAACGCATTTAAAGGCGCTGTAGCACGCCGTTATTACTGAAATAAAGTGTCCTCGCGAAAATGTAAATAAGTGTTAACAATGGTTAAATAATACTTCCCAATCAATAAAAAGATTTCTAAAATGCATGTATACAATATAAAAAAAATTCGGTTGAGCCGTGCATGTCCAATATCCCTTCGAGCGGCCATTTTAATGTGTTATTTTTAAAATGGCCGCTCGAAGGTAGTTCAAGTGATCTGACTGTTAAGGCGATACCTAAACACTCAAAGTAGAGTTTAAAATATGGTCAATATTGGAAAATTTCAGATGAGATGTACATATAAACCTGAGTGTACCTCCCACACCAAAGAGTTACACACCACTGTCGCTTTAAACGTCGCACCATTTTCTCCAAATACGGAATACCGTTTTCCATGGATTCATAATAATCGTGTAATAAGATATTTTACCCTCTAATGGTAAAAATATATTGCATAAACTGTTTTAATAAATGGCAATTTTGAGAAAATGTAATATAAAAAAACGTGCTACAGCGCCTTTAAAATACTGTATCCTTTAATTTGGTTAGACCACTGGCAGCTTTGTATTACATTGAGCATATTACATGATACAATTACAAGCAGCTCAGTTACTGATACTGTAGAACTTACACTGTAATTCTAGACACGACGATTTCATTGGAATTAAGGCTATCATATCCGAATTTTAATTAAACAAACTCCTTTAACCTTCTGTATTATGGCATGTTGCCCAAACGCACCATTGAGACATTAGAGACATAATGCTGTTGCTAATAGAAGGAAAGTAAGGTTACATAAAACCATCATGACTATTTTATTGAATAACCTTTGTAAATGTCCCCAGAGGTAAATAATTTTAATGGATCTGTTTTTTTCTGATATTACATTGGGTCTCACATTTCCATACACGTGAGGGAAAGTTTCAGGATGTATCGGAATGACTTAAACTCCAATTTTAAATGTCTTGTCCTAGGGCAAACGCTTCTTATACTATAAATAGTAAATAACATATGTAAACTACATGCTTATGTAAACTATTTCAAAGAGAATATGTTAACCATGTTCATCCATAAGTTATTCTATAAAAAAATTATATGAACGTCAAGTTTACAACGACTAATAACAACTTATGTAAACATTAAACTATGATGAATAAAAGTGACGAAATGACGAAGTGATTATAATGAATATATTAATGAATTATGAATTATATACATACATAGTATCACCATGAGTTCACCTAGAACTTCGTTGTTTGAATTAATCAATATTATTCAGAAGTCTCCTCATTGCATACCAATCATAGATAGTTTAGTCAATATCATATATCTGATTGTTATACCATCACCAATATTCCTTGACAAGATATTTTGTCCATGAGAGATAGGAAGTTTGTGATAAATTCCAGCACCACAGTTTAATTTCTGTCTTCTTCGTATCGCGACAAAACGTCCCAAAACATGAGGATGTTGTATTATCGGTTAATTGCTTACATTGCTTGACTTATTATCACTCAGGAAAACAATACCATACTTCTCAGAGATTACTTCTCCAATTACATTTACCGGAATAATGTCCTTCAAACGAAATTAGCATTGTCCAGAAGATGGGTTTTTATTGACTATGTATAAAATCCTCCTCTCCAAAATAATTTTTCATCGCAATATTATTGCTTTCAATCTGTCTATATGTTAGCGTAGATCATTACAGTTTCTCCCATTTTTAGCATCAACAGAGAGAATTTGTCAGCGACGTTGAGAAATCCGTTAGGTGTTCTTTTTGTCATCAAGCTTATCTCGGTTTTTGACATTTCTTTGCTTGCAAAGCCATCAAACTATCATTATGGGATGCAGAGATTATCCTTAGAAATAGCATGGTTAGCATTAATGCGACACCGTGTTACCAGGTGACGAGACAGGTAATTTACTCCAATATTAACAAGGTAGCCAAGTAAGTAATCAGTGTCAAGATGAAGCAGATTGTATTCGACATGACTTTTAAAGGAGCTCGTCGGACAACTGATGGTGATATACGAGGCAACTACACAGACATATGTGCCTTTTATTCACTTGCAAATAGACAGACTCATAAAATTGACTTGTTTGTAAAACCGGGAACAGCAGAATTAACAGGGTGGTGGACATAATGTCATATATAACAATGTCGATATGTGAATTAATTGAAACATGATCTGTAAGATATCGAATCTATATAACATACCTCTACAGAAAACAAAATATCAATGTCAAAAGGCTTGCATTACATGTCACAAAGTTTGAAACTTTCAGAAAAAGTGGATTATTGTTCATCAATTTACATCGTGTGTGTATCAACAAAACCGAAATATTGATACTGTTGTAAAAGCTTGTATTTTAAGTTTGGTAATAGTGAACATTGTTGTCTACATCATAGCATATACTTTGTTTTGTAGGAGTTTTGGAATAACTTTGGAAATGGAACCAAACAGAACCAAAAAGAACAATGTCAGCTCACTGCACCTTGTTAATGATGCACATATCTGGTTCTACTTGATTGGGAAGTAAGTTCAATGACAACATAAAGCCACAACTGAAGTATTTTTTCAAAGAGAGTTCACAAAGAATAGAGGTAGTAATGTTAATCAACATTATTTTGAAGATACTAGTTTTAATTGACATATACTGCAAATATGCCCCAGCCAATATGACATCACCCTTTGCATTAAGTAATGCTAACGAAATCAAATGTCACTAACAAAATATGTTGCCAGTACAATGTCTGTACATAATGTACACCTGCTCTGTAAAAGGTGTAGGGAAAATATACACATTCTTTAAACGATTTTTGTGTGCGGTACCTAATAACCGGGTTAACGGGGTTAACATTAATTGGATTGAATGACTATATTTTGTAGATTTATATCACCTTACTCCCATTTCATCCAGCACCGCCAAAGACGTGTCACGTGATGAAGCCAATTGCCTTTTAGAAGAGTTCAAATGAATATCCTTCAATTGTAACCTAAGTTATTAATCAGAACTGTTGACTGACCAGGAACCATCTGAAGAACACTTCACTTCTCTTCTATACAATGCAATCCTTGTTTGAAGTTGTTTTCCTTGCTGCTTCGGATGTGTTGACAGACCATTAACCCGAGGGTAGAATCTTCAATCCACTTCTACCATTCAAACATGGCACTATTAGATCTGTAGCAAGCTAATAAGGACAAATGTGTGATGGGTCAAGTGTATTCAGATGATCTAGCTGCATGGTTACAGTCCTGTTTTGTAGAAACCATTCGAAGCTTGAATCTGTTATTAAGACTATCACGTCTCTTACTTGTAATATTATGTTTTCTAATTCAAAGGCAATCTTTTTAAAAAAAAAGATTTGTTCATGTACCAATGTTTATTGCTTGAAAGAAGGAGTGAAACGTAAGGGTTTAGCAAATATGTATTTCTGTTAGCATGCAATACAAAGTGAACTTTATTTAGAAGGTTGAACAATTTAAAAAATGAAATACAATACATAGTAGGACCTGAAGACGAACAGGGGTCACACACAGTATGCTGTAAACACGTCTGGGGAACACTGGTCGAGTAAGTGTCATCTTGAGGGACGAACAGGCTGCGATCAATACTTCAGTCTAGACTATTAATGGCTATTTAATCAGTTGAGCATATTATGTTCTCATCATCCGAATAAAGATGTCAAGTAACGTAAATATAATCTCACCCGGCTAATGAAAATGGCAATAAAATATGTCATGACGCCAAAATATAATGTTTGCTAATATAAAGTGATTAAACGCTTGAACATAATCAAAAGAAGGGTTTTATCACTCGCCCGTCGACTATATTGCAGGTACATTTTACACGACACCATGATGATTCAAGTATACAAAGTTCACAATAAGTAAGTTCATGTACATGGATGGGTAAAATGAAAGCTGGTGTTATGATATCAAGTTATCCTAATATATGTCGATTCCTTCAAATGTGTTGAAACATGCGTAGCATATTAACCATATTTCCACCAAATGCGATAAAAGGAAGACATTTTTTACCACTTCGAATTATGTTTAATTTCTAAGGGCCAAATACACACCTTTATGAAGTATCAAGCACCAAGAAAAAACAGAGGAAGTAGATTGGGATTTGTATCCCACAAGTCGCGAGCATTTTTGAAAACAAACATATGGTTACAGTGCTATGCAGAATAAATATGGAATAAAAATGTGCATAAATATGAGAATAAAACTGAACATAAAAAAATTGTATAACCTGTTTAAAATAGTACAAATCATCTACATGTAAAATATTCCTATTTTGTTGTCGGAGCAGGAAGCTGGATGAAAACATATATCTTTAAAATGGTATCTCAACAAACACTTATTTAAAAGTATTAAAAGGTAACATTACATTGTTTGTTGGAAGGTAACTTTCAAAACTATTACGACGCATTTTGTGTTTCGGATTTTGAAAGTTGTAGACCCCTAGACGTATAATTGAACATATCATGTAGATTACAAATTTGTTCATTTCGTGCCAAGTGTAGGTGTTATCCGATGTATTGCATACGATCTTTTAACGGTTTAGTCTATATTAAAGCGCTACCGATACATAACAGTAAATACTATAATCGATTATCACTTTACATTATGAACATTCGGTTCTATTATACATAATAATCATTTAACCAATGGAAGGATAAATGGGGGATTCGGGAATATACTGTGGGGGAAAATAAGGGATATATATTTTGAGCATGATATCTAATCAGTGTTTAAACCTCAAAACCAAAACGAAAGACACAACGCCATCAACAACGGAGACTGAAGATGACAAAAGCATACATGTGAGGATTAATTGTTGTATTATGCTTTCAAGCAATATGTCTGTCTCCAATGCATTCCATTTAAACTTTTTACTTTTAAGACTGTTAAAGAACAAAACTTGAACAACAATACGACGTGTCAGACAGTTTAAATGTCCCTAAGAGATTACTCGATTCTAACAGCGGTCCCATTTACAACGAAGTCTGGCATGGTGAACACGTGTAATGGTTTTCAAAGAAATGGATAACTGAATCCAAGTGTTTAATGTGTTTGAAAAACAACAGTAATGGACATTAACTGCCTCTAGCTGCATTAGTATAGCATAGAGGAAATATCTATAGCTTTGTTACTTGCATAATCAATGATTGAATCACATATGCCAACCATGGTACATGTAGATACTATATTGTTGGGATGGTTGTATTTAAGTTTAAACTTTTTTGGCATTCTAAACTTCACGGATATGATGTGGAATGGGGAAAAGTAATCAAAATAGTTACATAATGGCATATACCAACGTATGTAAAATTATCATAATTAAAGTCTAATGAGCACGATATTATTTGTAATAGTCTTTGCTTTGCATTCTCACCATTACTAATATAATAAGGAATGGTGAAAATGCTGCATTAATGTGAAAATGGACAGGTAATTGAAAGAACAAATGATGTTTAACTGTAAATTCTCACCAAAAAGACACCGAAAATACTATGTGCATTCCAGTGCTTAATTATCTTTTCAAGGTTAATTTTGTTATGCACTTTTAACATCAAGATCACGTACAAGAAAATAGAAGAACTAACCAATCCTTGTCACCTTTGGAAATAATTCAATATGAAGTTTGATTGTCCTTAAAAGCACAATTTTCATTATTAACATGCTGGCCATAAGCGAAGTTATTTCTCCACATACATGACACAACCGTACATTTTCGATCAAATTATGGTCTCCTGTCGTAACTGTCAATCTAAGTACGTATTTTTCACCACATGAAGAATATACTGGTTAATACAGAAACAGACACGACTTTACACATATACAGACAGATGAGATAAGGTTGATGACACAGACTGGTCATTATAAGTTGTTCTACTGACATTACTCACGGTATAATGGTTAATCAATGTCAATTATGTCAATGATCCAACTGTTGTAGAGAACATCTCCATGAAAACATGTTATTCATGAACATTTTGCAAACTAACCCACACGAATGTACTGCTTTTTATAGTTCCGTCATGCATTCATTTGATATAATGGATTTTCATGTTTGCCAATGGTGCCAATTACTAGCAATAATCCTTCTTTTGAGGTGACATCGCCATGACATCATGTTATTGTTGAACACTACGAAAGTCAATACACCAAGGTTCATGTGAGTTATAAGACTTACCTTACCAATGAAGTCTTCCTGTATCTACCTTGATCAACTTGTAAAAGAGTCTTTCTCTTACACATATTAATACTGATTTTGTTATTGTCAACTATCATATTTTTGGATATTGGTGTATTACCGATGTGCTCCTTTTGATCTGAGACATACATATATGAAAATATAAGAAAGAATCGATGTGTTCACTAGTGACGTGGGATACTACCATGCGTTTATAATGTATCTATATGAGTATTAGCCGGTACTTAAATACACTTAAAAGTATAAATAATATATATACTGACATATTTAGTATCTATTGTTTGAGTTAAATTTAAAAAGCATTTAAGCCCGTAATCACACAGAACAATCACAAGTAATGACTTGGTTCTATGGAATAACGGATCACAATACCGTTCACATAATGTTTTCCAAGAAAATACTATAAATATGTTGTGTTTAATAATTCAAGGAATATCAAACCTTGTTAGTTGAATACGTATTTTTGGAAATTAAGAGGCAATACGCGTATGTTTTTTATAACCGTAATGCTATTTTAAATGAGGGTAGAAGAGATTGTAAATATCTTAAGGTCGGTGACATGTTTTATTATTCGAGGCAGTGTATTTGATGTATCAAGGAGTCTATGTAAATATTACAGTAGCAGGCCATGTGTATATCAGACAATGAATAACATGGATATGATATCACAAAACCCATGCACCAATAACTGTTATAACAATAAGAAGTGTGTGCTTTTGTCTGAGACACAATGAACACCACGGCTTTTAAAAGGAGCGGTAGAGGATTAAATCGACATCTGCATATAAATTCAGACTTTGTCATGTAATATAAGACATATGCTGCTGGACTACTTGAGATCGCGTGACCGTTATACATTTATTATAAACACAAACACGATGGTTAAACAGAACAAAAAAATAATAAAAACTTTTACGTTTCCCCAAGTGATCGTTGGGAGTACTTCATCGCTGTAACATGGTGCACTTACGGAATCGAAGTCTTACATATAGACTCTGAAAAGTCTGATTTTAAGAAATGGGATTTTCAGCAAACAGGGGATCAATATAATTGTCGGAGTCTAAGTGAAACCGCTACAAACATGCAGTTCTCTTACATAACATTTTAAAAATAGGCTCTAAGTTGACTCAATATTTTTCAAAAGTTAGATGAATACATTAGCACCATACATTAAATTTTTAAATAATATTTTCTGCGAACGTTTCTGCGATGTCACATGAGTGATAGGGTTACCGTGGGTGGAGCTTAACGCCTGATCGGAGACACGTTCAAACAGTTGTTTAACACTTGATATGCTTAGCACCTTTTCATAATGTTCAATTTACTTAAGGGACTCAAACAGTTTCAATTTATAGAACATAGGTTTAGTTTAACTGTACTATATATGTCGATATGCTACGACAATTATATTAGTTTAACTTGCGATGTTTAAACCGTTAGTGAACAAACACATTATGAACACATGTCGTAAATAGTACACTAAATAGGAAGGACAATGCGATCTCTGGTGTATGACAGTAATCGGCTAATGGTTTCTCATACAGAAAAGTACAAAGAATAAGGAATTGAAGCAAATTCATCATTACAGTATTCCATTCTTGGACAGAAATACAAAGATCATTACAAATATGAAAAACAAGTGTAGAAGCGAGCACAGCTCACATACCCCCGCTGATTACAATTAATATATTTCCATCACAATGTACAATGTTTGAAAAAAAGTGATTACAATTAATATATTTCCATGACAGTCACAACAAAATTAACAATTCAAATGACAAAGACATATGATAGAGTTTGGTAAATCTTGTAAGTATAGTTTTGTATATGCTCGTGAGAAAATTACTTCCTTACCATGTTTCCATGGAAACCGCCCAAAAAGAAATTTTTAAAATATGTCTAACCCTCAATGGGCACAACTAGGGATCATGGTTGACATGTGTATGAAGTTTGATGGACCTAGCATGCATAGTTTTGGAGATCTGCTCCGCACAAAATGACTTCCTAAAAGACTCACTTTTTAGTCACGTTTCCATGGAAACCGCAAAAAAATGAAATTCACAAATAGTTCTAACCCTCAAAAGGCACATCTAGGGATCATGGTTGACATTTGTATGAAGTTTGATGAAGCTAGCATGCATAGTTTTGGAGATCTGCTCCGCACAAAATGACTTCCTCAAAGAGTCACTTTTTAGTCACGTTTCCATGGAAACCGCAAAAAAATGAAATTCAGAAATAGTTCTAACCCTCAAAAGGCACATCTAGGGATCATGGTTGACATTTGTATGAAGTTTGATGAAGCTAGCATGCATAGTTTGGGAGATCTGCTCCGCACAAAATGACTTCCTCAAAGAGTCACTTTTTAGTACTTTTTAGTCACGTTTCCATGGAAACCGAAAAAAATTAAAATTCAGAAATAGTTCTTACCCTCAAAAGGCACAAGTAGGGATCATGGTTGACATGTGAATGAAGTTTGATGAAGCTAGCATGCATAGTTTTGGAGATCTGCTCCGCACAAAATGACTTCCTCAAAGACTCACTTTTTAGTCACGTTTCCATGGAAACCGCAAACAAAATGAAATTCAGAAATAGTTCTAACCCTCAAAAGGCACATCTAGGGATCATGGTTGACATTTGTATGAAGTTTGATGAAGCTAGCATGCATAGTTTTGGAGATCTGCTCCGCACAAAATGACTTCCTCAAAGAGTCACTTTTTAGTACTTTTTAGTCACGTTTCCATGGAAACCGAAAACATTAAAATTCAGAAATAGTTGTAACCCTCAAAAGGCACAAGTAGGGATCATGGTTGACATGTGAATGAAGTTTGATGAACCTAGCATGCATAGTTTTGGAGATCTGCGCCGCACAAAATGACTTCCTCAAAGACTCACTTTTTAGTCACGTTTCCATGGAAACCGCAAAAAAATGAAATTCAGAAATAGTTCTAACCCTCAAAAGGCACATCTAGGGATCATGGTTGACATGTGTATGAAGTTTGGTGATGCTAGCATGTATAGTTTGGGAGATCTGCTCCGCACAAAGTTTTTGGACGGACGGACAGACGGACTGACGGAAAGAATGGACGCTATATACCCCCGCTTATGCTGTAAGGCGGGGGTATAATAATTCTCACCCATGCCTGACACACACTGAAAGCGATATGTTGCAAACACTGAAAGCGATATGTTGCAAACTTTTGTCGTGTATTTTACATCATCAACAATGGCAGATGATTCATATATGTAATAAATATACATAGGCGACAAAAATGCTGAGTGTTATCTGAAAAAGGCCTTCGGCTATCTATCGAATATAGAATCCAATTGTTCTCTACAAACCAAGAAAGTTCAACATTAATTATAAGTAATGCGACAAAGACATGTGTCACAACTTATTTAAGAGCAATCGATCATGTTGCCAAAGAAAAGCTTATTCCTAAGAAGGTTTCATTCGGCTTGAAACGACATTTTTGTCAGTAGACAATTGAACAAATGACATTACAGGTGATCTATGTGTGAAATTATACAATCGAAGTTCAGTACGACATGAATCAAGAGATTCGAAGATTTAATGTTTGAATAACTTGATTATATTTCAACACGTTTAGTCTTACATGTATGTTTGTTGCTATAAGTACATTGTAGTGTAATTACATGTTTACTAGTAATTGTATATAAGGTGTTATGAACGAATGTGTGTACAGAGGAAGTAATAAAAACCTTATTTAGGTGATAGTAATATGGATTACCTTTGGCAGCTTGAAGAAAATTCCGACTTACCTGAAAAGAAAGAAAATATCATGGTAATACAAAAACAACAGACAACAAACATTACAAATTATTAGGTGAACATATATATCGATATTTTTTTGTACATAATTTGCTATTACTGTTTATGATTGAAAAGAAAATATATAATTCATTCAACCATACACAGCTGTTAATCCGTGGCATGTATTATCAGTTGCACAAATTAAAAACTTAAGATATTTTTACGAACTCTAAATTGAAATAAGTTTAGATAATGTCTATTTTAATTACCATGGCATTTAACATAGAATTATAATGTTTTCCATCAATGTACTGAATGTTTGAACATCTTAAATGCTTCATGAATCTGCTATATAAGTAATGAAACACGCAGCAACGTACTTATGATTAGTCATGATTCAGGAGAGATTCTAATATTTCCCTGAAGTAAGTTTTCACAATCTGTAATACTCCCAAAGAAGTCAAATGGAACTAAAAGAGTTGGGTAAAGTTACAAATACGAGACAATTTGGTAAATGTAAAGTTTACGTAGATAAACCCAACTCGTCTGTTAAAGCTTATATTGGCATCCCTTGACATTCACTGATGACATAAAGAGCTCGTCACAAAGAGCCCTCACTCAATTGGCCAGATCCCTCTGTGTATTCATTTACGTCTCTTTCTTGAAGCTGATAATGTCAAACCAGTGAGGCTGGAACGGAAACCAGACACTATAACCCAAAGCTGATTCGACAAATGACTTGAAACCATTGTTTCCCATTATCCACCTTTGTTGTTAATGCCTCACACAAGTACTGTCTATGTTACCGATTGATGTATATTTTGAAAGGATAACTTGCAAAGGAATATAAATACTTTGAAAACTAGATTATTCTTCTATTAAGAAGATGCAGTGTATCGAGAAATATTCTCAAGCGAATGTACACAGGAGTTGCCTAATATTATTTTATTGCCATCCCTTGACGATCAATAATGACATGATGACCTTCATTAATGCCTACAAGAATTCAATAAGAAATCTACACTTAAAAGTGCTAACCCTCCCGTGTCTTCCAAACAGTCGTCTTCTTTAAGCTGACAAGATAAACCAGTGAAGGTAGATCGGAAACCAGACAATGTTACCCAATGCGGATTCGACAAATAACTTGAACCATTGTTTCCCATTATCCACCTTTTTTGGCAATGCCTTTTATACATGCTGTCTATGTTACCGATTGATGTGTATTTTGAAAGGATAACTTGCAAAGGAATATAAATACTTTGAAAACTAGATTATTCTTCTATTAAGAAGATGCAGTGTATCAGGAAATATTCTCAAGCGAATGTACACAGGAGTTGCCTAATATTATTTTATTTACATCCCTTGACGATCAATAATGACATGATGACCTTCATTAACGCCTACAAAGAATCAATAAGAAATCTACTCTTAATAGACAGATTGGATCCGGGAATATTTTGAAACAATGATGTATTATTTTCCATTGTCCGCGACTTTGATAAAGGTTTACTCAATGCTATCTTTTATGTTAACTAATGAATACATGAATTCGTCAGTGACAAAGAAATAACTGCATACGCTAGTACCTTGTTAATTTATGAACACTATCCTCTCAAGCAAAGGAATAACAAAGTTGTCAATGGAACGTGCTGCTTATCACTTTAGCATTGTAAATGTCTTTTTAGCAGTACGATTTCTACGGGTGAACTGCATTGAATTGTCCTTTGCCACATCCTTTTGAGGAATGGTTCATGAAATCGACGATAAGAGTATACTGTCTAAAGTTTGCATGGCTATACATACATGAAGTTGTGAGTAACCAGTGTGTTGGATATGATTAAGTAGCTCAAATAAGGATAACTTCAGTTTAAGTTTTAAGATGTAAGCTCTCAGATGTATTTGTCTAAACATCCAAGTAAGCGTGTACCCAGCCATGGAAGTAAATCAAGTTTGTACAGTCATTGTCAATGATAACTCGATACATCAACATCTTCAGACAGAGAAACATACATGCTGCACCGATCCTGCAGGTATATAAGAATTGAATCTATTTCGGAGACAAACTGAAAATTGAATTAAAACGTTAAAAGTCATGACCTCTTCGGACGAAACTTTTGCTGAGGGTGAGAATAAATAATGACATTTGGGGCCTTTGAAAGTGTCATTGAATACATCAAACCCGTAAACGTTCAGTTGTACATAACAAAGAAACCAACTGACTGTTCACATTCCTCAAATCTATTTTCCTGTCAATATTTTTGTCTGCAAACTTGTGACAGTTCCCCTGTGAGCACTAACGTAAGATAGCACATAACCTAACGAAGAAGCATGTCTTCACATTTTACTTTAAAACAACCATTTTTGTCAGAAGTTTTCACATGTAGATGTTATGTGTAACTATACCTTTCAAACCATATGATAGTATTTAACCGATTTGAAAGATTCTCTACACTTTTGATATTTCTTACATTGCAAATATGCATCCGCCTGCCGAAATATCGAAGACACTAATTTAAGGAAGACGTTGTCGCATACCCAATGCCGATATTGAAATAGAAGCTTTCAAACTATCTAGTCTAACTAATCTTCTAAAATGTTCCTCGTGAAGCAGAAAAGCTTTTACTGGTGACAAAAATCTATCATTTATGTATCAAGTTGACGAGTTTTAGTTACCAAACTCATTTGAACTTTGATACTTCGTTTCCTGGAGGCCATTAATGTCTTATTATGAAGAGCAAAGATTCTCTTCAGAAATAACATGGTTAGCATTAATGCGACACTGTGTTACCAGGTGACGAGACAGGTAATTTACTCCAGAATAAACAAGGTAACCAAGAAAGTAATCAGTGTCAACATGAAGCAGATTGGTTACATCGTCACTTTTAAAGGAAAACACAGGGCCTTTGAGTTGATATGCACACTAAACCTACCAAACAGAAACTTGGTTTACGCAGGATACATTAAACCAGATGTATGACTAGGGGCAAAGTACAGGTGGACGTCGGTATATACAACTAGCAATCGTTAATCATCCATCCATCCATCCATCCATACATACATACATTTATGCATAGACACGTTCAATGTACAAATATAGAAACACTTGCATGGCGCTAAAATATTTTAAACTTTTCTAAAGCGCTTTTGAGTCCAGCCTATGAGCAATGAAATGCAGTGGGGCTGATGAAACGCGCGAGTCTTTAATCCGGATTAGAAGTTTAAGAGTTCATCTGTAACATGAGGAGTACGGTCGGGTCAACAACACAATCACCTATCGAGAACTAGGGAGATAGGGTTGATGAAAGAATGCCATTTTGGAGCGATGACAAACCCTGACTGACATATAAAGTGAATATGGAAAATGCGAAATACAGATATTTTGAGCTTTGAGCACATACATACATGTTCGTAAGTAAAACTTCATGAACTAGTTACGTCATTTTATCTGTCAGCATGTTAACACTGACAGGATGAGATATATCCCAAAGATTATTGAAAGCTCAATACTGAGTTATGGCTTCCTGCTATTCAATAAACAAGCACAGAAGAAGCCAACACTATCTGTTTAATACGTCTTATAAACCGTGTCCATATTTAGATTAACTTTTGAAGAAGATTATTTCACTGGGCAAATATTACAAGCATTTCCAGCGGAAAGTCTCTGACAATGTAATTATAATATCCAGCCTTGGGCTGTACTCAACAACTGTTCTCAACACATGCCACGGAAACCATAATAAAATTAAATATCCCGGTTCCAGATTTCCCATCTATCAAAATGATGATGATTCATCTGGTAAAATAATAATTTCTGATATTATAATGAAAATATGTTCATGAGAGTTTGTCTGACTGTAAAAGGTTTATTGTTGTAACATAATCATATGAATTAAGCATTGCATTTTATGACAAGCACGCCCCATAAGCACATTAAACTTAACGAAGAGGCATTTTAGAAGTCAATTAAATACCAAACTTTAGTGGATAGACAATTTCCGTAGAACTGGTGCTGTCTTAACTGTAAGCTTTTTACAGAAACAACGAAATTGTTTTCTGAAGTTTGTCTTTAAGTTGTTCTCTGGTGGTCTACAGGTAGGTGATGATTGGGACAATTTGCATAAAGACAGTCATTCGGAAAATAAAGAGAAATATAAAGATAACATGCCATGAATCAAGTTCCGTTATTCTGTTGACATTTTAATTGATTTTCATATTTGATTACATTTCCAATACTAGTCCGCTGGTAACAAGAAAAGGTGAGCTACACGAACTGTCAGATGACCTTACCGGTTCCTTGTTTACAACGGGAGACATGTGAAGAACCACACACAGTACTAGTGAAGATTACGATCGCAAACATGGTTTGAGCAGCTTGTTATACCATGTGAAGAACCACACAGTGAAGATAACGATCGCAAACATGGTGTGAGCAACTTGTTATACCATGTGAAGAACCACACACAGTGAAGATTACGATCGCAAACATGGTGTGAGCAGCTTGTTATACCATGTGAAGAACCACACACAGTACTAGTGAAGATTGCGATCGCAAACATGGTGTGAGCAGCTTGTTATACCATGTGAAGAACCACACACAGTACTAGTGAAGATTACGATCGCAAACATGGTGTGAGCAGCTTGTTATACCCTGTGAAGAACCACATACAGTGAAGGTTACGATCGCAAACATGGTGTGAGCAGCTTGTTATACCATGTGAAGAACCACACAGTGAAGATTACGATCGCAAACATGGTGTGAGCAGCTTGTTATACAATGTGAAGAACCACACACAGTGAATATTACGATCGCAAACATGATGTGAGCAGCTTGTTTTACCATGTGAAGAACGACACACAGTGAAAATTACGATCGCAAACATGGTGTGAGCAGCTTGTTATACCATGTGAAGAACCACACAGTGAAGATTACGATCGCAAACATGGTGTGAGCAACTTGTTATACCATGTGAAGAACCACACACAGTGAAGATTACGATCGCAAACATGGTGTGAGCAGCTTGTTATACCATGTAAAGAACCACACACAGTACTAGTGAAGATTACGATCGCAAACATGGTTTGAGCAGCTTGTTATACCATGTGAAGAACCACACAGTGAAGATTACGATCGCAAACATGGTGTGAGCAACTTGTTATACCATGTGAAGAACCACACACAGTGCATATTACGATCGCAAACATGGTGTGAGCAGCTTGTTATACCATGTGAAGAACCACACACAGTGAAGATTACGATCGCAAACATGGTGTGAGCAGCTTGTTATACCATGTGAAGAACCACACACAGTACTAGTGAAGATTACGATCGCAAACATGGTGTGAGCAGCTTGTTATACCCTGTGAAGAACCACACAGTGAATATTACGATCGCAAACATGGTATGAGCAGCTTGTTATACCATGTGAAGAACCACACACAGTGAAGATTACGATCGCAAACATGGTGTGAGCAGCTTGTTATACCATGTGAAGAACCACACACAGTACTAGTGAAGATTACGATCGCAAACATGGTGTGAGCAGCTTGTTATACCCTGTGAAGAACCACACAGTGAATATTACGATCGCAAACATGGTATGAGCAGCTTGTTTTACCATGTGAAGAACGACACAAAGTGAAAATTACGATCGCAAACATGGTGTGAGCAGCTTGTTATACCATGTGAAGAACCACACAGTGAAGATTACGATCGCAAACATGGTGTGAGCAGCTTGTTATACCATGTGAAGAACCACACAGTGCATATTACGATCGCAAACATGGTGTGAGCAGCTTGTTATACCATGTGAAGAACCACACACAGTACTAGTGAAGATTACGATCGCAAACATGGTGTGAGCAGCTTGTTATACCATGTGAAGAACCACACACAGTACTAGTGAAGATTACGATCGCAAACATGGTGTGAGCAGCTTGTTATACCCTGTGAAGAACCACACAGTGAATATTACGATCGCAAACATGGTATGAGCAGCTTGTTTTACCATGTGAAGAACGACACAAAGTGAAAATTACGATCGCAAACATGGTGTGAGCAGCTTGTTATACCATGTGAAGAACCACACAGTGAAGATAACGATCGCAAACATGGTGTGAGCAGCTTGTTATACCCTGTGAAGAACCACACAGTGAATATTACGATCGCAAACATGGTATGAGCAGCTTGTTTTACCATGTGAAGAACGACACAAAGCGAAAATTACGATCGCAAACATGGTGTGAGCAGCTTGTTATACCATGTGAAGAACCACACAGTGAAGATTACGATCGCAAACATTGTTTGAGCAGCTTGTTATACCGTGTGAAACACAACACACTGTGAATATTACGATCGCAAACATGGTGTGAGCAGCTTGTTATACCGTGTGAAGAACCACACACAGTGAATATTACGATCGCAAACATGGTGTGAGCAGCTTGTTATACCATGTGAAGAACCACACACAGTGAATATTACGATCGCAAACATGGTGTGAGCAGCTTGTTATACCATGTGAAGAACCACACAGTGAAGATAACGATCGCAAACATGGTGTGAGCAGCTTGTTATACCCTGTGAAGAACCACACAGTGAATATTACGATCGCAAACATGGTATGAGCAGCTTGTTTTACCATGTGAAGAACGACACAAAGTGAAAATTACGATCGCAAACATGGTGTGAGCAGCTTGTTATACCATGTGAAGAACCACACACAGTACTAGTGAAGATTACGATCGCAAACATGGTTTGAGCAGCTTGTTATACCATGTGAAGAACCACACGGTGAATATTACGATCGCAAACATGGTATGAGCAGCTTGTTTTACCATGTGAAGAACGACACAAAGCGAAAATTACGATCGCAAACATGGTGTGAGCAGCTTGTTATACCATGTGAAGAACCACACAGTGAAGATTACGATCGCAAACATTGTTTGAGCAGCTTGTTATACCGTGTGAAACACAACACACGGTGAATATTACGATCGCAAACATGGTGTGAGCAGCTTGTTATACCGTGTGAAGAACCACACACAGTGAATATTACGATCGCAAACATGGTGTGAGCAGCTTGTTATACCATGTGAAGAACCACACACAGTGAATATTACGATCGCAAACATGGTGTGAGCAGCTTGTTATACCATGTGAAGAACCACACAGTGAAGATAACGATCGCAAACATGGTGTGAGCAGCTTGTTATACCCTGTGAAGAACCACACAGTGAATATTACGATCGCAAACATGGTATGAGCAGCTTGTTTTACCATGTGAAGAACGACACAAAGTGAAAATTACGATCGCAAACATGGTGTGAGCAGCTTGTTATACCATGTGAAGAACCACACACAGTACTAGTGAAGATTACGATCGCAAACATGGTATGAGCAGCTTGTTTTACCATGTGAAGAACGACACAAAGCGAAAATTACGATAGCAAACATGGTGTGAGCAGCTTGTTATACCATGTGAAGAACCACACAGTGAAGATTACGATCGCAAACATTGTTTGAGCAGCTTGTTATACCGTGTGAAACACAACACACGGTGAATATTACGATCGCAAACATGGTGTGAGCAGCTTGTTATACCGTGTGAAGAACCACACACAGTGAATATTACGATCGCAAACATGGTGTGAGCAGCTTGTTATACCATGTGAAGAACCACACAGTGAAGATTACGATCGCAAACATTGTTTGAGCAGCTTGTTATACCGTGTGAAACACAACACACGGTGAATATTACGATCGCAAACATGGTGTGAGCAGCTTGTTATACCGTGTGAAGAACCACACACAGTGAATATTACGATCGCAAACATGGTGTGAGCAGCTTGTTATACCATGTGAAGAACCACACAGTGAAGATTACGATCGCAAACATTGTTTGAGCAGCTTGTTATACCGTGTGAAACACAACACACGGTGAATATTACGATCGCAAACATGGTGTGAGCAGCTTGTTATACCGTGTGAAGAACCACACACAGTGAATATTACGATCGCAAACATGGTGTGAGCAGCTTGTTATACCATGTGAAGAACCACACAGTGAAGATTACGATCGCAAACATTGTTTGAGCAGCTTGTTATACCGTGTGAAACACAACACACGGTGAATATTACGATCGCAAACATGGTGTGAGCAGCTTGTTATACCGTGTGAAGAACCACACACAGTGAATATTACGATCGCAAACATGGTGTGAGCAGCTTGTTATACCATGTGAAGAACCACACAGTGAATATTACGATCGCAAACATTGTTTGAGCAGCTTATTATACCGTGTGAAGAACCACACACAGTGAAGATTACGATCGCAAACATGGTGTGAGCAGCTTGTTATACCATGTGAAGAACAACACACGGTGAATATTACGATCGCAAACATGGTGTGAGCAGCTTGTTATACCATGTGAAGAACAACACACGGTGAATATTACGATCGCAAACATTGTTTGAGCAGCTTGTTATACCGTGTGAAACACAACACACGGTGAATATTACGATCGCAAACATGGTGTGAGCAGCTTGTTATACCGTGTGAAGAACCACACAGTGAAGATTACGATCGCAAACATTGTTTGAGCAGCTTGTTATACCATGTGAAGAACAACACACGGTGAATATTACGATCGCAAACATGGTGTGAGCAGCTTGTTATACCATGTGAAGAACCACACACAGTGAAAATTACGATCGGAAACATGGTGTGAGCAGCTTGTTATACCATGTGAGGAACCACACAGTGAAGTGCGTGGATTACCATCAAAATAGTAATTTTTAGCAACAGTCGGTACTTCTCGATTAAATAACACAATTTATAACGTTTGGCATATACGAACCCAAACAACACAATGGATGTGTCTTCAAAACGCAGCATTGATTTGGTTAAACTTTGCTTTGGCAAGCAAGGTAAACTAGATTTTCTTATATATATCAACATCAATATACCATATAAAGGCGAATCAAGATGAGCAACATAAACTAGGGATATATTGAAAACTTTCAATCAATTTGGCGTCTTTTATGTTCTGTAATTTATTATTAATTACATACATGTTAGGATCTGAGATATTTGTTTCTATTCAATATACTTTTTTAAACGCACGTTTATGTTGTTTCAGTGCGATAAAATGTCTCAGCTCTTTGATTGTTTTATTCTATGCTTCTCTTTCATGTGTCCCCTCACATTTGATGACTTTCATCGCATTGAGAGAACATATCTGTTTGATACGATTGTGTCCACACAAAGTTTACGCTCAATTCAGCGAAGCTGCTTTAGTCAACACAGTTTTTCCGAAGTGATATGATGTAATAATCTGGTGAAATGAACGAATCAACACAATATCACATGAAGTGAAGACGAATGAGCTCTTCCTTCGCAGGATCAAAATACTGTAGTTTATTCAGGATGAGCACGGTATGGACATACTATATTTCAGGAAAAGTAACGATAGTGCGAACAGAAATGCTTTGAATATTTTCCCGCCCAGAATAAAGACCGAGGTCCACTTATACAGATGTTCCTTCTACTAATGTGACCGTAACCCACTGTAACTAAAGGGTATTTAATAAATTAGGCTTACGGTCGTATTAGGATTCGGGACGCCACTGCTAATGAACCCTTATCAACTAAAATGAAGTCTTATTCAACTAATGTTACGGCCAATAATGCAAACGAAGATACATATAAAACTGATTTGAAATAAAGTGTTTATGTTTCTTTCACTTTAAATTGTATTCAAACTTTCCAGATCTAACGTCTCATGAGGTGATAAAATCGAGTTTTTGAAGTCAGGATCTGAAGCGGCCTTCACTGCAAATCAAGTTAACTCTTCAAAGGAAACACTGTGTCCAAGCTTTCAAATAAAGCGATTGTAATTGAACCAAGTTGATAAAAAGTAAAATGTTTGAGAGAAAAAACAACACATTTATCACATTTATTGCAGTTGACAATATTGAACGCAAATGTAACGTTTAGTTTTTGATGTTACAAAACTTTTGACATTTCATTTTCAAACATCCGTAATCTTTCAGTTCATCTTCCTGTCATCTCGCCTGAACGCATTTTCAATATTCAAGAAATAAGAAACCGCCAATGTCTTGTCAACACAGAAGAGGCAGCGTTATCGAACTCAACACCAGTGCAAGAGGACCAGTGCAAGAGGACTAGTGCAAGAGGACCAGTGGAAGTGACTGTATTTGAAGCTAACGTCACTATAAAAGTTCACCTCTTTACCCCAGCTCCATTTGTCAAAGTGTTTTACATATCACCCCCTGACAGAAATACATTAATCAGTCTTGTAAAAAAGACATATGACCATTACATTTACGACGCGAAAATATGAAAGTTATTAATATGAGTTGTTAATTGTGTTAGCCTGTAAACTATGAGATTAACAACATGAAGTGCCTGGATAGGAGTTGTGGGGAATCCTATCACAGTTTACATAATGTTTTTATTTCAGTATCTTCTTACTTAACCAGATCTATAGGTCACATTCTTACAAAATAGATACTCTCAAAAACCTTATTGTAGTTTTAATTGCAGTATTTGACTGTAAAACATCACATCGTGTAACATTGAAGTTACCAGCGGCAAGCCGCTGCATTTCTTCACCAGTGATGTCAATCTTATATTGCCATACAAATACCGGATATCAATATACCCTAACAGGGTTTTACGCTTTAAAAACCCAACCCAACATACGTTTGACTTAACATTCTCTTCCGTAATGTATCACTTGTCACAACTGTTAATATCAAGCCTATTAGGCCATTTCACGTTGAATAACGCACAGATTACTAAACGAAGATGCATTTGACTTCAAACTTTTCACTTGCTTTCCTGTTTCAATCAATACGCATCTGTGGATTTGAATAGACATGTTAATCATGCAAACCATTTTGTGACTTGGATCCGGTTTCAAACAAACTCGAAGTGAATTTCATCAAAGTAAAGTCCGGATTAATCTGATGGACAGATTGACAACCACAGTCCTTGCTGTCAAGGTATCGGCTGAAGGATCATACTTATTTCAATTTCAATGTAATCAGGCAACTGGAAAACGTCCAAGTCGAAAGAGTGTTAATATCAATCCATAATACCACATATTTGGACCACGCTTGACCGCATCCATCTTCTGCCTTCGACAAAAGAACCTCCCTTTCCTTGCTGACAAATCAGACGAATACCCAAGCAAATTATACTTTGCTATTCCTTATTGTATGAATTTCTGTTGCTTAAGTTCAGAGCAGGATTATGTTTCAAGCAGTAGCAGTAATCAATTAAGCTATGAACAATGATACTGAGCCTGTTTGTCCGCCAAACAAAATCAACCCGCTAAGCATGCTTGTGCATTGGGAAATATCACATTGGTATTAAAACAAATGAACTGATGCATTGCTGTTCATTAACTCTTTAACATAAAGACTTCTTAATATATTTATCAAATCTCAACAATATCATCTAGAGGAATTCTAGGCACATGTCATGATTAAACTGAAACAAGGTAATTATAATTCGTATTCAACTATACACAAAGTAAAAAAGGTAAGCACCCCCGATATTTTCAAATGACAGAAACACGTACATTGTAAGCTCCGCTATGACCCTAAATTAGTCTGCGATTATTTTTTTCAACTAGAACAGCCATCTGGCAAGACAGAAACGCACATTATGTAGCTGTTATTATTATTTAATAGCGATGACGTCATGTTTACACAGGTACTGTTTTTACCATGAAATCATGTCCACAAATGTATTGAGATGCAAGGGAAACAAAACACATTCGCATTGGTTTTGTCACTTCTAAATGTTCCTTGTAGACCCTAGTGTTCATGTTCAATAAGAATGATCAGTATCTGGTAGGACCGCCACGTACCCGGATGACACACTGCACCCTACGTCTCATGCCTCCAGTCAGATGTCGGATCTGTTCTTGTGACAATAACATCCACTCAGCGTGCAGAGCTGCCCCCAACTCATGTAAATTTTGTACTGGAGGGTTCCGAGCCTGGAGTCGCCGCCCTAGAATATCCCACACATGCTCCAGAGGGTTTAGAGCTGGGCTTACTGCTGGCCACGGTAACGTTGTCACTGTGTTCACGTGCATGTATTCGACACCGGCACGTGATCGGTGAGGCCGGGCGTTGTCGTCCATGTACTGTGGTCGTGTAGCATCCCCGGATGTATTGAGCTCCCGTTAAGATGCCTATGATGGTGACCAAATCCAGCGTGCACGTTTATGAGTGTCTCTCAACAAGGGTCCTTATAATAACCCTTCTTGCATTCGTCGATTTGAGGCGATTTCTGACTGTTCTGGTGCTGATTTGGTAACCACAGACGTTTCAGCTAAGGTATTGTCAGTAAGTGTTCTCGGCGTACATGTCGAAGAAGGTGCTGGTCCTCTCGAGTAGTGACAGTAGGTATTCCAGACCATGGACGGTCCATTGCACTTCCTGTCTGTGCATGCTTCCTGACTAAACGACTAACAACAGTGTAATGGTAGCCAACATTTCGTCTTATCGCCTTAAAGGACATTCCTGCAGAGTGCATACCAATAATTTGATTTCTGAGATCCATTAACAATCGTATTCGTGCCATATTCAATAGATATGATTGAATGTCTATGGAAAGCAACGTTACATACAACCAAAAGCAGTTGGGCCACACTGCTTTTCGTGATCCTCGAGCGTAGCATGTTGCCCGTGCATGCCCCAAACGTGTTGGCGCGACTGTCACGCATCACTGGTTTGAACGTATCGCACAAACAAAATGTTTTTGACATAAATACAAAGCACAGACGAGAATAATGCACTATATATCAAGATTTGTATGTTCATTAAACAAATTAATGTTCTTCATTTACTTTTGAATATATTTGGCATACAGTGGAAATTTTTTTATAACCAAAAGTACATTTCATGAATTACTGAGAAGTAAAAATAGCTGTAAAAGGCGAACGCAGCTCTCTAAAAACGAAAGCAATTTGTTTTATCTAATTACCAGGCAACAATAAGAATGAAACTTGTGAGTTGTATTTTGCTCTGGACGCTCCTCATAATGAAAGTGAACTCATAAAGGACAAGACTTAACATGCACACACCTGGTTCCTGGCATGTTGCCGATTGTTCTTTATCTTAATCCAAGTGAAGAACTTTAATTGGGAACGTAAAAGCCGGAACTGTAAAATGAGCGTTTTAATGTGCGACAGGCTGTAAAGGTGACGCATTTGCCGGAGTTCAATTATTGAGAGCAGAAAGGGAATTTCTCTCCATTCTTTTAACCACTTCCTTGTACAATCAATTCCCTTCACTTTCTGGAATGGTCGTTTCACTTGAAACTTTTTCTAAGATAAAGGTGATTTCAGCTTGAGAAATGGGTTCACTACAACCCAGACCTGTTTTCTTAATCCAAAACTCAAACCAAGGTTAAAAGTTAAGAATGTTAGTAACTGATTGTTGAAGCTACAGAGGTAGTTAATGCTGGCAATAGACGGCTGACTCTTGAGTGCGTTTGGTTGAAGCCTTTAATGGAATCGCCCTGTGTGAATTTAACAATTTAACATTTGTTCACTGTATAACTGATATGGATTGTTAATGATGTCGATCGTTGGAACTGTGCCAAAGTTCATCTATCAGATCAGTATTACCAATATCAGGTATGCTATAGCTACCAGTTGTTTGGCCTCGTTGTTAGCAAAATTAATCAAATATTAACTGTACTGATAATGAGTGTTATGAATACTGCCTGGCGCTTATGGCACTAGATTTATCTTGGAAGTGACAACGATTTCTACTGTAAATGATAACTTTCATAGTTAAAACTATGCAGTTTAGAGCATTCATTCTATAATACAAGACATCTAGTATGTAAATATTGTATTATGATCCTTGGCCTACATACTTCAAGTGATTAAACTAAACTACTGCAGTAAGGTTATCTGGAATATGCCGTTGTATTTGTCAAATTACATGACAGGCCAAGAAACAGTGTTTACACTGTGTTCTTTGTGTTACTTAACATGAGATCTCTAGAATATACACTAACAGTGTTTTCATTCTCTCTGTGGTTTGATACAGTGTTGAGCCTCGGCGTTCATGATTCACGTGCGCGAGGGTTCATTTAACTTGGAACACCTCGGTCTCAGTCGGGAACTATTACATGAATAGACAATGATCTGATGTTTCCCTTGAGCCAGATGATCATGAACTAGTTAACCCTTGGATGCCGTCTCATTCCCTCAAGTAGATGGTGTCCGTATATGACTGCTCGTCAGATTAACACCTCCCAGAGGGAGACAGTCCTGTGTGAGCCTCCCCTCCACATAAGGTGCAACTGTCAAAATCCTTTTCTCTCCTCTAAGTATAAGGATGTGAGGAAAAATGTTACACTATTGACTATCTGAACATTCTGAATCAACTTATCGTTTGTGAACAGAATACCATTTGTGAAGGATATAGACAGGCATTAGAAATGTTTAATCCCAAGCAAAAAATTAAACAACAGAACAAACGTAAGGCAAAGCTTTTGCATGACCTTGAAATCTACCATTTTGAAAACCAATATGATTATGTCGTGAGACACCAAAGAAGATATATCATTATCACATCATCCGATTGAGGACATACCAATACATGAGGTTACTACCGCATTGTTTCAAAACGGATTACAGGAAATTTTCATTCCATATCTATCACTAATTAATACGAAAAAAGTCTTTCTGGAATGTGGTTTATTGAAAGTAGCAAGAACAAAGCACACATAACTGTCAACATTTCTTAAAATCCAAATCCCAAAAGCAATGATCTTTGATCGTAGGAGATTAAATTAGTTTCACTCTGAAAAAGATTCTGAATATAAAGTAATTCCTTACTAACAAATGATTTATTTCGATTCATCTTTGATCCGAAAATTAGTTTTCAGCATCAGAATAATCGATTAGACTCAGAGGACATCAATTGGTAATCACTTAATGAAAATGGATTGAAGATAAATAACATGCTGTAAAACAAACGTCATCAAACCTACTATGATCTTAGAATTTCAGGGAAGTAAAGAGATTAAAAACTTCACAATTCTCTACCCCGTCATATCTTCTCTTATCTGACTGAGTGTTATTTTTTACCAATTAGCAATTGAAATATACAGAAATGTTAATAGCATTTTTCGGGTTTTGTCTCAAAAAAAATCTAAAAATCAAATGATTAACTAAAAACGTATATTGAATATCTCAGCTGGGGTTGTTGATGATACCTCAAGTATTAGAATTATATTCAAATCGTGAAGGAAAGACTCTAATATTTACGATTTAACATAGCTAACAAGCTATACTTAAATACCGTAACAGCTCCATTGTAGCGAGCATGTACTTTGTACATGCTTGTATATGACTATTCATGTATGCATGAATTTACAAATGCTACAAACAACCCTTGTCATGACATAAAGGGTAAATTAAACCTTTAAAGTTACATTGGAATTTTTTTTTAAAAAAACTGAATACATGAATTACTTTTTAAAATGCAACATAGAAACAGATACATATTGAAACTCAGATCAGTCATGTGTTGTTAGTGTTAACTTAGAATCAATATGATCCTATATATTCAATGTACACCGTAAAACAAATGTAGGGCTAAGCTGCTCAAAGGCGCTTTGATTTCCCTCGATCATTGGCTGTCACCCTTAACGCCTCTCAATCAATGTGGAGTGTCCACTTTTACAGCCACTTCCGTTTGCACGTACGCGTTTCGATGTATAATGGCGGTTTCTAGTTACTTATACAATACATAATGCACTTTTAGAGGAATATATTCTTAACATCCCATGTCAGGTTAGAAAAAGCAAACTGATGAGTTATTGTTTGAAAACATGTGCTTAAATTGAACTGTAAATATACCCGCTAGTTGGTTGTAAAACCTAATCTCCTTAGAGGCCTTGTTTACCTTTGTATAGAACATGGATGGATACGATTCTTTAACAAATAAACTTTGGTCGAATGTATCCACTTATCATTAACTCAGTTTACATAAAAATATTAATAGACATTAAACTTATAACAACACATGTACATTTCCATTGATTGTTACACATTTTCGTCTAATACCCTCTGTGGTCAGTGTACTTGGTGACCGAGTTAATATTTATAACAACGATCTTCAGTGATGTGTGTACTGTGGTGTTTTTGAAGTATGTTCCATATCTATTGAAATATATTTCATATATGGTACAATTTGACATTCCATCTATCAAATAACTTACTTAAAATATAAATTGTCCCTTCTACATGTATGGCACCCTTTACTAATAAGCCTATATGCGTTTTGTGGTCTTATTGTTTATAGCTATAGCAATATAGCTTACATAGCATTGTCCGTATAGCTGAACTAGACGTGCCTGCGTATATAGAAGCCTTAACGTTATTGCTATATTTATTAATTACTTATATAGTGTATTTTGAGTAATCGTCAAAGATCAATGCAGTTATTGCAACATCTAATAACTGTAGGTGAATATCAACTTTTAAATATATATGAAATCACTCGTTAATTCGACAATAGCATCACATAAAGAGACACTAGTTGCTTAATGTTTGATTATGTGTATTATAATCTTTAGCGAAATAAATATACATGTTTCGTTACACTGCAAATCCATATTCCGATGGTAATAAAACATTTTTTTCTGAAGCGCGGTGTTAATATCGGACATAAAACCCATTTTTGTAGGGCATCTCAGTAGTAACATCGATCGGAAGCAAACAAAACAATTTCCGTATGACTGACATCTGTCACATGGTTTATTGAGACATGACTTTTGTGGGTTAAGAGATTGTAAACTATATTGATTCTCATAGCACACACGAATACGATATTTGCTATTTTGTTTTTGAATCTATTCACTTGGAAAAGTCACTCTTATTAATAAGAACAACATCTAGAGCCACCAATCATGTATGATCAAGATGGGAGAGCATATATACTTATATCATCCCAAACTTTTCCACAGGAGATATCGTTTGTGTGAGATTCAACGTTTTGACAAATGTTTTTGCACAATGACCTGTCACTGCGAACTATATGACATCACAATGAGTGTACATCATCGGGTAATGACATCACACGTATTTAACGCCATAAACATGACGACGTCAAAATACTATGACGTCATTGCGTATAACGTCAAATGACGGGACTGTGCTCAGAGAGTTTCATTGAAACTTAATGATGAATGATGTTGGATGATAACTAGAATCTCACACACGTGTCTTCCGATATCAACTATATTAACACTGGTGGATGAAAGTTAACCATCCTCGGCAAGTCTCAGACATTTTATATTTGTTCACATTTCAAATATCAAAATAATTAGATTTTTTCCTTTCTGAATGTGTGTATAAGATGCTATGTGCATCACTCAAGATGTTTGTGTCACAAGTGTATCTATTATAAATGAACCAAATGGATAAACGAGATCCCCAGCGATAGCTCTGCAGCTTAAAATTCACACTTAGAAGGTCATTCAGGAAATATGCAGGTATGGGGTTGATGAACAAAGTAATATGCGTTCTTTGGTTCTGTAGAAAGTGCTGGACATTGAGAAAAATAGTCTAAATTAAGTGAAATTAATCTTACAAGATTGAAATATGATTCGTCATGTGTGATTGGCAGTTATTTTTTAAAACAGAATTGATGAAATCTGCTTGGGTTCCCGTCGGATTTGAACCAAAAGCTTCAACTTAGCTGCTTTTGAAATGGTTGTAAAGTGTGTAATGATGACACTGAAATAGAGAAAATGTCTTTGGTAAACAAGGTTTAATTCCAATAGTTTGTGACGATGACAAACTGGATTGTTGATAATCTCCTTTAAAAGAATAAAGAACAATTAAAACGTATCTTGAGTGGCTTTAGTCTTCCAGTTTCGACATTGAATTGTTTTTGATACATGGTAAAGTGTTAAGTTAAGACCGTCAGATTAATCTAATGGACACATGATTGACAACCATAGTCCTTCCTGTCAAGGTATCACATTAAGCCTCAATTTCAATGTAATTGAACGAGTGTTAATGTCAGTAGAACAGTGGTATAGTGGTTAGCATGCTGCTCTCTCATGCAAGAAGATCCGGGTTCGAATCCTGCAGCTGGTGGAGTCTCATACTCTGTTGCGTACCCTGGGCAAGACACTTCATCCACCTTGCATTCAGCCCTCCGAGCTGAGTATATGCATAACAATTTTATTGATGAATTTAAGTTATATATATACGGATATATATCATATGCTGCTAGCTATTTTCATTATTAGCTGCATGTAAGCTTTGTAGGTTTTGTTTTATATACATATACACGGTCCATGAAATTTCATGCCACCTTAAATGAAGTTCTTGCCACCCAGCTGTTTAAACGGGTACCTGAACACGGGAAGTACCGTCCAGTATGATAGCATGGAACGCTTAGAAGCGGTACCAAAAGTACAATTATTCAGGGTAAAACTTTACCGCTAGTGAGCAGTGCTTTTTATGAATTAATACCACATATTTCAATTCTTCACTGCATTCTTCAACCCCAAAGAGTTGTTTTAAAGTTAGGGCAGTAGTTACTTTAAAGTGAAAGAATTTCTAAGATACGAGCAAGAACCGGAAACGACAGGATTCAACTTGTACAATCTATTTCCTTGTATCTCTATCTCTACTTTATTTTAAACTTGGTCAAAAACTTTAATTGGAAATGTAAAAGCCGGAACTGCAGAATGAATGATGTGTGAAAGAAATAAGCGTGGAGTCGAAAAGGTAAATAGGTTATTGTTAGAGTTCAATTATTGAAAGCAGAAAAGAACTTCTGTCCATTTATTACCCACTGCTTGATGTTATATATTGCTACTGCCTTCAACTTCAGTAGCCATGTAACTTACCACTAGGATATTGATAGTTCATTTCAAGGTATTCTAACTCTCAGCTGATGAGCCTTATTGGGCGGAAAGTCTTGATAGTCGAGCTGTTGATGTTACGTACAATAGGTTCTGTAATGGATTCGTCGCGGAAACTTAGTTTCAACTAGTTCAGGTAAAGTGATCCGATATCTAAAATGCTACTTGTATTTACTGTCCTTCATGGACCTAAGTACTTGCATGGCATTCTTATACACACTATTATTGATCAGTAACCCATTAACGCTTATCATGTGATCATGTGCACATTTATGCCTTTTTACATGAATATGCTCTTGGTGTTATTGAACGTAAATGTAACTTCTGTCAAACCTTCAAAATAAATTCATCCTCAGTCATACATCCACAGATTTGCAAGTGTGACTCACATGATCAAAGTTTCAAAGTTTCAACCAACCACTAAATATATAAAATTTGCCAACCGGCCAGCATGAAGCACTTGATAATGACCATGTACCCTTGCTTTCCTGACGCCCGACGATCAGACAATTAGATTAAGCCATGGATCCAGTCTCATTATGTCAAATTGATAGTGTCAACATTAGGCTCCTCTTCAGGAATAACAAACTCCAGGGGGAGTTAATGCAATACAGTGTAAGCTTCTGGTCTGAACGTTCAACAGCTGTCAAGATCCTTTTACGTTCTCGCACAATTTGAGAGATGGAAAAAAAATTATACTCTGTGCTGTGAAATAAACAACGTCCACACCTCCATGACCTCGTTCATAAAGCCCCAGGGTGATCATACATGATTGTCACTAAGGTTAGTTACCTTAGTGTAATGTTTAATAATGGGAGGTAGTAAACTTTAGTATCTTGTTCCTAAATATATTTTCTCAGCGTACTTTCCAGAACCATTTATATGACATCAAGCGAGATAAAGTGGCATATCCTTTGCACATAATCTGATTTAGAATATAGTAATGCAAACACTTGAAACGGTAAAGGAATCTTCACCGAAATGTCTCACTCTCTAAGTAAAACAAGCTATCAGCAGTACACGTGTCCTGATCTATAGATGTTTTCAGTCAGGTCTGTCACTAGTAAAAGGCGTCAAGATACGTTGATCCTGTCTACCCCAATACATCATCACGTCTTGATGTAGAGTTGCTTCCGTATGTGAAGAAGAATGAAAGAAATGCACAAAACCATGTAAGTCTAAAAATATAAATCCTAAATTAATATTCCTTTATACTGGAAGCGCCATTCAGTTTCCAATCAAATGTCCTAGGATTGTAATTATACGAACATAATTCACAACAAACACATGTTTTCTTTTATTTCATCTTTGATCCTGAAATAATTATGGACAAAAAATCCAAATTCAATTACATTTAGGAAACATCAAAAGATAATCGTGTAATGACAATGCGTCTGCAGGAACAAGTTTTATAAAGCACATGCCCACACATCTGTTGTAATCTGAGGACGTCAAAGAAAAAAGACGAGGTTTGAAAACAGATTTGCCGCTAGACCGACAAGGAGACTCCTTCACACTAAATATGTTCACAACATCTTATAGTTTTGAAAAAATAGTTTTCTTAAATATTCTTAGCATTTCGGCAGTTCTTAACACATCCTCTTGTCAGGTTTCCAAAAAACGTAATGATGCATCAAGAAATTTCAATCCAAGTAGGTTAGTAATGTCGACGACACCTATTATTAATCAAATTTCTTCTTTTAAAACATTTTTACTTAATAACCAAACATTGTTTTAAAAAAAAAACAACAACTGGAACAAAGCGATTTCAGACCCCATGTGTATTTGAACAGACATACAAGTAAATATCATACTCTTATGTATGAAATTGTTCTTCTTCAGCATGTGCCTATCACGGACAGTCAAAATCGACTTTCTCTAACAGCAGTATTTCGTTTTCTACTTTGTTGAACATTTTATAACGAGTTTTAGTAAAGTAACCAGAAGAAAGAGAGTCGAATGAAATTACTGAAATGGAAATTAAATGGAATTTGTAACATTGTAACAAATATTAAACGTTTTACGGGACGAGTCCTCCCTTACCCTCACCAGTGATACGCACACTCCTCAGGGTCAGGTACCAACCACAAGCACTGACGGTACAAACAGATTACCATTTTTGTCATAGTGACCTCGTCTAACAACGAGTCGAGGTCCAACAACTGGTAATAAAGCAGTAGTTCAGTATCCCTCTTATATATCGACATAAGAGGTCTAGTAATAGACTCGTCCTGACAAAAATACAATAATATGTTGTATTGCAGATAGTGTTATTCCAACTACAACATGTAACGTGTGTTAGATGTGTCTATTGAGAGTAAAGTAGATATTCGACAATGACAATGTACAGGAGAAAACACAATTCACTTAGTCATTTCGGAAAAGGCAGGATCATTTCATTTAAACAAGAGCCATCAGGAGAGATGGCGTATCCCCCGGCCCCACATAAGTTGAATAATCAGTTTTAGTAGTATATAATTAAAACTATAAGGTACTTTTGCTCATAAATACAGAGGTCTCCTCCTTTCCCCAATTCACTTCAACTTATTACCTTTCTAAAAGACAATGTACAAGTGTTGCAATGGAAACAGAAGAAGAAACAAAATAAAGATAAAAAAGTTCAACTCCCCAAAAGGCACATCTACATGATATGAGGAGGTAGCATACACAATTTGGTGAGGATTGGTCAATCAGTTTAAAAAATCTGCTCCGGAAAGAAACTCTATACTTCCAATAAACAAAGACAAAATTGTTGCCATGGATACAGAAAAAAAGCTTAAACCCCCAAAACGCACATCAACATGATATGAGGAGGCAGTATACCAAATTTGGTGCGGATTGTTCAAGCAGTTTTAAAGATCTGCTGCGGAAAAAAACCCTAGCCTTCAAATAGACAAAGTCCAAATTGTTACCATGGGAACGATAAAAAGGCGTAATCTTCAAGTGGATGTGTAACATTGAATTTATAACTTGAAATGTAAATATATTTAACGTACATTGCATAGCTAATATCAAACTCTGCCGTATTGCCTCTATACACTATTCTTGCCGGAACACCTATATGACTCCCAGTCATGTACAATAAAGTCAGTAATAAAAAACGCGCTATCACCGACATGTAATTGTGTGCCATTGAGTAAGTTCAATTTTCTTCTTGCATATCTCACAATGCAATGTCTCTAAAATCCCATTTATGAAATTGGTTGATGTGTTTATGTGTGTTTATGTACCCGTATGACACTCATACAAAATGTATGTAATTCCTGAAACATCATTAATCATTTGTGAAGTTTTTATTTAGTGACATGTATTTATGAATTGACATTAATTGGTCAATAAGTTACAAATAATACACTCAATGCACATCATCTTTATCAACCCCATTATTAAATGCAATGTTCTATATACACACTATTTTCTCAAGCAAAAACATAACGTCTAAATTCTCACTGAAGAATTAGACAAAAATCAAAGATACGTGTGATCGATATTTTAGGTTCAGAACAAATATAACATACTCGAAGCTCAATGATTTTTCTCCCTGAATTGTATGAAGTACAGCACGAGATAGATCTGCACCTTGCACCCACAGAATAATGAGTTATACGAAGCCCCATACACAGTCGATTTCGTGATGACAATGGCCTTTATGTAACCAGATAACCATTAACAGATTATGTAATTCAAATTTTGAAAAAGTTTGACTAACGAATACACTCAACTCAACAAGGAAACGTCACCCCATTTTCAACAGAGTAAAACACGATTACTTTTGTCGGAGAAAATCGATTTTGAATGTGTTTGATAAGCTCATGCTATCGAACGATGTACTCATTTAATACATCACAGTACAACGCTTTTATTTGTATCATGTAAGTTCAAATACACTTGGGTGCTTAAATCACAAATAATTGTATTTGACGATAAGGTTTGACATTTAAATCAAAACATTATAAAATCTAAAAGTGTAATTTGTAAAAGATAATGACGACGTAAATAGACTTCTTGTAGCTTCTTAAAACTAATGTTTTTCAAACAAAAATACTGGATACATGTACTGATTTAATGTTCAAATTTAATTTATGGTGTGAAGGGGTAATTCTGTGCCAGTCGTATGTATCACCTGTGGATTGACATACATTGTAGCTTGTATTCATTTATGGCAACATTTCTTTTGCGGTTGAATGTATGCGTCAAATCATCTTTTATTTATATAAAATCATAATCAATATCATAATCACTATTTTCTGTGATAAAATAGCAACAAATATATCAACCAATAACTCGTGTTTTTCTTCTGAATCTTTCAACAACAATTTTAATCTAAGATGAACATTTTTTTACGAAATAAATAAAGCTGTGGGCTGAAGAAAGCGGAAGAAATTAGAGCAAAGGCGATGTCAATGTCAGACAAGAAACTCAGCTTTTATGGTATCGCGATATTAATTTTGTCAGTCAGAAAGACAAAATATTTCATTTGTCAGCAAAAAGTTAATATCCGTACGAATGAAAGCTGTAAAATGATGTATTGCGCCACGACTCGTGTGCGTTCATCAACTGGAGAAAATATTGATTCTCATGGCCAGAAAAATAAAACCTTAACCATTATGTTTTTATATCCAGTCGAACGTACAACAAACTGTTGTAAACGCCATAAATCATTGGACAAAGTTTGTTTATCACACATTTTCCTTGGTGCAAGATGGTCATGTTCATTGACAGAGGGCAAAACTCATCTGCAGAGAATACATGTATATATATTTAAAAATCTTAAAAATACCGATCATAGAACGTACATATACAAATTAATACACTTCACTCAAGTTTCTTTATATAAATGTTATATTCAATAATATATAATTCAATTTAAATGTAGAGATTATGTATATCACAAAGAGGCTTAAGGCGTCAATAACCACCTCGCTCACTCAATCGTACAATGTTGATCATCTGACAAATTCATGTTGACAAATAGACAGACGAAAGTATATTTCAAAATGTATTTTTGGGGAGTTACATTGAGTGGTATAAAAATCAAGTTTAAACATTTCTCCTCTACTCTGAATTTGTCTATTTGTCCGCTAAAACCATATGATCTCTCATTTGCTTATACGATCAGATTTGAAAAAAGATATATGGTGTTATTATGTATGTTACGATACAAATAACGCACTTATGCTCAGTCTCTGTATTATGCACTCGAATGAGCGACGATGTAAGCTATTGCAAAACTAACTAAAATGTTTAACACAACAACAAATATGTGGTACCATCACTTTATTTAGCTATACCTATCTGTGTGTGCCTGTGTGTACTGTGTGTTTTGTATATCATGTATATAACATATGTATGCAGATGAGCGTGCAAACTGTATATTGTATGTATGAAGCTGTATGTATATGGTCTCGATGGCCTTCATACAGACTAAAGTTTGATTGATTGATTTATTCACAAAGAGGATTAAGGAGTCAATAACCACCTCGTCCACCGATGGTGAAGTGTTGATCATCATAAAATTATAAATGTATAGGTAAATGATTGCAAATTAAACCTTTTTGTCTCCTTTATGACACGCACCTGCATGACAGACAGGTATGATGGATATCAGCTTCTGTATCGAGACCGCAACGTGTTCACTAAAGTGTTCCTACACACGACACAGTTATAACTATAACTGTTGAAGTGCACAACATTGGCAGCTTTGGATAATATACTGTTATAGGGAAAGAAAATGGGAAATGAATTTGATATAATATATTTACCTCCGCTGAAGAATCATTAGAAGAGTAGGTAAATGGATGGCATCCATATTCTTGTGAACTATCGACTCACAGATACAAGTCATGGAACAGAATCGCCTTGATGACATCACCGGGATTGACCAACTTAGACTTCACTGGACAGTATTAAACTATCTACTTCAATTGCATCTTAATAGTCCATGTTGAAGCTTTTTACCAGGAGAAATATCATGATCAAATGAACCTGTGCATTGCTCAGTTGACCGTTATCAGTGAAGTTCAGCAATGGAGTCGGCTCATCGGAATGGTGACCCTTCATTACTGATATTCTAGATATTCTAAGGACTTTACGTTTATTCCCTTCCCTACATTTATGAATTATGTTTTGCGAGACTTGTTGTGTCATCCTTGGTACGTAGGCATGTGCCTCTTTCCACTCATTTGGGTACCGTATATTATAAAGTTTGAGCGTTTTTGTGAACCATGGATGCCTGTCAGACAGTCAGTTTATCCCACTTTGAGAACTGCGGTGCTCGTTGACCAGGGTTAAAATGTCGGCCAGCGCAGATGGCATGATGTGAAAGGAAAAATAATGTCTATAAATAGGCTATTACTATCAAATATATAAAGGAACAGAACAACTTGATCATTGAAACTAATATATAACAAATGTGATAAAATGATACATTTACCTTCTACAAATTGCAATCTCTTCAATGTGTGGATCTGCAATTGAACTAACGCATAGTTTCAGGCTAATGCAGAATAATTTATGTGACTTCTTGTTCCACTATTTATTTTTTAAATGTTGATTTTAAAAAATCCTAAAACTCTTGAGTTTTTTCTGAGCACATACTTTCATTAAGCCTGACAACTGAGAATAATAAATAATCAATATATTTTTTTACTTTGAAAACTATTTCAGGCTACAAATACCCTTTAAAAAGGAAACGCGTATGTACAATTTACGACTCTGGACGTGAAGCAAATAGTAATGAACATGAATAAAAAGACGGTAGACAACTGACAAGTTTTGAAAGGTTTCATAAAAAAAGAAGATTAGATTCAATTGTTTTTGCAATGGGGCGTTATTCTCATTGTATGTTGGAAATATACGGGAAACGAAACTAGGGTTATAAATTACCCTTTAGATTGTACTGTATTTTTTTCCACAGAAAATAACGATTCTTATATATTGACAATTGTAAAAAAATATATGTTAGTCAAACGTTTTAAAAATCATATTCACTTTTAAACGTATATCTGACCTGATATACTTAGTTACATGTACAAATATATTTGGCAGATTATGTTGTGTTGCAAACGTGCTTGGGTTACATGTAGTACAGGTGGCGATACCCAATACTGTTTTAATGATAAACACATGTTGTAAATGTGAAATATATGACTGACATTTCTTTATTCAATGCTGCCGTTAATTATGCGAGTGTGTGAGTTACTGTTTTGCGCCGCGTGGGCAATATTACAGCTATTATCAACGATAAATGTATTCCAATTGCCTATTTTAAAAATAAAAAATTGCAAAAACAATCAAGACCCCGATAATTTCACTTCGATTGTAAAACACACAAAGTTATTTAACAATAATCCAGGTATGGCATCATATCCCAAAATTGCACATGCATTTCAGAGCGGAATATATCGAACGGTATATAATGTATGTTTACATGTAAGTGTATCTACACTTTATGACCACAGTAACTAAGCTGCACTATATTGAATTAACCCTTACGTTATTGTTTGCTTCTCAAACCAACGTACATGTAGTTGTTAATACAGACAATAAAACTTTCAAAGACGGTTATTTCTTTCAATCTTTTACATTTGAAGAGGAATGAGCCTATGTCATTCCATTTTGCCCAATCACTTTTCTGATTCTTCAAAGTCACTAGTTTCAATTATACACACCAAATTCCATAACACGAGATAGGAGGATGTGGGGAAATGAGAACGTGGATAATTCGACCGGATATATTACATATTGGTTTTTCACAGTGAAATATTATGACAAACACCTACATCCATTGATGCGATTGCGATTTTCTTTTATCACATTTCATTTCCTATGAATTATATCAGATTCAACATAATTACATTTATTTCTTGCTAAGATTGCGAAAACGAATATCATATCAACGACACACTAATTCGGGAGTTATAGACGATATACGGGGAAATACTGATGAAATCTTCAGATATTGATATATGCTACAAATGAATTGCCTTCCCAATTTCATTACTTCGGGAAGGCATTGTCAAAGGACCATACAAATCACAACGGACAGATCGTGTTGGTTAGATCAATTTCATATGGAGCATAGAAGCTTTGGTCGTGATGACCCTTGCTGGACAGTCTTAACAGGCAAACTGACAACCACGTCCTGAGTAGTTCTCCAACCCAGTGTAATCAGAACCTCAATATGTCAAGATAGCAGTGGAATCTCAAAGCTAAAGAGCCCTCATTACATCCATTTATTTCCTTCCTTATTTCACGAGTATCCTGTCCTCAATGCCTAAAATTCAACCGTGCTAAACATGACTTTAACTGAAAGGAAAATGTTGATACTATCTACAAGAATTGTGGCATAGGACATATGAAATGTGAAATTTGAAATAATTCATTGAGACATGAGACTCAGACATTACTGCTGTGGTTCCCCAACTAGATAAATTCTATTGATTTTCCTGACCAGGAAATTCTAATATTCACCTTTTAGTTTTTAGATAATGTCCAAGCCCGCCTTTAGAAGGTTTTTATTTTTATCGTTACACAGATGTCAATATTGTTCACAGGGTCAGATTTTGCAAACGTTGATGTCAAATTGTTACACTAAAAACAACTAGATGAGATGAGTTTCCGATTGTTGGTTTCAGCTTCAATACTGGAAAACCTAGTAGTAGCAATTAAAAAAATAAGCAATTCATAGTCGAAATCCACAATTTAAAGGTACATCCATTGTGTTGTTTGGGGTCACATATTCCAAATGTTAAAAAATGTGTTACTTTATCGAGAAGTACCGATTGTTACCGAAAAATATCATTTTGATGATACTCGACTATATGAAGGTAAAAGTGGTTATTTTTTTATCGAAAACCGGACAACGCTCTGCGTGTGGCGCGCGCCAATTAGCAAACGTAATTTTGGAATCTTATTTATAACAGACAAAATGATAAATTTGGGTTTATCATATTAAGTAGGTCATATAACTACTATGCATGTAAATGGGGGGTGCAGTTTCGGTTTCCACACATGCATAATGATGTTACTCGATTTTAATTGGAAACTAGTAATTATGATATATTTGGCGATTGGAGATGAATACCCAAGCTGAGTGAATTTATTTGTACTGTAAACAGCACATATGGTGAGTCGGAACGTTAAAAAGCCTAACAATTTTTTATGAAACACAATGGATGTACCTTTAACGCATTTAAAATACAAATACCGTCAGTATCGATTAATAAGATATTCCTCATTTGAGACCAAAGTTGAAACTAGTAACGTATCCAGATATCCAGATACAGGAGTGATCAAGACCACAAGGTATTAAAGGGCCAGGAACTGCTTCACTCACTCAGATCCTGAACGACTAACATGTCCCAGTGTTCATCGCCACATGTGAGCCGAGCCATCTTGTTGAAGTCGCGAGGTAATTGATTCCAAATTAGATCTATTGATTTGTGTCTACAGCACACCCAGGTGCATTTGCACATGCTAGCATCCTGCACTTTAAGGAACTCTTAAAGTGTGCAAGGTTTTTTTCTTGCAAACGATGCTGCAATATAAAAAAAAACAACCTTGTACACACAGAGAGAGTCATAAATGTTGCAGGAAATCTTTAACATTTACGTCCAAAAAGGTTGCAAAATGATATTGAAACAGTTCTTCTTACATGCAATTATCATGCGCGTGTATCAATTTCAGCAGTAGATATCAAAGTTAATGGAGAGGGATTGACGTACATGTAAATCCTCGTCATAAGACTTTCTTTCCTAATATTACTTTTCTAAAATCCTAGAAGTAAGTTTAATCTGAGCCTATCTTTTCAATTTGCCCGAGGAAGGAAATGATGAGGAGGCTCAATATTTCCCGTTTGGAATTTGTTCTGTTTTTCTATGTTCTTATGAACTTGAATAATATAACATCTGAAAGATACGTAATGAAGAATCACTACTAAATAGAATCATATCCTGATGAAATATTCACAAACCACTGCTTGACGTCATGGACACACGACCAAGTAAACATATTCAAGCACATTTCAATCGGTGAATGTTCCATGTATGTTATTTGGTTCAACATCATGATTTACAAAATAATTTCGATTGATCTAAGAGAATACTGTCCTTTAAAACGGTCCAAGAAAATGTCGACTAGGCAGTTGTCGGCAGAATCTATTATCAGATTGATTCCAGTCATACTGTCTAATTTAATTTGAGGTGCAGCACACGAAGACAGGATACCGCTGTAGAACACCTTTTTCTGGATTGCGATGTTGATGACACTAACTTGCTTGAACGCTGGTGCAGTGCTTGTGCTTAATATGTTGAAGGTGATGAAGTGAAATAGATAGAGAATCTCACCCAAGTGTCTTCTGATATCAAATATATCAACACAATTAACAAATATTCGAGGCTTGCCGAGGATATTTTTACTTTTATCAACGAGTCAACTTTGATACTGTGATGCTTAACATAATCGTAGTATTCCATTTACGGATAACATTCGAGTACGTTAGTGCATGCTAATGTTTACATGAACAAAAATGTCATCATTCCTAATTCAAATAGCGATGATATAAAAAAAATTGATTGAAACCGATGTTATGTTAACTGTTAAAAACTATGATTTATCACATCCTTTAAGTATTTATTTTATCGAGAACAGCTCAAAAGTAACTTGAAGTGTGTTTACAAACGCCTTAATGGGAAGATCAATTGGGTTTTTGGTAGATGATAAATGATGATTTATGTTCCTGAAAATTTTGCCTGTGGTTTAATGATTCACATTAATTGGATTAGAGCAGATTTCCAAGATATTAACTGATAGAGAAAGGTTATTGTTGCAAATGCAAACGATGGTAATTGGAAAATAATGGCTAGGATCCAGATTGCAATACATAAATTCAGTTGTAATCCTGATTATAATGGGAAGCAAGGCAATTAAAATACAGAGATGGATTAACTAAGTATTAAATGTAAAATCGATAAGCAAGTAGTTAAATGTGTCGTAGTAAATGTTTCGCAAAGTAATGCAAAAAAATGTTTGGCAAAAATTAACAACGTGGATAACGTTTGAACTTTCAGAACATTATGCAGAGGGAGTTATTTTAACATAACAATGAATCTTAAAGGGTCAAGATTGTAATTTTTTGTCTCATTTGAAGAAGATTAAATATTAAAGGAAACAACACTCACTAATGTTGTTATGTCAGAGGTTGTAATCACATCCAAATAAGTGTTTGTGTGTGTCTTGAAAACCAAGCATTTCTCCATTTTCTCCAAGTCTAAAAATATATATTGTCAAAAAAACGTTAATTTATGAACTGTGAACTTTGTTCTATTTTATCGACTTAAACACATTTTTTGAAAACATAGCGAATGAATGCAATACAATTTTCAAGTTGATTGAATTGTGAATCATTCTTTACTGATAGCATTAAAACCCCTTAGAGATTAGAGATGGACCATCAGCAACAAGATATCCTTACATGGACGTTTAAGACGATCACACTTCATGAAATGAGGTCGATTTACAAAGGTGCACATAATTATGGTTGTTAGCTAAACAGTTTTCAGAAAATAGATTTCATGAGGAGAGTTTGAACATTATTTTTGTTTGTTGTCGCCACAATATATGAAGGCTTTTACATGATAGATGTCAGTTTGCCTTTCACTTCAACTGAGGACAACATCTTTTCAAAACACCTGTCAACGAACACCAATGGATAACCAAGATGTCAATTCGGAGTAGGCAATCAATTTATGCTCATGTCACACTCAAAATCCATACTTCAATTGCTTGTGAAACTTTGCTTATCACGGCGGAGCAGATGGTATATTGTCTAATAGTCAATGTTCAAGGCAGGTTCAGTGAACAATGTCGTTGAAACTTCACTGACAGTGGACAAACAATCTAAGATGCCAGTCTCTATTGCACTTCCGAAACCCTACGGCAACGGACACAAAACCATTGTATGCAGAGACTAATTTCAGATGTGGTCTCGAATGTCCAATAAATCAACCTACTTGACCTTGCTTTGTCTTCAGGACAATAGCCTCTTCTGCCCGAAAAACAAACAATGCCATTCAAAGACTTTATCCTCATTTGTCGCGCTGTTATATATACAGTTTCCAATATTTGTATAAATAGAGAACCTAAACATTTCGCCTTATATCAATGGATTAAACAATAGTTGATTACGGTAATAAAAAATGGAATCAATGAGGGTAAAATTTTAATATTTCCTCCACAATCATTCTGCAACATTTTTCAGTAAATGAAGGAAGCTGAATACACAGCTACTACAGGACTTTTTGATAAGATATCTTCTTAATATCATAGTATGTCAACGCTTTTTGAATGAATATTTGATAGCAGATATTGCTTGCACATATCACTAACCTCATCACTGCAAAACGTAATACATTTCACAAATGCAAGTTTGACATCTTCTCGGATGTATTCGACTGAACATAGGAGTTTAACTTTAAAAATATAAGTATCAAGGATATAACTTTAATTTTCGATTTAGCATTAAAAAGGAGAACAATATCTAAGTGCAATTCATATCAAATCAAAAGTTTTGTAAAAACGTTAACTGAAAGAGATAATATTCTACAGTCGTATTGAAATCATTAGACATTCATATATTATTGCCATCAATTCAAATCCGATTACGAAAAAAAAAGTTTCATTCTCTTAAACTTTGAGAAAGTAATTTAGAGTGAGATTTTATGACTATATGAAACATCGAACAGAAAAGTCCATTTGTAAGTACATGTTTTTGTAAAATCAGACTTGATCCAAGATTTTAATAGTCATGCTAGGTCCGAATTTCATATTCAAACATCTGCAGAAAACAGGGTGATTCGAAAATATTATCCACTGATACTCAGCTGGTAATAGCCCCATTGTAGTCATAAAATCTGGTCGATAGCTGAGACAGTATGACTTGAGGTATGACTTGAAGTATTAAATATATGGCGAAGAGGCCAGAACTAGATGTCCATGTGTTTACAACATCTTGCCGATACGATCAGAGGTAATGAAGAATTCATTGATCAAAAGTTTGGATAAGATTGTGTAAACATTATCCCGGATTTGATCGTTGCCGCTAGGAGTTTGATGACAGGTTTTAAATATAAAATCATAGTTGAAACAGAATCAACTACAACGTCAATAACTTTATACGTTAATTTCAAAATATGTTAATGTCAAAACTGCTATCAGAAAACACTTTGTGAATCTTGTGATCACTGACCGTGCCTGGGACAAGGCGATTTAGTGTCAATGACGTGAATCATAACACTTTTCTGGTGCAATTTCGTCAATATCTGAACCAAAAACAGTTTTCAAAACTAGATCTTATCATATTTATAGTGGTGGAGGTTTAGGCTGTAAATTGTTGAACATCTATTCACGTATCCAGTTTTCAATACATCGCATTTCTTGAGGTGAGAAAGTGCAAAGTAGACATGCCGAGGTGGCATCCTATAAGTCGGATCCAAGGTCAAGTCTAATCACATATTCAATATGTTAAAGAGGCAGTAGCACGTTTTTTCGCTCAAATAAGTTGATGAAATGGGAATCGTTTTTGTAATACAAAATAATAAATTGTGTTCACAATAAAATGGCCGCCATGCAATTTTTGCTTTATAAGCAACATTGTTTTTACCACTACAGATAATTGGTTTGTGTAATAAGATGTTTTACCCTCTAAAGTTAATTTAAATGACATACATTATCATTATAAAAAGGAAATTTGAAAAAAGAAATTTTGCAAAAAACGTGCTACTGCCCCTTTAAGATTAGCTTAAACATTGGAGAAATACAGCATAATTTACAGCCACCGGCGCCATGTATAATCATCATGCTTGGTCAGATTTACTCAATCTCTTTGATGGAATATTTTCCTTTCCTGTCAAAACTTTGCCCACATCCAGCGCCTACAGACTCTTTATTTTACTGTCATTTTAACATATCGGTTACTGTGATGGAGGGTCAAAACTTGCTTCACAAGTTACATACTTTTAGCCTGAGAAATGAGTTTTATTTAACTTCTTGACTGTCCATTAGCCACTTTGCATCAATGTAAGAAAATATGTTCAGTGCAGCCATCCTGTGAAGAAGACATCAAGACAGAAGATATAGTGTGATTTAATGGTATAATTAGTAAGTGATAGAATACGTAGCATAGAGTAACGTCAGCAATAAATACACTGACGATATACTATATGCCATCCAGTAACTAACAATAAGTCAGTAATGCGTTGAACATACATTGTATCTTTCTACCACTTTAAACATATTAATACACCTTCTGCTCGTAGAGATGTGTTATACTATTTATAAAATTTCGTTTGATCAGTTCGGCTTTGTTATAGATATTCTAGATATGAGGAAACTAGTACTTACATGTAGTTTTCAAGGAGAACCGTTACATGAAAAATGTGTTCTCTAATCATTATATACGTATCTTACAAAATATCGTAATCATTTTCATTTTCGTGTACATGTCACCCAGATAGAACTATTTGGCACATCGTATTTGCAATTAATTTCCTGTTAATTTCCCACTTTGGCAGGTGTTTAACGATAACCCCTGTTAGACATGTCTCGCAGGCGCTGATCATCTGCAGCGACATTGTGACTGGGTACTATGCATACTAATCATTTACCAGCTATGCTTTACCGTGAGGAGCTGGGGGCATCCATTTATCAACACATCGTATCAATGAGTCATTCTGGTCCAACCTCTGACCTAGACGGCTTCATTTATTCTGTCATTCACCATTAGGGGCATGTGATTTCATTGTGGCTGTGATAAGATTATATATATATAAAGTTACAACCGTCGGCGGGCTTTACACATACTAAAACGTTTTAGTAATATAATATCATATAGTATATATTCTTTTTGAATCGTTTACATCAATTCAAATTTCAGAAACAATGAATATATATTGATACAATTACACTATTATCATATAACATTATATAATCATTATAATACAATATATATTATCAATTAATAGCTAAAACAATTAGCATAAAAAACCCGCCAGGTGCACGGCAACTTTGTCTGCAGTAGAGAACAGTTCTACACGCAGTAATGTTTGGGTACAATGCTACACTGAATTTCAGTTCTCCCTGCCATAATACTAGCAGCCGCGATATAAGTGAAATACTCTTGAAAGCGGCGTTAAACCCCAACTCACCTCACCTCATTCCCTTTCCAACGAGGTTACTACCTTAAGACTTTCTATCATAACCTTTCGTTAGATATCGAACTCGATATCTCGGCTAGAAATAGAGAATCCTGCATACATTGTAGTTGCATCAGAAGTTAGTTGTTCAATCAGCGACTTTGTTTCAGACGGAGCATTCCGTAAATGTCGATATGAATAATGTTTCTTCATCTGTGCGATGCGCCCACTTTATTTACAAGACTTCGTCAGCAGATGTAAACCAACATTGGATTGGACACATTTTAAGAAGGTGCAAGTTAAACTTGTATAAATGCCGGAGCTTGTAGAACTTTCAAACCGTTTATAAGCCGGTGAACAAACACATTATTAAATCTATATCTTATAAATTCCAACTTTGCAATTTAAGTGATTTCTAATCAGTAAATAAACTTTTGAATATACAAAATTGCTGCAAAAAATGAACATTGATGATAAAACAAATGTTTAGTACCGTCTTAGATCAGGCGCTAAGCTCCGCCCACAATAATACCGCATCACTTATGTGTCACCAAGCACAAAACATATTTAATTTTTGTTTCTAACATGCTGTTTTAATAAAACTTTCAATCAATCTACATTACAATTCACGTTGTAAGGTTTTAAAAAGTTTAATCAAGAAATGATCATTTGATAGCAGTGTCATAATTGCACAATGATACAGTGATAAAGAAGCACTGCAAGTTATTTTTTGTAAACGTCAGAGTATGAAGGTTATTCTTTTCAGCTGTCAATCTTGTGTTTATGAGAATGTATACCAGTCACATGTTTTATCCAAACAGCAGAGAGCATATCGCTTAAATTTCAAAGTCTGAATTTATAAGGACGTAACCTGTGTTGCAACCGGTCACCGACAGGGGGTTGTACGAGAATAGTGAACTACCGCCTATATGTAAGAGAGAGTACGATAGAAAAATCTGAAGGAAGTGACCTCTGTGGAAAGCGAATGCACTAACGTCTACCACTTCCAAAATTTAACATAATGCATTCGAGTGCCCAGTTCATGCCTCTGGAAATCTTTGTCAGCAAATATATGGTTAACCATAATGACGTACAAAAGAAACGTCCCCATATTTTCATGAGAGTATAACACTAAATACTGCTTTCGGAGAAAGTAGATATTGACTGTATTCGATAAGTTTAGTAAATAAGTACTCACAATTTCATACAAAAGAGCATTATACTGTTATTACAATGTCCGTTCAAACCAACTTGGGGTGCTGAAATCACTTTTTCAAAGGGGATTTCTGAAATAATGTTTGGTATTTAAGGTATAATTTTATGAAATATGGAAATAATATTAGTGTAAGATAATGTCGACATGAATAACCATCTTAAATGTTGTGGAGGCGTCTTTACTGCAGGATGTAACAAAAAAAGTATCTTCTTAAGCATATTCGAAACGACGATTTCTTGAAACGTGTGTTTCTCAGAAGTATGAGCAGATAATATTAACTTAGTTTTGATGGCTTCTGAAGACATGGTGTAACTGTGTCAGTTGTATGTATTGCTCATTGGTTGAAATATCTTGTTCATCATCCGGTACATCAACTTTCAATTAGCAGTTAAATAAAATATAATGCTAACTAAAGTAAATGTCTTCTACAACGGTCGTGCATATGTATCATTACAAATTTTGTTAATATTCACTTAATTGACGAGAGAAATTATTTGGATAAAAAACCTACATGTATAAACAAGATGACACTTTTAATTAAAAAATACATTGCATCTATTCTGAAGCAGTGCGTGTTAATTTAAAAAATCATTTTGGAAATGATGTTAAATTTATGCTTTTTAGATATTATTTGAATAAACTTATTCTATTCCACCTATTTAAGACTTCATGACTTTGGTGTGTGATATTAAGCTGATCTGTGATGCATAGACTGCTATCGAAACAACACGCATTAAATTTTCTCATTCTGTTTCACTATCAGAAGGTCCAATTTATTCCTACTTAAAGAACATATGGAATACAATTGTTTAATTGCATCACATTTAGTGCACAATTACGTATTTTCCATTCCATATACATTAACATGACAATATTAATAGATATGTCTCTGAATGGCTAAACTAAAGTGAACTTAACTCCCTGTTCGTAATCTGTTTGGAGTGAACAGATTGCATTTGACCTTTGCTGTACCACTGTAGCCGATTGTAGAGGCTTACACGTTGAATCACTGATTCAAGGAAATTCGTTCTTAATGCACATTTAATGACGTGAAACCACTTACTGATAAAACTTCTGGATAGGGTATTACTTTCCCAATATCCTTTCATGAACATATCTTATTCTTGTCAGTTAGAAATTGCACATAATTATTTACTGTCACTTATGTTGCGATTGACATAATACAATCTTCTCTGTGTAAATGCCAGCGGCTGTTTCCTTACTGCGCTTTTGATACCGTAATCCTACAGTCGTAAAACGAATAGTCCTACGACCGGAAATTTGGTTTTGTTCATAGTATCCTACCAACGGAATGTAACGTTTGATAACATTGATTAAAGGATTATTGCTTTTGCTGCAAATCTACCAGCCTCACGCCATATGTTTTGAACATTCGAACGAAGAACCACCATCATTAGCAATGAACATGAGCACATAGAATGGTGCCACATTCTTACTGTCATTGCATTTTCAACATGTCATGGGTACTCATATAAACAGTTTTAAAAATATTCAGAGCTAAGTTGACAATATGAATTCAAAATCTAATTTCAAATCCCATCATCCCATGTTAAATATCTATCATCAGTGTCAAGGTTAACTGTGTACATTACTCGCAAACATTTATGTTGCAGATGAAACACATCTACTGTGTTTAACGAGAAGAGTTTTCGTTTACCTTATATATACATAGAGGACACTAAACGAACAGCGTAATTTAACATTAAACATTCAACAGCGATTCAAACAAGATCAAATGTCAGTGACAACTGTACTAATATTTGTTTTAAGTAGTATATTAGTAAAATAGTATTAAATTGAGGTTTATCGTCTTCGTTATATTTGTATTAAGCATGGCCAGTTCAGCCCAAAATCAAATTAAAAAGTATATGACACAGAAATATTTAAAGTTCTGGTCAGATTATGTCCTATACGAGACATGGTGGTCACGATAAAAGGAAGTGATGAGTTAAAAGATAATGTGACTGTTCCTGCTGTTGATGACAGTGAGAGTTTAATGTATAGTTTTATATATTGTAGTGTATTCCCACATCATTGTAAAGAAGTAAGTGCGAAAGACAAATAGGCAATCAAGGAAGCCCAGCTAGGAATCGTGTGTGGCTGACGTTAGCTTATATTGGCCTAAAGGGACGAGCCTCTTCTGTTGCATGGTCATTGAAACCTAGTGATGGAAGAGTTTCCAAACCATCCCACAATTCCAAATATTAGGAGATTGGTTTTATGATAATGGCAAGACGTAAGTTGGGAAGATCAAGGACCCTCCAGAAGGAATGGTGCCTTGCTGGGATTATGTTTTAAAGGGCTGTCATTTTCTTATTTTTAAATACAGAGAAGTTGTGTATGTGGTAGATCCTTCATCAAGCACTATATACCATTAGCCCGCAGGGCAGATAACCTTATCGACCCGTCGTCAAGAGGAAATACCTGTAACATATCGTCGTCAAAAGTCGATATCAAGTCCTAGAGCCTTAGGTAGAGTTATAGGATTACATATTGTGATATATTGATGTCCAAATCCTGTATCTGCCGCGACCAATATCAGCCCTCGATGGAAAGCACCTAGATGTGATATGAAAACACCCTTATAATAATACATGTATCTATACCACGACCAAAAGTTCTATTACATGATCGCTAGCACTATGGTCAAAGGTCAATATCGAAATCACACCAGACTATCATAGAAGGCAGCAAGAAGAAGTCTGACATTGAATTCGGTCCATACTTACTTGTTAATATCAATTATTCGTATTTGTATCTAGATTATGTTAAACAAATGGGGTACCAGTGGTACTGTCAAAGTATAAAAGCATGAGTGAAACCACGTGTGACAAAGACCGCACTGTAACAGGTGATAATTAGCTAACGCAAAATATAGTGTGTGAAGCTATATTTTATGAAATGAAAAGATGAATATTTTTGTAGAATTTAAGAAGGCCATCTGCTGTATGTTAAGTGGTTATTGTTGTGGGCGTTCATACTCGTGGTTTATATCATCAGCCTCCTGGCAGGACATACTCACAACAATGTACGAAAATATCTGATTCCTTACTTAACTTATTTGGCCAGTTCTCGATTCATATTGTGACTAAAATGACCTTATACGCATCAACACATTCTTCAATATATGTCCAGTGCGATATCTGTGCTTCTGTCTGGGTAGTTCAATAAAACTTATATCGACAGGTGCAACTCAGTTGAAACATTGAATCATAAAGTACAGTCGACCATACATTGTATATATGCCTTCATTATTATAACTATCAAAGAAATGCATATGCATCAAACTATAACTTACAGTTATTGACATATATACTAATATAGAAGATACTGATTCTTGTTATATGACTAAGTCATCTTCGTTCACAACACAATTGTTAGTAGGTTAGCATGTCAATTATCAGGTCTATTGAGGCCGCATGGGCTATGCTATATGCTATATGATATTGGGATATTCAGATAGTTCTTTCAAAAGCCAAATGGCCAAAGAATGATTCGTAGTGACAACATGTGCAGCTATATAACTAAATAGTTACCGCATGCATTAATGTTTGAAACATGTTAATGTTAACAAAATGTTAAAAAGAACATAGCTAAAACTACCATGTACCTTGGAACGTGGAGATGCAGTGGGTCTGCGGGTTATATTTGCTGCTAATTAGTACAATATGTATCCATTCATTCAAGTAAATAGTTGAAGATTATGAAATGGGGTGCGAGGCAATAACTCTCTGTAGCTTGATGCAGAAAATACGCTTCTGCCAATTAGTCGGACTTTCTTGTTCATTGAACTGCATTTAACAGACGATGTAAACTGAAATGTACCTATTCACCTACTAATCTGTTTAAGTTCGTCTTTTTTCAAGCTTTTTTTCGAAAATATACTTCGAAACGCTAATAGAGGGGTCTTAAATATATTTCGCAGACTTATACATTGATTTTTTTATGTCCGGCAAACATGAATTGACAATTCTTCAAGGGTATGATGACATACCTGTCTATTTGAATCGTATGTTTATATGTGTTATTTAATTGATGACAGGCTCAATCAAGTGCATTCTTAGTTAGTCCCTCTTTCTTATACACATCATTGTCGTTGTTTCATTAGCAACCACACTGTTTATTGCCAGAAACAATTTCACAATAATTATGTTTGACGAAATAAACATTTCCATGTTCTCATCATTCAATATAAGTGATGTGATTTAAAGGTTGTCTTATAAAGATGAAGATATGCTACATCGTCAGGACGTTGACTAAAGGCTAGGTAATCATTCATTGAAAGAATATTCTTTTATGTATTTAATAACCGTTAACACTAAAACTATCCATATATTAACGCCTGTTATAAGATGTAAAAAGATAGTTTCACCATCTCTAAAACCAGTTGCAAACAAAGAAAAGTTCATAAATATCTTGAGAATGAATCCTGCTATTACTTTTATATATTCAAAATCAATTCACAGATTCTTTGCAACATGTTTCAACAAACCTCAGTTTTTTCATCGACCTTATTGACTTTATCAATACCAATAACAACATATATATATATATATATATATATATATATATATATATATATATATATACTCGATACAATCAACCTGTCACGACAACGTTTGTGTTCACACGTGTTTCCCAACACCAGACAAAATTATTGATGTCCAATACGTACTTGTGATGTTTTATCTACCTTTTATATCGGAATTCTATTTATACTTTATATACTGTCAAATCATCAAGACTAACCAGATGAACACTCCTCACGGGACTAAGAGTGGTTGAATCCACTCGCCGGATCCTTCCGGATTCTTGCGGATCCGGACATATTTGGGAGAATCCAATAGGATCAGGCAAATGGATTCCACCACTTTTGTCCTGTGCCTATAAAAAAGTACTAAATTTGTAAAACCTGTTACCTATTTGTCTAATCACTTTTTAAAATCGTACATGTACACACATACTATGACGTCAAAACTGCTTTCTGGCAAAATCCTTCCTGTAAAGGACTCATGATTAACATTGCTTCCTTGACGAGGATGTATATTCATCTGTATATTGACAGTATATTTCTACCACGATTTCAAATGGCAACTTATTTGTTTGATTTGTTTCATGCACTTCATGGAATTTTTTTAATGTGACGAATTCATTAACACAATGTTATTACATCATATAGAGTGTGCAGTACAAATAAACAAATACTTAAACATTTAAGGGTCTACCTCAAACTCAGACAAATGTCTCTGGTAACACAAGTTTCTAAGCTTGGAACTCTATCACATGATATTTAACATTTTACTCAAGTTTCCTAAATCCTGAATTGCATGGAGCAACACTTGCCAATCTACATGCGTTAAGATCTTAAAGCTAAAGTATCAGGGACCAGCTATATCTGGGCACTATCCTGCTTGGAATGTGCATATTCTGAAAACTTCACAAGTTACAAGGAATCAAATTAGAAATACATCAAAAGGTAGATAGAGCCAAAGTTGCAGACGGATTGCCAAGCGAGGAAAAGATCGTTTTGTACGGGAATGAAAGAATATCTTAGTCTTTGAGAAACTTTCTTGGATAGAGTTCATTACAAGTTGTTTCTAAGCTTATCGTGGAATTACAGTAGACATTATGCGTTCCTCTAATGCAACACATATATTGTGTTATAGATGTACTAATCACGAATATGATGTTCATGGTCAGAGACAATTTGCCTGCTTGTAAGGAGAATCGGTTCATAGGAGGAGCCCTTTAGTTTTTATTCCTAAAAGTTAAAAATATTTCTTTCTTTCGCATGATAACAATTTTAAACCTTATAATCCCCGTTATCATAGACACTGACACACATTTGTGAAACTGATATTAGTTGCAATCAAATGTAAACATCTAGGACTAGAGTTTATATTAAATGTGTACCTTAAAATACAGAAAGTGCATTGTTTTCACTGCAGCGGAACTATCTTCGTCATCTATAGTATAATAGATGGGATTGACAAAATATATGATACCAAAGTACCTCATCAATCACAAAGATAAAAATCAGTTCTGTAGAAGTTATTGTATTGCAATACTATTTGTTTTCAAACTCTCAGATTAATTCATGTGATAAGTATCTTATTACAGATGTCAATATAGATTTAAGGAATCCGCTCCCGTAGGATTACAGGTACTTCGTTCTAATATGAGTGTATGGAACCTCAAAACAGATTTATCTGATGCGAGTAAAATCTCTCTTATTTTGATGTGGACAAAACAGATAACATAACAAAACACAACAGACATTCAACACCCTAACCATGAATAATGACCATATGACGTTGGGTCGTGACAGTGTTGAAAGGCAATGCTTGATAAATATGTTATGAAACGTCGTTCTTAGTTACCATCGGAAGCAACACAGACGTTTGTGATCAACACTGGTTCTGCACTTTGACATATGTAGTTTATATTACAGCATCAGACTGCACATAGGTGACGTTTTAGTAATTCAGTGTACTAGCAATGCATCCCTATGTACATCTCATGAGAGCAGTTTATCTGCCTATACGAGGTAAATTGACTTCTCACAAAAAGAAGGAGAAAGGATTTGTATTGATGTTTCACAGTTCTATTATGTAAAGAAAAAAATGTGAGAGTTGCAATTTGGGAGAGTGAAATATGGCTTTCTGGCTTGACATCCTACAGCACAAAGCGTCACCGATTTAAAGCCCAAGAAGGTAAATTATGCCGACAACATCTTAAACTAACATAACTTCAATTGAGTTTACCTTAAATACTATACATAATGTCCAAAAGCCTTTTTGAAAGCCCATGTATTTTTAAACAAATATAAAATATTCGCAACCTCAAGAATGAATCTTGATTTATTGATTTTTTTCTTTGTTGATAATAAGGTGTCGTTTCTTTTGCCCCTCGGTGTATATATTAATATTACAGATGATAAAGATCCGAGAACAGATGCAACATTTTGAATCAAAAGGTCATATTCAGTTTATAATTGTTCCAAAAGTTTCGTAGGCATAACGTGCGCCTTTAGTGTTTTCTGTCAGCTGCTACAGATGTCAAACGAAAGAGGATATTTCATAGCTTTTTCAGTTGAATTTTTTCAAGAAAATTCCATGCAAATCGCAACTAATCTTAGATAAAGAACTTAAAACCCGAAACTAATGCAAACTTCAAAGACGGGATTGTCGGCTCATTATGCTCCGCGTGGATCAAACACCATTTCTAAGTAAAGATAGAGAAGGAATTTAAAATCCAAATCAGGTAGAAGAGGTCTGCGCCAGTATGGTAGACTAAGTTTTAATTCACTACGATAACAAACATATTTCTGTATTGAGAGTCATAGATGTACGTATACATACATTATCGACCACAAACGCAACTGGTGAATACGATAATGTAGCCATAGGTGTGAAATACGATCCGCTCGGGTTCAGTACCTTATTCTTTTCGTTCGGATGAAAGTCTATGCAGTACTACCTATAGTTGGCTAGTTCCAGTCAATATTCACATTATTCCCCAATGCAAATCAATAAGAACATTCCCAGTTTACTATCTGCAATAACAAAAGTCGCAATTGTTTGAATACAATTTTAAACATGAAATCATGAATTGGAAATAGAACATTATAACCGATAGAAACAGATACATATACACTCGTCTTTAAATAGAATGTAAATGATTAACTTTGAAGATCCATGTGGTGTTTAATTTACACCTTAGAGTAGAACTTTACTCCAGGGACGTTAATTAACGGCCATCAGGAAACATCTTTCTTGCCTACTCAATTGGTGCAATTACCCATACGAAGCAAAGTATTTTACCTACTCAGACATGCGACCTACCACAGTTGGTCTTTGACAAAGCCTCTTAGAAGAGTCTGATCCGATTATGAGAACAAATATGTGTTACATAGTAGGATAATAATAGTTCAGCATCAGCGTCAGGGAGCAATATACTCACAATGAGCCATAACGGATCTAATATATCCCAGTGCCGTGCTATCACTCTCCTAGAATGCTGCTTAACGTTTTAACTTATCATTTTCATTAAATAGAGATACAGACACGTATATGGTCGTACAAAACCAATTAAAGCTTTCTCAGCAATAATTTAATATGTTTCTTGTATTTGTATCCATATATACTGGTGTCTAATTCTTTTAATAAGTCGCATTTAAGATTAGAAACATTTTAATTCTAAATCTGTAAATCGGAATTGTGTCATGACTTATACCTACATGTACTTATAACTCGCCCGTGGAAACTTCTGCAGTGTGATAATTATACGGTAATATTAGTGTAATATCACTTCACATATGACGTCACAATAGTGTACAATTGTGACGCCATAATAGTTCTCCCGACTCACTCACACGACTCACGGCAATCTTAGTTTCACCACACTCTCGGCAATTCGCTTGATAAATTTAGTCAGGTAGTAAACGGCATTCTAAACTCTCTTCCGTACAATACCAACATCATACATGTATTAAACTCGTGAATGATTTGGTGTCAAACTCATTTTCGCTCATTTCATACCAAATCATGAACACTTTAATAAAGGTTGCATGAACTGGAAGGTCGTTAAGTATAGTATATTTCAAGATTCAAGATGGTGTTAGAAAATCAAAATTGTATTACCTGTCTACGTCTGATTGCAAAACACACATGACTCACCTGAAAAAGAAATAACGTAGTCAGTTAATGTTAATGAAAAATATCTAACACATATTATATAAAATTCCTCTAGAGCATAAAACATGATTGAAATCTAAGATTAGCTATCTAATTTCATAACTGAAAACTTTTTTAATTTGACCACATATCAGCGATAGTTTTCATGAGCAGGTTTATCATTTCATCTCAATAAACAACGAAATGTAATGTAAAGTAATGTAACAACATGGTGTAATCATATCAAGTGACATATTGAGGTGAATGTTTATTATCAAGACTTAAAATGCAGTGCCAATATTGAATTCCTACACGCTAATATTTTACTAGAATGAATATGTTCTCTTATAATTACGTACCAAATCCACATGCAGAGCCTTCAAAAATAGTAACGGTGTAAGGATTATCTCAATTTATCATTTTTTGTATTCCTATGACATGATTTATAAGAACTAAAAACGGAAATAAGTTCATTGTTCATGAAACATTTCATTTCATATCAGAAGGACGAAATAATATTCATTGCGTGTTGAAACAAATTAGTTTCCATTTCCCTACATATTTGTACAGGCGAGATCAAGTTTACAACAGAAAGTAAATATAACATCCACATTTAATAATATAATATCCTTTAGGTTTTGTGTTGGCATGGATCATTCATTCATTTCACACACAGTCTAACTAAAAACGGAAATGACTGACAAACGCTATTGATAATCCAGAATTGTACTTCCGCGACCCCCGAGCCGGATATAACCCCCTGTGTGCATGCTGATCACAGAACTGACCAAGACAACCCACTTGACCATTCTGGACATAATTGAGCACTGACCAAGCTGAGTAATCTGTATGCCTATACACTTTCATTCCATGGTTGTAATTAGCCCGCTGCTCTTGTATGTACATTAAATATCCACCATACTACAAATGTATACCATTTATGTATTATGGATATGTTATTGCATACTTTGGAAAGGTCCTTATTGAAATATTGTTACGTTGCAATCAGTGCATATCCTATCACTTGATATAACTGAAGAAGCTGATATCACCGTTCAAAGGATCACGTAACACTTCCTATGAACGCAAAACCAAGTACTAACATCTCTTTTATCATTTAAGAAGCAATATTGCAGTCCTGGATACATGCTGACAAGAATAACAAAGGGAGACAATTAAGTGATTCATTTGACAGTCCCGTTTACCCCATTTACAACCACGTGGTAACAGTTTCCAGCCTTCTGTCAAGATCTGATAACGCAAATCAAATATGGATGGAGACAATGTTACAAAACAAACAACTCCTTTGGTGTTTGTTTTTGTACAGAACTGGGTAATTATTTTAAACGTTATTAGGAAAAGGCTTTGCTAATCTCTTGCCAATGTTCAGCCCGCGATAATAATGAAATTACCTCGATGTTGGTGCTTCATGTTAAAAGTACGTCATGTTTATTAAATCCCATTTGAGTCTGTATACTGATGACCTCATGAACCCAGTAGATCAGAAATACAAGCAAATGTTTTAAATAAACAGGATGTAAAATAACAATACACTAGTCTATTGATAGTCTAAAGTAAACTACTAAGTATCCAAAAATGGAAAACATGCTCCATGGTCATTTAGTTGCTCAATAATGTGGAAGAAAACATGTTTATGGAATACAAAGCTTCTGCTAGAACCTTGTAATGACAAATCCAAATGCATACTTTAATTACTTCCGATCGTTATTCTTGTCACACCGGAACAGATATCAGATTTTCCTGACATCGGTGACAAGGCAAGGAGGTATATTCGCATGTTCGTTGTTCACAGTTGTTGAAACACCCGTGAATATGGACATACAGACTTGATACATGGTACCGGAAATGAACTCTTTGTGTTCGGAAACTAATTAAAGACGTGATCTAGAATATCCAAATGCACCTGACATCTGTTTCTGATGTTTTACAAATGAATCGTATTCATCAAAATGCAGTAATCATTAAGTAATTACAGATTGTTTCAAGGGGTTGTTGATATTTACATATACTGGGAAAATCTCCGTGGACAGAACTAATCAGCACCTTCCCTGTCACTGAATTCATAATATGAAACAGGCATAATCACAATCACATATATATTCGTTCAATTCTGAAATACTGAACTTATTCTGCAATCAACGTAGTGACTTCATCTGCTTTGTGTAATCAAGTCAATAAATATTATGAGTTTCTAAAGTAAATCATCGATCAACATGTTTATTTATTATGCTTGTCGTTAACAAGTCAACACATTTCCCGAGATGCTTGGTGCTGTAGAATAACACGACCTTCTACATAAGCATCATAATGACAGTCTCTGCCTGGTTATTTGCGCTAGGAGTCTTACAACATTCTAAAATCTTACACATAAATGTGCGATTAACACTGTGACAATTTCTGCTGTGTATCAAACTACATTGTGAAATCCTGTAACTATTCAACAATAAACGCTTCGGCTTGAATTTGAAAGTAAATCATTGACCTAAGTGTTTTTGATGATCGAACTGAAATCAGTCATACTAGTTTGTAATCGCTTGTTGAATTCATATCAAATATTTCCTCAGATTTTCGTCATAAAGTATCGTATAAATATAAATACTTAATAACACAACAGTCATTTAATTCAAGTAAGATAATTAACACAACACATGACACATCACTAAAAGAACAAGAAAAAAAGTGAGCATGGCTCACATACCCCGCCATCTGCTATCCGTCCATTGAGAATTAGAGATGTGAAGGGTACTATGTTTAAAAAAACAGCTTCAAGCATCATAATATTGTCCAAAATAATTTTGGGAAACTGGCTTTGTTATTACAAAATTTCATTCACCCAGATGTAATATTTTTCAGGTAACTTAATTTTTCCCATTAGAGCATCACACAGGTAATTTGTACCAAGTTCAATTACAGATTCAAGGGCTTCATAACTCCGTAAAAATAACATTTCGGAACTGGGCTGTGAACTCGATGAAGATTATCATCTGGACCAAGTACATGTTAAATTTCATTCACCTAGATGTAATAGTAATAGCAGAGAAAACTTGTCCCAATTGGAGCATCACAGCTCTTTTGGTACAAAGTTCAATTTCTGATTCAAGGGCCATAACTCCGTAAATTTTTTTATTTCGGAAATGGATTTTAAACTCGATGAAGAGTATCTTCTGGACTGCCTCTCTATTAAATTTCATTCACCTAGATGTAATAGTTTCCGAGAAAACTTTTCCCCATTGGAGCATCACAGTTATTTTGGTACTAAGTTCAATTTCGGATTCAAGGTCCATAAATCCGTAAAAAATAATATTTCGGAAGTGGTTTTCGGACTCGATAAAGAGTATCATCCGGACTACCTCCATGTTAAATTTCATTCACTTAGATGTAAGAGTTTCCGAGAAAACGTTTCCCCATTGGAGCATCACAGTTCCTTTGATACTAAGTTCAATTTCGGATTCAAGGGCCATAACTCCGTAAGAAATAATATTTCGGAAGTGGTTTTCGAACTCGATAAAGAGTATGGTCATGAGTACTCACAACCAATTTTTCATTCACCTAGTTTGAACAGTTTCCGAGAAAACTTGTCCCGATTGAACACAATAAAACTAAGTCCAAAAAGTGACGTTTCTATTGAAACGACAAAAAATCTCAGAAAATTGAAAATTGTCTGTGCGCGATCGGAAGAACATGGTTAACAACTGTACAAAGTTTGGTTGATGTACCTTTGACGGTTTTTGAGAAAATTGACCGGACGGACGGACGGAATGACCGCGATATACCCCCGCTTACTTCGTAGCGGGGGTATAAAAATAACTTGATTTAAATCTGCAAATTTCTCAGATGGCTATCTGCTGTTATAAGTCATTAATGAAACCAATGTATCTTACACTTTACATATATCATACCACATGAGAGATTGGACATATATGAGTTACCTGAATCCAATGAAAATGATAACTAAATGCTAGTTATCAAACAATAAAACGAAAGTGGCAATTATTATTCAATCGTATTGAAATAAGTAGACATTAATATAACATGGCCATCAAATCACATCCAATTACCGAGACATAATTACTTGCAAATCATCTTAATGACCATAGTCGTAATTAAGCATCGTATTGCAGATGGTCTTGTGACACAATGGATATAATTTTTCCGTTTGTAATTACTTATCGAAGACCCGAAAGGTTGACCCGATATTTTAAAAGTCATGATAGGTCCTTCTCTCATGTTTAAGTATCTGCAGAATATATCGAGAATAGATTTTTCAACGGAAAATCAGTTGCTAACAAAGTATCCTTGTAGTCAACCGGAGATTGATTACAAGGGAAATTGATTTGAGATATCACAGGAAGTATTAAAAGTATGTTGAAAAGATCAGAATTATATGTCGATGTGTTTACAACATCCTAACAATAACATCAAAAGGAGTTAAGCGATCTCTGATCAGAATTTGTAAAGTTTGTGTAAACACAGTTATTCCCACAAGGGGTTTGTCGACATGGAAAAACTGTAGTTCAAACAGAATCGACCATAATGTCAATAATGTTAATTTCAAAAGATTTTAATGTCGATACTGCTATCAGAAAACACTTTGTGACGCCTCAGATCACCATCAAGTCCTTGGGCAGGACGAAGTAATGTCTTTGACGTGAATCACAGATTTTATATTCTCGAATTTCGTCAAAATAAAAATGTACCTTTCAGCACTAGATTCGATTACGTTACTCGACAAGCAGGATTAAGCTGCCAGCTGTTGGTAATTCGTTCATGACCAGTTTCAAATACAACACTAGTTTTATCGTGAGAAGCTTCTATGTAGACACGTGAGAGGTCACTGCCAATATGTTGGATCCAACGTCAATCTAATCACATATTCAATGTGTTAACGTCAGCGTAAAAAACGGAGAACTACAGCCCAATTAACAGACGCCGATGCCATATATTATCATCATGCTCGACTGGATTTCCTCATTCCCGTTGATCGAATGCCTCCCCTTCCTTGTCATCCAAACTTTCCCCTGTCAAGACAGTACGAAATATTTGATTTTCTCACCTTTTTACTTCGATGCACTTTGGAAATGATGGTGCTTTAGATAGAGCCTGTTGCACTGGTTAGATCTGATTGACACACACTAGCCTTTATAATGGACAATAACGTTAGGGATACTTGAATTTTTATCATTACTATTTTATCACTTTCTCAATGATTTCTTTTGGAATAATATCATAATTTATTATAGTGATTAAATCTACTGATACTCTGACTCTACAAAATACACGTGTTGCAATAAGCAGTTTGTGCTGCTCTTATACTCCCTTAGTATACAGTTATGTATGTAAATATTCCAATAATAAGCTGCAGATAAGCGCCTTTCAATTACTTAAAATATACTATCTAATACAAAATATGCAGGTGTGAAATTGTGTTCAGTGCAGACCTCCTGTGAAGAAGCCATTAAGACTAAATCAAAAGGAAATTATTGATAAAACAACCAGTAAGAAAGATGAACTAAAGTAATTAACTGATAATACATGTTCTGTCCAGTTCTTTATCTGCGGGCACCTGCTGCACGTATTTATTTGTATGTATCTACAATACTGAAATGTTCATTGAAAACAGCAGTTTGGGGACAGAAGTAGCGATTTGAGCGCGTTTGAGTGGAGTATCCTACCCGTTACAAGCAGACCATTACTTTTCATTATGAAGTCAGCTCATAAGGGAGTAAAATTCTATTTGTTCGTAAAGCTGGAAAGCATACACTAAACAAGTAAATATGAAATAGTTAGCTTTCATACACACAATCTGAAATTGCGATTATTTGAAATACTAATTTCGGTTTAGGTAAATTTTACGGGAAAATTATGTTCTTTGATTGTCATAACTGTTTAAACAATATTCATATTCGCGTACATCTGACATTGATAACAACATCGAACATCTAAGCGGGTATCTATTTCCAATTATGTGCAAGCGTTTAATCTCTCTATAGAAATTTAATGAATTCTAGTGATTCTTAAATCAAAATATGTCTTGTAGACGCAAAGCTTCTACATAATCATTACGATTTGGGTGGTCAGAACAGTCACAAAATCGATGTTTTCAGTTTTCTTTGTAGAATTGTTATTCAACACCCTAATATCTAATATACACCCGACTGAGTTAGAGAGATGTTGTCGACCAACATTGAAACTTGCAATGTGATTTCAAACTAGACACACACAATTTGTTTTCCATTTAATAAATGTGTAAGTAAAAGGCAGTCTTTCCTATTGATTAGATCTGTATCGGTTCAAATAGTTTACTTTTTATTCAAATAGTCTTATTGAAACATTATACAATTATATAAGCAGTCTAATGGAATCTATCGGTTGCAAAGTGCTGCAGCCGGGTTACCAATTAGAAGAGCAACAAAAAGGGAACTTTGCGTGGTTGGGATTCTATAGACATATAGGGACTCTACAGGAATCAGACGCTTCTGTAACAAGATCATTGAAACTCATTGACGAGACGTCGGACGCAATAATGAAAGCTTTGATGATGAAAGAATTCCTTCAAACACTTCATTCAAATCTGACCAGATTAGACATACTGAATTTGAAAATGTGAATCGCTGCAATTTGTCTTTCACTCTGTCAGAACAAACTCCATCTGATAAATTCTTGTTTTAGTACCACATTCTCAATATACATAAGGATATACGAATAAAGTAATTCTTATAGTGTTTATTGATGCTCGACAGATATAATAAAGAACATAGTGATACAAATTTAATCATACCAAAGTATAAACCGAACAATCGGTAAGCTTACCAAACATGGAAAATAACAAAAAAAAGTATATCAATATGTGAGAGATGACTTAAACAGATAGGCCAATATACCATTTGCAAGCAGAACAAACGAAATACAATTTGTATCATATTTTTACCATTTTGATCGCAGTCATTTTCTGACACTAAAACAAGTTATTCATGTATACCTTGAAGAAACACAATCATTCTTAAATTAAACAATAGGTATTATAGATATAATTATAGGGCATTATTTTAAAACAGCTTTCCGTTTGTTATCAATACTATGATTCATGAAGAACCATTTTCACATATTTCAAAGATATATAATACCATGCACAGCAATACAATATGATTCAATATAAAAAGATCCTTTGTAACCCCACAACTCATGTTATTACATTCTTTGATATTTGACGAGATAATAGATAATATATAAATCAATTTCACTGAGAAATCAACAAAACATTTGAACAAACAATATTCGTAGAACATTCCTTGTTCAATAAATGATTTGTAAAAACCATCACTTCAAGTTGACAATATCACTAGCTCTTTTTTAAATACGTAACCAAAAAATAATGTTTATGCATTTAGGAAAATTATTGCAGAGTTATGCCATTGCTTTATAGTGATATCAAAGTGCGATAAAATACGATTGTTGGAATTATCGTATTTCATTCCAAGCATTTATGACTCTGGCATTTCTGGCATTTTAATGTCAATCAGTTGTGATGAATATTTTACTGCAAATGGAACCATTACATATTCCTTACATATTCCAATATCAATAACTACATGTACTTTATTAAATGTTGAAAGTTTGCATGTTGGTCTTTTCAATTCCATGTTAACATACAACGTACAATGTGAATGACAATTTAAAAAAAAAAGCCCTCATTCATTTCTTAATCAAGCCAGGAGAAATCTTATTGGATTTGACATTTGCTTGTATCACAATAAAGGGTTATGCTGGGACTTGCTGATTGAATCATTGATTATCTTGGATGGAGGAAAATCGTTCTTAATGCACATTTAAGGTCAAGATAATTGTGCAAAGCTACCAACATATGAACATTAAGATCAGGGTATTACTTTCCTAATATGCTTTTGTAAAAGGATTTTATTGTTGTCAGTTAAAAATTGCACATAATTATTTACTGTCGTTTACGAGGGTATTGAACTAATGTTTTCGTCTCTGTGAAAATGTCAACTCAATGCCACTTTAGATAATGTAGTCCTCCAATCCTGGAAATGGAATTTGATTGTTCACATGATCTTACCAACAGGGCAGAAATACAATAAACATTTGGTAACATTGCCATTGCCTCGTGTACATGCATTAATACTACACATCACTTCATATGTTTTAAACATTTGAACAGAGAAACTTCCGCAATATCAATGAACAAGATCGTTCAGAACGGCGCGATGCTGCATTCACGCACAGTTCTAGACATTTTGTAACATCTTCTTGACCTTAGGTATGAGTGTTTCAAGAACTTATGTTCTGATTGATTTATCTTAACAGTCACCTAAAAAACACATTTATAATTGTCAACAGGCAATCTTCCTCACAAAGTAGGCACACTACTGATGGCCTCGTTGACTGAGAAAACTTCCCATCGACATTGTATTGGGAATCACATCGTTAAAGGGATTGATGTATAAACATGCTACTAATGATCTCATGTGTTTCTAATTATACCATTGGATCTTGGTCTAACACCATTGTAACGACAATATTAACAGTGTATGTTGTTTATTTTGTTATTTATAAACAATGTCCTATAAATGTTTGTTATCTTGGCAAGAGAAAAGTGATTATTATAACGCTTGGCCATGGAGCTTAATGACGATGTTTGCTACGGATTACATATTTGTCCCAGTTTTAGCCATCAATGTTTAACATGTCTAACTATTTGCATTAGTTAAAAAGATCCCACCAAGGACTATGTATTTTGTACTACACGGGGTTTCTTTTCAACATGCTGACTCATGCTATTGGGAATTTTGTGAAGAACATTTATTCTTTCAGTTATGTATAAAGGGTTCATATAATGCACTGTACATGTTCTCTGTGAAGATTGGCGTGGCGAAGTAATCAGCTGCAGTTTGTCTTAAAACGATTAATGCTTAAACCACACAATAAGTATTCACCAGTACTTAAATCATTATCAGCATTGTTTTATGAGAACCCAGATCAAGATGTTTGGTTAGTAGAATAAAAATAAAATAATCTAAGCACCGATGCACAACCAATATCAGCATCAAAGGGACAACCAGTGTTGTTAACAATGTTTTATCTGACTTTGATACGTGTCAAAACAACAATGTGATGAATCCCTAAGCGACAAATATATGATAAGAGGGGCGGTCTATAGAAAATTCCCCTGACCAACTTCTCTTTACCGGAAGAAGTAGAATTTTCACATGCGATATGTAGCATGTCTCCATAGGTCAAGTGATGTCGCATAATTTAAAAAAATAGTCATTCTTTCTGTCAGCACAGGTCTTAGAGTAGAGTAAGGTGTAAAATGGAGGCTGTTGAGTATACAGAGCGGTTATCAGGTTTTTATTCTTGGAGGGTCGTACGCCAAAGAAGACTTTTGATGAGATGAAATAAACTTATGGAGAGGTTGCCCCATCGTATGACGTTGTCAAACACAGGCATCGTCAGTGCAAGTGTGGTCGGACCTCTGTGGAAACAGCTTCAATTCCAGGTCGACCCCAGTCAGCCATTGATGATGACTCTATCAGGCAAGCGGAAGCTGCAATTTTGGAAGATCGCCGAATTTCTGTCTGTCAACTTGCCCAAGATGTCACGATAAGTGTGGAGTCTGTGGAGAAAGTCATTCATGACCATGTGAACGGTGGATACCCCGACTGCTCACACCTTTCCAAAAACAGGAACGAGTCGACTGCTCAAAAGATCGACCAACAGTCTTATATAGTTTGTAGAATCCGAAACTACACATTCCATTTACATGCACAGTATCTATGACCTAGGTTTTCTACCAACCCAAATTTGTCTTTTTTGTCTGACTAATTGAAGCGCTCAAGCCGTTGTGCGCATGCATTGTCCAGTTTTAGATCTGAAATCACTACTTTCACATATCTTCATTATACTGAATGGGTTAGCATTAAAACGGCAATGCTCGGTACCTGTAAGTAAATCTTGACAAAATATACACCATTTATATCGTATGATATTTGTAGCTCCAACAACACATTGGATATCAATTTAAGGTTATGCCATATGCAATAATGTAGCATGAGGGTCTCATCAAGCTGTTAATGTAAATGTATCTGATCGCAGACATATTCTACAATAGGGAGAGTCTGCAACAAGGTGATGTGAGTTTGGGTTTAACGCCGCTTTCAAGAGTATTTCACCTATATCGCGACTGCTAGTATTACGGCAGGGAGAAAGCCCGCAACGCCATGTGACTATGCATTGCGGTGAAACCTGCGAGCAGCGGCTTCTGCAACAAGCAGCAATGTACTAATGATGGGTACTCTTTGCCGTTTAACACTGTTAATATACAGACAATGCAGCCTTGATGAAAGGTGCTCAATACTGATAGACTTTAGGTATAATTTCTTTCGATGAGTTTTGATTAACAAATTGAGAATGAATAATCTGCTTTTATAATTACTGATATTCATTTTGTACTTATTTCACACGTTGTTTTAATCATCAACCACAACACTGTGTAACATCATAACAAAAATACATATTTTACGATGGATATGACCACTTATTATTTCACTATAAGTTGATTGTAAACTTACTATGGTGTAAACAACATTGTATCCTTACATTAAGGAACATATTATGTGATCATTCATAATTAGATCAACACTTGGATCAATGGATTGATCAACGTTAGCTTTACAACTGAGGTAAACACTATGTTCATATGCCCATTATTTAACATGCAATATTTTATTAATGGGTGATAAACCAACACAATCATTGGATGTTATAAATTTACCTGAATAGTGAACGCCATGGTAATTAGGTTTGAGAGAGACAACAAAAGCTGTGATGTATTGCCGTAAGGTAAAGCAACTTAAGGAGGCTATCATCATCAGCACTGCCTATGTCAGCAATCCCTATAAAAAGATGCCCTTTATGTTGCAGATAACATAGTTTATTGATGACCAAGTGTAACGAGAAAACTTTCTGTAAGCTCTACATTGTGTGATGAATCATGAAGGGAGTTAGGTACATACATGATACTAACGTGAAACTACACGTATCTCTACCGTATTGACAGCTTTACTAACATTATAGCGTAAACACTGTCTACCATATTAAGTGAGCCGATATTGCTATATTGGCGAGTAGCAAAACAATTTCAATGAACAATCTCTATGAAGACACTATTAATAAACGTATTGTAAGTTAAATATACTAACTTCTTTAATACACAGAGCAGTAACAGGAGGATTATAAAATATTCTCTTTTTAAAATTGTACAGATCTAGTAGGCGTTTTGAAATGACTCAAGATGGAATGAGACGAAAAACACAACCGTTATCTTCCGTATGACGACTGAGACAGGCATGTCATTGATAATTGCAAAGATTACAATAAAAGTGAAACTTTGGTTGTAACTGGTGGATGCCCATGCTCCTACTATTGGTGAATGTGAGTGTCTGATATATACTGATGTATTCACACATCATTTACAAGGGGTAAGTGCGTCAGACAAGAAACCAATCAAAGACCTCCCAAGCAAGCAGTCGTGCCTGGCTGGGATTCGATGCAATTGCCCTTAAGGAAGCAGACGGTTCTGTTGCATTATCATTGAAGCTCATTGATAGAAGTCTGGCGAAACTAAATGAAAGCTTTGATGATGGGTGAAATTCACAATTATTCCCGCCTTCAAATCAGGCAGGATATAAAGGTTGACATTGGACATGACCGATACTGTAATGTACGCTTAACATAACAAAGCATGACCCGTCAATAACAATTGTTTCAAAATATAGAAACGTATCCAGTTCGTATCCTAATTTCTTGTTCATGTTTGCAATCCTTTACAATTTCAATATAAAACCGAATGAAAGCTCGGGTAGCACCAACTGGTTGAAACAGTATACTCAAATGCGCTAAATGAAATGGTAATTAACATGCAATTACTTTAATGCCCATAATGATATTAGGTAAATGATACCATAGACGATAATGACATATATATGTTACAGTATTTGTAAAAATAAATAATTTTCAAAACAAATTGTGAATTTCAGACCAATGTCAAGGTCACTGACAAGCTTGACATGTAAATTCCCGAGGTCAAAGTCACTGAAATCTACCGGATCATACCTTGAACGATTCCTGTAAAATATTAAGATAATTCAGGCAACGGTCACACAACTCTTTGATAACTGTCAATGTGGTGGTGAACCTATTTCAACATATGAATATAATCCAGTGAACAGCTTTTCAAAAATTTCAATTCGGATGGACGTACGTTAGCGAATACTATATCTCTGCTTCAAGCTTAACGCACGGCTGGGGATAATCATTTTAGTCGTAAGTGCCCATAGCGATAGTAAAAATGGAAAGATGTGACAACGACCTAATTATCACACCGTGAATGATAGTGTATGAAGTTTCCCTTTAAAAATTTAGTATTGGTGAAGAAGGTATCATATACTGAAAGAGGACGACAAGAGAGCCGTGTGTTTTCTCTCTCTAACCATTAGTGTCACTTAAAGAGCACTTTTCTTCTTGTGAATATCAGTTCCCTGGAAGAACATACTCTATAAATATGGGGGTATCACAATATAAAGTGTGTTAAATATCCTGAATAAAGTATATATCTTATGAACTGAACATATATAATTATGAGAGATGATAACGTTTTAATTTTGTAATTTTACAAAACTAAAAAATAGCCAAAATAATTGACAAACATAAAATATGAATTTATTTCATTACACAATTAAACTTTTATCTTACCATATCACAATTAGCATAACATAAATGCTTAACTCATAAAATTAATTATTGTGTACATGTACATGTAACTATATTTACATTAACATAAACTTAATAACCTGTAGTTCGAAAATATAAATATTTCCTTTTATTGTGGATCTATTTAAAACTTTAGGTGAATATTACAAAAATATAGTGTTTACTTTATCGATCTTCAATTGAGGATAGTGCTTTTATATCACTATGTCATCTTCGTCTATAACACCGATTGTAATCAGATCTTAATTGATGTCAGTGAGAAGATTACGTTACACTTTATCATCACATTCTCTCAGTAAGTGAGTGCACAGTAAGTATCGCATTCAGCCTCCTGGGACATGATAGACAGGATGAACTCTGTGACAGCCTCCTCTGGTTGTGGAAATACTTCAAAATTGAGACACAACGTTTTTAATGAACATTTACAAATATTGAGGTGCGTACGCATTATATAATATTAAGTAAAATTTTGACAAATAATGTTTGAGAAAACATTTATATCAACGACTTCTTTAATTCATGCTGCTGCACCAGGGTATTTATATCTGCATGGCTCCTAGAGTCCCTGGTTGTGTAAATCAAGGGTGGTAACTCAGTGATATAATATGTAGCAAGTCAGACCAAAGAGATGTTACCGTGCGTAAGGGCGGGGTTCCGGATATACGGGATCCGGTTAAACGAGGTATGGCTGTATATATATATATATATATATAAACATTTTTACTCCCACATGTTTCATTGGCATCATCAGGGAGTATTGATACTATATCTATATCTATAAATATATAACATGAAAAACTGATGCAATTCATCAATACAACACAATTTGGAACCACGGTCGTACATGTAAACAGTTAATTGGCAAACAATTTGTTCTTGGTCACTTAAGTCTAACTGGAACATACATGTAAGCGTAACAAATAAGTAAAAAACGTAGACATAGTTTTGACAGAAGATGTAATAAGGATACGCAAATAAACATATTAAGAGGCTTTTACTTCCAGGTTATGGTTTGGATTTATTACACCAAGTAGCAAAGGTGCCTCATGAAGATCACTAAAATACCATTGTGATAGCAGTTCGAGTACTCTGCAGGACTAACCGACTCCGCCTATCAGTGTAAGGAGTATAAACATGCCAATCGACTATGATGTACGTCTATAAACATTGAAATCAACATTTGGACGATCATCCGTCGAAATATTTCGCTTTTACAGCACTGATGCCATAACTCAACATACTTTATTGCAGTATATGATCATGAGTCAAAGAAATATCGATGATGTAGTATTTCAGTCTCCGTTTTATTTAACTCGAAGGTATTTTACTCGAAATATTAAATCCCCCCTCCCTTAAATTAATTTCCAGTTTTTACCTTTCTATAGAATATTATATGAAGTATTTTATATCAATTATAAGTCATTTACAAAAAGTTATAACATCACAAAGTATAGTGTCAAAACATAAGTTACAAATCTGATAAACATATTTAATAGATATTACAGCGTACTCGCAAGTAAATAGTAATCAATTAAACATGTTTTGTCAAAGTAAACAAAAGTACGTTAAAATTAAAAACACTATACAAATATTCAGCATAGAGCCATTTTAAGACAAATGATATCACAACACTCCTAGCCGGCAAGTCTATCGAGGAAATGTTACTACGCAACATATGTAAATAAGGTGGTTTTAAAAATGATTTAACATAAAATAAGTCACAAGTCACTGTTACCCATTATGTGACTTTACTGTATGATTATTAAATAGTCTGACTCAGTAAAAACTGTTATATATATAATTGTGCGTCACGCATACGGTTCCCAGATCAAGGATCCCAGAAAGATCATAAATTATAAACGATATATTTCTCCAAACGGCACTGAGAGACCATCAAGTTTGTACATTCTATGAATAACAAACGTCCCATATCATTACGGATGGGTCCATAAATGTGCAAATTCAGAAAAAAATTAGCAAAATACCCAGTAATGTTCAAATTTAGTCATTCTTCAAAACACCCAACTTCACCATCAATTGAATACATGGTTGACAAAAGAACTGTTTAAGACGGGAAATACACAAACTAGCACGTATTGAAAAGAAAATCACAGAATCGATGCCATATCAATAAATAGATTCAAACTTCACACATTTATCGTCCTTAAACAAGTTCCTCATTTGTTCAATGTACAATGCCTCAAGAATGACGGGTTAACGGGCTGGGCGCTTTGCATTATTACCTAGTAACTTCTCTTTGTATACCCACTACCTCGCTTTGTGTACCCACTACTTCATACACGTAAGTTAAGGTATACAATTCACTTAAATGACTGCTCTATAAGGAACCGCTTCAAGTTCTCATCAATCAACTTAAATTATATTGTAAAATTTTATGAAAACTAATAGGTGTAAAACAATTACAGTATACAATGGAATGGCATGTACATTGGCGTATGAACGTCCATTACGGCTATATGTTAGATATTGTTAATTAGTATCATGTACATCCATACCTTCCTATGAACAGCTGAAGAACATAAAATGGGGTGCGAGGCAATACATCACCATCGGTTGATGCAGTAAATACGCTTCTGCCATTTAGTAGGATGTGCTTGTTCATTGAACTGCGTTTAACAGACGATGTAAACTGAAATGCACCCATTCACACACGAATCTATTCGAGTTCATTAATCTCAATCTTTCGCCCAAGATATTTCACAACTCTTAACAGGGTTTATCTTTCAAGGAAGTAGCATCTTACTGCAATGTGAGCCTTTGGCGTTTAACGAAATGAGGCTGTGTGCCATAAATATCGCAGAAATTGGAACTGCTTATTTAGTCGGAACATGAATGAATTAAGATCAGTGTTGATAAAAGCTACCTGTAACTGTAAGACCATTTAACTGCGTGATTATATAATCCTGTAACATTTCCAATCAATCCATATGGAAACATCGATTTCGTGTTGAATAACGCCTCATAGAATAATAATAATCTTTCTAACTTCAAGTTGGTATCCCAGGGAAAACGATATATATCGTACAGAATATCTAGATCTTTGACACTACTTGATGGCGTACATTTATAAGTTATACGTTGTTTGCTATGCGTCTAGACTAGATAACCTAATAATTGACGTTGTTATTCAAATACATGTATATTATAAGCATAACGTGAGTTAGCAATACACTAAGTGTGAAATGATTATTCCAGAGTTGACTTCAAGTACTACATGTACAGGTCATACGTATTGTTCTTGATAAATTGTTAAATGAAAGCTGACGTGAACATCTTCCCAGTGAGGCCATATATAATTTATTTTGTCTATGTCTGTCGTCTCCCAACTTATCAGAATACCATGCCCGCTTGACCAAAGTTTTGTACTTATTAATATACTGCCTTCGTTGATAGATGAGGCCGGATAAGCATATTATACGACTATAGTTGGTACAATAAACATTTCAGTCTTCAAAATATTCCAACATCATTAATGTGCATCAAAGTGTATTGCCAATAACAGCTTGTAAACTTTGTTGTTTTAAAAACTGTTTTGTACGTTTCCCAGTGTATGTGTTATTTCGTGACAATGATTGAGATGTGAAACACTTATTGGTAGCATGGGCCGAAGTCACGAAATGTTTCTCCTTTATTGAGCGTTGAAGCACAAAAGCATTTTAAACAAATTTGTGAACTAAATGAAACAATTAGATGTTCCACTTTAAAATAAGAGTTTGAAAAGTTGTAATCAACTGGCTAAGGGAACCAAATTACTTAAAAGTTAAAAAAAGGACAGTCAAGACAAGAATAGCATACGAGTAAATACCATGCAAAACAGGTTACACGTTTTCCTATTCATAACAGAGAGATGGTGTTCAGATTTCAAATGAACATCATATACATGCTGACGAAAGTATGGAACACAGATTACTGGCAGACATTGAGGCCTTGCTTGATTTTCAAATGATGTGACGTCCACACACTAATTTGGTCTAAATGAACTAAATGAACACTTTGCCTTTCAAAGAACAAGACATTCGAGAAATGTGTTGGGTCTTACGTCATTTAGATTTGTATTTCATTGTTTAATTTATGACGAATTCCAAATACGTTAGTATTGCACCAAACTATGAAAAAACAACAAATGCCACCCAATCCTTGAATCACTTCGAAACAAATTATTATATGGGAAATGTTTCATTTAGGAGATAAACCTACTGTGTTTGAAAATCAGAGACATGTTATACTGGATTGATAGCGAGTAAATTTAAAATTGAAACCGAACGCGTAGCGAATAGTACGTTTCTATTTCAAATTATTGTTTTTATTTGCATCGTATTTGATACACATCTACAAACAAGTCTCGATCTGCTTAAATTTCAGCACAAATATCGCAAATATCGTGTATCGTTTAGAAACATATACCTATATAGACTCTACTCTATTACTATATAAAGGAAAGGGATGTAACGACGAAACAACGTGCACCCCATGACCATTCAACGTCATATTTCGCATTAAAAACATTCCTATGCCACAGTCGATGCCTACGATAAGAATGCTAAATGATAAGCCTACATAATGAGCTATAAATGGTCACAATCCGATCATTATTTCAATAGGTATGCGACTAGCTACATACAGACTACAGACTTAATCATTAGCTACAGACTTTCAAGCTAATTTCCCCGTTTACGATAATCAGCGAGAACTCACCTTTTAAATCGTGTATTAATTCAGCAATGTTGGCATCACCTATGAATCGGCATATTCGAACCACAGGGTGAAACTAAAGATGTAAACAAATATTACAACACCTTCATATCATTTCTCCGACTGCACTAAGGCGTTTTTTCTTAAATCATCTCCATGTAGTGCACTTGTCAGCCATTCATGACCTTGACATTCATTTGAACAGGAACAGTTCACATGCTGGTTCCCGGGACTTCGTTATCGCTAGAAGGCCCGGGAACCAGGATTTTCGTGAGCGGGGAAATTGGTTTGAAAGTTTGTAGGTAGCGATTTACGGACTGCATACCGGACTGTGGCCATTTATAGCTCATTTTGTAGGGAAAGCATTTAGCATTTGTATCGTATCAACTGTGCCATAACAATGGTTTTTGATGCGAAATATGATTTGAATGAGCATGGGGTGGTTTCATCGTTACATCCCTTTCCTTTTATATAGTAATAGGGTAGGGTCTATATAGGTATATGTCTTTCAAACGCTGTTTCTAAGCGATGTACGCCACTTTGGTATATAGGTAGTATAGTTTCAGTGTAATTTACAAATCATGGCCTTTGAACGTTCTTGAATTATAGGCCTTGAGATTTCAATGTAGGGCATCAATCGTGTGATTAATGTCTTAAAGGGGCAGTAGCACGTTTTTTGCAAAATTTATTTTACAAATTTCCTATTTATAATGATAGTTTGTGCCATTTAAATTTACTTTAGAGGGTAAAGCATCCTAATTTCACAAACCAATTGTCCGTAGTAGTGATAACGGAGTTGCGTATAAAGCAAAAATTGCATGGCTGCCATTTTATTGTGAACACAATTTATTATTTCGAATGACAAAAAAGATCTCCATTGCTTTACGGAACCATGTACACTCATTTTTAACTTTTTAACTGTACAGTAATATTTTAACTTGATTTTCCAAAGACAAAGGGGTGTTTTATGATTTGTGAAATTATTTTTTAAATACATTTTATCGACTTATTTGGGAGAAAAAAAGTGCTACTGCCCCTTTAAAAACGAGCTTATGTAATTTTTTCGAAAAGAAAATACTTTAAAACATGCATTTGCGGATTTACTCTCAGCTAAGACAAAAATCTTTGTTAAGAACACTTTTCCAAAGCGGCTCCATCTTGATCTCTATCTAATGTTTGTTTTCAAAGATAGTATACATTTTATATATTCCCTAAATGCCTGTAGCTTTGGAAACCAAGCTTGTCTTAAGATCTTCAACCAAACATCTTTGATCCCGGCCATATTTTAGTATGAGCGTGCTAGAAATATGCATATTCCAAACTCTTCAGAAATATCTACAAATTAAATAAAAGAAGATCAAAAGGAAGACTCTGATCAAAGTCATAGATAGATTACCAATCAGTAATTCAAGGAAGGAATCGTGCTTCTCGAGTATTAAAAGACACATATGACTTTGAAACAAGTTCCTATTTGGTTGAAGTTCATTCAGATTTCGAAATTATATTTCAGAAGTAGTCTTTATTCCTGATCATTTGAAAACTGCGTTTGCACTATCAAAACGTTCTGGCATCACTGAGGTCAACTACTCTGATTACAAAATTAATAAATCATGACATTATCACAATTATGATGATAAACTGGCAAAGAAGAGAAATTATTTTGAAGACAGCAAACGTAGTAAGTAACACGTTCTGATTGATTGATATCACGGGAACATGCATTCGAGGTTAATAATTCATAACTAATTACTGAATCAGTTGTCAGTTAAATAAAACCAGTAGTTGGCCCGTCGATATTGTGACGAATATATTGCAAAATGATGTTTCCAATATGAATTATTCATAGTATACAATCTTATAAAAATGTTGAATATTTTACGAATATCGATATCATCTCAGACCAAGCTAAAAGTAGTAAGCACGATGACAGGTAGCTTTTTACCCTGAATGTCTTTATACATCAAGATGATCCTCACTAAACTAAAAATCATATTGTCAGAAGGGAGTCAGATATAAAGCTTGTAATGGAGGGGAGACAACTAATAAAAAGTAAGCAGCAATAAGTAAGCAATCACGTCATCAAAAACCTCATTACGTTATTACAGTGTAGAATCATACTATGATAAATGTATTAATAAAATTCTTAACGTGAGACCCACGGAAGCAAAACAACCGGTTGTCATCAACACGGTCTGAGACGAGGTTCCGCGCTATGACAGATGTCGTTTATATTGCGGATAAGACAGCAAGCAGACTAGAACAATCGTTATTGATAGCTGGAGGATATCAGCCCATTGTGAATTTATAAACCATCACTATCCTTATGGGAACTGTCTATCTGCCAATACGAAATTAAGTGACGTCTTGAAAGATAAATTGAAAATGAACTTATTATGACGTATCCTTACAGTGCCCTTATCATAAGAGGATTCTGTTCGTCCTTCATTCAACATTATGAGAAAGGAAGGTCATTACAACATAACTACTAATGGGTACACATTCACTGTATATATTCATATTTTACGATTTAACTTACGTATAGCTGAGGTAAGAGTTATCAATAAAAGATGAAATTGCAAAGTCAAGGTATTTTTCCATATTAAATATGATAAAAACTTTTTAATTTTTTTATGGCATGTTTTCCTGTAGCGATTCTTATCAATGACAACATTTAAAAACACCTGTGTTAATATAACATTCGCCTTCTTTAAAATATGCTATGACATAATTTAGAGATCCTTACGTCATAATCCCCCTGACTGCTATTTCCATCTTTGAAATTGGAAGAATATTAATAATAATAATAACATCACTTTATTGTCCGCAATACAAAGTAAATCGGAAATTAATGTTGTGCCCTGGGCACCCGGCAGCCACAGTGCAGCACCAGTTCAAGCGTTGTTATATCCTTATAATGCTGAGCGCCCATCTGTTAATCTATTTTTGATAAAACGCGGTCGGGAATCGAACCTCGACCTTCCGGATGATGAGCGGACACTCTACCAACTGAGCTACATACCCGATTATACAATTCATTGTTGGTGTATGTTGTAATGCTTCTAATGGGTGTCTAGAATGAAGAAACATCAATTGAAATAAACTTTATGTGATAAATATGCAAAGTAAAATGATCACGTTTCTTGTGTGATTCAGATAAGATTTTTATATCTCAGCTATTAGTGATATCAAATGAAAGATGGCATTTGCACATGTTTTCTTTTTAAAAAAAAATCCATGCACATCAGGACTATTATGTTATAAAGAAGTTAAAACTTTGGAATTAATGCTAACATCAAAGACGGAGATGCAGGCTCATTTCACACAACCTGGATCAAACAACATTTTAAGTGAAGGTGATAGAGGAAGCATCACAAAGCCCAATCAGTATGATAGTAGTTTTGTAATTTGATTACTTTTTAAAAGGTGAGTGCAATTTGCATGGGGGAAATATTCAAGATCAAGCAAGGGTTGGGATAGAAGTCCTTAGTTTATTCGACTTTAAAGAAGAGATCTGAGTTTCCAATCCCGTCAGGGACCCGGCATACTTATCCTTTATGCAGGATGTTTCGGCTTGGTTTTTTTGGGTTTACCGCATGTGTTTCGCTAGTTACAGTCTATGCTTGCAGGTTTCACCGCAATACATAGCCAAAATAGTATTGCGGAATTTCTCCCTCTGATATCATTATACATGTACATGAGGTGACATATTAAAGGGGCAGTAGCACGTTTTTTCGCTGAAATAAGTCGATGAAACGTATTTGAAAAAATATGTCACAAATAGTAAAACAAAACTTCTCTCTTTGGAAAATCAAGTTAAAAATTAGTGTACATGGTTAGGTAAAGCCATGGCAATCGTTTTTGTCATTCGAAAAAAAAAAAATGTGTTCACATTAAAATGGCCGCCATGCAATTTGTGCTTTAAACGCAACACCGTTATTACCGCTATGAATAATTGGTTTGAGTAATAACATGTTTTACCCTCTAAAGTAAATATAAATGACATAAACTATTAACTATCATTCTAAATGGAAAATGAAAAAATACAATTTCCAAAAAACGTCCTACTTCCCCTTTAAAAGCGGCGTTCCAGGTTACATAAGCTCACCAAAAACTAATGAAAGGAATACATATTTGCATCAATAGATTCGTATTTGTTACTTCAATAGAACATAGTAAGAAAATGAATACTAACCCTGTATTGCATGACTCCAGTCATTAAATGGCATCTTGGTTGTACATTAAACCGCAACCGTCCCGATACTATTAAAGTTCACATTAGTTAAGTTGTCAATGCCTTGAGTTCTCATTATGTGTTAGGGCAAAAGGACACCATGATCATGTCATTTGATTATTTTACCTGTATGCACTACACATGGTCAGTGGCTGTGAGAGTATGGTCTCATTAACAGCTATAGATTCTTATACCAGAAAAACGATCGTTCTGATTCAACAACGGGGTTCAATCAAATGTCAATGAGCAAATAACGGTACCTAAATAACACCATGCCGGAAAACGTTTGAGGGGTAACTATTAGATCTGTTCATCCTGTCATCCTCTTTCATTTCAAGTACATTTCCCACTTAAACAAGTTTACTGTAACAAACATTTCTTGACATTTTCGCCATTTAGATATTCAATGTTGTTTTGCACCAATGTATTTCCTTATGTCCAATTACTTGATTAGGTCGCATCTTATATTATAGTTAGTAATCATTTTATAATCTGTAGCCTTAGATGTATGATTAAGAGCTAGGTGTTTGTCTTACGCTATTTTCTGTTCTGATCTGATTGCAACACTCAAAAGCCTAACAAAAAGAGAAACATAACCAGAAAATATTATCTTTTATTGAGCTCGTTTCAGAAAAATAAATATTTCGTGTCTCTATTTAATTATCTGGATCATATTACTGATGTAGTATAATTGTTATCAAGGGATGTAATATGATTCAATTTTCATAGGCGAAAAGGTGCGTTTTTCTCGTCAATTGATAACACTCATTCATTATTATAAAAATACTGAATGCACCAGATGAGGTCCTCCTGTTAATATCTGCTAAAGAATATAAGGAGTCATATGTCTTGATGTGATGTTTCATATATTGAACTTTTTCCCTACAAAAAAATCAACACATCACATTGAAATGTGAAGTTAAGCACATTAACATATCATGTTTCATATTTTAACTGTGATTCCAAACATTTCATTACATGCGACACGATGCAGTGGTAAAGTGAAGAGGAGTTAAACATTTGATATCATTTCAATTTATCACGCGAAGATAGAAATCGGATTCATTAGAATGATTCCACGTACATGTAGTATATTCATACTTCTGTACTAAATCAATGTTCTACATTTTGACGCCAATAAGTCTACAAGTATATGTGTGATAATTGATATTAATTATTGGATATTGTTTGTTCATCTTGTGAATTAAAAATAAAATTAATGTCAAACAAACAAATAAAAATCGCGTGTCTAAACTAATTACTCCCCGTTTCATAAACATCTGAAAAGGCCTTGTCGATATAGCTATTGTCAGTGAAGCGAACACCAAATAACTCACAACATGTGTATAGGATTTGCGTTGGCACATCGAACTAATAAAATTCATTTCGCGCAGTTTTACTAACATCGGAAAAAGATGACAAATACAATTGATAACCAACCATTGCACTTCCGCAGCCCCTTCGAGCCGGATATAAACTCCCTGCGTCTCCAAGTTAATCACTGAACTGCCCACGACATTCCGATTGACCACACTGGACAGAATGGCCACTGACCTTACCGAATAATCGTTATGGTTATACGTTTCCAGTTCACAGTTGTGCTAACTGAACCTTACATTTGTTATATTTACCGCCTGTTATAACAACATGAATATATTTAAGGTATAGAGGACATATTCGATATCTAGTATCGATATATTGCTTTACACGTGGCGCATCAACGTTCAAGTGGCAGAGAAGTAAGAATATATGTCAATACAAATGCAAATTAATGACTATATAAACACATATCAAGGGAATTTGATCACCCAATTCTTTGCCATTATCGTGAACAATATCTGTTTCATGTGTCCTTATTCAGTTACAAACAAATGCTAACTATCGTGACTCTTCTATCAATAGTTTTTAACACAAACCCAATATAGCTACAATGTCACGCAGCAAACAACTTGCATGTAGTTTTCAGTATAATACATAGAGCAGAATTGGGTTTTGACATGTCTTGACACTTCTCATGCCAATACCAAACATTAATCCTGGAGGCAAATGCTTCAAATTAATAGAGATAAATGTACGGCTGTGATTGTGTATAAACGACACTCGAGTTGTGTAAGATCCAAATGCAGAATCGGTTTTTGTCTTCTGGAGAACTCAACGTAATTGCTGATACAAACACAGTGGTAATGCGTATCATCTTTCCAATATGCAATTTCATCATTGAACTGAGGCATTATCATATCACGTTGTGCAAATTATATCGTAATGCTCTCCTTTCTCTGTAAACACCCTATTACAATGTAAAAGCCGTCGATTTCTTTAGGTGTAATTTGCATTTGAATGATGTTTGCATGACTATTTGGATAATTATTTCTCCACATAATTTTGTCTCAGCGCTATTAACACGACACTCAGAAGATATATAAAAAGGATGCTGTAAATGTCAAATAGATGACACGAATACAGAAGACTGTTCATACATTTTTAATTGACAAACTTGATTGATAAAAAGGCAATGCCACAGCCGGACACAGTTCTCACAGTTATTCTATTCAATATATTGAAACAGAGGCCTAGTACTTAAGTAAATTGGTGAAACATAAATAGCAGAAAATATTGTTTTGAAATGATCATAAACATAGTAAGGAACCGGGAAATAACAACATCATAAACTACAAGCTTAAGATCAATGGAAACTAGAACACATGAAGCTAAATTCACCATTAATCAGACTGTGACATTGAGACACGGGACAATGATGAATAGATTAATAGAATACACATTAATTCGTAGCTCATGGAAATAAATCAGATGGTTGCCATCACACCGACTGAGTCAAGGATCATCACCAAGACAGATGTATTTTACATTGAAGATCAGTCAATAGATATTCTGAAGGGGAAAATGTAATCGTTGCATCGGTTGATAACGTTAATTCCCTGAATATATCATAGGGTGACATCAAAGGAAGGAACTCTCAGTTTATCAATTTACAAATAATCATAATCTTTTTCACCGTGTAAAACACGAATACGACATCACAACTGTTTTATGACATTGTGAAATCGTAATCTTTTCAATTGATCTTAAAATAGCCGCGTTTCGAGTCAATTCAGTTAAGTATTTGGCAACTCTAAAAATATCAAAGAAAACATTGATGCCAGTGTTTGTATCGATATATTGGTATATTATTTGAGCGATTTACGTACTTATTTGAGGAAGGAATAAGCAATGTTTAAATACATTAAAAACACTGAGCTTAATCATATAAAGCTACCTCTTTGACAAAAAGGAGTTCATAACGAAGTAAATATAAACAGACCAGGATCTTGAGTCTCGAACTGCTTTTAGCCCTACGAACTCGTAGATGTGTTGAAAATGGGCATACTAAGTTCAATATACTACTATTAGGAGAAAAACTAGCTTGGTACTGTTGAAAAAAACACCGCCGGCATATACATACAAGTAAAGAACACTAAGTTACTTTTTAATTTGTAGGAACGAATTATCCTCCTCAAACGTAATGGTTGGTTTAGCATAAGAGAACAAGTAATGGTTGGTTTAGCATAAGAGAACAAGTCGTTTTAAAAACACCATGCAAAGGCTCTTTCTTTAATAACTGGAAGTACGTAATTATAAGCTCAACCATTAGAAACCAAACGGGAATAACTTAATCTAATTGTAGCACTTGCTTTCAAAATGCTGATTCAAGACTTGCATTTTGATGGATTATGATTTATAACTGCCTTCGTTGCATGTCATATGAGTCAAGTAATGAGCACTTATAGATGACATGACGACTAAAAGTGAAACAATTTGTACAGATGCTTGGGAAATAACTGTTATAATAGAATTAGAAACTAACAATCCACATCCGTAGTTATGTTTAAAGCAATTTAAAGTCATTTGGACCAATCACAATAAAATAAACGTTGTCTCCCTGATACAGATTTCTGCCTTCAGTATCTCTACGGCATCGTCATGATTATGCCAAATAGTATTTCCTTTGGTATTGTGGTATATAGACACTAACTATATTTTGTAGCTTGCCATATTTCAATGTATCTATGTACATTGATGATAATAGACAACAACCAGTACTTAGATTATTGTAAAGTCACCTGAGCTTGATCATCTCTTATTGTCTTTGTTCTAATTAGACATATGTATATTTATATTATTTACGTACATGAATCAATAATAACAAAACTGGATGATTTGTGATACATTTTAAAATTATGCAGCAACACAAGACTATTATCTTTTTGATATACATATCTGAAATCACCTAAACCGTTAGATTAAAGACAATACCTATTTTCATTTGATAGATATCATTCTGTCACGTTGCAATTCGGTTCTGCTGTAGTAGCCTTAAAATGCGAAGTATTTTTTTCTATAACAATTTGTACAAATCATAACTATATAATTATAACTATAAAATTGCTATATTCATTTTTCAAAAGGAAATCATTTGACTAGTTGACACATCAAGCTAGTTAGTTCGCTTCAACACTTCATATCATATTAACACCACTTCTTGAGAACGACGAAGCATTATGAACTTTTGGTTTAAGAAAAGGATCACAAGTTCACTGACATCTTTACTTCTATCAGAAGGGCACCGGGTTTTAAAAAAATACCACTACCAGTTGTTGGAACGCATTGTCTTGGCGTCACTGTGACCGATACGCTATTGGTAGAGTCAGTGTTGGCTGTTGGTGCCTGACTACGAAGGTGTGGGTTCAAATCCTGCAATGGACTCGTCCAGTACAAGTTCAAATAGAAATATTGGATGAATGTGATCCCAAATATAAGAATGTTAAAGTTCACTGGCATTCTGAAGAACTCTTTATGGCACGAAATATACGAAATATCTGTCAAATAAAATGTGCTTAACTGATTGTATAACACAGAGAGTGCAGGCTCTGACAGTTTGATGATTGAATATCTGATTCTTCCGGGTTTCCCGTGGCAGCCTGGTTGATGTCGCATACGATGTTATCACACTTCAAAGACAAATGTGATATGGAAGTCGGCTCTGATTATCAGATAAGGAAAGGATGCACTATGAATATGAAAATAGCACATGAATAAAACACGTTTGATGATATTTAAAAGATAGCTGGGTTGTATTAGTAAGACATTAACATTAACTTTGAACCTGCTGTTCCGGTCCGCATCAACACACCTTGTTGTACATGCATCGGAAAAGGAGCAAATATACGGAAACATTATTTGTTCGTATTCTCGGTATATTTTTCGAGCTTCGACATAGGCAAATGATACCGGCAAAATATATTGCTGGCAATACAGACTGAGGATTCACTCGTACTAGGTTTAACAAAGTTCAATGGGTTTTATATACAATACTATCCATGTGTCATCAAGATATCAACACCAAGACGTAAGTATAAGACAAGATTGGTAACATGATATTCAGTAGTAAAACAAAGTAATCAACTGACAATTTGAATCAAGTAAGGTGTCTGAACTTTTTCCCAATATCATTCAGACAATAGTCATTGATTGATTCAGAAACATGACAAGTTGCCTCCTCGACAAATGTAATTAGATTCAGTGAAAGATAATGAACACACTATTTGAGTCTGGAAAGATGTCTGGAATTTTGTTCACTATTTTTCAACAATTGTCATTGATTGGTTCAGGAAACTGATAACTTACAGCCTCGACAAATGGAATTACATTCAATGAATATAAGCCAGATGAATCAATTTAAAGTTGCTATTCCTAGCGCACAATTACACATACTTAAAAGTAAGTGTTTGTTTATCCCACTTCACTTAGTCACAAACTTCACTTTTGTTTACCAAATCGATGTTTCATTAATGTCAAAGTTACCACTGTCTTAAAATAAGTTTATCATGCAAAGAATTTTAATTTTGACATGTTTACACTTGAAAAATATTATTCCAAGTATGTATATTGGCAACAATGGCAACTTCATATGACACACAGTGTCGGTGTTGGGCGATGAATCATTATGCTATTTCATGGCAGCATAATTTTCAGCAACCCTTACTGGCCGGATATCAACTCCCTCTGTGGGTCAGTGATCTGGAAGCGACAGACATACGGACAGACAGACTGACAATACAATATACGTATTTGACCACTCGTGTTTCTCACTGTTTAAGTGCATGCACAATATTTTATGTGTAACGCAAAATGCAACTACTTAATATTTAACTTTAGATTACAAACATAAATATAAATGTAATACATGTAAATCCATTTTTCTCAATCAATGTCATTTAATAATATTTACCTAACGATATGATATTTATACATACCTGTACATGTATTCATGTATTTATAATAAAGTGTCATCCCGAGATATACAACTTAACCAAAACAATGCAAATACACTTGGCATAATTTGTTCTGACATGTTTGAATTGAGCTATAATTAATTAAGTAGTTGATTTGTTTTATTGTTTCCGAAAATAACTGAACCATTTCAGGATTGAACAAACACATTTAATTACAGTGTCAACAAAAACTTAAACGAGGTGCAAATTAGTCTCAGTCTCCAAATGTTTTAATATTTTTTTCGATGACATTTGTACATTTCGAAGTTGCAAAAAGAATCCGAGAATTATGAGCGAATACTGTTCTTTCTGCGCTTTTTCGGATTTTTAACAAGGCACTGGCTACAGTGTGTTGATTCTTCCCTTGTTTCAAGTAATGAACATGATAAAACGAACATGTCTGAATCGTCACGATGTCACGAGCCAAACAAATTCTTCTGAGTTCGATTTCCAAACAACAAATAGTGAACAATCCTTAATGGGGAATAAACTGATTTCGGAATGTCTCAGCAGATCTCCTACCAATTTGCCTGCCATTCAGACATTGCCGTGGGGTCGGAATCAATCCCGAAAATCTTTCAAATTGATAGAAATAGAGCCACAGCGACAACCTGCAATGCATATTCTCTCGAAAACGTGTATGGTATCAGTTTTAAATGGGATGTAATCATCTTGTGAGTGACAACAGTAGGAAGAAAGACGAATAGTGCCAAAAGATACTTTTATCGTAACAAGTATCAAACGACGTTGCGAGGAAAAGGTTATTGCGAAGTTTTCTAATTGAGGAAAAAGCCAAAAAGGTTTAAACAAAGAATTGTAATAAATGACAATAAACTCTAATAATTCAACGAAAGCGAATTCATTGGTGTTTGGCAATTGCTTTCCTAATTATTGTTTGAATGTTAAGAAAATTTTCATTATCTTACTTCTTAAAGCAACTGAATATAAAAGCAACATAAAGCGAAGTTTTAAAACTGGTTTACGTACTTTTAAGCGCACCGCATCTAATAACTCTTCTTCCCATGTGATAAACGAAGTCATCATTGCAAAATAATACATAATGGTGATTCCTTTTTACGGGACATAATTGGGATGGATCGAACTCAATTATGCGTCGACGTTTAGATAATTATCTAACTCCATTGACTTCTCAGCGAAACCAACAAGCCACTCAAGCTGATAAACAAACGACACTGCTTCAGGCCGTATCAAATACAAGGATAATATACAGCAAAACCTTCGTTACAAGAGAGAAGCTGTATTGATTGCCAATAAATGGCAATGACACAGCCGGACACAAGCCTTACACGCATCCTGTGTTTATACCTGGGGCAGTTGAATTATTTCAGCCACGATGGGAAGACACTTTATCATTGACCTTACATTTAAGTAAATCGATTAGCAATAAATGCATTACCAGAATGATGTTGTTGGTGTGCTTTATGTCTGAAGTCCATTATTAACTACCGCAACTGCAATGTTATGCATTACAAAGTACTTAAGTCCTTTCAGGACCATATAATGTTTAAACAATCTGGCAGCGGAATCTAATGGTTTAACGGATCTACTCATGTAAAACGTTAAAGGTAGAGTATAGGTAGACAATAAGACATATACGTAAGAAAAACACAAAAATGACCTTAAATGTCTGAAGTGCATGTAAGTTCAATCCCTCAGGACGAGACGAAATTGTTCATCACTAACACCTTAAAGTAACTGTAAATCAGCCTTTCAATTGATCAATCAATATTTATTTCGCACTAAAATAACCTTAATAAGTTGTAAGTATTTTGAATTTGTCCATTCTTAACTTCTACAGTGACTCTGCCTATTTTTACCTTCCTTTCTAGCTCATTTTATCTAAAAACTGAACGTTCAGTTTGAAATACTTTGAATATTTTTTTCAGTAACTTTGTGCTAGTTTACCGCATAACATCATATGTGATTTCTATATGCGAAGCTAAAATGTTCATCATCGCATTATGTGTTATGTCAAGTCAAGATCTTTGTTCAAATTACGGAGTGCACCATAGAGGCAAACCATGTGTAAATCTCACTTCATCAATCACTGTCAAATTGTCGAAAATAGTATTTTTCTTTTGCAAACCACTAGTATTAGGCGTTGTGATGAGGAAAATAGCACCAGAATTGTAAATAGTGACAGTACATTAAGTCGTTAATCAATAAGTTTAATGCACGCTCTTGTTAAAGTCTCTTCCTGGTGACAGTTATTTTGCAAAACTCTGTTCACACTAAAATTATAATATAAGAACGAAACCACGTGTTGTGGATAAGGAGACATAGTTCGATGCATAATAAGTGTATTTGTCGGAGTCTACGAAATACTTAGAATAAAACACAAAGTGTAGCCTATGATACTTGTTCTGGTACGGTAACAAAGCAATTACCATAATGTATCTTGGCTGAACAGGGCCCGCTAATTGAATCGGAAAAGTATGAAACATTGTATAAGCAATCAATTATTAATTACATGTAACGATACAAACCTAAGTATATTTGCCATTCGTATCTTTTGATATGGGGAAATCTGACTATCTGAAAGTTAATTTGCATCGGCTCATGTATACATACATGTAGATGTAAGAAAATCTCATATGTTGCCTACTTAGAAATACCTGCAAAAGAACAATTGATCACAGATTTACCTACAGAAGTGGAATTCGTTTTTTCTATCTGCAAATGGTGTTCTAAATTCCATTCCTGGTGTGAGACAGTGCCTTCAATAGCGAACGATCGTCGTTATTATCAGTCCTACATATAGATTCCAACTAAACTATTTTAGTTCTTAATTTCAATATTTTTAAACGGATTTCATACGACATATAACCTCTGGCATTAATGTTAACATCAAAGATAGGATTGTGTTTTCAGTTCACACTGCACAGCTCTCGCAAACATGCTAAGCAGCGATCAAAGTATCTAAATTATAAAAGTCATTCCACCTGATATCTATTCAAACACAGTCATCTGCACATGACATTTTGTTGATAGAATCTTCAAACTCTTGCTCACGTTTAAGTTACTTGAACTCAAAGCATGCTTAAACAACCATGCGATAATGGTTTACTTAAAGGATGCCATGTGTAAAACGTTGTAAAGTGTTTGACAAAGTTCAATCACTAATAAACAATATTTTTTTACACAAATTGGGTGATTTGGAGTTCAAGTCTACTTTCAGGGGTATTTCACTTACAAGACAGAGGCTAATGTGGTTTAAATATTGCAATGACACTGTGCTTATGCTTATGTTGTGGTGCAGCCTGTTACCGCCCACTGATACAACTGACTAATGCGTGTCGATGCAATGAACTATAATGTAGCACTGCACACAGTTCCATGTATCAAACACATTTGCGGAGACACTAGCAAGATTCGAACCACAGAGCTCTCGTTCTTGTCGAACTTGCTATTTGCGCTATCCTGTTCTTGATATACCTGCTGGTCTACACTGCTAGTTTATATATAACTCGGAGGCAACATTGATCTGGCCCGAAAAGGAAAGTAGCTGAGGGAAAGACTGCGGTCCCAGAATTTTAATAACCTTCTATCAGCGCAGCAGATCATCAGTCAGTGAAAGAAAGTCTGAGGGGTGGAGATGAATGGCCAATGTCTGTGATGTAGATAATGACGGCTCTCTGGGGACCATTCATTGTGATGTGAAGAATGAGATGAATTTCACTGTCCGTACCCTCTGGTAAAGTAAACATTGAGTATTTATCTCTCGACTCGAACCAAGACAAACCTTTTTTCCCAATTAAGTACAACCCGCTTTATCTTGTATGAAGAATATATATGCTGTCCTTTTTTTCAAATGTACAAATTACATTTCAGAGAAAAGTTAAATACAAAATTAGGTGCAACTTCTTTCAAAATGTGAAAATACATACATTACGCAAAATACTAATCATGAAAATGTGAATTTTCGGTGCCCAACTCTGGGGATTTGGGTTCGAAACCTGCTCGTCTCGTGTATGTTTAGTACTGCAGATATAGTGTGCTCCCAAATATAACAATGTTACATTTGTTCACTCTCTGAATAGCATATTCAGGTTTAGTTTGTTTCACTACTTACAAGGATATTGTCAGAGGACACAAGGATATATCTAAGGATATAGCCAGTAACGCACACATTGTCCACTTGCCAACATGTGCCTGTGGACAGTTTGATACGCAGTCCAGTTTAGAGCGCGACCGAATATTTTAGTAGGAAAATAGTCCAAACGAGTTATAACGATTATATTGACAAATGTAAGATCGAGGCTTATCAAAACGCTCACACAGTTACTACAGAGATTAACTTTTTTTCAAATATCGGTCTTCTTGAAGTGAAGGTAATTGGTCATCAACCATAGAAACGTTAAGAAAATACAATCGACATTTAATTTGAACCAAATAACATGGCAACAATTTAATAGTATCCCTGCAAATCTCTTCAATTTGCTTCATGCCTAAAATGATTGATTCCGACTGTAAATGGTCAACCTTCACTATGAAGAATAGGTCACGCTGCAACCTCACTCTCTTTATCGGAATAAGTCAGTTAGTCGTTCATTCAATTTTCTAATCCGACAGTAAAAGCTTTTGCCAACGGCACTGCCCTGCCATAGGTACAGATGAAGTAACAAATGTTATTCTCTAATTCCGAAGTCAGCCCACACAAAAGTGAGTACAGCCGTTCACATTAATATTTTTCCCAATTTGATTTTGAAAGATTAACGTTCCTCAGTACTCTGTTCATTTAACATAATTGAAGTTAATTCATAAATGGTGATGATATATAAACATGCATAAACACACAGGTTTTCTTTTTTTCCGCGACAAGTTTATCACTGCCTCCTGGTACCATCGGGAAACCATTTCTAAGTCATGATGATGTTAAGATTACAGAGGATTAATCCGTGGCAAATAATTATACATCTACAAAACAATAACTTTTTAAAAAGGTGCCAGCTTGCGAGGTTATATACATATATTAAGACACAACACTAAGTATCGTTCTGTCATATGACTGCCTCTGCATCTACATGTAAGCAAGGTTCTAGCTTGAGGACTAGCTAATGCAATTTTGAGAAGTATACCGTTACTGCATGCATATCGACACATGGATATTGAGCAGACACATTCACTTTCATTCATACCTAGCCTAGATGAGTAGAGAGTTACTACAGCCGCAGGGAGATCCCAAGTAATATTGGACGTGGAACATAGGAACCGGTGAGATTTGGTATTGATGTTCCCAAGTAGTCCAGCCAACAGACTAGCAACAAATTGCATCGACCCCCTTTGACGTTTGACCTATTGTCCTATTTTCATCTAGTGTAGAACCGCTAAAACATCAGTTGCGTGTTACATTTTCACACAAACATATGATGTCTTTGAGCAGTAGAAAAGGATCATTCTTGACAATAGACAGTCAGTAAACCTACCACAAACAGATTGGATATAGGAACATACTGAAGTTTACGAGTGATCGACGAAGATGGAAAAAAAACTAATTTGGTTTCAAGGAGGTGTCAATTCCAAAGATTCATGGACATTTTAATCACATTGGATGCCAATCATTCCCGGCAATGACAGAATCAGTGGTTCACTATTGAGTCTCCGGTGATCAATATGGTTAACCATATATTAAACTGGTCTCTAGAAGAGCGACTCCTTGGTGCCAGTTCTAGTCGTTTATGTATCAACATCTCTCTAGGCAATTACAGATCCCATATCACCAATAAAGAATTCATTGCAATTTCCTTATACCCTAATGCAACAGACACGTTGAACTTGTAAACGCCTTGGACACATTTTTGGTTGTCATTAAGAAGTCTTTGCAAAATGGTTGAAAATAAACATGCTAAATTTCATATTTGAAAAATAAGACAGTGTCTCACAATGTATTCACTTGCGATACCATTGTAGCACACGTAAAACCTAATGCTTTATTGATTTCACATTCGTATTGATATTTCGTTGATGTGACATTTGATTGTGTTCTGTTGAGCTTCTTTGCTTTCAGAAATTGACTAGTACAGACGATATAACAGAACGTATACGTTTTACTTTATAACTAAAATGGTGTTATTAAAATACTTTTGCATTTGGTCGCAGATGTGCGATCAGAATATCGATTACAAAGTGCAACGCAACCATGATTTAAGATCTAAATCTCTTCGTTGAGGACAGACGCTGCGTTGAAAGAGAGTAATCCTGTTTTTAATGAAAATACAACATAGAAGCGATTACATCTAATCACATGCTGTGTAATATCCACAGGCAGCACAAATGTGTCCCCTGTTTCTAATACTCTCAAGAGATGATATTGTCCATAACATATTCTGATAACGTAGTATATAGAGCAACGACATTGTAATTCCACAATTCTGGCAATCGGTGAGACATTGGTACATCTGAAGACAAGGCGAAGATGCCTAAAGACATCTTAAAACATCGAATTACTGATGAGTAGGGTAAATGACCATGCATTAAGAGAAATCGATAAATGTATCGACCAATCAATTGCCAAATTAGTGTGATTGGTTGAGGTATGTGTAAATGACATTACAAATGAACCGCGACTTCATGAAATGCCAACACGAATTCTTCAATTTAAAACTTTTGCATGAACAGCTTTTGGATATTTGCAGGAGAAAATTCAATTTATACTTCTTGGCATGAACTAATTTCTGCGTGAACACTGCATCCTTACTGACCGAATACTCTTTCATAATGTGTTTTACAGGGGAATATTAAGGGAAGGGAGGGGGGAGGGGGGAGGGGGGGTGTCATAATGTGTTTTTTACAGGGGAATATTAAGGGAAGGCGGGGGGGTGTCATATTTTTTTATATTCCAAATGTATATTACCTTTATATAAATATGATTTTGTTATTGAATACGAAAATAATCTCAGATAAAATGGAATAGGATTAGTATCACTCAAGACGGAGAAATAAAACCGATAATCAAGCATCAACTAATTATCACTTAAAAGCATAGTAGATTAGGTTTGAAACCATTAAATAATTTGATTTGACAGTTATTGACAACTTTACATCGATGTCATGGAGTGAAATTAGTTGAACTCAATAATTTTTCTGATTGTAAATCCGTTTCAAAGTTATAATTAATCAACCTACATCATAATACTGCTTGAATAAATAAGTACAAAATGAAAAGTCAATCACCACACTGTATATATATATATATATATATATATATATATATATATATATATATATATATATATATATATATATATATATATAAACAGTTTAAAACATCTTCCAACTCCCAGGTCTCATATAGAAAAAATAAAATTTTCGAAGAAATTACGATGATTTAATCAGATTCACAAGCATGCTTTCGACCATTATGGGTCTCATCAGGTGAATGAGACCCGTAATGGTCGAAAGCATGCTTGTGAATCTGATTAAATCATCGTAATTTCTTCGAACATTTTATATATATATATATATATATATATATATATATATATATATATATATATATATATATATATATATATATATATATATATATATATATATATTGAATGGCCAGTCTTTGATGATAAGAATTGCAAATGACTGTTGCCTGAGGTAAAAAAGAAGAGTCCATGTGTATCAAAGCCTGCTACTTACAGCAGCAGATGAGAGATCTTGAAGTATTTAGGAAAGAAGAACATGCAAGTGATTAAGATGGGAAAATACCCTCAGGTGGTTAGTAACGATTTGAGGATTAGATGAAATGAAAAATTAGACGTACATGTATGTCTTCTGGCTATATCCCTGATATTCAATACTTTCTCAACTGTTCTGGTCTCAAATAACAATATTAATTCCATAATAAATGACAAAGGAACATTCGCCACATACGTTATAACATTCCCAACAAAGAGGTGGCATTTCCAATACCAGAACTGATTGGATTGATCAATAGGAGACAGTTCCCAAAAGACCACAGCAATAAAGACACATTCCAGATATTATAGAGAATTCGTCTTAGTAATTCAAGGTCTGTTTCCACAGTACGATTTTCCACATGTACTCCGCTCAAGTTGCATGTCGTATGACAGGACATAAAAGAGTGGAATACACGTTGCTGGATCCGGCAATCGGATACCACCATTTTTTCCCTGTAAATTACTCCATCCACCGTAGTAATGAGAGTACAGTTCAAATATTTTACATCAATCACATACACGATTCGCAAACTAAAACGTCGATGCTAATATCGTTGTCACTCTCTAAGATAATGAAGTTCATAAATACTGGAATATGAACAATATGGAAGCTTAAAGTTATTTTGTGCGACAATAACCTCGAATTTACACTCGAGGACAAGGATGGGCATAACTGAACCCAATGATTTAGCAATTTGCTGGTGAAACTTCAGAGGTCAGATACGGATACTGTGTATCCAAAAACAGTGGGAAATGTTCTTCACGAGGTACGATACTGATAAACATGCGAGGCTCTACCGAGGTAACGATATAAAAGGATTGTTATTGGACAGGTCATCAAATTATATCTGATTTACTGTATGTATGTATGTATGTGTGTGTGTATGTGTGTGCGTGTATGTATGTATGTATGTTTGTATGTACGTTTGTAACGATGGTTACATAGTTACTTTAGAGGGTTAAATATATCATTACACGACCCGATAAACATGTATCCATAGAAACGGTTATCCGTTTTGGAAGAAAATGATGCGACGTATAAAGCGACAGTGGTAGAAAAAAAACTTCAGTGTGAGAGGTAGATTTTTATGCCTCATGAGAATTTGAGAGTTCAGACAGCAAGAGTGTTGATCATTCCACTATTGTACCATATTTAAAAGTCTACGATGGGAAATGGACTCGCATGGCTTAACCGAACAATGCACATTCATTTTATGGATTCAGGAGATTTATTCTGTCATTGGTAAAACTTATTTGTCGTTTTGTGAGAGCACTTTATTTCAGTAAGCAGAACGTGCTATAACGACTTTAAAAATATAACATTTAATTATGACATTTATTACCTTTTAACACGCAGTAAATTTAGCAAATACATCCATTATCCACACACATGCACGCACATGTAACCGGGAAATGATCGGATACATATACATATACGTGCATGCATATATACATGATAGGTTATACAATAGTCCTATTACAACAAGCAATTACTATGCTATTACTATACATTTTTTTCCATAAAACAAAATGTAAAATCCTTTTAAAAATGACTTTAAAATCATAGTCTTAACAGTAACAATATTCACCCCTCTAAAAATCATATGACCGACGTCACTGTCGCAGTAGCGCAGTTCAAAAGTTGCTAGTTTACAAATCCGTAGTTCGCTGGTTCAATTCCAGCCATGGACAAATACATATCTGATATCTGATATCGTGCGGGCAGTTTAGGATATCAGGTTGATATCGGACTCAGTGGTGCAGTTACATGAATTCAAGTACCTCCAAATAACGACGCCGTGTTGTATATTTGTAATTAACCGACAGGTTAGATAAACCAGTTGCTATGTAAACTTAAAGAGGAAAACACACCTCGATAATCAGTTTGTAACTCTCTTGACTACTGTCCGTGTTAAAAGCCGATAGAACTATTTTCAATTTCATTATCTTCTTCGAAATTATTCTCTTGTTAGCTCTGCGGTTAGTATTTCTTTTGGCTTAAATCAAATCGGGGCTCCGTTTATAGAATTCCACGGAATGGCAATTTCAAAGCTTTACATAAAAACGTCAGATTCTCAAATTGCATCTTCCGTTCAGGACATACAATCTCTCCCGATTAATCTTTACAAATCCTGAGAACGACATTTAAAATGGCATAAAGGCTCTGACGATTTCATAAATCTTTTACAAACCCATCTTTCATTCCAGCTTATTCACGTGATAGTTTAATAAAGAAACACTTATATTTGAAAAACATAAAATCGGGGATTTGGACGCAAACCAATACGTAGGTTCAATCAACGCCCCATTACTGATGAAAGCTTGAACAGCCAAATTACCATGGGATGATGCTCATTTTGCACGCTCACGGTTAAATTTCCGGTTGCTTTATTTGTGAACTGTAAGTGATAAAATCAGCTCTGTTATAGACAATATCGACTTCTTGTTGTCGTGTACAGGGATTTGAAACTATCACGAAGCTTTCACATAAATAACAAGTAGTACACCTTGGCATCAGTTGGCGAAGGATTGGGTTTCAACTACGAATGAAAGTGTAGTTTTGTTTTCCAGTACGGCGAACATACAATATTAACTTTTGCAGATATGAGCCAGATCCAAAGGAAATAATAGAGACGTGATAACCATACATGGAACAATGTTACATTGTCCTACCCTTATGAATCTCAGTCCTTCAACCGCTGTGTTTCTCTGTTTATCTACGAAGTGTGTGTTGTCATGCTATCAGATACAGGAGTCAGTCATCATTGATCTTAATTCTTTCAACAGTTCATAAGAGAGAAATAAACATAGAATAAGTTTACAGATGTTTTCTTAACACATCTAAATGTTGAGAAGAAGTTTACCGGCTTGGAATATATATGTGAACACCCGTGTATAACATCCTCGTCCCTGTTGGAGTTGAAACAGGACTGAGCTGACGTTCAGAAACTAGATTGACGATACTACATGTCACTCACACACTAGAGAGGAAATGCCATTGATCTCTCCTTCAGAGCAGCAGAGATTGACAGAGAAGGTGGACTCAGGGTCCTCTTTCCACAGTAATGAACACGGTCATTATAATTAACAAGCCCTGCCCGGTTACACGCTTGACTCGTTGTCAACTCTTCAATCAAACAGCGTGTCCCTCGTCAACACACTGATCAGTGGAAACAATGATTATAGATGTTTATAATGGTCATCAATGATTACTGGTTTTGCATGTCTGTATTGGTCAGTCGGTGTGTGTGTGATCATGACTTGTATACATAATGACAGTAAGTGGCAATAGTCTAAGACATTTAGGAACTGCGTAAACTTCGGTACCAACTGATTCTTATGAAAGCCCATCTTAAAGGTTCAGTCTTCAATGTAGTCGTTTATGTTTCAAGATCAATATAATAATCAGTGAATACAAATCTTTGAATTATGACAAAATATGATATTACTAATAAATTATGATTTATTTATTTAATATAATATTGTAACTAGAGGAATCTAAAGACAACATCTTGGGCACATTCCAATTCATGATTGAAGAATGAGAAAAATCTAAGTTTTACCTGTTTTCTTGAATTTGATATGCAAAACAAGCGGACTTACCTGCAAAAAAAGAAAAAGTAGTTAATACAGGCGAATAAAATATCATAAATAGCTAGCATCTCATTTTAAGTAAAGAAAATCACCCTCAGAGGATCGAAATATAAATATTACAAGTAATATACATTCAGAAGCAAATGTCGACAAAATGAAACACCAAAACCTCTATTCCTGACCATGATTTAAACTAATTCATTCAATAACTAAGTTTAATGGCTAATACTCAAACATTCGTTAGTAGTGTACGGCACTATACATATGGATGATTAAAAACTTGGACGGTTGAGTTCTTGTCACATCTTAAAGAACAGATAGCATTGGCAGAATTCCGATATGCTCTTGCTTTCTAGGTAATTGTCATTTTATATGAGTCACAACATCAATATAGTTCCATTGTCCTGTCATCATCCCCGACCGCGACATGTGAGTGACAACAGAAGGACAGCACTGTCTAATGAAGGCATACATCAAAGGCATACATGTATGCAAACGTTATTAATATCATAAACTTCGCAAATTCCACAGATCACTATTTGTAATGTATATCTAAAATAATACTGTTGTCATTAATGGTTCTCCAAAATTAACACATTGCGTGACGCGAACAAAGTATGATATGAAGATGCATAGCATTTTCGAAAGAAAAACTTCAAAGTTTCAAATGCGATTGGCACAGAATAGAGTAAAACGTTGGCAGACATCTTGAGTGATAACGCATGCGGGTGTTTATAATTTTAATAGAAAAAGGAGATTTTTCGATCTTCATTCATCAACCATGAAGGGGGATCGATAAGAAGGCCACAGAGGTTAAGTGATTGATTTTAGGGTGACATGTCGGAGGTCGTTTGTCCTATACATATATAACTGTTGCATTATGAACACCCTTGATCAATGAACTTACCGATATGATTCTATCATTGAATGCACTTATATTTTCCATTTGTATAGCGATTGTTGACAACAAGAATACGATCTTAACACTTATAGTCAAGAGTGATAGAAACTACAAATAATCGATTTAAGATTTGTACTGTTCCATACTCAGTAGCATGTGACCCATACATTTACAAAACAGAAATACGGTTACATCATGTTGCACAAACATACCTTATAATACAAATAATACTATTATTGATGCTAATTAATCAAGGAACTACATCATATGACACGATGTCGAGATAAGAGACTACAAGACTTCGTGTTCCTTAATTACAAATATGTTTACAAGCCATTATGGTCAAGTCGTTTTATTTCGTCAAACTATTCCTTCGTATTAACGAAAATGGAGCATTGCTTTTTCCATTTAAAAAAAATCAAACCCTTTTGAGATTGACGTTTACGTGTGAACAAACACTAAATTCTAAAAACGAACCACACTTCGCTTCACTGTTTACATGTTTTTATTACAAATTACTTCAATTGTCTGAAATTGGGGTATGTGACTCGTTAGCAGACATGTTAATCAGCATTGGTAGTTAAATCTGATCTCATTTCTTTATCCTCGACGCGGTGTCCCTTTAATAATGTTGGTTTTGTATTTAAAAAAGGAACAAAGAAAGTCTGATGTAATGAAAATGAAAACAGTGAACTGAAAACTAACCGAATTGATGGCGAGGGTTGTTCTTAGTGGTATCTAATCCCCGAACACGTCAATCTTGCTATGTGGAAGTACCTAAACACACCGCTTATCCCTAAATCGTTAAACTAAATAAACATTTCTCGCAGAGAACTACAGACAAAATAAACACGTACAGAGGAAAGGACACAGTGTTTGGGTTACTGATGTCAGTTCTGGATAATAATGAAAAACATGCTTAAGGACACGTCTAGACACTTAATTCAATTTATATGGTTTATCATTATCGTTATGTCGTTATTTAATATCATGTGATACAATATATATTACTAGATATAATATACGTTCCAGCTAATTGAACTTATATATAGTAGTGTTACCAAGACGTGTGAATTGCAATTTGTAGACGTTCTGAGTGTCTGTGTTGTTTTAGGCTCTGAACGGGGTATTTGCAATGAACAAACACTTGATGATAAAGCACCAATGTAGACACTGCAAGAGCCAGGCCGAACATAAGACCAACACATGGAAACAGTTCGTATGTTTGGTCAATGGATAATTGATTAGGCTCCTGATAGCAAGCACTAGAATCTAGATTAGTTCTAACACAAAGTCTTCATAGAAACTGTTTGTGGAGGCGTTGCAATTATCTATAGTGCAAATACGATTACTGTCCAAGCGTTGGCAAAGGCGATTAGGCGTGGCCTGTGTAAATACTGAAATTTCCTAATATAACAACGAATAACAGCTCGAATATAACATATTGTTGAATAACACAGTTGTGGTATTGACAACTATGAAAAGAGGAAATCTTAAGCTAATACATTCTCACCCAATAGGTGTTACTCAACTCTTTTTCTTCACACGTTAAACAATAAAGTTGACTAATCCTTGTTTGGAGACCACGAAGCAACCTAGCCCGCAGAGGGAAATGAAACGAAAATGTGGAACTTATCAATCAACTAAACGAAATCATAGTTTATTGTACGAAATAATGTATACCTTAAAGTTTGCTTCAATCCTGCAAAAATTATAGACTAAAGTTGTAAGTGTCATGTCTTACTGACCACGTTAACGGTGACAGAGTTACCTCGGTGATTACTTACTGAATAAGTCATCGGGAAAATCGGGGAAACCACATCTTCAATATAACTGCATTTTTTTAAAATAAAAAATGATACAAAAAGCCACTGATCGTTAAAACATACGGTAGAAAAGAAAAAGCGAAAATGAATGTGTAGATAGTGACAATACAATGAATACACTATTCTGACGTCAGTTTACATCGTTTGACAAAGGTGTAAATACTATATAGTACGATTATTTAACATTTGTCGATAACAAGTAAACCTTCATATACAATGCATATACAACGCTGAATATAACTGATAATCAACTTTTCCATACACGTTTGGGAAACAAGTAATTTAATGCGTCTTATATAATTTTTTGTTTAGAACTGTTAAATAGTATGCAACCAACGCTTATAAATGTTTATAGTTAATATATAGTTACCATTATATTCTGTCACGTTGATACATGAATCTGTTTAGAACACTCAGAATAAAGAAGTTTTTTATACATGATTTATTGTTCTTATTTGACTGTTAAAAATGTTACTGAAAGACGTTGAAAAAACATCTTGTCAAAAGTAATTTCTTGACATAGCGCTATGTTTACTGTAACATGAAGTAGAACACTATTTGAAAGAAAACTGTATTCGAAATAAATCAGGAATAAAATACACACGTAGAGAATAGCAATATGGTTATGATTTTAATGTCGGATCAAAGCAAGGATCAGCCTCTCATTTCACGCGTCCCCAGTCAATACAGATTGCCAAGCAGAGACGTACAACGGAAATCAAACTCATCAAAGATTATATTATTTTCAGCTGACATTACCGACACATGTTATTATCTCCAGAAAACAAGGCTTGTTTGTCTCCGTAGAAGCTGCTTACACTTATATCTTGGCTGAGATGAAATGCATGACGCGAATAAAATCAAGAATATGAATTTATTCATAAAGTTTACTCCTAATAAGGTAAGGAGATTTGGGTTTCAATGCCGCTCTCTGAGTATTTCATGATTTATGTACCGCTGGCAAGTATTGGAGCAGAGAGCAGGGAGAAAACATAACATATACGCGTGGGTGTCCTTTGCGTGTAATTTGAATTTCAAAGCTAGAATTATAGTTTGCAGAAAAATATTAAAATTTGAAAGAAGTCTCTTTGATATGAGATTAATAAATTTTAATAAGTATGCTATAACATCGACATGATGTATCAAACAGAATATGGAACCAGATATACCGCAAGTACAATATTAGTTGATGAATTTGAAAGGAAAACAAAAACTGATGTAACATATTTAAGAAATATACTTTGTATTGTTATTTGTCTCTTACACAGCGAATCAAATAACATTACAAGGGAACATTAAATGTTTGATCAGATAAGAACCCAATATCGTGCATATCGAATATCAAATAGATCCCAGTTTAGTGCACTAAGGATCTTCTCTCATTCGACACAACTCAACTAAAGAATCCAAGTTTGTAAAGAACTCTTGCTTCTTGACCATAACTAAGAGATTTCTCTATTAAAACGTCATTCTGAGTCTTCTCAAGTCATTGTCAACCCCACAAGCACTAAATAGTGCCTATTTACACAGTCGGTGTCCCGTGTGGACCCTACAAGATGTGAAAGTCATGCTAATATAGGAATCAACGTTGGAAGTGTTTGGGAAATAAATGCGACTCGGAATCAAAGAGCAGTATTTCATTTGACAGTAAGGCCGGGGGTCGGTGCCACTTGGTTTCTGTATACATCATTTGGTCTGGACGAAAACGAGTCAATCATCGTGTGGAAAGATTGGCCATGCTGAAGAGGAGACATCAAATTTCTTAAGTGCTTAACAGGATATGCCAGTTTCTCAGCCATTCCTGAACCTTCTGATAGGACATGAAAGTTTCAGTCGATTGCTGGATAAAATCACAAGAAACGCATTAAAGAGAACATTAATGGTGCTGCAGGGTGTCATAAGAACACTGTTTAAACAGACTCGTTTAAAAGTGTTTCCCAAAGTGTCAATTTAATGTTTCCTCCGAAGATGTTCTTTGCGGGAAATCAAACCCGAAGAGTAAAATTGTGAAATTTGATACCCATTATTGGGAGGTTTACGCCGCATTTCAGCATGCTAAAAAGCCTGTTTTTCGTTTAATATAGAAATGTACAGTTTATGTTTAAAATATGATATTATGCTATTGATTCTTGCCTCCTCCTCCTAAATTCCACTTTAATAGTTTAACTAGTTTAGTTAAATGTCAGTATATTTCTTGCGTTATTTCTTTTTGTGTTAATTTCTGACTTCGTTCTGCTCTATTAGGATTAACAATTAATAATTCAACAAATTCAATCTCTTTTGCCAATTCATCTTTAACATTATCATCCGTGGAAAATCAGTATACAGATATTCCAGCGTTTGACTGCATGCAAGTTCATATATTTAACCAAGGTCGAATTTAAGGTCATCTAAGGTCAAGACATACACATACACCGTGACTTCATTATTTGACGACAGGAAGGGGGTGAGGGTGTAATTAGCATCAGGAGAATAGCGAGTCGAAGGAGGGTTTGTATGATTGATCATACGTCAGAATTCCAATCAGTATCTCTGCGAAGCTAATACTCATATCGTACTGGCGATCTCTTAGTGTTGTTCAGGTTCATATCATTGGACATACAAGAAAATTAGCTTTAATCCCCTAATTAGGCTGTCTAACTAGGATGCTGACATGTCCAACTATGGCAACGGTAGTATTTAACAAGGGAATAACCACCATCCGGTCCTTTAGACTTCATATTGACTGACGTTCGATTTCATAGGAAAACCTCCCAGAAAGCGAAACATCCACTACACTAATTTAACAAGGTTTAGTTATTGACAAGAATCACGTCTCCCATATTGAGGGCATTATCGAATATAATATATACAAACTATAATATAAACAACATTCTAATCGTTGCATTCGAATGATGTTTAACCCGTCGGTGTTCCTGAAATCAATGGCCTGAACCCCAAGCACATACTAGTAAAACAAAGCCTTTATAATAAGAATAGTTAAGCATAGGTTGACTTCCCGTATTGACCATCTTAATCTAAACTAGGGGCGGAGGGGCATCCATGTCTTCGAGACATGCAACTGATGAAAGTAGACATAGACGGAGCGTAGACATTAACCTGGCTCTACACTGTTAAATAATGTAATGCAACGCGATTGTTCTACGTACTAGCGTTATATAACATTGATTTTTTACGAAATCTTGCACTTGGAAGTGAAACTTATTATCTTAAGGTTTCCAATTTCGTGCTTAATGCGATTAGCACCAACTGCTGCTAACGTCGTGTTTTGTAATGAACCAAATTGTGCACTCAGTTTTAGGACACCTTTTACAAGTGTTTACTTAATTTTTAAAATAGTGGCGTAGTACAATACAGATACCTCAAATTGAATTTAATTCGGCTACAATGCAGATCGTGTATTGAGGCAAGTAATATCTTCAAGCAAATAACGACGTGCCTTACAGCTCATCTCTTCAGGAAACCTTTGATATAAGAGTTTATCACTTACTCATATATCAAACAATTATCATGGGAAAATATGTAAAGAATAAAACGTCTGTATATTACCTTCTCGTGACATTCAAACATTTGACATAGCAAGAATGTTAAATGATTTAAAGCAGGAATGACAAATCAATATAGAATTATATCCATCTAGTTAAATATCTGGTGTAGTTTATATGAACTTGATTTGTCATTTAAAACAACAATAATTTTAAATGATTTTAAAACAACAAATACAAATCAATATAGAAGTATATTCATCTAGAGATTTCTGAAGTAGTTCCCATGAACATGATTGGTCTTGTTTGCATATCTTGAAGCACCTACTGTTTGACTGCCAAACAGTGTTTGTCTAAGAGATAGTAAAACACGGAGAGTGCAAGATCTGACGGGTTTATTGGTGGAGATCTATCGTTTGTGAAGCTGTGAGACAGCTTGTTTGGGGATGATCCATGATGCTACTACACTTCAAAGGAGAACAGATATTAAAGTCACTGCATATAACAGTCGTCACATTTGAATGAGCTTTAACCAACAACATATAATATAGACAGTGAAGTTCACAGTTGAAAGACGGATGCATTGCAAGTTGTTTAACAGCGCGTTCTCTTAAATTGTCTAAATCGGAATACTAACGAGGATGATCCCCCAAAACTTCCCATTACCCATTAGTTTAACAAGAATTTATAAAATTGATCATATAATGATATTATACAATCTTTGAATGAATGAATGAATGAATTATCTTTATTTCCTCCATGAAATGAAGAGTACATGATAAGATTTACTTGAACAAGAACATATTTACATTAGTGAGTTAATTTATATATATAATAGGGATTTTAGATTCCACGAGCTGATGTTGGTTGCGGCAATGTTCATGAACACAGCCCACTCCTCTAGCGTCCAGTGGTCGACGACAGGTGTAATACCTCCTAGGAGTGTGATGAGTTTTATTTCTTCATCTGAGCAATCCTCAAATTGTAGATAACTTTGTAGACTAAGGTTATCAAATATCTGTTCATTGAGGGAATTACGTTTACAGCAACAGACATAGACTGAGGAATAGTGACACCAGCAGACAGAGACTGCGTAATGTTCACACCTGCAGACAGATACTGCGTAATGTTCACACCTGCAGACAGAGACTGTGGAATGTTCACACCGACAGACAGAGACTGAGGAATGTTCACACCAGCAGACAGAGACTGCGTAATGTTCACACATGCAGACAGAGACTGCGTAATGTTCACACCAGCAGACATAGACTGAGGGATGTTCACACCTACAGACAGAGACTGCGTAATGTCCACACCAGCAGACAGAGACTGCGTAATGTTCACACCTGCAGACAGAGACTGTGTTATGTTCACACCAGCAGACAGAGGCTGAGTGATGTTGTCACCGACAGACAGAGACTGAGGAATATTCACACTAGCAGACAGAGACTGAGGAATGTTCACACCAGCAGACATATACTGAGGAATATTGACACCAGCAGACAGAGACTGCGTAATGTTCACACCTGCAGACAGAGACTGAGGAATTATCACACCGATAGACAGAGACTAAGGAATGTTCACACCAGCAGATATACACTGAGGAATGCTCACACCAGCAGACAGAGACTGCGTAATATTCACACATGCAGACAGAGACTGAGGAATGTTCACACCTGCAGACAGAGACTGCGTAATGTTCACACCTGCAGACAGAGACTGGGGAAAGTTGACACCGACAGATAGAGACTGAGCAATATTCACACCAGCAGACAGAGGCTGAGGAATGTTCACACCTGCAGACAGAGACTGGGGAAAGTTGACACCGACAGATAGAGACTGAGGAATATTCACACCAGCAGACAGATGCTGAGGAATGTTCACACCAGCAGTCAGAGATTGAGGAATGCCCACACCAACAGACAGAGACTGAGGAATGTTGACTGAGTCTCCAACGTCTGGTATCCGTGCTCACTCCCTGGAACTCTCTAACCACCAGTGATTGACAGGGATGAGTTTTTACGCTAATAAAATTTCCTTAGCGGAACAGAATGTTTGATCCTGTCGTGAATTGCGGTTTACTTGTCAGCGCTTTTATTTGATCATCTCTTCACGACATTTATTTTGAAAACAGTTTCTTAGGGTTATGAAACAAGACATATGCCTTTGAAGTTTCTTTACAGTAGATCGATAACGACTATATAAAAGAATTCCAATAAGGACAATGTTTACGTAGGATAAAACTATCGCAAAATTCGAAAACTTATTCAATGACAAACTGCAAAAATCATCAAATATATAATCAAACATAATATTTACTTACATGTAAAAACCACTTGTATGTCTTCAAACAGCTTGAACTTCAAATAAGTATGAATAAAGACGTTGCATGATTTCATGTAACGTCAACCAAATAAACTCATCAACCCCTAAGATGAGTCAAACTTTATCCAAGTGTAACTCCGAATTCAAAGTTAGACACTTGACACAACTTATACGATCGAAAAAATCATCAATATAATTCGGATCTACCGATTATTGTTATAAGGTCACCTCTACATATAAGTCCCTTGTTACCCTTCGTTATGTCCGTCCAGGGGGGAAATCCTGGCTGCGATCACGCCAGGGTAAGGTAATCGTGGACATCTCCTAGTTACAGAGTGTGCTTGGTCACTTCCTAATGAGGCATAATTAGGAACACAGATGGTATAGAACGACTAACAAGTTGTAAATAAACTGTCAGACTCATCAGCAGACATGGACTAATAGGGTAGAACGAAATGAAGGCAGATTCAGACTATCATGGTTCTGGTCGAAAAAACATTCCATTAATAAAATATGTTATCCTATTGTGCTTGTAATAGAGACGGTTTAATGATATTTGAAAACAATTTACTTAACGTCAATTTAGACCTATTTAAACTCCCATTAGGATTGTTAAAGCAGTGGTATTTCCGTTACTTGTATAGATCTATACTCAAAGTAAATATACGCGAATGGAAATGAATCAATGAGGGTTGCAGTTAATATTGACATGTGTATTGTACAGATAATAACGAGATTAAAATCAACGATGTATTAAACATTATTAAACGTTCTCACATTAAATAATTAGTGTACCTCTTGTACTTTTTTATTTACCATTATTAAAACGATCTAGTAGCTATAGATCTGTAGCGAATAGCTGTCTGCTACATTGTACACTATTGAACCACTATACTATACACAACACTATCACTGTATAAGTTAACTAAACTACTTATGACATTAATAAAACTACATTAACATACACAAAACTGGTAAAATAAACTGATTATATTCTCAACAACTGATATATGTTTAATGAATGAATTACTACGGAAGAAAACTCTCTCACTCAAATAATATGTTGCAACAACACTTTCTGCAATAGTACAAATTGTTGTAATTCCATAGGGACAAATATATTGCGGGATTCGACCCCGCATACTCAAAGTTAGGCACCAAATATCATTAGGGAGTGTCCAAACAGTTTATCCACTCGGCCACAGAGACCTCGATTAATTTTACTATTGCAGATAGTATGACCCCAAACATAACATTGTTAAATATAATATTTGGTGGAAATGAATGTCGAAGATACACCCTTCAATACATATTACAATAGCACCTAAATCATTATTGAAAATAGACTGCTATAAAGCAAATAATTATTAAGCAAATAAGGGGACAACCCTGTATTACTGAATTAACAGTACGTCGGAGCGACGAACAATTTAATTTCCGGGCGAGCGCTCAAAATCTACCTCCGAGGCGTACTTGCTTGCAATTACCATTAACGAAAGCTGATGTGTTGGTAAAACAAGGGATGCTCCCAGAACGTGTCTAAATAAAGAAAGTTCATGCAGGGTATAGAGTGATTAACCACTAAGAACTCACTGGGGTGAACTAACATACTTAACCATTAATGCAACCGTGCATACTGTACAATAATGAGCACTGAGATATAAATGGGGTTATGATGGGTAACACATGTCAATATTTACGACCCGCCAGAGAATAGATGCACCCTGTGATTAAGAGTTGGGGAGTACGGTTCATGCTGAGTTGTACAATCTCCGTACAGCTATTAAACATACATATAACAGATACATGTAGAACTATCGCTGAGACAGGTGAACTTCTGATGACCTAAAACGGACCCAACCACGGAGTAGGTAAACTTAGTAAGAAAATACCAATAAACATCAAGTGAATATATCATATGAATTTACTCTAATTTCAATACTATCTTGATAAAGGTTAGCTATTATCATTACTTCATTGTGATAGCACATAGACATAAATATACAAATAGCTTTATGGTTTATCTTATGCTTAGTACAATAAACATCCATGTGATGTGAATAATCAATGTGTGATAACGGCAGTTTTAACAAGAACATTATATGATAATCTAACTCACAAGGCAAATGGAGTTGTATTGGTTATTTATGTTCAGAAGTATATATTTATAAAGGAAACATTAGCTCAATCATATCAATGATTCGTCGGAATTTAGTTAAGATTGTGATACAAATGGGATTTATTAATATATCTTAATATAATAGCCGAACGATATCTCCTAAACCATGATTGAATGCAGTATTTCGTTTAAAATGTTAACATGTAGTTTTAGACATTAGTTCGCCATTAAGGGGTCATTTCAATTCGCCAACATACCTACAACTACTCAAAGTGGTCGGGATTTTCGCGATAAAGTAAACACAATTCACATTTTACTAATGAAATATGTGGAATTCACAGTATTTGATTTTGCAACAATACGTTCTTACAATACATATCATCTTAAATTGTTAGACCAAAAGCACACCTAAGCTACCTTTGAGGTATATTTTATTTGACTTTTAAAGCAATCAGTGATAGCGGGTTTCTATTAAACAAACGAAAGGCATTGTTCGTATGTGTGGAAAATATATAATGTATTCTCAATCTTAAATTATCTATTGAAATACACATTGTAATTTATATATATTTTATATAGACCTGTGTATTTCTGGTCACAAGTATTAAAACCAACCATATAGATGTACAAATTGTAAAATATAGAAATGAAAACAATGAATACACATAATACATTGCATATATAGTCATTACTGTGAATGATGTATGGTATATTATAACCATCACTGTGAATGATGTATGGTGTACACTTAAACTGTCAAACATTATGTTCACCTCCATCAAGACGAACATTACCACACTATGTCTTGGTTTTGCTTATTCTGTGGGATACTCATAAATCGAGTTACCACAAAACATGAATTACCCTGTAACTAAAGATTGGCGCGTTTGAACAGCAATGCATTCATTCAAAGACACGACGGAGACTAGTTTTGGGTGCTTGTAAACGATAAATGAACAAAGGAGACAAGACCCTAGTCCCTGATCTCACGCTGTTTGATACAATATGTAGTGTTGCTTTATGTCTATACAGTAGATTACATATACACAAACTCGAGCTCGTATATTGTTATATCGTTGAACCCACACCAGTGTTTACTAGCAATATATATAGAAACAAGATATAAACATTGTGAGTATATATTTATATTTCGATGACTCATATACTAATTTTGAAAGTAAATATAATTTAGAATCCTTTAAAATATCAGTTTCACCTCTTATTGCAAATATTCCTCTTTGGTATAGTTCTGCTTGTTTCCACTGTATGCTCTCATTCAGACTAAATAATTAATCAATTCGTTGAACAATAAGTACGCTTTTCAACATCTCATATCAGTAATGGACGAATTGCAGATTTTAATTTTGAGACGAACTATGCGTTCGATTGGACGAGTTAACAAAACTGAAATCAAATAAAAAAAGTGTTCTCTAACCAATTTTCAAATAAAATCTGAAGCCATCTGTTAATAAATCTATAAAAGCAATTTACAGCATGAAGTATATTACATGTGACCGAGTTTTACTTGGAGATAAATGTTATGATCAATCGATATCTTCTTACCTGAGAAATCCAATCCGATTTCTTCCTTTAATAGTTTTTCGATGTTGGTTTTAGTATCAAGACGAAAATAATCCTGTGAAATTTTAGGCGACCTTGCATCCAGATCATAATGCAGAGCCTCAATAGCCAAGTGGCACAATCCCTTGATTAGATAATCCTGGCCTTCCTTAGAATAAAGAAGTTTAATCTTCAACCAATTATGATGTAGCATCACTTCGGAAAAGAATGTTGAAAGCGATCTGAAATTAACCGGCCCGACCCTGGTGAGTTGCTGGTACTGGGTGGATCTGTACACACTGAAATCCCGGGCCATCGCACCCCCAGAGATGACAGGTATGTTCCAAAACCCAGATTGTCTCCCCACAGGGGCAACAGCAAAATCACAGACGGGACCAAGAAAAACATGAACCTCTCTCCTGATGTAGAAATTGATTGCCTTGTTGATTCCTTCAGCAATATTACACTTTGAGTCGTTGTATTTAACTGAAAATTTATGATTCCTCATCAAAGTTACGTCATCATTAATCTCGTCAATGGCCAGGTTGATTGCAGGAGCAACCCGTCTCACTGAAAACATACGGTCGTCGTCAAAAGGCAGAATTACAGCTATGTTCACTTCCATAGACAGAGTAAGAGGCATCGCAGAAATCCAAAGGCAGAGAAGAGCGTTAAGAAGGCACCCCATGATTGAAATCAAGTGGTTAAACACTGTCTAAGATTGTAGTCACAACCTTTGAAACTTAAATATGTTCATACACTTTAGCGCTCATCAGTGTGGTCCGGTGTTGAGCTAATCATCCTTTCATCAAACAACTCAAAGCACACAACACTCTGTGCTCTCTATAAGGGAACTTTCGTCACGTGGTTCCTCAAAACAGGAAGCTCCGCGCTAGTGAATGTGGAGCCGAGTTATAGCGACTGTATATGCATTGTGTATTGATAAGGGATATGCGGCGATTGCAGGTTTGTCGGCGTTCAGTGTGACGTCGGGTCGATACCTTGTAGTGAAGTCACTCTATAGCATCACGTTTCAGGTGACAGACAATCTCAGTACTACCACCTGTCCTCGCTCTGATTAGCTGTCAACTTGTGTTCACAAACATCTGTATTATCAACTATTTGGAACTGGAGTATTTTATCATATCATACAGGAATGAAATTAGATAAATTATTTTAAATTATAGGGTAAATATAAAGTTGAGAAACAATTTTGATTTTCAAATGGAATTGAGATAAGCAAGTAAATTTCAAGCCTTTCGATGATAACTCTTATAAAATAAATTAAATGAAACGAAATTCCTGAAATGTTTCTTGAAATCTTAATTTATAATCAAATTGCTGAAACATATAATAACTGCCTGGTCAGTTATTTAATATAGGATAATTAACTATTTCTTGATTGGGCCAATTGGTACAAGCACCTGTCCTTGCTATTACAGACTGTCAACACTGTCCACATGGACGATGTCATGTTAATTTCATTAAGTCCCGACACGCTCCGTCACCAGCTGGTGTCAGCTATGTAGCATATGCCCGTCACACTGCAATGTACATGAGTTCAACTCAATCTCGCTGAAGCTATGAACCAGTTTACGTCAAATATATGCCAAAAATATTTTGTATTTTTATGATGGCTCACTCCTGAGTAAATTCGATTTCATTTCTGACGTGTAATCCGACTTCATGGACATCATTTACATAATGTAAATATAATGAGGTTGAGCATCTTCAGTTATGACAGAATGTGTCACGTTGAAATCCACACGAGTCTGCATGTCAATCACACGAATGTATATCGGTTTAGTTCCGTCAGCGCTAATGTGATCTGGACAGTGAACTTGTATAGCGTGACAGTCGTATAGCATCTGTGGAAACTCAATCCAAACCACCGATTCCCCAGATTAGTAACAAAAATGAAATCATCCTTGAAAACTTGAAACTCCGACATCGATACGTAGACATGATGATTCAATGGATTCAATCTGTTTTTCGTTATCCGTGCAGATTAAGTTATCCATTCTCAGTCAGTAGTTTCAAAACGGTCATAAAAGAAGAGACATCAAAAGGAACATTATACACTTTTCCAGATCTAACCGAATCAAATTTAAGTCCTGTGTATTTCTACTCTTCTCGGGCCAGTTTAAGCGCATTGAAGTATTTGACAGTTGAGGATTTTGCTCAAGCGTTCCCGATGCGCCCTTGCTATCAACAGGCAACAGGATAGGGCGACTGAGAGAAACAGAAGGGCGATCTTAGACGCATCAGAGCTTATTGATCTCAAAGAAGCTTTCTATCACCTCTGTAGGCAGATAGTGGGATAGAGACAATTGTCAGGGGACTGGAGTGCTATGAGCCGACAGTTGGCGACTGGCCCAGGAGCTCAATACGCTGATACGCTGTGACGGGACAAGTGAAGCGTTTTCTCTGAGAAACAAATAAAGCCCCTTGCAGGAGCCATCGCTTTGTGTTGTCAGTATTGCTATTCATGGAGTGCCATGGTAATGGATTGGGCTTAATATTTAGTTTCTAAATGTGGAAATATGGAGATAGAGAAGACGAATGTTTGAAATGACGAGGGTCTACTACAGGGAGTTCAAATCGTTTCAAACTCATCAATTTCATTTTTGTCAAATTTATTTTTCTACATTATCCGGTATATGAATCAAATATTGAATCCCAATCAATCATGTCTATCCTCTTTAGAAACGACATGTAAAATTGAATGGCAAATTGAAGATCAAAGGAACACCTTTTTCCAGCAAAATATGAACGGTATTTTTAACCATTTCTTGAATTTTAAGGAAGGACACTCATTTCTTGTTAACCTGATCACGTGTTATATTGCATAACCAATGCCATCAGCTAAGGTTTCTACGTATATTTGTTTTGAAAAAGAGGAAATATTCAATCCGAAGTCACACTCTCCGCAATTCAAAGCACGTCGATATTTTGCGATTTATCGAGTCACAAATGTCTGCATCTACCAATACGGGAAAATACGATATTCGGCGGCATCTTTCCATCCATACATACATACGCACGGATTGTAATATCTAAAGGGCTACTGAATGCACTCCATTCTAAGGTCATAACGAGACTTCAGCATGTTACCCTTTAACTCATGAAGTATCCACTGTACGTTATGGTTTACACAAGGCACTGTTAAGCGAATTTTCACTTTTCGATTTTGGAACCTTGAATTGGTCAGAGCCAAGAATTGATTTTTCTAAGAATTTTAACATGTATTTAATCCGTGTCGAGGCGATATCTTTTCAGGGGGTTCAGTGAGGGCATACTTGATGTTGACATTGTTTTAAGATCACATTGTCGCAAATAGTTTTGACTTTCAACATGCGTATGAAGTGAAGCAAACTTGGCCATATTTATCATAATCAAGTTCATCTGTAGCGCTGTAGAACGTTTTTTTCTGAAATAAAGCGATCACACGAAAAGGTTACTAATTAAATATGTGTTATAAGTGGCTAAATAACACCCCTGAATCAATCAAAAGAGTTCTAAAACGAATGTACATCGTTCGCTTAAGCCATGCGAGTCAATTTTCTACATTTAAGGTGTTCACATTAAAATGGCAGTTTGAAGGTGGATTAAGGGATCTGACCAATATAGTGATACATAAACACTCAAAGTATAGTTTTAAATAGGATACCATAAATTTTACGTCGCACCATTTTCTTTCAATTTGGATAGCCGTTTTCTATGGATACGCCTTAACGGGTCGTATATTGTTTTACCCTCTAACATAACACTATAGTGTATAAAATTTAATAATAAATAGCAAATGTTAGCAAAACAAAATATGCAAATAAAGTGCTGAAGCGCCTTTAACCTTTGAACTTTACTTTCATTGAACATTATTCAAGTTAGAATAATTGATAAATTGCGGCGATGGGACAGTGTACCTTAGTTACAGAGCTTCTAAGAGTAGACAGTAGTTAAACAGGCCTTTTGGTAAGCAAATTCACCATAAAGACCACATGTGGTTTGTTAAATATGTACATGTAACTGTTCAATAAACAATACCCAACTTCAAAAAAGATGTTGTCAATAGGACAAGATCAAAGTCATAGTGCCTAAGTAAAACATGAATGTCTGAAAATGTCTGTACTATTTACATAGCGTTTACGAACCTATACGACAATACACATATGACAAAAGAAAAATCTTACAGCAAATCCAAAGCATGTAAATTCAAGCTGTATTCACTCATTCGTTTGATCAACATCGTTTGATCAGGAGATAAAACGTTATCATCTGAAGTTAATATGTACATAATTTGCTGCAAGCTAAAAAGTCAAATCACAAAAATGACAAACATTGTATAAAAACTTTTATTGTTGTCGACAAACCTTAAAAGCAATTCTTTGTGATGAGATTGAAGAAAAGTATGTGTTATCATGTAATAACATTTAATTATCTTTGAGAGGATTATTATCCGAATTAGTAACAAGATCTCCATTTGATATACTTTCTTTTACCGTTTGTCCCGAAACCAGCATCCTTAGGCTATTTTGCAGGTAACTATGATTCGTTTTTGCGAACAAGATGTTCACGTTAACCTATTGTCAACCAAACCACATCAAATGTTCATTAAAATGCACCAAACAATTGAATATTATGGCCTTTAACAAACAAGAATAAACGTACTCCCATTTATAATGGATTGAATTATACGCTCATGTATATCTCTTGAAGTAAATGTTGTAAATTGTATACTGCGATCGAACTTGAATATAATGCCTGACGACTCCACAGTTACTTGTAAGTGCAATTATTAGGCTTGCCTTGGTCCCTGGATCATAAAACGACACTCACACTTTTTTAAAAGAGCCTTTGTGTATGTTGTTGGAGTCACATTATGTGAAACGTTATAAATTGTGTTATTATATCGAGATGTACCGACTTTTGCCGAAAAGTATCAATTCAATGCTACTTCATTCAATATAATGACAAAATAAAGGTGAAAGTTGAAATTTGTGATCGAAAAGCGACGAAGGTCAATTGGTCAAAGTTAATTTGTAAAGCTAGTTATATATATATATATATATATGGATGTATATGTGATAACGTATTATTGGTTTTTGCAAATGTAAAATGTTATAGCTCGAATTTAATTGGAAACAAGTAATTATCATATATTTGGTGATATGGCATGAATATGCAAGTCAAGTGAAATTTTTTAACCTGAATCGGCACATGTGGTCTTTCGGCACACACGAAAGTCAAATAAAATATTACGAAAAATACTCAATGACTCTTTAAGCTCAACTTCATCCTTTGAGTAAAATAAGGTGACAATGGTGTTTATATAACAAACATACTTTCATTTATCTAAAATTCATCATTTCTAAGATGCTGAAAAAACGAAGCTAAAATGTGTTTGATGCCGGTGCTAGGGCTATCTATCGACAGCATAGCGATATAAAGAGTCATCTCCTAATGTGACACCAGACGCATGTATATTCATGCATTGTGGGCTAGAAATTGACAACTGCTTATTATGCAATTTTCATATTTTTATTCTTCATTTTGGATTTGCATTCAACGTCCACTTTCTAGTTATTGTTTGTCGCTGACCTCGTGTCTTATTAGTTAGTTTACGATATATACGAAGCAAGGAACGTACTATTTCTTGCTGTTACTTTTATGTGTTCATTCATTGGACAGATGCACAGACGTGAATGATATCAGTTACAAGATATTATTCACATAGAAGTGTGGCACGTGGTCCTGTGCATAGCTCAGTTGACCGATATAAGTGAAGTTCAGCAAGAACCGGTGCGGCTCGCCGAATGGGTAGGTGACCCGTTTCATGTCTGAATAAACTGAGAGTTTGAAGGGTTGATTCCCTGCCCCACATGAGAGGCTCGTGGTGTCAACTTGGGCAAGGGACTTTATTCGAAATATGCCTCTGTTCACTCAGCAGTATTATTGAGTACCTGGTTTGGAAGTGAAGGCAATGTGACAGATTACCTTCGAGCGCCTTAATTGGTAACTCAGGTTGCATACTCCAAGAGGAGTTGAGAATGTAAAAGGAACGATGTTGGTCCTTATACCAGGGTAATAATGTGTGTAGCGCTTTGAGCGTGGCCCTTAGTGTGTGTGGATTTAGCGCCATATAAGTATCCTCATTATTATTTTGTACAGGCCAAGCCGTGCAGAGATGTACTTTTTTCTTTTGTATTCTAAATGTACATTAAACTTGAAACAAAATAAGATTTATACTGCCATCCCCTTCTCTTCTCACAGAGATTACTTCACTCAGTTCTTCGATCGTGAGCTTTGCTGTATGTGGACCATCTTTCATGTTTCTCGCAAAATGTACTTGTGGTGAAAACTATTTGTAACGTCCCTGTTGTCTCCAATCAAACAGTGTTTTACATCTGGGACCGACTTATGTTTTGTAAGAATCATAAGAACTTGCACAATGAGTAAATTCCCAATGAGCACATAGTTCAGAAGAGTTTGACGTGGTGACTACTGCAGGGGGCTCTGCTCTGACAAATATTGTTCTTGAAGGAAAGTTAACTGATAGTCAAATGAGCCTTCCATAATCGGATATATCTTAGGTAAAATTGTGATCACGCTACCACTATGTATAAGTGGCATTTTGAGTTACTTTTGTCTGAAATCTAAAACAACACACGCAAAGTTATAGTTGCCTCTTTTATAATATACTGCACAGAAACAGAAACGCAAGTCCACTGTAACATTTTTATCCTACCGTTACATTGTATGTAATACCGTGGGATATAGTCGTCGCCCTGTCCGTCTTTCCGGATGTCCGTCCGTAATCATTTCGTTTCCGGAGCAGAACTCGAAAACCGTTCATGATATCTTTCTGATACTTTCCATGTGTATCACCCACCAACTGAAGTGGTGCCTTTTGATATTTTCAGATTTCTGAAAAATTTATTTATGTTCGTTTCCATAGAAACGTGTTGAATTTCGACTTTGTTCAGAGACAGGTTCGTTTACGGAGCACAGCTCAAAAAACTCTTGAGCATATCTTTCTGATACTTCCCATGTGTATTACCCAATAACTGAAGTGGTGCCTTTTGATATTTTCAGATTTATGAAAATTATATTTTTGTTCGTTTCCATAGAAACATGATAAAGTTGGACTTCGTTCAGAGACAGGTTCGTTTCCGGAGCACAGCTCCAAACTCTTTAGCATATTTTCCTGAAACTTTGCATGTGTATTACCCACTAACTGAAGTGGTACCTTTTGATATTTTCAGATTTTTGAAAACAAATTAATTTCTGTTTCCAGAGAAACGTGTTTGATTTTGACTGCTTCTGGAGCAGAAGTCTAAAACCCTTAACATACCTGAAACTCAGCATCTGTAATACCCACTAACTGAAGTACGGTAGTAGTTACATAAGTATCTGTCAAAGATTGTTTTACAAATTTTGTGGAACCGGTGGGATATGTCATCTTCTGATGACTGTTGTTGTAATTACTGATAACGCTCTATTCAGCAAATTAATAATACCAGAGCATTAACATTTTGTTTACATGATGTTAATAACGTGCATACATAACGAGAGTCAATACTGGTGTAGAACTTCTGGATAGCATTATCTTGTGCCATAATCATTCTCTGGGAAAACAGCCACATACATGTTCAGATGATGAAGGGCCCAATGTGCTTTTACATGCAATTGGAACTTGTGCAAACACTCCAATGAAGTTGTTTGATGCAAAACCCATGTCTTTGCTGATGTTGATTGGACGTTATGACGTCATTTTGAATATCGTTTAAATTTTTCTATTGGTCTCATTTTGGTAAAAATTCAAGATATTGCATTGTTTTCGGTACTAAGGTGTCCCACAAGCACATTCACAGTCCTTGCAAACTGTTCAGCACGCAATCGGTCAATATCCCAGCTTCCGAAAATTTCACGTTTTCTTTGCCAAGCATTAACTTCTTAAACATTGAGGCTAGAGTCACAATCTGGGGTTCTTTTCACAGAGCAGGTCTCGACTGAGGGTAAGAGGAATTTGAATTTTACCAGGCTCATGCAGATCATGCTACCATGACAACATGTGACGTGCATTTTCGCAAACTGATACCAAATGACTTTGCAAAGGTAACCATCTGTACTCTTCAGTACCAATAGCTCCGCATGTTCTCTGACATTGACTAATGATATAACAAACTATGGGCAAACAGAAATAATGATCATTAAAACTCATTTCATTTGCTATTCAGATAGTAAAGACTGTAGATGCACTGTTCTTCCGGATTCCACGACATATATATTTTAGCGAAACACTCTTTAGTTCTGACTTGTATAACGGAATATTTATAATGTTTATATACCATTCGACCAATTCCCCATCAAACATGTTTCGATGATAACACCAATGCACACTCGTGTGGTTGTTATCATCTCTTTCTCATTACCAAACAATATTCTGTCGAAAATTAACTCCGAAATAGATAAGCATTCTCTTCCTACAGAGATTACTCCGTTCAATTCGCCCATGTAATATATGTTGCACATGGAGCATGTTTCACGAATAGGCAATTTGCAACACTGTTATTACAACTTGCAACTTATTACTATACAATCAAACATCGTTTGCGACCGACCTCTTATTGTAGGATATATACGTAGCATGCACAGATGAAGCAACATTTCGGCAGTCACCGGAACAGGGCGCTTGAAACAACGTCGCTGGAGTCACAATGAACTTTTGATGCAACCAATCCGGACTTTCTATCACTAGCCAGAAAATAATGATCCATATGTAACATAGGTTACGATAGAAGAGCCGAGCTGAGTAGCCTTTGTTGGAAGAACATATATTCCGTCATCCCTGAATTGCTAAGAAATCGTGTTTTCATTGGAAAAGCATTACTGGTCTTATATTGAATCTAATCATTTGACAATATAGCGGATATGATGGAGGTACTATGTTTTATATTTGTAACGTATATCCGTTGAAATCCTGGCACGAAAATATATATCATATGCCAGAATTGAGTAATACTACCTTCGCATTTTAAGTTAAGTTTTATGTTCAAATCTTCGCGTGTTTTATATTCTTTTTTTTTTTTTTTTTTAAATGTTTTTATTCCTTGAAGCATGTCATACATACATTATGAAGTATATATATTATTGAACATTTCGAATAATACATAATGCAGTACACAATGTCACAAAACTCTATTGAGGAGACATAATACATTTTTCAAAAAGTATCAGATATGATATGCATATGCAATATTGGCAATGAATAGCAAAAATGCTAGAGTAAATAAGAGCTATAGGTAGACACAAATAAAGCTATAATTTTTTAAATAAAGTATGGAGGGAGGACCAGAATGTGTAGAAGCGGTCTTGCACAGCATTTGAGAATGCTATATATTTTGTTACATTGTAATATTGAATTATTTCTCTTTTGAAGAAATCAAACTTTGGCTTAATATGTTTTAGGCTTATTTTGTATAAGGTGTATTTTATTAACAGACATACCACATTTAGTGGATTATTGTTTTTGCCTTGAAAGCCAAATATTATATTCTCATGGGTGAAACTAATATTTCCTTCTGATAATTCATTTAACCATTCTGATAATTCCCTCCATATATTTGTTGTATATGGACATTCGCATAACAGATGCATTGTTGTTTCAGCAGCTGAATTACATAAGGCACACAGTGGAGACTCCTTTATTTTCATTTGGTACAATTTGTGTTTAGTTGCCAGAATATTATGTACAACTTTGTAATGAAACCATCTTAATTGTATACTTTCAGTGCATCTATTTGCCATCAAATAAACATTTGACCAAAACTCTTTGTCATATTGTTTGTTGAAAGTGTTTTCCCATTTTGTTTGTCCATTTGGTTTATTTTTGCAACATGGCAATAGTGTATTGTAAACATACTTGCTATTTATGTTATGTCCAGAAATGCAACTGACGTTAAAAGGTAAGTATGGACGCTGGATCTCAACGGCCTTGTCTATCAAAGAAATATTTTTTGATCTACAATAAGCTGTAATTGATCTCTTTATGCCTTCAAAATGAAGGAAATTTATTTTTAGAATTCCATATATTTCTTCTATGTCAGATTTTTGCATAAAATTTCCATTTGTGTTTACGATATCGCAAATGAAGTTTACCCCTCCTCTTGCCATGTTGTTATTATAAATACACTTTCCATCAATCTGAACATTATTGTTGAACCATATTGATTGACAAAGAATATCAGACTTTGTGTTTATATTGCAATAACATCTCTTTAAATATTGATTCCATGCCAACAACATATCTCTCCAGAAGTGGTTTGTAACTTTTGGAATAACATTATGATATATGTATTCCGCATCTGCTAAAAAAATCTTCTTTACATCAGTCAAATTTTCATTTATTATGAAAATACATTTAGAGTTTTCTGTAAGTAGTCTTTTAATCCACATCACTTTTTGAGCATGTATAATATTTTTAATAATAGGTACACTAATACCTCCATCTTTGGGTTTGAGTTGAATAATTTCTCTTCTAATTTTATCCCGTGTTTTATATTCTTGCAGTAAAATACCAGTAATTTTTTTTAATATTTCGAAAAGGCTTATGTGCTTAAAGGACTGTCTCTTATTAACATAGTTCTAAATTACATGTATGTGTTAAACAATTTTTGGAATGTAAGTAAATCCACTCTGGCATGAGCGTTGAGCACAAGGGGTTATTTGTAGAGTCGGTGTAACATATTACAGCTCACTGGTTAGACTTCATATTTTGCGATCACATGCTTCACCAGGAGACGTTCGTGTATTAAATATCATAAGTCGTTGCAATTGCTTTGATATTACAAAGCGTTGACATGGTAACGTGAGATTTTGGAAGATCATCTAGGGTATTATTTTTCTCGCGGAAAATTACTTTCTGATAAAGATGAAAGTTCATGTTGAAGGTTAGATATATTTATTAAGTGCTCCGAGCATTATATCATTATTAGAAGCTCCCCTCCCCTTCCCTCCCCTTCCCTCCCCTCCCCCCTTCCCTTCCCTCCCCTCCCCTCCCCTCCCCACATGAACTGAAGTATTAATGTCCAAATGTATATTCAAAGGAATAATTAAACATTTGATTGTCATTTTGTTGGTCTTTCTGTTTAGAGACAATAAGTTCAATGTATAAAGAACATAAGCACACGATTTAGATTCCTTATTAGTATGGACATATATAGTTAACATTTGTTGATGGAATATAATTACGATTCGACAATAAAGGCCAACAAAGTCGCTGTTTATGGGACTGGTGTGACAGGTACAATTATATATCAACGTTAACATGTGTACATTTAGGAAAGTCGTGAATAAACATGGAAATCAAGTTACAGAGCTCAGCGGCTAGACATAGAAATCACATCTAGAGCTTGTCGGAAAAACATTGATTTTATATCTCAGCTCACGGTACCATCCAGTCACAGTCAATCAATACTGTAGGTGTATTCATACATTTTTAAAAATCTGTGGCATGTCTGAAGTGTCATTACAACTTGTCAGTGCTGTTGAACAAACGATACGGTGGCACTTTTTACATTGCTAGGCACGCGATACTAGCTCAATGTAATTACTTTTTAAATTAGATGTTTCCATGAACCCTGGAATGGCAAACTTATCAGTAGATTCTTATCTGTAAGAGCCTTGACTCTCCCCATACGTAACTATCATGTTCATGGCTTATAGCTTGAACATTTTCTTAATAATTTATCAGTAGTTTCGGAAAATAAATCGATCAAAGACAGAAATCAGTCAATAAAGGTTATCACTCGGCAGTATCTTGATGGCTGTTGCTTTTCAGTTGAGTTTATGTCTGACCTACATCATAAGATAACACACCCGACACTGATCCACTCATTTAATGATGTTCAAATCCCCTCACATAACTAGCCTCATCAAATGACAAATTTCATTCATTCCGGTCTGTATTTGCGTATGTAAACTTCTTTATTGTGAATCGACACGGTGTTTTGGAATGAATTTATAATTACCTTTTCATCCGCCTGATCAAACGTCAAACATATGCTTTGCTCTTGTAGAGGAATGAATGCATTATTAAAGCAAAGAAGCCATTTAACACCTTCCACCAACGCTCTTGCAGTTTGTAAAGGGCTCAAAGGTTCTGACATAAAATATGTATTCGTTAAGCCCGTGCCTTGCTTTCGGAACTGGTTCGATTCACAATTACATCGCCTCTGCTATTTATCGTCTAGATCAAGACTGGTAAGAAACGACCGAATGAGTATGAGAATTGGTAACTTACGACCGTCCTATTGATTGAAATGGGATGAAGAAGCAAAAGACATCTGTTACAGGGGTGTGATGTGAATACTTCAAACTGAGATAGATGGGTAACAGTATCATGATGTCTGCCCACAGTTACCCGTTCTACTCATAAATACATTCATCTATCTTAGAGTTTTAGCTAATACGTAAGAAATAAGATGAAATACTGTGACTGCCTTATTGAATAATTCTCATGATGAGCCTGAATAACAATATAAGAATCAAATAAACGCAACAAAAACACAAAAGAAATGTTTTATGTCATCTTACACTCGTGATGTTGTTATGCTTCATAACTTGTATGATGTTGCATCATACTAAACGAGCTTCCGTATAATAACATTTATTACAGTTTTGTATTTGCTATCAATAGAGCCAAAGCGACGACGTACATGTATTGCCTGACTATAGTGGTAAAGTGTCTTTGATTGATCACAACTGAATTCAATAGTTCAACGGAAAACGTTAGTTATAATAAGAGTTAAGAAGAAGTTCCTTTAACAAACATGTTTTATTGATACTAATAAAATATTTTCAAAGGGGTTACCGCTTTGAGTAGGATGAACTAGAATGATTCATATCAACATCACCATCATGACCAGTCTCAATCTATCTGGTGTTAATAGGGATGGCCACAATAACATGCATATGTGTGTTATTGAAGGCGTCATGAATTCAGATCAAAACGACTATTTTGAAATTAGTAAATATTCTATCGAAAATAATGGTCAAATAGTGATAAACGTCAACGTTATATTCTTCATTTAGGAGCATGGTCAACTCAAAATTAAAGTCGAATACTTTACTTAGTTATGGAGAACATGAGACTTCTCTCTGTGTATTGTCAAACACAATTTGCACAGGTACATCTTTGATCCATCGCATTAATATAATGATACATACATAACAATTCGACACAAGATGTTCTGTTAAATTTGAAACTTCAGAGAATGGAACTCTATTTTTGTAAAATTTCTTCTGATGTTCACAATGTTTCGCAAGACATTTTTTTTGACGAGGTAAAAGTGGAATTATTCGTTGCTATTTAAATATCATAAATCATGTCTTTGAAGGGCATTTAAAAGTAGTATACATGAGAACAGGAAGATTTTCTGGATAACAACTTCTTAAATGTAAAAATACACGACGTTTCGGACTATATGCTGACTCCTTCATCAGATGAAATGTTCCTGTTCTTATCATTAATCATGTTTTGATTATGCTTATTATCCTTATCTAATAGTCATTGAATATTATTTAATTTCTGTAAACTTGATAGGAAATTACTAACCGGGTGGTAAGTTAACTTTGATTGATCTTCGGGAAACCTCTGTCAACTAAAACAGATTGCATGTTCAGGTACCGATAACATTATAGCGAGCGATAGCGTGACCTTTTCCAAGTTAAATCAGAGTCATTGATCAGTTGGAAAGTAACTTTCATCTTTTTAGTTGTCTTTTTCATCATGTTTTGCGATCTTACTTTATACACATACTACTGTACTAGTTAACATATTTTACCTGAACCATATCAATGAATTTCATGACACAGCTAGATTTTTTTAGTATACTTATAGAATAAGTAACAGACGTTTTGAAACAATCTATATTCTTATGAAACCCATTTTAATATCAGATGTCTCTGGTGCGAACGAAAACAACAGCTTAGAAATTATTGAATATTTTATTGCATTTATGCATCTCATCTCCTTGTATATGTTACATTCGTATATTTATAATGCAAAATTATGTTATTCCCAAAAATAACGCTAATATGTGACATATGTTTGTAAATGTAGGTATTGGAATCGTGTTATATAGGAATGTGATATTACGAGGAATCGACATGATATGCCAAACAACAGAAGATAAATGCGTCGTTTTGCAAAGGAAGAGTCTCCCAAAATAACTCATTATTAGTTTATTCCCCTCAATAGATAGATGCAACCGAGACTAAACTGCATATAATGTTGGTATGAGTTTAAACACATGGGTGTCGTTGACGGCTCAATGCAATAAATCACAGCACACAATTACGTCAAATGATCATCCCTGAACAACGTCTAGGTCGTTGGAATAGTTCCGTTTAATTACAAACCGTTGACATGGCAACGTAGCATTTTTGGAGTTTATCTTGAAAATCATATTCCTTGCAGAAAAGTAGTTCCGAGAACAGATAAAATTTCACTTTGAAGATGATTATATGATTTGTAAGACCCTTGGCTCTGTTTTGAATTTGAGTAACATGCTGTGTCTATGAATTTTTTTATGTTAATATTGAATAATACAATTTATGCATGCTAGGGGGTTGAATTACAACGTTTCTGTGTAATGAAAACGTCATTTTCACCGATTTTGTCATTTATCTTAATTCGTTGTGTTATTTGTTATTTTCATGGTACATATTTAAGGAATAATAACATATGTTGAATTCATTAACGTTTAGGAGTTAAGCTAATAATAAATCAACATTTCAATTTGCAAAATTTGATTTAGTTACTTACTCTTGATATTCAACATGTGAACAAGTGTGACATGAGTTTCAAAATAGTTCGGCCATAACCTTTAAACATTTGCTATCAATATTCACTCATAGATATTAACCTTCTTTTAATAATTCGACATCGGATTAATTTGTCCCTTTGCCATAATCTTGTTCATTACTTTTAATTTAATTCCTACTCCCTCCAATTAGTCGAGGCGACTTTCAGTTTATAAGGATTCCCAAAGTGAAATAAGCTCGATTCAATCACTCATCATTTATAAATGGACTGATAAACAGGCTGTGACTTTAATCATCGCATTTAACGGGAACGGATTCTTTCAACAGAGGTTCCTTACTGTCATTATCAATTACTATCGTACAACAGTTGTTCCTTACTTTGATTATCACTTACAATCGTTCAACAGAGGTTCCTTTCTGTCATTATTAATTGCTATCGTTCAACAGAGGTTCCTTACTGTCATTATTTATTACTATCGTTCAACAGAGGTTCATTACTGTCATTATCAATTACTATCGTTCAACAGAGGTTCCTTACTGTCATTATCAATTGATATCATTCAACAGAGGTTCCTAAATGTCATTATCAATTACTATCGTTGAACAGTTGTTCCTTACTGTCATTATCAATTGCTATCGTTCAACAGAGGTTCCTTACTGTCATTATCAATTACCATCGTTCAACAGAGGTTCCTTGCTGTCATTATCAATTACTATCGTTCAACAGAGGTTCCTTACTGTCATTATCAATTGCTATCGTTCAACAGAGATGTCTCACTGCCATTATCAATTACTACCGTTCAACAGAGGTTCCTAACTGTCATTATCAATTGCTCTCTTTGAGGAAACAGTTTTCAAAAGAGTTGCAATGGACTAAAACGGTAAACCAGGAATAGAGCTAATGGTTGCTAAAAGCACTGATTACCATGACTTCTATGAACGAAAGGTCAAAGCTGCATACAGTGGCTGGCACGAATGTGCTTATGTTTATGACTCTATGTGATTATATTTAACAAAAGGCTTGTTGATTTAGATATATAGAACGAAATATACTTTCTATCATTTCATCTTGTTTAACAATGGAGATTAGAATTAAAATCATCAGTTCATTGAACACATAAAACGTGGTGGCACGTGGTCCTGTGCATAGCTCAGTCGACCGCTATCGGTAAAGTTCAGTAACAACGGTGGTGGATGGGTGGGTCTAAAACTGAGAGTTTCAAGGGTTGATTCCCTGCCCTACACTGAGACATGAGTTATGGTGTCACCCTGGGCAAGTGACCTTATTCAAAATGTGCCTCTGTTCACCCATCAGCAAATGGGTACCTGGTAACGGTTGTGGAGGTGAACTATGTCAGCGTTGATTAGACCAAGGTAATAATACTCCTATAGCGCCTTGAGCAACCACTGAGTGGATGGATAAGTGCGCTTTTTAAATGGACATATTATTATTATTATCATTATTATTATTATTATTATTTCTATTATTAAGAATACATTATTTTGAAATGGAAAGAAATGCGATCAGTTTCTATCAACAAAAACTGGTCAATATATTTAACATTTAATGATGTGATATGCATATATTTAAGAACATAATACATTGATTTGAAAAAATGCATGACGAAAAGAAATGTTAAACGTTAAACTCATATAAACGGTTATCTCTGATCTCTGGAAAGTTGTCTGCACACTTTACATAATGACATAATAAATTATAAAACAAGTGCTCTTTATGGGAATGACTTCAAATAAGAAGTAGACCTCTTTAGATATATAGATTTGAGAAAACACGAGAACTTTCACACACCAGACAAAATCCATAGTAACTACCATTTAAGGTTCCAACCAATCTTAGACATAACCCTTAGCTTACGTAGAGCTGTGCCAATAGATACAAACCAATAGTCTAGTAAAATAGAAAGCTCCCCAACCAAAAAAGCTTCTTTTGGGGTCGTGTTTGGTCAGTGAGAATATTAAGTGTCATCATAGCATGAATAAAGTGCTAGTGAACAAACACGGCGGTAGCGTTTCTTCCATTGCTAGACATCTTTGACTTGCTTTATGTAATTAGATCTCGAATTAGTGAATTGAAGAACTTTGGAAGGGCATAAGATGCAGTAATTAGTTTTATTCCTCGAAACTCTCCCCATGTGTAAATACACAGTCTGTGCCGCTTGACAAACGGACTTGAAACCTTCGTAAAAATATATTTGGTTTACGTCTTGGTGCATAGAATACTGCCCCGATAATGACAATAAACTAGTGGTTCTGACACAATGTATTTTGATACCAAAGACATTAAGGATGTAAAGTTTAAACACTTAATATTTCTTTGGTGTTCATTGTTGATGTTTCAATTTCAACATGATACCAACGGATGGTATCATTTATTATTATTTATTTATGACATCAAAGTTTTGACATGGCATGTAAATGTTGCGACAAAAAATTAACTACACATTCATGCACGTCACGATTACATGATGATATGATACTTCAATGGTGACTAGTGTTGTAAATCCAAAGGTTGATCTTGGATTTTACATTTTTCTATTGTCCAATCTGTTTCAAATTTAACTATCTTTTTGAAGACATAAATTCAATGGGATAAAAATATGAGTTATATTTCTACTTTTGTTCGTTTTCAAATCATAAAACTTAAAAGTACCTAAATCATGTAGAACTGTGAGACGCCAAGTACATTTCCGTCAGTGTAAACAGCAAGGAGTTGACAATTCTTTATTATTATACTTCTTGATCATACAATAGCAAGCTTTGCTTGACAATGGGAAACAGATAAGGAAAGGTTACGCTTAACATTCATAAATGCCTTGTCATCTGTCATCTTCTAGAATGCCTTCAAAGCAGTTTAATACAGCTGTATCAAAGGAGTGTAATTTTCTACTTCTTTGATAGGTATTTTAAATAACGAAAACGGTGAGAATTGTGCGGTTAACATATATTGATTATATATTTATCAGAAATTGTTATCCATATAGTTCTCTTTAGTTTTTACTCTCGTCTCACAATGTTTTGAATGACTACAAGTAAGAAGGTTTCTTATTGCAAGAAAAAACACGTTATTAACAGTACATAAATTATATGTTATTCAAATAATTATACATTTTGCATAAAGGCAAAATGTCATCCATCGACTTAAAATCTAGTCTGATTAAGCAATAACCACTAAAGAACTTGTATGGATATTTAAACTTAAATATTCAATAAGTAATGACCAAACTTCTAAACAAGGCTGACATAAATGCTGCCTTCTTCAAATGACCAGTTCGATATATGCTCAGCATGATGTTTATGATGACAACTTGTACATGAAAGGCAGGCTAAGTCACCCATCCTTCAACTCTTCAAAATGCATTGATACGAATTGATTGGATGTCCAGGAACTTAAGGATGCTTAATTTCGTATTGTATGGGTTCTTTCAATTATCTGGAAATCAATGAACGACACTACATCTAGGTCGAGGAATTACACACTACCCTCCCGTTCATTGTGGCAGAACTATCAATCTTATAAGTATCTTTCATGCCAGATTGGTCTCAAGATGATTGTGTTTTATCTTTTTTGTCGAAAAGTATCAATACTCCTGGTGATGATTTCATATATGAAGTATATATGAAGAAATAGTTAATCAATACACTCATTGTTAACGAGCAACGCTATCTGCAATTGCAATTTATTGCGCTGATTTTAACAAGTAATTGTCACAAATGTGACGTGATCCCCAGCGGATTATAACTTAATAATTAAAGATAGAGCTCATAGTTTGAGTTAAGAAATTAAAGGTCAGCAGAACATGGTTTAGTTTTATCCTATAAGTATTGCTCAATGTGCTTGTTGAAATTCCAACGTATTTTCAAAACTGTATATTTGATATAACAATGACAGTGTGATGCTGAAAGGTCTAACATGCGTTGTTAGTGTTGAACATTGCAATGCTTTGCCGTGACTTTTTAAACACCTAATGTGTGCTGCTAGGCAAAACGTTCGTGTTAAGTTGTTACAGTGGGCTGACAAGTCTAACACACAGGTTCCTATGCTCAATAATTCAGATTTTAACTGTAACTGTCACCAAAAGCGACTGGACCATGCATCTTACCTGGAAGGAACATCAGTGGGAGATAGGAAGAGAATATTTTGACAGGTTCTTGATGGAAGAGTAATTGCCTTATTCCATGCTTATGTCAAATAATTTAAATAAGTTTCAGTTCATGTTAGATATGTTCCCACAGTATGTGTACAATATGTATATCAGCCTAAGTAATTTAATTAGTTACGAAGTATAATAGATACTTTAAAAAGCTGATAACTACACAAGCATGCAATGTTTTCATTTTTATTTTCAAATTGAATCATCACTACAAAACAGACATACTTCTTCCATTATGATAGGAATTTATTCATTTCCATCAGGTTTTTAAAAACGTGAGTCTCGTTAATTTTGTTAAGGCAACCACATAACATTGTACATAAGGCCGACGTAAGAGTGATTACAATAATGACTTGGTTACAATTATGTCCAAGTCACTTATTACTTTTCTCCACTTGAAGAAAGCCCCAGTCCTGCATTGCTTTGTATGTGATAACATTTCATTTACTACCACTACATTCAGTATAACTGGACAGGTGAAGTATCATCTTTATGATTGGAAAGATACATTTATGCATATTGTTCTCTTGAGAAATATAAACTGTCTCAGCTTTGACACAACTACTCCATCAATTAGGATAAAAGTACATATCACAATGACTGTCAGGTGATACTTCAAGACGATGTCCTTAAAGATACGAAATAGCAAAGCGAGAGTCATGAAAGGACACTTTTACTTAGTTTCAAGGTTTAAAAATGTGTCCTTTTGAGTGACCGACTGTTACTGACTGCGTTACCTCATGTAGGAATACAACACAGCAAGAATACATATTTTATCAATAAAATAGCAATTAACAATGAACATGTTTTAATACACATAAATGTTTTATTTTGTTAATATCCCTTATGCACGTAACACTCAATACATGTAGCAGGGTTAATTTTTCACCACGTATTCATGTAACAATAAACTATCTGTGGTGTGCTAATACTTCACCATCTATCTGCATATATTGAAAAAGGGCGGACACTTAACAGGCAATAGTAGTGTAACGTATTTGAATGTGATAATACAAATCCTGTTCACTTGATGACATCGATATATTGATGTTGAACGACTAAAAATCCATTTCGACTTCAGGGGCCTTTGTTACATTTCGGCAAATTCGGATGTTTCATTTAGGTATATACATGTACAGAAACACTTAAGGGAATCGTGAACACATTGAGATAGACTTGCTCCCCTTCAGTGCTACCCTTTATTTTGTGAATCAATGAATGACTGTGTATGGGAGAACGTATTCAGATATCAGACACCATGCCATTGTCCAATTTGACAGAACAACCAGTCTAATACATTGAGCCTCTGCCTCTTTCTGTGCAATTGGTCCCTTTATACCGTGTATTGCCTTGGCTAGAAAAGTTAGCGGCGTTTTGTCCCATTTTCATATATGGTAGCTATAAACCCATACTGTAAACCTCGAATAGTAGTAATGAACGGAAATTTGGTAAAACATAAATAGGCAATTTTAAAAAAAAAACAACATTTAAACACCGTGGGTCACATGAAAGTCAAATCTAAAGATAGGAGAGGTCAAATCAACAACATTGTAGCAATGAAAAAAAACACTCATATTCCTTGGGAATAAGGATTAAAGCACGAATTGCCAAATGAATGCATTCATTATGCATTCAAATATCAGGAGATCTTTGGCGTTATATCTTATGCAGTGACTGAAAACAGAGGAATCTCTGCTCTGCACGAGATTATTCTCGAGGGGATATTGATAGTCAAATGAGACTACCACATTTAGATATGGTCAAAGTAAAATGGTCATAGCAGTTTGTGTTACCTTTGTCTACAATCTGCAATGAACGAAACATCTCAGCTGTCTCCTTGATAATGGTAAGACAGTCTGTAGATTCACAAGTCTCCGTGTATTTTCAGACATACATACATTTGTAGTTCAGCCAAATATTCTCTTATATCTCTTTTTGATTAAGATAATGGAATATGTATACTACTTTAAATGAGAAAAACATAATCTACATAGATATGTTTGATACAAGATACACCAAAACACGTTAGCATAAATGTTGATTTAACATTATTTCTCTACAAACACGGTATTCTCTCGAGAAAACTCATTGAACATCATCATAAAATTAGTATTGAATTTTATAACAGAATGTTGTCTGAATCTTATCATATCAGATGATAGATTAGATTCCTTTAGAACAGAAAACATCAATGCACTATAAGATAGCTACATACTTTATATTCGAAGAATTGGACACTGAAATGGTACACTCTACTTTAGAAGCAATGCCTTATTTCATACAGATTCTGTTTTAAACAATAATAATGTCAACTGATAATGTTGATATACATAGCGTAGATAAAATGAAAAAAAGCAAGAAGCAAGATGCTAGAAGATGTTTTTGCGTTAAAAGAAATATGGGATTTTACTGCACAGTTATTATGTTATAAAACTGTTATTATTGAATGTATAAGAAACACTATTCTTCATTATCAAAACAGTTAAATAAGTTCCAGAGAAAGATCAAAGAGCATGTTGAAGGTGAACAATATTATTTGTTGGGCTGTGCTAAGGATTGAAGTAACCTCAATGGAAATCTAATGAGTACACCCTTTACGAGTTTTGTATCTTGTTAATTACCAATTAGTTTATCATACTTAATTCGTGTTATAGATGACATATATCAGTTGTCGCAATAAAATGAAAGAACAGCGGAGGGATAGTAATTATTCTCTTCATCATTATGGGTTATTTACCGTCGTGAAATAAGGTTCACATTATATTTGTTGTGAATGCCCCTCATCATTGGTTAGGTACATTTATGTGTGTGTAACAAGCGTTTGTCTTTCCTTGTACCAGCACGCTAGCAAAAGCATTTACTAATTGATGGGATTTAATGCAGCGAAAATATGCTAAAGACACATTTTTAACAATTATCAGTGTTCTTTTAGTTGTAATATGTTGATGTTTTTTTCTGTGTATGTCCTACGATGTAACTAAACTGTTCTTCGTGATACTAGAGTATTATAATATGAATCTGATCTTGTCCTGTAACCAAGTTAAATCTTCGTTTTAATCATTCAATAAGATAATGGTAAGGAATCAATAAGCAAACTGAGATATGTAACTGTCACCACGATTATTAAACTACCAATAAGGCAGTGCCGATAGCGCAAATTCATTGTTGTCCGAACAATGTACTTTAAGGTGTTGTCATATTAATAACAAGTTGAAACTCCTATAAACTCCTAGGAAATTCCTTAATTTTATAAGGAACCACTTAATCAAGAAAGATGTAAAACAACTGGCAAAATAATGTAGAAACATAATTGTCAATTATTTGTACTCTTTTAGAAGATAAAGTTTACTTTTTATATATACACCATTTAAGGAAGTAGACATTATTATATATATTTGACATTAATAATGAGTTAAATTGAAATGCTGAATTAATTATACGATTCACCAGTAAGACGAACTTTTACTGAAGTATTATCATAAAATGGCATGTTTCATATTGTGAAGTTATCTGTTATGATAGATTTGTGTGTCACTGCCAGCTACAGTAAAGGCTGGCAAGACACATAATCCTCTGCTTTCGTTACCACTGATTGTAGACATTATCTTTACTGTGCATGCATTGCTCCGAAGATATGCGCAATTACCACAAATATATAACTACCCATAACCAAGGGTCTCGTTAAAGGTAACTGCCAGACATGTCCATTTTCGTAACACTATTGGGACTAGTTTGTTCAATCAGAGTATTCAATGTCGCTAGAGCCTGAAGCAGGTGTTGCTAGACTAACAGCATGATAGTATTTCTGCCTGTACTGGGTATGTTACTGTAACTGAACTTCGTATTCGCGCTTGGATGAGCTCTGAAATGAAAATAACTTTCTACTCCTTGACAAGATCCGAATTTCTACCTTAACTGAACTTTATTTACACTCAGGCCGCAGGATAAACTATTTTGGATACATACAGACTTTAAATATACTCTAAGCACAGTTATGTTGTCAAGAAATGGTACATTACATGCATTATATACTCATTTATATTAAATAAAAAGAAAAATGAGTAATCTGTAGTAAATAAGTCGGGTCATAGTTAGCTAGAACAAAATGACGTCAGCGAACAATGCTAGCAGTGTACCTATGTCTTTACTGTTTAATAAAGTTTTCATTTAAAGAAAATTCTGTCCTCTTTAAAAGTAAGGCTTAGGATATTTAACTCTTATACATTAAGAACAGATATATAAATAATGAAACTCATCACAAATATCACTACAAATACAAAGTTTACATGTTCTATTATGTTTTTGAATATTGTTTAATGCGTAATGTTTTATTTGCTACTGCTTATGTTCTAAAATATCCAAATAACTACTAAACCCAAAAGTGTACTTCAGAAAAAGGAGTTTTAAATCATACATTTTAATGACTGATTAACAATAGACAGCGACGTTCCAAATATAATTTAGTCCAATGCTGTAAAAAATGTGGTTTATGTTCATCATCAATTTATGCTTACTGTTTTCAAGGAGTGTACTATATATATTGTTAACAAGTAATTTAAAGATGATTAAGGATAAGTTTGAAGTCTTTCCTACCACAGTAGACGTCAAAATAAAATAATCAATGAGTAAATGAACTGACTGAGCGGGTTGACAATACTGGCTTAACCAGACATATTAAAAACTATTTTCGTGAATTGCAAAGAATTATAGTTTATGAAACTCATATCACAAATGCAACGCTGATAATCAAAGTAAGATTTAATATCCGAATATCTCTAACATTCTTTTGTTCAAAATTGAAAATTCAATCTGATGCTTTGAATATCGTCTTTGATTTTTTTGTCATTCAATTTACAATACTATGAAAGAAGTTCAAGATGATAACTTGTTTTCCGTTCATGATTATCTTGTCCATTCCAGTTTCAATTGTTTTTTTTTATCAGCAACCCTTTAATTACCAACCTAAAGCTATCTTGAAATGCATCTAGCCCTGTGACGAGCACAGTAATTTCCGGGAGGCGAAGACAGGAAAAGTCGCTTCAAAATCTAATCAACGTCAAGACGATTGAACACAACTTTGGTTTCTATTGCACTAGTTCATCAGCAGGTTTCCTATAGTGTTAACTACTGTGTATGATACACGCATCTGCAACTGTGCTACTTATATGAAATATCATTTGCTTAAAGAAGATGTGACGATTCGTCTTTGCAACGGTACCAGTTTTGGAAAAGTTATTTGTACTTGTAAATACATATGAAAATCGTGTAAGTAAAACAGAAAACAAGAAGTTGTCTTTCCCTAAAGATATTGGTTATAATAAACATCAGGAAACATCCCATCTATGGACACGTCAATGTGCTCAAACAGATAGTAAAGCATCGCTTTCACATACTTTCTTGTAGATGAAAAAGCTGGAAAAGACACATCCGTTTGTTGTACATTATGAAGAATCATTTCATTGGCAATTCACTAATGTATTGTCTTTGTTAGTTGTTTTTACTTTATTGATACACATTCTCGATAATAACATTTAAATGGAAATAAATCTATCAATACTTACCATAGAATATACATGTAAGTATTTAAGGTGACCATGCCCTTGTCAACTATTATGTTCATCTGAAGTTTAATGTTTTATGTCATTAAACCTCTTTATGGGATATGAATACAATGACATGTCACTTCACATCTTTCGTCCAGAACCTAAGTTGCGATGAAAATTATAAAATGCATAATTTTCAACAGAGACATGTGCTTAACAGTAATATTATGTAATCGATATTGTTGTAAACAACGGAACAGGCCAAAATAATTAAAGAAATTAACAAGATTAAAAAAAGCATTCGGTACAGTTTCCTAAGCAACATGACATTCAACAATGGTATTTGTCATTTTACAAGTTAATCCCATAGGCAGTTCATCTTTACAGCTTTTGAGGATATACAGTGTTATAAATGGCAACATATTAACATCAGGTCCCCGATTTCGATTGAATACATGTATACTAACTGTAATATAAGGTCTACATGCCACCCTCGTGTTCAATGTAGCAATGTAATATAATATATAATTAAAGGCTCATATACATTGGATACATCAGTCCCATGATGTAACTTGTACCTGCGTCCGTGTTCCAAAAGATAAAAGGATATTTTGCTGAAGTATGTATGCAGGCATTTCTACAATCAAAGCACTCTTTGAGGATATATCAATAATTGTCGTGTTTCATAACTCTGAGTAAATGTATTTTTAATGATAAAATGTTACTTTCAATGCAGAAAATTTAGTGTGATTGAATGAAGAATGTGAATACACAGCAAACAGTATGCATTGACCTTTAAAGACCTTGACTGCGACTGGGCATCAGAGTTGTCCTTTGATAATAATGTATCTTGTCAGTACCTTTAATTTCATTCAGACTCAGTTGAGGCGACTTTCAATTAATAAGGAGTCTCACAAATGTGATATTAGCTTGCATTCATATCAGATTAATACGCTCTCGTCTTTTATGAATGGATTGATAGCTTGGCCCTGACTTTAATCATAGTGCGTGTTAGAACCTGAGAATAGAGGCTACTCTGTGCCATTATCAATAATGATACTTTACAGTATGATACCAACTGCACGCTTTGAAGTAACATTTTTCAAACAAGATGTAAAGAACTAAAATGGAAGATCATCCACCAGTATTGCTAACGGTAGATTACAAAGTAATAAATAACATTTGGTATTCTATGAGTAAAGGTAAAAATGCATACGGTGTTTGACATGGATATGTTTGAACATCTTGTTGAATTATTAAGAAAATGATATTGTATTGTTTGTCATTCATCTAACTGGAAAGATGACATCAACTTAAAACCAAATAATAATGCGTCTCTCCTTAAATCACATTATTTTACAAAGAACTTGTTGCAGGTCCCACACAACAGCAACAACCTACGCTGAAAGCCTTTCTCAAACACTACAGCATGACAATGGAACCAATTGCCAGAAAATCCGAAAACACGTGACAATTTCTTTACTTTTAAAGCCCGACTATAATTTAAATGTTGTGGTTGGTTTTTCAGAAATCATTAGTGATGAAAGAGACCAATACAAAACAATTAAATGACATGATGACATTTTACTAATAAAACGTTTATAAACAATTACATGTATTAAAGTAGTGTTTACATCAAGTAATATAAGAAGCAGATACAGGTTTTCGCCTAGACAACAATGTTTATCACGCTATATATCTCCTTTAATGATTTTAAAGGAATATTTATTTTATGTTGTTATTTATTATATACTGTCAAAAGCTCTGTTATCCAAAACGAATTCCTTTCAAGGTAGTAAAGTAATGTCTATTGTCTATTGTCTAAATGTACTTCATCTACATAATAGATCAAGTGAAGCCAAGAAGAAAATTTGTCATCAGACCTCCCGGAGACCTGCAATATACAATTCACCTAAATACTTTTTCTGCACAAATTATCTTCCTTAACATGACTTCTTCCATAATGGTATCACTACACAGGAAATCAGTACCTCTCTAAGGCCATATATGATCAGTTTGGAATGAATGCAAATGTATTGTTTGGATATCTGTTGAATATACAGCCTGCAGATACCAGACTTCGAACTATGGCTTGAGGTAACAGATAACTTAGGTAACAACTCAACATAAGACTTAGCTTCCTAAACAAACCAATGGTCTACTTAAATGTATCACAGAAATCGTCAACGCACTCTGGCACAAGTTTTGTAAATCAGAGTATTAAGTGTATTCATAGCGTGAAGTATGTCCCTACGAACAAACAAAGCGATAGCATTTCTTACATTGCTAGACATGTTTGGCTTTCTCTAGATCTGGAGAGGTCTTGGAGGCATTGAATAAACGTATTAGTGGTGGTATTCTTCGCGTATAACCAACCTATCCCCCTTTATTGATACGCAGTCCGAGCTGCTGGCCGAAGTTAGTAGGAACCTTAGTTGTAAAACTGTTCGGTTTCTTACTTGGTTATGAGAATGAATGGTAGGTTTAAACAATACACATATATTTTACGATATTTTCAATACTGATATTTAATTTTTCACAAACTTATGATTATGGATGTCATACATTATTTCTTTACCATTCATTCATAAAACTATTATTGTTTTTCTAAATAATCGAAATGTAAAATTATTCACCTTACCATTATTTCGTAATAATAAAACAATCGAGTCTGATACTCTTTAGGATTAGGGTAATAATATTAGATGTCAATGCGGGCATAATGCTTTCGTTCAAATTGAATGTTAGATTTCAAGTTCATGTTCGTGAATATTTTTCGTGATATCTATTGCCGAATGTTTTACAAAATTAAATGATGACTTTTAGAGACATAAATCCATACGTATCAGAAAATCTATAATGTCTACTTTCATTAGTCAAATCAGAAACTTAAAGCAATGTTTAAAGCACTTGGACCATAGGTTACAATCAAACGTGTGGAAACAATTGGCAGTATAAAGTTCATGAGTTGTGTTCGTGACTTCTGAAAACATAAAGCCATAAGGACCACAACAACTATAATTTCTGCTTTCAGTTGTGTTTAAAATTAATACGTCTTTAAAACATCTATATCGCTGACAAAAAAACTTCATACATTCCCCTACATGAGGACAGGACAGTCGTTATCCATATTTTTTTAATCATCGTTTTATGTTCCTCTGTTGTCTCACTATCGCTAGACGCATCCTTCATTTGTCAAACGCAACTCTACATGAAACATATCTGTAGTATTCACACATCACGAACGTCCTCACAGCGCCACCCTTTGAAACAATATCCAGTGTAATCAATCAAAACAACGTATATTAATGTATAAAGATAAGCGAGTTTGACTCATTTTCGTACAGGGATTAAATATACATTACGCAACAAATATATAAACATAAAAAAACGATACAAATCTAAAATGGTATAAAAAGGCTACCATGAACAAAAAACATTCTCCTCTGCAAAAGACCTTTAAATAATGGTTGGACATTGTAATTATAATCGCCTATTGAATATAAGATCGAAGCCAATTTACTCATACTCGCATTTATCAGATTGCTTTAAGACGACGGGAGTTTGAGGCAGCTTGATTTGGTTTCCTTTTCCTCCTCCAATTACTCCGGAATCAATGAAAGACGTTAGAACCAGGTCGAGAAATTACAAACTACCCTCCTGTTCATTTTGGCAGAACAATCAGTCTTACAGGATCTTTTATGCTAGATTAATCTCATGATGATTGCATTTTTATCAGCTTTGTAAGAAGTGTGTCAGTACTCAAAGTGACAGATAGATATTCAATGAAGTTTATATGCAGAAATAATTTGAATCAATAGGTTCTTTACAAGGCGTTAACTCATTACCTATTACACTGTATTGCCCTGCAAATTTTGTTAGATGATTTTAATTGCATTTCACTGTGACAATCAATATCTACAGTAGCATGAACACTAATCTTTGAATGGTTTCTGTCATTTGTTTTTAATTAAAAGACAATCATAAAATAAATTTCAAAATATTAATATTAACGCTTCTGTAAGACATGTGCCTAAGATCTTATCTTACGTTTTTGTTTTAAATTTTTTTGGTTTCTTCAGCACTTTCAGTCCCATCCAAGGGATAATTTTAAATTAAATTCCTCTGAAATACACTAACAAGAAATACTTTATATTATTCAATGCCAGTCTTCAAGAAGAAGAAGAAGAAGAAGTTCTCTTTAATTTTACCGAGAAATAAAGTTAGTATACTTAAGCGATTTCTATAAAGCCACAGACGTAGTTATTGCTATAATGTTTTACAATTACAGGACAAAAAATGGTGGAATCCATTTGCCGGATCCTTCCGGATTCTCCCAAACATTGGCGGATCCTGAAGAATCCGAAAGATTCCGGAAGGATCCGACAAGCGGATTTAACCACTTTTTGTCCTGTGAATAGCCCAGTGCGTCAAGCCAATCATAATAGCAACGCCATATCATTGTCAGATGACACCATATCGCAGCATCATTATCAAGCTCAGTCCTTTATTGAACTGCAAAGAGTAAAGACGAAACATATAATCAGTTAAGATCATAAAAGGTTTTCAAATTCTATACACCAACTTGTCAATAGCAGTACATTTTGTATCATCAATTTGACTGTAATCATTACGTCTTATTGAGGAAGATAATCTGTCTGAGCCCTCTCAAAACTACGAAAACAATGGGAGAAGACTACACAAAAGAAAACATCACAATGGCTTTAACGTGAGTATTCAGTGGGATATACTTCAATGTACAAAAAATGTACAATGCACAACAAGAGTGTGAAATATACCTAAGGAACATCATGGAAGAAACACGAATAAATCCAACTCGTGTAAAGGAATATATAAGCACATAACAACGAACTAGCTGTAAAAATGGTTCTCGTACCGTGATTATTATTCTTATTTGGACTCTTTATCTCATGCAAATAACATAATTATTTTTGGACTGCATATTTGATAAACAGTAAACAATCTGGTGTGTGATACTGCTTCAACACCAAACGAGTCCATTTGTGTAACTCAGGAAAACGTTAGAGAAACGAAATAACACGTAAAAGAGACAAATTTGACACTGCATATTTCCCTCTATATCAGAGTTTTCTTTTATCTAGGAAACAGTTTAAATGACATGACACTATTCCCATATAAGACAAATTCACCTGTCAAATTTGGCAGAAGAATCAGTCTGAAACGATGTGCAAGTTTGGCTCTCTGAAGTATTTATCCCTTTCAACACGTATCTTCTATTATCAGCCCTTTTATTCTGTCGACCTAAATGTTTAGGGAGGTCAAGATATATACATGTACATGAATAGGAGTAAGTATAGACTCACTATAAAACATACAAATCGGCTATGAAATGAATTATTTTTTCAAACTGAGGCTTTGTGGCACTGTCGCGATGTTTTAGGAATTAATAGATAACACATTTATGAATGAACATACTATCATTAGACATATCTCATTCGAATTAAAACCTTGGGAATCATACCTTTGTAGTGTGTATTTCGGGACACTGACGTGCGGTTTTATATCACAATTAGCGGATTTCCTGCACCATAATCTATGTACAAATTTTATACATTCGGACAAGCTCACAAAGGACCGGTGACTTCAATAACAATAAGATAAACACAACCACTCCTTTAATAGTCATCAGACAGACCTTTTTATCAACAACATTGTACTCAAGGAAACATCCATATTCCCTGAGAATAAAGATCAAAGGAAGAATTGCCAAATGAATACATTAATTATACAACCAAAGATAAGGAGAGCTTTGACGTTATATCTAGTGCAGTGACTAAAATCAGATGAATCTCTACTCTGAAAAAGATTGTTCTACAGGGATACTGATAGTCAAATGTGGCTTCGACATTTACATGTAGATACGTTCATGGTAACCAGATACCCTCGCCCTGGTGATCACACTATCATATTTCAGGTGACATTTCGTGATATGCCTTTACTTGATAAATGAATAATGACATTGGCAAGTGCTATTGATTCACAACATTTATATTAAATTTCTAGAGATAAATTCGTTACATAATTGATAAAGAATTATGTCAAATGCGCTCGTGTTCTGATTGACGTAAAGTAAAAAATTCAACATCGACCTTTACCTCATCCAGCAGATTTAGATGACAGTACATACAGTATGTGCACTATTGTTATTGTTCACTTAATATTATATGTTTACCTGTAGCCTATCAATAGTCAACCAATCGGAGAGTCTCGTGACAACACAGCCCACTGACCATACGCTAGTGTGACAGTAAACGTGGCGGAGTTTAACATATTCGGGTGAATCGTCTGACTTTTATCGAATCAGTTTTTAAAATATTTGGAAAGCTTCAAAGTATATGAAAATGAATAGATAGTTGTTGAAAAAGCATTATAATACGTTTGATTACCTAACAATACACATGGCCAAATGAAGAAGAATACAAGTCATGTTCACATGAACCTTACTTAAGAACGTCGGAATAGATCTAGAACTGCAACGGGACATCATGAGAAGAAATTGTATGTCTTATATAACTAGTATACCTCTAACCAACGATATGTACTATCCATTACTGGAATAAATGATGGCAGAATCACACACCTTACTGCACAATAGACACTGAATAGGTTGTGAACTAAATTCATTCCATTGTCTCTTTAACTTTCGATACACAACATTTGCATTTACATTTATTCAAGACAGTCCTTGATGAGATATGTTGCATAGCAGCAACTAATATATCAATGGGAGGGAAAAGGGTATCTTCAGCAAGGACAATCCAAATTTAATCAGATACTTGCAGGTCAATATTTGCTTACCATTGCACAAAGACAACGCAGGCATATTGACTTCTTTTTAGCAGCAATGTTTTTAATTGCAAATATATATTTCAGCCCACGCATCATGTATCGTCAGAAGCATCTTGAAATTAAGTATGAGTTTGAAACGTGATATCGACATTCCTTCATGTGGCACAAATAGATTCTTATCTTTCATTATAATTATAGAATTGATGCCAGTTACCAAGTCTGATCATGACACTCGATATCCTCAACAACAGCTTCACAATGAATGCCATATATACAGATTAAATCCTCTTTTCAGTGCACCCCACTTCAAGACCGGTTATCGGATACCTTTTTAGCATCTTACATCTGAGCAGATAATATAAACAAACCTGATGCATATAGGTTAGGTAAATAGGTTTACCTTCAATCAAACAATATTTTGAAGTTCAAATACATGTGTTTGATTCTTTCTGAAATATATTTACGCTATTTCACTTTTTTTCAGTAATTATCAAAATGTCACTGCCTCCACATCAGAGCAGAACTAGCCTACATATAACCTTTGGGGTTTGTTTAATATGTATGTTCGTATTTTTCAGTTTCTTTTACCTCACCATCCTTTATCACCATTTACGTTTATACTGTATTTGTTTTATTCCAATTCATGTTTAATCACGATAAATCCCTATAAACATTCCAAGCGGTAATCATGCAACTATTCCCAGAAAGCAAGAAGTAGTGAGAGGCATACATCGATTTGTATTATCAATGTGGTTATGACCCGCATTTCTGTCTCATACATACATTAACAATAAATAACTATTTAAAGACAGTGTTGTATTTCCACGGAAATTTAACGACACCAATACTACATGTTTGAACAGTTGCGTGGATCTCTAGAACATGGATACATGGTTAAATCAATCCGAGTACTGCTCAAGCCTGTCTATGACATGTTACATGTGGTCTACTCTGTAAGTAGGCGTTTCACACTGAGAGGCCAAAATTACATTCCACGTCGTTTCTATGTAAATCTTTCTACAAAAAGTTGTTAATGGGTACATATTTTCTGTAAACCCAACCACGCAAGATTTAAGTGTGTAACGAGAATTCCCACAAGGGTACACATTTTCGAAATGTAGCATGATGCTTTTTAACGTTCGTCACAGATTTTAAACTTATCGATTATAGATTTTCTTATAATTTACATTTAAATTTCAACTTTATGGGGAGAAAGGTTAGTTGAGCCACTTTCAATGAAGTGTCTTTTCGAAAGTAATGACAAAAGCATTTCCATATTAACAGTTTAACAGTTCCATGTTGGCAAGATGAAAGTGTGTGGTGAAGCAAATGAGAAATAGCTGTGAATAGATTCACCTTTCCACCTTCAACGAACTCCCTACAGGACCATTATAAATGTATAACAACCTTATAATAATCCTCACTGGAATGCGTTACATTTTTCAAACATCGTTATTTGCAGAAGTCATCTCAAAATGTCACTGCGTTAGGGTTATGTGACGTCATTAACATCTTACTCAAAAGCTAGTAGCCATCATAAGCTAACAAGCAAATACTTGCGTAGTGTCCTTAATTAAATGACTTCGGTTATCGTGTCCATGTCACGATAGATTCCTCGCTCTCGCACGGGAAATACCAATATCAAATCAGTCTTGTATGAACAAACTATGACATACACACTTATATAAAGTCCTCTACGATATCATTGCGATTGTGCTGAGCCTACTGGTTGTGATCTCGCTTGGTCCAGGATGAAGATTCCAAGTGGAGAAACCTTCAGAATGGAGCTATTTATCAAGAGTCGTCACATGTATCCTATATGTAACCTGTCCTTGTGCTGATTGAACGTCCTATCAACAATTTAAATGAATTTTGTGATGAGATGAGTAGCAAAGAAACTTACATGTAATTATATGTAAGTCAACTGCTAGGGTTTCCATAAGCAATATTACATATCCATAAGTGATAACTTCTTCACCATAAAGTTTTAGAATATGGATGATGATAGATCACTTCACCATATAAATGAGACACTGCTAATACACAGGCACGGTGCATGGACAGAACAGTCATGGATACTGCAGACCTTGGCCAATACATCATTAAGACACACAGACACGGAAGGAAGGGGAACTTCTTGGAGGTGATAACACAAGTCAAGTAAGACTTAACTTAATGTTTGAGTTATGGTTATGCTGCAAAGCAGGTCACCAGTGCACCGTCATTTATGAATGGTATGAGCTAATGGTTTTAATAAACCGAATGACATAACGACAGGGTTCTTGTAACGACAGAGGTATATTAACCGAGACTACGAAGTTCAATATTAATAAAGTAATGTTTTAATCATAGAATTATTATGAACGTCATTCTTCACTACATGTTTGAAGCGTGATTATGTCACTCGGATGTATTGAAATAAAGATTTCATAAAATGTCCTGAAACGACCTACACGGCGATCTTATCAATCAGATAACCTCAAAGGAACTGCTTTAGGATAGTACGAGGGTAAATATCCACATCCATGTTCAAAATCAAATGGTGTTCGTCGGATTATGAATGCATGACTAATGCAAGTGGATAGTGGAAATCAATGAATATGAAACGAAACGTGAACCAGAAAATGTATGAAGTCGTGACATGAATACACTCCTTCTTTGGATGTCCCAAAGATGTGGCCATTGGCCAGGTGCTGCTTTTAACAATAATTAGTTTGATAATGCTAAATCAAGTAGTGTAAATACAGAACTTTGTTTAGTTTGCTTGGTTGTTATGTACAGTTACATGTAGGTAATATGAATGAATGATGTTTATTACAATATCTGTATGTTTGTATATGTTTTAATGCTTGGTATGATGATGAATGTAGGACACTAAAATCTGAAAGATGCAAATCATTCAACAAGTTTAGAAAACAAAAAGATAAATTATCATTAGAAAATTATAACTTATCAAGAAACAAATATAATGTCCACTGTATGCAAACACGCACTGCGGATTATAAAGAGAAACAGAAAAAAAAACAAAAAACATTACTGACTTCAAAATATTTTGTCATGAGTTGAAATCTTTAAATAGAAAGAGAGTTTCAAGAAACAATATCCCAACCCAAGAGTGGCTCGACCAATTTAGAACATTATTTTCAGGTGAAAATGTAGATGAGAGAAATAATGAAATCGATTATAATGATTGCTTGTTAGAAAATGACCCAAACAGCGACCTTGCAAGGGCAATTCTTGATTCCTCTATTACCAGAGAAGAAATAATAGACTGCATCAACATCCTTAAACTCAATAAATCTCCAGGAATAGATAATTTAATTCCAGAATTAAAAAAGATATTCTGTTGATCTTCTACTACCAAACATTGAGTTAATTTCCAATCTGATACTAGAACGGGGGATATTACCGACCTCCTGGTCTGTTAGGATTACAGTTCCATTACATAAAAAAGGCATTTTGAAAAATGGGACTCACACTGTTATTTAGTAAAGTCTTCACATCAATTATCAACAAACGATTAATGTTTTGGGGGAAAACAATGAATAAGATAAATGAATCCCAGGCAGGATTTAGGCAAGGTTATACAACAACTGATAAATGTCCATATTACAAAGTGTGATATTTAAATAATCGAAGTGAGAAGTTATATGAATTGTTTGTTGACTTCTCAAAGGCATTCGATAGTGTGCAAAGACAGAAGTTATGGGGATTATGTAACACAAACGGAATCAAAACGGACTAAAATGACCAATCTGTTAAGTAATATTGATGAGAACGTTAAAGCCTTTGTTAGGAATAAGACTGTTCTCTCTGAAACTTTTGATGTACAAATCGGAATAAGGCAAGGTTGCGTACTCAGTCCGTTTTTGTTTCCCTTCTTTATAAATGAATTGGCAGGACAGATTGACAAAAAACTGTTCACATGGTATACAGTTGCATCCCGATATGTTTAACCTCTTCCTTCTACGTTTAACCTCTTCCTTCTGCTATTTGCAGATGATCTTGTTCTAATAACAAGTACTGTTAACTGTCTCCAGAAACAAATCAATGATTTAGAAAATTACTGTAAAATGTCCAGCCTAACTGTAAATATGAATAAAACAATCATTGTCTTCAAAAAAGGAGGGAAGTTATGGAAAATGGAAAAATGGTATTATAAGGGCAATACCATAGAAACTACTACTGCATATAAATACCTTAAATACTTTACTAACCATCTTTCATGGTCGACAAATGCAAGATATGCAGCTGTTCAAGCACGAAAGGTATTGAAATTTAAAGATACTCGAGAACATAAGTTTGACAGCGTTCTTCAGAATATTGGATGTTAAAATTAATCTGATTTTAGTATATGTGGCCGAAATGTGGGGATCTAGATACTTTGATTGCATAGAAAAGGTACATTTATTTGCCTGCAAGAAATTTCTTGGGGTAAAGATGAGCACATCAAATGTAATGGTATATGGCGAATGTGGCAGATACCCACTAATCATATTGTCACAAACCAGAGTGATTAAATATTGGATAAGGCAATTAGGTATGCCATCCTACCGATTGCCAAAATTGTGCTTTAATATGATGTTACTATATGACAAACAGGGTAAACAGAGTTAGGCATCAGATGTTAAACACTTATTTTTTTCAATTGGATTTAACCATATATTGTACGAACAAAAGGTTGAGTTTTCTTCATTATTTCTTAATACATTTGCCCAAGGTTGAAAGATATTTACCAACAAAAGTGGTTGGAAACAATATCCACATCTTCAAAATGTAATTATTACTCAATCATAAAAAAACTCACATTTACACAGAGCGCTACTTATCATGTGTAAATGTTAAGAACTTAAGAATATCTTTAGTCCGTTTTCGTTGTTCATCTCATGATCTCTTAATTGAAAAGGGTTGATTTATGAATATCAAAAGAGAAGATAGAATTTGTAAATGCTGTAATGAAAATGCTGTAGGGGACGAATATCATTTCCTACTTGTGTGTCCAGCATATGATACTATACGCAAAAAGTATATTAAAGAGTCATCAAGGATGTTGATGAACATATCGAAAATTTTCCAAAAATCTATCTCCATGAAATAAATACACTTAATTTTTCCCTAATTTTTTCAACTTAAAATAAGCCGAGAAATTGCATTAATTAGTAAAGGTGTTTTCCAGTCTAAATAAAGAACCAGTCTATTATTTTCAAGCGCAAAGCATTATGGTCTAGCTCACACACAGTAAACAAAGACACGAAAGAATAAAAAAAAGTATGAGCAATGAAAGAAATCGAAATATATAATTTTTTGGCGGTTATTTATTTACCAATTCATTTAATTATGTATTTGCTACAGATATTAGAATAATTGTTTTACCCAACTAGGTATTTTTCTTGAATTTTATAATTAATGAGAGTAAAAATTTGTCATAATTTGCTGGTCTTATCTCAATAAAAAGTACATTAAACAGGAAATAATTTGTATATTCTCAGGACATTTAGAAACATTGTTTGTAAAGCAATCGTCACATTCAGTAATGTGTGACAAGGGTAACTTGCAATAGAGACATGTGCAGCACGTGCAGCACATGGGATGTTATGGCGACTTGCGAGCCTTCACGCTTCGGAAGCGCTAACTGTTTGTGTAGTACGTATTACGCAAAAAAGGGGATTCTGATACCCTTAGCGCGCTAGTCGAAGTGGTACTTCTCTTTGAAACCAAATTGCTATTGATTGTCATTATATGAAAATTATTTAACATATGCCATGTTGTAGATAAAAGATTTCTCTGGCGATTGACGTTATAAGTATATTTTCCAAAAATTTGAAACACTAACATCCTTGATGGCTCTTTAAAGAATTCTACTTTGTCCATCCATCAATTTATAAATTTTCTTCTTTATTGAATTGTTTATATGTAAATGAAATTCAAAATGTTGAGTGGGTCGTCAGTGATTTGAACTAAAGTACGACGTATTTGACCAACAAATTTCTTAGGTACGTTCTGGTAATATTATCCCTCATGTCTCGCGTTATGATAAAAGGTGAAGAAAATATAAGGTGTGTTGTTTCAAACGGTATATGTTTTCGATTACTCTGGAAACATGGCAATCCCTGAAATAAAACAGTGTGCAGATCGTTACCCTGGAAACCAGAGAACAAGATGTAATACAAATCTTAGAATGTCAAAATGCACCTCTTAATCAAATTATTTGAGAGGCATTTTAAGAGTTGTAGTGCACAAATACTGTCAAATCTTCATGGATGTCAACTTCGTTATATATAAGAGCGCAATGTTTCGCTTCAGGTTTTTACACCGTTATTATTTGTAAACGATATAAGAACATATACCGAACGTTGCGATCTTAACTACTTTAGAAGTTGCAAAGACAGAAAGAAGAATAGTTTCAATTTAAAATTAAAACAAATATTATTTATTCCATAAAAGCTCAAAATTTCAAATCCCATCGGAAGGTTGGTTATACATATTCAGAATATCAGAAAAATAATGAACTTTTTTTGACGGACGTGCAATTCAAAGGATTACTAATACTCTTTACATACAAGTGGGAAACTCAGCCATCATTTTAAGTAACTATATTAACGCCATTTTATCTCTTCTATGAGTAATGTAGGCTTCTGAATTCTCCAATAGAAAGCGTAAAATAGTCCACTAAGAATGAATTAATATTATGAACACTGCTGTGAAAGTTAAGGACTGAATATATCATATACCTGTCTGTTGATCCTATTCGAAACAAAACAATGGAAACCAAACTTATTAAAATGTCAGAAACGTAAACATTTCAAATCACACCAGAAGGTGGATAACACACATGCAACGTTTCAGAATGATATTCCCGAAGAGATTTTGTATGGATAATGATTACTATATTCCACGGGAATTGAAAGACTAACTTGAGAGTAATGGTAAAACTATTTACCTGTTCACTTGGAAATTACAGGGGAGCAGAGATGACTTACCTGAAATAGAAAATAAAAATAGTAAATATAATGTGTAATTATACACTGATCACAAAGTAACAGGTACATACTCATTCTAATAGTCGGGAGTAGCTGTGACTGTGATATATTTAAAAAAAAGAAATATAATATAAATTGTCTCCTTTGTAGAAAGGATACAAGTCATTATGTGAATTGCTAGATACAATCATTTCTGTGACAATAACAAACATGTATGGACTATCATTGGATTGCTGTGATACCTTCCAAATGAAACCATGAATAATAAGAAAACAAAGTGCGCGATTTAAGGATTATTAATAAGACTTCGGAATTACCTGCCTAGTCTGGTTGTAGTGTCATGGTCAGTTAAAGTACAAATGATACACCCCAGAGAGACGTACATGCTAACTAAATGCTTTCTACAGTAGTGAACACAGCTGTATAAAGATGAACCATTAATCTGGACTACTCTGGAACCTAATATCCCAAAGGAAGTACTAAGCGACAAGTTAGGCACTTCTGTTTCAAAATACTTTGAATGGATGGATAGGTTCATTTTGACATGGCCTTGTACCTACATGTAGGCATACTTTTTCTTCAACTATGTTTTACATTGTGTATTTCAAATGAGTTTGCAATTTCAAAATACATGAAGTGAGACAGAGTGATGTTGCTTTCCGTTGTACCCAGCAGCATTCGATGTGACCCATGTTTAATTAAGTAAAACAACAATAGGAAAGACATTGGGCTGAGATGGCAAATTGTGGGCTTACTAATTTGTGCTATTTGAGTGCTTTCTTCTATTAGAAAATCGGGGAAATGACCCTAGATCTGGACGAGAGTGTCCCCATATTAGACCCATTCTCCTGTCCAATTGGGCAGAACAATCAGTCTAATACAATGTTCTTGTGCGGCTTTCTATACAATTGGTCCCTTTATGCGTTGTATTATTCTGCCTAGTTAAGATACTTGAGCTATTTTTCTTGTTCGTAACAAACGTCTGAACAAATCTAAATTTGCACATTGTCAAGATCTAGAAGAATTGAAATAACCTGTCATTCGTAGACATGCTGTACAGAGCTATCAGTAGCCGGTTTTATAGTTTGACTTCAATCAGATCAGACGTTTGTGACTGCCTTTCTTTCGGTATCAGAGGTATCAGATTAGTTTCTTAAAGAAAGAAATCAATCTGAATACAATGATCATCCTAAAAGATAAAACCCTTGTTATAATTTAAAAAATAAATAATATCGCTGAATATATTTATCTTCATCTTCATCTTCATCTCAAACGTATTTCAACAATGTACAGCATCAACACAATCTCTTTTGTAATTATCTTCATGTCATGGTGACTTCTTATTTTAGTTGTATTCATGAATGTGATCTGTCCGGTACAGTATTTTATCTTCAAAAAATAATTTGGTTGTTTGATTGTTGTTCAACGTGACTCTGCCATTGACTTTACATTTTCATTGACAAAATATGATATTAATGCCATTAAAGGGGCAGTAGCACGTTTTTTAAAAAAAATATTTTTTCAAATTTCCCATTTATAATGATAGTTTATATCATTCATATTTACTTTAGAGGGTAAAACATCTTATTACACAAACCAATTATCCGTAGTGGTAATAACGATGTTGTGTATAAAGCAGAAATTCAATGGCGTTTTTTTTTATTGTGAACACAATTTATTATTTCTAATGACCAAAAACGTTTCTCATGGCTTTACGGAACCATGTACAGTCATATTTTAGCTTGATTTTCTGAAGAGGGAAGGGTGTTTAAATGTTGGTGACATTATTTTTCAATTACATTTCATCGACTTATTTCACCAGAAAAAACGTGCTACTGCCCCTTTAAATCCGTAACAATACATATTATGCACTTGATAATAGAATAATTGAAAGTCTTGCGAGTCCGAAATTGTACGAAGTTTCTGTAATTTAAGATGTTCGATTAAACTACAAAAAAAAACAATTATATATTTCGAAGTTCAGTGATACGATTCCCTTCTCAATTAATCAGATGCTTCCTTTCTACTTTCATTTGTTACTTTTCAACATTCCCTCTAATGGATTTTAACTAAGGTCTATCTATTACATTCGGTCCCAGTGGATTTCAAAAAGTCATTTAGATTTTCTATTATTATTTCAAAAGATTAAATCTATATCATGAGAATACGATTTGGATTTCAGCCAATAGGAACTATATATCTTTTTCATGCATTTAACGTATTCCCAGTCATACTGGAATCATGTTTGAATCTCCAATGACTTCAATGTTATCAAAATATAGAGAATTTGATTTATTCTAAAAATGCTTTTAGACATGTACATAAAAAAAACAATTTGTTTATTAAAGTGATTCATTTAAATAAAACGAAATTGTAATTGAAAATTGGTTTATCTACAATTGTGCCATTTTGATATCACATCACATTTTCTAGTACATCACGGTTTTGCGCATAATGTCACTATCGTGCAGTATCATTATTTAAAACATTCTTAAAAATCAAATAAAAACACTAGTGTATATTTCTGGTATGACTGGTTGTAATTGACATGTGCTGTTAAAGTTTGGCTCTCCTTTTCATAATGATGTTTCATGTTTTAAGAGCATAAGTTGAATAGCCCTGTCACAATATAAGACGTAATGCTTTGTAATCCAAAACTCAAAACGTTCAATTATGAAATTCTGGTATAAACAAGGGGACACGAACATAGGAATCCAAGGGGTTTTTTTTAAAGTTGCTGATCAGTTTACGGATTGTAACAATGCAAATTGGACTTACATATGTATAAGACAAAGTGGTCTGGCGACGTGACATGCTGCTATTTAAAGACAATAATTGCTTGGTATGTTGTCAATGTAAGAGAGGGTGCCTTCTAGGTTTTGTATACAAGGCGAACTATGCAATTTATAATTTGAATCCATATAACCTTTCTAAACCATTCACTTAGAATCACTCCTTTCACGGTCTAAAACTCAAGTTTCTACAACTAATGTCTCATTGACCAATATTGAATATGTGTAAAACGAAATAGAACCTAGCAAAATAGGCGGAATGTGACGGATGGGATAGAAGTTGTATGATTAAAAGATAAATATCAGGAGAAGGTTCGGTTAACTACCAAGAGTAGCAGCATTACCAAACACGTTAAGAAGGTTTCGAGTTACAGCATCATCAACAGATATGAACAGCTTTTAAAGTATTCACAATGATGGTTAAATAACGATTTTAATATCCACTGCATACGTTATCGACTAGGCGATGACAAATAGCACTATCAAGAAAGTCCCAGGTTATTACTGCATGTCTGTCACTGAAGATTAAACCTCAGTAAGTAGGAATTTCAGTCCATACATGTAGCTTCATTTGAATTATGGTTTTAGCGTTTGACAGTTTGCGCGAACAATAACTCAACACGAAAACAAAGATTTGACATAATATTCATATAATGTTCAAAGAAATAAGAAATGTAATTCAACTTTACACGGCAATGATCATCAGCTCAGAAACTTTCTTGGTTATTATGAGGATACTTATATCGCGCTACTCAATTGTACAGCTGAGTGAACAGAGGCACATTTCGAACAAAGTCTCTTGCCAGAGGTGACACCACGTAACTCTCAACTCATGTTCAGTGTGGGGCAGGGAATCACCCTTCAAATTGCTAGTTTATACAACAACAAGTAACTTAAATATGAATGTAAATGTACCATGTATATGAACATTTTTGTGTCTCAAAACACCCGCATGTATCCTTCCAATCATTAACAATGATCACTTAATTGTACAAGAGTTCAAACCACTCACATCAGAACATCGAATTTCTCAGATAAGGATTTCAACTTTTAACTCCAGTTCTGATTACTTCAATCCGTTTGGAATGGCTGATATAATACACTATAACAATATCCTAATTGTGTTCAACCTTCACGACATATTGGTCTCCATATGTTCTATACATGATATGAGTCACTGTACCAAACAATGTTTAAAAGCGCGTATGTTGTACATGCTCTTGGTTTCACTTACTTCACAGCAACTGTACATAGAGATTCCTGACTATCAGTCACATTGGACCCGAATTGTCCAGACGATCATAGCCACAAGTTTATCCATTAAAGGAGACTGCATGAGGAGCTGTGGATTCGTTAAAAATAATCAACACGCCCCGAAATAATCAACGCGCCCCGAAGGGGCGTGTTGATTATTTTTAACGAATCCACTACTCCGAATGCATTCTCCACCTTAATCCATGTATGACGTCACGAAACATGCATATGTGATTATTTTACATTTGAAACAATAAATTTAAATTATGGGACACCAAAATCAATTATTTTGCAAATTTCGGTGCTCACTCAGATCGGATATGGTACAAGTAGCTGCGACCTTCATGAAATGGATTCTTACATGCACGTTCAGCGCAAAACGTCCACGCGAAGCGATGTGAATGACAGCTAAAACTCTGCCTTTCCATGCCTTTCGTGCGTTACAAGTCTTGAATAGAACGCGGGATTCTTACTGACAAACAATCCTAAGGTTTCTAACAGCGTCTTGTGGCCTAATGGCTAGAAGCGCTGACTAAGCGAAGGGTTGCATGTTCGAATCCATGTTCAATGCGTTACAAACAATAATAAGTCTAGTAAAGGATTTCTATCTAAATCCTTGGTCTAGTTGAGAGACATTTTAAGATACTATTAAGATACACCAAAACGAAATACACCAGTCTCGAAAAATGTACTCGATTAGCAATTACTGAAAATGTGGTAACAGCGAGAAGTGTTTCACTAAAATGATACACATTAGGACAAATCATATTTAAGTTTATCCTAATATGTTTAGAACTAATTTCACCGATACCAATATGTACACACTTTTTTTTATTCCATGTAACAACGATGCCTCAGAAATGGATGAAGCATTTAACACACAATAACCAAATGTTCCCCATTTCATTACCTAATTCAACCATAATTTTATTCAGTTGATACCATTTTCATTTGATTTACTTGATGAAGATTTAATGATAAATTTATCCTTTAATTCTGATCATATTTAAACCATAACGTTAACTTTAAGATCAAAGATACTGAATAAATCCTATCATGTTAATTGAAATGAAACCAAAGCCAATCTTAAAGGAAATTTCAAAGTGACAAATAGTGCACAAACATGTTGTCGTTACTTTATCAAAGAAAACACTATACATGACAAAATGTCTAAAACATGTTTCCCCCTCCAAAATGTATACCCTCAACGCAATGACAATATTAATTTTCATTTTTGATTTAACGGTAGCATATTTTTCTTTCTTGCTCATTAACAATAATTATTTTTTCCAAAGTCGAATGATAAAATTTAACTTAATGATTTCAGTTACAACCAATACGAGAATATATTAAAAGTAAGAAACAATAAACAATATTGTGCCGATATTTGTATGTTTCTTGTAACTGCTATTGCAGCTCTAACAAAGGACGTGTTACAGTTTCCAGAAAATATAAACTTAATGAAAATTTAGTCTAGTTGTGCAGTTGTACTCTTGAGTTAAGTTTGCATAGTTGGATTTCTTAAAAGTCAAACAACGACAGAAAAATAAACAATACATGTATGTATTAACATTATTTATATATTCTTAAGGATCAGTTTTAAGAGTGCTGTTTTTGAGGATATACATCTTATGATGATTGTTAATGAATTATCGAACCACATTAACATTGTTACAGTTCTCTTCTGTAGACAAAGTTGCCGTGACCTTCGCGTGATTCGAATACCTACCCACTTGATCCAAAGCTATATTACCTATGATATTTTCATCGGGATAACGCCTACTCATATTACTCATCAAAATGCATCTGACAATACGTTTTGGTCTTGCATTGGAGATATTTGCTTGCAACGTCAACGTCAAATTCTTAATAAGACTCAAGGGCCTCATATATGAACAAATACTAGTTTTGATACATTAACTGAAAATTGTAGCTACCTCATCAGTCGACGAAGGGTTAAGATAATATGAATAATTATATGTTACTGAAACGGGAGAAACTCCCCCTCCCTCTGCTGAGAAAAACGTTCAATAGCTTACATGACTGTACAAGTTATAAGAGAGTAATAGTGAATATATGTATTCATGTTATTAGAATACCAACTATCATGTATCATGTATAAGTACGGTTCTTTAAAAGGTCTCATTTGTGTGGGAAAGATATTTATTTATATATAATGCAAATTCATACGTTTACTTAATAGTTTGATGAACATAAATACCGGTCACGTTGATAAAATTGCCTATCAATTTGATATAACCTATACAATTGAGACCATAAAACCACTTCAAACTCAAGTTAAAAATAATAGTGTTGATGTAGGATAAATTTTATCTTTCCAACGATTTGAGACTTCAGAGAAAAAGAAAACTTTACAACTTGATATTGTATGACATGTCTCATGCACATATACACAGTAAAAAAAAGTTAAGCATCCCTATATTTAAAGTTGTATACCATTTTGGATTTTATGATCATGTTATTCAATTCGATAGACAGGCCAAATATGGTATTCAGGATGGGAACTGGTGTGGTTTCTGTTATGGAACGGTTCTCACGAACGGAGCTATTGGCATGCATATCATGCAACCCATGATTTCAGCAAAATGCAGTTTCAGCCTTCGACTTACCATGGCTAAATAAACGCCTTTTACGGCTTCAATGTCAGTTCAATACACAAAATTCATGAACAATGCCACGAAGGAGATTGTCCGAGGCTACGAGATGGCAAATTATTGGACAGCATTTAGCAGGTTTCTCGTACAAGGAAATTGGGAGAAGAACTGGTTACCACTATTCGGTCATCAGTTGTTTAGTGAGGAAACATGCCCAAACTAACCATGTTCTCGATCGACCACGTTCCGGAAGGCCCCGAGCTACCACATTGCAAGAGGACAGGAACCTATTGCGTCATCAACGACGTCAACCGTTTGCGTCAAGTACCGTCTTGAAAACCAAGCCTGGCTACCCTATAGACTCATCAGATATCAGACGGTGAGGAACCGCCTCAGAGCAGCAGGTTTAAGGTCTCGACGTGTCATCAGACGTTCAAACCTTACTAATCGTCATAAACGGGATCGTAGGATGTGGTGTGGTGACCGGCAGCGTTGGAACCTGAGGTCATGGAGACGTATCCACTGGTCAGACGAGAGTCAAGAACAGTCGATACACACCAAGGAACATTCTTCCAAGGGTTCCATATGGTCGAGGATCCGTTATGGTGTGGGGTTGCTTTTCTTTTGATTGCAAGTTGGATTTGGTGACACTACAAGGCACTCTTACCGGCGCCCGCTACATTGCAGAAGTGTTGGATCCAGTTGTGATTGACCATTTTGATGATCACAGACTTGCAACTCGACCCTGTTCATGGATGATATGCTCGGCCTCACCGTTCACGAGCTGTGACTCAACATCTGGAGAACAATGCTGTTTCTCGTATTCCCTGGCCAGCATTGTCTCCAGATTTGAATCCCATCGAGCATGTCTGGGACATGATTGGTCGACGTCTACAGAGAAGGAACCCTGCTCCACACAATCTAAGACAACTGGAGGCCGCACTTCACGATGAGTGGCAGCAAATCCCCATGGAAGAATTAAAGAACCTTGTCAGGGGTATGCCCAGAAGACTGACAGCAGTAAATCGTTTCTAAGACAATGGCACGGGTTATTCAGTATGATTTCTTCATCATGTTCAGCCGTCAAACTTGAAATGACAATACATTTTCGAGTCTGTGTTTTTCACCATTTTCCAGTCAATTTTTGTTTCCTGTTTTTGGTCATTTGAAATCTCTGAAGATTACACAGAAAATGTCAACGAATAAAACAATTAATTACACTTGCTCCTGAAATTCGTTTTTCCCCTGTGGGGTCTTTAGTTTTGCTACAAAAAAAGAAGGGGGTGCTTAACCTTTTATACGGTGTTTACAACGTTGTCCTCTTTCAAATGTTAAGTGTATAAAAAGAGAAGTTCAAGAAAACAAATGCTGTTATAACTTATGAATACTGTTGATTAAATGAACCCAAGTGAATGCACACAAACAATAGCTTCTGAATATCAGCAAATCATTATTACTGTACACATTGTTATCATTCCCAGAATGTTCAGGTCTCTCAATCTGTAGATTGCGATTATTCCTAGATTGCAAGAACACATAGACAGTGTACAAATGTGTTGTGGATGACCCGTAAGTTGTATATTGCAAAATATAAGAAAAAATAACATCATATTACAATAGTAAACTATATAAAATACAACTGTTGTTCCATTCAATCATCAATTCAACACGTGAACGAAAATCATATTGCTTGTTTCTTAACAATGTGTTAATTCTTGAACATATACGGGATATAATGACATATGGAAACTCCATGACCATAGTCTATGGGGGAGATTAGGAATTTATAGATGACCAACTTCTTTATTACACAATGGCGACGTTTCGGTATTGATTCTTATACCGTTACAGATATATACCGAAACGACATCATTGTTAAAAATAAAGAATTTGGTGATCCATAAATCCCCTGTCTTCTTCATTGCACCAACTTCTAGAATGCCTCTCAAACAGTTCATAATCGATGGGCATGACAACTGGAACCATGGCATTTAGTCATTTGACCTGTGATCACAAACTACAAAACAATAGTTACTGCATGTCTTCCTATTGCATATGCGATCGACATTACCTATCGAATAATCGTCAGTTACCTTTGCATTAAATTTCCTTTATAAACTGAAAATATTTACGTGGATATGTTTTAATAGTTTTATTAATCCGTATGTAATGAGTAATTTTTTTAGGGACAATCGCTATGACAGTGGAAACTGTAAACCTAAATGGAAGTAGCCAGAATTGCGCAGACCGGCCATATGGTGATGTCTATGACACATGTATCACAAGGAATGGGAGGGGAGCATTGACAAACCTCGTGAACATAGTCTTTTAATTCTGCTGTAGAGAGACAGAATTTATCGTATTTGGGCTCTAAAGATCATTATTTCATCATTAAAAGTCACTATTCAGGTAGGTGAATTCATGAATGGCATAACCTCTCACTTACAAGATTTCTAAATCTGAGTCAATTTCAAATACAGACTCATACAAATAAACAACCAATTCTTTACTCTCGATTATGTATTCCATCAAATTCAAGTCCTACTGATTACTTATAATTACTTACTTACTGATTTCAATAATAAATAAATATGACCCTACCTTTTTATTCTACATTACAGTAATTTTGAGATTTAAGGAACTAAATCTGACTTGAAATGTTGTTTTCATTTCAACTTATCTGAAAAAATGAATGAATGATTAAAACAAGGTCATTCATTTAGAATTCCTGATTATTCCACATCTCTCATTCTTTACTATTTCAGCACGTGACTAACACACTTAAGTGAGTACCAAACAATTAAACTAAATGTATGCATTAAGATGTGAGCATTAGGACGATCAGGGTTTTCAACATTGTGATCATGAATACTTCTTTGTAGATCTTCAGTCAGTTTCAAACACTCTTGTAGATAGCTCATCCTTTTCAAACATTCATTTCGAAACTCATAACCGTTTTTACAATGTGAAATCAGTGTTAAACCTGAATCCGTGCATTTAGCGTTTTGGTGAAAATATCAAGCATTCGGGAAGGATTTTAATTAGCTTTCAATAGTTCGATATTTAAACGAATCAGCAAATTAACATCTAAATCTAAACACTCTGATTGATAAAATTGAAAATTAAACGTATCCCAACCGAAAATGAATTAATCATTTCTTTATACTGATAAAATATGTTGACACCTGTAATGATACAATTACATACAACACGTACGTCCTTCACTCGCGTGAATATCGTTATCATTTGCACGGGGACATGAAACGTACTACATGCTTTTTATTAGACCCGTTTATTTAACATTTGATTAGTTCTTTTATACCTATATATCAAAGACAATACTCTGAACTAAACTTCATATCTAGATAATAACCATATTGTACTATGACATTGACGAGTTTTATCCTATATCGATATACCGATATAGATTACATGTATTCCGGCAGCTCGAAAGACCGTTCTAAATAAAACAGGAAAACAATAGGCATAACATTTCAAGTTGGTTATTTGGAGTTGCCTAATTTTATATCTCTAAGAGTTTCTTCTATTTGGGAAATCGATGAAATGACAATGTATTTGGGAGAAGGTCTTCACATATTAGACACAACCCTCCTGTCCAATTTGGCAGAACAATCAGTCTAATACAATGTGCTTGTCCGTCTTTCAGCACGATTGGTCCCTTTATACCTTGTATTGTTCTGCCTAGTTAAGTTAGCGACGCTTTGTGTCCATAGTCGTCATAAAAGTCTAAAGGATTTGAATATCCAATTCTCCGCGACAATCTGTCAGCACAAAACGATGATTACCTACATACATGCACATGAAGCTGGCAGGATTTGGAGAAATTTAAACCGTTATTGAAAACTTCAAGATTTGCAGTGATAAATTGGGCATTGGATTTTAAATGTTTTAAATGTTCATGAACATACTACAATCAGTAAATGGATATTACCTAAATTGAAATGATCATCATGTAATTGATATCTTTTTTTCGTGTTGAGATATTTTGAATACTATTAATCAGTTCAATCTGTTTCAAGATATGTTGGATAAACATAATTATATCTTTATAACTATGACAAGCATGAGCTGATTTACGTATTTTCTATGTTCATGTATATTCTATTACAGAAGAATAAAAAAATTAAATAAATTGTTCATTTGACATATCTTTTATTGAATAATCCATATTCTTATTAATGGATGTGTTGACACTTCCGTATGTGAATCACATTTATAATGATTCATTTGCTTAGGCTATCATCACATATAAATGAAACATTCATAGAAATGAAAAAAATATCTACCAGATGCTTGAACATAATTGTTATGTTATATTCTCATATATCTATTGTGGTGATGTCTTGCATATTCTTCATGGGTTTTAGGAAAACCTTGTATATAAATGTGTTAATTGCAAATATATACAATGTATATGCTCGGTTGTGGCCATTGACTGATGCTTGTCATGAGTATATGCAAGTTAGCACTTAAGGTAACTTTCTTTTATATTACCATTCTGCACAGTAACCAACTTTGCTAAATGAAAAGTACATGAATAGTTTGTGAAACCTTTAAAAGTCAGCATAGCAGCTATGTTCAAAGTGTTGTTTTTCAAAGTAATTAAAAATAAAAGCTAACACGTAATGTTTAAACTATCAAACACACATATTGAAGAATTTATACATATACGACTTCTTTATTGTGCATAGGCGACGTTTCAACATAGGTTCTACTGTCATTGTCAAGCAGGTTACCCAGCAACCTCTAGAATGCCAACGTATCAATGATAAACTATTTTCAAGTTCAACGAAGCTTGTGATTTACCACTAACTTACAGAAATGATCAATATTCCAGGTGATTTTAGTTAATAACCTCATGGGTAGTTCAAGTATTAAAGAATATCTACACATCATAAAGCACTGTATGTCACCAGAACCATAACATAATTTATATTATATTAATCTCGGATGATCTGTCATCAACATATCTTCAAATAAATTGAGCCAATGTAAAATAATTACACATCAATTTTATAAAAACAATTATCTGATAATTGTTCCCGTACATGTTAATATATAAAGACCTGAAAAACGATGAAGTGGCAATATCATTTTCAAAATACTTGAAAACACTTGAATCATGTCCATGTGTGTGGAAGGCGTCAAGTTGGCAGGAGAGTCAATATCAATATTCTTTCTGTTATTTTATCATAATCCATATAACGTCATTTGTAATAAAGGCTAATCTAGGCAGATTAATAAAACAAATAAACACTGTATCGGAAATGTGACCACAAGTTAATTATATTATTTTCATATCATCTATCAATATGAAAATATGATTGTAGCATGTTTCCGGCATGAGTGCCTGAATTTCAAGTTAGAGTGAAGGCTTTACCGATATTTAACCACAGCTGCCATAAATATATATTATGACATGAACTCGAATATAATGTTATATTAATAAAGAAAGAAATTACTGACAGCTAATGATAAAGCGACAATGTCCTTGTATGGAGCAGGTGTCACGTTGTCGGAAGAGTCTATCATGTAATTCTTCTTACTGTTTTATTTCTATCATAATCAATACATTCTAAAAGAAATAAATCTAACCAGTTTGATCAAAATAATTAAAGTTATTCTGAAAAGAGTCCAAAAATATATATATGAAATCTTCAATAAGTCTCCAAACATAGTATCTTGGCGAAATCTTGCTATTATTTCCAATAGCAAATTGAGACATTAATCACGTTAATCATTGAGGATATCTTAAACCATCAATGATGTTCTGACACCATATCTGAAAAAGATCTGATTCCCCCTTCAGTGTTATCGGCTTGTGGGACGAAGGTATGAAGGTGATGATTCATCTCTCCTTAAAGAGCCATCAAGGATGTTGATAAACATACAGGGAAATTGCCAAAAATCTATCTCCGTGACATATATACAATGTACACTTAATTTTCCCCAAATTTGTTCGACCCAAAATAAGCCGAGAAATTGCACTAATTAGTCTAGATATAGATCCAGTCTATTATTTTCAAGCGCAAAGCATCGTGGTCTAGCTCACACACTGTAAACAAAGACACGAAAGAATAACAAAGATTATGAGCAATAAAAGAAATTGAAATATATAATTTTTGGCGGTTATTTATTTACCATTTCATTTAATTATGTATTTGTTACAGAAATTGGAATTATTGTTTTACCCAACTAGGTATTTTGCTTGAATTTTATAATAAATGAGAGTAAACGTTTGTCATAATTTGCTGGTCTTATCTCGATAAGAAGTACATTAAACAGACCATAATTTGTATATTCTCAGGACATTTAAAAACATTGTTTATAAAGCAATCGTCACATTTAGTAATGTGCGACAAGGGTAACTTGCAAGAGAAGCACGTGCAGCGCGTGCAGCACATGGGTTGTTGTGGCGACTTGCGCTGGAGACGAGTCTTCACGCTTCGGAAGCGTTTGCTGTTGTGTAGTACGTTATACGCAATAAAGGGGATTCTGTTTATATGACGTCAAATACCCTTAGCACGCGCTACTTGAAGGTGTACTTCTCTTTGAAACCAAATTTCATTACGGTGTCGTGATATGAAAATTATTTATCACATGTCATGTTGTAGATAAAAGATTTCTCTGGCGATTGACGTTATAAGTTTATTTTCCAAATTTGTTATTATTATTTGAAACACCTCGATGGCTCTTTAAAGCAGAGAATGCGTATGAGACACATAGATGTTGACTGATCCCATCAGTAATCCAGTCTGTGGTGACTGTTGCATATTCACAAAAGTCTGAACTGCAAGGGCAGAGTAGTAAGTTATTGTCTAATGCCGCTGAGACATTATCACAGCCATTAATGGCGAGATATTTCATTAATTTGCCTAATGAGTTGCACGGAATAAATTGACAGAGCTTACCCTAAAACATGTCAAAGGATAATCCAAGGAAGGGATGATTTGAAACAATTCTTCTAAATTCTAAACATAATTTCCATGTAAAGTTGTTTCTCAAAGGGAATTGTTTAAGATTGCACAAGTGTGTCTTTTGTTGTTATCGACTCTGGAGTCAAAGGTATAAGATCAACGCACTCCAATAAGTCAATTCTGAATATTGTAAATGAATAATCACAAGTCTTACAGTCTTAACGAATACACATATATATATATATAGATGTGTTCAATATAATGTAAATGTAATAACTCCGTATTAATATAATAGTCAGAGTACAAATCGCGAGTTTGAGATGGAATAATTAATTTTGGAACTTTTTTTTATCGATTAAAACATCCCTTAAAACCAATTGCATGAGCGAATTTGTGGGTTAGTGTTTATCACTTCTCGGGCAATATTGGCGTGAAAGTGAACTGTAATTGCCAAAATTTAACTGTAATTGCAAAAGCAACAAAGCAAACGACACGGAGGCTTTAAAAACAACTGCAGATAATCCCAAGGTTGACAACATTAAACATGTATAATAAATCAATAACAAAATAATGCAAGTTTTAAATAGAACGTTCGCTGAAGTGATAAAAGTTATAATATTGACGATATGAGCATATACATTTACCGTCACTAGTTTTTTTAACAAAATTTCTCCAAAGAAAATACCTCTCTGAAAATATGCTCTTCATATTTAAGTTTTCACTTTTATAATAAGATGTGTACAGATGTGTTTAAGATGCTGTGCTTGGGTTGCCACATGGGTAAAGGAGTTATCTTTATTTAAATGTTCAAATAAAATTGCATACTTGATGCTGTGCTTGGGTTGCCACATGGGTAAAGGAGTTATCTTTATTTAAATGTTCAAATAAAATTGCATACTTGTTTACCCAAAGAGGATTTTGCCAATATTTAAAGCGGAGCTATCAACGTCAATTAAAAGATTCACAGAGGTGCATACGAAGGTTTAATCCAAGTTTCAACTCCATATGACACATCTCTCCTCTATGCAGTGAATGCGTTTGCGACATGTGGACTAATCCCATCAATAATCCAGTCTATGGTTAATATGGCATGTATATTACTTAAAAACTTAAGATATAGAACTGTTATTCAAGAAACAAACAACATATAGTTCAATCCTGTACATTAACACATAGAGCAACAGGAAGGAACTGTCCACTAAAAATTGTCTTTAAAAGTGCAAACGTGAGTAAGTTTAAATGGAGATAGATGGTTGTCGACCAAAACCGTTGAAATTATACTGGTTGAATATGCCATGTCAGTTTAACATTGTCGGATGATGGTTGTCCTGGGACTCTATACTTTACAACTGAAATAATTCATGACAAAATATATTCTCGTGCATATTTACAATGTTTAATTTGAATCTTATAAGTTCCATATACATATTCTACGACGCTGGTCACCCATCTGCTGAACCACTGGTGCTGCACATCATTGGCAGCAGTCGACTGAGCTATCACCATCACAACGTGCCATCACAGACAGGTTGATAGATCGAGAAAGTAAAGACATGAGTTAAAAATAATGCCAGGCAATATATCATTGAATCATTCTTTTCTTATTACTCCCATGAGATAGGAGAGCAAGAAGATAAAGATATCTCACTTCTTTCATTGGATAACGGATCTCCTCAGTGTATTGATTCTGTAACTCATTTCACTTGACTGCTGGCTGAAGCCACGAAATCACTGAAATGCCACAACTGAATATATACGTATACTATTATCAATTTATTGAAATCATTTTGAGTTATCAACTTTAACATTACATTTACATGTTAAACACTTTGCCATTTAGGTAGTGAATTAGGCAGTTATGTACTCCATGATATCAACCATTGAGATCTCAGTCACATTTGACTATAAAAGGGTTCGTGGATGAGGATATATTGACACATTGGGGACAGTTTCATTAATCTATAAAACAATCCAAAATTGAATAGCAAAACATTGTAACGAGAACCATGTACCATATTGACCAACAATAGTTTCTACTGCCTCGCATACGCATGTACATGAACATGTACTTGACCTTTGTAACCCTTTCAGAAAAGGATCTAAAGTAAGTGCTTTCATTTGGATATTTCTTGTTCTTTATCCACGTATATCCCCCCAGATAAAGCTTGTTTGTGGCCAGTATTGATTTGCACAATTCGTGTCTGATGTGACTTGTAGGCAGGGAAGTCCGTGTACAGATGCTGCTTTGTAAGTGAAACCTTTTCATAAGAACATGTACAGCATGCATATAAGTAGAGACCTTATATGGTTTCGTCAGCTTTATCAGGCTTTTCCACTGGAAACCGTATCTATAGAGGGATTACACAGATCCTCAAAATGTTTGATGTGATTGCCATCTCCTTTCTGCCGATATCTCTATTTTGTTTATGTAACAGACTCAAGCTGATATTATAGGAATGAGAGTTTTTAACAAAGATAACATATGTGATGGATAAGTCAAAGATAAGAGCAATACACAATAGATGAGATTGATGAAGTAAACATTGCGAAAAAACCAACACTTTCATACCATGCATCTTGTCTTAACGTTTTGCACCCTATACAATGTATTATAGCACTCAACCTTATCTAACCTTTTTGGCAAAACAATGTTAAAGATAACAAGTAATATTTACCATATGATAGAAAACAAATTGTGATTAGCATATGAACACATACTGTATGTCTGTATGTATGCTGTCATACAGTAAAGAAGCGTCACCAATAGTCCTAATACGAGGGTTATTTATGCCAAAACCAGTTTTATTAATTCACGTTCTAGATTTTAAGTTTTAAATTATATGCCAAATATTCTTGCCAAAAACTTTAAAAATAAGCGAGTTCAGCATCCCAACTGTATTTGAACAGACATAGTATGTCTTATTTTTAAATGTAATCCAATGTGTCAAATTAGTGAGTTCTTCTTTACAAAACCTGTGACTAACCAATTCAAACTATATGTGCTCAAGGAGCAGTTATTCGTTGTTATAATCTGTTATACATGTGGCGGTTTTGCATTAAATTTAGTTATTCACGTTGTCATCAAATCAGTAATATATAAAAAATACATCAGATTTGATATGTAATATATAGAGGATATCTGTCTTTTCTTGACTAATACCATGTTTATCTCATCGAGTGAGGTAGAAAGGTTATATTTTCACGAGTGGCACAGCAACGAGTGAAAATATTTAACTTTTCTACCTCACGAGATGAGATAAACATAGTATTTGTCAAGAATTGACGGATATTCTATTTATTATATGATATTATCCATGTAATTACGTCCAAAAGGGTCGTTTTCACGGCGAGCGGCCGCTAGGAACATCCCGTCACCACAGTAAAACTGTGACGTCATAAGCCAATTCGCCGCGTGAGACCATTGTTTTATGACGTCAAATTATATCAGTCACCGTTCGCAGTGAAAATATAAGTTATTTTCACTGTAGCTTGATAGACAGTTTATTTCACTGATAAATCCCAGTATTTCACTGCTCGTCATATAATAAAATAGACAACTGCCTGTGGTATTTTTATCACTTTGTATGACGAGTTTCTATTCTTTACTTACATTCAAACGTCATTTTCGATAGTGAAGATAGTGTCATCTTCATTAAACTCTAAACAATTTTAACGGTTATATAGCGAAAGTCCCGCAATTTACAAACGCCACCGGAAATTCTGTGAATCCCATGATCAAAAGCATGTTGGAAAAAATTCATTTTAATCACATTCTGAAAGAAATAAAGGTTTCATTTTCCAGATTGATTTCAACTTTAATGTTACAAAAAAAACAAATCAGAGAAACACGAGGCTCAGTTGACTTGTAGAAAAGGGCGTCGTAGTAATTACTGCTCAAGGACATTCTCCTAGGGTTGATTACATCTGCTCAACTCAAGTATGCACTAGTATTTTCGTGCACCTTTTGAATGATTAAGGGTGTGACCTTACACAGTCGCCTATTGCGGTTTTCGTTATTCAATGTATAATTCTAATTTGCTAAGTTTTTTTTATAAAGTTAAAATGCTTCAATATGAGCGTAGATTAATACATGTCACAACGAAATGCAGGCAAATGTTATGACAACTGCCAGGGTCTCCCTGCATTTCTAAGCAAAGAAGTATGCTGTATAAACCATAGTGTAACATTTAGCCTCGGAAATGAATTTTGTTGTACAAATTTTAAAAAATGAAGACGGAAAATAATAAAAAGGAGCCTCTGGCCTTAAACGGAGCTAAGAGTCTTGTTGTAGACTTGCCTAGGCGCTTAAACAATTAAGGGCTCTGGATGACAGACTATATAAACCACATAAAATAGAGATGCTTAAAGTTAAGTAAAAGTATGCCCACTAAGTTAATTGAGTGCTTCCATACCCACTGGAGAGTAAGATATAGTAGATGCATGTTAATTTTCATGTAGATGGTAAATGAAAATTAAGTCCATTCTATGGTAACACGTTTGACTTATGACGTGCCAATGGCCGGCTCACCTCCCAACTCGTAAATCAAATATGTTTACAGACGTTGAATGCCCCTTTGCAGTGGTTGATTCTTCCCTACATGCGATAGCATGACAAAATCCCCGCGCTGTCTGCTTTCGGGTGATAGAGTAGCTAGTCCCAGCAGTATTTGTCTTTGTCGACTCCATAAACCATCTCCTAGACATTAGTTAGGTTATCTGAACACCATCTACGAAATGATCTGTCTGCACCCAAGCAAAACCTTTGATATCGGTTGTGATTTATGACAAAGGTGCCAAAAGAGTAAATACGTGTTTTGATAATTGAACATAAGGAACAAGCTTTGTTGTTCAACGATTGAATACATGAACAACCTTGATGGTGGAATTAAAAGGCAGCCAGAAGATAATAAATACAGCTGTGTACTAAACGTTTTTCACCTACTTGTGTATTTTAGTGGAAATATAATGTGATTTGGCATGCTTTTGAAACATTGTATCAACGCGAAAACTAGACCGATCATCCGCATGTGTTTTTGCATTAAAAGAAGACAGTTGAGTCTTTCATCAAATTATCTGATTTGATATCTTATAGTAAACATTTATAATTTTTGCAGCGCTTTGTAGTGACCAAGGGTCAATATTTTCAAACTTGTTTTTATATTAGTCTGTGAAATATTCAAGAAGTGATCAATTGGGTCTTACATATACCATATATGTTCTCTTATACTCATTCAATGCATTTGTGATGAACTTGTTCTCATTTAGTCAACATATGAAAACTTTTATTAGAAAATTAATGAAATTTGAGTTTAACACCTTCTGTCAATTTCGTTATGCCAAATTTCAGTGCCGTGAGGATACGTTTGCTAATGATTCTTTAACTCGCGGATATAGGATAATCATTGTCACTGTATGTGATGGTATCTTATTGGCGTTACAATGAACGTCAATTTACATGATATTTGTACTGATTTACACATGCATGTGAACAAACTGTCGGAACGTAGCTGTAATAGAATCTCTTCTAAAACGGGAAAACAATAAAGAGAAACGGCAAAAATATTCAGAGAAATGTAAATGTATCAGTGACAAATATGAAAATTACAAGTTTTTCCCATATAAATTTAACCATCTAGTTGTTATGTTTTATTGCTTGCGTTGGAAACACAATATGTGACATCTACGTATAGGCATACATGAGCCCTTTGCAAGATTGACTGATTAACCCCTCAGTTTGTTTAGAATGTGTCTGTAGACATTTCTCTGCATTGTGTTGAGGCATTGATAAATAACTGATACAATAATATACACTGATTTATACTTAGTGTCCAGTCCATTGTATCTGGTAGATGATTTACCAAACAGACACGTATTTTTGTAGTTTACATTTACAGAGCAAATGACGTATTACCAAGCTTTATCACTTACGTCAAAGCAAAATAAAGGGAAGTAAGCTAAACGTGAAGGTACATCCATTGTGTTTAATACACTTATATTTGTCTTTAATACGTTCCAACTCACCATAGGTGCTGTTTACAGTAAGAATAAATTAACTCAGCTTGCATAATCATCACCAATCGCCAAATATAACATAATTACTAGTTTTCTTCAAAGGTTCAAACATTAACTTCAGTAGTGCATCTCTCCAAGTAGTTTACAATATTTGTGCAAAACCTGAACATTATCAAATTAATAATTTCCTGCAATAAGTCAGATACATAATGTCTTCGGACGGCAGGACGGACGGAATCGTTGGTGTTAATTTATCCCAACGAACCTTTGGTCAGGCGGTATAACAACTGTCTTCTTGGATAACATACTATGCTGCTTGATATTGTATGCTCAACAGTAAGGATCTATTCATTGTTAATATATTCAAATTAAGAAAGGTCGCAAAACATATATTGGTCTATAGGTACACTGCAATTGAACTGATATTTCCATTGGACTAGCCAAATGGTCAGATTATATAAGATAAGGGTCTCAAAGATACAGGATTAAGTCGATGACATGATTTTCACATAATATATGAGCTTTAATTTGAATTTTAAGCACACTGTCGGCTATTACCCTTGATCAATGTGCGTAATTAATGAACAGAGTACTAAATATTCTTCCAATTTATACAATTTTAACACCTGAATGACTTGGTATCAAACTCGCGTTAACTTTTTCATACACATTTACTCGTTTGATAAAAATGATATTTACATGGATTGTCTGTAAAAATCTTATTTATTTTGTAAAGATGATATAGGATTTAACGAAGATTAACCTTTACTTTTCCTTGAAAACATACCATTTGCCAAAGTGGTCTTTAGGAGATAAACAATGTATTTGGAAATTAGCGGTGTAAATGGAATTATTATAGCTTTAAATTTGATTTAAAGTCGAACGTGCGTCGTAAGGCTTCAAATGGATAATTTAGAGCTATTGTTGAACGATTCATATTTATTTCACATGCATTGTTATTTTACATCGTTTCGAGTTTAATTCTAATTATCAGTTAAGTTAGCAAAGTTAATTATTTATTGCAAACTAAATCACAACAACGTTCATGGGTGTAATCATTTGAAGACATATCGCAACAAGTGTACTTTTGCGCAAAGGACAAAGTAAACGGAGCACCGTATAACCAAATTATACTGTCTCGGATTTTTTTTTATAGTAGCCAATCAGATACATGTACGATTATTTCGCAAAGTTATGGTAGAATTATAGTTTTAACATACAGAATATTCATGCTTGTTCACAATACATTTAAACCTGTTTATGTCCTACAATATATCTTGCATAAACTCTATGCTGCATGTTCAAAGACTTAAGCAAGTCCTTAAAATTAATTGCTTAAATCCGTATTGGAGAAACAAGTTAGAAGTAAAATATCACGTCGATTCATCTCTACTGTAGTGACAGACGAGGACAATGTAAATCCACTCTAGAGCTCCGTTGGAGTGTATTTCTTTGTGGAATCTGCTATGTATATTTATGGACTCTGGAGGGATTCTAGAGTTAAATTTTATCGTTTATGAGAGTAAAAGGTATTTCTAATAACACCTTGTATATTAAAGAAGGAAATATTACAATGAAGGCTTAAGAAGTACTTGTATTTCTTCCTAAACAATAAACGGAAATGCAATTTCAGAATCTGGAAAAATAATAATTTCATAATATTTCACTTACATTGTCTGCCGACCCTGCTCTTGTCCCCATTAATTCATGACATGGAAAGGATTTTGCAATATAAATAAAGCTAATGCGATCGGAGATTAGTTCTGATGAATATTCTATTAAAGTGAGTATTACATTACTTCACAAGTATCTATCACCTGTCAACATTACACATAAACAACATGACACAGGGATCTTTTGTAAATACACTTTTAAGACACATTTACATTAAATACAAGTACATGTGTCATACCATGATACACTGACATAGGATCCATCACGTCACACAATGTAATGTTTTAAGGAACATGTCATATTGATGAGAAATATATCTATTGTAGTAGAAAACTGTTACATAAAAATATTTATATAACCGCTTGACTGCTCCTTACAGTGAACATAATACGCCTTTCGAAAGGGATGCTTAGTTAACCATGTATCCATAAATAAACCAGTAAGTAAATTACCATGAATAAGACCACGTGTGTCAGATGAAATCTTGAATGAATACAAAGCTTAAGTTCGTAGACAGCAAGACACGTGTAAGTATCAAGCAAGATAACCATCACCGTCTTGAATACCAAAGACGTGATTTCACAGTGATGTATTATTGGCTCGAAAGGCATCACAGAACAGCAACATAAAACGTCTTGGCGTCAACATGACTTAAATAATTACCATAAAGGATCAAATAACTATGAAAAGAACGGAGGTTACCCATGTTTACTTACATAGGCTATTGAACAGAGTATGACATTCTCAATGACCTTTTGCATCATTGCATTCACACATTCACATTAGCTACCATCAAGTTGTATGATGAAATTGATTAATTACTTTATCCTGTTTCATTGATATATTTGTACCTCCAAGTGTTGCCCCGTTTATACTATATACATCCTTGGATTGATTGGTTTACAACAACGTATTGAAGGATATAATCAATTGAATCAACTAATTATTGCAGTTTTGTAATAATTGAATCGGTGATTCTTTCAGTTCTACTAATGGAACAAAGTATTCAATTGATATTAGTTTGATACCAAGTATAAGTGTAAACAGTGACCAAATTTGTTTGCAAATCATTCATAACATATATTTGGAATAACAATGATATTGTGGGAGCCTTTGACCACTGTTAAAATACTTTTGAGAAGAGAATGTACCAGGGTTTTACAGAGCAATGCCATTGACAGCAGAGCAAGGTGAAGGTCTTTATCTCAGCGGTATATGGTTCATCCTCGATAATCCAGCGCTATTGTTCCGATAAATCTACACACAAGCGCTGGAAAACAGTAAGGGTATTTATCCTTAACCTAGTTACCTCCCTTCGCAATGACTCAGCGAACGCTTGCTTTCTAACAACCAATGAGATCACTTGAAATCAAGGGTGAAATAACAAGCACTCTCGTGTCAGGATCTTGGCTTTCGCAGATGATTGGGAACGCCTGGTAGCACATGGATTTTAATCATTTACCTCCACCCGTTTTGATGGACATGAATACACCCTTCTTCTCGTACAGACTTCTTTAAACTTTCTTTTGAGTTTCTGTCAGGTTTTCTACGCTGAATTTGTTACAAACTTTATCGTAATCGAGTGAGTCGGCTGCCGCCATGTTTGTTTCTATAAACAACGGTAGTGATGCGTTTTGATTGGTCGAGTTGTTTACGCAGATAGTGTCTGCGTTTCGTTTCTGATTGGATAACATGGACCCAAGAGGAGGTAACTAGGTTAGGGATAAATACCCTTACTGTTTTCCAGCGCTTGTGTGTAGATTTATCGGAACAATAGCGCTGGATTATCGAGGATGTATATGGTTGTGAACTGCCTGGAAAGAGTTCTTGCATAATCATTTTCAAAAACACGATGTACACGACTTTCAATAAATGCCGACAATAGATCCCCGATAACCTGTCCATTAGGACTGTTTTGATCATTTCATATAATTATCTAATTTAGCTGCCAAAAACATGTGGGGAAGTATTTATACTTTCGATGTTTGAAGAACTGCGTTGCTTGACTCGTTTGGTTTGTTGAATAGCGGTGACTTTCAGACTAAACGGTAATTATTTGCGAGTTGGGTTAGTTTCCTTTGTTTATGACACAACATAATAATACCTAATAACAGATGTTCACTCCTCTAAGAACTGCTATATCATTTTATCTAGTTCAAGCAGCATCAAAGGATTACATGTATATGGTGAATTGGCTGCTCATACTTCAAGACTCATTTTGTACACAGGTAGCTACTTGCTATAGATTGTTTGTTTCATATGATTTTAAAAAAATTCTACAATTACCTTGACCTTGTGAAAACATAAGTGCACACTTCCGATTATTCTTTCGAATATTTCCTCAAGCAGAACTACTATAATAAAACCACGGCGACGCCATTCAATGATAGTTAACGCTTTTAGAATTCATAATTGGTGCATTCAATTTTGCAAAAGTAGTTCGTGTATTTGACCTTTTGATCTGTCTTGCATATTTATTTGTTGTTTTTTATACCATCGATAACACCCTCTATTGTATGATAAAAGTATAAGAATTTCCTTAAATAACAACAAACTCAAATTGCGAACTCAAATTATGTACAAAACATTCATGTAAAATGACCATTTCAATACAGAACCAACTGAATAAAATTACATGTATATATTTCATTTCAACGAAAACAGAACAGTGTATTTTGAATTTACATGCATTTCAATTTAGTTAAAATCAACAGACTATGTCTGGTAAGGGCCCCTACTTATCAATCGTATCGTGAATGATAACATCACTCACTAGACTCCAAAATCCTATAAATAAATTTACCTATTCTCTGTCACCATCCTGTTTAACGCAGAGCAGTACCTATAAACCAGACAATGGGACATTAACTAGAACCGCAATAGGCACATTTCCAATAAATAAGGTTACGAATTCGTTCAGTCACCCTACTGACAATCAGAAATATCTCAGACAAATTGTAACAGGCTTTTCACATCAACATCCATGGGAATTATCACATTTCTCAAATGTGATTACCACCTGCAGTTCCTTCAAATAAGAAGCAATTGACTAAATCTAACAGCGAGGATTGTACCACACACAATGAAATTGTATGTCTGTTTCCTTTATGTTTTATAAATATAAATGACTTGTAACATTAGTCGCATTGAACTATTTTACTTATGTACATATACGAACATTAAATATATATAACTGTTTAAATGTTCTGTTCTCATTTTAAATTAGCTACATACATTGAAATCAAACAAATTAAATCAAGTACAATGATACTCGTTTGGGGATTGTCATTAATTCCACGTCGCTGTTCATTAAGATATCACCTTTGAAGTCTTCACCATTCTAGTAATCAAAGTTGAGTTGATATTCCGAAAAGTATCCTCAACTATTAAATCAGATTCTTATTTGAAAGCTACTTAGAATTGACGTAACTAATTTTAGAATGTTTCACTCTCTGTTAAAGCTGTAACAGACACAAATTTACCTTCTTTAGAGCTGTGGTAGACTTTATTTCCTTTGAGAATATCAGCTAAGTAGCTTTATGCTTTTTCGGGACTCCAGCGTTTCATTTTATTGAACTGTGAGTCAACTGAATCACTTGTAGAGAAGTAGGTAACTAAGTTTATTTTTGTCGAAGTTGTAAGGCAAAAACCTTGGCAATCAGAAAAAATTTTCTTCAGCTTGTGTGTTCAACAAAGTATATCATTTAGTTGTTCAAGCTATTTTGTTCTGTGAATGCCAGAAAGATTCCATGTTCATTCATTTCATTTCTTTTTAATATATTGAACATTAATATATGAAAATTATGAGTTTTTGTGCGATTTGGTTCATATTATAATGTAAAAGTCATTATGTCTTCAATCAATTCATATAAAAAACATTTAAATCTTTGCAAATGAAATATGCTTTTCAAACCAATGTTGTATCATATCGTATCACAGATGCTCTTTCTTTGGGTGTCTCTTGTATTGTGATTACTTTCATGACCACGGCATTTGATCACTCTGGTCTTTGGCTGGCATTCATTCACAGTTTGTCCCATTTGATTTTATCACCTTCAGAAAACTTATATTTATTGCAAATATTTTGGTTTTGCATAATGTTACTCATAATTGAACATGAACACTCATGTTATGTGAGCTATCACGTTGAACACTATGGAGACAGAGGTCAAATTAACAAATCATAAAGAAGACTGGTACAGGGAGCAGAGGAGTAATAGATTCTATGGTGACATATCTCATTAAGTAAACGTTTTATCTCTGCCATTGAGAACATAAGAGTTCACTTAATCCAACCTTGTTCTTGCCACAATCAATTCATGACACGGAAACGCATTTGTGATTTGAATAAAGCTAATGTATATATTAATGTTTCATGAGTGTATTGATTTTCCTTAAGGAAACACCATTCGGGATCATCCACTCGGTTGTTCTTGTGAAACTGAATATTCAATGCTGCATTTTCTAAATAAATGTAATAGTGAAGGAATTTCTTAAAAGGGTAACTATATCAAGTAAGAAAAAGTGAATGTACGCGTCCTTCCACATAAGGTAACTTGGATTTACATCAAAACGACAATTGTCAATTTCACTTTTAGAAAGTTAAATTGAAAACGGAATAATTTACCGTCATTCCTGGGTTTTTGAATTATCAATAACACAATCACCCCTGAAAACACATATATGTATTTACATTCCACCTATTCCTACAATAGTTTTAAACATCTACGAAGATGTGTTTACCCATTGAACATGATTTCATTTATACCAATATTTTAGAGAATATTTTTGATTGTATATTCTCCTCGTTAATATATGATTATTTTGTCTTTAATTTTAATGTGAAGCCCAATGAGAGATCATTGCATATCACAGCACAACATTTCATTTGCTGACAAAATACGCGATAGGTAACCAGCCAGTAGATCATGATCAGTAACCTTCCAGTAACGAGGCAAAGCTAAGTAGACGATCACGGTATTCATAGCGCCTTACATACATGCATACTAACAACATGAGAAATATGTACAACTTTGAAAACCCGTGATTTGATAATTGTGATGATTGTGTTGAGAATTGTTATATGTGCGTTACCTTATTCTTTTCGATGCACGCCATGTGTCATAACATTCACAATGTAATATGATGTAACGCAGTATTGATGATAGTATATGATACATGTACATGTAAACATATAAAAGACTTAACCAAATTCAAACGAAGTTCTGCAATAAAGATACATCAACTTCTTTATTCTATTTAAAAGAAATACATGTTTGCACTTAGCTTCAAAGTGAACTGTTAGTTCTCCTAATGAATACAATTATTAGTATATGTTGCCTTCCTATTTTAGATAATGCGACATATTACACGTTTTATTCGCTGGAAGGTTCATGAACAGATTAGAAGAATGATTAATTTAATTGATAACAATATCAATAAGGTTACAACAACACGTAATGTATCTTAAAAGTTCAAGTATATAAACTTGAATAAACTATAATAGAGCATTTTCAAAACAGTTGACAAATGTTGTCTACACCAAGTGATTGTATGTCTAAAGCATCATAAAACCTACTACATAACATCATGTACACGTGTAGCTTCTTTCTCTCATCTTACCAATCATATTATAATCTTAAAAACACTTATTAATGATGGATTTTTATAAACACAAATACCTGTATGAAAGCAAATACACGGTAAGAGAAACAATGAATGAAACTGAAATAATATTCTGACATCGTTAGTGCATTGCAGTCTTTGTAATTTCTTACAGGATAAAACAACGTTAGTTAAGGTTAACATTATCTTGGAAAATTCACAAATGAGATTTAAATTCCTAAAATCGAACACACAGCGTGATTTTTATTGTTAAGATGAAAGGGTCAATGTAATTTGAATCGACACTTAAAAATGTGAATAACATGAAAAACTGTTCAATCACTCTGATTTATTAGACCAATCCTTTTGTGGATGCCGACCTCTGATTCAAGATCAAAGTGATATAATAATATCGTTTCCTCTTCATTGTAATAAAACCTTGTAAGATTAAAGGAGTAACTTCAATGAGAGAGTACAAGCACAAGCACACTACGATCTTTCTCAATTTGTTCGAATTATTATCAACTAGCTGTAATAAAACCCTATCGTCTAGTTCCTCTGATGAGTTCCAAAGGAAACATGGAAATAGGAGTTTCCATCTATAGCTTTTAAATTTGGTAAACTTCATCAAAATATGTTTTTATTTTAACGAATCCTCACATAAAATTATCAATTTCATTCACGATTAGGAATCAAAGTATGTAGTTGCAAAATCAATTCAATAAGGCACACAGACCTATGATAGTTATCAAAGATTCCTTATGACACTGTGCATCCAAAGACAACAGAATGGTGTAGTAGAACTATGTGCATGTATTGCACTGTCATGTCCCCTCTCCGTCTTTCAATCCAACATCCGCATAAATAGCCATAGCATTATCATTATTACCAAATACCAAATGTACATCAAACCCGACAAATGGTTACGTCCTGCACACAAATATGAACTACTTCAAATGGTAAACTATACAAGGTCATCTTTAAGTTGTTGTATATCTTCGATAATGCTACTAGCAAACAAGAAGACATAGTCATCAACATCCCCCGCCAGACACAAGAAATGAGAACAAGGGCAATAATTCAAGAAGAATAATTGTGCGCTTCTCTTTTTCTTTCCATTAAGGTAATGATATCCTCAAGCCACACAACTGATTTGATGTTAAACAATGTCTGAGAAAAGCTTATCCTTGAATACTTGAAACAGAGTCGAAAAAGCGGAACAAGGGGAATAACTCCGGAAAAAATAATCACATGCTTCTTATTTTCTAACTCCATCAAGGTATCGATGGCCTTAAAGTACACACCAAATTTGGTTATCCTATCTTAAATAGTTTCTGAGAAAAGCTGTCCCCTTTGGTGATATCTTGAACAGAGTCCAAATGTACAGAACAAGGGCAATAACTCCATCAAGGTACTTATGCCCTCAAGCAATCCACCAAATTGGGTAATCCTATCTTAAATAGTCTCTGAGAAAAGCTGTCCCCTTTAGAGATAGCATGAACCGAGTCAAAACATACGGAACAAGGGCAATAACTCCGGAAAAAATAATCGCATCGTTCTTATTTTCGAACTCCATCGAGGTATTTATGTCCACAAGCCACACACCAAATTTGGTTGTCCTATCTTAAATAGTTTCTGAGAAAAGCTGTCCCCTTTATAGCGGACGGACGGACGCACACACGCACGCACGGACGGACGGACGGAGCCCAAACCTATATCCCCCTTCCACTTCGTGGCGGGGGATAATAAAGACTAATTTCGTTCTGATTTTAATCAGGTGATTTGTCCTTGTGTAAATACAGTTGTTGATAATACTTAAATATTCTAGAAGGTAAAGGTCGCGACTATTTAGTTTAATTATCATAGGACCTCTCATACGACGCCAATTCTTGAAATTCCCGCCATCACACCTCACTTCCTCCAACCTCATCTCTATCAGTACAACTTCATGATTGGGGATATCATTGAATGTTTGATACACCTTAACGTCTTTATGCGATCATTGACTTGATATGCTTGTCAACGTCCATCACTCTATTCTCAGACAGAAATATAAAACGAAGCCTTGTGATATGTGATATCTTTTTGGGAAAATTGCTCAAACAGACTCTGATTCATATATTCCAATAAATTATCATATCGAGGTGAGGGAAAGAGAGAAGGATGACCAATTATGACCTTGGTGGTCCTTCAAGTTCAGTATCCCTACGTTTAGCTCTATTCATGAAACATGAAAGACAAGTAAACAACGGAATTAACTTCAATAATTGTTTCCATCAAATTTGACATATTCAAATAGGGAAGAGAAATATTTGATTGGTAATTAATTTATGCCCATGTCGTCTTTGTTTTTACTGAAAGAGGTAGCAATTTCTTAAGAAATTTGAATTGGTTGATTATTCACGGGTTCTTACCTTCACATATCGACGATTAAGAACAACAGTAGAAGTTTCAAGTAAAGGATTACATTAACAGTATTTAATTAAATTACACGAAATAAGTATTAACCACCTAAATGACATCAATTCGGTCTTTAAAGGTTAAGGTTACACACAAATGGAGATACTTTTGAATCAATAAAATGCCCATAATTTCATTCATATAAAAAAAGGTGGGAATTGTTATTTTTCTAAAAATTTAAATCTTAATTGTGAATTAAACAAGTTAAAATTCCACGTCTCAAAACGTTCCATTTCCAACGAAAACGACACATGACTTATCTCCCTCTGATTTATGACGTCATCGACGACCGTAGCAACAGAGAATCGTTAGCACCCAATCATCGCTGAGTACAAGTTCGGGTACTTTTCCCTATCCAAATTCCCCTGTGCTATAATCAGTCTCAACCAACCTGTTCATAGTTTAGCTCATCATCAACAAAATCGCCGATTCAATAACATAATGTAATTTAATTGCTTAATTAAAGAGAAAAACACAATTGAATCAGCCATCAGATGTTTCTTTACCACTCCCCAATATCCTGAAATCGAGCCGAAGTTCGGTTACGCAAGGCGAATGCAAATGTAATCAGCTGAACACGGCACCGCCCTTGCAAGTCTAGCTGATGGAAAGGAGAGCAGTCTCATGTCAACATGCCCGTGTCATCAAAACAATATTTTTCTCCGGTAAGTGCACTGTATTCCTCGTTTTCATATTGGGGGGTTCGTGCATGCATGCAAAAAAAGCTCAATAATTCATAGTAATACCCAAAACCTATACTACACTAGACCTATTCGTTACCGGTCCTGAATTAATATGATGAAGTAGACGCAAAACTACGTAAATGGTTATGAATAATTTTATTAGATCTAGGCTTAACTATTTATTTATCATTTTCAGATTAACATTTGCTTACTGTTAATGTCTATTATTCAACTTGCTTTATTCCAAGATTTACATTTAAGCTGATTCTGCACACTGGCGTAAAGGAATAAAATCTATGAAAGAAATAGCATCTTGATGTTATTTTAGTAATAATTGATAAGCTGTGAAGAAATGAAAATCACACAAACATTATATCTGATTTTGTATTCTGTTTGATGTGTTTGATCAATGCAGGTGTTTGATATTGGATCAACATATTAGGGATTTGAATCCTGGACATGACATCAGTATCAGCATAATAGATATAATAATATAATAATATGATATAATAATCACAGGTGGGTATCATATTTATTAATGTAACACTAGAAATGGTAAAACAATTTTTAAAATAATTTATTATCTGAATGATTGTTGTTTCATAAGCAGCACTGCTTGAGTTGTTGAAATCCAAATAGTGGATCAATGTCTAGATGCACCCATAATGCTGCTTCAAAAAGTTGAAATGTGGAGATGGATCTTAAATCTTAAAAACAATTATTTCTTTTTAAAATTGACAAGTTGGGAATATTACTGTTTGGGAATGAAATAATTTCTGTAATTTGTGCAAATTTATATAAAAATTGTAAATTAATAATGCCAGAATTCAAAACGTTTAAAAACAATTAACCAACAATGAAGAGAAAACTATGACAATTTGACAGTTGTTTCTAATTATTAAGATTTCTGAATATTTTGACAAACAGATTTTATCAACAATGATAGGTCTACTTATAATTATTCTATTAGAAGTCTAAGTTTATCTTCCACAGATTTCCCTGTGGATATATTTTTTGTTTTGAAACAAAGTTTCCAAACTTGCAAGGCTATATAATTTTTCCCCATCATCAATTCGATTTATTTCAGGTTAAATATTTGAAGTTTAAAAGTTAAAAGTAAAATTTCATTTACCAGTGAGCATGTTTTACCTTTTAGTAAAAAAACTACTGAAATAGTTCACCCATAATTGTTCACAAGTCTTCTGTAATAATCCATTAATATTTTCAGAATTGGCTTAGAATAATGTTGTCGGTTTCTAAAATATTTTCCAAACTAAAACATTTATATTTGACTCATCACATTTGATATTTAAAATTAATTTATTTGTATTCGAAATGCTATTATTTATCTGTAATTGTTGTTACGTTTCAAATCAAACCAAAAGTGGCGATTCGTATGGGTATCATCTAGTAATACTTGGCCTAGTTGAGACTTTGTCGATACAGATGACACAACCCACAAATTAAGGTGACTCGACTAGGCTAAACCGCAGGCAACTCCATGTTATCCGATGTTCCCGACTTACAGGTAGATATTTTTAATGTATCTGTAACTTTGATTGTCATACCTAATATCATTGTAATGTGTTGTTTTCCCTCCTGTGCTGATCTTTAACTCTGTCGTGGATGTCACGTTCCGCGATACGTCCGAGACGGGATTCCCTTGCGAACAGGGGTATTCCAATTGCGGACATATACAAGAAATATACACAGGGCTATATACAGATTAATGTTGTATTCATAGATAATCAATTGTTAACTACTGGAATTCCATTTATTATTGACTTTTTCAATTTCATTGTTTCTTTTCACTAGAAATATTTGTTTTAGTATAAATTGGTAATAAGCAGCTTCGACTTTGTGCTGCTATCAGGTTTTTGCGCAGTTTCCATGGCCGCCGCCGCCGGCGCGTTCTGTATTGGCTAGAACTTTTTTCCTAGAAGGTTTTGAGAACTCATATACATAACTTCTTACTTATGCCCCTGGTGAATTTTTTTGACTTGCTTACTTTCAAGGTAAAAATATCCTTGTAAACACGATAACTTGAAACATATTTTTCCTATCAGGCTTTTATTTGGTGTATATCAACTATGGCGAAAGGACAAGATTTGAAAAGGTTTTCGCTAACATCCGTCAAAGTTCAAGGTCACAGCGAGGTCACGACTTATGCGCTTGCTTTTGCGAAAATGTCTTATTTCAATTATTAACACTTTCAATCATTACAGGTTTGTTATACATAATGAAAAGTGATCATTCACTGTGTGACCTTGACGATCAAAGGTCAATGTCACGAGATATGGTCATGGTGACCAGTTCTGAAATCACTAAATAACTTTTTTCCAAGAAGGTATAAATACCTCATATACATGCGGGTCAATAATCTGTATTGAAAATCAAGAAGTTTAACATCTTTCAAATTCTGTCTATAGGCGTTAAATATCTAGTACCAGTCAAGTTCACAGTCATCAAATGCCACTTCCCATTTCTTACAAATTTCAGATTTATCATCTTTTGAAGCCTGCTTCTCATAAGAAAGTCTTTAGCCTTTTGTGGGCGTTATTATATTGTTATGGTAAACATTGATATAAAAATTTAATTGAGGAATGCTTTTGTATTTTTATTGACATTTTTCCAAGAATCAGGTAATATATGGAGTAAATAATTATAGTCTGATGTAGTGCCGTTGTTATCTTCATTTGTGCTGATTCAAAGGGCTATGTCAATATTCGTCTGACAGGTATTTAATTGGCAATATACCCTTAACAGCCAAGAAGTTTATAATTTAACTTAATAATATGATATGAATTCTGAAAGTATGTTTTAGCAAAAGTGGTGAAGCGGAAATATGCTCAATATTGTCCAATTCAAGATGGCATGCTTTACACTATGTATTTCAAGTATGTAAACCACCTTTCCAAAAAGCGTTATCGATGAATACACATTATTATTATTATACTTTGTTCTAAGAACGTCGTACATTTGGCAGAGGAATACAGATAATATTCCTTAATCAATTGTGATCAACATGGCTCTCCTATTAGACGACAAGAAGCTGACTATAAGTATCAATTCCTATCTTGAGATATATGTACCAAGAATAAACACAGTCGACTCCGTAAACCCCAATCTCATATCGGTGCTTTGATATGAGAGGAAATGAAAATTGTCTACTGAACAAGAACCTTTTCAGGTCTTTGTCTAAGAACATTTCCAGACATCCTATGTTTTGTCTACAAATTTGCCTCTCGGGTGAACAGCAACTAATTCAGAAGATTGTTTCGGTAATCAAATTAAGTGCACAATGCTCAACCAGATAATATAATCAAACAAATATACTGTATATTTGTGTAACTTGACAGCATGAGAAAATTCAAATGAAAAACTGTAACCCCTATGAAAGATAAAAACCTTATGATTCCTGAAATTTAATAAAAAAAATTTCATGAATCATATTTGCCGTTAAAGGATTTGCAATACCATACGTCAGTTAACATAGTTATGACTGAACAGCATCTTGAATAGCGGAAACCTAAGTCAAGCAACATGATTATACATCAGAACATTAGAATAACTGTGATAATACAACTGTTGAAACCGTTCTACAACAGGAATCCAGGAATCAACTTTACACATAATTATAATACAAAAGAAAACACAAGATGACTGAGAATACTCAAAGTCCATATAGATTGTAGTAACCATTCTGCCAGCCACAATCCTGCCATAGACAGAGCACTATATCTGAATTAGTCAATGGAGCAGGCCGAGAGCCTCAGTTCGAAGTGTTACATGAACTTATTCTTTCAGTCAACCTACTGTTTTATACAGAGAATAACCCGAGGGCCAGACAATAAGACATGACCCAGACAATTTGGAAGATCCCCCAACCCCCATCAGTAACAGTGTGGATTATCACTTTCTTCCTCAGCAATCAATATTTGTAAGCAGGGGCTGGAAGAATCACCTGATAAGATCAACTCCAATGAAGGCAAGATAAGCACAGCCTGTGGAAGTTCATTCATAAGATCGACTGTAAAACAACACGGATATGGATAGTATGATCTTTGTATATACAATACCTTCACACTTAGTATAATAAATGATATGCACTTTGATAAACACATAAAGAGATTGAATACATTTGCTTACATAAATTAAAGTCAAAGAAGGAGCACTATGTTGACAACATATTTTATGAACTAAATACCCATATTTCATCGATTTTAACGAACATGACAATCATTCTGTATAAAATACCATTTTGAAATAACGATTTCAGTGAACAATGTGTGAAACGAATTATACATGTACGCTGGTGTATGAAATCTCTACTTTTTTCAGGGCATATGTTTATCAAATAGATTAGAATTTATTTTATACGGCAGAAGTATTTTTTTTACTCTTATGAAACTTAAGTATTCTTTGGGTGAGTAGTTTATTAAACAAACATTTTTTAATCACTGAAGAATCATATTACTTTAAAAAATACAAATTAAGTTTCATTGGCTTTAAGTGACATGGTGTCACTTTATTTCAGTCGTATTTATCCCTCGCGTATTAAATTATCTACCATTTTTGTTGGTAATGTTTCTATTAGTCTTGGGTGTATTACATCAGTTAAACTGAATCTTATATCATTCAATTGTTCATTGAATAATCAAAAAGTACAACAGAAAGCAAGTTCAAGGGAAATACGATATGGGTCACTAGTGAAATAACTAACTACATGTACAACAGTTAAATGTCTTTGATTTTCCAGAGGCACTTTAGGCATAAAGATAATAGTTCAGATACGATTCTCTTCAACGTATAGAAGTCTAGAAACAATACAGAGTTAAGTGGATTGCTAGTGTTCCAGTCCTTTTCTATGACGCACACAGTTCAGCGATCATATTGAGCTTTTAGGATGTTCTATAGATCTGTTTTGCTTCAATACCAAAAGCCTCTAAAAAATTATGATAACCCCTGTCCCACTTCAACTATACAAAAATGCTTTTGTGAGTTGACACATGTATATTTTGCTGCATACAATTTGAATTAGACGATAAAGAAACACTTAACCTTGATGATAAATAGACAAATAACCATGTTGGTAATATTGATGATTTTGAATATGTATATAATTATCACAAAAACATAAGTAATGCTAGTAGCATGCATCAGCTAACAAATGGAAACGACTACACGAGAGCAAAATAATGTAACACGTAACCTTGCACTGAGTTACAGTAATCAATGTAAGGAATGCTTATATTGTACTTCTATTATCATTTAATGTTTATATTGAAGGACTGCTAAAATTCATGAAAATGCATTGTTGCTAAAGACAGATAATCACTAAGAGTGGGACGCATGGACCCCCTGGCTTAATCATATTTTTATCTGTGCTTCTCAGTTGTCTTTCCTCTCTGGCAATGTGAAGGTTTTGTGGCAGAAATTGAGTTTGATTGATTATTGTATCGCTTCACAATAAGATTGTTCTTGATGCCTACTTGATCCACATGATGCTCAAACATGGCTTCAAACTTTAGGGCATTTTAATATAAAGATATTATTCATATTGATACATTGCAGTATTGTAATAGTTCAACTCAGCATTGGTCTTACTCTGGGAGAAAGTATGTTCATTCATACGCATGCAATATGTAATATATATATATATATATATATATATATATATATATATATATATATATATATATATATATATATATATAACTCTGTTTAGCAGTGTCTGGAAAATGTAATAATACCATTACTGATTGTATAACTATGCCCTCGATATGAACGCTCTGTGCGATCGCATCTTCATATTCATTTTGAAATTATTTGCAAGACAAATTCATTGTGCAGCAATAACATTCTAATCCCAAATGAAATGAAGCATTTTGAGAATATAGTTGAGATTTAGGCACCCGAAAGTCATTGCTTTCAACACACCATCGGACTTGAATATGTTAAAAAAAACTGCTTACAAATTAGTATTCATTAATAACATAAAAATACATTTAACATCTTTTTTAACATGTCATAGAAGATATTTTTGGATTATTTTAAACTCATACGTGATCCATCAGTTGTCTCAATACTATCATCAAAAGTTTAGTGTATGCTATGTTAATACATAACCCTTATTGAATATGACATTACTGTTACAAGGAACAAATACAACATGTAGTTAGAAACTATATAATAATCTCTAAACCCTTACTTCGTCAAATACTCAAAAAAAAAGTTTTTCCTGTATATACCTCAAATGCATATTGTGTTATATTTATACCTAATGAAGAATGTGTTACACTGTACAAGCTAAACAATTGTCAATCCTGCTACTGCTCCAAATTTCCCGTAACATGTATGGCTATTTCTCAATTTCTAATGTTCATAAAGGATGTGTAAGGCAGTATTCGATTGTTAGAGACAATCAAAACTATTTCTGTGGAAATCGTAGAGGTAGAGTTAAGATTTTAACGCATTTTGAGCTATAACATAAAATAGAATAAAATGAAATGAAGCTGAACATTTTCTGAACATGTAATAGAAGATATTGTTTGATTATTGTAAACTCTAATGTAATAGTTGTCTCAAGACTATCATTAATAGTTAAGTGTATCCTACTATATAAAACACATAATGTATACGGCTCATTGAAAGATTGAATAACTGCAAAAAGGAACAAATTCAACATGTCCGTTTGCTTGTTGTGTTATAGTTAGAGGTATTGAGGAATGTGTCACTTTGGACAAGCTAATAAATCTAATTCCATACAAATTTACAAGATATTTCAAATAAATAAAATAAATACGGCTGTAGCAGCGTTACATCATGTCTTCAGAACCCAACAGTATTAAATATGAATTTTCAAAACATTATCTGTTCATATTTCTGAGAATTCTCATTTTGAAATCTCATTAACTAGACGAGATAGAAGCGGCAAAAAGCGAGTTTTGGTCTGTTTTGTGACGTCCTACACTTATGATACGTCAATTTAAATCAAAGAAGGTTATTTATGTCGACAACATCTTTTAGTAATTACATTTTTAATTTTTAATTTTATTTAACTTAAATATCAAATATTGTTGCAAAAAAAACCCATCGTGATAATATTAAGTGATTTTAGCACCCCATGTGTATTTGAACGGGCATAAGCATAAAAGTATTATACTCTGATGTATTAAATCGTGAGTACTTCTTTACAAAACATGTGTCTATCAAATACATTCAAAATCAACTTTCTCCGACATCAATATATATTCTTTATTATTTTTAAAATGTGGGAACGTTATATAATCACACTAATTAGAAAATTATTCTGTTTATATCGTATGTTGAAAGCTTGAGTTTTAACTTTAGTGATGACTAAATGTCATTTTACTATTACGAGTAAAGAGTTAAAATAAATACAATTCATAGAAGGATGAAAAACAAAATTACAACCCACCTATTGTCACATGATTTATAACTTCGGTTTGTGATATGTGGCTATTTCTGATTCAAGATCAGGAGACCATTCAACTTACCGATATTAGTCCTAAGATAAATTACATTGGCTTAGTTTGATGTCTGGGCTTTCTGAGTAATATGATGATCATTTCTGTTATAATTGTAATAATACCTTTTGAAATGAACGGAGTAACTTCAAAGACGTTCTACATGCACTGAATTATGCCAATAGTTTCGTATTTGTCATGACAGACTGATATTTTCTGTACCAAGATCCTAACAAGTGCGTCATTAAGCTTTATATGCAGGGCCATAGTTTACTCGGTAGCTTGAAATGGTTACGTACTGACCTACATGTAGCATCTAAATGGTTTCAGGGATGGGACCGAGGAAGATGTCACTTCATAAAACATATTTGTCATTTTTTACCATATTTACATGTATGTTATTAAAATACGACCTGAACTCATGCATACTTGTTATAGATACTTCTCAAATACCTTGGTAGATAAAACAGTGAAGCAGTCCAATCCAATGGGCCTCATGTCATTTTTTCATCACCATTTTTTATATCTTCATATCATTGGACAAACTAAACCTTATTTACAGTCAGTGTCCGCATAGCAGTGAACAATAGCAAATGGTTGACAAACCGTAACCGTAAGAGATCATTGATTTGATTTAACTGTCAACGCCCATCACTGTTATCTTGTGGCGTCTCTATTCTACGCAGATCATAGCACTCTCAGACAAAAATAAAAACAAGCCCTGTGACAAATTGGAGCTTTTAGGCCTATTTTCACAGACACGTTATGATCAATGTATTCATTTATTCACCCTATCATATAAGGAGAGAGCAGAGCGACCCATAGGGTGACCTTCAACTTAACAACGATTTAGTAGTATTTTCAGGAATATGATATCATGTATCAAAGCCAAAACACAACGGAACCAATTATTTCTGATGTTTCAACTCATTTATTAAGTGTCAAGTATTGATATAAAGAACAACTCGTGAACAAGTTGATTAGTTATCGATTCCTTCCCATGTCCTCTTCGTTTCATTCAAAAGTTTTTAAAAAATTCTTGAGAAAATTAAAATTGCTTTATTATTGGATTTTGAAGGATAAGGTTTTTCTGAAGACCCCGTTGTTCTCAATTATATTGCTCTCTAGAAGAAATTTAATACGGAGTTTTTTTACTATAGTATTTGCACCACATTCAACCAATATTACAAGAATGTGAAGCATAAATGACATTGTGAATGTCTTTCAATTGACTCAAATTAGTAATTAAATACTTAACTTCCATCGACCAAAACATCTTCCATGAAGATTGTATCATCTTACTCTCAATCGATTTTAAGTATTAACTTGCTCTGCTGTTGAGCTAGAGCTATCTGCACAAAACGTTATCGTTAAAAAGATAACTCAATCAGAGTTTGCATGGTAAATCAATTTGTTGTCTGGAACAATCGAGTTTTCATTCTTTCACTGACTCTCAGTAATGTAAAGATTTACTCACTGTATAGAGCCATGTGAAAAACTAAATATGTAGATCTGATTATATCTTATTATTCTTATTCAATATTCTTATAAAATATTTTCTATGACTTCAAGATATAAAAAAAAGCAATTATTATTATTATTATTATTATTAGGATATTTATATAGCGCACATATCCATCCACTAGTGGTTGCTCAAGGCGCTTACATTGTTTCCCCTGGTCAATGGCATTCTTTCACCGTCCAATCATTTTTTCCAATTCAACTCCCTGGGGAGTATTCAACCGGCAGCCATATGTGGCGCTCAGTTTAGGGACCATTCTATGCCTCACAGGGTACCCATTTACAGCTGGGTGAACTGAGACACATAGTCACAGCAGTTTGTCCAACACTGCTGAACGCTGATAACCGACAGCTCGGCGTATGCACGTGTTCATGTATCCACCATTCAGCCACTGACATGAATTCGTGGGATCTTTTAAGTGCGTAGTTTTTGTTGCACTACACACTAGGGCTCCAGGGTGACACTTATAGAGTTCTAACAGAGGTGAACTCTAGGTTTTTACACCTTGGCCTGGATGGGATTCGAACCCCGGACCTCAGCAACGTGAGACCGGCGCTCTTGCCGACTGAGCTATCCCGTACCCTTTTTGAGACACTGAGCTATCCCGTACCCAATTGACAGGAGAGTTGTGTCTTCTACCTCTATTACTCGAAACCTAAAAAAATGCTTCTCTCAAGAAAACTATTCAGTTTTGCGTTAAAGATGCATAAAATAAAGTGATATTTTAATTAAAAACCTGTAAGGTCAATCTATAAAGCATTTAACCTTTGAAATAATGTTCTGCTGTCCTTCATTATTCATTAGCTCAATGAAGCAGAGCATAATACTTAACTTATCCTTCTAATTTTGCATTAACATATGAGACATGTTAATTTCCTTCTACCCAGTCTACCACAATACCATTCTGTGTGTTATCAGTTGGGACATTATAATGTGTGAGGCAATCCAATTCATTCAACTAAAGATATAAAACAAATTTTCATCTTCTTTTTTCTCTCAACTTGTTGGGGGTACAACACCATCATAAAAACAATATGAATCACATTGCAACGTATTGGCTTATATTAACAATAATGATAAATGTAATATAACAAAATTGGCCAAATCATGATATAGTTGTAAGAAGAGATGGCATGTGTTTTTTCGATATTATATATTTGTAAAGGTTAATGTCCGAGTAACTCTCCATGTTTCTCCGTTTAGAAGCATATCTTGTATACTTGGTGATGTAATACATGAAAAGAGAGCAGCCAATTTTGAGTATTCTCTTAAACCATGCGGCTGTTCTTACACCACCATCTTCATAATTTTATTTAAAAGATTATGATAATACGTTTAATCTTATCAGGTTTACTGTCTCATATAAAGGACAAACATTATTTATATCCTTTGGTTGGTTAGGTAGAGAGGAAAATAAGTGAAAAGCAAGATCAACGATTTTAAAATTGTAATCCTTCCGAGGGGTGTAAGATTTCGAGCCGTTCACATTTGCGTTTGACGTTTTATGTTAGTAAGTTTATCTTTATAGTTTCTTTCTATGATTTCAGCCAATTTGTGAGTAAATACAATACTGAGAAACTAAAATCAGTTTGGGACCAATTTCGTTTCCACCTTTTACATAAAATGCTAGTTGAACCTGTGAGAGATCTTATCAAAATTACTCTTGATTTGCTCACATTTATTCTCAAACCGGAAAATGAGGCATATACATCAAGTATTTGTTAGGTTTTTTGTAGACACTATTCCGAACCATCTAAAGCAAGAGACGTATCATCTCCAAATTGACAGACTAGAAGACAGAAGTTGTGACATGAATAACTACTTCTATTAACATCTTCCAGAGATGTGACCATCATAATTGTGTTTAACAAATATAAGTGTACATAACTGAACAATGTCATTACAATTGCACTTACTAAAGTTCAAAAGAATTATTTAAATCAATGCATAAACATTATTGACCATGTCAGATTTCCCGTCAACAGACCTTTCTGTTGATATTTTACAAATGAGCTTGATCAGAAGTTGTTTCATACCGGTCCAGTATGAATATTTTTTGTACTACATTGTATATTCAAATAACATAAAATTTCCAAATAAAAATCTTGAGCTGTTTTAAGATTCTTATAGTCAGGATTCAAAAAGTTGCTTTGAACTAAATCACGATTTTCATGTAGTTGGAAAACATGGAATACCATCTCTCAAGTAATGAAATTTTAAAAGAAAATAAAAAAGTGTAAATTTCCCTCGGGATAATAAAGAATTATCTTATCTTATCTTATATAGTTAATAGTTTTTGAGTGCTCTACAAACATGTTAATCCCTACAACTACTACGCTGTGCGGATCGTTACCCTGGAAACCAGAGAACTAGATATTATAAAATATCTTAAAATGTCAAAATGAACTTCCTAATCAAATTATATGAGAGACATTTTAGGAGTTGTAATACACAAATAATGAGTTATAGATGTTTCTAAGTTCTGTTCCATAAATTCTTTAGTGCAGACGTATATAAGGATTAATATAAAAGAAAAAGTCATAGATTAAACTTTACATGGTAACGATATTAACGCAATTTTATCTCTTCTATGATTCATTTAGGCGTCTAATTTCTCCAATTGACAATTGGCAAAATAGAAATGGTTACATTTTTCACTATGAATGAATAAATGTCATGAACACTACTGCTAAAGGGAAGGACTGAACTAAGAGTAAATCGTAATATTATTTACCTGGCAGTTTGACGATTAAAGAGGAGCAACAAAGACTTACCTGAAACAAAAAATAACTATAGTAAATACATTATGTACACAACACATATAATTGATATTTAAACATTTAAAACATTACTAACATGGTAGGTTACACATATTCATTTTGAAAGTCGGGGTAGTTATGGCTGTGAACCAAATCCAAGATCCTAATACATACACATACAGCAAAAATTTAATATTGTTTTAAATATAATCTAACTTGTCTCTTTTGTAGAAGCACACGATTCATTAGGAGAACATTAGGTGGAAATGTTGTCCGTGACACTAACAAAGATGAAAATCAGGATATATGCGCTATCAGTGTATTGCTGAGATACCTCCCAAATGTAACCATGGTTCAAAAATGAGAACAAATTGGGGGATTTAAGGATTATTTATAAGACTTCGGGATTACCTGCCTTATCCGGTTGTAGTGTGATGGTCAGCTAATATTAAAATCAAAGTAGAAATAATACACCCCAGAGACATTTCCATGCTAACTAAATACTTTCTACAGTAGCGAACAGAACTGCATTTAGGATGAACTATTAATTTGGACTACTTTGAAACCTAATATCTCAAAGTAAGCATTAGTGATAAGTTCGGCACTTGTGTTTCACGATATTTATTGAATGGCTGGATAGGTTCATTTTGATTTAGCCTTGCACTTAAACATACTTTCTCTTTAGCAATAGGAAAGACATTGTATTTAGAGATGGCAACTCGCCTGCTTACTAATTTACTACTTACTTATTTTGTTTTGTATTAAAGTTTATGTTAAAGAGAGAGAGACTCTTAGTAAGATAAACATCGATTTTATAAGACCATATTACGCCTGTGAACTTTGGGAAGGTTGTTCAGCAGAGTTATCAGATAAAATTGAAAAGGTTCAATTCGAGACCGCCAGACCTCAGAAATGTTCGTGATCTGTTCTTGCCTCATTCCCGCACAACTCGTTACAGCCAATCATTCCCCCCCCCCTCATGTTCACAACTTTTAAAAAAGCTTCTACTACAAATAAGAGAATATGTTTCTATTAAAAATATCAAATACATACACCAACGTAAGTCAAAAGTGCGCAAATATTTTTCATTTGGTAAAAGAAAACTCAACATAATTCATACTTAGTTAAGATATTCAAATTGCAAATTAAACGAAGATTTATATACAATTGGGCTCGTAGAAAATCATGGCTGTAAATGCAAAATTATTTGTGAAAATTCTCAGCATTATTTTAAGGAATGTATGACGTATTCTTATATGAGACAGCATACGTATATATGTCAGGATTGTAAATCGGAGAGGGTTACACTAAGTTGGATAACTTGCACCCAATCCATTCTTTGGAATGTTTGTTTTAATCAAATCAAACTAATTTCCACTATTTAAGTGCGTTCTTTTATTAGGAAATCGAGGAAATGGCCATAGATCTGGACGAGACTGTTCACATATTAGACCCATCCCGCTGTCCAATTTGGCAGAACAATCAGTCCAATGCAATGTGTTAGTGTGTGTTTCTATACAAATTGTCCCTTTAGCCATTTTATTCTTCTGCCTCATTACGATATTGGTGCTATGTTTCTTGGTCATAATACATGTCTGGGCAAATCTAAATTTGCACATTGTCAATATTCTAAATAACTGAAATAAACTGCCATTCGTAGACAGGTTGTATAGACAGAAGTTGTCAGTGTCGGTTTTTTAGTTTTTCGTACATGTGATCTGTCGGGTACGGTAATTTTTCTACAAACAAGTGTTTGGTTGTTTGACTGTTTTTCAGGCATGACCCTGCCATTGAGTTTACCTTTTCATCGACAAATTTTATATTAATGCCATTAAACCCATTACAATTTATACCATGCGCTTGATAGGACAATTATAGAAAGTCTTGTGAGTGCGAAATGATACGAAGTTTCTGCACTTAAAGTTGTTTATTCAAACTAAAAAAACTTTCGAAGTTGATTGATACGATTTGCCCTATCAGTTAATCAGGTGCTTCCGATCCACTTTCATTATTTACTTTTAAACATTTCCTCGAATGGAAGTTAGCTAAGGTCTATCTAGTCTATCATTCAGTCCCGATGGATTTCAGAATGACATTTAGATTTTCTATCATTATTAAAAAATATTTAATCTATATCATGAGAATAAGATTTTAATTTCAGCAAATAAGAAGTATAGATTTTTTCGTGAATTTAACGCATTTCCAGTCATACTGGAATCACGTTTGAATCTCAAATGGCTTCAATGTTTATTCCAAATATATAGAGTTTGATTTATTTTTTTAAATATTTGTAAGCACTAACAGGTACATATTCAAACACAATGAATTATATATTAAAGTGATTCAATTCAATGAAACGAAATTTTAATTAAAAATTGCTCTATGATTGTGCTGTTTTGATATCACTTCACATTTTCTCGTACATCACGTTATTGTGCATAATGTCACTATGGTGCAGTATTATTATTTAAAACATTCTTAAAAATCAAATTGAAACATCAGTGTATATTTTCGGTATGACTGGTTGTATTTAACATGTGCTATTAAAGTTTAACTCTCTTTTTATTACGTGTGATACCATTTGCATTCGAGCGGAAGGTAAACAAAGCCATAATATAGATAGACTATTCAATCTGATTACATGATGATGTTCTGTGTAGGAGGGACATTATTGAATAGCCTGATAATAACCCTGTTACAGTATAGTATGTTATTCTTAGTAATCCAACACTCTAAACGTTAATTTATGAATTTCAAGTATAAAAAGTGACACAAACATAGGAATCAAAGTTTTGGTTTTTTTAATTTTCTGATCAGTTTAAGCATTGTGAAAATGCACATTGTACGTAAGTGTAAGGCAAAAGGGTCTGGGGACATTACAAGCTCATAACTGCAATTTATAGATTTTAAAGACAATGATTGATTGACAGGCATGAATAAAAGAGACTTTTTAGGTTTTGTATACAAGGCGAACAATGTAGTTTCTAATTTGAATGTATATTACCTTCCTAAACCATGTTCATACACTTAGGATCACTCTCTGTCAAACTCTTGTTTCTACATAACTGAGTTATCTTTAAAGTCTTTGTAAACTCGTTAACTAATGTCCCATTGTCCCATATTGAATATGTGTAAAACGAAAAAGAACATAGCAAAACGGGCGGAAAGTGATAGATGGGATAGAAGTTGTATGATAACAAGGAGAATGTCAGGAGAATGTTTTGTTAATTACCAAGAGTAGGAACATTTCCAAACATGTTAAGACGGTTTCGAGTTACAGAATCACTATCAGATATGAACAGCTTTTAAAGCATTCAAAAGGATGGTTAAATAGCGATTTTAATATCCACTGCATACATGTACGTTATCGACTAGGCGATGACAAATAGCACAATCCAGAAAGTCCCAGGTTATTACTGCATGTCTGTCACTGCAGATTAAACCTCAGTAAGTAGGCATTTCAGTCACTAGCTTCATTTGAATTATGGTGTTGGCGTTTGACGTGTCGGGGACAAACTATAAGTCAAAACTAAAACAGAGAATTTGGCATAATATTCATCAAATGTACAGAGAAATAGACAATGTAAGTCAACATTAAACAGCAATGATCAGGTGGTTACATTGTAGTTAGATTTCTAAATTAGGTCATGTGTTTTGTTGGTAATTGCCATGTGTATTTAGCACCACTTGAGAGAATTAAATGGATATTGAAAACTCAAGCCAACATGTAGGTCACAGGCTATCAATATCCTCTGCCGTATTCCAGTTTTATGAAAGAGGTGTCCCCTGAAGTCTCTAGTTAATCATAAATTTGCCCCCCCCCCCCCCCCCCCCCCCCCTCTCTGAAATAATGTTTCAAAGTGAAGTCAGATTTAGTAACTATCAAAGCAAATGGATTTAAGTTTCTCTCAGTAACTGCAATTTGTATCACTTCTACTGTCTTCACTGGAAAATTCTGTAAAAATGACTAGCATGATTTATGTAAAGTTCGAGTGAACATCTATTAGAAGTCACATGAAATATACAGCAATTTTACACAGTATATTTGGGAACCACTGTAATTTAACTAGTGATAAAGAATCCAGGATTTTCAAATAAACCTTAAATTTTCAAAGTTTACAAAGATAGATCAAGCTACCACTCGAATAGCGGTTGAGATGGTGTGGTTTTAACGCAATATTATATTAATAAAAGATATGTATGTGGCTAACTTATATACCCACTGCAAGAATGGCGTTGTCTGGTCTAATTCATAAATTGAAGGTCAACTTGCAGTAGACAATAATGGGATGACCTCATCATTGTTAAATAAATAACATATTTTCTTAAATTTATCAGTGTGTATTTAGCTTTATTACGACTTTTATTATACAACTTAAATTAAATCTCACATACATGAGAAGCAGTTTTAACTTAGAATTACCTTGCATGTATTGCATGTATGAATGTACATGTACCAGATTTATGAATGTACACCCAGCAGTTTATTTGTACAAGAGTTCAAACCACTTAAATCAGAACAACGGCTTTCTAGGATAAGGACTGATTATTTGGAATTGCTTATAAAATACACTATAACAATGTCAAAATCGCATTCAATCATCTCGACATCTTGAATTCCATATTTTCTATACATGATATGAGTCATGAAACCAAACAATGTCTAAACTTACACGTATGGCTTTCATGCTTTTATCAAACGGTTTCACTTACAACGCAGCAACTGTACATAGAGTTTCCTGACTATCAGCCACATTGGACACGAATTGTCCAGACGATCATAGCCACAAAGAAAGGTTTCTCCAAGATAAATAAGCTGGCTTGATGAAAACACTTATCCAAATTAATGGCGTTACCGAAGATCGAATTTCTCAAAGGTCAAATACATGCTCTTCTGAAACACTGTATCTTTGGTATAGCTTAAGTAGAAGTCAGTGTGTTATATAAAGCGCTTGTTGGTGTCACTTTAAACCACTGTCATTACCAATACATGTTTTATATAAAAGCAGAGACAAAAGGTACGGTTATATCAAATGTGAATACAATCGAAATAAAATGCTCATAAACAACCATCCATTCTATTTTCCAAAGGGGAAGTTGGGAATTATTTAGCGTATTTATAAACATTTCATTTGAAATAGTTTCATTCTCATTCTCATTTAGCAGGTGAACTATGTCAGTAAACTTACGGAAATAAGCAGCAGTCATAGAAATGTCGTTACAGTATGATACATTAAGGAGATCAGTATCCATTATTGAAGAGATATGTTTTCATTGTATTCTAGCATCTCCTGGGAATTGAAAAAAAAGTCCTAATCCAATTGTAAACGTCTTTACAATCCAATGCTTTTTTATTCTTGCATATTTTCCAATTAACAAAACATACATGTCAGGTAGTACATTGTATGTTAGCTAAATTAACAGCGCGTGCTAAGTAAAATGTGCTGTTGTGATGTGAATATATCTGCGGTGTGTGAAAACGTCAGAAAACAAATCCTTGTTAATGTTTCAACTAGTAAAAGAGACTGCCATAAAAGTCCCAATCGATAAGGTCACAGAGGACATAAACGGGAACATGAAAGCATATCTTTTTTTACCCAAACGGGTAATAATACCATTTAATAATGTTCAGTGAAATATAACTTACAATTTGAATGGTTGTCCAACATTCTTTACGACTATTCTTGAATATCCTACATCTCATATTCAGGTAAACCACATGAATGGACACTTTCAAACTAACCTACATATATCTGTCACACATCATGGAAACATGGAAACTTGAACCCGTACTTGTTTCAAAGATCACATGTGCAAGGCGAAGCAGCATGAAAAGGTATCCTGCTGAAATGTCATGATGTTATACTTTGTGATGCCATTAACCATGAACACTTTCAAGCTTACAGACATGTGTTTGTAACACATCCATTCTCCTCCAACAGAGGTAGGCACTTCAGATTTCTGATCCTAATCTCTGTAATATTTGGCCATTTATCTCGCTTCCATCAAAATCCGCTAGCAGGAAAAAGTAGTACCTCATATTGTATCATTTCTGCTTATGAAATAAAAACACAGCTTTCATAGGCCTGGTCAAACGATCCAGAGATCTTAGAATTAGACTACAAAGGGTCTTGTTGATGTAAACATTATACAAAGTTTTTTTGTCTTTGAGATGGATTTTCTTAATTTATCAGCATGTGTATGATCAATTGTTTTCACAAAATCAAATAGAATGTCATTAACTATGACGTCCTATCTTGCATGGCAACAGCGATTGCTACTTTACTTTCACTAAGATTCTTTCAATCTTTGGTAATATTTACTTATACGTTATTCCTTGACACTCTTTGATTGTTCTTATAGTAGTTTTAAATGAGCAGGAGTTCGTAGATAACAAACTGAACAGTTTGAAGGTTGTGTCTCCTATCTATGTTGTGGAATATATATGGTGACTGATACAAATACACTTTCCTAGTGAAGACATATTAAAGATGAACTTACTTTGCGTGAGAGCATACAATCATACGTCAGTGCGTTTTATTAATGTTGCCAAGCAATATATAACCTACACATAAAACAAGTTTACAAAACTGTTCAGGTTGCCGTGTATTGGTGAATGTACTTCAGTTGCTTCACGTTATAGGATCCAATATAACATTGTTCCTGTTATTAGGTAATCCTTCAACATACTTTAAGAGGAATACTACCTAGGCTAAAATAAGTTGACATTCTCAGCTTAAGTAAGGATAAAATAGGCATTAGAAACAAACACCTTCCTAAACACAGGGGTCATACCTATGTAGCGCTGGACAAGATCATTTTGGGGGGGAAATAAATTTCAAGTAAGAAACATATTTTGTCAGGAAGATCTGTATTTTCAATGTACATGTAAAAATATAAACTTTATGACATTTGAAATGTTACTTAAATTCGTTTACTCATCTTTTCAAATTCGCAACAACTCAAAGTAAATACTTGCAAAATCTGTAACGAACGACACAAGTCCTTTCTAAACACTCGTATTAGCATTGGTATGGAACGTGATATTTCGTTACCATATATTTTGTTGTTTTTGGTTAGTCGTTTGGCTATAGGGGATGTTACGTCCTTTTCAATAGTAGTTCACTAATACCATGGCGGCTAGTGTTATTCGAGACAAGATACAGCTTTGTGAATATACTTTTGGTTGAAAGCTTGGAGCATAAGCTGGAACTAATAACTCGGTTATACTGCACTGGACTTCTGTTCTGAAATCAATGTGTTATTAAATAACTCACTATTGCAGATATCATGTTATTTCCTATGCAAGACATATGCGAGGACCATTTACAACATTTATATTAACGCATAGAAATATAAACATGAGTGTATGTTAAATTTAGAACAGACTCAAAATGTTTCATCTACGGAGGATAAGTCAGGTGATGAATCCAGCTTTCCTTGTTCAAGAACATTCTTACACTAATCAATTGTATTGTCATGTAGGTGATCAGTACGTTGTAGCAACTGCATTATTTGAAAATATAGTGTCTGAGAAACAAAACTTTCTGATTCTATAATTAACATTTGGGCAAAACGTGTTCATAAATCAACATTCCCGGGTATTTGATTCCCAAAGATATAAAACGTGATCATGAGAATGTAGATGTTGCCACTTTCTGTCGTTCTCTGGTTGCCTCAGACAATATCTCATACTCCCGCTGAGCATAGCAGAATGATAAATCATCATCCAACTCGTTTTAGTCCCAGGGGCCGATTACATTGAAAGAAGCATCTGCGATGAACGTATTTGTCAGAAAATCAATAGAGGCAAAGGATATAACCTCATTGGTAACAGCGAGAAGTGTTTTGCTAAAATGATACCTTAGAAATACTTGCCATTTAGGTAGTGAACCAAACATGGTTATATTTGGGACAACACTAGCTTCAATAGTCCACATTCTTTTACTTTTTCGGGCGTAGTCCCGTATGATACACGTTAGAAAAAAACATAATTTCGTTTACCCTAATATGTTCAGAACATGTAATTTTAGAGATACCAAGATGTACAGGCTTTAATATTCCATCTGAAAGAGATGCCACACAAACGGATGAAGCATTTAACACACAATAGCCAAATGTTCCCTATTTCATTGCCTAATGCAACCATAATTTTATTCAGTTGATACCATCCTTATTGGATTGACGTGATGGAGATTTAATGATAAAGGCATCCTTTACATCTGATCATATTTAAATTATATAGTCATCTACTCTTTTAAGATCAAGGGTATTGGTAAATCCTATCATGCTTTTTTAAATGAAACCAAAGCCAATGTAAAAGGAAAGTTCAAAGTGACAAATAGTGCACAAACATGTTGTTGTTACTTCATCCACGAAAACACTATACATGACAAAATATCTTAAATAATCCCAAAATGTATACCCACAGCGTAATGAAACTTAATGACTTCAACTACGAACATTTCGAAGATATATCAAAAGTAAGAAACAGCAAAAGATATTGTGAAATAGTGGTATTTCTTAAAAGTCAAACACTGACAGAAAAATAGACAAACATGACTGTATTAACAGTCTTTATGTTGTCTCAGGGATTGGTTTCAAGAGTTTTATTTAGGATAAACATCTTAATGAAACAATGATAATCGGACATTGTTTATAAATAATCCAACTACATTTATAGTGTTGAATGTTAACGGTCAAATGGTCAAATGCAATGGGGCGTCTATATAGACATATCAACCCAGCATATACAACAACATTATTCATAACCAAGGGTTTATCAATCAATTAGGTGATTATAAAACCATACTGTGTTTTTCCTGCAGGAGTAATTACAATAAAACAAACTTAAATGGTCCACAAGGAGTCGTAATTACATTTTTGCAATAGTCCATTCCCAATCCCAGGAGACAATATCACAGGTATTTTGTCGCCAATGTTATCATTGTCAATTCATTACAAGAAAAACGTTTCAGTTTTTCTCGAACCGATTCGTTTGGCGGATGATGAGCTCATTGATTAACCTTGAAAAGATAGACCATTCACAGTCTGATTAAAACCGTCGGTATTCCGCTGGAAAAATGTGCAAAATATTGCAACTACCGGGATACGAACTCATATAGTTCGGAGGTTTCCCCGCCAAACCGCCTGGTAACAGACAGACAGACAGACAGATTGTGTACAGTTCAGTAAATCTTAGAAATATATATCAAAAATACAGTAAATATTAGAAATACGTAATAAAAGGTACAAAAACAATATTACTAAAATATATTAAAAAGTGCACTGGTAAAAAATACAATCTAATGCGTAAATAAAATATCCTTACGTAAATATAAAATTGCCTTGCAGGTTTTGGCACTTGCATGTACAATACTTGGGCTGGCCAGGATAAAACATAATTTAACATCATCACTTTGTTGGTAAACTCAGGCCAAACATCATTACATTTAACTAAAAGATCTTCACGCACACCATTATAAACTGGACATTAAAGCAAAACATGTATCTCATCTTCCACACAGTTAAAACAGACTCCCTCATTAACGGGGAGATTAGAATAGCGCCAAGTTTCAATTTTGATCGGGGCAACCCCACATCTGAATGCTGCTATGGATCTTCTGTTTGGTCTGGACATTGGGAGTTGGTTATATCATTCCACCTCGTAATCCTTCTTGAACTGGTTGTAGAGGCGTAGCTTATTTCCTCCCATCCCACTCCTGCTGTATTCTTGATTTATTGCACTTTCCCACTTTTCTCTAAACTTCTTAAAAAATCCTTCTTTCACGTCCCTGGCAATCCGTCTATTGTGAAATTTATTTTCTGTTGGGATGAAAATGTCTAACGTTAGAGCTTTATACTTGACATGGACTCTAAAATTCCAATTGTTCTTGATTTTAAATGCATGTTTATTCGCCCTAATGAAAACTTTTCTTGACAACGTATGTTCTTGGAGGGAACTTAGGCGTTTATAAAACTTGGAAACTGTCTCCCATTGGCGAATTGTAGGTGGTATCCATCCCATGTCTCCGGACACTGCGTTATTCGAGGTGAATTTTCTGAGTCCCATAAAAAACCTCATAGCTTTATTCTGTACAGCATTGATGCATGATAGGTCGATCTGTCCCCATATCGCAGAACCGTACTGTATAGTAGACCATACCATCGAATCATACAGTTTAGTGTAGGTATCATACTGCATACCACCCAGGGCCTTGTATTTTGAAATTAGCAAACCAAGTGCTCTGTTTGCCGAGTAAGCTACTGCCTGTCCCATCCGTTGTTAATCGAGGTGTTCAGTAAGAAGCAAACCTAGATAGTTATAGCAGTTCACTATTTCAATAGTTTTCTTTCCGGGCGAACAAGTTGGTTGCTTTAGTTGACAAGATAGACCATTCACAGTCAGATTAAAACCGTCGGTATTCCGCTGGAAAAATGTGCAAAGTATTGCAACTACCGGGATACGAACTCATATCGTTCGGAAGTTTCCCCGCCAAACCGCCTGGTAACAGCCCGTAGACTCCCATGTTCTGACGCAATTCAGTAAACCAATCACAAGGCGTCCAAGAAACACTTTCGGTGCGGTAGCTATCCTTTTGTCTATTCCGAATGCTTTCAAAACAGCGACCGTTTAAAAACTATGATGTGATTGGTCAGCTATTTGACTGGGCTTTGGCTGCGCTAAACTGGTTCGCAACACACGCCTATACGAGATGTTCTCAGACCTTGTGGAGAGAAATCTACAGAACCTGTTCGTATCCCGGTAGATATTTTATTTTGCAAATTTTATTCCTCGGGTCAAGGTCGATTTTAATCAGACTGGACCATTCACAGATCAAAGAGAAGGTTATATCGGGGTATTTTTGTGGGAATTAAATGTTAGGGGGCATTCTCTTTTTACAGATATGATGATCCGATTGTTTGCACCATATGCTTTCCATGTAAGACACAGTTTTTAAAATATTGCACAAATGTTTTACGTTGAAACATTTCCACTTTACTACAATCCGCCTTCAAATTCGTCTACAAATCCGTCGAAAAAAACGCGTACATGCAAGAACAAGTCTGGGCTTCGAATTCACCTACATCACTTGCAGTCATCTTTACTTCTGCATAAACGTTAACATTATGACATCATGAAAGCATTCCCGCTCTTCAAAGTTGAATCTTACGAAACTCTTCATATATTCCCTATGGAACTTGTCATCAGGATAACACTTACTCATATTACCTGATCGTGATTTGTGTAAGCCAAAGTACTGCTTTGTTTCATGAGCCTCTCACAAGGCATCTTGTAATACGTTTTTGTCTTGTATTGGAGATCTATATAGCTATGCTTGCAACGCCAACGTCAAATTCATACTTTAATTTTTTGGGAGAAGACTCAGAAAATGTGTGTATGATTTGGCCGAGTCACATTGAAGAGTACAGTGTATGTACTGAGTGACCTGTGAGTGACAAGCCTTTATCTTCCTAGACTCTACACTGTATTTCCTCTGGTAGGTTTCATAAGGAAAACCCGTACTCAAATTGCGTTAATGGGTAACGAATCTAAAAAGTCGAAAAACGTTGGTCGTCAATGTGATGGGAATATTTTCTTGTGATGATATCGTTATGAATCATTTTCACCATGCACTTAAACAATGCAAACATTTCCTCATGTATGAACAAGTACTAGTTTTAATATATTTGCAATACATCATGAGTCGGATGAGGGTTAAGATATTATGAATATATGTTATTGAAACGAGAGAAATTAACCCACCCCCTCCTGAGTGACAAGTTCGATAGGTCACATGGCTGTACATGTTATGACAGATTAATTTGAACATATTTAGCCATTCTCATTGAATACCTACAATCATGTATCATTTTTAGTACTGTTCCTTTTTTTGTAGGACAGGCATTTACTTCACTGATGGCTAATTCATACATTTACGTTATAATTTGATGAACATAAATACTGTTCACGTTGATGAAATGGCCTATATATGTAATATTATCTATGCTATTGAAACCATAAAACCAATTAAAGTTCATGTTACAAAAAATAGAGTTGATCTCGGATAAATTATCAACTCTAAGTTTATCTTTCCGACTTCAGAGAAAAAGAAAACTTAACAACTTGATATTGTATGACATGAGTCATGCGAATGTAACGTTCTCCTCTTTCAAATGTTAAATGCATAAAAAGAATCTAAGGAATACAAATGAAGTTATGAGTTATGAATATTGTAGATTAAAGGCGATGTAGCACGATTTTCTTCCTGAAATAAAGTGCTCTCACAAAAATAAAAAAAAAGTTTTAACAATGTTTAGATACGTTTCCTGAAGCAATAAAAGGAGTTCTAAAACAAATGTACATGATTCAGCTTACCAATGCGAATCCGTTTTCCATCAATTTGCAGTTTTCGTCGAATACGGATTATTGTTTTCTATGGATACGGCTTTTCAGTTCGTGAAATGTGAGGTTTTACCCATTGACGTACCAATAAAATTTAATAATATATGGCAAATTTGAGAAAAGATAATGTGCAAAACGTGCTACAATGCATTTGAATCCAAGTGAATGCACATATGACTTATTACTGTACACATTTCTCACTATTATGATCTTTCATGGTCACGGATTATACAAAACGCATTGTATCATTGTAGCTATGTTATACGATTTTCAAGATTTCATATTAAGTATCAATTGGGCATATGCTTTTATTATGTAAGTATATTTCCAAGCGATCTGATTGGTCGAGAGGCGATCATGTGACTGTCGAAAGAGAAGGATATTGACTCCAGTCCGAGGACGACTTGAATGACGTCAAATGACGTCCTGACCAAATAACATTTTTAACAATATTTTATTGTGTTCCTTTCTTTTCTGTATTTAAAACATAATACAACAATTATGGACCTGCGAATTCGGTCCTTGGTCAATATAAAGTTATGGAACCATCTAGGGTATATCACAATCTGCAGATTGTGCTCTTAATCTAGGAATGTTTCACCATTCTTAAATTATTTGACCATCTGCAGATTGTTCAATCAATCTTAGAATCTCCACAATCTTAGAATTTGTTTGTGAGGTAGTTTAACCTATGGGATAATGATATTAGTCCTAGAATGTACAGGACTTTTATCTCCGCCAAATCTTCAGTGTATAATGGTTGTGTAGTTTGTTGATGTCTTTCGTCAAGTGTTTGTGTCTAGCATTGCGGACAAGAGGTAGATTCCTAGATTGTGAAAGACTTGTAACTTGTGTTTGCGTTCAGCCTATTAATTAGGTGATCGATTCCTAGATTGTAATAGTTCATAATGTCATGTGTTTTGTCGTATCCATCGGCTATAGAAATGTTCTTGATTGTCCAGGTCTCACAGGTCTCTGTACAGGTTGTCATCATTCCAAGAGTGCAGGGAGCACATACACTGTGTACTGATTAGAAAATAACACCAGATTGCAAGTGGAAATAATCAGTTTGACTGGGTAAAATGGAAGTTGGTATAATTCCAAGACTCGATGGACATGAACATTGAATCATGACTAACTTATAGTCATTTGACTTGTGAAAACAAGCTCCTGGCATGTTGATGGCATGGGAAAAGTACATGGCAATAGTTACTACATGGCAATATTTCTATTGCCCATGCGATCGGAATTACTTACCAAATAATCGTCATAACCTTTACATTTGTTTCCTTTACTGATTGAAAATATGAAAGAGTTTAAATGTTCACCTTTTTGTAAATCCGTTTGAGTAAATCTAGACGTACGATGGCGGAGATAGTGGAAGCTGTTGTAAACCTACAAGGTAGTAGCCAGATGTATGAAGACGGGTTGCGTGGTGATATCAATCACACATGTATCACAATGAATGAGGGGAGAGCATTAATGAGCCATGTACATATGACCATAGCCATTCACTGCTATGTTGTGAAATATTTTATCCTATTTGGGTTCAAAAGATCATGATTCCCTCAATAGAAGTCTTTATTGGAGTAGGTGATTTCATGAATGGCATATTCTTTCACTTACAAGATTTCTAAATCAATGAAATTAAAGGTCTAGTATTACTTCGTTGCTATAACAAAAAATAAGATGACACTAGTTCTTTAGTCTACGTTACAGTAACAATGCCATTTACGAAACAAATCTCAAATGAAATGTTGTTTTTTAAATGATAAGAACAAATATTAAATATCCTAATAAAACAAGATCATTCATGTAGAATTTCTGATTATTCTATATCACATGACTAACACGCTAAATTGAGTACACCAACATTGAAATTAAGTGTATGCATTAAGGTACGAGCATTAGGACGATCAGCATGTTTAACATTCTGATCACGAAAACTGTCTTTTTAGATTTTATCTTCAAAATACTCATGGAGGCATTTTTAAAGTCACAACCTTTTTCAGAATGTGAAATAAGCTCAATCAATGTGACTTGACACAAATGTTACAATCTGAATTTAGCGTTTGGGTGAAAATAAGAATCATTCAGTTGGAGTTTTAATTAGCTTAAGACATTTCATCAGTTAGAGATTCAACTGAATCAGCAAAAACTATCTAAATTGAAAACCTCTTATTGATTAATTTGACATTGTTAAAAGAAGGAGTATGCGAACTGATGGTAAAGTAATGATTTATTTATACTGTTCAAATGTGTTGACGCCAGTACTGATATGCACGAACAACATACATATTTTTCACTCGTGGATAACATTATCATTTCAATTGCAACCTAAAATGTGCTTCATCCGAAATCTAGCTTTTTATTTGACCAGTTTATGTAACGTTGTTATTTGTTCTTTTGCACGCATATATCAAGGAAAACATACTCTGAAATACACTTTTTATTTCTTGACAATAACCAAAATGTTTTACTACATTGATGAGTATCATGTGTATCAATAGATCGACCTCAATGACAAGAGACCAGAAATGTATTCCGGCAGCCTCAAAAGCTGGCTCGGAATCGGCATAGCTTTTCAAGCTGGTAAATTTGGAGTTGCCTAATTTGATCTCTTTAAGAGCTTCTTCTATTTGGGAAATCGATGAAATGACAATGTATTTGGTAGAAAGTCTTCACATATTAGACACAATCCTCCTGTCCAATTTGGCAGAACAATCAGTCTAATACAATGTGCTTGTCCATCTTTCAGCACGATTGGTCCCTTTATAGCTTGTATTGTTCTGCGTAGTTAAGTTAGCGACGCTCTGTGTCCAGAGTCGTCATAAAGGTCTAGACGGATTTCAATATGCATTCTCCTCAACAAGTTGTGACTAGAAAATGATGATTACATACATACGTACACAGGAAGGTGGCACAATTTGGAGAGATTTAATCCTTTTTTAATCAATCTTTGTTACTTTCGGTTTTAAGTGCATATGAAAATACTACAATCAATAACAATCAGTAGTAACTGAACACAACTCATTTACTGAAATGATCATGTTATCGATACCACCTATTATGTTGATATATTTAAAATAGTATTAATCAATCAAGTGTCAATCTGTTTTCATGTATATTAGGTAATTGCTATATATAATTATAAGTATAATTTTTAAAAACATAGCAAATATATATATTTCTCTATCCGTGTTTATTGCATTACACATTTGAATACATTTGAAAGTTGTGTTTTATTGTTTATCATATTTATGACAAGATAGTTCTTTTATTGAATAATCCATATCGTTAACAATTGATGTTTTGTCACTTGTGATATGAAATTCATATTTCAGGAACAATTATCACATTTACAATATACTGTTGTATAATAATATAATAATAATTACAGATTAAATTTTATAAAATGAGTGCAGTGACTGACACTTATCTGACTACCAGAAGTTTGAAAATAAATGTTAAGATTAATTCTAAATTATCCATTAAGGAGATATCTTGAACATGCGTAATGGATATCAGAACAAGGTGGTATAGACATATGTTATTTGCATATTATATATGTGCTAGTTGAGGTCATTGTTTGTTGCTTGTCATAGTTACATACAAGTAAGCACTGAACCTAGTGAACATGCTTATAGGTTATCTTTCTGCATGGTAAGGAACTTTACTAATGGTCCAAATAAAGAGAACGTCAGAAGTCATTTCCGGAACGCTATTTTAGGGTTTTGGTAACCTTTAAGTTTCAGCATGTCAACTATTTTCAGCGTGTCCACGTGTTGTTTTGAAACTTATTTAGATTAAACGCAGAATCGTAATGTTAAAAACAACCCAAAATAATATATAAGATTATGGAGAATGCAGTCAATATCTATAGATATACAACTTCCTTATTCTGCATTAGGCATTGTCAAACAAGGTATCATATCAACTTCTAGACCGCCACTTTATGACATGTTATTTCCATTATAGACGTTAAGGGAAATTTGTGCTTTACTACTTATTTACAAAACCAATACTCCATAATAATTACAAGGATTCCATAGTTCAAGTCTTATAGAATATGTAAACATCACATTTAGTAAATGTTAGAATGACCTGACATCAGCATATCGTCAAAATAAATTGAGCCGGGATAAAATAAGTGCAGTTCAATTAAAGAAATTATCTGACAGTTGTGCCTGAAGAAATGCTTGATGATAAAGTGGCAATATTATTTTCAACAAACTTGAACACACTTGAATAATGTCCATGTATGGAGAAGGCGCCAAGTTGTAAGGGTCAGTCATACATTCTTTAACGTTGCACACAATTAATGTGTCTTTAATTGTCATCGGCTGATAGAAAAAGTAATATGATCAACTCATGCTATGTATGTATGGTTAATTCTGAAACTTGTAAATGAATAATCCAGTCTTCCAGTCTTAAAGAATAAATATATGTTTTTGTTTTTGAAATTGATATTCACATAAAATGTTAATGAAATAACTCCCTATTAATACGAAATACAAAGTATATGGGCCATACACACTTAAAAACTGTGTTTGAAATTGGATAATTAATTTTAGAACTATTCTTTCGAAACCTGAATAAAACATTCCTTAAACCCGATTGCATGAGCGAGAGAGTTAAGATTTAGCGCCACTTGGCCAGTAAATGGCTGACATTGTACTGCAATTGCAAATGATCACAAGGTTGAACAAAAATAACATAAGTAATTAATCAATAATACAAAAACATCCCAGTCTTAAATACGATGTTCGCTGAAGTGCTAAAAAGTTGTTATATTGACAGAAACGTATGTATTAAGTGTCGTCACACTGAAGCATATGTTTTTTTTTATCGTCTGTAGTTTTTGAACAAAAGTTCTCCAAAGAAAATACCCCTCTGAATTCTCTTCATTTTTTAGGACACAACGGTTAACTTTTTGATAATAGGGTGTGCTGCAAAAGATGTTGTGCTTGGATTGCCACATAAGTAAAGAACTTATCTTTATCTAAATGTTCAAGTGAATAATTAAAAATGCATATTTTGGACCCCAACAGGATGTTGTCAATGTTTGACGCGTAACTATCAACTTGACAGTTGACATTTGTTGAGGTGTGAACCAAGTTTCAACTGCATAATTAGTTGCGCAGTTGTGATCCGTTGAGCTTTGATAAAAATATGATTTTTTAAGGCAATTTTAAATATCATGTCCGAAATTTCTCCAAAGAAATTACCTCTCGAAAAGTCTCAAAATCACAAAATTTCATTTTGTTTGTAAATGTGCAAATACCTTTAAATATCAGTTATATCAATATGAGCTATTACACATAGCAGTACATATTGCCCTTCGGGAGAAGATTTCATATGCATACCGCGAAGGTTCACTAAATAAACAGAATTTTTGGGAACCAAAAATAATGTTTATATTATTAAACCGCAGTAGGTCCAATCGATGGGTAATGTTGTTGCATGTTGGTGAAAGATTTGTGGAATTAACTTTGATCAGTTCTTGAGATATGTTTACCTTCAAGGGAGATAACTCACGGTAAAATCTAAGTTAGGTCACAGGCTACCGTCCCTGAAAATGTTATGCGATTCGCTTCAGCCGTTAAAAGAAATCTACTGGACGAAAAAGGTAATAAAATGAATTAAAACACACACGAAAATAATAACAGACTTTGTCTTGAAGACTTAATGATGTTGGCTACATCTGTCATTTAGCTTTAGAAAATCAGACAGTTGCAACTGCGTAACCACTAGTAGAGTCATCAGTATGCTTTTATGTATAACCCGGGAATGATTTTGGAGTCGTTGTCAACCTGTTGATATATCAATAACTTAAAAGTATCTGAGAAGATATAAGTAATAAAATAAGGAATAACACTTGACTTGACCATGGGCCCACTGTACATATCTACCCAAGACTAAGATGATCGTAACTGGATTTGTTAAAGACGCCCTTAACACTAAGTAGGCCTTGCGAAATTAGACCCTGCAAGCTTACTGTGTTTACATTAACACAACCTTCACCAGGTACCAAATTCTCCAATTTATTGAAGAGAGGAGCATTTTGAAGAAACTATCTCAACATTGTGGGATAGGAAATCAACCACTTATATTACCCATCCATAATGCTCGTCACCCATCTTGTGAAACACTGGTGCTGCACATCATTGACAGCAGTCGACTGAGCTATCACCATCACAACGTGCCATCACAGACAGGTTGATAGATCGAGAAAGTAAAGACATGAGTTAGAAATAATGCAAGGTCATATATCATTGAATCGTTCTTTTCTTATTACTCCCAAGAGATAGGAGAGCAGAAAGATAAAGATAACTCTTCTTCATTGGATAACGGATCTCCTCAGTGTATTGATTCTGTAACCACATTTCACATGACTGCTGACTGAAGCCACGGAATCACATGCACTGGAATGCCACAACCGAATAGATACTCTCATCAATTATTGGAATCATTTTGAGTTATCAACTTAAATATTTATAAAAGGGATTATTAACTGTTAATAACATGTTGAATAGTTTGACTTTAGTTTGTTAGTCAGTTAACATCGATTGGGCAGTATGTTATTTAGATTTTCAACCACTGAGATCACAGTCAACTTTGACTATAAAAAGGTTGTAGGCGAGGATACATTGACAAATTGGGGGCCTTCTATGGATTTGTAGATAGCGCAACATCGTATAGAAAAACTTGGATTATGAACTGTTAAATATACAACATTAACCATGTAACATATTGACCAACAATAGGTTATACTGTCGAGCATGGCATGCGTATGTACATGTACTTGACCTTTATAAGCTTTTAAAAAAGGATCTAAAGTAAGTGCTTAAATTTTGATATTCCTTGTTCTTTGTCCACGTATATCCCCCGAGATGCAGTTCGTTTGTAGCTAGAATTGATTTGGACAATTCGTGTCTGACGTGGCTTATAGACAGCGAACTCCGTGTACAGATGCTGTCTTGTAAGTGGAACCTTTTCATAAGAACATGTACAGCATGCATTTAAGTATAGATCTTATTTGGTTTCGTCAGCTTTATCAGGCTTTACCATGGGATACGGTATCCATAGAGGGATCAAACCTATCCTCCACACTTTTGAACTGATTGCTATCTCCTTTCAGGGGATGCCTTTGTTTTCTTTATGCTACAGACACAAACTGATAAGAGAGGAATGAAAGTTTTATGCATATATATATATATATATACTGTGAATCTTGAAATTAATGCGTCCCTAAATTAATGCGAGTGGCAGGGGGTGGACTTATATATATATATATATATGGAAAAAATAATGGATTTAGAAGTAGAAATCAGCCATTTTAATGGTGAGCGCTTTCAGCTACACAGCCTCTTCAGGTCATACAAAACGGATAAAGTTTCATTTTCCAGAGTCAATTTCCATGTCAATTGATTTGTTCCATACCTACCTGAGAGTAAGATTTACACTGTCGTCCAAAAGAAACGCCTACGAGATATCTTATCAGATTTCGTAAAATGCTGTAATGAATACTTTAGCAATATTACAGCATTATGAAGTTGCACCATTTCTGCAGAATATATTCAAATTTCAGAAGTTGTCATGTCACAAAATAATTTTTCAGTTTTCGATCAGTGATTGAAGGACATGCATATTAATTACGGTTTCAGCGTAAAGGCCGCCATTAATTACATTTTAGAAATTATCTCATCTTTCATTTTAAGGAAAATCAAGTAGGCGATTATTTTGGCCGACAGTGTAATAGATGTACATGACAACATTTACTTTTCATGTAGATGGTAAATGAAAAGTCCATATAGGTAACACATTTGACTTATGATGTGCCAATGACCCGCACATCTGCCATCTCATACATCAAATATGTTTAGAGACGTTGAAACCCCTTTGCAGTGGTTGATTCTTCCCTACATGTAATATCATGTAGAAATCCCCCCCCCCCCCCCCCCTCCCCCAACCCCCCTTGTCTGCTTCTGTTTGATAAAGTAGCTAGCCCCAGCAGTATTTGTCTTTGTCGACTCCATAAACCATCTCCTGGACGTAAGTTAGGTTATCTGAACACCATCTACGAAATCATCTGTCTGCACCAAGGTAAATCATAGGATTTCGGTAGTGATTGATGACAAAGGTGCAGTTAAAATAAATGCGTGCTTTGTTCAATATATCAACAAGCTTTGTTGTTTAAGGATACATTAATTATGAATGTTAAAAAAACACCTTGATGATGGAATTGAACGTAGGCAAAACATGATGCAAATTATAATCTCTACTAAGAAGCGAGGGCTAGTTATAAGAAGCAACGAATATATTCACAGAAATATGGATGAACGACGTTCAAGCATCTTATTCTAGCATTCATTTTGATGAACGGTTGCTATTCTTAAAGACATAATGTTTATCCATCATTACATCGTTTATGGATTGCTATTATGTCCGTCTTTCTGAGGTTTTTATACGATTCTGAAATATTCCTGAAAAAGATTCCAGCAAATTAGATATATCTTCAGTCTTCTAATAAAGCGCTTAATTATCTACAATGTAGCTTGAAATATTTCCAAACTAATCTACGATCCAGCATGGTTATATTTGGGATTACAGAATCCTTCAATTATAGTACAAATTCTTGTACTTTTTCGGGCCGAGTCCCTTGCGGGATTCGAACCCACATCTCTAGTGTAAGGAAACTATTGCCATTACTGACCGTACCAACAGCTTACCACACGACCAACGGCCCTCGATCGCTAGTGAACAATATGAAAGTGACAACCGCAAAACAAGTTGTTTTTTTCTATACATATATGAAGTTAACTATCTACTAATACTCTTTTTTTGCTCTGGAAACACAACATGTGGCATTTCCATTGGCAGTTAAGCATAAATGAGGCCTTGACAAAATAAGTGGATGCTAATCTTCAACTCCTTCAATTTGTTAACCATCTATATGTTTAACTCTAATTAACACTACCATACTAAGTGTCAATCCCATTGTATATGTTATACATACCAAACAGTAATTAAAGTATTTTTTCAGTTTACATTTTGAAAAATCATTTGACTTAAGAATATTACCATGATTTATCACTGACATCAAAGCAAAATAAAGGAAACAAGCAAAAACGTGGAGGTGACTCATAACACTACCGATCTTTCATGTGCAATCTCTTTCGGGCAGATGTATGAATACGATTATTATGGATCATTATAAAATGGCATGATTCCATACAGCTTCATCGGATTAACACATATGTATAATGTATTATATATATAAGCACTGTATTTCTCCTAGTAGTGTAACAGATCGTGCAAAAATAATCGAAATAATTCCATGTTATACAAATTTCAATGAACCTTTGATTGACTTGGTATCAGACTCGCGTTCGCATGCTTGATACAAAGTTAAGTCATCAACTCGTTTAATAAAAAAATATATTACATGTGGAAGGTCGTTAAACATCGTCTTTATTGTGCTTTCCTGAACCTATAAAACGTACCATCTTTCAATTTATATTTATAGTTTTACCTCAGTGGATATTCGTGCTGGTTCGCCATACATTTTAAAGCTTTTTAAGCCTCAATATATTTTGGATAAACTTCATACTGCATATTCAAGAGCCTGAAGTAAGACCTTTATTGGTGTTCATGAGTAGCAAAATGCATTGCTTAAATGCTATTGTGGAAACAAGTGAGAAAGTAAAAAACAATCACGTCAATTCATCTCTACTGCAGACGAGGACAATGTAAACCCGCTCTAGAGCTCTGCTGGAGTTTATTTCTTTGTGGAATCTGCTAAGTATATTTATGGACTCTGGAGGGATTCGAGACTTTCACTTTATCGTTTCTGAGAGTAAAAGGTATTCTGATAAAACTTTTAGAGAAAGAAGTATTTAAATGAAGGCTTAAGAAGAACTAAGACTTCTTTCAAATAAAAAAAACGAAAATGTAACTTTAGAATCCGGGAAAAAAATAATTTGATTTTTCCAATTTAAAAAAACCCACCAAGATTTGCAAGTGTAAACTTTACTTTCATTGCTTTTGTTACTTTGTGTTCGAAATGTGATTTTAAACACAGGGCAATACACGGCTCAGTAATGGGATATATGTAATATATGATTGGATATTTCCCTATATATATTTGAGACAAATACTTACATGCTTTTCAATTAGAAAATATGAATTTTCAATATCGCTATTTTTCTCATTTCAATAATCGGTTTGAACATAATTAACAACTTATTCAAATATGCCATTGAAATAAATTAGTTTTCCATATGTATATATAACAACGACACACAAGGTTTTCTCCTACATGTTTCGATTAACTCTTCAGGGAGAATGATTACATTGTCTGTGGCGTCACATTTTCATGATGTTACAATGCTGAACATGTACATACTGTTGTTGCACACTACCTGTCGAATGTTGGATAGTGCTTTTAATACAGAATTCTGCCTTTATTTTGTGCATCATGGGATCGACTACTCAGTTGAGAGTTGATAGAAGGGAAAGATGGTAAATTTAATATTCTTCCCTTTTGCGTTTAGTGTTCACAGCGGGTGTTTTGGTCTTTTATTGTTCGTTTGTGTACCCTTACATACGCCCTTGAGTATTCTGTTCAATATACTTCTCGTGGCACCCCTGACTACCTGATTAAGTATATGACTGCTTGCAATGCTAAGTATTGTGTGATACTGTAGCAGGGTCCCCATATATACAAGTTAACAGCATAAGTTAGCATCTTCTTGGTTAGTAAATGTATTGTATTACTTCACAAGTATCTACCACCTGCCAGGAACATCTATAAATGGTGTGGTGCAGGAATATCTGGTAAATAAAATAATAAGTTATCTATTCTTTATATCATATACTCCTACTTGTGCCGTATCATGATACACTGACATAAGATCCATCACATCACACAATCTAACATGTGTAAGGATATTGACCGGTTATACAAATCCAAAACCACAATCATTGGATTAAGAATCCTGAAAATACCTATATTGCATCTTTACCACTCTTTATAGTGAACCTATAACAATATATATGATACACGAATGTTTAGTTAGTCGTGTATCCATTCATAAATAAACCATGAATAAGAACATGAGTGTCAAATGCAATTTTGTATGAATACAAAGCGAAAGTTCGAAGACAGCAAAGACACTTTGAAGTATCATGCAAGATAACCATCACCGTCCTGAATACCAAAGACCAGCTTTCACAATGATGTATTATTGGCTCGATAGGCATCACAGAACAACAACATAAAATTTCTTGTCGTCAACATGACTTGACTTATTACCATAAAATATCAAATAACTATGAAAAGAAGAGAGGTTACCCATGTTGACTTGCAGTCGATATTCAACATACACTGTCGGCCAAAAGAAACGCCTACCACATATCTTATCAGAATTTGTACTATAATGAACACTTCAGCAATATTCTAGCATCATGAAGCACCATTTCTGGATAATATATTTAAATTTAATTAGTCATATTATACAAGAATGGCGATTGTTGAAATGAGACAACAGAATTGTTCAGTTTTGGATCAGTGCTTGGTCAGAAACACATTTGAAACTGATTTTCATACAACCACGAGTAACATTACAGGCACGCAAATGTTGATGATGTTACATATGTACGTGGTAAAGGTGCACAAGTGAATCAACCGAAAATAGCAGTCTTCATTGGGCGTGGTTTTCAGGAATGTTATTCACTGGAATCACAGTTTTTCTACGATTTCAATGGACTTTCATATTACTTATTTCAACTTTCATTGGAAGGGAAATCATGTAGGCGTTTCTTTTGGCCGACATTGTAGTGAATAAACTAGGACATGACCTTATGTTTCGCATCATGGCACTACAAAAATCACATTAGCTACCATTTGGTTGTAACATGAAAGCAATTAACTTGATTAACTTCTTTATCCTGTGTCATTGATATATGTGTACCTCTAAGTTTTGCCTCGTTAATCCCATATACTACTTGATTGATTTTAAAATAATGCATTATCATCAATTAAGTCAACTGCAGTTTGGAGATCATCTGTCATAATAGTATCAGTGATTAGTTCACATTTTCACTAATGGAACGAAATAAAAAAAAATTTGTATAATTTGGATACAAAGTATAAGTTAAACAATTTTCTTAACCGACTTTCTGTGAGCTCATTTTGTGTACAAGACAAATTTAATGTAAAATGACCATTTCCATAGAGCATCAAGTTTATGTCCCTCGTGAAATAATTTGGTTTGTCTCTCGCCAAGGCTCATTTCATTTCAAGGAAAACAGAGCTGTGTATTAGTTTACTTTAAATCAACAGTCTATGTCTGGTATATGCCCGTGTCATGAATGATAACATATATGACTCTGGTTAAAAAGAAGAACACAATATCAGTCGCTAGAGTCTCAATTCCCATGAATAAGGTTTCCTTCAGTCAGCCTACGATTTAACACAAAGAATAACTCCCAAACCAGACAATGGGGCACAAACTAGAACCGCAATAGGCACAGTTTCAATAGATTAGATTACCTATTTGTTCAGTCACCCTACTGTTAAACAAACAGCATTAGCTCAGAATCAGACAATTGTAAATATCTTAGACAAATTGAAAGAGACATTTCACTTGGAAATTACCACATTTCTGAAATGTGATTAACATCTGCAGTTACTTCATATGAGAAGCCATTGACTAAATCGAATGGAGAGGATTGTGCCACACGTGATTAAATTGTATGTCTAATCCCTTAATGTTTTATAAATAACTATGGCTTGCAACATTATTCGTATTGAACTATTTTACTTATATACAAGTACAAAATTGATTAAGAAAATAAATGTCACTTTTTAAATTTTTGAAGTTCTTTGCCTGTTTACGTTTTAGATAAGCTAAATAAATCGGAATTAAAACGAATTAGATCAAAGACAATTATACTTGATTTGGGATTGTCATAAATTACACGCTCTTGTCAATTAAGATATCAGTTTTGAAGTATTCACCATTATTATCAATGTTGAGTTGATATTCAAAAAAGTATCCTCAGCTGACCTATAGCAGTTTCTGATTGCAAAGCTGCTTAGAATGTATGTAACTAAGTTTAGAATGTTACACTCTCTGTTAAAGCTATACCAGACACAAGCATTAACCTTCGTTACAGCTGTAGTAGCCTTTATTTCCTTTGAGAATACCAGCTAAGTAGCTCTATGGTTTTTCAGTATTCCAGTGTTTCATTTTATCGTACCTGTGAGTCAACTGGAGTAGGTAACTCAATTTATTTTTGTCAAAGTTGTAAAGCAAACAACTTACTGTGGCAATCAGAAAAAGGTATATTCGACTTGTATGTGCAACAAAGTATTTGATTAGGTGTTTATGGTTTGTTTGTTCTGTAGTTGACGAAAACATCTACATTCAATTGTTTTGTGTCCTGTTTCTGTTTCATATCTTAACAAATGAGTGTGACGTCTTTTGTGAGATTTAGTTCATATCAATATTATTGTCATATGGTATTAGTTTTTTTTCTCACCTGCCGCAGACTTTCCTATGGGTGTATATTGTATATTGATTATTTCCATGATTATTCTGATATTTGTGTTTCATTCACAGTTTGTTCTGTTTGGTTTTATCACCTTACGATAGTTGTTTTTTATTGGAAATATTTGGGTTTTGGATAATCTTATTCATAGATGAAATTGAACACTTATGTTATGTGAAGTATAAATTTTGACCCAATGCAGAAAAAGCTCAAATTAACAAATAATTTAGACTGAACACTGGTACGGGGGAAGAGGTGTAATAAATCATATGTTGACGTATCTCATTAAGTAAACGTTATATCTTTATCATTGAGAACATAAGAATTCACTTAATCCAACCTTGTTCTTGCCAAAATCAATTCATGACACGGAAACGCATTTGCGATTTGAATAAAGCTAATGTATATATTAATGTTTCATGTATATTGATTTTCCATGAGGAAACACCATTCGGGATCATCCACTCGGTTATTTTAGTGAAACTGGAAAATTCAATGCTGCATTTTCTTAAACATGTTAAAGTGAAGGAACTTCTTAAAATGGTAGCAGTATCTTGAAAGCAGAGGTGAATTTACCTGTCCTTCCAATAAGGTAACTTTGGATCAATACGACAAATTCACTTTTTTTAAAAGTTAAATTGAAAACTGAATAATGTACCTTGATTCCTTGGTTTTTTATTCAGTGTATGGACTTCAACAATCAACAACACAATCAGGCCTGAAGACAAACATTTATCTAATTTCTACCTATTTCAACAAAAACCTTTAAAGATATATCTTAACGTAAAATCTACCAATGTTTGTGTATTGAACAAATTGAAAATGCTGTCTACATTAAATGATAATATTCATAAAGCATCATAGAACCTACTTCACAACAAAGCTTCTTCGACATTTCCATTTATGTACATATTCATTCATTAATTCATTCATTCATTATAATCACAATTATAATCAATATTTGTACACGAAGGACCTTTCTGAACACAAATACCTTCTCAAAGGGAAGTGTCAAACAATATTCATCGAGGAGAACAGGAAACAATACCAAATCTGCAACAGAGTCAAACACTAACTTTCTCTGCTGGATAAAGTCGAATGTCTTTGATGAGGAAATATTGTGTAAAGAGATATACACAATTTTAACCATGAGAGTATTTTCTTGGTATATTATAATTGTTCAAACAAACAAAGGGTTCTGAAATTGTATCTCTAAAGGTTCTTTTGAACATTATTAATAATAATAATATTTTATTATTGGACGTATTTATGGTAGAATCTTACGAATTATGGCAATTGTATATATTAGTACAAGATGTTGTCGGCATACTGGACCTTGTTGGATGATGCGTTAAAATAGTCAGACTAGCACATTTCACTCTCCTTTATCAGTTGGTTACGGACATTTCAAAGCGACGATTTATATAAAAGCTGTGTTTTTTTCAGAAAAATGAACAGCTAATATATCAAATATTTCAAATTAAGTTTAGGTGCCATTAAGAGACATGGTGTAACTATGTTTCAATGGTATATATTTATCCCTGGTGGATAAACATGTCTGGCGTTCTTGTTGGTATGTTTTTTTGCCCCTGAGTGTGATACTTCAGTGCAAAGATGAAGACACAAAATATTACTTTGACATTGTTAATGCATGTCAGTTATTGCAAGGTCTAACATGACAAAAGCACGCGAAGGTTAACATTATCTGAAATAGTTCACAAATAAGATTTTAAATTCTTAAAATCCAATACTCTACAATATTAGGTCTTGTTTTTATTAAGATCAAAGGGGTTGATGTAATCTAAATTGACGATTAAAATTTCCAATATAATGAAAAACAGTGTCATGACAGATTGATGTATTAGACAAATACTTTATAAATGACCTCTGATTCAAGATCAAAGTACTATAATAACATCGCTTCCTCTTCATTGTAATACAAACTTGTGAGATTAAAGGAGTAATTTTAAAGAGTTGACACAAGCACACTTCCTCATTTTTTGTTCGAATTATTATCAACTAGCTGTAATAAAAACCCTATTTTCTATATATAATAACGAATTCCAAAGGAATCAAGGAAATAGGAATCTCCTGCAATGCAATACTACATGCTCTTATAGTTCGGTTCATTATCCTTAGTAACTGAATAATGACATGCTTTCAGTTAATATAAGGATGCGATGATGCTAAGCGAAATGAGACGAATCTTCACAAACCTTCACAATTTACGATTTAAACTGTAAACTGTACCAGAACATCTTTGAGTTGTTGTATGTGTTTGAAAATTCTACTTCAAATTAAGAATAATTTCGTTCTGAATTAAATCGGGGTGATTTGTCCTTGTATAAAGACATTTGTTGACATTGCTTAAATATTCTTAAAGGTGAAGACAGTGCAGCAGTCGTGATAAAGGAATGAGACGAAATCACGGTTGTCATGATCGCAACACGTCACTGACTCCAACAATCAGTACAACCTTTCAGGGAAGATCATTCACGGTTTGATACATCTTAACGTATTAATTAGTTCCTTGAGATATTCTTGATTTGATTTTCCTGTCAACAGCTGTCTATCACTATTATCTTCTGGCGTCTGTTTTGAATCTGCGTCGATCATAGTATTCTCAGACAGAAATATGAAACGAAGATTTATGATAAGTGAATTCTTTTTAGGCAAATCGCTCAGACAGAATCTGATTCATATATTCCTATAAATTAATATATCGACGAAAGGGAAGAGAGCAGTGTGACCAATTATGATCCTTCAAATTCAGTATCCCTACGTTTAGAACTATTCCAGAAATGTATGAAAGGCTAGAAAACCACGGATATAACATGAATAATTGTTTCTTACGTTTGAATTCCTCTATCAAGTTTGACATATTCAAATAGGGAAAAGCTTAGGAAAGAATCGATTGGTAATGGATTTTTGCCCAAGTCGTCTTTGTTATTTTGTAAGAGATAACATTTGAAGATTTGAAGAAGTTCGTCGATTATTGAGATTCACAGGTATTTACCTTCACATATCCAGAGATTAACTACAACTTTTGAAGTTTAAAGTAAAGGCTTAGCAGTATTTTATTCAATTTCACGGAAATGATATCAACATCTTAAATGACATAAAACAAATTATACAGCCTTCCCTTAGGAAAATATGTTTGGTGTTAGATTAGTAAATCATTAAAAATTGTACTTAAAGAAGTTGATTATTTAACCAAAAACATGTTGAATTATATAACAAACTTCCTGTTTGTGAAGAGTGAGCTTTAAGTATCATATGTTAGTATCATCGAATCCCTTAACTTGCGTCTTGCCTGCAACATGTATTTCCAAAGTACCTTTCAAAGTTGTGTCTTTACTTTTTTGTCTCTTCTGTCGTACTCCATAAATACCAGTAATACCAGTCATCTACATATGTTTAGTATAAAGCGGGGATGTAATATAAGATAATCTGTTATAATTTGAAATATTTTAGTTAGTTGATCAACATTGACCTTCTATTAGACGACTGGCAGTAGACTGTAACTATCAATTCCGGTCTTTTGATATATGTATCATGAATAAACAAGATCAACTCCTGTACATTCCCTGCTTTAATATGAAAAGGAAATGAAACTTGTCTACTGAACAAGAACCTTTACAGCCGGGTTTATATGAGATATTCAGAGTTTTGTCTGAAAACAGTTCCAGACATCCTATGTTTTGTCTGCAAATTTACAACTAATTCAGAAGAGTAAAACCTTTCGGTGCACAACGATCAGACAGGTAATTTAATCAAACAAATATGTGTGTAACATGATAGTATGAGCAACAACACAGAAAGACTGTAACCATCATGAATGGTAAAACCCTATGAGTCCTAGCATTTTAATCATCGGTATTCATTTGTCATATTTGCAGTTAACAGTTATGAACAGCAACTTGAATCCTGCAACACTAAGTCAAGCAAAATAATTATCGATCAGAACATAAGAATAACTGTGTAGTATTTTGAAAAGGAAAAGGAAAACGAGCTATCACTGAGTACACTAAAAATTCATATACAGAGTTGGAATCTGTCATCTACCATGCTGCTATACGCATAATACAATCTCTAAAGCACTGAATGGTGCATTACCTGGACCCTCAGTACACACCTATTCTTTCAGTTTTACAGAGAGAATAAACAGTGTGGATTTTCACTTTCCTCCATTGTGATCAATAAGCACGGCCTGTAAAAATCCCCTGGTAAGATCAATTGTAATCAACACTTCCTGTAAATGTTCAAAAGATTGACTGTACAAACAAGGATAAGGGTAGTATGATCCAGGTCCACTTATACACAGAATGCTATCCTCATGGATATATATGAATTAGAAAAATTAATACTCCTAAATGTCTCAAATATTTGGAAGTTAAGTTGATATAAGAGCACGTCAACATCGTGTACCTTCTTGGACTTTGGATGTTGAAGCATCGTTGCTGAACTTCCAAATATCATAAAATGTTAACCTAAATCTAAAACATTCTGCCTAAAATATCATTTTGAATGTTCGGCACCACGAGTGACCTTGAACAGACACAGAAATTTAACCTTATGTATGAACCTGTGTCTACTTCTTGACAAAGCGTATTCTTATCAAATACAATATACATATGATGCTAAACATGGCTTCAAACTTTAAGACATTTTCATATAGAGATATTGTCATATTGATTTATTGCAATTTTGAAATAATTAGACTCAGCCAGCTAGGAGAGTATATGGACATTCATGCCCGTGTACGCTCTGTTTAGCAATGTCTTGAAAATGTAATAATTATGATTTGTATAACCAAGCACTATGAATGTTCTGTAAAAGAACATCTTCATATTCATTTTGAGGTTACTTCAAATGCAAACTCATTCTGCCACATTAACATTCTAACCCCAAAAGCAATGATAATTTAGTTGAGGTTTAGGCATGCGAAAGTCATTGCATTTAACACAACACGAGACTTGAAGATCTTGGAAAGGAGGCTGCAAGTTAGTATTCATTAATAAAATGAAAAGCAAGAACATTTTCATGCACATGTAATGGAAAGTATTTTTTTTATTCATATGCGATGCATCAATTGTCACAATTCTATCATTAAAAGCTTAATGCGTCCTATTATATAATCAAAACACAAACAAAAACAAATATGTCTTATTGAAAGATTACATTACTCAAAAAAAAATAAATACAGCATGTAATTATAATTTTTTCTCGAGAAAGAATATACCTGTCTCCAGACCATTGCCAACACTCCAATCATTTTCTTGAGTAAGGCTAATATCCGTCAAAATGCCTCACATGCTTGTTGTGTTATGTTAAAGTTATAGTAAGGAGGAATGCGTCACATTGTACATACTATTACCTTGTCAGGCTTACTACCTCTTCATATGTATCAGCAAAATGTAAAACTATTTCATTTTTAATTCAACGTTAAAGATACTTAAAAAAACTCGACAACTATTCCTGTTGAAATCGTAGGAAGGAGAATAAGTGATTTCTGTTGTGAATGTTATGTTACTATCAAGATGAAAGAGGTTGATGTAAACGCAATGTATAGCTGGAAAACGTAAAAAAAAAAGAATAAAACCTACTCTATTGTCAAAAAAGCTCGGTCTGTCATATGTGGCTATTTCTGATTCAAGATCAGAGTAATATGATAATCATCTCTCTAACCATTGTAATAAAACCTTTTAAAATGAAAGGGGTAACTTCAAAGAGATAATGCATGCATAGATTAGCATCCTGTCTCGCTCTTTGTACAGAGATAATAACATATTATTTTTATCAAGAATATATCTTCTATTTCTGATGATGCATTCCAAAACAGTTTTTTAAAACTCGGTTACGTGAGGTCATTGCAAACGTAACTGAACTAACAAGTTTGTTTCAGTCATGAATCCATGCACATTATATTATAGGAATATTGCATTTATATACCGGTATGCAATTCATATTCAATAAATGATCTCAGAAAACAAACAGTATGATTGCATTAAACGATTAAATACAATTCCGTTTCCGGTCAAGTTCTGTAGTGATTAGTGTCAGTATTAATTTCCTTTTTATTAGGTTACATTTTCTGCCTTATTCGATGCCAATAATGTGGCTTTTGCCATGAGAGACTGATATCCTCTCTACCAATATCCTAACAAGTTAATGTGCTTTATTAAATGTACATCCATTGTGTTGATTGAGGTCACACTAAAAATGGTGTTATTTTATCGTGAAGTACTGACTGTTACCGAAAATTACCATTTTGGTGAAAGTCAACTAAGTATATTGACGATATGAAGTTAAAAGTAGTGATTTCTGATCGAAAACCGGACAATGCACCGCGATTGATGCCCGCCAATTGGTCAAACGTAATTTCGGAATTTTATTTGCAACAGACAGAAAGACAAATTTGGGTTGATAACGTTGCATAGGTCATATAACTACTGTGCATGTAAATGGGACGTAAAGTTTCGGTTTCTGCACATGCATAGTGATGTTTTTCGATTTTAATTGGAAATGGGTAATTATTATATTTGTGGCGATTGGTGATGAATATACAACTTTAGTGAACTTATTTGTACGGTAACCAGCACATATGGTATGTTGGAACGTATTAAAACCAAATTACATTTTATGAAACAAAATGGATGCAACTTTAAGCTTTTTATATAGGGGCATATGTTATTCCGTAGAAAGTAATGGCTAAGTAGTGTTCAAGCTCCCAAATAGAACCGCATCATCTTCTTTGTTACGGTATCTACATGTAAATACGATCTGATGATTCATAAAGGGAGAATGATCCTTGTACATCATGAATTATTTTGAGAGATACTGCTCAAATATCTTGGTAGGTAAAACAGTGCAGCAATCCAATATAATTGGTCTCATGTTATGAAGTTTATAAAACCATCTCCATTCTTAATTTATTCATATCACCCGGAAAACACATACCTTATTTACTTCAATCTCTTTAGTGTCAACATAAAAGGGAACACAAGAAAATGGTTGATAAACCGTTAAAGGGGCAGTAGCACGTTTTTTTTGCTGAAATAAGTCGATGAAATATATTTGAAAAATAATGTCACCAATAGTAAAACACCCTTCTCTCTTCGGAAAATCAAGTTAAAATGAGTGTACATGGTTCCGTTAGGCCATGGGAGCCGTTTTTGTCATTCGAAATAATAAAATGTGTTTACAATAAAATGGCCGCCATGCAATTTTTGCTTTATACACAACATGGTTATTACCACTACGGATAATTGGTTTGTGTAATAAGATGTTTTACCTTCTAAAGTAAATATAAATGAGAAATTTGAAAAATTAAAATTTGCAAAAAACGTGCTACTGACCATTTAAGATTTAATTAGTGCTTTCAGAGATCATTGATTTGAGTTTACTGTCAACGTCAATCGTTCTTATCTTTTGGCGTCTCAGTTCTGCGTTGAACATATCATTCTCAGACAGAAATAAAAAGAACCCCTGTGACAAATTGGAGCTTTTTATGCCAATTTTTCAGACACATAATGATAAATGTATTCATTGTTTCACATATTAGGAGAGAGCAGAGCGACCTATTGTGTGTGACATTAAACCTTTCAACGATTTTTAAGGACCATGATATCATGTATCAAAGCAAAAACACAATGGAACCAATTATTTCTGATGTTTCAACTCATTTATCAAGTGTCAATTATTGATATAAAGAACAATTCATGAACAAGTTGATTAGTTATCGATCCTCCTATGTCCTCTTCGTTTTTATTCAAAAGTTGAAATTTTCTTGGGAAAATTGAAATTGCTTTATTATTGGATTTTAAAAGATAAGGTTTTTCTTGTGGTCCCATTGATCCCAATAATATTGCGCTCCAGAAACGTTTGTATTGTTCATAAATCGTTAAATAGTATGTGCACCACATTCAATCAATCTTTCAAGAATTTGAAGTATAAATGACAATGTGAATGGCTTTCGATAGACTCAAATTAGACATGAAATACTTAACTTCCATGTAGCTACACAATCTTCCATAACGATTAGGTCAACTTAGTTTCAATCGATCTTAAGTATTAATTTGCTCTGCTTTTGAGCTATCTGCACAAAACGCTAGAGTTAAAAATGTGACTCAATCAGTGTTGCCTGGGAAATCAATTTGTTGTCCGGAACAATCGAGTTTTAATTTGTTCAGCAATGTTAAGGTTTACTCATTGTGAAGAGCTTATAACCATGTGAAAAACTAATTTAAATATGTAATTACACGTTTATCAATACAAAAACTATGTGTCACTGTATATTATCTATGACAGGATATCAAAATAAAGTAATTATAAGTAGAGTCGTTTATTTTACCTATATTACTCCAAACCTAAAACATTGTTTTTCTCACGAAACCTATCTAGTTATGCTTAGGAGGAACATAAATTCATTAACGAAATCGTAAAACCTCTTAAGTGTGTCTTAAGCACTTAAGCTTTGAAATCATTTCCGGCTGGTTTTATGATTCATTAGCTTATTGATACAGAGCATACTATATAACTTAAACTTTATAAAGTTGTATTAACATTTGAGACCTATCATTGTTGATCCCAGTGTACCATAAAGCCACTTTGTTTTATCAGATGAAACATTCATGTGTGAGGCAGACCCACTTATTAATCAACCATATCAGTTTTGTTTACAATAACTAAATGTAGCAACAACGAATTAGTATGCGTAGCTAGACGACAAGTCCGAGGTATCAATTCTGGTATAGAATAGTGTGTGCCGGGAATACACATATTAATGTTTGAAATTATTATCAATTAATATCAATTATTATGATTAATTCTGAAAGTTATTTCGAGAACAATAAAATACAGTAAGAACGGAGATTACCCAGGGTGCTTGTTCTACATGTGAATTCCATTTTGCTAAAGATTAGAGTTTTACAACAGTTCATTTACTCCAGTATCTTTTATAGAGTTAATATCACATGTGTCTCCATACGATCAAAGGAAAACTATCTGGTAATTGTGTTACTACTTTCTCTTCATCTCATCGATAACATCTGTGTTCGTATTAAAACTTCATGTTTGGCTTACGAAACATTTGAATAACATTTAAGACACAGACGACATGCACATTTGAAGTTGAATAATATGATATGTTTAATACCAGTTTTTCGATTGTTGGTAGAAGGTTATCTAAGTTTGACAACTTGCTCGTAAACCATTCCGTCATAAAGTTATGTCATATCGTCAACATATGATTCTTGCTTATGTAAGAGCTGTATGCTACTGTGAGGCTTAATCTCGTATCAATTCTAGACATGCTATGTTTTGTTTGCACATTTGCCTTTACAACAGCTATTTCAAAAGATTGTTTCACTTTCTCGTTTCAGGTAGTCTACACAAACAGAGTCATGCAACATGAATACATCAATAGTAGCTTATTTCAGGGCTATAATGGTCGAATAGTTATAAAGTTGAAGGAAGAAGAAACATTCATAATATGGTTCAATAAAATTACGACTTTATTCTCTTAATAACGAGTTTCTAAAGAGAAAATTTAAATTACAAATGTGGCACCAATGGTCTTTCGTGGATAAATAATCACAAGGCTGCGTTCACCAACTGGAAACGATAAATGAAATCATTTGACTTATTAGTTTGATAGACAAACATGAAATATATATACATAATAACGTCGTTTGCAGAATAATGTTAATGCGATACCATACAATGTACTAGTGCTATTGTGCTATTGCTCTATTTTTGACCCTACATTCTACCCTTTTTACCATAGGATAACAAGGACACAGTTGCAGAGAAACTACTTTATTTTGGCTGGGGTTAAGTGACCTTCCAACATCAACAACGTAATGATCACTTCCAAACACATATATACATACTATTAGAGAATGCAGGCAGAGTAACCTTGCCCGAGAAGGTACATGTTGTTTGTCAGGAATAAATTAGCTACGTTTTTTTGTTACGAACATGAGCTGCTGCTGGAGCGAATCCCACATGCAATGGGGTTCAAGACTTAAAATTCATTACCAAACTGTCGCAATGGTTTATCATATTTTTCTGTGCCTCTCCGTTGTCTTAATTCCAAGGATTTGTAAAGCTTATGGCGTAGAAATTGAGTTTGGTTGACAATTGGATCGCTTTAGAATGAGATTGCCCTCGATACGTTCTTGACCGAAATAACAGTGCTCTGATTAAAAATATTAGGATACAATGATATGGAGAAAAGTTAATGAATGTAATGATTTATCCCAAAATTACAAAAACTTTTAATACTGTTGATTTAATTGTGGACCGTGCATGATTGCAAAATGTAATAAGCTGAAGCACAAAAGAAAGTACCAACCTCAGTTTTAATCAAATGTATGATTTTCAAATGAAATTCCTAAGTTTTCGACGTCGTAGTGTAAGGCTGAAGAGAGCAGGCGTTTAGTAAACAGTCAATAAAACATCTACATGGTTTTTAAATATTTTCTAAAATGAAATTTTCGATTTATAAATTCTTCCGAAACTAACTTGAACTTGAATAGAGCTCAACTGTTCATGGTCATATAATACATCCTCTATAGAAAATCAATACAAGCGTCGATGTTAATGTGTAAATCATTACTTAACTCTGTCTACACAAAACAAATATATTGTAACAAAAGATTAACCAGTCGCCAATTAATGTCTTCAAACTAAAGCAGATTTGTGTTCGTGTAATCGTGCAATAATCAAATGCATCAATTTCTCTATTCTTTCATAAATATTGAATTAATCGAAACCAACTGAGGTGTGTACTTTCGTTTGAAGTTTGTTTTCTTTAGTTTATGAATACTTTAGATTTCTCAATTTCTTAATTGAAGGTGAGCTCTTTGATTGACATGCCAAAAGCAGTGATGGATAAATCTATCAGAGGTAATAGTTGCTACATTCGACCTAAATAGTTGTGAATCTTTTTATCTTTAAGTTCAAAGAGGTTCATATGATTTGAATTTAATATATAAAACTTATGTTGTTGCATGTCACATTATGGTATGGTTTAGTCTATTATAAAGCGAACTTCAAAGCTGCATGCATGTACCTAATTACACGTATCATTTCCTCATCATTGTAGAAAGAAATGTTAGTTGCATGGATTAACTTCAAAGAGTTAGATTATGAAGGGAACTATATCTCTTTATTTCCGAAATACCAACAACTATTTATCAAGAGGTTTTATAAAGTGCTGATGAATTTCAAAAGACATTTATGAAAGTCGGGAATATGTTTCTGCACCAACATTGAGATGTGAAGAAACAGTCAAAATATTGTGGGGTACATACACATTATAATTTATGAGAATTACATGTACATTGAAATTCAATTTAGAATAACGATTAAACACAATAATCCAAAACAGAATTACATTGTAGTGGTACTTTTAAATTAGTATTCCTTTCCAACGGTTTACTTAATGGGATAATTATGGCATATACACGTATGCTACTTTCAGATGCTGAGCTTTCAACACAGCATGGTCGAAGATGAAACGATATTATCTAAAATCAATAGGGATCATTTGCATTGTAGACCAATGTTTATCAACGGAGAGAGAAGAAAGTCTACCGACATTCTACTAATACGATAATCAATTAATTCATATTTAAGCCGCTTTGTGAGGAAGAATATTGTTTTTACATTAATCGATGCCATAAAATTACCATTTCTCATGACTAAATGAATATCACATTTGAGCAGTCCGTGGACTCCAACTATAACGTATTTAATAAAGCAGCTTATGCAAGAAAGTCGTTAGCCTGATGTATTTGCAAACAATGTTACAAATGGTAATATAAAAAGGCATTTGTTTAAGCAGGTAATGTCAAATCAATGATCAGATGTTGTACTGACATACTGGAGAAGCTAGTATGCAGCTAAATAGAAATGTGTTTAGGGTCCCCTGAATTTTAACATTAGATTGTGTCGTTATATAAAACAGGTCGTTCTTATTATTGTTACATGAAAGATTTAATAATTAGATAAAAAGCCGCTTATAAGTAATACTTACTACCATAGTTTCCGAGTTGGGAGATAGCAGGACAGTTCGTCCCAGAGGCCCAGGGCCGGGCTCGAGAACAACTGTCCTGCTATTTCCCGATGCAACGAGAAAACTATGGTAGTAACTGACTTAAATCTCACTTATTTCGAGTGAAATAGCATAGAAAATGAACAGTTTTGTAATAATTATCTAGTGTATGAATGAAATGAGTAGTACTACAGACTGACTGATTTTAGCACGTGATTCTTGCGGGTCAAATTAGGTGTTCAAAGATCGTGCATATTCATGCAATTTACGAACATACGGGTAATTTGAGACGAAATTTCACCGTTTGTCAATTGCTAGATTGCTTCTGAAGAATGAGGTCGTCTTATTAGCGTGCGAGAATGAAAATTGAAGGTGACTTCTAAATAGAATTAAAATCGGTCTGATTTTCAATATTTAGGTAACTTGAACATTCTTATAAATTATTCATTTTCTTTATTTCCTTAATTGTACATTATTTTCTATGCTTCAAACTACTATATTTATCAATTCTTACATAACTTTCTAAACATTAGGGTTGTTGTGATTTTGTGGTAGAAAATATATCAAAGTCATTTTTATTTTTTGGGTTTATTCTTTCTAGTTCATTTGTTGGCAGAAACCAAACAATTGATTCAGGTGTTTTACTCCCAACCGTATTGAGTATTACATCAAATAAATAAGTTGTTGTACGCCTTGATCTTAGTAAATCAAACGTTTAGCTCAGTCGTTATGTCAGCAAATAAAGAATTTTACAAGCCCTTTCACTTGTTGCTTTTCAACTTCATATAAAAGTTAGCATCTACACTTATTATTGAAATACATTCGGAAAATGTAGCATTACAAGATGACTCATGTCAGGCAATTTGTCATTGTATGTATAATTTATTTGCTTAGATATTTCTTAAATATTCTGAAACGTTATCTATGTACATAATCACCAAATATCCGGAAGGCAATTCAGTGCATCAGTCGCGTCTCGTGGGTTCTATTAGCATCAGGTCTGTCACATCATGCCCATTCATGTAATCTTCATCATCGTGAACACCACACCTCACTTACTCCAACCACATCACTGTCAGTATAACTCCCTGACGGGGAACATCATTCAAGGTTTGATACATCTTAACGTCTTTATTAGTGCTTTAAGAGATCATTGATTTATTTCGCTTGTCAACATCTATAACTATTATCGTTTGGCCTTCTATTTTGAATATGCGTTGGTCTTAGTTGCAGTATTGGTCTCAGACAGAAATATGAAACGAAGCCTCCCCATACTCTGGAGCGTTCTAAGGCCCAATTTCGTGCCCATGTATTCATCTATTCACCATGGAAGACAATAGGGTGACCCAGTATGTCTTGCATATTCGAATATTTGTGAAGTGTATAACTATCACAACGAGGACAATGTACGGGTGAACGATGATGATCTACTGCTTGAACAAATAAATTGTCTGGGGTCCAGAAATAGTGAAACACATATGAGGTGATAGCGTGGATATCGATTTATTCTTGGTTTTTTTTTCACTAAAATAAATTATCAGCTTCTGTCTAAATAATTGAAATGGATAGATTATTGGGTTTCACGGAATGGGATTCCTTGTATGTTTTTTTGATATTGCTCTCCAGAAAAGTATTAAAAAATAAATCATGCTAAGTTAAATTGCATTTGTCAGATAACATCCCATATGTGAAATTTTACACTAGCATGAAGTCTAGTGTGATTGACATTCATTATAATTTAATTTTACACAAATCCAATAATTTCCACTTCAACTAAAAATCAGGATTTTATTAAAGTTTTGTCAATTGATTGACCATATTAACTGGCTTATTAAATTATTTTGCTCTTAATATTTTGTATTCAAATACTCCTTGGTCGGGTCTCTGTGATACGTAAATTAGTTTTTAGCCAATCACTATCTCTTCCTCGAAGCTATGTTCCAGTTTTATTCATATTATAGACTTTATAACCATGATGAAATTGAATGAATGTGAATCGACAAAATGTACGATTTTAAGTTTATGACATCCCGAAATTAATTGTTTGCTTGATTTGTTTGGGTTATTTTAAAATAATAAATAATAAATAAACTTGGAATATCTAAAATCAACTTGTTCTTCGACGTTGTTTTTTTTCAAATGACGGATTTTATTTTTAAATAGGCATGTATGTTATACCTCAAAATGATGTCAGTTTTAAAAACGCTTAAACAGTAATGTGTCAAAGCATTTACTCAAACCCGGAGGACACAAACTATCAAAGACATCAAACGAGACGAGACTAAGATTCACTCGGACAGTATATCAAACAACTCAATAATTTATATCGTCAGACAGAAAGCCAGGACCAGCGAATACGAAGCAATCAACAATGTTTATTTCAAAATAAACAACTTATAAAAACGTCAGGGCTATTTTTAATATCAAACAGTGCATTTGGAGAAACACCCAGGAGGTTGGACTGGCTGCTGAGTCTTCCCGGAAGGTGTTGAAGATGGAACGGAGAACGGAGAGCTGGCGCTCTTCCCCTTGTGTCGCTTTACAAGGTGGAAGATGTCTAGGCCGAAATCAGTCCTGCTGTAGAGAAGATGACTAGGTTCATGGACTTGGTGACCACCAACTGGATCGAGGGACCATGGCAGCCTACCCTTTGGAACAACTGTGGGAACGAGGGACACCCTATGAACAATCACCAGGAGGGCTACCATCACAAAATTAAGAGGATGGCGGTGAAGAGACACCCCTACATGCATGAGGTACTTGTAGAAGAGGGAGCAAGTTAAAGGCGATATGTAGCACGCTGTTCGTACTGAAATAAAGTGTTCACAAAGGGAACTAAGCGTTACCATTGGCTGAATAATACTCCTGGATTAATAAAAAAAAAAGTTCTCAAACGAATGTACATAATTAAGTCATTCGTGTACATTTTTTTCGAGTGGCCATTTTATGGTGTTCACATTAAAATGACCGCTCTAATCAAGGGCCATTACCCTGACAATAGTAATCCGTTCGGTCACAAAAAAGCACATGCGTACCAAAATTGTATATCCGTAGCATGTGCAAAGTTTCAGAAAGATTGGTCAAAAACTGTGGGAGGGTTAAATCAACTACCATGCAGTGATTAAGACAAGCATGAGTTATGGCTGGCGTTGGGAAGCTGCATACGAAGGCGCTGTTAGTTCTTTCAACAATCCATTATCTCTGAGATTTATTGATGTTAAATTTTGATATGATTAAAAACGTTTATTAATGTTACTTCTTTATTGCTTCCACCACACATTATGTTAAACATTACACAATGATATGGGTATATTAGATAACATATTGGAGTTATGATGAGAAAAATGCATGTTGATATACAAGACAAAACCCAATATTTAAAGCGATGATTAGTTATTGATTAGTTGTCATATCAGCTTTATCCTTATCTGAGGCGCTGCAAAACGTGAATTTATGAATATTATAATCGAATATTCATTTCTTTCTATACCAGACACTTTGTATTGCCATAGACATACACAAAGCTAATGAGGATTACAAAGCGATGGTTCCAATGTCGGTGTCATTTCACACATGGTAATACATCCATATTATTATATGTGTTCCATGGCAGGCTATCTTAATTAGTTAAAGCTTAATTTATTCCTCTTTGGTGGTTTTGTCATCTGTCTTAGCTACCATCGTTGTGTAACATTGAAAATCACAAAACAACCAATTGTGTAATGTGACATGTATGCACAATTACAAACCATGAATATCATTGATAAGAACATAGTAATTATTAAAACGTTTACTTCATGACTGGATTATAAATCACATTTATAAAGGTGATACCGCCTGACATGCCCAGGTAAAATATGAGCTTATACTCATGTGTCTGCTTATGTAAGCAAAAATATTGTATATAACATAACACAAACTAAATTATAACCTTTGCTACGCGTATACTCGGAGGAAATAACGCATTATACCTTATTCAGAGAATAAACAATAACAGACTTACGCCAAGTCGGCAAGCCAACCACTAAAACAAATTCAACGATTGAGTAACCCCTGCACGACTGCAAGTCAGCAGCCTTGCAGTATCAATTCCTGTTTCAAGATGTGTGTACCAAGAATAAACACAGTCGTATCTTGTAAAGCCAAATCTCATTTCGAGGCTTTAATTAGGAAGGAAATGAAAGTTGTCTACGGAACAAGAACCTTTGGATTCGGGGTCATCTCAGACGGTCGGGTCTTTGTCTGAGAACGGCGTGTTATTGTGCCCTTAATTCCTTTCCATTCCCAGACAGTCTGTGTTTTGTCTACAAATTTGCCACGGGGTGAAAGGAGATGACCTCTGACCTTGACCTAATCACGTTGGAAACAGATAGTTGCACTGCACGAATATATCCAGAAGATAAAATAAAAAATTATGTGGCTGACAAAAAACCGTGAAGACGTCATGCATCATTAAACTTGGTATCAAGAAGCAGACAAGTTGATAATTACCTAATACTATAGCTTCTCAGAAGTACGCCCTCGGCTGATCAGTATTTTCTGTCTTTAACATTGATCGTTTGAACAATGACATTATTTTGACAAAAAGAATAAGTCAAGAAGAAAATAGGTTAAAGGGGCAGTAGCACGTGTTTTCGCTCAAATAAATCGATGAAATGTATTTGAAAAATAAGGTCACCAATGGTAAAATACCTTCTCTGTTCGGAAAATCAAGTTAAAAAATTCGAAGTTATAACATGTGTTCACATTAAAATGGCCGCCATGCAATTGTTGCTTTATACGCAACACCGTTTTTACCACTACGGATAATTGGTTCATGTAATAAGATGTATTACCCTCTTAAGTAAATATAAATGACATAAACTATCACTATAAATGGGAAAATTGAAAAAATAAATTTAGCAAAAAACGTGCCACAGCCTCTTTAATTTTTTGCTTTATATGCAACACCGTTTTTACCACTACGGATAATTGGTTAATGTAATAAGATGTTTTACTCCCTTAAGTAAAAATAAATGACATAAACTATCATTATAAATGGGAAAATTAAAAAAATTAAATTTGCAAAAAACGTGCTAGAGCCTCTTTAACATCATCGAAATCTACAACATTCAGTTATATTAGATAAATGATATGGAAAACTGCCAGTCGTGACATAAGAATTGAAAATATAGGCCTTTTTAGTTAATTCCTAAATACATTTCTATGATGTTTGCGAAAATGTGGGATATATAGTCTGACAATGCTTCGTTTAATAATGCATATGTTCAGGTCAAGGATCATTTGCACAAGGAGCATCACCCAGGGCATTGGGATACCAAACTTTTGATATCTTCAAGTGAAAAAAGTACACTAAACGTTGTCTGACTTGGATGAGGAAAACGTTTCAGAACAAAATGAGTAGAATATGATGTATGAAGCAGTTGGATAATAAAATGTCAGAGATATAGATTTAAAAAAGAACTGAAGTATCGCATCTAGCCTACATGCATATAATTATAAGTGTTAGGTTATAGAAAACATAGTAGAGGTTGCTTTGTGAAAAGAGCCCTAAATCTTCAAAGGGATTGTCAATGAATGAGAAAACGTTTATAATGTTGAAGAATGGCAGTTAAATTAGACCTAGGAAATGGTTGCTTTTAAAAGGATCGCCTAATAGTTTCTATATTTGTATGTATTTTAGTAATGTTTAGCTTTCTCCCGTATTCGTTTAGATTTTCCGTGTTCAATTTTTTAATTCCACAGCCTTTTTTTATCACACCTTTTACTCCTTTTTTTTTTTACGTGGGACAACATTTGACCTTTTTAACAAGTATGATGGACTATGCTTGACAGTATGTTCCTCATTAACAAGAGATCCCGTCACCTATGGTGACGAGAAGACCCTCTTGACCTAGAGTCCAGATGGTCAGACTGATGTCCAGTATTAATTGACAAACAGGAAGCAGTTCTGTCACTTGTACCACGACGTTAAACTACAGGGGATCGCTGGTCATCATTAATCTCGATCGGATTTGCTTGTATGGACACTGGGTCCTTAGTCTGTTATATAATTATTCGTAGCTACAACATTGACGTAGCCAGCGTGTCAAGAAATGTTTAAATAGTCTGAACTTATGAATGTTTTGAATTAGTCTGAGCCTCGTCAAACAGCCTCTCAGTCCTGAAATGCCCTGACGTATTCGTGTTTCACCCTCGAAGACATCCCCTGGGGCATTGCAGACCGTCTGTGCGTTTTCAACCTATACACCTATATTTTGGTGAAAAATGGTAACAGAATTATATGGTGGGGGTAATTTCTCTAAAATGTCAAGCTCTTCAATTCCCAAATTCACTGCAGTTATTGTCATACAACTTTTCATTATTGTTTTTAGAAATGTAATTTGTTAAGGTTGAAGGACAACTGATGAGCCTTGGAGGCCCATTAGCTCAAGTTATGTTATATACTTCTTTTGAAACTGTCAAAACTGTTCACAGTCACATCAAAATGATTAACATCTCTAAGAAATTGGTATGTTGTGGATATATCGCTTAAAATGATACCTGTAAAACTGTGTGATTTATCTTAAATGTTAATAAAATGAATTAAACCTTCCGATATATAACAATATAAACGTACATACCAAATGTGCATAAACGTGATTCAAAGACTGAGCCATGTTGTTCATACATCACTCTTCAACAAGTATGTACATTTGCAGATGGTGTTACCTATTAGCATTAAAGGTGTTGTAGCACGGTTTTTGCATGTCATATTTTCTCAAATGTTTAATAATAAACTATACAATATATCGTTATGTAAGAGTGTAATACATCCCATTACACAACCAGATAACCCGTATCAATAGAAAAGGTTTATCCATATGGGAAGAACATGTTTCGACGTTGTGAAAGGTAGATGTTTAAGCAATGTTCATGACAATTCCATCAGTGTATTATATTTAAACCCTACTACTACTACTACTACTACTACTACTACTACTACTACTACCCTAGTGTTTACATCAGTCTGATCACTTGAACTACCTTCTAGAGGCCATTTTAATGCGACAAATTAAAATTGTCGCCTGGTGGAAATGCACCCGCATGGCTTAACCCAACCATGCAGATTCGTTTCAGAACTCTTGTTATTGATTCAGGAATATTAATTATTTAGCAATTCGTAACACTTATTTACCTTTTTGTGACAACACTTTATTAATGTTCATTAACAATGGCTTACTACAATGCCTTTAATGCATATATGAGCACTTGAGGCTCATAGTGTACTAAATAAGGTCAATAAGGGTGTGCCTCCGAGACTTAGCACTAGATACTTTACACACATGCTGTGTATCAGGTAATCATGTGACTCTAGGCCCTATGCCTATGCCAAGTCGTAGATTTCATTCATCGTGGTGTGAACGTTGTCAAAATATCCATATTCTGTGATTGTATTTTCTTGGATGCACTTCTATGTTCAGTTTCTAATTATTGTAGTTTGTACTCTTAGCCGTTTTACATGTGTTGGTGTAATTTTGTCTGTAAATACTGTCATTTCATGGTAGTTAATTTGGTAACATTATGGCATATTCTTGATAGGTGTATTCAAAAGTAGAAAGCATAAAACATAGATATATACAATAACAAATCTAGAAAGTTAGGTAATCTATTAGACTGGCCAACCTTTGTAAATCATTTCAGGACCCTCTCGACCGCCCCGCTAACCCGAGACTCCAGATGGTCAGTCTGATGTCCAGTATTATTTACCAAACAGGAAGCAGTTTGTCACTTGTAACGAGACATTGATCTTGATCGGATTCATGTGTAGACGTTTGCCTTTATCTATACTGGGTCTTATTCCCTTATACAATTATTCGTAGACACAACATTGTATGTAGACAACGTGTTAAGACTACAGTGTACGTCGGCAAAATCTGACGGCTTTAAACGTTATACATTGCTAGACTGATCTTCATTGACTAGTCTCCTAGTGATTAACTTTTAGAATTAAAACTATTTGTTTAAAGAGCCATCACGGATGTTGATGAAAATATCAAAAAAATTTCCAAAATCCATCTCCGTGAAATAAATACACTTAATTTTTCCCTAATTTTTCCAACTTAAAATAAGCCGAGAAATTGCATTAATCAGTAAAGATGTTTTCCAGTCTAAATATAGATCCAGTCTATTATTTTCAAGCGCAAAGCATTATGGTCACACACAGTAAACAAAGAAACGAAAGAATAACAAAAAATATGAGCAATGAAAGATATCGAAATATATATATTTTTTGGCGGTGATTTATTTACAATTTCATTTAATTATGTATTTGCTACAGCTATTGGAATAATTGTTTTACCCAACTAGGTATTTTTCTTGAATTTTATAATTAATGAGAGTAAAAATTTGTCATAATTTGCTGGTCTTATCTCAATAAAAAGAACATTAAACAGGACATAATTTGTATATTCTCAGGACATTTAGAAACATTGTTTGTAAAGCAATCGTCACATTCAGTAATGTGTGACAAGGGTAACTTGCAAGAGGGACACGTGAAGCACGTGCAGCAAATGGGTTGTTATGGCGACTTGCGTTAGAGACGAGCCTTCACGCTTCGGAAGGCTTGCTGTTTGTGTAGTACGTATTACGCAAAAAAGGGGAACTCTGTTTATATACGTCAGATACCCTTAGCGCGCGCTAGTCGAAGTGGTACTTCTCTTTGAAACCAAATTGCAATACATTGTCGTGATATGAAAATTATTTAACATATGCCATGTTGTAGATAAAAGATTTCTCTGGCGAATGACGTTATAAGTATATTTTCCAAAAAATTGAAATACTAACACCCGTGATGGCTCTTTAACACTACATAACATGATCTTCGTTGACTAGTCTCCTAGTCATTAACTTTTAGAATTAAAACTATTTGTTTAACACTACATAACATGATCTTCGTTGACTAGTCTCCTAGTCATTAACTTTTAGAAATAAAACTATTTGTTTAACACTACATAACATGATCTTCGTTGACTAGTCTCCTAGTCATTAACTTTTAGAAATAAAACTATTTGTTTAACACTCCATAACATGATCTTCGTTGACTAGTCTCCTAGTCATTAACTTTTAGAATTAAAACTATTTGTTTAACACTAAATAACATGATCTTCGTTGACTAGTCTTTTAGTGATTAACTTTTAGAATTAAAACTATTTGTTTAACACTACATAACATGATCTTCGTTGACTAGTCTCCTAGTCATTAACTTTTAGAAATAAAACTATTTGTTTAACACTCCATAACATGATCTTCGTTGACTAGTCTCCTAGTCATTAACTTTTAGAATTAAAACTATTTGTTTAACACTACATAACATGATCTTCGTTGACTAGTCTTTTAGTGATTAACTTTTAGAAATAAAACTATTTGTTTAACACTCCATAACATGATCTTCGTTGACTAGCCTCCTAGTCATTAACTTTTAGAATTAAAACTATTTGTTTAACACTACATTACATGATCTTCGTTGACTAGCCTCCTAGTCATTAACTTTTAGAATTAAAATTATTTGTTTAACACTACATAACATTCAGTCAACTTTGCTATACAAGTTCAAGATATTTCAATCAACGAACGATACATATGACTGAAACAGATTTGCGTCAAAACTACTGAAGTACGAGTAACTTAGGAATTTCAAAACATCTGCACTTATTTCTGAGAAACACACATTTTAAGATATCGTCTAATCTACTTAACAAAGTTACGTTCAAGCAGGTGTTTTGTTGACATCGTTTATTGATTTAAATTTCTACATTTTATAAAGTTTCAAGTTACTTGCTAAACATTCTGGTCAAAAATCATTTTGAAAAGGGTGTATATTTTAACTGACATACAATAAAAGTATAATACTCTGATGTATGAAATTGTGAGTACTTCTTTACTAAACACATGTCTATCGAATACATTTTTTGCATGTAAGTATACTTTTTTACACACTCAAATCGTTGTAGGTGTCGTTAAACTTAACCAAAGTGGTTTAGTTGTGCAGTTATCCATGTTTCACATGTGCTGATGTAATTGTTTCTATACATTTTTAGTTCTTTTGGTAGCACTGTTTAATACAGGTTATGATCTGGATTATGATTATGATTATGATTATGATTATTTTGTGGACGGATGTATTCATAAGATGAAAACAAACAAAATTAATCATATACAACAACACATATATTAGGAAAAGTTATTAGACAGTTCCACATTAATGTTTGTAAATCACTTCGGAAGTTCGCAGTTGGTTAAGTGCTTATTTTACGATAATTATTCATTGGATCCTCGTTATATTCTGACGAAATTTAATCAATTATTGATCAGTAGTTATGGACAGAAGACTGCTAACATAAGGGGCTGGTAAATTGGAATTGATTTTGTATAAACACACATTTATGAAACCTTACATGAAATCAATGTCAGTTTATTGACATTTTGATGGTGCTTGAATCTTATTCCTAGTTTCTAGTGTCGACAAATTTATGACAAGAAATTAAAATTGATCGGATATTAAAGCCGTTCAGTTATACTGAAGACACCGTATAATTTCGTATCCCGCAGCTTTAAATGCTTAACACAGTTTTTATGCCTCCGTTTCTCACTTTTTTACGAAGGCGTAAATTTAAGTATCACATCACAAATGAACTGAAAATGATATTAAATGAATCGATAAATCCATAATATCCAATTAATGTGAAAACGATTTCGTCCAATTAATTTTATCGACATCAGAAAAAACCTTCCGATATCATTCATGGTGGTTTATTTTGTTATAAAAATCAACCAATTACAGCTCGTAAATAATTGCAATAGACCGGTTTAAAAGCGTTTTAGCCATGCGTGGTGCATGCTCGAAGTGCTGACGTCAGCATGCTTCACCGGTTAAGCATATTATAATCAATGAGAGTATAACCGCTGGCCTGACAGGCGCTCACAGGTCAACTTCAGAGAATGCCATCACACAGCATCATGTTCCCAAATCATCACTTGGTAGGCATATCAACTCATGTCTTGGTGCGGGCCAGCGAATACACCCTTTAAACTCTCAGATTAACCAGTTAATGTAGCAGGCTACCCATTCGGTGATCAACTTCGCTCATTATTACTGAACTTCAGTGATTTATGCAATGGACATTAGTAAGTATGAACCTTATTCCAATTAATCTGGTTCAGGTTAACACTATAATTGAAAACTTGCGTTCGACATATCCAGCGTGTTTTATACAAAACTTGAGTGCAAACGTAATCCTGTTTAAAACGAAAACGAAATAATTAATAGTTTATACTAGAGGCAAAGCAATTTCATTAGTTAATACTTGCGTAATAACATGCAGTTACTTAGTGGGCGAGGTAAATATAGAAAACACATTTAGAAACATAATTAACTACAGTGCGTGTAGTGTGCAAATCATGAACTACGCTAAGTAAAACAGCAATACCAAAAAAATAATTGGAATGTACAGTTATTTAAACAAATAATGTAATAGTTTATTTAATATTAATAGCGTTCAGAGTCTGTATTTGAATAGAAACATCTTCAAATATATCAGCTAGCAGGGCTCAAAACAGTGTTGGTTAATAGACAAACGAGGTCTGAATTACAATGGGCAAACACTAGTCTTCAATGTTAAGTTATCATTCTTACAAAATATTTCAATATTCACCAGTGGAATGAGAAATATTTGAAATGTCTGTGTGTATGTTATGTATTCCAGTTTTAGCATTTAGTTCCGTAATAATTGTAATTGAAAATGTGTAAATCATCAAAGAAAGAGTAAAGTAAGATTGAGCTCCTAATGTTACGTTATTAATGTTAATTTATATTTTACTAAACATTATAACAAAATCATATGTTAAAATAATAGTGAAGTGGGGAAAACACATCAGACTGTATTTACTGAAAGTCATCATGTTTGTTTATTCTAAATACCTTTGGGTATTTTTCATTAATATTCCCTTGGAAAAACAGCTTATGGTTTTTACGGCGTATTATCGTTAAGACTAAGAATGCCCTTAAGACGGAATGTGGTCGAGAAACCTTTGGTTACTTCCAAATCGGTAATTTAATCTTCGCACTCACTTTCCGTCCAATCAAAATATGCCGACGGGGAGGGATCAGGTTTAAAGATTATATACTCGTGAAATTTATAGTTCATAATTGAACTTAAGAATGAAAAATCATATCCTGAATACAGCGCATGAACAAGATCTGCCGAAATGCAACTGTAACAAAGATGTACAGTAATGGTCGAAACTGATCATTTTACGAACGCTTGAAATGAATTTGCTGCACATGAATTTCGCTCTCCCGGAAACGCAAGTTTGAACGACAGCACATATGATTACTTTAACTGACTGCATGGCCTTTTTATTCACTTGCAGTTATCCAATAACCCTATATTCCCGTTTTCCGCATCTTTCTTGTTCATGAAAGTGAATATTTCGAGTTTATTACTTGCATTCACATGTTAAATGATGATGTTATGTTAAATAACCTATGTTATCAACCTACCAGCCATAAAACGTGATACTTGAAACGACCTTTCTAAACCGTATCACCAGGAGGGTTTACACAGACAGTTGTAAACCCTGTTTGAAGGAATTATAATGATTGTAAACCCTGATATAATTGCTAAGGTGACGGCTTGAAAGTAAAGATCTGAAGAAACTATCTTTAACTATTTTGAAAAATTTCTTAAATATAGCACATTATGAAACGCAAATGTTTTGACGAAAGTGCGTCTCGAACCCGTACCCAGTAAGACCAGTCTTTCACAATCCAACGCCTTAGACTGCTGCGCCACGAAGGCACATGGAAGACAACGGTCAAGAAGAACCTTACATAGAAATCTTTGCCGTACTGGGATTCAGACAGTGAACAAGGATTTTACGAACGACTCTATACAGAATCCGGGGTTTTCGATAACGGGATAAGAAAGCGTCTTTTATACTTAAAAACGGTTGATAATATAGATAAGCCATTCTACCTCGTATATGGTAAGGTTGTAGACCCTGATAGTCAGAAAAAACTCTCGGATGCTTCGCATCCTCGGGTTTTTCCTTCCTATCAGGGTCCACAACCTTACCATATCCTCGGTATTATGGCTTATCCTTATAATAACACTTTGAAAATAGTAAATTGCTTCTTGTATTCATTCGTTAAAATATAAACGTACAGAAGAGCAAAACTTGCTGAATTTACAAGATGGAACAAACGCACTACATGCATATCCAAAATTAAACACTTATATGATACTCGGATATATAATTTATGATTATCAAATGTATATAGCATGTAATAGAACTATATTAATATTCACTTTGTCTTTTAATTCTTGCAGAAAGAGCAACATTTGCTTGTATAACTATTATTTTCATTGCGGGAAGCACTTAATCCATAACTCTTCATACCGCAGAACATATCAAATTTAATAAATTCTGGACTTTAATGTTTTGCATTATTACTAGTAATTGGTACTTCTAATGAAGGCCCATTTGGTACAAAGAGAAATATATGTAGTATCGTATTATCAAAAGTGTGTATTAACCAGGTACCCGGTGTTTTACTAACGTAAACTAAAGTTTCTTGAATATGTTACGTTGTAAATATTGAAATCCATATATCATAAACTAATAACTGTATTTGTGTTTAAGATTCATAAATCTCCAGGGACGGCATTCTAGTGTCTCACCAGGGTCTTCTTTTACCGACAAAACCAGTAGGTTAACAGGCTTTGTAGGAATGTCCCATGCTAATGTGTTTTGAATGGCTATTAAATTCGTGTTTTGTAAGACTAATGTTTACATGAAATATTTCTCCCAATGTATACTTTTCTTTTAAATTCACGACTTTGATGTCTTGTGATCATGCCTAGTTTCGATCTCAAGACCCGTTTCTTGTCAAACCAATGCTCTTACCAACTGAGCTGCGACGAATCACGATATCAGAGCTAATTGTTCGTCATAATAAACCCTGTGTTATACACGAGACGGGCAGCGCGTGCACGGCATGCATTGCAGGGGTGTAGCACGTGTTGATCGCGATAGAACATTTACTTATATTACCTACACGTACTTGACGATTACGAGTAGATATGTACATTGTTACATATGTTCAATTGGGTCGATCGTAAAGTTGATTTATACATTGGACAAGAGACGTTTCTCATAGATATTTGTAAGGCGGAACCCCTAACTGTCATTTGTGTTCAGTATTCTTTGCCCAGCATTGTTTTTTGAGAAAATCGTAGTCCTAATTAGTAAATGGTAGGTCCACATTAGGAGATGACCTAATCGGAAGATTTAAAGTTCTAATTATGATTTACAAACAGCTAATAATTAGTTTCATATGTCCGAATAAGGGGCTTCTTAAATTGGAGATAACAAATCCTGTTAAGACTACAAAAGCCCTGATAAGTATATATATAATAGGTCACAATTTTGTTCATAGACATGTCATGTGTATACTGATATCGAAATAAGAGAAATCAAGTCTAACATAGAAGATAAAATGGCTTCATTAGGAGAGTATAAGACCTAATTCAAAATAAGTTTTGGTATCCTTATAAATAGGCTTTTACGTCTTAACTTAAGAACAAGTTAATCTCTCCTCTGGAAAATACTAGCCTAATTAGGCCGTTTTGATATCCCAATTAGGCATTGGTATCTGAAACATAGATTACATCCTAATCACTTAGAAATTAAAGCATGGCAACTGACGTGTGCGTAGGATGTTTCCATTGCAGAAATATCATCGAAAAGTAATACAGTCATCGAATTCCACACGATGTGCAAAGGACTACATTTCGGACATGTGAACTAAATGACATATGAGTGACGCTTATCGCAGTTGTAAACTTTCTTAACTTACAACCAACATAACAGTGAAAGCTCATTTTGACTAATGTAATCTTTGCTCTTCTATTGGCCAGGGAAAGCGGAGTTCGCAAAGGAAAGTGAATGTGGCTATTAATGTAAGGGAGGTAACTCGTGTTACTTTGCTTTTCACGATGCACAAAAAAGTTGGAACAGTTATCGTGCAAACTGACTGTGGTATTAGTCATAGCGTAGGTGGAAGATGATGTTCCATAAAGAAAGTGGTCAATATGATTGTATGAATGACCTCATGAATGTTCAACCTCAAAACTAAAAATGTAATAAAGAACCATTGGTAAAGATGTTATAAACTACCGGGCAAAAGAAAGGACTCACCTAAGTTTGTTTCTATTAATTCAATATTTAAAAGAAATCAGATGTATTTGACTATGGCACGATACAATAATACTTATCTGCAGTAGTTTGGATGACTTTGTTGGTGACTGTGGTTAATTTTTAGTTCAAATATCTTTTTGTAATGAAGACAGGGTTAAGAATTAAATTTACACCAACATGACCCCTACCCTGTTTAAAATGTTTTAAATGTGTGCAGAATCAGGCACATTTATTTATTTTCACATAGGATATCCTAAAATCAACTGAGGTGAGTCCTTTCTTTTGCCCGGTAGTTTAGAATGAAATACGTTTCTTTGAAAAATACATGATAGTAAAGCAAACAAGGTTTATCGATAATTGTGGCAATGGATTCGCATTAGTTTAGGATTAGTTCGCACTAAAAATCGGAACAGATGTTATTAAGTCATATTAGATGTTATGTGCCATCCGTTTGGGACACTACTATCAATGCTTGAACCGCATAGTAATAAAGAGCGGATATTGGAAATGTTCAGTCGAATACCATTTACATCTTTTTAATTTAATTTAAATTAACAAACGTGTCTCTAAATATAACATTTCTTCATCAGTATGTAAATGAATAATTCGATCAGTATTTATTATAATCAAAATGAACATTATAAAATTTCTTACATATTTGTCAAGTATATATTTTCGGTTTCGTCTATTCATTGAATAAATAAAAATTTGCAGTCTTTGAAGAAAGCAAATAACAATGTTACTATAAACGTTAGGTAGTCAAGTGAAAACTATAATTGTAACAGTTATATTTTTAAATAACTTGCAAATTGTTCTTATAAGCATGCAATGCAATAAAAGTTAACATTCAAATTAACATTGGTATTTGGACAATTACGTCCATTTCCGCTAACTTTTATGCTGATTATCTGCAGAACGGAAGGAAGGAAGCGCCGTAAAATGTAAGCCAACTTCTCCCAGGCATCTCCATTCTATTGATCAAGGTCTCCCTGGAGACGAATTTCTCTTTCATTGAAACAGACAACTGTCCAATTTGATAGGAACACTGTGTGGTTTATCCCTCACTGGTCTAGACTATAGGAATCGTAGGATTTCACTGCACCGCAACACAAATGATGACCCCAACGTATTCAGGGAAGGTGACTTTATCCTGATTAAAATCGTGCCCAAACTTGCCACTGCCCAATAACTTCCACAATTTCATTTAAGTTTGATCGTATCAAGAAACCAATCCATTCAACTGCCTGACAAAGATATCAGCATTGGCAATTGTATGTCTTGGAAATGAAAATCTGTCCATAAATACTTCTCTTAATCTCCACATGTTTTTCAAATACACAGAACTATCTAAATTACTGTCCTACATTGACCTGATACGTCTGTGACTGCATGATATGCAACGAAAGGCAAATCAACAGGAAGCGGTTATTTATGAGCAGCAATATTGATGTTATTCTTTCCTGTTAAGTTTATTTTACTGAATTCAGATTTAAGTGACTTGGCACGTCTTGATATAACCGATTTTTCATATTTCCTCGGAGCGAATATTATTACCAAAGCATTACAAATAACAAGGCGACCTCCGAAACGACATGTCATGTCAGCTTTAATTATAATAAATGAAACGGGCGAACACACAAGTGGCGTGCGATGCTATTTTTCTTGTCAAACTAACTGAATGCATTGTATTTGCATACGTGAGATAAGGGGCTAATATTAAAATTGAAAATCAAAACTATTATGCAAGTTGCTTGCGGAGCGCTGTTAAATGGATGGAAAATATGGCTTTTAAGAAAACCTTTCTGCTCCATGTAAGGACTGTCAATGATAATTTCGCTTAAACATTCATTTTGCGTGAGGTGCATCATCTAACAACGTTATCGGAATGAAGTTGTCGTGAGAAGAGGTTAGGCAAAGATGAAAATCCCCAGAGACCTAATCCGGATTGCGTGCCTAATTTACAGAAACACTCACTTTTGTAATAAAAATTTGAAATCAAAAGTATCATGGGAATCTCATGTTACTAAAATAGCACAACAGCGTAAATGTAACACTTCAAATGTCAAGATCTTACTTTTTTGGTTGACAATGAAATAAGCTGTTAGACTTGTTAGAATTTGTGGCTGTGTTTTTGCGATCTTGTCATATATAAAATGCGGAACGAAAATTGAATTTGACACCTACATGTACGTGTACCAAATTATTCTTTATAACACTTTTTTGTTTTTCATGGAAACTCATATTACATGACATATTGCGTTCCGCGTGACACGTGTTCACAGATGCACACGAACAAAGCGTGACCTGTCAATCATTTCGTATATCATATTAGTATATATGTCATATCAGTGACAAAAATCGGAATCATTTCCTGTTTCCAATATATTCACGCCTTTTTTCTGCAGCGATTTCACCTTGATCGTCAACGTGACATATGTTTATAGCACTGCCACGCAGGTGCTTGTGTCAATATCATTTGCACGTGCTTCACGTAACCAGCGATTGGTCCCATGGTCGTGCTCGATTTCATACATATAACACGTGGTCGATGCGATAGTTCCGTGTAACTTGATTGGGTCATGCAACACTTGTTCTTCACGGCTATAGAGGTTATCCTGAGAGTGTGTTTTGGGATGGTCAATATCCTTCATTACAAATAAACATTGTATTTAGCGAACCTTGGCGAGCTAAATACATAGTGTTTATTCCTAATGCGAACAGTTAACGCGTGTGACGTCATTTTCAAAAGAAGTTTCGTCACTTTAGGGACTGTTCAAAGTTTCATGTAAGAACATTACTAGTTAAAATTGTATAAATTAATGCTTTGAAATGTTAACAGTAGCATTATTTACAACCATCATATTTCCTGTTTTGTGCGTTGTTGTTTCACAATTTTGTTTGGTTTATTTGATATTAAGTTTATAACATAGTACTCCTGAAGTCAAAAGTCAATAGCAAATGTACCGTACTTACAAATGTGTATACTGATTCAGCAACTGTATTATCCCTGGCAGTGGATAAGTACCATCCCGTCTTTATGTTAGTTACTATCCTACGCGCTTTATTACATCAACATAACTTCTCATACTGGCCTGTACCGCGCCGTTGTTATCGCAAGGTTAAAATCAATATACAAGTAGTAGATAAATATATTATAGAAATCACAGTGGGAAACTTTAAAATGTAATTGTTCTAAAGTTTGTAATTGAACACTAGCTCAGTGTAGAAGACAGGATAATGAAGATGTGCTCGCAAACAATCTACTCTCGCATCGGTGCCAGACCGACCCGGAACTTCAGCGGGTTTTTATGTAATTGTAACGAGTGGTTGCGCCAGCGGGCCTGACAGGGCAGGTTGTTCACATATCTTTGTCCCCCGTGCGCTCGACTTCTCTACTTAACACTCCAGCGTGATAGTTAAATTACGAGCAAGAATGCGAGTTACTGAATCGCTTCTTTCATTGCAGACTTTATCAATAAGCACTCCCCAGGGAAAATGGATGTGCCCTTAGTCGGACGAACAATCAGAGAAGTTGTCTCTCTTTAATCTGACCTTCTTTTCAGTTTATGTACATACAAGTCCCCCGTCCCCGATCAATGTCTCTATCCGTTTTTATGTCGCTCGTTCAATCTAATTACATGCAGTTCCTATCTCATTATAAGGAACCATCTTTCCGCTTGCCTGATGTGGGACTCTGTTTAAAAATTGAATTGTATGAATGATGGAGAATTTTTGTAAACGTGTTCGACTCGTAGATTTCCTGAATTATATGTTGTGTCTCAAAAGCGCGGTACGGGTTCAAATCCATTTACGTACACGAAAATAGATCAACCTACTGACAATGAAAACCGTTTCGTGACAAGATCACCTCAGGGTATCATCTCGCTGCCAGGACTATAGCACGCCGGTGTCTCCATCAGAGGTGTTACCATCATCCATATTGCAGGTGTCCTGATTACATGCATAACATTGACCAATTCAGGATTTTTGAATCAGTTTAGTTAATACATTCGGGTAGATTTGGTTTTGTATCTGCAAGGGGATGGGTTGGAGCCCCTACGTAACCACCTAAAGAGACAATGTCTCTCTTACAAATTGTGACAGAGGGATATTCTACAGTATTACCACAATTCATAACTCTTAAAAGTACTTACATGTATTCCAGCCGATGCTCGCAGGTTTCACCGCAATGCATAGCCACATGGCGATGCGGGCTTTCCCCCTGCCGTGATACTAGCAGCCGCGATATAAGTGAAATACTCTTGAAAGCGGCATTAAACCCCAACTCGCCTCACCTCACTTACATGTATCAGGGATTTCTACACTAAATTGTTATCAAAAATTGCCACTCGTCAGGAAGTCTCCAGTGCCGTGTTCAAGATAGGTTTCAAAGTAATCGCTCACAGAGCGATTACTTTGAAACCTATCTTGAACGCGATTGCTCAATGTAGCGCTACGTAGCAAGGCGAGCAAACTTTGAGGTATTTGCACTGTGTCGTTCAAGAGAGAAGAAGCGCTCATTGAGCGCTACATTGAGCGCTACATTGAGCAATTTAAGCGCTCGCTGCTATTGAACGGGGCGCTGGTATAAGATACCCCTAACGTGCACTCGTCCATGGGACCTTTTGTGTCTATAAAGGAGCTATATGTAACATAAGGATAAGGCCGCTATATGCTTATAAGTAAGTGATTAGGTTTAAGCAAGGTTGGCGTCAGACAGATATAGCCACGACACATGAACAAATAAAGACGTCATCAAAGTTTTACACAGCACTGTTATAATTCATTATTTATGTACATGTACAAGTCCGATTTTATTCCAAATTTTATTTTATTGGATTATACACGACAGACTAATATCAAAAGAATTAATTCCATCGAAATTGTAAGTAAATTGATACAGCTTTTAAATACAAATTAATCAGAAATATATTGAAATCGAGACTAGTGAAACATGGAGTCATGGTTCGCGTGTACAGTTGTTCTAGTTCAGTGTGAACATTTACCTTTCTTCATAGGTGTGCCATGAGCTATAATGAAGGAGTAAAGCTATCTGTTTTGCATATATAACAGAGAGGAGAATGTCAAGTTTTCTCGGAGTAAGCATTTTTAGTATGAACAGACAAGCCGTTTTGGAGTTTATGTACTTTCTCCTTCATCATCCTTCTTATCTCGTCCATCTGATGTCGCCTGTATTCCTACTGGAGAAGTCAAAACGTCTGTGTTAGGCATGTATTGCCAGTTTTAAAATATAAATTGATAAGTTTTAAAGAACCGCATATTCTACAATGACGTCACTTAAGACAAATAACCGTCCAATGACATGATGCTTTTAAAACATCAAATTTGTGTAAGTGCGGTTTGAAAAAAGATCTTTGTTTACGCGGTATGTACAAGTTTCCTCAATGGCTAATAAATCATGTCTTAGATTCGCAGCATTATAAAAGAAATGTCATGTTTAGCTTCAAATCGTGACTTAAGGGATGACAACATACTATAAGATGTTTGATCTACACATTTTTATCTGAAATACAACTCGAGGCGTGGTATCTTGACCTACAAGAGGTATTGTCATTTTTAAAAATTATGTTTCATTGTTTTACCAGGGCTTGGGCTCAGTAAAAACTACATGTATCAGGTTTTATGATTCTGACAATAACCCAGAAGACTTTTGATCAACATCATTTATATTCATATTTCCATGTCTTTCAAAGTTTATGGAAGTTTTAAACAGTGAATGCACGTTTTACATTTGTATACCTGAAAATTTAAGCCTCGGTAAAACAACACAGATTGCAATTAACTATCCCACAACGATTCATCATTGGTTTGGCATTGGAGATATACTTAATCGTCATGTAGAGTTTGTTGTTCTGTTTGCAAAATTCATGGATTAATATCTCAGGAAACTCCAATTTCTTATTAAAGTGGAATTATACCTTAAAGTTTGTTTCTTCTGATCCTCAGTTGTCATTTTTAGCTCATCAGGCCTGAAAGGCCCGATGGGTTTATGGCATGGCATGGTGTCCGGCGTCCGTCCATCCATCCGTCAATCCGTAAACTTTTCGCTTTTTCGACTTCTTCTCCAGAACCAATGACTCCACAGAGCTGAAATTTTATGTGCAGACTCCTTGGCCAATGGGGATTCTAAATTGTAAATTTCATGACCCCATGACCCCAAATGGGGTCACAGGGGTCACATCCTTAAAAACCTATTTTCATCTTCTTCTTCAGTTCCAAAAGGTCTAGGGAGCTGAAAAGTTGTGTGCAGACTCCTTGGCCAATGGTGATTCTAAATTGTAGATTTCGTGACCCCATGACCGCAAATGGGGTCACAGGGTTCACATCCTTAAAAAACCTATTTTCATCTTCTTCTCCAGTTCCAAAAGGTCTAGAGAGCTGAAAAGTTGTGTGCAGACTCCTTGGCCAATGGGGATTATAAATTGTAGATTATGTGACCCCGTGACCCCAAACGGGGTCACTGGGTTCACATCCTTAAAAACCTATTTTCACCTTCTTCTCCAGTTCCAAAAGGTCTAGAGAGCTGAAAAGTTGTGTGCAGACTCCTTGGCCAATGGGGATTCTAAATTGTAGATTTCGTGACCCCGTGACCCCAAATGGGGTCACCCGGGTAACATCCTTTAAAACCTATTTTCATCTTCTTTTTCAGTTCCAAAAGGTCTAGAGAGCTGAAAAGTTGTGTGCATACTCCTTGGCCAATGAGGATTCTAAATTGTAGATTATGTGACCCCGTGACCCCAAACGGGGTCACTGGGTTCACATCCTTAAAAACCTATTTTCACCTTCTTCTCCAGTTCCAAAAGGTCTAGAGAGCTGAAAAGTTGTGTGCAGACTCCTTGGCCAATGGGGATTCTAAATTGTAGATTTCATGACCCCGTGACCCCAAATGGGGTCACCCGGGTCACATCCTTAAAAACCTATTTTCATCTTCTTTTTCAGTTCCAAAAGGTCTAGAGAGCTGAAAAGTTGTGTGCATACTCCTTGGCCAATGGGGATTCTAAATTGTAAATTTCATGACCCCATGACCCCAAATGGGGTCACAGGGGTCACATCCTTAAAAACCTATTTTCACCTTCTTCTCCATTTCCAAAAGGTCTAGAGAGCTGAAAAGTTGTGTGCAGACTCCTTGGCCAATTGGGATTCTAAATTGTAGATTTCGTGACCCCGTGACCCCAAATGGGGTCACCCGGGTCACATCCTTAAAAACCTATTTTCATCTTCTTTTTCAGTTCCAAAAGGTCTCGAGAGCTGAACAGTTGTGTGCATACTCCTTGGCCAATGGGGATTCTAAATTGTAGATTTTATGACCCCGTGACCCCAAATGGGGTCACAGGGGTCACATCCTTAAAAACCTATTTTCATCTTCTTCTCCAGTTCCAAAAGGTCTAGAGAGCTGAAAAGTTGTGTGCAGACTCCTTGGCCAATGGGGATTCTAAATTGTAGATTATGTGACCCCGTGACCCCAAATGGGGTCACAGGGGTCACATCCTTAGAAACCTATTTTCATCTTCTTCTCCAGTTTCAAAAGGTCTAGAGAGCTGAAAAGTTGTGTGCAGACTCCTTGGCCAATGGGGATTCTAAATTGTAGATTATGTGACCCTGTGACCCCAAATGGGGTCAGAGTGGTCATGATCTCAGAACCTATCTTTTGCTTGTAAACAATAACTTAAATAACTTAAATATTCAACTTTAGATAGTAAATCAATGAAATCCTGATGAGCTACAGAGCCCATGGCTCTATTTTTAAATTTGCATTGGCTTTGTAACTTGTGTGGCATTGTTTCGAAGGCACATTCAAATGATTTTTTGTTACTTATGGGAATGCGATTATTGTTTTATAATAGTGAACATTTTTGTTTTTACCCTATAATCTCTTTCAGGCGGGACAAGACACAACTTTCTCCATTGTGAATTATCTTGGCTATCCTTTGGGAAACACATTTTAGATTATAATTTTTGGTTTTTAACTTACTATGAAATAGAGAATCTATGAAATGTTTATGTTTATGATATGATAATCTCACGAAACGTGGTTGAATTAAACGAGCAAGAAAACATAAAACATAAATTTAAAAATAAATTCGTACATTTACATTTTAAAATAAATTTCTAATCACATTTGTTTAGTAACGACTATGCAATCACACGGACATAACAAACCCTGTATATGAGAATCTTCAAGACAGACACCGTGCATGCAGTCTCAGGGATATCAAGAATCAAACACACGTTTATCGTTAATACCCATCAACGACTGTTTCCATAAATATTAAAATATCCAGGTGAAGATATATCTCCTCTCGAGATATCGCTGAACATAGATATGTACTTTATGTAGGAACAAATTTTTCCTCTTGACTTCAACGTATGTGGTCTCGTCTTAAAAATGTAATTACATCAGGCGCGTGTATCTTAAGTGGGCTTCCTTAAACAGTCCACAACGTGAGCTTCACAAGAAATGTTTTTTTGTTTTAACGAATGGCACACATTGGTTGAATTTGGTTTATATTTTGATGCAATTTTGAGAATAGAATTAATGACAATGTTATCACATGTTCTCGTAAAATGCGAAATAAATGTACTAGTCTCAATACTTAATATAGATTTACTCATCGGTGTGTCAATGGCGTAAAGATGTAACTATTTGCAATTAAAGATTACGGTTCCGCTGGTTTATTACTTTACAATCACCCTTGTTGTTGTGACGTATTAGCACATATAAGTATATATGAATGATTATGTGAGTACGTATATGTTCTGAACGTCAGACCTGCTATGTGTCCAGTAACGTATTGTTGGCCGCGAATATCCTGGGTGGCGGGTGTTCCGGAACAAGCTGGGAGTTTCATGTTCCTGACTAAAGTGTACCCATCGTATCTTAGCGTATACGTGTATATGTGAATGAGACCAACCTTTACTTCCTATGTTACAGTGTTCTCTTCCGGAGATTCAAGTAGACAGGTATAAACACAGCTGTTTGATCTGCTAGAGTTGCTATATATACACTAATCAACATGCTATTGATGGGATATAAACAACTCTGGTCGGTGTTTTCCTTGTATGATTGCTGGTTTCCGGGTGTTATATACATGTAAAATGTAACTCTCCTTGCGGTAAATCAGTGGCAAATGAGTGGATGAAGATGGTTGAATTCTAACAGATATATTTAGCCAGCTGACTTGCAAATGCATGACATCGTAAACGTTAAAGGTACATCCATTGTGTTGTTGGGGGTCAAATAAACCAAACGTTATAAATGGTTCTACTTTATCGAGAAGTACCAACTAGTACTGTTACCGAAAACTACCATTTTGATCATATTCGACTTGGTATATTGACGATATGAAGGTAAAAGTAGTGATTTCTGATGACAATGCATCCCGATTTACGCACGCCAATGAGTCAAACGTAATTTTGGAATCTTATTTACAACAGACAAAATAACAAATTTGGGTTGATAATGTTTAATAGGTCAAATAACTACTGTGCATGTTAATAGAACGTACACTTTGATTTCTGCACATGCATAATGATGTTACTCGATTTTAATTGGAAACTAGAAATTATGATATATTTGGCGATTTGGGATGAATATGCAAGCTGAGTGAATTTGTTTGTATTGTAAACAGCACATATGGTGTGTTGGAACGTATTAAAGCCAAAAACAATTTTATGAAACACAATGAATGCACCTTTAAGAATGAACGCTGTCGATAGTGATTTTATCTGCGTTTTCGAGGTGCATTCAGATCAAAGAGTGTAACACCAGCTTGTGTATAATACCGTTTTACGAGTTTTCATCTTTGTATTGTGGGGTGATGACAATTCATACATTTAGATTCGAAAAACCTTCTAACACTTTGATTGTCTCCATTTCATTCATGAGATGTGGACGCAGTATACGCAGAAAGCCTTTTTCCGTTGACGAAAGGTGTGAATCGTTATGTACGAGTATGTAATTTCTGCTTTCTGCTGGAGTTGAACATATAATTGTGGCATTCTGCAAGTTTACACACGACGAAAAGTGATGGAATCCATTTGTCGGATCCTTCCGGATTCTCCCAAATTTCGGCGGATCCTGTGGAATCCGGCAGAATCCGGAAGGATCTGGCAAGCGGATTCCACCACTTTTTATCCTGTGTTACGATGTGTAATCTGTGGAAATTACTCTGTGATTAAACAGTATAAAATACGAGATATACTCTTCAGAAGTGACAAGTGATCTCGTACCGTATCAATATATGTTACGATTTCCGAGATAGTTTTAAGGGTATAACATACTACGATCTATTTCAACGGTCACGGGAAATCTAATGATTATTGCATGATAAATATCAGGTGAATATCCTTCATACATGGCCACGGGCAGTCCTCGTTGAGGTTACAATACACATGAGATGTTTCAGAGGTCCAGTGAAAAAAAAGAGGAATAATGTTATCACGCGGAGACGCCATTGTGAAGCACTAAAGCGTTGTATTACGAAACCTTGTCCAGACTTCAAAGCGTTGTCTGTTGCCCTTGTATTGATTACTAAACAGTCACATTTAAGTCATCATTCTGTGATATTCTCCTTACAAAGAACTAGCCGTCTGTCTCGAAAATTGAGATCTATTTCAGATGATACCGTGATGCTTCAAGGCATGTTATTTTTCACCTCAGAGAAATCTACATTACTCGCACATTTGGCGTGGTTTGGCGTCTCGATGGTTTTCTTTTTGATAGTATCCGTGATGTGATTTTGAAGCTACAACAAGAAATACAGAAACGTAATGAATAGTTTTCAAATTCAAAATATGAAAGCGATATAGATAAATACATTGCCAGACATAGCATGGCTCGTGCGCCAGCAAGATCCGATGCATCATTGATTGAATTGTAAATTGGACAAAGAATTGTGTTGGAAACGCAATTGAACGTTTATATCACTTTACTGTAATGCAATTAAGAAAGAGTTTCGAGGGCATTGTACGGATGAGATAAGACTGCAGGTACCATAACATTGATTTCATCATTCCCAACTATAAAACTTCCTGAATAATACACGGAGTTTCAGTGTTGTGGCTTGAATACACAAATAAGCATAACATTGATTTCACTAATCGCACATGCAAACCATCCTGAATAATACACGGACTATCAGTGTTGTGACTTGAAGGCACCGTCGATAAAGCATTCATGGAAGAAGATTTGCCAATGAATTGAGAAAAGGTACCAAAGATACTTGCAAAGTCACCACGAGAGATGTCATTCATACACGTAATTTGGGTAATTAAGCACATTATAATTTTTAATTGAACCATAAGAAAATGGGTACACCTCTGGGAACACTGGTGAATTTGCAATCATGCAAATCTTTGAATGCTTGTTCGTTGTATATGTGTGTCAAAAACAGAAATTATTACTAGTCTAGTGAGCAATATGGATTTTGTTAAAGGTGTGAACTCCTGGATTAACCGAGCGTTAGGGACTTACACACAAGTCGCACGTGTTTATTAAAATTGTTTGATATGAAAGATATAACAAATACGTTGCGTGTAGACATGACGTGACCTCGTGCGCGAGATCTGAGGAACACTTGGTTGATTTGTAAGTGAGACATAACATGATAAGTGAAAAGCATGAGAACGGCTATATTTCTTTTTCTGGTCATGGTAATGAAGATCAGAGTGTGTAATATAGCTTTTGCAAAATGAGTGTGAATGTCTGTATTACTCAAGATAGAGCAAAGAGAAAGAAGAGTGAGAGTTAAAGGGGCAGTGGCACGTTTTTTCGCTCAAAAAAGTCGATGAAATGTATTTGAAACATAATTTCACCAATCGTAAAACACCCTTCTCTCTTCGGTAAATCAAGTTAAAAATGAGTGTACATGGCTCAGTAAGTCCATGGGAATTGTTTTTGTCATTCGAAATAATAAAATGTGTTCACAATAAAATGGCCGCCATGCAATTTTTGCTTTATACGCAACACCGTTATCACTACTACGGATAATTGGTTTGTGTAATAAGATGTTTTACCCTCCAAAGTAATTTTAAATGGCACAAATTATCATTATAAATAGGAAATTTGAAAAAATAAATTTTGCAAAAAACGTGCTACTGCCCCTTTAAAGGCGTAAGAATGTAGAAATGAAATCTATTGAACATCCTTTATATTCAAAATATAAAAGTGTGAAACTTTAAACGATTTCAGTCACCTAACCAACTTCCCCGACAAAGCTTGTGGTATTGAAATCAGACATCTCTTGCACAGAAAAGGCAATGAAAGGCAGCAAGGCTTGACTTAGCCAGTGATAGAGACTTATCTAAAATGAGTATAAATTTGAAAACATTCAGTACACAAATGTTAGAAGAACATTCAATATATGATGGCAGTTCATTGGTGCACTGATCATTCTCGATTCCGTTCAACATTCCTCTATTATACCATTTAGACACAATGCCCAGACAATGCTAATTTAAGTGAAAGTGAAAGAAGGCCCTCGCAACATTTCAAGCGACAGAATAAACGATATCGAACAAATCATTCCATAATTGTTTGGCATGCAAACTACTCTGTTCGTAACTGCCAATCAGGAGTGAAATGGACGACGGTTTCACGGGGGAATTAACATCGTTGTCAGTGGCACTTTGAAGGATGTTTATTCCACTGAGAGTGACACGAGTCAAGCACAACTCATTGTCTTGCCGTTCATTATCAAGCCACAAGCAACGAGCAAGTTCTCGAGACCCGGGTCCAATCCATTGCCCGCATGGCTTATCCAGTGCAGTGCTCTCAATCACTGGGCTCTATTAAGCCATAAATTACGGCAATTTATCCTGCGACCGCGGCAGCACCTCTGATAACTTATATTATTGCTCGAGTCAAGGATGCTTTTGTCGTATATTGACTTAAATCATGCGTCCCGGTATCAGGGGATATAAAACCGATCGTCCTCATAATTTCGATCCGCGTCCAGGAACCAAGAGAACTCCGTCCCAGACAATAACAGAGTTGGGAAGGAAACAATACCGTCAAAAAAGTAATCGCTGGCTAATTTGTGACCATTTGCATCCCTTAGAGGCTGCGACCCTCCCACTAGATGTCGCTGTGAACTATCTAGATGGAAATAGACCGCTTCCAATGCTGTGTAATAAAGAGACACATTCTTTGAAGATTCCCGATACTTGAAGACCGACCATCACGCACTCCAGGTTCCCGCGAGATTTCACGTTGCATGTTGGAGGTAATAAAGTATTCCTCTGAAGACTGACTGAGTCTCCAACAGTCACCATCAGACTTCTTTATTGCATGTATAGCACAGGACTTTACAGAAAAACAAGATAGTTTTCAATAAAATAAACCTTACAAGATGACAGTTTCAATATTTCCTTTCCTCAATGTATTGCAGCTACTTTTTAAAAATCAGCAATGGTCATTGGTAATGGTTTGACACATGAGAAATATATCCACTGATGCCTTCATTAAAAATACGTGTTGTCGTCATTCCTCAATCTGATAAAAGACATACCAAAATGGAAGTTCAACCCTTTTAGAGTTTCGAAAGTGTTGGTTAGCACGGAAAAGTTTCATAAACTGCAGTATTTTGTGACAAGTATAGGCCATGTTGCCGATGCTACAAATAGACTTTCTGTCTGTGTGTCTCCGTCTGCTCGAAACCCGAGTTTAAAACTTGTGAAAAATAACACAGATTTCCGATTTTAATACCTCATTGTAATCTTCCTATCAATTACTGAATGATGACTGTTTTATGTATAATTGATAATTGAAATGAAAAATCTTTTTCTGAAAAGTGTTTTTGACTCGGATCCGTGCCAAAATTGCGTATTTGATTCCAAATCATTTCACTAGACTTTCTTTTATTCATTCCCAAAAGCAAAATAATTTACTTCTTTTCAACGACAATCGACCATTGGGCTCATAAGAGCACAAGCAGAACTTACACGTTACAATTACATTCATTTTAGTTGTACGACACTACCGATCAAAATAATCTTTAAAAGAAACGCAAAAAAACCCAACTTACGTTGATTAATTGGAGCGATCCGAATCCAGGACTTTTCGGTCAGAATCACTACTTTTCATCTGTAAAGTCAACTTCCAAACGCAAGGCATAACTCTAGTCAGTAATGCAGACTTAATGCAGATTTAACCCTTGCGGTATATCCCTCGCTTTGTTGTGTCAAGACAGTGAATCGCTGCACTGGAAATGCATAGCGGGCCTGGATTTCTAAACACATATTTCTTAAGGAAATACTGCAAGGCCTAAATCAGCCATTAATGGAGACTGGCAAGAGTTTGCCTTGCATTGGGAAGTTGCTGTATAGTGTGTCGATATACTAAACCTGTTATCATTTAACATGATAATGTTTGAATCTATCAAACCCCTTGATAAAGTAACATCATTGATGACGTTTGACGTACAATATGTTCCTCCAACAACACACTTTTTAATGCCCCATTAATTTATGTTTATGTCATCGTTTTTGGTGGAATTGCAATCTGCAATCAAGCATTGCGAAACATCAAATCAAGCAACTGCAGTTTTCACAAGGAAAGCGGGTATCTGATGGAACGTAAAATAGTCTTGGTTAGACGTACAGAGCCGCCTGGCAAGGCAAATTAGAGAAACATTGTTCAACTGTATTCACATAATCTACGTCTGATACCTTTGGAGACGAGAAGCGCGACACCCGCCTTTTGTGTGCCTGCTTTCAAAACCGTACTGCCATTTAGTAACAATGAGGCAAATTACGATATTATCTACAGGGGAACAAAACAGACTAAATATGCCATTAGTAGCGACACAATAATACATCTTCCTTTGAAATCGACTCCAACTGAAGTATTCAAATAGTTGAAATTCCGCCCACGGTTCCAGAGCCGTGTTACAGTTAGCATCAGTCTAAGTGAAATTAAGGGACATATATCGAGATTAACGCCCGGGGGACTATATGTGACAGAAAAGATTTCCAGGAAATTTTCAAACTGCCTTGGGGATATAAGTGACTGGTTGGTTATTCAAATATTTTTAAAGGTGAACGGTGATAGAAGGCAGACTATCAAGCTGAAGGAACCAGCGAATAAACAAATACGCCAGCACGAGAACAACATAAGTAATTGGACCACGTTGATGTATGCTACACGAGGAAATCAAGGAGCAAGAATGCTAAATATACAGACATAGAAGGCTCGAGTATCATTCCTGTCAGACTTTAACACAGAGCAGTATCATTATTTATTTATAATATTTTCATAATGCATATTTCGACTCTCTATGGTAGGATGTTTTGTTATGTTTATCGCTGCTCTTTTTTCTTTTACGGCATTATTGAGGCAGAGAAAAACCCAGCAGTACCGTTATACCATGGTAAAGTAGTACTTAGAATTACTGTATTTGTGTGAAGAGTAAAATCTACATTATGAATATAAAATGTATATATTCGATATACACTGTAAACACTAATGCAGTTTTTAATCAAGTGACTTGTTTGACAGCGACATTAATATCTATATATCGAAACGTCGCTTTTACAGAATAAAGAAGTTGTATATCCACAAAATAGTCTCTTTCTTCATCATCTCAACTTCTAGGATGTCTATCAAAGACTTCTGTCATGTGATTGTATGTTTGTAAGCATTCATCACAATAAGGACCTTGACTTTTCTTAGACACAGTAACAGGGCATGTTATCCGATTCGATTCGAATTCGCGAACCATGATACTAAACCGAGATCCAACGTACACAAAACCGCAACAAGAAACGTCCCCACATATACAACAGTGTAAAAAACAAAATACTGCTCTGTGAGAAAGCAGATTGTGTATGTATTTGATAGACACATGTTTAATAAAGAAGTAACCCAAAGTTTAGGCATTAGAGAATGATAATTTTATATTAAATTATATCTGTTCAAATACACTTGGGGTCCTGATATCGCTTTTTTTGGCCAGATTGTTTTGCATTTAAGAAAAAGATGTGTGAAATGTATACATTTAATTAATTAATAAATAATAATGTCGACATCAAAAACGTTCTTGCACTTAAATCGGGTGACTATAAGACGTCATAAAACAAGCCAAAAAAGCTCCTCATGACTCTCATATCTCGTCTAGTTAAGGAGATTCGAAAACGAAGATTTTTAGAAATTTTTAAAACATGTGTTTCTCAGAAATATGAACCGATAATGATTTGAAATTACAGTATTACAATGTAGTTCAGTTAGCTTCTGAGGACATGGTGCATGTTTCTCTGATTCAGTCGTGTTTATCACTTGTGGATTGAATAATCGTGCAATATGTATGGTGACGTTTATTTTGCGGTTGAGTGTAGTGTTACACAAAATCACAAAATAATGAAATGTGCAGTCTTCATATTCAAACCGGACTTCGCCTCAGTGACCGTATTGTCACCTGCTCCCTTCCACTCTCAAGACGTATTCTAAATGGTCTTTGCTACCTGCATGATCTTGACAAGACATAATGTTAACGCGCTCCATATTCTTGTTCAGTTTCTTGTTTCAGTTGTCAATGACGTTTTATAATCTTATTTATTAATTAACTTCCAATGTTATGGCACGTATACAGCATTTACGGCCCAGACGTATGATTCGACAACTGGGCCAATACGGGGAAACTGGGCCAATACTGGAAAAACTGGGCCAATACGAGACAAACTAGGCCAATATGAGTCTGAGCATGCGCATTTGCACATTTGGTAGAAGCCCGAAGCTTCACAACTTTAACCCGTGCTATTTGTTCACCATTCTTTTTAATAATTATTATTTCAATATAAATGAGATGTCTAGTGTTGTGCAAATAGAATGAAAATAAGATAATTGATAAAATTGTCATTAATTAAGTATTTCCGTATTGGCCGAGTTTGTCGCGGGCCAATACAACGGACCTCGGACCTGTAACTGGACCAATACGGAAATACTTAATTAATAACATTATATTATACAACATATTATATACATTTATTTACATTGTAAACATTCAGCATTAAAACATGTTTTTCTTCAGAGTTCAATATCATTTTGGAATAGGGGTATATGAGAAGAAATAAAATGGGGAAACGTATATTTATTAACCAAGACTCAACACATCGAGAACTATTGTATTATCATATTCCATCATTGAAATCTTTATGACTGTGCTGTGCGTTCAGTGAAACATTTTAGGCCAAACTTTGTTTTAACATTAGGGTTTATGGTTATTATGGCACAACTATTCATATTTCTCATAAATTCTAATGTATTCTCAACAGATGACATAACTCCAGAAACTGGAGTATGCACAGTACTTCATCGAATATTTAGGAGCATGTCTGATTTCGTAGTGAATCGCATAATGACATTCAATGAAGGTACTCTAGAATAGAATAGATAAATATATTATGGATAACCAGCTTCTCTATCTAAATGTGAAGGTAACTCACACGACATGTAATATAGATATATAGTTTGTATTTCTTGTACACTTATAGAGACGTAATTGCATCCCTACTATGGAGCCAGCAAAAATATCCTAAAGTACATGTATTTTCATTTGCTTTTCTTGCAGAACATATTTCCAGTGGCGCTTGAAAATTGGATAATATGAAACTATATGCAACTGAACACAAAGAACATACAATGATGAATTATTTTATTCCTGTCACCAGTTCCGTACTATAATTGAATGTTATACTTTCAAATATTGCACCACAGTTGTGTTCCACCCCTTGCTGGTTTCAACTGATATTATCAGATACTAAATTAATGGTTATATGGAAATAAGTTCTTAATAACGCAAATAATAACTGAAAGTCTAAAGATATGAGGTGGGGTGATTTTGTTGTGATTTTGAGTTCAAGGCCTTGATCAAGACTATTCCATGTGTTTGACGATGTCACCTGCCCATTCTGCGTGGAGTCTCTAGGAGACGAGGTGCATGTGTGAAGCAGGAACACAGAGCAATCCTTTACAGCAAATGTGTGTTTTAACTTATGTGATATCAAGAAAATCGGCATTAGACCAAGACCTACAAAACTATTTTAGATCTTGGTAACACCATTCTATATAATGTTCATTTTGTGATAATTTCTATACGCCTTATCTTTATTTCACCTTTTCATGTGTTTTTACTATTTAAACATCTATCAATTTTTATATAAATATGTTTTATGTCTATAAGACTTAGTTACATGTATATTCACTTCTTTTAAAGTGTCATTATTCTTTAAGATTCTAATAGCTCTTTATAAAGTCTCTCATATAAAGTCCCTTTTACATGGTGGCTCATCGTTTTAGAATAATGCATTAGTGTCGTTCATCCATTTACATTTAAAGGTGCATCCATTGTGTTTCATAAAATTTGATTTGACTTTAATATGTTCCAACTCTACACATGTGATGTCTACAATACAAATAAATTAACTGAGCTTGCATATTTTATCCCCAATTGCCAACTATATCATAATTATTAGTTTCCAATCAAAATTGTATAACATCATTATGCATGTGCAGAAACCGAAACTGCACGCCCCATTTACATGCACAGTAGTTATGTGACCTATTAAACATTATCAACTCAAAATTGTTTTTTTGGCTGTTATAGATAAAAATTAAGATTCCAACATGACGTTTGGCTCATTGGCGCGCGCCATACGCTGTGCATTGTCCGGTTTTCGATCAGAAATCACTACGTTTACCGTCATATTGTCAATATGCTAAATCTACTATCATCAAAATGGTAGTTTTCGGTAACAGTCAGTACTTCTCGATAAAGTAACACCATTTATAACGTTTGCAATATGTGACCCCCAACAACACAATGGATGTACCTTTAATGCGCTGTAGCACGTGTTCTACCTGAAAGTAGGTACCCTCAGGAAAATGTAAGTACGTTCTACCAATGGCGAAACAAACATTCCTGAATCAATAAAAATGGTTCTAGAACGACTGCACATAGTTCGGTTAAGCCATGCGAGTCAATTTCCCTTCAAGCGGCCATTTTACGCATCAAAATGGCCGCTCAAATGCAGTTCAATTGATCTGACTGATGTATCGATACCTAAACACTCCGGTAGAGTTTTAATTATGACACCATGATCAAATGCTCAACCATCTTGCTGTCTCAACTCTCACCTATGGATCTACATGTCACACTGAATGATTCAACAACATTGTCGCTGTACAAGTTGCACCATTTTCTTCCAGTACGGAAAACCGTTTTCTATTGATATCGGGTGGTATAATGAGATGTTTTCGCTCGAATATTACATTAAATAATTGTATTAACTCCAATAATCGATGGCAAATTTTAGAAAACATAATATGCCAAAAAACGTGCTACGGCGCCTTTAATAAGCAACATGTCCATCTGTCTATCAATTGAATGAGAAAGCCGGCAATACCAATATGATAATACATTGTGTTGAAACCTGCTAAATTCATCTTGAACAATATAACCATAGGTGGTAACTTCACCTTCAATATAGGTTCGTGCTTGCTACTGCTCTATTATGCCTTCTCAATAAGTATGAACATAGGCTATATATCTGTTTATTCAGATGATTCATAACAATAGTGAAGTACATGTATGGAAAAATGAGACAAAGATGGCGGAATCTTAATTTCTTTCCGCTTCCTGTAGCTCTCAATAAGAGAAAGGCATATTCCACACACCTTGCTAATCAACAAGCCTTTTCCCATCATAAATCCATGCTTGCACACAGCAACGAGAAACAAACATGCAATTGACAATGTAAATTACAGATACCAAGAAGCTTTCTTGGCATCGTTCTAAGAGACAAGAGACCTTGACAAACATTTCATAGCTTATCAAGTTCTCTTGAGAGCAGAGCAAACAATGCTAAAGCTAGGCAGATCCGATAATCCTATTTTATTACGTCGCTTTAGGAATACCTGACTCCCACAGCGAGACTGGATCACGTGACGCCAGTGGCTGGTGACGACATTAATTATGAATAGATATTCAACTCAGTTTACTGTTATAAAGGAAAACAACTACAGTTACTGCATATGTCTTTATATGGGTATGATTCTGGAGTTAGTGAATTTCAATATTATCATATTTCAAGTGGTTGTTTAAAGGCGCTGTAGCACGTTTTTTGCAAAATTTAATTTTTCAAATTTCCCATTTATAATGATAGTTTATGTCATATAAATTAACTTTAGAGGGTTAAACATCTTATTACACAAACAAATTAGCTGTAGTAGTAAAAACTATGTTGCGTATAAAGCAAAAATTGCATGGCGGCCATTTTATTGTGAACACAATTTATTATTTTGTATTATAAAAACGATGCCCATGGCTTTACCGAAACATGTAGACTCAACTTTATTTTCCGAAGAGAGAATGATGTTTTACTATTGGTGAAATTATTTTTCAAATACATTTCATCAACTTTTTTGAGCGAAAAAACGTACTACTGCCCCTTTAAGATGAACGAACCTATGCGTGGTAGATTATTTGTCTCGTGCAGCGTGTATGCTTTTAAATTGTTAATGCTGTTTAGATTGACGACTACCTTATAAATTATCTCCGAAACAAGATTCACTAGAAATCAGATTTGACTGGCGAAAACAAAACCCACTTTTATATCCTTACTTTCTCTATTTCTGATTAAGTAAACATAGACTTGAACGTTATTGAAGATACGCAGTCTGATAATCCATGTTTTATTTCAGACGTTATTTTGAGTTATTTCCTTTATCAAACGTGTATTTCAAGTTTGGTTTACAAAAATAAAAGCTTGTCTCCCTATGCTCCAGAAATAAAGTGAAAATGTTTAAACAATGATTAATAGCTTTGCAGGAAGTGCCTTAAACACACGAGCTTTCATCTGAAGAGGGTGTTGAAATGTGTTCCTTGCCCTGTGTAATCAATGCGGCAATCCCTCATCACAGACACAACGTCCTTACAATATATTATGCCTATCTTGCATTAGATGTACGGTGAAGAAGATCAACAATGTTGTAACTTGAATACTATGTATTTGATACACGTTAAGATTGATGTCACCTAACTAAAAGCAAGCAGCAGATTTATGCAAAGACTTAACCATGAGACCACCTACATATAACTTGGGGAAAGAGAGGGTGGGGGTTGGCTGAAATAGGCTAAGAGCGATTTAACCTGACTCTGTGGTGATATGACTGGAAATATACATGGTGAGTGGGTGTAACTATGAATGGTATATTGCTTTTTGTTTGTATTGGAATACACTGTTGTATATTACCACCTTTCTTCGTCGCAATAATTAGATTAAGATAAAAAATTATTAGTATTTATTATATGTTCATGGACAGTATATGAGTTATGTTCACATCATATTACATCACGCTATTTCATTATCAGCAGTTACATGTTCAAGCTTGTGCCTGCGAATCACGTGAAAAAATTGTTTTCTCATAACCTTTACATTAATAATCCTTGCGCGAGTTTGTATCTTTGGCGCAAACCTACGGATGAGGAATATACTGCAATATATATGAATAAAGGTGTTACGTAAGAAATAAGACTACGTTATGTATATGAATAAATACTCCGTTATGCATGTACGCAATTAAACACAAGGTTACGCATATAAATGAAGACTATGTTATGTATTTGTTTGATAAGTTTTGCATACGTCTTATGTTTAGGAATACAGACTACGTTGTGTATATAAAAGCAACATACGATTAAAGGCAAAGTTATGCTTATACATACAAATAACGTTACATATGAAAAGACTGCGTTTGTACAGATATTATATTTTACACATATAAATAATGACAACATTATGTATTTAAAAGAAGACTATAAAATGTATAGGAGGAGTAAAGACTACGTTGAGCATGCAGACTACTTTTTGTATTAAAATAAAGTTTACGTTACGTATAAATATCAATACCATTAATATATTAATATTATGAACACTAATAAGAATAAAGTCAACTGTAAATGTATAAAAACTGCATCATGAATAAGAATACATCTTGCACATGAATGAATACTTTATTACTAACAGGATTAAATATTGCGTTACGCATATAAATAACGATTGTGTTATATATAGGAATATAGACTATGATGAAGGAAAAGTCCCGTCTCTGACATACACATATACGAAGCCACATGAGATTCACAACTCTTGGAAGATATATAGTTTTAAACTATTCGTCGACCAAGAATGTTTCAAAAGAAAGAACCATGATAACACGAACGTGTTTACTAACACTTAATTATAGAACAAATGTTCATCACGTAACATACACAAACAGATGTTCCAGCGAGAATACGTGAACACTTTTAAGATTATGTTACTAAGATAATAAATTTACGTTGAGGAAAAACAGAGTTAAGTGTATTTGGCTAACGATCTGGTTGAGTATATAAATATATAGCAAAGAACAATTCTGCGGTAGTGTGGATACCACACATGATGGCAGAAGGTAATGGATATGTACAACTAAATCAGTTACTAGGTTTCGAGGAGTTCAAACACCTGTAAGATACGATAATTTGATGAGGAGTGCTTACTTCTTATCTTTCGGTTTGCTTGTCATTTTGATTTGCCTTTGCGTAATATTTCGACAACTTTCATTGGCAATATACAAGTTTAGGTGATGGGGAATTAATTATTATCGACTGCTTTTCTTCTGTCTGAAGATTATGATGCCTTTTTCCAGCAAGTGATCACTCGTTGTTTATGCAGAACGTCACATTTACAGAATAAAGAATATCCATTATATACACCCATTATATGTGTCTTCAATTTTGTATCGTTTCGAATAAAGTCATCTTTGATTATTCAAGGGAACAGCTTCATGGGGAAACACTTGATATTTGAGATAGCCATGCATTTGATATATTTATGTGTCTGTCAGTTAGTCCTTCCATGTTGAGCATTTAGTTGGAAGAAATTGAACAGTTACACGTTACCATTCATTGAATTGCTTAACGTCGGGAATGTTTAGGTTGAAAGGAACGTTAACTTGACAATGGGTTGTGGCATGTTCACAAATAATTACTTTAATAGAAAGTATTTCGTTATTTTTGTCAACTGTACTTTCTAATACCATTAAGTGTTTTGAGTGTTGTTGTCACGATTTGAAATACAACTATCTCGGTTCATGATATGAAATTAAATGCTTTATTATTAAATATTATTTGTTCATTATGTACTGGTCATAATAATGAGGGAGACAATTAAAAAGAGTGGATATTTAAACTCCTTAAATATCAGGAGCGGTGAACAAATTCATTATTTACTGTACAAAAACTACAATAACACACAATTTTGAAAGGAAAACCTTTCCTGTGATTGAAGTGATCAACTTTATTTATTATAAAGGACAATTCAATGACAATATCACTCATACTACGATATAAAAGTAAAGTTGTCGTCCACTCTTCCCCTGCCGCGTTATGGTTACAGTGTAAATGTACATGCACTATCGTCATTCTAATAAAAGACGGGTTGGTTGTAGGAAGACGCTAAGCAAGCGATGCTCTTGGAATGTCAGTGGACACCTTAACGTACACAGCGGATGCAAATACAAAATATGGTAATGGAACATGAATGCAAGCTGGATAAGATGACAACATCCGTCATCATCTGAGGATGACCGGCTTTAACTAATTGGACTCTTGGATCAATATTCCTTTACGCCCCTAAATCTGCTGTTCTGTCATATTGACGGGTTCGGGTTCAGTCTCAGTCAGGCTTAACCAAATGCAGTAGTTGCCTTATACAACTCTCAATCATTTGCATTGTTATAAGTACACATCGTGAGGGAAACAGATGACACGGTCAGTTATGTCACCGGCTCAATCAAAATCCTGGACTATGGATATCACTACCCTTCTCTGTAACGAAATACCTCAAGAGAAAAATCAATCGTCTATTTAAGGAGTTACAGGATATGCATATTGGACATCCCTAAGAAACAGGAATAAAGAAGCGGAAGGTTTTTTTTTCCATTACTCAGATCAGTTTACCTGACAATAAGACATTCGACCATCGACCAAAATACACAAGTATCATGTAAACTGATGTCTACTAGTCTGACGTACGTTAATCCTCTACAGATTGTATTATTCGATACAAGTAACATAATGCTGAATGACCTCAATTATTTGGTTTGGTGACTAAATGAATCATTGATTGGGAAGTTCTGTTTACATTTATGTCGTTTTCTCTTCGACTTCAAAGCACTAAATATTGTTTAACGTCAATGTAACGTATAGATTCCTGTGCATAATTTGGAAAATAGTATGTGTATTGTACATGCAGTACGAACAGTTTTCGATCTCCTTATATATTCATATCTAAACATAAGCAACTTATTATTTAGATAAAATCATTAGAAAAACATGCGATTTAGATCCAATATGCAACAATGTCAGACAAAACCAGATATCATGAAAACTGATGACATGTGGAAGTTTGAGGTGAAATTATATGAATTTGTCAAAAATCATTTTCAACATTTCTGTGTGAAATACACACGTCCATTCCGGACGTAAGATAGGCTAGATAAACTTCCAAAACGAGATGCTGTGGAAAGTGGTGCAACTTCATAACGGTCTGACATTGCTAACTTGTGGTTTCAGTTGTTTCGAATCTGATTATGATATCTGCCCGCTAGAGTACTGTATTAAAATGTGTCTTCTCACACTGGCAGCTGACTGTAACGAAAATGAATGAATGAACTGTATCATGCAGATGCTCAGATACTTAGCTTCATGAGGGATTGACACCGGACAGGTTCGTGCTTGACTTTCGAATGAAGTTGCGTAACATAACGATCCAATGGATTGTTGATATCGATGATAATGACGTGATGTTTACATAATCCATGTCAAAATGTAACGGATTTTATGATTTATCAATCCATTTCAACCTATTTCATAATGTGTCTTTAAAGATAAGGAACCCGAACCATGCTTTGCTAGTGTGATCACAGTAATACATTCGACAAACCAGTTTTAGAAATTAGAAGTTAGTATTCAATTGCTGATATATATATATATATATATATATATATATATATATATATATATATATATATATATATATATATATATATATGACCAATGAAGACACTCGACATAAGCACTACTGCACACACGAATAGCATGTATTGTAAACATTAAATGTTGTTAAACATGTTCGAGTGAGGTTGTTATTAGATGAAACACAGGTTAACATAAATGAACCTCACATAATGGACACTGTGGTATCAATCAGAACTCTTCACAAATCATGTTTATATTGATATCCAAATATATTTTCACTTTACTCAAAGGAACTAAAGGGAATTTTTCACAGACATTGATTCCCATATGAAAGTGGATTTTCATATATTTAAATATTATCAATATTTATTATGCAAGCATTTCCCTCGGCAATCTCATTGATCGAAAGCCGGGTACATGACAGCGGACATACATGTACATATGTACACCCCTTGTCCGACCAAATCCCGTACATGTTGCATAACGTCATATTATTGTCATTATCACATCATTCACCTACAGAACAAAACACTCAGACGAAATCACTTTCTTGAATGTAAGTTATTATTTTTCTTTTCGTTCATGTTTTAGTTCATGAACTGTTGCATTTGGTCAATAACTAACTGTATTTTGTGGTCCCAAGAAACATTAACCTCGGACATAGTCCTCGGTCAATTTTGTATTCGCGGGTTCATGAAACCGCAATAACCTCAACACTTGTCTATAAGTGTAAAATATTGCATCTGAATGAACTTTATATGCGTCTGAAATGTAAAAAGGTGTGTATAGCATAAATTTACATATTATGTACATCGAAATGTGTAGATATGTCAATGTGCTAGGGTGTTTTCAAAATGATTGCATAACATGGAACTGAACTGCTATAACATCAGATTTAGTTCGTAAGCTCATTGTCGTCTTGGGTGATCTGAAATGTGACATGTGACATGTTCGGGGAGGGATGACAAGATAACCCTACCTGCATGATTATTTCCAATGTCAGACGCCAGCTTGTACAGGATATCATTGATGTGATCAAACTTGACATAATCTTGAGTCAGATTCCGAATCTCCTTCTGTTGCCGAAGTCCATAATGAATACCATCTGCCGCGATGTGACAGAACCTCTCCAACACATGACTGTGACCATTAGGTTCATACAACAGCTTAACTTTACTCCAACTGAACAGTTTCAGTATGGACACTATGAAGCTGACTAAGGTGTTGAAGTTGGTTCCAACTCGAGTCAGAAGAGGGTACATCCGTCGTCTTTCTAATGCAAAATCCCTTGCCATTGCGCCAGGAGTTATTAGGGGTATGTCCCAGTATTTTGTCTGCCGGGCTATAGGTGCGGCAGCGTAATCACAACATGGCCCAAAGTAGACATGGGCCTCTTTCTTCACGTAATAGTTAATGGCTTCGTTCATTGCATCTGCTATAGAACAGTTGGAATCGGCAAAATTCACAATTATCTTTATCTTTCTTTTCCCAAGAATTCCGTTGGGATTTGTAACTTTATCTACAGCAATATTTATGGCTGGTGCAACCTTCTTGATGTTGAATAAACGATTCTCATCAGAAGGAAGAAGTGATGCAATCATTATAGGTCCAGACTGTACTCCGATGCACATACACAGCAACACACACAAACTACACAACCGCATGATGGAGAAGTACACGTATATATCCGGAGAAAATAAAGATTCCAAACACTAGAAGGTAATTAATCCAACTAAATATAGAACTAATCCAGCCTTCCAAGTACAAGTAGAGGCTCCGGTGTTGAGGAACTCAGTACAACACCTGGGAAATGAACATCATTTTCCACACACACATGCAATCATAGATGTTAGAGGAACGTATCTAATTATCACAGACGTCGGGTGTATCAGAGTTCGATATCACTCCACAGAAGTAAGGTGTCACACGGAATAACACAAATATGTATCCAGTCCATATTTAGATCTGAAAATAAATAAAAAGAATCAATTGTGTATTATGTCAAGAATGTATTATAGCTTCAAAAGTTTTATTTTATAATGATACGTACTTACAGTGCAATGGTTGATATTTTTTAAATCGGGGTTATTTCTAAAAAGCAATAATCGTCACATTAGAAGGTTAATCAAAATGTCATAATAATAATAATATTGCTGACACAACACAATCCATATAGAAAAAAACATATATGTAATTTACAGTGAAAGATACTATTTCAATGCAATATTGAATTCTCCAACGTACCTATTCTGTAGACGGCAGATTGCGATTTCAGTAAATGATTGAATTAATTTAAGATGAACAAAGTGGACAATTCTGTTATTACATTACACTGGAAGGTGAACTGTCAACACATACTTTTCAATATCATATATTAGAAAACAATATGTTTTTGAGTACTACACAGATAATCCGAAATACGATTTTAGCGACTATGATAGGCGAAGTTTCAATTACATAAAGATACCAGGAAGCAATAATTTAGAACAAACCCTCTCATGAATGCTGTGGATAAAGTGCAGATTACACATGAAAGAACAAACATAGAAAACACGTGCGCTTCAGTAAAAATAGACCTACCACATGACACACGCTCTCCTTCCTGTGACAACTGCGCTAGTGCAAACGATAGGCGAGTTGAATAGTATGTAATTCACAGCAGGAGAATTGTAATAATCAATGGATAGCTTGCTACTACAGCGCTTAGACTGTTTTCAAACACGTAGAGAATAGGTTTGAGGCCCTACAGATGCTGACACGTCTCCCTTCTTAGCGACTTGTAATTTGGATCAGCTCTAATTACCGGATTACTCTTAATGTGGGTATTTCATTCAATAAGCAGTATCATAGAATCTCCACTGGCCTGGTGGGGGAATTTCAGTGCATGAATTACCCTTAAAAGGAGATTGTCCACAGATTATCTGGTTAAATTTTGTTTGAAGGTTAGTAATAAGTGTGAAGCTTTCCTACACAAGCCAGAATAAACGATTTCGAAAAATAAAGTTTTACAATTTTTTGTTTAGAAAGTAACTGTCGATCAGTCTAATTATGGTAAAACCCTTTCTAGCATCAGGGGGTCGAAGCAACTTATACAACAATTCAAATCAAGACATATACGTATATCGAACATATATCATTATTAGATGACTAGACGTCCCTTCAGATATGAGTGTATATTCAATGAATGCTACGCAAACCATGTAAATATGTTAAGTGTATGAATGAAACCGTGTCATTTTACAGTTTAAAGATTCAACCATCAAACTGGATTGAACCGAATGAAATCCCTTTATGTGTTTTAATATCAATTTACAATTCACAATAATTTCAATTGCCATTCGTATAATAGAAATAAAAAAAACACGATTATTGAATATAAAGTCCGTATTTGCAAGTAATTTAAATCTACCAAGGGAATTTTTTTTATTGTTATAACCAAATGCTCTATCACTATCAGGGGCAATAAACTTGAATCAGAGGTTTCTTACTCTGTCTCGTCTCCGTTCTGCGACGTGGTTCAGTAACATAAAGAAGGCAGCTACAACTTAAGACGGTTAACATTTGTAACTGGAACCTGTCCTCTGACAATGAAGTGCTTAAGGGCCATAACGTTTCTAAAGGTAATGTTTTCATCTTAACTTTAAAAGCTAAGATACGACTTGCCTGCAGTTAAGATGTCAGTGCTTTGCAATTAATTGTTTCTTGTAACACTTCTAATATCCGGTCATGACGTGTAGTGTCCATGACTAATTATCGACATGCTACAGGTTTGCAAAGGAGGTATTTGCATTATGTTAAGTGCCCTTTTAAAAGAATTTAGTTTTTTAAATTAAAATTAACTTTGAGTTCGTAAGAAGCATTACATGAACGTACATGGACGTCAATGTTGCTTCTAGTTCATAGGTTGTACATGTACTTTGGTGTCCATATATATATATATATATATATATATATATATATATATATATATATATATATATATATATATATATATATATATATATATATATATATATATATATATAAAATACGTATGTTGCATAAACATAATAACTAAAGTTAAAACTCCCCTGGTAAGAATGAATACTACTTCAACATAATGTAAATGGAATCCATACCATCCATTAAATATCACGCAACCAATTTAACTGTGATTTTAGTTGAAATATGGAAAACTGAAATCGTAGGAGTATGCTTTAATGTGATCTTTGTGCTAGTGAAATCCAACGATGTTCCTACGCATATCAACAAAAAGTGTAGATTAACTAATTGAATTTTTTTTTCCCATTTCGAATTACCTTAAGTATGCTGGTTATTGCGTGCAATAAATAAATAAATAAATAAATGTGAAACTCAATCGCTATGGATATTAACATATGTACTACAACTCGTGGCGTCATCTTCATAGTTTAGCCATAGATAAAGATGTTGGTGTTATTTTATGTACATAATTTATTATATGCATACCACGTCGCAAACATTTGTGTACGACGCCTTCAAAAAGAAAAATAGTTATTCAATGAATAAGATACATATTAATTATAATAAATCATTTGACTTTTCTTCCTATTGCGAGCAATGGATAAAGTATTTTTTTATAAAGTTTTTTTTACAATAGTTTTGCCTTGGAATTAATATCGCAACAATAATATTACAATTTTATATTTGTAGGGTTCATGTTTGCTAAATGAGACAAACATTATAAATACAATCGTGCTTTAAAGTTGAACCGGGATCGACAATAAATGTTGGATCATAGAACATATACAGACGAGGGAAGTCAAGTAATATCTATAAGAGAAATAAAACCTCCCTATATGGCTTAACTGTGTTATTGACAATCGATAGCGAATGCTGATGTTCTACTAAAGAGGATACTCTTTGACAAATTCAAAGAAGAAATTGTTCGGATAAAACTTTAGTAACACGATAGTAAGCCAAGTGTAGACATCAGACATTTATAAAGACAATAAAAGTGTGAAAGTAAACAGAAAACTTCAAAGAAAACGACACTTGTGTGTGTTAAGTATTGCATATATAGTGTGGCCAAAAGGGATAGACGTTGATTACTGTTGAACTGAAGGGAGATTGTGTATGAACAATCAAGACCTGCTTCCGTTATAGCAACATCAAAGTGGGGTGGCGTTCTGGGAACAAGTTCAAAGTGTGCTCGTGTGAACAACATTCCACTTTGGTAAATAGAAAGTTGAAGAAACGAGAGTCCCATGATATTAAATGTAATCAGGAAAATGATCGTTTTGGAATTACATGAGTACACATACACAGCGGACCCTGTCTCTGGGGCCAACATTTATTGTAGCCTATTCAATTGACCTGTCTATGGTACACACTTCGTCAGGTTATCATCGCTTCAACTATTTGACTGGAAACTTGTTTGATATGCTCAGACAAAGTCTCCAATGCAGTTGGTCTATTGTTCAACTTTTCTCTTGTTCTATCCTGAAACCTTTGCGTTGTTCAATTGTACAGGTCGGCACAAGAGGGTACTTCTATTGCAGAACGGTAGCATTTCATGCTTACGCCTATAATTGTAATGGAGTAATGCAATTGCCCGTAGCATGTGGTTTCCTATTGGGTAAAGCTATCATGGATTAGGACGATCAGTTGTGAAGAGTAGATTGTATGTTTTGTCGTTGGCGCCAGAAAAGGGATATTTGCAGTATAAGCAACGCATATTTTGTTAGTAAAATGAGTCTGAACATCAATGGTTTTCCTTTTACCTTTAATTCTGTATTATCTCATTCAAACGAATGTTGCTATTCCACAATAAAATTTACTGAATGGTGACATTAATGTTTCTTGTACAATTGGATAATCTCTTTTAGTATAATGTTATCGATTATCGATTGGCGAGTTGTAACTAGATGAAGCAGTCGTACATGTAGGGCAGTACAGTGGACTACTACATCTATCATATTCATGTTGCTATAACTCTAGGCCCTTCAATGTCCCAAAAGTCATTAATATCAATAAATGCCTTCCTCTTGTAAATTCTTCAGATGTACCCTTTACAGAACAATGAATGACGGTGCGGTGCTTGTACCATTCGTCGTTATATTTGTCCATTATCAATACACGCTGTCATTAAGCAACTTCAGACACTTGATTTACATCTTCTGAAGGGCAATATCCATGCACTTCAGATACCAACAGATTAACTGATTGTTTTGCATAGGATTGTAATGAATGATGTGATATGATAAATGACAACGTAGACGATGCCTTATCAAAGCTTAGAAAATGAAATGATGCATAAAGCAATGTGTCAAACAAAGACAAGAACATGTTACTGCTTTTGTAAATTTACCAAAAATTAAATAAAACATGACAACAGCTAGTCCAAAATGTAATGTGGCATTAAAATGGTAAAGTATATTAAGAAATGTCTTCACTAATAATAAATAGTTAAAGATGATAAAACATAACAAAACAAAGCCTTACTCATTTAGTTCACAATGTTGTAATTCTACCCACTCTTCTCCTTACAATCAATTTATAATGCTTCTGTTAAACGTCTTGTAAATGACGCCAGTGAATTCAGTCACACAGATGAGAACAAAATAAATGACAGTTATAATTTAAAAATTTGAATCCTTTTCAAATAATCATATCATTGCCTTCTGTCAAACCTTCTATTAAATGTGTTCACATCAGTAGCACTACTCAAGGAGACATTCGGCCGGAGTTGCTATATTTGATCTCAACAAATTTGCAGCCTAATATCAGGTGTCAGCCATTGTCACATGTAATTAATTTAATAGTCATATGATTATATAATTATATCTCCTGTTATAAATGAAATACGTAACTGTTTTTGATCAAAATATCTTTAAACACGAGAACATTGTTAGCACACATTATAGCTATGAATTTTACTAAACAATGTTCACAACAATGAGCTACCAACATCGCCGGAAACATTTCCCTTTAAAGTAAAATGTATGTTGCTCTCGTGAAGGAGATTAATATGTCAAAGAATTGAGTCCATATCAATATAGAAGTAATTCTTATCAAACTCTATAAAAGAATGTGTCTGTCTCAACACATTTCTTGTGACGTTTGAATTAATATACACCTGTAACTAAAACAACTTGTTCTTCCTTTTATGCCAAACTTACTTTGATGATATACACCTTATACACTGTAGTGTGGTGGAGAAGTATATCTATAAGTTCACAAACGAATCGATGCATTAGTCGTACTCAATACAGGAAACGTTTCCTAGGTGTGAGGGTTTTACACGTACAATTATCTAAATAGTTATTAAAGAAACTTTAATATTTTATACGAACATTGTAACAAGAATTGTAATTTTATATGAACAATAGACGTATTGACAGACGCACCTGTTAATCTGGTTCCAAATGATATCTTCCGTTATGGCAGGTCTAACGGAGGGCACTATTTATGCCATTTACAAACATGTGGATTTTATCAAATATCATAGACAAATCTGATTTATGTAGAGAGGGAAAATGAATACATATGCATTCTTTTAAATAAAACAAACCCCAAACTTATGTAAAAAAAATTAAAACACTTTATTAATATAACTGTCACTTATACAAAGCTCTACGAATAAGATGTCATGTCAAAAACTTACCTCTATCCAAGGAACATGTAGATCCATTAACTACGAGGAGATGAGCCGCTTGAATTAATCACAATTAGCCCTATAACCTAATATATTTCACAGTTCCGCTATCTGCGCACATCCCGTTTGATTAGTTCACGTCCGTAGGCTTGAAACCACGCGATAACGAGATCTGGACGTGATCCTAGAGCAGATGGCTATAGTAATCCGTTTACAGTTGTCTCGGTACCGATAGAGTCAGAGAGTGAGAGATGTAGACCACGCCAGTGTATTCCTTCTATCCAACCAAACTGTGAGATAGCTCCACAGAGAAATTCGATAAAGACTTGCTCGATCGCCGACTACCAATCCTTGCACAGACCATCTTGAAATCGCTAACACGGCGAGCTAGCGACTTGAAGTAATTTGGATTTTAACACGATTAGATTTGGAAATTGCTTAAGACTTTTGAGGACTGATTAAGTAGTGACTTGGAAATTGGGCAGTTCCGGCCAGGCATGCCAACAAGACATCAATGGGAGTCTTTTTTCTGGGAAATAGTCGTTAGCTCTGTTTGAATATTCGCGCAGACTTATTAGAAAACAGACAGTCATCATTTCGAGAGTTCCTTCGGAAAAAAGGCGAGCAACATTTCGTCGTTTGTAAATAATTACATTCCCACTTGAGAGTATCTGTTCACAATGTTTGTTTTTGAAATGTCATGCTCTTTCATAGTTTTCTCATAAGAACATTTACGTTTGTGACCGATTGCCAATATATCGTAGAAAGATGAACACGAGTGTAGCAAGTTTGATAAAAAAGTAAATCTGAATAATGATATCAATATTCATTTAGTAATTTGAAAAAAGACAGGTCATAAGTGTTTGATTTTGAAGATGCTTTAATGCCCCAGAATGGAAGATGAAACATCTTGACGTCATGGCATAATTAGATAGATTTTATAATGGTGTGTAATCGCAGTATTGCTTTCACCATCAATGCATCTGTTTGAAACTTTAACTGCTCAGATTACATAAACGATTTTCAGAGTTAGCAGTGATAGCTTATTCTCGTGTCGGGCCAGAAGAACAGCTTGTTAGCTCATGTATATTTTATCACGTTGCGGGAACGTTGTGTGATGCAGCAACCGCTTCATTGGACACGCAATTTGCTTTCGGAAACAGATTGGCAAAAGTGTAAGGCAGCTCGTTGCTCATCCGTGAAAATGTGTTTTAACATTTCAACATAAACTTAAAGGTGCGATGGCGTTTCACAGGTCCAGCAAGTCAGACGTCACTTGGTTGGTACTGCTCATTCAAGGTAGAATGATGCTTTTAGTTTCATCATATTGATTCACGTTGTCGACTGCTTGAGTTACTTAGTAAGAGGCAATACTGTCTGACACCTTATCCATGTATGAAACATTCAAGCCGTGTCAGTTTTTTAATGTCACTGTCATGTATACTCTGAGTAGAAACTGCGTAACAACCTACAATAAATGGTATAACTGTAGTTGAGTTAACGCATCATGATGACAGCAGTCACGTAAACATGTCGTTAGGGAGGAGTAAGTTAAGAAGATGAAATGAATATAAAGGTAGTTTTAGGAAAATAAATGAATAAATGGTTTAATAGATATTCAAGTGAAATATAACTACAAACCTTTTTGCTTACGATTACAATATTTATCTGAGAAAGTTATAAACGATTCCAAAACTTTAAACAGTACGTAGTTTACATGCGAATAAAAGAAACAATTATCATGAGGATTGATAACAGAAATGATTAATACGATTGGTATATAGAACTACATGTATAAGGAAGTTAAAACCCCTTATCATTTGAGCGCCTACGACCCATTGCAAATAAACAATGCCATGTCAATACACGCAGTAATAATTTTGTGCGCAGTTAATCTTGGAGTGAGTCTTAATAGAGACAGCATTTATGTAATAACTGTTATTTGCTTCTCGTGGGCAGGAGATTCCATCAATGATTGGGCTATTCACTAATAATTCCCCGGAGATAGGCAGATAGCGCCGTCGGTGATTATAGGAACTGATATGCAAAATGATCATGACTTTGCTCGTTAATCAGCCAATGTGTGACGTTCTTTAGGATAAATACTCTTCACATTAAAACCAACTGCTGCCCGATATTACCATTTTGTGCCCTTTTTCACTGTTGCCAAGACGTGTTTCTTGCCCCTTTTAATACATTTTTTTAAATTGCTGTGTTTGTCACAAGTTAGCAGACTCGAAATTATGCATACATTAATACAAATCAATAGCAGACCATTGTTTGCCATCATCCAAACGCTTGTGATTTAATGTAAACCTGTTCATATGAATTCGTTTGTATTCATTTGCACATTTTAATAATAAGTGTTTGAACTGTGATTTAACAAATGTGTCGTGCAGAAATTGAGCATTTTAAGGCGTGATCATTATACTATATTTGATATGGCAATTGAAAAAATAAACGTATCGACACAATTCGGAGGCTAGCAATAAATTCAATTTATCCAAAGTTTGTCAGATTTTGCACTATTTGATACACATAATTGTTCTTTTTAACAATGTATTTCTTGGAAAATATTACACATACATCTAATGCCAAAATATGTTTATTGATTTATTGATTATAGAAAATCATATTCATATTGTACTATCTAAACAATAAGAATCAATAAAGTATCGTATTAGAGATAGAGAAATTAACAACCCATTTTCCGTCCCACTGTCACTTGACAAACGGTTCCTTAAAGCCAGAACTCTTAAAGTAATATATCACATTTGATACAAGGGACATTATTCTAGCACAGAAAGTTTACCAAGCTAATTAAACGGTTTAGAAAGTTTGGACCATTTAGAACATTCATTTTATCAGTCATGACATTCTTTATGGATGAAATATCCATTGCTTGGTACCAATTGCCCGAGTTGTCAAATCCTTGAGATTAGTTTTTAACATATTTCATTCAGGAGAATGTCATAAATTCGAAACTCTGGCTTGAATGTTGTGTAAATCTAATTAATCAAGATATTCTTGAAGGAGGCGTATTTACCCTTGACAAACAGTTTCTCTAATATAGTTTATGAAACTATACAGCTTAGCACTTTCACAATACTTCATTTTCCCTGACTCTGGGGAGTTGTGTAATACCATCACAAGCAAGGGCGTAGTAATCGACAGCTCTCTTTTGGAAACTGTTGAACTTCATTCGAAATTCAAATACAAAAACCACAAATTTATATTCGTACTCCGGTATCGTCACACTTTTCCAATCCAAAAAACTGTTATTATCTGACTTATATATTGTGAATTTGCAAACTAACTGACCAAATTATATTCATTTGTATGCTGAATAATATGTATTCAATAACGATATTCAATAACGATGATGTGTTCATACATTTGTTTTACATAAGGATAGACGAAAACAAGTCATGTGCAATTCGCCAAGTGCTATTTAACAGTGTACGTGAAACTACCGCGATGGTAACAGGACTACAGTGCGTTTCACCTACAGTTTTCTTTTCCTTAAAGCCTGCTGATCATGAATAAAACCTATAAATTTTAAATTATATTTTCATGTCGTGATATTTCAAACCTATACGATATAAGTAATAATAATAATAATAAGTATTTAGTTTAATGTTCATTTTCAAAATTTTGGATTGGATTTAGAGTACATGTAGGTCATGTCATATGCTCTTTCTGTTAAATGACTGTTGTATAATGAAAAAGGTGTACGAATCAATGGTAATGATGAATGACAGATATAAAAATTTCGTCTTCAATCCAGAAGCTAAAATAGCTCCAACATTGTTATAAAGGGAATACATCGGGCTCATAGGCAGTGAAGGAATTCAATTATTTGTATAATATCCATCTCCGAGCTATATAATACCAACCCAAATCTTAATCAAGACGCTCAAGTATGTATTGGTAATATCCCCCGGTGTATAATGAATGTGATGAAGATAGCATCAGTAATCTTTGTCTAGAAAAGGACTGGCACATACATTGTCAGAGTTATATCAGGCTATCATTTCATGGTAATATTGGAAAGCTATTTGCAACGTTGGGACACAGAGGCTTTTAATATTACTTGTTTTTTTATGATGAAATGATACTGTTATATCCAGGGTATCACTTGTCAAAGGTTGGCCATGATAAATGAATACATAATAGGTTCGTATTCGGTTTTATATCTTCCGAAAAAAACATTCTAACGTAATAGAATAGTTACACTAATGAAGAAAATGTGTATGATGAGTCTAAGAGATATAGTGAAGATCGAACTGTTCATTTGAGACCACATACACTCCTATTCAAGTACTACAGACTTTATTTAAAAGGCAGAAATCAAAACTCAAATACATGCATAATTTAAGCAGTTCAAATAACACATAAGATATGCATAGGTCCATCTGCGTTATACTATTGTGCTTTAAGTTTCTTTACATCTTGTATGTTGCAACCGGTTGACCAGTTCATCCCTATATGTTTAGTTAAATGATAAGTGAATCGACCATGATAATGAAACTAACACAACCACTGTAACTCATAACACATAACATACTTTAAAAGACTGATACAATATTATAAGCATGACCAGCCATCTGTTTCGGTCTTTCGGACCTCATCAGCATAGTGAGCGTGGAACATGGTTGGACTTTCAGTTATTCAACGTTATCAACGCAACAAAGCAGTTTAAAAAGTCACTCATTTGAATAAAGTAACCAAACCGTAATGAGCTAGTTCAAGGCCGTAGCAAATGAATGTACCATGTAAGAGTGCTCATGCAGGTATAAATAATGGTTATTTTCGTCTTTAGTACATGCAAGTACAATTTTTAAAAATATTTTTCTTATATTTTCAAATGAGGCTGGATATTGTGGCAAAATTCATATTGCGATATATTGCGATATACAACACACATATTGCAATAATACTGCGATATATTGAATGACTTCTACATTGAGCTTTTATACATCGTTATGCGATTTAAACATGAAATATTTGATAAAATGCCTTTCAGATCTTACAAACTATATACAACAAGTTATTAAGGTAAATATGTAAGCAAATTCTAATGATATTTACATAAAAAAATGTCTCCCATCATTTGTCCAACACACATTCCTGCACATCAAACATTTTTGGAGAATTAAACGATGTGTCTGTGCCTAAAAGCAAGATTTTAAACTTAATTTTACTTGAAATGCTTTGGTGCGATATATTGCGATATCACAAATCATATTGCAATTATTGCAATACAAACTTTGTACCGATATATACTGGTAAATCGATAATATTGCACAGCCCTATTTTCAAATATCAAGTTCACCCCCAGTTAGTATTTACTTCGACACTTGTCTTTCACTCTTCATGTGAAGGCGCAGATTTCTGTAAAGGGTGCGACGTTTATTTGAGTTCAGAAATATTTCAGGATTTAAATTCTGCAGTGTAATAAGGGAGCCAGCCCTTCAACCATTGATCATAGGGAACCTACTTACATTCACAACCTTTTTTATACTGTTAATAAGATACGAGAAAATTATATTTGAATGTGGTAGTTAAACTTTTGACCTCACTTTTATGTATTTTTCTGACCATCTTCTTCAACATGATTGAATGTTAGAAGATGTAACATTGTACCTGACTGACATATACGAACTGTTCTAAACAGTAAGAAAATAATTGATTTTTAAAAAAAACCCAACGTTATGCCACAAGTGCTCTAAGCTGTGACTGATGTTTCCCGTCGTTGAATTGGAAGTATCAAACTGATTTCTTATTCTTTAAAATATCAACATGACTTAAAATAGTCTGTGGAGGTGAAACCATCGTAATACTGTATCCTTGTGTATGAAAGGGCATATATCGCGTTTCCTTTAATTATGGTAAATCCAAGAACTTATCTCCCACGGAAAATGATTTTTTGTTGGTGTGATTTCATTAAAATATACACCAATGGCTCCGGGATTGTTTCCTTCTTGTTGTTTTCACCGTTAGATTGAATTGCCCCGAACTCAGTGCGGGTTGAATCGGATGACGATAACCGTTTCTGATTGTTTTAACTAAAGACATACTGTAAGTAGCATTCATGTTGATGTTCACAAGTTTATTTTCTCAGCGGCTTCATGTTCATTATAGATATGCCTTTCAGTTATAATTCACTAGTGTAGGATGCCGAGGGACAAGTTAAGCAAGGAGGAGGAGATTGAGTCGTGCTCCAAACTCCCCTATCAGCGCGTGTAGGGGACAGTTTTTAGTGTTCGCCCTCGTTGGATTTATACTTTACAGGTATACACTGAGCACTCAGTAGAGTAGATTCATCACCTTGGATGGCAGAAAGATGTCGTGAGCAATAAGCATTTGAAATATGTAATCAACAAGCTGTATATTAATGATGACGTTTCTATAAATGACACCAGTAGGAACAAATATGACTACTGCGACAAAAACATTGATATTTCCTTCATTTAAGGAATACATGTATGAACAGACGAAACAATGCAATTTCATACCTAACCCAAGATTGTTCTAAAGGTTCTTTAACGTACTACACATTTTCCTCATCATGTAATTTAGACGTGATAATTAATCAATGAAATGCCAAAGGTTGCAGTCTTACACATGCGAATAGTTCACCTTATAGAAACACTAGTCAAACATTCAGATGATAAAACATGACTTTTCTTTTCAGGACATTTGTTTTTTGTTATATGTGTTATTGTTTTAATGACTAAATGAGCGGCAGGAACAAATTGAAATAAACATTGAAATAACCATAGTATTCAAAAACATACCAAATAATTTAAGTTGTGTTTTAGATACAGAAAGAAGTTCTGTTTTGGAACTAACATAAGACAGCAAGTGTACATAAAAATCAAGATGATTTCTCAGTGTCTTGCCACCGGCATTGGTTATTTTTCGTTGCAATGTACATGTTATTCAGATTTTAATTGATGAGCATATATGTTTTTATTGACGAAAGGCAAAATATATTTTTGCAGCACCAGTTTACGTCATTTCCTAAAAACTAGTAGCATGGTTTATTTCTATGCACCCAGATTGTATTTCCATTTTTGGTTCTCATCCATTTACATATCAAGATAGATGGACAAGAAATGATGTTAACGCTGCATGTTTTGTTTATTGCATTAACATGTAAGTTTTTATCTGTTTGAATTCAAACAATGTATTTCAGGTTTTCTGACTTCATACTACTGTCCACTTATGAACGATATTATACACGTGTAAACAATGTAACGATTTCAATGTGCATCATCATGATATAGAAATAATAATACAGAAAAGATCGTCACTTCTAAATCTAAAACTTTCGATACACAGTGACATGCAATAAGTACATATAATTTCTTACTTTGAAGTTTACACGGATTCCCGTACGTTGGTTGGTCGAGAGCAGGGTCATGTGATCAAAATTTCAAGGTTAATTATCCATGAACTCTTGGAAAATCGTTCATACTCTTGTGAACGCTTTCGGGTCGTGTGAACGTTCGACGGTTGTGTACCGTTCGACGGTACTGTAGCGTTCTTTCCTGATTAAGCGTGTTTTTGTTAGTAAATTTCCAACGTTTACCATTTACCGACTTATTTGATTGAAAAACATAATCTCAATACCACACTACCTTCTAAATAAAATTTTCAATAAAATATCGCGCATAACTGTTTGCTGTTGAACTCAGCGAGTCACAAGGCCTATTCTAAACTGAAAGACATTCACGATCGCTGGCTGAATACAAATTATGTAATCTAGATAAGCAAATACTCATAATCTAACGGGATTCGGATTTGAGCAGTCCTGGTAATGAAATATTTCTTTTCCGACTGTTTGTTTACATAATATTGACGAGGTGACAACAACAAATGTCATGACGTCATTCAAAGGACGGATAACTCTGATCTTGTGTCCCTGAATATTATATACTCAGCTTGATGAGTGCCACAGGTTTCACCAAATAGGTAATGACGAAAAATAGCGTAAGAAGTTATAAGAATTGAATGTCAGTTTGTGTGTTTGTACTGGAAAATGAACGATGTCAAAGCCGTATTCAAACTCTCACGTGAACTTGCTCGCAAGCTCGCCTCGTTCACGGGAGTTTGAATCCCGCTTTGACATCGTTCATTTTCCAGTGCAAACACACAAACTGATATTCAATTCTTAAGTGTTTTCATGATACATTTGTATATGCTAATTCAGGACAATTCCGGTAAGTACTTGTATGTATGCATTGTATGAAGTACACTCGACAGATTACTAAAAAATCGATTCTTCCAAAACAAGGTGTAACGGAAATGAATTAACATGTGCCAACTACATGGGAAATATTATAACCATGTGTAACTGAAATCATGCATCAGGTATATAAAAGTGGTTATTCATCAATGTTCATGTACCATGTCCTCTTGGTACAGTGCTTAATATTCTGGCTACCGACAATGATCTTTATAAAGTTGTTAAGAATATCTAGGTTCATTCATTCATATATCTTTAAGAAATAGGCAGAAATCATTTTACAAAAATCAATATAAAAATACCTTTTTCGAAATACGAGAAATCTTTGTTTTTTAATGATCATATTAATATTCATTTGTCATTTGGCAATTTATGTGTCTCGAATGTTTGGTTGTGACGATCATGACGTCATGGAATAATTAACTTGCCTTTAGATTGCTTGGTAAGCTCAGCGTTTCTTCAAGAGTCAATGCATCTGTTCGAAACTTGTAATTGGTGAGATTTGGAAAACGATATTCAGAGTTAGCTGTGGCAATACATTTTCTTTTAAGACTGGGAGAAGAGATTGTGAGTTCATGTAAATGTTATCACCTTGAGGGAACATGTTTTTTTAAATTAAGGTAACATTTCAATGGACACGCAAATTGTTTTACAAAAAGGTTTGTAAATATTCAGACTGTTTGTTGTTCATTCGTAAAAGCTGTGTTTTTATTGAATTTCAGCATAACAGAAGTGCTTCCAATTGACTTTTCGTATAATGAATATAAGAATGATTGTTATAGAATTTTTTTTATAATGATCTGTATTAGAAGTACTGCATTCTGTTTGAAACTCCATAAGTATTTTATGACTTTGAATAAGCATTATTGCCCTGAAATTGAAAATAAATTATCTTGATGTCATGCACCAACCAGATATATTTCACAATGATCTGTATTAGAAGTATTCCTTTCTGATGAACAGTTCAGTCACAATGGTTAAACGATAATAATACATAAAGTAGACTGTGACGACTTATTTTCGTGTCCGGCTCGGAGATGAGATTGTTAACTCATGCATAATTCATCACGTTTGGCTAACACTATATGATTTAGGTAACGCTTCAATGGCCATATAATAATAAAACTGATGTCGATTCACAGGCCAAGTACACACAGTATAACGTCGATGCAGAAACTAGTGTCTATTATCATTATAGAGGAAACTGAGACTGTTGGTTAAATCAGAATGATTCATTTTATCGTCTATTAGGGTTCCTTAGTATATAATGTAATACTGTCTGACACTTCATCTAGATATGAAATATTCAAGCCGTGTCTAATTACATCGATGTCATTGATATTTATATTCATAAGCAGAATTTGCTTTATACACTGGGATAAATGGTGCTACTGGCTAACTTCCTTTAACACAGTCGGTCTGTGAAAACATAACAGCTACCCATGTATATTGCATTGATAGTATTTGTAGATATCGTATATTACGAACGTGATATACAGCAGGCAACATGATTAGATTATGTCACATCACAACGTCCTTATAAACGAAGAACATAAGATAAACATGAGATAATCCATATTTGATTGTAGTTTTTGGACAGTTCTTGAATATAAAATAGTTCACTCTTTAATCCAATAATTTAGTATTTAATTGGTAAAAATGAATTTAATTAATTTAGCACTAATATCGCTGAAAGCTATTTACTATTCCTAAACATCAATATTTTTCATTTCAAATAATGTCATGTGATTTCAGTTGTCCTGTATTAAATGTAATTGATGTAAACATAAAACTTTCACTTGACATTCAGAAGAATAAATATACATGTAACGATATTAGAAACAACTAATTATTGTAAGATATACGACAACTGCAAGTCCGTATTATTGAAATGTTCAAGGACAAAAGTATACGTTACCAGATACAGCTATTCTTCTGTGTGGAGTCTTAATAGAGTCAGAGTTTATGTAATAACTGTTATTTGCTTCTCGTGGGCAGGAGATTCCATCAATGATTGGGCTATTCACTAATAATTCCCCGGAGATTGGCAGATAGCGCCGTCGGTGATTATAGGAACTGATATGCAAAATGATCATGACTTTTGCTCGTTAATCAGCCAATGTGTGATGTTTCTTAAGGATAACTACGTTAATCATAACCATGGGTTGGCTCGCAGTGCCCGCCAATTGCCATTGTGTGTTTCCCCTGATGCTTACTTTGGAGTAATATCGGAATTTCAAGAAATGATCCTTTCCTTTTTTAATTTTAACTTTGTGTCTCACTTCGTAAACTATAAACTACCTGATATTCAATAATTAATACCAAAATCTATACCTGTATTTGCCTTCACTCAAACTCAGTGATATAATGTTATCTGATTCAAATGAATTATTTTGTATCTACTAGTATATGCACACTGCAAGTTTGTGTTTGTATTTTAATTCAAATTTATTCCTTTTAGTACTGGACCTTTGTATAATACATACAAGTAGTAGCCATGCTAATATATCGTCTGTTCGACTATCTTACATACATTTTCAGAAAAGTTGTATATTTTAGCTAGACCGCGAATATTAATGGTGATGGTCTACGCGTACCCGCCTATGTCTGATGCATATGGTTTAAACAACACCTTCGACTGATAAACAACGGGCTAACAATACATCAATTGTGTTTATTTTGTTTCTGCATACACAGATACTGAGTTCAACGAGGAACTTAATAAAATTATTATATGTTGAAGTGTGACAATGGTTATCAGAAATCATGTCTATTTACCCAATCAAAAACTAAAGAGAAGCTTTAAATGAACTAAACCCTAGGCCAAATTTTGCCGTCTCTTGACAAACAGTTCCTTCACGGCAGAAATCCAAAACGCATATATCAAAATTGGCACAAAGACCCCTTCCAGGAAATAAAGTTTACCAATCTAATCAGACAGCTTAGTAAGTTTTGACCATTTAGAAAAAAATCCATAAAATATTTTATCAATCATGGCCTACTTTATTGATGAAATGTCCCCTGCTTCCCATTGAGAGCCAGTGATGTCAATTTCCCAGGATTAGTCTTAACATAGATCTTCAAGAATGGTGTCATAAATTCGACACTCCGACTTGGAGGTTATGGAAATCTGATTAATCAACATATTCTGAATGGAGGCGTATTTACTCTTGACAAACAGAGTTGTAGTTTATGACACTATAAATAGATTACAATTTTGGAGTTACGTAATGCGGTGACGTATCCTGTTGCTCTTTTCAATTGATGTCTGTCATATCTAATAAATTTATATAGCAATGTATATTCAAAAGATGCATTTGAAAACAATATTCATCATAAATTATAACAAATGGTTTCTAGTCGAGCTAATACAATGGCGAGCCGGAGCGTAGTATTTAAAAGTCATTTCCCTGTAGAACCTTTAGAAAGTAATTCGAATTTATTGTAAAGTATATCCTGGTTGTGCAGATACACTCCGGTGTCATTTCAGAGAACGAATCTATAATGATTTATTCTCTGTGACAAACTAACGATAAAATAACTTCAGTGAAGATGATTTATCAATCATTCAGAATTTCTAAAAGCAAGGTGCAACCTAAATCACCATAATATAATGTTCATTGAAGATATGTAAATGTAAAATATTCTACAAACTTATAATTTCGTGTTTTCGGAGTACCCGATATAAGATCTAACATTTCTATTTTATTATTCGATAGTTTTGTGTTAAATGGTATTTATTTGCTATTAAAGGGGCTGTAGCATTTTTTTTTTATCAATTTGCAATTTATTATCAAAGTTAATACAATATACAGTTTATTTAAAGGGTAAAGGATCTCATTACACGACCCGATAAGGTGTATCCGTAGAAAATGAAAATGGTGCGTCGTATAACGCGACAGTGGTGTGGAACTCCTCAGTGTGAGAATTTGAGAGTTCAGACAGCAAGATGGTTGATTATTCCACTATAGTACCGTTTTTTAAAAAAATGAGTGTTTAGGTATCGCTACATCAGTCAGATCACATGAACTGTACCTTCGAGCGACCATATAAATATGAACATATTAAACTGGCCCCTCGATGGGAAATGGACTCGCATGTCTAAACCAAACTATGTACATTCATTTTAGAACTCTTACCTGGAATTACTCATTTTGTGAGGCAGAATGTTAGATATTGATACAAGATGTCTCCCTCACTTAGTAAGATGAACATGGTCTGTCAAGTATTCAAGATAATGCAAAATGGATAACATTGTTTTCATAAAGTGCAAGTATAGATAACTTCATTTTAAAATCTTTAAAAATATCTCTTATTTGAAAAGAATTCAGACCTGGGTTATTTTTCAACAAGTGGATAGTATAATATAACTTCTATCTCACAAATACAGAAATGTCTATCAAATCAAGCACTTCTCCCTTGTCCCTTGTAATTTGACACTGCACATATAAAAGTGTTGTTCAAATACAAGTGAACAATTTGAAACGATTTCAGAAATACATTGTAACCCGAGAATGGTTGGACGGGCTATTAAAACAACAACACTAAACCAATACAATAATTGCCAGTCACATTGGAATAAAAATGGCCACATAACATGTTCTGTGTGGATAAAGGTCTTTGTTATCGAATTGGTCATTATCATGTCAAAATAAAGGGATTTGAGATCAATTTCAATACGCTTGAAGAGTAATATCTAATAATAGTATTTGCTCGTTTGATTGGATTAATGTGACTAGTGTTGTAATCTACGGCGTGTGCATCTCAGTCTGTGTGTATATCTGTCTGTATGTGTCTGTCTGTGTGGCTGTATGTGTCTGTCTGTATGTGTCTGCCTGTGTCTTTCTGTCTGCCTGTGTCTGCCTGACTGTGACTGTCTGTCTGTCCGTGTCTATCTGACTGTGTCTCTGTCTGTTTGTCTGTGTGTCATCCGATTTCCTGCAAACGATGTTTTTAAATGTCAGTCCACAAACCCCTACCGCTATTGTTTATGGTGAGTGTGGACGATATCCTCTTTTTATTAACCCTTTCACCACTAAGAAACCTGAACGCTAATACGTTTACATGCCTAATTTTAAGCAGAATTTTTAACAGAATTCCTTTTAAAGTAAATGTTCTATGATAATTTTGGCTATAATATATATGCTTCATATTTAAGAAATATTCTTTTTTTTTCTCATGGTTTTGGATTTCCCAGACGGTCGGAGATATAGTTTCGTTTTTAAATGATTTCAAAACAGTTGCAATCAATATGTTTTTCCAATCATGGACATATATTATTAAATTATAGCTCACGATATGGTGTATGTAGAGAATGCAAAAGTCTTCTAGCTCCTGAAAAGTATTTATCATGTATTGTTGACAGAAAGTTTTGTAAGATAATGATTAATTTAGATGTGGATTGTTAAGATTAAAGAATAATGAAGGGAGATGGCAAAATATAAATGTAACGGAGCGCAACTGTACATGTCCATTGTGCAATTTAGGAATAGAAGACGAGTATCGCTTTTTATTTATATGTAATGTTTACAAATATATTAAAATATTTACCACTGGTATATTGTCAACAAGCATAAACTGAAATCTCTGTTAACTGCTAATAATGAAACACTCTTGAGAAACCTTTGCAAAATAGTTATACCACGCCTATGAAAGGAGATCAAATTATTTGTCATTTTTGTCATTACACTATGGTATTATAGTATCCACCACGTACTGTATGTATTGTAGTCAAAATTGAATTATTCATTGTAAATCTTTGTAAATCTGTATATATTTTGCATACGGGCCTGTGGCCTATAGACAAATAAAATCACTTGACTTGTATGTGTCTCTGTCTGTCTCTATCCCTGTCTGTCTGTATGTCTGTCTCTCTCTCTCTCCCTCTCTCTCTCTCTCTCTCTCTCTCTCTCTCTCTCTCTCTCTCTCTCTCTCTCTCTCTCTCCTCTCTCTCTCATTCATGTTTTTGCAGAGCGTTTTGAATGCAGCATCTTTGAAATTACATTAACTGTACGCAGAAAATATGTTCTTGCTTTCACATTATCCCAATTGATTATCGGATGTTTGGTCACGCAGTATCAGCTCGTAATACACCCACATGTGTTGATGCTAGTGTAACCTTTGGTTACTTCTTTATAATAGTATTTCTTGTTATGACGAAATGCTAGATAGTGTCGGGATAGATAGGACTGAAACATGTTAACACTATGTATCACAAAGGCAACTAAACTGAATTAGTAATTTTATAAACATTATCTGTTCATACTTTTTAAAATACGTCTTTTAAATGTGTTTGGAAATCTCCTAAACCAGTCGATATGTGAGAATGAAATATGTTATCTGGCTTGTTTTATGTCATCCTACAGCAACAATACGTCATCGATTTAAAGTCCAAGAAGGTACATTATGCCGACACCATCTTGTACTAACGTAATTCCCAAATTTCCTTGACCATTAAACCCATAAACCCGGTCATCCGCACGGTAGTATTTCAAATCTTCTCTATGCATGTCTACGTTTCTACGCACGACATGCTATACGGACGTTTTTCAATTGTAACCAAATCATGCGAATAAACGGGATCTCAAAATCTCATGGATGTTATTTTGTATATATCTTTACGAGATATATCCCCATAAAAAAGATTGAAAATATATTACTCTGGCAGGAATAGTTACCATTTGGTATCGTTTCTTTTTGCCCCTCGGTTAATTTAAGCCATCACATTTCGAACGTCCCCTAAACATACTGTAAGTTATAATTTAAAGACACGTGATGGTAATTAACTCTTTTTTTTTATTATTTTTCCTATTTAGAGGTCATATAATTTTACCTGACCTTACACACCAATTGTGAAATGCATTTACAGTTTCTATTAGTAAATGATTTAAAAACGCTGTGCAGTAAGTGACTCGAGGCGCGATAAATCATAGGAGACAGCATCTTAAAGGATCATATTCTTTATTTTTATGATGTACAATGTATGTAAAGTATTATTAGGAGGTTGTAATACATTAAGTCAGCTCTTTGATGATTAAACACGTTAGTAAGTAATACTTGTGTTACATTTGTTTGACAAAATTGTAAAGTGAATGATGGAGTAACATCCCATCTGTGTGTATATATTAACACTGTGATCATTAGGGTAAATAGTGAGAATGGCCTGGGCCATGTTCAAGAGAGGTTTCAAAGTAATCGCTAAATGAGCGATTACGTTTAAACCTATCTTGAACGCGATTGCTCAATGTAGCGCTATACGTAGCAAGGCGAGCAAACTTCGAGGAATTTGCACCGTGTCGTTGAAGAGAGAATGAGCGCTTCTTGAGCGCTACATTGAGCGACCAATGAGCAATTATAAGCGCTAGCTGTTATGGAACGGAGCCCAGGTGTTATAAGATTTTAACTTTGATAATAAGGAAGATAATTTCTTCTCATCATGTAAATAACCTTTTCATAAATTATGAATCTGTGTTCAAGTTCAGATCCTATACCATAACTGTAGTTCGGTAAAATGTCACATGATTTGTATTTATTCTTTGAAGAATTCTTAGTGATAATCTCCTAGAAGTCTTAAAATATTAGCAGAGGTGGCATATCTGATGCACGTTTTTAGATGGAAACATTAACGCTAATGATTATGTACGTTTGGTATTGTTTATGTCAAAATGCTTGAGTCTTCATGTTAAATAATATATTCACAAGGCACCTTGAAATGCCCTCAAACAATATTATCAACGTTCTTCAATACTTTTATGAGAGAATAATTTATCATTTCATCATCAGGAGAAAATAACACAACACTTAGGATGTTTTTCGTAAATGAAAGTATTGGCACAAAGTCAAGATTTCTAATGCCAAACAAATATAAGCAGCAGTCGTTGATTAAAGTAAATATAGGCTAAAATCCTCTGATATTTGAACCTTTAATCAACTCGTATTGATATATTTGATATCAGAAGACACTTGGGTGAGATTTTCTCTATTTCTGCTGAAAGTGTACATGGTTCCTACTGACTAACATCGATGTAAAATGCCAAGAGTTAACTAATGTGTCATTATACAACTACCAGGAAGAGTCAGAGTCGTGTTTCAAGCTCCCCTGTCACGGCATGTTTTGTTTTTTATATAATGTATACTTCATTCCTGATCAATGAAATGCAAAAAGTCACAGACTGAACATATTTACACAAGTAATATAAGAAAACCTGGTAAAAAACCGAGTGTACACATTTAGACACTGTGTGGACTTTCCGAACATGGTAACTGTTCATTAAAATATGTCTATAGCACTAATTTGGATTGATTTGAAATATTGTCTTCACGTATCTTTCACGTTTTTCTGCAAAATCAATAGTATATCGAGGGTACCCAATTTATAAGAAACCTTACTTTCATTATTTTATAAACATTTGTTTTTTTACTATCATCTTGATCAGAAAGTAAGGTGCTTTATTGATAGAATAAGAGTGTTAAGATCCCATTTTCTCATTACACCCACATAAAATAGATCTTAAAATGTACTGATAAAAAGCCATTACATTTGGAGTTCTTGGGTGTAAGGAGACTCACATTCCTGATTGATACTGGCATCAGATGAGCCCATCGTTATCCAGGCAGTGCGATCTAAATCACTGACGGTCCAAATATGCCCTTTGGAGAGGAGGTTATAATTCACTGAAGTTCAAATTTAACTTATACAATGTCATTCCTTTCCCAGTTACAATATGCGTAATGCAGTATATAACAACAATCTTTTGCATTTTACAGAAAATAATTCTTGACCACAGTATATTTACAACTTCAGTTCTCCATATTAACCAATTATTTTGGTCTCAGAACGTTCCTTTTAGAGTAATGTATCTCTGCTTAATGTCATCGGCATTGGTTACTGTTTAATGTGAGGTACTTAGGATTCTAAGTGATGAGTAAACACGCAACTTTTATTTTTTCACAGACACAAGGGTAAACGATTTTCTCTAGACTTTCATCGTAATTACATTTTCTGTACATAGATTTATACTTTCCATGTTTGTTCTGTATTTTGGATCAAGTTCCAATTTTCGCTGCAACGTCCTCAACAGCTTTGAGAATGTTCATCTACATTGAACACGTTGACCTTTTTAATAATTTCACATTATAGATTCATGTTTTTTTTGTCATATTAGTTATTTACATATATGTATATTATATCTCCTATTTGAGTTCAACTCCTAAACGCCGTTTATGTTCACAAAAAAAGAAAGTTAAATTCCTTTCTTTGTGTCTTTCGAAATATTTTAAGTTTCTACCAGAAATTGTATTGCTCCAAAATTTTCAAATTAGTGATGATTATTTGGCGCAGATCATACTGAACACGTAACAGGAATAACCGTTTGTGAGGCATTATATAAGTTGGTCATGGGGAATACAATGCTTGTATGGACAATAAACTTTCTTTTATGATAACTAGTACTGATTGGTCTAACTAGTCCAATTACTCAAGTTCTAAAAAGCAAATGAACATTTTAGTTATAAACTCATTACTTGAGAGGGATGATGTGTTCACCGACATCTCTGACTAGTTTTCCGAATCATAAAACATTAAACAATAAGTAAGTGGGTGTTTTGTAAGAAGCTTTTGTCAGGAAAAGGAATGAGATTTAAGCTAAAAACGTTGGTCTAATTACTGTTGAGTTTTCTATCAGGCATTTTTTGTAAATCGCTGCTAGTTTCATCATTGCCAACATCTTTTATATTTCTTTACATGATTTACATTACTTCGAATGGATTACTTCGAGGGAATATGAAATGTAAATAATTATGTTTGTTTTACAATTTTAATAAAGCCAATTGGCCTCCCTCGTTTTATCATGTGTATTCTTCAATACCACCCAATCACAACCCAAGTACTTACTCCCCTCATGTTTGTATTGTAAATCCTCATTGTATACCATTCTCATGCTTAAATATAATTCATACGATAATGTAATTGATTGGCAAACACAATGTTATCGATCTCTTTTGATGTGCATGACATCGCCCTGACTTTCGACCTTGATGTGCAATGCCAAGACATTGACAAGTTCCTATTATACCAGTAGCAAGAAGAGACACGGTCGTGCTAAAAACTCCCCCATCATCTCACGTTTGGGACCTTTTTCTAAGGTTCATCCTGGTTGGATTTGTATTGACGTGTTATTAACGAACCTGAAACAGTCACACATTCATCCCACGTAGTACGCATGAGGAATCACGAGGAATCACGGAAACTCTAGAACATATCATAGAGATTTTTTCAGTAACGAGGCCACCGGCCCATTATACATTGCATATAGTAGTCGAATACATGTTCACGGATGTTGAGGACATCGCAGTTGTTTATATAGTTGTTTTCAGAGCAAAGAATTAACTACATCAGGATTAAATGATGATAACAATTGGATAAATTTATCATAGCACGGAATTTCTGTGTAATAGTTAGGTAAAGTAGTTCGTAAGTCATTGAACAATTGACAGATCATACAGACTCAATGCATGGGATAATACAAGTATTCAAGTAATATTTTGCTTTACTTGCACGGTTTTTACATTGCTAGCAGATTTAGTTTGCTCATTGAGTTTTGCATCACATAATTTTAATCGTAATTTAAACCTAGCAGGACAATCTACAGCAATTATTATTCTACGTTGTCCCTTTAACGATTAAGTATGAATTAATTGACAGGTTACATTTCATGTAAAACTAATAATGAATTGTTTTGTTCGTTACAATACAATTTATTCCAACAAAAATAAATCATTTCCATTTCACTGGATTGTTTTGTGAATTTAGGTATCTTTCAAATTTCAATATGGTTCTCTTTGTTAAGCCACTGGTATACATTACTGTCTAATGTAATGTGGTATATATTCTAATTGATGGCTACATCAGCCCTTATATAAACATGTATTTTCGGTACTGACAAATAGCTGACTTGATTTCTTTCAGCACCATGAGCATCATCTGCACTCAGGTTTCAATTAAATGTTCTTCATGTTGCCATTTGAAAATCAATGTTAAGTTAGATTGTATCTCGTCCGTAAGTGTTGCTCTTAATGGTATTAGCATAATTGAATATTTAATGATGAAAAAAGTAGATTCATAGTTGAATCCGATCGATACAAAGTTGTATGTAATAAAAACAAAATTTAGCATGGTAATTCGCTTCTTTTTACTTGTGCAGTTCAGCATTGAAAGTATATCCTTCTGCGTCATGGGTAATACTCATACATCCTAATAACGCACCTTTTTAACAATTTGGGTATTCCGTTTTTTCCCATTTTTTTAAGATCGTTTTCCAATTCAGATAGGTTATTTCAGTTTCTTGTTTTCTCGTGGTAGTTTTGAATGACATATAATATACCAAGATTGACCTCACAATGATAACGTTCCATGGGTTCACTAAATCATGCGTTTCATTTTCTCACAGGTGTCATGATTCCTACAGTCATGCCTCAACACACACAATAATGTAATGCATACATGTACCTTGCTCTTGGTCAAACTTTATGATATTGATGTTTTCTATGCACGCGATTCTTTCTAACTTACAACCGTGATGTAAAATAAACGAGAACGTAGGCTCGGGAAGATGAATATGGGATACTTCGGGTCAACTGAATGTCAAGGTCATCAATGGCTGAATGGCGAGTGGCCAATGCATGGCGATGATTTGAGACAAAATGCCGTAGTACAGTCGGAGAAATGATATGTAGGTGTTGTAATAGTGTTAAGATCTGTAGTTTCACTGTGGGGTTCGAATCTGCCGATTCATAGGTGTTATCAACATTTATAGAATTAATAAACGATTTAAAAAAGTGAGATCTTCGTGAGCGTCGAAATTGGCTTGAAAATGTGGAGGTAGCGATATACGGACTGTTTTTTCCCATAGCTTTTGAAATAATGATCAGATTGTGATCATTTATAGCTCATTTTGTGGGTAAATCATTCAGCTTTCGTATCGTAGTGATCGACTGTGCAATAAAAAAATGTTTTTGATGCGAAATATGAGTTTGAATGAGCGTGGGGTGGTTTCGTCGTTACATCCCTTTCCTTTTATTTAGTAAAACGATAGGGTCTATATAGGTATATGTCTTTCAAACGCTGTTTCTAAGCGGTACACGCCCCTGTGATTTCATCTAGAACAGGAATACCATTAGACCATCCCTCGTTGTTTTGCAATTCCATTTTCGTTCTTCAAACATTGGAATCGCCATAACACTTGACCTTGACTTGCTCTTTATATATCTACAAAGATTTCGTACTGATTATTGTGATTATGTTTTATGGAAGGTCATTAAGGCCAATCTACCCCGGGTCTGTTTGTAGAAAACATTTTAATAAGAATAAGTAACTTTTAATTAAATTATTTGAAGTGTTTCTTACATATTTGACTGGTTTGGAGACATGGAATACTGAACAACTACTCAGAACGTGATTTCATCATACACAAATATTTTATAGCAAGAACATGGGACATTTATTCTTCAGTACTCAATTGGAAACAATCATTTTTGATAAAAAAAAAACATTGTCTTTACAAGTCATCATTTCTTTTTCCTCTAAAATATGTTGTGATTTTTATTGACCTAGTTTATAGTGAGTTTGGTAAGTGTTCAGATATATCAAACACATAATAACATTTTACGGAATGGTTCATATGTGAATATGTAACAGTGATGATTCCACAATCTCTCTTTTCTGTCATATGTCTAACTCAAAACGTTTGTGTATGTTTAAGTGCGTTTGACACAGTGACAGCAAAGGAATACGGCGGGAAAACACTATATTTTCTTACAACTTTTAAAGGATGGATGAAATGACATATGGTCAAAATCGGATTCATTAAAATGGAATGTCAATTTGACAATTGCTCGATTTTAAATTTCTGAAATCGGTCCATAAATTACTTATATACGGCTTTTTAAAAAACCGCCTGGTTTAGCCCCGGCGACCAGAATGAAAGTCTGCGGGGGTGTGACCCGTGAAGGGATGACTTCTGTGACGTATGTGGAGGAATTTGATTTTCAGCGATAGTCACAATTCAACGTAATTTCGCAACATTTTGATTGTTAATTTCACAAAGATATCTTCAATAAACCAACTTAAATTTCCCATATATCGAATGTTTAGATATCCAACTAGGTAATTCCGCAGATGACAATTACACAATTATTCAATAAACATGTCTTTTTGGCGATGTAATACACCTCATAAATTCATTTAGCGGCAGTGATAATTATCATTAATTAATTAACGAGACATCGGCGGAGAAGCTATCTAGCCGCCCCGTCTATCGCTTATCACAGTCACGCCTCAGTGAGCATTTTCAAAAGGTTTCGCCGAACAAATTGCGATAGTGTTAAAATGGGTGAATTAAAATCGTCTTAATTATCAATTGCAAGTGTATATTGTCTCGATTTTATGCTCAATTGATTCCGATATACAATATACGTAGAGGTAATCATCTGTCATTCTTGAGAAAAATGCATTTCATCTATCCTTTAACATGTAGGTATTCTATGTAACGAATTGATTCCACATAGTTATGTATGATGTACATGTAATGTTAGTGGCAGCAATATATTTCTTTGTGACAGAAAATATATATTTTAAAAATGTTAATACAGACGAATTGAGAAATAAGATATAAATCTATATAACTTCCGCAGTTGGCAAACAATAAAAAAGTGAATATATCTATCAACAGTTCTTTCAAAACAATTTTCTTGCGATTCAGTAAGGTGTCTCAATAAATTCTATATATTTTATAAGATCTACATTTATATATGGGTTTATACTGCTGAGAACACCATTCCAACAGATATTCCCGATGTCCTTTGGGGTCTTATGCAGATGCCTATGCGAATGCAGCAGTCTAGTGACATAACTTCTCTTTAAACTCTAGATGCTGTCATACACTTTAATATTTCCAAAACTTGTAATATCGGATATCTCAAGGACTTTCTGTTGGTGTACAATTAAAACAATACTGAAATGAAATGAATATATCTTGAGACTTATTAACAACATTAATAGTTGTCGAAAACTGATATTGTGAGTGATATGTGTACCATCTCTTTTTAAAGGAGATTGGATAATCAAGAAACTAACCTTTTGTTAAGCTATATGTGACTTACAGAGCCAGAGCTCGCAAATGCAATGTTTATAACAAATGCACTCACATGATAACCCCCTATATTTATTTATACCTTCATTAGATTGTTCATTGCATTACTGACATCTAATCTTTCCACATGAAACATGTATCGACCTTACAGAACCATGTTCCCCAGCTTTCACTATATCATAATTTAATTTTCTCAGAAGTGTCATGTTTCATAAAAGGTTAAATTCTGTGTTTTACAGTCTTACAGTCTCCGATTTTGAAGAAGGAAACCAGTAGGAACAAACACAACAGCTTGTGCATAAAATTCGATACGACTCTTTATGTTGAATGTATAGTATTACAAATTAGCAAACTCATGCAAAAAAGGTTGACGTTCAATGTATTGGAAAAAAATAAACTTCATTTGCATAATTTGCATATATTTGACAAAGTTGACGCTACGAAAACAATACAAACAATAGTTAAGTTTCATTATAGAAATACAACTTGTAAATAATAAAGCTTCAAGATTACAAACTTATATGATTAATATATGTTTAATTTAATTTAAGGAAATTAACAATTTAGAAAATGGAAGAGAAAATGATAATAGCTAAATCAACCTTGATTTATCAGTAATATAATTGTGGACATTGAAAATTTACGCTATACACAATATATTTAATTTAACAGAACAGTAAAGGGTAACCTGAATTGGACCAAGACAGGGAATAGTAGGCCTATCGTTTTACTAATGGCATGATACTGGCCAAGTACTGGTCCACAGTCTGCGCAAATGAAGTAAAACATTCCGCTCAAACGTCATCTTTTTTCTGCAAACATGATATGCCGATCCGCGCAAACGTAGAACGCCGCAACGAAGGGGTTAAACTAATCCGCACAAAGGAACTAAAGCTTTTCGCGTATATGAAGTAAAAAAATCCGCACAAATGAAGTAAAGCATCCTGCACAAATGTCATCTTTTTTCGGCGCAAATGATAGGCCGATTCCTGCAATGTAGAACGCCGGTGTCCCGGTATATATTCGCCCCCGTATAAAATCTCCCCCCAGCGATTTTAAACTGGTACAAATCCTCCCCCGAAGATTTCATACCGGTATTAAATTGCCCCCCGGGGGAATTATTTCTCGCCCCCTTCAGAATAAAATCTCCCACCCTTGTTTCTTTTTAATTTTTCATTTGATTAATAATTATTTTGCACTTATTCATTGTCCAAATGTTATACTGAAATAATGACTTTAACTTGCAGCAAAAGCTTGAATTATTCATATATCATAATATCGTCATTAAATAAGGTTCCACGTGTGTATCCCTGTATTTAAAATCTTTTGCCGGATTTTATCTGCACATTCTGCCAATTTTGATGATCCTGGTACAATATGTGTTTTTTTCAGATTTGGAGCCTGCCAAATCCTACTTCACGACCAGGGAAGGGAGTTTGCAACTCTCTTGTCAGGGAGCTCTGCGATATCCTTGCGACTGACCAGGCCATGACATCACCGTACTACCCCCAGACCAACGGCCTGATAGAGAGATTCAACCAGACCATAACCACCCAGCTGATGAAGATTGTCAACGACGACGCAACGACTGGGACCTTCAGCCTACAGGACCAACATTCAGTCCTCAACGAAGACCACGCCCTTCGACCTTCGGCCCACCTGCCCATCGACCTGCAAGCCTGCAGTACAGATTCCACCTGGAAGTCGGATCTGGAGACGGTTGCTGCTAGGATGAAGGCGCTGTCTGACGCTGTCCCCGCAGCCAGAGATGCAGTCCGGACAAACATCGAGAAGGCCCAGGCGAAGCAGAAACAGCGTTACGACCTGAAGCACTCGTCGCCAGTCGACCAGGTGAGTACTAGCGTTCTCACAGTGATTATTTTTGCATTCAAGTGTAACTGGATTAAAAGACCAAAAACACTTAATATCACGAACAAAAAGAGAGATAGAAAGAAATAGTGTATTTGTGTGACACAAGGGTATATAATACATATTACTAAAATATATCAAGTCATGTAATTGCCTTAATAGACACTAATAAATAAACTATATTTGAGCATTATAGGAAACGATTTCAAAGAAGTTTAATATTTGAGATTGTTTTTTTTTTAAAAAAATATATATATAAACAATGTTTTAAAAAGTATAGTTCATTGCATGATGACTTATAATATATGCATATAAATTCAAGTAATGGTATGTTCGTGAAATGTTTACTGGATAGGACCTTTGCCATTTATATTTATAGGTATTCATTTGTATTAATGTTCAAGTTCCATTTTTTCTGCAGATTGTAGACAGGGTGACTGTCGTCAACCAAAGACGGGAGACCAGGATGTGGGAGACAAGCTCGCGCCACGTTACTTCGGCCAATACACCATCGCCGACGTCCTGGGGAAGGGAGTGTATGTCTTGAGGAACGGGGATAAGTCATGAAGACCTAGTGCAACTCAACAAGCTTCACGCGATGGCGACGTCCTCCGCCGTTCTGTCATCCTCCGTCACCACTCCCGCCGCCGCTCCGGACGATGACCCAACGATCGAGTCGCTGATGCCGCTTCCACAGGAATAACCAACCAGACAACGCTCTTATCACAGACGAAATTTCTACCTACTACGGACACGGTTCAAGTACTTCTCGATAAGGATCATTGGGTGACGATTGCAGGGACGGAGACCAACAACATGTACCAACATCATGTACCGTGATAGCTTGAAGAGGACAGTGAGTGGACTATTAAAGAAACAGATTCGGGAAATATTCGGACAACAAGGACCTATCACCGTAGAAATCCTGTCCTGCGACCTACAGGGAGACGGATCCGATTGTGGAGTTGTTGCAATAGATAACGCTATAGAACTTGCTTGTGGGCGTTCGCCATTGGACTGCGCTTATCAAAAAACACTGATGAGAGACCATTTGATGAAGATGCTGGAATTTGAATGTGTGCTCCCGTTCCGCAAGACAGCGACCAGCCGCCCCAAGTCGCGAGTCATGAAATTGTAAATAGAATTGTTAAAAGGAAATGTTTATTGTATAAAGTTGTTAACATGAACCAGTTGTCTTGTACTTATCTACAAACCACTGTCAGAAAACCAAGCAAACCGGGAATGTTCTCACCCAGTATAGATCCTCCCCCCTCCACATGTATAGTTGCGGGCTTTCTCCCTGCCGTAATACTAGCAGCCGCGATATAAGTGAAATACTCTTGAAAGCGGCGTTAAACCCCAACTCATCTCACCTCCACATGTATAGGAGTACGTAGTTCATACCCAGTATAGATCCCCCCTCTACATATATATATAAATATGTAGTTGATACCCAGTATAAGTCCGCCGCCTCTACATTTATACGAGTATGTAGTTCATAACCAGTATAGATCCTCCCCCTCTACATGTATATGAGTATGTAGTTCATAACCAGTTTAGAACTCAACCTACTTTCTCAGCCAATCAGACGGTCGTATTTTCCTGACAAAAAAAGACTCTTAATGATTAAGAACTCAACGCTAAAACACTCTTCATGGCACACACACACTCTCCCTGATTGGATAAAAACAAATGGCAACAATGTTGTAAACTTTTAATTGACATGTGCCCTACGTGACTCGAAGTAAACACGGCCTTGACACTTTGCTACACAGGCGGTATTAAAGGTACATCCATTGTGTTCTTGGGGGTCAAATATGTCAAACGTTATAAATGGTCTTATTTTATCGAATAGTACCAATTGTTACCGAAAACTACCATTTTTATGATACTCGGCTTAGTATATTGACGATATGAAGGTAAAAGTATCGATTTCTGATCGAAAACCGGACAATACACAGCGTGTGGCGCGCGCCAGTGAGTCAAACGTAATTTTGGAATCTTATTTAATCCAAATAACAAATTTGGGTTGATAACGTTCAACAGGTTCAATAAATACTGTGCATGTAAATAGGACGTGCACTTTCGGTTTCTGCACATGCATAATGATGTTACTCGATTTTAATTCGAAACTAGTAATTATGATATTTTTGGCGATTGGGGATGAATATGCAAGCTGATTTAATTTGTTTGTATTGTAAAAAGCACATATGGTGTGTTGGAACGTATTAAAGCCAAATAATATTTTATGAAACACAATGGATGCACCTTTAAGGTACTGGCAAATGGGAGGAGATTTTATACCAGGGGATAATTTATGTCGTGACGGGTTGCCCAGTTAGGTCATGTTTGCTGAGAATATGCTTAATACCATAGATAACAACACCATTTCCTTCGTTTCCGGAGCAGTACCCGAAAACTGTTTGATCAATCTTCACCAAATGTGTATACTGCATCCTAATATCCCAATATGTAGATGTGACTTTTGGGGGATTCAACTTTTTTTAAAAATGATTTGTTTTGTTGCCATGGTAACAATTTGTTTCTGGAGCAGATCTCTAGAACCAATCCTCACCAAATTTGTTATATTTCCTCCCAATTTCATGTAGTTCCACTTTCGGGTTTCAACTTCTTCCAACACTTTATTTTTGTTATTTCCAATGGTAACAAATTGAACTGATTTGGGAAGCCTTCTCTCTTGCACTCTTGTTTTAAAATATGCCCTTATAATGTTTCATTTGAGGTAAATGTATCTCTTCTTAATGCCATCAGCTATGATTTTTGTCTAATGTGATGTACTTCAGATTCTAAGTGATGAGTAAACATGCACCTTTTATGTTTTCCACTGACACAAGGAAAAAGGATTTTCTTCTAGACTTCCAGCGTAATTACATTTTCTGTACAGAGATTTATATTTGCTTTCTTCTCCTATCTGAATTTTGGATCAAGTTCGAATTTTCGCTACTATGTTCACAACAGCATTGAGAATGGCCATCTACATTTAAACACATCTACCTGTACCATCATTGAACATTACATACCATACATGCATGGTTTCGTGGCCATGCTACTTATTTGCATTTATGTATATATGTATCCTTTTTGCAATTCACATATGATGAAGGAGTAAGTGTAACTCCTAAACTGGGTATGATCACGCTAAAGAAGTTGTTATCAAGGAATTATTGCGTGCGTGTGTGTGTATTCTTTGTCTTTGTATTTTACCAGCAATGTTTTTGCTTCAAAATTCCCAAATTAGTGATGATAACAAACAAAAAACATTTTTTTGTGGCGCAGATCAAACCGAAGATAAATGGAAAATATAAACGTGGGAGGCATAATATAAGTTGCTACTATAGGGAATATGATGCACTTTTTATTTATGTTTTCAAAATTGTGAAATAACGCTTATTATCTGTGGAATTCGTGTCTTCTAGTAGCAATATAGAAACTAGTACTAAATGCTCCGAAAAGTCAAATTAAATTACTCATTTCCTGAAAGTTAAATAAACCTTTAAGTTATAAATAACCATTACTTAAGACGTTTGATGTGTTCATTGACATCTCTGACTGGTTTTACGAATCATTAAACAATAAACAATAAGTAATTGGATGTTTGTAAGATACAATTGTCAGGTAAAGAATGAGATTTAGACTATGTGCGTCTAATTACTGTTGAGTTTTTTTCTTTCAGGCACATTTTTGTAAATCGCTGCTAGTTCATCATTGCAAACTTTTCCTTACATTTTCTTTTCTTGTATGTTTCTTTACATAATTGACATTCCTCCGAATGGATAATTCCTTTCTTTTCCATACATTCCTTCGAAAAGACAATTCTTTTTTTCCTTCATTGGGAACAATTATTTGTTCGTGAAATGAAATTCTATCCAAGGCTGTCATACTGATGTGTTTGTGAGTCAAATTGGTGAGAACATTGGCTACCAATAATGCGCAACCCATTATATTTTCTCCGCTGATATGAACTGGCTGTCATTACTTGCTCTACCTTAGAGTTCCTATTCAATTTCTCAGTAAAGCTTTCTAGACATTAATGTTATAAAATTAAAATGTATCACACAAATAATATCAACTCGACAGCATATACAAAGTACAAATGCAGTAAGAAAGAGTATCTGCATAATACACGACACATCCCTTTGTGATCATTAATTTGTGACAGTTTGTGAACACAGCATGTGCAGTTATTCGAGACATTCTATATAAAAGTAGATATTATACACAAGAAACTTGGTGAACCCCGTAGTTTTCAGTTACTCAGTTAAAATAACTTATTTATTACTCGCCCGTGGAAGATAATGCAGTGTAATATTTACACGGCAATATTAAACTGTAATACCGCTCCAAGTATGACGTCAAAATGGTCGTATCACCATGACTCGCGGAAGAGTTAGTTTTGGTGTACTGTCAGCAATTTCGCTTGATATATTTGGGCAAGTAATAAACAGAATACTAAACTTTCTTCCATTTAATACGATTCGTGAATGATTTGATATCAAATTCGCTTTCGTTCGTTTTATACCAAATCATTAACTCTTTTAATAAAAATGGTACTAAATGGAAGATCATTTAGTAGTCTCTATTTATGATTCAATTAGATATGTCTGATGTCTGAAGTCTGATGTAAGCGACTTCTTGTGTTAAACATGTTCTTCAAATTGGCAAGATGATGTGTTATAAATATAAGAACCTGTATATACCTGTATAAATGTATATAGATACGAGCTGAATGGATTTTCTTTCTCTGTTGGTGATAGAAGATGGAAAATCGGTAATATTTATAGTCAGTTACATATTCCCTTATCCATCTTTTTGGAGACTCCTATTTTCATTGAGGTGTCAGAATTCTCCACATTTAGGTAGTCTAGACTGACATGTTGTGATTTATTGAACTTATCCGGGCAGTTTTGTTCAGCTTTCCCTTAATCCTAAGTTGCATTGTTTCAGCTATGCCATGCTCCCTATAGAAATGTCTCACCAAACACTGGAATGTAATTCATACGATACTGTAGTTGACTGACAAACACCACGATATCGATGTATTGTGGTATGCATGATTCGTACTGACTTACACCTTTCATCAACAATGCCAAGAGACAATTTCTCATTATACTAGTAGCACGAAGAGACATGGTCGTGCTAAAAACTCCCCCATCAGATCACGTTGGGGACCCTTTTCTCGGTGTTCCTCCTGGTTGGGTTTAACTTGACGGGGAATCAATGAACTTAACACAGTAGCAGATTCAGGCCACGTTAGTAAGCATGAGGTACAGTTGAAACCGCATAAGTACAGACCGCTTAACTAAAAAAACAACTTTTCTTTGGTCCCAGTGCATTCCTGCAGTAATAATCACTATTTGAGGCCTATAAGTTTTAAAAGACAGCTTATGTTAATGACTTCTCACGGTCACTGGACATAAATTACAATGTACTTAACAAATGAAACTGGATATCTAAAATACTTATAACAACATGAGGTACAGAATAAATACAATAGATAATAAATATTACTACATAAATGTAGACCTGAAATAATAAAAAGGTTATGCAAGAAAACAAAAGAAAATGTCAATACAAACAACTGTTGTCTAATATTCTGCTTTATTACATAATTTGGAGTGAGATACTCGGTTCTATCAGTGAAATAAACCCTCTATCAAGCTACAGTGGTGATAACCTTTATCACCACTCTACTGAGTGACGATAAACTTTATCACCACTCGCGTGACGTCATCGAGACAATGTTATGACGTCATATTGTCAGCTTGCGAAGGCTGTACTTTTGCCGTTGAAATCACTCCAACTCAACGTAAAATAATGATATAATAAATAGAATATCTGGGTGACGTGAGGTAGAAAAGTTAATATATTTCACTCGTGGTTGCGCCACTCGTGAAATATCTACTTTTCTACCTCACTCAATGAGATAAACATGGTATTTGTCAAGGAAAGACAGATATCTTCTATGTATACATATACATGTATATGGTCAGCTGCAGGTTTTGAAAGTTTGGATAAGAAACATACCTGATAAGTAAAACATTTTGACAAATCCCTTGATATTTTACATATCAGGTTTCCTACATATCTTAGAAGCTTTCGAAAATAGTATAGGTAACACAATATCTTATTTTTGTTCTTCTTTGCTTTACTTGCAGGTTTTTATATTGGTAGCAGATCTAGTTTCCTCAATGATTGCATCAAATCAGTTTAATGTTTATTTAACCCTGGTAGTACTATCTTTAACATTGATTATTTTACGTTGATGAAGTAGGAATTAACTGACAGATAAGATTACATCTAAAACTAATAATGAATTGATTATTTTCGTTACAATACAAGTTATTGAATCAAAAACAGAAGCATTTCCATTTTAAAGAACTGTTTTGTGAATTGAGATATCTATCAAATTTCAAAAGGGTTCTCTTTGTTAAGCTTCTGGCAAACATAACAATCTAATGTAATGCGTTATAGATTCTAATTGATGACTAAACCAGTCGATATTGACGAGAACATGTATTTCTGCAACTGACAACAGCCTACTTAATCTCCTCTAACCTCATCAGATCATCTGCACCCAGGTTTAAATTCAATTTCCTTCATCCTGCCATTTGAAAATCAATTTTAAGTTAGAATTGATCTCGCCTGTAACTGTTAATTGTATTAACATTAACAATGGATTCCTGTATTTGAAATACACATTTTAGAGCTAGAATAGTAGGATAGATAGGAACTGAATATTGCTGACCACCTACATGATAGATGGCAATACCAATTTCGAAAAGCCGTCAGTATGAAATGTTAGCTATTTTATAATTAAAACAATAGGCTCTTACCTGAATTCGACCTGTACAAATTGTTATGCATAAATAATAATTAAGCAATGACAACTCCCTTCTTTTAACTTAGTTTGCATGAAACGGCCAGGAATCAAACCTCGGTCTCCCAGATAATTCTACAAACTCCCTTACATCCCTATATGTAATTCAGTATAACTATATTAATTCAGTTTGCAGTTCAGGATTGAATGTATGTTCTTCTGTGTCAGAAGTAATGTCCTATTTTCGCAACTTCGTAACCATTTTTGCCTCAAATTTTCTCTACTTTTTAGATTATTCTCTCATTGAGCTAAGATATTTCAGGTTTTCATTTTAGTTTTGACTGACATATTCCTTGATGAAACATGTATCGACCTCCCGCACATAATGTTCTTCGATTTCACTAAATAATAAGTTTCATTTTTTCTCAGCTGTATCATGTACGAGGGGCGTTCAATACAAATTTCCCCTGACCAACTTCTCTTTACCGGAAGACGTAGAAATTTCACATGTCTCCATAGGTCAAGTGATGTCTCAACCTTTCAAAATATTCATTCTGTCTGTCAGGGGGGCGGGATAGCGCAGTGGTTAGCGCGTTCGGCTTCGGATCAAGAGGTCCGGGGTTCGAATCCCGCCAGGGGCACGGCAACTTTGTCTGCAGTAGAGATCTGTTCTACAAGCAGTAAGGTTTGGGTGCAATGCTACACTGAATCACAGCGTAGTACCACCCATGGTTCGCTAGTTCCAGCCGATGCTCGCAAGTTTCACCGCAATGCATTGCCACATGGCGTTGCGGGCTTTCTCCCTGCCATAATACTAGCAGCCGCGATATAAGTGAAATACGCTTGAAAGCGGCGTTAAACCCAAACTCACCTCACCTCACCTGTCTGTCAGCACAGGTCTTAGAGTAGAGTAAGGTGTGAAAATATTGAGGCTGTGAGTACAGAGCGGTTATAAGTCTTTATTCTTGAAGGGCCGTACACCAAAGGAGTCTTTTGATGAGATGAAAGAAACTTATGGAGGGAATGCCCCATCGAATGACGGTGTCAAACACTGGCATCGTCAGTTAAAGTGTGATCGGACCTCCGTGGAAGCAGCTTCAATTTCAGTTCGACCCCAGTCAGCCATTGACGATGACTCTCTCAGGCAAGTGGAAACTACAATTTTGATCACCGAATTACTGTCCGTCAACTTGCCCAATATATCAAGATACGTGTTGTGTCTGTAATGAAAATCATTCATGAGCATTTGCAGCTCGTTGGATACCCCGTCTGCTCACACCTTTCCAAAAACAGGAAAGAGTCGACTGCTCAAAACCAGGATAGCATTTTCGACAGACTTAGCACACAGAATGAAACATGGATCCACCTCTATGACCCTAAAAGTAAAATCCAGTCAAAGCAGTGGTGTGGTGATCAGCATGGTGTAATCTAATGGTGTAACTACGTTAGTTTGCTGCAAAAATTGCGGTATGCTCACTAATGGTGTTCGCCTGCTTCAGGCCAGATGCTCCTGTCCAAACTCACGTGTAGCTCAGACGGAAGCGCAGACATGCGGCTATGAAATACTTCTTTACCCACCGTATTCTCCTGACCTTGCACCATCTGATTCCTTCCTATTCCCAAACATGAAGTCATTTTTGAAAGGCACATGTTTTCCTGATGATGAACCATTAATTAATGAGGTCAAGTCCTGGCTTTTTACAAGATATGACGCCTTTTACAAGAAAGGCCTAGGATTCTGCATCAAGCGATGGGTAAATGTGTCACACTGTGGTGCCTATGTAGAGAAATACTAATAAGTGTACCCCATTTCGTTTATTTTAGTAAAGTAGAAGTCTAACGGGGGAAATTTTATTGAACGCCCCTCGAATACTATAGACATGCCTCAACCGCGGGGAATGTAATCATACCTTTGTGTTATTGACAAAAAAACACATAATCGATGTTATGGATGCGGGAACACATGCTTCCTCCTGAATTTGTGTGTTAACTATCAAGGGACTATGTACCATTTTAAAAATTTTTAACATAATATTACTCATTCCGAGAATCACTGCTTGAAGGGGTTTTCTGTGATTGATCCTTCAGGTAGAATTTAGAGTAGACAGATAATCTATGAGCACTTGAAAGGGTTACAGACAAATCATATTGGCATTCTGCCTTAAGACACTTGTCTTTCTTTTATATCATAGGGATATCAGTAATCCTTTTCCGAGACACCTGTAGATGGTAACCAATTTCTTCATTTTTTAATGAAAAGGAAGCAGCAACATTACAGTTGCCATGATATGGCCACGCAATTGTGTTAATCATCAAAAAGAAAATAGTGAACTGAATTCCACTCTCTCAATGGAGTCATTGGGAAAATAAGTGTCTCTTTATAAATGCCAAAAATAGTTGAGTTGATTTTAACACCGTTTTCAAGAGTATTTCACTTTTATCACAGCTGCAAGTGTTATTGCAGGGAGAAAGCCCACAAGGCCATGTGGCTGTCTATTGCGGTAAAACCTGCGAGCAACAGCTGGAACTAGCGAACCATGTGTGGTTTTGCACTTAAATTCAATGTAGCATTGCACCCAAATCTTACTGCCACAGCAGACAAGGTTACCGAGTCCCTGACGGGATTCGAAGTACGGACCTGTTGGCACGAAGCCGAATGCGCTAACCATCCCCTTGTAGTTTCGACATTGACAACACTTAAACTAATATCTTCTAGACCTGTCGTTTCACATCGTGATTCAATGTCTGTTCTTCTTACATTGGAATCTCCATAACATTGACCTTTCTGCTTGTTGCTCTTTACGTTTCAACAAAGTGTTCGTACTGATTATTGTGATTATGTGTTACGAAAGGTCATAGAAGCCATGTACATGTGTACACAGGGTCAGTTTTATGTGTTTCTTATATCTATGACTGGGTTCTAGACATGAAATACACATGTACTGACCAGCTAGTCACAGCGTGTTTTCAAGAGAGTAGCACTCGATAGGACAAACACGGAACGGTACGTTTAACTGGTTATGTTATGTTTGGTTTTATTTTAATTACTCATTGTTCATCATAAATTATATTTCGCACCATGATTGTCTATCTTTTAAACCGGATTTTTTTCAGTACTCTTTTCGAATAAATAACATTGTTATCGTTTCTTATCCCTGTAAAATGCATTGTGCCTTTCATTTTCCTCGTTTAGAGTGCGTTCAGTAAGTGCTAAGATATATATCATCACTTGCTATAAATTTTAGTTCCAATGAGAACAAATGTAATACAAAACAGTAAATAAGTGATGACACCACGTTCTCTATTTTCTGTCTGATGTCGAATTCAAAACGTATGTGTATATGTTTAAATAAAAGCAATGAAAGGCGAACGCTAAAACAGAAAGAATACTAAATATCCCCACTACTTTTTACATATAAATATTGTATTTAACGATTTGATTTGTCGGCCTAGCGTGTGATTATTATTTACCAATGTAATAATTCAGAGTGGAAGAAAAACTACGAAAATATAGATGACGATAACATCATATGCATACATAGTATAAACCAATCACAACAGTTGTGATTGGTTTATACTAATATAACAACCAATCAGATTGTACTTCCTTTGAAAACAAATGGACAGCCAGCGATGCGAGACATGCACGCTAAAGCTAAATTACGATTCATATTTCAAATTTCCTGATTTATTTTGTCAATTGTAAGAACATAACAATCTAACTCGAGATTATTATTGTTTTAATTCATGGTACACAATTTAAAATCCAAATGCCATTTAAATTTCTCAGAAACCATAAATTGAGAATCGTGGCTTCGCCGATCGTAACTTGTCTTCTGAAAAAACAATTAAAAGTTTTTGGTAACTAATATTTACGAAGTGTGAAACCTTCTTTTTCAAATTGGTTTTAAACATTTATTTGAAAATCTAAAATTTCGACAAAGATGGCGCACAAACGAAGGTGAGTGGTGATAATTTCGACCGTGAACATTTCGTTAAAGTATTTGGAAAATTTGAGGGTCGAAATAATACACAGCCACATTCCTATGTCGAAAGTTGACCATTAAAAGGGCAGAACATTTAAGTACTGTCCGTTAGTGTACTGTTAAAACAATGAAATGAAATGTATATAGTTTGAGACTTCATATTACATTATTACAGCAAAGTAAGTTTTCAATTTCGTGGTTCACTACATGTAGGAGATTGGACAATTAAGAATTAGTTTATAAGTTAAGTAACATTGCGATACCATATATATAAATAATGTGTAATGTTTATAGGCCTGAGGCTTTCATACTCTGAATAAACTTGACCAATTTAGCTATCCTTTGAGTTTTCAGAGCCAAAGCGCAAAAAACACTTGCATGAAAACCTCTATTTGTAGGTTGTTCTACACATTCATGACACCTAATCTTTCCAGATGAAACAAGTATCGACCTTACCGAACCATATTCCCCTGCTTTCACTAAATCATAATTTCATTTTCTCACTGGTGTCATGTTTCTTATAGACATGCTTCCTCACACGTTGGATGTCATCGATACTGTCTTGTAGTTGACTCGCAAACACCCTGATATTGATGTATTGATTTATGAATGTGATTCATACCGACTTGCAACCTCGATGCCAAGAGAAAAGTATTAGTGAAGTAAGAAGAGGCGGAGTCATGCTAAAAACTCTCCAATTCTCTGAATGCACCTACTGCTTAGATTATACTTGGCGGGTATTCATTTAACATAAACGAGTAACAGATTCAACATACATTTCTCATTGTAACAGCTAGATATCAATGAGAAAAGCGACCATGTTTTAATCAGCTTCAAGCTACCGTCACATGTAAAGCAACACCTACTTTTCCAAATAGATCTGAATACGAAACTTACATGTACACAGACTACACGGCTAGAAACGCAGACTTTGTTTTTGCTTTTTGTCCCCCGCCGCAACGCGGAATGGGGGACTATGTATTCAGCGGCGTCCGTCCGTCCGTACGTCACATTTCTTGTTTACGCGATATCTTATGAAGCGTTGCATCAAAAGTCTTCAAATTTGGTGTCTGCCGACATTGTGGGAAGACGCAGACACCAGTCAATTTTGGTGACCTTGGCCTTATTTTCAAGGTCACCACGACCCTTTGACCACTCTTTAAACTCTTGTTAAGGCGATATCTCATGAAACATTGCATCCAAAGTGTTCCAATTAGTTGTCAGCCTACATTGGGGAAAGACACAGACACCAGTTGATTTTGGTGACCTTGACCATATTTTCAAGGTCATCGCAACATTTTGACCAATATTCTAACTCTTGTTTACGCGATACCTCATGAAGCGTTGCATCCAAAGTCTTCAAATTTTGTGTCTGCCTACATTGTGGGATGACGCAGACACCAGTCAATTTTGGTGACCTTGGCCTTATTTTCAAGGTCACCACGGCCCTTTGACCACTCTTTAAACTCTTGTTAAGGCGATATCTCATGAAACATTGCATCCAAAGTGTTCCAATTAGTTGTCAGCCTACATTGGAGAAAGACACAGACACCAGTTGATTTTGGTGACCTTGACCTTATTTTCAAGGTGACTGCGACACTTTGACCACTATTCTAACTCTTGTTAATGCGATATATATTGACCGGTTGGACAAAATATTTTCAAAATTGCTGTCAGTCTACACTGGGGGATGACGCAGACACCAGGGGATTTTGGTGACCTTGACCTTATTTTCAAGGTCACCAAAACACTTTGACCACTTTTAGTATTTACACGATATATCATGAACCCAAGCACCCACAGTCTTAAAATTTGCTGAACATCATGGCACTTTTTACCAGTAATGGAATATATAAAGTAGCTCCAATGATGTGTCTCACTAAACTCAATGTCATGTTAGTGGCAAACACTTGTTTTTGTATTGTAATCAGAAAATACATTATATTAAAACATTCTGTTTGGTTGCATGTATGTCACTTGGATGTTCATTAATATATCTTCACCTAACACTAAAACCCAAGTTGCATTTAGGTGACATGTGCCTGCAGACATGTTTCAGCATTCATTGGAATGGAATGTATACACCAGTGTAATTGACGGGCACACAGCATGTCATTGATGTCCAAAGTGTGCATGATTATTCCTGACTTACCGCATCCATGTACAATACCAAGAGATAATGAGTCCTTATACCAGTGGCAAGAAGAGGCAGAGTCCTGTGTATTCTCCAATATCACGGCATAATGGAGGACTTTCACGTAATTTATTATTGATAGTTGATCAATGAAATGAAAAATAGTCACAGACTGGTCACATTCAGCAGAAGAACACCTGATCAAACAGAGTGTTCACGTTCAGACAATGTGTGATTTTAGAACATGGTGTGTTTGGAATGTTAATATTATCTTGTATATAAGATATAAAGAATATTATCTTACACTTCGTCTTGTTTCGTAAAATAAACATAAATATACATGTACTTACCACAATAACACATTTAATGGTTAAACCAAGGCAAACTGCCATGTGTTACTACTCTTTTTAAATCATTTGAATATTGATATCCTCGTTCTTTCTTGTCATGTTTTATTGATAGGATAACAGCTTCAAAATAAGGTCTAAAATCATTTTCCTTTTTACACAAATAACTAAAATTTTCACAATGGAATTCAAATATAAACATTAAAATGCCACGATCAAATATACATATGTAGATGGTGTAATCTCACTCAATGAAAATTAAACAGAAAGTACCAGTATAATCTATGTGACATTTTACACCATTATGGAAAATATGTGTATTATTTATGAAAAAAAAACAAATTATATTTTGGAGGGAACACATTATGGTGCATCTTAATGTGTAGTATAAAGGGCAGAGTATATTATGGTACTTTTCATGTTTTTCTTTAAAGCTAATATTACTTCAAAGGAACCCAATGTAAAAGAAACTTTACTGTTATTGTTTAATAACAATTAGTTATTTAAAATTAGTTTTTAAAAAAGTAATCATCTTGGGTATTGATATCAATTCTTCACTTTTTCCTGTCATGCTTTAATAACAGTGTTCATATTATTGTTCCTCACAAGTAAAATGTACTGATGAAATACTGTAGCATTTCGGGGTGTTCAGAGCAAGAAGCAATTTGTAATTAATACGTGCTTCAGTTGTGTTCACCTTAATGATAAAATCTAAACGACTTAATATCCAAAATAAGAACTGTGGGCATGAGGTTAGAAATAAAGTTAATGGTATGTTTATTTACAATATCACTCCGTTACCATGTAATCAACTTCAAAGAGAACAAAATCTTTTGCATTTTCCTGAACAGTTTTTATATTTACTTTTAAAATTCAAAGTCTTCATATTTGCTGATTACTTCAGACTTTGCTAATTGCTACTCTGGTAATTCCGCTTGCATTGATTACTGTCTAATGCGATTTAGTTAAGATTCCTATTGAGGAGTAAGCTTGCATTAACTAGAAACAACTTTTATTTTTGCGGCTGACAATTAAAATTAGTTAGTGTGGTAGCGAACTGCATCTTCTGCACAGCGATTGTGTATTTCCATTTTCTATTCTGCATTTTGGATGTAATTTCCAAGTTCGAATCGTTCGCTTCTTCGTTCTTTATAGCATTGAAACTTATAACCTGTAAATGTATCAAATTGTGAGGGTTAATCCCTACATTGACGACATACATGTATTCATGATTTCATTGTTATAACACCCATTTATCAATTTTACTATGATAGTATATGTTTAGTAAAAATATCCATCGTAACAGAGAAGCATATCATGAACTATAACATGGTTACATTTGGGATAAGACATGTATTTATAATATCCTGAACTTATAATACAAATAGTCGTTCGCTCTGTAGCTCAGCAGGTATTATTATTACATGTATTACATTATTAATTGTTTCTAAGTTATTAGCAAAATTGAAAACTTGACACAGGTAAAATTATAAAATCGTTTCTGTCTTTTCATTGAAATATTTTAAACACTATTTAAAGTGAAAGGAATGGTTTTGACGCCTTTATTGTGAGGAATTCGTTTGTAGCCACTTTGTAGCCACAAAAATCGGAAGAAATTGTGAATGCACGTGCAACCACAAAATCATGAGGTCAATCGATGCATGTTAACATGAACTGAGTAAGCACATTGAAGCTCATTTGAAAACTCAAATTTTGTTTTGGCAATGCCGCGTTTTACAAATGAAGAACGTCAACGCGCTATGGGGAGGCTTCATGCTGGTCACTCTGTGGTCATTGTGGCAGGAGCCTTCAACTGTTCATGACAAACAATTTTAAATCTCAGGATGAGAGTGCATCAACGGGAACAGTTGCAGACCGCCTGCGGCCAGGAGCGTAGATGTAGCAATAATGTCCAGTACAGGGATCAGATTTTGCAATCTGTTCTCCTTCCGTTCATGCAGAGACACGGCCTTGGACTAACGTTTCAGCAAGACAACGCTAGGCCCCATACGTCTGACGCAGATGCTCTCACAAATGCTGGTGTTCAAGTCGTTGATTAGCGATCACGAAGTCCCGACCTCAATCCGATGAAACACATCTGGGACGAACTGGGACGAACTGCATGGGTCAACGTGGTCGTCAACAAGTTAATCCACCACAGACGTTGCAAGTTCTTCAACGTCAACTTGAAAGGTATGATAATCACCCCTACTACACTGAGTTGGGTAATATGTTATGGTCACTTGAGTACAAAATTATATAGTGTATAAAAGAAATGTTGTTAACATATCAGTTGTGAAGAAACTGAAATACTACTTTCATTGATTTTCCACACATGTTAACAAGTGGGTATTTCCTGCAATCCACGAGATGAAAAAGTAAGTTCAACTCCAAAACGACTTGTATTTTCGTATACTTTTACGAATAATTACATAATAAACAACATGGAAATGAGAGTTTGTAAGATACAAGTTCCTTTATTACACCAGGAAATGGAATGTGAGGTAAGCTAAAAACTATTGTCTAATTACATAGTTGAGTTTTTCAAATCAGGAATATTTTTTGTAAATCGCTGCTTGTTCATTATAACGAACTTTTCTTTAATCTGTTACATTTCTTTACCTGATTGGCATTCCTTAGAAGTAACAATTCTTTGTGTTTCCATTACTTGGAAACGATATTTTTTATTTCCCATCATCGTGATATCTTTTTATCATTGGCGAGAACATCGAGGAGCATTGTATATTGTTTCGACTGGCCATCCTTCCTTGATCTATTAAAATTTATTGACATTTAGGTAAGATAACGTAAATTATGTCAACAGAATATATAAGAACATTAAAAATACGATTGCCCGACATTCAGGCAAGTAAATAGTGCATTTAAACTTGCCCGGTGGCAAGTAAACAATCACAAGTCTTACTATCCGTATTTTCTAGTAATTTCCAATTGAAACATTTAAAAAAAAAAATTCATGGCTTCAGTTTTTCTGCATCACGAAAGCAAACTATCAAAACTTCGTAATTCGGGAAGAGTTACTTCCCTTTACTGTTATTTATGCATAGAGGGGTAGGTCGTATTGAAACTGGGCTCCTTCCCGTAGTAATCAGTTAGGATAGCGCAGTCGCTAACAGGTCAAATTCATAGTTGGTGTACATGGTGACGAAGACGCTATATACGGCTTTCATAACGTCACAGCGGTCGATTGCGAGTTTCTTTGGTGGGGAAAACAAGGGGGAAAATAGAAGACACAAAGGACAGTATTTCTTCTAAAAATAAGAAATATGACAATGAAAAACGGGAAAGAAAATTTATTCCATCTTGGAAAGGCCTATAGACCTCTCCACGGAGCAGTGCGTCACGACGCTCTCAGTTACCCCCCTTTGTGGTGGCGCTAGCGTCGTCCGCCATGAAGCGGCTGCAAAATGAAGTTTTACGTTAGGGCATGGGTCGAAAGCTGTAGCTTGTCTCTAAAATAACTTTAAGTCAAAGTTTTGGGTGAAGGCAGAAACAATATATCAATTTAATCCCGACTGTTTACTGCTTCCAAAAATGCAATGTTTCATCGGATACTTGTTAATTATGAAATTAGGGCATGTTAAAGTGATTAATCAGAATACAGTTTCGCAAAAGGTCTTAGTTATGGAAAAACTTATTTTTTTAAACAAAAGTTCTTAATTTATTTCCACATATTACATATCTTCTGAAAGAGAACTGTTTTTATTGCCCACAGGGTTTCTTATGTAAAGATAATATATTTTTGCAAAATAAAATTCATAAAAATGCATTTTTCTCAAACTGTTAGGGCCCACATTTCATTTATGATTTGAAATGGTAATGAATCATTTAACCCGATTCAATTCATGGTATAAGAAACAGATGTATGTGTAACAATGAGATTTGGATTTTTTTTAAACTAGTACATCAATTTTAAAGAGAGTTATTTGAATTTCTGTAATATATGGGTGAGTATTTTACATTATTTTTAACATTTCTCATATAATTTGCAATCAAGTAACAACTGTTTCTTCTTAAAAACGTTACAAACGCATTATGGAATTATATGTTATAAAAGTGTAGATTATTGAAAGAGGAAATAAATAATTGTTATATACCCCCTATTCTCGCAATGGCATTATAAATAGCCTATGTAAAAATAATTGCAAACATGGTAAACTATAATTATGTAAAGTTTTCTTAAAGGTGTGCTAATTCTTTTCGCCTAAGATATCCATTTTCTGTAGAAGCAGTTAAATGTCTGTGTGTTTAATGGACATAAATTTGATGATTAAAAAAGGTTTTTAAAAACTTACGTTTTTCCCTTTGAATAATTTATTTTTCGGTTATGAGAATGCTATGATTGAGAGAACTTATGTGTTTGGTTGGCCAAATAAAAAGAGGATTATTTGGTGTTAAAAACGCCACTTTTCTGACCACAAACGCATATAATAAACATAAAATGTTGTAATTACAGTGTAATATCACTTATCTCTCATCCAGTGACGGGTGCATGAAAGCCGGTATTTTCATAAGTGGTGCATTCATCTAAATATGCTTCATCTTCCTACATTGCTAGTGTGCAAAATAATATTTAACATACTATACTTGAACAATTAGGTCAATTCATGTTTTGTAGTTCATGCATATTTCGGACTTTGGTATTACTCGATTGTGTAGGTGAGTGAGTGAAGGAAAACACATATTTACAGATTATATAAAAAAAAACCATCTACAGTAAATCTTGTCAGTACATACAAGAAATGACAAATATATAGTATTTCATTCTGTTCTAATAAAATAACATACGAACAAAAGTTTAAATAGGTGGCCATATTACGTACATGTAACGCAATTCACATAGACTTACGTGTTAATTAGCTGTTGCGAGAATGTTCACGAATATATTGTTTGTCGATTAATTTTGAAATCGTTACCAAAATATAGGAAATCATCTCAGCTACAGATAAATAATTTCCATAATATGTTCTGACACTTATTAAGAAACCCACCTCTTATCAAACAACATATACAACATTAGATGTAACATGACCGTCGATCGGACATTGAAATCAAAATTGTACATGCGATGTTTAAACAAGTGTCATTCGAAAACAAATAAACTGATAGATGAAAGGTAATTATGTGCCTGTAGGTGAGATGATTACCAAAATATGACAGCAATGGGCCCTTTATTTAATTTATGAAAATTATTTTCGCAACAGCTAATTAACACGTAAGTCTATGTACATTTGGTTCAGATAATCTTGAATAGTCCAGATGTGTGGATAGGCCTATAAATTTGTCACTATTGACAATTCTTTAACTACAAAGACAAAAAAAAAACCAAACTATTTTCACAGATAATAAAAGTAAGCTTTAGTTTAAAACTACGTTCAAATGATATTCGCCTCCATTCAAATATCCTAAGTTCCGTACGCTTTGATAACGCCGATTTACATCAAACAACACACAAAACTGTTATTATCTGTTAATTTCTTCAATCTATTACTCATGAATCGTTGTTTGCACTGTTTGTCGCAAATATGACATCAGAAATCTTAAAAATGAATCATTATTTGGTCAGTAAGTTTGACGTCTTTTATACAGCGTAAGCGTTGACTAGGCACCGTCTAGCCTTGATAACGTCTAATTGATTGCCGCAGCGTTGCAAATAACACAGGCTAGTTTAACGTTGCAGCCGTATAATGGCTGCCACAAAATGGCTGCGCCCATGAAACAGGCCGTGGAAAGGTCTATATCCTTGGGTTGTGTACCATAACGATGAAAATGTGATGAGGTGTGAAATATGTGTGAAATTCCCGGAAATAAACGCTAAAAATAGAAAACATGCCTTTGTGGATGGGTGTAGCAATTTTAGACTAGAAGGCGACCCGATTTTATTATGGAAACCCGAGATTCCATAACTGACCAACATAAATAACATAAGTGAGAAGTTCAAATTCTATCAAAAACCTATTTCTATACTTTAACTAAGATATTGACGAAAATTCCAACTTTCTACCCCGCACTGTACGTGAGATACAGACACCCTTGCCCATGGGTATGCCCATGGGAAAGTTCGCCCATGGGCCTGCCCATGGGCTGGCCCATGGGCGAGAGGCTGTTCAAATTTGTGTTACACAAAAATTATTTTCTAATTTTTAATAATGGGTCTAGCACTAACATATTTTAGGTATTTATGAACTCCCCCCATGCAAAGGAAATTGTTTTTCCCATGGGCGAGACCTCGCCCATGGGCCAGGTTGCCCATGGGCCGTTTTCCCATGGGCCGTTTTCCCATGGGCTAGATTTCCCATGGGCCAATGTTGACTTTGGCAAACATATAATGTTTGTGAAATGTTGACTTTGAAAAAAATTTGTGTGTGAAATGTTGACTTTGGAAATAATATAATTTTTGTGAAATGTTGACTTTGGAAATATTGACTTTTAAAATATTTGTTGATATTGGTGGAAGTGTTACTTTGATAAAATATGGACTTTGGTGACATGTTGATTTTTATACATATTTTGAGTTCTATGAATGGTTGACTTATGAAATATTCATTTTAGTGAAATGTTGTGTAGTTTTAGTTTGACTTATATAAAATGTTAACTTTGGTGACATGTTGACTTTGAAAAAGATATTTTGAATTTTGTGAAATGTTGACTTTACTCACGTATTTACTTTGATGAAATGTTGACTTTTAAAGATATTTTGAGTTAACCGAATTGTTGACTTAAGTTGACTTTGGAAATATGTATTAACTTTGGCGAAGTTTGATTATATCATGAAATATTAATATTTTTAATTTATTGACTTTGGTTTAGTTTGAAATGTTGACTTTTATAATAGTTTATTAATTTATGGTTTGACTGATCCTTCAAACAAGAAATACCTACAACGGGTTGTTAGTCAACAGTATGTGCATCAATTAACATAATTGAATACACATGAGTGTCAATGACACACTAATAATACGCTAGTAAAGTAAATATATTTATAAACGTTTATATCAAGTACATACACATTTGTTAAGTGTATTTCAGCGTCGTGTAAAGTACTTACACAATAAAGAATAACAATTTCACAAAGGTAACATGTATTTCATACAATGTGTACATGCATCCGCCAGCATGACTAAGTCTTTTTATTTAATGTAAGGAATATATATATATATATATATATGTGTACATAAGAGGAATATTCTGTAATCGCCGAATCTTGACTTGTATCGATCACCTTCATTGTTCAAACAAGTTTTGTAAAAATGCGTTCCCGGGCCGTAGAATGACATCTTTGATGGCCATTCTAGAAGTAGAATGTAGAATTTGTTTTGATTGTGGCGTAGGCGATAGGTGTAGGCGATACGAGGACAGACCGTATCAGTAAAAGCTACTATTGAGTAGGATGCCCTATTTCATTGTTCCATTTCAGTCAAGGGTGTTACGTTAATTTATGCGATGATTCTTTACTGTCTAAGAACTGGCTGACAAATGACTGTCTGGAGAATGGGAGATATGAACCTTCTGTATTTTCTGCATAGGTGTCTGTTGGAACTATGATAATTTCAATGACTAATATTACTTCAATTGGTCGATCTATTAGTCAAATCCTACACTTTAGGCCCAGATCGCGATGCTGTTCTCAATTCAAGTTTGCATGTGGGGATATTTCTTTGCATAACTGAGACTCCTATAAGTACCTCGGCTTTTGGTTTGATGAACACCTCGATTTTAAATTAGCCAGAAATCAACTGGCAAAATCGGCCGGTAGAGCTCTGAGTGCTCTCTGTACTAAGTTTTGTGATGCAGGTGGAATGGCATATGATGTGTTTACAGCCCGGTACAACTCATTAGTACATCCTATTCTCAGCTACGGAGCCGCAATATGGAGGCTTTATGAACGTAAAGTAATTAATACTGTTCAAAATCGAGCCTATCGGTTTTTTCTTCGAGCTAGCAGTAAATTTTCAAATATCGCCACGAGAGGAGATATGGGTTGGACCTCGTGTGTTACCAAACAACGCCTGGAAGTATACAGGATGTGGATGAGAGTACGTCAAGACTCCCGCACGAAGTACTCAAGTGGTCACTCAACCTGAGCAGAACATGGGAACAGAGATTTAAGAAACCCAGAACATGGGAACAGAGATTTAAGAAACTGAGTACATCGTTAGACCTTGAGGGATACCTACTTTTAGACAAATCTTCTATTCCAGTTTTACGACAGAAGCACGTGACACTTTAATAATCTCTCTCTCTCTCTCTCTCTCTCTCTCTCTCTCTCTCTCTCTCTCTCTCTCTCTCTCTCTCTCTCTCTCTCTCTCTCTCTCTCTCTCTCTCTCTCTCTCTCTCTCTCTCTCTCTATTGCGAAATCGCAATGACCGGTTTGTTGTGTAATAGCTCGCCCATCCGTTAATTAGCGTTGATCCGAATGAATACACACCTAGTATGTCCACAGACGTAGTCAACACGTAATCATATGGTCTATAGTGCCTTGAGTATCCATTTCCTGTTTATTGTTCCAGCAAATAAAAATCAAAAGTTATTGGTTTGAGTAAACTTAATTTCAAACAAATCTATTCAGAGAACAGGAAGATTTTCTGGATAATGTTTTCTTAATGTGAAAATACACGACGTTTCGGAGTACATACTAGCTCCTTCATCAGGTGGAATGTACGTGATGAAAGAGTGAGTATGTACTCCGAAACGTCGTGTATTTTGACATTAAAGGCATCCAGAAAATCTTCCTGTCCTTATGTATACCACTTCTAAATGCCATTCAAAGACCTTAATCTATTCAGTTAAATCAGTATCATATATGTTCTTGTTGTGTAGTGATAGTAATGGGAACTATTTACCCACCGATGAATCCAATTGTCACATTATCACAATGACTCTTACAATGGTACTTTGAGTTAAGGTCAGTAATTAAAATAACACCAATAATAATGTTTGCAGTTTTATAATCACTCATTTAAAGAGGTCGGGGTTGGGGAGTTGAAGTGGAAATGACTACTGCAAATGCAATACACACAGCGGCTTCTGATATGTGAAGTTGAATTTGTCCGGTATCCGTCGAATGTTTAAAACTTGACTGTGCTGACCAGTAGACTCACGCTTGATTGATTTTGTGCTCCTGGTTGAATCAGAGAGTGACAGGGATGATATGTGCTCTGTTCTGGTGTCAACGTTGCATTTATCATTTTAAACACTGTTGGAATGTCACGCGTACGGTTTGTTAATTAACAGAAAGGGGCGGTACGGCTACTAATATAATTGCAGGCACTCTCTAATTCCTTTACTTAGCCCAACTGATAAAGTAATTTACTTAATGCAAAATAATAAGCTCAGTAAATCTTTAGCCGCTACTATTAGTAAAATGTTACACAAAACTGGGGGGTGTCTTTATTCTCGTGTGAATTGATATGTATAGGTTAATCACCCAAACAAGGTAGTTATTTAGATTAACTATGCGAGGGCGTTAGCCCGAGCAGAGTTAATCTAAATAACTATCGCAGTTTTGGGTGATTAAACGGCTTATACCACGTGGGAATATTGTTTTTACGTACGTTTAATGAATGAGATGTAAAGAAAATGATCATTACAAGTGAAAAAAAATGTTTTTTTAATTCAAATAATTGCCCTAGGGCGGTTATCAAGGTTATGTGAAATAACCCCTCTGAGAACAATAGACATAACGGACCCTAGTGGTATAAATGATTATCGTGTCTCGTAAGCCTGAGGACTGGGTGCTGTTTTTTTACAATCATGGTTTTTTATGTCAATATTATTTATAATACGACATGTGACACGTTAATATAGTATTATTCTTCTTCTTCTAACTCACTGTTAGATTGTTGACAGCTGTTAAGGGGTACATGCAAAGTCTATATTAAACATTTTCTTAATCATTTGATTTGTTTACCATTTCGGCCGCTCTCTCAATACGATACACTGTTTATCCAAAACATCGTACGTTTTGAACGGATGTTATTAATAAATAGCCTTTTCACACACAAGACCCTCCCCTAAATACATATATTGAGTTTATAGATATGAAGTAACGTTTTGGATAGACGTTTCCACAGTATAATCTCCAATAAAATATTCACTTTAATGAAATGTTGACTCTTGAAATATTTATTTGCGTTGTTGAAGTATATATCTAATGAATTGTTTTAATTTGAACACTAATGTCTGGCTAAAGGCGAGTGTTTCAAATAGTACCGGTAAGTGTAAGTGCTATTGCCCACAATACATCGGTCACCATGACTGATTATTTATACACAACTGATTGCAGGTTACAGAGATATAAAGATAGAACAATTGCAATATAACCATGCAACTGCGGTTTAAGTGATATATCAGACTTGTATTGACTCTCAGAATACTCGGTATTACGTAACATGAGTATTCGGTGAACTTATTAAGGCCGACAGGTAATTAATTACCGGTACAATGCCCCTGCCCCCTGTGACAGACAGACAGACAGAATATTTTATTAGTGTCTCACTCGTAGATACAAATTATAAGATTATTGTATATAATAATAAATAATAAAATATGCTACGACCAGTCGCTCAGCGACTTATGAGAGACAATATATCTTTAAAAATACAGAAATAAATGAAAAGAGCTAAAATATACAAATAGGTAAGAAAATATAAACACATAGACAACATGGAAATTCTAAAACATTAACCATATAAGATACCACGGCGTTTAATTAAAATATCCTGGCAGGTTTTGGAAACGGTAAAAATTAGGTCATGGGAACTAAAAATATAAATAAACATTTCTTCACAAGAAAGTGAACTAAAATGAGGTAAAGTTCTCCGGCATGAGTTAAAAAGCACTTCCCTAATAGAGGTGTAAGCGGGACAGTAAAATAAAACATGCATTTCGTCTTCCACTTGATCAGGGCAGTTAAAACAATATCTTTCGCTGTGTGGTATGCTCTCATATCTACCCGTTTCAATTCTTAACGGGGCCACTCCACACCGAAATTTCGCCATAGCACTCCTGTGGTTACGAGAAAGTGGACATCGAACATAGTACGCTGTTTCATAATTTTCTTTAAAAAGTCTGTAATTTCGGAGCTTATTCTTCCCTCGCCTTCCTTCAACCTGTGACAAATTTTCTTTCCATGTAAGATGATATTTATTGAGTAGGATATCTTGTATAGATGTAAAGAAAGGTTTTTTCTCAATGACACCAGCATATGTCAGGTGTTCGAATCCATGATCTTTTAAAAACGTTTTTATTTTACAATTCCAATTTTTCTTCTTACAATCATTCGCCCAGAGAAATATCCTCTTATTAATTCTTCTACTTGTTGTATTCACAGCTCTTGTCCAATGTCTTAAAACAGATAACCAATTTCGAACTTCTGGTGGTATCCATCCCATTTCACCGTTGACAGCGATATTCGGGGCATATTTTCCTAGACCAAGGAAGAAGCGCTGTGCTCTGTGTTGGACGGCATTAATACATGAATGTTGTGCGGTTCCCCATATTTCTGCTCCATAGTTTAACACTGAGTAAACCATGGCGTCGTAAAGTTTTGTAAAAACACTATACGGCATACCGCCAATACTTTTAAACTTGGATATTAGAAGTCCCAGTGCTCTGTTTGCTGATTGAGCTGCTGATTTGGCCATCATAGTGTAGTCCAGATGCTCGCTTAGTAGTACACCGAGATAGTGATACTTATCTTCGATTGCTAAAGTCGCCTGTCCACACTTGAACGTCGTCGTCGATCTACTTATAGATGGTGTCCTAAAATGAACAATCTTCGACTTATCGGGGTTAATAGTCATCCTGTTCGTAACACACCACTGATAAACTGCATCTAATAAACACTGTAGATCTTCCTCTGTCTCCGCTAGTAACCGCTAGTAACACAATGTCGTCAGCATATGCTGTGTGACGAGAACGCCAATATAGTAAGATTTAGATAGAGCACTGTGTGCATTACACTGCAAATTCATCTGCGATCAGATGACATTCTCGACCAGGAAAAATAGCGCTAGTTATTGAGAATGTAAATGTAACAAACGTAAATTATGTAACTTTGAGATAATGAATTTATTTTCTTTTTGTTACAGGCGAACATTTATAATATGCCTAGGATAATCATGTAGGAATTGCTGACTTTTAAGAGATTGACTTTGGTGACTGGAAACTATTCATTGGCTTATATCCTTATATAATGAAGGAAACATGTTTCTAAATCCATCTAAATTTGTGACTGTCTTTGCCTTTCTGTAAGGTTTAACACTTTCAACTGGACATCAAAAGCTGATTGTTTCAATATGTCCAAACCCATGGACATCACAACTAGGTTGATGGTGGTGCATATTTATTTCCAAGAACGGAATCCGGTTCCGTTCTTGGAAATAAATATGTTTAAACCACCATTCTATGTGAGACCCAAAAAATCGTCACAGCTTTGACAGTTATTAACTAGTTATAGACCTCTCATGAGTATCAGATGCATACTGAATATTGAATAAACATCACATTTCATTAGACATATTCTAAGCAAAAGACATGGAGTGATTTTGACAAATGAAGTAACAAAATTAATTAAATGCGATAATATAATGATTTAACGGTCTTTAAGTGTGCTGTGTATTAGAAAGTCCCTGGTCTTACATAATGTGCATGAAGCAGCAGACGTCACCCTTCACTGACCATGGGAATTCGCTAGTTGATGTAATTACAGGTGGCGGGAATGACCATTAACTAATTATCATGTCCCCACCCTCACTTAATTGTTTGTGTATCTCCCACCAGACCATTAGGGGTGGCCAACATTCGTTCAAATGTTCTTATAGAGAGAGAGAGAGAGAGAAATTGTTTATTTTTGTCTCATCTCTTACATTCAAAAATATTTCAATAATACATACATTAAAAATGTAAAAGCCGCCAAAAGGCTACAAGAGACAATACATTAAGATCTCATATAATACTATAATACATATAATTGGAAAAAAAAAACCAAAAAAAAAACCCCCACACACACACACACACACACACACACACATATGTATACAATACATACATATACGCACATACCCATACATTAGTACATTAGTGCATTAGTACCTGTCTACACCACATACATACCCATACATTAGTACATTAGTATATTAGTATGTACATACATGTATACACTACACACATATACTCACACATCCACTTATAGCTCTAACGCACAGTATATATAACATGCGATATTAGAAAGGCAGTAATGAAACTTCAATTATCATGTTTATGTACGTACTGTAACAGTTTGTCGATTATCGTATCAATGTACATAGGCAATCATACATGATTATCGTATTGTGTTCTGTATAAATCAACACAGAAAACACATACATACGCTGTTGGAAAAAGTTATTTAGTAGCTCCAAATGTAAGGTTGTGATGTATGATGTCATTAAAGGGTACATCCATTGTGTTTCATAAATGTTTATTTGGCTTTAATACAAATTCACTTAGCTTGCATATTCATCCCCAGTCGCCAAACATGTCATAATTACTAGTTTCCAATTAAAAGTAACATCATTATGCATGTGCAGAAACCGAAAGTGCACGTCCTATTTACATGCACATGCAGTAGTTATATGACCTATAGAACATTATCAACCCAAATTTGTTATTTTGTCTGGTTTAAATAAGATTCCAAAATTACGTTTGACTCATTGGCGCGCGCCACACGAGGTGCACTGTCCGGTTTTCGATCAGAAATCGATACTTTTACCTTCATATTGTCAATATACTAAGTCGAGTATCACCAAAATGGTAGTTTTTGGTAACAGTTGTTACTTCTCGATAAAATAAGATAATTTATAACGTTTGTCATATTTGACCCCCAACAACACAATGGATGTACTTTTAAATCTGTCAACTTCAACATAGAAATTTTCACAGAAATATTGATATAATAAATAGAATATCTGTCAATTCTTGACAAATACCATGTTCAACTCATCTCGGTATTGTATGATAACTTGAAAATATATATGCTTTCAAATCATTTATTGCAATATGAATACAAAATACAAAGTGTAGCAAGCAATGTTTATGTAACTACATGGACATTTAGATATCATCACACTTCAAACAACCGTACACAATATTTGAAACATAATATATGTTGTTAACCGTTAAATATCATAAACAATGTCATGACATCTGCTTGTCTATTTTACTTAAATTTCAAACTGTCCTGTAGCAAACCTATCAAACTTTTACCACGCTGTATTTACGCTTACATTATGCAACATTGTCAACTTAAAATTAAAAACAAAAAACATGTAAATTGTTCATTAAGCTCTCAAATAAAATTTGAAATGAACCAGTATGTATGCAGTACAGTACTGTATAATCTAATTACCATCACAAGTCATCCTATGAGGAGCCAAGTCGCGCTCTTAACGAGCTAAATGGAATATGCTAGCCTGGATATACTGGGATAAGTGTGTATTGCAAGGGGGCAGTTTGTTTGGGTATTACCATAAACCAATTAAAAAATACGTATATATGTGTATTGTCGCCAATACTGTTATTTCAATCGGAGTATTTTGACACGTGTGTAGTTGACTCAGAGATACACACATGGTCACTGGGATGTTCAGGAGATACGGTTCACTGACTTGATGGTTAAACACTAAGGAATTTTCTGAGATTTTAGAAAAGAGTGGTATATTCATTTTTGATAATTTTCATTTGAATGCAAACCGGAGAGTATATTGTGGAAACGTCTGTTTAAAAACTGACTACATATCTATAAACTTAATATATATATTTTTAGGGGAAGGACAATTGTGTGAAAAGGCTTTTCATAAATAATACCCGTCAAAATCGTAAGATGTCTTTGATAACCCCTGTATCGTATTGAGAAAGCGGCCGAAATTGTAAACAAATCAAATGATTAAGAACCTTTTACAAAGACTTTTCACGTACCCCTTCACTGCTGTCAACAGCCTAACAGTGAGTGGGTCATCCCAATATCTAAATTGGATACTAATTGCAAGAGTTCGAATTAATTAAAATTTGTAGGGTACTGGCGAATTTGATAACGCAAAAAAATGAGGACATTCTGAATACAGTACATCACTACATTTCTAAAAGTAAAACTTTCGCTGATTATTGATACAAACGAATAATGAATATATTAGATCAGTGTTCATAATATTTGCCAAGTATTCCCTTGTTCAAAAGAGGCAATGCAGTATTTTGACGCTAGGGACAACTGAGCACTACCATAAATACATGTATGTATAAACGTATGTATGTTCTGTGCTATTAAATGGTTAAAACCGCTCGAAATCGAATCAAACAAGTGAGGTAAGAAATGGACCGTTTTATTTTCGTAATTGACAACAATGGGTTAGTTGACCGAATAGACATGTTACGTAATACCACGGCACGCTCGTTACATAGACATGGCGTTCTGATACACACAAATACGGTATTATCCCATAGTGGGCCACGAGTAGATTACGTAATGAGTAGATCGATGGGCCACTGTGGCCAACATGTCAACAAGGCTAATGAGGTGTGATAGCCCGGCCAACTACGGGGGAGGTTGTTAGTTGTGAAAACATACTAATGAAGGTGTTAAGGGTGATTAACCAGGTGAGCAATAGATCAGAGAAGGTGTTAATGATGAGTAGTGGGGTTATTATGACAGAAGCCCATCTCATAACATCTGGTATGAGTAACGCGCCCGTGAAGACTAAATCCACAAATACACAGGTCTAATATATCATATATCTGTAACCTGCACTTGGTTGTGTATATAAATCATCAGTCCCGGTGACTGGTGTATTGTGGGCAACAGCGTAGTCAAATGATATAATACTTACTGTTTGAAAAGCGCTCCTTCACGCAGACCATAGTGTTTTCAAAATCCCATTAAATTCAAACTTCAACAACGCCAATAAATATTTCAAAGTCAAACTATGTCACAAAAGTCAATCTTTTAGAAGTCAACAATTCACTAAACTCAACATATCTTCTCAAAGTCAATAAGTCACCACGTTAACATATCATTAAAGATAAACTTTCACCAAAGTCAACCAATAGTTCCAAAGTCAAAATGTCATCAAACTCGACATATCTTTTCAAAGTCAATATTTCACCCAAGTCAATATTTTATTAAAGAAAAACGTCCACAAAAGTCAACCAATATTCCCGAAGTCAACATTTCACCATCATTATAAAAAATTTAAGTCAACATTTCACCAAAGTGGTATCAATTTCAAAATCACCATTTCACCAAACTCAATATATATAATCAAAGTCAACATGTCAAACTTCACCAAAGTCAATAAAATGGAATAATTATGGCATGAATATTTCATGATATAAGCATACTTCACCAAAGACAATAAATTAACATAACATAATTAATATAAGTCAACAATTCGCTTAACTCAAACTATCTTTTATAAGTCAACATCTCATCAAAGTCAATATGTGATCAAAGTCAATATTTCATAAAATTCAAAACATCTTTTTCAAAGTCAACATGTTATCCAAGTTAACATTTTATCAAAGGAACACTTCCACCAATGTCAATAATATTTCAAAAGTAAACATTTCACAAACATTATTTTTTCTTCAAAGTCAACATTTCACAAACATTATATATTTGCATAGTCAACATTGGCCCATGGGAAACCTGGCCCATGGCCGATGTCTCGCCCATGGGAAATCTAGAAAAATGGGAAATCCGGCTCATGGGCGAGGTCAACATTTCATTAAAGTCAATATGTGATTGAAGTCAACATTTCACTAAATTCAAAATATCTTTTTCAAAGTCAGCATGTCACCAAAGTTAACATTTTATATAAGTTAAACTAAAACTACACAACATTTCACTAAAATGAATATTTCATAAGTCAGCCATTCATAGAACTCGAAATATGTATAAAAATCAACATGTCACCAAAGTCCATATCTCATCAAAGTAACACTTCCACCAAAATCAACAAATATTTTAAGAGTCAATATTTCCAAAGTCAACATTTCACAAAAATTATATTTTTTCCAAAGTCAACATTTCACAAATTTGTTTTTTTCAAAGTCAACATTTCACAAACATTATATGTTTGCCAAAGTCAACATTGGCCCATGGGAAATCTAGCCCATGGGAAAACGGCCCATGGGCAACCTGGCCCATGGGCGAGGTCTCGCCCATGGGAAAAACAATTTCCTTTGCATGGAGGGAGTTCATAAATACCTAAAATATGTTAGTGCTAGACCCATTATTAAAAATTACAAAATAATTTTTGTGTAACACAAATTTGAACAGCCTCTCGCCCATGGGCCAGCCCATGGGCAGGCCCATGGGCGAACTTTCCCATGGGCATACCCATGGGCAAGGGTGTCTGTATCTCACGTACAGTGCGGGGTAGAAAGTTGGAATTTTCGTCAATATCTTAGTTAAAGTATAGAAATAGGTTTTTGATAGAATTTGAACTTCTCACTTATGTTATTTATGTTGGTCAGTTATGGAATCTCGGGTTTCCATAATAAAATCGGGTCGCCTTCTAGGATATCTAAAGAGTCATGACCAGTCTGACGCCCATTTGGAATGCCTTTCATATTACAAGGCGGCACAGAAATCGAAAGGAACGACATGTACAGACACTTTTTCAATATGAGAACTAGTCAGAGTACAAGTGAAACTGCTTCAAAAATAAAACCAATTATAAAGGCATTCCAATGTATTGACACTAAAGACTTGACAGGTTATGTATAACTGCTTTCCAGATTGCATATAGAGGTAAACCACTTACAGACTTTGAAGCAAATCTAGAATTACTAGATTGTCTAGATATTGATGTGGGAACACAATATCGAAACAATGATGGTGTACGCTCCTTTATACATGCTACAGCCAATTCTTTTCGGAAACGTTTTCTAAATGAAGTAAAGAATGCCAGATTTCTGACAATTTTGAGTGACGGCAGCACTGACAGTGCTATTATTGAACAAGCGACAGTGTTTATTAGATATGTGAGTGCGTCTGGGGAACCAGTTTCATTCCATGCCTCCACAGTACCACTTGCACACTGTCATGTTGATGGTGTGCTTGAAGGGATAAAGTCTGCTGTATCAAGTTCAACACTTTGATTTACTTATGAAAATGTTGTAGACCCAGACTATAATGGACCTCACCTTGTGTCCGTTAATTTTGATGGAGCTGCTGTGATGTTTGGGTCGAGAGGTGGTGTGGCAGCCACAATAAAGGAAGATGCAAGTCATGTTGTGCCAGTACATTGCATAGCGCACAATCTAGAACTTGCTGTGTTAGACTCTGTCAAAAATTTGACACAGCCTGCAAACTTTGAAGAAACTTTAAAACAAGTTTTTAAGTTTTATCAATATAGTCCAAAAATGAGAAGAGAACTAAAGCAAGTTTCAGAAATCTTTAATACTGAGCTTGTTAATTTGAGTGACGTGAAACAAGTGCGGTGGCTAGCATGCAAAATCCGTGCTGTTCAAGCATTGAAGATTGCTTTCCATACAATCATCAATCATATGGAATCTGATCAGGTCTGATCAAAGTGCTAAATCCAAAGGATGGCTGAAAAATGCTGACTTCTTCCTTTATTAAGGTTATGAGTATTCTTCTTGACGTCATTCTCCCCATTTTGACAGAGGTGTCTTCTGTTCCAGACAGATGATTTACTCATTATTGAGGTTAGTGGGGCTCTTGAAGGACTGGTCATGAAGCTGATGAATCTCAAGATTGAACCTCTGCAAGTTGGTGAAAACATGAGGAATTTCTCTGACAAGTACAATCCTGAGGCACCTATGATGGTATCAAACTCAGAGACGCTTGCCCTCCCATCCTTAACAAACAAGATGTCTTCCTGAATTCCTTCCTCGATGGTGTTATGAAGTACCTAAACAAAAGGTTTGCTTGTTTTAACGAGAAGCCACTGAAACTATTTAGCGTGTTCAACTTTGCTGATTGGCCCTCGGACAGGGCAGAACTGAGTGTGTGTGGAAACAGTGATCTCTCTGAACTTGTGGATCATTATGCCATATTGTTTCCTGATGAAAAGACAAACATTTTGCAAGAATTGCAGAGAGGCGATATTTGAATGGATGGAACAGTTTCAGGGTTGTAGACACATCCTGTCCATGGATGTCCAGTCAACTAGTGCTGTATCAACCAGCTCACCCAGCACAAGTAAAATTAAGCAGTTCTGAATCATCTGTAACATTGTTGTTGATATTCATCGCACTAATGTTTCATATACGTCATTACAATATAGAACAATTTGATGAGACAAGAAAGTGTTTTTAAAAAAGCTGTTGATTACTTTAAAGCTTGGCCATTTCTTTTGTACAATACATTGTTTGTGTACCAATTGATTTTAGCCGCAACATAAAATATTTGAAAAATATGAAACTGAACAATTTGTGTTTTTGGTAAATCCAATTATCCATTCTGTCATGCCATGATCGCTAGTGTCACAGCATTAAACATAGAACCGTTATCAACTGCATTGTAAGCCACCTCAATGTGTATACATTCAGAGTTCGTTTAATTTTGATATGTAGAACAATCTATTTACCAATTCTGGATCAAGAATATGAATATTTGCAATAAAACATTGCAGCCTCCTTAATGGTACAGTTACATTCTTCCATGTTAGTCTGTTGCTACAATTACTTATTTGTGTTTCTCTATAAACAGTAAACGAGGAGCATTGATCAGAGACAGGACAATTTTACATCCATACAGGTACAAACAAATTTATTGCATAAAGTCATGTTTTATCTACAGGTCTAAAATATATCGAGCTTGCCATGTGTTGCAAGTTTGGTGAACACTGCAACTTTCAGTTACTATTTTTAAGTAAATTCAGTCCGATTTTATTAGATGTGCTTAAAATTCTGATAGAATGTCATCGAGTTCTTGTGATAAATATGTTTTCATAAAGAGAAATTTACAATAATATGTATATATATATATATATATGTATGTTAATAGAATAAATGTATGGATGTATATGTTACGTTAAGTTGTTTTGCTTCTACCTACTGGTTTCTTTCAAGGAAACATTAGAATAAAGAACAGCCCACTATATCTGCTGATTGGGGAGTTTGTAACACGACTGTTGTTTCTATATTCTATTTCTAATCTAATTCTATAAAATTATTTTATCATAATTATGCAGTTTAGAGTGTTACATATTTTCAGCCTGTTTTGGTAGTGGTACGGGGGTAATCAGTTATACTTATATTTACTGATACATTTGCTTTATGCCTTTATTTTGGAAACTGCTATTGCTAGTCTGTGTCCAGTGCCTGACAATAGTTTAGTTTGACATATTCCTAGATGTAAGTTGCATCGACCATATACGGTCAGTTTACTCAACAAGTATGAGTTGAATTGTTTCAGCTGTGCCTTATTAAAAAAGACCCGCTTCAACAAACACTGGCATACAATTCATACGATAATGTAATTAACTGGCACACACCGTGTTATCGATGTCTTGTGGTGTACATGATTCTCCCTGACTTGCGACCTTGATGTACAATGCCAGGAGACAATTTGTCATTCTTCTAGTAGTTGTGCTAAAACAATCTCGATCAGAGCACGTTTTCTCAGTGTTCCTTTCGGTTGGATTTATACAGATAGGTAATCAATGAACCTAGGACAGTCACAGATGTATCCTATATATATCTAGGAAACAAACAACCTCTAGAACACATTAGAGGAAACACACGATAGCAGGTTCCATATAAAATCCCAATGTTACCGATAAAAAACCTTTAGAAAAAGAGTTCTTTCTTTGTTTGACTTGCAATGTTTTTTTTATTTCTGCAAGATTTAGTTTCTTCAATGATACCTGCATCACATTAAATTCAATTTAACCCTATCATCTGTAACACTGGTTATTCTATGTTGTCCCTGTAAAGAAAGTCAAATAAGTAGGAAATAATTGACAGGTAAGTTACAACTTTGTAATGAACTGTTTTCTCGTTACAACACAATTTTATAAGATTCCTCAGTGATTCCATATTTGAATCAACCAAGACCTAACATAACCCTGGCGCTAAAATCTATAATAGTGATTATTCTAAGCTTCTTGTGAAGATAAGAAGCGAACTAATTGACAGGTTAGATTACATCTAAAAGTCCTATTGAATTCCTTTGCTCGTTACACTGAAATTCACTCCAACTTAAACGAAATCATTTCCATTTTACATTTGCGAATTTAAGATTTAAGTTAAATCAATCGACTCAATATAGTTGTCTTTCTACCTTACAAATTTTAATTTTGTGGAAAGGGTTCTCTGTATAAAATCACTGGCATACATAACTGTCTAACGTCGTGCGCTATAGATTCTAATGATGGTCAACCAGCTCTGCGGGTAGCAGCATGAGTAACAGCATCTATGTTCGTTACTAACAATAACTGACTTGCTTTCGTGTAGCATGATTACATCATCTGTACACAGGTCTCTAATTCATCCTGCCTTTAGTAAATCAATGTTTGAATTCGCCCATAACCGTCGCTGGTAATAATTATTGTATTGGCATCAACACTGAATTTCTGTATTTCCAATACACAGTTGACTCTAGCTGGCTATAGATATCGTTCACAGCTGTTCTGTAATGTATGGTTATATTGATTCATTGACACAACATATGTTCTTTAATGAACGTTTTATTTCGCTATACTGACACCCAACGATACATGTTTTATGCTGTCAATTTAATTTAACGATGATAACTCCCCCCTTGTAATGTATATTGGCATGATACCGCCGGGCCTACCTGGTATTGAACGAAGATTCCATCAATTTCTCTACCCTGAGGATCTCCCATGATATAATAAAATTAATGTAACTATATTTAATTAGTTATCAATTGAAAGTTGTACGTGCATCTTTCTGCGTCGGGAGTAATAACAATAATCCAAATTACGCAACGTTTAAATATTTTAATTTTAAATTTCCCCCAAGATTATTTTCTCACTGAGATGGCATATTTCAGGTTATCATTGTCTCCTGGTAGCATAGATTGACATCTTCCTAGGTGAAACATGAATCGACATAACAAAGATAATTGTCTTCTCAAACATAAGTTGCATGTTGAATGTAATGTATACCTTGACTGGCAATCACATATTATCCATGTTATCCATGCACACAATCCTTCCTGACTTACACCCTTGATGTACACTATCGGGAATATATATATACCGTTTTACCAGTCGCTGGAAAATACAACATTGTATTACTAATACACATTCCGAGAATCACTGTTTGATGGACTTCTGTTCTCTGAATGATCTATTTAGGTAAAATGTACAGTAAACAGATAATCAATGAGCACTTTGAAAGGTTACAAACATATCATATTCGCCCTCTGATTTAAGACACGTATATATCTTTTACATTGTGGGGGTCTCTGTAATCCGTTTCTTAAACATAGTCATATCTATATTTATTTTATACGCTTTGTAGAGTTTTCTTCACATCCCAGAAGCCTGATAATTTTTTCTAAATCTGATTTCATAATTTCACTTTCTCAGTGGTGTCATGTTTCATCTCAACTTCAAAACTTCAGGCCTTGCAGTATTTCATCAAGAAATCTGTGCTTAGAAATCCAGGCCCACTATGCATTTCTGGTGCAGCGATTCACTATCTAGGCACAACAAAGCGAGGAAAATACCGCTAGGCTTAAATCAGCCAGTAATGGCAAGAGTTATGCCTTGCGTTGGTTAGTTTCATATAGACATGCTTCATCCCACACTCTAGCATCCTCGGTTACCCATGGTTGTACATATGCTCCGTTACTCTCCACTACATCACCCATGGGAAACCTTATCAGAAAAATATGTACTCAAATTACCCGCCCTTGGCCGGCGTGAGCCAATCAGACTGCTACGCAGCTTGGACCTGCGAACCAATGACAATTCATATCACTTCGTTGCAAAGCACGCGAGGTCATTTTGTAGCCATCCGTCACCGTTTATCTCCCTTGACCAATTCCGTCTTATCCTTTTGAGCATTTTCTTAGGTTACTGATTTCGTCACGCCGGTCAAGGGCGGATAATTTGAGTACAGATACTTCTGATAAGGTTTCCCACGGGTGATATAGGAGAGTAACGTAGCATATATAAAACCATGGGTAACCGAGGATGACACTCCAGGTACATGTAATAGATAATATCGTGTAGTTAACATGCAAACACCATGTTATCGATATATATATATATATATATATATATATATATATATATATATATATATATATATATATATAATAAAATGTTCGAAGAAATTACGATAATTTAATCAGATTCACAAGCATGCTTTCGACCATTACGGGTCTCATCTGATGAGACCCGTAATGGTCGAAAGCATGCTTATGAATCTGATTAAATCATCGTAATTTCTTCGAACATTTCATTTTTACTATATGAGACCTGGGAGTTGGAAGATGTTTTAAACTGTTTATATATATATATATATATATCGTACTGACTTACACCATTGATGCACGATGTGGAGAGAACTTATATTATTATTTAGCAAGAAACAACAGTCGTATTACAAAGAAACAACAGTCGTATTACAAACTCCCCAATCAGCAGATGTAGTGGGCTGTTTAAGAGTTCACCTATTGCTTTAATTATAATACTTAAGCTTTATTCTAATGTTTCCTTGAAATAAACTAGTAGATAGAAGCAAAAGAACGTAAAATATGCATTCATACATTTATTCTATTAAAATAGATATATACACAATGGAGCAGTTTGGCTATTAAAAGTATACAAACTCCCATGAAACACATTGACAACCAATACATGCTTTGCCCGGACTCGTTAATACCTGCATCAAATCAGATGAGGCTTAACAAACATGTTATACTTGCGGTACAATCTATAACAATGAATATTCTAATGTAATAAAAAGTTGAGGAGAGGACTAATTGACAAGTGAGATTACAACTTAGACTTTTAAAGAAGTATTCTGTTCGTTCAATTGAAATGTATTTCAACAAAAACAGGTATCTTTAAGATTTCAAGTTCATTCAATCGACCCATTCTAGTTGTCTTTCTACCTCTAAACTGTAATTTTGCAGAAAATCGTTTTCTGTGTTAAGGCACTGGCATACATAACTGTCCAACGAAAAGTTGTAAAGATTCTAATTTATTGGTAAACAAGCCCTTATTGACGAGGAACGTGTACTTTGTGGCGTGACGTGATGTTTTCGAGACCAGCACAGTCATTACACTCTCTACATTCACAATTTTAAATAAATCAACTTAGTCCTGTAAGGTGTACATTACTTGTATTAACCGCTAACTTTAACCATTGTTTTAAGTGCATTATATAATGGGCACTTACAATGTACTATCATCTGTAAAAATATACAGATTTAACTCGCAATGTAGTGCTGACCACAAGATTTATGACAGTAAATCAATCATTAAACAATTTCGTAAATCCTCCATGTTGGCTAGCTTTGAAATATAACGCTATGTGCTATACTAATAAATCCGTATGACACACTGTGCCAACAATAAGCACACAGGTAAGTTGGATAACACATGGACACAATTGTAAACCTTATTAAATTATTTTCTGTGCAAAACTTGTATGAGAACAACCCTGCAGGTTACCATGAATGAGTGCTAAAATATTCGATTTGATACATGTAGGTCAAGAAAAGTGATTATGTACGGCGCATTTTAAACTCAATGTCATTGGTAGGTGGAATATCGCTTTTACCGATGAATTGAAAATATATATCGGAGATATATGTTTGGAGAAAGCTCTGAGAAGCACTTGTAACCTTTAAACCAATTAAGAACCAACAGGACTGCTATCACATACCATTGTAGATTAACCAATTTAATTAGATGTATTAACATCGCATGAGACGTACATCTACTCTCATACTGACAGATTTCCACATAATTGCCGCTTATACGTTGCATCAGTTTCTGTCAACTGTTTTCTATGGATACGGCCTATCGGGTCGTGTAATGCGATGTTTCACCCTCTAGCATAACAATATATTGTATAAACTTTAATTATAAATGGCAATTTTTTGAGAGAAAAAAAACAATATGCAAAAAACTGCTAAAGGAGGTAAAGTCTGAAACACCAAATATCCTACTATGTCACAGTGGAAATAAAGTATGCAGAGGTAAAATCTGTTACATAACACCAAATAACCTTCAATGTCAGAGTGAAGATAAGGTGCATGACAGGTTAGATTACATCGAAAACCTTGCTTGTATAATGATGTTTTGTTCAATGAAATGAAATTAATTGTTCTAGTTTAGCATTTAATAATTTAAAAATAAATGTTCATGTAACTTACCGTCTTGTTTTTAAACTTCAAACTATTCCTGTGCAAAATGTTGGCCTGAATCATACCACTGGCATTGATTACAATCTAATGGAAGTTGAGATCTAGTTGATGCTCCACCGAGTCTGTGTAGACGTATTGTATTGTTACTGATACATTTTTTGCTTCGGGAAACATCTTTAACATTATTTTTGCTTTATATTGCTGACTATATGCGTGATTGATGTCACCACTTCGATGATTTACCTAATGATAACACACTATTTTGTAACAACATCCATTTTAATTCTTCTATCCATTTCAATCGATACAACGTTCAAATTAATAGGTTGGTGGGCAAACAGGAAATCACATGTTTTGGATTGAAAACATTACAAAGCTATTGAACTACCAACTATTGAACTACTATTGAATTATATTACCAAGGCTACCAAAGAGAGACTGCTAAAATGTATTTGAATTTGATCGGTAATGTGAAGGGTCGGGATATTAAATACAAATTATATGACAAATGCACAAAATGAGTGATAAATGTTTGTTTGACTAATGTAAAGATTTGAAATAATGAATAGGTCCATGTCGTCATAGCGTTGTCTGCACAACAAAGTTCTTAATAATATTTCTTTATTTTATGGAAAAGAATATTTCAGCTAAAATTAATGTGTAATTAAGTGGGGTTTCTTTTAATCACCACTTCATTTCTAAATGTCTGCTTGCTCATTATTATTTAGTATTATTACTTTACATCGGTTGACATGTTTTACGAGATTGGCTTGAAATGACAATTGCTTTCTCAATTAGTATTGAGGACAGGTATTTTTTGTGAAAAAGTTGTAAAGCCTACGTTTCTGGTTTCTGTCTAATGTGATGTGTTTTACTCGCATTAACGAGTCCGTGTTCTGCTGTTAGGTGTTGTTTTCAATGGCGAGAGGAAGCATGTATTTTCACCACTGATATTAACCGGCAGCTCTAGAATTATAGGAGCCTCCGTCAGAAAGTGTATAGTAGTCAAATGTATAAAATAAATAACAGCAGAATGCTAATCTTATATTTGCGAAACATTATTTCAATTGACAAGTGACAAGAAATCCAATAATAACAAGTATGTACGAACTAACACAGACAACCAATCATGTCCTCAGAGTGTATTAAAAATTGCATTCCTGGGGGGGAAATGGGTAAAATAAAAACACGTATGTTTTACCATCGGCCAAAAGTTAATATAAATCAAACAATAATACGAATGCAAATTAGTTCTTATATCATAAAGATTCTTGCTGAAGGATTGCCGCAAGGATAATGCCCTACAATTGGCTTTAAATAATTTGCCAGCTTTTGTCAATTACACTTCTCTTTTCTTCACCAATCAGTTTATGTTAAAAAGAGATAGCATTTATGCTGATCATAGAAATGAAATGTAGTGGTGACTGTTTTGAACAAAGATGCATGTGACGAAAATAACTCGTTAGATGTAGTGGTTTCCTATTTATTGACAAATAACTATTTTACCTCAATTTACATTATGTAAACGTGATGAAAGATTCGGTTCACGCACTTTTGTAGAATTCGTTTCTTTACCATACTACTCGCATGTCCTATTGTGTCTTATTGAGAAGTTGCTATGTCTTAACTTTTTGTATTTAATTTTTTTTTATATCTAACGATTATGTGTTAATGATGAATGAATGAATCAATGAATCTCTTTATTTCCTCCAGATTGCGATCCGAAGATCATTATACACATAAATACATTAAATATTTACAACAACAGTTTCACAATAACATAATCATACAGGTAGGGAATACAATAGGAAAATATCTAAAATGTACAGTTCAGTGATGTTCGCATAGAAAACAGATATTTACAGAAGAGAACTATCATACATCTCCATGACATTTCATCCATATGGTTGGTTACTGGTATTTCACCTCCAGAAAAGAGAGACAGTATTTTATCTTCAGATAATAGTTCTATTTCAACCTAAACATAAAGATCTTTGAGTTTTGAGAAGAATTGGTTTCTGTTGTACATATATAGTTCACAATGAAGAATATGTGGCAGTCATAATCATTACAATATCTTTCGCAGAGTTCACAATCTTTTGAAAATTTTGCCTTTTAGTTGATTTGTATACAAAGGTGTAAAATATCTTTAAATTGTGAACATACATGCATACAATAATACAATCTATGTACACCAAAGGTATTATGAGTTGTGTGATATCCTGACATATCTTGTCTTACAGAGACTTGAGTAGCCCATCGTACAGTTTCAGTTTCGTTTATAGAATTGATAACTCATTTGCGCCACAGCGACTTACATGGAAACCTTCCAGTGTCAAGATAGTCAGTCAGGTACTTAAAAATATTATATTTTAAACTGGTTTGAATGAGTGTATCGCATATACAATGTAATACAGCTGTTCTATTTTGAGATGTTGCTAACTCAACACAGAATAAATCCTTAAACAAAGAATTACACCGACAGTTTCATAACTTGCCAAGAAATAGTAGTCTACATTATCCATCCATAGTCCACAGGCCAAGGTTGCCTAAGACAGAAGCAGAGGAGATGCGTTTACCGAAACCCTGAATGCATTTGGCAAAGTATCGTTGAGTGCTTTCTACCATATCAAAGTCTTTACCCCGTAGAATGGTTAGAAGTTCACAGTCATAGAAACTCGTCGGTAGTATCGTCCTCTTCCATATTTTTACAGATGATGTAGGATGTAAAGTTAACAGCTTGCCTTGTTTTTGACAAATTAATGCACTCTAGATTTCGGGGATAAATCAGATGAAAGCAGTATCCCTCCATATTTTACACTATCACGTATTGGTATATTTGAGCCACCAAAATTTGAAGGAATAATTTCCCAGGCGTTTTTTTTATTTGCAGACAATGATACATGCTTTTTGAGTCGTTATATGTTAATCGCCACTTACAGGCATACCTGTGAACAGTATCAAGAGATGATTGAAGACCATTAGGGGAGGTAGAGGCAAGTGTAGTGTCATCAGCAAGCAAGATGCAATAAATGTCAATACTATAAACATGGATACTATTTTTCATAGTTTTAAGTTCACATATTAGGTCATTGATAAAAACGAGGAAACACCAAGAAGATAAAACTCTACCCTGTCCAACACCTTGCTTTATAGCATATTCATTTGATTTTAAGCAACAATATTGCACAAATGCAGAGCTTGATGTAAAGCTTTGGTGAAGAAGCTGCCAGCGTTGGTAACTTCATGGTCAAATTACATTATTCTGTACTTGTAAAAACATAATATTATGAGATATGCTGCATTATAGAATAGCTCCAGAATTAGAAAAGAAATTACACCATTTTTGGTATAAACACTGTTGTGTATAATACGTATGATAATACTGACTTTCAGAAAAGTATTAGGTAATCGGGAATGAAAGCAATCCTTCAGATAGCTTTCAGCTAAATAGATTCATTTCAATATTTTGACCAACATCTTGGAAATATATATGAGAAATCTAAGACAGTTGCCTGTTAACCATCAAATTAATTTTTTTTTAAATATGTGAGGTTCTGTCTCATGCTTGAAGTTCATGTTCTACAGATAAGTTACTCTTCTACTTCAACAACGTTTGGTAAGATAATGTATTTTCTAAAGCACTGCCACCCGTTACTGTCCTAAGGTAATGTATTTTAGAGTCAAATTGAAGAGATACCAGTCTTAAATGATGAGAATCAAAATGTATTTTCTTGACACACTAATACTGGCAGGGCCATTACATACTCTCAACTGTTAGGACATTTCTATTTCCCCATCAACCATCCGAACAGTGCAAATTAAAGTTGAAATTTTGATGACAACTTTTAGTATCATTTCAAAAGACAGGTAGTATCGATTCAATATATATCAACCACATTATTCATAAAATTTAATAAATGAATTAATATTGCTGCAATAACCATATGCAAGTTCTCAGAATACATAATCGTGTATGTCTCTGAATGAAATTCAATATTGAAAATTCGTTTTGGTTTAGATAATACATGAACATCTATGTCCCGTCTACCAAAGCTATTTATCTGTCTGCATATCACATAATATAAAAAGATAAATATTATCAAATCGATATTAATCTACAACTATATATCCATCGCGCTCTACGTTTCGATTATAGAATGCTGTTATGTTTGACCTACTTGCTTGTAAAAGTGTTGCCAAAAGCCAGCTGTACTAAGTTAAATAAATTGAAGATATCATTTTCACAATACTCACTATCAAACCCACAATAAACGTTACTGTTTGTGGTCAGTATTCAAGACACGACGAACACGTAGAATTCAATCAAGATATACATATTTTATTATGAAACTAATGGAAGTGGTCATTATAAGGGACACTGCAAGAGGAAAACGTTCTCAAAAAGGTGAAAGTCTCCTTCAAGTTAAACACGCCACATTAAATCATAGACCTTCCTACTCCGACTGAGTAAATTGGTAAAAAGTGCCAGAAGCAGAGAGAATGTGTAACCCTTGTAAAATAATTTCCAATTACGACGTGTGTTGGTTCATAAACAGTTCTTTGTTACTTGTCTATTTTTACTTTAATCTGTCTGCCAGTATTGTGTAATAATTTCAAACCTAATGCAGTAAATATGTTCTGAATGTCCGTTTTCTTTGTCACGCAAGAGTCGGCGTTATTTTTATGTATTCCAAACACCTTCACAGATGGCTGAAATCTGACCTTTTAGACTGCTTTAGTCCGAATAACTTCCCAAGGGCATCAACATAAGCCATAATATCATATGATGGACACAGGGTAAAGATGAACTTCATAAGTCAAGGATGCCTCTCTAGACTCGAAAGGTTTGTCACCAATTGAAAAACCTGAAGATGTTTCAGAAGGACGTGTCAGAGGTCATTCACATCCTCCACTAACAATCAAGAATAGATGCAGTTTTATTAAATGAAAACAGAAACCAACAGATGACATCCGGACAAGTTTTGAACTAAAATAACACATCTTAAAATATGAAAGTAGAGATATGTTCATCGGAATAACCCAATTTTTACCTCTGCTGTTTCAAAAGCTTAACGTCCAAGGATAATTCAACTTTTATTATAGCGTGTTGTAAAAAAGTGCACTTGTGAGGATCTTATGTCTCAAATCTGTTTCCCTCTTTCACTAGAGCCATATTATTCAAATAATACCAGTTTATTTTGCCGCTGTTTAACATTCCTGTCAAAAATAAAAGAAGTACATTCATAAAATTACAGGAAGACAAAACACCATCTTTAAATCAGCAGAACAAATGTCTTATTTATTTTCGCAAGGCAACAAATATATTCTTTTCATTTCTATACATAAGTTTTTGAGTTCCACATATAATTTGGTTGTCAGGTCTGTTTTGCATTAGTTATTAAAATGTGCCCCTTATAATTCATAGAGATCGTAAAGTTAAATCTATTGACTATTGTTTTTAAGGTATGACTTTTGAAGAACTTGTATTTCTATTTTTAGAACAGAATTAAATCAGCAAAACAAACATATATTTTTACATGACAGAACACAAATGAAGAAAACGATTTCCAGGGACCAATTACAGTTATTTGTGAGACATGAGTTTTTAAATCTTGTGGTTTATGCACAATGAATCTAATCTTTATGAATCTAACACTAATAAATATGTAAAGTTGGGTTAATGTTAGAAAACGCATTGATGTTCGTTATTGATGTTCATTACCCTTTGTCGACTATTACGTAATATTTCTTCGTATGGGACAAGAGTCTTGTCTTGTCTTCACTTATGAATTTTCTCCGTCCCAGGTGTGTATCAGTACACTTACCACTAATAAAAACATTTAATCATTGTTAACTAAATAACATTCACTTCAACGGTGTACTTTTATAAGAATGTGTGGGAGATTAAATTTAATAGAATTATGTTTTTGTTAAATTGCGTTATAGTGATGCAATGAAACATTAAAAATATCCTCTGCTGTGGCTATTTTTCTTTGTTCAAAAACCATCTTGGATGAACAGTAATCGATAATATGAGCGTCGCATTGTGAATGATAGCAATTTGAAGATAAATGCTTCAAAACAGACAACGCGTTGCTTAAATGGGACTATTGAAAAATATAAAACAAACTGGCAACAGAAAACTAATAAAAAATATCATAAATAATGCTAGCCAATCAATGTTAGGAATGATCGGTTTCGGTTTTCGAATATCGTTTGTTGTCATAAATATATCTAATTGTGTATCAGTCACTTTCCTACGGTTGCTGTCATAATTTCTTTTTCATTGTTTTGTTTCTCCAATTTTTCTCGTATCTTGGGAAAGCATACTTTTAAAAACATGTTTTTCTCAAAACATTGTAAAATCAAAGTTTAACACTTTTATATTTTGCTGGTTTGATTACAACAGCTGTCTTTGTTGAGAGCTTCAGGACAATCCATTTATTTACTTCAAGTAGCTAGTTTTATGCCAGTGACTTCGCTGTAAAGCAAATATGTTGTTTTTACAAGTTCAATATTCTCATAAAGCATGATTTTATGAAACGGGTAAAGAATCAGAGTCCTGACAGATCCTTTGACAACTCATTATACCAAGACAATACGCTGGAACAGTTGTGATAAACGTAACAATGCATCATACGTTAAGATGAGACAGTTTCGATTCCCGACCAAAAAGCTTTTAACCTTTTTAACCACATATCAAAGCGTCCTCCCCGCGACTTAAGTACAAACTGTTATCAATTATTCAATTTCACTCTGTCATCGGCCTTCAAGTAGGCTTTGAAACCAGTAGATCACACAGGCGCACTTTAGAAGAGGAGTTTTGTTTGTTTTCAATCATATTCTTAAATATTGACATGACAACGTGTACGGAATGATATTACAGACATGAAATACTGTCCAAAATTTATGAATTTAGCAAAGAATCCTTGACCGCTAATATAAGTCTAAATTCTAAAGACAACACAGATTTTGGGATGGTCTAGCCCATCGTCATAATGTTTTCCATCACATTTTCAAATATGGACATGACAGCTCGTAAATAGCACGAGTGACATGAAAGCCGTGGCATACTCAAGGTCCGACTACTAAGGGAACAACTACAACAACTTATATCTTCTACAAATATCAATGTATTGAAAGGACTGGCACTGTGTTTAAAACAAAATCTGTAGGTAAAATGAGTTCCATGTTATGACGTATTTTACATGTGAAATTGGTGTATCATTATTTTGTAATAATATTTGTAAGAAATCCACACAAATTTGTCATTCAACACTGTTGTACTATGGGCCACGAGGCCTGTAATACTGAATGAAGACTCTGACTGTATACATATATACTTTTATGTATTTTCTATGGCTGGATAGACATTTACATAACAGCAATTAAGAGTATTGTTATGTCTACAATGCGAAATGCTAATAAAAGTATACATTGTAATCCAATGTAATTGATATAATTTTCGTAAGAAGATGATTTTATAACATCAAATTAGCATTCATCTTCTTAATATGTTTCTCTTAAGGGCAAGTGAAGAGCTATAAAGTTGTTTTCTTTCAATGTATTTCAGACCAGACCATCTACAATATTAATATGGCATACCAACCAACTTCATAATCATATTGAAGGTCCAATAATGTTTACATGACAGAGATATTCCTCCACATAAGGTGCTAAATTAACACGTTGATTGTTATTCTTCACTTCACTAGACTTTCTGATAAGGTGACACAAGGAAATGTTACTTTCAAGGGAATGTGTATAGTTATAGTTCACCATTACGAAGAGATATATATCACAACAGATCGATCAGCTTATTTAATCAAACTTGTCCAAATAACATCATAAGATGTTTACATTAAAAATGTGTTCAATACTGCTCGTACCATTATTATTTCTACTCACATTATTTATATGTAATAAGATTTTGTCATGGCAACCCACTGTTTAAGTTGTAATACAAAGCAATGCAGAATCCGACATCAGTGATACAATGTTGCATTATTCGATTGTAGCAATTATTCAAATAATTATATCAAACAGTTTGAATGTAAATTACTTTTGTCCGCGTGTATGTTATGAATGGGCGTGTTGACATACTTTTAGGTTCTATTAATCTTCAGAATTATTAACAATAAACGAATCAATTTGCATATATATTATTCAATTATGTCATTATTTGCATTGTAGTGAGCTTAGATTAAAAAGAGACATTACCTTTCATTATTTCATATCGAGGATATAACTAAGAACATACAATTAGATATTACACGACATATGTTACATATATGAGCAAGCAGAAAACGTTTGTGCAAATATAAAAACAAATTGTTTTAGCAATTCTATCCTTTTCCAAATCACCCTGTCTTTTGTCTTGTTAGCATAAATGGAAACCTATTCAAATGATCTAATTTGGCATTGATGTCATTAGAGAAACTGATAGGAGAAATGCAATCTCCGGATTTAAATTAAGATGAGGACATTACGTCTCTTTCGGCAAAATACATGTCTTTTCTTCTCTGTGGAGGTAATGCCATTCGGGTGATTAGTAGTGCAAAACATATTACAACTCACCAATGGTATCATTTCAAAAGAAAAGAAAGAAAACGAAACTTATTCAGTTATTTTATTGTTTTCACAGAATGATTTAGAAAATTAAACAAACCGTATCATATCATGTAAATGCCATACAATGTACAATGAAACAAATGATTTGTCACAGATTTTCGGCGATAAGACACGGCATGATCATTAAGAACAATGCTTACAGGTATGAACAGTGTGATGATGTAGTGGTGGTTCAATATATAGACTGACCATCTAGGGAATATCACAATCTGAAGCTTGTGAGCTCACAATCTGCAGGTTTCCTTACAGAATTGGAATTATTCGTCATCTCTAGATTGCTTAAACACTCTACAAATTTTGTGACCTTAAATATTCCGGGATTGATCACTGGAAATCTATTTCAAGAGTGTCATTAGTCATTTCGTGTCTACCTTACTAGATAATTAGATTAATGCTGCCTGGATTGTGGATTGCTTTATTCTTGTTTCTGTTTTATTTACCAATATGAGGGGTCGATTACTAAATTATGAAGCGCATGAAACTTGTTCCTTTATATGAATCGTTTCCTTGATTTGAAGGGACTTAATATTCGTGTACTCCATATATCTATTGTATGTATCGAATCCGAGATTGTGATGAGCGTTTACCTCGTTTATCTAACTATTTGTCTAGTCCATTTGCTGTTGATGTATATTTTATTGATATTTATAACTTATACCTCCTGTGGTATTCATGTTTGTGTGTGATATTTTGATGTTACCTATCAGCATGGACGTTCTAGTTTGGACACACAATTAGATGGAAATCGTTTCTTTGAAACATTTCATTATTGTGATCATTCTCTGATTTTTCAGGTCTGAAAATGCTGCAGACTGTTTAAACAATCTAAGAATTGTGAATTATTCCTAGATTGCAGGAACACGTATCAGAAAGATAAAATCCACCACTCTTACAATTCATGTTCACTGTGCAAAGATAGAGTCAAAGCCTCACACATTATCAGCATGGACTTACCAGTTTGGACTTTCTAATCTTTCAAAATAAATAGATGGAATGCTTCAGTGTGCACACCTTTGACGACCTGTACCCATAGGTGTTGTTCTATAACAGGCTTATATAATGACACTATATGACATTGGCGCCAGATGTTGATGTTTTCCTTTTAGACTGACAAACTGTCAATTCTAAAACGACACTGACGTCGAAGCATGCATAAAACACAGAAAGTTGTAACTGAGAAGTTCCTGACAATGCTAGCAGTTACATCTGTTTTTGTATGACCAAATCTCATAATAATAATAAAAAAAATGCCCTGTTTCGCAAAATATATATACTATGACAGAGAGAGGGACATGCATGTTCACCACTGGCACAAGCAGACGGGACTTTCTCTAAATCTGTATTGAAATTTAGCCTTTGCACTGACTTTGCACACCTTTTCCCAGCGCCAAATCAACGTGAAATAAGATTCTCTTTCATCTGCATGTCATTGCGGTTAACACGGTTTGGTATTGAGACGGTTTTCCAATTTTCCATGTTGCGTCTATGAATTTATTTATATGTGTTAAATAGTGTTGAAATAGAGAGGGTAAAACATATTGCACAGGATTGCTAATGCATTTCAGCAAATGTCATAACGATCGAATTATTAATACTCCATCGGTATACATGGACTATAAATGAGTACAGAAATGTTAATTGAAGATGCATTCGCAAAGCATTACAAACAGGAATATCTAATAAAATGTTCATGTGCCCATGTTACCCATTCCTTTGACATTCGCTTCATTTGGACAGATGATGCTCTCTCAGTCCTGCCGTGATTGGAAATTGGGTGATCTTGCCATAGGATATTATACCTGCATACAATAAGTTCATATGAAGTATGTTGAGCATTGTAATCCATCTTGTATCATGATATGGTAAAGGGATGGCTCATGTTCCTTAGCACAGAGCACGTTATATACACTTTGTTAGTCTATTTTACATATTTACTGAATCTAGTCTCAGCGACATTCTACAAATGAAGCACTATTGTCATGAAGGAACGCAATTTGATATGTTTTACAAACATTACTGCTGTGGACTAAATGACAAAGGTTCAAAGGAAAATTGAAAATTGGAAAATCATGTAGGATTCTATTGTATCGATTCTGTTGGGCATCTGGTGCACGTCAAACATTCCCAGATGAAATCGAAATTTATATGAACTCCTAAGAATAGAAAGATGTTTTTAAGAAATATAATGAGTTCAAAAAGGTGAAGATACCTCAGAGGTGGACATTTTGTAAATGCTGCGGACACTTTTCACTTTACGCTGATTACTCCTCTTCTTCCCAAGGGGGAACTCTTTCAGACAAAGAAATGTTCCTGAGGTGAAAACATTCGGAGATCCTAATAGCTGTTCATTGTCAGAAGTATGTGTGAAAAATTATTACACTTAAATAGTTTTTGTCTCAAGTTCTGGTTTGTCTCAAATCTCTGGTGTTGATGGGGCTTGTGGTGTGCAGGAATTATATATTATATGGCATTATGTTACATGTGCTACCATAAAACAAATTCTAACAACCAGACAGAGTCGGCCATATCCCCCGCCGTGTAGGAATTTTGAATATATTTATGCATTTTGAATATATAATGCATTTACTTTCTTGAAAATTGTTATAACTCAATCTCATCTAAATTGGGAAGAATAAGGTCATCCAGTTTTAAAATATATATATATGGGGATACATATCCTATCACGACCCCAATAGCTGTATATGTATTGTATCGCAACCGCTCTGTATCGTTACACCTCTAGACGTCGCTCAGGAAGAATATTGAATAGTTTTGAAGTTTGAGGCCGGAATATAGAACCAAGAAGAGGGAAAACTAAGTCCAGACTGTTTGCATTAGTAAAAATATATATCTATATTCTCAAAGTTGTATATAGCAAAGGGCACATCTAGACTACTTGGTTGATACCTGTATAAAGTTTCAGCAAAATATATTGAATAGTTTTGAAGTTTGAGGCCGGAATGGAAAAGCCCGGACGCACAGACGGACAGACAGACGGACATACGGACGGAGCTCGTTTCTATATGCCCCGCCAACTTCGTTGTGGCGGGGGATACTTATTGATATTTGCTCAGTCGACTGTTACAGTACATGTTAAACGGAACTGAAAATAGTTTTACTATCTACAGGCATTCAAAATGTGCATTCAAACAGAAGAGTTCACCGGCGGAATACAATACAAATGGATATGAGTAAGGTTAAATATGATTTGATATAAAACTTATTATATAGTATTTAACTTATAATATCAATGGTACATGCAACATTGTGAAATATACATTCCGCAGCTGCAATAGCATAGTGGCATTTGATAAACTTGAGGTCATATTCCCAAATTCTGTTGGACTCTCAATGTTACCAAGAATACCATTTACCAGTTGGATATGACGTTCTAAAGGCATTGCTCCAAAGGACATCATAAAGTTACACAATCTGTCTTAAATCGAACGTAATATTCATGCCTAGTTGCGTTTCAGATCTGAACACTTCACCATAGAGGTCATAAGATCCCCGAGAGTGACGTTTATCTGATTTAAATGCCATTGATAGTTACAAACTTATTTTTAAATTGTATTTTAAGAGGAGTTAAAGTCGACGTATAACTTACCCCTTTTCAAGGTTACATAGTCTCTCACAATATCTTACTTATTGTGTAATATAATTTCAATCGTATTTATAAGCGCCAGTATTTAATTGTAAAAGCCATTGAAATTTGGTATTGAAATTAATCCCAACGTAGTAAGCAGGAGTAATCATGGAATCGCTAGAAGATATTAAAAGTAATGTTGAAAGTAACATAAGATCACATATACAATCTGGTTGTTATCAATTCAGTGTCAACCTTAAATCTGGATTTGCTGTACTAACAACATTTGCTAGAAGATTTAGTTTCCTCATTCATACTTGCTAAACAATGTATTTAACCCTTTCATCTATAAAGCCTTTATTCTACTTTGTACATTTAAAGATGAAGTACAACATGTTGGCTGCTTAGATTGCAACTAAAGGTTATAATGAGTTATTTTGTTCGTTACAATATTGATAGATAATATCAATAATATAATAATTTCCATTTCACAGAACTGTCGTATGTATATATTGGTAAAGCACACTTCCTTTGCAATACAAATCTATAACACTGATTATTTCAATGTTCTGATGAAGTTGAGGAGGGGACTAATTGACAGTGTAGATCTAGAACAGGTTTTGAATTCCTTTGCTCAAAAAAGTATTCCACCAATAAAAACAAATCATTTACATTTTTCAGAAATGTTTTGACAATTAAGGTATCTTTATAATTTCACGTTCTTCAGTCGACACAACATAGTTGTGTTTATACCTTCAAAATGTGATTTTGTAGCAAAAGGTTATCTATGTTATGGAACTGACATACATAATTATCTAATATAAAGTATGTATTCTAATTGATTTGTATACAAGCCCTACTTGACACTCAGAGTTATCATGCTAGAATTAATCGCTCCTTTTAACCTTTGTATATATAATTCATTATATAATTAACATCTGTAAAACTGTTAAGAGTGAGGTAGTACTGACCACGTGATTCACAGTAAGTCGCTCATTTAAATATTGTACATCCTACATTTTACTAGTTTTCTCAGAGAACGTTATGTGCTGTTTTAATAAATCCTTACAATACACTGTGCCCAACATCAATCACATAGATAATTTGGAAATATAGTGTAATTATGATGAAGTTCTTTTATGAGTAAAGCTTCTGTCAACATGTATGAGAACAACCTTGTAGGTTACCATGGAATGAGTGCTACAAACTTTCTATTTGATAGGTCAAAGAAAAACATTGTTGTGCAGATAAAACTCAATGTGATTAGTAGGTGGACTAACAAGTTGGTGCAATGTTGGTTTTAGCGATTCGAAAGTCTGTATGTTTGGAGAAAGCTTCGAGAAACCCATCAACCCGTAAACCAAGTAGGAAACACGAACGTGTATGACATAAAATTATAGGTTGACAACAATTAAATACATTTATAAAGGATTTTTTTCTCGAAACATTTACAATTTTCAGTTATTAGAAGACCCTCTTTTTATTGATACTTGTATCGAATAAGTTAAAACATCCAGAGGTAATTTGTAACACCTAATAACCTACAGTGCCAGAGTGCAGATGAGGTAAATGACAAGTTAGATTAAATCTAAAACTTTGCTAGTTTAAATGGTGCTCATACTAGTTATCTCTTGTCTTATTTTTAAACGTTCAAACTATTCCTATGAAAAATGTTGGTCTGAATCATGCCAGTAGCTTTGACTACAATCTAACGTAACGTGAGATCTAATTGATGTTCAAGCAAGTCTGTGTAGACGAGTTGCAGCATGTATTTTCGCTATTGATATTAGCTGATGTGATTTCCTCTGGATTAGTAACATCACTAAAATCTCAGATTTTAATTACATTTTCTTAATCCAGCCAAATTAAAATCAATGTCTTGTTAGATGTCTTGTTAGAATTTATTGCTGCCTTATCAGTTGTTGTTACTTGCATAAGCATTGACACTGATACATTTGTATCTTTAGGCTAATCTTCAACCTTATTTTTGCTTGGTATTGTTTCCATTATGGGTGGTTGATTCCACTACATCAGTCATTTACAATATGGAAAATGCTCCATCATGATACATTGACTATCTTGGTAACGTTTAAGTGTTCTTCCAATATCTTTTTTGCGACGAGTTTTAATTAGCACTGTCTTTATGTATACAATATATATGACAAATGCACAAAATTAGTAATAAGTCGATATGTTCATTCCCATATAATACGAAGTGAAGACATTAAATATTATAAAGGTCCATGTCGTCTTACAGTTAGCCGTTGTTTGCTAGATGAAGCTACTATAACTTATCTCGGGGAAAGGAATAGTTAAGCTAAAATGATTTTTTTTTCAAATCAAACTTAATTTACCTAAATCTCTTCACGATTATTATAGTCATTTGGTATGATTGCTTTACACCTTTTATATGTTTATTTCTTCATCAATAATGAGAACATTTGTATTGTAGTTTTTCAGCATCTACATTTCTCGTTTCTGTCGAATCTGATGTGTTAAAGTCGAATTAACGATGATGAGAAACATCCATTTTCACCACTGATATTAAGTAGCAGTATTCTGTCATCCTCCTATCTAGAATTACATTAGCAGATTTCAGGAAATTCTTTCAGGAGTATTAAAATGTATAAAAAGCACAATGCAACTCTTATTTGTGAAACATAACTTCAATGGACATGCGTCAAGAAATTCAATCAGAAAAAAGTGAGCTTGAACCCCTCGACAAGAAATGACGTTTTCAGAAGATATATCAAATTTTAGTCCTGAGAAAAACAATTGGTAAACACAAACATGAATGTTTTTCATTTCCAAAAGTTCTCATTAAGCTGATTATCTCTATTATCATGAAAACTCACTTTAAGAGATATTTGTGAAGAATTGTGCTAAAGGACTGCCACGATAATGATGCCAAACAATTGGCTTTAAATAATTTCCCGCTTTTTGTTAATTATACTTCACGTTTCTAAAAAGGAAATCCATTAGATAAAAGCGCCATAGAAGTTTATATTCTTAGGTTTTTTTATTAAATGCAAAATATCTTCAATTCGTAGAACAAAACTCTTTATGTGGCTGTTTAAGTTACGTTAAATAGAGAGAGCATTTATGCTGATTATGGAAATGGAATATTCTGGTGACTGTTTAGAAGTCAGATGCAGAGCAGAAAATAACTACAAATGTAGCTTGATGTATAATGCAAGTATGCATATTTCTTTACAAATAAGTATAATGTTAACTTAATTAACATTGTATAAACGTGATGAAGGGATCGATTGACGAAATTGTCTGCCATTATTGCGAAAACTTCAGACAACGGTATACTGCAATGCAACCCCAGTCAAGTCAGAAAAATAGAGCCATGAGCTCTGTAGCTCATCAGGATTCCATTGATTTATTATTTAAGGTTGAATATCTAAGTTACCTCAAGTAATATATTGTTAACAAGCAAAAAATAGGTTTTTAAATCATGACCCCTGTGACCCACATTTGGATTAACAGGGTCACCAATCCTACAATTAAGAATCACCTTGACCAAAGCGTCTCTACACAACATTTCACCTTTCTAGAGCTTTACATACTTGAGATAAAGATGAAAATAGGTTTTTGGGTCGTGACCCGTGACCTAGATTGGGGTCACAGGGTCACAAAATCTACAATTTTGAATCCCCATTGGCCAAGAGGTCTGCACACAACTGTTCAGCTCTCTAGACCTTTTAGAACTGGAGAAGAAGATGAAAATAGGTTTTTAAGGATGTGACCCCATTTGGAGTCACGGGATCATGAAATCTACAGTTTAGAATCCCCATTGGCCAAGGAGTCTGCACACAACTGTTCAGCTCTCTAGACATTTTGGAACTGGAGAAGAAGATGAAAATAGGTTTTTAAGGATGTGAATCCTGTGACCCCATTTGGGGTCATGGAGTCACGAAATATACAATTGAGAATCCCCATTTGCCATTTCAGCTCTGTGGAGTCATTGGTTCTGGAGAGTCGAAAAAGCGAAAAGTTTACGGACGGATGGACGGACGCCGGACACCATTCCATGCCATAAAACCACCGTGCCTTTCAGGCCTGATGAGCTAAGAATCTGTTCTATTTCCGAGCAATTGAGAGAGACGTGTTTGATTTACGGAAAACGAAGATTTCCCGATGTCGGCCACTATTATGTACACAAAGGAGGGTAGGCTAATTGCGAGGGTCAGTGGTGAAATGAAGTTAGAGAAATTCAAGGGACTCATAGAAAGACAAAAGACGGGTCTATAGTTCAATACATCTTTTTGTGATAAAAGCAAAGGTGGATTAAACCACGCGTTAGAATAGTTTGGCAGTCAGGTTTTCGGTCAGAACTTATTAGCGCAAGTGTCCTTCCTTGTGTCTTTATATCAATAGCGGGGATATTTATCTAAATCTTTATTTCTTCACTGATTTTGCTCGCTTTTGGAATATTAGCTCACCAAATCGTATATAACAGTGTATGATTGCAAGAATCTAGATTTTGAATTGTTTAAATAGTGTCCAAAACAGCTATTCGAACCCCTGTGATTCTGAATATCTTTGTTTCCCACTTTTTCATAATCCAGTCCAAAGTGTGTCGAAACTTCATTAGCTGTGTTCACTGATTTTGATTCCAAAAGCCTCGGGATCTCTCCTTTGTTGCACTATACCACCCATTACCAGCTATACTAGTACTTGTACCTAAATCTGTAATGTCGTCCTGAATAAGTTATATAAAAAATGGGAGACAACTGGATATATGTCTTAAAAACGAGTACAACGTTTGTGTGAGATGTGTACGCTCAGAAACGTGTCTCCAACGTCTCAATATTATTTTCCCAAATATGATTATGTGCAGGTAAACATATATATACCAATAATGCTATGCTATGGTAGCAGTAAGAACACTAGTTATTCGTGCATCTCCTTACAAGGTGGTTTTTACTTTGTCCAACGCCTTGGACACTTCCATTCCACAACCAGACTCTATGACTTTACATTCAATAAGGAACTTTCCATACAGAGGGACACGCATCGCTGCTCGTTACATCATCATTTCTAGTGAACTCTACTGTTAGACCTCGCCTCGTCGTTTTTCAACGCACAAGCTACTTGATGCGGGCTTTAGCACTTATATTGTCATCGCAGTTTATTGGTGTGACCAGTTAGCATTTCCGAGTCTTGCCTACTCTCTCGTGCCTCAATCGGCAATCCCCGTAGACATTAGAGTAACCTATTTTGACTGCAAAGTACGATCGCCATACTGAATAATGTCCTCAACAATACCAATTTGATACAAACGCATAAGAAAACCATTTATCTTTCACTAAATTAATATTTTAGAATTTTAGAATGTTCCGTTCAGACAACATGGCGTGCTGACCCACTATTTTTAACTGCAAAGGATGGGCACTATACATGCTGAAACACATGCTGCAAACACATCAGAAAAGCATTCATCTGTCCATAAATTATATATTTTTTCCGAATTTATCTCATTACGTCAAACTTAACTTTCCCAGTAGACCCTCCGGGTGATTCTACATATCCTTCATCAACTAAATCAACTGAATTTTTACAGGCAATGTCATCAAATACAAATCAAGATACTCAAACATTGTTTGATAAAAACAAAAAAAAGATTTGAGTATCAAGCTTTCCTTTTCACTCAATGGTCCACGCTGACACACTCAATAATCCGCCCCTGCAGAGACAAACATCCGCTTGTCTTGAACTGTCAACTGTCAACTATTGTTTAGAAAGTGTTTAACTGGATATACCAGTGTGCTACGCAAATGATTAGCGTACGGATTGGCGCCTAATCAACATGTGCGTTGGACTATGACGAGAAGAGCTCCGTGGGAGATTCTCGAAGATTCCAGTCCCTCTGTATAGAAAGTCCCTGATTCAATCCGTTCGTGGACAGTTGGACAATTGTTTACAAAGTACCGTTTAAAGTGTTCATGTTTGGGAATGCTAAAATCAATGTTAGAAGGTATTCATGCAGTAACAAACAAGTGTAGAAGCGAGCACAGCTCACATACATGTACCCCCACTTCCATATATAGTTTGACATAATTGAAAATAGGAAAGGCACTTCTATGGGAATGACTAACCTGTGTGTAAAGTTGAATCAATATGGAATGTGCAGTTCCAGAGATAACTGTTAAGTACTATTTCCATGATAACCGCCAAAAGTAAAATTCAGAAATAGGTCTAACCCTCAAGAGGTCTATCTAGGCACCATGGTGACATCTGTATAAAGTTTGGTGTAGCTAGAATGAATAGTTTTGGAGATAAGTTCTGCACAAAATGACTTCCTCACAGAGTCACTGTTATGGTCATGTTCCCATGGAAGTAAAATTCAGAAATCAGTCTGAACCTCAAAAGGCACAACTAGAGATCATGGCTAACATGTGTAGCAAGTTTGGTGAAGCTAGCATGTATAGTTTGAAAAATCTGCTCTGCACAAAGTTTTGTGACGGACGGACAGACAGACAGACAGAATGAACGCTATATACCCCCGCTTACGCTGTAAGGCGGCGGTATAATTAGTGAAAGGTAGGTGTTTTGGTATATGGCCCATAACAGCACGGCTATTCCTCACTAGACGAATACAATGAAGAATTCTTATACTAACGCAATCACACACGTAAAAGCTGTAATATTGACGCTGATGTATGTAATAAACTTGTCTCTAACTAATTCCAGGGTATGGGTCACCAGAAAACGGGCTCCGTTTTTAAGGATTGTCAAAATTGTGCAAAGTTACATTACAAGAACTCGACATTTCAAAATACTTTGAATTATGCTCGTACTGTTATTCTCTTCTACTCAAGTGATTAATATGTAATAAGATTTTGTCATAGCAACACATTGTTTAAGTTGTAATAAAACAGATGTTGCAATATTCAGTAATAACAATTATTCAAGTACTTATATCAAACAGTTTGAATGGAATGGAATGTCAATGTTTATATTACGAATGAGCTTATTGATATAATTTTAGGTTCTATTAATTTTATCACTTGAAAATCAACGAGTTAATATACTTATCATCCAGTTTAATCAGTATTTGCAATGGAGAGAGCTTAGGTTCAAAAGAGATATTAATAAAATAAATTTAAATTAGATTCATTATTTTACATCAAAGGTATACATAACTAAGAACAAAGAAACGAGGGTGATCAAAATACAGTTGGAATTTACATGACCTAAATGATCAAGCAAAAACGTTTGTGCGAGTATAACAAAAAAAATCTTTTTCATCTACGCTTTATATTTTCTATTCTTTTAACTTGAAACAAATTAATTTTGCAAAACCATGATCAAATTACACTTGATAATTAACGTTACAAGTGTATTCCTGAAGAATGACTTAATAGATAACACAATGTTTGTTAGCCATTTAATTGATAAATAAGTGACAGTGACCAATGAACCAGAAGAAGATATAATAATTTGAAAATGTATGAAAAGCAATCATGTAGTGTTATACATACAATTTCAGCTGAGTTTTTTTGTTTACATCGATGATTTCTCTGCAATGGACGACAACATGTTGATATTTTTTTTCAGTTTTTCAACTTTAGTTTTAAGTTTTCTGTAGCCGGTCCATTCATCATTTTATGCTTGAAATTACTTTCAAAGGATAATCAATTGGTGTGTTAAATTGATTGGCAAACATCATGTTATCAATATCCGACAGCTTGCACACATTCTTCAAGAAGACACATTTGTCGTTTGACATCAGTCAACTGAAAAATTACAGAGCTTTTTAGGAGAACCGGTACGTTTGTTTATAATATAGTGATAGTAACCTTTTAGCACAATAAAAAATATTCAGTTTGTTGGGCAGTGAGCTGAGTTAACTGAAAGGACAATAATATAGAGTGTTGAATATAGATTACATATCATGTTACAAACCCGTGCTACCAAATTCATCTGCGTTTGTGTGAGAAAACGATTGATAACTGTAATCGGGCGTATCTACAAATGATTATTGTTTCACACAACTGTTGAGCAGATGTTCATAGGGGATGAAAAACTGTGAATTGGTCCTATCGAAGCAGTAACACGTGTAATGTGACGGGCTATCAGGCTATGTTGATATGAAGCCTGATCACTCTTAGAATGGCATGTATTGGTAGTAGGAGTAGTCGTGGAGTGTTCAAGTGGAAAGGTGGAGAATTACGCAGTTTGCAAATAATTTAGAGATTAGACGACATTAAGATGACATAATAACTTGATTATTGTGATTTTTATAATAAATAATAACAATAATAAAGAACTACTTATTTACAAGATAAATAGTACCTCTCCTGTCTTAGAGCATTTATAATGGAGATTGATCAAATGGTGCCATGGTGATATAATCTGAAATAATAAATGATTGAATGAATTCAGTACATTTCAATTCATTCATTCATTCGTTCGTTCACTTCGTTCATCGATATGTCACTTACCTAATTACTATTCGATATGAATCAATTTTTCAATAGATTAATAGATTTAGATCACAATTGTATATTGACGTTAAGGTTGATTTCAAGCATTTGTCAACGATGCAACGCTGTTATTGCATTCGTTTGATCTTCTGTTGACAGGAGATGTTCAATGATAGGAGATTATAATAATAATAATGTGTTCACATGAAGTATGAGTATTGTAATCCATTTTGATTACTAATGAGGTAAATGGATAGCTGTCGTTCCTTAGCACAGCGCACGTTTTATGTACATTTAATTTATTTTATATATTTACTCAAATGTCGTGTCAGAAACTTTATAAATAAAACAGTATTGTCATGAAACTATGCAATTTAATATGTGTTACAAATATTACTGCTGTGGACTAAATGCCAAAGGTTCAAAGGAAAATAGAAAATGAGAAAATCATATAGGATTCTATTGCATCGACTATTTTGGACATCTGCTGCATGGCAAACATTCCCAGATGAAATCGAAATATATATGAATTCCTGAGAATAGAAAAATGTTTTTAAGAGTTAAATGAGTTCAAAAAGTGACGCTTACTCAGAGGTGTAAATGCTGCGGGCACTTTTCACTTTACGTTGATTACTCCTTTTCTTCCCAAGGGTGAAATCAATCAGACAAAGAAATGTTCCCTGGTGAAAATATTCTGAGATCCTAATAGCTGTTCATAGTCCGAAAGTATGTGTGAGAAATGATTACACTAATGTCATTTTTGTCTCAAGTTCTGGTTTGTCTCAAAACAGGTGTGCGGGGATTATTTGATATAACATATGTTGCCACTATTATAACACTTTCAAAGTATTGATACCTGCAGGGTCGATTGGTACAGTACATGTTAAATCGAACTCAAAATAGTACAGGCATTTGCCAATTTGCAAAATAAAAAGAACATTTTGCAACAAGCTAAAATAGGCCTCTTTATAGTTATTATTTAAAAAATAGTTTAATTAAGCTATTAACGTATTTGATGAAACGATATATGCAATTCAATTCCAGTTGGCACTGTTTTAATGCAAAGTTATTTTAATAGAATACAAATTTGTTATTGATTATTTACAGCAATGGCGGATAGTGTGATGTAACATCTCCATCCTAATAGCTTACAGTACAATGTACGAGTATGAAAGATTCATCATCTAAACACTTGTAGTTATAGTAACATATCGGTTGTACTAATATCATGTAAAGGTAGACTACATCCTTAAGCTACAGGATAATGACCTTGTCATGTTGCTCTTCATACATGTCACAAGGAAAATGAAGTATATTATTTCATACCAGTTTCTAATATGAATTCAGATTTCAAATTCAAATGACGCAGTTGAATCATAAAGCTATCAGTTTATGAGTGAGCACCAAGCACATTGTTATGATATTGTTTTGATATTATTTGTACTTTGTTATGATAGGATCTCACTCGACTTGCGGGTGATGAGCTGACATTTTAACATTTTAAAAATGTTATATGGCTTTTATAAATGATTAACTACCTTACATAGTTAAAGAAGACAGAAAAGTAATGAGGTCTGACCCGTCTGTGGGAATAATTAAAAACCATCAAAACATCAAACCATCATTAATAGCTGAACATGAAACATCTATTATCTCTTATTATTCTTGTTATTAACTGTAAATATAATGTTTCGGTTCAATATACATTTCAGTTAAAAACCAGGTAAGGTTCACCATCTTAATGTGTATGGTAGAATCTACAGAAATCTGAATAAACATCCCGATACACCAACAAAGCTTAAATTGCAATTACTTTCCCTGCCCCGAAGGAAATATGATCTCCTTATTTAGTATTAGACCATTTCATTTTTCAGACACTTATACTGTTCGGGTCATGCACAAGTCATCAATAAAAATAATATTCTGAAATACCTATGTTTGCAGTATACCAGGTTTCATCTCGTACTTATTTGAATACATGCCAAAGTGAGACTAATACAAAATGTAATATCTCTAATATAAAAACAAATTGAATCACATTTTATAATTTTTTTCTGCTAACTGTGGAACTAACAGTTTGCCAGCATTAAATTTCGATATTTGGGAATGTCATTCATGACATGTGTAATTGTGTAAAGTGTATTATTCACATGAGGGTCACTATGAAGGTAATTGAGAAACCTACCTTAGGTGTTTGTGCATATTCATTTTTGTTGATGTTGATCATATTCCAGAAAAAAAGATTACGAGTAATTGATGGTTTTAAAAAAAACACAAACAAATATGACACTTACAAAACACGAGGCAGTTGAACTTCTCAGTTTCTGATTAAAATATGTGCCTTGATACAAAAACAAATTACTTCTTATTTACATAGCACAGCCAGAAGCGACTTTTCAGTGAAGGGAATTCATTCTCGCTTAATAAAAAACAACTTTGCAATGGCTTATCCTTGTGTGATAATGAACATGTTTACTTTCTAAATAATTTAAGTGTATGTGTACTTAGAACGGGATTTTGAAAACAATAAATTGAAGAAAATATATATAGTTTGTTATACAAAGTGTACATACATTTAAGAGGTATATAGTTTATATGGACCCAGAATTGCAAGGATAAGGTTGTTTTTCCGCGCATTATAACTTGCAGACGCCCAGGGTCAGTAATTAACTGCCTAACAATGTCTTATTATAGCTGAAGTGGATGTCATTTTATTATCAAATAACAAAGAGGGGCAACCGAAACTACCGTCTGCTTCTGCTTATGAATAACAGTGTAACAATTAGTTTAGCTCAAGCGAATAGAATCGTTTTATAATTATCTTATTATTTTCCTCTTTTCATTTATGAGAATGTACTACATTGACATGTCAGTATATGAAATATTATGTTAGTATACTTTGAATTCCTCAGGTTGATAGAAGGCTGTAAAATGATTGGAAATGTTTGGTTTGAAATTGTTAATTCAGTGGCCATGTTTGGTTATATTTTGGATTATAAATGTAACTAATGTCACTCAAATTGGAAGTGATCATGGTCCGTTGTTAGGATTGGAAATGCATCCTTATTTAAAGCGGTCCACTCATCTTTGGAGAACGTTTCTTAACTATTTACATACAAAGTTGAATGTATCCATGCTAAACTGATATTTTTACAGCAATTATGCGAGGAACAAATCCAATTTAGCTGTTAAATTAAAATAAAAATGAACTATTTATGTTGACCAATGAAAAGAATATCAGTCATAACTGTAAACAGAAAAAAACCCACCAGCATAATACAAATATATACGAGTATGAGTAAAGTGTCTTTAACAATATTAATATCTAATCAGGGGACAAGTACAAATATCTGTTTCAATCAAAACTTCATAACAGACTTTTTCAATGGTGAATCAGTACGAGTGTTACGTTTGACCTTAGTTAAATAAGATTAATAGTTGAAAGCTTAGTTTTAAAATTTATATTAAGAGAGTTTAAAGTCGACTTGAAAACCTTTTTTTTAAAGTTCCATCGTCTCTCACTATAAACATCTTCATAAACAACATCTTACTTATTGTTTCAGTTCAGTATTGCATTGTACAACATTGGAAATATTAATGTTGGAATAAAAGTTTCACTTCAGACAAAGATTGGCCTTCATCAAACATATATATATATATATATATTCTTTATCATCACAAATAATATACATGCTTAGAAAACTATTAAGAAATGAGGAATAATTTCTAGTTAGTTGTTATCGACCTCTGTGAAAGTCGTTTTCCTTTTTATCTTAACATTACATATTTTTGTTAAAGGTGATTGGAAAGGCAAACCTTCTTAACTGGTCAAATGATTCAGATAGCAAGCAATTACTCAATAATTAATAGCAATATAAATTTAACAGTTATCGAAGAACAAATACTTGTCGAAATACATTAACAATATTGTGTCTTTTAGTCTCAGTTTAAAGAATTTTGACAATATCACTTTGTCTGGAATATTTGAAAAATATGAAACTAAAAAAACATGTGATTTTTAAAACCAATTATTATTTCTGTCACGTCATGAATTCTAATGCCATATTATAAAACACGGCATCTTTATCATCACACTAAGCATCTCTTAAGGTTCTGATTACTTATGACGTACATCAGAATCCCTTTGCCAATATCGGATAAAGAAGGTAAATATGTTCAGTTGCAACATTACCCGTAGAGTTACGTTCTTCTATCTCAAGAATAGTTAGTTAAGTTTCTCTAACTTACACAGTCAGTTTTCGCAGATTGTACTAAATCATGAGTTGAATTGTTTCAGCTATGCCATGCTCCCTAAAGACATGCTCCAACAAACACTGGACTGTAATTCATACGATAATGTAATTGACTGGCAAACACCATGTTATCGATGTCTTGTGGTGTGCATGATTCGCTCTGACTTACGACCTTGATGTACAATGCCAGGAGACAATTTGTCATTATACTAGTAGCAAGAAGAGTCAGAATCGTGCTAAAAACTCCCCCATCAGCTCACGTTAGGGATTTTTTCTGACTGTTGCTCCCGGTTTGGTTTATATTGACAGGTAATCAATGAACCTACAACAGTCACAGTTCCATCCCACTGTAGTAAGCAGAAGTAAACCTGGCACCTCTAGAAGATATTAGAAGTAACATGAGATTAAATTCAATCTTATGGGTTACCAAATCAATGTCTGTCTTAAACAAATCTGTCTTTGCTATAACAACACAGATTTTTAATTGCTGGAAGATTTAGTTTCCTCATTCATACTTGCAACCAATCAGTTAAAGTTTGATTAAACCCTTTCATCTATTACACCTTTATTCTACAGTGTCTATCTCAAAATGAATTTGGAACTTGTTGACAATTTATGTTAAAAGATAATTTTAATTTTACAGAACTATTGTCAAATCCTCAATTCTCATGCTTCATCTCCATCATGTTTGTATAACAAATCCCCATAGTATACCATTCTCATGCATGTTAATCTCCCTGATTGACCTTTCTCACCATTGTTTCGTTTGCTATATAAATGTACCATATTTTGTTATTTCCTTACATTCCACCTGATGAAGGAGTGAGTATGTACTCCGAAACGTCGTGTATTTTCACATTAAAGAAGTTGTTATCCAGAAAATCCTCCTGTTCTTATGTATACCACTTCTAAATGCCCTTCAAAGACCAGAACTGTTGTGCATATAAATTTATATTGATAAAACACACTATCTTTGCAATACAAATCTATAACACTGATTATTTAAATGCTCCGATGAAGATGGGGAGGGGACTCATTGACAAGTTAGATTACATCAAGAACTTGTTTTGAATTGTTTATCTCATTACAATGCAATTTATTCCACACAAGAAAACCAGAATCATTTCAAGTTTTCAGAAATGTTTTTAGAATTTAAAGATTCAAGTCTATATAATCAAAGTGTAATGTTGTAGAGCCAGGTTCTCTGTGTTAAGGCACTGCCATACATAGCTGTCTAACATAAAATTGAATATATTCTAGTTGATCTGTAAACCAGCCCTTATTGGTGAGAACATGTATTGTTTTGTTTTTGTGAGATTTCTTCGTGATCACAGTCATTGTATTCTCAACACTCACAAATTAATTGTTATATCTTGTTAGTATTAAAAGCTGCTTTTAATCGTTGTTCATAAGTTCATTATATAATTGATATTTATTATCATATATATCTGTAAAATCTGTAAAAAGTTTACTCGCCAGGTAATGTTGACCACATGGTCGATGACAGTACATCACCCATTTACAATGTTGTAAATCCTAAAAAATTTGTTTTATGAAAGAATGGTAAGTGCTGTTATGATAAATATTTACCATACACTGTGCCCATCATTAAGCACATATATAATTAGGATATTTCATGGATGAAATTGTAATAATCTGATTAAATTGTTCTATGTGCAAAACTTTTGTGAACATGTAACCAGGCAGGTTACCACGCAATGAGTGTTAAATAAATTCGATTTGATAGATCAAGGACAAAACTAATTTATTGGCGAAGATTGAAATGAATGTAATTGGTAGGTGGACTAATAATTCGGTGCAATGTAGTTGTAAGTGATGAATTTAAAATATATATAAGTCTGTATGTTTGGAGGAACTACGAGAAGTCCATCTGCCAGAAGGACTGCTATGACATAAAATTATAGGCTTACAACAACCCAGAGGTACAATTTGAAAGTCCAAATAACCTTCAATGTCAGAGTGAAGATAAGGTACATGACAGGTTAAACTAAATCTAAAACTGTGATAGTTTAAATGGTGTTATGTTCGATGAAGCAAAATAACTTTACTTAGTAAAAGTTCCTGCAAGTTACTTCTTGTCTTATTTCAAACGTTCAACTATTCCTGTGGACAATGTTGCTCTGAATCATGTATCACTGAATCACTGAAATTGACTACAATCTAATTTAAGGTGAGGTCTTATTGATATTCAAGCATGTCTGTGTAGACGAATAGCAGTATGTAATAATGCTACTGATATTAGCTGATGTGATTTCTTCTGGATTCCTAGCATCACTACATTATCTACACTCAGATTTTAATTAAATTTTCTTAATCCTGCGATAAGAAAATCAATGCCTTGTTACAATTTATCGCTGCCTCATCGGTTGTTGAAAATTCATTAGCAATGGCACTGTTACATTTGTTTCTTCATGCGTTCCTTCCTTCCATGCCATAATTTAAAATCCACTCTGAGCGTTTAAGAGCCATCGAGTATTTTAGTGTTTTAAATACAACATTATGTTTTGGAAAACATACTTATGACATCAATCGCTAGAGACAACTACAAAACATATGATAAATCATTTTCATATCACTATCCGATGAAATTTGGTTTTAAAGACAAGTTGGCCTTAGATTAAAACGCGTCAATAGAATTTAACGTCATATTAACAGCCTTTTCTTTTCTGTATAAAAAAGTACCACAGAGAAACAAGGATTTCCTAGGCGTGTTGGCTTATCAATTTCACGAAGCTTGTTTTTTCAACTGTTTTCGTCCCTTCTCACACATTACTGAATGTGACAATTGTTATATTATCATGTTTCAAAATACCCTGTGAATATATAAATTATTGACTTTTTACCTTTTAAAAGGTACTTTATTGTGATTATACCAGCAAACTATGACAGATATAGTATGTATATATTCTCATTGATTATACAATTCAAGCAACGTACCTTGCTGCGTAATACATTTATTCTAATATAATATATTAATATATATATTCTAATAAAAAGTAACAGTCATTGTTCACAAAACGGCTGCACTATTCTACAAATTGTAAAACATGTTCTCAGTAGCATGTGTGACTTCTCTCTTGAACACGTCCCTGCATGGATGACGTAGGATGACGTCAGCAATAATTTTTGCCACAAATCAAACAAGACCAATTCTAGCTGCAAGGGATATGATCCGATCTTAGACGGTGTTGTGTCTGGCCTGTTCGCTGGCAACAATTCAACAAGTTGCTGATGGTTGCTTTGCTGCAGTTGACAGTCAGGAACATCACGGCTTTCCGTCTCGTTACAAAGAGACGGTATGCCGTCTCAAAATTATCATGACATTATTGTCTTATGATGATGGCATGCCGTCTATAAAACGTATTCGACGGTATCCCGTCTTAATGATTCAGGGAGAGTTCATTGTGTCAAAATGCTAAAATTAAGACGGCATGCCAGCTTCATATTTAACAAGACGGCATGCTGTCTCATATTTTAAAATATAGCAGCGTGACTGTCTTGAGCTTGCGTTCCTACCGACTGAGATCGAGGTGTGCCAGTTAGAACCCTCGCGCACGTGAATCATAAGGCCGAGATGTTCATGTTTCACGTGCTAGATGGTTCATCTGACTTGAACCATAGCTCAACACTACATCAAACCACAAACAGAATTGACAAAAGTTTAGTTTTAATTTCAGTTTTCGTTTGTTTAATATAATAGGGTAAAAGAAACCGTGTCCTTGTTAGAAAAATGTGTCTGTATTAGGCAGCTCACACAAAGCATGAACTAATCGTGATGCACGTTGAACACGTGGAAATGTACCAGTTGGTACTGTCAATGTCAATATCGATAGCTTACATACAATAAAACAATACAACATATTGTAAAAAAATTGCAATTCCGTTTTAAGTCACTCTCAATCGTGTCGTTTATTTATCTATTAAAGTTTATACAATATATTACGTTTAGGGGGTAAAACATCTCATTACCCGACCCAAGCCGTATCAGTAGAACATGGTTATCCGTATTGATTTATAATGGTGCGATCTGTTTGCTTGGTCTCATGCAATTTGGAGAGGTTATACAGCAAGATGACAATGCCATCATGCCATAATTTAAAATCCACTCTGAGCGTTTAAGAGCCATCGAGTATTTTAGTGTTTTAAATACAACATTATGTTTTGGAAAACATACTTATGACATCAATCGCTAGAGACAACTACAAAACATATGATAAATCATTTTCATATCACTATCCGATGAAATTTGGTTTTAAAGACAAGTTGGCCTTAGATTAAAACGCGTCAATAGAATTTAACGTCATATTAACAGCCTTTTCTTTTCTGTATAAAAAAGTACCACAGAGTAACAAGGATTTCCTAGGCGTGTTGGCTTATCAATTTCACGAAGCTTGTTTTTTCAACTGTTTTCGTCCCTTCTCACACATTACTGAATGTGACAATTGTTATATTATCATGTTTCAAAATACCCTGTGAATATATAAATTATTGACTTTTTACCTTTTAAAAGGTACTTTATTGTGATTATACCAGCAAACTATGACAGATATAGTATGTATATATTCTCATTGATTATACAATTCAAGCAACGTACCTTGCTGCGTAATACATTTATTCTAATATCTGTAGAAACTACATAATTGAAAAAAATGCATGGTAAATAAATAAATAAACGCCAAAAACTGTATTTTATATTTTGAGTCATAAATGGTCTCTTTTATTTGTTTGTTTACATTGTGGGAGTAAACCACAATGTTTTGCGCTTGAAAATAATACACATGATCTATATGTAGACTTGAAAACATCTTTATTATTTAAGTCCGAATTCTCTTCTTATTTTTGGTCGAAAAACTAAATCTGCGAAAAATTAAGAGTATATATTTCAATACGATTGGTTTTTAGAAATGTCTATTAACATAATCAATGGCTTTTACAGAAATAGCTAAATCAGTCTGAACGCTTGAACTACTTTCGAATGTTTAGTGTGAACACCTTAAAATGGCCGCTAAGGGAAACATTCGTTTTAAGATTATTTTATTGTTTCAGGGGTCTTATTTCGCCATTGGTAACACTTAAATTTTATGTTTCTTTTCGTGAGAGCAATGTATTTTAGAAAGAACAGCATGCTACAGTTCCTTTAAAGTTAAAAAAATGAAACTACTATGCAAACTTATAACCGTTGTGATGAAATACAATCTAATACTCTTTTCAATTGCTTAGAAATGTCCTTCTCATGTCATCTGGTTGCAGTTTTATTTTACTAGCCCAGAAACCATCAGATTGCAGGTTCGATCCCACATTTCCCCGAACGTGATCAGTGTGAAAGTGCCAATTCATCTGCCATCTTATACAAAAGTTTGATGTCAAATGAGGAAGATTGTAACAGTATTAAAAATTTACATCGAAATATTAACATTTTTGTCTGTGGAAATCGAGTTATTACATAGTAACAGTGATCTTTCTGAGTTTAAATTTTGTTGTTTCAAAATAGCCTGCATCATTAGCGTTTTGATAGTCAATAGCAACAGTGTAAGAGATGTTTCCATTGTGTAGACACGACTCACATTGATCATTGGTGTTTTTTTGTAATGAAGGCCTTCAGTGGTATAGATAATTAACATATATAAATAAAGACATTAACCCACTCTCATGGAAGGCATTCACGTTGTTTTACAACACTCGTGCCAGTACAATTATGTTGCCCTTACTTTTCCTCGGAAAAAGATGTAAAAAAATTATGACATCCCCACTTGAATATGAATCTCTATATATTCGATTGTGGAGAACTTGGTTCACCACGCCATATAAACAATCTTAAGATAGTTTACAATTACCAAAACTAAAATATCATCAAAACTTGTAAAACGAAAATGTAGCTCTTTGCTGACATACTGTCCAAACATACTTGGCTCTATAACTGATCAGACCGTAAATAATTAAAAAAATGAGGTTGAAAACTTACATTTTCCAAATCGACAATTTATAACCCATATTTGCCAAGACGACTGTACACTTATTTGGGGGGCAACACCAGATCTACAACTTATAATCCCCATATGCCATGCTGTCGACGAAGAAGATGACTTATGATGATTGTTTTACCTGTGGTCCTTGCTTGGGGTCACAGAATCAACAAATCTACAATTTATAATTCCAATGGCCAAAGAGTCACACACAATATTTCAGATTTCGAATCATGCAATGTCACCGGCCTTTCTTTCTTTCGACAATATGTTTAAGACAGCATGCCATCTTTATAAGACAATATGTTTAAGACGGCATGCCATCTTTGTAAGACGATATTTTTCAGACGGCATGCCATCTTTTATATTTAAATTTCAAATAATGATGTCGCCCTTCTGACAATAAAGACGGCATGCCGTCCAAATTATTTAAAGATGGCATGCCGTCCAGAATTATGTTTTTATTAGACGGCATGCCGTCTGATATCACAACATATGCCAAAATATCCCCATTTACTAAAAGAAATGATTCTCTTAATAAAAGAAATGATATACAATCATGTTTTTGCATATCCGTATGCTATAATATCTAATCTTTGAGTATGCACTCTTTGAGTTAAATCATTGGCACAGATATTAAGATATTTCGATAAAATCACTACCACTCCTCACTCTGCCTTTCAATGTGTTTCGTAATTTTCTCTGGTCTGAAAGAGAGCATCCATCTTTTTGTAGTTCAGATCATCAGAAGGAAGGGGGCATTTATTGTTTCCTAAATATTATGGCTTTGTCTGATCCTGTGTTTTCTATATGCTTGAATGAATGGTTAAGTTATCTTATCGTGTTTAAGACGGCATGCCGTCGAAAATCAAGGACGGAAAGCCGACATGTCCCTGACTGGTTGACAGGTCTTGCAATGTGGCGTTATGTAGCCCCCATTTCTGTCATACCAATATCTGTCAAGTCTCGTTGTGAAGGTTTCCGCTTTTCTTTCGTGTTATTTTTTATACTGCATCATTGTTCTCATAGACGTCGATATTTATGCAATCATTTAACACATGCAGAATGAGAAATCCAAATTATTCTCCTTTTCGTCTTTAAATGATTGCACTAAATTTACAGATTGAATAATTACTGTTACTAATCCACAAAATGCGTTTTGGTGAATGTTTTCTGCATATTTGAAATTTTATAGCAGTCTCTATAGATAGCAAAATCTTGAAAGTGATTAGTTTCTTTTGCTGATGAGTTTATATGAGAACTGCACAAAATTAGTAATAAGTCGTTATGTTTGACTAATGTAAAGACTTCAGTGCTAAATACTACATTTTTGTATCTGGGGAAAGAAGTATTTCATCTCAAATGAATGCGAAATTACACTGGTTTTTCATATAAAACTTGTTTCTAAATTTCCTCTTGTTGATTTCTTTACTCCTTTTACATGCTTTATAAGATTGGCATTTGTTTGAAATGACAATATATTTTTGCATCACTAATGAGACTATCTGCATTGAATTTTATCTAAATAGCTTTTTCTAAGACTTCATTTCTCGTTTCTGTTGAATCTGTTGTGTTTAAGTCGAATTAACGAGGGTGTCGTTTGCAATGATGAGAAGTTGGACCACTGATATAAACTAGCAGTATTCTGTCATCCTCTGATCTAGAATTACATCAGCAACTTTCAAGATTGTGTTTCAGAAGTTAAATGTAAGAAAAACATAACAGCACAATGCTAATCTTATTTGTGCAACATTACTTCAATGGACATGCGTCAAGAAATCCAATCAGAAAAAGTGAGCATGAACCACGCAGCAACTAATGACGCTTTCTGAAGGTATTTGAAATCGTATTCTTGAGGAAATCAATTGTGAAAACAAAACTATGTATGTTTTTTTTTTATTTGCCAAAACTTCTTATTAAGCAGATACGAATACAAGTGCAAATTACCACTAATATCATGACAACGCAATTGAAGAGATATTTGTGAAGATTTTTGCTAAAGCATTGCCGGGAGGTTGATGCCCGACAATTTGCTTTAAATAATTTCCTGCCTTTTGTTAATTTCATTTCGCGTTGCTAAGAGGTAAACCAATTAGATTAAAGGGACATAGAATTTTAAATTGTTTTTATAATTTAATGCAACATGTCTTCAATTCTCAGTCTTCATATGGCTTGTTACAAAGCGATATTATTAATGCTAATTATAGAAATGGAGCATTATGATGGTTGTCTTTAGTCAGAGGAAGTGCAGAAAACAACTCGCTTGATGTACATTGAAAGTTTTCTGCACAAATAAATAAAATTTTATCTTCATTCACTTTATACAAACGTGATGAAGGGTTCGATATATGCAATTGACTTTGACAATGTTCCCTTATATTTTAAAAATGGGCACTTGCAGACACTTGGAATCGGTATCTTTATTTAGGACTGCTCGTTTATTATGTTGCGTCAAAGTTAACTCATTAAGGCCAAGAAGCGCACGTTACGACAAATCACAGCGATTGACGCATATATGCATCAGCTAAAAGCAGCTCTAATTCAGCGAAAGACGCATATGTGCATCCGGTGAAGGCAGCTCTCATTTAGTGAAAGACGCACATATGCGTCCTCGCAGGTTTATTGATGAAAATCCACTATTTTCATCATCTTAGCGATGCCAATGAACAATTATTTCAGTCATAGGTGCAGTGTAGAACTCTTGATATATTTGATGTTTTATATGAATTATATATCATTTGCAACGAGTTATTCAAGTTTGATAAAGAACACATGTCGGTGAGGAAGGAAATTATACTATAGAACTATAATACGTTTTGTGCATGTTGTTGAATTTAATCAAACCTTTTGTATTGTTACTTTTTTCATATTGGAATAATCATATTTTGTGATTTGTATCTGCATGTCTGAAATCATGTGCACGTGTCAATTAGATAGACAAAATTGCATTGAGTGAATAACAGTGAGCATAATGTAATAAGTGAAATATTATCTGTAGAACATATTACATATTTCAAGTGTGTTCAGAATATGGTTGAAGTAAGTTGCATCATTATTTGTTATTGGAATATGTTACAGAACAATACATCCGGTGTAATTAGTGATTTCTTTTGATTCATTGGTAATAAAAACGTGATGCTATATCTTAAATTAGGCGAATACACATTCATTTTGAGTGTTGAAATAACATACATGTAGTTGACTTTGAATAACAGTCTAGGGATTAAATCAGAAATAGACCCAACCTAACGGAAAAACAGGTGACAGGTGCGTGGCCGTTGTAAAACAAGCATATTATTTGACAACTCGTTTGTCTAGTCACGTCCCCTGTGTGAAGTGTGTTATGCAATCATTTTTGGGCGTCAAATATCAATGTCTTGCGCATTTACTTAAAATGCGATGTTTGTTGAGAGATGACAAATAGGTTTATATATTTTACATATATTCAAGCATGTACACATCATGTATCTGTCATATTAGGCCCCCTTTCATTAGTTTTCTTTTAAGCTGGCGACTGTGCCAACTCACGTGTCGCTCTATCATTTAAAAATGGAATAGGAACATGTTTAAACGTTAGATTGCATCCAAATTTATAGAAATTGTTTTGCTCATTACAATACAATTTATTTTGAAAGACGATTTCCATTTTACAGTACTGTTATGTGTATTTATTGGTAAAACACACTTTCTTTGCAATATAAATCTATAACACTAATTATTTTTAAAATCTGATGAAGATGACAAGGTGACTGATTAACAGGGTAGATTACACCTAGAACTGGTATTGGATTCCTTTCCTCGTTACATGATATTTATTAAAAAAACAGAATCATGTTCATGATAAATAAGGTATTTTTAAGATTTCAAGTTCATTTAATCGACCCAGTGTAATTGTCTTTCTACCTTCAAAGTGTAATTGTGTTGAGGTGTTGAGGCACTGGCATACTAACTATCTGACATAAAGTTGTATAAATTCGAATTGACTGATATACAAGTTGGTGTTATGTTCAATGAAACAAATTCATTTTTCTTTACGTTTAGTATGTTTATTTTTGTATATAAGTTCCTGAAAGTTACCTATTGTCTATATTTTTCAAACTGTTCTTGTGGAAAATGTTCATCTGAATCATACCACTAGCACTGACTACAGCCTAATGTAAGATGAGATATTATTGATGTTCAAGCAAGTCTGCGTAACCGTGAAGCAGCATGTATTTTCGCTACTGATATTAGCTGATGCTATTTCTTCTGGATTCGTAGCATTCTCTACACTCAGATTTTAATTAAATTTTCTTAATCCTGCCATAGGAAAATCGATGTCTTGATACAATGTATCGCTGCCTTATGGGTTGTTGTTAATTGCATTTAGCAAAGGCACTGTTATATTTGTATCTTAAGGAAATATCTTATTTTTGCTTGGTATGGTTTCCAATATACGTGTTTGATGCCACTACATCGGTCATGTACCATTTGCAAAAGGCTCAATTATAAAACAATGGCTGTTTTGGTAGGTTTTACAGGTTCTGCTGATCATTTCAACAAGTAACAAGTTTTGTTAGTAAGCAATAGTTGATGGACAAATAGGATATCACATCATATGAATTCTCGACAATACCTTTTCAAATAAAAAACCTAGTGAACTACCCGATATGACTTAAATTGCCAAGGCGAATGGTAGCTAAGATTTATTCGGTTTTGATAGATAAACACACAGAGAACATGTAGGTGGTTCTGAGATCACTGATTTGGTTACTAAATGTTCTTTCAATATTTTGTTCTTTTTGTGTTGAGTAGAATGTTTTAAAGGGGCAGTAGCACACTTTTTCGCTCAAATAAGTTGATGACATGTATTTGAACGATACTTAACAAGCTGTGTACATCAACCTCATCTCCTGTATAAACACTGTAAATCATTCTCTCTGGCTTCTACTCAATATGTGTACATCAAGCCTATCTACTGTAATAACAACTCAAAATCTTCTCATCCTCCTCTTTTGTATAAACACTACTTGTATAGAAACTCTGGGAATTTGTTCAATTGTATCACCTGCTTGACAACGACATTAGTATCTATGTCGAAACGTCGCCTATACAGAATAAAGAAGTTGTGTATCCATAAAATTGTTCTTCATTCTTCATCACCTCAACTTCTAGAATGCCCATCAAAGATGTTGAACGATACTGTCATTAATAGTAAAACACCTTTTCTCTTCTGAAAATATGAGTGTACATTGATTGGTATAGGCATGGAAATCGTTTTGTCATTTGAAATAATAAAATGTGTTCACTATAAAATGGCCGCCATGCATTTTTTATTTATTTGCAACACCGTTGTTACCACTACGGATAATTGATTTGTGCAATAAGATGTTTTACCCTCTAAGTCAATTCAAATAAACTATCATTATAAATAGGAAATTTGAAAAAATTAAATTTGCAAAAAACTTGCTACAGTCTCTTTAATTGGCACTGTCTTTATGTATACCCAGGAAGTGGTATATCTAATACAAAACACATGAGAACTGCACAAAGTTAGTAATAAATCGATATGTTCATTCAATTCCTTGACTTATGTGAAGACATCAGCTGATACAGAGGTCCATGTCATCTTGCAGTTAACGCTGTTTGCAATATGTAGCTGTTAATTCTCCATTTTGTATCTCGGGAAAATGAATATTTCAGTGAAACAGCTGTTTCGGTCCCTATATTTCTCGTTTCTGTCAAATCTGATGTTTTTCAGTCGAATAAACTAGGGTGTCGTTTGCTGTGATGAGAAGTTGCATGTATTTTCACCACTGATATTAACTGGCAGTATTCTGTCATCCTCTGATCTAGAATTACATTAGCAACTTTCAGGAAATTCCTTCAGGAGTAGCAACATGAATAAAAACAAAACAGCACAATGCAAATCTTATTTGTAAAACATTACTTCAATGGACATGTGTCAAGAAATCCAATCAGAAAAAGTGAGCATGAACCACTCGACAACCTGTGACGGTTTTCAAATTGTATTCCCGAGAAAAACAATTGGTAAAGCGAAAACATGAATGATTTTTTCATTGGCAAGACGTTCGTATTAAGCAAATATGAATATGAATGCAAATTGTCTCTAATATCATGAAAACGCACTTTTAAGAGATATTTGTGAAGATTTTTGCTAAAGGATTGCCGCGAGGATGATGCCCGACAATTGGCTTTAAATACTTTCCCACTTTTTGTTAATTACACTTCACGCTGCTAAGAGGGAAACCAATTAGATAAAAGGGCAATAGAATTTTATATTCAATGTTTCTCTTTTCTTTAATGCAATATGTCTTCAATTCGTTGAACAACAGTCTTTATGTGGCTGTTTAATTAAACAGATATAAGTTATGCTCATCATGGAAATGGAATATTCAGGTAACTATTTTGAGGTAAGAGGCAGTGCAGAAAATAATTTGCTCAATGTATAATGAAAGTTTTCCTATTTCTTTACAAATCAATAAAATGACATTTTTCTGTTATATTTTGTAAATTTGTTTCTTTGCTATCGACTATTCGCTTATCCTGTTGTTACGAAGACTTATTTGAATACTTATTGATGAAGTGTCATCTGTTACTGTTTTGTATTCATGAAAATTTAATTTGTAAAGATTATCACGAAAGCTTTATTACAATTAACTATTTTGCAGGAATGTATATTTCGTGTTGATGTGGATTTTCCCTGTTTGTCTCAATATCAATTAGCTATAGTTGGTAGTTTCAAGATCGATTTATGTATTTCAGTCAAATCATTATATTATTAGATATATTGCATTGTTGAATCCTTCTGGAATTTCAATAGGAATCATTGTAAACAATTATTTTTATCTGGTAAGGCTGTTCTTGTTTAGATATGTAATAATATTTATAATCAGAAACGTATTAGCTAATCGTGAAAGCATTCCAACAAATAGATTTCAGCTAAAAAGATTTATTTCAATATTTTGACCAATACCTTATAAATTGAAGACAACTGCCTATTCACCATTAAATTACTTTCTTTAAACCTGTGAGGTTCCGTCGCATGCTTGAAGTTCATGTTCTACAAATAATTCATTCTTCTATTTCAGTGAAACAATGTTTGTTAAGATAAGGGTATTTCTAAACCATCGTCACCCGTTACTGCCTACGTACGGTAATGTGTTTTAGAGTCACATCGAGGAGCTACGAGTCTTCACTTATGATAATCAAAATGTATTTTCTCTACAGACTAAGACTGGCAGGGTATAACGTACTATCATTCAATTACCATTCAATTCATCAAAATCAAAGTGTAGATTTACCAATAAAAACTGTTAGTATCATGTTTTGAGACAGATACAGTTGTAAATGAAATTGAATAATTGAATTTATACAGCGGCAGTAATCATGTGCAAAACCTCAAATTGCATAGTTTTGTTTGTCTCTGAATGGAACTCAATACTGGAAATTCGTTTCATTTTGATATATGTACATGTATATCCCATATACGATAGCTAATATCTATCAGGATGTATGTATGTCACTTAAATGTCATGAACCTGCTATTTAGTGACAATTTATATTCATATATTCAAATATCATGATCATGCTCTCCATTTCGAATGTTTAATGATGTAACGTTCAACCAAACAACTTGTATTACTGTTTAAGGGTCGCCACCTGTGCTGAGTTAAATAAGTTGAAAATATCGTTTTTTTTTACAATAATCACCATCAAACCCTTGGGAATATTACAAATCCGGTTATGATGAGTATTCCAGACGAACATATTACATTCTATCAAGATGAACATATTTATCTTGAAACTAATGAAAGTGATCATTATATGGAACACTGTAAGAGAAAAAAGTTCCCAAAATAGGTGAAAGTCTCATTCAAGTTCAGTGCGCCAAATAAAAGCTAAGACCTTCCTACTCCGACTGTGGAGGGTTGTAAAAAGTGCCACAAGGAGAGAGAATGTGTAACTCTCGTCAAATAATTTCCAATTACGTTGTTTGTTGGTTCATAAACAGTTCTTAGTATGCCTTCTCTTCTTTAATCTGCCTGCAATCATTGCACTAACTTCAGACAACGGTATATTTCAATGCATTCCCAGTCTTGTCAGTAACATTTCTTTTGAATGTCTTTCTCACTTCTTCATAATCCACTCCAAAGGGTATCGAAACGTCATACACAGTGTCCGCTGGTTTTGATTTCAATAGCCTCGGGACCCTTTGATGCAGGTATTCAAATCCGACCCCGTAACAGCTACTGGTACTTGTACCTAGCCTTGACATGACATTGTGGTACTGATGACGTTTTGTTAGAATTGCGAGACAAATGGATGTGTCGTAAAACGTGTTCAACCTTTGCAAAGTGAGAGGTGTGTAGGTTCAGAAACTAAATCAATGTTAAAGGGTATCGATGCAGCAAACCATTAGTAAGGGTTAGATTTGTACTTTATGGCCCATAACAGTACCGCTTATTCTAACTAAACCAATATAATCAAGAATGATAATACTTACGCAATACGTAAAACATTAAATATTGTCACTGACATATAATAAATACTGATATTACCCATATGGGAAGACGGACACAGGGTAGTATTTTTCCTGTAAGTCACATGGGAGTTACACCTTTTTCTGGCTTTTGATTGGCTGTTACAGAAAAATAAGAATTTCATTGGTTGCCTGAACTACTTCATTCATCTTTCTTACTTTTCCCGACTAGTAACTTTAGAAACTGTCTTCTGCACTTTAACATGTTTTATTTGTTTCCCGCAGTTGAAATTAGCGTTTTCGTACATGTGCCGACGCATCAAATGTCGGAGGAAGCAGTTAAATTGTCCGAAATTTAAAGAAACTAGCGATTACTGCTTGACTGTATAACCACGGAAAGCTTCAAGAGCGACGGCGATCGTTCGAATGTAATGACGTCATAGGCGCGAGCGGTTATGACGTCACAGTGTCGATTGTAACGTCACAGGGCTTTTCGGTTTGAGCCGACTTGTTTTTGAGGTTCGCACACCTCTTGATATGGATGTTGCAATAACTTATATGTATAATCATGGATTGATAGTAATTGGCAGGAATACGAAACTTTCAACTAAAGCCACATCTTTATTTTATTGTGAAAGACATTTTCGCAGGGGACATTTTAATCGTGCGGAGTAAACAAGGATAGGTACGTAAGAAGTGAATCCACGTCACACGCGTATGGATATGGAGATTCATCTCCTTCTCGGGTCCTTTTAGAGAAGCTATTGGCTTTTAATATTCGCGTTTTTACTTTAATTTGTCATATGGGTAATATAAACAATAACCAACTCGTGACGGGGAATGACAGATTATCTTTCCCTCGTTATATCAATTGTGTGTAATTCTCTCGCCAAGGCTCGAGAATTACTCAAATGATATAACTCGGGAAAGATAATCTGTCATTCCCCGTCACTCGTTAGTTATTGTCTAAGTCTTTAATTAATGACATGGTATGGGTCGTCAGAAATGGGCTCCGTTTTTATATCCCCGACCGTTGGATTAGTAATACCAACGATTCCGTCCGTCCGTCATCCGTCCGTCCTTCCTTCTGACCTTCTGTCCGTCCATCACTCCTTCCGTCCGTCTATCAGAAGAAATGTTTTGTCGGATCGATTAAAGAAAAACTATTCATCACATCCTTTGCAGATTTAGCACATGTCTTCTTCACCACTAGGAGAGGTGCAATGCAAAATATGAATCGAATTGGTGAATATTTCTCATGTAACTTTCATTAAAAGATACTTCTGTGTTTGTCATTTATTGACTTTATCATTTTCTTTTTCATGTAACTTTCATCAAACGCTACTTCTGTGTTCTAGTAGATTTTACTATTTTATATTTTCACTGGTAATATTTTGGAAAAAAGTGAAAGTGTATTTCCTTTCAGCCATAAACTGCTGTATATCCCTCACTGTGCTTACAGGTGCGTGTTTCAAGTCACTCGAATGAATCTTTATGATGAATTAATTTCCAAAATAAAGTAGTAATGGCAGTATTGTATTATGTATTATGTTATCCCTACCTTTTCAACTTATACTTACTCCTACTTTTTCAAAACCACCTTTTTTACACGAAGAGCCTTGTTCTACCTTTTTCACTTACACTTAGAAGTCTTAGCAATTACATTTCATAGCTTATCAATCCTTAGGTGTGCAAACACCTCTCTCTATAAGTAAAATAAACAAGTCAAACTTTAACAGTAGGGAGTATTATTGAGCCACCCTCACTTTATTACTTGTTTAAGAATTGTCAAAACTGTGGAAAGTTACATCATACAATTTCAAAATACTTTGAATACTGTCGTGATGTTATTCTTTTTTTTATTCCAAATGTATGATTTCTATGTAAGAAGATTTTGGCATGACAACCCATTGTTTAAGTTGTAATACAAAGCAATGCAGAGTCCGACATCAGTGATACCATGTTGCATTATTCAGTAATAGCAATTATTCAAATAATTATTTCAAACAGTTTGAATGGGCGTGTTTACATAAGTTTAGGTTCTATTGAACTTAGAATTCAGAATTACTTAACAAACTACGAATCAGTACACATCCAGTGTTGTCATTATTTGCACGGCCGAGAGTTTACATTAAAACGATATATACTATTTCATTATTTCATATCGAAGGTATAACTAAGTATGTATATGTATATGAATATGTATAATGTAAAAATACATTGAGATTTTTCATGACAAATAAAACCAAGCAGAAAACGTTTGTGCAAGTACAAGAAAACTGTCCTTCTCTTCTACGCTTCAGATACTCTATTCGTTTAACTTGAAACAAAATAAGTTTGCAATCCATAATCAAATTAGACTTGACTGATAATTTCCTTTGCAAATGAAGAATGTCGGCAATGACTAAATAATAGATAACGCAATGTTTGCCAGCCATGCATTCAAATGATAAATAAGTGACAGTGACCAATGAACCAGAACAAGAATACAAGTTGAAAATGTATTAAAAGCAATCGATCAGTGTTATGCAAGTTCATGTATTGTAAAACATACACTTTCAGCTGGATAATGTTTTTCATTTACCTCGGTAACTTCTCTGCAATGAACAAATTGTTGTTAAGTTTTTCGACTTTAAGCATTCATTTTCTTTAGCCGGTTCATTCATCAAGTTATGCTTGAACTTACTTTCAAAAGATAATCAATGAGAGTGTTATATTGGTCGGCAAACATCATGTTATCAATATTCGCCAGCTTGTAAGAATTTTTCAAAAGTTACATTCCTCGTTTAACACCAGTCAACTGAAAAATGACAGACCATATCCCCATTTCAGACAACCGATACTTGTGAAAGTAACCTTTTAGCACAAGAAAATTGACGGTAAGTACAGTAACTGAAAGAACTGTGTATATAAAGAGTTGAATACACATTACATATCATGTTACAAATGCTACCTAATTCATGTTCGTTTGCGTGAGAAAATGATTAATAATTGTAATCGGGGATACCTACAAAAGATATATATATGAAGGCAATATCTTCACTATTTTTATCTCACAAATAACTAGTATTGCTTTTATATCAACTTCAATGTCATCATTTAGTACACAATTGTGGATCCTTTCATTGTGTCACGAAAATGAAATATAATGTTTTAATCATAAATAAAAGTGTCAACGTATTTAATGTCAAACACTCTTGAAACTAGTTCATATCAGTTTTACGACGTTATCTTTTCTTTTCTAAACATTGAATTGTTAAAAGGTCATAATTTATGTCAGTTTGCCTGGTATCTTAGTCAAATGAAAACACTTAATTAAGCCAGAGCATGGTAACAAATTGATACTTTATTGTTTCAAACAGCTGTTGAGCAGATGTTTATAGGAGAGGAGAGGTTCTGGATTGATCCTAACTAAGCAGTAGCACGTGTAATGTGACGGGCTATCAGGCTATGTTGATATGAACCCTGATCACTCTTAGAATGGCATGTATTGGTAGCAGTAGTAGTCGTGGAGTGTTCAAGTGGAAAGGTGGAGAATTACGCAATTTACAAATAATTTAGAAATTATACGTCAGTGAGATGACGTATTTACTTTTGATTATTGTGTTTATATAACAAAATATCTACTTATATACAAGATAAATAGTACCACTTACAGTTTATTCAATGGAGGTTGATCAAAAAGTTCCATCGGACTTAGCCTGAATTAATGAATGATTGAATGAATGAATAAATGAATGAATGAATTCATTCATTCATTCGTTCAATTCATTCATTCATACATGTATGTCACGTTCCTAATTACCACTCTCTACGAATCAAGTTATTAATAGATAAATAGATTTAGATCACACTTTTATATTGACGTTAAGGTTGATTTTAAGCATTTGTCAACGAAGTTTTATTATAAGGTAAATGGATAGTTCATGTTTCTTAGCATAGCGTATGTTGTATATTTAGTTTATTTTACATTTTTACTCAAGTGTCGTGTCAGGGACGTAATATAAATAACCACAGTTGTCATGAAGTAATGTTATTTGATATGTGTTACAAACATTACTGCTGTGGACTAAATAGACAGAGAGTAAAAGGAAAATTGGAAATGTGAAAATCACGTAAGATTATAATGTATCGATTATGTTGGGCATCTGGTACACGTAAATTATTCCCAGATGAACCCGAAATATATATGAACTCCTGAGAATAGAAAGAGGTTTTAAAGAAATATATTGAGTTCAAAAAGTTGCATTTACCTCAGAGATGGACATTTTGTAATTGTGCATAAATGCTGCGGGCACTCTTCACTTCACAATGATTTCTCGTTTCCTTCCCAAGGGTGAAATCAATCAGACAAAGTAATGTTCCCCGGATGAAAACATTCTGAGATCCTAATAGCTGTTCATTGTCCGAAAGAATGTGTGAGAATTGATTACACTAAGGTCGTTTTGAGTTTTGGTTTGTCTCTGGTGTTGATGGGGCTGGTTGTTTGCAGGAATTATTTTATACAGCTTATGTTACCACCATTATAACAATTTCAAATGATTGATATTTGCAGAGAAGATTGGTAAAGTATATGTTAAAGGCGCTGTAGCACACCGTTCTTACTGCAATAAAGTGACTCATAAAATGGAAAATAAGTGTGACAACTTGCTGCATAATAACCCTAAAACAATAAATATTAGTTCTTAAGCGTATATACATGGTACGGTCAAACCATGCGAGTCAGTTTCCCATATTGAGCCGCCATTTCAAGGTGCTGAAATAAAAAGGGCCGCTAGAAGGTAGTACAAGTGATCTATCTGATATGGTGATACCTAAACACTAGTTTGTAGTGTTTTAAATATGGATGCTACCATGATCGAATTGTCAACCACCTTGCGTTCTGAACTAAAAACAACCGCATGTGACCTTCAAATCTACCTCTCAGACTTTAAACATCGCATCATTTTCCTCTAGTACAATTTTCCTCCAGTACTGATAACCGTTTGCTTTGGATACGGCTTATCAGACCGTGTTATGAGATTTTTACCCTCTAACGTAACAATATGTTGTATAAACTATTATAACAAATGGCTAATTAGTGAACAGATTAAATGTGAAAAAGGGCACAAACTAAACAATGTATTTACTTAATCTACAAACACCATTACTTACTAGTAAAACATAAAAGACCATTCATGATTAATCGTGTTTTAAAAAGATAAAAGCCGAAACCTTTTTAAGAAATGTTATTAAAATGTCAATTAAAAGATAAAAATTGTATTACTGTTAATATAAAAGTGGCGGGTGGTGTGACGCAACATATCTATAGTGATAACGTACAGCACATATGATCGAGGGTTAAAACATCATATAAAAACATGCAGTTATAGCAGCAGATAGGTTGTATGGTATAGATAAACTACACCCTTAAGCTCCAGAATAAAGACGTTGCCATGCGGCTCTAAACACGTACTACTGGAACATTTGGTATATTATTCACTTACGTCAGTACATCAAGTTACTTAAAGTTATAGTAGTAAACTATCTTGATTCCTTGGGATCAAGACACATCGGGGTTCATATCTTTGATAGGGCAAAATATCACTTTGGCATGGTGACGTAACGCCATAAACAATGTTATGGCGTCACTCTTCTTCAATGATTTTATTCTCTAAATGCGGCTACAGTTAGTAGCAGCCTATGCTCGAAAGTACATTTTTACTTTTATCTTTCTATTTCGTCATGTATTACTATGCCACACTATGTTTACGACACATAAGCCTGAATATCGCTCTCGCTCGAGAAATACTAATATTCAGCTACTCGGGTCATGAAGATAATATTAGTATGACGCAGACACTCATATAACATCCAATATATATTTCCTCTTCATAATATCACTTCGATTTTATATTAGCACCCTTGACACGCAGCTACCACAGTATAGCGAAAGTTCAATCATTGTTCTATAATAATACTAGTGGGCACCAGGAAAAGAACTCCCATCATGTACTTTGGTATGATATGATCTGATCTCGACTCTAGGTTGATGACCAGACATTGTACCAACTATGCTGGCAAGAAGCTAGAGAAGATATGTGAAAAGTTCTATCTGGCTATAATGTTTGATCATCTACCTCAAATAGATATCGTATCTAAAAGGTGCATCCATTGTGTTTCATAAACTTTTATTTGGTTTTAATACGTTCCAATTCACCATATGCGCTGTTGACAATACAAACAAATTCACTCAGCTTGGATATTCATCCCCAACCGCCAAATATATCATAATTACAAGGTTCAAATTAAAATCGAGTAACATCATTATACACGTGCAGAAACCGAAACTGCACGTCCCATTTACATGCACAGTAGTTATATGACCCATTAAATATTATAAACCAAAATTGTTTATGTTGTCTGTTTTAAATAAAATTCCAAAATAACGTTTGACTCATTGGCGCGCGTCAATCGGGATGCATTGTCCGGTTTTCGATAAGAAATCACTACTTTTACCTCATATCATCAATATACTATGTCGACTATGACCAAAATGGTAGTTTTCGGTAACAGTCGGTACTTCTCGATATAGTAACGCCATTTATAACGTTTGGAACATTTAACCCCCACCAACACAATGGATGTACCTTTAAAGGGACCCTCTATCGAGTAGGGCAGCTGAGAAGGATATATTAAGTATTGAGGTCTCTCCAGGCCTGTGTAAATCGGTTAAAAAACTACAATTAATAATCAAACCATCACGATAAAAAAAAATACAGGCTTACAGTGATCTAAATAACTTCTTTTGTTATTTTACACTTCCAGTTTGAGATGCCAATGTTCTTTCAATAAGGTATGTTTGTATATACTATATGTTCGGCAAAAAACCCTTTCAACATATAATCGTTCTCTCGTGTAGGTGTTCCAAAATAATTTTTATCTAAGAAGAATGTTGCCGTCCCGAATAGCAGTTTAATCTAAATGAACACAGTGTAAGCTGTTCCTGGGTGAGGTGATTGGTGTTGAGCATGATAGATTGAGTGTAGAGAGCGTTTAAAATTGCATTATCCAAATCGCTTTGAACCTGCTCAACCTTCGATCTTGATGCATTCCTTCGGCTCTCTTTCATTGAAAATTCAGAATGACTTTTCTCCCCAACAAGCAGTATGTTGCACTATAATATATGTTCATTTGCATTAAATGAGAAAATAATGACTGACAATGAAAACATCTATCATCTTTTTGATCTTGTTATTAACTGAAAAATAATACATTTTCAGTTCAATATACACTTCCGTTTTAAAAAAAAACAGGAATCTGCAGTAATTTAAATAGGCAACCTGAATAAACAAACATTAACATTAACAAATTTGAACTGCAATTAGTTTCCTTTACCCGGCGGTAATTATAAAAGGAGATTGAAAAATGGGTTTCCGAAGACGGCAAGAGTTTCAGATTTACATGAAACTGAATATCAGATATACAAGAAACGTGGATGCAAGAATTTAAAAACAGTTGAATATATTATAATTATTCCCTGTACCTGGAGGCAAATTTGCCCCTTGGGGCAAACGGGGCTTAAGATTATCACCAATTCAAAAACGAATTAAATCATATAAATGATTTTCAGCTAAACGTGAAACTAACATTTTACAGCATGATTTAATGTTGATATTTAAGAATGTCATTTATTCAAAGCACGGTCACAATGAAGCCAATATATAGATCGCATTTTATTTACGTATGTTCTTTTTTTATATTGATCATATTTTAGAGAAAAAAGTAGAGTAATAGACTTTTAAAAACAAACAAATTTCTACTTAGTTTCGGATATAAAACTATGTGCCTTCTTTAATTGACATAGTACAACCGGAGACGACTAATAAGTGAGGGGAAATTCACTCTCCCTTTTCAAATTAAAACTTAACGTTAAAATGACTTAATCCTAGCGTGCCGATCAATAATAATGAACATGTTTACGGTTCTTAATTGCATAAGTTAATATATAGAACATGCTTTTGAAATAATAAATTGAATAAAATACATGTTTGGGTATAAAAAGATTCCTAAATCTAAGGCGTGTATATGATTTAAATGGACACAGTACTGAAGAGTATAGCTGTGGTTTATGATAAACGTCTTCAATCTAAACATTAAACATTTTTAAGAACAAAAGAATGCAAAACCTTAATATTGCTGACAATTGCTCACAAAAGCATAACAAAGTTAACAAATTTTGTTTGTTGAAATGCCCTTTAAAAACATTGTGTCCATTATTCTCAGACAGCCTCGAAAAACGAAAATCAAGAACTTTGGCAGTATCACGTCATCCAACTGTGATTACAACATTTTGAGTTGTTCATTTAAAAATAGATAACTGATATATTCACCATAACGAACATTTACAGTCCACCGTTATATTACATGGATCATATTCTCAATTATTAAATACTTCAAAATCAATACTAAATCAAAATATACTTTCTTTTGTGTGTATTCAAAAACAAGTCCTACACACTTGAAATCATTTTATATTCATCATACACTTACACATGTATATTCATATATACACACTTTTGTTCATTCTTAGTGTGTACAACCTAGCAACTTCATTGATGTGAACTTCATCAGTAAAATCAATATAACGATTGGAGACCATCTGATTCCCGGATTAATCTGAGTCACTCATCACTCTGATAGTTATCATTAGTAAAGAAATTCCAATAATGCATGCAGGTGTGAAACTGAGGTCAAGACTATCCAGTGTCCTTCCTCTCCGTAGCTTCTATTACTGTACCCTACAGTATGTATCCTGTCATCAATGCAGACATGTGCGAACATATTAATTCGTCCAATTATAACGTTTGTGCATTTTAATGATGTAGCCGACCTGTATCATATGTCTGTAAATATATACTTTTAGGTATTCTGTTGACTTCTGCGGGCTTCTACAAGAACCGAGATGCATATGTAGTGTTCATTGTAGCATTGTACCAAAACCCTACCTTATTTAGAGCAGTATTCCCCGTTTCCGTGCCGAACGTGTTATCCACTGAACTATATATCAGATTTAGAAACAAAAGGAAAATGTCCTTATTCAAAGTAAATAATTGTACCACTTTTACGCCTTGCCTTAAACAAACCATTTCGTTTGAAATTATATTTTGGTAGTACAAAAGTATTCCTAAATCATAAATGCTTCAAGCAACACAAACTGTGAGACATTACAAAACTCACATATCCCTTATTATAATAGTAACACGATATCGAAGTCATTTTCGAAACAGCCAATTGACAACAATCGTGTCGCCATTCCATGAACAGTGAGTCTTAATTGTAATGAACTGATTCACATCAAATAGCACTGAATACAAACTTACGTCACAAAACGTAAGATATATTATCGCAAAGTCGCAGCTTAAGCACTCTCTTGATTATGTATAATTGGAATATGATTTCAATATTTGAAATCAAACCAATGTGGATTCAAATTGAAAAGGGGTTGAATCGAACATATATTTCACTTGTCCAAGACAGTAACACAATTTAATCTATTAGCACATAGTATATGCTTTCGAAGAGATACCAAAACCTTTCGAGACTGTAGAGATGGCTTGATGAGTGTAGTGTGATGAGGGTGTAAGTTTGGATGAATGTTTGTTTATTTATTGTTCATTGATATGAATAGGTGGTCTTCGTTTAATTTTTTCATATACCTAGATATTATTACCCGAGAAGGTGTGTCAAATGACTTTTACGAATGAGTTTGAATTTGAATTTGCTGTATTGCTCGAGCGAGAGCGAGGGTTAAACATAAACTTGCGCGAGTTGGGTAATAATCACATGGCAAACTTTCGGGTGTAATCATTTCTGTATTACCCATATTAGTAAATTTTAATCGCGTAAAAGGAGTCAGAAACGGTCCACATATCTTGCGACGGCAAGCTACAGTGACGCCACGAACAAGCTTTTTATGACGTCACAGACGACGAAAAACGGGAAGTCACGATGAAAAAAAGGTTTCTAGGCACACGTGATATTTTCACGGGTAAACTATTATCTTAAATGGTTTAAAGCCAACCATCGGTAAACGATACCTTTCTACAATAATTTTCTAAATTGCATTAATACAGTTCATACCTAATACAAACTAGATGCAGATCCAGCAACCAGTATTTTATCCGACAGAAAGTAGAATAATGAGATATTGTAGATTGAGTTCTTATCCAAGTGTTAAGTAATGTAAGCACTCTTCTAAAAGTTATGCAAACTACAGTAAATGCATTGGTTTCGTTCTATTTCATCATTATAACTGTGTAAGCGATGGTAATGTCACATCAATCATGTCTTACTTGTATTTCTGTAAGTGTAAATCTGAACACTACTACTTCACCACAACGTCGAGACAAATAACTGAAGGTCAGGGTTCACGTTGTTGAATTCAAGATCGATGTGGGCCTGAAAGTTGTTGACTATGTGGAAGGTGAACGTCATGGAAATGTTAACGAGACATGAGGGCATTAGAAGATAATTATTAAAGAATAACAATGTATATCTGATTTTTGAAATCTCTATAACGCTTTAGAAAGGAATTTTCACACGAAATAAGATTTTGGATGAAAAAAGTGTTCGGCATTGAGTCACAGTGTGCAAGTAATAAAGATCATTCCTTCAAATTAATGTGTTGACTTATTATAATGGACGAAACGCACCGGAATGCTAGAATCTGGTGAATACATACATTGTCAAGTTTAGATTCTGATAACAATCAATTACATTATTATGAACTTATTATTTCGGGTTTCAACCTTAGATAATAAATCGTGCAAAACAATGAGCAACAGATCCAATAGATTTATTTAAATGAGAAACGATGGTACATGTACATGTAAGTGTTCAAATAGTCGCCCACCAGATCAACCTTAAAACAAATGTAAAGGACACAACTGGGATCTGCAGCATATCATTCAAACAATGTGCTTACATTTGTGCCATGACACGTTATACACATTTATATCTAAGTACCTTCACTGTACTCATATATACTGTTTTCTTTACATCAAAGATGTGATGGTTAAAGACTAGTATTGATCATATTTCGGTATTATATGCTTTGATCAACTTTGTGAATCACGGTGAAATAGACAACTGTCTCCCGTTGGTATACTTTTAATCAAATTATATAATTTTGTTTCTTTTCATCTCACGTTGTCTAATGGATATTGTACTTGGATCAATACTTACTGATATATAACAAATCCAATTACATAATCTTAATCTTAACAATACTCGATTTTATGGGGCACATGTTCTTATTTATTATATTACTGTAAAACATTTCCCGTTTTATGATGAGAAAATGATTTGGCATCATTTTCGCATGGATGAGAATATGAAGGAATAAATAATGCAATATGTCTAACCGTACTATATCACTTTCGGAACATAACATGAATACGATTTTCAGCATGAGTCTCATTGCTGCACTTGTTAGATTTAATATCGTAATAATTCTATCCGAACAGACGCGTACAACGTACATACATGTAGGGTGGACAAAGGCGTCAATCTTAACTCAAGGCGTGAAATCGTCTTCACGAGAAAAGCAATTTGGGAAGAGAATTGTTGTAAGCGTAACCATATATCATACCTTATGATGAGACAGCTCCGAATCCGTCAAACGAGTGCTGTTAACCTTCTCCGCTCTGTGCCATTACTTTATTATCGAGAGTGAAGTAAAATATCCATCAATAATTCAAATATGCTCTTTCATCAATCCTCAAAGTAAAATATCATAAATATGCATTTCAAAATGAAAAGGTGGTATATAGACGAGCACACTGTGGGGTAATGTTTGTGAAATCTCGTTCAAGAGATTGTACGAGAGGCAGATAACCTAAATGAGAACATCATCGGACTTATAATCATTAACGAACGCTTTGTCAGGATTGCGGAATGGTAATGATAGATTTCTGTCTATTTGTTAATCTCTTCAAACTGAGACTAAGATCAATGTGCCAAAATGTACATACTTTAATGTGTATTATATTACTCTCCGGAAATCTCTGGATCGATATTGCAACCCTTCATATATAGGATCATTTCAAATCCAATCAGATTGTGTCCCCGTGAAAATGAAACAAAGGGGGCAATCATTAACGGTCGGTTTTGTCCAGAGATTGGAAATGAAGCCTTACATATGTTGTCAGTGTCGAGGTATCGAGTATGACGTTGTATATTGACAATGTCAAGATAAGGGTGAAACCCTACATATGTTATCAATGTTCAGTTATGAAATATTAAACCTTTTATATGTTGTAAATTTGTAGATATCGATTATGCAGCAACTAGGACTTTAACCCGAATGGTTATCTCAACCTTGAGACTTTTCCTTTCATTAGACTTTTCTGCAGAAGAACGAAGAGTCGTGGTCTTTCCCGTTTTCAAACTGTTTATAGTTAATGTTTCACTTATAGGTTTTGACTTCAAAATCATGCGTTATATAGGTTATAATATATCTCCGTTAGTATCGTTATAATGACGCAGAGACGATATGACTATAAATAGAATTATTCCAGTCTTTTCTCTCATCTCACTTCTTCGTAGTCTCGTGGTAGAGAGTTCGGTTTAAACAGAGAAAGGCCTTTCGATACATCTCGATAATGCATGTTGTAATTAGAGTTATTGTTTAAAACATATTTGGCCCAAAAACGTCTAATTTCAGAAGTGTTATTCCCTGAAGAAAAAAAACTTATAAGCGGCTCACTCAACGAAAGAAGTGATCTACACATGTCAACAGTATGAGAAATCCGACCTAATAAATGTGTTATCAAAGTTAATGGGTCGATTATGAAGCTTTCGTATGTTGCCAATGTCCATATGTTGAGGATGAAGCCTTATACATGATGCAAATATGCAGGTATCGAGAATGAAGCCTAATATGTATTAACAATTAATTTCATCGATTATTAAGTCTTATATATGTTGTCAATGTTTAGTTATCGAGGGTGACACCTTATGTATGTTGTCAATGTCCTGGAATTGAGAGTGAACCCGTGTGTATGTTGTCAATGCCGAAGTATCGATTATTAATCATTATATAAATATTATCAATGTACAGGTATCGATTATGAATCATTATATATGTTATCAATGTACAGGTTTCGATTATGAGGTCTTACACCCAGGGGCAAAAGAAACGACACCATACAGGATATTTCAATCGGCGAGCTATATATATATATATAACTAAACTATTTTCTAAAATTCTACAAACTAAAATCTGTTCATATTTCTGAGAGACACATGTTTTGAGTCAAAGGAGACATGTTTTATGACGCCCAGCAGTAATGATGCGTCAACAGATTCAAGCCCAAGAAGGTACAGTATACCGAATATATTTTATAATAACATAATGTCCATATTTCATAACATTTTGACCTTATGTAACAAACATCATGTCCAGAATACCGATTTGAAATAGCAATATGTGTGTTTGAACACATATAAACAATCAAGTATCATTAGAAATAGATAGAGAACAAACATAACATGGTTACATAACACTACCTTTAATGGTACAAATTCTTGTACTTTTTCGGGCCGAGTCCCTTGCGGTATTGGAACTCACATCCTCAGAGTAAGGCAACTATCGCCATTACTGACCGTAAATGTACCAACATCTTACCGCATGGCGCATATTTATTCATACTTTACGAGTGCTTAATATCAAAACGACACCGAGTGTAGTTCAGAATTCAATGTCTTACATGTAGGTGATATTTTAATTGATCAGTCACAAGTTATTGACCTACACAAATTTAGATCGGTTTCAAATTGTTCAAGCAAATTGAGGTGAGGTGAGGTGAGTTAGGGTTTAAGGCCGCTTTCAAGAGTATTTCACTTATATCGCGGCTGCTAGTATTATGGCAGGGAGAAAGCCCGCAACGCCATGTGGCTATGCACTGCGGTGAAACCTGCGAGCAGCGGCTGGAACTAGCGAACCATGGGTGGTACTACGCTGAAATTCAGTGTAGCATTGGACCCAAACCTTACTGCGTGTAGAACAGTTCTCTACTGCAGACAAAGTTGCCGTGCCCCTGGCGGGATCAAGCAAATTGATAGGTTGCAATTATTATCCCCCTACGTGTGCATTCTCATAGCGATATCAACACACACTTTACCAGGTGCCCATGTGTACTGCTGAGTGAACGGATACACACCTTGAAATGTAAGGTCACGGACAATTATGTGTGTATATTATTCTTTTCATAATAAATACATATTTCTCAATTTCTATCGTGTGATATGAGAATACTATGTGGAACCGTCGAATTTATCCATAAAGGAATAAAAAATATTATATATATATATATATATATATACATTGTATATATATATATATATATATATATATATATATATATATATATATATATATATATATATATATATATATATATATATTAATTGCTTGGATATTTATATACATATTTGACAGAAAGATGACCACATTAATGTCGGTCGAAGTCATCATTGTACATCACCTGTCTCTAGCGGTCGATAATACAGTAATAACACCAGGCATTATGTTATTCCCTTTGATGCGGTGGAATTTCTTAATAGTGATAACAATACATCAAAAGATTCTAAATAATCGTAACAGCTATATTCATGAATAAATCATGGGCCATTTCCAATTTACTGGTAGATATACATTTACATTGTGAACATGTATGTACTCGGAATGAGTAGGATCGATAAAGGTGGACCGGGCTTGCAACCATGTGCACTATGTTTGATTATCATTTTCAATATGTAATTACTGCAAATATGCGAACATAACCAATTACCCGGTAATATTAATACATGTTGAATGTATAACAAAAAGCTGGATGTTTTCTGTACTTACGTTTCATTCGATTATCGTTTTCAGTATGTAACTACTTACTTTAAACATAACCATTACTACAATTGATAATTGTGTGAAAAAAAAAATTCAAATCTTCTCAGCGTGTTCGAATGTAGGCTCCGCACATACCTTGAAAAAACATCTTAAATACTCTCGACAATCTACCGGCTTGTTTCAAAGTATACGTTCTTATGTAAACAACATTCCCCCAGTGTCTGTTGCACGGTGATAAGTGACAAGTTAGTACAAATAGAATCTCAGTGTCGTTGCAAACCTTCATTTGACCCAGAACAGCGGGTAGATTTTAATTCGTTTTCACTTGAGATAATATTCAGAACTGACAGTACTAAGTGTAATGTCATAGTGTGATAAAAAGAGGTTGCCTCTAATAAATAATAGCATTGAAATTTCTACTTACCCGAAACACCTTCTTTTCCAAACAAAATTCTCCTGGTATCAGAAAGTATTTCACAAACTGGTCGATATATGCATTCCAGATTGGGATCCCCACCAACCGGTTTAAGTTAGGGGACTTTGTCGTTACTTGGTAATTGTATGTATCATTCTAACATCAGTTACAGTCTGAACCGGTTGCGAAACTGAAGATTACCACTGATGGACAATTCTAGTTGTATGGTAATTCTAGGTATGGGTGAATATTCAGTACAGTAATTGCAAGTCTGCAGAAGTAGTACTTATACGACGTAGCACTGTAATATATGATTATTACTTTCAACACAAACATACATAATCGTTGTGTACTTCACACCTCTCTATACCATGTCTTGACTCGATTATTGGACATTGTCTCTTTTCTCCGTACATGTTAATATGATATTAAATTAGCACCCATATGGTTAAACATAGGTTGTACCATATTTTCCAGTTGTGGCCACATGTACATATCACTTTTGCCAGCGACCATTGTTTTAAGTTCCTCTATTTCGTCTAGTACATTTTCGTGATGTCATTGTAACACGCGATCGCAGTCAATCAGACCATGTCTGGCCATTTCCATGCGATTCAAATGGAAGTGAACGGTAATAAACAAATTATTACACTCGAAATTTTGTCATAAGACTCTTCAGAAATTTAACTTGACAATAAAAAAAAATGTGCAACAAACACTGGCATTCAATGTTCAATGTCACAGTCGTAGATTTTACTGCACTACATAAACATACTGATATTGCAGTTTGTTCCTGCTGCAATAATAATAATTTCAGTGGTTGTATTTATTTTTTAAATACGGAGTTTAACTCCATATCGCCCCAACCGACCAGGAAAGTAATGTCATTCAATGTATCCAACAACAGATTAAATTTAAGTCAAACTTGTTGGCAATCGTTACAGGCGCATGTGCAGATTTTTCTAAATATAATTGGAGACATGCGGGCATATTTACCTAATCTACATACATTTGATGCGCTGATCAACTCAACATTCGCTATAACATCCCTGGAATACACGTTTGAAAAGTTACAATGACACAACGTTACATGTACATTAAAATGTTTGATATGTGAAAAACTTGACAAACAGAACTATCTGAAACGGCACCGCATGACATAACTTGCACCAGTCTCTCTACCAGTGGTTAATTTAAGCCTTGTTGTATTTCGTCAGTTTTTCTGTGCCAACGTAGCAGTACAGCGTTGTACCTCGACAGTTGTTGTCTATACCTAAACACTTTAATGTGTATATACAACAATAAAATATTTTCAAAATGTAAAAAGACGCGACTGAAGAGTCATTGCGGTACTCCATAGTTCAGTCCAACTTGTATATGGCTGGGCGATTCTGATGATAAATGTAAATTTGTTTCGAAATCGTAGTTCGTACATTTTCAATGCAATACTGCATTAATTAACATAAGTAGTTTCGCGTGCTTCATTGGTCGACATACATGCATATGTGCAGATCCAACTGCTATAGTAGAATCTCTGAATCTTTCCATGAGTATGAAATTGTGGTTTTAACAAATCCTTCTGTATATAATTACAGCTGTAATGAATGTAAGGGACAGCAAAGTTCCCAAGAAAACAATAATAAACTCTGATAAATTGCAATTTGAGAAACACGTAGTCCTGTGTGACTATAACTGTAAATACAAACGAAAGGAATGCATCCCCCGTGTAGTACTGCCTGGTGACCAGGACCATAAAAATTGTTCAGACTAAACAAGTTCATGGAGGACAGTAACGTTAAAAGTATTTCTTTATAACGCGCCACAGTAGTAAATCCTTTAATTCCCCGTTCTCAACCTTCAAAGTAATATATCTGGTAGTCCGCGTGTTGACAGTAAAGAGAGGAAAGTATTGAAGGCGCGAGATTTCCTTATCAATTGTTTGTATACGTCTGTCCTTTCACTAAATCAAAGCGGTGTCATCCTTTCGGTGACCCCAGTATAAATGTTCCGGTATCCCTGAAACGCAGGGATCTCCTATATGGCGGTATTAACCGTGGTCCACGCTTTACACATTGTACTGTCTACTACATGCCTTTATCAGTATAGATTTGTCACTTTATTGACTTTATTGAATATATGCACAACACATTGCGACCTCTTGCACAGTAACGTGGAATTACAGCATTGAGAATGATGTGGTAGTTATAAGAGTGTTCAGAATACAGTCACTTCACCGGTTATACGTACATATATGATATTTCATTAAAACTGATATGTGAACTTGAGGATTTTATCTTAATTGATGAATGCCGTATTTCACTCTTGATCATATTTATCGGATAAATTTGTCTTTATTCGCACAAAGAAGGAAACAAGAACATTCTCTTCTCATAGAAACAACTTGACTACAATACTTACTTTAGTATTGAAACGATTTCCTGTATTAAATATTAAATGTTCTCATAGTTTACTGACGGTTTTTGCTGATACATGGAACATTCTTGCAGATAACGATGTAACGATGTAAATACAGAAGTTCACCTGATTATAATAATGTGATTTCAACAAGAATAAATAAACCACTTCTATATTATATGTATGCGACGATTTGACATAGATTGTAATATAATACGACTTTAGAAAAGTCAAAAAGTCGCCTACATACATGTACGCTAAAGAAGTAGTTTATTATCACTTCAATTTCTAAAATACCTATCAAAGGCGACACGCATGTGTATATGTACTATAAACATCAACATCAATATAAAGTCACCTAAAAGGAACTAGGTTTACCATTCTTAGTAGATAATTAAAGTTGTGGTATGAATGTTTCATTTTGTCTGTTCAGACAGTATACACATTTTGTTACATAACTCCCCGTAAAATCGTTTAAGATGAAAGACGTCGAATGTTATATTTTCAAATGGTTATTTATGGTGTACAATATCACGGCTAACATATAAATGGCAAGAATTAAATTTTCAAAAAGAATAATTGAATGTCTCGATGTGTCGACTACAGAATCGCATCTTTGAGGGTTTAAAGACCCACAAACTCCGACCATATCACTTCGGTTTTTATTCAAGCATATTGCGAGATGACGAGAATTCGACTTGATATATGTCAATTAAACCAATAAACACCTTTTTGAACGCTTTTTTAGAACGCCGCTCAATTACGCCTCATAAAACTTCAGCCGATATCGGATGCCGCATGGTAGGCCTTGTGACGTAATACACAGGAGACGCTTGGCGTCTAATGGCAGAATCCACTGAAATCAGCCATATCTGCATATTATTTACCTTTGACCTTGCACAACAACATTGCATATACCTCTACATATACACGCCGCGTAATACCTACTACAAATGGCAACAGATGTCAACACTGTTTAATACTGGATGTGATCATTGCTGGTCCCGTAATTCTGCAATGTGTTTTGGAACAATTCTAATCATTGCCACAGATTGCGGCGTCACGCATGTCAGATGATGAAGATATTCAGAAGTCACAGAGATCTATTATACATTTCATATGGATTTATATTTTTAAACACGTCTCATTCATTGACTCATGATATGGGTATGTTAAATTATTATATTTGTTTTCACATTCGTCCATTTGCAAATTAACCAAATATATTTTCCATATTTTTGTTATCAATGTAGCGATAAGTAATAAGTGATCTATTCGTGTTTTTGACAATCTAACTGTAGAAGAATATTAAATAAGAGAGGAAATCTACAGGACTAAACGATAGCCTAAATAATACATTTTTTAAATTGCGTACCCCAAAACACTTTTGAAGGATTCTTATATACATAGTCGCAATGTTATATATAAATATGTGTAGTTGTGTAGGTCATTTTGTTTGGTATGTCTCACTCTCTGTCACAAAAAACCTGTAAATATAGACTATCTGCAGATAATCTTTTATTTGTTAAAAATACGTGACGTTTATAACTACCAATTACAGACTAACATGTAATATACACATTGTACCTGATTCAACTTTTTGAACGCGTGGAAATTCCCACGCTAAGCGGTTTACCTCTTGATACATGAAATACTCACGTAAGTATTGTCAAATTAAGCCTTTTAGGACTCTTAATATATCTAGAAACACAATTCCATTTATTTCCCCTAAAATACACTTACGGATCCTAATTTGCAACAGCATATACCATAGGTTCTCACTTCAGTTGATCCAGTAGGAATATTTCCTGTGTATGCGGAAGTCAACGAGCCTAAAATCAGCGGTTTAAAAGCATTAAAAATTCCCAAAACTTATAAAAAAAACATTTCTACACGTGCACACATGACCATTATATTAGAACCTTACATTGTCAAAAATTGTTTTGAATCGAATTATTCGCAAAAAATGTCTCACTAACGGCCAGTCACAGTGGTTTTCTCATTAAGGCAGCGCGGCCATTAGCTAGTATTAGTGTATGTCGTCATATGACCAGGCAAACGGTATATCTGTGATGGGGGTGTACTAATATACTAAGTAAAATCCTGTACTTAGGTAGACTTTCAGTAGCATAGTTCGAAATCATGAATTGACGTTACATTCAAGGCTGAGAAATGGCAGAGTATCTTGAAGAGAAGGACTCCCTGTTATAATCAATCAATATGTCATATTCAAGCGAACGGACCCAATGCAATCACAAAATGATGAATACATCACATGGTTCATAACACAAGTCGTCAATTACAAATACATGGTAGCGATCTCCTACAGATTATTGAATAGATTTCTAACCATACCAATATTCTCCTCTCCATCAGAGCCAGTTCAGTTCAGATTATGGATGTGGGCTCTCAATAGACATTAGTTGCAGATATCACTTCATAATTGCTTTACCCGAGCTTATAAATTGATTTGTCCTTTTATTGATAACCTAATTCTTGGAGACACATTATTACCTATACTCTATCTATGTTTAGGGTTTCTATCTGCTAGATTCAGATGATGACTGGCGTGGCTACTGATTACTTGTGAGGTTATAAATCTAAAAAGTATATATTTTAAAAAATGTATGTTAAACCTTGGTTCTTGGTATAAGCAGAAATCGTTACACACGTGATACATTACTACGTGTACCGTAAGATTTAACAAAGGTGTCTTAAACATTTTTATTTAAACTGAAAAATACTGAGAACCATACTAATGAAAGAGGCAATTTTCCACTGAAAACATCGAACTCACACAGAGAAATACACAGAGGATATTTGACACTTCTCGTCGAACACCATTATATCTCATTGAGTGAAGTGGAAATGTATATTTTCACGAGCGGCGCAGAAATGTCAAATATTATATTTATTAGATTTAATATATTATTCATAGTTAGTAAATGACGTTCGTTTTGTGAATTTGAACATCAATGGTCACGGTCTTGTTATGACGTCAACCTTTTGTTACGATGACGTCATCTGACTGAATGTGTTATTGCACATATTAGAATAACATGTTATTTCACTCAGTGAAAAAACGGATTTTATTTAAACCGATAAACGCCATATTTCACCACTGAAAATATAGTAAAAAGGACTATTTGAGTTGTAAGTAGGTAAGTTTTTCCTCTTGTACCATGTGCGGACATGAGTCGATTTCAGGTACAACGATACTATGCTTGTCAACAAAAGGACTTTATTGATTAGTATGTGATAACACTAATACGTTAACTTCTTTAATGGATCCGATGCGCATAATCAATCTTTGCCCATTCAAACTGTATTGAAGCGAATAAGGAAATCTTAAACAATGTTTAATCTGTGTTGTCCATTCAAATGACATGAAGTGAACGACGAAATCCCAATGACATTTCCCATCTGTGTTGCATGCATTTCAGTGCCATTTTAGACTACATATGAATTATTCAATAGTTGTCTGTTCTTCGATGATTGTCTTGGTATTCTTTGTCTTCACAGGTCGAAGTTTCAATACGTTTTTACATTCGACTGGCATTCTCAAATAAATACTTTATTAACAGTTTGTTATAAAATGCACGTGATCGATGAACTTGCTCATCAGGGATAACCGATTTATATTTTAGTCTTTATATATGAGAGACAATGGGAAACAGTTTTTTGTTTATGGCCGCCTGGGCCTACTACTATCTTTCTCACAAAGACCAATATTGTGAATTAGAAATTGTGAAAAGAATTATCTGAACTAAGAAAACTTACTAAATTGTATAAAATTATAATATTATATATTAAACTATATAAATTGTACAGTTTTCCGCCTAATCGCTTATCCGCTTATATCATGTATTATACTATATATGTCGAAGATCTCGACAAGGAATGTAATGCAGTGCAGTTCTGTTCCTACACTATTGCAGCGAGGTGAGTCAACATTTATAAGTGGTACCTTAAGATTATATCTGTATACACAGTGTCCATTTCTGGTCCAATTAACAAGTTTGACGCGAAGTGCATAATTTCTATATCTCTCTTGCTCCGTTTGGTTGACAAAATCGATCTTAATCAATAACCCCTACTCGATTATGAACTCGTCTGTGAATCCTTTGACTCGTATTCTTGAGAGCTACTACTCAGTCAATTGGATAATTTATAAACTACATTTCCATCTCGCTATCAATGCATACTGCCTCGTTAGGTCAGTGACATGACAAATATCACATTTTAGTCAGTTCAGACGAAAAAGTGCTTTATGGACATCCATGACAATCAGTATTTCTCAAGAAGACGTATGTTCACTGACGATGAGTAACGACCATACCAGATTGGATAATAATAATGATGAAGATACTAGTATCGCCTAAATTCCACACCGCTAAGGGATATACCCAAAGAGTAATAATAACAATAACTAGGACTGCCGCGACAGTACTTAGGTCTTCAGACTTCCGCTTTGACCGTCGACCTCATGTTTGATCAAATGATGTCAGTGTACGTGGTGTCACGGTTCTTCTCAACTTTGAATTTTAGTGCATTATAAGCTACTGGGAAAGTGTGATTTGTTTATTATCGATTATTGTACAGGACACATGTGTTTTCTTTCCCTAAAAAATCATAACTTTCCAAGCCTAGTTTTTTTAGTTATCTGCCCTTGAACTTTGCACTTTGAAAACTCACTGTGAAAAAAATACAATTAGTTCACACTTCCCATGAGATACTCCCCAGATACTACAATGCATCCGCTTAAGAATAATGTAACTTCAAACTGTCTACCGCAATTACTTTCAGAGGAGATGATTTTTAAAGATGCGTGTTGTCAGAATTCACCCAAAATCCGCTAAAATCAAAATGACCGCTAAGTCACGTGACTTACAATTTCGCCATGCTTTTTTGCAATATCATTGCGCATCTTTTACAAGTCTCAAGGTACAGTTTGATTTGTTTCCCATTTTAAAATCGACAAGGGCCGGAACAGGAAGTAGGGATTTTTTTTTATCTTTTTCAAGTTCAGCCAAGAGGCTATCAACCCTGAAAATTTCATCAACGTAGGCCAGGTAGTTTTCCCGTTACGGTGTCCACAAAATTGTGTGGAATAATAAAGTATAATAATAATAATCAGGATAATAACAGTCTGAGGAGCTAATGATAATAATAGTGGTTATTTATATTGCGCGCTCTTCGATGCATTAGTGCTTGCTCAAGGCGCTACCTATATTATTACCTTGAAGGAAATTGTACTTTTTGCGCCTTACTAAACACTCCGCCCGACCCCATAGGTCCGTACATACCCTGTTCAGGTACCTATTTTAACAGCTAGGTTGTCTGAGTGCAATGTGGATGAAGTGTCAAAACAGGATGGGACACAAGTCAAAATGTTTTGGTGTCTCAACCGGGATTTGAACCCGGGTCTCCGGGAATCCATGACGCTGACCACTACACCACTCTACAGACATTATTACTCTGGTGGTGTACAGGACGATTGCAACATCGCTCCTTTTTCAGTCTTTACTCACTGGGAGTATGCAACTTACATTCCCTAAGGTTATCCGTCGAATTGCCTCCACATTCAAACCATGTTCCCAATTGTACTGCTGGGTGAACAGAGGCACATCATGAAAAAAGGTAACTTTCCCACTATACAACCCATACGGTTATCCGCGTTCATTATTCATGAATCTCACTTATAGCGGTAAACTGAGCTATGCATAGGATTTTCTAACACATCTACGGTAGTATAACTTGGATATGTAATTAGACGTTTAACTTATTCAAAAAAATAAAACATGGATGTTTAAATAACTGTAGTGCACATGCATTGTGAGCAAGTGGAAGCTCGACTTATATATAGTTATACCCATACCACAGACGTTTATCCGATTTATCCGTTGATGAATTCTTGTAAGACCAGCATACAATGTAAATGTCACCGCCGAGTCACGGTACATCCAAACCCGCAGGGTTCAGCTGCTACAGTCGGGTTTCTATCGACATTGATCGGCGTCTGATGTCTGTAACGAGATGTCTGATCTGGCGTCCACAGATACATCTAATTCATTTCTTCTTTTTAAAATCTACATCAATTAAAGCTGATGTGAATATGCTTTAATTGTTATATTTGCTACGTCGTTTTATCTCAGAGAATATTACAAGGATATTGTTTCTTAAGTGGTGTCAGTGATTAGTTAATTAATTGTACATTGTTGGGAATGAAGCCAAAATCCATGTTATTCTAACATGACTTATCAGCTAAAACTCATTGAATCACCTATTTCTGTTTTCTTAACACTACACCGTTCTTTTGGCACAGGTATTTTCTTGTATACATGTACCTGTTATGGTAATTCTAAGTTATATTACAATAGTGTAAAGGAGTAGATTTAGTAAATCTGAACTGTCCATACTAAAAGTCATTCTTTTCCTAAATACTATCGTCATGCTAGGTTTAGTCTATTTCAAGAAGCACTGCGATGTAATATTAATTTCAAGTGTTTGCGGAATGATAGACTGAAAATTAAAATAGTTTTGCTTTAAAGACCATGCAGGCCAATTCATTATATCATAAAGATTTTGAATGAGTTTCTGAAATCAAGATACACTCTAAAAAGACCATAGAATATGTTGTTTGGTCTCAAGTACAATACGAGTAAGTGTATCTATTATACTGAGTGTCTTAAAGGCGTCGGCATTTGAATTACTAAGTATGGTCGAATTACTTACTGTGTACATGTATATTCGGTTATCCAGATCCACAAATGATGTCGTTTTGGGGTTTTATATTTGACCCAATAATCGAATTACCGAAGCATGAATTTGTTTCTTAGGAGTACCAAATGCCATAACTAATATGTTTAAAACAAACATGTTAGTTTTTAGTTGATCATATTGAAATAATTTGGAAAAGACATGATCATAATACCAATGCTGTGGAAATCTTGAGATCATAGAAATGTATTACTTTCTGTGTGTCATATTTAATGTGATTCCTAAAGTCATTACAAATTGCTACGCGTTCGGTTTCAATTTTAATTTGCTTGCTATCAATCCAGTACACTATGTCTCTGATTTTCAAACAGGTAGGTTTATCTCCTAAATGATACATTTGAAGATATGTTTTTTCGAAGAACATTAGAGAGAAAAGTTTTCGACAAACCATGTTCGTAAGACAAATATAAAACATAGATATCATGTGTATTTGAGAGCTGACGAATATTGAAAAGTACGAACAGTTTTCTATTAAGAAAAAATAAAGATGCTAGTATACTGAAAGCCTCACTTTCGTGAAAGAAGGAGAGTGTTTCAAAATGATATCATCTCTACTATTACATTACAAACGGTTCTGAAAAATAGATAACAATTAACAGAAATGATTGAAAAAGTCATTCAATTAGACAATGGTTTAAAGAGGAAGACACTTTCTATTTCAAGTTCAGTGAGACGACACGCAGTTGTAATAAATGTAACATCGGATGTATTCTTCTCTGTATGGAATGTTCCAAGTATTGTGGAATAGCATTGACTGCACCATCCCGTAAAGCAGGAGTAAACTATGAGGTAATCAGTATTTGAACGGCAACTGGCGCCTTCAAAGTTTCAGAAAATAATAACTTCTCTGATTATGTCATTCAAATCCAATTTAAATGTTATGTCCTCGTAATTTTAGTTATTTGCAAAACTAAAGACAGAAACAAAGATAATAAAATTATCAGCTACAATTGTTTAATAACTTATCAATGATCCACAACTAGTTATGGAATTTCTTCAGAGGAATTTGAAATGCCAGTTATCGTATGCATGGAGATCCTGTGGACAAAAACACGAATATACAACCCTTTGATTTTTATATTATGTAACGAAACACTACCAGTGCATTCGATAAGCTAGGGATATGATACATAAACGTATTTTACACAGTAACCATCCATCATCGTTAAAATGATATTGAAACAAGTATATAACAAGAACGTGTTTCTCTCATCTATATGTTTTTGGTACATCATTCAGAGATTACACAAATCTACTCCACATCGATTGATAACGAAGACGATGCATTTTATTCGTGCATTTTTATTTACATTTTAAATTCAATCTTTAGTAATAATCCCACATTGGTCTAAACCGGAATATCCATTACCAACAGCATAAGTATGGTGATATTATAATATTCAACAATGATATTTTCCCTTTAAGACAAGTCAAATGGTTTATTGTATTTAAGGCCTCCGGCCATTTTGTACAAATATACATCTACAATTGATAGACATATACCAATGATATCGAAATACAAACGATAGAGAACACAACTATAACAACATATCAGGCAGTTCTATAAGTGTGTGTTAGCCTTTAGGACGAGTTTCCATCATTTAAAATGTCAGTTCTTAGTTTCATACTATGTTTAATAAACAGTGACCAATATGATTGCCATTAATATTTGAGAAGATATTAATGCTAAAAAAGCGAGAGCAGGTGGTTTTGACTAATCAGGAATGTATTTTTCTTCTGTAAACGTAGTAGAATGGACAATCAAGCATGACATGAGTTTCGTTTTCAACTGCTGATTTACATAATGGACACAATCTTCTGCTCTTTTCCATGTGCATTTTTCTGCCTTTATCTATCATTAAATCTAATAAACCAAGTCTAAATTTGATGAAACTCTTTCTTAAATCATTGGAATATAAAGTAGATAACTATTTTACCGGTTGAAGTAAACTAGTAAATGTCCTGTATCTATCATACCTTGAGCTTTCATAAAGGATGGAATGCCAATCTTGATAAAACATATTAATAGCTTTGGTTTTAAAGGTATATACAAATATATTATTATATCCAAGTGTTTGGTTCATCCAAACAAACCCAAAACCGCTACTAAACAACAGGTTTCTTACAGGTGATGCCCTAGTGGTTTTACTATTATTATCTTAATGCAAAATCATGCTGGCTTTGGAATTCTATGTTCATGCATACCAATAATTTATTTTCAATATTTTAGGCATTTTACCTGAGAATTTATATATAAGGGGTGTCTTCCACTCTCGCCGTAACCCATGCAGTTTGGTGTTACGGTAACCATTTTTCATTTGCAGCTAAAGTCCCACCCCTTCTGAAATTACAATTACAAAAGTAGCATAAATATATCAATTATATCTGGGGAAATGTGAACACCATGCGTTCCATTATTAACGATTTCATAATGCAATTCATTGATGAAAAATGAAAACAACTTTGGGCTTAAAATACACCCTTGCCTTAATCCAACTGGACAATCAAAATAGTCTGTACAATGACCACCAGAACGCACACAAGATGTTATGTTAGCATTCATCGACTTTAAAACACTAATTTCCCCTACAGATTCGAATGCTTTATTAAATCGGCAAATACAACATACAAGACATTTCTGGATAATTGCATGTTATGAAAAGAGACGGTCTGAAGTAGAATATGTTTTTCGAAAACCGGCCTGATTTTCTGGTATTACATCCCGCATATTAGCCCATTTTGTTACTCTATTATTCAGTATGGTTATGGTTCTAAATATTTCCCCCAAAATACACATTAAGGAAATGCCTCTATAGTTGTCGGGATCTCCAAGCTTTCCTTTCTTGTGTAGAGGAACAATCATTGACGAAGACCAACTTTCTGGAAACGTCATTGTCGAATAATATGTTGAAGCATTTGATCAAGAAAGGCATGATCACGAATTCAGAACATTTAATCATTTCTATATGATATGATCACGACCAACGGATTTACAATTTTCCAAATTTGATATACATGTAGCATTTGATATTTAATTTTCTGATATTGGTGTTTCTAAAATCAGTTTCTTTTCGTCAGTGTAAACATTTAATGATGAACTGAGCAAGTTGTTTAACACCTGGTCATCTTGATTGGTGTCAAATACAGATTCGTTCGAAAAGACCTTTTTAAAATGCAATAACCATTCCGTTTTTGGAATAGAATTTTGACGATGAGGTCAGTTTTGTAAATAACGTATCTCTTTCCAGAATTTAGAGGGACATTTGATCGAATTGTTGAGTCTATTTTGCCTTCGTTTACGAAGATTTGTTTGAAAGTTTCGGCAACAGTTCTTTAACTTATTTCTCATTTGGCAATACTGGGTTCTATTCGATTCTGTGCATTTGAATAAAATGTATTTCTCAAGGTCACAGCACGCATACCATGTTCACATTTAACATTGAGTTTTTCACTTAGTCTTGTTTATTTTGGATTCCTTCAAATTGAAAATGTCATATTCCACCATTAGAATAAACCCTTTAAAAATTTAGAAAGGTGCTAACCATTATCAGTACCAAATACCATGAGAATGTAAATACGAGATCTGTCTTTCCTTTACTAATGCAATGTTTATTTTATCGAGTGATGTAGAAAAGTGTTCATCAGATGATATTATCCTTCTAATTATGCTAGACAGAGTCGTTTTCAAGTTACGTTGCCTCAGTAACAATGTGATGCCATAACATAATTATTTACGTCAGACCATAGTTTTACGATGGCATACTCTAAAACTGTAACCTTTGAGTAGTGATCACAATGAAAATATCAGTTAATTTATTCTTGATAGACGGTATAGTTTACTGATATATCCTAGTATTTCATTGTTCATTACATAATATATAGACTCAAGATAGTTAGTAAAATAAGATAGTGTAAATATATAATTTTTACCTCACTCGATGATATACATGTTCATAGGATATCTATGTTTCGTGACTAATACCATGTTTATCTCTTCGAGTGAGGTTTATATTTTCACGAGTGGCGCAGATCATTGTTTTATGACGTCAAATTATATCAGCCACTGGTGAAAGTATAAGTTTTTTTCACTTTTGCTTGATAGACAGTGTATTTCGTTTGCTTGTCATACAAACGTTCCATATATTAGATTAACACATATTGTTGGTATTTTGCGATATTTTATGAACGGCCCATATCAGATCGCTTGACGCTATCGTGGTCATCTGGTGACATCATGCTATTGTTTTGATGACGTCATACGATTGAAAGTGTTATTTCCCTCAGTGATAATACCGATTATATTCAAACCGATAAAAACCGTATTCCACCATAAATAATATAATATTTAGAGGTTATAACATGTCATGTTTCATACCATACCCCATATCAGCCCGAGACCCCCATATCAGCTCGAAGGTTTTATATAACCGTTTTATCAAATAATGAAAAATTAAGAAATATAAGGGATATGAGGTTTCCATGCGAAAGGTTACTATTGAGGACCTACAATATGAATAAGCCTCTACTAAATAAGTTTGTTAAACATATATGAGCCGTTTCACGTAATCAATTGTCCAATTAATAGAAAAATAATAATGTTGAGAAAAATAAGATAACATCGTTAACAACATCCTTGTTTGGAGACTACTCTGACACTGCTTCTGGTGTAACGATGCCCTGTGTTAGCGTGCCTGTAAGCAAAGGGAGATTACTCTTACCGTCACCCGGGCTGATGCTGATATGGATTTGCGTATCTTGCTGATATGGCTGATTTGGATTTTCGGACCGGGCAGCAATAAGGGTGTCGTTTCCTAACCTTTATCACATATGCAAAACATCCCTTATCTGTGACAGATATATGATAAAATGTGTTATATACATGGCATTGCTAATACAATGCTAAATGATTCAGTTTGTTATCCCGTGCTACGTTCTAGTTTCCAAATGGATGTTGAGGATCAAAATCATTTTGAGTCCTGTTGAATATCCCCAGTGAACTTACTTTCAATCCATTTTAACTCATTTAATCTTTACATGCTTCATAGGAATCGAACATCAATCTGACAGGCAAATTACTGGGCTGTCATTTCTTGAACAGGCAATTTTCAATATGCCAATTACCAATTACTCTGCATGGTTTTATTGATTGCAAAAACTAGATATTAACATCGTTTCCCTAAATATAATAAGAGTGTACACTGAAGATTACACATGTAATAGAAAAAAATTGATAAATAGTTTGAACGATGATCTACAGTCCATGCACATGTCTCATTCATCAAAAATGGTCTTTACTATAAATATTGGAGAACATGATTTAGAGAGCTCTTCGAGCATGGTGCAAGAACCTATCAATTTGTTCAAAGCGTCTGACTCTCACAGTAGACAAAAGGTACATTATCTTTTATCACACTAAAATTTCCGCTTGACTAATGGCAGGTACTTGTTGCAAATTCAGCATCTTAGGGGCACTAGCATGTTTTTTACAAACTTTATTTTTTTCAAATTCCCATTTATAATGATAGATTGTGTCACTTATATTTACTTTAGAGGGTAAAACATCTTATTACACAGAGCAATTATTGGTAATAACGCATGGCGGCAATTTTATTGTGAACACATTTTACTATTCCGTAATACCGAAACGATTCCAATGGCTTTACTGAACCATGTACACTCATTTTTAATTTGATTTTCCAAAGAGAGAAGGGTGTTTTTTGGTTAAATAATTTTACAAATACATTTCATCGACTTATTTCAGCGAAAAAACGTGCTACTGCCCCTTTAAACATGATTGTGTTATTATAAGCTTATTGTACCCTATATATAACCAAACAAAGTCCCTTAATTTGAGAAGATGAACTGTGACAGTAGTCTGGTGAGATGAGTCAATTCACTGATATTTTGTCATGCGACTATGTTAACTGAAATATGAGAGAATTGAGTTGACTTGTTATGTAAAGTACAGCAATGGAAATAGCTTCAAAAGTCATAACATGAATTTGGTAGCATCTCCCCCAAGCGACAATATTGAACTGTTTATTACTTAACCCGCATTAGTACATTATGGAGGAAACAAAAGGAATTCAGTTTGGAAGCCTAATAACAACATAAATCCCACATTCTTCATAGTTTTTGTTTTTTTTTCAATAAATTTTTATTCGTTCCAATTGTTACATATTCAAACACACGAGTCAAACATCAAGGCATACAGTCGACTATGAATAGGTACATAGATGTTTTTATACACATAATAATTAGTTGCTGAAAATTGAGATGAATGAATTCCATTTTTTACGGAATTTTTCAATTTCATTGTTTTTCCTTGAGATGAATTTTTCAACAGAAAATATTTCTTTTAATATCATTTTATAACTGTTGAATTTTGGAACTGTATTTCTAATATTACACAAATGGATATGTTTTTTGGCAGAGATAATGATTTGATTAAGTAATACATCTTTATGAAGTGTACCGAACCAAACCAAGTATTTTGTAATTTTTAATTTTTGAGTTAAAAAATTATTTATCCAGAGTTCTAACTCAGTCCAAAATTGTGTAGTTTCACAACAATCCCAATAAACATGACATATGCTCTCAGGAGAAGCCTTGCAAAAACTGCACAAATCATTGTCTATAATTCTCAATAATTCCTTTTTAGTATAAACAATTCTATGCAAAAATCTGTATTGAAAATCAAGAAGTTTAACATCTTTCAAGCCATATCTGTAAACATTAAAAACACTGTGCCAGTTAAATTCAAACATAGTGAACAACATTTCCCATTTAGTACAAATTCTAAGTTTATCACTTTTGGAAATAAGCCGATCATAGAATATTCTTGAACCTTTGGAATTTCTTAAAATATTACTATGGTAAATATTTATGTATAAGTTATAAGAAGGAATGATTCTTGTCCCTTTAATAGTATTTTTTAAAGAATCCGGTAGGATGTGTAGCAGGTAATTATAGTCTAATATTGTTCCTCTTATTCTATATTTTAATTGTAATTCATTAAAAGGTATAAATCCATGTTCGTCACATAAGTCTTTTACTGTCAATAAACCCTTATCAGCCCAGTGTTTGATAATAAAGCATGGATTTTTGTAATTATGGTTGAGCCATAAAGGTTCAGCAAGAATGTGATCAATACTGTCTGAATCAACATTAAACATTTTACAATAATCATTCCATGCTACAAAAGTATCTTTCCAGTAAGGGTTTTCAATGTTGAATAATTTGTCCACATTGGCTCCATATTTGAAGATTTTGCTATAAGGTATGTTAGAGGGATTATTATCAGATAATTTTTTACAGTAAAGTCTAAGAGTGGATAACTTCAGAGCTTTGATGAATACGCTTATATCAACCATACCCAATCCCCCTTCGGTCTTTAGTCTTTTCATTGTTATCCTTTTTATTTTATCATTTTTGTCATTCCAGATAAATTTGAAAAAGATCTGTTCGAGAGATTTAATAAAGTCATCTGGCGGATTGGGCAAGGAACTGAAAATATGTACCAATTTTGAGAGGGCCAATATTTTTATTACAGTAATTTTCCCTATCAATGTTAAATGTCTTTTTCTCCATACTGCTAGTAGTCTCTTTATATCTTCCAGTCTTTTTCTTGTGTTAATCACCCAAAGATCAGCAAGATTTGGGGTAAATTTTATTCCAAGCACTTCAAACTCTCCATTGTACCATTGAATATTCAAAGTTTCACATAGTATTTCCTTTCTGCCTGCCATTGAGCCAATCCAAATTGCTTTAGTCTTATCTATATTTATTTTCAGACCTGACATCTTGTAAAAGGTATTGATTGTTTCAATAGCTGCATATAAACTGTCCTCTGTACAATCAAGAAATAATTCAGTATCATCTGCATATTGGCCTAACTTGTATTCTTTATCATCAATAACAATACCTTTAATCTTTTCATTATTTCTAATCATACACCCCAAGATTTCAGCTACTAAGAGGAATAAATATGGAGATAAGGGATCACCCTGTCTACAACCCTTTTCATTTTCAAAAAATTCAGATAAGTGGCCATTTTGTATCACGCAAGAACTTGAATGATATGTAAGAACATTAATCCAGCGAATTATTTGCGAACCAAAACCAAATTTATACAGTACTGAATTGATGAAATCTTTTGATACTGTGTCAAAGGCTTTTTCAAAATCAATTAAAACGAGTAATCCTGGCATATTTCGTTCTCTAGTTTCAAACATTATGTCATATAATAGTCTTGTGTTTTCACTTATAGTTCTACCTGGAATAAAACCTGTTTGGTTTTCATGTATGAGTAAGTCTAAGGTCTTTTTTAGACGGTTAGTTATACATGTACTTACAATTTTGTATAGAGCGTTCAAAAGAGTGATAGGTCTCCAGTTTTTTAACCGAGTTCTATCTTTATTTGATTTGGGTATGCAAGTAATAACTCCTCTCTTCATTGTTAAAGATAGTTCATTATTAGTAGAAACGTCATTAACAAATCTGTAAATCCATATTTTCAAATCAGTCCAGAAAAATTTAAAGAAATCAATAGGAAATCCATCAATACCAGGGCTTTTATTGTTTTTCATATTTTTTACTGCGAAAGTGATTTCATTCATATCAATGTCTCTTTCAAGTTCTTCTCTGAGTTCATCATTTAAGATTGGTGTTTCAACATTTTGTAAATTAACACTTTCTTCCAAGTTACCATTTGCGGAGTAGAGTGACTTATAAAATATTCTTAGCTGTTTTAAAATAGAATTGCTATCTGTTATCTCCTCATTTTTGTCTGTAATAATCTTATTTATAGATTTGCTGGTGAAAATTCTATTCTCTAGGTTACAAAAATACTTTGAGGGTTTTTCTCCTTCTTCGTACCATAATATTCTATTTCTAATCTGAATACCTTTCAATTCTTCTTCTTTTATCTGCTCTAATTCAGTCTTATACTTTGATAGTTCTGAGAGGGTAGCCTCACCTATATTTTGAAAATCTTTTCTAACATTGTCTTCACAATCTTTTATTTTAATTTCAAGTTCAGTAGTCCTGTTCTTTTTCTTATTTTTCAAAAAAGATGCAAAAGAAATTGTTTTCCCTCTTACTTTCATAAGGAAGGTTTCTAAGAATAAAGTATCACTTATTGTAAGATTAACCTTATCATAATTCTGCTCACTATTGGTGTTTTCTGATTTATCATTTTCAGAATATTCTTCAATTGTTTCTTTCAATAATGTCTTTATTAAAACACTGTATTCTGGATTAAGGAGTAAAGAAGTGTTAAATTTCCAGTATCCCTTACCTCTTGTTTGGTTAATAGTATTTGAGAGAGTTAATGCTATTGCTGAATGATCAGTTTTATAGCCTGGTAAAATATCAGAATTTAAAGTTATATCAAAGATATCTTGTGAAATTAAGAAAAAATCTAATCTAGCTTGTTTCCTTGGATTCTTTTTCCACCATGTATATTTTCTGGTATTGTTATTCAATTCTCTCCATACATCAAAAAGGTTATTATTTTGTATGTGTTCAATAACTATATCTCTTGATTTAGGATTGTTCACATGTTTGTAATTTTCTAAATCTACTGAGGGGTCCAAAACAAGGTTCCAATCTCCTACCATTACTAATGAGTCGTTGTCAAAGGAAAATATATTTTCAAATAATTTGATATAGAAATTAGGATCATCATTGTTTGGCCCATATAAATTAGTTAATGTAAATCTTTTATCTTCAACAGTAATATCAGCGATAATGAAATTGCCATTTTCATCTTCCATTGTTCTATGAATAGTGAGATCTATATCATTATTAAAGAGTATGGCCACTCCCCTGGCATTAGATCTGAAAGGTGCTATGATACTTTGTAGACCCCATTCATTTCTCATTACATTGATATCTTCCTTAGCCAAATGAATATCTTGTAAACAAATAACTGAGTAACTTTTTTTTCTATAAATATTCATAATTTCCCTTCTCTTATTTTTATCTCCTAGTCCTCTACAATTTGCTGAAATCATGTTAATCTTTTTAATGTTATCTGTATTCATTTGGTCTTAAAATAAGGATAATGTTTAAGTGGTATGAGATATAGCAATGAATTGGTATGGCAAGGCAGTGTAATTCTAAAATGAGATTGACATACCGGAAGTTTAAAGGCTTGGATATTATCTGAACAGAGTTGGCAAATATATGACCTATTGCCTGTGTAGAATAAATTGGAACATTTTTTTTCAAGAGAGATTGATAAAAAGGGAAGAAAAAAGTAAACAAGAATAAAAGCAAAGAAAACGGTGACATGCTGCTGCAGTGTCAACAAAACCCACACTTTTGTAACAACAAGTCACTGTGCACATATACATATATGTATGTGTTCATTGTTTGAAACATATAATGTTTGTAATACTAAGCGTATGCGAAATAAGCTTGAATCAATATTAAGTTGAGTCAATCACCGGCTCAGAACAGCTGATCGTTAATTTCAACAACTCGTGCCGGAAAGTATCAGCCACGGATAACAAAATAAGGTGCGCACCAGGGCATTCAAGTAAATCAGGTCAATATTATGATACATAGGCATTCATAAGTAAATAAACTGTTTATGTCCTGTTTAAATTGAAGATTGTCACTCACATGTTTCAATATCCGCATCGCATCGTGCTTTCATGAACACATCCGGTTTCTGACGTCATGTCCACATTGAATCACTTCTAAATATAGATAAGCACGTGTACTGTCTGTTTGTAAACAGGCGCCAGACTAGCATCTGACTATCGCCCTTAAGTTGTTCACTGTTAATTTAACGATATCAAAAGTAACACAAATGACAAATAAATCAGATGTCCAGGTTTAAGGTCTCGTTAAGTCTTATAACGAAGTACCGATTGACATAAAAGATAATAGTAAAATATAACTTAAGTATTGTCAGGTTGTAGCTGATATTTAGCTGAAGCACTCACTGCCATAGGTCGTCTAAGTCGCCGACGAAAATAAACACTGAGTTAGTTGGATTGTCTTGCGTTGTAGATCCATAGGCCTAATTATTCTTGTCCATTTCGACCGTTCTCCATTTATCCAGGGAGTTGTTTCTAACTTGGAGCGTGAGTTCAATCCCGTGTTCTTGAATCCTGGTTTGAAGTTTTTCAGATTTTCTTAGTTCGTAGGCTTTGTTAGCGAGTCGCCCCCTCTGCTTTTTCAGAACAACTGGAAGATCAGTACGGATACTGATTTTATTGTCTCGGAGGTAAAAAGAACTCTTCTTTGCCGCGTGGAAAACACGTTCTCTGTCACAAACTCGGACAAACTTCACCATTATCGGCTTGGGCATGGTCGCCCTGAAATTCTTCGGGTCGGTGCTGGTACGGGGGAGTCGGTGCACATTTACGAACAACATGGACTCTACCTCTGTGACTCCTAGTGACGTGAACACTTCCCTGTCATCCTTGATTCCGTATACGAGGAGGTTACATTTTCTGGAGTACATCTCTTGAATAAGAAGTTTTCTCTCGAACTCATTTTTCATATTCTTCATTTCAGTCTTTAATTTTTCAATTTCACCTGTATTGTGTTCGATTTGTTCGGCATTATAGTTTACGGATTGAATGATATCAGTTGTTTTGGTATTTAAATCTTTTATTTCACTTGCCATATGGTCCATTCTCTCCACCAGCTCAGTTGTTTGAAGCTTCAGTGACTCGGTGATAAAAGTTCTCAGGTCAGTCTCCGAGTCGACGGGTGTCATGGCTGACGGCGTGGTTTGTGTGATGGTTGAGCCGGCCGGTCTCTCAGAGCCGACACGGGACCTTGTTTGTATTCCGTCGTCCCCAGAAGCTGTGTCAGTATCAACCTGAGTGTTAGAGAGGTGACTGCTTCGCGTATTTTTCTTTGAGGACATTGTTAATTTCTTAATTCAGTGGGTTTTGTGGAGCGAGCTTTGCTAGCGTCCTGTCATGCGAGCAGCGCCACCGGAAGTTGTGGTCACATTCTTCATAGTTATCTTCTTGATTTTTTCCAAAATTCAATTAAGAACACTGATGAAATAATATTCCGTGATCGTAAGAGTAGAACACATATCGTTTATCTTTAAATGTGCATTTCCTTCCTATTAGATTGTTATGATGAATACCAGATACCTTACTAATAAACTTGAATTATTCTTATTTTATGTCCATTTACACTACAATAATGTATAAACCACTCAAAAGAAAGTTGAAGAAACCATTAGCAATATATCATTATACAAGTTGTATTAACTTTGCTTCTTCTGATAGCTTAATGGAATCATAAACCTTAAGAAGTTTAATTTGATAGCCTAATTGCCAATATCATAATTCCAATGCAAAAGCAATTATCGGTCATCCATTCTTGCTTCATTTAGTTAACAAGACAGATGTAAATCAATAACCCCTTCTTGATTATGAACTCGTCTGTGAATCCTTTGACTCGTATTCTGGAGAGCTACTACTCAGTCACTTGGATAATTTACAAACCACACTATCATCTCGCTATCAATGCATACTGCTTCGTTAAGTCACTGACTTGACAAATATCGCATTCGAGTCTGCCGAAGCGAATAGAGTGATTAATGGAGAAACAGGAGTTCCCTGAAGTATCTACTTTATAAGAAATTCACCCAAAGGGCTAAAGTCATATGTGTCACAAGAACCTTGAACTGAAGTTTCAAATTGCGTTTAAAGGCGCTGTAACACGCCGTTCCTGCTGAAATAAAGTGTTCTCACGAAAATGTAAAAAAATGTTACCATTTGCTAAAGTGTACTCCTGAATCAATCAAAAGAGGTCTAAACGAACGTACATTGTTCGGTTAAGCCATGGAAGTCCATTTCCCATCGAGTGGGTATTTTAAGGTGTTTTAAGGCCGCTAGAGTAGAATATTAATTATGGCACCATGGTGGAATTATCAACCATCTTGTCTGAACTCTCAAAGTGGCATGACACCAATACATCTACCTTTAACACTGAAGAGTTCCACACAATTGTCGCATTATACGTCGCACCATTTTCTACCAATACAGATAACAGTTTTCTCTAGATACGGCTTAACGGGTCGTGTAATGAGACGTTTTACCCTCTTACGTAACTACATATTGTACAAACCTTAAATAAAAAAAATAGAAAATATGAGAAAAAATGAGAAAAAATAATATGCCAAAAACGTGCTACAGCGCCTATAAGGTCACATGAAGGGTGAATAATGTTCATTTTATAGCATGTCTTTTTTAAGTCTGAACGGTATGAATACCTTGATGGAGTTAGAAAACGAGGAACGTGCGATTTTTTGTCCTTGAGTTCATATAATGTTTCTTGCTTTTTAAACGGAGACATTTTTCATCAGAAAATGTTTGAGAGGGAATGACAAAAGTTGGTGTGTGGCTTGATTATGATGGCTGAGAGGGGCCATTTGATTTCGTGTTAACTTTCCAACACGAAATAGCGAAATCGCGAAAAAATCAAAACGAAATCGCGAAATTGTGAAACGAAATCGCGAAACAGGGAAACGAAATCGCGAAACAGCGACACGAAATCGCGAAACAGCGAACGAAATCGCGAAGGAGCGAAACGTCCGCGAAACGAAATCGCGAAGGAGCGAAACGCCCCCGATACGAAATCGCGAAGGAGCGAAACGTCCGCGAAACGAAATCGCGAAGGAGCGAAACGTCCGTGAAACGAAATCACGAAGGAGCGAAAGAGCGAAATTGCGAAAGAGCGAAATCGCGAAAGAGCGAAATCGCGAAAGAGCGAAATCGCGAAAGAGCGAAATCGCGAAATCGCGAAAGAGCGAAATCGCGAAGGAGCGAAATCGCGAAGGAGCGAAATCGCGAAGAAGCGAAATCGCGAAGGAGCGAAATAAAGATTTTACAGTTCCCTGTTCATAGTAAGTAAGATCTATGGTGGCTGATTTCTGCCATTCGCGTCTTCGCTACTTCGTGTTATTAGAATCTGGGACGAAATAGCGAAGTGGCGATGCGAAGTAGCGAAGACGCGATGCGAAGTAGCGAAAATGCGATGCGAAGTAACGAAACGGCGATGCGAAGTAGCGATGCGAAATAGCTAAATAGCGAAGATTTTTGCTTCGCTACTTCGCATCGCCATTTCGCTACTTTTTATCGCCACTTCGCTATTTCCCATTGCCACTTCGCTTCTTCGCTCCATCGTGTCTTCGCTACTTCGCCGCGAAGTGACGAAGAAGCGAAGACACGATGTAGCGAAGTTGCGAAGTTGCGAAGAGGCGAACTAGCGAACTAGCGATGCGAAGTAGCGAAGTGGCGATGCGAAGTAGCGAAGTGACGATGCGAAGTGGCGAAGTAGCGAAGACGCGAAATGGCGAAATGACGAATTGGCGAAGTAGCGAATTGGCGAAGTGGCGAAATAACGAACTGACGAAGTGGCGAAGTAACGATGCGAAGTAGCGAAGTGGCGATGGGAAGTAGCGAAGTGGCGATACGAAGTAGAGAAGTCGCGATGCGAAGTAGTGAAGTAGCGATGCGAAGTAGCGAAGCAAAACCTTCGCTATTTCGCTATTTCGCATCGCTACTTCGCATCGCATCTTCGCTACTTCGCATCGCATCTTCGTTACTTCGCATCGCCGCTTCGCTACTTCGCATCGCCACCTCGCTACTTCGCATCGCCACTTCGCTATTTCGCCCTTGCTTAGAATAACAGGAAGTAGCGAAAACGCGAATGGCAGAAATCAGCCACCATAAAGATCGGATGTTTGAGCAAATAATCTGATGTCCTATAATTGTTTTTTTAACGTAACATGACAATTATATTATAAGGCGATGAACCGGTATACAAAGCAGTTATGTATTATAGAATCTGCATGTTATATTTGTCTTTATGTGTAGTGTTATTTGTTAGAAATATATATACACTGGAATTCTAATTTCGAAAAACTTATAAACTTGTTGGTGATTTCTTTTATCTCTTTAAATTATAAACCGTTATATTTTACGCTTCGTATACTGTATACTTCGCTTCGTATATAAAATGATTGTATCCAATATATCAAGTTTCAACATCACATATCATAGAGATCTTGAGTGTAATTTTAAACAAAATATATCATTCGTGGGATTCGAACCTTAACCAAGGACAAGAGTAGAACAGACGGTCAAGGCAGTAACCACTAGACAACACATCACCTCATCGGCCTTTGACACGAATTGTATTCATTAACTGTACATACAGAAAGAAACTACTGTATTTTCTTTCTACTTCTATGTCATTTAAATAGAAAGAATGATAGTATTTACTATAAAGAATGCGACGTTTCCTCACTTTCGGTGTTGATAGGCCTGCAAACAAGGCATCTAGTCTATCTATTAAAGTTGATCGCGAGGAAATGTCGCTTTAATTATTATAATTAATTATTGTAAATCTGTCATTCGTCATGTCATAAAATTCAACGATATTTACAGATAATATTTCTAAAAAGTGGGTATGGTACCAACTACTTTGACGTCTTGTGAGTATCTACAACATTGAAGATGGTATTCATTTGTTCGATACCAGCTATATGTTACAGGAGTCGGCATAACATCTAAACCATTGTGCATGTTTCTTGATTTCAATGATTTGTGAAATAATATGTAGCATTATTAAATGATATATTGCCACATTGTATTCTACCACAGACAGGATACAGCTTCATGATCAAACTTTCAAACTATAATTGCTATTTTTAGAAACATACGTTGAGTAAACGTTTCTTCTTATACATTGCAAACTCGTCGTGTGGTATTGAAATACACGAAGATGTATTATCATAAACATGCTAACTAAGAAAGAAGACAAAACGCGAGCGAGGAAGCCATATTTGTTGTTCGTTTATTAATAACAGAGACATTTATATTTCATATGCAAATGAGAAATACCCTCGTTCAAACAAAGTTAAAAGATTTGAAAAGAAATCGTCGATTTGAAGAAGACTATTTAAATTAGTATAACTTGCTTATTGGAAATTGGAACATTTATAAGAGTAAGGCACAATTTGCCAAACGAGAAATCAAATCACAATGACCAGATTATTTTTTAAACGTAATACAATTTGTATTTTCGGTATGTAGGTCAGTATTAAATATTTAAGACTGTTTAATCGAAATATGATGTCAAACGCGGTTATTCTTCGTTTAACAAAAACAACTATTTTGAATCATAAATGGTATTCCAGATTCTGACTATTTTAAAACTATGACAACCAAACGATACATGCGCAAAATTATACGCGCACCTTATGAATGTATCCAGTTTGACAGTCATCATAACAGTGCGTGCTACAGTTTTCGCTGTACGGATAGGCGTGTTTACACTCCATCTGCGACAACTTCATCACTTTGAAGCTGTCCGCTTCGACGTTTTAATTATCGATTACAGGTTAATGAGAGCGAATTGTAATTATATTATTGCATCTATAGAAGGCCTAAAGGGGTACACAAGGCATAATAAGTCCTGGATTTTCCAAATTACTGTCAAGAAGTGTGCTGTACAGTTCCTTTGAGTACTGTACTCAAACTTTTAAAATTTTGGCGTATTTACTGTATTATCCTACGTGTTTAATACCCTTTAATTTAAGATTGATGTGTATTTTCTGAATATACCATTTATTTCCCACTCCATAAAAAACTATAATGTAGATTACAGTAGCTACAACGTATTAAGTGAATAACATTTTTATCTCGTGTCCATTATATGATAAATTACGTATTATGTCAATCTGTCGACAGATAAATTTAGAATAGGTTGTGGCTAGATGACCAAAATTTGACAAAAGAATCATATTTGCATTGTGCATATGCATTTGATTTTTGGTTTATATGGCAGCTCTTGTTGGCGGCATTACTATTTTGACATATTCCAAAGTTACTCCTACTTACTCTTACTTCTCTAACAAATATAAACAATCACAAGTTACCTATTATACGTCGTTCATATTACCAGTTCGATTTTTTTTTATCGATATTACATTGTCCTCAATTAACGTTACATTTATCATAAAACATGCAGATTCTATAATATATAACTGCTTTGTATACCTGTTCATCGCCTTATAAAATAATTGTCATGTTATGTTACAAAAAAACAATTATAGGATGTCAGATTATTTGGTCAAACATCCGATCTTACTTACTATGAACAGGGAACTGTAAATTCCTTATTTCGCTCCTTCGCTCCTTCGCGATTTCGCTTCTTCGCGATTTCGCTTCTTCGCGATTTCGCTTCTTCGCGATTTCGCTCCTTCGCGATTTCGCTCTTTCGCTCTTTCGCTCTTTCGCTCCTTCGCGATTTCGTTTCGCGGACGTTTCGCTCCTTCGCGATTTCGTTTCGCGGACGTTTCGCTCCTTCGCGATTTTGTTTCGGGGGCGTTTCGCTCCTTCGCGATTTCGTTTCGGGGACGTTTCGCTCCTTCGCGATTTCGTTCGCTGTTTCGCGATTTCGTGTCGCTGTTTCGCGATTTCGTTTCCCTGTTTCGCGATTTCGTTTCACAATTTCGCGATTTCGTTTTGATTTTTTCGCGATTTCGCTATTTCGTGTTGGAAAGTTAACACGAAATCAAATGGCCCCTCTCAGCCATCATATCAGCCATCATACTTGATGGCATAAATACATTGCAGTTAGCAAATTCAGAAGCGGCCAATTATCTTTTTAGGAGTTATTGCACTTGTTCCGTTATTTTACTGATCGTGGTATCTTCGAAGGTGAAAATTGTTTTTAGAAACTACCTTGACGTAAATACAGTGTTGCAATTGGATAATGAGAAGCAGTATTTTGATTTTTACAGAGTGAGTTCTCAATTGTTCCGTCAGTACACTTTGTCTGAGGAAGCCTGTCTGATTTAAAATTTAGACAATTTATATTCTAATAAATAATTAATTAATTACATATTACATACATAGATATACATAGATATAGGATTATATATAGTTTTAATGAGCACCAATATCGGGGATTTTGCTGACCTTATGTTCATTGTATCGTAGCGCGTGTTGACTTGTAGACGCAAACTTTAGATCTTAAGATCGAACGTACAAATTCAGACGTATCACATCTTAAGATAACACACTGAGGCAGAGATACACAGGCGAACAAGACAGCGAAGACGCACTTACGTATGAACAAACAAGAAGTCGTTACATATGTACAAATAATACGTGGGAATCTAGAGACAACTGCAATGCATTACATGTTGTGGGCAATTAGGGGAAAATGAAAGATTACTGTCCTCATATTGTAGTTGTTTACTCCTTCACCATGCTTTCAGGTTGATTACTTCTATTTAGAACAGCACAATGGATTCCCATTCTGTAACAAGTCGTTAGAGAGAAACACACTTGCACAATAAACAGTTCACAGTCATTATTCTAATTGCTTCCAGTATTTTTCTTCAATATGATAATTAAGGGAACAGCAACACGACTGTTGAAAACATGGTACTAGAAAGCATATGCAGAGGACTATACCGCTTCTAAGGTTTTCAAAAGTGTAATGAGGTCAAGTACTCTTAAACCATATCTTTGATCGAACAGTGTCATTCAATAATCAACAACAAACAGTGTTATACTCGATCTGAATGAACTCATTCGTCCGGAAATCAACAAGTTGTTTATTGAACTAAGTGTTTTTCAGTAAGTATGGAAACGCATGTTTGCGGGCACAAATAAACTATGTTTTCATTTGCACTGGTAACCAGATGTTAACTTTTTAATTTAAAGGTGTAGCATAAAACATGTTATGACACAGAGGAAAACTTTATTCGATTAAATGGATATACAAGGCATTGTGCTTTGAACACATTAAAATGAGATTTTTCGTGATCTAATTGGTATAGATGCCGGAGTCTATCGATCAGAGTTTGATTATTAGCACTTTTCAAACGAAAGTGATCCAAAGACAATGAAACGACCAGTGTTGTTGAAAAGGTTTCTCCAAATTCGGAAGTCCACGAAAACTGAACAATTGTGTACAGACTCAATTGCTAATGAGGATCATAAATTGTAGATTGTCCCACATAACGACCACATGTGACACGATCAAACTTTTTCATCTTTTATTTCAAAGAATTAAAAGCCATATAAAGCTGAAATAATGTATACCAACTATTCCAACGGAGATCATAAAGTGTATTTAGAGCCACAGAGGACAAGACAAAATAACCTACTTTCATTTTCGAAAAGAAAAGCCCTAGAATGCAAAATCCTCACCCAATGGTGATTATAAACTGTAGATGAGGTGACTTAGTCGTCCCAAATAAGTGTCACAGAGTCCAAGACCTACAGCCCTATTCTAGTCATCGTTTTCCCGCACTTAAAATCCGCACATCAATACATCAATATATGGGCCGCCGATACAGTAAAACGAAACGAAACTCTTGTTTTTGGGGAGACTTTACCTTTACCATACGCAAATGTAATTCTAGTTATAGTAATACCACTATTTTCAATCCAAGATGAATGTATTCATTCATCATAATGATTTAAGAATTTGAATGTCAGTTGTGTGGAAACATAACGATGCAAACACTCAAACCGACAATAACTTCGTATAATTTCGCTCATGAAACCGATATCCGTTTGAAAGAAAACACTGTCCCCATATATAAAGTAGTGTGACAGCGGAGTAATACCAGCTCACTTCAGTAACATTGCGATGTGAAATATTCACAATTTGAAATCGTTCGTCCATGCGTGATGACGTGATGAACTGCGGCAATGACCATACTAAATGGCGGATAAGACAATCTTTCCTCCCACTTACACGATATCACTGACAGAGTTATCTGTCCTTTGAGTATCGTAATGACATGGAGACCGCTAGTTGCTTGCTGTTGCTCTTCGCGTCAACAGGTAAACAACAGCAAAACAGGCTTTTCATTGCCAAGACTACTTATATCACATCCCCTTAGTTCATATTGCAAGCTCGTGATTATTTGTTGCGGTCGTTACGTTATTGTGCCTTAAATTGTATTTGTATTATCGGGCTATCGTGAATGGCTTTCGGATCTAGTTGACTCGCTTATTTCAACAGCCCAAAGTTATGCCCGAACTTTTATTTAAAATAGTTGATAGATTGTCGTTTATGTTATTCAATAACATAAGTTATTTCGGTAACTGGAAAGAAACCGCGACATTCAGGTACCCGCTGACAATTTACAAAGAATGTCTCGCTCAAATAGGCAAAAGGTCACATGACATAGAAAGCGTAAGGTAATAGGGTAATAAACCTTGCAATTGAAATCACATGACCGTGCTCTCAACCAACAATTATTATTAGAATATAAACGCTTCTGACATTGAATAACGTAAATATGTCCTGACTGAATTCATTTCTGCAGCATCGATTGTCTGAATGAATGATGTAACAATTTCATAACGCCTACGTTTTATGCGATGTATGAAATTTGTAACGGAAATGAGAGTTCATAAACGTTTTGACCCTCATTTGTTAGACCAATCGTTTATCATAACAGTAAATTTACATTCTGACAATTGAGTTAACCGATTCCCCGACATGGGGCTAGCTGCTGTCAAGTTGTTGATATGTCTGCCCATTTATACACATCATTTATAAAAGTCTCAGGATTGTGTGATGTAAACTTTCCATTACATAGATCATAAACGAATTAAGAACTGGAAGAGTTTCTGGATAACAACCTTTTTAATGTGAAAATACACGACGTTTCGGAGTTTATACTCACTCCTTCATCAGGTGGAATGTGATGAAGGAGTGAGTATTTTAGTTTGAAACGTCATGTATTTTCACATTAAAGAAGTTGTCATCCAGAAAATCGTCCTCTTCCTATGTATGCCACTTCTTAATGCCCTTCAAAGACTTCAAACGCACTCTACAAGCTCATCTTCCACCTCATGGGAAAAAACACCAACAATGCTCTTCCTGACATTGGCGACCCATAGATAGCAAACACATTCTCGCAGTTTTTCATGGACAAGATCAACACAATCAGATCTTCATTCACGGAATGCCTTCAGCCTACTCCCGAACATGACATGCCAGTGCAACAAGATAACTTTCTGCGTGAATTCGAACCCTTCACTGAAGAAGAAGTGCTTAAACTTCTAAAGAGATCAAAGCCAATGCAACATCCTGCTACCTCGATCCGATTCCAACATTCTTCTACCAGTAATCATAAATAACTGCCTCCAATCAGGACTAATGCCATCAGTTTTGAAAACGGCCATAGTAAAGCCTCATCTTAAGAAGCAATCTTTAGACCCAGACAATCTTAGAAACTACAGACCGGTTTCAAATCTGTCTTCCTTATCAAAACTTGTGGAAAGAGTTGCTGCAGAACGTTTATCCTCACTTCTAGATCAACATGGACTATTATACTTAATATTGATTGGACAGCATGTCAACCACCTTGTGAGAACATCCTACTTTCAACTGAGGAACATCGGACACATCAGAAAATATCTGACAGTAGATTCTACCATAGTTCTAGTTTTCTCCCCTTGTCATCTCGAGATTGGACTACTGTAATGGTATTCTCTATGGTTCTCCCCAGTCTCTTACCAATAAGATCCAGCGTATCCAGAATCCTCTCCAAAGGTCGGAAACGGGGCCATGTGACACCACTTCTGATGCAGTTGCACTGGCTCCCAGGCTCACAGAGAATCACATTCAAAACTCTCTGCCTGACTTACCAGTGCCTGAACAATCAAGCTTCTTCCTACCTTTCGGGTTAATTGAACTCTACACTTCCAGCTGTTCCCTGCGCTCTGAATCGAAACAACTCCTCAGTCTGTCTAAGTCAGAACAGGTACTCATGGCGAACGTTCTTTCGCCTTTGCTGCTGCCTCATGTTGGAACTCACTTCCCAAGATGATCCGTCTTTCAGACACTCTTCCTACTTTCAAAAGAAACCATAAGACTTTTCTCTTCAGACAAGCTTTTCTGTCCTGAGTCTATCACAATTGTGTGCCTTGAGCATGCAGTGATCATGGAATAAGCGCTATACAAATGGACTGTTATGTTATGTTATAAACGAACTACGTCAAATTGAAACATGACATCCATTAAAACTGATAAGCAACGTCTCTTGTTGAGATCCAAACCCGGAATCTCTTCATCTGTAACTGATTACACTAACCATGTTTACAAGCTTTTGTGTGTACAAATGTACTTCTGACAGAATCGTGAACTGATCAAAAAAAAGTCTTTGTATCTAATAGCGTTTGAATTAATAAATTTCTCTTTATATATTCTTGGCATTAGGTAAACCTAAATGAGATTGTTTACACCAGGTAGATAATACATCTTGCGTAAACTGGGTTACCTATAAGTACATGTTTTCTTCACACAGTAATCATAGTGCCGATAGAAAGATGCATATTCAAATTGCAAGAGACATACTTCGAATTTTTGTCGACCAAAGGCACTCATCAATTCATTTATTATTAAATTATTTCCCTTTCGGAGTGGCATTATGGCCCAGAACAGTAACACATAAATCACAATCTATCACGAAACAAGTATCATAAGTTACAATGTAATCCTACTTGCACAATGAGTATTTGTCAGTTGATTTCATTATCTTTTACATGTGTTTTTGCTTCAAAACGTTGATGTATTTTCTCTGTAAAATCAATAGAAATTGAATTGCCTTATTCTTTGTAGACAAAATTCTTCGATTGAGATATTTAAATCGGTTTTACAGTTGAAATAAGACCCATAATTCCTGTAAGTCAATAGGAATTTCCTCTTTGATATTAACGAGAACTTACATATTATTTCCTCCAGTCTTACATTTTGTTCAACATTATATATACGTTAAGTCGTTAAGATTGTTGAAATGCATTACACAGGTGTCTTGAACCCTTTGGCTTAATACAAAAAAACAGGGTTACAATAATATAGGTATAGAGAGGGTATTTCAAGTTGGATAACGTTCCCAAATCCTTTCCTCAATGAAAAAAAATGTGTATAAACCCAAGGATATAGACTGTACATTGTTTGTCTGAATTTGATTATATTAGGGACTGTCTCATATTTCTAGTTTCGAGGCCAGCAAAAGTTAGCAATTCAAAACAGCATATGTATATATATATACATATTATATTTTCAGTTTAATTTTAATCATCGAATAACTTGTTTGAAGACATGTGTTAAAGACAAATGTGTAATTTAAAAATTAACAAACATTTAACATTTAAAACCGTAACTTAACAACATTTGATAGACAAGAATAACTCAAATGAGATTGACATTATTTAAGATATGATTATCAATGCATACTCTTACAACCAATTACAAATTTATTACTGCTTTGGCAGATAGTTTATATTTAACGTATGTATATCTTATCCTCAAATATTCTTCAAGGTAATCAATAAAGAGTTCTTATATACTACGTATGCTTCATTCATACACACCAACAAATACATTATTTGGATTAGTAGTCACGTTTTCATCTGTTTTCGTGTTTATCGTAGTGGAGGTACAGAGGAGGGCTCACGTCTCATAGAGCCAGTGGGATTCTACTATTCTCGTAGCCCTTCTCTGATCAGTGAATTTCCTGTGGATCAGTACATCCATCCTTGAAGGCAATGCCTAGACAAAAGAATGAGTTACAAACCACATTATTGTCTGGCATTAATAGATGTTACTCTTGATTTTATTATACTCAATGTTATGTGGGGGAGATTTTCCATAATAGCCAAAATGCACGTTTTACAGCTTTGTACAGAAAGTATTGCATACTTGAAGTAATGGAAATAATAATCGTAGCTAGATTGGGTCAAGTGTTTTTTTTTTATGAATTATTAAACAAAATGTGCAATTTGACGTAAGAAAAAGAGGTTGTTGTTAAGCTAAGTAATATATCAAACAAGTTTTACTTTGCCTGTATGAACACCCTATGAAAAGTCCTTATATAATTCATTAGCTCTCTTACATGTAGATGTATATGTAACATTTAAAGCTAAAAATAGTAAATATTTCACTGGCGTGGAAGACATGTTCCATATTGACTTAGTGAGAAAACTGGTCGATGATTATTTGAATTTACAGAGAAATATATATGTTACGTACATGTTACGCTAACTGTGAGTTTTGAAAGTATTATCTATTGGTGAAAAGATATAAAAGTATTTCACAAATGTAGAAGACATGTACAAAGTTTGAAAGAAATTATAGGTAAGAGACTTGGAATTGTTCGAGTTTTGGGTTATATCTCTTATTTAAGTTCCAAAATGTAAAATTGGACTCGTAAACAATATCAGTTTTGTCACAGGCGACATCCCTGAAGATTTGAAGACTATCGGTTTAGCCGTTCTCATTACATCCTTGGAATTAAAATCTAAGTTATATCCTGCCAATATATATGGTTTCCTATGATTCCAGCGTGTATATTATGTGTACTCAATGGAACAAACTGAATGTATTGGTTATTATTGTGCACACGGACAGGGGCGAACCTTTGTCAGTTCACTGTAAACATTGACATTCGCGAACGAAATCAAAATTTCATGATATTTACACTTCGATTCGCAGGTTTCCTCTCCATTGTTTCGTCTGCTTTATAAATATATCACATATATATTTTGTATACATTCCACCTGCTGAAGGAGTAAGCATATACTCCGAAACGTTGTGTATCTTTACATTAAAGAAGCTGTTATCCAGACAATCTCCCTGTTCTTATGTACAAGTAGGTGAACAACTTTTCGGAAGCAGCTCTGTTATCTAGATGAGTACATTAACCAACCTTCAAACGGTCCAACTAACCATAACCATACCCCTTATTTGATCCTTAATTATGTTAAGAAGATAAGATAGGGAAACCATTTCCGATACAACCCTCAAGTCATTGCAACGTTAATTATTTACCAGGATTATTTACCATAGGGTATAGTTAAAATTTGGTATGTGGAACGATCATCATCTGCAGTTGTGCATTTTTGTATGTCAAACCTCGTCACATCGTTGTTGTCCCCGTTTCAATGAAAACGCAACATTGACTGGACTTGAACATAACTCAAAAAGCGTAATACATGACCCGATGCAGCTTTGTATGTTGAACAATTTTCCATGTGTAGATGGGACGTTTCCGGTATTGGTTGCATGATTTATTGTATATTCCATAGAATCACAACTGTAAAATTGTTCCCACATGGCGGGGGAATGTATCCGACTCTTTCTTAATGATAGACACATATGATAATACTCTGATATAATACATGTACTCAAAACTCCAATGTGTCTATCAGAACAGTAAAACCTGTTCGTAATCAAAGTAATGAAAGATATATCAGCTGCAGACATCTTGTTTCAATATTGATTTCTTTGTAGTAGAAAGTCGATTGAAGGTCACTAGAGAGTGCTATTGCTGGAAATGGCTTTTTGATGGTTTTGCCCTCGCTGTGGAGATCTACGATTAAGCTGCGACGCTTGGGATGCCTTTACACATTGTCAAAAAGGAACCTGTTCAGTGACCTCTAACTACACACTAATGTGAATGTTACCAATAGGACTGATAATACAACGACAAGACAGAATTTGATTTACAATTAAGACCCCACAGTATTCATATATGTAAAGGAAATCAGTATTATTATATAAAATTAATAAAGATAAATGAAATGTAACCATATCAAATTAAGTGATGATAAGTTTGATGGCGTTGAACTTTGCTTAAAACCTTTCGATGAAAACATAACATAAATTATACCTATATCTTCAGTTTAAATTGTCGGTATTACCAGTAAAACGGAATAGCGAAGTGCTTAGTGCGTTCGGCTTCGGATAAAGAGGTCTGGGGGTTCGAATCCCGCCAGGGGCTTAGCAAATGTGCCTGCTGTTGAGAACTGTTCTACATTCAGTAAGGTTTAGGTGCAATACTACACTGAATTTCAGTGAACTACCACCCATGGTTAGCTAGTTCAAGCCCATGCTCGCAGGTTTCCCCGCGTTGCGGGCTTTCTACTTCCAATAACACTAGCAACAGTGATATAAGTGAAATACTCTTGGAAGCGGCGTTAAACCCTCACCTCACCCACCAGTAAAACAATTATTACAAAGTTATTAGGTAAACAAGATGTGTGTGTTAAAAATTGATGCCCGGATATAACCATGCATAGTTCCGACGACAATATCCGATTTTCCTCAGGGTTAAGAAGTTGAACTACTACTACCTCATGTGAATGATTTGGTTATTAGTATTTATAGAGTTAACTATCACCTATTTATACGTCTTTTGAACAGGGCTCCCTGTACAATGGTCAAGGTAGAACATTATTACCTGATCACAAGGGACACATGTAAGGTATCAAAGGCCTTTATTGAACAATCAAAAGGTAAGGTTAAAGGGGCAGTAGCACGTTTTTTGCAATATGTATGTTTTCAATTTTCCCATTTATTATGAGACTTTATGTCATTTAATTTACTTTAGAGAGTAAAACACCTTATTACACAAACCAATTATCCGTAGTGGTAATACCAATGTTGTGAACACATTTTATTATTTTGAATAACAAAAACGATTCCCATGGCTTTACCGAACCATGTACAGTCGTGTTTAACTTGATTTCCCGAAGAGAGGAGGGTGGTAAACTATTGGTGACATTATTTTTCAAATACATTTCATCGACTTATTTGAGCAAAAAAAACGTGCTATTGCCCCTTTAATGTTTTTCGGACAATTGAGAGAGACAAGCAAGTGCAAATCAGTATATGAATACAAAATGTGGAAATAATAACAACCGTTTGTCATCCCTGCATCTAATGTATCCTTGTAACAAAAAAGAAATTATACCTTTATGTATATAACATATGTACGAACATATAATCTATACTATTGGTGAAGTTTCTAAACAAGTAATGGTACCGAATTAACGTCTGATATGCATTAACTGATTTATCAATATGATATATTTATATTCATGAATATTACGAAAATCAATTCAGGATTCAATCAACGTCAAGATAACTGAACTAGTCCTGGAATTGCTTTGATTCAATCACATACATTATGGTGTGTCCCGTTGTTGAATATAATCAGACATCTCCACAATTTCCTCGGTCAATTCCTGCGTCAAGTCTATTCTATGCTTGATATGTCTCGTGGGGTTAAATTGAAGCAAATGCGTCTCCTGTGAATGAACAACTATCACAGCAAATCTCGAGTTGTAAATGTACGAATCTAAACTTATGTCATTGTCCCTGAACAAATATACATAGACCAATACTTCCCAATTGTAGTTAATGTTCATGAAATAAAATTATCAGTTTGATATGTCATTACTTAATGTCTATTTTCCAGGGTACATACACTTAATATTAGCAATTAGAAAATTATGTTGCCTTTATTAAAGATACAATACCATTTGAGAATATATTTGTAAACGGAATATAATAAAATAATGAGGATACTTATACCGCGCTGAACTCCACTCATCTCTGAGCTGTGCTCATTGCGCACACACATTGTTACCCTGGTGTAAGGACCAACTTCGTTCTTGTTTCATTCTTAACTCACTCGGAGTATGCAACCTAGCTGTTAATGTGGACGCTTTTACAATTACCACTCACATTGCCTTCACTTCCATACCATGTACTCAAGTGTACTGCAGAGTGAACAGAGGCAAACTTTGAATAAAGTAACTTGCCAGGGTAACACCACAAGTCTTCACGACTAATTGCTCTGTGTGGAATCAACCCTTCAAACTCTCAGTGTATTCAGTAATGAATGAGAGCAGGTCGACCACCCAATCGAGCTATACACAGGCCCGTGTGCAACCACCACACAATAGGAATCAGATTCAGCGGGGGAAAACGTTGACTGGATAATTGAAATTAAGTGACGAGAACACGTCTGTTGAGAACTTGAGATCGATGTCAAATACGTCCTATTCTACCGACTTAACACGCTTCATCAGTTACAACGCATAATGTTATCTAGAAAGACATTGGAGTCTAATCGTTTGTATGACAGCTGATATTTTCAGTAAATCAGTCCCTTTGGCATGATGAAAACAAGGTACAGAGGTGTTTTCCTGGTATGATAACCAATTCCTTTGTACATCGTTAAAACTTTTATAGTCAAAGGCTGTATAGTATGTTTGAATTTTCCTGCAAGAATTGAACGTCAGTCAACAAGTTGATGTATACGATAATGTACTATATTGTGAGATCACTGCTGTTACTATCATATAGTGTCGTCCTTATTCAATAGTAAATGGACATGGATAGTATCCAAGCTGTATGGCCATCAAATGCCAACCAGTTAGGGTATAGATTTGGAGAATGGAATACTTACAATCAGCAAATCAATGTGAAGTGTCGTTTTGATAGATCTGCTTTTATGACTGAAAAGCGTTGCTCAACGTTGGCCCTAATTGTAATACTTACGGACATGTCTGTGGCAATAGTCATGTGAAATAATTATTTATTTTGATAAATGGTTTAAAGGAATAATATTTTGTGCAAACTACAATGTTCAGTTTCTCATACTGACATCGCCTGTACGAATATATGTTTGCCAGGAGCTGTTGAATCTTTTGTGTTACTCTTGTGAAACTATAATTGTTACACATGATTTTAAACACACAATGCATTTTCAAGATATAGATTGTACAATTTGATTAAACAAAATCGAAGACACCGAGTTCAACCTTTAAAAAGTAAACAATCATAATAAGCGTAAGTTTGATATAATTAGACGTCTGTGGGAACGAAGAAAAAGCTCAGACAAGTCTTGAGGCCAAATTGGCTTGTTAGTAATATGATCTACAGCAAATTTGGGATTTCAGAACTTGTCTCAAATGAACTCATTATCCCGACTTGGTGGGTCATATCAATATTAATTTGCTTCACAAAGTTACACTGTTCATGAGACGACGCGATATTGTGCATATAATCAAAAGTAATTCCAATGGTCCTTAACTTTTGATTCTACTTTTTAACCAAATTTATTTGGTTGGATTTCACCATTTATAAAAAAATACAATTATTAAGGCAAACAATTATAAGGAGACAGAATCGACTATATCCCCTGTACTTACATGTTGATAATAATATATAAAAATGCAATTGTGGGTGTGAAGTGTAAGCTGCAAATGTATGTCCGATTATAACATTGTATTCATGTTTTTGATTAATTAATTAATTAATTCAAATGTTATTTATCGATATTGCACATATAGAGAATACTAAACGACGTCCCGTTTAATAACATATTTATGAAACAAGTGGATGGTTTTGGTATCTAACGAGCGAAAGCGATATACCAATATACCACGAGTTTCAAAAATATGTTTTTAAACGGGACGGAGTTTAGTATTTTATTTATTACACGCTCTAAATTAATGAAATATGTAATTAAAGTTAACTCTTCATTCATATAGATGTGCGTAGGGATACATCACTTACCATGGACGCATAACGCAATCCCACTAAACACCAAAAAATAGACCAAGCAAATATCCGTTAATAACAGTTTAAATTTTCAACAAAACAATTTCAAAACACTCATTACATTGTCCTTATGTTGAAACTATAACAAGCGCAAATTGGCGAGTAAACAAAAACATCGTATTAATCTCACTAGATCTAATGAATGATGTCAGGTGAATGTGACGTCATCGGAATGCGACTGTTTTCAAGCGCGATTCAGTTAGGCTAGTTAGCCTACAGCTGTACGTTACTGCAGTTGCTTTGCCAAAAATAGGCTCTGTAACACCCTGATGACAATGATACTGGGGAAAAAGTTACATACAGTTCTGCAGCTTGTTTTTTTCTAGCGAAATTGTCGGGATAATTGTTCTTGTTGCCGATGAAGTTAACATTGACGGCACAAATTGCAACAGAAGCGCCGAAAATGGAGTCCCGACATTTTAGCAAACGTTAAAATGTTATATCAACATTGACAGTTACATTGAAGCATGTTTTATTCATATATCTTGGTATGGTTTGTTCTGTAACAACAGACAGACATGAACAATGCCTCCACAACGTGGAAAACTTACGTGTCGACACGAAGCTATTTGTTCACATTCTAAACAATCGAACCCATTCCGCAAAAAAAGGAGAAGAAAATATCAAAATGTACCTATAAGGATTACAATGGAGTCGCATTAATACTCAACCGACGATTGTCACAGGATTCGTGGGTTCAACATGAAGTTTATTCCTTGTGAATTTAGAATTTAGACTACATTTATGAACTAAGGCTACGTCAAGTTGCATGACATAGCCATGCAAATGGCGGTCAATCGCGAGATCGCTAACGAGATTACATGTCAAGGGAACTAACTCTGAATCAACCAAGTGATACTGATTGACAGTACATTGTGATAGAACCGTCCGTACGATATAATCATAAAACTTTATTTGCTAAACCATATAGATAGAAATCCAGTGCTATCCCAAAAGCCATGTGAGTACTGGAAAGAAGTCCCGACTACGATTGCCTTCGCGTGCAATGTTTCACAACGGTGTTGAATAAGAGTTCAATGTTTCACAATAGCAGTATCTTCAACGAGAGTGTAATAATTTCACATTCACACTTCCTGATAATTATAAGCAGTTGCTTTTGAATGATATTGTCAATCATCCACATACATGAACAGGGCTACTGGATGCCAGCTGCGCATAGCCACTTAACGCCCGTTAAAGACTTTAAATATCTTTTTGAAACGTTTTTGATTGTTCACAACCTATATACACTTATAAATGGTATCTTCAAAAAATTAAGTGATGAATGTGAATAAGTTGATAATATGAATACAAGGAATAATATAAGTATACATATAAGTTACAATGACATGGCTATTCAACTTACTCTTGCTTCAAAATTAATATGATAGATGAGGTCAACACGTTGAATTATTAGTCTAGGTCGCGTCATGTTCAGACGTGATTATCTTTAGAACTGTCACTTTGAAAGCCCGTTTCTCAAAGATAAAATTATGTGTCAATCCATCTTTCTTACTTTCAATTTCATGAAGAAACCAAATGAATATGAAGTATGTTCTTTGGTTCACTTCAATTCAACCGTAAGGAAGATTTTACACTCCATATCCAAATGTGTTTAAGAGAAGATTCATAAGAACTAAATGAAGCTGTCATTTCATTGTCTAGATCCAAAATGAAATTTACAAATTGAAAAATTAATCTGATCTTTATATGGTGATAATTTGCTATTCATATATACCCAATTAAAACATTAAGTAATATTTTGTGGAATATTCCCAGAAAGACGATTATATGAAATCATTAAAAACTCTAATCTATATCAAAGTACATGTAAAGAAACCACTAGGCTACAGTTTCAGTGATAACACAAGACATGTGAGGATGCAACTGCGAATCTCTGACAATTGGCGTCTTTAATTATCCTCTGACATGATACATAGTTGATACTGAACTAGCTTCAATTTAATACCATGATACATATAATAATATTATTATTATTATTATTATTATTATTATTAATATGTTGATTTGACAAATATTGTATTATATGGAAGGAAGTGTATAATTATGTTTGTTTCATGCCCAAATTAATCACTCAAAATGTCCTATCGTGTGCTGAAGATTTAAGTGTGTCATGTATCATTGTGATGGTGACATAACTACTGTGACGTCACAAATGAAAATCCTGTGACGTCATACTTGCAGAGTTGTTTCATGACATTAATATTGTCGTATAAATTGTTACACTGCAGTCAACGGGCGTACATGTAATAAGGTTGTTCCGGTCTTATACATGTATGGCTATTTGATCAATTAGAGTTTTCATCTTAAGAGGAGTCTTCTACATCACTTCATCAAAACATTCATCAAACAAGTGTAAAAAAAGTCCATACTATAACAAGATCAAGTTCTTTTCGTGGACACGGGACATCTGTATGTTTCCTTCAACTGTGTTCTCCAAGGGTATGCTTTCAATAGTATTTAATAATCCCGTGTAGTACTTTCAAGCTTCTGCTTAAATAACTTAAATAACAAACAACAATTTTAATCGTTCGTTTCTGCTGAAACTGGAAGGTTATAATTAAATATTTCATTGCTTTGATGACAACATGAACATATCTACATTAATGTTATTGTTGAGCATTTCTATCTGCTTAACAGTATAACAGATGAGTCATTAATTCCTATATTAAAGTATAAGTACCCTACATGTTCTAATTATGTACATGTACGTGCTCACAAGTGGCGGCTGTGTCCTAATGACTAGTCACAGGGACTTGTCAGTCAACTTCACTTAAAATGGAGAGATACCTACATCTAGAGGTACTTGTATACGAAAACATACCCTACAGGTGGCTAGTTTTTTTTATATACAAATGTATGTATTAAACGTTTTTATCTAACATATTTTTATTTAATATATGTTCTGAGGATGGTCATAATAACTTGCATATTAGTCTTCCCCATGACTGTATATAAAGTAAGAGCCTTTAATACAGTGTAGACTCATTCAGCAAGTCTTGAAACTGAAACAGGAACTGAAAGTACTAAAGAATATATAATCATTAGTATGAAGGTAAAGTAGTTATAACAAATTGAACAGACTAAATCTGAATCTACGTGCATATAAGCTTGGCGGAATATAATTGTTTTACTCATATTGTTAGAATAGATTGTGACATGATGACCAGATTTTCATGTATACTGTATTATTATCGGCATCAGATTAATGACATTGTGTTGTTTTCAGGGTATACGGAAATAACAGTTTGTTGTGATAGCTTTAATTTAATACATCAATAACGTATTTGCAGGTGAGAAACATAGTTTAAATATGTTTCCGATGTATACAAATATTGTATTTTTGTTGGTATCGTTTCTTTAACCCATTGGTGTATACAATATTCATCCCGATGCCTTTGGAAGTATTTTATTCAGTTCAATTTTATTGGGCATTTGAAGTCTTGCAAATTTTATTCAAAACATTCAAAACTTTTAAAACAATTAACGAAAGCATCAAAGCAAATGCAATGGAAACACTTACTTATGGCGTTAAATAACATCTTTGATGTTCAAAAACTGAATTAGAAGATTAAAGAAAATAATGTCAAGGCGACATTAACTTCATGGTTTTTAATTTACTATCGTACTATTTCTTGCACATCTCTGTCAATGCAGCTGTTTACATTGCCAAATGCAGTAAAGAACGCCCAGTGAAAACTGTTTGGTTAAAAATCTATTATCAAAAACCATTCCAAAAACAATCAAATTATGAGCACTATCTATGTGTGCATTTTAATACAAGGATAATAAGTGGAGGAACTCATGGACGTCAGTCTTTATGCATCTAAATATGACAATCAATTGGATTTGATATACTTATGTATACATGTGTTCAAATGTAAAGAAATTGATTGAGGTTGTTATCAGAATCCTTGGACTGTGTCTGTCGACTGTATCTAAGTTCTCCTAATATTAGAAGATGCCTACAAAGTGTCTAAAAGCCTTCTTCGTCCACTAACTGAATTACAGATGACCTATAAGTTCAGATCTCGGTTAATACCATTAGTCTATATTTAATTATTCCTTACATGTACACCAATATACTTACATGTAACGACTATGCCTTATGGGTATGATGTAGTGTACTACACTGTAAGCTTGTATCGCTTGTATCCTTTGTGGCAATGTCAGTTTTAGCTGAATTGAGGTTTGTGTTCTAGATCACAAACAATGAACTCATCCTATGAATCGAATAGGTCAATTGTGTGTTACCCTTAACTTGCTGAATACACAGATCAATAAAATTTGCTATCATCAAAACAGTAACTGTTGCACTTTTTCAAAAACAGAATTAAAGTCATAAGATAATAATGACAAGTACACCGACCAATGTACTTAGGTTTTGTATACCTAACATGCGGCCTTCTTGTGCTTCATTTGTGTTTAGCAGTCGATGAAAATAAATACAGAGACATCTCATGATCAAATACATAATCTAGCAACAAACAGCAAGTCACTAAATATGACGTTTGTAATAATCACACTTCATCAAACATACACAATGTAAACTTCAAACAGTGAAAGTGTTAATTGATTTTGTCAACATTAATTATCCTTTATCTATTTATGACATTACTTAGTTTAAAAGATAGTTTGAAGATATAACAGTAGGAATGACTGAATAAATGAATAATAAATGTTCGTCACACATAAAAATACACGATTTACACATCCTTAACAAACACCGATACAAATAAGCTCAAAAGGGCTATGTTGTTGCATACATGTAAAATAACAGTTTAATAATAGTTATTGAAAATGTGTAAAAGTATTTAATAAATGGTTGAAAACGTTAAAAAGATGATAAAGCATGTGACAAAAATTAAAATGTATTATATGTGAAAATTACATACAAATTCATTCATAATTGATAATATCGAAAGTATTACAAGTAAACATAAGTTACAATCACATAAGTTAAAACAAATACGATTGCCATTTTTAAAAAGACATTGCAGAAGGAAAATACAGTCTTGTTAACGTCAGGTTAAAAATGATCCTTATTGCTCTTAGCCAATACCCGACACCATTGAGTAACAACCACTTTACATGTAGTATGAGGTAGTTCTGTGAAAATACATCTGTGTACCAACAGAATAATTCATATGGATGAACCGTTATAAAAACAATTTATCAACGTCGAAATACTTGAACAGGCGCATCCAGTCGCTTTGATGAGATCACACAAGGTATGGTGCATCTCACCGTTGAGTATGATCGTATATCTGACAGAGTTCAATTTTCCCAGTCCACTACTATGGAGAGTCGAGTCTGATTTGATCCTTTGTTAAGATTGAAGTAAATGTGTCTCCTGAGTCTCATGAGAACACGTATCATATGAAATATCAATATCATTCAATCAAAACATCACCTATATGTACCTATTAAGCACAATATGTTATCCGATACGGTTGTATTGATCATATGTGTCTGTTTGTTTTCACTGGTCAGAAATTCAAAAGGTTTTGTTCAGGATCTACATGTGTATATGGTTAACGGTGTCAAATACCATATGTGCCGAATTCAGTTCACATAGTAACACTCATCATGTATATTCCTTCCTAATCATAAAATATAAGGTACAGTGCGTGTTGTCAATGGTAAACCGCAACTGCACGTCCAAGTAACACGCACGGTAGTTATTGTGATCTATTAAAACGGTGCATTATGCAACAGTCAGTACTACTCGATAAATAGCACTAATTATAACGTGTAACATTTTGACTCCAACAACTCATTGTCCCTTCATCGGGACCCATGGTTCGATTCTTACAAAATACTAAGAATGGGACAAATATGACAACCTTTATTTCAAATGTAAATGTGCCTAACATCTGCGAGTTGGTTATAACTTGAAATGTATGGGGACGCTGTGAAAAGCAGAGATGTCTTGAGGCAAAATTACCTTATTAGTATGACGAGCTATAGAAACGCGAAAGATGACCTCAACAATTTGACAAATGAACCAACATTTCACCCGGCGGCTTCAGTCAAATCAATATCAAATTATGCTTCTTGGATTCCAAATGTTTACAGGAAACTCACTTCTGACGTTCTATGCATTGTTTATCCATTGAGTTTCAGTAAAAGGAGCCTGCATTTGTTTATTGCTGTCTAATGTAAGGTCTATATCTATAATGTCTACCTTCGAAATGAATTGAAAAATAAAGTAGTTTTAGCAAAGACATCGGTTGAGACTATGAACATATTTAATTACCTGAACACAAAATAATGTGTGTTTCATCACAAATGGCAATCTGGCAATATTGGCTAATTGGCCATTCATCAGAATCAAAGTAAAAGAGAGTATAGTAAGTGAAAATACAAGGTTTACAAGGTTTCAAGTAATGAAGGAAATGAAACCAAAATTGTTGTTACTCCGATATGATCATCCTTTGGATAAACCACTGTCCTAAATATGGTTACTTCTTCTCACGAACCATTCGCTTCATATAGCGTCATATAGCAGAGATAGGTTTTAAGTCTCACCTCATTACATTAAGAGACAGAAATACAGACAATGTATGTACATATAAAATATGTTTAAAAATGCTTTGCTTATTTGAAACAAGCAGTCTGTAACCATTTTAAAGTTTTTCAACGAATGTTGACGAGTGACGTCATAATGCCGTACTACTTTCAACATTAACTTAGCAAGTACATTCGTGTACAACCGAACCTTGTCGTTATTTTTTCAGTTCATCATACATTGTATATTTTTCGTTAACGTATTTTTCGCTATTGATAAAATTGCTTAATAGCAAAAATGAATGTACAAAAAGAAAAATAGAGAATTCGTGGTCGAATATTTTTAGTTAAAGGCGCTGTAGCACGTTTTATTTTTCAATTTATTTTTTCTAAAATTTGTCATTTATTATCAAAATTTATAAAATATATTGTTAAATTAGAGGGGAAACGTCTCATTACACGACCTGATACGCCGTAGACATAGAAAGCTGTTATCGGTATTGGTAGAAAAAGATGCGACATATAAAGTGACAGCTTTGTGGAACTCGTCAGCGTGAGAGGTAGATTTGTAGGTCATAGGCGATTTTGAGAGTTCAGGCAGCAAGATGGGTACCATATTAAAAATTCTACTGTGAGTGTTTAAGGTATCGCTACATCAGTCAGTTTATTTAAATTAGTTTCGAGCGGCCATTTTAATGTGAACTCTTTGTATTGATTCGGGAGTATTAATTAGTCATTGGTTACACTTATTTAACCTTTTGGAAGAGCACTTTATTTGCAGAATGTGTTACAACGACTTTATATCACATTAAAATTTTGCTTCAATTTAGACTCGAAAGAGTTTATTACCTTTCATTTACAACTGCCGTGTTTTTGTCAACAGGAAATCCGTTCTTAGGAGTAAAAGCAAATAGTAAAAAAAGGACTCTATTTGAATCGCCATGCATAATCACTGAATAATATGATCAGCGTCCAGATATAGACGTATATAGTGAAAGATGCTTGCGTGTGGAAATGTTCAAGAAAGGACGGTTGTATGAAAACAGGCCATCAAGGAATGACGACCTCTGTTGAAGTCCCTACTGTTACAGTGATTCCTGATGTCTTGGTTTTAGGACAATGATGACGATAAACATTATGAAATGTGATATTTTATGTAGAGAGCGAACGAGAGCGTTAAGGAAAACGGGACTATATATTTTTCACGGCATGACTCAATCTAGTTTGATTACGCAAATTTAGTATCATAAAGCGAGGATAGTTGCGCACAGTTTGATGACTGTCTTAAATGAGTCTCGAGGTTCGTATGTAATAAATAGATCACACAACTCGTGAGTCGTTGAATATCAAAAAATGTCCAACTCAATATTTTAAACGTCATTTATTTACTCACTTTCGCTCGTGAATAAATCACAACATTAAAAATTATCTCCTTGGAATATTTTCGATATTCAACACTCCCTCCTTATGTTATCTCTATTTATAGAATGCAAGACTCTGTGACTCTTAATAAGGATTATGTTTGTCTTCTTCTCCAGAATGAAACGTATTAGAAAGCTTAAATGGTGTGATGCAAGACCTTGGCAAATAGGGATTATACATTGTAGATTTTTGGACTGGGCGACAAGACTCATGTCCATAAAAAATGAAATCTTGTTTGCAGACATCTTGGCCAATATGGATTATAAATTGACGATTTGCAAAGCCATTAAAAAGTGTCTTCTTTGATAGGCATTTTTAATAAGAGCTTACTGTTCACGTTTAGTTGACCCTAATAACTATATTACAAACGGCCTGATGGGCTACAGAACAAATGGCTCTAAATGTTTATTAAACTACAGAACGGGTTATGTTCAAATGTGCTACATTGATATTTTCTCAAATGTTTCGATATCAGGATATTTATGATCACCAACAATAAAGCAACAATATTTGATATTGCAGACTTGGGAAATACCATTCCCAATTAAGATATGCACCATTAATATGAAACTTTATGTTCACCATTATATTAAACTTAATATTGTAGAAGTAAGGGTAATAACTGAAGAACATTTATTTCACTACAATAGGAACGGCACATATTTCCTTGCAGTATTGCTAACGAGTTTGTTTCCAAACACTTTGGACAGAAAACACTTTACTTGGAGCCAATTTTATCATCACAAGCTGTCATACAATGGCCAAAATTTACATCTGTTCCTGGCATTCATATAAAACTTTATAATACAAATTGTGTGATTTGAATGTGCTAGCTTATTATCGTTATTATTCCTTAGTTCACACAAAATGAAACCTAGGAAGATAATGTTGAGAGGTTCCTGCATTACTGTCTTGTAAACTCTGTTACGAGAAAAATGATTCGATTGATATCATTCTTTTTCTAGAAATGGCTTTAATGAATGAACGTTTTATTTGCAATGCAACGTATGTGGTATAAGGGTTTAACTGTATTCTGATTTTGCTGAATCATACCGATAAGTCTAACACGGAAATATACCTGTTGCTGTGTAATTATACGAGAAATACACATCTAAATGTTGAAACAGTATTTGGACACGGTAATATTTAATTAGAATGAGGAAACCTGTGAAACGTATGTATGCCGTAATCTTCATTCTATCAAATGTACTCTCGATTGATTATAGATACAAAAGAGAAGTACAATAAATTGTTGTTTGTCCCATTTGCAATCAACCGTATCCCTAATGCGATCGATGGGATCTCTTATTACAATAAAAAATACATGTGCATATAGAAATACATCAATACAATTCAATAACATGATCTTAAGTTAGAATAAATTCTTACATAAACAGCGACTTTTGGTTAACGTCATTAGTTTATTTCATTATCATTTATAAAACGTTTGCATTTCAAGAATTTGGTTCATTATTCCCACCAAACATCAATCCTAACGGAGTTATTCTGTGTATGTCTAGACTACTTTCGTTTATAATGCAATTTATGTTGTCTTAATAGTAAGGATTACATCCAAAATATCTCGTAATTGAATACGTATCTACTTGATAAAGACAATGGCTACACTTGATCAATTCAGATAATTACATAGTATTCTATGGCAATTGCCTTATGAAAATAACAATTTATGCATTGTAAATCGGAACAAAACAACTTCATTCTTAACCAAACGCAAGAAAATAAATATCTGCAAACTGGACATCTAACGACATGGTAAAGCTTTTGTAATCCCATACACAATATTTATCGTACAGCAAATTTATTATAAATAAACATTTCCGTTAAGTATATGTACAGCACTAGAAAACTGTGATAGAATCAAACTGTATCAATATCTAGAAACATTGGTGTAAATAAACTGTCGAAGGCATTGATGAAGAACTTTTATGGTTCAGCCCTTTAAATCCAAAGAGTGCTACTGTATAAATAGTAGGACTAAACTATTCGCATATTAGAACAAGAAAACATGATTGTTCATCTGACTTTGATTTGTAAATCCTCATTCTATAACCTACTTATGTATTTGAATTATCATTGTTTAACATGTCTTAACATATTCCGTATCTAAATGTATCCCACAATGTTATACCAACATTCCATCCGACGAAGGAGAACGCATATAAGTCCGAAACGTCGTGTGTGTAAAATAAGGAGGTTGTTATCCATAAAACATGTTTCTTTATATAATCCACTTGTCACTTCCCATCAAAGACTGGAGTTATTATATTCATATAAGAATACTTATTGATTTGAAATGGATCCAAATTGAGAACAGTTTCACCTTTTATATACATGTACTACTTACTGCAAGTGGAGAATTAAGTACCCTTGATGCCCTTTTCTTCCATGCTCATATCATTTTGTGGAAATACAAATTGATGCCACACATCGTAAAGTAATCTATAAAGTAGAAACTAATACTGCATTCATTCACTGCCCATTCACAATATTATAATAAATCCTTGTACTGGCTTTGCAGGCACGTTTTGTTCTGTTTCTATCAATCTTTTTGCATGCAAAAATGTCGTGGTAAGGATCATGTTGGATAGTCTAAAGAATTCTTCTTTGTGGATATCACTTTTGTGATTAGTACTCCGTCTGTGAATCAATATATGTAACTACTTTAAGCTACATTCTAGACAAGAAGGATAACTTATAAACCTCACTGTCCGTCAATGTTGTAACCGCGTTTTTATTAAGTAATAAATGGCCATAGTGATTACCTTTGGATTCTTTTCACTATGCAATTACTTGCATCATTAACATAATGATCCCTTGGACAGAGGAAGGGGGTATTCATATATGGATAGTGGCCCTTTGACATTATATACCACATTCTTCCTGGTCCACGTATAACACATGATACGTCTTGTCTGATTATCTGAGAGAATAAATGTGACATATAACTGTATACAATTCTATTCACAGCAGAGAACTGCCTTTTAATGGATTTGTTATTCCGTCAGGCTGTTTTTAAAGGCATTTTAACTTGTGTACTATCAATAGATGTCGCAATCATCCATAGATGATCATGTCGCCTTCTCTTTTACATCAGATGCTGTATTGAAACGTATATATAGTAGAATTTATACACTGTATTTAACAATATAGAATATACATGTATACGAAATATATGATATCTGTTTTTTCTTGACTAATACCATGGTTATCTCATCAAGTGTGTTAGAAAGTTTACATGTTCATCAGTGAACATATTGAACATTTCTACCTCACGAGATGAGATGAACATGGCATTTGTCACGAATTAACAGGTGTTCTATATATTATATATGATCTTATCCTTGCAACAGCAATGTTCCCTCGGGACAGATTTGTTTTCCTGTTGAGCGGCCACAAGGAAGAGTCCACCACAGTAACAATGTGATGTCATAAGAGAAATCGTTTCGTCAGATCATTGTTTTATGACGTCAAACTCTTGAACTTTAACCTTTCAGTAGTGATATATTATATCAGTCACTGGTCACAGTGAAAATATAAAATATCTTAACTGAAGCTTGGTAGACAGTTTATTTCACTGATAAATCCCTATATATCGTTGCTTGTCATACAACGAATAATATTCCTTTTCCTCAGAGCTTGAGATAAATCTACTCAAAGATGTAAAACACCTATGCAAATTTCAACTACAAATACATCATAACATTGACGTGTGAACATTAACCTGTAAAAGGTCGACGAAATAAGTTTCAGCTAACTCGTTGTCAGGCATTTTGGAGTGGTTTCATAATTTGTTGCCATAAACAGTGTTTCATTTTATAAACTTTTTCATTTCACATTCAATTAAATGTGATTTATTTAAGAACATCTTTATTGATCGTTAAGGAATTGCTAACGCTGTTGTGTCTAATATGAGGCGTTTTCAGATGGAATTATATTTTACACCATACTTATCGATACATTGCTTTCATTGCCACTTCTTTTACGATCATATTAGTGTTAATATTCTCATGTTATAAAACTCAGATAATTAGTCTCACAGGCGAATGTAGGAGTCTCACAATGTCATTGCACTAACGTTTACACGTTGTACCTCAGTACATTGCAATGAAAAAGTAGAGTTGTGTAACATAGTTTACATGAGGTTATATCTTCTAGCAGCCTCCCATCTAGTTTTACAATGTTTGAGGCATGCACCTATGCAAATACATCATGGACCTAAAAGGTCCCTGTGAAGAAAAGTTATACAATTACATCAGTTCACGTTAGTCATTAGGTGAAAAGGGAGATTACACTGTCGGCCAAAGTAACGCCTATCAGATATCCTGTCAGATTTCGTAAAACACTATAATGAACAGTTCAGCAATATTATAGCATAATGAAGTTGCGCCATTTTTTGCATCATATATTTAGATTTCAGAAGTTGTCATGTCACAAAAGAATGGAGATTGTTGAAATGAGACACATAATTGTTCAGATTTGGATCAGTGCTTGGTCAGAAAAAACATTTGAAACCGATGTTCATACGAGCAACATACAGGCACGCATTCGCATTTAAGCGGCGATGACGCTACAAATGTACATGGTAACGGTGCGCAAGTGAATCAACCGGAAATATCGGTCTTCATTGGGCGTAGTTTTCATGAATGTTATTGGCTCTATCACAATTTTTCCACGATTTCAATGAACTTTCATAATAATTATTGTTTCAGCATAACGTGGAGACCGCCATTAATTATATTTCAAAATTTATTCCATCTTTCATTTTAAAGAAAATCAACTAGACGTTTCTTTTGGCCGACAGTGTATGTATTGGTCAATGGTCCATAAATTGATGATTATGTTAAAATGAAAATATTGATTGAAAGGATCATGGATTTGTCCTCTTATAACAAGTGTAAATTGAGTTTGGATCAATTATAAACATTATGTGTTTTAACAGATTCACTCCCTGTAATGTTTTGTCTTGTGCTACTTACTAAACACCGTCATCACTTCTGGCATATACAACATATTTTCAAATCGGTTTGACATACACCTTTCATGCCAAAGCGTCATTTCTGTAAGTGCTCCAAGTTTGATGTATTACTGATATTCTTCGTGATGCCTTGGACAAAGATAGTCCCGATGATAAGTGTATGTTTAATGCCATTAATCAAATAGCTCATATATCATTTTAGACACTTTTCCATATATTATGATACTCTCTTTTGTTAAGTGAAATGGACTCCATATTAAATATGGAATACAGGCGGTACGTTTATCAACTTATTACATATATTGCAACGTTAAGGGATATTCAGTTTAAGAAAGCAAGGGTGTATTGCTTTTCATCAATATATCATATGTACAATTCATCAAATATTTTGGTTATTTTGATTATGGTATTTCCGTAAATATAAATGTTACTTAGCACTTAAGATAATACACTCTCTCAAAAAAGAAACGCAACCCCTGAATTTTTAAAGTGTTTATATAAATGTTTAACTTGTTATTACACATGTATAATTACAGATACCACAATGCAAGTTGGCAATGTGACACTTAAGTCTCTCTGGTATACGGTTACAATCTTATAGGTCTCTAGCAAACATTCGATTCAAACTAGGGGAAGTTTTCTTCAGTATCTCGTATGAGCCCAACGAGCTGCAATCACAGCATTGCACCTCCCCGGAACAGAACGGATAAGACAGCAAATCATTTCCTGGGGTATTGCTCTCCACTCCTCCTGTAGTAATGTGGCCAGTGCATCTAACGTCTGCGATGGAGATGTACGTGCATACGACAATCAAGATGGTTCCAAAGATGTTCGATAGGGTTGATGTCGGGCGATCTGGGGGGCCATGGCAAGATACTGACATTGGAATTCACTGTTGCCCTGTTGAAACAACTCCCTTCTGTTGGGCGATTATCGACAGAGGGTGTAAAACGTCACTGATGTATCTTTGGCCCGTCAAATAGCCGGGAATGATGACCAAGTGTGATCGTTGGTTTTAAGACATGGCTCCTCATACCACGACGCTTCCTCTTCCAAATCTGTCGATCTGTCGAACGCAGTTCGGAGCAAAACGTTTTCATTTCCTCGTCTATAGACACGTTGACTTCCGTGACACCGGTGAAGTAGGAAACGGGACCCGTCGCTGGATCAGACTCGTTCCAGTTTCTTAGGGTCAATATTCGCACGTTAGTGCACCACCTGAGACGTTGACATCAATGTTGGCGTCTCAGGACGGGTCTGACAAATAGTCATCGTGCACGTTTTACATATACGGTTGATGGGCCAACACTCTCCTCAAACCAGGCACCTGTGTTGCACTGATGATTGGTGTGGCCTGCCGATTACGTGGGTGGGTGACCCGGATGCAGCGATCCTGAGCCGTTGTGGTGATCCTTGGTCAATCCTCCTAGGACGGTCTTCATTTGCACTTAACTGTGTATATCTATTCCAAAATCGGGAGATTGTTGTTTTATGGACATTTAGATGACGGGCAACTGTTCCAAAGCTCTAAAGCTTTGCCTCAAAACCACCAATGGCAATATTTCGATCTGTTGTACTCAACCGGGGCATTTTCGACCTTGATTTTCGGAGTAAATGGAATGACAATTGCAAACTACACGTCCTTTCATATATCTCTACATCAACTGTGTTGTTCTTGATTTACACGTGCAACCGACTTTTGGCATTATGCACATGACTTTCGCACATTCTCAAACAAAATCGGATAACATGTCAGTGTGTGCACAGGGGCTTGTATTGCTGAAACAAAACAGTTCCTAGGTCCAATACTTCGATACGATAAGCCTATACTAATAAATAAAGAAACAGATTCAACGCGAAGTTTTACCCCCTGCCCAAACAAGTCTACATTTCAAAATGTTACCAAACATTTTTCAAGAAATACATACTACAGAACTAAAGAAAAGAGATTTCTCTTTCGATTAAAAAAAATCGGTGCATTATTTTTCAGGCTATGACACCTGAAACACGATTTTTTACTCGTCAAACTTGAGTGAGCCAAAATGGTGTCTGAAAAATACATCGAGAAAAATCGAGAAAAAAAGTCGATATTTCATTCCTGGCAAAAGCAATCTGGAAAAGAGGTTTCTCCTATCACCTTATATTCCTGATACGGGTGACATACCTGAATCGTTCGTGATATCCGTAGCAACTTTATTGCAACTTTATAGTAACTACAAGCAAATCTTCGAGCTACCCCCACCATCTTGGACCTTCATTACCAGCGCACTGAATCAACAGCTCTTAGCTGATTGGCTAAATTTTATTTATATCAATCATCTGAGAGTTGTTAAGTCAGTCCGTATCTGTAGCAATACAGCCCTTGTGAGTATGTGTGACATGGCCGCGTTTGGGAGCTAGTACTTATCATAATAGAAAATATTAAGAGCACATGACAAAACATTCTAATTTACGCTAACTATATTTCTTCAAATATTGAGAATAATAATGATTGCAAACGGTTACAACTACTATATTACAAAACATGTGCCCCTTTTTATCTGTCTAATGCATTTCTTCGTACGTTAGTGTGATGAGAAACATTCACCTGATTGTCAGTAAGATATCGATTTTCCTCATCCCTATAAGAATGGATACGCCGTATATAGTACAGCTGTAGATAGAACTGACCTATAGTTGACCATATTATCAACGCTAGCTTATAAATCTGGGGATATGTTTAAGAGCATGAAGCTCAAAAAGCCAATAATTAGATTAGAGAGGACACAGAAGAACCATAATATAATTATGACTAGTGAACTCATCAATCTTACATTTGCATGATTCATCAGGAAAAAATGTATTAGAGAATAACGTTACTTAAGCCCTTTGCTATCTCAGACAGTATTCCCATCAATATACATATCCCACAGTATACATGTGTTCCCAAAGAAAATTGGGTGTAAAAATCATAGGATTAAGAGGTCATTTAATGTGTCAATATTGAAACAGGTAGTATGTGCCTGCCATATCAAGGAATTATTGATGTTATCCTAAGATCAAAACGATGTAAATGCTAATGCCAGTGACTGCACTGCAAACAATATATTTGTTAGGTTTAAAAGGTTTTTATATCAATTGATTATGGTTTACAATTAGAAGATTCTTATCTGTTTGTACTTGTGACTAGTTATCAATTTAAACGATATTAATCATGTAAAATTTACAGTAGATCATATCATCCAAATTACCTGATTAATATCAAATACCTGGAAAACTGGGAAACAGACTTATTCGTTTTCTATTTTAACATGACATATACAGCTTGAAGAAGTAAGCTGAAAACGACCTATAAACAACCGCGATTTTGAAAGGTATTTCTAGCAATAGTTGTCATGGTGTATAAATATATTTCATATATACTTCAATATAATACTTCAGGACATAAATCCCCATGATTTACATGCTTTTCACATTTGTCAGAATATTATATTTGTTATAATATTTTCTGTGGTGAAATAATTGTACGGCGTTAGCGTTTAAAATGAAATCGGCATTTTCCCTGTGTGACATAACATGTTACTCACCTGAGCGAAATAACACTTTTAACCAGATGACGATGTCGTAACGATAGGACATAACATTAACGTAATTTTCCAAATATGCATAATTTGTTCAATTTAATACTCTCGTGGTTGCGCTTCATTTTAATTTACTACTTCTTTAGATGGGATACATGTGGTATTCGACGAGATATGTCAAATATTCTCTATGAATATATTTATCTAATGTGTTAATCAATAGATGATGAAGAAGTACAGCTATATCATGGTCGTGTTGTATGACTTTATCAAGAAATCTCATAATGCGGAGAACATCAATGTGTACTAAACCTTTACCATAAATATTGTAAGTAATATTGCACTTTGTATAAACATAGTGTAGTTCTTAGCTATAACGACAGATACACATAACTTTTGTCATTGGTATTTAGCGAAATTAGTCTGATTGGGAGAGCAAAATTTGCATGATTTCATGGAAATTATTTGACATTTTCTAGCGTAACATTTCTTATTTATGCTTTTTACTCATGTAATTGTACTCAGAAAGCTATCGTAATCAATTGTTAAGGAAGTTTCAGTAATGTCAAAGGTTCAAATGATTTATAACGGCAATAACAATGAATTTTCAAAAACTCCATATATTTGACACTGTTCACGTTTTTAGTTTCAGGTTATACACGAGTTTAGTATTATGCAAGAATTATGAAGAAAAAAAAAAAAATATTAAAGGACATCACCTCTTCATATTTTTAAATAACAGATTCATTTGGCATTTTTGCCATTATCTATTTTAATGACACCATTTATTTGTAAGAAAAAGGTCAAATATATCATGAAGGTTTTAAATTGCATTTCACTGAGGTTAAACGACCACTTTAAATGTCAAGTTTGCATCTTTAATCACATTTCACTTGATGCCTTGCACATTTACGTTTACCCAGTTACCTTTATGAAACCAACATAAGAAACATCCTAACATCATAAAACATCAGGTGTATCATACATTTTATTGAAGCTGCTCCTGAATTATCAATCTTGTTTCAACATTACAGCATTGTTGCAACGAAAAATGTAACAACAGCGTAAAATGTATTAACCTGGAAAATTGTTACATTTTTCGTACATCACGTACGAAAAATATAACAATCAAAACTTTTGTTACATTTTTCGTTTGACCTCACTTTGAAAAATGTAACAATTTCTGTTATGTATGATTTTTGAGATGTAAATATTTTTTGGGAAACAAATTTAAACATCTCATAAGAGTGAATTCATTATTCTTTGGATTTTATGGAAACTACTGAAATTAATATATATCATTTTCTAAATGATAAAGTACAGGATATGAAAGGGCTCTACCAAAGGCAAACTAAATGTATAAATGCGTTATAAAGATACTTTATATGTAAATAACGGTTCGATTAATAGTATCAAAGACATAACTAAACTGGGCCAAAAAATCAAACGCATCACTAAAATCTTCTTTTTTTTCAGTTTTTTTTCAATCGATTAAATTTGTTCATTGTCATCATGATCAGTTCTGGTCAATACAACAATGTGATGCGCTCGAACGCATCTTTTGATGTTTTGTCGCAAATATTATGCACCTTGAAAAAAAGGTGCCGAAATTTGCATGTAGAAAAATCTGTAAGCATGTTGCACGTGAAACTTCGCATATTACTCCCTAGCAATAGTGGGTATTAAACGCATCAGTCCAATTGCGATTCATTCTCAGCTTGTTCCTACATGCGACCTGCAAAATGGCAAGACTTAATGAAGAAAATGGAAATCGAGCAATTGGGCGTATGGAACGCGGGAAATTAAATCAGTTCAGTTGCAAGACACTTCAACGTGAGTCGAAGCACGATTTGACGTCTTTGGCAGCGTTACAGACTGCACAACTCCACCCGAGACCGACCAAGATGAGAACGACCAAGGGTTACCACTGCTGCGCAGGACCGCTACATCAGGATCTTCCATCTGCGTAACAGAACTGTAAGTGCTACTCACACAGCCGACAACGTTCCTGGACTTCGCAGAGTCTCGGTGCAGCCGATTAGAAACCGCCTAAGAGAACATGGCAAACGACTTATGAGTCATTGTACAGCTCCACATCTCCTGCGTCATCATCCTCGTGCCTGTCGTGACTGGTGCATGAACGTTCGCAGATGGACCCTAGTCCAATGGAGGAGGATATGGTTCAGCGATGAATCCCTGCTCCAGCTTTATCATTATGATTGGCGAATGCGCATCTATATACGACGCAACGAACGCTATACCCACCAATGCATCCGTGGGGTCATATGGGGGGCCATATCCATGAATGGGAGAACCGACCTCGTGCAGGTACAGGGAAATTGAATGCTATACGATACAGAGATGAAATCCTCAGTCGCCACATTGTTCCTGAGTTCGACGTTAGAAGGGAAGTCTTCCAGCAGGACAATGGACTATCTTGCCAACACCAATGTGACTGTCCTCCCATGGCCATCGGAATCCCCAGATCTGAATCCAATTGAGCATCAGTTGGATCTGTTGGACCGACGTCTACGACGGCGTCAGCAGCAACCACAGACACGACAGAAGATGATGTATGCATTGCAGGAAGAGTGACGAAGGACTCCTCAATATCAGTCGCCGCCTCATTCAGTCTATGCCACGGAGATGCAGAGCAGTGCTCCATGCTCGAGATGAGGTGAGGTGAGTTGTGGTTTGACGCTGCTTTCAAGAGTATTTCGCTTATATCGCGGCTGCTAGTATTATGACAGGGAGAAAGCCCGCAACGCCATGTGGTTATGATTTGCGGTGAAACCTGCGAGTATCGGCTGGAACTAGCGAACCATGGGTGGTACTACGCTGAAATTCAGTGAAGCAATGCACCCAAACCTTACTGCGTGTAGAACAGTTCTCTACTGCAGACAAAGTTGCTGTGCCCCTGGCGGGTCCATGCTCGAGAAGGTAACACTAGGTACTGACTTTGAGTTACTACTATCACAAACGATGACGTTCTATGAGGCATTCGATTACACCGGTGTCTCCAGGAATCACATGTTAAACACTGTGCCATTTTTGTTCATTTACAGGCATTCGTTATACAGTCATTTTATGTTAAAGAATGTATTAATAAAACTGATGAGTTCTGTGATGCTTTTCTTTTCATGCCCAGTATATTTTTGATTCAAGAATTAATATACACGAATAAACTTTGTTTTAGTTTTCAAGTATCAAAATTAATGGTGTGTAGACGTATTGTATAGAATCTAAAGAGTTTTACGTTCATGAATGATATAATATCAAATTTTGATTTGTTCAAACATGTTCACGAATCAACTACGAATTTTAAATTCGTAGTTGCTTCGTAAACTATTCGTTACTAATTCGTGCAGTTCGTAAACAGTTCTTGGAAATTCGTGGTTGATAATTTTGATGGTCTCACCCCGAATTACTTACGAATCTTCTACGAATCATTTACGAATGTCCCGAATTAAGGACGAAAATTCGTAGTGTATTCGCAACTACTGTTTCTTAATCATATCGCACAATTCGTACATAATTCGTAAACATTTCGTAAATAATTCGTTTCTGTTTCGTATGGTTTCAGCATGAAAATCTACGAATTTTCGTACAGGTGAAATTGCCGTTCACGAATTTTGCCGAATGTTTACGAATTTATACAATCACCTTTTCTTTGTTATTCGTGATAATTCGGCTCGTAGTGAAATAGGGACATAAAAGCATCGCAAATAACACAATTTGTTTTGATACGCCTATAATTCGCGGCGTTAGAACCATTGATGAAACAAATATATAATTTGATATTGTAAGTTGTGTAATTCATGAATTGCCCTTCAATGTTTACATTACAGATGATCAATACCTCCATTGAAGAGATGAAAGCAACTTTCCTGCATAATTCAAGCCAGATCCAATTTTGCATTTCAGATGCAGCATTCCGCTATATTAACGTGGAAAAGTGAAGGAAATACTACAAGACTTATTCTAACTAGTGATGGAATTGAGAACTATTAAATATTAAATATTAAGACTATAACCTCAAACATTCAATACTATTTTATAACGTTTAAACATGCATTGTAATGCAGATGAAATCGTGTATCACTGTGGTCAAAATATTATTTTATGGAATAAACAGTCCAGAATAATTATGATGATGGTTGTTGTTTCATGTTAATGTTATCATAGACTGTCATTCACTTGTTGGTTGACATGCCATTTTCAAGACACACTTTTTTCGAAGTTCTCATATATATCATATGTATTGGGATATGCATTTATGCGTATTTCAGATATCGATTGATGTATGCACAGCTTTGATAGTTTGTAAGAACTGCTCAGTGGCCAATACTTGTAAAGGTGAGATGAGCGAAAATACGAACACAATGGAAACAAGTTTTTTTAAAAAAAGATGCGCGACTGCAATGATCTCGGTATATACATAATAAATACACACTAAACTAACGGGGAGAATAAAGACTAAATTAGATTAACATTGATAGTACTAAACAAGAGTCATCAGAAGATGACATATCCCACCGGTTCCACAAAATTTGTAAAGCACATCTTTGACAGATGCTTGTGTATCTACGACCGTACTTCAGTTAGTGGGTATTACAGATGCTGAGTTTCAGGTATGTTAAGGGTTTTAGACGTCTGCTCCAGAAGCAGTCAAAATCAACAACAACCAACATCCCTCTCATGTTTCTATGGAAACAGGAAAACAAATTCAGAAACAATATTAAAATATCAAAAGGCACCACTTCAGTTAGTGGGTAATACACATGCAAAGTTTCAGGAAGATATGATGAACGGTTTTGGAGCTGTGCAGCGGAAACGAACCTGTCTCTGAACAAAGTCCAACTTCAACATGTTTCTATGGAAACGACCAAAAATAAAATGTTCAGAAATCTGAAAATATCAAAAGGCACCACTTCAGTTGGTGGGTAATACACATGGAAAGTTTCAGACAGATATCATGAACGGTTTTCGTCTGCTCCGGAAACGAAATGATTACGGACGGACGGACGGACAGACGGACGGGGTGATGACTATATCCACGGTATTACATACCGGTGGGATAAAAACTGCAACATCTATACAATACATTCGACGAATACCAATTACGATCGCAGCAGTATGCATACAGATAAAGTAATTCGTGCATCATCTTACAATTGTTTTTTTTAAAAACACCTTATTTCCCGTTTAAGCCTTCATTTAAAATGCAACATTGTTTAGACAACATGTATCTAGTAAGCGTCAGTAAAAGAACAGTGTTGCATATATATAAAACATCTAGCTACATGTACCTATAAAGCATTCATAATCTATAATGTGCGCATCATTAGCATATAATCTTCTAAATAACTTTTGTGTTAATATTTCACTAACATGTATTAAAAGTGGCGAATTTCCATCAAATTATCAATTCTAACATGACACTATATTTAGAATGAAAATACTGCTTTCTGATTGGTTCCTAGTATAAATTTTGGAGTAATTATTTTACCGATAATCACCTCTAAATATTTGCGACCGATTCACATTGCTCCGCGGACGTATACAAAAAAGCACTCGGTGAACTTTTTGTTTACATCCAATTAAGGCAATTAGCAGACGACGGCAAAATGGAACGCTCGCTTCATACAACAGCGATTCATCCAATGAACAGAAGCGGCGTCATTCCTCTATTTTGCAAAATGACCCCATTTCCTGCCACGATGTCCTCAACCATGACACAAAAAGCGTTCTTGTCAAGTCTCAAACTCTTCGCTTGTAGTGAATAACTACTTTCAGAGTAGCGCCCCTTGAATGGGATTGGTCCTTGTCGGCCTTGTAGGGGAGATAGGTCGGACTATGTATTTACTTGAAAATCGCTTGTGTGAGTCTGATGACTTCCAACATGGGTTTTCTGTTGATATTATCATCAATTGAATAAAGATAAGTTACATTGAACTTAATTTTAGTATTTGTTTTGATATTTTGATTGAAGCATGTTCTTTGAAAAGTGAACTGCACCGAAGGGTCGCGGGCGAATGAAACTGGTCAGTACTGGTTTGACCCAAGCACAGAGCTTTGGCGCAAGACGAAAGAGTTCCTCATTATTTTCCTAATTAGTCATGTTAGAATGGAGATAAGCTCGCAAGCTCGGTTTGAAATTAAGTTTAGGGTTAAAAAATGCACAACATACAACCCCAAAATATAAAACAGAATGGATTTATCTCCTAATTATCAAAAATTATTTTTCTCAGGCTCAAACACTGATAATTGTTACTACATGTATGTTCGCATGTCATAAAATGAAATGATGTAAATAAAATCACGCAGCCGCAATTGTTACATTTTTCAAAAGCATGTTTTGCGAAAAATGTAACAAAATAAAAGTTGTTACATGTTTCGTACGTGATGTACGAAAAATGTAACCAAAAAATATTTTGTTTTGTTTTATTTCAATTATTGATGTTATTGAAATTAAACATCAACACTAATGTGTCATCGAGCAAGATGTGCGGATACATAACGTATTACACAATGTTATGTAACTGTTGACTGGATCCTCTACGAAATCATTACTATACAATTACTGTGTTTGCAAGTCTGCTATAACCCTTACTTTGTAAGAGTCGACGCATGTCTACAACGAGGCAGACCATCTCAGAGGCTCATTATAATCTTATTTTCATTTTAACACTTAAAAATCATAATCTGAATGATAGACCATGGTTTGCATGATGTTATAATTTGGACCTAACAACAGAAATAAACATGGTTTTAATATAATGATTAATTTAAATCATAGACAATAGGGGTAAATATTGTAATCACCATTTCAAAGATGTAACGTGATTAAAAACCCACATATGTATCTGAAAGAGATGCAAAGTCAGATATGCCCTGTGGCAAAGTTAACTGATTAGTACGAAACGCCATAGAAAAGTGAAATATGATTTCAATAACTTGACTCCTGCTAACTAACGATTCTCAAGAAAAATCAATAGCAGATTCTTGATATTCACACAGCATATTGCCTACCTTGAGGAGAGAAATGTGAATCCTTATGTAAGATTATGTGATATATCATCAATCAAGGTTGTGCTTACAGAGTTAGATTTTGTTTAATTCTTATAGTATAAAGTTTAACAGTCCATACAACGATGTTGGAGACACTTGGAGGGTGAGGGGCATGATGTTTGACTTTTAAGTTAAGATTTACTGAGATCCTTGTTTGGAAATTATGTTAGTACAAGATGTTGCCGGCATAATGTCCTTTCTTGAAACTTAAGTTTCTTCATTATTGATGGATGCCATAACAGAAGCTAAAAAGCTCTTTTTGACTATCCTATCTCGTCTAATAAAGGATTTTTAAAAACGACGATTTCTTAAATTATATGTTTCTTAAGCCCCGTTACATGCAGAAAAATACCTATGTAAGTATATATACACCTGGAGTATATTTGCATATTGGAGTAAAAGTATAAATACTATGTGTTTACATGAGAAAATAGAGGGGGTAAGTATTATAGATTTTGAAGCACTTGTCATTCATATTTTATACATGGAACAATGCAGAATGCATCAGCAGTATAGCGAAGAAGCGCCTGCCCTGTCCTATTCACAGGGGCTTGTATCGCTGAAAACAAACAGTTCCTAGGTCCAATACTACGATACGACATACCTATACTTATAAATAAAGAAAGGGATGCAACGCCTAATTTACCCCCTGTACAATCAAGTCCAAATTTCAAAATGTTAACACACCTCGTACACCTAAAACACATTGTAGAATTAAAGCACAGTGATTACTCGTTCGATTAAAACAAACATCAACACAATCGGTCCATTATTTCTAAAGTTATGACGCTTCAAACACGATTTTTTACCTGTCAAACTCGAGTGGGCCAAAATGGTGTCTCAGCAATACATCGACAAAATTCGAGGAAAAAGCCGATATTTCATTCCTAGCAAAAGCAATCAATCTCGAAAAGAGTTTTCTTCTATCACTTTACATCCCTGATGCATTTGTCATACTTGAATAGTTCGGGTATCTTACCGTAACAACTTTATTGCAACTTTAGTGTAACTACAGGCATTTCATCGCGCTACCTGCGCCATTTTGGAGGAGGATCCGGATCAGTTCGTACCGAAACTGGTTCGTCCCAGGATCGGTTTGTATTGGTCGGTGTCCCCGTTTTGAGTGGAACCGGTTTTGGTACGAACAGATCCGGATCCTCCTCCAAAATGGCGCAGGTCGCTCGATGAAATGCCTGTACTTACACGAAAGTTAAAAATAAAGTTGTTACGGTAAGATACCCGAACTATTCAAGTATGACAAATGCATCAGGGATGTAAAGTGATAGAAGAAAACTCTTTTCGAGATTGATTGCTTTTGCTAGGAATGAAATATCGGCTTTTTCCTCGAATTTTGTCGATGTATTGCTGAGACACCATTTTGGCCCACTCGAGTTTGACAGGTAAAAAATCGTGTTTGAAGCGTCATAACTTTAGAAATAATGGACCGATTGTGTTGATGTTTGTTTTAATCGAACGAGTAATCACTGTGCTTTAATTCTACAATGTGTTTTAGGTGTACGAGGTGTGTTAACAAATTTGAAATTTGGACTTGATTGTACAGGGGGTAAATTAGGCGTTGCATCCCTATCTTTATTTATAAGTATAGGTATGTCGTATCGTAGTATTGGACCTAGGAACTGTTTGTTTTCAGCGATACAAGCCCCTGTGGTCCTATTGGCATGTCATAGAGTTTGATGTCCGTCCATCCATCAATTCACCCGTATGTAAGCCTTACAAGTTTCATCTTCTGTTCAAGAACCACTGGCCCAGAAAGCTGAAATCCTGTGGACACACTACTCTAATGAAAGCTAGATTTGGCCATTATTTTTTCTTTCCAAAGGCCCTAGAAAACTGAAATGTGAAATGCTGAAATCTGTAAAAAGTTTTGAGATCTTTTTCTTCGGAACTAAATGCATAAAATGGAGCCATGGGCTCTGTAGCTCATCAGGATTTCATTGAGTTTTTATCTAAGTTTAAATATCTAAGTTATTTCGTTTAAAAACATTGTTAACAAGCAAAAAAACAAGTTTTTTTTAGATCATGACCCCTGTGACCCAGATGTGGAATCACAGGGTCACCAACCCTTCAATTAAGATTTACCTTTGACCAAAGAGTCTCTACACAACATTTCACCTTTCTAGAGCTTTACATACTTGCGATAAAGATGAAAATAGGTTTTTGGGTCATGGCCCGTCACGGGGTCACGAAATCTACAATTTAGAATCCCCATTGGCCAAGGAGTCTGCACCCAACGTTTCAGCTCTCTAGACCTTTTGGAACTGGAGAAGAAGATGAAATTAGGTTTTTAAGGATGTGACCCCTGTCACCCTATTTGGGGTCACGGGGTCACGGGGTCACGAAATCTACAATTCAGAATCCCCATTTGTCAAGGAGTCTGCACACAACTTTTCAGCTCTCTAGACCTTGTGGAACTGGAGAAGAAGATGAAAAGAGGTTTTTAAGGATGTGACTCCATTTGGGGTAACGGGGTCACGAAATTTACAATTTAGAATCCCAATTGGCCAATGAGTCTGCACACAACTATTCACCTGTCTAGACCTTTTGGAACTGGAGAAGAAGATGAAAACAGGTTTTTAAGGATGTGGCCCCTGTGACCCCATTTGGGGTCACGGGGTCACGAAATCTACAATTCAGAATCCCCATTGGTAAAGGAGTATGCACACAAGTTTTCAGCTCTTTAGACCTTTTGGAACTGGAGAAGAAGATGAAAATAGGTTTTTAAGGATGTGACCCCTGTGACCCCATTTGGGGTCACGGGGTCACGGGGTCACGAAATCTACAATTCAGAATCCCCATTGGTCAAAGAGTCTGCACACAACTTTTCAGCTCTTTAGACCTTGTGGAACTGGAAAAGAAGATGAAAATAGGTTTTTAAGGATGTGACCCCTGTGACCCCATTTGGGGTCAAGGGGTCACGAAATCTACAATTTAGAATCCCCATTGGCAAAGTAGTCTGCACATAAAATTTCAGCTCTGTGGAGTCATTGGTTTTGGAGAAGAAGTCGAAAAAGCGAAATGTTTACGGACGGACGGACGGACGGACGCCGGACGCCATGCCATGCCATAAGCTCATCGGGCCTTTCAGGTCTGATGAGCTAATAAAAAGTTGACATCTTGTATATAGACTTCTTAGCAAATATGGATTATTATAGATTTGGTAAATATGTGGCCCCAAGTAAGAAACACAAGGGTTATGCCCTAAACCTGTTTCTTCTTCCCCTTTGGATACAAAAAGCTGAAATTGTGTGTATAGACATCTTGGTCAATGGGGATTATAAAATGTAAAGGTTGTGGCTTTGTCTGTGTCACAAAATAAAGGCCACAACCTATTAAATCTTCTTCTCAAAATGTTGAAATGTTGTGAACAGACTCCTTTACCAATGTGGCCTCTTAATAAGACACACAGGAGGTACGCCCCAAAAAAACATTTCATCTCTTAAGTCAGAACTGAAAGCCCTGAAAGACTCAAATCCTGTGTACAAATCCTGTGATTATAAACGATAGATGTTGTGACAATGTGGCCCCAGATGTGGTCACAGCGTCCACGACCTAAACCTATTTTATTGTTTTCCATCAAGAAGGAAAACCCCTAGAAACATGAATTATATGTATAGACTCCTTAACCAATATGGATTATTACATTGTACAATGGCTTATTAATAATATTAAATGTATTTATAACAAGTAACACAGGGAATATGCCCTAAAAACCAATGATCTTCTCTCCCATAACTGAAAGCTCGAAAAGCTAAAATCTGTGGTCAATGGGGATTATAAAGTTTAGATTTGGCGACTCTTTGGTTACATGTGCCACTCCCTAGAACGATATGTGCCTTCTTCTCAAAAACTAAATGCACTAGCTACAATAAAGGTGAAATCTCTTGGGAATGGGAATAGTAGATTTGGTTACTCTGCGGCCACCAATACTTCACCCTTGAAACCTATTTTGTTTAAAGAATGTGGTTTATATATTGTACATTCGTTAACCTTCTGACAACTACTGGAAAATTACAATTTTCAACCTTATATTCGTAATCATTTAAATCCTGATGAAATACAGATCCGATGACTCTTATTTCTTTTGAGTACATGAGTAGTTCTGTCACTTTTAAAGGAACAAACAAGTGTGAAAAAAAGGAATATACACACGTGTGTATTTGCAGAGAAGCGTTTACATGACACAATTACAAATACTCACGTGTGCAAACATACATGTATGTAAATATACTTTTACATGACCCCCAGAGGTAGTGTAAATATACTCCTAGTGTATATTTACTCACGTATGTAATTGCGTTTATATGAACAAAATACATACCAACAGCAAATATACATACATGAGTATAAATACATACGTATGCAATACATATACGGTTGCATGTTAACGGGGTATAAGGCCCTTTTCTCATGCACACCTTTACATATGTTAGTAAATTTACGTATGTATGTAAATGTATTTGGGGTATGTAAAAGTGTCATGAGAACGCAATTACATACATGAGTATTATTGCACTAGGAGTAACTTTACACGACCTCAGGAGGTCATGTAAATGTAAATTTACATATACGTATTTATACACACTATGCAAACTATGCAAACTGTGTCATGAGAATGGAACGTATATTTACTCCTGTATGCAAAAGCATAATAACTATAAATAGACTGAATCTACTCATATATTTTCGGCTGTATATATATATGGCTGTATGTAATTGACAAATACAACATAATGCTTAACTACATGTGAACAGAAAGTATATTTACTATTACACATGTATGTATAATTACATGGTGTGTAAATTTACTCATGTATGTAAATTCGTGCATGAGAAAAGGGCCTAAGAAATATGAACATACACTGTTTTAAAAATTCAAATTTAGTTTCGTTGGCTTCTGAAGATTTTATGGAAATCAGTTGTATCTATCGCTTTTGGATTAAAATACCTTTTATTTTGTAAGGTGTCGTTTAAGGTGTTGTTTATTGATGTGTTCTGACATCATGGCACACATATAGTATGCTAACACATTGTTGTCATTAATAAACCCACCATGGTTTCTTCTAAGCTTCGCCTTCTCAGTTGCTCTCCTACTGTGGTTGATTTGAGCTTACTGCATTGAAAGTCACAGGGTACTTACTGTAGCATTAGTTATACTTTCCCTTCATATGACACCAATACACATGGAACATGCACAACGAGTTACCCTCCCAATAGTTACAGACACTTCGTATTTAAATGAATTGTCTCAGATGATGTTTATTAATCACAATGAACATATTTAACCCCGTGAAACACATTTGAGTTATAGCAACACGTTTACCATGGTAGATATTGCTCGAATATGGTACTTTCCGAATTTTAATATTTCCTTTTCAATCCAAAACTCATTTCAAAATGGTAGGTAAAAGCATATTCACGCTCATAAAGATAGAAAAATATAGTTCTACCAGACATATGATTTATATCACTTTGTACTAAATGTATTGTTTCGTATATTGTGTTCTTGTTAAAATTAAAGATAATTCATATCTTGGCCATGTATGAAAACAATCCATCACAGTCAAGATAACTAAACCAGGGCGTACACTTGCACTGATCTGATCAGATAAAATGTCAGTTGTCTTTGGTTTACTTTAATCAGAGATCGTCTCAATTATCCCAGACATCTCAATCATATGAACGATCAGTCATCTTAGATGTAAGTTGTAATCACTCTGAGTTCAATATCACAATAATGGGACAAATGTTTTATTTCACACTGGTAAATTACATTATATACGTCCATCTGACAGTTGGATAGTGATTTTGAATGTGTTACTTTACTAATCCCCAGTTTGACAAGGAATATAACCATTTTATTTGATACAACTATTCATCGAAAGTGGCACATACGCTAATTTTAAACACGTTTCTTTGCAAAATGTTAAGTGTAGAAATAATATATTTTCAAACATTGTGATTCCTTAATACACCCCATGGTATATATTATTGTAATTATCGTATCACGCTGGCATTTCGGATATCGACTCAAGTATAGCTGCATGTTAAACATTCAACAACCTTGTTTAGTAGAACCCTTTTTCAATGTTATGTTCTTACTTGTATACTGTCTCAGTCGGATTCATATTAATCCATAGTGTAATTGAAATTTAGAACATTACACTTCAATGTAATCCTTGAAAATAAATCTTAACTTGTTGACGTGTCAATCCCAAGATTCTTGTTCTAACATTTTGCTAGTATAGATTTTTTTGTCAGCAATTCCTCATAAAGTTCAAGAAACATGAAGTTGGCGGGGAAACTCATTGGAGCTATAATTTTATTACAGTTGCGAGGTATCGAACTAAAAATTTTCTTCACATTGATTTTCATTCGCATGTGTCCTAATGAATTGCTATTTACAATGTAAGATTTAGAATTGTATACCATTAGCTAAGCTTTAAAGATACATAATTGTAAAATAGACATTTCAAATTTTAAAAACAAAACCCATATGAACGTGAGGACTAATACAACATCTATGAGACTAAAACAGAGAAACAAAACTGTGTTTCTTCCCATTAAAACCAAATCTGGGGCGTCATTAAGACATCAGTGACTTACATCTACACTTCCTGATCAAATGCTTCTATTCACCGACGAATGTCTTAAGACGAATATGTATCCACTACTCTATTTCTGATTAGATGCTACCTTTGTACAAAGTAAAGCCTTCAATAAAGTAACTATTTGGGACGATCACTAAAGACTTTCACTTCGGTTATAACTCACTGCCACGCTGTCTGTAAAAATCCTGGTAAAAAGCTAGTAAGTAGTTTCTTGTGTTTGAATTGCCTCAAAAACCTAGCCATACAAAAAACATCTATGTTTAACAACATATGTGCAGTCAATGCTACTAAATCGGCTGATGGATAACAGAATTATAGATCAGTCCGGTGATAAATTGGGTCGTTCTTTGACTGGCACACTGAAATGGTTTGACACATCGGTCCAGGATTGTTCATTAGAAGTATTGAACGGAGAAGGATATTTATATGCATATACATCCAATAGTAGAGGCGTTTCCTGAAAAGCAACCTTTGATTCTTATTGGAAAGTTTCACCTTATTTGACATGTGGAGATTACATCAAGAGGTTACACGCAACAGGCGCAACGGAATTGCGACTCCGTCGTTGAGGCAAGACAATATATGTTCTTAAGGCAGTACAAAAAGGAATCAATTCGTCAGTTTTCTTCATGTAATGATTTGTGATTGAATGTATAACCAATCGTGACAAAACGTGTATGATTTAGACAATATATCGTTTTGATCTAGATTTTTTAACGTGTGATTTGTCCACCTTTATTTGAAAGCATCATGATGTCATACTAGTTTCTGTCTAACATCATGATTACATCTATTTTTGTGGTCACCGATAACACCATAATATAGTTTACAAAGGAACTGAAAATCGTTTACTAACGTCATAATAACTTGTCATAATGACAACGTTGTACATCAAAACAACATCCCCATTCTTAAAGAGCCATCAAGGATGTTAGTGTTTCAAATTAAAAATATTTTTTTGAAAATATACTTATAACGTCAATCGCCAGAGAAATATTTTATCTACAACATGGCATATGTTTAATAATTTTCATATCACGACAATATAATGCAATTTGGTTTCAAAGAGTAGTACCACTTCGAGTAGCGCGCGCTTAGGGTATCTGACATCATATAAACAGAAACCCCCTTTTGCGTAAAACGTACTACACAAACAGTTAGCGCTTCCGAAGCGTGAAGGCTCGTCTCTAGCGCAAGTCGCCATAACAACCCATGTGCTGCACGTGCTGCACGTGTCTCTCTTGCAAGTTACCCTTGTCACACATTACTGAATGTGACGATTGCTTTACAAACAATGTTTCTGAATGTCCTGAGAATATACAAATTATTGCCTGTTTAATGTACTTTTTATTGAGATGAGACCAGCAAATTATGACAAATGTTTACTCTCATTAATCATAAAATTCAAGAGAAATACCTAGTTGGGTAAAACAATTATTCCAATATCTGTAGCAAATCCATAATTAAATGAAATGGTAAATAAATAAATAACCGCCAAAAATTATATATTTCGATTTCTTTCATTGCTCATAATTTTTTTTTATTCTTTCGTGTCTTTGTTTACTGTGTGTGAGCTAGACCATAATGCTTTGCGCTTGAAAATAATAGACTGGATCTATTTTTAGACTGGAAAACACCTTTACTCATTAATGCAATTTCTCAGCTTATTTTAGGTTGAAAAAAATGGGAACAATTAAGTGTATTTATTTCAGGGAGATCGACTTTTGGAAAATTGTCAATATGTTCATCAACATCCTTGATGGCTCTTTAGCAAGTGTCTTCTATGTTCACAAATACAAAAGTACACAGTTACTTACAGACGGATGTTAGATTACACAACATGAACATGTATATCTGAGCCGTAAGTATCAACTTAATAATTGTCTTGGCAACTTTTGTCGTCATCGACATGTATTTTCCGCTGTCCTTTCCTTTCTGTACATCACGCAATCGTCAATGGGTTTATTTTAACACTTAATTCAATTTTTTGGCATATTTTGGTTATTTTGGTAAATGAATTCCAATCCTTGAAAAGAGGTATAAATTTTAGATGTGATAGAGTTACACTACCCAGCAGGCAATTCGACGTTGAACCGACGTTGAAACGACGTCGTTCATCGACGTTGAAATGACGTTGTATTATGGGTGTATATGAAATTTGCGGCGACGTCGATTATCGACGTTCAATCGACGTCGGAACAACGTTGTTGCTACGACGTTGCATCAACGTAGATTCGACGTTGCAATAACGTTGGTTCGACGTTGCATCTACGTTGATACGACGTTGCACCAACGTTGATGCAACGTCGTATCAAAAACGTTGTTAAGACGTCGATTCAATGACAATACATCGACGTCGCCGCAAATTTCATATGCAACCATAATACAACGTCATTTCAACGTCGATAAATGACTTTCTTTCTGAGCAGTAGCAATCTCTAAAAAAAAAATCTCAATTCTAAAAGTATCTCTAAAAGATAGATATTATATCTTCCGGGTTAGCTGTAGCAACAAGGGATTAGTCAAAGCAACCAAAATCGAAAAAGAAACAACAGACAGCTAGGGATTAAGATTACATAATTGTTTATTCTGCCTGAAAATAACAAGAATACGCGGTTCTTTGTGTCTTCGTTTCGTCACAGCGCCATTCATCAGCTTTCTGGAAAATGAAAAAGACAACTTACACATATGAAAAAGGGAAAGAAAATCAACTTATTGATGTCGATGCTTCATCAAATGTATCTAATTTTCAAAAATAATCATGTTACTCATCATTCATTATTACTGTACTTTAACTATCTGAATTCTATGTGTTAAATATATATGGACCGTTAATCGTTTCATGTCGGAAAATACATGATGCATGATGAATAAGTGTATACCTGAGAAAAGATTCTGGATGGAGCCTGATAGGTAACCCAGCTAATCTATAGATGCGATATCTCCCGTCTGCAACTCTCCGCTCCCAATCTTATCCCTTCTGAAGCAGTTGACTGAAAACAGATATGTGAGCATTTATAATTAATCACTACAAACAGTCATACTTCTTTAACACAGTTATTAATCGAAATTAATTTACAAAGGTACACTAATCTAATATTCAACACATCTACATATTTCAAGGAATTGATTGAAAACATATTTTATTCATTTAAGAAATGGATTGGGCACAAGTTGTGAAAATTATAGAACAAGTTGTACTGTATAGTCAGGGAAACAATTAATTTGTCAACAAATAACTGAATTTCCACCGATACCAGCTCCTATAAATAATTATATATGAATCACTTTCAGTATATCGATATATTAGCATAAATTATACATGTCATTTACGTGTACATGCACAGATAATTACCATGAAATAAGTTCTGTTGGAATCAGTATACAACTTTTCAGCTTTATTAGAAATCATCTCAACAAGAAGATCATTTGAATTTAACGCATGTCATCATATAGATAGTCTGATACTGTCATTAATTTGTTTTGGAAACCCAATCGATCCTCCTGAAAAACTATGTATACTTAATTATTAGTTAAATTAATCAAATTACTGTGATTTCTGTGATTGATAAACGGTAGAATTTTTAACATAAATTTAATGTTTTTTCATAATTTATGTTTAATTTTCTGTTTTCTATCTTGGAAATGATAGTACATTAGATCAACATATACAGTATAGATAGTTGTGAAAAATTTAACATGGCGATCTATGGAAAACGTTTTATTCAATGTACAATGTACACATGTAGGTAAATCGGATGACATTATCTAGATTGTCCTCGGAAAATGTCATTTATAGTATGTACTTCAAGCTGAGATGATTTCAAATAAAGATGAACATTTTGACATTGATCCAACAAGAACATATTTTATGAAAATTATTTATCCCAGAGTCAACTAAATTAAACATGCATGTGAATAGAATTAACGTCACCGTCCGAATACGTTTTGCATCACTCTGTATATCATATTGAAATAACGTTTAAATATAAGTGGCACAGTAATATTCACGATGTCAATTTTAGCACGCTTTTTAATCGTGTTAATATGACGCAAATAGCAATCAACATAAACATGTTAGCAAAGCCTGCACTCAGTGAACTTGCAAACAGCTGATCGAAGACGATACGAACTCCGCGCATCATTGTGAAAAGACACGTCACGGAGCACTTTACGCAACACTGTAAAGAGTTTGCCCATGTTTCCAAAGCCGGGCAGGCGACACCAACATTAGCCTGTTACACGTCCCTTCATGCTTTGCGGTTTCCTCACTGCGGGCTGGCCTGTGCCGCAAAGCATGATGGGACGTGTAACAGGCTACACCAACATTGGTTTGCAAAAATAATGTCGTTGATCTCTTGTCAGTGAAAATAAAGTTTATGGATAGGTTAGATAGGTTAGGTAATAGTAGCACAATCATTAAAATTCCTACTCGTTCTTCAGCAGTGTTAATAAGACTGCCGACTTCTACTGCAGTAAATGTAAACAACACGCTTCGCTTTGCGATTGAGTTTAGTGGTAGGCTAGTGTGGCAGGTTTGGTTTGGACGACGTGTCCGTATTGGGTTGACTTTATTAAATATTAATGATCAAAGTGTGTATAAATGCAGGAACAATAACTTACCTCAGAAAGAGAAGTGGCGACACCAGTGTCCATAATACGCAACGTAAACAGATTCCCTCTACGGCGACGTCAAACATGGCGGCGAAAGTACTTGGTTTGTGACGTAATCGTTGCACACATGACGTCATAAGCTTTTGTGCTGGCGCGAAAACGTACACAGCTTCACAAATATTTGTTACGTTTTAGAAAAGAGTCTCAAATGATAAATAAGTAAATGATTAAAATAAATGGGCATACAAAATAGATTACATATCGGTTTAAAAATAAATTCCCCGTTAACTATTGAAATAATTCGTAACAGTAGCCTATCATTCGTTAAAATCACTAAATCAAATAAAAAAATATATGCACAAATACATTTTTATTTATTGTAGACTACGTGTACATGCACATTTATATGTTTTAAAATAACATTACTCATTCCGGAAAATTAAAGGATATCAATGATGGATTTAACATGGTAATTTCTTATATGTCCGACGACGCCTAGATATATAGGCACCCTATAGGGCCCATAGATTTCATATCTTTATATAATAATCAAGGATAAAGATTTGAAATATATTCCTAATAAGCCATTGCGATCGCTAATCAATGAACAGTAGGATGCAGTGAGGATCCATGTCGTTGTGAATTGTGAAAACGTTGAAATGCCGTCGCAAATAGACTTATTATCGACGTCGAAAATCACAACGTTGAACAGATGTCAGATATCGACATAACACCGACGTCGAAAATACCGACGTTGAAACGACGTCTGATATCGAATATATTATCGACGTCGAAAATAACAACGTTGAAACGACGTTGTTTTATCGACGTCGAAAAAGAGAGACGTTGAAACGACGTCGTTTTAAAGTTGAACGACGTCGCGACATTATTTCAACTAAAATGCGACGTTGTAACAACGTCGTGTGCCTGCTGGGTAAGTTCATCAGACGGGTAGATGAATTAAGAATCTGTACTTTTTGTAAAACATCTTATTTTTAATATGTCTGAAGATGAAATAATTATCCTACTTTATCACAATAGTATGAGGCTTACCTATAAGGAATATATTTCTTGATAACTATTTGAGACACCCATTTTCACAATACAGTTTTGTTAATCTCATGTCTTCAACAAATATAAGCGTTATAAATAAGTTATCCCTATTTTCATATCATGCAAGAAAAATAAACAATTCTAATGTTTTTTGTAAAGCTCATGCAATACATGTTTGATATATTGATGTCTATATTTTGGGCCAATGGTCTTTTACTGAATAAAATGTCTGTCTGTCTGTCCGTCTGAATATTACTTTTTTTTAAAAATGAGTATATAGTTACACCAACTGCAGATATGTATGTCCCTCAAAACCGAAATGCGTATTTGTGTCGTTCACCGCTGCTGAACATGTATAATACGCTTGTATTGCGAGTTGTAACACAGAACGTTTACGACCGGCGTGCTCTCTCCACGGACATAAACTAGTATCTCATAGAGTTTTCTTGACGGGTTTATCAACCATTGTCGACCTCTACATTCTCTGCTGTATTCACTTTATATCACACATGGATTAATCTGTCCCTAGAAGGTGAAGTGACGTTGAGCCTTAGACGGCGTTGAATAAGGCTTTATACGATGTCACAATCTCTTGTCTTGTTCTTGGATCAATGTATTCACACAAAAAAGCCGTAGATTGGAGGCAGTGTGACGTGAGGTGTTTTGAGGTTTAACTAGGCTTTCAGGAATATTATTTTGCTTACAGCACAGTAGATGATATTATTGCAGGGATAAACTGGTTAACAATGTGGTGATATTTGCAAGCATGGACGTGAACTGTCGAACCATCGATGATACTGTATTGGATCCCAATGCGTAATGAAGACCACGACCTCTAGCGCCACATATTGGGAGTCCATATAATGGGACTCCGATGACCACGTATATCTTGAATTACACTTGTTACATAATGTTACACATTTTGTTCACATCTTCAGGGACAAGTGTAATGCCATTTCATTCCTGAATATTAATGTAGCGAATTCTAAAAAAAAACCGTATCAGGTGTAACTATATCACTGAATGTTTCATATCTGTTCCTTAATCGGATATCTGAGACCCCATATTTTTAATTCCTACACGAGAGTCAATATCTACATGTATGCATATGCCTTTCGTCTTGTTTCTTGTCAATGAAAGGGTGAATATGAAAAATATGTACAAATACCAAATTGTAATATATAAGTTTCTTATTTTATTCCCATGCTTTTATGCATTACTCATTTTTTAAAATAAAATTTCAGAAGCAACATCATATTTGCAACTGATGAATATCAATTAATTTGTTTAGCATGCTAGTGACCACCTCGATTCATATTCATGTTCGATGCGATCCATGTCTAAATAAAGGGAAAGTGTCCAATCAAATTAACAGACAATCTGATAAAAAAATCAGATTTAATCATATATGAGAAGCAAATTGCTGGCTGACTTGATCTGAGATCTCAGTCAATCAAACTGGCACACTAATAATAGTCTTGTGCCCCAGGTCGTGCTGGTGGCCAACCACAGTCAGAAGACGTCTAGCTAACCACGTAAACATGTACCCCATCTGTCCTATTATTCAATTATAGGTGCCTACCGAAAGTTTGTTCACATACAGGTGTATCAAATAGTATGTCGATTGGCGTTCATTGTAAAATCAATAAAATTACATAACATACAATGACATTGAATCATCCTATTTCCATGTGCAACAGAATCGTTGTATCTTGTTATTGTCACGGCAGTGATGCATGTCATGAATGAAATGGATGTAAGGGGTCACATTTTGAAAATTTAAATTTCCTGTATTCCTGTATAATACAAGTTTTCATATCGCCTAAGAGAGAACAATTTCATCACAAATACATTGAAGGAGTATAAGAGGAAATATATGATATATGGCTGAACCAGTTGATCACTTACTGAATATCTTATAGAAGAAAATAAAATCTGTAGTTTCGAAAGATTGACCGCTGGTGATTTCAAAGAGCTGCCAAAACTGTAACTGTTTACTATGATGTATCAAATCGGATTATGTTATGGAACACTCAACCGTCTTCTTATTACGCAAAGGTGAATGATGACCGGCCTAGTTTTTGCGTTCATACGATGCTTCACAGACATGCCAAATTATATTGCATTTGCACTAAAATACACAAGTAGGTGACAAAACTTTCGGTACGCAGCTGTATATGCCATATATAATACATACACCTTATTAACCAGGTATAGTTGCCACCTACATGCCTATACAGCCGCCACATATCTACAGTTGATAAGTGTATCAGTTTTATAGAAATAAAACATATAACATGATATAAACAACATCGAATGTAGTTTCTGAGGAAATGTGATTTCTGAATGTAAAGTATGTGCAAAATATTCATAAAATCCCTACAAATACATTGCAAAGATCACCATAATCGCCGATGAAGGCATTTTATATCGATTTCAAATTTGAATAAAATCGACAAATTGTTGTGGAGTGATCTACCTTGCTAGCCATGACATAGATATTTATTTCATATCACTCAAATCGACCAACGAATGAAATATTAATGTCGCATTGCTTCTTATGTTTCTACCTTGTGTTTAAAATAACAATATAACAATTAGCAAATCTATTAAATTCATCTTGTAACATTGAAAATCAACTGCATAGACCCTCCTCAAAATTTAAAAAAGGCAAAACGGCAGTTATATGGCTCACAGAATCTGGGTATTCTAGTAGCATAGCGGATACAAATACACTGATTGAGTAGGATGTTCGTGTATATACCCATATCAAAGAAAAACATCCAAATGAAACATGTCACCTATTTGATAGCTAGTGTGAGTTGTTGAAAGAAGTGACTTGAGTTCAGGCTACTCGTGTATACATACAAACTTTAATAGCCGTAAATATTACACCCACTTCATGTTTAAGAATGTCTTTCAACTTGAGTTTTATCTTACAACTATAACAATAACTAAGTTTAGAATTCCACTTTCGCCGATGATCTTTGTACTGAATGAAGAATATATACATTTGCAGACTGTATAACAATTATCATTTCTTTATTGAGTTTTTTCCCCACCAACGATGCATTATCATCCCACAGCAGTTACTCCCTTCAAATGTTCGATAGTAGTCCTATTAGGGCGAATATTAGGACACATGTTTAACGGTTTCTCGTTAAACTAGTTTTTCTCAATGCATGCTACCCTTATTGGGAAACAATTAACCATACAGATGCTGATAAATAGACCAAATCAGAGACAATACTGAAAATACTTTAGTTGTAGTATGTATATAAAACATATTTGAATGACATATGCTAATTAGAAAGACCCTTTACATTCAAAGATTAAGATATTTGAAGTAACTCGGTTGATGTAGTCTATGAAGATGGAATTCCTTTGGAATTAAAAGCAGGGATATATGGTACCCTTTTTTTGCTACTGGGGCACTTTGCTAGAAAGAGAGTTATGACCATTATAGAACAGAGGTTACGATCGAAAATCTGAAGGGAGTTTCTGTGGTAAGAGAATGCCAACGGTGGTACAAGATCATATATATATGCCATTGTAACAGTGTATGAACTGATTACAGTTTCAGAAAGATGGATAAAAAAGTGGGAGGGGTTGACTTCAGAACACAGTTACAGTCAGTCTCAAAGTCACGGGCTGTCACTATGAAATGAAATTATTAATCTGATGGGTCCCAAAAAAGGACATATGCATCACCGATGTACATCCAATGCATGTGTAAGTATCAGAAAGATTGATTGAACAGTTGATTTCAGAAACAGGCGAGCTGTTTCATGACAACTGCACTGCAGACACAACATCTTATAATGACTGATCATGAATGAGCTGGGGAAGCAGGACACGCACTACGCTGCAGGAAATATCAACATAAAGCGGAAAGATACGTACCAACTTGGATTTTCAACTGTGTCACTGAAACTTTGCGGGTTGATTTATATACAATATCATAAATATAAATTTCATTTTGATGCAAGTCACGCCAACATGCTACATTACAAAAATAAAAAATGAAAAGTTTACGATAATGAACCAATTACATTAACAATGAATAAAATCTAACCCAGCAGTAGAAAACGTGACATTACACACATGATGTATAGATGTCAAGACTTGTGGTTATTGTATTACCTTGTCGCTTATATGTCAATTGCATAGACCTCAAGGCCAATGGTTGGCATTCAGATCAATGAGAAACCTTAGCGCCTGTGGGACGGACATCAGAAGGTCAACACAATATGGTCTTGAGCATGACTGTCTAGTGTCCCTAAGTGATTAATTTGGCTGAAAAGAACTGTTACACACAAGACTGGCATTGACTAATTGACTATTATCTTGGTAGAAAGAATACGTTTCGTTATTATGTGCTCTTTTTTCGATACAACATAACACTGAATGTCCGAACAGATAAATGTCTGCTAATGAATATATATTTCACTTGAACTGATTTATGTCGCCCAAAATATGTGTATGTGAGAGCTATTTCGTATATCCAATAAAAAAAATAATTTAACAAATTATTTTCCATTTTTACATAAATTGAAGTACATTAACTCCAGTGCTCTTACATCACAGTGTCTGCAATAATAGAAAACATTAAAAAACATATATTGTACATCAATAATCAATCTAACAGGAAAAAGAACATGGCAGGTTGACCAATATTTGAAAAAGTGGTCTATGTTCTAACTGGTGGCATTTGTTTGTTTGGTTCCTCTTGCAAAAACTAAAAGGTTGTCATTTGCATTGATATTTTACGGTTAAAGATGACATTTGAGGAGGGTAAAAATCACATTGATTGGATAATTGTTTTTACCGCCGAATCCCATTAGAATTTGTTCTTTAGTAAAGTTCAAATTTAAATCCAGTTTACTGTTAAGCCAGTGTTTAAATTTTCAGTCAGGAAGAAGTAACTTTGCTACGTTCATAAAATAGAGGGACAATAGTCTTTAAGAATCTGAACAGTAGCTGCATGAATCATGACCAGTGTGTATTGCGTCTTACAAATCTATTGTTTGTTGATGATAAAACGATGTAAGGGTTTATATTGAAACCAATGAAGTATCTCTTTAGCAGCGAAACTGGATATGGTTGTATCGTTGCCACAAGTTTGTATCAGTTTCATTTCCAAGTATAAACTTTTCGGCAAAAGAAACTTATTATTTTATAAATAAGATTTTGCGTTTTATAGAGACTGATATTAATGTTCAAATGTGCAGAAAACATTCATAAAAAGGCAGTTTGTCGATTAATAACAGTCATCATTCCATGAATTTTGGTATTTTTCGTGCAATCATAATTTGAATTTCTCATTATGCACGTGCGAAATGTTTGCATAAATACTGACGTCTTAAAGAACAATGATGCAGTATAAAAAAGAACAAGAAAGAACGAGAACGCGACAGAGCAATTGGTAAGGCAGAAATGTGGGCCACACAGCGTCTCATTGTTAAATTGTTGTCAGCAGACAGGAGAGAGAGACAATACCGTCCACGATAGGGTCGATTAAGGGTTACGTGGCCTACTGAGGACCGATACAGCAGCTTGCACTGGTCGTGTTGGATTTGTGGCGATTACTTCTTGCTGACGTCATTCGGCGACTGACGACATCTCTGCGGGGACGTGTTTTAGGGTGCACTGATGCAAAGATTGGTCACCAATTGACCCAATGTCACTTTTTCTCAACCTTATAATAAATGTTCTATTGATAGAGCAATGATGGCTTTATTAGAGTAGTTAGAAACAAATTATTGTAATTACATTGATAATAATACATATCATATCAAGTAAAACCCTATATAATATTTGACTTCCGTGTGTATTGCTAGTCAAAAGTAGAAGAAAATGTGTGGTTGTAAAATATCTTGTTTTTTCTTATGGTTTTTATCGTGTCATTTTATTTAAAGTATGCTTTAATTGAGTTAATGACTAATGTATTATAGATAATTTGTTTTTACTTTGTATTGGTTTCAAACATGCATGTTTTGTTTGCTATATACATTGTAAATGTATCACATTTTGTTATTTTCTTATATTCCACCTGACTCCGAAACGTCGTGTCTTTTCACATTAAAGAAACTCATATGCAGAAAATAATACTGTTCTCATGTAAGCCACTTCTTAATGCCCTTCAAAAACCTAGACAACCAATTACAGCTCTTGAAAGGCGAGTCGGCAATATTAAGTTTCGCAAGCTTGCCATCCCCTGTCTACATGCAGATGTCAAGGGCCTCAGTCCGCCTTCATTTCTGCTCGCTTATCTAAGAACGTCGCCATTGTTTTCGGAGGAAAAGCGAAAGCCAACAAAAGTTTTAAAGGCTATCTGTGGTTGGCTGAAAGCTTAAAGCTAACCATCGCGATGAAAGTATTTGATTGGCTGGATCATGATCACATCGCCCAGTTTTGAATAAGCGTATAACCCATGGTATGACAGTGGAGCAGAGCGTACGTACGTTTCACCCTGAGACATGATGACAACCCCAGTTTGATCGTCTTCATTTTTGCAATTTTTGAATATAAACATGTATGTAGTCAATCATTTTTTTTCATTGGACACTCAAAAGAACATAACACAATCATACACATTTGAAGTCACCATATCATGAAGATTTCGAGTTCGACATGTTCTTAAAAGGTTTTGAGCTATTCTGTCTCTATATATATCGGTGATATTTTGAGGTCTTTACATGTGTGTCAAGATATACTTCGATAGGTTTCGGTTTTGACTCGCCAGACTCCGTTTTCAAACCCTTTGTTGCTGAGATATCTTGTTCTTTCGATGACCACGAATATGAGATTTCGGGGCACATCGTGTTTTACCTGTCCATCTCTCTGTCCGTTTTTCCGAAAGGAAATAACCATGACAATAACATGAATTGATTGGGCCGGTCACTTCACATATGTGTCTATTGTATTTGGACCTTTCGAATGAAGTCATAATGTGTCCGTTGTACCGGAAGCATTTTGGGAAACGTTAACCTTAGTCAAAACATTTGAATTTGTCAATGATAGACCTTTGCTACTTGACATGTGCATTCACACAGCGATATGTTTCCAAAAGTTATAACCTTGGCCATAATGTGTGATGGATTAGCGAAAAGTTAACCTACAATACTTAACCTGGCCATTTACATGAGTTGCAAGTAGTATTACACACTGGTGTACACAATCGAAAATACTTGCCCGGGGGTATTTGTTTTCATTTTTACCATGACCATGCAAGGCTTGCCTCAATTTCCTTCTGTGACGTCTCTATTCCATGTTGGTCATATCACTCATGCTAATGCACATTTTTCACATATCTCCTATCTTTACTTTCACTTTTGTGTGCCTTTTGGGGTTTCTCATTCTCTGGAATTTATACTTTTGTCAGTTTTGACGGAGAAGCAACTTCATTTCCGAACTGAACTAGCTAAACGAAACTGATGACTATATTTTAAATACAATTCTTACTTACTCATTTCAAAATGTCATGCAGTGACTACTCAGTTACAAAGTAGACATATCTATCTGTATCTGTCGATCTGTGTGACGTGTATCCCTTGCGAATCAACCGTTCTAACACTAGTTCCCATTCTAAAGATGATGAATTTATTTCAAGAAAGCCGGATGTGGGGCATTTTTAAGTATTTTTATTTCAAAGGATTAGAAACATAAGAATGGTTGTCCAAATCATAAAATTGATTTGAACAATATTTTCAAAAAAAGGCACACCTGTATTTTAATAAACTCTTTGCAGTGTTCTTTGACACGGGCAGTAAGTGCGAACATGATAAATGCATTTGCTACAGCTATGTTCTTGTTCCATAGTCACACAGATCCGTGAAACCTAATCTGTGAAATGGTACGTGCGGAGTACCATTAGTAGGTGTTTACTGTCACGTACAAACCGTTATATAAAACATGATTGATCTAGTTGGTAATAACTTGTGCGCTCTAACTCATTAGAAAGATTATGTTTCTTCCCTTTCAATTGTCGCAGGAATAAGGTTCAACCATTTGACTGGATAATGATAATTCATAGACTCATTGTCAAACTGAGGCAGAACACTACTCAGATTTCGCATTAACTTATCATCCCAGCCAGATGTGGCTTGTGACTTCGAAAAGAAACATGATCGACAGGCGGTTAAGTAGTATATCGTATGATATTCAATGTGATTAACATTTGAGACTTAGATTGATTTATTACATTTAATAATTACGTTGTAATGGTCAAAATAGGTTTTTTACCAGCTTAAGTTTCCGTTTAAAGAATTAAATCTTATTTCAGTTTATTTTTCATTCCAAATTAATAGTCATTTTTTCCAGTTGAAGTTTCATTTTATATGTAACCTTTTTGCATAAGCTTAAGGGAAGTAACTCATGCTGAGCATGCTTTCTTATAAGTCTGGAGACTGTTGGGCTAGCCGAAAGCACATGGCATACAAGCCCTTGAGAATTATGAAGAAATATAGCTCCGTTTAAGGTCAAAAACAATGGTGAGTCTTTGCATATACATACTTAGGTTCAATTTCATCATTGCCATTAAATATTTTCCAAGTTATCATTCAATGTTTGCATAATTAAGGATGCATGTGGCAGGTAAACATTGACCTTGCTTTGTCAATGAAGTAGATTTTTTCCTAAGTTTAACTTTCCTGTCTCACATCATAACATTTTCTCATATCATATTATCACATATATTTTGGGAGTTTGTAATTTAGTAGTGTAAATTCAAGCTACATATTTCATTTGTTTTGGAGAATATCTCAAACTTAGACTGGGTTTTTCTGTTATGTAACTATGTTTCAGTTTATCTGTAAACCACTGTAAGCAACTGTAAGCCACTATAAGCCTTGTAAGACACAAGAATGTAAGAAAAGAAAAGAAATAAGAAAGAAAGAAAAGAAAGAACAACAAATAAAGAATTGAAAACACATAAAGATCTTGGTCTTTATATACGTTTTGAATCAGTACACATATAAATGTATCCATATATCATATGATTTTGAGTTTAAATGTCGCAGGTGCTATCACAAAGCACCTGTTCCAAACGATTCCATGCATTGCATATATCAATCCTTATCAATAAAAACTCGAATTTCAAAGAATTAGATCTATGGCAGTAACTTTAACAATATTTACGCCATAACAATATGCCCTATGATCTGTTGCATCTTAGCAACTGAAACTGGTACTCTTTTTAATCATATACATTATGACCAGGCCGTTTTCCGACGACATGTCAGTTTCATTCTTTTCTAGCCATGATGTCTTACTGATTTCCCTCGGGGTAAGATTTGGAGTGGTTCTCGGATGACATCTAGTTATCATTCGGTGCAGTGATAGGGTGCGCTTAGCTCAAGGGTTTGATAGCTGAGAAGTTGATATTTGCATTCAATCATAAGTTTAGAAAGTTTATTATACAGATGCAGTGGCGACTCGTTTAATATATCAAAGATATTAAAGGTTTGGTTAGTGTTTTTTATGCATTAATTATACATTTTTCGAAATTTTACAAACTTATTCCATTGATACAAATGTATATTGTATATTAAAGGTGTACATTGAAATATATTGAACATACATGTAGATATTGGTACTTACATATTGGCATAATATATTAAAATAGGTCTGTTTTATCGTTGCTAAAGCCTTGTGCCTTTTAACATGAATTGTGATCTCAATTATTGGATATTTAATGTTAATTCTACCATAACTGAGTAGTTAGCTTATAGAAATAGTCGTTTCTGACTGACTACTGTGAAAAATCAGAGACGGTATAATTTGGTTATACAGTGCTCTGTATACTTTGTCTTTTGCGCAAGAATACATGTACATTTGTTGCCAGGCAACAATAGCGAATGCATTATTTCTCCGATTACTTGCATGCTCGAATAATTTTTATATGAACTTTGCTGTGTACAAAACGACATAAATAAATAATTTTGATAATAAATCTGAAATCGATAAAAATGAGACCCGAAACGGTGAAAGTTAACAATGCAGTTCGAAAAATATGTCATTCAACAACTTGGTGTTGCAGAAACGTTCCTGAATAAACTCAATAAGGATGACAAAAGTGTTAAAACCCGACAGAATATCACCCGGAATCCATAAGCAAATTTAGATTCATATGAGATTTTACTTCCATACAGTGGTGTATAGCAAGATTACTGTGTTAAACACAAGGACAAATTAAATATAAGAGTAAAACAATTACGAGGAAAAGACATTTTAACATGTAATATGGTGTGCTCAATTGAATAAATACACATATATATATATATATTAGATAGACTTATTTCGGTCACCAAATGTTAGTAACATGTACTTAAAACTCTTCTCATAAAAAAACGTTAGTCTTTGGTCACTGCTATTTTCATCATTTGAAATGTAATTCGATGACATATCATGAATTTATTAATAAAGACACTTCGATATATCAATGCAGATTTGAAGAACAACTACTAGAGATACTAACTAGATAATAAAAAGTTTACGTTAAATTGAAGAAACGTTTACATATGTGAAATGCATGTTGCACATATGCATATTGCCATGCAACCTGAAATAAAAAAAATTTAGTTACAGCATATAAACGATAATTATTACATATATTGTTAAAACGTTGCGACCTGACTAGCATTTGGTGGCGTGGTATGCATTTACATATAAAACGGTGTCAGAAATACAGGGAAATAGGGTCTATTAACGTATTTGAGCTATGCATGCGTGTTTAATTAGCGTATATCCATTGCTCATTCACAGTTAATTCAAAATGCAACAAATACGTAAGATAAGGCTGTCTTCCTCTATTCTTTTGTCTATTTCAGCAGGTGTTCCCATTTTAAATAGAGAACAATGCTGCAGATTTTCTGTCAGTTATTATCTGTTATCATCCGTAATATGTAACATAAAATCATGTCTGTATGTTTATTTCCAGACATTTACGTAGTTATTCAATAGAGTATGGCAAGTGCGTGGTAGCGTTTCTCACAGTAAGCAAGAGAGTCAATGACGATATTAGTATTTGCTCTGGAACTTGAAAACCACAAATACAGCATCTTGTGGTTTGGTTAAATTCACCCTCTAGAGGCCGTATTCTAAAAGTTGTTCAAACCAATGATTTGAGACAAAATTAAAGAGGACATTTAATGCCTCTCTTTCAATTATTTTATTTATCACGTGTCCTTTTTAGTCTGAACTTCATCAATCATGCGTTACATTTGAGACTTACAAATGTATGCAGAAAAACTAAGAAACTCTGAAGAAACATGCATGTGATCAACGTGAGCATATCGTTGATATACCCATGCATCTAAAGTGTTAATCATAACATACATAGATTTTAGGCGATTGTCAAAGCTAACTAATTCATCATGGTTTAACACTGTAACTAATCCAAAAAGACGCATATATAGGAACTTTGAGAAATAGTTCATAGCAATATTCATTGTTTTATTGTGACTACAATTACAAAGCTTAACTTATTAACCTTTTGTAAATAGATTTCTGCGAGGTATTTTTTATGCCCCCGAATCGGAGATTCCGGGGGTATATTGTTTTTAACCCGTCTGTCTGTCCGTGTGTTTGTCCACAAAACCTTAACCTTGGCCACAACTTTGGATTGCTCAAAGCTAGGGCTTTCATATTTGGCATGTGCATACCTTGTTATGAGACCTTTCAGATGAGGGCATCATATATGACCTTGTGACCTTCACCTTGCCGCAGTGGACATCTTCAGAAAACGTTAACCTTGGCCATTACCGTGGATTGCTCAGAGCTAGGGCTTTCATACTTGGCATGTGCATACCTTGTGATGAGACCTTTCAGATGAGGTCATCATATTTCACCTTTTGACCTTCACCTTGCCGAAGTGGACATTTTCAGAAAACTTTAACCTTTGATCACCTTTCTTCAATTTGCTTTTATTTTTGGTACACGGAACTAATTATATTAACTCTTTTATATTATTGAATAGATGGCTGATTGCATATATCCGGCGGCATCCTGTTTAACAAACACCTCTTGTTTCCTCTGTCTGAATGACTTCCTGTTTAAAGAGACTTCAAAAGACTCCAAGTTGATAGTAACACTGAGAAAGGGAAGTAGAAGACACATTACACCAGTTATTACTATAAATACCGTTATGACGTTTATTGAAGATTTATTATTCAACCAAAATAGGTTTACCAAGAAAGGGGAGAGTTTTTGTGTCTATATATACACATCTAATTAATTTTCACCGTACAGTTTTTCATTGCATTGTGAAAGTATTTGTTCAAATCTCTAATACAGAATATTGATTATGACATGACACATCTCTGTTCTGCTGACTATAAAACGGTCATAATCTGACCATGACAAAATTGTTTCATATATATATATATATGTATCTCATAAGATAATTATTTGTTATACATATATGCCTAGGTATAAGTTTGGTGTTAACGCTATTAGTAAACGAAAGAACATTGTTTTAATGACCAATAAATAGGGATACTTATCAATAAAAGGAAATGTTATCTCTCGTTTTTACCACATTTTTCATTTCTTTGTACTCTGTGATTGGGACATGTTCACACTCCATCGCGTGTCTTATTACATTCGTGTGAAATTCATCAATCAGATCAGAGAGAACAATAAATCTATACCTTTAAATTAAACTAACACTGTATGCAAAGATGCAAAGAGTTTTGGCATAGTTAATCAACAACTTGACAGCGGAAGAGCAAAAAAACATGAGCATATTTTGCAATAGAGAAATATAATTTTTGAACGTTTGTGATAAGCATATATCACACGTTCATACACCAGGATATGATACTAGGTTATATCTGTTCAAAGAATAAAACCGTATTCCATGTTTCAAACAATTATTGGCAAGATGTAAGGCATTAAACGTTACAATTTGATAAAGTCCGATTAACGGAAACTGTCTTGACATACATAACATTCTTGAACTTTAAGCTGTTGACACATCATTACTTTAGGACATCATAAAACAAACCAAAACGTCCTTTTTTGAAATATTATTTTCAGAAATATGAACAGATAAGGCTTCAAAATTTGAACTTATCGACACATGAATAACGCTCCTATCTTATTTATCATTCCTGCATTAATCCATTTTGTTTTCGCGTGACATGAGATTTGGCACCTGGATATGGTAACAATATTGAAAAATAGAAGATATTGTAACTGCTTATCAGTGCTCGTGAATACAAGAAATTTTAAATTAATGTCACTGTAAATATTAACTAACATATTTAAAAGCATAAATGAAGCAATTTCTTTCTTCGTTTGGACTGGTTATATATATAATAAATACACTGTTAATATATAGTTACACTCACAAAACCAGTTTTGTGTAGTTATAAAGTATAACTTCAGTGTAATTGTAATGTCATGGTATACAGGGGATATCAACCAAATTATGATATCACATACATATCGAAAGCATGGGTTTGATATTCTGCAAAGCACTTCTGTACTTTGGCAACCACGGCAGCATTGCCATAGGACAACATTATTTTCATTTGAATGATGCATCAAATATGCCTTTTATATTAGCTGATTGATGTTCACAACTCGTCTTAGCCAGTGGCAAGCAGTTTCAACCTCTTCAGTAATGAGCATGTAATTATAGCTGTTAGCGAACGTGAGCTGGAATTTGTTTCTGTGGATTCTTTTATTTGCAAAATCATATTAGGGTTCACATTTGCTTCAGTTAGAAAAAGCCATACTTTTGAAAAGTTTGAGTTAAACGAAGTTAGAAAATTACTTTCTCAATCATTTAAACTGGTGTGTCGTGAAGACTTTGACTTGTTTGTCCCGCAGCAAAATACATATTCTATAAAATAAAAGTGCCACTGTCTCCTGTAAACAACATTATGATGATCCAGCTGTTTTTGGTGGCGACGTGAATAATCTTAATTATTCCATTAATGAAGGTACACCTTTGAGAGAACATCTGCTGACGTAATCTTTAAATTGTTTTGCGTTTAAAAAAACAATGGCTGCCTTTCATAACAGCATGTTACCCTAGGCCTCTTTTATATGCCTATTGCAATTGCCAATTTTGTTGAGTTAACTTTACATTGAATATAACAAACCAGTATCACAGCATTAAAGTGTAAGTGTTAATAATTTGAATGTGTACCTGTGAAAAAGACATCTATTATGGGTATTGTAACGCCACAATAGCATCTTTTAGATTGTTCATTGGTACAAAACTATACACATACTTACAAAACTATACACATACTTCTTGTTCTTCTGTGTTTATAATTGAAATGATTGGATGTGTCATATTATGTAAATAATACAGATCATGTCCAATTCCGACATTGGTAAATTTCCATGACTCTTTAAAAGAGAAGGAACATTGTTTTAAGAGGAAAAACTGTTTGTAGAAGATTGTGTGTTACGTCATTCCTTTAAAAAGAAGCATTACATGTGATATATGCTGTTACTTTAGCTGACATATCCCTAATATGGCATCCGGCAAGGAAAAGAACAAATCCAACTAAGACTGCTGAGACAGTGCTTAAGTCTTCAAGACTTCTGCTTGACCTTAAACTCCATGGTTGACTTCAAACCCCCTTGAATGTGCTTCAATAATATCTTCAATGGCTTTCGAACAGAATCTCTCCAAAGAAAATTCCCCTCTGAAAATAGGAACATCTCAAATTAATGGCCCCCTGCATCATGTTTGTCATGATTATGACAAAACGGCTAATATTTTCATACTAAAGTATAACATTGACAATTTTGTGCTTTAATTTTTTCTTAAGGAGAGATAGAACGATCACACGATATTTTATAATTCGCTTATTTTATCAGCAAATTTTGCATGTTCTTATCCAAAAAAGTAAGAAAATGTGGGGATCACCGAATGATTAAATGAGCAAATTACGCTATTTTCAACTACTTAAATGAAGCACGTGATTACAACGACTAAACTCAGAATTCTTTAAAATACAATTGCATCACATACACAGATACATAGCAAGTTTATATTTTGAAAATTAATAACACTGATAAGGGAAATAAAATTAAGAAGTTTTAAAATAAAAACTGCGTGTTTATCATCGTTTCCCACATATTGGAACATATTGCCAAAGGAATTATTTACTGAAACACATAATTAGGTATTGCAAACAAACCAATTCAGAAATAATAATCGTTGGTCATCGAACGATTTTCATCACTTAAACGTCATTCTTAAATTACATGAAACTAAAATCCTGACTTTACGGCAGTATTGATTAATTCAAGTGTAACTTTGACGGCCTATCATGTAATTATCTTTGAATATTCTATCAATCTAAGAGTGCTTGGCGGAAGAACAACTATCAGTTGATTATACAAGAAGATTTATATTCATCACTTACTAGACAAAACACACATAACCAACGAGGTACGAGTGATTAGCGAGTGATTAGCGCCTTGAGCATGTACTAGTGGGTGGAAAATGGCGCACTAAAAATATCCATTATTTTTATTATTAGGGGAAATATGCACGAGTGTAAATGGTGTTCACAGTCGCGAGCCTTGGCGATCGTCTGAACATCATTTAGACGAGTGCATATATATTCCCAATGTATATAGTTTTCATATATGACGGATATTTACATTATAGATGGATGTACACAAATGTATGATACAACCTCATAAATGTTTAATAAGTACATCATTTCGTCTTGCTGCAGTGCCCACAGTATGACTTACTAACTTTTGCTTTTGCGCATAGCAAAACCAAGAATTGTGAAGTCATGTTTTGTAGAGTGACTGAGTCTGTTGTGTTAGACATGATTACTGCCAGATGTCTTTCAATCTTCATGAACCAGACCTCTGAATATATCAACATGTAAAGATTGCATCAATATCACTCATGAGTAACTATATCAGTCGTTTCAGTTAAGTTTAATTGGATTGCCAGAAGCCGCCTTTCAATAGTAATATACCTTAATATCACATATTATACTTTATATCGACATACATTTACATGTTGATTACTGTGTTTTACAACCTTTACTTTGATTCTGCTTAGTTTCAAAAAGAGACGAGACGAGACGAAGACAGCTGATTTATTTTGACTAGTGCCCTACAAGTAGTAGTATGATTTTAAGGTTTTATCTCGGAATTAGACTTTGCAGAATTACATAGTGTAGTGTAGTTTAAAAAAGACAAGGTCAACATATTATCGACTTGATATGTCATTGCCCACTGTAATAGTTTACATGTAGATCAGGTTTACATTCGAGTTACATGCATAAAACATAAAACATGAAATTCAATTACCCCCAAGAGCGCCACATGTTCGTCTATACAACTTTGATTTATATAGGAAAATATAAGAAGGCTTTCCTTCAAAACATCACCTTAGTTCCTTAAAGAATGTATAGTATACGAAACTCCTTAGGCTTATTGCATTGGAGATGAGGTGGTTAAACGGAATATTTTTACAATATTTAAGTAAATATATCTTTAAAAGGATAGGAGGGAAATGACAGAGGCATCACTTTTCACAACTATTTAAAATAAATTTGAAACCTTATATTTATAAACTTTATTCCCATTTTTTTCTAAAAGTTTGTAACTGTACAAGCCATCGTCTTTACTCGGGAAATGGCAGTATTGTGTCCTTACGTACTTATATGATTTTGGTCAAATAAATCTGGTTTGCAATTCATTACTGGTTTTAATCAGTGTATTTCAGGACCTTTGCATTTTGATTAGAATTTCACAATATAGGGAACATGGACAAGTTAACGAGAACAAGCTTTTTAGCTACAACTGTCATATTCTGTTCACAAGAATATCTTGAACCTAATGTAATTTATAATATTGACATTGTAATCTTGTTCGGTGGTAACCTTTAGTACACTTACTTGAATACGGACGTAAACGAATAATGTCACATTACTTACATGAATTGAGTCTTATTAATGCAAATAGGATACATCACTTAGGTGGAGCAAAATGTACTTCTTTGAAGGTGCCTTTTTGACAATAATGCAATGTAAATTGTCAGTGTCAAATAATAATTACAAAGGTGATTCTTTTCTGGTGAATTTAAGTTTTGATCATTAGATATAATACATATTATGCTTACAAATGAAAGAGGAAGATTTAGTTGATATTTCCTTATTGTTCCTTTGAAAAGAAATGGTTGTGTCGCAGTATCGTATTCATAAAGTATTGCTATTATAATGAAAAGAGCTAAAACCCCTTTGATCAATGACCCGTGGATATTGTAGTTGTACAAATACTATATACATTCGTAAATTATCGTAATGTGTTAGAACATATACACCGTCAATAAGGACTTCCATAAGATAACAATATATCTTTTTGATTGTGGGATACCCAAAAATGCTGCAGAATAAAAGGCGTGTATATATATATTTAGTTTACAATTGTTTCAATAATTGTTTAAAAAAATAGGTTCATTTGCGTTGTAGTTCATCGGGATTTGAATTACGCATCAGGTATTATCTAAGAAAAGGTGGAGAGAGATTATGGTCACACCATCTCAAAAGACAATTGTGAGTTATGTACACTGAGTTCTGAAAAGTGTTACTGTTTGGACAATCTAACTTACTTGGATTTACGAATATTTGAAGGTAAATGCGATCACATCACTTCTCGTTTGTTTGACTTCGTCTCAAGCACATCTGACTCCTGAGACCTGACTCCTCAGCCAATGTTGATTATAAATTGTACATTTGGTGACGCTGTGGCCCTTAATATGGTAATTCACTACTTGGAAAGGTGTTCAAAAAGCAGTATATCAATAATGCTTATATATCCCACAATGCCGAAGGTGTGTGCTTTCAAATTGTTAAACCGTTATTTTCTTCAAATGAAAAAGAAATGGGTTTTAAGGGTATTGCCCATGTGTGATCTATCCATATTTAAGCTAGTGCATTCAGTTTTGAGAAGAAGCCAAATGGAACAACCGAGTTACCAAACTTACAATGTATAATCCTATTAGGTGAAAGGGATCTGTGCACATGATTTCAATGTTTAGGCTTTCGGCTTTAAAGAGAAAGATAACAATAGTTCTTTTGAGCACGATTTTTGTGACTTCATTTCTACATTTGAGAATGTCTGTTTTGGCTGAGGATCCTGGACACATGACGATTCTAGGGCTTTTTCGATTCTCATCCCACAGAGGTTACTTCGCTCACTTCTTATTGCACACTGGGCAAATTTCCTGGACCGTCAAATCAATGACGAGGCTGTCTTATAAAATATGTGTACATCGCTCAGATCAATTAACTGTGGTCATTTTGACTGTCAATAGAACAGAGGTAAGGGTGAATTGAATTGTATTGAGGACTGAGACACGTCTGTAGGAAGCGCGTGGGATTTGGGTCCCGAAAAGGAAGTTCTGTGGCTCCGTGTGTACACTGTCGGCCAAATGAAACGCCTACCAGATATATTATCAATTTCGTAAAAGGTTCAATGAACAGTTTAGCAATATCATAGCATTATGAAGTTGTGTCATATCTGCATAATATAATTAAATTTCAGAAGTTGGCAGGTCACGAAAGAACGGCGATTGTTGAAATGAGAAAAACCGAATAGTTCAGTTTTCCATGACTGCTTGGTTAGATAAAAACATTTTAGACATATTTTCATACAACCACGGGCAACAATACAGGCACGGATTCGCATTAAAGTGGTGATGACACCACAGATGTACGTGGTTACAGTGTGCATGTGAATAAACCGGAAATAGCGGTATTCATTGGATGTGGTTTTCATGAATGTTATTAACTCAAATCAGAGTTTTTAACGATTTCGATGGACATTCATATTAATGATTGTTTCACCATAACGTAATGACCACCAATAAGTATATTTCAGAAATCATTTCATCTTTCATTTTAAGGAAAGTACAGATGGACGATGGACGCCGTGTCATGCCATTAGTCAATCGTACCTATCATGCCGGGTGACGTAAACAAAAACAGTAATGCAAAAATGGCGATATCACATGTAAATTACGCAGCAATATTCTGTAATCAGTCATTGTCTTACAATTTACATGCAATGATATTACATGATGAGAAACCAACCTACCAGAAACGCAAGTTTTTTCATTGACTGGTTATATAAAGCAGCAACGAGAGGAATTGGGCTGAAGGAATTATGGAATTGTAGTAGGTTAGCAGATTGAAGTTGCAGATACGCTGTTCAAAGCTTAATGGCCAGAATGAACTGTAGTATACAGACAACAATGTGTGTTATGAATTGTTGATCTGACAACTGAAGTCTGATGATCTACGGGGCCAATGATTCTATGTGGATGGCAATCGTGTTATCTACCTGTACATTGGGTTCAGGGTGGATGTGCAGTTCACTCCTTGCTATCACGTCATTGATGCTTTGTTGACATTGCAATCATGTAAATTTAAAGGACTTTTGCTTTTTAATATCTTAAGTATTTTGATATAATTTTCTTTTTGAAAAAAAATCACATCAACATGCTACAGCAAAACAAATGTTAACCTTTTAAAAAAAAAAATTGTTTTTATAATTTTATTTCTTTTTCAGATACACAGACATATATATGATATTACATTCATAGTACAAACGTTTTCAATAGAAGTACAAACACATATTAGTACAGAACAACTGCCAAACAAAAATACAGGAATTCACTTAAAGTTCTCTCGTTTCTTTCTAAACCTGGCATTTGACATTCAAGAAGTTGCAGTGAGTTTTAAATGGTAAATAGATTATGGCATACGGACCAGAATTTAGTGAATTTCGAATAATTACATTCTGAGTAACATACGAGTTACCTTTTAAAAATGTTAAAAATGCAAAAATTATAAAATAATTAAACAATTAAATTAACGATCAATATAATCAACTCCAGTGGTAGAACAGATAACATAACATACATGATACTTTTTAAACATATGTCAATTGCATAGACCTCATGGATAACGGTTGGCATTCAGATCAATGAGAACATTAAGCGCCTGTGGGAGGAGCATCAGAAGGTCAACACACATTATTGTTCTTGACCATGACAATCTAAGTGATTGATTTGAATGAAGAAAGGAAGAACTGTTACACACATTACTGATATTAACTAATTGGCCATTATCTTGGTAGAAAGAATACGTTTTAAGCCTACTTAAACCTTTTTTAATAATAGGGGCACTGAATGTCAATAAAGAAGATTGCTGCAATTATGTTGGTCTTGGATACCTGCCAGTGTTTATAATATATATATTTACCGGTACTCATTTACGCCACTCAAAAATTGTATGTGTATGTGAAGTTCGTTTTTTGTTATAATGGTTTTACTTTGTGGCCTTGACCTTGGCACAGGGAGCCTTTTTATCAAAACGTTTAACTTGTCTCCCTCATTTACTAGTGCGAACCATGTTATGCAATGATTACTTATTAGATATTTTCAAAATAAACGCAGAATATCTACCAAACTGTTTTACACCACATAATGAAACTGTTTACTGCATCCCTAGCGCAAAAACCAAGCTGTTGTATCTTTGTCAAACCAGTTTGATCATGAAACACATATTGATGAGGTGAGTTGTTAAAATTTATTGCGCGAAAGCCACATGTGGTGCATTTCAAGACTATTTGTTTATTTGTCTAAACATATAAAACAACATTTTTAAAAAAGCACATTGGTTTAATATATCCTCTCTGTAGTAAAACAAGTGTGAATACCATAACTCATTTGTTTACATCTAGAATCTTATCGTTTTTGATAAATTTATCGTTCTTAATAAATCTGTGAAAGCTAATCTGTGAAATAGTACGTGCTGAGTAACATTAGTAAGTGTTTCCTGTCACACACAAACCACTTTTTAGTATATGATTGATCTACGTTGTAATACCGTGTGACCTTTTAGTCATCAGAAAGGATATATTGTTCCCTTTCAGATGTCACATAATTTTTTTTAACCATATGATTGAATAATGGTGATTCATAAGACACATTGTCAAGCTAACGGAGACATAGCACTACTCTGGTGTCACTTTATCTTCTCATATTAACCAGATGCGAACTGTTCTCAACATCCTGCTAAGGGTGACAATGACACATGAACTTTGGGAATTTTAGGAAATATTAATGAATGAATGAATGAATGTACTATATCCTACATGTATGCTAATCAGTGTAAATAGCCTTTCAAACATTGATTTGTTTGTTGCATTTTCTAATTACATTTTGGGTTAGTTCACCTATAAGCAGTTTTATAACAGACTGAATATCACATGTGCTATATCACAAAGCACCAATTCCAGATGACTCCACAGATAATATTACAGTATATCAGTTCTTATCAATAAAAAAGGAAGCATTAGATGCAAGGCAGTACATTAACAATATTTACGAAATAATCATAAGCCCTATAATTTGTTGCATCTTAGCAACTGAAACTCTTTTAATCATACACATCATGACCAAGGCGTTGTCAGACGACATGCCAATTTCATTCTTCGCTAACCAATGTGACCTTTTAGCATGATGTCTTACACAATTCCCTCAGGGTAAGATTTGGAGTGGTTCTCAGATGACATCTCTAGTAATCAGTCGGTGCTCGAGTGAAAAAGGAGCCTTGAGGTAATATCATTGATAGTCAAATAGTTGATACCTTGCATTCAATCATAAGTTTGAAGAGTTATAATAAACAAATGTAATGACTCTCGTTATAAACGGTATATAAGAAAGCTTTGTTTACTGTTTTTTAAGCATTAGGTATACACATTTCGCACTTTAAATTATTCCATTGATATCAATGCATGTTGCCAGATATAAACCATTAATATACGTATTGCCATTATTACATCTGATTTAGACAATAAATTATATAAAAGTTTGTGTCGTTGCTAAAGCGTTGTATTTGATAACATGAAGTATGAGCTAACCTCTGTGATTGTTGGTTTTAATTTGATTAAAGTTATTACCTCATCTTTAATAAAGGACAGAACATAAAGCTATTACTGTTTGAGAAAGTATTTTAACGAATTTGTCACTATGGACAATCTTATGCTGGATTCAATTTGTCTTTAATGATCTTGCAGTTGTTCAAAAACCTGCATTGATGTCAAGCGTGACAGCAACAACTACCATGCTATATTCTCAAGACAAAAAAATAAGTTTAGGATGGTAATTTGTAGAGGCTATTCTATGGCATATTCAATGTCAGCCGTTCCTGTTACTTTGACATTGAAATGAAATAGAAAACATGGGTAATGTAAATCTTATCACTTTTCATAGGATATGAGCAACTCAGCAACTCTGACTCAGTTAAATTCCATTATCATGATTGGAATATGATTCAAGGCCTCATAACGTTTGACCTCTGATGGATCAGTAATAGGCCTTCAATTTAAGCAATTATAATTATTTAAATTTTATAACTTAATGAATCTAAAGCATTATAATACTGAACTATTGTATAGACATACCTAGATTAGCCGATGTTAATTCCATATTAGATGATGAATCACTGCATACCATTTCATTTAAGGTCTTCTCATAGTTTATAATAGATCATACAAATTTGATGAGCTACAAAGTTAGTGGATCTACTTTGAAATCTTTTTGTTCACAATTGTCATTCATAAATTGATATGACATTTCATGTATTCCCTTTACAGTCAATTTCTCATCACGGGAAACTGCAGTTAGAATCACACACGATGATTTGATCAAGATGAAAGTTCATAACAGACAACAATTTGTTCATGGTAATTTTAGTCTCTCTATATGTGTTTTAGATAACTATAAATTGAAAGTCGATTTATTCATTCCACCAAAACACAGAGACAAACTCAATAATTGATTTGTGATCTTACAGCATTTGCAATGCGTGCATGGAGAAATACTTCCTGTAAAAGGGTTTTCTATATTGATACTGGGCAAATGGTTTCGCCACCATTTTGATTTTTCAAACGATAATCAAAATTGTACATGCACCCAGTGCACCAAGAGACTTGCAACTTTTTTCAAATGATACACAATACCATTGTGACAGACATCGAAGGTCATGTGATTAAGTCGCAATTTTCCTTTTCACAAAAGTAAATAATAATGCAAAAACACTTCGAACTAAACTTCAAAGCTCAAGAATTGAGTACCTTGAGAAGAGGTTGCCATGGCGATTATACAAGTATTGTCCGGAGGCAATCCTAGGTCTCTTTTACAAATCAGTTCAACATTTAGCGTTGACTCCTTTTATCACCACTTGTGACTAAATTCTTGATATTCAATATATTTTCAAAATGTCCTTGTGTTAGGATCCCTTATATCCGAGATGTTTTTAAAAACAAGTTTCCCATACATGCATGTTAAAGGGTTCCAATTAGATAAGCATGAGAGTGATTTCAACAAGTAAAGAAATATCATGCCTGAGGGAAAATGATTAATATTATGAGATGCAGTTAACAGTTTTGTCTTCATTGATTTCTTGAAAGTGGTCATAGCCAAAGGCAAAATGTTTCAAACTCCTCAAAATTTAAACGTTAAACCACATCTAATCTAATCTAAAACCACACAATCATCATGTGGTTGTGTCTACAATAATACGTATCAATATTCTTAAACCTCTTTTAAAAGGCACAGATGTTTACAGAAGTATGGTTGTCAGCTTGATCAAGGGGTATAAATTAATTGTGTTCAATAGAGTAACAAAAATAACATATTGTTTCAAAACTGTCGCAGTTATTGCCAAATGTTATTGAACTATGTTTTATTTTATTTCCTGTCAAATATAATTTTGGATTTGACTATTTTACAACATTATTAAACAGTCCTATATGTAATGTACAGGTGATTGATCTTTATTTTCTTTCTGTTTTTAAGTAACCTGAAACTATTATAACCTAATTACTCAAGTGTAATGGTTGAGATGAGGTGTCATTCAAATCTTAATAATTTCCATCAATATGATATTCAAATCCTTTTCAATAAATACATCAACAGTTTGTGTGATAAACAAGCCTGTGTCTTAGAAATGTGACTCAATCTTACTTGTGCCGCTGCTCTTCACATATCCCCCGATGCTCTTCACATATTCCCCAAGGGAATGTTCATCAGGAAATATCGTGCTCCAATTACCTGTCTTTGAGTCTTATGAAATCATAAAGCATGGAAATAGAGTCACGAAATCTACATCTCATCAGAGTGTGCACTGTTTGATGAAAACTGAAATAAATTGTTATCAATATAGTGCACAAACCCTAGCCATGAAAAATATCAATATGGGCAAGCACTTTACCCCAATACAAGACAAAATAGTGCGTTATGTACTGGCAAATTGGCACAGTTATTTGATTTGATGACACACACCATGTTACGCATAGTGAAAAATGAGTTGTCTTCAATAATCCTGATGAATAGTTCCAAGAGTGATATAGTGTAGAGGATCTAAACATTTAGCCCTAGGTGAAGAGAATTGTCTTTTTTATAAAAAAAATATACAATATGGATCTCACATTATGGTTATAACCGACAATAAATACAACTGTGAAAATGTACATTTTATTGACCGGTGGTCATCCAAATTTCATTTGTCTGGTCTTTATTGCAGAGACATTTTTTTAATTCAGTATTATATACATTCAGGTATGTTGACTGACGCATATTTAACCATTTCAACATTCCAAAACCATCATTTAAAATGATAGGAAAATGATGTCCATTTACTTCAAATTGAGAACACATGCTTGTTTTATTTTAAACATGTATTTGAAAAATATACCTGATTTATTATTTCTTGGGAACTACGAACAATTTCGAGTCAACTGAATTGTACTTTTTGGGTACAGGGTCATCATATTGTCACACTTAATGGTCAATGCTTCTTTAAAGACTGTTCATGATTCGCTACTTAACTCAAAATCATCCGCGTCAACATTAACTTGAATAATCTATTATTCTGCTGTTACATTACCTCTTTTAAATACCTATTAACTAGCAAGCAATACTAGCTATATAGTCATACCCATCATTGTCTTCATAATCAAAAACATCAGGGAAGCAATACATGTATTCAAATGAAAGAGGTACATGCAATGAGATTCTATATACTTAACAATAGGCAGGACGTCTAAACATACTTCAAGCATAAACACTTTCACAAATGTTAAGTAGGAAAATTAAAACACAATGTTAACAAATATAATATACATGTACATTTACACATTGACCATTTACAGCTACTGAAGAGACAAATGTAATGTTACTTGATCAGATGGGCCTCTTTCTTTCCCAGTAAGAGTGTTGCTGAACATAATCAAGATAGGTTGTCACATGCTCTGTAATATTAGAACGTTTACAATTACACTCAAACTAATTTATCACGATGGAAGATTTTCATAATAAGTCGAGTACATGGCCATGAGATCAATTATTCACTGTATGACATGGTGATGATCATAATTAATATTATATAGTTAATATTTACGTCATTAATCGTAAATGTTATGAAAATTCAAAATATAGCCTGTCGTATTAAGATCTAACTTCCTGTCTCTATGGGCCTATAGGCTGTCATTTAAGCATTCAGTCCTATAAAATGTGCGACTGCATATATGTATCAACGCATATATAATGACCTGCCTCGGGACTTTAAATTATAAGTTTTAACACCAAAACATTCATTTTATGAATGATTTTATTAAGGAAATCAATGTCTATGTACGAACAAGATGTTATAATTTAATATCTTATAAACAATCAGGATATATGGGGAAAATATGTATAACTCCATAAAGGAAGTGTCCGATTTGAATGACTACTGAGCCTTTCCTTTTGGGATATGTTTTGCTACCGGAGGTCCTTGAAAGAAGAGGGTCAAGACATAGATTTTGCAATGAATAAATACATGCAGAATTCTTACCACACGAACAGATGACATTACATTGAGACCCTATATGTCCTTGTTCTAAACCATATATTGTGTATCGTTCTATAGAAATATTTCACTTTAAAATTATTAAATGTTCCTACTCATCCCTCGTTGGCAAGTTATTCTCTCGGATGATAACCTCTCGGTCAAGGACATAGCTCTAGTTTGTTCATTTCAGAAATGATTGAGTGTCATTCGCCATTGTAGTCTACTAAAAAAATCAATATGTCACAGTTGACATACATTGGCCTCATTAAATCTGTCTATCTATCATGAGAGGTACTTCATATACTCCAAAGAACACGTTTTTACTTAAAGCATCTGATCTCAACTTTCAATGATTAAAGGCACTCTTTTTCAATTAATAAATTAGAATCACATGAGATACAATTTACTTCCATACATGGGTGTATAACAAGATTACTGTGATATAGGCGCTTCAGCAAGTTTTTTGGCGGATTATATTTCCTCAAATTTGCCATTTATTATTGAAATTATTAGTTATATAATTTATTGGTACTTTAACGGGTAAAATATATCAGTACACTACCTGGTAAGCCATACCCATAGAAAACGATTATTCGTATTGGAATAAAGGGGCAGTGGTGTGAAACTATTTAGTGTGAGAGATAGATTTGTAACTCTCATGAGAATTCAAAGCTCTACTCTAAGTGTTTAGGTATCGCTCTCTCAGTCAGATCATTTGAACTACCTTTGAGCGTCCATTTTAAAATGAACACATTCAACTGACTCTATGGGAATTGGACCCGCATGGCTAAACCAAAACCAGGTACATTCGTTTTCGAACTGTTCCTGATTTAGGAGTATTATATAGCCATAGGTGACACTTAATTGTATTTTTGCGAGAGTATTTTATAACATAATACTACAGCACCTTTAAACACATTAAATATAAGAGGCAAAACAAGTAAAAAAAAACGGCATTTAACATGTTATATGGTGCCCAGTTGAATAAACAAACAAATGGACAAATATTCAATGTCCATTACATGTACTTTTCATAAAAAAAACGTTAATCCGTAATCACTGCAGTTTTGATCATTTGAAGTGTAATTCGACGGCATATCATACATTTATTAATAAAGACACTTCAAACCATCAGCTAGAACAGCTAGAAACTAACTTGATGATGAAAATTGTATAATAATATTATGCCTCAATAGTCTTAACGATTTAATGTACAAAAGTCATGTATTTAATTTTAAACTACAATAACGAAACGTTTACACATGTCAAAATGTAATTTGATCATATGCATTTTTCATGTGACCTGAAACGAAAATATCCAGCCGCAACATATACACGTTAGGTATTACATATGTGGTTAAAACGTTGCGACAAGACTACATGTATCATTTGGTGGCGTGATGAGACAGATGGCATTTACATATAAAACTGTATCGGGAACAAAGGGAAATAGGAGCTATTAATGTATTTGTGATATGCATTCGTGTTAAGTAACTTATATCCATTGCTCATTAACTGTTATTTTGATGATGATCAATGCAACACATATATAAGATAAGGCTGTTTTCCTCTATTCTTCTGTCTATTTTAGCAAGTTTTCTCGTTTTAAATACAGACAATTGCTGTAGATTTTCTGTCAATAATGATCCATCCTTCATTCTGCGCCATCAGTCATAACAAAATGGATTATGAAACATAACATACTACATTATTATTCTTATGGGGTTTTTTTCAGATTAAAGTATGTATGTTTAATTTCCAGACTAATATGTAGGTATTCAGTGAAATATGACAAGAACGTGGCAGCGTGTCACCACAATGAGGTCCAGGCTTTTCAAGAGAGTCAGTTACGAGAAGTGTCTGCTCTGAAACTTGAAAATAACATTCACAGCTTCTGGTATTTGGTTTAAATTCATTCTGTAAAAACCTTATTTGAGTATTACGGTTATCGATGTTCAGGCAAAGTTGTTCAAACCAATGATTTGAGACAAAATTAAAGGGGACACATAATGCATCTCTTTCAATGATATTATTTATCACGTTTCCCATTTAGTCTTAACTTCATCAATCATGTGTTACGTCGGAGACTTACACAGGAAAACTAAGAAAGTCTATAGAAAAAGGCATGTGATAAATGTAAGCATATCGTTGATATATCCATGCAACTAAAGTGTTTATCATAAAAGACATATATTTTGGGGGATTCAAGGCAGTAACTGCAGTCACTGAGCTAATACATCACAGCTTAACATTGTAACTAATCCAAAAAGACGCATGCATAGGAACTTTGAAAAATAGTTCATAACAGTATTCAATGTTTTATTGTGACTAAAATTACAAAGCTAAATTTATTAACCTTTTGTAAATAGCTTTCTTCGAGGTATACTTTTTCATATAGTCTAAATGACATCCTGTGTACAGAGACTTCAAAAGACTCCAAGTTTATGGTTACACTGAAAGAGGAAAGATAGAAGACACATAACACCATTTATCACAATAATGACCTTTTACGAAGTTTATGTAGGACATATTATTCTACCAAATTAGTTTTCCCAAGAAAGAGGAGAGTTTTTATGTCATTCACTGTACAGTTTTTCATGGCATTATGAACGTTTCTGTTATATGTGTGTATTTTTTTTTTGGAGTAACTAAATATCACTTTATCTCAAATATATTATTTTTAATAAATACGTATGATCATTGTTATATTAATTTTTCAAAATAGGCGATGGCCTACTGTAGATAGATAGAATGTATGACCAATGTTCAGATCACTAATACAGAATGTTGATTACGACATAACACATATCTGTTCTACATACCCGTTGACATTATAAAACGATCATAATCTGACAATGACAAAGCTGTCCCCTTTAATAACTATATGTCAAAAGGTAATTATTTGTTATAAATATATTCTTAGCTATATCTTTGGTGTCAACGCTGTAACGAAAGAAAATTCGTTTTAGTGTAATTATCAAGAATAGGAAATGTTATCTCTGTTTTTACCACATATTTCTTTGTACTTTGTCATTAGGACAATTTTGTTCATTGTCCATCATGAGTCTTATTACCTTTGTGTGAAGTTCATAAATTTGATCAGAGACAATGACAACAGCTTTGAATGTGAACATGAATATATGATGAAGTAAAGCATTATACAAGATCTAAAAAAAACCCCAGAAAACCTACACCTTACAACTATACCTACCCTGTATAAAAATAACTTTGTCAGAACATGGCATTGCTAATCAAGAAACGTGACAGAGGAAAAGCACGCTGACACGCAAATGGTGAGAGGAAGCTCAACGGAAGAAACATTAGCATATTTTGCAGTGGAGAAATATCAATTTTGAACGTCTGTGATAAGCATATATCGTGAAAAGAAGTACTCACAAGTTCATGCACAAGAGTATGATACTTTTTTTTTTTTATAACTGTTCAATAAAATCGTAATTAATGTTTAAAAATTGTAATTTAAAAAAAAAAAAATTCAGAAATATGAACAGATAATGTTTTTTTAAAGAATGAAATTATGACACATGAATAACTCCGCTTCAATCTTATTTGTCATTCCTGGATTAATCTATTGTGATTTTTCGTTAGATTTGACACGTGGGTTTGGTAACAATATTAACAAGCAGACAGAGTCGGCCATATCCCCCGCCTTTGGGAAAATTTATTGAAGAATAGTTGTTGAATAACAGTGACTATGAACCTTTTTTCAACTAAACACAACACACAACATTTCAGCGACGTAGACAAAGTGATTCTGGAGAAGAAGACAAAATGCAAAAAGTTTACAGATGGCTGGACACCGTGCAATGCCATAAGCCCATCGGGCCTTTCAGGCACATCTACACATGATGATTGTTCCACACACCAAGTTTCATTGAGATATGTCTGATAGTTTTCGAGTTCTGTTCCGGAAACGAAATTCTAAGTTACATTTCCATGGAAACGGTTAAAAAAAATAACTCGAAGAAGTTGAAAACCCCAAAAGGCACATCTAAACATGATGATTGTTCCACACACCAAGTTTCATTGAGATATGTCTTATAGTTTTCGAGTTCTGTTCCGGAAACGAAATTCTAAGTTATATTTCCATGGAAACGGTCAAAAAAAATAACTTGAAGAAGTTGAAAACCCCAAAAGGCACATCTACACATGATGATTGTTCCACACACCAAGTTTCGTTGAGATATGTCTTATGGTTTTCGAGTTCTGCTCCGGAAACGAAATTCTAAGTTACATTTCCATGGAAACGGTAAAAAAAAATAACTCGAAGAAGTTGAAAACCCCAAAGGGCACATCTACACATGATGATTGTTCCACACACCAAGTTTTGTTGAGATATGTCTTATAGTTTTCGAGTTCTGCTACGGAAACGAAATTCTAAGTTACATTTCCATGGAAACGGTAAAAAAAAATAACTTGAAGAAGTTGAAAACCCCATAAGGCACATCTACACATGATGATTGTTCCACACACCAAGTTTCGTTGAGATATGTCTTATAGTTTTCGAGTTCTGTTCCGGAAACAAAATCGGGACGGACGGACGGACGGACGAACGAACGAACGGACGGACGGACGAACGGACGGACGGAGCCCATTTCAATATCCCCCCCCCCCCCCCCCCCCCCCCCCCAACTATGTTTGCGGGGGATAAAAATGAGAAGATGTCATAACTGTTTATCATTGGTCGTGAACACAAGAAATTAGAAACTGACACCATTCTAAATATTTACAATGGATAATTATATTTTAACGCATAAATGAAGCAATTTCATTCTTAATTTGGACTTGTTTTACACGTAATTAATTTATTACACTGTTAATATATAGTAATAGATGAAAACGTTCGGTAGGGGTGTTTCCCTGATTACTGGAGTCCAATAAACGAGTGAAGTCAAATTCATCATTTAATGTAGCAGCGGGTCATCTGATTTCGGTAAATGTTTGGCTCTGTTCACCACTAGCTTTATGCACTGGAGGCGCTCTGACAGGGACAGTCCTCCCCAAAGAAATCTAACTTACGATGAATGTATATTTACATGTGATTTAAAGGGGCAGTAGCACGTTTTTTCACTCAAAAAAGTTGATGAAATGTATTTGAAAAATAATTTCACCAACAGTAAACCATCATTCTCTCTTCGGAAAATAAAGTTTAAAATTAGTGTACATGTTTCGGTAAAGCCATGGGAATCGTTTTTGTAATACAAAATGATAAATTGTGTTCACAATAAAATGGCCGCCATGCAATTTTTGCTTTATACGCAACAAAGTTATTACCACTACAGATAATAGGTTTGTGTAATAAGATGTTTTACCCTCTAAAGTTAATTTAAATGACATTAACTATCATTATTAATGGGACATTTGAAAAAATAAATTTTGCAAAAAACGTGCTACAGCGCCTTTAACGTATCCGTACAATCAGATATATTCAGTTATGGGCTTATAGTTTAAGAAAAGCATTCGATTAAATCAACTTGATGTTTGACAAAATCTATTAAATACGTATCCACTATTTTATTATCCAGTCTGGACAGAGTCTAGACAAAAGGACACTGAACATCTTCAACATCAAAACATGCATGGCACGTGTTTTGAGAAATTGTCTCTCTTTCTTCACCTTGTTGAATTGCTGAATAACGCATTTTAGTTTACATTATAAGGTTCATCAGTCTTCGCTCCCAACATTATGACTGTATCAAGAAGCCATGGCCATATACCTATATGCAACACTCTTATTTGACAGGACCTGTGAGAACGATATGAGGATGAAAGCGATACCAAATCGATCATACTTTTTAAAGGACTGATTGTTTTCACTGATTTCAAGATTTCGTTATGCCAATGGCGAATGTTTCAAGCTCTCAAAGAAATAAGCCTGCATTGCCGCCAGTGGACCAAGATAGACGTAGATATAATATCGCATACATATCTAAAGTGTGAGTTTGATATTCTGCAAAACTCTTCTGTACTTTGTTGACTACAACAGCATTGCTATAGGACTAATTTTCTTTCATTTGAATGATGCATCAAATATATTATATTAGCTGAATGATCTTCACAACTCGTCTTAGCCAGTGGCAATTTGAACCTCTCTTATAATGAGCATGTAATTATAGCTTTGAGCGAACGTGAGCTGGAATTTGTTTCTGTGGAATCTTTTATTTGCAAACTCATATTATGGTTCACATTCACTGCAGTTTGAAAAATACATAATTTTGAAAGATGGAGTGAAACGAAGATAGTTACTGCAGATTGTGAAAGATAAAATGATACTAAAATACTATCACTAAATATACTACCATTCGCATCAAACAAGAGCCACCAGGAGTGATGGCTTATCCCCCGATCTCATATAAGTTGAATAATCAGTTTTAGCATTATGTAATTAAAACTGTAACGTATTTTTGCTCTTAAGAACATATGTCTCTTCCTTCACCCAATTGAATTCAAGTTATTACCATTCTAAAATGCAAATGACAAAAGTGTTGCCATTGAAACAGAAAAAATGGCACATCTACATTAAATGATATATTTAACATTTTGGTGATGATTGGTCAATCAGTTTTTAAAATATGCTCCGGAAAGAAACTCTACCCTACCAATAAACAAAGTCCAAATTGTTACCATGGAAAGAACAAACAATAAAAATTGGAAAAAGCTTAAACGCCCCAAACAGCACATCTACATGATATGGGGAGGCTGTCTACCAAATGTGGTGAAGATTGGCTTGGGCGCAGACAAAGCCCAGTCAAGTAGCTGACCAAACACATCATATCTTTAAACTGTCGCCGTTTTGAGAGCATCTGGAATAGACGTAAGGATAGCTGTTTGGAGTTATCTGCCCTAGCTTCTCGCATCGAAAGTATTTGTTTGGGGATTTGTGATTGGTTGACTGAATTGCGTCAGAAAATGCAAGCGATTGAGTTCGTATCGAGATAATCTTAATATTTTGAAATTTTATACTTCGGAAAAAGGCTATTTTAATCAGATTACAACTGTCATTGTCGAGTTTTAACAAGCAGCGTTAAGTTAAAGTTGTTCGTAAATGGGAGACATGTTCTTGCATGTTTTATTGGATTAAATATATTAAGAGAAAAGACAGTAGCGTTTGTCAATCAACTCTTTGGTCTCCATTTTTGGGAATTGACTTAAATGTATCTCTAAGGAGTACGTTAAGTTAGTGTAGTGTTCAATTAATTGTATATGCCAACGATTGATGAAAAATCAAAGCTTCTTTTATCCAGGATTGTTTATCGTGACGTCATGGTCGTGGGGTAAACTGTTGGTACGGTCAATGCTGACGATAGTTACCTTCCTCTGAGGGCGTGGGTTCGAATCCTGCAAGGGACTCGGCCAAAAAAGTGTACATAAAGGTAGTTGTTATCCCAAATGTAAAAATGTCAAATATAAATCTTGACGCACATAAAAAATAGTTTCAGTGTACGCTTCTTTTGTTTGACAATATGCTCTATTAGTTTAACGTTAACCTAAAATGCCATTAGTGTTTACGTTGGCCGATATTTCATTAGCCTTTGATTACATCATGTTGTTGTTCTCTTACGCAGTCACGTTTGCTTTTAATATTCCAAATGCAAATGTCTAGATGAAAGTTTAGAATTAACCTTACCTGGCACCATTGCTTACATTGGTCGAGATCTCATTAGGCTTTGATTACTCCTTGTGTGTTCTACTGTAGTTAAAGTTGATGTCATGTTACGTTATTTTCATTACGAAAAATTGCAAATCCAGACTTTTTAAGAAATAATGATCTGTTAACAGAAAGATCGAGGCTTACAGATGTAGTTCCATCCTTTTGAACCAGATGTCTGAATATTTCACCATATGCAAATTGTAATTGTATTATCTATCATAATTGACTATATCATTCGTTACAGTTATAGTACATGTAATCCGGAGGGCTAATTAGAAATGCACTATGCACTTGTTCATATAGTATAATTGTGTATCAACATGGTGAAGAAATGGAATGGTCATCTTTTTTTTGTCTTGTCTACCAAGTATACAGAAAATGAAAAATGTCTATAAATTCCCATATCTCATTTAAAGAAACGAATACTGCGGCTAAGTTGACTATTTGACTATTATCCAAGTATTAGTTTACGATATGGTATTAAGGTTTGTTCTCACAATTTAACTTTTAGCATCAATTTGCAGAATTCAATTTGTAGTACAAACAGGAACCACATGTCAACATGTCTTAATATACGATCTTGACATGAGTTGCAACTTATAAACTAGTATTAGTCTAGTATATTTGAGAACAAACAACAAAACACAAGGTAGACGATTACTGTATCACTCTTTCTAGGGACATTACAATACTGCGTCCTAAATCACCTTATTAGTGATTTTTAATCAGTATTTTTGAGGACTACTTTATAAAGATTAGAATTTGAACTATATAGGGAACAGGGATGGTTGACAAGGACAATCTTATTAGCTACAGCTGTCATGTTCTATACTCTTCAAGCTAATGTAATTCATAATATTGACACTGTTATCTTGTACGGTGTTAACTATAAATACAGTTTCTTGAAAATGAACTTAAATGAACGGAGTCACATCATTACAAATAGGATGCGTCAATTTGAATATGTCATCAGGTGAACAAAATGTAGTTTTTGTCCAAACTACAATATAAATTGTCCACATGTAATAATTATCTAAAATGTAATTATGTCCTGGTGGATGTAACATTTAAGTATATGTTTTTATCTTGCAAATGAAAGTTTGTGTTGCCTTAGTTTTTCTTGTCTTTCTTCTTCTGTCTTTGAAAAGTCATATCTGTGTCGTATTAATATTTCAACTGTCATAAAGGAATGAACTGAAACGTTTCTATTGATGACCCTTGGATATTGTATATATATTCAACAGAACGGATAAGCAACATCTGTGTGTTTTTGAGAGTGACAGTCGATATATATTCCGTGGTTTGTAAGTGTTTATCAAGTTCTATGTAGCATTTTGGCCTCAATAGATTATTTGGCCGCAGTCTGATTAAAATCGACCTTGTTTCGAGGAACAAAATTGGCGAAATAATGCATCTACCGGGATACGAACAGGTTCTGTAGATTCCTCGCCAGGTATCAGAACACCCCGTATATAGGCACGTGTTCCGAACCTGTTTCGCGCAACCAAAGCCCAGCCAGGTAGTTGACCAATAACATCATAGTTTTAAAACGGTCACTGTTTTGAAAGCCTTCGGAACAGACAAAATGATAGCTGTTTGGAGTTATCTGCCCCTGGCTTCTCGCACCATAAGCTTTTGTTGGACGTCTTGTGATTGGTTTACTGGATTGCGTCAGAACAGCGTCCGGGCTGTTATCAGACGGTTTTGCAAGGAAACATCTGAACGATATGAGTTCGTATCCCTGTAGATGCACTATTTTGCAATTTTATTCCTCGGAAACCCGTCCATTTTAATCAGACTGCATTTACCGTTTCTCTTATCGGCCTAGTAGCCCTTTTTGTAATTGAAGTTGTTTAGGCTGATTATGTTTTAGCATTAAAGAGAGTAAATGGGCTCACGGTATCATGGTATTATAGTAGGGTGCTGATACAAATACATTGATGAAGCAGAATGAAATATTGCATACAGACACCTTGGCCAATGTGGGTTTATTCATTGTAAATTAGTTAAACCGTCTGACAACAAAACCTGATACGCTACGGGGTCAATGGTTCTATTTAAATGGCATTCGGGTTATCTACGGATTAATTGGGTTCAGGGTATGTTTGTGGATCTATTTATAAGTACATTTCAACCCAGTCTGTCACGTCATTGATGCTATGTTAACGATGCACCCATGTAAACTTAAACTACTAAAACTTAAAACTTAAAAGTACTTAAGTTATTGTAATTATTTGTGTTTGGAACAAGTCACGCCAGCATGCTATATCACAGAATATTGTAACCTGGGACAAATTATATAATAATGAACAATCAAATAAAATAATCAATATAATCAAATTCAGCAGTAAAAAAGGTAACATTACATAATGATACTTCTTACCATGTTACTTACAATGTACTGCATTACATTGTCGCTTATACATGTATGTCAATTGCAGAGACCTTAAGGCCAGTAACTGGCATTTACATCAATGAGAAACGTAAGCGCCTGTGGGACGAACATCAGAAGGTCAACACACTATGTTCTTGACCATGATTGTCTAATGTCCCTAAGTGATTAATTTGAGTGATATATTGGCATTGACTGATTGATTATTATCTCTGTTAGAAAGAATACTTTGAAGACTATTCGACCTCTTTTTGATACACAAAGCAGTGAAAGTCAGAAAATGTTATTGCTGCAACTAATGTAAGTGTCTGCTGATGAGTTGTTTTGAATATCTCTAAACGGCTGCCAGTATTTATAAATGTTTATTTAACTGGTACTCATTTATGCTGCTCAAAACTCATAACTGTATGTAATGTGGGTTAGGTTATACTTGTTTACTTTGTGACCATGACCTTAAGGGCCGGTCACACAGCTCAAAAGTCGCGTAAACGCACGAATCATGCACAAAGGTTGGTTGTGCGTGCCTGTCCATAGAGAATTTGACCATTTTCACTGATTTACGCGATTAATAATCACCTATGAATTTCGCAAGAACTACGGGAAGAGCACTTACAAATCACTAACAAACCACGCACTTCAGCGCATAGACACGCAAACAGGGCAAATACGTGGTTGTGAGTGACGAAAGGTCCGCTAAAAAAACACGCAAAATCTGCGCACTTGCACTAACTGCGTATGTCTGCTAATCGTCAGTGGAAAGTCGTCAATGAACGCGATAGCGACATGTTTTCGCGAATGATCACTGACATTCCACGCATATTTCGCGCACTGACCACTACGCGCACTACGCAAATCTTACGTAAAACAGCGCAGTACTGCGTAAACTTTTCCGCGAAGCCGATTTTTGAGCTGCTCAAAACTCGGAATCTCGTAAAGCGGCGAACCGGTGAACATCGACGGACACCTACGGAGGTTCGACGTCAGACAAACTGATGATATGCGCAAATTGCGCATGTATCGCGTAAGACTCAAATCGTGTGCGTGATTCATGCATTTACGCGTCTTTTGGGCTGTGTGATCGGCCATTTAGCACAAGGAGCCGTTTCCAAAAGATGTAACCTTTGGCCATAATGTTTCAATTAACTTCAATCAACTTACAAACTTACAACTTACACTTAACCTGACCATACAAGTGAGGTAGTAGCAACAGTACACTAATAGCTAGAGAAGACTCTGTTATTTTAAGCTTGTGTTATATCTGGGGTTATCATTGTTAATACAAACATCTTGTTAATTTTCAGCATGATAGTGAAAAAGCCTGCTTCCTCACTTCTTCCTCTGACCTCTTTGTACCCTGTAGATTTTACCACCGGTACTTTTTACTTTGCTCCATGATTTACATCTGTGCCATTTCTTTTTGTTCTTTGTTTCTCAACGCCAGTGTCAGTACGAGCCATGTAAATAGGTTATGCAATGATAACTAAGTTAAACATTTTCCAAATAACAGGGAAAATCAGTGCAAGGTCATGTTTTACACCACATAATGAAACTGTTAAACCCATCCCTAACACAAAAACCAAGCGTTCTATCTTTGTCAAGAGAAGCAGTTGGATCATTAAACACTAGTCCACATTGAGTGATTGACTTGATGAATTTAAAGCCAAATGTGGAGCATTTTCTTGTTCCGAAGCTTAAAATCGTTTGCTTACATCCAACATCAAGATTCTTGTAACGTACTTTATAAATCTGTGGAACCAGATGTGTGGAATGCGACGTGCTGGGTAACATTAGTAAGTGTTTCCTGTCACATACAAACCACTTTATAGTATATGATTGATCAACGTTGTAATACTTTGTGACCTTTTAGTCATTAGAAAGGATATCTTGTTCTCTTCCAGATGTCACAGGAATCAGTTTTAACCATTTGATTGAATAATGGTGATTCATAAGACACATTGTCAAGCTAAGTGAGACATAGCACTAGTCAGGTGTCGCATTAACTTCTCATATTAGCCAGATGTGTCCACTTCTCAAAGACGGCAATGACGCCTCAACTAATACGAATTTTAGGAAAAAGATTACCAACAGACATGCTGTACTATATCCTATGATAATCAATGTGATTGGCTTTTCAAACTTAGATTGTGTTCTTGCATTTACTAATTACCTTTTTGCGTGATATGATTTTGCGTTTAAATATCACATGTGTTATATCACAAATTATCCAAATTACTCCACTGATTATATTACAGTATATCAATCAGTTTTATCAATAAAATACAGAATGTCAAAGCATCAAATGCAAGGCGGTTGAATAAACAATATTTAGCAGTAGTGAGTGAGTGAGTGAGTGAGTTGGGGTTTAACGCCGCTTTCAAGAGTATTTCACTTATATCGCGGCTGCTAGTATTATGGCTATGCACTGCGCTGAAACCTGCGAGCAGCGGCTAGAATTAGCGAACCATGGGTGTTACTACGCTGAAATTCATTGTAACATTGTACCCAAACCTTACTGCGGGTAGGACAGTTCTCTACTGGAGACAAAGTTGCAGTGCCCCTAGCGGGATTCGAACCCCGGACTCCTTGATCTGAAGCCGAACGCGTTAACCACTGCGCTATCCCGCCCTTTTTTTAGCAATAACCATATACCTTATGATATGTTGCATCTTGGCAACGGAAACTGGTACACTTTTAATCAATTACATCACCACCCAGGCGTTTTCAGCAGACATGGCAATTTCATTCATCGCCAGCCAACTCGACCTTTTGGCATGAAGTTTTTCTCATTTTCCTAAGGGTGAGATTTAAGTTGTTCCCAGGTGACGTTTATCATAATAAATCCATGATTATAAGGGGGAAAATGGTCTCAAGGAGCATTTGATCATAACTTTACAAAGTTGATCATACACAAAAGCAACGATGAAGGTTAAATATTTGTTTACTGTTTTGTTTATGTATTACCTATACAGATTCGCTCTTCAAATTATACCACTGGCGGTATTTCTGAATGAATAAATGAATGAATTATCTTTATTTCCTTGATGACATGATTTTATTTATATTGTCACGGACAGTCGACACGCACTATAAACAAAGTTTACGAAATAAACACAATGACTGAACATTAAAGGAGGTTGTACATTAAAAACCCACAACATTGGCCCCAAAATATAAAGAACCTTACCATTAATTATATAAATCAATATATTGAAAGAAAAAAGGGAGGTCACCAGATTAACGATATTTTAAGATATACTAAGATATTGTAACAATTGTGTCAAAAGGGATATAACTTCAAAGCTTGACAAAATACTACTTACATAGCATTATTCACTTGAAATATATTATAGACAAAACAATATTTATCATACAATATTTATAACACAATGATTTAATGATCATATTCCTTAAAGTGTATTTAAATTAAAAAACACATATATATAGCACTTTTACTAAAATGGACACACAAGCTTGAAGGCTATGCACTTCCCAATCTGACAACATATGAGGAAAAAAACGTTCACCTTGCCTAGCTCAGGAACGAAGGCTAAATGGTATGATTTCATGTAAAAAAAAACATTGTAATTTAACTTATCGCACAATTTGGTGACTTAATATGAATGGATAAATTTGAAAATCAGTAATCATCATATTGATAAATAATGTATTGTTATTCCACATTCCACACTGTTCAATCCGGTGAATTACTTTACTTCTCAATGTTTTCATTTTCAATGAATGTAGGCTTTGTCAACAAAATAATATCTCCTGTAAAATGTTTAACTGGATTGTGTTTTAATCTTATATTGATAACATGTCTATATAAAAGTTTTATTTTAGGAAGCTTGATTCGAAAAGTATTTCGTTCATATAAGACTATGATATGCTCCTTCCATTTTTGTCTATTTCTGGCACTTAATGGGATAGGAGTTATGCTAATTGGGATTACCACCTTTAATAATTATTTCGACTTCTCAAAAAGCAAAATACCATGAAGGCTGGAATACTGTGTGCAGATACCTAATGGAGAGTATACCCCTAATAACGGACCAAGAGCTTTATCCGACGTCTTCTTCAAACATAAAATAACCAGAAACCTAAGTAAGAAAGTAACCTATAGTAAGACTTCTTGGTCGATGGGGAGATTAAACTGTGTGATAATTCAACCCATTATTGGAGTAAGGAGTGTCATGGCCCAAATGATATATTCATCTGTTCCAAATCCTTTCAATTGAATAAATATGTTTCAAATTCATCTGCTACAAAACGATTAGCTCGAAACTCTATGAGCAGATATGTTTATTTACCTTTCATTGAAGGGGTTAGAACAACAGAATACTAAAGTATCGTGTGACATACCTTGATCAGCATATATTTTAATGGCATGTTTAATGATGATGAATTCACTGCATATCATAAACCTGTTATTTTAAATATGAAAATCTTCTACATTTGATAACAGATAAGTGTGACGAGCTACTGAGCCAGTGGATCTATTTTGGAATCTATTTCTACAGTTGTCATTCATAAAATGAATTATTCCTTAATTGCAAATTCCTCATCACGCGAAACTGTCGCGAGAATCACACAAACACACAATGATTTGATCACGATAAAAGTTCATAACAGATAACAAATGGCTTATGGTAATTTAAGTCCCCCTAGATGTGTTTTAGATAACTAAAAATTGAAAGTCGATGTTCTTGTTTCCATAAAAAAACACAGAGACAAACTCAACAATGGATTTTAGATCTTACGATGTTTGCATTGCGTGCCTGCAAACACTTTTTGCAAAAAGGGTCTTCAGACTTGACAACTTCTTTCAAATGTTTTATTATCCCCTGCCACGAAGTGGAAGGGGGATATAAGATTGGGCTCCGTCCGTCCGTCCGAGATAAAGGGGACAGCTTTTCTCAGGAACCTTTTAAGACAGTGTTACCAAATTTGATGTGTGGCCTGAAGGCATAAATACATTGATGGAGTCCGAAAAGAAGAAGCGTGAAATTGTTTTTTCCAGAGTTATTGCCCTTGTTCCGTATTTCTGGACTCTGTTCATGGTATCTTTAAAGGAGACAGCTTTACTCAGAAACTATTTAAGATATGACAACCAAATTTGATGTGTGGCCTGAGGGCATAAATACCTTGATGGAGTTCGAAAATGAGAAGCGTGCACTTGTTTTTTCCGGAGTTATTGCCCTTGTTCCCTATTTTTGGACTTTGTTCATGGTATCTCCAACGGGGACAGCTTTTCTCAGAAAATATTTAAGATATGATAACCAAATTTGATGTGTGACCTGAGGGCATAAATACCTTGATGGAGTTCCAAATGAGAAGCGTGCAATTATTTTTTCCGGAGTTATTGCCCTTGTTCCATATATTTGGACTTTCTTCATGGTATCTTCAAAGGGGACAGCTTTTCTAATTTCATTGGCGCGCGTCAATCGCGATGCATTGTCCGGTTTTCGATCTGAAATCATTACTTTTATCTTCATATCGTCGATATACTAAGTCGACTATCATCAAAATGGTAGTTTTCGACAACAGTCGGTACTTCCCGATAAAGTAACACCATTTATAACGTTTGGAATATGTGACCTCCAACAACACAATGGATGTACCTTACCTTACACTGCATTCCCATTGCAAATTATTTATATAAACAGAGTGTATATTCAATCATGAACATATATTGAATCATGGTAGGTGTGTACAACACACATCTTTCACTAAAATATAAATCTATCAAGCGAAAAATTGCATTACAGAATGTTTTTTTGATGGAACTCCGAAGTCAAAATGAAATTCGTAATATATGTCCGTAGACAACTAATTTCGGTAAACAAATTAAAATGACCATACTATTTAATGTTATAAAAAGACAAAACGGAAAGCTTCGAATTATGTTTTCTACCTAATGGATTATGTTCTTACTTGACATGGAAATATATGCCTTCAATTTGAACATCAGAAACGCATGTTCCCGAACCCCGACCAACGTGTAGTGACGGACGGCTGTTCATCACATAAGGTCCCGCCGCTTCTGCAGTTACCCTATATTGCTAATCTTGTTACAAACGTGTTACATTGAAACTTACATGTCCAAAAAGTGGTAGATCATAAACATTTGTAAATGAAAACAACATAACATTAAGATGACAGTATATACATTCTTATTATAGACATTTTATTACTGCTTGTATCACAAACAAAGTAAACTTGATAGTGTTGTCAATATCTAATGACATGTGTTATTAGTAGCAGAACTGCTCATTCAGTCACAGTAAATAATCTATACGACAAGTATTCGTCTAATAATGGAACAAAGCTCCTTTCAATAGGGGAAATTGTAGAACTCTCGGAGACAGATGACCTTCTTTACGAATTACAGACGTCTAATATTACGAGGGCGTTCCAGCCAAGCATTAAACACTAGCTTGGGAGCTGGCTTAAAACAAGTAACATAAGTCGAGTTGGTGTATTAACCTTTTTTCCTCCCAGTGTTTCCGTGTGGGAACATGTCCTTTAAACCGTCGTAAAATAAATTCGCATTTGTAAAATTATATTATATTTTGACAATCTTGATGTTGACATAATTACCAACAACTTGGTAGGTCATACCAGTTTGTCACATTTTTAACTGTATAATGACAATGTTTTTAGACGAAAACATTTAACGGTTCATTTATCAGATTTTAATTTTTATGAACATTATTTAGTTAATATTTTCTGATAGATAAAGGATGCTGCTATACAATTTGAAACATAATTCGTTTAAAAAGTAAAACAAAGATTAGATAGATTAAGTTGATTGTTCCCACATGGGAACATTGGAAGGAAGATCACACAAGTTATCAAAAAGGGCAAATTTGACTTTTAAAGAATAAAAACATGACATAATATCGGTCTAATGATTTATTTCAAGGTTATTTGGGTCAGTAGGGGTTGATTCTTGGTAACTTGCTGGCTTTCCTTATCATTCCTTATAATCGGTTCATAAAAATCATAATAAATTACCATAATGATTGTATTTGCAGAATGTCGAAGATTTTTGTACGGTATATAGTGTATTATTGTATTACACCTTTTAACTGTTTATACAGTTATGATGCATAACAGGGAGTCGTTATGAAATATGTTCAGTAGCACTTTAGATCACTTCATTGACATTTGGTTGCATCATATGACATATGTCCAACTCTTTCACTAGGAATAGCCAAAGGGCAATTGTTGGTCAAGTTGTGTCTTAGTCAATACAGCATCTGAAACCATACAACCAGCACATGTTATATCTACAATAAAACTGGCAACAATGCCTTCAACATCATTTAAGAAATAGAGCTAATGGCTCTGTATAAATAAATTAAAAAAATAATAAATAAATTATAAAATATTATAATTACTTGTATGAAATATGACAAAAGTTACACAAAAAAACGTTTTACAAAATAAATATAACATGAAATTGTTGTTGTTAATTAGTCTCAACTGTTCTTTCTCAAAAACAATTTCTCAAAACACTTATTTGTGATTACCTACACTCGTTTCTAATACTGACTGAATAAAGAGTACTACAATAGGTGTTTTTTATGGGGGTGTGACCCTGTGATCCATATATGAGGTCACAGGTTCAATCTACAATTTAGAATCCCCATTGGCCAAGGAGTCCGTACACAACATTTCAGCTTTCTAGACCTTTTGGTACTGGAGAAGAAGATGAAAATAGGATTTTAAGGTCGTGATCCCTGTGACCTTATTTAGTGACACAGGGTAACCAAATCTACAATTTAAAACCCCCATTGGCCATGGAGACTGCATATAAGCTTTCAGCTCTCTAGAGTCATTGGTTCTCGTGAAAAATTCGAAAAAGCGAAAAGTTTATGGACGGTAGGACGCAAAATACGACGTTTATTCCTAATGCAGGATATTGAACATCCAAAAACACACTCTCAAGAGACATTTCATTTCCTAAAAGGCTGAACAATGAAAATAAGGAAGTGTTTGTGTAACTGTTATCCTCTCAGATACTGAAGATAAATATCACATACACGGTAATAAATGTATATTTATAAATATGAGATACTCACGGCAATAAAACACAGGCAGTCAATGGGACCGACAGCGTGCTTTATGGGACAATAAAACATGCTCGTGATTTTAGACGCCAGTTGGAGCGTCTCTTAGCAAATGACGTCATATTTTACGTCACTTTGATTGTTCAATGCGAGTGAATGGGTTCCACGACGGGAGGCATTAATATTTTCAAAATATAGCTTATACAAATAACATAATATATATCCACATTTTTTTAATATAAGCGAGTAACCGTTTAAGGGTATCTCATATAAGAAATAGAAGACTCGTTGTTGTGCTTTATCGTAGAATAAAACATAGCCGAGAGCATAAAACACTCAGGGCGGCGCCCTTTTATGCTCCCTGTTTTATTCAACGATAAATCACGCCAACTCGTCTTCTATTTCTTAATTAGAAACACATTTATTCATCATGTGATGCATGCTTTTGATAATAATTTCTGTTGCGTTAGGCTTCGGAGAACATATTTTGGTCACGTTAGGATGCATGGTAATTAGACAGTCAAATTCGATTCTGATAAATATAAATGGCCATGAGATCGAGTATACCCCCCCCCCCCCCCCCCCCCCCATTACATGATGATAATCATAATGAGTCATTATTAAAGTCATCAAACATACATGTTAATTACTTATACACGTAATACAGTTAATTATTATCACATTAAATTATCGTCTCCTGACTGTATTAGAATGTTTACAATTACACTCAAACTAATTTAACATGATGGATGCTTTTCAGAAAAATCAATTATTCACTGTATGACATGTTGATGCTCATAATTAATATTATATAGTTAATATTTATGTCATTAATCATAAATGTTGATTAATGAGACACCTGATAAGTCTGACATTAAATTATCCTCCACTGACTAGGTGACCATGGTTATGAAATATAAAAATATATCATGTCGTATTTAGATCTAACGTCCTGTCTCCATGTGTCAATGGGCTATCAATTCGGCATTCAGTCCAATTAAATTACATTTATAAATCAGGGGAGATATTAATGAGTCGCTAAGGGGGAAAAGTAACAGTGTGACCACAAATGAGTGGTAATAGTTTGTCAGTGAAATAAATATGTATGTGCAAACGAGGTTTTATAATTATATATGTTATGAATAATTAGGAATGACTGCTACTAAGCCTTTCCTTTTTGGATATGCTTCGGTATATGGGGTTCTGGTCGATGCACAGATTTTGCAATGCGCAATTTTATGAAGAATGCCTATGGCATGAACAGATGACATTCAATAGATCCCTATATTTCCCTGTTCCTAGACAGCACACATTATCAGCGTGTATGTTACGAAATTCATGTCTAGATACATGTATATGTAGCCCAGGTTACTGTTGATATATGGTTCTTCAATTGAAATATTTCACTTTTAAAATTATTGATCTTTCCTTCTCACACCTCTTTGGCAAAACCTTCTCTCGGATGATAACCTCTCAGTCAAGGATATAGGTCAAATTTGTTCATTTCAGAAATGCCATTCACCATTGTAGTCCACATTTGACAGGCACTGGCCTCGTTATTGGTCTCCTCAATCTAGCGGGGTACTTGTTCAAACCTAAAGAACAGTTTTGTCTTACAGAATCTATTCTCACTTTCCAGTTATTCAAAGCATTTTGTTCCATAAATAAATCAATCATATGAGATACAGTTTTCCACCATACGGGGATAAAAAGCAAACTTATATCAGTTAATCATAAGGACAAATTAAATACGGGAGATACAATAATAAGGTAAACACGTTGTAACATGTGAAAACATGTAATATAGTGTGCCCAATTGAATTAACAAACAAATACAGAAATAATCATCTGGGTCACTGACTGTTCATTACTTAAAATTAATTTTATAAAGAAAACTACCAAAACGTAAGTCTGTGGTCAAACATTAATTTATAAAGACATTTCAAAATATCAATGCAGATTTGTTGACGAGTTGATTAAACAAGCCGATTTAAATTCACCAACATTTAAGATATTTAGATAATTTATATAAATAATAGCCTATTTAAAGGGAATATTGGTGATGATAACACCGTCCAGCATGTTAACATATGGTCGCTAACGGCTTTAGGGAAATTTCATTTCACATACTGACTAGATAATGAAAATTTAATTCCATATTTTGATATAGTTAATGATTGAATGTACGTAGAAAAGTTACAATGAATTCGAAGAACGTTTACATAAATGGGAAATGCAAGTTGCCTATATGCATTTATGCAAAGTGAAATTTTCCAGACAGTTTCTGACCATATATCGCCAACAGTGTGAACATTGCCTTCGTGTACTGTCAATTAAATTACTAAAACACTAAGTTAATTATCAGAGATTTAGTGTTTCTGTATCATTAATCATATATTTAGAATAACAAAAAAAACTGTATACTGTATTGATTTGGAAACACATTTGGTTAATAATCTCAATTTATGCTAGAAAGTGTAATCTTTAAATATAGACAAAAAAATTAGACATTCTGTCAATAATAATATATCCTTCATTTTCCGCAATTAATAATATGTCTGCAATAAGCTAGTATGTTACATTATTATGTCATTCTGAACAAATTATGCATGTTTAGTTCCAGACATCCAACTCATCAGTAGAGTGTGACAGTGCGTGGTGGTGTGTCACAACAATGAGCTCCAGGCATACCACGAGCAAACAGAGTCAATTACGATAGCAGTGTCTGTTCTGAACCTTTGGTTTCAATTCACTCTGTAGAAGCCGTATAGAAGTATTAAAGAAATCGACTTTCAAGCAGAGTTGTTCAAACCAATGATTTGAGACAAATTAAAGAGGACATAAAATGCCTCTCTCTCAATGAACTAATTTATCACGGGTCCCTTTTAGTTTGAACATCATCAATCACGTGTTACGTCTGTGACGTATAAAAAAGAACTAGGAAAGTCGAAAAAGAAAGTCATCAATGTGATCAATTTGAGCATATCCTTGATATATCCATGGAACTAAAGTGTTAAAAGATTGTTGGCGCTTGTCATGGCAGTAACTTCAGTCACAGTGATAATACACCTAGGCTTGACACTAAGCCTAAACGACGAATGTATATGAAGGACAGCAAAATTTGAATTGTTAAGAAATAGTTCATGGCAATAACTGATGTTTTATGGTGACTAAAATTACAAAGCAAAACTTGTTAACCTTTCGTAAATAGATGTCTGCGAGGTTTACTTTTTCCTCTAGTCTGAATGACTTCCTGTGAACAGAGACTTCAAAAGACTCCAAGTTTATGGTTACACTGAAAAAGGAAAGATGGAAGGCACATAACACCATTTATCACTATAAAAGACCTTTTGTGAAGTTAATGTAGGATATATTATTCAACCAAAATAGTAAATAAGAAAGAGGAGAGGTTTTATATCTAAATGACACCCCATTCATGTTCACTGAACAAATTGTTATGGCATTTCTGCAACATATATGTTTCATTTCGGATTAACTGAATTTTAGGATATTAACTTTATTGAAAATATAAAATGTTCAACCGATAAGTATTATCATTATTATATGAATTGTTATGCCAAATGGATATGAATTGTTAATTTGTTATTCAACATTAATTAGTTATAGTCCAATATCTGACCAATGTACATGAATCCACGTGATGACTCTCTAATATAATATACACACGGCAATAACACACAGGTGGTCAATGGGACTATGCAACAATAAAACATGATCGTGGTTTAGGAAGTCAGTTAAAACGTCGCTTAGAAAATGACGTCATATTGTACGTCCCCTTGATTGTTCAATGGCTAGTATATTTTCCAAAAATAGTTTACACAAATAACATTATATCTCAACAGTTTGTATAACAAATCTATTAATTTTTAAGGGCATCTCATATAAGAAATAGAAGACTCGCTGTCGTGCTTTATCATAGAATAAAACATAGCAGAAATGATAATTATTTGTTACAAATGTATGACTTGCTTTATGTTTGGTGTTTACACCATGTCTCTGGTAAACGAAGGGGCATCTACTTTAGTGACCAATGAATTTAGGTAATTCTTATTAAGAAAAATAATGTTCTCTCTTTCTTTACCACATTGATAATTTCTTTGTACTCTTGTGTTTTTGGGACAATTTTTTTCATTCTCCAACATATTATATTCGTGTAAAATTCATAAATTGGACCAGAGAGGATGACAGAAACTTTGAAAGTGAGTGTGAATAAATAATGAAGTAAAGCAATACACATTATCTCAAAAACAAAACTCTACCTTACAATTATGCAAACACTACATGCAAAAAGGTTTGGCGTTGCTAATCAAGAAACTTGACAGAGGAAAACATACTGGCATGACAAATGTGAGAGGAAGCTAAACGTATATGCCAAAAACACATCAGCACCTTTTGGAACACGGGGCTATCAATTTTGAACATCTGTGATGTTTTGTAAAAAAATACTCCCAATTTCATTCACCTATGTATGATACTTTCATTTTTTTCTGTTCAAGCAAGGAAATCGAAATAGTTTTTGGCCTTATGTATGGCAAGTAAGTTAAAATTTGATGAACTACATTGTACATGGATACCTACTTAATGATAACTGTAATCGACATAACTTTCCTACGGTATTTGCTTTAGCTGAAGGTTTCACTATGTTCACCGTAAGCCTAATAATTGAAGACAATTGTATTCATCGGAGACGCCCTGGTTTAACTTACGATAAACGAGTTTATTTTCCTTCACGTAAGTACTCGTACAGTGAGATTCATTTTTTGGTTATTAATTTACGAATGACAATCGATGCAATCAAACTGACAAAATCCATTAAGTATGTATCGACAATTTCATTGCCCTTTGTCCAGCACAGAGTCTAGACAAACCGACACTGAAAATGAATCTTCAACATTGTCCACCAAATCATGGTACTTGGTGTGAGAAATTGTACATCTTTCTTCACCTTGTAGAGTTGTCTGTTTAACGTAGATAAGTTTACATAATTCGATTGATCAGCCTGTGCTCCCAAATATATATCACTGTAACAAGAATGTACATACCCATTTGCAACATTCAAATGTTACAGGATCTCTGCAAGGGATACCAGGATGTTAGTGATACCATGAGAGAACATGCGTTTTCGTTCCGATTGATTTTGAGTGTTCTTTATGCCAATGGCAAATGTTTCAAGCTCTTCAATAAATAAACCTGTATTGTCGCCATTAGGCATAGCAGACACACAAATGAAAAGTGTGAATCCATTTTATAATTATATAACATAAAGACGGCGAAATAAGCAAGAACATTTTATTTAGGTACTATTCAATCATTGGCAGTGAAAACTGTTCAAGGAGTGTTTATGTAAGAATAAATGGTATTTCTTAGACCACGATATAACCTATAACGAATGTCACTACCATGTGACAAGTAACAGTGACTGCGCTAGTATAATGTAGTAATTAAATATTAATTGTCATGTGCATCATATTATGAATAAACTTTATCTTTTTCCTTTGAATGGATCGATTAATGGTACGATATGCAAACCCTGCCAATTAATTAGAACATCTACATCTATTTGAATGCATGAAACAGTTATAATTAAATAATATATCTGGCATCTACTCCGTAACCTTAAGTTGCTTAAACATTATTGATGTCTGCATTTATGAATCTGATTGGGTCAGTGTATCAGAACCGGATTTGAATATCAACATCAAACTTTTCATGAATGTCCAGAAAGAAAGTTTCTGGAAAACTAAAACCAGAAACAGCTCAAACAGACTAGAAATAGTTGATGGCAACAATTATGAAAGGTAATGCTTATGATTTACTTATATATAATGTATACAATAAAAACTATTTTTTTAAAAAGAATATACAAGTTCCTATTGTGATTAGTCTCCAAATACGAGCAAGTAATAAATACCATCTTTCATCTTATACAACATGCGTCACTGCTGTTTTTGAAAAATACGAGGTATTTTCCCCACCATGAATAGGGGCCCTTTATGACGACATATGCGTACTTATATACATCGAGCAAACGGAATTACCCTCAGTGTAATTGTCATGGTAGGGGATACTGTCCGCATTTCGAATGATACCAAATATGTAAAGTTCTTCCGTACTTTGTTGACTAGGATATCATTGCCACAGGACCATATTATTTTCATTTGAATGATGCATCAAATATGCCTTTTATATTAACTGATTGATGTTCACAACTCGTCGTAGCCAGTGGCAAGCAGTTTCAACCTCTCCAGTAATGAACATGTAATTATAGCTGGGAGCGAACGTGAGCTGGAATTTGTTTCTTTGTTTCTGTGGATTCTTTTATTTGCAAAGCATATTATGGTTAATATTTGCTTCAACGTTTCAAAAAAGAATACAGATTTAAAGTTGAAGTGAAACTACGTTAAAAAGTTACTTTCTCATTCATTTCTACTGATGTATTGTGAAGACTTTGATTTTCTCGCAGCAAAAGTCATATTATATAAAATGAGAATAGCATGTACACTGTGTTCCATCCGACCAGAGTAGAACAAGTGCCAACGCCACGGATAGTATGATCGTTACTGGAGCAAACAGCACAACTGGAAGCCATCATTACTGCTGAGCTCCCTCCAGAAGGACATGTCATGTTTGTCAGCTTCACCTATCATGTCGTATTCTAAAGGACAGCATGAAGCTGGAGTTGTTCGTAAATGGGAGACATGTTCTGCATTTTCAGTGTTAGGTGGTAATAAAGTTACTGAAACTAAAATAAAATAAGACAAGAGGGTAGTGGTCGTTCATCAGGCATTTAACGAACGTTATTAGTCAAATCATTCTTAATAATGTTTAATCACATCATTTGCCCAGTCAAAATATGTTGAGGGACATTCTTGATAATATTGCAGAATAGAAAGATAATATCATCTGCATTATTGCAGTTTGACTTAAATCAATCTCTAAGGAATATATTTAATTAATGTAGTGTTGAATTCATGGTTTAATTAACGATTCATTTATCCAGATTTCTTTCTTGTAATATTGTATAAATGTATCAAGAGCAATGGCATGAAAGCAAGGTAACAGACATAATGTAACCGAACTATTGAAGGACAACACATTTCCATTATCCATATATATCTTTTCATTTCATAAAATCACTTGTAGTATAATATTCTTTTGTTTGCAATTTGCTGACCTAACATGACATTATTTTTTACTTTGGTTGATAACAAATGAGCCTTTTATTGTATCTTGTAGTTGTTTTATAATGTAGTCAACTTTGATACTGATATTCAAAAATGCAAACATCTTGCGTTAATTTAGCAATAGACTGACATTACTCTTCTACTCTTCACGTTGGCTGATAGGTCTTCAGATGTACACATGAACAAAGCACACATGTATTTCAATCTTCATTAACCAGACAGAGGTTGCTGATACAACTTTGATTAATACAACTAAGTTTGCTGTCACACTTCAACATAGAGCATGGAGTTGGCCAATGTATATCATACTTATCTCCTTGTTGGAATTGAAGCAGAATAACGGAATACTCTAACAATGTTGAAGTAAAACATATGGACAAAGGGAAAAGGTAACAACAATGTTAATTTATACTGAAACAGTATATATGTAAACTTTGGTTAAATATTCATATAATATTGATTTACCTTCATGTTTAGTATGTGTATAACATATATATTTAACTGCACAATCAACATTCTCATTTATAACCATTATATGTATTTGTCAATTCAAGAGTTGAGAACAAAAGGAGGTATGGTCATTATCTCTAAACACATTTTGATCAAATAAAACTGGTTTGTAATCACAATTTATTACGGAGTTTATTTCGTGTGTTTAAGGACTATTCCTTACAGATTCGAGAACATGGAACATTCACGAGGACAATCTTATTAGCTACCACACTCCTGTTCTGTTCGCAAGAATATCTTGAAGCTAATATAATTTATAATATTGACACTGTAATCTTGTCCAGTCTTATCTATTTATGCAGTTACTTGAACATGAAGGTAAACGAATGATGGCACATTACTGTAAATAGGATGCGTCAATTTGAATATGTTACCATTGGAGCATTATGAAGTAGGGGCTATTTTGGCACATGTCAAAAGTTCAGTGTAAATTATCCACATCAAAATACTAATTTAAAATGTAATTATATCCTTGTGGATTTAACATTTATTTATAAGATTCGTTTCTGTGTTTGAAAGAGAACGATTAAGTTTGTATAGCCTGATAGCATCTTTGAAAAGCATATCTGTGTCGGAGAAACATATTTAAGTTTCTCGAACTATCATTATGGAAAACGTCTTTGATTATTGACCAATAGATATTGTATCTATACGAATACTATATACATTTAACAAGAGGAGCAACCAAGACCATCATGTTAAGAAAGATTATGTTGGTTACTGTAAATGTCAAGCATCAAATATTATTTTCACTCGACAACAATGAATTTTAATAATATCAAAACATGCTTCTGGAATAAGCCAGATACGCATTTATTACACAAAGGGTTTGGGATGAAAAACTGATGTTCTCGTTGCAGCTCAATTGGGGTTATTATGCACTATGTATTAGTTAGTATGTAAGGTTGATCTATACACAATGTTCTTCTCAAGAAATGCATTGCCAATAAATAAGCGTCAAGTATCTCACATTGTTTTTTTTTTTTGACTGGGGAATGGTATATAAATATCCCATCTATGCATATATCTAGAACATTATACAGTTGATAGTATTCTATATATATTATATTCTCGTTTATAAGACAAGGGAGATTGTTATGGAATTTATTAAAGTTAAGAATAAGACAGGCGGTACTTAAGAATACTTAATACTGCAAAGAAATTGAAAAATAAAATAGCAAAATTGGCCAACCAAACGTCAAATATGGAATCTCAAAAGTGTGTAAATTTTAAACTTGTATTTATCAGGAGGAAAATAAGGCAATATGAGCATAATGCGGATTGACAATCCATTAAGTGCAACCGTGTCAAAAGAGTATGAATTGTATGGCATCGCCATCCGACCCCACCCGCAAAGTCATATAGGTCACGTTCTTTCTGACAGTCATACCATCTAACTTGTAATTGATTCGCTGATTTGCTACAGTATTGTTCGTGAGTAAGCAAACGGCACGGATTGCATGTGGTCACATTCAAAAACGTTTGCATTTCGGTGCACGTGGGCATTCATTTGCTGCACAATCTCATATAAGCAAGATGAAGGTAACTCTCGTACCTCGTTCGTCGATCTGAGTACTATCTCACTTTGGAAACATCTTCGGTCAAGGATACCTCGTGTTAATCCTGATTGGATCAATCTTCTGATTAGGTCTGGTAAATAACATGTGGATATGTCACATTTTGTCACTTGGATTAGCCTCGTTCCATTGAACTAACTAATCGTCGATGAGCGGAACATGACACATGTCACCTTTCAAAGATGAAGCGGTATATCCTCTAATGATCACCGCATCTGCCAGAATAGCATACACCTTGTTATTTGAACTTATTTCGAACATTTAATTGTCAATTGAGTAAAGGTTCCCTTAAGAAGGTGTTTTATATATAATTGACTTGACCATGTCTTTGTAACTTAAATACAATAAACTAAATAACTCGAACTATATGTATTATACTAGCTTATGATGTAAATGTTAAATGTAATTTTTATGCCATGGCGGTGACGCTCATAATCCGTAATACCTTACCTTAAATTTAACAACTTCTAAGTAATTGGGAAACACAATTTCAATCATATTAATCCAAATATTAATGTAAACGACAAACTCTCAAAAGTTGCAACTACTTTCATTTGACTGAGTGTTATGTCACTTGCTACTTGAACAGACGTTTGACAATAACATTCAGGTAATTCATGAAATTGGAAATGAACTGTCAACTGTGATAAGATATAGATATGATCTGTATTGTCATGAGAACGTCGATAATTGATAGGGACTAAGGGGGGAGATCTAGAACAGCTATATAATTGTTCAGTCCTTGTAACAACTGTGCAAAACATAAAGATTTATTAAATGGAATTTAACTGAATAAGACGCTAGCAACTAAGCAACTATAACGAATAATGAGTGTTCCTCTTGTAAACCATCCAACCACTCACTGACCTGTGTTAACTGACTTCTCTGACAAAACAGTTAACGTTGCTTGGTAAAGACCCACTTTTTCACTAGAACGACATTGAAATGATCACATCACAAGATTAAGATGTTTCCTCCAAATGCCTTTGACAGGTCTTAATACAATATATGTTAATTCTAACGCCATTTTGGGAACAGGATTTGCCCATCTATCTGGTTTATTATGAGTGATACATTTCATTGATTCTAATAGAAACACATATGTCTTCATTATACTGTTACCATACCATGGGTGAAACATAGAGGATAAAGAATCGTAAAATGACAGCATGTACGTCATTGAAAATGGTTGATCATGAGGACGAATTCCCTGGAAATTGAAGACTTGTAAATTATATTATTGCTACAAACAAGTCTTGGATTTGAGATAACAGCGGTGTCGTATTATTGCTTCATGTAACATTTGTTAAATATTATTATTTAATATACTCTCCTCGATAGTTAACAATATGCCCGATTATCCTAATCTGTCTAATTTCGACAACCTTCACACAGAGTAAGGATAGAGTTATCGCCGCTCTACCCTGTACCGAAACTCGCCACCAGGTGGTCAACCCTACGTCATCATTGCTTTTCTGTCGGCCATCAAGTACACTTGTGTTTTTGGTGGCTCTGAATTTCGAGTATTTAATAACCTTTTCACTCACTTATTACTGCTTTCCTTTGCGTTTGCGTGTCGTTGCGGGACCTAGCTAATTCTGTCGAGGCAGTTAGCGTCTCTCTTCGTCGGTTACTTGTATTCTGTGCTTGACTGCAGTGACTCTGTCTACTGTTGTCTGTTTCAGCCTGCCCGGGTCGCACGTGCTTTTCGTGCCGGTTCACTTAGGCTGGTTAGCTCGGCTGGGCTTTCGGTAGACCTCCCGTCCACCCCCTGGCCGTGTGCGCTTGCTTTGGACAGCGCTTGCCTACGGTAAGGCGCGGCGCCTCTCTAGGCGGCCTGTTTGGAAGCGCCTATCGTTGGACAGCGCCTGGTGCTTAGCAGCGTCTTTCCTTCACTCTAGCGGCGTCCTTTTGAAGCGGTTGGGGTTGGACAGCCGTCTCGGAGGGGTGTTACGGGGATGTCGGATCCTTACTCAGGTTTCTGTGGTGGGTGTGGGTCCCGGAAGTCCGCGCGCTTCGACCCACACTCGCTCTGTCGCCTGTGTCGCAATTTGTGCGGCGATTTGGACAAGTGCAGAGAGTGTGAACACCTCTCGCCTACGGAACATCGTGATTACCGCGCGGCTGCGAAGAAATCTGAGACGCAGCTACCGCTACCGTCACCACGGGGTCCGCTGATGACGCCTCCCGGGGCTCCGACCTGGTCATTTCGGAGGATGTGACCGAGTTTGACCTCTCGGATCCAGGTGTGAGGTCCGACAGGAATTTATCACCAGTCAGACATGTTGGCGGTTCCCCTCCCTCGGGCGGGGTGGAACGATCTCCCGACTTGAGGTCCTCTCCTGACACTGCTTCCTCAACGAATCCTCGGAGGGCCGTCAGGAAGAAGGAGAAAAGGAAACACAAGAAGAAGAAGAGGTCGAGGATCTCCTCTCCCCCTATTCTTGACCAGAGGAAACTGACGGACGACATCATGTCCTCAGTGAAGGATCTGGTTTCTTCAATGTTCGTGGCAAGAGAACGAGCTCATGCCAGGGTTGAGGAGGAGGATGTCTGTTTTCCGACCTCCTCTGTGGCGCCCTCCACTCCCAAGAGGAGGCGTGTGGTGGTTATTTCCCCGGGCGCCACCCTCTCGGACCACGAGTCCACGGCTGTTAGTGACCAAGAGGGGGGGGGGGGGGGGGGGGGGGGGGGGGCGTCTGACTTGGGGGACGGGGCTCCCCAAGCGCCTTCCACTCCTCTGACGGGCCCTGTGGAGGCGCCCGATCTCAAGGAGCGTCTGACAGCAATCGCTGATTGGTGTCAGGTGGACATCCAAGAGTTGGAAGAGGAATCTTCATCGACCAAGGCAGCCAGGCTGGAGACCTTCTGCTCGGAAGAGGAGGCGCCTACGCAGCGTCTGGTGGCGCTGCCAGTGCACAGGCTCCTTCAGGCGGCGGGCAGGGACTTCTACTCTAACGTTGCTGCTGCGGCTCCTGGTCGCCTCCTCCCCCCCTTAGTTCTCACTGACAAGATCCGGTCTGGCCTTCCCGTTCATGGCAGTTCCTTATCTCTTTCCCCTCCCATCCTGGACGACGACATCCGTCGAGTTGCCGCTCCCTTAGTACCTCACCAGGTTTCAGACTCCCATTTGTCGCACCTGGACAAAGAGGCAAGGAGCATCCTTGGTCTGGCTAACCACGTGGCCCACGCTTGCCAGGCGATGGCAGCTTTCGCCAAGGAGGCGGGCATGGAGCAGGGGGCCAAGGCTCTCTACCGCGGGTTCGGCTCTGTCGCTGGGAACCTTGCGCAGATGATGTTGTCCGCCTCCCGCATCTCAGCGGGGGTGACTAACCTCAGGCGTGATGGGTTTCTGGCGCGGACCAACCTTCCGGCGGAGCTCCGGAACCGCCTGAGGTCGGCCCCGGCAGGCTCCTCCACCTTATTCGACGGTCAAGTCGGGGAAACGCTCAGGCAGCGCCAGCAATGCCAGCAGCAAGAGCTAACCAATCGGTTGGCCTCTGGCGGACGCAGAGCATCGCCTCAGGGGACGACGCCCAAGAAGAGGGGAGGGGGCGCGCCCTCCTCTACCTCGAAAACTGAAGGCGTGTCCTTTCAGGGAAGGGGTCGACAGGATAGAAGTCGCGTCTTCAGTGCCGGCCCCTCGCCAAAACGCACCCCCAAGAAAGGCATCCAACGTGGGAAGGGTCGCGCCTACGGAGCTCCCCCCAACAGGCAGTGACTGGACACCTCCGGACCTTCCACGGCAGGTGGTCCCGACCCTGGACGGTCCTGTGGGAGGCCGTCTCTCACGTTATGTCCCCAACTCGAGACAGTTGGATCTCGATCCTTTCGTTTGCAAGGTCTTGGAACGGGGTTTTCGTATTCGCGTGGCACGCCGCCCCCCGCTGACCTGTTCGCCTGTAGAGCGCGCGCTGGACCCAGATCGGCTCGCGCTGACCTTGGAACAGGTGGAGACTCTAATTTCCAAACGGGCGGTGGAGGAAATCCCGCACCAAGACCTTTCTCCAGGCTACTACTCTCCGGTGTTCGTCCGACCGAAGCGGGAGCCAGGGAAATGGCGGCTGATCCACGACTTGAAGGAATTCAACCTCTCCTTCCTAGATCCGCCGCCATATTTTCGACTCTTGACAGTGCCGTCAGTGATGAGATTACTGGAGCCCTTGGACTCGATGATATCCCTAGACCTGCAGGACGCGTACCTGCACATTCACATCTATCACGGCGATCGCAGGTACCTTCGTTTCGTCTTAGCGGGTCGCCACTTTCAGTGGAACGTCCTTCCGTTCGGGATTTCATCGGCTCCGTGGCTGTTCACTAGCGTGACCCAACCCATCGTCCAATACCTCCACACGGTGGACGTTCAATTCGCAATGTATTTGGACGACGGGTTTGGTCACAACAGGGCCCCGTCTGTTCTGGAAGCTCAACGGGACTTTGTGATAGCGTTGTTCAGGCGGTTGGGGTAGCTGGTCAATCTGGGGAAGTCAGACCTGCAGCCCTCGACGTCCTTGGTGTTCCTGGGCGCCCGCCTGGACACCGTTATCTACAAGGCCTTTGTGACCACGGAACGGATGGAACGTTACCGGGATCTCCTGGAGCTGGCACTTCGGGGGCCTCTGCCACTACGCCAGTGGCAGAGGCTGCTAGGCTTTCTGAGCGCGACTCAACACTTCACCCGAAGGGGAAGGTTGCAGCTCAGGCCCCTTCAGATCTTGGTAAACGTACATGTCCGGGAGAAGGCGTGTCGGCACGTGTTTTCCATTCCTCTGGAACTCAGACCGCACCTCTCCTGGTGGCAGCAGGAGTCCAATGTGTTGGTAGGGGTTCCCCTCAGGGAACCGCCAGCGACACGTCACCTATTTGTGGACGCCTCCTCCCAAGGCTGGGGGGCTCATCTCGATGCGGAGCAAACAGCGGGGGTGTGGTCGTCGACCCAAGTGAGACGCCACATCAACGTCCTGGAACTGGACGCCATTCGATTGGCAATCGACCATTGGTCAGGTCAGCTGCGGGGGCAGGTTCTGTGTGTTCATACAGACAGCTCAGCGGCGGCCTGGGCCATCAACAAACAGGGGTCGACCAAAGCAGACTCTCTCCTGCATTTGGTGATGGTGTTGTTTCGCCTAGTGGACAGTCTCGAACTCTCTCTCAGTGCGGTGCACATCCCGGGAGCCAAGAACGTCCTTGCGGACGCCTTGTCTCGCCCGGACAAGCCTCCTTCCATGGAGTGGATGTTGCACCCGAAAGTGTTCGAGAGTCTATGTCTGAGGTTCGGCAAGCCTCACATAGACCTCTTCGCGACTCGGCTCAACCACCAGCTACCGACATACGTGTCTCCTGTACCGGACCCGACCGCGTTGGCTCTCGATGCGCTCGCGTTAGAATGGGAGGGGATGGTCGCTTACACCTATCCCCCTCCCACCATCCTGAACCTCGTGGTGGCGAAGATACAGGAGACCCGGGTGCTCCAGCTACTCCTGATAGCTCCGCTGTGGCCAGCCAGAGCCTGGTACGTTCCCCTCCGGAGGGCTTGCCTCCTAGACCCGATCCCCCTTCCTCTAAGGTGGGACCTTCTGACGAGCAAGCCAAGCGGGCGGGTTCACGAGAATCCCCAGGCTCTACAGCTTCACGCTTGGTTTGTCTTCAAAGGGGTCTGACGGGGGCAGGGTTCTCCAAATCCGTTGCGGTGGCGACCTCCCAAAGACCGTCGACTAGGAATCTCTACGACGCTCAGTTGGGGGCCTTCGCGACCTTCTGCAGCAAGGAGGGGTACGACATCCAGGCAGTAACGGTCCCTCAGGTTGCTGAGTACCTGGTTTACCTGCGAGAGACGAGGAATCTCAAAGCCTCGTCCATCAACACCAACCTGGCGGCGATTATGTCCGTTCTGCGGAAGCGGGACCCCCAGGTGGACATCTCAGTCCTTAAGGACCTCGTTAAAACCTACCGGAACGTGGATGGGCGGAGGAAACTCAGGCCCCCAGAGTGGGACTTGGCGGTGGTCCTCAACCACCTCAAGTCGGACCTCTATGAACCGTTGACGGAGACGACTGTCCTTCGCCTCACCATCAAAACGGCCTTTTTGGTCGCCATGGGGTCCGCAGCCAGGATCTCAGAGCTTCACGCTCTCCAAGCGGATCTCCTGCGTTTTGAGGTGGGGGACGGGGGTTCGGCCACTCTGGGGTTGGCGCCGGAGTTTGTGTGTAAGAACCAAACCGCTGACGAAAGGGGTAGGACTTTTTCCCTACCGTCCATTTCCGGTAACATAGATCCGACGGACGAGGAGAACCGCCTCCTCTGTCCAGTCCGAGCACTTCGGATCTACACCGAGAGGACCCGGACGCTGCGTCAGGGGAGAAGAAGACTATTCATCCCTCATTCCCAGACCAGCGTACGGGAATTAGACAAGAGACAATTAAGCCTCTACCTCCGTTCGGCGGTGCTAGATGCGTACAAGGCAGCGGGTCTAGACCCTCCAGCGAGGGCCAATCCGCACGAGATAAGGGCCATCTCAGCGACGATGGCCCTCCATAGCAACTTGGCGTTGGCGGACATCATGGCTGGCTGTTTCTGGAAGTCAGGCCTGGTGTTCGCCAACCACTATCTTCGAGACATCTCCAACGAGGACTTGGAGGGAATCAACCGGCTGGGGGCGCAGGTGTACGCCCAACAGCGAGTTCCTTCGGGCCCTCATCGCAGGAGTCACCCTCTTGCTCACTAATGTTTCGCCTCTCAATAAACCCGAGGTTGATTCTTTTTGTGTGTCTGTTGTCTCTTATACCAGTTGGCGACTTCGGTTGCGGGCCTCCTCGCATAGCGAGGTTGAGCCAGGGCTAGTCCGTTTGACTAGTGGGCCTCATGGGGGTCACTCTAGTTCGGCCTTGAGTCACCAACTCTCTTCCTGTAGGATAGAGCTTTATCGCCTTAGCCTCTCGCACCCACCTCCAGCAGTGGGATTCGGGCATATTGTTAACTATCGAGGAGAGTATATTAAATAATAGTATGTTTTTGTTTAAACATCATTATTTATACTCACCGTCAATAGTTAACAATCGTTAGCTCCCACCCGGCCTCCCCTCTGCACGATCGGCTTTTTTCTCTGACCGTCAGAAGAAGCAATGATGACGTAGGGTTGACCACCTGGTGGCGAGTTTCGGTACAGGGTAGAGCGGCGATAACTCTATCCTTACTCTGTGTGAAGGTTGTCGGAATTAGACAGATTAGGATAATCGGGCATATTGTTAACTATCGACGGTGAGTATAAATAATGATGTTTAAACAAAAACATACTATTTTGTTGGCGAACATGTTCTGCTCCTTGCACCGCAGTGCAAATATTCATTACACTGTCTTCTGTTTGTGTGACCATAACAGTACAATCATACGACTTATTAATAATTTGTTTTTCCCATTTAGATGTATGTAAGCACTATGACCCACCGATTCACAGTACGTTCGCTTCATTTACGGTGGTGATTGATGAATTGTATGCTAATGTTTCTTATATAATGTGTATGAGACCTGTGAATAATATTCAAACCATGTTTGGTGTTGTGGCAATTGTAATATATGGAACATATACATGTATGTACCTTGTATTCATATTGTAATGTATTATACTATTATCATTGAATAATTTGATTAGCTATATGTCAGTTTTGTGAAAGTGACAGTATATTATATTCCTTCGAGTTTAAGTTATAATCAAGTACATGTCCTCGGCGGCAGTCTGGTCGTTATACCTACATGAACCAAACGGGGGAACAGAAGAAGAGAAAGGTTTTGAAAATACTTAATGTGAGTTCTGATGTTTTAATACTTATTTTAATTATTCCAAAAACATATTGTCAGCTTTATTTTTGAGTTTAGTGGAAATGACATCTTCTTAATATGAGTTCAGATGATTAGAACTTATTATATTTAAATTCTGTTGATTATTAATGTCTTAATTTTATTTTTGTGGATTGTCAGTACAATGGATTTCAGGTTTTTTCAACGATTTTAGCTTCTAGGAAAGAAGACGAACATATGTTTTTAAGATGTGATCTTTTTAAGGGTCAACAAAGTCCCCAAATGTCATTCAAAATCCCTATTACTTAAGAAGTCCGTTGAAATATCAGCTCTCTTCAAACAGTGGTTCTTCAAATGAGGTCGGAAAGTAAAAATAATGTGGATGGGCGGACAATATCCTGCCATATGAGTTAAAAAGGAGTGGATACATATGGACGTGATCACGTGTTACTAGAGCACTGTACCACTTCGGGCTTATGAAATTACATTCCCAGATACCATAGTGGCATATGAAGTTCTTCCCTTGTCAGGCTTAGATAGTCAGACTAATTATATAAACACATGTACTATCTCTTTCGCAATTACCCCATTTTTAATGTATCTGTCTATTTCGGTATTAAGTTTTATCATCACATGTTTGATCTGACAAGTATATGTTAAAGTAACTTTGAATGTTACAGATTGTAAAATGTAATCTAAATGTCTAAATAAGATATTTAAGAAAGTAAAAACATTCTTTTTGTTAGTGAAAATAGATAAACTTATATCATAATGTATTTCATAAAAAACACATATGTAGTAAGGAAACATAAAACAATGCAAGGAAAAAATATATAGCCGATATGTTTGTTATATAACACTTTATTGAAAGTTCATGGTGATTAACAAACAATAGAAACCAAACAATTGGAAATCAAATGCAAATTCCTCAACATTAGTCTATTATCATATACCGTTGTTGAAGTTTATATTTGATATGATAATAGTGATGTTCATAAAAAGTAAATAATATAAAATAGTTATGTAGCTCATCAGATTTCTGTTGTTGTTTAGGTGTAAACATATCTGTACACTAACCTTGGTCATTGTTGTCCATGTTCACGGCTTTAGTTCTTTACAAAAACCGAAATTAGAAATGAAAGGTGAAGCCTCTGCAGCCCACATTTGGGGTCACCGAGTAATCAAATGTGCAAGTCAAATTCCCTTTGCAATGGTTTTGCCAAATGTTTGAGAAGAGGAAGCATATTAATTATATTTAATTAATTGCCACGGTTGTATGGTTCACCAGAGGTTTCACATGTACAATATATAAGTCTAACTGGTAAAAGAATGTTGACACACATTTCGAGTTTAGGCTTTTTGTTGTGAAGAGGCATACGAAAACATGTTTTGGATTGCCAGAATGTCACACAAGTTGCAATGTATAATCCTCATTGGCCACAGAGTATTTTCGCAAGGTGTCAGCTATCTAGAGCAAGTGGTTGTGGTGAAGAAGTCGAAAAAGCGAAAGGTTTAAGGACGGACATCGGACATCATACCATGAGCCAATTTGGCCGTTCAGGCCTGATGAGCTAAACATATGGACCAAAGAATGTGAATATCAAATGTAAAATGCCGCAGCTATATTCTGTAATCAGTTTCAAATGCTGACGACCTGTGAGAGAGACAATATGTTTCCCTAATAAAAGTATTGGACATTTCTACTTCACTGTCATTAAATGACTTCCCTTGTCATGAGAAAGGAAAACTCCACAGTAGAAGGAGCAACATGATGACAAGTTCATACAACAAACCGTAAATTGCCATCCTAGACGTATTTAAATTGGCTTTCATGATGATTATGTATAATAAACTACTTAACCCAAAGGGATGAGTGATCGAGGGGAGCACTGATGAATATAGGATGTTTATTGTATTTATCGAATCAGCGTGCTACTTGACTGACCACCCATCATACAAATAAGTCACAGTGTGAACAAACTCTTCATTTGTTCATTCATATGTTAAATATCAACGTGAACTATTTTATTTCATTCGGTTATGTAATCAAGTTTTTAATTTTAAAACGTTTCTGGGTAAAATATATGTATACTTATGACTAATAATCCCTGAATATGTGTGTACACGATTTGTCATTTTGCAACGTTTTTACAAAATGGAGTTTTATATCAAGGTGAACGACACGAGTGGCACATTATAGATTTTTGTTAAGTCATGTATTACATTAATTTAAAATGTAATCATTCATGGGAGTAATTGTAAAGCTTGATGTCAATCCATACATGCTTGGCAATTTTATAAATGCAAATAATAAATTAATTCATTCCATCACAACACTTACAGTGTATAGGTGGTGACTAAAACAAAATACAGTTGAATTACCATGAGAATAACAACTTGGCAATTTTTGCGATCTGGCATACACTCCATTACAGTTTGATAAATGTACCTGAAATTGAAAACGCAAGCTGATTATTTTGTCTTCCTTCACGGAAGCCTTTTTGCGTATGTTGATTTCTTCTCCTATCAAGTATTTAATGAAGCGAGATAGTCGACACACCTCTTCCTCATTCCTCTTTCATCTATAAATGTACGAATCTATATTCCATGCATCGCTATTGAACTATTGAGAGTTAACACTAGCTGTGGTGTTGAGAGATGTTGTCATTTCGAAATTCGGAAGTATGGGGAATTGTATTTAAACATTTAAAAGTGTTCAAATGGTTTCCGAATGCATGTCATCTTCTTCTTCGGTTTCCAATCAACGCTTCTGTAAATGTTGAAACTCTAACTCATTCCATCGCTACACTTTAAATTAAATGGATTTGTTTTGTGTGATAGAGGATTTGTTCAAAAGGTAAATGATCAAAGCAATCTTAATGAAGGACATTAGTTGGTAAAAACGAAAAAAACCTTTTTACACTCAAATGTGCTTAAATACACAATTAAGGATGGAAATTTATTTCGTTTTAAACTGTATCTGCAAAATATTTATTATCACTACTACATATTAAACCTATGCTTCATATTGAGATTCGTGAAAAGCATTTAGAGGTTGGTGAACAAGTATAAGACAACTATATGGAGAACTTCTTCCTTATTCTATGCACATACAATACAGAATTTGTTATACATATAGCAGTACTAGTTATATATTCATTCAAAACGAAATTCAAAATATATGGATAACAAGTCCTACAAGTCCCATGATACTAAGGTCATCGGGGAACTGACAACCTTTAGTGCTAGTGAAAGGAGGCAAAGATCTTTTATAATATTGTTTGATAAAGTGTCCGAGAAAGTGATGACAATTCTGACCATATACTGCTTTGACTCCTATCAGATTGGCAAAGAAGCCAGTTGAAATGTTTGGCATCGCATATTTACTTTACTGATAAGTGTTTATTTATGATTTCGGGTGATCAATACATGTATAAATGTATGCAAATTAACATTCGTTGACTCCACTGTAAGTATTTATTTTAAATAGGTCCGTATCTAACTCGTATGTACAGTGACATAAGCTTGATTTTCTGAGTATCGACCATGAAGACTTACGTGTACATTCATGTTTCTGTTGAAGGATCAAATCGTCACTTCATGGTAGGAACTTCAGTGAATATGGAATGTGAAATTTTAAAAAGAAAATCTTTTTTCTACTATGTGCGTATTTTGAGAAACAATACAACAACTTATCGGCTCCAATAAGACCAGAGACGGACTTTTTTTAGATGTTGACACAGTGTTTATAAGTCTTTTGTCATTTTCATTAGCCTCTACAGAAAGGAGAAAGAAAGTTTCTTTTTTCAATACCTAAACAGCATAGTTTCTTTAATAAATGAGTCGTTCATTGTAGATCCATGACAGATATGCCTCAAGATTTTAAATGGTTCCTCTGTGTTCCATGTGTCCCAACTTTGAATGAAATAAGGGTTTGTTTAATGTATACCTGTCATATTTCCTTTGGTGCAATATATAATGATTCACATCATTTCAACGCACAAACAAATGAATAATACCTTTGAAAGTACTATTTAATTATGTCACAGTTTATATATCAACAATGGTACATCTTTTTTTCTTATTTTATCCGAACAAAATTGTGATAAATGTGTTAATTTATCAGTTATACAATTACGTAGAAGTATGCACGAATTTCTGTTTTCGAAAGTCAAAGAAATGTCATTTTCCCATGGTTATCCGTTGTGATGTTGATCTATATATAGTATATAATGTATATATAGTCCTAGTCAGCTATAGTAAAACTATTGTTGTGGCGTAATAAAACGATTTCTTGTATATTCATGTATACAAAAGTTTCTGATATATACATTTATGCCCACTCCTTCACCTGATGAATGAGTAGGCGTATATATTCTGAAACAACGTCGTGTATCTTTACAATAACTAAGTTGTTATGCAGAAAATCCTTATCCATATTATTAAAATTGTTCTTACCTATTCCACTTTTAATTGAAAATGTCCCTTAAAGGGACTTAGTGTTAAGGCACTTGACATTTAGAAAGTTCAGAAGTTGTTGTGCCAGTCGTGCTAGATATTAAGTGATGGTACATGAAGTCGCTGGCTATAGAATATCTTATCGAAGAGGTGTAATGTAAATATGATTATTGAAACAGTTCAAAATGTTAACTCAAAAATATACACAATAAAAATAGTCTAGTTACATAATCCCAGCACATGACACAAGTACAAAATAAAGGCCCTCTACAATTTCACTTCATACAAAAATTAACTTACATATACAATTTACAGATTTTTACCATGGCAAACATGTCTTTAAATTTCTCCAACACTATTTGGGATAATACGTGAAATACGCTCGTAGTTACATTTCTCCAACACATGAGACACAATTACAGACCTAAGTCAGTTGTTGAATTCGCTTGAAAAAAACCAAGTGGAATACTAAAGATCGATTTGTAAATGTAACAGAAGCGCCTTATGAACTATGCCTTTATTTGCAACAACGTTTTATCGATGTTGTTTTGATTGTTGACTTATTAATAACATGTAACATATATGCATGAGGTCCCTTGCCTAATACCATCATGCTAAGTGTAGTATAGAAAAACTTTTATACATTTATGAAGAAGATTTCGTTCCATGAACCCAAGGTCTTCTGTCAAAGCCGCCACACAATATTTTATTGAACGGTTTTGAATGAACACTCCTTGATGGTTCCAATGCTAGCTGCCAATGCAAATTTGATTCATGTTTAAGTAATCCTTTTTTCCTGATTCGTAATTTTTTTTACCTTGGCTGTAATTCTTAATTAACCCCTCAGCAGGAAATATTTAACCACATATCCTTAATGCTTATTCCATTTGCGTCATCGATTTTGTGCACATGAAACGAGAATAAATTTAATTGTGATAATACAAACAATGTTTATTTGTGTAGGGTCCATAATATAGTGTTTTTTTTTACTGCAATATGTAGTAATAAAAATAACATTAACATTTCATCTTTTTTTTTTATCAACATGGATATGTCTTATATGCCTTGTTGTTAGGGGAACCGAAACGTATTTGTCAGTTTTGTTTCCGTTTAATTGGTCTAATCAGTAGCCCAATAAAACCAACCTTTCAATTGACCATACACTTTTACAGAGGTTTAAAAGGAACTTCACGTCCCATTGCCCAGTGTAAAATTTTAAACTTCTGTAGAAAGTATATCTAGCACATTCCTTTAATGATTTTGTAATGCAATATGTCTCGTATGTCAGGTTATAACTAGTTTCTTCTAATGCCATATGCTCATTTCCGCACTGTATTTTCACTTGCTCTTCGTTATCGATTCCACACAGCCATTTAGTGAATACGTTAAGAACATGCTGCCAGTGTCAGCTGCAATAAGGCGAAGTTTAGTCTTTATCAATAGGGAAAACCTGAGATGGATTAACTGCTCTTAGTTAAGGTTATACTGCTTTAGTCCACGTTCTTAACAATCGATGGGAGTTGTCTTAATGTCTCTAGTTTAACATATTATAGTTAATGTATTTGTCTATTCCTAACATCACTAAATCAGTTGTGAGGCAAAATAATATATAGACTATTTTCAACTGTCAAATGCAAATGCCTGCTGCAGAATGAAGTCGATTTTGAATTTACGAGTGATGAGCATATATTTTGTTATACAAGTTATACAAAACGACAATCGAAAATTGAGTTAAATCTCCTTGCCTATCTAAGGATTTTCGAAAGGGCGATTCTTTAAAAAGTCAATATAAACTAACAGACAGATAATGTTTCAAAACTGATTTGTTTCCAATGGTGTTTAGTCTACCTTGCGTTGTTGTACCTATACCCTTTCCTTTGCATCGCGGTGTATAAAATAGAGTATATGAAATATTTATGCTAAAAAATCAGTGTCTTGTTGAGACGTCATACCAATGGCTGTACCCCATTTTAACAAGTGTTTGTCTTTGATTTGATTTGATTTATGTGTTGCAGATTTGCAGTTACTTCTCTTCGGACTGAAATCCATTGTAATATCATTACTTGTCTTTACATACACCACAAATGCTGAGTGTACAGAGAAGCTCTAGCATGTATTATATCATATAATGGAATAGTCTGACATGCAGAAAGATGCACATGTAATTACATTGAGTTAATATTCATTATATCATCAGGCATATAGATGTAGCATACCCTAATAGTTCTAATACATAACACTGTGATGTCTTCTGAATTGATTAAGGAAGATTGTTAATGTGTACATGATAAGGTCAGGGTTGCTATCCATTGCTGGTTACCAAATCGTAACGACACACCAATTTTTACTGATAAACCAGCATTATCGCTGAGTAAGCACACGTATCTCAGTAAACGATAAGTTATGTTCTCATATGTCATTTAGGAAGACTTCTGTTATTTTGCAGTACTCCATTGAATCATTGAAGCAGTAAAGCCTCTACTTTCAGGAAAATCAGCACTCAATTTACATGTATTGAAGCAGTACCGCCTCTACTTTCAGGAAAATCTGTCGTTATTAGTTATGAGTCTCTCATAAATGGCAGGATATTGTATTGAGTTGACATTATTATTTGGATAATTAAAATCCTGTTAGTACTCAGTGTACCACAAGCTGAATGCATGGAGAATTTTAGTATTTTTTTTATAGTTACTAAACACGGCTCAGTCAATCTATTTGCAAAAACAAGCTATGCTCGCTCCTTTTTCCGAACATAGAGATTTATTTTGTGTCTAACACACAAAAAATATTGGAAACACAATTTAGGTGAACATTGGATACTCTCTCAGAACTGCGATACATCATTCAGTATATCATCTCTAAATATTGCTATAATTTGGATATATATGCAAACAGTCAAATGTCCAGCTGTATGGCAGTTTCAAGTTATCAACACATTCCTGAACAAATATATATTTGTAACCCTCCATGATCATATGAACATGAGCGGAAATACTAGACAGCTTGACAAGACATGCGTCTGTGTTCCGTTTGAATTTCATCACTTGAATAATCCTTCTGTCTGCATTCCATTGAAGTATTTGCAATGAAGATCACTTGCATGTTTACATTTATGGCTAACATATTTCATTAAGTATTAAATGATCTTCAAGGTTGTTCTTATGCCATTAGACTTTTAATATTTTTAATTAAACTAGAAGTGACTTCATACTCTTATTTAGGTTAACTGACTTATTATTTGCAATGAAAGACATGCATTTATTGAATGTAATATGAAATAAATATCATAATATGACTGATGTATAATTAAGTTGATGTTCTCAGAATTATTTCTGATCTTTAAAAGTTCTGTTTTAGAATTCTGAAAATCAATTGGCATCATAGTTCTTTGAAAATGTAGCTGTTACGAAGTAGACTCTGTTTCATTGTAAATGCCTCATTTGTGTCTGACTTAAAATAAAAAGGATTTGTGAAATATCTCTGCTTAAATGCTAATGTCCAACGTCATGTACGTTTTGCTATTTCCGCATAAGGAAACCCCAAATGAAATTATTAATATATGCAAAAATACACACATTTAGATGCAGTGTCATGATTATGTCGATTATGTTTTTATAATCAACTTTATCTTGATTCTATTTCATTTATTTCTAGTTGTTTGCTTCAAGGTCTCATTGTGACCGAATCGTGACAATAACAGTGTGCATGTTGCTCAACTAAGGTCTTGGGGGAAAACAATGGATATGTTCTTTATCAACTCGGATATTCACTCCATACAATTTATGTAACAAGCAAATGAGGTGTTTGAGAAGTAATACATAACCCTGAAGCTTTCTATCTGAGACGAGAAATCTTAAATTAATCATTTTTCACATTGACGTTTAGACGGATTCCTGAATGTTGGTGAGTTCAGTATAAACTAAGTCTCCGTTGTGTGGAGACATTTTCTGAGTCAGCTTTATTCATGAATTTGAACGGTTACTTGGATGTCACTGTTGTATTAATCCCTCTTACCACAATGATATAGTTTATTAAATAATATGACAAAGGGATCTAAATATCACAACTTGCCCAATTGATAAAAGTAATAAAACATTGTATTAAAAGATCACAGCATGAATTTTAGCTATTGAACTAAGTGAGTCAATGAAAACGGAACAAGGTGGCTTGACCATAAATCTTACCATATCGTAACAAATAGAGACTACTCACTTGCTAAGCATTATAAAGAAATAATTGATGATTGAAACCTTATTTTGTTGCTGTTGTTTACCGATTGACGTAGTGATAACAGCAAATGGTATCTGCCATGTCATATCGCTATGTAAAGGGCATATAACTCTGATATCCTGTCTCTGATAGAAACAGATTTCTCATGCTTCTTTCAGAATAATGAGTGTCACAGGTTTCATCATACAGGTAATCTTAGCTGAACGAACGAAACCAATGTGTGAATGTTCAGCGTCGTAATGCAAAGTCATTGGAAATATCCATCATATAACCAAACATGTTTTACACCACATAATGCTGTATAGCTGCATCCCTACCACACACACCTAGCATTCTATCTTTGTCAAGAAAAGCAGTTGACTCACAAAACACTGGTCCCTATTGATTGATTGATTGAGTTGATGAATGTATTGCGCCAAAGCCAGACGTGGAGCATTTCCTCGTTCCTAATATAAGAACCAACTTGTAATCTGATAATAATTCTAATCTATATATTAAAACAATATTTTCCAAAAGACACATTTGTTAAAATTTATCCTGACTGTAGTACGATATGTATCAACATTTTCTTTGGCACAGGAAACAAGTGTAAAAACCATAACATCGTTTGTTTACATCCAACATCTAGATTCTGGTAACGTACTTAAGTACGTAAATAGACCATCACTAAGTATCGAAGCCAGATCAGGAAGAAGAAATGCTTGATAATTCATAACAGCTATAATATCCACAAACCAAGCTTGACAAGTGTATTTTCTGGAATTCACCTATTTGCTGAGGTATATCTTCAGACAAAGAGAGTCCTAACAAGTATATTGTATGTCATTCTTCTTTCGGTTTTGAACGTTTCAACTGGCGTTTTGGCAATGTGGTTCCTGATTTTGTGGAGAAAAATCTGTACCCTTTTGTGCATGTCGTCCCATTTGTGGGACTCCAATTTAATCATCAAGATGATAGGGAAAACAATATTTACAGGGAAAATAACAACCTATTCAGTTCATTGCAAGCTATGAACAATAAATAAACAACATTAAATGAAAATCTTGAGTGTCATGCATACATGTATATGGGTTAATTTTAGGAGTCTTGATTAGAAAACTAATTCGTTCATATTAGACTATGATGTACCTTCGATTGTTTTCTGCTTCTGGCACTTGATGAGATGGCATTTATGGAATTATGAATTGTAGATGAGGGTCACGCCTTTAATACGTATTTCGACTTCTCAAAAAGCAAAAGTCCATGAAGGCTGGAATATTGTGTGCAGATATCTTGACTAATATGGGGTACCTAACTGAGTTTATTCGCTATTGAGTAAGCTTACTTATTCATTTAGTATAATAATTATGTACACGTACAGTGTTCATTTTTAGACTGTAGATTATTCAGATTATATTTGAACAAGCACATAAAATAGGGGAGACTGACAAAAACCGTACCCGTGTTTAAACTGGCGGTAACCAGTGGCTCATGTTTGCGAAGGGAGATACATGTAAATCCGATGTTCTACGGAAACGTTGAACGTTGCTGAACGTTGTAGTGAAATATTTCTGTAACTATGGTGGCGAACAGTGAAACATTTTATAATTAAATACGCTGTAGGGAGAACATTAGCAATTAAGTACTGTAAAGCATTGCTTGGAACGTTGTTCACAAGCTACTACCCTATACGTCACGTTTTACCCTGTGACATTACCCCGCCATTTTACCACATTGGAGGGAGTAATCATTATTTGGTATTAAGCGGGGAAACAATTAATTAGTAAGCTTACCAAATGAATTAGAAAGCTTATTAAATGAATTAGTAAGCTTACTACATGAATAAGTAATCTTAATAATTCGAATAGAAATTGTAAACTTATTAAATCATTTAGTCAGCTTACTAAATCATTTAGAAAGCTTGCTAATTCATTTAGTACACTTACTAATTCATTTAGTTAGTTTACTAATTCAAAACGAATTAGTAAGCTTACTAAATATATGCCTGAATTAATAAGCTTACTAATTCGAATTCGTATGTTTACTAAATAGCGATTAAAGTCCCGTTTGGCACCCTGTAGACTAATGGAGATTGTTACTGTAACCCCTAATAACGGATCAAGAGCTATATCCGACATCTTTTCCAAAAAGAAAATCACCAGAAACCTGGAATCTTATACTAAAACCGTAGATTGAGAGATTAAAGTGGGATATGATTCAACTCCTTTTTTTCGAGTCAGAAGTGTCATGTCCCAAATGATATATTCATCTCCTTCAAAACGATTAGCTCGAGAAAGCAAATAGTTAGGATTATTTAGCGTTTAAAGAACGTAAAACAATAGAATACTGAACATCGTGTAGACATACTTCGATCAGCAAATAATAATGGCATGTTTAATGAGGTTGATTTACAGCATATCATAGATATATTATTTCACATCAAAATCTTCTACATTTGATAATGGATTAACCAAGATTGACGAGATACATGTACAGAGCAAGTGGGTCTATTTCTACAGTTGTCATTCATAAAATGATTGGCAGTTCATGAATTATTCCCTAACTGCCAATTTCCCATCATGCGAAACTGCAGGTAGAATCAAACTCGATGAGTTGATCAAGATGAAAGTTCATAACAGAGAGACAACAATTTCTTTATGGTAATTTTATTCTCTCTAGATGTGTTTTAGATAACTATTAATTGAAATTCGAGTTTCCTGTTTCCATAAAAAACAGAGACTCAATAACTCAATAACGGATTTGAAAATTACTATGCTTGCATTGCGTGCATGGCAAATAATTCTTGCAAAAAAGGTTGCAAACTTGATTACTTCTTCCAAATGTTTTATTGAAACACGAATTCACTGAATGGTTTAATCCTTGTTTCTGATAGGTTGACTGAACAACTAAAGTGATGCAAAAAAAACCCCGCAAATGTCATATTCGTGTTCACTAAGCATTCATTTTTCTGTTCATCTCAATATTCGTGATATTATATATTGGCAGATGTGACAGGTGTCAGTTATATTCTCTGAGCACATATGACTCTTAATATTCATTAGTCTAAAGGAACTACAAAGTTTTCAACTGAATAATATTGATCAAGTTTGAAATCTTGCTTCATGCGGCAGGTTTTTGTAATATGCCTCTCAATAGGTATTGTAAGGCCCTAGTTCCTTTCGTAGGGATGTTCTCACGGAAAGAATAACTCAATTCAAATATTGTTAAAAGGGCCTTGAGGTATATTAACTTACTTATACTTACCGTAATATTGGTCCTGTTGTGTCCAGCAAATAGACTATGCCTGATAGTTAATGCTATCCAATTTGCTTTGATCTATTTTATGTGTTATTTGTATTATTGTATTCTTGGAAATCCACTCATTATCAACCTTGTAACGTTGTAAGTCATACAGAGATAATTGTTAACCCTGCAAGGAGAAATTACAATGATTGTAAAGCCTGATATGTTTACTACAATCAAGATGTTGAAGCATAGCTATGAAGAGGCTGTCTAATACTTATTTTGAAGATATTCTCAAATATATAATACAATATGAACCGCAAATATTTTGACAAAAGTGTGTCTCGAACCAGTAAGCAGTAAGACCTGTGGTTCGTGAGCTAACGCTTTAGCCTATTGCACCACTGAGGCAGATGGGCTTTTCGCAAGACAAGAAACATACAGCCGAATTTGTGTATTGAGGTCACCAGGGCACAAAACAAAAACGACCGCTATATATACAAGTGGCTCTTTCTACAGAGGCATGTTATAACCAAATGGCATGACCCAAATTCTATAACGTATCATCCAGTGAATATTTTACTGCTGACCTGTGACTTGGCATTGGTAAGTCAGAACATTAACCCATACTCTTCTCTTTTGGGATATGTTATGTGTATCAATAGGCAGGCAGGATAATAACAATACAACACATATATTACTACATGTACCTGAAACATTTACCATTCTCAAGATGTCAATTGTGACCACTGATTCATCGACTTAAATTATTATATGTCGTTATTTTCCTGGAAGGGTCTTCGTATCGGAACATTTAGTGACCAGAATGGTCAGGTCGGAGTTAATCTAATACCCTATACTTCTAATCTAGTTACAAAACTTACGTGCATGCCCAAAATATCGGTAGATGATATACTTTTGTGAATGAAAAACAACAGAACATTGCGATGACAGTTGTGTATATAAAGAATACCACATATAAACTTATTATATATATTCTATCAGTTGTGATAGTTATTCCTTGTATCGCAAACAAGGTGAACTTAATAGTGCTGTCAATACCTAATGATATTAGTTATTAGAAGCATAACTGCTAATTTAGTCACAGTTAATGATCTTTATGACAATTATTCGTCTAGTAATTGAACACAGCTCCTTTCATTAGAGGTAATTATGGAACTGTCTGAGACAGATGACTGTCTCTACGAATTACAGACGACTAATATTACAAGGCCGTTCCAGCCAAGCATTATACCATAGCTTTGCGAGCTTGGTTAAGACATGAAACATACAGTCGAATGTGTATATTGAGGTCACCTGGGCACAAAACAAAAATGACCGTTATATATACAAGTGGCTTTTCTACAGAGGCATTGATCAACGAGAACTAAAACAAATTGTGATATCATAGTTTAATGTAACTTTATGAGCTCTTATTACTTCGCATAACACATAAGTCTAACTAAAATAGTCAGGTATTATAAACCGACTGAGGAAAGGTTAGCGAAGCACCATTGTATACCCATTCTAATGTGTTATACACTGAATGCATATATCCTATAGAGGTGACGACTAAAGGCCCGATCAACTGTTTTTAGAACGAAGCTCTCATGTACATTCAAATTGTGTTACATGTATTCAAATATCTAATGCCCATATTTCACTACGAGCCGAATTGTCACGAATCATCACGAATGATAATATTTTCACATTCGTAGACAATTCGTAACCAATTCTTGGAATTCGTAAATGATTCGTTGTTGATTCGGCAACATTCATCAACTTCATGGCATTCGTGAACAAATTTTGATTTGTTCAAACATTTTTACGAATCATCTACGAATTTTTATTTCGTAGTTGCTTCGTAAAATATTCGTAACTAATCCGTGTAGTTCGTAACAAGTTCGTAAACAGTTCTCGGAAATTCGTGGTTGATAATTTTGACGGTCTCACCCCGAATTACCCACGAATCAGCTAAGAATCATCTACGAATCATATCCGAATCTTTTACGAATATTCCAAATTAAGGACGAAAATTCGTAGTGTAACTGTTTCTTAATTATTTCGCACAATTCGTACATAATTATTAAATCATTCATACATAATTATTAAATAATTCGTATCTGTTTCGCATGGTTTCAGCATGAAAATCTACGAATTTTCGTAGAAGTGAAATTGCTTTTCACGATTTTTTCCGAATGTTTACGAATTTATACAATCACCTATTCTTGGCTATTCGTGATAATTCGTCTCGTAGTGAAATAGGGACACACATCTGCAACTGCAAGGTAAGAAAACTAGTGAATGTCAGTGTTTGTTGATTTCATAAAACAGTAATCATTAGAACATAATCATAAACACAAATCTTTTTAGAAACTATGACACATATAAATATTATGAACTGATGAAATCATACATGATGTGCAGTGACGAATTACCGTGTCCTGAATCAGTTCCAGAAAAGTGACACCATGAGCTTTGCCTCAGTCACTAACATTAAAGTTGTATATTTGTAAATTTGACATTTTTCTTGTATTTTATTGATATTACGATATGTTTTCAAAGTTTGCTAGTGTCGTCAGGTTATCTAAAATCCGTGATTTTTTTATTATAAAGTTTCACATACATGTCCATGTTAACATAACATTTATATAAATTGAATTAGCATGATAGCGATTTCAACAAGTAAAAAAATAGAATGCCTGAGAGAAAATTATTAACCTCATGAGATGCAGTTAACATTTTTGTCTTCTCTTATTTTTTCTAAGTGGTCATAGCCAAAGGCAAAATGGTTTTAAAACTCCTCAAAATATAATCGTTAATTGCAGCCACAGAACTTGACGCATTAGGGAAACGGACTTCTTTGATAACGTTTTTGTACATCATATCACTTTCCAATGGTACTATATTCCATAGTATCGGTTCATAGTAATCATAGTAAATAACACTTACATTTGCAGAATGTTGAAGACATTTTTATGGTGTGGTGTTTATTTGTATTATATTATGTTTACACATACACATGTTTAAGTTATTTATGCAGTTATGATGCATAACAGGGTATTGTATGAAATGTGTTTAGTAGCGCTTCAGACCACTTAATTACAACTTTGATTGAATAATATGACATATATCCAAAGGACAATTGTTTGTCAATTTGTTTCTTAGTCAATAAAGTATCTGCAACTACAAAACCAGCACATGCTATATCTCATATACAAATAGCAATCATTCCTGTAACCTTTTTTCAAAATGAACACATGGCCACAGAAGTCTGTCAATTAGCTTTGTTCAAGGGAAATATTTAAGTTATTGCCATTTATGTGTTGTTTAACAAGCTCTTTACTATATACTAATGAAATGATTTGTTTTCAATACAGTCATTTTGGTTATGCAAAACAAGATGTGTTTGTTAAACACGGATGCCCCCGGACAAAGTTATGGCCAAGGTTAAAGTTTTCTGAATATTGTCCACTGACATAGGTCAAGGTCACAAGGTCAAATATGATGACCTCATCTGAACGGTCTCATCACAAGGTATGCACATGCCAAGTATGAAAGCCGAAGCTCTGAGCAATCCAAAGTTATGGCCAAGGTTAACATTTTCTGAAGATGTCCACTGCGGCAAGGTCAAGGTCAAGGTCACAAGGTCAAATATGATGACTTCATCTGAAGGTCTCATCACAAGGTTTGCACATGCCAAGTATGAAAGCCGTAAATGTTAACCATCAAAAGTTATGGCCAAGGTTAAAGTTTTTTGAAAATTTTCATTGCGACAAGGTCAAGGTCACAAGGTCAAATATGATGACCTCAACTGAAAGGTCTCATCACAAGGTATGCACATGCCAAGTATGAAAGCCCTGGCTCTGAGCAATCCAAAGTTATGGCCAAGGTTAAAGTTTTTGTGGACGAACACACATACGGACGGACCCGCAGACGGACAGGTGAAAAACAATATACCCCCGGAATCTCCGATTCGGGGGCATAAAAAAGAGAATGCATTCTACGTATTAAACATTGTCACTTATATTTCTAGATTTTGCTATTTTAAAACATATCATATCCTTTTCAATGAATACTGTTTGTTTTATAAACAAAGCACGTGTTTTTAGAAACGAGAGTAAAATTACTTGATCTGATAATCTCCCCTCATAACCCGAGGTTAATTTCATCAGGAAACATCGTTCTATAATTACCTGTCCTAGAGTCGTCTTATGAAACCATAAACCGAAAAAACGATTTGGTCAGAGAGGATAGCATTACGTGCCATGGTATAGAAAGTTAAGTCATCACAGCCTGCACGTTTTTGGGATAACGGCTGAACAATGATAATGACGAAATGTATGTGTAACCGTTATTCTCTCAGATACAAATAAACGTTGGCACGTACTGGGTAATAAAAGTACGTTTGCAATAGACCGATCCATTAAGCCCCGCCCCCTGGCAACCGTCCCTAGCAACAGCAAAACCTCGGACAAACAAGCGGAAGTGCCCGAAAGGCTTTTTTCTGTCGGCGACTACGGCGTTTTGAAGCTTTGTCATGTCAAGGAAACGACTAAAATGCAAATAATGATGTCTTTTGATAACCAAACTGTAAATTTTAGAACACAATCTATGTTGAAAGGATATTTAGATAACAAAAAATTCAGAAAATATATTGTGTTAATGTCAGGATGCATGGCGATTCAGACAGTCAAAGTAGATTCTGATCAATATCAATGACCATGAGATCAATTGCAAACCAGAATATATGATGATAAGCATAAAGAGGCAATAGTAACGTCATTAAATATAAATGTTAATTACTTAGACACCTGATAAAGTTAAGTATTATGACATGACATTATCCTCTCATGACTGAGCAATTGTGATTATGAAATATGAAAATATATCCTGTCGTATTTAAATCTAACTCTATGAGCCAATGGGCTATCAATTAGGCCTTCGGTCCAATCAAATTACATTTATAAATCAGGGGAGATATTAATTATGAGCGGCTATGAGGAAAAAGTAACAGTGTGACCACAACAACATTCATTTGTTTGATGAGTGTTAAGATTCTGTCAGTGAAATAAACATGTACGTGCAAACGATATCTTATAAATCCGCATGTTATAAATAATTAGAAAATCTCTATTATTTTCTGTGGTAAAATATATCAATCCCTACAGGAAGTATCAGATTGGAATGGCTGCTCCTAAGCCTTTCCTTTTGGAATATGTTCTGGGTTCTGGTCGATGCATAGATTTTACAATGCGCACTTTTATGTAGAATGCCTATGGCATGAACAGATGACATTAAATGGAATCCCTATATTTCCCTGTTCTGAGACAGCACATATTAGCAGCGTGTGTGTTATGTCTAAATACATGCAGCTTAGGTTACGTTTTCTATATGGTTCTTCTATGGAAATATTTCACTTTTAAAATTATATATGTTTCCTACTCCTACCTCGTTTACAAAACGTTCTCTCGGATGACAACCTCTCGTTCAAGGACATAGCTCTAGTTTGTTCATTTCAGATTTGTCATTCACCATTGAAGTCTACATTTGACAGGCATTGGCCTCGTTATAATGGTCTCCTCAATCCATCATGGTACTTACTAAAACTTAAAGAACTTTTTGTACTTGAAGCATCTCATCACATCTCACCTTTCAATAATTCAAAGAACGCTTTTTCCATAAATTAAGTAATCATATGAGATACAATTTACCTCCATACGGGGATAAAAACAATATTATATACATGTAGGATAAACACAAGGACAAATTCAATAGGAGAGATAAAATAATTAAGGTGAAATCGGTGTTTTTGATACGTATTATAGTGTGACAAATTGAATTAACAAACAAATAAAAAAAAATAATTGGGGTCACTGGATATTCATTTCTTAAAAATAATTTTTTAAACAAAATACCAAAACGTAGGTATGGAGTTCACAGCAATTATGATTATTTGAAGTGTAATCCGCTGGCATATCATAACCTTATCAATAAAGACACTTCAAAAGGTCAATGCTGATTTGAAGAACAACGAACTGTTGATTAAACAAGCAAATTTAAATTCATTTAGATAATTGAAATAAGTAATATCCTATTTAAAGGCAATTTTTGTGATGGTAACGCCTTCCCGCATGTTTACAAGTGGCCGCTTAAGGCGTTAGGGAAAATTCATTTCACATACTAAGTAAATAAAGACAATTTAATGTTATATTTTAATCTATTTGATGATTGAACGAAAGTTGCTCACATGCATTTATTCATGTAACCTGAAATTAAAACCTTACAGTCACAACATAACACTACGACAACGATAATTATCACATGCATGGTAAAAACGTTGCCATCACATGACTATCACTTGGTGGCGTGATGAGACAGATTGCATTTACATATAAAACGGTATTAGATAGACAAGAAAATAGGGGCTATTAAGGTGCCTTATTTTCTAAATTATTGGTGAGATACCTACGTGTTTAAATAATTTATATCCATTGCTCATTGATAGTTAATTTTCTGAATTCAAAGGAAACAACCCCTACCCAAAAAAATAATTATTGTTTAGTCTGAAAGCAAGCCGAATAAGCCAAGCAACGCAGCTTTCCAAACATTGAGTTATTTCCCTTGCTCTAGCCACGTGACTCTTTGTTTAATTATACGATAATTACGAATCTGGCACAGATTAGTTTTAAAATGCTTAATTAAGGATTATTTCCAGGTAGCTAACGACCATATATTACCAACAGTGTGTCCTTCGAAATGGTGTAGCGCCAATAAAGTAACTCCGCAAAAACTGGGTAAATTCTCTAATCAGATTTGTCTCATGATAAAGCGATTATTAACCTATTTTATTATTTCCGTATCATTAATCAGATATTGAGAATAAGAAAAATAATGTATTCCAAATATATCATATTCTTGTTACGAAAACACACTTGGTTAATAAGCTCGATTTATGCTAGAAAGTGTTGTCTTGAATATAGACAAACATTGTAGACTCTCTGTCAATAATGATCTTATCTTCATGTTCGCCATATGTATAAGTAAATAACATAATTATTATGCCCATGTCGTTCTGATTAAATGTTTAGTTCCAGATATATAGTTATTTAGTGGAGTGTGACAATGCATGATGGCGTTTCCCCACAATGACCGCCAGGTTTGTCAAGAGCAAACAGAGACAATTACGATAGCAGTGTCTGTAGAAGGAGTATAGGAGTATTAAGGAAATCGACTTTAAAGCAGAGTTGTTCAAACCAATGATTTGAGACAAATTAAAGAGGACATAAAATGCCTCTCTTTCAATGACCTAATTTATCACGGGTCCCTTTTAGTTTGAACTTCATCAATCATATGTTGCGTCTGTTACTTACAAAGAAGAACTAAGAAAGTAGAAATGAACATGTAATCAAGTTGAGCATATCCTTGATATATCCATGTAACTAAGGTATTTATTACAACAAACATAGATTTTTGGCGCTTGGGGGTTTGAAAACATAAAATGTTCAACATATAAGTATTATAATTGTTGTATTAATTGTTTTCCAAATGAAGTTAAATTTTTCATTTGTTATTTGACGGGAAGCATTAATATTTTCCAAATATACTTTATACAAATAACATAATATCTCAACGGCTTTTATATAAAAAAACGAGTTATTTTTAATGGCATCTCATGAACTGAAATACGAAAGAAAGAACACACTTCAGTTGGTTTTATCATATGTTTGATTTTCAATTACAAATATCTTAAGTTGTCGACGTCGCAATCTAAAACTGAAAAGTGCATGCGTTTAGTCATTCGTCAAATAATACTTCTACGTGGTTTTACAATTTTTTGAAAAATTTGAATTTCTAAATTCTGCCAAATTGATTTGGATATAACACAACTGTTTATCCACATATAAGACATATTCTATGTGAAAGTCAATTGATGTGCCTCGTTCTGCACCAATTTACAAGATATTAAACAAGGTAGGGGGCATGTTGGTGTAAATTTCATTTCGTGCCCATGTCCATTCTAAACAAAGATATTCTAACTAAACAAATAACCAGTCACCAAGGTAATTCATTCAAACTATTACAGATAAAGTGTTATTGTATCGTGTCAAATCAAATGCATCTAATTTCTTTTAAAATATTGAATTAATCGAAACCCACTGAGGTGAGTACTTTATTTTATACTTTAGTTTAGAAGAAATATAAGACTCGATGTCGTGCTTTATCGTAGAATAAACCATAGTAGAGATGATAATCATGTGTTACAAATGAATGCCTCGCTTATGTTTGGTGTTTACACCATGTCTCGAGTAAACCAAGGGGCATTCATTTTAGTGACCAATGAATTGGGTTATGCTTTATAAAGAAAAAGAAATGTTGTCTCTCTTCCTTTAGCACATTTTTAATTTCTGTGTTCTCTGTTATTAGGACAATTTTGTTCTTACCCCAGCATGTTTCTTATTACATTCATGAAAATTTCATAAATTAGATCAGACAGGATGACAGGAACTTATGTAAGTAAGTATGAATAAATAATGAAGTAAAACAATAAACATGATCTCAAAAACAAAAATCTAAACCTTACAATTATACAAACACTATACAAAGACGTTTAGCATTGCTAATCAAGAAACAGAGGAAAGAACACTGATATACACACAAATGTGAGAGGAAGCTAAACTGATAACACATCAGCACATTTTGCAACACATGTCAATTTTGAAGGTCTGTGATATATTTTGTGAAAATATACTCACAATTTCATTCACCTGTGTATTATACTTTCATTTTTGTCTGTTCAAGCACGGAAATCGAAATAGTTTTTAGCCTTAATTAATGTATCTTGTTTCCCATGCGTGGTGTGTGTTAATGCACGTGGGTTTAGTAACAATATTAAAAGTGAGAAGATTTCATAACCGCTTTTCCTTGTCCGTAGACACACACAATTAAAAATTGATATCATTGTTAATATTCACTTTAATATTTTATTCATCAGAGAGGCCACAGGTTTAACTTACAATGAACGAGTTTATGTTCATGTGATGTAACGTACTCGTACAGTCAGATTCATTTATTGGCTATTAATTTACGAATGACAATCGATGACATCAAACTGATGTTTGACAAAAAACGTACCACTATTTAATTTCCTTTTGTCCAGCATAGAGTCTAGACAAAACGACACTGAACATGAATCTTCAATATTGTCCACCAATTCATGGTACTTGGTTTGAGAAATTGTTCATCTTTCTTCACCTTGTATAGATGTCTGATTAACGTAGATTTATTTACATAATTCGATTGACCAGCCTGTGCTCTCAAACTTATATCACTGTCACAAGAAGGCACATGCCCATTTGCAACATTAAAATTTGACACGATCTCTGCGAGCGATACCAGGATGTTAGCGATACCAAATCGATCAATAAGGAATGACTGAGAGAACATGCATGCGTTTTCGTTCCGATTGATTTTGAGTGTTCTTAATGCCAATGGCAAATGTTTCAATCTCTTAAATAAATAAACCTGAATTGCCGCCAGTAGGCAGTGCCAAACAAACACATGAAAAGCATAAGTTGTCCTGAGGCCTTGTGAAACCATTCAAAATTATAATAATGCAACATAAAGAAATGCAAAAAAACAAGACAATTGCATTTAGGTACAATTCAATCATTGTCAGGGTAAACTGTTCAAACAGTGTTTATGTAAGTAGACCATATATAACCTATAACGTATATCACTGACATGTGACAGTGCTAGTATTATATAGTAAGTAAATAGTATTGTCATATGCATCATAGTATTATTAAACTTGATCTTTTTCCTTAGAATTGAGTGATTAATGATACGATAAACAAACCCTCCCAATGAAGAAGAACATCTATATCCACTTGTCTGCATGGAAGAGTTATAATTAAATATTATATCTGGTATCTACTCCGTAACCTAAAGTTGACTAAACATTATTGATAAGTGTGTCACTAACACAATCAGTATCACTATTTAGGAATTATTGATAAGGGTGTCACTAACACAATCAGTATCAGTATTTAGGAATTCCAATGAAGAAGAACATCTATATCCACTTGTCTGCATGGAAGAGTTATAATTAAATATTATATCTGGTATCTACTCCGTAACCTAAAGTTGACTAAACATTATTGATAAGTGTGTCACTAACACAATCAGTATCACTATTTAGGAATTATTGATAAGGGTGTCACTAACACAATCAGTATCAGTATTTAGGAATCAAATTGGGTCAGTGTACATTGTACTATCAGATCCGGATTTCTACTTGAATATCAACATCAAACATTTCGCAACAGTAAATATGGTGTAAACCATCTGTGGGTATCAATTATATGTCCAGAAAGATAGTCTGTTATTATTTTAACGTCTCTGGAAAACACAAAACAGAAACAGCATAATCAGATTAGAAATATATATTGGTGTTGGCCAAAATTATGAAAGATAATGCTTGTGATTTACTTATATATACTTATTTATATACAATTTCTCATTTTTGATTTGTACGGTAAGTATTAAATACAAAATTAAATACAAAATGCGTCACTGATGTAAAATACGAGATATTTTGCCATACATGAATTGGGGACCTTTTTTATGACGACATATTTTAAACATGTATTTTAAACATGTATAGATTGAGCGAAACGAATTACCGTCGGTGTGATTGTAATGTCATGGTAGGGGATATTGTCTTAATTTCTTATGATATCAAATAAATATAACAACACAAAATCACTAACGACCTTCTATTAGCACTCGACCACGGACAAATCTCAATTCTATCACTCTTGGATCTCTCTGCAGCTTTTGACACTATCTACCACACCATCCTTATATCTCGACTAGAACACACTTTTGGAATATCCGACTCTGCCTCCAGATGGTTTGCCTCTTATCTGTCTTTCCGCACCCAGAAGGTTTTCATAAATCGACTCTCCTCTCAGGCAGTTCAAATAAAATATGGCGTTCCACATGGATCCGTACTAGGCCAAGTCCTATTTATCATTTCCACGATCATTGACTCTTCTCCACTGCTACACGAATCCTTTGCAGATGAAGTTCAACTTCATTCATCTTTCATTCTCTGTGATCTTCACAGTGCCATTTCCTCTACATAATCAGGTATGTCTGACTTGAAAACATGAATGACCATAAATAAACTGCAGTTCAATGATACCAAAACGGAAGTCATATTCATATGTTCCACTAAAGTACTCAAATCAAACCCTCTTCCAAGCTCTGTCGACCTAAACGGAACAGTTATTGATGTCTGAACGCAATGCAGAAATCTTGGTGTTCAGTTTGATCAAACCCTTTCCTTTAGGCAACATATCTTTAACGTCTGTCGATCCTGTTATAGTGAACAGTGACACTATCTTTCAACCGATGCCACTATCACTCTAGTCGTTGAGCAGGCCTCGCCTGGAAATTAGGCGCTTTATAAATTCATTATTATTATTAGTTTCTTCTTTTCATCTATCTAGATTAGATTACTGCAATTCCATCCTCTCCGGTCTATCAGCAAGTTAACATTTTGAAATTTGGACTTTATTGGACAGGGGTTAAAATTGGAGTTGCATCCCTTTCTTTATTTATAAGTATAGGTATATCACATCGTAGTATTGAACCTAGGAACTGTTTGTTTTCAGCAATACAGGCCCCTGTGATAACAACATGATACCCGTTTCTATATGCCTATTGGCAGTTTCTCCAGTTGTATTTAAGTTGTGCATTGTCCGGTTTTCGATCAGAAATCACTACTTTTACCTTCATATTGTCAATATGCTAAGTCTACTATCATCAAAATGGAAGAATCAGTACTTCTCGATAGAGTAACACCATTTATAACGTTTGCAGTATGTGAACCCCAACATCTCAATGGATGTACCTTTAACATGGGATTTCAATTTGACAAATGCTAGATTTTAAATTTCTGAAATCGGTCCATAAAGTCCTAAACTATGGCATATAACAAACCCGTGTAATTAAGCCCCAGTGACCAGAATGAAAATCTGTGGGGTGTGATCCCTGAAGCGATGACTCTTGTGACGTCACTGGAGTAACATCATTATCGGCGATAGTCATTACTTAACGTAGTTTCGCAACAATTTGATTGTTAATTTCACAAAGAAATCTTCAATAAACCAACATAAATTTTCTATATATGGCTGATATACATGTACCCTCAATATGGCATCGAACAAGAAAAGGAACATATTTAATGAACATCAAAACTATGTTGTAACAAAAAGTTTTTAAAAATTAAATAAAAACGGGAATAGATTACCAACAGGAAAGTTAAGATTTTCGATACTGATTGTGATACCATAAGTTGAACTGTTCTATATTTTCCGAATAACATTCATTCATTCCAATAAATCTATTAAAATATAAACCAAAAAAATAATTCATGTATACTGCAAATTGTATAAATACACTTATAATTGTGAGACAAATGGTTTGATAGATTACTGCATGTGTAAAATGTTTTATTACAGATATAGAAATACCGATCTGTTATCTTTCACATACGCAACAGACATGTACAGTTTGTTCCATCAGCCCTAAGCAGAACACGTACCAATGCCACGTACACTATGACTGTCAGTCTGGAGCAAGCAGCACAACTGGAAGCCATCGTTAAAGTTGAGCTCACTCCAGAAGGACATGTCATGTCTGTCCGCTTCAGATGTCATGTCCTATCCTCGAGAACAGATTGAAGCTAGAGTTGTTCGTAAATGGGATATATGTTCTTGCATGTTCTGTGTTAGCTGGTAACGAAGTTACTGGAACTAAAATAAAATGAGACAAGAGGGCAGTGTTCGTCAATCAGGCCTAGGCATTTAACGAACATTATCAATTAAATAAATTTTAGTAATTTTTTAATGACAACATGTTCTCAGTCACAATATGTTTCATAGTTTTGGACAATAATGCAGGATATGAAGATAATCTGATCTTGGAATTTGACTTAAATCAATCTCTAAGGAACATATTTAATAAATGCAGTTTTGAATTAATTGTTTAATGAAAAATTCATTTATCCAGATTTCGTTCTTGTAATCATGTATAAATGTATCAAGAGCAATGACATAAAAGCAAGGTAACAGACATCATGTAACCTTTCTATTGAAGGACAACACATTTCCATTATCCATATAATTTTCGCAGTTCATAAAATCAGTTGTAGTATAATATTCTTTTGTTTGACAATTTGCTAAGCTAAAATGACATTATTCTTAATGTTGGCGGATAACTAATGAGCATTTGATTGCATCTTCTAGTTGTATTATAATGTAGCCAAGTCTGATACTGGTATCCTAAATGCAAACATTGAGCGCGAGATTAGCATTAGACTGGCATTACCGTTGACGTTGTTGAATAGATCTGCAGTAATACACATGAACACTGCACAGATGTATTTCAATCTTCGTGAATCGGACTAGCTGAGGTTTGTCATACAAGTTTGATTGACCTAGGTAAATTTAAAGAAAAAATGTGTTGATAGATTGCTGCATGTGTTTAATGTTTTATACTCATGGTAAAAATGGTTGACATCCCCTAATACTTATCGGAATGAAATGTTATATAAACATCGTAACGTGTCAGTTTCGATTACATTTTTGGTAAAACATGTTACTACTGGATTTCTTTTTGTGAATAGTGTCCTTGAGCATGTGTTTTTCTCCAATTGTACTTTAAAATACCAAAGAAAGAGGAATAAAAGAAAAATGAAAATTATTCAAAAGAGATCATTCCTTGTGTCTTGATATCTTGGCATTGGTGCATTGAATTGGTGCTACTGAATCCAAATATACCCAAAATCTTTCATGGAGTCTCATTCGCACACAATACATACATGGCAAGTATTTTATAGTTTACATTATGTGTTTGTGCCATTTAACTTTTAAAATACCATAATATCCATCAATATTAATTGTCAATGCATTTAATTTGCTAAAATCCATTTTCTGTTCAGAGGTGTCAACCATTTTTACCATGAGTATATTAAAGATATAGAAATACCGATCTGTTATCTTTCACATACGCAACAGACATGTACGTGTTGTAATGTTCCATCAGCCCTAAGCAGAACACGTACCAATGCCACGTACACTTGTCAGTCTGAAGCAAAAAGCACAATTGAAAGCCATCGTTAAGAAGGACATGTCATGTTTGTCAGCTTCAGCTGTCATGTCCTATCATCAAGAACAGATTGAGGTACCTAGGTAAATTTAACAGAGTTTTCTGTCACACTTGGACATAAAGCATGACGTTAGTTCCTTGAGGGCTGCCTAAAATACTTATCAACTTGTTTCAATGAGACAGAATAACGGAATACTCTAACAATGTTCAAATAAATATATCTGGAAAAGGGAAAAAGATAACAACAATGTTTATTTATACTGAAATAGTATATATGTAAACTTTGGTTTAATATTTATATTCCTTTTAAGGGTAAATATTGATTTGCCTTTCATTTTAGTATGTTTATGTACATATACGAGTCATTCTAAAAATGTTGACATTCCCTTCCTCCATATGTTAAGGTGTCCAAATCAGCGAGAACAGCAACACAGGACGAACAGTTGTGGAATCCATTTGCCGGATTCTTCCGGATTCCCCCAAATATTGGCGGTTCCTCAAGAATCTGGAAGAATACGGAAGGATCCGGCAAGCAGATTCCAACACTTTTTATCCTGTGCAAGGATTGAGCTTGTTTTATATAAATGTAAACATCTAATATGACTAAAACAACACTTTTATTTGTAAATATATACCCTATTAATTTTTTATTTGATTAATACGATTCCAAGGTGGTGAATTTGCTATGTTCCAGCTAAGAGAAATGCAATTTCTAACGTCTGCGATTTGAAAATAAATGTCTAAATATTGTTATTTCAACTTATGGTTGAACGTAACAACTATTTGAACACTTCTTATACGTATACACTTAATCTAAGCTTATATTTAACATTATTTTTACACTGTCTTAGGTTTGTCACAGGAAAAAATTTATTTCCTATAACAGTCCAATATAATCGTGAACAAAAAGATGATGACTAAGTTTCTGCCAGGAAAAAGTCCTAAGAGAGTATATTTTATCGTTGTCTTTCCTGTAACACTTATTTCCCATATGCTGTCTAGTTTGAAAGAAGTAGAAGTCTGTAATTCAATCTGGGTTGTTGAAAGCAACACAGACTATAGGTCTGGTCAACTTGAGGGATAAGTCATTGTTTTTAATTGCAGGTTTGAAGAGATATAACATGTAAGTCTTTCCCTGTAACAAGAGGCTTGTTACAGGAAAGATCAGAGCAAAGACATTTCATCATAAAATGAATGATTTATTAAACATAATGCATCATCCTCACATGCAATACTTCAAATTCTAAAGGAAATCACAGAGGTAAAATTATCTCGCATTTACACGAGAAATTGTTACTGTAAAGACATGATATTGTTACAGGGCGCCGTTTCACTAAAGGTTCGTAACTAAGAACGTTCGTAAGCAGTTACGAGCGGTATTACGAATGTATCTTAAAAAGAAAAGAGCGTTTCACTAAACGTTCGTAAGCCAATCGTAAACTAATCCTTGTTACGATAAAATCGTAAATAAAAGTGGAACTCTTTGACAGGAAAAGGTAAAAAGATTCAAGAATTCTGTAGCAGATGCGCACACACACACACACACACACACACACACACACACACACTAACAAAAGTTTCCTTTTCAAATTCGTTAGAGTTATTGTGCCCGCTATTTTGGTTTTTTTTTTTTTTTTTTTTTTGGATGAAACACGTTATAATAGACTTCCCGGGAAGATCGTGTTGGTTTAGGCCCTCATACATGCAAGCAAAATTAATGTATCTAGCAAAATTATATTTACACATGTAAATGACTCATATTCAAGCATTTGAACAACCGTTTGTCATTAGTGTCGATGTTTTCACACGGGGTCAAGGACAAATTCCAGGGAATCCCTTGTACATGACGTCATGATTAGGGATACCCGTCTCAACCGGTGCTTATAATATAAACATTTCGTACACAAGCAGATTGCATTTTGGTTATAGTACAATTTAGCAGTTTTTCATTGACTAATGCTAACTTTGATATCATTCTGCGTAAAACAATGAAGTCAATTAACCCGAGAATTGCAAATCTTAATATACCTACTATATTTGAACAGACATTGTTTTTTGAACATTTTGGCTATATTCAATGGATATCAAAATACAAAGACACCGTTGGACAACCTATGTCAAAGGGGGAATACCAGCAATCAATGACAAGTTGGAACGGAAGAAACAATAGTGACGTCGTGTGTTCTCCTTTTCAAAGTTGATGTTGAAATCCTAAAAAGGCAGGCCCATGGATATTTGCAGAAAAGGAAATTCTGACAGGTGTCGGTGAGTTGAAATGAAAACAAAATGTGAAACTTATGTGCATACCTATACTATATACATGTATATATTATGTAATTCAATACATATTGATCTATGGTTTATATGATGGCAGTAAAAGTTATTTTCAATTTGAGAACCACTAGGGCCTATAAATCTAACTATTGACAGCATGTGCCTGTTGTTAATTTTACCATCTGCAGTACATGTACATGTATATATTATCAGTAAATTATTCAGTTCATTTAATCTGAAAATAAAAGATAATCATTTTAAATGTTTATGTACACAGCTATTTATATGTTAAAGAGCCATCACGGATGTTGATGAAAATATCATAAATTTTCCAAAAATCCATCTCCGTGAAATAAATACACTTAATTTTTCCCTAATTTTTCCAACTTAAAATAAGCCGAGAAATTGCATTAATTAGTAAAGGTGTTTTCCAGTCTAAATATAGATCCAGTCTATTATTTTCAAGCGCAAAGCAATATGGTCTAGCTCACGCACAGTAAACAAAGACACGAAAGAATAACAAAAAATATGAGCAATGAAAGATATCGAAATATATATGTTTTTGGCGGTGATTTATTTACTATTTCATTTAATTATGTATTTGCTACAGATATTGGAATAATTGTTTTACCCAACTAGGTATTTTTCTTGAATTTTATAATTAATGAGAGTAAAAATTTGTCATAATTTGCTGGTCTTATCTCAATAAAAAGATCATTAAACAGGAAATAATTTGTATTTTCTCAGGACATTTAGAAACATTGTTTGTAAAGCAATCATCACATTCAGTAATGTGTGACAAGGGTAACTTGCAAGAGACACGTGCAGCACGTGCAGCACGTGCAGCACATGGGTTGTTATGGCGACTTGCGCTAGAGACGAGCCTTCACGCTTCGGAAGCGCTTGCTGTTTGTGTAGTACGTATTACGCAAAAAAGGGGATTCTATTTATATACGTCAGATACCCTTAGCGCGCGCTAGTCGAAGTGGTACTTCTCTTTGAAACCAAATTGCAATACATTGTCGTGATATGAAAATTATTTAACATTTGCCATGTTGTAGATAAAAGATTTCTCTGTCGAATGACGTTATAAGTATATTTTCCAAAAAATTGAAATACTAACATCCGTGATGGCTCTTTAAGCTTGTCTGTTGTTGAAACTTCAGCTATATTTAATGTTTCAAAAGGGCCCCTTTTCACATAAGATACACATTATCTGAGAAAAGTTAATTATCAAATTGTCATTGAAATTAAATTTGATTTCACTTGTGGTCACTGTAATATATAACACAAATAATAACCACTCCAATTGCCATCATTGAAAGTTTTAATCAAATGGTTTGGTTCCAATGTGTAGATTTTAATAACTTTATGTTTACCAAATAGGGGATTTTCTCTCCAAAATAGTAATCATTATGACCCTATGCTTTATTATTCATATTTCAGCAGTGTGAAGAAATATGGAGATGAAAAAAGTATGAAAAATATAGAATTACAGTGTGACTGTGAGTATATTCCCATAATTTGTTAAAATTACTAAAATTCAATGTTCAGGCCATTTATAATAAAAAGTTGGTGTTACTTACACTTTTGAAAATCATAACACTTAATTATGCAATTATCATAATTATATCTAACTTTCCTGCATGTGTAAATGTACCTGGCTATGAAAAATCAAATTGTTTTTATTTCAGTCTTAACACCCTGTTTAACAGCCTGCTTTCCATACATTTTAATATTTAATTATACCATGTTATCTTAGAAATTAATTAAACCTCCTTTTTAGAGTATGATTTATTTGACACTTTAGAAATTTTAATTAATTATTTGTAGTTTAATGTGTTAAAGTATATGTTTATATTTGTTTGACAGCATACTAATTTGTCAATCTGGTTTTTCAATAATTATTAAGAGAAGTAGAACTGTTATCAGATTTTACTGACATATTTATTTTGTTAAAATTTGTTTCTGAAATCATGTGACTTTCAAGGGAGACAATTTTGAATATATGCAGTTCATGTTAGCTTAAAATCTCTTCTTTTTTTTTAAAAAATTGAAATGATTTCTAATAAACTTGTTGTTTTGTTTTCAGTGCATTTCAAAGGATATTTCACAATATGTGACTTGTGAATTTGGCCAACTGGAAGGAATTAGCCTTTTGTTTCCAGACTTTCATCAAGAAACATGAAAATAATATAATAAAGACTTTGTATCAGTTTGTTAGCTGATACTGTGATTTGAACTGAACTTTGCAATGCTGAGGTGGACATACCACTGGCTGAAAGTTTCATATTATTGGGGTCATCAATGAACTTATTTGACAAACACTACAGTGTCTCTTTTAAATTATTATCCCCCGCCAACATAGTTGGGGGGGGGGGGGATATTGAAATGGGCTCCGTCCGTTCGTCCGTTCGTCCGTCCCGATTTTGTTTCCGGAGCAGAACTCGAAAACTATAAGACATATCTCAACGAAACTTGGTGTGTGGTACAATCATCATGTGTAGATGTGCCTTTTGGGGTTTTCAACTTCTTCGAGATATTTTTTTTTACCGTTTCCATTGAAATGTAACTTAGAATTTCGTTTCCGGAGCAGAACTCGAAAACCATAAGAGATATCTCAACGAAACTTGGTGTGTGGAACAATCACTATGTGTAGATGTGCCTTTTGGGGTTTTCAACTTCTTCGAGTTATTTCTTTTTACCGTTTCCATGGAAATGTAACTTAGAATTTCGTTTCCGGAACAGAACTCGAAAACTATAAGACATATCTCAACGAAACTTGGTGTGTGGAACAATCACTATGTGTAGATGTGCCTTTTGGGGTTTTCAACTTCTTCGAGTTATTTCTTTTTACCGTTTCCATGGAAATGTAACTTAGAATTTCGTTTCCGGAACAGAACTCGAAAACTATAAGACATATCTCAACGAAACTTGGTATGTGGAACAATCATCATGTGTAGATGTGCCTTTTGGGGTTTTCAACTTCTTTGAGTTATTTTTTTTTTACCGTTTCCATGGAAATGTAACTTAGAATTTCGTTTCCGGAACAGAACTCGAAAACTATAAGACATATCTCAACGGAACTTGGTGTGTGGAACAATCATCATGTGTAGATGTACCTTTTGGGGTTTTCAACTTCTTAGAGTTATTTTTTTACCGTTTCCATAGAAATGTAACCTAGAATTTCGTTTCCGGAACAGAACTCGAAAACTATAAGACATATCTCAACGAAACTTGGTGTGTGGAACAAACATCATGTGTAGATGTGCCTGAAAGGCCCGATGGGCTTATGGCATTGCACGGTGTCCAGCCGTCTGTAAACTTTTCGCATTTTGTCTTCTTCTCCAGAACCACTTTGTCTAAGGAGCTGAAATTTTGTGTGTTGTGTTTAGTTGAAAAAAGGTTCATAGTCACTGTTATTCAACAACTATTCTTCAATAAATTTTCCCAAAGGCGGGGGATATGGCCGACTCTGTCTGCATGTTTGTACTTGTTACAGCTGTCTTAATTAGGGACCAGGAATCAACGTATGCTGACACTGTGTTAATAACATGAATTAATAAATAGTAAATTAAACTTATGGGAATGTTATCAGTTCTTATTACACATTTTAATGCAGTTGCATTAGACAGTTTTAGTAAAAACTAGTTCATATTAAAAATATATACCCCTGGTACATACCTACATAGTTATTGTTTTCCCACAAACGTTTTCCATTAAAAAAGAGTACAGAAATAACAAATGAATTAAAAATAAATAAAATATAGTTTGTTGATTATCTATGAGAAAGAATTGTATTGTTGTATTATTTAAACAATATTTTTTAAGACTTTTAGTCAATATCAGAAAGAGTAAAATATACTTGGGAACATGTAGATAAAACAAATGTTTACATAATAATTTTTGCAGTTTTAAATAAATAATACTATCACTAGTACTGAATTCATTTTGAATCCTCACTTTTGATTTCATGTATGAAATAAATATGTTGAATACAATTGTTTTTTGTATTGTATATGAAATAAGTAAGCAATCCATCACTCACATACATGTATATGGGCAATAATAAAATTGAACTTTCAAATGCAATATTTTCCTAAATTGGTGTACAAATCTAAATGATTCAGGTTGAGGTTAAAATAAACAAAGTTAAATGCATTGTGTACCTCTTCATGTAACCCACGTTGACCCCCTTGTCTTACAGCCATTGGCTGATTGGTATTATTGAGGGCGTGTCTTTGTTGTGCAATGTCAAGGTTGTCTATCGATGTTTCGTAAACTCTTCAGTTGAAAAGTTGTACATTCTAATGTTTAATTTGAGCTTCAAATAAATCCAACTGAACAATGGTCAAACCACATGAAAGCTTGCAGATTTGCCCCCGCCTCATCGCTTGTGTGAGGGGAATGAGCACCAACAAAAAGGCCGTGAGCGGAAACTGTGTTTATGAAATTCGCGGTCACCACATCTCACACGTCAGTTGCTTGTTCAGATTGACTTTTGGGTGTGTGTAAGCCACCGAGTTCAGAAAATGACATTTTACCGTAAGAACTATCACTCGACTGACGCCATCTTTATTGCATTTACGAACAAAATCTCAGGTTGCGACACCCCCTTGACCTGTCGTATTTTACGACGTAATTTACGAACATTTTGAGCTACGAATTTTTAGTGAAACGCTTGCGAAGACAATCGTAAGGCTAAGATCGGTTTTACGATATTCGTAAGGATACGAACGTTTAGTGAAACGGCACCCAGAAAAGAATCTGCCGAAGATTATCACAACTAAAATAAAAATAAATTACATGTTTGACTAATGAATATTATTATTGAGAGTAGAAACAACCTCAGAGAGAGAATCTGAGCAGATAGGTGCATTAATGTCTATGATCTTAAAGCATGAATATGCTTTCGTTAAACTTTGTTGATACTTGTTGGTGTTCCAAATAACAATACACACATTCCTTAGATATTCTCCTTTCAGCCTGTAACGTTGTCTGGCCTGTAACAAATCTTAGAAATAATGTATCTATTTCACATTACTTAAAGTGGTATTAAGAGTCATTCCATTTTCATACTTAATGTGTCTCAACAAATACAATTTGGCAATGTCTTGAGATATCAGTAGAATTATGGGATACTCTCTTTGTTTGTCTGTCCAGTAACAATTGGTGTCTTTAAAATAATACTGTTGTCGTTCCTGTAACATCATTTATTTCTTAATAAGTTATGTAAATATTAATGATATATATAATGTTGACAGTATTCTGAAAGAATACATTACTATGTATGTGACAATGTCATTAAAATCTGATATTACAAAGTCAATTATTTTGGAATCTAAAGGATTTGAAAATTTACTCCAGCATTCTCTTTTCCAAGGCAAACAATTGGTCGCTATTGGTTTTAACAAGGTAAATTCTTAAAATATTTTGTGATATGCCTACTTTTTAAAATACAAGGTTTTAACATGCTTTTGAATAATTTGAAATAATCACTATTTTAAAAAGTTTCACCATAAAAAATAACTTTTACAAGAAAGACACTCATGGCTAATTACATTAATTGGCCACAGACTTTATATATCTCATTAAGCCCCGTTTTCCCATATCTTAATGATATGTTTTCATATTTGTGAAAAATAAGTTCTGAAAAATTACATATAGTTTTTTTCATTTGTTTGTGTCCGGAATTGTCCAATTTTTTTAAATGACTCATACATGTAACTGTACAAGCAACATTCACTATTTTTCATTTACAACTATCACATTTATTACAATGCAGGACAAGTATATTTGAGAAACAAAATGAGACCTGATACTCGTTCCAGTATGTGGAAATTACACTATTGAGTCCTAAATAACTTACACATTTTGATCAAATAAATCCGGTTTGTAATTACAGTTTATTACCGATTTTAATCCATGTATTTCAGGACCATTGCATATATATATAGAACATCATACTTGTGCATTTGGATCGTTTGTATTGAACGAGCAGATGTCATGGAAGCGGAGGATTAAAGAGTTCGAAGAACGAGTTGTTCCTCCGCTTCCATGACAGCTTCGAGTTCAATACAAACGATCCAAATGCACAAGTATGATGTTCTATATTTATTATATACCCCTTTTTATTAGCAAATTGGTAAACAAATAAAGTTGCATAAATTTACTGGGACGACGTGCTGCGTATTGATACACAGACGGTTGCTTGACCAGCACGACTCACGATTTGATATCTTAATAATATCTTTATTTTCTCATTTGTCAGCCCAAAAGAGCTGTAAGTAAAATTTTCTTCAGTGTGGTAACATAATTAAACCATCAAATTTGCTTTATTATCATGTAATTACAAAGAACTGAAAATAAGAAACAACATTCAGGCTTCCGTGCGTCGTGCTTCTTTCGAATGACGTAACCATGGTTATGACGTCACAATAGTAAACGGTTGTGACGTCACAGTGACGCAGCATCGCTAGCGAATCTTTCGGCAATGCTTTCGATTCCCCTTCTACTTTGCGCTTTTCTGCCTTGTTAATGCTAATTTGAGCAACATTGTCACTGCTTGTGCTGTTAATATTAGGCCAAATCCATGCTGATACTTTAATCAACTGAACAAATACTAGCAGTATTATTAAAACATAAATTCCGGAGATTTAATTGGGTAAACATTGAAAAGTACGGAAAATTCCGAGAAGTGCCGAAGTTTAGAGAAAGTAGAACCGTCAGCCGTGCAATACGGAATTCACCGTACAATACGGAAATCGACCACGGGAACCGTATTGCACCCCTGTATTACTATCTTAAGTTTACAAGGGTATATAATAAATATTAGAGTTTGCACTATATAGCGAACAAGGAAAATTTACGAGGGTAAGCTTATTAGCTACAACTGCCATGTTCTGTTCGCAAGAATATCTTGAAGCTAATATAATTTATAATATTGACACTGTAATCTTGTTTGGTGTTATCTATTAATGCAGTTACTTGAAATGAACGTAAACGAATTATTAACTTAAATAGGATGCGTCAATGTGAATATGTTACCAATGGAGCATCATGTAGTTCTTGAAAGGGGCTATTTTGGAATATGTAAAAAATGCAATCCAAATTATCAGCATTTTAAAGTTTCTTTAACTATTATTATGGAAAACGTCTTTGAATAATGACCTATGGATATTGTATCTATCTAATACTATAACATTTAACAAAACGAACAACCAAGACCATCATGTTTGGTAAGATTGTGTTGGTTACTGTTAATGTCTAGCATTTTATGAAATTCAATAATATCCAAACATGCTTCGTGAATAAGCCATAATTAAGTTTATTACAAAATGTATCTACTTACATTGTCACTGCGCATCTTTTGAAAAATGTTCCAAGTCTAAGTGCATTTTGAAATTTTTCCCCATGTTAAAAATGAACATATCGATACGAACTGGACCTCTAATGGTTAGCCCGATTTGGCCAAAACATTTCGCAATTCTATTCCACATTAAGAGCCTAAAGCATGTGAAATTTGGCTGCATTTGCTTCAGCCGTTTTGGCTGCATTTTGGGTACAAATTCTTGAAATAAAATTAACTATAGTCGCCAGCGACGATAAACGGATTCAGCGCATAAATGATTCAATTATTTGAAATACAATGAACTAAGACATATTTCAAATGTTATAGCGTGTCCCTTGATACCCAATATGTAGATCTCAAATCAAAGAATTGTAAAGAAAATCAAAATGGCGGCTAAACCACGAGAGTGACATCTTTGTCATGATATATATTGTTTTCGTATTGTTATTGCGCATCTTTTGCAAAAAGTTTCAAGTCTCTAAAGTGGATTTTGATAATTTTCCTGAAGGTTAGATTCTTTAATAATTTCCCCTGAAAGTTCGCGATTTTAAAAATTTGTTTTACTTTGAAAGGTCACCGTGAAAAAGGTATTAGCAGTTCGCTGATGCATTTGACTATCGCGCAATCACCAATCCTGTAACTGCACATATATGAAAGTTTGAGCTCTTAAATGCAGATATAGTCAGAGGAGAAGATTGTCCAAGGTGCATTGGGTCAGTAAAAATGAAAAAGTGTCTAAAATCAATATGGCAGCTAAACCACGTCTGCTCACATGGTCATTACGGATATTTGAAAGTTCCAAGTATCTAAGTGCATTTTTAAAAATCTTTCCCATATTAAAAATCTTCGAAGATTCGAACTGAACCTTGTGTGGCTCAACAGATTGGGCCCAAAAGCTTGCTGTGGCTAGCGCATAGTAAGGGCTGTCAGACTGTAAAGTTTAGTGGAATTACCTGCAGCCGTTTTTGCTGAAAGTTGTCCACAAGATCGGTGCAAAGAAAAACAAAAAACAACAAAAACACGCCAATAACAATAAGGATTCATAACTAGCAAAATTGGCCAAGAAATAGATGTTTTCATCCCAAAAAATACTTGGAAATTCTCAAAAGTGTGTTTTGAGTAAATATTAAACTTTTTTATCAGGAGGAAAATAAGGCGATATGAGCATAATTGACAAAACATTAAGTGCAACCATGTCAAAATATTATGAATTGTATGGCATCGATATCCGATCCCCGCAACGTCAACTAAATCACGTTCTTTCTGACAGTTGTAACATCGAACTTGTAATCGCTTCGCTGATATGTCACACTAGTGTGCGTGGGTAAACACAAAGTCGCGTATTACATGTGGTCACATTTAAAACGAGTTTGCATTTCGGTGCACGTGGGCAAGATGAAGGTAACCCTCGTTACTCGTTTAAGCGACCTGAGTACTACCCTGTATTATCTATTGTGGGAAACTTCGGTCATTGACACCTCGCGTTTATCCTGATTGCATCAATCTACTGATTTGGTCTTGTAAATATAATGTGGATATGTCATATTTTGTCAATTGGATTGGCATCGTTTCATTAAACTAACTAATAGTCAGTGGGATAACTTAATTAAGGATCAAGGCTTTATACTTTTCTCAGAGACATGTCATCTTTCAAAGATAAAGTGGTATATCCTTTTATGATCACCGCATCTACCCAAATGACATCGGTTCGCTTGTTATTTCGAACATGGTGTACACATCCATTTGATTGTCATTTGAGTAAAGATTCCCTTGTGAAGGTTTCTTTATGTATAATTTCTGAGGCTTGACCATGTCTCAGTTACTTGCATATAGTAACAGAGACCTTTCAAAATATATGTATTATATATACTGCCTTAGGATATACATGTTAAATGTTATTCTCATCAGCCTCGCCACCTCACGTTCAGTTTAACCCGTCGCAACTTGTAAGTAATGGGAATACAAAATTTCAATCATATTAAACCAAACGTTAATGTAAACGGCAAACTCCAGAAAGTTGTCATATAGACTTACATATGTTACGTGTTACTTTGAACAGTCGTTTGTCAATAACACTCAGGTGATCCATGAAATGGAAAGGAACTAATAACTGTGATAAGATGAAGATATGACTTGTATTGTCTTGAGAATGGTGATCATTGATGGGGACTAATGCCCCTATTTCACTATTTTCACATTCGTAATTAATTCTTGGAATTCGTAAATGATTCGTAGTTGATTCGGAAACATTCGTCCAAGTCGTTGCATTTGTATACAAATTTTGATTTGTCCAAACAATTTCACGAATCAACTACACATTTTAAATTCGTAGCTGCTTCGTAAACTAATCCTAACTAATTCGTGTAGTTCGTAACAATTTCAATTTTCATAAACAGTTCTTGGAAATTCGTGGTTGACAATTTCGATGGTCGCACTACGAATTACTTAGGAATCATCTACGAAACATTTACGAATGTGCCGAATTAAGGACGAAACAATTACGAATTAATCACGAATGGCAACATGTCACATTTTTTTGCGGTCAATTGCGTATATAGTATATAGTGGAATGCTTATATAATTAATTGTTGAAGGGAGTTCTCATCTTAAACTCTCAGTTCCTGCATTGGCCTATGATAATGACCAAACTCAAGTCTCCTAGTTGTTGTCAACCATGATCTGATCCAACATGTTTAAACACGTCTCCTTCTATTCACCAACATATATCTCCTCACGTTCACAGTTACTTGCATTTGATGTTTGATATTCAAGTTCGAATTCCAGTGCCAGAGCAAAATGTGCTCTACTTTGCATCTCCATGATGGTTTGAAGTATCGTAAACTATTTGTACATTATTCCAGATATTGCATCTTATTCGTGAACATTCGTAGTGCATTCGCAACTGTTTCTTAATTATTTTTCGTACAATTTGTACATAATTCGTAAACAATTCGTACATAAATAATCGTAAATAATTCGTGTCTGTTACGTAGGGTTTCAGCATGAAAAGCTACAAACGTAAACGTTTCGTACAAGTGAGATTGCTGTTCACGAAGTTTGCCGAATGTTTGCGATTTTATACACTCACCTATTCGTGACTATTCGTGATAATTCGGCTCGTAGTGAAATGTGGGCATAAAGGGAGAGAACAGCTATATAAGTGTTCAATCCCTGTATGAGCTGTATCAGCTGCGCACATAGTATCAAATGGATTTTAATTGAATAAGACGCTAACAACTAAGCAACTATAACGAGCAATGAGTGTTCCTCTTGCAAACCATCCAATTACTCACTGACCTGTCTTAACTGACTTCTCTGACAAAACAGTTAACGTGTGCTGCTTGGTAAAGATCCACTTCTTTTCACAAGAAGGACATTGAAATGGTCAATTCACATGACTTTGACAGGTCTTAATACAATATATGTTAATTCTAACTTCATTTTGGTAACAGGATAACCCATCTATCTGGTTTATACTGAGCGATACATTTCATTGATTGTCATACAAACACATATGTCTTCATTACACATGCTGATATACCAACATTGAAGACAACGAATCGTGAAATTGGCAGCATCTACGTAACTGAAAATCGTTCATCATCTGAACAAATCCTGTGGAATTGGAATATATATATCTTATAACATTGCTTCAAATATGTCTTGGATTTGAGATAACAAGTGGTGTATTACTGCTTCTTTTAACATTTGTTGAATAATATATTGTAGGCAAACGTGTTCGGCTCATTGAACCGAATAAAAATATTCATTACGCTGTCTTCTGCACTCCCCTGTTGAAAACTGATTTGTTAAGTTAGTCTGTCTAGTTTGTTACTACGAGAGACGTTAACAGTATAACGATGTAAGCACGATGACTCAGCGATTCACAGCAAGTTCGCTGATTTATGGTTGCGATTGATGAATAATATGCTAATATCTCTTATATAATGTGCATGAGACCTGTGAATAAATTCAAATCAACCTTGGTGTTGTGGCAAAAGGTAATATATGGAAAATATATGTACATTGTATTCACCTTAAACTGTATAATATTATTATCATTGAATAATTCAATAAGCAATATCTCTGTGTTGTGAAAGTGACAGTATGTAACATTCCTTGCTTGGCGTTTATGTTGTTTATCAAGTACATGTACTCGACAGCAGTCTGGTCGTTATACCTACATGAACCAAACGGGGGAACAGAAGCAGAAACAAGTTTATTGATTCGAAAATACTTAATGTGCGTTCTGTTGTTTTAATAGTATTTACACAAATTCCAGCTTTATTTTGGAGTTCTGTGGAAATGACACTTTCTTAATTGGATCAGAGGAGTGGAACTTTTTTTTATTGTATAATGTCTTAATGTTAGTTCTGTAGTTTGTCAGTACAAACGAGTTCAGATTTTGGGGATTTTAATTTCAAGTATTTGAGCTTCTGGGAAACAAGCCGAAATAATGTTTTTAAGATGTGATCCTTTTAAGGGTCAAGAAAGTCACAAAATATGTCATTCAAAATCCATGTTACTTTAGGAGTCCGTGCTTAATATGTCATCTCTCTTCAAACAGTAGTTTTAAAAACGAAATCGAAGTAAAAACAACAATATGGGTGGGCGGACGGACGCCGGGCACCACGCTATATCATGCCATATGAGCTAAAATGGAGTGGATGCATATGGACATGTTCACATGTTACTAGAGCACCAACTGTACGACTTCGGGCTTTTGAAAGTACATTTCCAGAAACCATAGTGGCATATGAAGTTCTTCCCTTGTCAGGCTTAGATAGTCAGACTAGTGATATAAACACATGTTCTACCTCTTTCCACATTAACCGATTTAAAGGAGAGATGGGACGATGAAATCAAATGTTTTAGAAGTCTTTGATCCAAAAATGTAAGAAAATTTGGGGGCCTCCGAACAATTTAAAGAGTTAATAATAATACACCCGTCGGCAAATTACGTATTTTTTTTTACTGATTTGGTGTATTTAAATTACACTCTCGCTCTCAACGAATAAACTTCGAATTCTTTTAGATATATTTCAATCACATTCGGTGATGTATAGCAAATCTATATATTAAAGATTATATTAATGACGCTGGAAAGAGAAACAAAATTAAATTAATCACTTTTTAATTAAAAACGGCATTTTTGTCATCGTATCACTAACACAAATATTTTGGATATTGCTAAGACTTTAATATGATGTGCGCAGTTAACTGAACAAACGAATTCAGAAATAATAATAGGAGGTCACCGAACGTTTTTCATCACTTTAACGTCATTTTTTAAATTACCTTCATAAACGTAAAATCCTGATGTCACGGCAGTTTTGATGATTTCAACTTTGACGGCCTACCGTGTTATCATTATTGAACATATTATCAATTTAAGAGTGCACAGTGAAAGAATAACTATCAGTTGATTATACCAGGCTATTTAAATTCGTCACTAACTTAAGATATGCATGTAATTAGAAAAACACACGTACTAACATATTTACCGCGAATGTAGGTGACGGTAACGTTATGCGGCATGTCGTAAAATGACCGTTATAAAGGCGTTACGGTAAATTTAAGCGCTCCCCGTTAGTGTACAGATAAGCCTATGCCTAAGCCTAATAACGTAATTCATATATTTTGAGACTTATTCACAACAATAAATTGTAAGCGATTTCGATGTCTGGGTCCCATCGCTCCTTAATGTGTCTCTCTTTTTTATATTGAGTTCATCATCACATTTTTTATATGACAAGTATGTGTCAGAGCAATTTTGAATGTTACAGAATGTTAAAGTATAATCGTAATGTTTTAGAACCAAAAATTAGAAAATTAAAATTAAAATTTCTCAGCAATTGCCTGTTATTGTATACCCTTGTTGAAAACGTGTAAGACAATTTTGTTAAACATTTGATATGATAATAGTTATGTTCATAAAAGTGGAATAATTTAAAATAGTTTAAAACAGGCTTTAGTTCTTTACAACAACCGAAATTAGAATTGAAAGGTGCATCCTCTGTAGCCCCTATTTGGGGGTCATCGAGAATAACATCTACAATTCATAATCCTCTTTGCAATGATTTTGCCAATATGTTAAGTTATAGACACAATATTCGAGTTTTCGGCTTTTTGTTCTGAAGAGGTCACAAAATATGATATGTATAATCCCCATTGGCCAAGGAGTATTTACACAAGGTGTCTGCTATCTAGAGCAATTGGTTGTGGAGAAGTAAAAAAAGCGAAGTTTAAGGACGGACGTCGGACGCCATACAATGAGAACATGGGGCCTTTCAAGTTTGGTGAAAGCTAAAAGATATTACCCGATGAATGTGAATATCAAATGTAAATGCCGCAGCAATATTCTGTAATCAGTTTCAAATGCTGTTTCCCTAATAACAGTTTTAGAAATTTCTCCTTCACTATCACCAAATGACTTCCTTTGTCATGAGACATGAAAACTCCACAGTAGAAGGAGCAACATGATGACAAGTTCATACAACAAACCATTTATCACTGTAAATTATCATCCTTGTCGTATTTAAAGGGCCTTCATGGCGATTATGTATAATGTCCTACTTAACCCAAAGGGATGAGTGATCGAGGGGAGCACTGATGAATATAGGATGTATCTTGTATTTATCGAATCAGCTTGACTGACCATCCATCATACAAATAAGTCACAGTGTGAATGAACTCTTGTGTACAACCGTGTTCACCTTTCGAGAAGAAATAGGGAAACAACAGCTTGAACATTCATATTATTAGAACTAAAAGACAATCGTTGGAATAGACTGTGTTGTCATTAAACATGTTTATGACGGTACACACATGGTTGTTTCGTGGTTGTTTTACAGTTACTTCTTTCTACATTTTTATGTTAAATATCAACGTGAAATATATTATTTCTCTCATTTAATAATCACGTTTTTAATTTAAAAAAGTTCCAAGGAAACTATTTGTATACTAATGACAAATAATCCTGAATATGTGTGCACACAATTAGTCATTTTGCATTGCAGCATTGACTTTTTCTGTTTAGTTATTCATTCATGGTTCCTCCCTAAATAAGACAAAAGGCATCTGGAGATGACGGATCCCCTCAGCTTTAGCGTTACATAATAATTCACACTGATTGACCGTTTGAAACATATTTTATTCACGCAGGAAAATGATTGGGACAAGTTATTCAACTTATAAAAGACCTTTCCAGAAAATGATTGTGTGAATAAATGTGTATGCATGCATGAAGTTATGTTTGTATGCTTTTTGTATAACTAAGATAAGAGCCATTAGCAGATGGCGTATCTAGATAACATTTTAATTGGTATATGATGTCCTGCGTGTTGTACAGCTGATTGGACACCAATTGAAATAATGTAGAAATCTCAGTAAACATAATATTATCAAACATCACTATCATTTTCATTTTGACATATTCTTGACTCATGTGGCTGTATGTAAAATATAAGTTTCGTTAACCTAGAGTTTTGTAAATATCATGTTCTACACTCAACTTCAAATTCATGTTATGATTAGTAAACGGCAAAAGTTTCGTTAGGCTAGGCCCAACGGTTTTCGAGTTCTGACCCGGAAACGAATTTCAAAATTGCGTTTCCGTGGAATCCACCAAAAGGAAACATTCCATTAAGTTGAAAAACCCAAAAGGCAGGGATGGACAGATGTACTATGGGGCAATACAATCCTCTTGATCAAATGTCATATTATACAAAATTAACAATTTACCCCAATGTATAAACACTATTTTGAATAAAATAGTACTTGGCATTTAATAGTGGTAGTTATTATCTTTGTTAGTTAACTTTTAGGGTGTTCTCTTTAGTACATAAACTAAATTAAGTGAGTAATGAAAGTATGCGAATATTTTATCCCGACCGTTTTGACATATCCTTCCGGAATAATGAATAAACACCTTTATATCGAACTTGTTTACCGACCATATGAATTTGTCTTCCGAACACTGAAATGTCAAGAGTGTTGATTTCAGAAAACATCAACGAATCAAAATTATTCAATAACATTATTTCAGATTCAAAAGGGATTGATACAGTTTCGCCCTCAGATGCATAAACAAAAACACGTCGTTAGAGGAAGATTCGCAATAATTGTTTCCATGAGGATGGACAACTATGTATATCTGAATCATCGAACCTCGGTAAGTAGTTTTGTTTCAGACCCTGCGAAAAGAAAATATGTTCCGTTTCAATTGACTCAATTATAATGATATGCAGGTAGGGTATATCACAGGTATCTTCTGTTGAATCTTTATTGAACAATCAAATCAAGATTCCAGGAACGATGTCACTTAAAGGGACATGATCATGTTGGTGAGGTTACATGCATGTCCAATATTATAATTTGTGTTTTTCAATTGGGAATTATCAACTTAAACCGAAAATAACCAGTTTAAGGTCAATCAGTTCAGTATAACGAAAAAACAACCATTCAAAGTCGTGTTTTTGATCGAAAACAGGACAATGGAGGCTTGCTGCAGCCATTAAGTGAATTTTTGGAAACTCGAAAACACTAGATAGGAAGACAGATTTGCTTCTATATATATTTGGTACATTTTAGAACCAAATAAAATACCATGCAATACTGATCATGTTTCTTTAAAGCAATACTGACTGATATTTTTATCACTCTAGAACAAATGCGTAATTCAATCGTCGGACAGGATCTCGAACATTTTCCCTATTATCGTGATTTGATTTCTGCATAATAATTCATACTTGACACCCATCACTGATGTGTAGCATCAAAGGACATTTTCAGCTTTTTAATCCTGTAAGTTTGTGTATGAGTGGACTGTATATTGTTATTGATGATATATCTGTGATTATCAGCTTGACATAACAGATATATAATGTCATTTCTTAATCGCTGTTGGTTGGTGCAACCAATGGTTCTTTGAGGAAATCAAATACCTTCTTGATCTAGTTTCATAGTGTATAGCCAAACTGATGTCTGTTTAGCTCATCAGGCCTGGAACACCCTATGGGATTATGGTATGGCATGGCGTTCGTCGTCCGTCCGCCCGTCTGTCCATCCATCCGTCCGTTAACCTTTCGCTTTTTCGACTTCTTCTACAGAATCGGTGACTCTAGAGAGCTGAAATGTATGTACAGATTCCATGGCCAGATGGGGTTAGGAACTGTAGATTTGGTGACCCTGTGACCCCATATATGGGTTACAGTGGTCACGGCCTAAATAACCTATTTTCATCTTCTTCTCCAGAACGAAGAGCTCTAGAACGCTGTATTAAAAACTCCTTCGCAAATTGAGATTCTAAATTGTTAATTTGGTGATCTTGTGACCCTATAAGTATAGGTCACGGGAGTCACGACCTTTAATATGTTATTTTCATCTTCTTCTCCAGTACGAAATGCTCTAGTTGAAATATTTTATACAGATACTCTAGACCATGACGATCTTAAATTGCATATTTAGTGACCCTGTGGCCCCGAATTAGGGCCCAAGAGGCCATGGCCAAAAATCCTATTTTCTTCAATATCTTTACTGGAATTGTGATACTTGGAGAAATTATTGTCAAGTCATGTGTTTGCACTGACAATTATGAAGACTTTGATATTGTTCATGGCTACGGTTTGTACATTATATTGAGAACAATGTATTTCGGTTTTCTACATCAACAATATAAATCCTGATGAGCTAAAGAGCCCATGGCTCTATTTGTGTGTTCTCTCATGAAACTTCTTATTGTGATTGTCCATGTTAAACCTTGTACAGAGATTTCATCTAATACGTGTGATGTTGATATCCGACATATGACCTGGTTTTATGGTTCATTTGTATCAATATAATCGACACATAATGAAAATGAGATTTTTATTTCATCAATTCCGCGTTAAAATTAAATATTTTAGAAACAGTAACGTGATTGAAAGATATTTCTCTCTCTGCTTTTTAAAGGTAACCTTGTCAATGTTTATTCCAATTTTAAGGCGAAAATACGAAAGGAATTCACATAATTAAGTAACATTTTCAAAAAATTAAAAAAACATTATAGAGTTTTTATAAAATAATGCATTACATTAATCTGATTTGGACTTATTCATGGGTGTCAACATAATTATAAAACGTGTTATGTAATCCATACACCTTTCGCAACTTTATACATGCAAATAATTCCTTCCATCACAACACTTATAGTGCACTTATATTTGGTGACTAAAACAATATACAGTTGAATTACCACGAGATTACATAGTTAACAACTTGGCATTCGTTTCGAGATTGAATACACTCCATTACAGCTTGATAAATGTACCTGAAATTGAAAACGCAAGCTGATTATTTTGTCTTCCTTCACGGAAGCCTTTTTTGCGAATGTGGATTTCTTCTCACGTCAAGTATTTAATGAAGCGAGCTCGTCGACATACCTTCTCATCCCTGTTTCCTCCGCAAATGTACGAAACTATATTTCATGCATCGCTTTTTAAATATTGAGATTTAACAGCATCTTTGGTGCTGTAAGATGTTGTCCGTTTCGGAATTCTCGTTGAAAATAACGTTATTGTATTAAAAACGTACAAAGGGGTACAAATGGTTTCCGAATGCACGTAATCGTCATTATTAATCAACGCGTCTGTAAATCTATCTTTTTTCATCGCTACGCTTTAAACAGATGTATTTTGGATGATAGAGGATTTATTCAAACGGTAAACGATCGATCAAGCAATGTTAATGGAGGAAAAGGCACATACAATAAAGAAGCTTTTTAACATATAGAGGATATTATATATGTATATGTCATACAATGTTTACGACACGATTGACTGAATATTAGTATTTCCCGAGCGAGAGCGAGGATTATACCGATATAGAGTGTTGTAACTATAGTATAACATAGACACAAATATAATATTCTGTTTATTACCGATGTCATGAAATTAATCAAAAACATGCTATAATCCACTTTCGTCCATACCGTCGCAGCATTTAGAAACGAAACCTGACGTCATAGCATAGTTTTGACGTCGCGTCACCATGACAAAGTTATTTTGCCATATGACATTGTATAAATGATATGAGCCCGATATGATTGCCTCGGCCCCGTAGGTAATAAATAGTTGTATCACACATGTGCCATATTATTCATGCATAACACAAATCAATATATATGGATAACACGTCCCACATCAAAGTCATCGGGACACTTACAACGCTTAGTGTTTTGTAAAAGGATGCACAGATCTTTTATAACATGTTTTATCAAGTATTCGAGGAAGTAATGACAATTCTGACGATCTTATGACTCATATCAGGGCCTGTTCAATAAGCGTTTAAAAGTAATCGCACAATGAGCGATTACTTGTAAACCTCTCTTGAACGGGATTGCTCATGATCAATGTAGCGCTACGTAGCAAAGCGAGCCAACCTCGAGGCATCGCACCGTGTCGTTCAGGAGAGAATGAGCGCTCAATGAGCGATTATAAGTGCTCACTGTTATGGAACAGAGCCCTGATCAACAAAGAAGTCAGTTGAAATGTTTGGGATCACATATTTTCATCATTTAACTGATACGTGTTTATTAATGATTTCGAGTGATCAATACATATATAAATATATAAATATTAACATTCGTTGACTCTAATGTAAGTTTTAATTCAGAAAGGTCCATATCTAACTCGTATTTACAATGACGTGACATGGCGTAATTTTCCAAGTATGGACCACGAAGGCGTACATGTACGTAGATGCTTATGTCGTGGATTCAAATCATCACTTCGTGGTAGGAACTTCAGGACAATGTGAAATGTGACTTTTGAAAGTTTAAGGAGAGAATCAATATTCTGCCATTCGAGTATTTTGAGATACAATACAACAAATTATCAACTCCATTAAGACCTGAGTCGGACGGTTTTCCGGTGTGGACACAGTTTTGACAAGCCCGTTGACATTTCGTGAGCCTCTACAGGCAGCAGAAAGAAAGAAAATTTGCACTTTTCATTACCTTAACAGCATAGACTGTTTGTCAAAACATGTAGTTCATGTTGGATCCATGACAGATATGCCTGTAGATGTTTAAACGGTTCCTGTATGTCCCGTGTGAACCATTAATTACTATCTTTAGATTAAATAAAGAAGGTTTGTATTCCTGTCATCTTTGCTTTGGTGCGATATATAATGATTCTTATCATTTCAACGCACAAACAAATGCATAATAACTTTGAAAGTAAATATTTTGGTTATGGCACACTGCAATGTAATCACTAAATATGATTATGTATATGTAATACGCTGAAGCTTGCTGATGTAAGCTGGAACCATGAACAAAAATTGACGGATTTAAGCCTTCAGGGGGGAAACTAGTGTTTAGTTGTTTATATCTTAACAGTGTTACATCTTTTATATGCTTTATGTGAATGTGTGTAGTCCAAGTCGGCTGTAAGGCGTAATACAATGCGATTTTCCTGTTAACAATTGCTTCATCCCATGTATACACAAGGTTTTGGAGTATATGCTCACTCCTTCACCTGATGAAGGAACAGGCATATATACTCTTACACAACGTCGTGTATCTTTACAATAAAGACGTTGTTATCCAGAAAATGTGTTCTTATTATTAAAAGCTTTCTTGCCTATTCCACTTCTAAAGTAAATCCCACTCAAAGAGACTAAGTGTTAAGACTGGCGAGATCTAGAAAGTTCTGAGTTGTTCTGTCACTTCTGCTAGATATTTAGTAATTTTCAAATGGAACATTAAGTCGCTGGCTGTGGACTGTCGTTACAACGCATAGACAGCTTGACTTCATCACATCTTGTCGAAGAGATGTAGTGTAAATATGTGTATATAATAAATATGTTAACTCAAGAATATGTACGATAGAAATAGTCCAGTTACATACCTCCAGCACATGAAACAAGTACACAACTGCAGGCTCTTTACAGATTGTTTACCTGTGCAAATATGTCTTTAAATATATCCAACACTGTTTGGGATAAAACCTAAAATAGTTACATGTCTCCAACACATGTGACACAAGTACAGATCTAAGTCAATTGGTGATTTCGCTTGTAAAAACAAGTGGAATACTAAAGATCGATTTATAAATGTAACAGAAGTGCCTTATGACCCATGTTTACATTTGCAACATTTTCGATGTTGTTTTGAATGTTGACTTATTACATGAATTACATGTAACATCTATGCATGAGACCCCTCGCCTAACACCATCATGCTATGTGTTGTATATAAAACCTTTGAAACATATTTGAGAACACGATTTCATTCCATTGAGGAAATGAAATTCCATTTGCCCTTTGAACCTTGTGTCCTCCAGTCCCAGCCTCCACACTATATTTTATTGAACGGTTTTGAATGAACACGTCTTGAATGGTTACAATGCTAAATGCCAATGCAAATTTGATTCACGTTTAAGTAATCCTTTTTCCGGATTCGTAAATTTTAGACCTTGGGTGTAATTCGTAATTAACCCCTCGGCAGGAAATATTTAAACCACGTTTCCTTAATGCGTATTCCATTTGCGTCATCGATTTTGTGCGCATGAAACGAGAAACAAGAGAAACAAATTTAACTGTGATAATACAAACAATGTTTATCTGTGTAAAGTACAAAGTATAGTTTATTTTTTACTACAATATGGTAATACGATTACCAATAATCGTGATAGTCAGCTCTTTCGCCTTTTTTTTTATCAAAATGGATATGTCTTATATGCCTTGTTGTTAGGGGAACCGTAACGCATTTGTCAGTTTTGTTTTCGTTTAATTAGTCCAGTAGTCCAATAAAACCATCCTTTCAATTCACCGTATGCTTTTAAAGAGATCAAAAGTGAACTTCACGTCCCATTGCCTTGTGTAAAATTTTAAACTTATGAAGAAAGTATATCTAGCACATTCATTTTTGTAATGCAATATGTCTCGTGTATCAGTGTATAATTAGTTTCTTCTAACACTGAAATATGCTCATTTCCGCACTGTATTTTCACTTGCTCTTCGTTATCGATTCCACACAGCCATTTAGTGAATACGTTAAGAACATGCTGCCAGTGTCAGCTGCAATAAGACGAAGTTTAGTCTTTATCAATAGTGAAAACCCAAGATGGATTAACTGCTCTTAGTTAAGGTTATACTGCTTTAGTCCAGGTTCTTAACAATCGATGGGAGTTGTCTTAATGTCTCTAGTTTAACATATTATAGTTAATGTATGTATCTATTCCTAAAATCACTTTAAAAGCTGTGCGACAAAATAATCCATAGACCATTGTCAACAAATGAAGCCGAATTTGAATGTATGTGATGAGCATATATCTTGTTTCATTCTTCAAGATGTGCAAAACGTCAAGGGAAAGGCCAGTTTCACTCTCCTGTTTTACTTATCTAAGGATATTTCAAAACGGCGATTCTTTAAAAGGTGCCTTTTTCAAAACATTAACAGATAATGTTTCGGTTGTTTCAGTGGTGTTTATTACTAAAAATCTAACTTGCGTTGTTGTACCTATATCCTTTTTTCTTATTATCGCGGTGTATATTAAATAGTTTACGAAATTTCTACGGTACAAATATTAAGACGTCATGTCAATCGCTGTAACCTATTTAAACAAATTAGATTAGCAGTTATTTCTCCTCGGACTGAAATCTATTGTATCATCATTACCTGTCTTTACATAAACCATATATGCTGGTCGTACTAATAAGGAGAGTAATCGGAGAGTACAGAGAAGCTCTAGCATTGATCACATCCTACAGTATAAAAAAAAACTGTATTATTTTCCTTTACTGAAATAGTTTGAAAATTGTTGCATATATTATTGAATTGAGTTATCAATAACCATTATATCATCACGCATATAGATGTAGCATGGCCTAATACATAATACTGTGTTGTTTTCTGACTTGATTAAGGAAGATTGTTAATGTGTACATGATAGAGTCAGGATTGCTATGCCCTCTACAAACGTCTGGTTAAAAACTGCGTAACGACATACCCATTATGACTGATTGACCAGCAGAGTAAACACACTTATCTCCCTAAACGATAATTCATGTTCTCGTTGTCAAGACTTCTGTTATTTTGCAGCACTCCGCATACATTGTACATGCTTTGAAGCAGTAACGCCTCTACCTTCGGGAAATTTTGTGGTCATTGGGTTTACAATGATTTGTTTTAGTTTTAGGTCTCTCATAAATGTCAGGATATTCTATGAGGTTATTTTTATTACATCATTATTTGGACCACAAACTGAATGCATGTTCGCTCCTTTTTCCAAATATAAGCAACATTAAGGTATAAGTTGTTCATTTTGTGTCTTACGCACACAAAATAATGAAAACGAAATATAGGTTAACATTGGATAATATCTTTAGACTGCGATAACCCTTTCAATAGCATCATCACTAAATATTGCTATAATTTGGAAACCAAACCACATAAATCCTGATTTTGGCCCTTACTTCAGATGGTCTATGCACCTGGCCATTATATCATAATTTAATGCTATGTATAGCAACCATTTCTATTGTAAGGATTGTTCTTAGAATTCTTCCCAGATGTCTACGGTTAAGCATGTTTATCGTTTAACGTATTTCTTTAAACAAGTGAAATTTATGATTTGGGGATTGACAAATGAAAATGAGCGAAACAACGAGACAAATTCAACTAAATATATGAAAAAGGCAGTTTATTATTAGACAAAAATATACATTATTTTTTCATCCGAGTCCATGTTCCGTTTGAATTCCATTGCTTAAATAATCCTCCTGTCTGGATTCCATTGAAGCTATTGCAATTGATGTCACTTGGATGTTTAGATCTTTGGTTGACAAGCCATATCTAATTAAGTATCAAATGAACCTCAAGTTTGTTTATGACGTTAGACTCGTATAAAATTTTAATTTAACTAGAAGCAAAGGGAATTATGTCAGCCTCCTTTAAATGTGCCTTTTAAATTAGATGGATTGATTTGAGGAAATCCACGTGACTTCATTACCTCTAATTTATGTTAATTGAATAAATATTTGCGATGAAAGACATTTATTGAATGTTATATGAAATAAATATCAGGGTTGACTGATGTACAAATGATTTGATGTTTTCAGAATTCTGTCTGATCTTCCGTCTTTGAATTCGGAAAATCAATGTTTATCGTAGTTCTTTGAAAATTCAGCTGTAACGAAGTAGACTGTTTCATTGTAAATGCTTCACTTGCATCTGACTTAAGAGGTGAGGTGAGTTGGGGTTTAAGGCCGCTTTCAAGAGTATTTCACTTACATCGCGGCCGCTTGTATTATGGCAGGGAGAAAGCCCGCAACGCCATGTGGCTATGGATTGCGGTGAAATCTGACTTGAGATATAGAGGACTAAAATTGTTAATGCCAAATGTCACGAGCGTTTTGCTATTTCCTTTAGGAAAGCAAACTTGAGATATCAATTTTCTGCAAAAATGCGCACATTTAGATGCAGTGTCATATGTCAATCAGGTTTTTATTATTGATTTTATCTTGATTTCATATTCTGTTAACTGTACACTATTAATGCCATTTAGATTGGGCCAAGCTTGAAACACACACTTTTTAAAAAACAGTACCTACATGATGCTCAAACAAGGCCTTACAAAAATGAGATATATGTTCTTTATCAACTCGCATATCAACTCCATATGTAACAGGCAAATGGATGTTTGATATGTAATACATTATCCTGAAGCCCTCTATCAGTCACAGGGAAGCTTAATTTAATAATGTATCACTTTGAAGTTTACACGGATTCCTGGACGTTGGTTAGTGGAGAGCACAGTAAATGTCAAGGTTCATTAGCCTTGCAATCTTGGAAAATCCTTCATATGAATATCAACCTTTTCTCGGTTGTGTGGACTAAATTTTGTTATTCAGCTTTATTCAGTAATTTGTTCACGGTTACCTGGAGTTGTTTTAATCGTTCTTACCACGATGATGTAGTTGATATGACAAAGGGGTCTAAAAATCACAACTTGCCTAATAATTGTTAAATGATATATAACAATTTAATAAAAGATCACAGTATGAAGTTTGGCTGTTGAACTAAGTGACTCAATGAAAACGGAACAAGGTGGCTTGATAATAAATCTTACCATACAGTAACAAGTAGCAAATACTCTCTATCTAAGCATTATAACCAAATTATTGAAAATGGAAACCTTAGTTGTGTTGCTGTTGTTTTTCTATGTTTATTTTCAAACTTGGGATTCAATATGTGCAGTAAAATATTAATGACAAATAAACTGTGCTTATGGTCTCGTAATGTTCATACAGTGATGTTTGTTCAAAGACTTGGGAAAATGTAGGCCTGGACAGCACCATTTGACGTAGATTTCCTCTTTGGTTTGCAAAATATTACGTTTCGAATGATGCAGCTATTATGTAACTCTGATAGTTTCAAACAAGATGCATAATTTATTCCATGAACGGTCATTTATGTTCATTGACAGTATAATAGACTTACAAAAATAAACTCTCTACGGGAAAGGATTTTTAATGCTAAATAATACGTTTGTTGTTTATGACCTAATCTTCAGTTTTCCAGTCTCGATTCTTCTCTTCGCTGATTCCTCTACCAGAAAAATGATATGGCTTATATGCAGGTGTTTTATGATATGCATATTAACTTATAGTACTAGTGCATGCTCGCATACACTTTTTCTGTAAATGACCTTCCTTTCATAAATTATATTTCTTTCACGTAAAGATCGTAAGAAACGATGATATCGTGCAAAAGCATTACAACGATTGTGTTAATCTTGCACTCTTTGTAATTTTCCTCTTTAAACCATTTAAAGTTTCAATCCCCCTAAGCAGTGATACATATTTAATTACAGGTAATGTGACTTTGGTCAATGAATTTATTCTAGATCTTTCTCTCTGTCTCTAGTGTATTTGAAAAAAATGTATTCTTTGTTTGAATAAACTATTGGAATATTCATATAAATGACATTATAAAAAAAAGGAAAAAAAGATATTCATATAAACTGACTCATATAAAATAATACATTAAATTAATAATTTTGTTATTTGCAGTTGCAGTCTTTTTAGATGGTTGATAATACCTTTCACGTGTAAATCCCATCACAAAATCCAAAAAACTCGACATACATGTATTTAACTTGTTTTATCATCAATTATTGTATCGATTTGGCAAACAAACGTTAAGCCCAGGTTCGGAGGAAAGTCGATGTGTACAACACTTGAAAGCAATGTATATGGTCGACTCACTAATGACATTTTCCGCGATACACCTGCCAATTTAAGCCATTCAGTTAATACATTATTTATGTCATATAATCATTTAGTGAATATGATGAGTACTCACTGAAAGAGCTGCAACAAAAGAATGCTTGATCTGTTGTTCTGGTTTCCCAGAAATATTCTGTAACTTCCCTTTGGGTAACATAGCGTGAGTATCTTTTCCAATATTGTCGTATTTACTACCTAGCGAATCTGGAGGAGTTCACATTTACATCCATTATAAACGAAACTATCTGTGAAATGTTTTACGCCCGACAAGCTATCAATACTAAATTTAGTTTCATGTCAATTAAAGTAAGTCAAATCTGTGTCATTAAAAACATATCAAGGTGGAGTAACCAATTTGCAGTGAGACCAGTGACGATTTTGACGATAATTCAAAGATTTGTTTTTGTTAGATATTGAAAACAATATTTACCTTAATGTTTCATAGTGTAATCATGTCATGTCATACAATATAGCATCTACAGACAATAACTAATACTCATTTGAGGAAAATGTTATTTAAGAATCAAAACAAAGCAATTAATCAAAATTGTATACAGTAGGAAACATGGGATTGAAACCCGCAACTGGCCATGAGCACAAATGGCATGAACACTACTAAATACATAATCCTGTTTTTTCAAGGGTATGCTACAAAAGTACATTGTACATGTATTTAACTGTATGTTCTCCATACTCTCCGTGTTAGCATGCATAATTAAGAATTGTATTGCTTTATCTTCGTGACACAATATGTTACTTTAATGGGTGTATTAAAAATCATTTTAAACTGTTAAATTGCATGCTGAAGTGTTTTAATGAACTCACTCTCTGTCATTAAAGAATATATTAAACAAAATGTTTAAGATGATAATGTCGTGACTAAATGACATAATCGACTCTTTAGCAATGTATTTTATTCATAAAATTTAGTTTGTATTTAAATTAATGTGCACAACTATTAGCATCTACCATTAAGAAAATTAGCTTTAGTCGAAATATTTATTTGATTCATGTACAGTAGTCATTTGACAAAGTGAGCCATGATCAGTGGTAATACTGATTAAGTTTGATGGTTTTTTTTAATGTTTTTTTAAAATCGCGAAAAGAAACATAAAGGCGCACACCACTTCATAATAAAAAGTAACTTAAACTATTTTAATTCCTCAGAATTCATAAAACACAACTATTTCATTAGCAAAAACGCTTCACTGAGATCTCATTATTGCTTCTTTTCAGTCGCAACCATTCAACAATGAACATTTACAAAGTAGTACTTATTACATTATTATCTGACATTTATCAACTCTAGTATATGTAATCTGTAAAACTAGTATCATCTAACAGTATACAAAAACTGTTGTAAAATTGGCATTTGTCGAAATATTGTTTTCAGACGTGTACGACAGTCATTTGACAAAATGGGCCGTGATCAGTGGTAATTTATTTTCAGTTATGTTCATGTTATTCAAATGTTGTGAGAAATCGTGACAAAACAGATAAATGTATATTTCATACTCCAAAGGTACTTAAACTATTCTCTTTCATTCCAGATCAAATCAGAAAAGTGGAATTCATAAAACCAAAATATTCAATTTGCTCAAACGCTAGCTTCATTGTTTCACTGAGATTTCGCCTTTGCTTCTGTTCAGACACAACCTTTCAACAATGAATATTTACAAAGTAGTACTTATTTCATGGACTGTACATATAATCTGCTCTGATCAATCGTACTTCTTTTTGGTTAGAGATGAAACTCATAGAACACTGAACTCTTCACATCACAAGTTGGTGAAGAAAACAAACTGTCGATCTGCTATACGGTGTGCTGGGGTATGTATGATAACTCTTGATTGTGCAATAGCTGATATTATTTCTGGAGATATGTATGCCATATCGAGCTATAGTGATCATGTCGGACGGCTGATCAAACAATATGTTATTCGTGTGCAACCTACAGGTAAACAGACAGCAGAGCAAGCTATTTCTACGGATGTCTCCAAACGGAATAAAGGGAATTTCAAAGATTTCCTAATGTGTTTGAATACACATCCCAGTCGAAAGAGTGGTAAAATATTGATAGGGTCTCTGACACTGAACAGTACTAAAGAGACGGAGGTTACTGTCAATGAAACGGTTTTATCATTAGTGTACCACAAGGAGAACAACCAACTGTTTTATTCAACTATGACAGGAATATATAAACGTTATCTGTCATCCAACACCCACTCTACTCGTATATCCGAGACCAAAACGAAGTACTTGGTTCTACATAACAGTTTTCTTTACTACAGTTTGAAAATATGGTTAAATAGTCGCATTAATAGGCAAGCAATATCAAAGCAGAGCAAAGAACACATTTGGTATAAAGATCGTAATCGTAAGAACTGTCATCTCACTTTAGATGGGAATTTGCTCTACTGGGTGAGATTTAACCGTCAGTTTGACTCAACGATTGTGTATGCTAAGCTACCTTCAAATGAGACATACGAAGTGTATAAAGTGGGATGCTCAATGCATCTCTTGGCAGCTGTTATGGAGTCTGAAAATATCATCTTTGTTTGGACCCAAACTAAAAACTCAATGAAAGTTATTGTGGTGGTCAGCTACAGTGTTAATGAAAGGAAGGTGTTGTGTATGAACTACACGGAGAAATCCTTGGAGAAACTCAACCTCGTTTTCCTTGACAATAATATCCTCTATACTGCAAAACACTTTTCAAATGTAGTGGTCGCAAGGAGAGTCTACAAGAACTGTAGCATCAGTAGCGAACGATTCTCTATTGAATATCCATTAAAAAAAACAGTCTCAATTACATGTTGAGAATCTGTTGATAACTTTCATTTAACATAAACTTGGATCCGGATGTTGAAATCAGATCTAGTGAATTTGGTGAATGTTTTATTGAAAAGCAATGCATGTAAATAATGACATAGGACCATGAAGATAAATACATATATCCATGTCTATGTTGTAACATTGTTGTGTACACTAAAATAATTAAAACAATTGCGAATTTAATATTAATTTTCATGTTATGTTATGAACCTTATTCAAATTTATCAATAAGTAATGTATGTTTTCCACTCATCTTTGCCCTTCAGCTATGTCGTTATCAGAATAACTTCATCCTATTAATTTCCTAGATCGATAGATACATATAAGCTCTTGAACATGTATTTCCTGTTATATGTTACATACACATGTAGGTTACATACATTTCAGCCCTAGTTTAGTATGAATAAACAGAAAACACAACTCACTGCATATGCTACACTGTATTTGGGACCTTCCGCTTTATCTATACCACATATAATTATACTCCCGCTACAAGGTAAGCTGGTTTATATAGTGGTCATTCCTTTTGGTCGGGTCAGTATTGTCCAAATTACGTAAGGTGTACATCAACAACAATGTGTTGTTTTCATTGTACGAACAACTGATGTGATGGCCAGATGGGTACACATACAATTATTTCAGTTTTCAGATCGGGTACTTGGACAAACATTTTTAAATGAGTTCGACAGTCATGCACAAATAGATGGTAAGGATGATGAGTGAATGTGATTGTTGACTTAATATAAAACATTTGTAATTTTCAGTCATCTTATTTTAGAGACAAGTATATTCTTGAGGTATAACTACTTAATTCATAGTCATATACTACATTTATTTATTATCATTATTATATTTGCAATTAACAATTAATAAACAAGACTATATTCTATTTGCAATATAAGAAAACCTTTCACCAAAAATTTTATGATAAAGTATGTTTGGGATATATTTCATGGATTCACACAATTCAAGGTAACATATGCATTAGTTCATATATGCTCCTCCATTATAATATTATATGTAGAAACAAACAGGGATTAATGTGGTTTATTTTAATGACACGTTTGCTTATCAATACTATTCTTAATAGTATATTTTAAATATTCCTCAGTCCTGGGTTCTTATGTTATTTCAATCAGAACAAAAGCTACATGTTGATGTTCCCTTTACCAGGTAGGTGGGGGTATGTGGAGGTCAGCATGACCACCCCCGTACTTCACTATCCCTTCCGTCTCTGACACTAATTGTTCCAATGTAACCAAAATTGACACTAGGATATGTATATATGCATTCTGTTATGTTCTTTTTCTTCTTTTTTTTAGTTTGGAACATATCTCCCAAAGACTATGCATGCAGCCTTCTTGAAACTTGAAATACATGTTAAGTAAAATAATATATTATATATAATTAATATACAGTAAGCTGTGCGCCCTTATTCACCCGTAAAGTCTATTGTGGCTTTAATTCGTCAAAGCATCGTTATTGTAGGATGCTAAAAAAAGCAAACAAGCCATGCCTTAATCTCTCAAGGCCTGTTACTCATTGATGCTCTAAGTCTAAATTAGCTTTTCTTACTTGTTTGGGGTTGAAGCAAAAAGTTGGTCATCACCGTATTTCAGATGAAAAGTGAAGTAAAGAACAATAATTTTTCATTCACTTTGCCCATGTTGCATTCAGGGGAGATCATATGTTATGTAAGATTGTTGAATTCTTTAGAGAATTTTACACTACAAGAAAATGTGCGTTCGACTCTGAGGAAAGTATGCACTTGAATCGTTTGTATGTATCAAGAGGTGTCAAAGATGAGCGAAAATCCTACCCCTTCACTTTAAACTGGAATCGTTTTGCAAATCAAGTAACATACGTAATTGTTGACTACATCTTATTGTTACAAAACGTTCGTGTCTAATACTGGTATGCCAATGTATTTGTTTTGATATTGAAAATTTTTCTTAATGATTAATGACAATAACAATTAATTTATATAGCGCCTAATATCCAGGTGACACCTTAAAAAATATAAATGAGTAAACTTTACTTCCCTTACATATGGATCTAATTCTATATTGGTGGTTGAATAAAATGTCTAAAGCAAAGAAATATGTTTCACAATAGTAGATGATAAAGCAAATAATACAAACTGGCTGATAGATATGTATAGATAAGTCATAAAAACCAATTCTTTCAACCTGTTATAATTCATATTTATTTATTTATCTATTTATTTATTTTATTATTTGATGATTCTGTCCTCGTAAACATGACATAAGACAATGTGTCTACAAATCAAGTAAAAACCAGCAATCATAGAACCTGTGTGTGCTTTTATGCAGAGCGATCAATCAATAAATTCTGTCGATCCCCTTTTAAATAGAGCGCTATACTGAGCCAACGAGAAGCTTAGTATTGACAGATCTCTGATATGCTTGTCAGTACAAACAGTCACCAAAACGTTGATAATAAGCTTATCAACACTGTCATCACGCCGCGTCCTTAGTCCTCCCTGTATTACGCTCTTAGTGCCGACTTGATAAATACAATCTCAAGTTGAAAACAGCTTTTCAGGTCATGACCTGTGACCTATATTTGGTTTCGAATGATAACACAATCTACAATTTAGAATCCCCATTGGCCATGGAGTCTGCACATAAAATTTCAGCTCTGTGGAGTCATGTGCACTGGAGAAGAAGTCGAAAAAGCGAAAGGTTTACGGACGGGCGGACGGACGGACGAACGCCGGACGCCATGCCATGCCATAAGCTCATCGGGCCTCAGGCCAATCATTCAATGGATGTTGCACTTAATACTTTATACATGATATTAAACTTGTGCTTTTGATATATGGTTTGGAAGATAGACAGAGGAAGATCATTTCTTTTTGTCTCGCATATGAATCTACACTTACAGTATATATATATATATATATATATATATATATATATATATATATATATATATATATATATCATTGCATGATGCACACATACGTTTTAGGAGAGCACAATATTTCAGTAAGTGTAGTAAAAGTAGCATGCTTCATGAAGAACATTCAACGATCGTATTTACACATAAATGTACAGTATGCTACATCAGTACTTTTGTTTAATACCTTTAAAGATACAATATGATGATATTTTGCATTTTCTTGTTTCTCATTTCAATATTGAAACAACATTACATTAAAGTAATGATGCTGAAACATTCCCATTACTTTGTAAATATGTATACATTTTAATGCATGCTGCTCTCATATATTTCAGGAGTGTCCAATAACTAAGTTTGTTTCTTGAAATCCCATTGTCAAATACCCGCTGTCAGGGATTTTAAACACAATAAAGCAATATAGAGTCTCTCTATCCATAATTTATCAGGAAAAGCTTATCCTAATCAAATTAGATCATACACGTCCTACCATCCACTAGAGCAAATACGTGACCCTATCATTTGAATTAAGGGATGTGCTTGGTTGAATGAATAGAAGGTTAAGCTTAATCGCAAATAGTTTAGATATGGTGATATAATTGAGGCCATATGTCTCCTTTTGCTTTTTGTGATGCATAACACATGGTAAATAACACTTGCAGACATTGATATAATGCACACTTTCTGAAAGTGTTGTTTTAAGACAGAAAGAAAGTAATACATGAACAATGATCTGTGATCAATATTATTTGTTGATGTTGCATTTGCTCCTCTGATAACATTTGCAGTTAAGCCAGTGATGATAAGTAATATATGAATCTTCACCACTCGTAAAGTACATGTGACTCTGCATCTCAGCATGGATAAAAACTCGAAGAATAGTAGTGTTTGTGATGAATGATTTCAATATGCAATATGAAGGTAAGCTAAGAAACTGCTCAGTATAGTCAAAAAACCTCAACAGCGCTATTCAATAATATTATGTTGTAATTCAGTGTGCTCAGTAGATGGGGACTGGAAAGGTAGGGCTGTTCTATACAATCTTGGAAGAAAAAATATCTTAAGATTTGGCCTATACCATCTTGGAATATTTTTATATTCCAAGATGGTATAACAAATTTTAAGATATGTACGGAAATCTTAAGATATGATCAAAACCTGATACCTCCTGTTCAATCTTGGAATATTTAAATATCTTGAGATTATTTTGTTCAATCTAGAGATATTGTAATAAAATGACTTTGAAAATTGTTTACATAAATTTATTTTAATGAAAAAATTACTTTGATGGGGAAAATGTCTTTGATAAGAAAAAAGTGACTATGGTGAAAAAATTACTTTGATGAAAAAAATGTCTTTGATGAAAAAATTGACTTTGGTGGAAAAATGACTTTGACGAAAATGTTGCCTTTGATGAAAAGAAATGACTTTCATGGAAAAATTTACGTTGGAAAAAAACAAATAAATTTGATGAATACTATTTCTTTAATAATGATATTGACTTTGCTGAAAAAATGATTTGGTAAAAAAATAACTTTGATGAAAAAAAATAACTTTGATGAAAATCTTGACTTGAAAAAATCTTGACTTTGAAAAAATCTCGACTTTGATGAAAAAAGTGATTTGGTGAAAAAAGGATTTGATGAAAATATAACTCTGATGAAAAAAAATGACTTTGATGAAAATATTTCTCTGATAAAAAAGAACAATGAAAATATCAACTTCGATGAAAAAAAATGATTTAATGAAAGTTTTGACTTCGATTAAAACAATATTGACTTTGGTGAAACATGACTTTGATGAAAATATTGACTTTAATTAAAATATTGACTTTAATTAAAATACTGACTTTCCTAAAAAAAAAGGTGCCTTTGATGGGAAAAAGAAGACTTTGGTGAATTTAATTTTTAATAAGTGATTTTGGTGAATAAATTATTTGATGAAAATATTGACTATTGCTATCAGTAGCTATCAGTACAGGTGGAATCCTATTGTATTTCATTTTGAGTCTTTATTTCTAGTTTAGTTAACTTTTTTTTATTCAACAAATGCCATTGATTAATGTAATACTTGTTTCTTTTTTATTCATATGTATCAATAAAAGGCGTTCAGTTAGTAAATATATTCAGTAGTTCACAAGTATTTGTTTCAAGTACGATTCTTTATGTGTATGCAACATTGGATTGCAGTCAGAATCGGATAAAATACTTTTTGCACTAACTTCGTCACATACTCCAGTTGATCATTGTTTTATTACTTTCCTGTATCAGAAAGCAGGAATCAATAACATAGAATTGGAGGGTACACAGAACCTCTTGCATTTATCGTATCCTTTAGTATATTATTATTAGGATATTTATATAGCGCACATATCCATCCACTAGTGGTTGCTCAAGGCGCTTACATTGTTTCCCCTGGTCAATGGCATTCTTTCACCGTCCAATCAATTTTTTCCAATTCAACTCCCTGGGGAGTATTCAACCAGCAGCCATATGTGGCGCTCAGTTTAGGGACCATTCTATGCCTCACAGGGTACCCATTTCCAGCTGGGTGAACTGAGACACATAGTCACAGCAGTTTGTCCAACACTGCTGAACGCTGATAACCGACAGCTCGGCGTATGCACGTGTTCATGTATCCACCATTCAGCCACTGACATGAATTCGTGGGATCTTTTAAGTGCGTAGTTTTTGTTGCACTACACACTAGGGCTCCAGGGTGACACTTATAGAGTTCTAACAGAGGTGAACTCTAGGTTTTTACACCTTGGCCTGGATGGGATTCGAACCCCGGACCTCAGCGCTCTTGCCGACTGAGCTATCCCGTACCCCGTAGTATAATAAACTGTTTATAATAATCATATGCAAGAAGAAATATAAGCCTTCAATTGCATTGATTTATCAATTTATCATGTATATAAGAATTATGTCATCATCAATAAAAAAAAATGACGTCGCCTCAATACGTAATACAGTGACGGTTTCGGATTTAATTTAGGAAGTGTGTTGTTCTTTTTGTTAATATGTAGCGTCATAGGGTCGGCTATTTCATCCACCCCTAAAAATATGCTGCCAAATAAATCAATTAGTTTTGTATTAACTCGTACAATAACAGAGTAAACACATGTATCTAAATACAGGATAATTTATGTTCTCAAATTTTATTTAAGAAGAATTATGTTATGCTGCAATTGACCATTTACATGCATTGATGCAATGATGCTTCTAATTCTGAGCGTGGTTATTTAGTTTATAAATGATTTGTTGTAATCGTACGTCTCTCATAAATGCCAGTGGTATTTCTCCACTGATGCTTGATTTAAGATTATTGTAAGGACTGAACATTATCATTTGGATTATCTTACATTCGTTCAGTTCTTAGTAATGTCTTAAATAGAATACAGGAAGAATTTAAGTACATTTTATGGCAGAAACAAACATTGGTTAATCGAAACAGCATTCCCTTCCAAAATTGTTTATATAATTTAGAGTGATATCAATACCAACTTACATATTTGTAAAGACATGACTATGATCGTTCCTTTTATGAATAAAAAATGTCTAATATCAGCCTTAAAGTTCACTGCGGATTATACCTCCTGAAATTTTAGTAATCAAGCCCCCACGAAGCAGGAGTTTTGAATTGTTGTATCCTATCATTACCACATATTTGATTGCTTTATATATATGTGAACCATTTCTATTGAAATACTACTTTTTAGAAATCATTTAAAATTTTCAAGCTGGTTTATCATTAGGTATTCATTAAACGAAAGAAATATATGACTTGGTTATTGAAAGGTGTACAAATAGAATATATAATAAGAAGACAACGAAAACCAAACGAATTAGAAAACAAATAGACATATGCAAAAGGCAATGTATATGTAATGATGCCTTTAATATGAAGTATCATGGATGACACCGCCCTCTTGTATATCACGTTGTTTCTACCGAACGTTTTTACTAACGGGAATAGTCACTGATCAAATATATTGACTGGAGAAATAATAGTATGAATGAAATATACAGTCCAATGTAATAATATGGGCTGCACTCCCTTCATGATGAGTTGACTAGTTGATTCCGATGTTAATTTGTTTCATATGGTATATTTATATGTAACGCGTGTTGCTGTTAAGGTAATTCCTGTCGAAGAATTACACAAATATCATTATATATATTAAGATCTTTCGGCACCATTTATGTCATTGTATTCATCTTTGTTTGACACCTTTGTAAAACGCTAAAAGGTAAGCCACATTTATGCTTTTATTTATATATATTTTTTAAAACAAACTATTGTTTCTCTTTTTTATTTTCTGGTCTTGCACTTCCATATGTATAGTCAGATATCTAAGATATGTGTGATAAACACGGATGAATCAGAGAAACATCATTGTCATCAGAAGCCAACTGAAATAATACTTAATTTTCAAATAGTTAACTGTTCTGACATCATCATTAATTAATTAAATTTCTACATTTTAAATTTGTTTTTCTTAAATGCAAAACAATCTGGCCACAAAACACTTTGAAAAAGCGATTTCAGTACCCCAAGTGTATTTGAACAGATATAAATACAATAGTATCATACTCTAATACCTGAACTTTGGGTTACTTCTTGATTAAACATGTATCTGTCAAATACATACAAAATCTACTTTCTCCGACAGCAGTATTTTGTTTCTTACACTGTTGTATATAGGGACGTTTCTTCTGCGGTTGAGTGTAGATTATCTTTGTTAGTTGATGGTATAATATACCAAAACAACAAACCCTCTGTACAAATTCAAATGTTCTTGTTATTACCAGAAACAATTGTGTATATTTACTTACAGGTTCTGTTACTTCTCTGTAAGGTGCATTTAAACAAGTTTCTTTTAAAAATAGGCAGCTTAATCCCATTTGTCAAAATGCATTGTTTGTTTGACAAAAACAAAAGAGAAAAAAATAAAACATAAGTCATCAGTTGAAGTACTCTTTACATATTTGCTGAAATCATGTCATAAATTTCACCAAAACTTGATACATCAATAATTATGTTGGGTGTTTTTTAAAATTTTGTAATGCTTTGGCAAACTTCCTTTACCTTATGTTTGAGACAATGATATTATATCAGAATTAAATGAATAAATATAAGAATATGATCTATTGCATGACATATTCGAGCCTGATTTAAATGTAATTTATAGCATCGATTTATAAATAGCATTAGAATTTGACAGAAACAAAAACGTCTATATATACTCCAAAGGTACTTGAACTATTCTATTACTTTTCAGATCAAATCAGAAGAGTTGGATTCATAAAATCGAAATATTAATTTGCTCAAACGCTAGCTTCAATGCTTCAGGGAGATCTTGCAGATCCCTGGGCTACACAGAATTTCAGATCAAACAGTACATAAGAGATTGAAGGAGCCTGGCTGACATTTCCTCTAGGGACTGATCATGTATTACAGGGGGGAGTGGGCCGGGGGTCTTCAGGGGAGGGCCATGAAAACATATACAGTCACAAGGGGAGAGCCATGACAAAAATTATAAAGGTTTGGGGAGGGTCATATTAAAATAGACAGTAATAAAACCATCGTTTTTTACAGACTTGAAAGAGGGAATGAAAAAGTATTGTAAAGCATTTGATAAACAGGAAAAAGGTGAACAATATGTTTTGCTTTGAGAAGTTCAGATTTTGAACTCCTTGGGAAGACTTGATATTAAAACTGATTCTAGTATAAAAACTCCCACGAATTCTGTCCATTGTTATTCATAAAAACAAAAGCAGGAAAGTAGTTCTACTGAACTGACAGTTTTTGTGCATACAGGTAGTTTTTCTTCAAAGCTTTTGTTACTGTTGGTATATCGAACAGTATAGTCACTATGTAGGCATATAAAGTTAAAACAATCCGTCAAATTGAAGGCATTTCAAATAATATAAAAGCCAATCTGAATGATAGTTATAAATGTGATAAAAATGAAATACCAAATCTACTAAAACTCTTGAAACATTGAACAATTATTATTATTCATTAATTAAGTTTTACAAATTTTGACTTCAGACATATATCTAACATATATCAAATAGGTATATACACATTGTAAGGGGTTTTTCCAATTATAGAACTATGATAAAATGGTAAATGTTAAGGGTAATCATAAAGCTACGAATTTATTATCTGTATTGCCAGTGCCCAAACTACTTTAAATCTTACATGGAGGTTACATTGACTCACATGGGAGGGAGAAGGGGAAGAAGATACATACCAGGAGGGGTGAGGAGTGGGGGATCTTAGATAATTAATTCAAAATGTCAACTTCTAGGTGAGAGGTATAACACATAGGAAGCACTTTAAATGGAGAAGATGAAATATGAGAGGTCCTTAACCCTTTGATCTATCTTTTAGGCCAGAGATAAAATCCCCTACAAATAATGTCACACTTGAATATTTAATTCATTACTGTTGTTTCCTTTAAATAACCTCCCTTTAAAGAGCACATAAAATCTCTAGATGAAATAGCTTTTCAGGTCATGACCTCTGTGACCTATATTGCAGCTCTCTAGGCCTTTTGGAACTCGAGAAGAAGATGTGAAAAATGTGTTTAAGGTTGTGACCCCTAGGCCTGTGACCCCAATTGAGATCACGGGGTCACCAAATCTACAATTTATAATTCCCATTAGCCAAAGAGTCTACACACAACTTTTCACCTCACTAGACCATTTCGAACTTGGGAAGATGAAAATAGGTTTTTGGGGTTGTGACCCCTGTGACCCCATTTGAGGTCACGGGGTCACCAAATATAAATTTTAGAATCCCCATTAGCAAAGGAGTCTACACACAACTTTTCAGCTCTCTAGACCTTTTGGAACAGGAGAAGAAGATGAAAATAGGTTTTTGGGGTTGTGACCCCATTTGAGGTCACGGGGTCATGAAATCTACAATTTAGAATCCCCATTAGCCAAGGAGTCTGCACACAACCTTTCAGCTCTCTAGACCTTTTGGAACTGGAGAAGAAGATGAAAATAGGTTTTGGGGGTTGTGTCCCCAGTGACCCCATTTGGGGTCACAGGATCACGAAATCTATAATTTAGAAACCTCATTGGCCAAGGAGGTTGCACACAACTGTTCAGCTCTCTAGGTCTTTTGGAACTGGAGAAGAAGATGAAAAATGTGTTTAAGGTTGTGAGCCCTGTGACCCAAATTGAGATCACGGGGTCACCAAATCTACAATTTATAATGCCCATTAGCCAAGGAGTCTACACACAACTTTTCAGCTCACTAGACCATTTCGAACTTGAGAAGATGAAAATAGGTTGTTGGGGTTGTGACCCCATTTGAGGTCACGGGGTCATGAAATCTACAATTTAGAATCCCCATTAGCCAAGGAGTCTGCACACAACCTTTCAGCTCTCTAGACCTTTTAGAACTGGAGAAGAAGATGAAAATAGGTTTTGGGGGTTGTGACCCCAGTGACCCCATTTTGGGTCACAGGATCACGAAATCTAAAATTTAGAATCCTCATTGGCCAAGGAGGTTGCACACAACTGTTTAGCTCTCTAGGCCTTTTGGAACTGGATAAGAAGATGAAAATTGTTTTTCAAGTTTGTGACCCCTGTGACCCCAATTGAGGTGACAGGGTCACCAAATCTACAATTTAAAATTCAAATTAGCCAAGGAGTCTACACACAACTTTTCATCTCACTAGACCTTTTGGAACTGGAGAAGAAGATGAACATAGGTTTTTTGGGTTGTGACTCCTGTGACGCGATTTGAGGTCACGGGGTCACCAAATATACAATTTATAATTCCAATTAGCCAAGGAGTCTGCACAAAATGTTTCTGCTCTCTAGACCTTTTGGACAGGAGAAGAAGATGAAAATAGGTTTTTGGGGTTGTGACCCCTGTGACCCCATTGAGGTCACGGGGTCACCAAATCTACAATTTAGAATCCCCATCAGCCTGCCAGAGTCTGCAAACAATTTTCAGCTCTCTAGGCCTTTTGGAACTGGAGAAGAAGATGAAAATTGTTTTTTAAGGTTGTCACCCCAGTGACCCCAATTGAGGTGACGGGATCATGAAATCTAAAATTTAGAATCCCCATTAGCCAAGGAGTCTGCACAAAAAATGACAGCTCCCTAGACGAAGTGGTTCTGGAGAAGAAGATGAAAATGCGAACAGATTACAGACGGACGGACGGACGCCGGACACCATGCCATGCCATAAGCCCATCGGGCCTTTCAGGCCAGATGAGCTAAAAATGCAATACTCATAATGATATTTATGTCATGAGCGACAGAGCCAATGGCTGTTTTATAGATAATTTTAACCCTAGACGTTACACATCATGTTAAATCCATTACTGGTTTGTTAAATGTGTATTTTCCAACATTCTATTAACTTTTTTTTACGAAGGAGAATCTTTCTTTAAAGGGATATCCATTCTTTTTGTTGGGGGTCACACATTCCAAACCTTATAAATGGTGTAACTTTATCGAGAAGTACTGACTTTTACCGAAAATAAAATGTTGATGATAGTCGACTTAGTATATTGACAATATGAAGGTAAAAGTATTGGTTTCTGATCGAAAACAGGACAATGCATAGTGATTGACGCGCGCCAATGAGTCAAACGTAATTTTGGAATCTTAACCATAAGAGACAAAATGATAAATGTTGGTTGATCATGTTAATCAGGTCATATAACTACTGTGCATGTAAATAGAATGTGCAGTTTCGGTTTCTGCACATGCAAAATGATGTTACTCGGTTTTAATTTGAAACTTGTAATTATGATATATATATATACTTGTAAATTTATTTCCACTGCAAAAAAACACATGTGGTGAGTTATTTATGAAACACAATGGATGTACCTTTCAAGTGTCAAAGAAAATTTGTTTAAATGCAGAACCGAATATAGCTTCAGAAAGCCAATTTCAAGATGTTTTATTAATGTATGTTGAGGGAGTGTCATGAAAAAAAGTAAACTTAAATGGGGAGGGCTATCAAAAAAAATTACATCAAGCCGGGGAGGGTCATATTTTTAGGTACACACTCAAGTAAAAATCCCCCGAACTGCATATGCGTAATCTGGAATTTTAGTATTGTCAAGAATGTGATATATTTTTCTGTACTTTGTTGCAGCTTCTTATTCCTTTGAAGTCGGAAAAAAGCTGGAGGAAAAAAGGAGTTGGTGTTTAGACATTACAGAATGCACTACGCAATGTATATGCCAGGCTTTATTTGGGGCCTACCTGTATCTATATGACATATAAATACACTCCTGCTACGTCAGTCAGCAAGTCATTGTGGTTTTAGTGGTCATTCCTTCTATCTGTCCTTTTGGTCCGGCCAATTTTGTTCAATGTTCCAATGCTTCAATGTTTCAATGAAGACATTTTTTCGCAGAAATTATTATACATTTACACACAGGTCAGTTTGTCCATCTCACTCCTTCCATTCCTTCTTCCGTCCTTGGCGATATTGCTTCTCTCTGACACTAAGTGTTCCAATGTTAACAAACTTAACACATGTAGCAAGCAAACATGACCGAACTGGATCAGAACTTGGCAAGTAGTGGCTGCTACAGGCATCCAGTACTGGCCCGATTAAGGCATCCGTTACTGGCCCTGTACCAACTTGCACACAGGCGTGGTACTGGCCTTGTATTGACAAACGGTACTATGTAAGTATTGGGCCAGTATCACGCCATTAATAGAACAATACCATTCGTTATACTGGCCCAGTTCAACTTAGCCTTTACTGCCCCGTTACCTTTGATATACCCTGTAAAGCGTAAATTTTAAATATCCAAATTTACTGATAATACAATTCAAGGTTGATTTTGCTATGATCATTTTCTCTTCCATTTTCTAAATTGTTACTATTTTTAAATACACATATATTAATCATATTAGTTTGACACCTTGAATCTTTTTTATATACAATTTTTATTTCTAATTCCATAGTGTGAATATTGTCAAATAAGTAGTCAAATATATGTTATTTGAATACAAGCCAGAATTTACGTTTATCAAGTAGGCCTACACAGACAATGCTAAGAGATGGAACTTGTGATTAGTTTCATACTAAGATTGTTACTTATGACATTAACACATACAGCAGCAAGTGTTAACGTTAACACATCTGTAGATAGATAGTTATATAGAATGTATCATAACTGATTAACTCATAAATTGAACTCGCATTCAAAGAATACCAAATCGTTGTCTTCTCCTCTTGCCTTTCTAAACCAGACGACAAATTGAAAAGACTACCCATAAGTCCCTAATAGGAAGTGTCATAACTGAGTTGGGCCAGTACTGGGCCAGTACCGGGCCAATATGTAAACCTAATAGACTCTGTAGTGGGCCTTGGCCGATTCAGTTAAAACGGCACTAGGCCACTACTGGCTCTTTACCTTTAGCCACTACAATACAGTCATGTTTGCTGGGTAATCACTAGGATATGAATATTTATTGTTTCGGACTCATATCTCATTTTGAACGCATTTTCCACAACATGTATGAATACTACGTTCATGAAACTTGACATACATATTAATTAATATATGAGTGCAATTCCCTCCTTTATTCACACGTTAGGTCGATTGTTTAGGTCTGTGATTAAGACATAAATTGTAAAGTAGTAAACAGAGTTTCTATATAACTTGTATATATATATATATATAATTGTTCGAACGGGTTATTTTTTACATAATATTTGGTATTTAAGTTGAAAATGTATTAACTATAAATGTTACATTAATTAAGGATGTTATTGGCAGTATGCGCATGAACCTTCTTGGAGTTTAATTTGTCGACGCATCATTGTAGGAAGTCAGAAAAGAAGCAAACAAGTCATGTTTCACTCCCTCAATACATGTTATGCATTGATACTTAAGGTTCATGTTAAGTCTAAAAACGCTTTTCAGGAGAAAAGTGAACATAATATTATTAACCTTCCTCCAACTTTGTCTACTTCAGCGCCCGTGAACGCCAGAGTTTGCAAGCCTAATGTTTTTCAGAGGAGTGTTGTGTTATTCAAAATGGATTGAACTCCTCTGAGAAGTTTACTCTACTAGAAAACATACTCTCGATTGACATGCACAGATGTGTTTAATTTGTTTGTACAATTGTTGCACAAAAATGGTTATTGCATAAGCTGCTTACTGTCATTTGAAACAAGCTGTTTACAGTATATGTATTTTATGCGACAGACAACTGTGCTCGGACGCAGTTAATGCGTCTTGGGGGAACAGTATCAGAAAACATTATCCATAAAGCCAACACAATGTTACGTTGTAGATATTCTAAACACTCCTGTCTATGACAGTTGCTTGATTCTCATGGAATATTATGATATCAGGATGCATAATGAAAACTTTCTATGTATCACAAGGAGCCATAGAATAGCGAAAATGCTTCCCCTCCAGGTTAAAACATGATCCTTTTTATCTTGATGACATAACTGTATACTTCATCTTGCTGTTCGTGTTAATACTTGTACGCCAATGTCATATCTTAGATATTTAAAAGGGATTGTATTTTTAATACAAATGGGGATTTTCTGGTGGTTTCAAGACACTTCACCTCCCTAACTTCTAACATGGATGGATGACGAAACTGTTAAAAACAGACAAATATGTTTTACAATAGACAATAACAAGTCCTTATGATATCTAGGAACACACTTTGAAACATTTTATAGTTCATAATTTGTTTTATTTGATGAGCCCTTTGTTGTTAAAACGACTTAAGGAATGTGTCTTGTGAAGTAAGAACCAACAATCATAGAACGTGTGTGTGCTTTTATGCAAAGCAATCAATCAAGTGTTTGTGCCGATCCCGATCAAATAGAGCGCTATACTAAAACAACAAGGAGCTTAGCATTGACAGATCTCTGATATGCTTGTCAGGACAAACAGCCACCAAAACGTTGATAATAAGCTTATCAACACTGTCATCTGCCACTTCCATATTCGTTCCCGTATTGCGTTGTTAGCGCCGAATTGAGAAGCCACGGGTATAAGCATTATAAATCATCTTTGTTGCATTTATTGTTTATAGGGGTGTAATAATAGATCGAACTACCGATTTATTGCAATTGTTACTGTGTCAATAGTACTTTATCGATAGTAACTTCAATAGTAACGATCAATAGCATCGATAACATGGCTATCTATCAATAGTTTCAATAATTTATTCAATCCAGTTGTTTACGCCAACCTAAAAGTAAATTTTCACACAAATGCGTCTTTTCGATTCGAAAAATGCTGGAACACTTCAAACAATCCAGAAACATCTGAAAAATGCTGGAACACTTCAAACAATCCAGAAACATCTGAAAATAACAACAGGAAGATGTACAAGTTATCATTCTTGATGCTTGTACTTATGTCACTTTGGAAGAAGAAAGTTCGAAGTAAAGACAATAAAACACTGTTTATTCTAGAATTTGTTCTTCTTTGTTTATTGATAAACTATTGCAATAGTTATTGTAATAGTTGGTCACAATAGACTATCGCTAGCGTAATATTTAGTCACAATAGACTATCGCTTTGCCAAAAGTTCTTGAAGGTATATCTTAATGTAAAGTCTTAACTGAAAGTCATAAAAAGTATGTATTTATCTTCTTAGTGTTGTATGGCTTTTACCCTTTCTTTTTACCTTTTTCTTGAATAATGACGAAACGTTTTGCTACTGTAAACCAAGATATATACATTTCCTCTTATATCAATTATATATGTATCAACAAAAATGGATGAAAATGTTTGAATTTTCTGATTGTATATTTGCTTTTATCAATGTGTGTTGATATATTTTATATTAAAAGAGAGAAAGGAGGTGGGTTAATTTATAATCCAAATTCATCCTTCGTTACTTTTCAAAGAACAATAATATACATATCTCTGGATCCAATGCACATTACAGTTCGAGTGGGTGATGTGATAACCTTATGACGTCATTTCCCGGAAGCAGGACCCTGCCGTCGACATCTCCATCCTTAAGGGGGTGATTAGGACGTTTCGACAGGTGGATGGCCGTCACATGCCAAGGCCCCTGGATTCGGACCTGACAATAATCCTGAAACACTTGCGCTCAGACTTCTACGAGCCCGAGACTATCATTCTCCGTCTGACAATCAAAACTACGATTCTGGTGGCGATGTCGTTGGCCGCCAGAATATCTAAGCTACATGCATGCCCTACAGGAAGACTTACTCCGGTTTGAGATGAATGACGGTTTGCACCGGATTTTGTATGGTAAAACCAAGGTGCTGACGAGCGGGACAGGGTTTTCCTGCACTTACTCTGTTCATCTCCCCTAAAGACGAGGAGAACAGACTTCTCTGTCCTATACAAGCGGAGTACCAAGTAGATCAATAGGCCTGCCTTGGCCATCTACTAGTAATCCGCAGTCCCGGAGGCTCACAAGGCCGAGGGTATGGTACCACTCGGTCGAACTCGCATCGAATCAGGGCATTTTCTTTAATGATGCCTCTTCACAAAAATATTGCTGTGGTGGACATCATGGCCGGCTGCTTTTTAAAGTTTGGCATGGTGTTCACCAGCAACCACCTCCGAGACATATCCACGGAAGATTGGGCAGACATTCCCAGGCTTGGCCCCTTGTTCCTCCCCCTTCCGGGGATCGCATCAGTCTTTTGTCATGGTTGAGTTTTAATGAGTTGGCTTGCCCAGAGAAACTTATTTATCGGTGTAATCTGGTCGACTGATCAAATGACAGCGAATTTGGGGCTATGGTGAGTCGTCGATAGTAAGCACAAACAATGACATTTATTCATAAACATACTATTATTGTTGTATGGAGAAAATGGACATGACAGTTAACAATAATAACGACATACAAGCTGAAATTTACAGTGAGAGCGTCACAATTGTATTAGGTTTCCTCCATTTCGATGAAACATTGATGAGACAATTATTTTAGCAGAGACAGGGTCACAATATATAATACGAAAGATGAGTAATCCATATGAAGGTAGATATATTAACTGAAACATTCATTATGAGTATTACTACAAAAGGATATATAAGTCTTATCTTAGATGATGATTGAATACTCCCAATATCTTTATGCTTTAAATTTAGAATTCAAGCCATCGTACAGAATACTGGAATCGTTGTCAAAACATATACCGTATGATTGCTATATTTATGTGGACTATTTCTATTGAAATAATACTTCTAAGCATTAATTCCATTTTTTATCGTTGTTTATCGTTAGGTAATCTTTGAATAATGAGAATATAGGATTTGGTGATTGTAAGGTGTAAAAAGTATATTCATTGTTGTCATCCATAATTACACGACAACGAACACTAGAAGAACTAGAAAAGCATAAGAATGTGAACAAGGCAATTCATATGAAAGGCAAAAATGTGCATTACTTTTTTTCCTGGTGTCTGTGTTCACGTGTTCCGTTTGGCTTGAAACGTTCAAGTCTCTGCATTTCACTGACTTATTGTCGATGAGGACCAGTTAAACGTTTACAATGTGTTTTTTTTATCCAATCAACATGTTGATCTTAATGTCATTGACAGTTTAAATTACTCCTGAAATGCATGTCGTGTTTCAGCTTCCTTTATGAGGCTAAAATAAGGCCTTGTGAAACACAGATCAAAACCAGAACATGATATGTTCCTTATCAAAATATCCACTTTTTATTAAAAAGACAAATGAGGTCTTTGAAAGGTGATTCAGAACTTTGATACCTTCTATCTTTGGCATATACTCAGATGACAGATGAGTTATTATGCAAATAAAATGAATTAGCGTGGATGACAACGACATTGGTTCTACCCAAACTTAACATTAAAGATAAGAAAATTACCATACCATACGTTAATATGTTGTATGTAAGAATGCACTTGAGGTCATAAAACATCTGGTCTTGTACATCTAATAGATTAAGGCAAAACTCATGAAATATAATGATTGAAGCATTGATAGTACGTTTGAGATATACAGTCCAGTGTAATCATATGGTCTGCACTCCCTCAGTGGCCTTACCGATGACAAGTCGATATCCATATCATTATGTGCTGTTCGAGTCATTGCATTCATCTTTTTTGCAACATTTATCAAAATATTCTTTGAAGACTAACAGTTTAACCAAAGTAATAATTTGTGTTATTTTATTGAAAACAAAACTATATGTTTCTCTATTTATTTCTGGCCTTGCACTTATATTTTATAATGTTCAGTTTTGAACAACATGCAACAATATTCCATGAACGTGTCATTTATGTTTAATTGATAGTTTAAGAGATTTAAACAACAAACTCTTTACACGAAAGATTATTAAAGGCGCTGTAGCACGTATTTTGCCTATTATTGTTCCTCATATTTGCCATTGATTGTTAATGTTTATACAATATATTGTTACAATAGAGTGTAAAACATCTCATTACGCGACCCGCTACGCTTATCCACATTGGTAGACGTATAAAGCAAACTTTTTTTAGAACAGTTCAGTTTGAGAGGTAGATTTATAAGTCTCATGCGACTTTGAGAGCTCAGACGACAAAATGGTTGACCATTCCATCATGGTGAAATATTAATTTTACTCGGAGTGTTTACGTATTGCCTCTTCAGTCGGGTCACTTTAACTACCTCTGAGCGGCAATTTTGATGTGAACACCTTAAATGGCCACTCGAAGGGAAATCGACTCGCATCGATTCAGGAGTATCATTGAGCCATTGATAACAATCATTTACATTTTCGTGAGAGCACTTTATTTCAGGAAGAACGGCGTGCTACAGGGCTTATTGATGCTGCATAATATGTTTCTTCTTCTAAACTAATCTTCATTGTTGTAGTCTCAATTCTACTCTAGTCAGTAGGCTGATTCATCTTCAATGATATTAATACGTGGCCTATATTCATGTATTTAATGATATACATTGTAACTGTATAAGGATGCTTGAATATAATTTTGCTGCAATTGTGTTTCCTTTATATATTAAATTTTAAATTTCTTTTGCCTGATCGTTAGAACGATAAAATCGTGATATACCAAGTTAAATCACGTTAAACTCAATTGTTTAAATGTATCTTGTTTATTGTATTTAAAGAAGTAATACAATCTAAAACTTTATTTTATATCCCTCTTTAAACTAACATTATATTTGATACAAACATTGTTTCAAGCAAACGCAAAATGCCATTTAATCACCTTAAGCAGATGTGCATATTTATTTTCAGGTTCTCTGTAAGTTGGATTTAAACATTCCCTTTTCAGAACAGGCAGCAACATCACATTTATTAAAATTCATTCCTTATCTGACCAAATTAATTGGAAATAAAATGAAATACATTCACCAGTTACAGTAATATTTGCTGAAACATTGATAATAACTTTCATCGATCAATCACATTATAAATATCAACAAAATTGTATGTACATCAATTAAGTTTCAATCAATTAAAGCCATTTGGCTGAATCCTTATTGTTATTGGCGTGTTTTTTTCTGTTTTTTTTTTATTATTCCACCGATTTTGTGTAAAGGATTGAGAACTAACGGCAAGACCGATTGGCATGAATTTTTGCAGGGATGTTAGCCTGTATCGAGATCTCGCTCTGTGCATCGGCCGAATTTTAAATTCCGATCTGGTTTTCAAGTTATCTCCCTTAGAATAATCGATTTTTAACATGGGAATTTTTTTCAAAATGCACCTAGAGACTTGAAACTTCCGCAATGGCCTTGCGAGCAATAATGTAAATCATGGCGAAATCGTCACGTGGTTTAGCCGCCATCCTGGATTTTTCAAATTTTCGGACCCTATGTACATTTGCGGAAACACCACTCCGAAGATATTTGCACCTAAGAGCTGAAACTTTTTTTTATATATACCTGAAAGATTGGGGAATAACAAGTTTGTTCTTTTTTGAGCGAACTGCTCATACTTTTTTCACAATGACCTTTCAAAGTCAGGCATATTTTGAAAATCGCGAACTTTCAGGGGCGATAATTCAAAAACCTACCTACCGAAATGAACGATTTTTACAGGAGAGTAAGACAGGACTACGGCCTTTATGAATCAATAATAACATCGCTTGCGTACAGTCATTTATGGTCATATTAAAGAAAAACTCTAACATTGGGAATTTTTTTTAAATCCACTTAGAGACCTGAAACGTTTTGCAAAAGATGCGCTAGAACTATACAAGCAGAAAAGTAAATCATGAGGAATTCGGAGGTCACGTGCTTTAGCCGCCATTTTTATTTTCTTTAAATTTTTTCCGATTTTTACAAGTTAAATTTGGGTCTCAATAATCCCAGAGACGTACGAAATGTTTTACAAAATGTTAAATAACTAGACAAGCAAAATATGTTACCTTGGCGAAGTCGTAGGTAACGTGGTTTTGACGCCATTTTGATTTTCTTTGAATTTTTTCGATTGTGGCATGTAAAGTGTGCATCTCAAAACTCCTAGAGACATGCTAGAGACTTGAAACTTTTTTCATGACGGTTACAAATTTTCAACGCCAAATACATCAACGGTAAGCTAAATGTTTACTTGAATAATATCACAAGGCAGGACAACGATTTTAATGCTTCATCTACCGATTATATCGAAACAAAATAGTTAAACACTATATCATTCACAACGTGTTTGAATCATAGATCGTTTAAGTAAATTTTAGTTGCTAAGAAATTATAAAATTTACGTTACCTAAATATGTACACACCGAGCGAATATATTCCTATTAAGAATGCACTTTCGAAATTTCACAGGGGCAGTGCAACACATAATTTGCATCCTTTCCTCTCCGATTTCCACAACTAAATGTACAGATTGTGAAAATTTGTGGCAAAATGACACAGATGGCAATGGATTGCAGGGAAAGCATGATTTCCGAACATTTAGTTAGTGCTCAATTTGAAACCCGATAATCACGTACTAAAGATTTTTGTTCATAAACTATTGTTTCATAACCGATGATAATTTTTGATCCGCTTTGAGTTAAGAATAAGGTTGTAGTAGATGTATTTTGCAACTGAGGAAAACCTGACATTGGTTAGTAGTGAAACAAGTTAAGGAATTTGAATAGCTTTCTCTGCGAGACACCAACTTTTCTTCATAATGCTATGAAATTGCATTCTGAAGTATTTTATTGATCATGAATTCATCATTCTTTTCATAATTTGTTATTCAATGTGGTTTGTTATCATGCTTTTCTCATTATGCATTGTCAATTTGTTATCCTTTCCTTACTAGACTTAGTGTTCCCAGGAAACTATTACAACTAGACGAATAACATTTTGGTTGCGAGTATTCCAAACAATTCTCCTTGTCGAGTTCGGAAGCCAGCCTTTATTGACGTATTGGTCTGTTAATCTGTAATTGAAATTGATACAAATTATTGCTTTAATGGTCAAATGGGGACAGATTTCGTTAGAAACTATTTTACCGAAGTGCGGATACAAGGGTAAATACTGTCCATCGAGTTAAAAAAATAATGTCTGCATATGATGCTCAAATGGATGCATTCGGGTGTACATGAGCCATGCACTCTTTAGTCTTGTTGATTATTAACTAAATCACATTTGTCATGTTCAGTCGTATACTTTCAGAGAAATGTGTATTCTTGAGGCATAGCTAGTAAATTAATTATGTATGCACTCCCAAAACATTCGCACCAGTAAAACAAACCACGATGGTATGGGTATATTTAATTGACATCAGTATCAGTACTATTCCTGACATATTTCAAATGTGCCTAAGTCTTTCTGATCCTTCAATCAGATTGTTCAACAAAAGCTTAATGTTGCTGCCCCCTCGAGGGTATGGAGAGGTCAGTATGTCCATCTTAGCGCTTTCTCTCTTAAAGCAGAAATTACCGGTAGATCATCAGCATTTTTTTTTAGGAGAAAGTGAACTAAAGAACTATTATCTTCCATCAACTTAGTCTTTTACAGGATCCATGGACGCCAGAGTTTGCAAATCACACGGCAGGGAATGATGCAGTAAATGAGTTAATAAACCCAACACTAGATATATTGGTATATCAATGTGTATGTTGTAGATATGCTCAACACTCAAGACTATTGCTTGTTTCCCATTGAATACTATGACATTATGATGCACGTTGACGGTACAACTTTCTATGTACAATGTAGTTGTCAATATCGTTGTATTGGAGAAATGTAGGGGCGAAAATGTGTTTTGTTAAGGGAACTGATATTGTATTTATTAATGTTATCCCTTAAGGTTAACATGTGATATTTTTGCAAATCCAGTGCATACATGTTGACTGCATACTGTTATTTGCAAGTCGTTCGTGTCTAATACTTTCCAATGATATATATAATGTAATAATAATATTCCAATGTAACTCTCAATGTATATCGAAAATGGCTTGTACTGTCGATATAAATGGGGCTTTTTTGTGACGTGGTAACCTGCAGGTCCATGACATGTTAAAAACAAATACATCTATTTAACAATAGAAAATAACAAAGCAATTTATCAAAAAGGACATTAAGTTATAAAACCAATATTATATAATATTTAGGCAAAAACAGGTAATCAGTGCAACCTGTTATAGTTCATACATTTCTTTCCTATTTATTTGATTAGATTTTAAGTTATGTGTCTACAAATCAAGTAAAAAATAACTGTCATAGAATTGCTGTGTGGTGTTATACAAAATTGTCACTCAAATGATTGTGTCGATACGAGACCAAACAGGTGCTATACTGAGACAACGAGAAGCTTAGCATTGACAAACCTCTGATATGCTTGTAAGTTCAAACAGTAACAATAACGTAGATTATTAGTCTATCAACACTGTCACCATGCCACCTCCTTATTCGTTCATAAACTACGTCTCATCATTCTTACATTTATTATTTAAATATAATATCGAAATTTATTTTTAAATTATAGCTAAAGTATTTATCTTCCTAGCGTTATTTGATGGCTTTAACTCTATATTTCCCATTGAACTTGAAGAAACTATTTCCTTCTGATATCAGACATATCAACACAAACTGGTTTCAGGGTTTCCGAGACCCTTGTATGGGCATTCATATATGTCACATTAAAATATATAAAGCGATATTTATAATCTAAATTCATCATCAATTGCTTTGCCACACACTCATTCAAATCTCTGAATATAGCACTACAATAACATGTACACTTCCAGTGTAGTGATTTGGTATCTAGCTATAGGACATTACACAAAACTCGTTTCTAAATGACATATTCTACGTGATACTGTTAGATGTCACACAGATTACAATGTTTATTGATAAATATGATGTTTACATTGATGACTTACCATTATATATCACTAGTTCTGTAAAGTAAGGTGTATGCAGATTAGTGCACTTGAATTGTGAATGCCACTTCTTCTCCGGTTGTAAAGTATTCAAATACTTCATAAAACAAAGAAAAAGATTTCTGTAAAATGATTGCCACGCTATATAATACTAGTATTATTACATTTGAGGGTAGATATATTAACTGTAAAATATTCATTCATATTAATACTGAAAATAAGTCCTACCTGAAACTCGATTAGACGATGATTAAACGTTATTCCTAGTAGCTATATCCAGCAGGGAAAATATCATTACAATGTTCTGCTCAGCACTCGTCACTTTTCATTCGCTTTGCTGTCTTGCGAGAATATACACAAGTAAGATGCCAAAGACCCTTACATGAACAATGTTACTGCAGAAGAGTAGTATGCTAACACGTTCAGTCGCCACGTGATTGTTTATCAGGTGATATTCGCGATTACAGAATGTGAGATGCCTTTGGATGTCTCTGTAAGTTTATTTGCCTGAGGTATGGTTCTACCTGGCGCATTGTAGATCTTGGCACAAGAGATGAGATTGATAATAAGTTAGTGCTGCACTGTGTGAGGTCAAGTTCCAGATTAAGTGGTTCTGTACACAGATAAAATGACGCTCGTAATGAGAGAAGTCATCTTGTCTCACTTATAGCTAGTCTCCTCGGAGCTCATACTAGAGAAAAACATGGTTTCCGAATGAACAAATGTATATACGAACAGTTAGAGTTTATAGATAACAACTTCTTTAATGTGAAAATACACGACGTTTCGGAGTATATGCTTACTCCTCCTTCCTCAGGCGGAATGTAAGAAGTAACAAAATGGGATACACTAATTGTGATGGTGGGTAATTTAATTTTAACTTGTAAAACACATATGGCGCCAGCATTTCAACAATGCAAATGTAACTTAGGGAAAATAACATTGCTTCCAATGAATAATTATGGCTAAAATAACATGTTATTCTGATTCTGATCAGACTTCTGAGACATTTATCAGGATATTGGAGATGTTAAATGCTTTTCTTCTGTCAGAGACGGTCTGATAATCTTTCACGGAACTGTTATTCATCTCTTTATAATGATATTTATAACTTCATGCTCTAAATAACATATCTAAGTTTACATATCCCAACTTATTTTCCAAAATTGTTTGATATATTTAGATGTGATAGATATAAACTTAGTACAGAGGCTGGAAGATATACTATTGTCCCCTATGAATTAAGAGTTACTTTCTGTAAAAAGAACACCTATAATTTCAATCTAATTGAAGATGAAGTTCATGTCCTACTTTATGATGAGGCCTACCTAGGTATAAGGAATATATTTCTTGATAAATATTTGAGACGACCCTTATTACAATACAGTTTTGTTAATCTCATCTCTTCAACAAATATAAATGTTATAAATAATGTATTCCTTTTTTATATCATGCAAGAAAATTTTAAAATTATGATATTTTGGTGTAAATTTTTGTTTGATATATGTACGTATTTTGGCCAAATGGCCTTTTACTGAATAAAAATGTCTGTCTTTAAATTTATTTGTATCGTTTTACACATTCCGCAATGACAATGATCAAAACGTTATTTATATTATGTGCTTGTTATAGTTTATCCGAAATATATTTCACAAATGAGTGTAAAGTAAAGTAAACAGTTGCACATTTATCAATGACTCACAGAATGTGCATATTCATTTCTGTTAACGGCAGTGACTTAAAATCATATGAATAATTTAATCATATTTTGTTATTTGTATTACCTGCTTTATCAGAGAGAATAATTTCTTTATATTTTTCTAATACATAGAACGTGTTCATACATTTGTATTCAATATACATGTTCAAGCCACAAGAAAATGCTGCAAGAGAGTTACAAAAGGCTACATTAGATATAAAAAGATATACATTAAAAACATATAATTGTAGACACACCCACATGTGTACATGCTGCTACTTCTTTGGAAGTAATGATATGTTTCTAATGAGATAACAAATTGGTAAGATAGAATGCCAATTCATCCGTTTCATGCATATGGAATTAGAATTAATTTCTGTGGTTAATATATATACTTTTTTGGTAGTTGTTCTCTGGTCATAGAGTGGAAAGTGATGGTTTGAACACACCAATCTTCAGTACTTCAATTTTAAACTCTGATTAAAAAATGTACTGGAATCTACGGTAGAAATTACTTTCCTTGGCTTAGTGTATTATGGTGGTTTGCAGCTCAAGCTCAAGAACCTAAAACTCTTCTAGAATTTGATTTCTTTTCTGCAAACTTTGAGACCGAACACTACGCTTAGTATTTAATCAATCATGTACATGTAACTTGAACGACGTCCGACTTATTTACATTATTTAAGCAATATCGTCAAAAACAAACATGATTTAGGAAGTATTCCTTTTATGCTGACCTGGACATAGTGTCACTACTTTAAAGGACATATATATCTATCTATGGAGTTTGCAGATAAGTAACTTACTTATGAGGGCTATGTGCACAGGGATATATCAAATACGTTTCTTTTATTCTTAAAAATGTATAGCAATAAACATTAGTTTATTCCCCACTGTGGTAATCTTTATACAACTCTGTGTTTTGTTCTTTTATGTCTGTATCCAACGTTTACATCGATCCTCATCATACTGGAATTGTCCAGCTAACGTGTTCCCTAAATGACTATTCGTCACGCTTTCATACACTCTAACATTCTCTTCCCACAGAGGTTAGTCCCTTCAGTTTTCCGGTTCTACCCTCTGTTACATTACGCTCGATAATGTGTGCATGAAGGTAGTGTTCTGATTGGTTGCAATTGAATCTAGTTGTGCAATCAGCGACGCCGTTGTAAAAGTGACATTTGCCAATGACACGTCATCAACGTAAGGCCAACGTTTTCTCGTTTTACAGTGTTTTCTGTGTTTTCCTCGAACTATGCTTTTTGATTTTATGAAAACTCTCGATCATAAACATACTTATAAAGAAAGAAAACCAAATCAGAGACAAATACCCAAAACAGTTCATTTGCTTTATTTACATCAGACATATTCGAATGACATATGCTAATGAGCAAGACCCTTCAGAGTAAAATGCGTCGATCTTTTAAGTTACCCTTTCGACATATCAAATTAAACATGAGTTCTCATTGGTTAAGAAGTAAGGATAGGTTAAGAGATTTCTCTTTCCACCGCCAGGGGACTTTGGTTCTGCTCTCTATTTCAAGCGTAATGTAACAGAGGGTAGAACCGGAAAACTGTAGGGACTAACCTCTGTGGGAAGAGAATGACACTCTAAACGCTATAATACATTTTCTTTTGTAACTATTGTCTAGCGATGTTTCTTTACGACGAAAAGAAGCCGACAGTGCACAAACCATATACTGACTCCATGGCAAAGCCCCAATAACCCAGTGAAGTATGAAAATTACGTTGCATTACAGGATTTTGTACAGTTGTCTATTGGCTCTTTAATATGTGAAGTTTGTCATTTATATGATAAATTTAATAAGTACTGTTACTGTTCAATTGTGCTAGATGAAGTTCATATGACGGACTCATATAAAACGGTAATTTCAATACAATACAATACAATACACGATATTTCTTTGCAAGGATTTTATATGGTTCAAATGTACTTGTATTTGAAAGAATTGATAAAGAATCGATTTGGTACTGTTTGCAAATCATGCAAATATTTCTTGAAAGTTTGGACATCTAAGGGAGGAGGACTGGTATCTGATTCATTAGTCGATGTATCAGGGATTTACCAGAAGAAGGTAATATTTAGAGGATATTTGGCTTTTCTTGACTAATACCAAGTTTATCTCATCGAGTGAGGTAGAAAGGTTATATTTTCACGAGTGGCGCAGCCACGAGTGAAAATATATAACTTTTCTACCTTACGAGATGAGATAAACATGGTATTTGTCAAGAAAAGACACATTTTCTATTTATTATATGACCAAATATTTGCATATTCACCGAAAGAGACTTGCATTTACGTTAAGTCGGCTCCAGAATGAGCCTGTCGTCTCAGCAACAATGTGAGGTCATGAACGTGTCATGACGTCGGAGCATTGTTTTATGACGTCAGGTAATTGTTATATCAGTCACTAGTGACTGATAACACGTTCCATTGTTATTTTCATTAGTGACTGATAACACGGTTTATTTTCATTGATAGATCTCGGTATTTCACCTGCAATCATATAATAATAATGTTTATGTGAGATTTCAGTACACAAAATATCTCTTCTGAAAAACATTTCCATGATACATTTGTATTGTCAAGTTGCAAGTTATACTGGTCACACATAGTTAGGGATATATGTCAATTTAAAAAATATAAATAATGATATATTTATTCATTGACACACTGAAAAACTATCAATGATAAAATTCCCAATATCCCTAAATAATTGTGTCTAGCATATATAAACTATTACATGAGATATGATAATATGACTATAAATATGAAATACACACAGACCACTCGTTTAAGTCATGACAAAGTCATTATGGTATGGTATTTACAAAGGTAATATAAACATAAAAGCAAATTGTTAAAAGGATAAGTGTGATTTAAAAGTAAATTTAATCACAATATATCGAGGAATCTGAAACAACATAGATGGCCAGAACACAATGAGCTAGGTTAAATGATCCATGACCATGAATCAAGATTAAATGTGTTTAAAGATTTAACACAAGTTACATGTTGTAATACCTCAACTACCATGTACATTCAGAGATTTGATTTCGACATACCGACTTATTGCTTTGGCATTAGGGTTTGTTCAATGACACGAATGTCCCTTTATGTATATATACTGATGTTGCATATATACACCTCGTCATAATTATGACATGACCCATTTTTTATCACCATGTAAACCAGATTTTCAACCCCATACACATGGTACGTAGATAAGCTCATTAAACTGTTCGGATATCCTAACGTGAGCGTTCAATCAGAACATTGACAACACAAACCGTATTTTTTTTAAATTCACGGCGTAACTGTAGCAAACTAACGTTCACTGAAATAATAATAAAATAAGTGCAATAGGTATTATTACATCGATGTTGAACACACTAATAATGAATGGCTAATTCAGTATCTGGTGTAACCAACTCACACTTGGACTACATTGTCTACACGCCGCCTCATGCTGGCCACCAGACGTCTGATTCTCCAATGCATGAGTGAATTTCCCAAGGTTCCGAACTGGCAATGGATGAGCCCTTGCTCTCAAATGTTCCTAACATACCTAACTTTAATTGATGTTGAGATATTCAAATGGGGCATATATTTAGTAATAAACGTTCGGTGTATTAAATCACTAATCCACATTCCAGATGGCATGCATTGTTTCCTACGCTTAGTATACGATCGGCTTAGTATACGATCGACTCGTTTCACTTCGCTGTAGTGTGGTAACTATAACGTCTCAAGCCATTTCCTAATTGTGACAATCTGCAATGCCCATTACGAAGGGCAGATCCGTCATTGCATCGATTAGGTAGTCATCGCTGTGTACTTATTGATATACATGTACCATTACCAATATATATGATACCGTTATATTGCAAGCTTTGATTAAGGAAGTCTCCCATCTAATGTTGTACCACACCATTTGTATGCATTTATGCTATAAGACCTTCACTTTTATGGAAATATATATTTGATTACTGAGTTTATGCTTGGTCTGCCTTATTGATATATTTGTCATAAATGTCAATACCGCAGTGAGTGATATTTACTTGGAGATAGATTTAATTTGCTAACAATATCGATAAGGCAGAATGACAGACATGACGATTTATATTGTTTGTCTTTACTGAACAGCAACACAATAACAGTTTTCCCATGATCGATGAGTTGTCCCCTTTCAAAACAAACTTATCGCTTCAAGGGATATGTTACACCATAAATAAGGATCGCATTACATACTATGTTGTATAATGTCGGTAATGTATCTGCAAAGCTATCGTTTTACGGTTAGTTACAAGGAGAGAGAGGCAGATAACTGATTGAATAGAACGGTAAACAAGTTCATATTAAGACATTCCAAAGATCATAACTTGTCCAGGTTACATCACACAATTTCTTTTGATATTCCTAGTTCCTCATGCTTATTCTAAAATGACATACAAGACGACAATAGGTACAGTCAGTTCGGAGTTCAATGACATCCATTGAATCCACTCAAATGCGCGATGATAAATATATTTCAGCATTTACAATTCATCTGAATGAAAACAGTGAAATATTCATTAACGTTAAGCACCCCAGGTTTTTTCACCCGGCATAATTTGTCGGATATAAAGCATACAATATGTCAGTATAAGCAACCGTCTCATATAATATGATCATAATCTAGCAGTTTTAGAACGTTTCGCTTTGTTTTTAGATATTTGCATTTATAAAATGTTGGTGTGTTGGTCTCCAAAAACATGTTAGGTTATACTGAGAAATGAAAGTGAATATTGGTTACTGTAATGTGAATAATTGCAGTCGTTCAAGTCAACTGGTCAAACACTATCTGCCTTTTAGTCAAAAGTCACTAGTTACAGCTCTATGAATCTTCAAAATATGGCATTTCAACAACCAGTTACTTCCTTATTTTACCAGATAAACGATGTTTTGATTTGTGAAAGTCAACTTGGTAACATAAATGTTATTTTTGACTATGAACTTGGTAACATAAATATTATTTTTGACTATGAAGTGTAGTTAGTTTATTTTTAGTAAACAGTACCATTAGAACTACTATACATAATTTCTTAAATTGTCAATTTGAGTACTTGTTCTATGCAGAAATATGTCACAAAATCAACTTTCCTCATGGCAAGGGTGATTAATTCAGTCAAACTGTCAGGCATCATATTTAGTTTTAAATGAACACTTTTCATAAATAGTTTACTTGAATTGATCATTCGACTTTCTATTAACGATACATGTACACTTGAGACCGGAAAAAGATTCTAATCATCTGAGTACAAGATCATGATACGGATGAATGACTTAGTTAATGACGAGGAAAATCGTATCTTTTGAAGGAATAGAAATGTTGTGGAAATCAATTATTCAAGTCCAATCTTCCTCAAATATCATCAAATTATCAATATATTAAATTGAGTTTGTAAAATACCAATAGTGGTTAATTGTATCGAGTGTTATGGGTAAAGTTGATTTTTCATGAGGATCGACCTGAAATTAATATGATATTTGACAAACTCTTTAACCATATATTTAAACGATTACGAATATTCTAGACATAAATAACTTAACATGAATAGCATTCAAAGGCGATAAATAACTTTAAGACTAGGGTCGAATGAAATGTAAGCAGTAATTCATTTTACAGCGTGGCAGTTTAGTACAGCGTTGCTTACTGTTAAGATGTTTATGAGATGCTCATATTTGATAGGTCAAACATAAAAGTAATCAGGTGTAGATATAAAAAAGTTTAAGCGATCATTAACAAGATTTCCCTTCTTTTCCCATGATTTATTGATTGGAATCGGCAGATACAAATGTATATTTAAAAAAAGACAAAATATGTACCCTGTGTAATCTAAACAAATTTGAAAACAAATACCATTTTCTTCTCATCTGTCCATTGTATAATTCACTACGTTACAAATATAGCAAACACTTCTAGTATGTCCATACTATCATTATGAAATGTTGCAATCTAATAAACTGCAAAACTCAAACTATATTACAAAACCTTGCCATATACATTCATAATGCCATGTTATACAGAACAAATGTCACACCACTTTAATGTACGTATGTTGGCGATGTATATGTTAATCGATGTACTATAGGCCTGAGGCCTCTTCAGTGCAAATGAAGATTAATTTGATAGATAAAGTAGGTACGATCCGTGGAGTAAAGCTGTGTTTGAGAGAGAATAAAGAACTGTTGTCCATGTATGACGACGACCCCCAGAGAGCACCATAGCTTGCCAAGGACATCAAGAAAATAATTACGATATCTACGAAGTTTAGTATTTATATCCATGAAAATCAAAGATGTGAAATAGTCCGTCTACATATTATTGCATTATCACTTACAGTCAGCTCCCATGAGATTCTGCCATTCATTGTTATTCGGGCCTCTATGTTTCGATACTTAACGCATATGACCCCTCGGCGTTTTTAATTAGGAAAATATGTACTGAAGGCGTTGAGTCATATTATGAAACGATTAAAGTTGTCATGTTGACGTGCGAATACTTGTTAATGCCAGGCAAATATTTCATAAAATACATCGATCTTTCCTCTGAAATTTGCAATATATTTGATATTTTTTATGTTGCATAAACCAAAAACTTGACTTTCAAACAACATTAACCAGCATTTGGCAAAATTATGACGTAAAGTACATTTGGAAAATCCTCCTGCTGATACAAAATGAAAATAGGAGACGTCAGCTTGTTATGACTTCCTGAGAAAGAGAATAATGTGATTGCAGACTGAATGCTTGTAACTCCCTGACGAGGCCACTGCAACTGCAGAGTAGGTTGCTAACATTTTCAGTCACCACCTGATAACGTATCTGATGGTATGCCTTGGTATTACAAAATGTGAGACGTCTTTGGATGCCTCTGAGAGAGTATTTACCTGGACATGTGTTTCACGTGACACGTTGTACATATTGGCACAAGTGATGAGATTGATCCGATTCTCTAATTGCCAAGTGCTGCAGTGTGAGAGGTCACGTTTGAGATTAAGTGTTTTTGTACACGGACAAAATGCCGCTCTAAATGAGAACCTGTTGATTCTGTAGCTAATCTAATTAAGTAAACAAGATTCGTTTCGGAGGAACAATTGGAGATACTTCAGGTGGAGATGATTGGATTTCTCATTCACATTAGGTTACATTTAATACGTTGTAGAGTTTTGTCACTGTTGTTTTGGTAATACTTTGATCAGATACAGACGACTCATTCCGTCAGCATAATTTATAACTGCATTAACAATCTTGAACATTGTTGTGAAACTTCAATTGCCTTCCTTACCACAAAGACTATATGAATTGATGATTAAATAAAAATACAACGAGGATCATAAAAGGCAGTTAATAGATAATAGGTGAATTAATCTCGAGTTGTAATAACGATCCAGTCTCCTCCCATAGAGGTTACCCCACTTGGTACTTCACGTTTCTCGCATTGGGGTGAACGTTTGTAATACTGGTAAAGTCTTTGTTTAATATTCAAACAAACATCCTTTAACATCATGTTTTTGTCGTGTAAACTATGTATGAGCATCGCACAGACAGACATGATATTCTGTTAATGTCTCACTTGTTGCTACTACATCCAATCACAGGCGAAGTTTAGCGCAAATATGTTGCGCAACAGCTTCTTAATCACAACCCCATATGTTACATTTACACATGTAAAATATATACAATTACATATTTTAAGTGCTCAGAGCGGTTTCTCGGTGTGTTCTTCGCCTGCATTCCTACTCACAAACTTCCGTTCTAATGTTTGATGTAACCCATCAAGATGCTCTATATCTATTCAGGAAAATGCTCCGTAAGCAAAAGGAGTAATCTCTATGGAGAAAGAATTATAACAATAAGCAAGGGAAACTACTGCTCATTTTACAATGATATTATCAGTTAGCCCTAACAGGACATGATGTAAATGGGGCAAAAATATACATGTAAAAACGAATTTACCGGGATAACTTCTGACGGCAGAAGTGACAAGAAATCTCATACTCAAGAAGTGACAATTCATGAATCTTATTGAACTTCATCTGTCCTTACAAATTAAGTAAATCATTCGTTTGAAAACCCTCCCTTTGAATAATTCACACTTGGAAAGGTATTCAACATAGTAATTAAGATATGTAAAACCTCTGATAAAAGTTGAATCCAAGACTTGGTTGAGCATTTAATCATGATATAAAACGACGTAATGCTATTTCGTTTCTTTCATGTTCGACTTAATTTGAGGTTTTATATTGGTCCCTTTAAATGAAGCTTTAAGCCCTTCGGTAACTGTGTAATGTAATATGTTCTGATTAAGGTTTAAAGAAAATGCATTCCTCTCTTTCTTTATAAATATTTTAACTATCAATAATTAATAAATGTAAATGAAATTCTAGCATATAAGGCAAATGTTTGGTATATATGTCCTTACACTATTTTGGACAAAAATAATTGTGGATATTTTGTAATTTTGAAATCATAAATACTGATTTATTCTTATATGACATTCTAGTGAAATGTTAATCATAAAACATCTGATATACCTAACCTATTTTGTTTTCACACCTTGACATTAATGTGGATGTCACAACGAGACTTTGTCATGTTACCCATGTCAGCGGGATATTTCAAGAATCATTCGCTGAATTTTCCAAGGCGAATTCAAGGTCCGGTAGAAAATGATTAGCGTGACAATAAATTCAGACTTTGAAATTTAAGCGATATGCTCTCTGCTGATTGGATTAAACATGGTCATGTGACCGGTATACATTCTCATAAACACAAGATTGACAGCTGAAAAGGATAACCTTCATAACCTGACGTTTACAAAAAATAACCTGCGGTACTACTTTACCACTGTATCACTGCACAGTTATGACACTGCTATCACATGCTCTTTTCTTGATTGAACTTTTTAAAAATCTTACAGCGCGAATTGTAATTGTAGTTTGATTGAATTTTTATTAAAACAACATTGAATATTTGAATAATATTTCTTGTGAACTACGTTTTGCGCGTGGTGACACATAAGTGATGCAGTGTTATTGTGGGCGGAGCTTAGCGCCTGATCTAAGACATTTTTTTCATTTTCAAAAGTTTATTTACTGATTAGAAATCGCTTAAATTACAAAGTTTGAATTTATAAGAAATAGATTTAATAATGTGTTTGTTCACTGGCTTATAAACGGTTTGAAAGTTCAAGTTAAACTGTAGTATAAATGCCGTCGACAAGCTCCGGCATTTATACCAGTTTAACTTGCAGCTTTCAAACCGTTCATAAGCCAGTGAACAAACACATTATGAAATCTATTTCTTAATTATTGTCAAGGTAAAAGCACAGCATTGACTTTTCGAGCATCGGAACCTGCATATTATGCTTGTCAGTGAGCCCTTAATGAGTTTTGCCAAAACTAGACATATATCAAGAGCGTGGAACTTCATCATGTTTGACATCATTTGTCTTATTAGCTATGACCTCTCCTTTGTTTAGTATGAATATATAACTAGAAAGTGTTTTTACCCGTAAAAAAAGATGTCTCCCCCTTCCTGAAATTGTATTATGAGAGGTTTATTACTAAAGACAAACAATTAAGACAGTTACACATACGAGGGGCGTTCAATAAGTGTTGCAAGCGGGGCATTGGTGTTTACATAAACAGTGTCAGCTTATAGCAGGTGTTACTATAGTCAAAACATAACATTGACACATGTCAAAACAATTTCTAGACATAACAATTATTTAGATATAATAGCTGCGCTGACCTAGGGGTCTCCATAATCATGGATTCTCTCAAACATGAACAACGCGCTGTGATCAAGTTCCTTACTAAAGAGGGATGCAAAGCTACAGAAATACATAATCGTATGTGTAATGTGATGAGTAAGGATGCTCCTAACTTTTCAACAGTTTGTCGCTGGTCTCTTCAGTTCAAGCGGGGCAGGGAGTCCTTAGACGATAACCCACGGTCAGGCAGGCCATCTGAAGTCACCCGACCGGAAGTTATTGCCGCTATCGAAAGACGAATTTTAGCTGACCGCCGTGTTAATGTTTCTGAACTGTCTTTGGAATTCCAGATATCAGTTGGAAGTGTTGAAAAAATAATTCATGACCATCTTGGTATGTCCAAGGTATCTGCAAGATGGGTACCCAGAAACCTCACAGCACAAAATCGCCAGAAAAGAACCGAAAGTTGCATGGAGCTCCTGGATCGGTTTAATGCGGATGAAGCCAGGTTTTTGTCTCGTCTGGTGACAGGTGACGAAACCTGGATCCACCACTGGGACCCGGAAACTAAACTGGAATCCAAGCAATGGAAGCACCCGAGTTCACCGCCTCCCCTGAAGTTTCGCACTCAACCATCAGCTGGCAAGGTTATGGCGACAATCTTTTGGGATGCAAAAGGCATATTATTAATTAATTACTTGCCAACCAAAACTAAAATGAATGGTCAATATTATGCCAACCTAATGCAAGAATTGCGAAAGACAATTCGACAGAAACGCCGTGGAATGTTGACACGTGGTGTTCTGATTTTGCATGACAACGCTCCAGTCCACAAGTCAAGAGTTGCACAGGCCGCTATACGTGATTGTGGATTCGAACAGCTTAACCACCCACCCTACAGCCCAGACCTAGCCCCCAGTGACTACTTCCTGTTCAGAAACCTGAAATCCGCTCTACGTGGAAGGCACTTCCGGGATGACGAAGACGTCAAAGCTGCCACAGAGGCGTGGTTAGAGGGGCAAACGGAAGACTTCTACAAAAGCGGCATCAAAAGTCTTAAAGAGAAATGGAATAAGTGTATTGAGGTGAAGGGTAACTATATTGAAAAATAAAAGTAAAAAATCTCTAACCCCCAAAAGGCACATCTACACGATATGGAGAGACAGTATACCAAGACATGATTTGCGGCTAGGGATCATGTTACCTTAGGGGCAATGACTTGTTTCAAATATAATACATGATTATGCAATATAGGAAAATGACTTTTCTACATGTAATTGATAGAGCGTAGTAACTTCTTAATTATGCATGATGGATATACATTACATCATTCAATGAAACATTATAGCTGAAATTATGCTTCAGGGAGAATAAGTAGAATAAGTTAACTGATACGTGTTCATCGTTTGTACATGTATGAACACACATTTGATTATCGTCACTTTAGCTGAAGAAGGCATTCGGCACAAACGTGTTTTATCCTTGCTTATGATATGATATTTCCATTCTAAGACCTTCCTCAGGCTACAAATCACTTGCGTCGGTTCTGATATGTCATATAATCTTGATTGATTAGATGTTTATGATATGATGTTAAAAATAGTCTCTTTGTAATTGCATTTCAACATTTTATTTAAAGAAATCCTCAGCATGCTAATACCTGTAGAATAATGTAAACGTACCCCTTGTTATGTTTAGAAACAGTTAATGCCGGTGTTCGAATCCTACCAGGGGCTCAGCAACTTTGTCTGCGGTAGAGAATTGTCTCACATGCAAAAAGACTTGGGTGTCATGCTATAATGAATTTCAGTGCCATCCATTAGTTGCTAGTTCCAGCCGATGCTCGCAGGTTTCATTGCAATCCACAGTTGCTGGTGTTGCATGCTTTCTCGCTGGAATGATACTAGCAGCCGTATATCACGTTGGCTGTTCCTTGACCAGGCTTGAGTAGGACAAGTGTCAAGTAGGACAGGCTCGATCATCTGTGGCGTTACCATCTGTGAAACTCCAATAAACATGCCATTTATAATATAAAGGATATTATCATACAAGTATTTTTATAAAGTTATTTCGAAACATGCATTAATGTTGCATTGTTTTAAATAATCGGTATTATTTTAAAATATATCAGTTAGTTATTTAAGTTAAAAAACAATCACAGAAACAATTTATGTAGCAAGGATAACATTTGTCTGCCTTTATACACTGCCTGCACTGGTCATTTAAAACCAAAGCAAGCAGAGTATCCCTAAGACACACACCAAATAACAAGGGACAATGTTTAATCAAAGCTAAGAGCAGTCACCTGCTGTGCCGACGCCGGTAGAAGGTTGCAGTAACCTTAAAGGAAAACAGGAAGATGCTGAACACTAGGAATTGTATTGTTCCACCTAATGTCAGAATCACTTAGAGACCAGGTGGCATTCCTTTCAAGGCAATTTTCTTCAATCCTCATCTTTTTCGTAATACACCAGTGCATTTAGAAAAAAAACTGTAATGCAATTCACAAAGGAAACACACATTGTAGAATTTACGAGTAAAATAAAACTAAATTACAACTGCAGATAGTTGTTAGGCTTCTTTGAAATTGAATAACCTCTTATTACGTTAGTCTGGCTAATACTTGATTTGGTTTTATTCCCCACCTTTTTAATCATTGCATTAACGTTTGATTGACAAGAATAAAACATTTCCTGAATATATAAATTTCGTTCTTTACTAAGATAAGGAAACGTATATGGTTCAGAATTTGTATTGGTACGTTTCTGTCTGTTTACATGTTATAAGTTGTACACCAATTCAATTAAAGTTAAACCAAAATAAGTGTAAAAGGTTTCTATTGACATATACTCTTGAAGTGATATTTAAATGTGTGATTACATGAATTTCGTTAGAAATACGAATCTGTATTAAGATATTAGTGTAAGTTTCATGACATAGATAAAGACTGTCCATCCATGTTTTGTAGACATTCTGAGTCGAGTCAGCTCATATAAGTACTGATTTGAGGGTAAGATATGTCTTCGAAGGTTCAGGAGAGAACTCCTAGGAACATGTATGTATGTCTCCCATATATTGAATAACACTAACACATATTAAGTTAATCATTTAGAGCCCTCTTTGAAGGGATGTACTCTTCATTTCAAAATTGAATATTTAAAAAATATGATTTTACATTCACAAGAAATTTAATTTAATGATTAGATTCACTTTAATTGATCACGACCAGGTCTCAGAGGTATCCATCAACTAAAATGCTTGCACTTGGCTTGAAAGAAAGTATCACTGGTCGCAAAATGAGTTTCTAATTTCTTTGTTCGTTAAGAGCAAATTAAATGAAGGATTTTGAAAGCATCAACAGAAACTCAAGAAATGAAGCGTATAATCAGTTTCACACATGATGTAAGAAATATACAAACTGAAGACGATGCAGAAATTAATTTTTTGAAAGAAACTTTCAGTTGACATTCGTTTGCTGGAAAGGAGGGCAGACAATATTCATGCAAGTACCAGAACAACAAATGCCATGGGTTTTGACACGAAGTGACACGAATGGAGGGGAAAGAACGTTTTCTACCAAAAGAAATTCATTGACATTCGCAGTAAGCATCGCCTTCCATAATTTCCCTTACATTGAATCAAATGGTTCGTGTTAATATTTTTTTTAAACGTGCAAAATAATGATCACATAGGAGGATACATTTATGAGAGACCACAAGAATTTATTTCATATCATATATACTATTATGTAGGAGACGAACTGAATACATGTACTCTGTGAGCATTTTACATGTTCATTATACAATGGAACTCAAGGAATAGAATGATGTCAAGAGAAGAAAGTTATTCAGACAAAAATCCTTTCTGTATTCCTGTTCATATATTCTTATGTCAAATACAGTAGAGAAGAGATTATCCAGGAAGACTTAAGAGGCATTGTTGATGAAACCTTCTGAATGAACTTCTTAACTATTCTCTCTTTAAGTATATTACCAAACCAAAAAGAAAGTTCATGTTGATTACAATGTTCTGCACTCGATCCTGCGATCATGTGGTAAGTACACGGTTGCCTCTTTAAGCATGTAATTAAATGCTTAGGCTATTGTATGTGTACAAAAACGCCGATCAGTATTTAGATATTGGTAGAGGAAGTACTTTTGAATAACGTTAATAAAAACTTTAAGTTACAAGTTATTTGTTTATGAAACTACATCTATGTATGCTGCATAACTAGATGATGTAAAGTCACGTGCAAAATAAACCTCAGCATACACAATACAAGATGTTTCAATTCACGTTCGATGCATACAGCTGTACTTGAGTTTAAGCATAAGCTATAAACTAAACTTATATTTGAGATTTCATAACATTATCTGTTCATATTTCTGATGGATTCATTGTCACACTGGAACTATAAATGTAAGCAGTACCTTATAGACTCATTGTGGAAAGGTCAATTTAACCTTGCAGTGCAGTTAAAATTACTTTCTTGTCAAGATTTACCCTGGGTTTGACAATTTAGACGAGCAACTCCATGTTTCAGGAATGGTTGCATGTAACGTCAATTTCAATACCAGCGTCAACACAGCGAGCTTGACACTCCTCCCTTCCAATAACACGTTTTTATTGAAAAGTCATTTCCCGTTTGTATAGCTGGTTGTTGCAGAGAATGTTGGGTTTTGAAACTCTGTGCTTTTGTAAGGCATGATACATATGAATAATGCACTAATTGAATTGATAAAATTAGAAATGAATGTGAAAGATGGTATGTTAGTTATTGTGTTCACTCTTTCTTTACTGAATGTGAGTAGATAGCTGTCAGTGGTCATTTACCCGAAACATAAGCATGTGTTGTGAGTAGTGTTTGGTTTGTGATAATACTCCCAACTTTCCTTTCCAATTCACAAACACATGTACAATCGTCATTGTTACATTTAAACATTGTGGAAGCTGTGCTAATTGTTGGTTGGAAATGTCTTCGTGCTGAATTGATATAAACTCTGATATTGGTAACATATACATTTTAGATATTTTGAATTGATATAAACTCTGATATTGGTAACATATACATTTTAGATATTTTGATTTAAATACCATTGAATGACAAAATGCAAGATAGCATATTCATGAAAGTCATATTTCTTTTTTTAAAAGTGCCTTAATTGGATATATTTACTTCGAATGGCATTGAGCAAAACCGCTAAGACTGTTACTACGAATTTGGTTTTCACTATTAGCCAAACTTTAATAATTAGACTGGATCTGAATGATAGACACAAATTGAACATTGGATGTTTCTCAACACATTTCTACTATATCGTTAACTACTCTTTCATACTTAGTCATGTGAGATCAGATTGTCAGAACAAAAGCACAAGTTACTTCATGTCAGTCAACACATTATTTGAAGCATTACAGTTACATCAATGTTAAACTAAACTACTAATCATGTAGTAGCAAAATGTAGTCACATTTCATACTGTATGTCATTGTGTTATTTGAGCCATTCACACACATACAGATACCACAGATACAGATCATAGTAGCTTTAGCTAAAACATCAAAAGGTTGTTTCCAGACATGGAAAGTATTAATAGTTTTATCCAAAGGACTAAAAGAATAATGTTCCCAGACAAAGAGCAATGGAAAAGGCTTAATAAAATGTTTAGAGCCCTATCTGCAGTAGCTGGTAGCAGGTTGCAGTAACCTGAAGAGAAACATGAAGACACTGAACACTGGGAATTGTCGTTTTCTTCCACCTAGTGTCAGGCTTACTTTAAAATAACAGTTGGCATTCATTTCAAGGTAGTTGTCTTCAAATCTCATTTTTTTTCTTATTGTACTAAGGGATTAATTGAAAAAAACTGCAATTCTCAACAGAAAAACACTTTGTGTAATAAAATAAAGTTACTAGATTAAAACAAGTGGAACTGCGGATATGGCTTCTGCATCAACAAAGTTTTTTAGGATTTCTTGAAATTGAATAACCTTTTCTTACGCCAGTCTGACACTCTTGGCAAGTACTGGCTGTGATTTCATTTCACACGTTTTTACCTTAGCATTGATGTTTGATTTACGTGAATCGAGAGTATTCGTGACAATATTAGAATTTGTTCATCGCCAAGATAGGGAAACTTATATACTTCATTATACTTTATTCCTTGTTTTAATGTGATACATGTACACAATATCAATGAACCATAATTATTGTAAAAGATGTTAATGATAGATACTCCAAAAACGTATTAAAAAAGTAATATGTTAATATGCTGTTTCCTGATAAGAATCCATACACGGATTTCGTTTCGGGAAGAACTGTATTTAGATAACAGTTTAAGTATCTACTCCCTAATAAGTGTTACATTTCGAGTCATTTATAAATTAAGTGATGATTTGAAAGTAAGATATGACTTGACAGGTTCAGGAGTTACATGTTAGGAACACGACTTCCTGTCCTCGAATATATTGAGTGATAATAACCCACATTTAGTTAACATTTCATAGCCAACAATGAAAGGGTTATTTTTTATAATAATGTGTGACTGCACATTTTAACCGGAAATTGAATTTGATAAACTGATTCACTTTAGTTTTTGATAAACATGTCTCAGGGGTTTCTGTCAAATGTGATGCTTGCACTTGGAGTGAAATAAAGTGTCATGAATTGCGAAATGAGTTTCTGATTTCTTTCTTCATTAGGAGCAAATTAAATAAACGATTTTCGAAGCATCAAAAGAAACTCAACAACTGAAGCGTATGATCAATTTCACGCATGATGTTAGGAATATGCAGGATGAAAACGATTTAAAAAACGAATTCTTTGAAGGTTACTTCTTTTGGGCGCTCATTTGACACTACCAGGAAAACAAACGCCATGGGATCTGAAGCAAAGTGAAAGGAATGGAAGATTAACATTCATTTTCTACCATACTATATCCATTGATATACTGATTTGTGACTTGCTTTGTGAAATTTTGAAAAATATTGTCAAAACAGCGATTCGAACCCCTGTGGATTTGTGACTTGCTTTGTGAAATTATTGCTGCAAAGCTTCACATTGCAACACCACCTTATGAGTAAATATGTAAACTATGTATTAAAATATGTATTCAATTATTAACCTAGTATATTGACAGATATAAGTACAGGGCCGAGGGGGATACGGTATTTTCATTTCATAAAGTGCAATAAAAGTATATATACATTTATTTGGAAACAACATTCACTCATCAAATAAAAGCAAACTTATCCATATGAGGCAGTGCTGTTTGGAATATAATCCTAAAGTATGAAGTTATAACTCATTTCATAATTGAACAAACTTTAAGTCAGATGAGAATATGCTTTAACTTAAATGTGTTTGAAAAACCCCTTCAAAGCAACATATATATATGAACATTTGGGCGTGTAACTGTGTAGATGATATGTTCCTGTGATAAGTAGATAAAGTGGGTTTGTTTCAAGTCTGTCACATGTTTAATACATGGATAAATTACGAGAAACTGTTCGGCACTCTTTGGAACTTAATCCACTGAGTTCAACCTCTAAATGTCATGTATGCATTCACCTTTTCATAACAAAAGATCAACAGAGATCAATAGATATAAAGATGGTAGTTAAATCTCTTCTGTGTATCTGTTTTTCAAACACAAACCTACGTATCGCATTGATAGGAGAACACTGGTCTAGAGTGTAAATTATTGAAATCCTGGTCCTACATGTACATTAGGATATTGACTAATTGTGAATTATCAAGGACAGAATACTCTCAGATACAGGATAATTCTAGTCTCTAGTGAAACCCATTTACATTCTTCAGTTTTGATAGAACATAGTATATTGACCCGTGGATGTGTCCGTTTACCGCAGGTTGCCCAGTGCAGGTCCATAATTGAGGCAAAATGACTCGGATTAGTGTCTCATTTCGATTTTATGCTCTTACTAATGCCATGAAGTTCAAGGTGTAATCTGGGAAGAGTTTGTGTATCCCTCCATAAGTCAAACATGTCATATCGATTGTCAGGGGGCCGAGTCTCGTTCCCTGTCTGCTAAAAGCTCTCTTAGCGCTAGGATAGTCGTAAGTGCCATACATTAACATTGACATACGACTATCTTAGCTAAGACAGCTTGGAAAATAGGAGTCCAGGTTCGTACTGGACTCGGGCGTGGGAGAGAGCAGTGGTTATCGCGCTCGGTTTCGGATAAAGAGGTCCGAAAACTCGTTAGGTCTCGGCAGTTTTGTTGTTGAGAACGGTTCTACATCCAGCAAGGTTTTGGTTCAATGCTACTCTGAATGTCAACACATTACCACTCATGGTTCGTTAGTTCCAGCCGGTTCTCGAAGGTTTCGCTGCAATGTATAATCCCGATGTTGTTATGGGCTTTCATCCTGTAATGATACTAATTAGTTTACATAGGTGAAGTTCTCTAGACAGAAGCGTTAAAACCAAAATCAGCTCCCTTCACATTGGAGAAAAATGATCAATGAAAGTCCTACAGGCTACAAACTACTTTCCAGAAGCATTACTTTTTCCCTACATGGAACATATACATTAAGTTGATATTTGTGTACTTTCATCTTCCAGAATAAAAGCTCACTGATGATAGGAACGTAATAGTGTAGAAAATTAATATGTGTTGTTAACGTTCTTAAATGACACACTATTATTAACAAGAGAAATCCACTGGGTGTAATGTGTACGCGAGGACGTTCGTTGTTACTGATTTGTCACGTGACTTTTAATGCGAGGAGCGGGACATACGACCACGAAAAGTGGTAAATTTTAGCTCATTATGCATATTGTTTGAATACTTATGAACTTATAAATAGCGACTACTTCATGAGTACATATCTATACTCCCTCTTGTGAAACCAAATAGAAGATAAACCTAACCATTTTTTTGCAAACATCCATTTTAGCAACTGCGTGTCAGTCAATGTCGTCGAAATTTCGACAATCGCTGAACATTTTCCCTATCGTAAGAGTATGCAATGTGTATATTATCCAAAATTAATTTAATGTAAATTTGTTTCAATAACTACTGCAAGCCTTGGCGAAATTTCAAGGCATGGTATGGTGTGAATATTTAATAATCTGTTGTCAAAGTTGGCTCATGTGTTTTCATAGCTCGAGTGTTCCGGTGTACGGAATGTCACCGATCATGTGATTTACGGTACACGGATTGTGCTGATCGAGGGTTCGGATTGTGCCTGATTGAATTTGATTTATTTTCTAAATAAATCCGAACATGTTAATTTTGAAACAAAGTGAAAGCTATTAAATGTGCGGAACAATGACTGGCTATCAATCCAAACACATACGATCCGTGTAATAGCATAGGAAAACCTTTTTATCGGTAAGTTTATAAATGTGTTTCTTTCTGCAGAAAACAGGGATAATTCACTGTCGGAAGGCATCTTGTTTTAATGTTAATGACCCACTATTTTCAACAACCACTCAAAAACCGCCCAAAAAGGCAGCGATCAAGCTCTGAAGCGAAGTGTACAGTAGCAAGTGCGACATGCTGCAAGGAGTTCGAAACTGAAGCTAAACTTTTAGAACATTTAAACGCGGCCCACAGTTTTGTTTGTGATTGATGTGGATCTACTTTCAAGTCAAAGAACGGTCTTAATATCACATCATATCACACACTTATATATTTGCATTTATATGTGTGAAGTCTATCTATCTCATAAAAGAACCCACGTAGATTTCAGACTTACTCCTGTTCAAACTGCATGTACAGAGTCATTTGGTCTGAGATCCAACAAGTCCAGGCATGAAGACCGTGCACTTCAGATATAGGTCTAAAGATACGCAGCTGAAAATTGTATAGTTTAAAAACAATCTCTTGCAAAGTTAAGGGGCGCTCTTTGCCCCGGTCTCCCCTAAAACTTTCACATGCCAAGATCCATGTTGCTCTACCGTGTGTGCATGTGTCTTAACGTCTCATTAAAGAACACTACAGGGGTATGTATGATGCACCAAGATTTAGGTGCAGATGTAACAAATCAGTTCGCTTCAGTTCCGCTTTCAATAAACATTACAAAACCCATAAAATGAGCTCTCGAGTATTTCCAAATGGAAGAGAAAGTATTATTTTTCGTTTAAGGCTAGGTTACATAATTATGCAAGTTGCTGTTTTGAGTTCTCTTTTGACAAAAAAGACAAATGCAAAACTTAAAATAAAATTTATCTTCTCCATTTCGTACTGTGTCGTTGTTCACATTCATACACAAAACCAATACCGGTAAAGTGTGCAATTATTATGCAAGAAAGATATTACATCTGTTTATTCACATAGTGACTATACAAATTTGATCTTGCATTCACAATCTAATACATTGACTTGAGACAGTTCTATACACTCTCTGATTTATTTTTTATATTTAGTTCAATTTTGCAGACTCGCTGGCTGGTGTAATCGAAGTCATTTTTACTTAGCTTTTCTAGAAGCCAAAAGCCATTAAATGGGTGGTTTCTGAAATTGTTTGATTGTCTTAAAGTCACAGTCATTTAACAACTGAAATTCGTTGCAAAGTGGTTGGATATGTAAATTAGATGACAACCCCAGTTCATAATCAAAGTGTGTTTGAATGGTAAAAGCAATTTTTGTTAGTAGGAATAGATTGTTAAAGTGTATAACCTATACTTTTATCATCCCCCGCAGTATTCTGCTGCGTGCGTCCGTCCGTCCGTGCGTGCGTACGTGTTTTACACTTGTCCGCGGGATATATCAAGAACTATTGACTTATTCTCTTAATATCTTACACATAGCTTCTTCTATGGAAGACAAAGGGCTGATTAAATTTTGATGACCTTTACATTATTCTCAAGGTCACAGCGGAACATTTTTCGACATGTTAACATCACAAGAACTGTTCATTGGTTTCTGATCATTATCATTCTATCATTATCTGCTGATCTTGACATTATTTTTTCAATTTTGAAGTATTAATTTGCGCCGGGGGGTCGTGTCACCTTTGTGACAACCGCTTGTTACTAATAAGTTTACATATAAAAGATGATATAAATGTGTCCATGATCTCTGTGACTGTATTGCAGGCGTTGTTTGTAAGATTTGTAGTTCAGACACATACGTTTATCAATTGATTTTGTTTCCTCACTGTGTTTTGGAAAGTGAGCACATTGATATTGAAATTGCCAGTTCTGTCAGACAAGTATTTCTTTTGAATTGATAAGGTTTTTTAGGAGATGGACAATCTTGGTATGTGCAATGACATCTTTGAACAATTATTTAACTTCAGGACAGTGGTACGCCGAAATATGATGCATTTTTGTAGTCTAAAATGAGAAAGATGTTGTCTAATATTACTATCTGTACAATAAAACATTTCAACCGATAATGTAACATTTTGGCACTTTCTACTCAAAACAGAGTCGTTTTGTTTAAGAAACGCAAATCACCACAATCCGTATACCAGGTTTGGTGCAATCGGTAACGATCCGTATAGCTATATTGAACAATCCGTACACTAAAATTGTTTCTGAAAAAATGATTCAACTCGGGCAATCTCTGTTACAACAGGGCGCAGGTCTATCAAATTTTTCAGTCTATTTCTAGGTTTATTCATCTTTTAGTAGGTATGATTAGATTTCAGACTTGTTCGTTTGTTTTAGGTGTTTGTAGACAAAATAAGTCACGAGGTGAAGACTCAAAACAGCGTCACTGCAGTGATCAAGTGTAAAAAGAAAAACATCTGTGTGTATACAAGACTTCCCACTGTGTATTAGACTAAAGATATGCCTTAGCAATAAGAACATAACAATATTATTACAGGATTGTCGGTATTTTGATAATAATTTTCATTTTTGTTTACTGACATGGACGATGATAACACGTCCATCGCTGTAATAGTCACGTGACAAATCAGTAACAACGAACGTCCTCGCGTACACATTACACCCAGTGAAATCTCGAGCTTGATTTTTTTGGTGTGACGTTGACAGTTCAAGTGTTGCTGAAAAAAGGTTTGTCTCACGCTTGTTAAAGCGATATCTCTTGAACCAAACCAATGTACCCAATGTCTTCAACTTTTATGACGGATTATGCAGACACAATATTCATCGTCAGCTCATTGCTAACATTGTATCTCATTACCCAAAGCACTTAATATCTTCAAATTGATTCCTTACTTGGGAATAAGTATTACACAGACAACCGTCACCTTTACTGACCTTGACTTGTAAAAGTCACCACATCACTTTGACCACTTCCAAACTCTGGTTAATGCTAAATCTCATGAACTTTATCACCCAAATGTCTCCAAATTTGCTGATTATCATTACCCTTTTTACAAGTAATGCAGTATATAAAGAACCACCTTTTGATCAAATGAATTTGCAAGCAGCTCGTTTTGAAATCCGTTCGTGCACTAGAAGAAAATAAAATGAATTAAAAAATATTATTTTCAACAGTGAATTCCTTCAACATCCAGCATTTGTGATGTACTTTATTGCATGTCTTAAGAGAGGGATAAACAACGATCATCTGCATATTAAAGAAAAACACGCGGAAGAAAAGATTGTACTTTCCTTTGCGCGACAGTATTTTCAACAGTGAATTCCTTCAACATCTAGCATTTGTGATGTACTTTATTTCCTGTCTTAAGAGAGGGATAAACAACGATCATCTGCATATTAAAGAAAAACACGCGGAAAAAAAGATTGTACTTTCCTTTGCGCGACAGTTTATATTTGAATTATACGAATTACTTTGCAATTCAAATAAAGGAGAATTTCTCTGTTATTTAAGTTCTTTCATAGGGCTTTGATGAAACCTGTTCATGTGACAAATATATGTTCTCTCTCATGAATTCACCCATAATCCCGAAAATAATGGTTCTTGACAAAGACAAAGTAACTGATTACGTTGAAGACATCACTAAGATGATGTTGCCAATCAAGGAAGAATACAGCGGGTTTTATCAGAAGTTATATGTGCCCAAATTGCTGTGATGACTCCACCTCTGAGTCGAAGTGACCTGAAGCAATTCACTAGGGGACTTGAAAGAACAACTTCCCTCACTTAATATCATGATTGATAGAAAACTGTTGGCAGCCAGGTTTGAGAAAGTTCACAAAACGAGCTAAACCTCGATTTCTTTTCTTTGTATCTATTTTTTTAAATATAAACTACTTTTAGAAATATATCATTGTATTGTTCTGACTCTTTCAAATCGCCTTACATGTACAATATGTATATGTATATGTAAATACAATAATTAGTAAAAATTTTTAATGAACAAACTAACACAATGAGGACAAGTAATTGTCACAAACGTGACCATGTCCCCCGCCGCAATTAAGACATGAGCTAAAAGGATGGACACACAGCTTGTACCGAGTAATGACCATTACATGCTTGATTCAATTGTTTTTATATCGGGCTAAGAACATTTTAAGAACTGGTACCAAATGTGAAACCTATATGTGCAGCGTTTCTTGAGAAATCACGCTAACAACATTTTAAACAAGATGTGTTTGTTAAACACGGATGCCCCCGGATGTAGCAAAGTTATGGCCAAGGTTAAGGTTTTCAGAATATTGTCCACTGCGGCAAGGTCAAGGTCACAAGGTCAAATATGATGACCTCATCTGAAGGTCTCATCATTACGTATGCACATGCCAAGTATGAAAGCCGTAGCTCTGAGCAATCCAAAGTTATGGCCAAGGTTAACGTTTTCTAAATATTGTCCACTTCGGCAAGGTCAAGGTCACAAGGTCAAATGTGATGACCTCATCTGACAAGTCTCATCACAAGGTATGCACATGCCAAGTATGAAAGCCGTAGCTCTGATCAATTTAAAGTTATGGCCAAGGATAAAGTTTACTGAAGATGTCCACTGCGGCAAGGTTAAGGTCAAGGTCACAAGTTCAAATATGATGACATCATCTGAAGGTATACACATGCCAAGTATGAAAGCCGTACCTCTTAACAATCAAAAGTTATGGCCAAGGTTAAAGTTTTCTGAAAATGTCAATTGCGGCAAGGTCAAGGTCACAAGGTCAAATATGATGATCTCATCTGAAAGGTCTCATCACAAGGTATGCACATGCCAAGTATCAAAGCCCTAGCTCAGAGCAATCCAAAGTTATGGCCAAGGTTAAAGTTTGTGTGGGCAAACACACAGACAAAATGATCAAAGTATTGTAGTGACCTTGAAAATGAGGTCAAGGTCACCCAAATCGACTGGTGTCTTCATATTCACCAAATGAAGACTGGTACCAAAGATGAAGACTCTAGGTGCAGCGGTTCATGAGATCTTGTGCAAACAACATTTGAAAAACACTCAAAGTATCGTAGTGACCTTGAAAATAATGTCATGGTCACCCAAATCAACTGGTGTCTGCGTATTTACCAAATGAAGACTTGTACCAAATTTGAAGACTGCAACGATTCATGAGATATCGCGGTAACAACATCTGGCAAACACTCAAAGTCTCCTAGTGACCTTGTAAATAAGTCAAGGTCACTCAAATCGACTAGAGTCTGCGTATTCCCCTAATTTGAAGACTCTAGGTCCAGCGGTTCATGAGATATCGCGCTAACAAGAAACGGGACGGGCGGACGGACGTATGGAGCGGCGGCGGGTGACAACAAAAATAGAAAACCGTAACTTCTTTGTTATATATTAAAGTGAGTGTATTCTTTAAAATGTTGATTTGTAAAATCAAGCTAACAAATCTCGAAATATGAAAAACATATACAAAAGTGCACATTTTAGCGCAATGTGTCAAACGTCAGGACTGTGATATTGCCCAAGCACCGTTAAACAATAACTCACTCACTCTCTCGCTCAAAAGTCAGAGATTCTTTTTTATTTTGAATTGAAATGTTCGTACATTCACTGCTGAATGTGCAATGTTAGACCACTTAACAGCCGCTACCAGCAAAGGTTCAACAATCAGTGATCTACTCAGCATGTTATGATCGTGTCTTCATACAACGTCAAGGTGCAGAGAATGGCAAGTCACTCTATCTTGTTTTCAGTTCATTTTCAGCTGGGAAACGACTGCTGAAGATCACGGCGACCTGACATTCATGTATAGTGTGGTTTGATAAAGCTATTGGTTAAACTCCTTCATCTCAACTACCTTATCGTACATGTACGCGTATGTGTTGAAAATAAGTCGTGATATAAATGTCGATGTGTGATAAACCCTGGCAAAGATTTAATTTGCTGGTTGTACTTTTTTAATCTACCAAATTTGTCAAGTTGACCAACCCTCAATGATGATGACAGAAGTAGGCTCAAGATCTTTTCCGGGCCTTTAGTTGCTTGACAACGACATATATAGCTCCCGGATAGCATGATAAAAGCGACCAACACACGAGGGGCCACGACAGCTGATTGGACAGACGGAAACACTGTCAATTCATCTGCTGGATGATACATGTATAATACAAAAGTTTGATTTCAGATGAGGAAGAATGTCACTGAATTATGTGATATTTAATTCATTTTTCTGTGGAAATGACACTGATTAATGACATCTCGATATCAGTTTACACTCATTCGTATATGATATCCTCGCCTAAATATTAATCTCCATTTACTCTATATCATGAAGCTCGTGCAACACATCCTTAAAGGCACTGTAGCACGTCTTTTGCTCATTATGGTTTGTTTTTCAAATTTGCCATTTAATTCTAAAATTTGTACAATATATTGACCTGAAAGCCGTAGCCATTGAACCCAGTTAACCGTATAAATATGGTACGACGTATTTGTATAAAGCGAAAATGGTATGGGATTCTTTAGTGTGAGATGTAGATTTGTAGGTCTCATGAGACTTTGAGAGTTATGAGAGCAAGATGTTTGACCATTCCATCATTGCACCATATTTAAAATTGTACTCTGAGTGTTTAGGTTCCCCTACATCAGTCCACTTGAACTACCTTCATTTTAATGTGAATGTTATGAAAGATGTACAGAAAAAGGTGATGTAGCTCAGGAGACACAGTCTGTCAACAGTTAAGCCCGGGCTACGGATGTAAGTCCGACGGTAACTGGTTCTACAATATATTACCATCAATGAATTCTCACAACAATGACAAACATGTACAAGTTGGGTTCGTTCAAACATTCTTTTTGTGATTAAGGGTCTTGGAAAAAACCAGTAGAGAGCAAATATGCATCACAGGGAGAGATGCCACATAATATTTAATCACTAAAAAATTGAAAAGGCAATGCCATGTTCTATAAGACAAAACACGAGAACGATATAATGATAGTAGACATATTTCGTTTTCATTAGCTGTATATAAAATGTTGTATAGTCAAGATACAAATACATCAAGAAGTACTTCATACAGGTTAACGTTGTTGAATGTGGTTCACATTGTAAATGTTCTAAGTTGAAAATCAGTTTTTGATATTGCTTTTTGGTATATTTGTTACTTGAGTAAAGTTATGGATTTCTTTTAACCAACATCTCTGCATGGCTTTTTATACAAGTGACGGTTTCCAAATACATCAGGCCAAGGTTCCAGAAGAAAGCTTTTAGAAAAACAATGTAATCATACTACTCGCTAATTAGTAACTATATACTACGCCTGTTTATCCTCATAAATGGAAATAGCCTCGAACAATACTATAAGTAATTGAATACCATTTAACGATTGGAAGATTGACTCATCATGCTTTAAAAGGTAATCTTACGTCTAAAATGAATGAATAGATATCATGTTATAATATTCCAATTTTCATTAAAATATGAAGATTATGGTTTATTGATATTCTTTCCCTTAAAATTATAATTGAAGTTGAAAACATTTTAAAGGTTACTGTTTCTCCTGTTTGTAAAAGAAGATATATCAATCAACGAGGTATGTTAACGATTGCTTTCATACAGTATTTTTCTAATAAAAAATTTAAGTCTTTTCTTCTCATCTGCCCATTTTCTAAAGTCAAAGAGTCACAAATGACCCCCTGAATCGTGTGATTATCAGACAATCCTATTGACTCACTTAGCCTTCCTCGCTTGAAGGGCAGATAATGCAGATTAAGAAAATAACAAGTTAATAATATCAACACTTCTTTACAAATTAACGTAATAGGTTAATGTCAAATGTTTGCAAACTTCAAATGCCGACCAGGAATCAAAGCTGAAGATGAATTTCACACATGATTTACACACGTGCATGAGATAAACACTGCAAAATTAAAACCGAAAAACATCCGTTCATGTTTTCCGTTACCGATATTATGAAGTTAACATTTAAATAAAGTTCACATTAATATATTATCGATCAGAGATCAGGAAACCCGCTTATGCCAGAGCCTTCGATCTGCGTCTCCACACTACTGAAACACAGAGCTATATCACACTGAGCGATATCATCAGTCTCAAGTTTTATTTCTAAACATTGTAACTGTTCTGGACATTGAAAACGAAGTCCCATGTGACAGCAGATTCTGCTGACGACGAGTAACCTTTGACTGCTTCTCCATCAATTTTAAGCATCAAAAGGACGACGCTGTTAAGTTAAGACAAATGCCTGGAATTGATCATATAGCCATGGCACTAAAGGGCTCCTAGGGGAATTTGGGATACTACTTTGATGTGGTCTAAATCTATTCACGCAATTTAGTCAAGCTACATTCATTCATACATATGAACATCACTTCGATAAAATGTAAACATTTATCAATGGGATAACGAGTTTCACAATTAAGGGCTAAATACTAAACTATTAAAACGTTCAACTCACACGACCAAATTACAATTGAAGAAGCAACGTTTTGTTTAATGAAACACATGTTTGCAGCAGATAACAAAGAAGTCAAAACGAACATTATTTTGCGCTTCATAATTTGAGTCACAATAAATTATTTTCTCTTCTTATCCATACCTATTTGCAATTAATGATATCTGGTGATTACAGAATCTAACCCCTGAGTTTGATATATATTATATATACAAAGTATTAGGTATTACTTAATCAAAATCAAACATATTAAATGTCCTGTTTACATCACACGCTAGAAGAAAAAAAATTGATTGGTATGTTATCGTCAAGTCCAATGGTTTAAGGATAAGTTTCTGTGCAATGTACTTTATCAACAAGAGCCTGAATAAAAGGCAAATCATAAAGTACATGCAAAAACATCCTACCGTGTGTGAAATCTACCATCTAAGTAGTGGGACTATTGGACTATGTTAAAATTGTACTTTGTTTCTCGCTAAATTATCATAAGCCACTATCTATTATATATTATGCGGTCATTAAAAGAACAATAACAGGAATATTTTAAGCTATATATATGGTAAAGACGAGGCAGTATGTTTGTTTAGAGTGGGTTTTTTTACCTCGTATAGTGCCTGACCATGTTACATATGCTATATGTTCAATATTGATTACACTTGTGCGAACTTATGCAGACTGAGGTTGTTCACTTTATGTTACTTTCGTGACACGAAATACCCTATCTGGTCTCGGTAATTCGAGGATTTAACAAGATTGAAAGCAAGCCATTTGCGATTTTAACTAGGTTTATAGTATGATAGAACAGATTCCACATCGCGCTTTTTCAGAATTAAGAGGAAAAAGGGAGGATTGGAAATTGACAAAATTATTTTCCCCACCCTTTTTTTTCTTGAAGACATGTGACGATGGATACATTTTCGCAAGGGAAAATGTCACAATTACTGATTGTATTACGATACACTCATTGTAATAATGAAGAAACATTATTAAAGTTTGACATTTTTATTTTACTTATTAGAGATGTGTCTGCATAAGCTATGACATGTAATTGCTTAGATTAAAGTATTTATGAAAAGGGTAGGACAAATATCCTTGTAAAATAGGTGGTTTTGTAAGTAGTAAGAATAGGGACAACATAATACTCTGCTGCCATTACCACCGATTTTGGAAATTAATTCATCATAATGATGAATTCGACAAAATATAACCAGTGTAAATGAAAAATAGTAAAATTAACAATAACACAGAATTAGCTTTTGATGAAAGTTACATGAAAAAGAAAACACAGAAATTGTACAAACAATTCACAAATCGTGTTACATTTCGCACTGCACCTCTCCTAGTGGTGAAGAAGCCATGTGCCAGATTTGAAAAGGATGAAATGCTTAGATTTTCTGTAATCGATCAAATCGACAAAAAATGTTTAGAATATGACTAAGTTAAAAAACTACAAACAATCACCTAAACTTAAAAAAGTAACTAATTCAGTTTACAGTTCACACTGCACCTCTCCTAGTGGTTAAAATGATACATGGATGTCCCCAATTTGAATAGGATGAGATGAGAATAGTTTTTCTGTAATCGATCGGACACAAAATATCTTTGGGCGGACCGACGGACGGACCGATGGAATCGTTGGTATTACTATACACCCACAACCGTTGGTCGGGGGTATGATAAAACCATATTCAAGTGTGATACTGATGACCATATATGTTCTATAATTGATTATAGATAACTTAGTTTATGGGTCATATAAGGTTGAGATATTGTGAAGTATCTGCTACACTGTGTTTCGGAGTTATCTTTTTTCCTCACACTGAACCTTCCTGTGTTATCTAGCATCTAAAAACAATGTGCGTACATGTATTCATCTAGAACGTTATCTACTGTTCATGACCCGATGTTTACTATAACCTGGCTGAATTTTTGTCAAAACCTTATCGGAAAAACTCATTTCATGAGTCATCAACATGATCCAAGGACTTGCAATGTTGTGACATTCATGGCTATTGTTATATTTGTGACTTTTTGTTGTACTTCACTAGAAACCTGCGCTGACAAAGAGTTTGTGTGTTCTAGTCTTTATATACTTGAATAAGACTTGTTTGGTTCCATTTGCTGGTTTCGCCTCTCTTGTAATTGCTAATCTTAATAGTATGATATACCAGCCACCTATGTGTATAATGTATTTAAATTAAGATAGCACCTTCAAGCCATTGTTATACAGCGATCATGTATAACAAAAACTGTACTCTAGGCCTGCTGGCCCCGAAATGCAATACACATGTGTTATTTGGTTATTTTGTAATATACCAGTAAACACCGTAACTACAAGAATACGATTTTGCGATTGTCATAGATCTACTGAAAATCTACCCATGTATGCAACAATCACGCTAATTGGTCTTTGAAGGGCAATTAGAAGTGACATACATACATGTAAAAACAGGAAGATATTTCTGGATAACAACTTCTTTAATGTGAAAATACACGACGTTTCGGAAAGTACACTTACTCCTTTTTTAGGTGGAATGTTAATGACAATAAGTTGAAATATCATCATGAAATAACTGAACATAAAAACGGTGTTATTGAAGAGCCCAAACTGAGACTTCAGTCGAGAGACTTTCGGTTATTAAAACAAAGTCAAAACTCGTAATAACTCGTAATAAAACTCAAAAGCAAAACTCGTAATAAAACTGGGTAATCCATTGAAGTGTTGTGTGAGCTAACCTTGTTGCGCTGTAATGGAAAGCTTGACTGTATTGTGTTTAGTATCCACAATTACGAAAATGTCAGGTTTTCAAAAGTTAAGAAAAAAAAAACAACTTTCATAATAAATAATAAATACCGCTAAACGTACATCACATTTTCACAAAAACTATATTTCCTCAAAAGAGCATCTCGAACACGTCCTTCGTTTCTTGAAATCGCGTTTGCGAGTGTGCATACATTAATGGCAAATCATTCAATGACAATAATTAGCCGAAGATTTGCTTTTGAGACATTTCGTCCCATGTGCATTTGTAGAGATTTTCCATTAGACGCTACCATCACACTCGGCAAATTCATGTCATCGATTGGCAACACGATTGTCATCCATGCTTTTAGTGGTAAAATGATTTATAGAACAGTCACTTAAAGATGTTAAGTCCTAGTCTAATGCGTTATGCTCGATGGTTGTCGGAAACTGAGTAGAACATCAGAGGTGAAAAATGCATGAAATTACATTGCACTCTGTTTGTCTATTACATTTCCCTTCGAAGGCCTATTACAGGTGTTGATACGTATTGCACAGAATAGAATTATAACCGTCAATGAGTGGTTGAAACTACAAACATAACCGTTGTCATGTTGTCGGGCACACGAGTACTCAGCATAATCACACAATCCATACAATTCCCAGTTCCTTTCTACATAGTCGCCTAATACAATCATTACCACTAGCCCACTCAAATAATTGTTATCATATAAACCCATGTTATACTATACATATACCTCGTAAAAGTGTATATAATCGCGGTTTGATTAATTGAAGAAGATGATGTTGATGAAACATGTTCTTTTAAAATGTTCATTTATCGTAGCTTTGATGGGTGAAAGAGCGTCGTCAAATATCATTTTTCGTAGCAGGGTTTTCCTCCTTAAACTCTTCGAATTACCATTTTTTTTAACATCACATCTTGTAGAATCTCCAAAAACAAGGGAACGAGTTTTAGATCAGCGGAAGAGTTCAACTCTCAAACATTTCTTTATTTCCTTCATGGCTGAAGGTTATGCAATGCTCATGTTCACATGTAATTGATCCAAATTTTGCACATTAAATTTTAAATCATCACTTACAATGTATGTAACATATGCATTTGTCTATGAATATATCTTTTTTGTTTAAATTAATTCTTAAGAAATGAATTGTGAACATCTTTCTATTGTACATGTATTTTACAGATCTGTTACATGTATACAGTGGATCAACACAGTTAAAGAGGTAGTAGGACGTTGTTGCAAATTTTTCAAATTTCCCATTTATAATGATAGTTTAAGTCATTTATATTTACTTTAGAGGGTAAACATCTTATTGCACAAACCAATTATCCATAGTGGTAATAAAGGTGTTACATATATAGCAAAAATTGCATGGCGGTCATTTTATTGTGAACACAATTTATTTCGAATGAAAAAGACGTCCCCATGGCGTTACGGAACCATGTATACTCATTTTCAAACTTGATTTTCCGAAGAGTCAATGGTATTGTGCTGTTGGTGACATTATATATTTCATCAACTTATTTCACAGAAAAAATGTGCTGCCCCTTTAACACCACATGACTTTGAATGAAAGTGCACGCGTGAAGTATTATTTTGTGTTAAAGCAAATGAATATACACATGCATTCATGAATTGTGATAACGTGAATGACAACACATCACTCAGAAAATGATTTGTTAATGTCAACATAAAAACTGTTTATGCCCGTTATTCTGCCTTTGTGATATATGTAGAGTTTTTTTTTATCAAATTGAATGTATCCATGTGTAAAAAATGTGTAACGGATGTAATGACGTTTATGACCGATAGATCAGTAAGGCAGACCAAGTGTAAACAAAATAATCAAATATTTATTTCCATGAAAGTAGAGATAGTTATAGAATTATTGCACACAAATGCTGTGTTACAACATAATGTAAGTCTTAATAAATCAAGTCCCTAGAATATAACAATATCATCAATATGGATAATAGTACATTTATGTGCGTGCAACGAAAACTACGTAACCCATGCAAGAATTGATATGAGACTCTTAGTGCATAAAGCCTAGTGTCGTGGTTTCAGGCACTAACTTCAGCAAAGTGAATCAAATGTACATTGTCGGCCAAACGAAACGCCTGCTTGATTTTCCTTAAAATGAAAGATAAATGAAATAAAGAAAGAAATAATGTCTGAAATATAATTAATGATTGTCACCACGTTTTACTGAAACAACAATTAATATGAAAGTCCATTGAAATCGTGGAAAAACTGTGATTCGAGTCAATAACATTCATAAAACCCTGCCCAATGAAGAGAGCTATTTTCGGTTGATTCACTTGCGCACCGTACCACGTACATATACACCACGTGCCTGTATTGTTGTGTGAAAGTCTGTTTCCAGTGCGTTTCTGATCAAGCACTGATCGAAAACAGAACAATTCTATTGACTCACTTCAACAATCGCCATTCTTTTGTGACATGACATCTTCTAAAATTTAAATATATCATGCAGAAAGTGTGCAACGTCATAATGCTATAATATTGCTAAACTTTTCATTATAGTTTTTACGAAATCTGATAAGACATCTGGTAGGCGTTTCCTTTGGCCGACAGTATATGCCCTCCATCTGGATTGTGGATTAGTAACTTAAATACGAAAAAGCTGTTATTAACCATACAAACATAGAACGAATCTAGTCTTCTTATGCAAAAGTGTATGTCTGTGTATAATGTGTATGATAAGATTACATGCGCTCGAACATCTCAAAATCTGTATGGTATTTGTGGTATTAAATTAACTTGTGTGGGACACGCTCATTAATTATTGATCTTTTCCAGGTAAAGGGTTATGTAACACCAATCTTAGTATGTTGTGGCCCATCAGTATCTGCTCGTCGTTGTTGTTTTTTAAACCAATCAGTTTACAAATACAAAATACTATCTTTCAATTGTTCATCACATTACCATGTTTCTTGTAGATCAGGGAATGTGAATCAGAATGGCACATTAGTACCCTCATGCAATTATATCATATAAATACTATAACAGTAAATGGTAATAACTGATGTCTGTCCCGAATTAATTATTGTGTAAAGTCCGACCAAATTTTAAACGATGGGCTTACTGACTTGAATGTTTATTTGTTGCACAATATGGTATGTCCTTGAATAGACGCCCGGTTTTGATTTGACACCGGGGCTAAATCATTTGTCAAAATACAGATTCCAGCGGCGTTTATTTGAAGAAATACGGTCAAACAAGCTTAAGCTGTAAAATACATATTGTACTCATACGTGATCAATTAAACTCACTCGCTGCTTAAAAGATGAACCTCTCTAAATAGTTCTCTACTTCCACTCTTAATCTCTACAACGAATCTTCAAATAGTATTTTTATGCCCCCGAATCGTATATTCCGGGGGTATATTGTTTTTCACCTGTCCGTCTGTCTGTCCGTCTGTCTGTGTGTTTGTCCACACAAACTTTAACCTTGGCCATAACTTTGGATTGCTCAGATCTAGGGATTTCGTACTTGGCATGTGAATACCTTGTGATGAGACCTTTCAGATGAGGTCATCATATTTGACCTTGTGACCATGACCATGCCGCATTGGACATATTCAGAAAACTTTAACCGTTGTCATAACTTTGGTATATCCGGGGGCATCCGTGTTTAACAAACACATCTTGTTTTATATTGTTATTGTACATTTATATACCTTGTCAAAGCGAGAGAAAAGTATCAAAATATGCACTTACTTCGCTATCTTCGGTCATGGCTTATGACGTCACAAAGCCATGACGTCATGAGGTCATCCGGTGTCTCCTGTATGCTCTTTAATCTTGAACAATTAGTATGGTAAATATGATCTTTGAAACATCAATATCGCGTGACTTTCTGTTTTCCCTGTTATATACATGTTATCTTGTTCATTTAGATTGAAAAGGCGTAGATTAGTTACACAAATCAAGCTGCAAGTTCAGTTTAATTATTTAATATTTCCAAATAGCAATGTTAAAGACATTAATATCCGGGAAGATTTAGGGCCCAGTCGACATACGTCACCTTGACATGTTTTTAATTTGAAGTATTATTTTGCGGCGGGGGATCATGTCACATGTCTACATCTTGTTGTAACCAATATAGTTAACACAACCTCATTAAATGTAAGTTTCAGATGAACATCGGCGTTGACTTAGCTTTGCTTTCGGTTATTTTTGTCTTGTGAGTATAAAGTCACTGTGTACTCTTACGAACAGCGAGAGAGTGAGAATAGCGTTTCGCTGCAAAGTCAATCCCAGCGGTAAGCCACTGAGCAAAAACTGTTGATGGATTCTCAATTTTGTGCTAAATAACTCTGCTCTAGTCAGGATGTATTTGTTAATTATAATTAAAATCAATCATTGCGGTGAGTACGATTTCATGAATTAAAAGAATGATGTAGACGTTAATTATAGATCTAAGTGATGTCGTAAATTACTTGTATTTTCATGAATGAATTCACGTAAATTTTATGAATGAATAAGAAGTCCAGGCAGTGTCAAAGTTCATCGATAGCCAATCAAATTACTTGAGGGAGTTATGACACATATATGTCATAAATAGAGGATAATAAACGACCTTCTATTTAATAATAATAATAATAATAATAATAATAGACCATTTCTATGGCGCTATAATCCATGCACCATGACATGCTCTAAGTTAATGATTTTGTATAAAACGAGCGAAAGCGAGTTTAATACCAATCATTCACGAGTTTAATAAAAATGGTATTAAATAGAAGGAAGTTTAGTATTCTGTTTATTACTCGTCCACCTATAATCCAGCGAAATAGCCGACATAGCTCTGAAACTATGATTCCCGCAAGTTCGATACCACTGTGACGACGTTACTCCCATTGTGACGTCATAACCTCGAACTATTGTGACGTCATACGTGCGGCGGTATTATACTAGTTTAATATTGCCGTATAAATATTACACTGCAGTATCTTACACGGGCGAGTAATAACATATTGTTATGAAACTCCTTAACGAAGTACAATGCACCACGTGGGTAATAATTCACAGTTAAGAAATATATATAGTTAAAAAGTATCAGTGTCACCTAAGACTTCAAATTACAAGCTTCATTCCTAACTGCCTTTACTACGTACATGATGAACGTTCACAGGAGACGTCATTTAATGAAGGTACGCAAAACATATCCATTCGATTTTACACTTCTTATATTTGAGTTGACAGTTCATTGTCAGGGATGTTTGGATCAATACTGATTCAATGTACATAATAGATGACTTGTCCACGAGCATTTGCTATTTCTCCTCTTCTACTGTAAAATACCAAAGAAAGAGGAATATAAGAAGAAAAATTTTTATACAAAAGAGTTTATTCCTTGTGTCTTGAGATCCTGGCATTGGTATATTGTTACCGTATTTGAGTGTTTCCATTTTGGTTCTAAAAAATAATGAAAAGTTGCATTTAAAAAAACATTCTGCTGAACCCAAATATACACAACATATTTCATGGAGTGACTGACTCATTCGCACACAATACATAAATGGCAAGTATTATATACCTTTGTCGCGCAGTTAAATGTTCTCAATTCAAAGTCTGCACTTTTACGTCGTTTCTTGCCTTACAAGTCACGGTGATTTTAAATCCAACATTGTCTTTAGGAAATACACACGAAAAGGAAATGACTTTTCAATAGGACTTGTTAATTGGAAGGGAAAGGTGCTAGCCATGCTGTGTTGACATCGTATTATACAGAAATTGACGTAATGTGCAACAATTCCTGAAAGCTCTAGCATTGAGTTGCCAATCTAACCTGTTCATAAAAGAGTTTATCTCAACAAAAAAGTTATTTTAATTGTAATCTTATGTCCAGGTACTGCTTTTATTTATCGTTCCCGATTTCGAATTTTAGTTCGCTAATAGACAGTTCCCTCATCCGAATGTGTGCATCTGTCGAATGAAATGCACGAAGAATACAGACAGAAAAAGGATTTTTTGGAAATTTATGATGATTTCAAGTTAGGTGGTGAGCATCTGCATGTTTATATATGTGTGTATTGTATATATATCTCTATGTGAATTATAAATTGTATGTATTTTTTGTTTTGCTTGAAAACAGTGTACAATAATTTTTCAATGGACATTAAAGAATCATCTTATCTTAAATCAGAATTAAAACCAGTTACAGGAATTTCAGGAATTCGGTAATTTCAGGAATTAACATCAATTCATCAAAACTAAACCCAACCTCTCTTGTTTTCTCTCTACTAGATGAGTTCACTTTGACATCATAGGGGAGATGCCAGTTTATCATTGCGCAATCAGTATTCAACAGACCATGACATGCTTTTTAAGACTGTATGCGAATCGGGATGTAGGCGAATAGAGAATTAACATGCCTCATACGGTATAGATATTTACAAACCATCCATTTCTCACAAACATTGAACATCCATGATTTATAATAGTCAGATTACTTGAGTTATGAGGATGGTATACTATAGTCAAAGATAAACAAGTGACGTTTTAATCAGGCAGTTGACACATTTTTCTTATAAATGAAATAAAAACGCAAATAATGAAATGAGATGATTGGAGACAAAGAATTTATCTTTCCCAAAGGACTAGTTAGGCGCAGTTTACACTACGTCCGATTTATTGGGATTTACTGTACGTACGTTTTGCATGCGATTTGAATGCGAATATCATAAGTGCGTGATAATATATGTACATTTATATGTATTTATAGATCATGTAATTACTGTGAGTGTATGCACAATGGAGGATGTATGTACATATGTATGGATGTAAATAATTAGCGACTTAGAATATTAATGCTGCAGCATTAATCAATCGGTTTGATATAATAGTCATTTAAAGTTGCATAGCCATGAAATGTTATGTAGAGAGACTTAACTGACTGCTTTCTCCCAACTCGTGGTTGGAAATATCCCTTTCAGATGATGAAAATAATACGACATACAGGTAACTCCAATGCAATTGTGAATGTGATGCAAATGAAATAGAACACGTTCTATTTGTTCATCCATTTGCAACGCATGGAGTGACGGACATGGTGTATGAAAACCCATTGAAAATAATATGTTGTGTACTGATGGATTTTTTTTAGCGCATCGCATCCACAAAACGGACGTTGTGTAAAGCTCGTTTAATGATATCTGACTCCAGAAATAGACATGATAATATAATCAATGATACTTAACATCTAACTTCGCATATGAACAAATCAGTGAGTCCATGTAACGCTGTTTTTCAGTTGAGAGATACCGTTTGCTTCTGTAAATGACAATGCCATGAAACAGGGCTTTACCCCTATTATAGCTAAAGTTGATGGGATTTGTTATTTTGTACCCGAATTCTTAAACAACTTTTAATACAGCTGTACATGAACAAAACTGCAAAACCACGCACTGTATTACCCCTATGATGTTACAATGAGGAATATCATCATAATCGCCTGCAGTTCACATTTGATTCTAAATCAACTTGAATGTCAACCATTGATCTGGGAAAGCGGTCAAAATCGAATGATTATATAACTAAAGCATAGTTGTGTTTTATTATATAACCAATCAGTAAAATGATGGAAATCAATGGATCTTTACATATTTTGGCTACCTAAATCTAACATTGACCGTCTAAAGGAGGTGACCGAGAATGATGTTCCTCTTTTTTTGTTTAAAACTCATCAAAACTCGGTGCGGCTGTATTGTCACATCATTTTCATTATATCATCTGGCAAACTTACATGACCTCCTTTGAATGAACGATGTGTAAAACATTTTAAAATGCTTTAGTCGATACGCTCGCCATGTATGTTGAAATGTCAAGAAATGTAAAGTGACGTCACTAAGAAACGAAGTGCTTGGATATCATCATTACCATACTTTCATGGTTGAGGGCCATGAATAGACATTAAATGCAGCCCGGTGAAACTCATCCTGGATTATCTGTTGCAGTTATCAAAACAATACCTCTAAATTACGCAATTATGTATTAAATGCATTTGAATGACATATTGTCCTGATACATAATTTCGGAACTACTAGTCAAAAGTGACTTCTTTACGAATAAAACAATGCTGAAGTATGTTTCTTTATGCATGATAGAGGCTTACTAAGGACATTATGACATTGCATCTTTGTAGAAACAACAGGGTAATTACCACATGGCGACAGCATAGTGTACAAATTGTCTTTTCTCAAAATTATTGGAATGAGATTAAACTGGACACACATCAAAGACAAGACAAAGTCGATCGGAGTCGTTTGAAGCGAAGACAATTAATCAATTCAATGATCTGTCTCCCAAACTGAACTTTCTTCTTTGCTAATGGACAAACTACATGATAAAAAAGAAGTTCATTCAAAGGCTAACATTCTATATTTGTTACTCATACGCTGGATTTATCGACGACTCAGTCTGGTGATTCAAAAACGCTGTTTCTGAGAAACAAACTTAACTGTGAGAGGTCTCATTCCCAACATCTGTTTGGTTAATATAAACAGACCGAGGAGTACATGCTGATATTCCAGTTGGTAGCTACAACAATAATGTATATTTTAACATCAATGTTGAAAGAAGATGAAAAGTGTCTTCATAGAGTTGGAAAGATAATTAGAATAATACGAAATATTAAGTTGAAAACGTTTATTTTATAAACGTTAATTTTTATTAAAGGGGCAGTAGCACGTTTTTTCGGTGAAATAAGTTGATGAAATGTATTTGAAAAATAGTGTCACCAATAGTAAAACACCATTAATTCTTCGAAAAATCAAGTTACAAAATGAGTGTATATGGTTCCGTAAAGCCATGGGTATAGTTTTTGTCATTCGAAATAATAAAATGTGTTCACAATAAAATGGCCGCCATGTATTTTTTGCATTATACGAAACACCGTTTTTACCACAGTGGAACATTGGTTTGTGTAATAAGATGTTTTACCCTCTAAAGTAAATATAAATGACATAAACTATCATTATAAATGAGAAATTTGAAAAAATAAAATTTGCAAAAAACGTGCTACAGCGCCTTTAAAGGCACTGCATCACGTTTTTCGTGATCTCACGAAAAGATAAACAATGCCTAAAAAATCCCCCTGAATCAATAAAAAGAGTTCTAAAACGAATGTACATGGTTCGGTTAAGCCATGCGAGTCCATCTCCCTTTTTAATGTGTTCACGTTAGAATGGGCGTCCGAAGGTAGTTTAAGTGATCTGACCGCTGGAGCAATCAATACCTCAAAGTAGAGTTGTAAATATGGTACCCTGATGGAATATAAGAATAATCAACGAGCCAGTTTCGATGAATTATTGGTGTTCACAATAAAAGTAATTTATTGTTTTATGCAAGCAAAATGTTTTGTTCTTATCCTTCATAAAGTAAGTGTGCTGTTATAAAGACATAGTTAGGGCATTGTCGTAATGCTTTACATCGTCACTGATTTTGTTTGAGTTATAAGATACAAACACAATGTTTCAAGTGAAATATATGTGTGTATTTTGCTGTGAATGAGATAATTGTTCTTACATCCTTGATGTGTGTAATTATATCTGAGTGAGTTTGTAAGTGAACTTTTGGCAACATTTATGGCAAACGTGTTCACATTAAAATTGCCGCTCGAAGGTACATGTAGTTCAAGTGATCTAACTGATGTCCCCATACATAAACACTCAGAGTAGAATTTTTAACATGGTACAAAGATGGTATGGTCAATATCATCTCTCTGTCTTAACTCTAAATTTGCATGAGCCCTTCAAATCTACCCCTCACACTGAAGAATTCTACACCACCGTCACTTTACAGTATATGCTGCACAATTTTCATCATAAAGGGATAACCATTTTCTTTGGATACAGCTTATCGGGTCGTGTAATGACTTGTTATACCCATTACCGTGCCGATATTTTGTATAAATATAAATCATATTTGGCAAATTTGGAAAAACATAATATGCAAAAATGTGCCACAGCGCCGTTAATGGCGCCTATAAGTTTTGATTGGTGATTTCAATTAACCTTCATATTTTCGTAACAGCCGTTTATGTTCATGCTCGTTGATGAAGTTATTCTGCAAGCTTTGGGTATTTGGTTACTTTTATATGTGAACCCTCATACATCTTGAATTGTTAGATTATTATAATATTGTTTTAATAAAACATTCTCCAATTGAATTAAGTGTGGGCACTGATATTATATGATGTATATCCGATAAATTTCAATTAAATCTATGAAATCTGGGTCGACATTGTAATTATTCTAGCAAATGGTATTTTCTGTCTAAGAACCATCATTAGAATGCCAAAGATACTTTACACGCACATCAGATTACCAATCGCAAATCTGTTCACGTCTTGCAAACATAATTGCCCACTAAGACAAGTGAAAATCGTAAATTAACGGTTGTAACTTATTATCAAAGTCAAAGTCAAAGAAGTTTATTGTAATGCAGGCCTCCGGCCCATATACAAATGATACAAGTTTACCAGGTACACATATACAGAAAATTCACAGCAGATTTTACAATTCAGATATTAGATTGTATCTTCGGACAACAGCATATTTCACAAAGAGCGCTAAATTCCTTATTACATTCTCATTTGTCGAGGACAAAATTGAAATAAAGGCAGTTTTAGGATACTTTAAAAGGTAATGATTTGAAATATATCGTTTTCTTAAATCAGCATAATGTGGACATACACAAGCAAAATGGATTTCATCTTCAACAGCAGATTTACATAACGGACATATTCTTAAACTTCTTTCTATGGAAAATCTTCTGCCTTTATTTACTGATAAATCTAACAAGCCTAATCGAAAGTTGACAAATGTACGTCTTATATTTTTAGATGTCAGTGCAGAAAGATACAACTCTGGTTGAATTAAGCTTTAAATGATCTATACAATTGGTATCTTGTGCTATTGTCTAGATTTGAGTGCCATTCTTGATAAAACATGTTAACAGATTGATCTCGGAATTGCTTAAGAAATAAGGAAACATTACCAACTGTTTGATGTAGCCACACAAATCCAAATCCATGGGTAAATAATAAGTTTCTAATATGAGTTACCCATGTTATCTTTCCCATATCATCTAAATGAACAAGCGTGTTATATGCTAGCTTTGGTAACCTTTGCTCGTGCATTCTAAGGATCCTTAACCAAAATTTTAAACATCTGATTTGTGAGTTTATATATATTGGATATCTACCACATTCGCCATAGATCATGCAGTTCGGTGTTGCTTGGGCAACATTTAAGAATCTTTTACATGCTAGAAGATGTAGTTTCTCGATACAATCATGACGTTGAAATCCCCAAATTTCGGATCCATAAAGCATAATAGGTTGGATTTGTGAATCAAACAATTTAAAAAATATTTTCGGGTATAAAATGCCAAAGTTTTGGGATACTGGCATAACATTGATAAGTGCCTTTTTGGCACGTGACTTCAAATCTAAAACACTTTTTTTTAAATTCATAGTATAGGAAAACATAAGCCCGAGATAGGTATAATTTTGTACAATAGATAACTGTTTGCCATTCAAAAACCATTTTTCTTTAGAGGCGACTGGGCCGCCTCTTCGAAAGATAACAATGTTTGTTTTATCAAAATTAACAGATAATTTCCATTTATTTGTATATCGTTTCAAAACATTAAGTTGGTTTTGTAGACCGATAATTGTATCTGAGACTAGAATAACATCATCGGCAAAGAGCAAAATAAAAATGTCAATCATAGCTGGAAACATTTGTACACCATGTTTACCTAACATAGAAATATCATAATACAATTCGCTTATAAAGAAGGAAAACAATATTGGACTTAAAATACATCCTTGCCGGACTCCAATAGGACAATCGAAATAATCAGTGACACCATCATCACAACGAACACATGATTTGATATTTGAATACATTGATTTTAAAATAGAATACATTTTCCCTTGTAAACCAGCCTTCCTTAAACATTGCCACAGTTTAAAACGATCAACGGAGTCAAAAGCCTTTTTAAAATCGACAAATGCTACATAAAGTTTATGTTTACTACGAGATAAGCATTTTTGTATAATTGGATATAATGTGAAAATATGGTCAGAAGTCGAATAATCTTTTCTAAATCCGGCTTGGCATTCAGGGATAAGGTTTCTTAAACTCGACCAGTTCGAGATTTTGTTGTTTAGAATAGATGTAAATATTTTCCCAATTACACTCATTAGGGATATACCTCTATATTTATCTGGATTATCTGTAGCCCCCTTTTTATGTATTGGTACAATAATTGAGCGAGACCAGCTATCTGGAAACGACCCACTTTCAAATACCGAATTAAAACATCTTAAAAGGAAAGGCATTAATTCGGAGTGAGAACATTTTATCATTTCCATTATGATATTGTCAGGACCAGGTGATTTCCCGCTCTTTAAACGACTTATAGCACTCTTTATTTCATCTTCTGAAATTTGTGTTTCCAAAATCATTTCATCAACATCATCATAGTCAGTAGAAGAAAAGGTATCATTATCGAACAAACAGCTGTCGGTCTGTAAAATATCATCATTAGAAAAAATTGTCTTGAAATGGGTCATCCATTCACATTTGGATATATTATTTTTAGGGTCTGGTTTCTTTCTATAAAAACGAATTTGTTTCCAGAACTTAGCGGGATTATTGAAAGAATCATTTAATCTTTTCAATCTTTGGCTACGCAAGTTAGATTTAAATTTTCTACATGATGCTTTGTATTTATTTCTCATTTTACAAAAATGATTTCTGTTGATATCAGTTCGTCTACAACGAAAACTTCTAAGTGCCTTGCGAGCATCTCTCCTAGCGGTTTTGCATTCATCATTAAAAGGGATTTTATGATTTTGCCTATTTCTCTTAGATTTTTTCTTCATACAAGATGCGGACTCCAGTACAATATCAACAAAATCGTGTAGAGCTCCGTTTAGATCAAACTCAAGTTTTAATAATAGGTGATCAATTGTAGATGACAAATTACCTTTCAGGGTATGAACAAACAGTTCACAAAAAGAATCGTTCCAAACAATGTTTTCTGGGGAATTATCAACATGAGTTTTACACTTTGAGCTTATCATATTAGGAAATTGACAATCTAGTTCTAGCGGTAAATGGTCAGAGTCTACTCTGTCTCCAATATTAAACAACTTGATAAATTGAAAAAAGTCTGGTGAGCAAATAAAATAGTCATTTACACTAGATCCTTGATGTCCATGATATGTATATTCCCCTGTCGAGTCTCCATACACTGTACCATTCACAATAAATACATGTAGGTTAAAATCATAGCATAGATCTAATAATAGATTACCAAAATTATTGATCACATTGTCATGAGAACTACGATCATCTAAAGGATAATCGTCATCGTCAACACTGGCTTGGAATATATGAGTCATATTATCATCGTCAAGACTTGTAGTTACATTGTTCTGTTGGCCTGTACGGGCATTCATATCACCACAAATAACAGTGTGAGATTCAGCAAAGTCATGGAGATTCGCAAGCAGATAATTCTCTAATTGTTCAATATTACACTTTGGATTAGTATGCTTATAGTATGTTGAACCGTTGGGAGGGATATAGATACATATAAGATTTACATCTTTATCAAGTGAAAACAATTCTTTCAGGAATTTTATACACACGAAGTTGTCAATTTCAGACGTTAATTGTCTATACATATTTTTTAGTGACTGGTGGATACAAATGCAAACTCCACCTGAAAGTCTACCATGGTCAGATAACTTTACAGCAGGACTATAGAACATGTCATAACCCTCTAACCAGTTATAATGAATTTCCTTTACAAATGTCTCAACCAAACAAATGATATTACATTTACGAAGATAATCAACAAAGTTAATATCATCGATCTTTTCAATCAAACCATTAATGTTCCAGCATAAAAAGGTTTTTCTCTCACTGTTAGCAACATTGTTAGTTTGGTAAGTGCGTAAATGACGATCATCACCGGTGTCAGTGTTAAGAGGACCCTGTGAAATAAAATCCGAGCCTTGGCCGCTGTCCTATTCAAGTACAGTGCTTGATCAAGATCAGTACGTAATTACCGTGTTCTACGCGGCGTCATCCTAGGCCTATACGGGGGGCGAGATGGGGTCTGTGCGCGGTCATTTGGAACCACTACGAGTTCACCATTCTTGAAATATCCGAACTGGCCAGTTTCTTTGAGGTCATGAAGCTGTTGACGTTGGCGTGTCGTCAAATCACTGGAGATCCCATAGCCATTTTCCTTTAGCACGGACCGAGCTTTCAATGCTCTCACTTTGTCATCTGACACTTGCATTTTGACGATGATCGGGCGTGGCTTGGCTGAATCAGAACGCTTACGTCCAAGGCGGTGTGCTCTAACAACGTCAATTGGTTGCCATGTTTTGAAGGTTAGATATTTGGAGAATATATCGAGAATGGTTTCTTTGCACGCCATTGATTTTTCCCCTTCAGCTTCAGGGACACCGTGTATTACAATATTGTCCCGGCGACTAAACGATTCTAGCTTGTCAAGCTCAACGTCGATTGTGGTTAACTTTTCATCAAATGTGTCGACCATGTCAGATATGGTGTCAAGGTCGGTATACATGATGTTATAATTATGTTTAGAAGCTGCGATATCTGATCTTATATCTGTCATTGACTTCTCTAATTTATCACATCTCGATCCAATCGTTTGCATTTCTGATTTTAGGGCTGTGATTTGTGATGATAAATCAGATTTGACGTCGCGTATTTCAGCGATTAAAGAGTCTCTTAACTGTTCCAAAGTAAGGGGACCAGGGTTAGTTTCAATGTCGTTTGAACACATCAGAATATGTTTCACGACACCCACGGGCGGCACAACGCCACCAAGAAAACACATTCCACGTGCAAATGAAGCATTGTAGATAGCCAAAACTGGGTCATGGTTGACAGTAGTGACGTCACATGATGTACACGGGTAAATGTTTTCTTTGGGCATAAATCCTTCAAAATTCACAGTTTCAAGTGCATATATGAGGAGATATGATGACGTTAGATGAACAGCAATGAGTAGGGTACAAATTACGATCCTGAAGTTGACATCTGAGCCAGACACGAAAGGTGAGTACTCACTCTCTTGCTTGTGCAACGTCACTTGTCGTGTTCCCCTCGGATGAGTGAAACCGCCGATTCTAGCCCGATTAACATCAATCGAGACCATTTTGTCCTCCGGAAATGTCAATTATATCGTAAAGAACTTGACCATTCAGCAATATATCCTTTAACAGCTTTCTTAATACATATTTTGGAAAATTTTCGTCTCTCGATGTAAAACGTGCTGTCACCGATAAGGGACGTAACTCATGTCAATCATGTATTCACTATTACCCTCCAGTGTCCTGACGAGTGGATGCGACGATATTCAATAGGAAATGTCATGGTATGGTATGAATGTTGTTTTCGAGAGCACAATTATTTAATTTTAGATAAGCATTGTTGTTGACGTGTCAGCACTGAACACAAGGTAACTCCACAGAGTTACGAAACGTCGACTTTAAAGCTTAGATAATGTTCTACACATATAGCCTGTGACATTTAAACACGGGCCTTCTGATCCGAAGTTGCTATTCGTTATGATACTCTACCAGAATAAAATGGAAAGCGGTTAATGAAATGTACAATAGATCACCTGGTTCTTCATGTTTTTCCAAATATTAAGGGCACTATCTTCTGTGTGTAAAGGTCATCCTGTGTGAATATTACGATATTGTTCGTTCTCTGATTTCGTATTCTTCTTTCGCTTGCATTGTATGACTCGGGACTTTTATATTGAAAAAAAACCCTTTCTAACAGTAAGTTATACGTGTGACATCATCCTTTTATTGCTTTATTTTTTGTTACACTACTTTTAATCTTTTAACTACATGCAGATTACAAAAACCGTTTTAAATAAGCGGTAGTGTAAGTGTAATTTAAGAAGGCAAATGTTCTGCTAACTCTCCTTCCTTAAAATAAGGGACATTGTCCCATCGGGACTTTGCTCAATTACGGGAATAGAGAGTTACTTGGGCATTATCCTATTCATAGTTACTCGGATACTCTGTGGCAAGGTTCAGTCAGCTATCCATTTTACGTACATTGACCTGAATGTCTTTTATCTTTTCAAGTACCTACCTTTAAATGCTCATTACAGTTCCACCTAAATAAACACAATCTTCGTTCACTTACATGTACATGCATTTAACGATACTTACGTGCAGCTTGCAGGCTCATCGTGTCAGAAGTAGGGGTTAGGTGAGAGCGGGAATTGTAACACATATCTGATGTCCTATTATTAGCGCTCGCAATTTTGAAAATAAAATCAGACCAGATTTTCCTATTATCAATATGTAGTTGCTGTCGTGTGTTATATTCACATGCTACATGCATCTGACTGAGTGATACGTTCATAGAGATTATTACCCGAGGAAGTGTGTCATATGATTTTTACGAAACGAGTGTGAATTTTGTTATTGCCCGAACAATAAAAAAATAATGTACATTTAAAATAACTTGAGATGCTATTCTTTGTTCTGTGGTGATGTCTACAGAAAATGTTACTATTTAAGAGCAAAAATATACCACTAAACATGTTATCTATTAAATCGAGAGACGTTTATCGAAGTAAATAACGAGTTTTCAAATGTCATTTTAAATGATGAACTTAGTAATTGTCAAAAAGAAAGCTACTGCTCCTAGCCCTTTCAAGTTAGAAGTTAACTGTCGTTTCAACAAAATGCATAGTATTACCATTGAAACCGTCCTTCAATTGGCTCTTGTTTACTTTATTTTATTATTTGATCAAATAGGTTGTGAGCCTCAACACGGTATATAGATCGAATGTGACTTAAATTACTTTTCATCAATTGTTTCATACTTTTTAGAGAACATGTTACTTTTTTGCGACAATAGAATTGACAATAAGTCCCTGGAAAAGTAATAAAATTAATAGCTAAAATAAATGCGTTCAGGATGTGGATGGTCAAATATGCAGTATAACTTCTATCAAATTAAAAAGACAAATTTATCACGTATTTCTGGTTGGTTGAGTCGGTTTTCATGTGAAATAATAACTTTTAAGATTCAGCATGCCTTTAGATGGTACTAAAATTATTTGAAGAGGATAACTAAATTGTGAATATTGTGAAGTATAAGTGTTTATTACGATCATAATTTTAACATATAAAGGTAGTTTTAAAAATATCTGTTTGACATGTATTATATTCTCAACAATATATTTTGTTTTGGACTCTATTAGCGAAATCCCTGAACAAGTAAATGAATGCTTTCTTTCTGCTTGGTTCGAATATGGATCAGATGTAACTTAATAAGCTCACAGTAGTCAGTCTTTGTACTGTAGCTTTTGATAACTATGAAGTGATGATAGTCTTTGAACAGATAATATGTTTTTAAAAAGTCAGTTCCAAAATTATGTTTTTCACAAAAATGCGCTTGGGAAAGTGAACCCAGGGCTACTTTAACCATATTCATATGGCACACTTTCGAGTGTAATCATTTCTTTATTTCCCATTCTCTTTCGTTTCATCCGCGTAAAAATAGGCAGGAAACATCACCCACATCACTTGCGACCATGGTCATTGTTTTCTTCTTCATACAGTATTTGGCATTTGATATTGTGAAACTGATCGTGGTATTTGAAACAGCCGTTGGGTATTTCTGTTTGAATTACAAATTGGTGAATATATATATAAATGATATAAATTTACAATTCAGAAATAATGTTCATGCAATGGAAAGTCTTCTAGTAAGTAAGTTTGTCTAAAAGGCACCTACACTCTCAATTAGCGTTAGTCACTGAATGGTAAGTCATTAATGATGGAGAACACAAGAACAAGATTTTCATGGTTACCAACGTGAAAGAAAAGAACATAAGAAAAGAAATGTCATAAAATCGACGATGATGAACAATGAAAATATATAGTGAACTTAGACAGGACTGTCAATCATTGTTGAATACCCTGTTCTTTCTGTTGTCGCTATCTTTGTTTACAAATGGAAAGTAAGAACACACGATATGTAGATTTCGACTGAGAACAAAACACATACTATTTATTGCAATTCTTCCAATGACTTTAGATAAACAAATGAGTGTATTATCTTTATCAGAATGCTATTCGCTCTTTAACAACTTATAAACTATTAGGAAATTCGTATTGATCGCCTTATGCTCTACTTCATCCATAAGCTGATAACTGCCCTCTTTGGGAAACGGTTTATCATGGAAGCTCACAAGTATGAACTAATTAAATGGACGGTTCAATATGAATAGACTGTTAACCTTTTCTACTTGTGTGTTTTCATGTGAATCATAGCATAGAAAGGTTCATTTAATATTTATATTCATGAAAAAAATATCTTTCTGGAAGATTTCATCACACTTACACCCATGAATAATGGAACACTATTCGACCTTACAATGAATGCATACATTGGGCTTTACCTTTTCAATACATAGTGAAAATTTCAACGTCGTTGATTTAAGTCATTTTATGTTGTGTTTCGAGTAAAAACACCTTCTAGTTGTATGTTGTGTTTCTGAAAACGAGTCGCTCAGTTTTAATTATTTATGCTAAAGACCAAATAAGTAGTGTACGTTAAAACTGATCATAATCATTAACAGTCAACAGATTGGAGGTTAAGTCCTAATGAGCCTCTTATGTTCTACTTCATTCCAAAGCTAATAGTCATCCTTGAAAAACGCTCTACTACGGAAATATCACTTTTACTATTACTGTCTTAAGTATACATGATAAGTATACATTTCTACTTATTTATGTACTATGTGATAGCGAATCATACACCATTAGAGAATATACCTAATGCATGCGTTTTAAATTAATGTGAATTTGTGAAAAGATATGATGGTGTCTGTTGCTATCAATCTACTATCTTCATTTACTCTAGTTGACATGCGTTATATTATTGTAACCGTGGACCGGTGACTTAACTTTGATAGAAAAGTGAACGTGATTCAATCTGCCTATTTGTGTATTTCATATTGTCAAAAAAGAATATGCATTATGTTTCTACTTCTCTACATCTACATCATGAAGTTTATAAGATCTTATACAAGTACGCAATAAGGTATTTACTACTTCAGAAATGAACATTTCTAAACATTTACGTAATTGCAACTTCTATATATACTCCATTATTTTACCAGCAGTTCATGTACCTCAAATTTAACAGTCTCTGATGTTTAAAATAAATACACATTTTCCGCCGATTGATATTTCTAATTGAATCTTCAAAGGACGGCGACATGACAGACAACAAAATGAACATAATGACATAACATTAATAAAAGTAAACTCAGCTGATTTAAAAAAAAATAGAAATGTTGACTTTGTTCACAGAACGTTTAAAGAACTTAATATGTTTTACCTTAAAACAACTACACACACATGAGCAAGTCAGAAACAAGTGTAATGTAATTTCATCATAGCATAAAGTAAAATAATGTTGGTTGAATATATCATGCGGAATTGTCTAAGAGAGTTCCAATAAAGAGTTTAGAAAATGGACAGCTGTCTTGTCCAAACATTTGTACAACAGCTTATGATGTAGGGAAAAGCCTTATCAAAATAGAACGGGTTTGTAGGTGTCAACTTCGTAAGTGTCGTAGACGTTCGTAGAACATGGAATGTTATTCTTATTAACAATTATTGTTCAACAACGTTAGACAGCAAGCAAGCAAGCACCCCTCAACTTATGGCTCTTGCGTACTACTTCTCCACCACCTGGATGAACAACTCTACCTGGACAGCTGCAAACTGGTGCCTGTTCGGTACAGTGATTCGAACCAACAACGACTTGGAAGCTTGGCACAGACTACTGATTATGAACCAGTTGTCCTGAAAGAAGCTTTTGCCTTCTACAGACTCCTGTTTCTCTTCAAAAACTGAACTGCTATGACTACAAATCCGCCACATCACCGACCGCAAACTGGACAGAAGGCAGATATCAGCACAGAAGGAGAAGGCCGCGCAATTCTTCAAACTCTGGGATGAGGTTTAAGAGGATCAGTTCACTGTTTCGCAGCGACTACGAGAAGTTCCTCGGATCAACGGGCCTATCATCGACTGAACTGGTCAAAGACTGTGAGAATTGTGATGAAGTTGTTTTTTTATAAACTGAACTGAAGATGACTGACGGTGTGTGTCATACCATATACATGTACCTATACATTTGTACCATATACATAGCTCAATTTGTTTTCTATGTTTATGAAATAGAAATGTTCGTATTGACACAATGCAGAATCTCGTAATTGGATTGTATTTTGCATTATTATCGGATTTCTTACATTTATAGATCGTTATGCATTTTATTTGTTACCATTGTATATAAAAAGACTAATATAAAACTTGCATTTTAAAACATATAATTGAAACTAGTATTGATTAAAGTGAATTATTTGTCCACAAGCAGGTGATCTTTACCAAAGTGAATGACTTCAAAACCTAAATGGTTCGAAGCAATGTATCTCATTGTGGAAGTACTTAGTCCAATGTCGCCATCCTATTCCAACTGTAAATCAGCTTTCGAATAATCGATTTCTGTCTTGGAGTAAGCCATATCTCCATTTCTGGCCACATCTGGCAAATATCAGTGCCTAATAATACAACTTAATAGCATTAACATATAACAACCTAATACCATAGATCAAATGGATAACAACAGTAACAGTGAACATTTTTCAAAAGAATTTAAGGTCCATTGTCGGGACCTATGGTCAAGCAATGCACACTTAATTACAACGAATATAACAGGAAGGGGATAAACCATTAAATACTCCATTGATCGTTATGGCAGCTGAACGTTGAACTGGATTGGGAATTAGTATTACTCCTGATAAAACAAATCTATAGAAAAGACGGGGAAAAGAAACAGGAAGAAGAGACTATGCTAAAACGTGTACACAGAATTTAAATGTTGTTTGTTGATAGTCAATAAGGTTGTATTCTTGTGCCATACATTGTCATATAACTTCAAATTTATTTCAATAATGACGTTTTAAATCTGTTTTGATATAATTTATAACACAAATTGAAACTTCCTCAAGTAATATATTAACTGATTTATCATGCCACGTTATTTCATAAACTATAGTTTTTGTCATTTAGAAAACCAAAGCAAAAAATTAATATCAGATTTAATGAAAATGGAATGGAGTTCAATTTAGGTCAATATTGCTATATATTATTGAATACATGTTTGTGAAACGGAATCAGCTTTCTCCTGAGGTTGTTTATTCTCTTGTCATGTCTTGATTCATAAATTGTTGTATTTTTCCATATTCTGGAATATTGGATTTCATATTCCGAACTTGTTCTTCCTCCTCCTTTTAGTTTTTTTGTACAAGCATGTCACATCAAGTTTGATGTGGTATGTTATTCCCTGCTTGTGACTTAGGAAGTCAGCAAACCACGGCTTGATCCTAGAAGCACTAGAGCACTAATAACATAAATGGATTAGAGCAGTCTGGACTTTATATCAGTATTTTTATATATCCGGACAGAATACTACCTTACAATTGGCTATAATCGACCATACATGTTCAGAGACAGTAGTAAGTGACAACTGTAGAGATCAGAATGCGTTTATAATTGTCCACTACCACTAAAAGCATCCGTACTCACTGAGCTATGTTGTGGTATCTTACATTTCACACATTAAAATGACATTTAAGAATGCATTTACAACTTCTAAAGAACCGCTGTCTCTTGAGAGCTGAAATGAAGGTCACGGGTCACGACCTAAAACCTTTTCTCATCTCAACTATGAAAAGCCCTAGAAAGCTGTAGAAAGCTGAAATGTTGCGAACAGACTTCTCAGCAAATGGAGGATTTTATATTTGGTGACATGTGGCCCAAAATAAGGAACACAGGGGTAAGACCTAAAAGTATAGTTTTTTCAAAGGCACCGTCAGCCAATAAAGTCAGCGCTAATCAGAACGTATACATGTACGTGTTACAACAGATTGTTATAATATATAGATGAAGGAAATTGAGAAATGTAGTATATATTTAGTAATTAGATTTGATTGTTTGTGTGATAGATTGTTTTACTAAATAGATTGTGCCAATTGTATGTTTAATGTTTAATACAAAGAATTCTTTTAGATCGCTTAAATACGGCTGACACGTGTCAACCTAAGTTGGTCAAGTAATCTGCCTGTGGTATAACATACAACATATCAAGTAAACTATCGAAGGAGAGGTGACAACCTTCATTTTACTGTAAGGTGAATGTACCTGATGCAGGTAGAAATGCAAAATAAACATAAAGCACTATCATTAGTTTTGTCATTTTACACCAAACTAAAAATAGTATAGTCACTTCACTTGACTTTGCTTTTTCAGGACAAGATGAGTCCTCCTTTTTAGGTAGTAATTACCGATTGAGACTAAGACGTTCATGTTAAATGACCATTCGCACACGTGAAAATCTAAAGCCTAGGTTTTTCGGGGATGCTCAAGAGTAAACAAATCAACTGTTTTTAATTTTTTTGTTTTCTACAAAACTATTTTCACATGTTTGAGTTAAGCATCAATGTTAATAGTGTGAAAGAAGTGGCGCTAGGTTAAATTCTCCATAGCCTCAAATTATTTTGAATATATGTGCATGGATGGAGGTTAGGTTCAAGATGGCGGATAAACAAAACGTATTGTGACGAGCTCCTGACAAGAGAGAAGTTGTCACATAAACCATGACGTTTAGTTGTATGTTGTGTATACATGCTTTAAACAACGTGTTCATTACACCTACAATGAACATGTACGTCAATCTCTGGAGGTAAAAGGGGAAGGGAAACAGAACACAAAACAAAGTCCAAATCGAAAGCTAGTGACATGTCAGAACATGACGTGACTCCATCCATACTCCTCTGAAGACAGTCATGGACACTTGGTACATAGTGAGAGAGACACTGAACACTCTCTTCAACGCTGTACAGGTCCAATACCCGGCCATAACCAACCCCTCACAATCACAACATGCAACACGTCCGTCACACTCACAACCGACTGATATAACTATGGCCCTTGCCTTTTGTCGAGATTTCATTAGATCGACAATTGGTTTAAAAACGTGATATTCCCGAACATAAGGTGACAGACATCACACTCACGTTGGTAAAACTGAACCAAACCTAAAGGTGATCGATACCCTGAAATCTAATGTAGAAACTGGTGAGGCGAGTGTCAATTTAATTGGCCAGCAATTTTGATGACTTCAATAGAGACGATTAAGATTGACAGGAAAATGAAAGATCTAAGGATACAGTTAATCTCACCAATGAACTTACACAAGAAAACTTAAGAGGGAGTTTGGTTGATCAAAGACGCATATGTATTCGTGACAACCTAATCTTCATAGACATTACTGAAGAACAGAATGAAGCATAGGAACAAAGTGAACGCTCCGTTCTTGTTTACATTTCAAGAAGGTTCATGGGAACTCCTGAAAAGGGACGCCTCCGTAAAGATTACAGGTCTTCTGACCTTGAATCCACGCTCAAGAAGATAATATGTACATGAAATATGAGAGCTTTGTAATGTTAATGTTTAAATTGCCTTACCTTTTCTGTGTGTTCCCATATATGCAACGTGAACATAAAGATCTGTCATTTCATCTATCCCATCTTGTCAAGTCAACACGTAAATCGTCACTCCTTTTGATTGATTAATCGATAGTTCTTTCTGTTCATAATATGTTTTTGCTACTTGTGAGTATTTGATTAGGTATTTTTGTTGCTTCAGTTTCATTCCATGATGTAACTACTATATTAACTACGTACACATCATTTTGCAGTCTGTGCATTCTACATGCTTTCTCTTGACCATTTTCGTTTTTTTATGACGACATTGAATCTCTTAGTGATACATCTTGCCACTGCATGGTTATTCCTCTGTATTCATTTTGTTTTTTTTCAGTAATATTCATCACTTTTTACATGCGATGTTGTTTTTGCTTTCCTGCAATGCAATGACGCCTGCTTAACTTCTCGCCCATGCAATCGCTGATGTCACAGTCATATTTTCCCTGTATGTGTTTTATGTTCTTGCTCACCTTTGCCTTAATTGTGTGACCTTACGCATGTGTTCTGAATATGAACAGTTGATATGGTAATAAAGGTACAAATGCATTTGCACAATCATTGATTGTTAAGAACAAGAACAATCCGGGAACTAGTTTGTCAGAACAATACGCCAAAACACAACTGGACTGGAGTCTGTCATGAGCAATAATAAGTCGTAAGAGTTACTACTAGTAGTATTTTGGCAGAAAATTAGATATAAATTGTTCCTAAAATGCTTTGGTATAAATATGAGGGAAGTTTCATAACATATTGTAACCTTAAATTCAGTGAATTGTTCGAATTTCCACACCGGTTGTGTATTGTTATGAAAGGTTCTGACGTGTATGTGTGCAGAATATGAGGATATTGTTATTCCTGGTTAGTATATATACAACTTTATTTCAGTGTAAATTCAGATGTAGGAGATACCTACTATAAGACGCTGTTGTTTACGAGATGTGTTTCAGTTGATCAAGATATGTTATGGGTTGTAAGAGAGGGGTTTTGCACATTGGCCCACCCAATACATATCATGGAGCTGTGTGAACGTTTATTGAAGAAGACTGGCTTCCCTACGTATGATCTCAACGACGTGCTTTGTCTTAAATCATCAAGAATTGGGCCCTCATTCTTGAAAAGGTTCGTAGTCTGAAGAATTCGAACACCTCGATAATAAGGGCCCAGAAGTGTGTTCAGCAGTCTAAGTACTCGCTTGGCGTGTACGCGCGAATGACTGCTGAACGGAAACTCGGGTCACGAATACTTCCCAAGATCTTTTCAGAATATCATCAACATTTTGGAAACAAATAGGTGCCTTGCACAATGCAACCGACAACATTTCAATTGAGGGGGTAATAAAAGATAGAATAATAGAGCCATGGGCTCTGAAACTCATCAGGGTATATATGTTTTATGTTCAAGCCAGAAATAGATTGTTCTCCAGATAAAGTACAATCCCTTGACTTGTGTCAGTGCATAAAAAAACTATATTTTATATATTTATATATTATGCCATCTCCTTATTCGTTCATGAGCAACGTCTCATCATTCTTACATTTATTGTTTAAATATAATATCGACATTTACTTTTAAAATATAATAATAATAATTTAAAGTATTAATCTTCTTTGCGTTATTTTATGGCTTAAAATGTATATTTCCTTCTTTTTGCTTCTGATATCAGGCATATCAACACAAACTGATATGGGTTTCCGAGGACCTTCAATGGGCATTGATATATTTAATATTAAAGATATAAAGATGATATTTATAATCCAAATTCATGATCAATTGCTTTGCCACACACTCATTCAAATCTCTGATTATAGCACTACAATAACATGTACACTTCCAGTGTAGTGATGTGGTATCTAGGGCATTACACAAAAGTCGTTTCTAAACGACATGTCCTACGTGATACTGTTTGATGTCGCACAGATTACAATGTTTCTTGATAAATTTGATGTTTATATTGATGACTTTCAATTACATATCACTAGTTCTGTAAAGTAAAGTGTATGCAGATTAGTGCACTTGAATTGTGAATGCCATTTCTTCTCCGTTTGTAAATTATTCAAATACTTCATAAAACAAAGAAAAAGATTTCTGTAAAATGATGGCCACGCTATATAATACTAGTATTATTACATTTGAGGGTAGATTATTCACTGTAAAATATTCATTAATATTAATACTGAAAATAAGTCCTACCTGAAACTCGATTAGACGGTGATTAAACGTTATTCCTAGTAACTATATCCAGCAGGGAAAATATCATTACAATGTTCTGCTCAGCACTCCTCACATTTCATTCGCTTTACTGTCTTGCGAGAATATACACAAGTAAGATGCCAAAGACCCTTACATGAACAGTGTTACTGCAGAAGAGTAGTATGCTAACACGTTCAGTCGCCACGTGATTGTTTCTCAGGTAATATTCGCGATTACAGAATGTGAGATGCCTTTTGATGTCTCTGTAAGTTGATTTGCCTGAGGTATGGTTCTACCTGGCGCATTGTAGATCTTGGCGCAAGAGATGAGATTGATGATAAGTTAGTGCTGCACTGTGTGAGTTCAAGTTCCAGATTAAGTGGTTCTGTACACAGAAAAAATGACGCTCGTAATGAGAGAAGTCATCTTGTCTCACTTATGGCTAGTCTCCTCGGAGCTCATACTAGAGAAAAACATGGTTTACGAATGAACAAATGTATAAACGAACAGTTAGAGTTTAAAGATAACAACTTCTTTAATGTGAAAATACACGACGTTTCGGAGTATATGCTTACTCCTTCCTCAGGCGGAATGTAAGAAATAACAAAATGGGATACACTGATTGTGATGGTGGTAATTTAATTTTAACTTGTAAAAAACATATGGCGCCTGCATTTCAACAATGCAAATGTAACTTAGGGAAAATAACATTGCTTCCATGAATAATTATGGCTAAAATAACATGTTTCTTTGATTCAGATCTTATTCTGATTCTGATTAGATTTCTGAGAAATTTATCAGGATATTGGAGATGTTAAATGCTTTTCTTCTGTCAGAGACTGTCTGATAATCTTTCACGGAACTGTTATTCATCTCTTTATAATGATATTTATAACTTCATGCTCTAAAAAACATATCTAAGTTTACATATCCCAACCTATTTTCCAAAATTGTTTGATATATTTAGATGTGATAGATATAAACTTAGTACAGAGGCTGGAAGATATACTATTGTCTCCTATGAATTAAGAGTTTCTTTCTGTAAAAAAAAACTATAATTTCAATCTAATTGAAGATGAAGTACATGTCCTACTTTACTGTGAGGCCTACCTAGGTATAGGGAATATATTTCTTGATAAATATTTGAGACGACCCTTTTCACAATACAGTTTTGTTAATCTCATCTCTTCAGCAAATATAAATGTTATAAATAATGTATTCCTTTTTTATATCATGCAAGACATTTTTTTAAATTCTGATATTTTGGTGTAAAGCTCATTCAATTTCTGTTTGATATATGTACGTATTTTGGCCAAATGGCCTTTTACTGAATAAAAATGTCTGTCTATATTTGTATTATTTTACACATTCCGCAATGACAATGATCAAAACGTTATTTATATTATGTGCTTGTTATAGTTTATCCGAAATATATTTCACAAATGAGTGTAAAGTAAAGTAAACAGTTGCACATTTATCAATGACTCACAGAATGCGCATATTAATTTCTGTTAACGGCAGTGACTTAAAATCATATAAATAATTTAATCATGTTTTGTTATTTGTATTACCTGCTTTATCAAAGAGAATAATTTCTTTATATATTTCTAATACATAGAACGTGTTCATACATTTGTATTCAATATACATGTTCAAGCCACAAGAAAATGCTGCAAGAGAGTTACAAAAGGCTACAGTAGATATAAAAAGATATACATTAAAAACATATAATTGTAGACACACCCACATGTGTACATGCTGCTACTTCTTTGGAAGTAATGATATGTTTCTAATGAGATAACAAATTGGTTAGATAGAATGCCAATTCATCCGTTTCATGCATATGAAATTAGAATTAATTTCTGTGGTTAATATATCTACTTTTTTGGTAGTTGTTCTCTGGTCATAGAGTGGAGAGTGGTGGTTTGAACACATCAATCTTCAGTACTTCAATGTTAACCACTGATTAAACAAAGTACTGGAATCTACGGTAGTGGAAATTACTTTCCTTGGCTTAGTGTATTCTGGTGGTTTGCAGCTCAAGCTCAAGAACATAAAACTCTTCTAGAATTTGATTTCTTTTCTGCAAACTTTGAGACCGAACACTACGCTTAGTATTTAATCAATCATGTACATGTAACTTCTACGACGTCCGACTTAATTACATTATGTTATCAATATCGTCAAAAACAAACATGATTTAGGAAGTATTCCTTTTATGCTGACCTGGACATAGTGCCACTACTTTAAAGAACATATATGTCTATCTATGGAGTTTTCAGATAAGTAACTTACTTATGAGGGTTACGTGCACAGGGATATATCAAAGACGTTTCTTTTATTCATAAAAATGTATAGCAATAAACATTAGTTTATTCCCCACTGTCGTAATCTTTATACAACTCTATGTTTTGTTCTTTTATGTCTGTATCCAACTTTTACATCGATCCTCATCATACTGGAATTGTCCGGCTAACGTGTTCCCTAAAGGACTATTCGTCACGCTTTCATACACTCTAAAACGCTATTATACATTTTCTTTTGTAACGATTGTCTAGCGATGTTTCTTTACGATGAAAAGAAGCCGACAGTGCACAAACCGTATACTGACTCCATGGCAAAGCCCCAATAACCCAGTGAAGTATGAAAATTACATTGCATTACAGCATTTTCTACAGTTGTCTATTGGCTCTTTATATGTCAAGACTCTCATTTGTATGATAAATCTAATACAGTAGTACAGTATACACCTGAACACAATGTTCTCTGCTGCAATTTTGCTAGATGAAGTTTATATGAAGGGCTCACATAAAACAGTAAAATCGATACAATACATACATGATACTTCTTTGCAATGATTTTATATTGTTCAAATGTATATGTATTTTAAAGAATTGATAACGAATCGATTTGGTACTGTCTGCAAATCATGCAAATATTTTTTTAAAGTTTGGAAATCTAAGCAAGGGAAGAGGACTGGTATCTGATTCATTAGTCGACGCATCAGGGATTTAGCAGAAGAAAGGTAATAGTAATGTTTATGTGAGATTTCAGTACATAAAGTATATCTCTTCTGAAAGACATTTGCATGATACATTTGTATTGGCAAGTGGCAAGTTATACTCGTCACAAATAGTTAGGGATATATGTCAATTTTAAAAATATAAATAATGATATATTTATTCATTGACACACTGAAAAACTATCAATGATAAAATTCCCAATATCCCTAAATCATTTTGTCTAGAATATATAAAAACTATTACATGAGATATGAAAATATGACTATAAATATGAAAATACACACAGACCACTCGTTTAAGTCATGACAAAGTCATTATGGTATGGTATTTACACAGGTAAAACAAACATTAAAGCAAAATGTAAAAAGGATAATTGTGATTTAAAACTAAATTTAATCACAATATATCGATGAATCTGAAACAACATAGATGGCCAGAACACAATGAGCTAGGTTAAATGATCCATGCCCATGTTTAAAGATTTAACACAGGTTACATGTTATTATAATACTACAACTACCATGTACATTCAGAGATTTGTATATATACTGATGTTGCATATATACACTTCGTGATGATTATGACGTGACACATTTTTTATCACCATGTAAACCAGTTTTCAACCCCATACACAAGGTACGTAGATAAGCAAATTAAACTGTTCGGATAGCCTAACGTGAGCGTTCAATCAGAACATTGACAACACAAACCGTATTTTTTTTAAATTCACGGCGCAACTGTAGCAAACTCACGTTCACTGAAATAATAATAAAATAAGTGCAATAGGTATTATTACATCGATGTTGAACACACTAATAATGAGTGGCTAATTCAGTATCTGGTGTAACCAACTCACACTTGGACTACATTGTCTACACGCCGCCTCATGCTGGCCACCAGACGTCTGATTCTCCAATGCATGAGTGAATTTCCCAAGGTTCCGAACTGGCCATGGATGAGCCCTTGCTCTCAAATGTTCTTAATATACCTAACTTTAATTGATGTTGAGATATTCAAATGGGGCATATATTTAGTAATAAACGTTCGGTGTATTAAATCACTAATCCACATTCCAGATGGCATGCATTGTTTCCTACGCTTAGTATACGATCGGCTTAGAATACGATCGACTCGTTTCACTTCGCTGTAGTGTGGTAACTATAACGTCTCAAGCCATTTCCTAATTGTGACAATCTGCAATGCCCATTACGAAGGGAAGATCCGTCATTGCATCGATTAGGTAGTCATCGCTGTGTACTTATTGATATACATGTACCATTACCAATATATATGATACCGTTATATTGCAAGCTTTGATTAAGGAAGTCTCCCATATAATGTTGTGCCACACCATTTGTATGCATTTATGCTATAAGACCTTCACTTTTATGGAAATATATATTTGATTACTGAGTTTATGCTTGGTCTGCCTTATTGATATATTTGTCATAAATGTCAATACCGCAGTGAGTGATATTTACTTGGAGATAGATTTAATTTGCTAACAATATCGATAAGGCAGAATGACAGACATGACGATTTATATTGTTTGTCTTTACTGAACAGCAACACAATAACAGTTTTCCCATGATCGATGAGTTGTCCCCTTTCAAAACAAACTTATCGCTTCAAGGGATATGTTACACCATAAATAAGGATCACATTACATACTATGTTGTATAATGTCGGTAATGTATCTGCAAAAGCTATCGTTTTACGGTTAGTTACAAGGAGAGAGAGGCAGATAACTGATTGAATAGAACGGTAAACAAGTTCATATTAAGACATTCCAAAGATCATAACTTGTCCAGGTTACATCACACAATTTCTTTTGATATTCCTAGTTCGTCATGCTTATTCTAAAATGACATACAAGACGACAATAGGTACAGTCAGTTCGGAGTTCAATGACATCCATTGAATCCACTCAAATGCGCGATGATAAATATATTTCAGCATTTACAATTCATCTGAATGAAAACAGTGAAATATTCATTAACGTTAAGCACCCCAGGTTTTTTCACCCGGCATAATTTGTCGGATATAAAGCATACAATATGTCAGTATAAGCAACCGTCTCATATAATATGATCATAATCTAGCAGTTTTAGAACGTTTCGCTTTTTTTTAGATATTTGCATTTATAAAATGTTGGTGTGTTGGTCTCCAAAAACATGTTAGGTTATACTGAGAAATGAAAGTGAATATTGGTTGCTGTAACGTGAATAATTGCAGTCGTTCAAGTCAACTGGTCAAACACTATCTGCCTTTTAGTCAAAAGTCACTAGTTACAGCTCTATGAATCTTAAAAATATGGCATTTCAACAACCAGTTACTTCCTTATTTTACCAGATAAACGATGTTTTGATTTGTGAAAGTCAACTTGGTAACATAAATGTTATTTTTGACTATGAACTTGGTAACATAAATGTTATTTTTGACAATGAAGTGTAGTTAGTTTATTTTTAGTAAACAGTACCATTAGAACTACTATACATAATTTCTTAAATTGTCAATTTGAGTACTTGTTCTTTGCAGAAATATGTCACAAAATCAACTTTCCTCATGGCAAGGGTGATTAATTCAGTCAAACTGTCAGGCATCATATTTAGTTTTAAATGAACACTTTTCATAAATAGTTTACTTGAATTGATCATTCAACTTTCTATTAACGATACATGTACACTTGAGACCGGAAAAAGATTCTAATCATCTGAGTACAAGATCATGATACGGATGAATGACTTAGTTAATGACGAGGAAAATCGTGTCTTTTGAAGGAATAGAAATGTTGTGGAAATCAATTATTCAAGTCCAATCTTCCTCAAATATCATCAAATTATCAATATATTAAATTGAGTTTGTAAAATACCAATAGTGGTTAATTGTATCGAGTGTTATGGGTAAAGTTGATTTTTCATGAGGATCGACCTGAAATTAATATGATATTTGACAAACTCTTTAACCATATATTTAAACGATTACGAATATTCTAGACATAAATAACTTAACATGAATAGCATTCAAAGGCGATAAATAACTTTAAGACTAGGGTCGAATGAAATGTAAGCAGTAATTCATTTTACAGCGTGGCAGTTTAGTACAGCGTTGCTTACTGTTAAGATGTTTATGAGATACTCATATTTGATAGGTCAAACATGAAAAGTAATCAGGTGTAGATATAAAAAAGTTTAAGCGATCATTAACAAGATTTCCCTACTCTTCCCATGATTTAATGATTGGAATCGGCAGATACAAATGTATATTTAAAAAAAGACAAAATATGTACCCTGTGTAATCTAAACAAATTTGAAAACAAATACCATTTTCTTCTCATCTGTCCATTGTATAATTCACTACGTTACAAATATAGCAAACACTTCTAGTATGTCCATACTATCATTATGAAATGTTGCAATCTAATAAACTGCAAAACTCAAACTATATTACAAAACCTTGCCATATACATTCATAATGCCATGTTATACAGAACAAATGTCACACCACTTTAATGTACGTATGTTGGCGATGTATATGTTAATCGATGTACTATAGGCCTGAGGCCTCTTCAGTGCAAATGAAGATTAATTTGATAGGTAAAGTAGGTACGATCCGTGGAGTAAAGCTGTGTTTGAGAGAGATTAAAGAACTGTTGTCCATGTATGACGAAGACCCCCAGAGAGCACCATAGCTTGCCAGGAACATCAAGAAAATAATTACGATATCTACGAAGTTTAGTATTTATATCCATGAAAATCAAAGATGTGAAATAGTCCGTCTACATATTATTGCATTATCACTTACAGTGAGCTCCCATGAGATTCTGCCATTCATTGTTATTCGGGCCTCTATGTTTCGATACTTAACGCATATGACCCCTCGGCGTTTTTAATTAGGAAAATATGTACTGAAGGCGTTGAGTCATATTATGAAACGATTAAAGTTGTCATGTTGACGTGCGAATACTTGTTAATGCTAGGCAAATATTTCATAAAATACATCGATCTTTCCTCTGAAATTTGCAATATATTTCATATTTTTTATGTTGCATAAACCAAAAACTTGACTTTCAAACAACATTAACCAGCATTTCGCAAAATTATGACGTAAAGTACATTTGGAAAATCCTCCTGCTGATACAAAATGAAAATAGGAGACGTCAGCTTGTTATGACTTCCTAAGAAAGAGAATAATGTGATTGCAGACTTAATGCTTGTAACTCCCTGACGAGGCCACTGCAACTGCAGAGTAGGTTGCTAACATTTTCAGTCACCACCTGATAACGTATCTGATGGTATGCCTTTGTATTACAAAAAGTGAGACGTCTTTGGATGCCTCTGAGAGAGTATTTACCTGGAGATGTGTTTCACGTGACACGTTGTACATATTGGCACAAGTGATGAGATTGGTCCGATTCTCTAATTGCCAAGTGCTGCAGTGTGAGAGGTCACGTTTGAGATTAAGTGATTTTGTACACGGACACAATGCCGCTCTAAATGAGAACCTGTTGATTCTGTAGCTAGTCTAATTAAGTAAACAAGATTCGTTTCGGAGGAACAATTGGAGATACTTCAGGTGGAGATGATTGGATTTCTCATTCACATTAGGTTACATTTAATACGTTGTAGAGTTTTGTCACCGTTGTTTTGGTAATACTTTGATCAGATACAGACGACTCATTCCGTCAGCATAACTGCATTAACAATCTTGAACATTGTTGTGAAACTTCAATTGCCTTCCTTACCACAAAGACTATATGAATTGATAATTAAATAAAAATACAACGAGGATCATAAAAGGCAGTTAATAGATAATAGGTGAATTATTCTCGAGTTGTTGTAATAACGATCCAGTCTCCTCCCATAGAGGTTACCCCACTTGGTACTTCACGTTTCTCGCATTGGGGTGAACGTTTGTAATACTGGTAAAGTCTTTGTTTAATATTCAAACAAACATCCTTTAACAGCATGTTTTTGTCGTGTAAACTATGTATGAACATCGCACAGACAGACATGATATTCTGTTAATGTCTCACTTGTTGCTACTACATCCAATCACAGGCGAAGTTTAGCGCAAATATGTTGCGCAACAGCTTCTTAATCACAACCCCATATGTTACATTTACACACGTAAAATATATACAATTAAATATTTTAAGTGCTCAGAGCGGTTTCTCGGTGTGTTCTTCGCCTGCATTCCTACTCACAAACTTCCGTTCTAATGTTTGATGTAACCAATCAAGATGCTCTATATCTAGTCAGGAAAATGCTCCGTAAGCAAAAGGAGTAACCTCTATGGAGAAAGAATTATAACAATAAGCAAGGGAAACTACTGCTCATTTTACAATGATATTATCAGTTAGCCCTAACAGGACATGATGTAAATGGGGCAAAAATATACATGTAAAAACGAATTTACCGGGATAACTTCTGACGGCAGAAGTGACAAGAAATCTCATACTCAAGAAGTGACAATTCATGAATCTATTGAACTTCATCTGTCCTTACAAATTAAGCAAATCATTCGTTTGAAAACCCTCCCTTTCAATAATTCACACTTGGAAACGTATTCAACATAGTAAGACATGTAAAACCTGTGATAAAAGTTGAATCCAAGACTTGGTTGAGCATTTAATCATGATATAAAACGACGTAATGCTTTTTCGTTTCTTTCATGTTCGACTTAATTTGAGGTTTTATATGGGTCCCTTTAAATGAAGCTTTAAGCCCTTCGGTAATTGTGTAATGTAATATGTTCTGTTTAAGGTTTAAAGAAAATGCATTTCCTCTCTTTCGTTTTAAATATTTTAACTATCAATAATTAATAAATGTAAATGAAATTCTAGCATATAAGGCAAATGTTTGGTATATATGTCCTTACACTATTTTGGACAAAAATAATTGTGGATATTTTGTAATTTTGAAATCATAAATACTGATTTATTCTTATATGACATTCTAGTGAAATGTTAATCATAAAACATCTGATATACCTAACCTATTTTGTCCAGTCTAATTTGTGTTATAATAATGTGAAAAATGAATTTGAAATCAACTCCTTCCTACAGTTGTTTCTTAATATTGCTAAAATTACACACACGTTTTGCATATAATCAGTGATTGGTTTGTGGCTTTGGGGTGCGAACCGGGTATATATATTCAGAGTTATAGTCATAATTATTGTTTTCTGACCTTGACATTAATGTGGATGTCACAACGAGACTTTGTCATGTTACCCATGTCAGCGGGATATTTCAAGAATCATTCGCTGAATTTTCCAAGGCGAATTCAAGGTCCGGTAGAAAATGATTACCGTGACATTATTGTCAAGGTAAAACCACAGCATTGACTTTTCGAGCATCGGAACCTGAATATTATGCTTGTCAGTGAGACCCTTAATGAGTTTTGTCAAAACTAGACATGGAAATAAAAAAAATAAAAAAAATATAATTATATCTAACCCCCAAAAGGCACATCTGCATGGTATGGAGAGGCAGCATACCAAGTTAGGTGATGATTGGTCACATAGTTTTAGAGATCAGCTCCGGAAACGAACACTTCCCTTGAAATAGACTAAGTCCAAATCGTTGCCATGGAAATAAAATAAAATTAAAATTAAACAAATTCTTTAACCCCCAAAAGGCACATCTACACGATATGGAGAGACAGTATACCAAGTTTGGTAATGATTGGTCACATAGTTTTAGAGATCTGCTCCGGAAATGAACACTACCCTTGAAATAGACTAAGTCCAAATCGTTGCCATGGAAATAAAAAAAAATTAAATTTAAAAAAATCTCTAACCCCAAAAGGCACATCTACACGATATGGAGAGACAGTATACCAAGTTTGGTGATGATTGGTCACATAGTTTTCGAGATCTGCTCCGGAAACGAAATGGGAACGCCAACGCCAACGCCAACGCCAACGCCAACGCCAACGCCGACGCCGGGGGAGGGGGTAGAAGACATAATTTGCGGCTAGGGATCATGTTACCTTAGGGACAATGACTTGTTTCAAATATAATACATGATTATTCAATATAGGAAAATGACTTTTCTACATGTAATTGATAGAGCGTAGTAAGTGCTTAATTATGCATGATGGATATACATTACATCTTTCAATGAAACATTATTGCTGAAATTATGCTGCAGGGAGAATAAGTAAAATAAGTTAACTGATACATGTTCATCGTTTGCACATGTATGAACACACATTTGATTATCGTCACTTTAGCTGAAGAAGGCATTCGGTACGAAACGTGTTTTATCATTGCTTATGATATGATATTTCCATTCTAAGACCTTCCTCAGGCTACAAATGACTTGCGTCGGTTCTGATATGTCATATAATCTTAATTGATTAGATGTTTATGATATGATGTTAAAAATAGTCTACTCTTTGTAATTGCATTTCAACATTTTATTTAAAGAAATCCTCAGCATGCTAATAGTAGAATAATGTAAATGTACCCCTTGTTATGTTTAGAAACAGTTAATGCCGGTGTTCGAATCCTACCAGGGGCTCAGCAACTTTGTCTGCGGTAGAGAATTGTCTCAAATGCAAAAAGACTTGTGTGTCATGCTATAATGAATTTCAGTGCCACCCATTAGTCGCTAGTTCCAGCCGATGCTCGCAGGTTTCATTGCAATCCACAGTTGCTGGTGTTGCGTGCTTTCTCGCTGGAATGATACTAGCAGCCGTACATCACGTTGGCTGTTCCTTGACCAGGCTTGAGTAGGACAAGTGTCAAGTCGGACAGTCTCGACCATCTGTGGCGTTACCATCTGTGAAACTCCAATAAACATGCCATTTATAATATAAATGATATTATCATACAAGTATTTTTATAAAGTTATTTCGAAACATGCATTAATGTTGCATTATCGTGCAATGCATTTTTTTAAATAATCAGTATTATTTTAAAATATATCAGTTAGTTATTTAAGTTAAAAAACAATCACAGAAACAAAACAATTTATGTAGCAAGGATAACATTTGTCTGCCTTTATACACTGCCTTCACTGGTCATTTTAAACTAAAGCAAGCAGAGTATCCCTAAGACATATACCAAATAACAAGGGACAATGTTTAATCAAAGCTAAGAGCAGTCACCTGCTGTGCCGACGCCGGTAGAAGGTTGCAGTAACCTTAAAGGAAAACAGGAAGATGCTGAACACTAGGAATTGTATTCTTCCACCTAATGTCAGAATCACTTAGAGACCAGGTGGCATTCCTTTCAAGGCAATTTTCTTCAATCCTCATTCTTTTTCGTAATACACCAGTGCATTTAGAAAAAAAACTGTAATGCAATTCACAAAGGAAACACACATTGCAGAATTTACGAGTATAATAAAACTAAATTACAACTGCAGATAGTTGTTAGGCTTCTTTGAAATTGAATAACCTCTTATTACGTTAGTCTGGCTAATACTTGATTTGGTTTTATTCCCCACCTTTTTAATCATTGCATTAACGTTTGATTGACAAGAATAAAACATTTCCTGAATATATAAATTTCGTTCTTTACTAAGATAAGGAAACGTATATGAGTCAGAATTTCCGATTGGTACGTTATACACCAAATCAATTGAGGTTAAACCAAAATTAGTGTAAAAGGTTTCTATTGATATATACTCTTGACGTGATATTTAAATGTGTGATTACATAGGTTTCGTTTGAAATGAGAATCTGTATTTAGATATTAGTGTAAGTTTCATAACATAGATAAAGACTGTCCATCCATGTTTTGTATACATTCTGAGTCGAGTCAGCTCATATAAGTACTGATTTAAGAGTAAGATATGTCTTCGAAGGTTCAGGAGCAAATTCCTAGGAACACGAATTTATGTCCCCCATATATTGAATAACACTAACACATATAAAGTTAATCATTCAGAGCCTTCTTTGAAGGGATGGACTCTTCATTTCAAAATTGAAGATTTAAAAAATATGATTTTACATTCACAAGAAATTTAATTTAATGATTAGATTCACTTTAGTTGATCACGACCAGGTCTCAGAGGTATCCATCAACTATAATGCTTGCACTTGGCTTGAAAGAAAGTATCACTGGTCGCAAAATGAGTTTCCAATTCTTTGTTCGTTAAGAGCAAATTAAATGAAGGATTTTGAAAGCATCAACAGAAACTCAAGAAATGAAGCGTATGATCAGTTTCACACACGATGTAAGAAATATACAGAATGAAGACGATGCAGAAATTAATTCTTTGAAAGAAACTTTAAGTTGACATTTGTTTGCTGGAAAGGAGGGCAGACAATATTCATTCAAGTACCAGAACAACAAATGCCATGGGTTTTGACACGAAGTGACACGAATGGAGGGGAAAGAACGTTTTCTACCAAAAGAAATTCATTGACATTCGCAGTAAGCATCGCCTTCCATAATTTCCCTTACATTGAATCAAATGGTTCGTGTTAATATTTTTTTTAAACGTGCAAAATAATGATCACATAGGAGGATACATTTATGAGAGACCACAAGAATTTATTTCATATCATATATACTATTATGTAGGAGACGAACTGAATACATGTACTCTGTGAGCATTTTACATGTTCATTATACAATGGAACTCAAGGAATAGAATGATGTCAAGAGAAAAAAGTTATTCAGACAAAAATCCTTTCTGTATTCCTGTTCATATATTCTTATGTCAAATACAGTAGAGAAGAGATTATCCAGGAAGACTTAAGAGGCATTGTTGATGAAACCTTCTGAATGAACTTCTTAACTATTCTCTGTTTAAGTCTATTACCAAACCGAAAAGAAAGTTCATGTTGATTACAATGTTCTGCACTCGATCCTGCGATCATGTGGTAAGTACACGGTTGCCTCTTTAAGCATGTAATTAAATGCTTAGGCTATTGTATGTGTACAAAAACGCCGATCAGTATTTAGATATTGGTAGAGGAAGTACTTTTGAATAACGTTAATAAAAACTTTAAGTTACAAGTTATTTGTTTATGAAACTCGTCTATGTATGCTGCATAACTAGATGATGTAAAGTCACGTGCAAAATAAACCTCAGCATACACAATATAAGATGTTTCAATTCACGTTCGATGCATACAGCTGTACTTGAGTTTAAGCATAAGCTATAAACTAAAATTATATTTGAGATTTCATAACATTATCTGTTCATATTTCTGATGGATTCATTGTCACACTGGAACTATAAATGTAAGCAGTACCTTATAGACTCATTGTGGAAAGGTCAATTTAACCTTGCAGTGCAGTTAAATTACTTTCTTGTCAACATTTACCCTGGGTTTGACAATTTAGACGGGCAACTCCATGTTTCAGGAATGGTTGCATGTAACGTCAATTTCAATACCAGCGTCAACACAGCGAGCTTGACACTCCTCCCTTCCAGTAAACACGTTTTTATTGAAAAGTCATTTCCCGTTTGTATAGCTGGTTGTTGCAGAGAATGTTGGGTTTTGAAACTCTGTGCTTTTGTAAGGCATGATACATATGAATAATGCACTAATTGAATTGATAAAATTAGAAATGAATGTGAAAGATGGTATGTTAGTTATTGTTTTCACTCTTTCTTTGCTGAATGTGAGTAGATACCTGTCAGTGGTCATTTACCCGAAACATAAGCATGTGTTGTGAGTAGTGTTTGGTTTGTGATAATACTCCGAACTTTCCTTTCCAATTCACAAAGACATGTACAATCGTCATAGTTACACTTAAACATTGTGGAAGCTGAGCTAATTGTTGGTTGGAAATGTCTTCGTGCTGAATTGATATAAACTCTAGATCTTTTGCTTTAAATACCATTGAATGACAAGATGCAAGATAGCATATTCATGAAAGTCATATTTCTTTTTTTTTTAAATGATACCTTAATTGGATATATTTACGTTGAATGGCATTGAGCAAAACCGCTAATACTGTTACTACGAATTGGGTTTTCACTATTAGCCAAAACTTTAATAATTATACTGGATCTGAATGATAGAAAAACATTTAACATTGAATGTTGCTCAACACATTTCTACTATATCGTTAACTACTCGTTCATACTTAGTCATGTTCATGTCAGTCAACACATTATTTGAAGCATTACAGTTACATCAATGTTAAACTAAACTACTAATCATGTAGTAGCAAAATGTAGTCATATTTCATACGGTATGACATTGTGTTATTTGAGCCATTCACACACATACACACACAGCAGATACAGATCTTATTAGCTTTAGCTAAAGCATCAAAAGGTTGTTTCCAGACAAAGAAAGTATTAATAGTTAAATCTGAAGTACCAAAAGAATAATGTTCCCAGACAAAGAGCAATGGAAAAGGCTTAATAAAATCTGTATTGTATCTGCAGTAACTGGTAGCAGGTTGCAGTAACCTGAAGAGAAACATGAAGACACTGAACACTGGGAATTGTCATTTTCTTCCACCTAATGTCAGGATCACTTTTAAATAACAGGTGGCATTCATTTCAAGGTATTTTTTTTCAAATCTCATTTTTTCTTCTTCTTGTACTAAGGCATTAATTGAAAAAACTCTAATGCAATTTTCAACAGAAACACACTTTGTGGAATATACGAGTGTAGTAAAATAAAGTTACTTGATTAAAACAAGTGGAACTGGGGATATGGCTTCTGCATCAACAAAGTTTTTTAGGATTTCTTGAAATTGAATAACCTTTTCTTACGCCAGTCTGACACTCTTGGCAAGTACTGGCTGTGATTTCATTTCACACGTTTTTACCTTAGCATAGATGTTTGATTTACGTGAATCAAGAGTATTCGTGACAATATTAGAATTTGTTCATCGCCAAGAGAGGAATACTTATGTGCTTCAGATTATGTGTTTTCCGTGTTTTGATGTGATACATGTACACCAAATCAATTAACCAAATTTATTGTAAAAAGTGTTAATGATAGATACTCCAAACACATAATAACAAAAGTAATATGTTAATATGCTGTTTCCTGTTAAGAAACCGGATTTCGTTTCGGGAGGCTAACATTTCTTTAGATCTGTATTTAGATAACAGTTTAAGTATCTACTTACATAATAAGTGTTATATTTCGAGTCATTTATAAATTAAGTGATGATTTGAAAGTAAGATATGACTTGACAGGTTCAGGAGTTACATGTTAGGAACACGACTTCCTGTCCTCGAATATTGAGTGATAATAACCCACATTTAGTTAACATTTCATAGCCAACAATAAAAGGGTTAATTTCTATGATAATGTGTGACTGCACATTTTAACCGGAAATTGAATTTGATAAACTGATTCATTTAAGTTTTTGATAAACATGTCTCAGGGGTTTCTGTCAAATGTGATGCTTGCACTTGGAGTGAAATAAAGTGTCACGAATTGCGAAATGAGTTTCTGATTTTCTTCATTAGGAGCAATTAAATAAACGATTTTAGAAGCATCTAAAGAAACTCAACAACTGAAGCGTATGATCAATTTAACGCATGATGTTAGGAATATGCAGGATGAAAACGATTTAAAAAACTTCTTTGAAGGTTACTTCTTTTTGGCGCTCATTTGACACTACCAGGAAAACAAACGCCATGGGATCTGAAGCAAAGTGAAAGGAATGGAAGATTAACATTCATTTTCTACCATACTATATCCCATTGATACTGATTTGTGAGTTGCTTTGTGAAATTATTGCTGCAAAGCTGCACATTGCAACACCACCATATGAGTAAGTATGTAAACTATGTATTAAAATATGTATTCAAGTATTAACCTAGTACATTGACAGATATAAGTACAGGACCGAGGAGGATACGGTATTTTCATTTCATAAAGTGCAATAAAAGTATATGTACATTTATTTGGAAACAACATTCACTCACCCAATAAAAGCAAACGTATCCATATGAGGCAGTGCTGTTTTGAATATGCTCCTAAAGTATGAAGTTAATAATAATTTCATAATTGAACAAACTTTTAGTCCGATATGAACAAGAGAATATGCTTTAACTTAAATATGTTTGAAAAACCCCTTCAAATCAACATATATATGAACATTTTTGCGTGTAACTGAGTAAATGATATTTTCCTGTGATAAGTAGATAAAGTTGGGGTTTTTTCAAGTCTGTCACATGTTTTATACATGGATATATTACGAGAAACCGTCGGCACTTTTTGGAGTTCCACGGAATTCAACCTCTAAATGTCATCTATGCATTTCACCTTTTCATAACAAAGATCAACATAGATCAACCGATATAAAGACGGTAGTTAAATCTCTTCTGTGTAACTGTTCTTCAAACACAAACTTTTAACTCTACTGAAAGAAGTGTTTCATTTTCAACAAAACCCTACGCATCACATTGATAGGAGAACACTGGTCTAGAGTGTAAATTATTGAAATCCTGGTTCTACATTAGGATATTGACTTATTGTGAATTATCAAGGACAGACTATTCTCAGATACAGGATAATTCTAGTCTCTAGTGAAACCCATTTACATTCTTCAGTTTTGATAGAACATAGTATATTGACCCGTGGATGTGTCCGTTTACCTCAGGTTGCCCAGTGCAGGTCCATAATTGAGGCAAAATGACTCGGATTAGTGTCTCATTTCGATTTTATGCTCTTACTAATGCCATGAAGTTCAAGGTGTAATCTGGAAGAGTTTGTGTATCCCTCCATAAGTCAAACATGTCATATCGATTGTCAGGGGGCCGAGTCTCGTTCCCTGTCTGCTAAAAGCTCTCTTAGCGCTAGGATAGTCGTAAGTGCCATACATTAACATTGACATACGACTATCTTAGCTAAGACAGCTTGGAAAATAGGAGTCCAGGTTTGTACTGGAGTCGGGCGTGGGAGAGAGCAGTGGTTATCGCGCTCGGTTTCGGATAAAGAGGTCCGAAAACTCGTTAGGGCTCGGCAGTTTTGTTGTTGAGAACGGTTCTACATCCAGCAAGGTTTTGGTTCAATGTTACTCTGAATGTCAACACATTACCACTCATGGTTCGTTAGTTCCAGCCGGTTCTCGAAGGTTTCGCCGCAATGTATAGTCCCGATGTTGTTATGGGCTTTCATTCTGTAATGTACTAGGGTTTACATAGGTGAAGTTAAAAGTTAGAAGCGTTAAAACCAAAATCAGCTCCCTTCACATTGGAGAAAAATGATCAATGGAAGTCCTACAGGCTACAAACTACTTTCCAGAAGCATTACTTGTTCCCTACATGGAACATATACATTAAGTTGATATTTGTGTACTTTCATCTTCCAGAATAAGAGCTCACTGATGATAGGAACGTAATAGTATAGAAAATTCATATGTGTTGTTAACGTTCTTAAATGACACACTATTATTAACAAGAGAAATCTCGAGCTTGATTTTTTTGGTGTGACGTTGACAGTTCAAGTGTTGCTGAAAAAAGTTTTGTCTCACACTTGTTAAAGTGATATCTCGTGAACCAAACCAATGTACCCAATGTCATCAACTTTTATGACAGCGTATAATGACGGATTATGCAGACACAATATTCATCGTCAGCTCATTGCTAACGTTGTATCTCATTACCCAAAGCACTTAATATCTTCAAATTGATTCCTTACTTGGGAATTAGTATTACACAGACAACACTCACCTTTACTGACCTTGACTTGTAAAAGTCACCACATCACTTTGACCACTTCCAAACTCTAGTTAATGCTAAATCTCATGAACTTTATCACCCAAATGTCTCCAAATTTGGTGATTATCATTACCCTTTTTACAAGTAATGCAGTATATAAAGAACCACCTTTTGATCAAATGATAAAAACTAGTACACGTCTTGCTTCACTCAACGGTAGCGGCGGGGGTCATTGCCAAGTCAGTGAAAAACACTTATTTATATTGGGATGTTTGAATTTGCAAGCAGCTCGTTTTGAAATCCGTTCGTGCACTAGAAGAAAATAAAATGAATTAACAAATATTATTTTCAACAGTGAATTCCTTTAACATCTAGCATTTGTGATGTACTTTATTTCATGTCTTAAGAGAGGGATAAACAACGATCATCTGCATATTAAAGAAAAACACGAGGAAGAAAATATTGTACTTTCCTTTGCGCGACAGTTTATATTTGAAATTTGCAATTCAAATAAAGGAGAAATTCCCTGTTATGTAAGTTCTTTCATAGGGCTTTGATGAAACCTGTTCATGTTACAAATATATGTTCTCTCTCATGAATTCACTCATAATCCCGAAAATAATGGTTATAGACAAAGACAAAGTAACTGATTACGTTGAAGACATCACTAAGATGATGTTGCCGATCAAAGAAGAATACAGCGGGTTTTATCAGAAGTTATATGTGCCCAAATTGCTGTGATGACTCCACCTCTGAGTCGAAGTGACCTGAAGCAATTCACTAGGGGACTTGAAAGAGCAACTTCTCTCACTTAATGTCATGAGTGATAGAAAACTGTTGGCAGCCAGGTTTGAGAAACTTAACAAAACGAGCTAAACCTCGATTTCTTTTCTTTGTATTTATTTTTTTAAATATAAACTACTTTTAGAAAGATATCATTGTATTGTTCTGACTCTTTCAAATCGCCTTACATGTACAATATGTATATGTAAATAGAATAATTAGTAAAAATTGTTAGTGAACAAACTAACAATGAGAACAAGTAATTGTCACAAACGTGACCATGTCCCCCGCCGCAATTAAGACATGATCTAAAAGGATGGACACACAGCTTGTACCGAGTAATGACCATTACATGTTTGATTCAATTGTTACTATATTGGGCTAAGAACATTTTAAGAACTGGTACCAAATGTGAAGCCTATAGGTGCAGCTTTTTTTGAGAAATCGTTCAAACAACATTTAAAAAAAAATGATCAGTCTTGTAGTGACCTTGAAAATGAGGTCACGGTCACCCAAATCTGGAGTCTGCGTATTCCTCTAATTTGAAGACTCTAGGTCCAGCGGTTCATGAGATATCGCGCTAACAAGAAACGGGACGGGGGGGACGTACAGAGCTGCACATTCACCAAATGAAGACTGGTACCAACGTTGAAGACTCTAGGTGCAGCAGTTCATGAGATCTTGTGCAAACAACATATGACAAACACTCAAAATGACCTTGACAATAATGTCAAGGTCACCCAAATCAACTGATGTCTGCGTATTTACCACATGAAGGCTTGTACCAAATTTAAATTCTCGTCACCTTGTAAATAAAGTCAAGGTCACCCAAATCAACCTGGGGTCTGCGTATTCCCTCAATTTGAAGACTCTAGGTCCAGCGGTTCATGAGATATCGCGCTAACAAGAAACGGGACGGGCGGGCAGAGGTACGGAGCCGAATACTGTATCCCGCGCTTCGCGGCGGCGGGGGACAATAACGTATAGAAAACCGTAAATTCTTTGTGATATATTAAAGTGAGTGTATTCTTTAAAATGTTGATTTGTAAAATCAAGCAAACACATCTCGAAATATGAAAAACATCTAAAAAAAGGGCACATTTTAGCGCAATGTGTCAAACGTCAGAACTGTGATATTGCCCAAGCACCGTTAAACAATAACTCACTCACTCTCTCGCTCAAAAGATGTTTTGTCCCCCGCCGTAATGCGGAACGGGGGACCATGTACTCAGCGGCGTCCGTACGTCACATTTCTTGTTTACGCGATATCTCATGAAGCATTTCATCCAAAGTCTTTAGATTAGGTGTCAACCTTCACTGGGGGAAGACTCCGTCGATTTAAGTGACCTTGACTTCAAGGTCACCGCGACACTTTGACCACTTTTCGAACTCTTGTTAACGCAATATATCTTGACTGGATTGACCCATCGTTTTCAAATTTGGGGGATGACGCAGACACCAGTCGATTTTGGTGACCTTGACCTTATTTTCCCGGTGACTATGACACTTTGACCACTTTTTGAACTCTTGTTAACCAATATCTCATGAACCCGAGCACCCAAAGTCTTCAAATTTGATGATCATCATGACACCTTTTACCAGTAATGCAATATATGAAGTAGCTCATTTTGACCAAATGATGTGTCTTTTAAACTCAATGTTATCGACGGGGGACATTGCCATGTTATTGGCAAACACTTGTTAATTTTAGATTAAAATGATCGTACATTCACTGCTGAATGTGCAATGTTAGACCACTTAACAGCCGCTACCAGCAAAGGTTCAACAATCAGTGATCTACTCAGCATGTTATGATTGTGTCTTCATACAACGTCAAGGTGCAGAGAATGGAAAGTCACTCTATCTTGTTTTCAGTTCATTTTCAGCTGGGAAACTACTGCTGTAGATCACGGCGACCTGACATTCATGTATAGTGTGGTTTGATAAAACTATTGGTTAAAATCCATCATCTCAAACTACCTTATCGCACATGTACGCGTATGTGTTGAAAATAAGTCGTGATATAAATGTCGATGTGTGATAAACCCTAGCAAAGATTTAATTTGCTGATTGTACTTTTTTAATCTACCAAGTTAGTCAAGTTGACCAACCCTCAATTATAGTGACAGAAGTAGGCTCTAGATCTTTTTCCGGGCCTTTAGTTGCTTGACAACGACATATATAGCTCCCGGATAGCATGAGAAAAGCAAACATCACACGAGGAGCCTCGACAGCTGACTGGCCAGACGGAAACACTGTCAATTCATCTCCTGGATGTTCATGTATAATACAAAAGTTTGATTCAAGATGAGTAAAAATGTCACTGAATTATGTGATATTTAATTCATTTTTCTGTGGAAATGACACTGATTAATGACATCTCGATATCAGTTTACACTCATTCGTATATGATATCCTCACCTAGGTATTAATCTCCATTTACTCTATATCATGAAGCTCGTGCAACACATCTTTAAATGCAATGTAGCACGTTTTTTGCACATTATGGTTTTTTTTCAAATTTGCCATTTAATTCTAAAGTTTGTACAATATATTGACCTGATAAGCCGTAGCCATTGAACCCAGTTAACCGTGTTCGAAAAATATGGTACGACGTATTTGTATAAAGCGACAATGGTGTGGAATTCTTCAGTGTGAGAGGTAGATTTGTAGGTCTCATGAGAGTTTGAGACTTATGACTGCACGATGTTTGACCATTCCATCATTGCACCATATTTAAAAGTGTACTCTGAGTGTTTAGGTTCCGCTACATCAGTCCAATTGAACTACCTTCATTTTAATGTGAATGTTATGAAAGATGAACAGAAAATGGTGATGTAGCTCAGGAGACACAGTCTGTCAACAGTTAAGCCCGGGCTACGGATGTAAGTCCCAAGGTAACTGGTTCTACAATATATTACCATCAATGAATTCTCACAACAATGAAAAAAATGTACAAGTTGGGTTTGTTCAAACATTCTTTTCGTGATTTAGGGTCTTGGAAAAAACCAGTAGAGAGCAAATATGCATCACAGGGAGAGATGACACAAACAAATATTTGAACATTATATTTAATAACTTAAAAATTGAAAAGACAACGCCATGTTCTATAAGACAAAACACGAGAACGATATAATGATAGTAGACATATTTCGTTTTCATTAGCTGTATATAAAATGTTGTAGTCAAGATACATGTACATCAAGAAGTACTTCATGCAGGTTAACGTTGTTGAATGTGGTTCACATTGTAAACGTTCTAAGTTGAAAATCAGTTTTCGATATTGTTTTTTGGTATATTTGTTACTTGAGTAAAGTTATGGATTTCGTTTAACCAGCATCTCTGCATGGCTGTTTATACAAGTGACGGTTTCCATCAGGCCAAGGTTCAAGAAGAAAGCTTTTAGAAAAACAATGTAATCATATTACTCCCTAATTAGTAACTATATACTACACTTGTTTATCCTCATAAATGGAAATAGCCTCGAACAATATTATAAGTAATTGAATATCATTTAACGATAGGAAGATTGAATCATCATGCTTTTAAAGGTAATCTTTCGTCTAAAATGAATGAATAGATATCAGTTGATAATATTCCAATTTTCATAAAAAATTTTTTAAAGATTATGGTTTATTGGTATTCTTTCCCTTAAAATTATAATGGAAGTTGAAATTATTTTAAAGGTTACTGTTTCTCCTGACGAGATATCTCAGTCAACGTGGTATTTTAACGATTGCTTTCATACAATATTTTTCTAAACAAAAATTAAAATCTGTTCTTCTCATCTACCTATTTTCTAAAGTCAAAGAGTCACAAAGGACCCCCTGAATCGTGTGACAACTCTATTGACTGACTTAGCCTTCCTCACTTGAAGGCCAGATGATACAGATTAAGAAAATAACAAGTTAATTATATATACACACCACATTACACATCAACGTAGAGTTAATATCAACTTTTTGCAAACTTCAAATGCCGATCAGGAATCAAAGCTGAAGATGAATTTCACACATGATTTACACACGTACATGAGGTAAACACTGCAAAATTAAAACTGTAAAACATCTGTTCATGTTTTCTGTTACCGATAAATTTATTATGAAGATAACATTAACAAAAAATTCACATTAATATAAAATTAATTTCAAGAGCCATTACGGATGTTGATGAAAATATAAAAAAAATTCCAAAAATCCATCTCCGTTAAATAAATACACTTAATTTTTCCCTAATTTTTCCAACTTAAAATAAGCCGAGAAATTGCATTAATTAGTAAAGGTGTTTTCCGGTCTAAATAAAGATCCAGTCTATTATTTTAAAGCGCTAAGCATTATGGTCTAGCTCACACACAGTAAACAAAGACACGAAAGAATAACACAAAAATATGAGCAATGAAAGATATCGAAATATATTTATTTTTTTGCGGTGATTTATTTACTATTTCATTTAATTATGTATTTGCTACAGATATTGGAATAATTGTTTTACCCAACTAGGTATTTTTCTTGAATTTTATAATTAATGAGAGTAACAATTTGTCATAATTTGCTGGTCTTATCTCAATAAAAGAACATTAAACAGGAAATAATTTGTATATTCTCAGGACATTTAGAAACATTGTTTGTAAAGCAATCGTCACATTCAGTAATGTGTGACATGGGTAACTTGCAAGAGAGACACGTGAAGCACGTGCAGCATATGGGTTGTTATGGCGACTTGCGCTAGAGACGAGCCTTCACGCTTCGTAAGCGCTTGCTGTTTGTGTAGTACGTATTACGCAATAAAAGGGATTCTGTTTATATACGTCAGATACCCTTAGCGCGCGCTAGTCGAAATGGTTCTTTTCTTTGAAACCAAATTGCAATACATTGTCGTGATATGAAAATTATTTAACATATGCCATGTTGTAGATAAAAGATTTCTCTGGCGAATGACTTATAAATATATTTTCCAAAAAATGTAACTACTAACATCTGTGATGGCTCTTTAATGTATAGGTTGAGTTGACAGAATACGGCACCAAATACGTTGAAAATAATGCCTTTACAACTATACGGTCAGTGAATTTCAGCTAACGATAGCTTCAATGGATGTATTTGATATGTACATTTGTTATAACCAATGTACATTTTAATATTACCTGTACGTATAACCATCGTATCACTTATGAAATATATCGTGAAATAACTATGTTTTTAAAGAGTTTAAACAGTTTAACTCTTTTGATTAAAGAGTTCACAAACGCTGTGTATCCAGTGAACATAAGAAATGAAAATGAACACAACAACTACTTTAATGTGAAAATACACGATGCACGATGTACTCCCTCCTTCATCTCATCGAATGCCACATTTTGAAGTAAATTGTTCACTAAATAGCTTTAAATCATCACATATTGAATTCAGTTCGGTTCACTGCAGTTCAATTACGGCATACCAAAACCATCAACCACCAGTTAAAGTTTTGAATGGAACTCTGCCCGACTACTTCATAATCTTTTTGCTAGGAACATTTCAATTGCAGCAAATCATCTTGCAAATATCGGCTAAAAGACTAACATCACATGACCAGTCCTTTATCATTCGTGAAACAACCTTGTCTATGATTTGCATGTTCATTTAGTAAACTATGAATAACATTCGCAGGTCAATGATCAGTTTGTAAATCAGTTTGTAAATCAGTCGGTTCCTGTTAATGCATTATGAGTGTTATGCATTTACAAATTTACTTACGTTTCATTCATACAATCTTAATTATAAACAGTAGATTAACAAGAGATCAGGACACTCGGTTATGCCAAAGCCTCAGTCCCCACAGTACTGAAACACCGTGCTATATCACACGGAGTGATATCATCAGTCTCCAGTTTCATTCTAAACATTGTAACTGTTCTGGACATTGGAAACGAAGTCCCATGTGACAGCAGATTCTGCTAACAGCGAATAACCTTTGACTGCTCCTCCATCAAGTCGCTGTTATTTTAAGCATCAAAAGGACGACGCTGTTAAGTTAAGACAATTGCCTGGAATTGATCATATAGCCATGGCCCTTAAGGGCTCCTATCGGAATGTGTGATACTACTTTGATGTGGTCTAAATCTGTTCAAGCAATTTAGCCAAGCTACATTTATTCACAGATATGAACATCACTTCGATAACATGGAAACATTTATCAATGGGATTACGAGTTTCACAATTAAGGGCTAAATACTAAACTATTAAAACGTACAACTCACACGACCAAATTACAATTGAAGAAGCAACGTTTTGTTTAATGAAACACATGTTTGCAGCAGATAACAGAGAAGTCACAACGAACATTATTTTGCGCTTCATAATTTGAGTCACAATAAATTATTTACTCTTCTTATCCATACCTATTTGCAATTAATGATATCTGGTGATTACAGAATCCTACCTTTGAGTTTGATATATATTATATATACGAAGTATTAGGTATTACTTAAGCATAATCAAACATATTAAATGTCCTGTTTATATGACACACTAGAAGAAAAAAATGCTTATGCTTACTACTTGATTGATATGTTATCGTCAAGTCCAATGGTTTAAGGATAAGTTTCTATGCAATGTACTGCCTGAATAAAAGGCAAATCATAAAGTACATGCAAAGACATCCTACCGTGTGTGAAATCTACCATCAAAGTAGTGGGACTATGGGACTATGTTAATATTGTACTTTGTTTGTCACTAAATTATCATAAGCCACTATCTATTATACATTATGCAGTCATCATAAGAACAATAATAGGAACATTTTTACCTATATATATATGGTAAAACGAGGCAGTATGTTTGTTTAGAGTGGTTTTTTTTTACCTCGTATAGTGCCTGACCATGTTACATATGCTATATGTTCAATATTGATTACACTTGTGCCAACTTATGCAGACTGAGGTTGTTCACTTAATGACACATTCGTGACACGAAAAATCCTATCTGGTCTCGGTAATTCGAGGATTTAACAAGATTGAAAGCAAGACATTTGCGATTTAAACTAGGTTTATAGTATGATAGAACAGATTCCACATCGCGCTTTTTCAGAATTAAAAGGAAAGGGGAGGAATGGAAATTGACAAGACCCTTTACTGACAATTTGCCCTTGAAGACATGTGACGATGGATACATTTTCGCAAGGGAAAATGTCACAATTACTGATTGTATTACGATACACTCATTGTAATAATGAAGAAGCACTGTTAAAGTTTGACAGTTTTATTTTACTTATTAGAGAGGTGTCTGCATAAGCTATGAAATGTAATTGCTTAGATTAAAGTATTTGTGAAAAGGGTAGGACAAATATCCTTGTAAAATAGGTGGTTTTGTAAGTAGTAAGAATAGGGACAACATAATACACTACTGCCATTACCACCGATTTTGGAAATTAATTCATCATAATGATGAATTCGAGTGACTTGGAAGAACACCCCTGATATACAGCAGTTTATGTCTGAAAGGAAAGACATTTTTAATTTTTTCCAAAATATAACCAGTGGAAATGAAAAATAGTAAAATCAACAATAACACAGAATTAGCTTTTGATGAAAGTTACATAAAAAAGAAAACACAGAAATTGTACAAACAATTCACAAATCGTGTTACATTTCGCACTGCACCTCTCCTAGTGGTGAAGAAGCCATGTGCCAGATTTGAAAAGGATGAAATGCTTAGATTTTCTGTAATCGATCAAATCGACAAAAAATGTTTAGAATATGACTAAAAGTTAAAAAAACTACAAACAATCACCTTAACTAAAAAAAATAACTAATTCAGTTTACAGTTCGCACTGCACCTCTCCTAGTGGTTAAAATGATACATGGATGTCCCCAATTTGAATAGGATGAGATGAGAATAGTTTTTCTGTAATCGATCGGACAAAAAATATCTTCGGGCGGACCGACGGACGGACCGATGGAATCGTTGGTATTACTATACACCCACAACCGTTGGTCGGGGGTATGATAAAACCATATTCAAGTGTGATACTGATGACCATATATGTTCTATAATTGATTATAGATAACTTAGTTTATGGGTCATATAAGGTTGAGATATTGTGAAGTATCTGCTACACTGTGTTTCGGAGTTATCTCTTTTCCTCACACTGAACCTTCCGCTGTTATCTAGCATCTAAAAACAATGTGCGTACATGTATTCATCTAGAACGTTATCTACTGTTCATGACCCGATGTTTACTATAACCTGGCTGTTAGGGAAGGAAACTGTTGCGCGATTCTTATTCAACGGTATTAACCTGAATTTATGTCAAAATCTTATTGGAAAAACTCATTTCATGAGTCATGAACATGATCCAAGGACTTTCATGGCTATTGTTATATTTGTGACATTGTTGTACTTTACTAGAAACCTGCGCTGACAAAGAGTTTGTGTGTTCTAGTCTTTATATACTTGAATAAGACTTGTTTGGTCATATTTGCTGGTTTCGCCTTTCTTGTAATTTGCTAATCGTAATAATTTCATATACCAGCCACCTATTTGTATAAGGTATTTAAATTAAGATAGCGCCTTCAATCCATGGTAATCCAGCGATCATGCATAACAAAACTGTACTTTAGGCCTCCTGGCCCCGAAATGCAATAAACTTCTGTTATTCTGTTATATTGTAAAATACCAGTAAACACCGTAACTACAAGAATACGATTTTGCGATTGTCATATATCTACTGAAAATCTACCCATGTATGCAACAATCACGCTAATGGGTCTTTAAAGGGCAATTAGAAGTGACATACATACATGTAAAAACAGGAAGATATTTCTGGATAACAACTTCTTTAATGTGAAAATACACGACGTTTCGGAGTGTACACTTACTCCTTTTTTAGGTGGAATATTAATGACAATAAGTTGAAATATCATCATGAAATAACTGAACATAAAAACGGTGTTATTGAAGAGCCCAAACTGAGACTTCAGTCGAGAGACTTTCGGTTATTAAAACAAAGTCAAAACTCGTAATAACTCGTAATAAAACTCAAAAGCAAAACTCGTAATAAAACTGGGTAATCCATTGAAGTGTTGTGTGAGCTAACCTTGAAGCGCTGTAATGGAAAGCTTGACTGTATTGTGTTTAGTATCCAAAATTACGAAAATGTCAGGTTTTCAAAAGTTAAGAAAAAAACAAACTTTCATAATAAATAATAAATACCACTAAACGTACATCACATTTTCACAAAAACTATATATTCTCAAAAGAGCATCTCGAACACGTCCTTCGTTTCTCGAAATCGCGTTTGCGAGTGTGCATACATTAATGGCAATTCATTCAATGACAATAATTAGCCGAAGATTTGCTTTTGAGACATTTCGTCCCATGTGCATTTGTAGAGATTTTCCATTAGACGCTACCATCACACTCGGCAAATTCATGTCATCGATTGGCAACACGATTGTCATCCATGCTTTTAGTGGTAAAATGATTTATAGAACAGTCACTTAAAGATGTTTAGTCCTAGTCTAATGCGTTATGCTCGATGGTTGTCGGAAACTGAGTAGAACATCAGAGGTGAAAAATGCATGAAATTACATTGCACTCTGTTTGTCTATTACATTTCCCTTCGAAGGCCTATTACAGGTGTTGATACGTACTGCACAGAATAGAATTATAACCGTCAATGAGTGGTTGAAACTACAAACATAACCGTTGTCATGTTGTCGGGCACACGAGTACTAGGCATAATCACACAATCCATACAATTCCCAGTTCCTTTCTACATAGTCGCCTAATACAATCATTATCACTAGCCCACTCAAATAATTGTTATCATATAAACCCATGTTATACTATACATATACCTCGTAAAAGTGTATATAATCGCGGTTTAATTAATTGAAGAAGATGATGTTGATGAAACATGTTCTTTTAAAATGTTCATTTATCGTAGCTTTGATGGGTGAAAGAGCGTCGTCAAATATCATTTTTCGTAGCAGGGTTTTCCTCCTTAAACTCTTCGAATTACCATTTTTTTTAACATTACATCTTGTAGAATCTCCAAAAACAAGGGATAGAGTTTTAGATCAGCGGAAGAGTTCAACTCTCAAACATTTCTTTATTTCCTTCATGGCTGAAGGTTATGCAATGCTCATGTTCACATGTTATTGATCCAAATTTTGCACATTAAATTTTATGTAACATATGCATTTGTCTATGAATATATCTTTTTTGTTTAAATTAATTCTTAAGAAATGAATTGTGCACATCTTTCTATTGTACATGTATTTTACAGATCTGTTACATGTATACAGTGGATCAACACAGTTAAAGAGGTAGTAGGACGTTGTTGCAAATTTTTCAAATTTCCCATTTATAATGATAGTTTAAGTCATTTATATTTACTTTAGAGGGTAAACATCTTATTGCACAAACCAATTATCCATAATGGTAATAAAGGTGTTACATATATAGCAAAACTTGCATGGCGGTCATTTTATTGTGAACACAATTTATTTCGAATGAAAAAGACGTCCCCATGGCGTTACGGAACCATGTATACTCATTTTCAAACTTGATTTTCCGAAGAGTCAATGGTATTGTGCTGTTGGTGACATTATATATTTCATCAACTTATTTCACAGAAAAAATGTGCTGCCCCTTTAACACCACATGACTTTGAATGAAAGTGCACGCGTGAAGTATTATTTTGTGTTAAAGCAAATGAATATACACATGCATTCATAAATTGTGATAACGTGAATGACAACACATCACTCAGAAAATGATTTGTTAATGTCAAAATAAAAACTGTTTATGCCCGTTATTCTGCCTTTGTGATATATGTAGAGGTTTTTTTTATCAAATTGAATGTATCCATGTGTAAAAATATGTAACGGATGTAATGACGTTTATGACCGATAGATCAGTAAGGCAGACCAAGTGTAAACAAAATAATCAAATATTTATTTCCATGAAAGTAGAGATAGTTATAAAATTATTGCACACAAATGCTGTGTTACAACATAATGTAAGTCGTAATAAATCAAGTCCCTAGAATATAACAATATCATCAATATGGATAATAGTACATTTATATGCGTGTAACGAAAACTACGTAACCCATGCAAGAATTGATATGAGACTCTTAGTGCATAAAGCCTAGTGTCGTGGTTTCAGGCACTAACTTCAGCAAAGTGAATCAAATGTACATTGTCGGCCAAACGAAACGCCTGCTTGATTTTCCTTAAAATGAAAGATAAATGAAATAAAGAAAGAAATAATGTCTGAAATATAATTAATGATTGTCACCACGTTTTACTGAACAACAATTAATATGAAAGTCCATTGAAATCGTGGAAAAACTGTGATTCGAGTCAATAACATTCATAAAACCCTGCCTAATGAAGAGTGCTATTTCCGGTTGATTCACTTGCGCACCGTACCACGTACATATACACCACGTGCCTGTATTGTTGTGTGAAAGTCTGTTTCAAGTGCGTTTCTGATCAAGCACTGATCGAAAACAGAACAATTCTATTGACTCACTTCAACAATCGCCATTCTTTTGTGACATGACATCTTCTAAAATTTAAATATATCATGCAGAAATTGTGCAACTTCATAATGCTATAATATTGCTAAACTTTTCATTATAGTTTTTACGAAATCTGATAAGACATCTGGTAGGCGTTTCCTTTGGCCGACAGTGTATGCCCTCCATCTGATTGTGGATTAGTAACTTAACTACGAAAAAGCTGTTATTAACCATACACACATAGAACGAATCTAGTCTTCTTATGCAAAAGTGTATGTCTGTGTGTAATGTGTATGATAAGATTACATGCGCTCGAACATCTCAAAATCTGTATGGTATTTGTGGTATGAAATTAACTTGTGTAGGACACCCTCCTTAATTCTTGATCATTGCCGGGTAAAGGGTTATGTAACACCAACCTTAGTTTGTTGTGGCCCATCAGTATCTGCTCGTCGTTGTTGTTTTAAACCAATCAGTTTACAAATACCAAATACTGTGTTTCAATTGTTCATCACATTCTTGTAGATCAGGGAATGTGAATCAGAATGGCACATTAGTACCCTCATGCAATTATATCATATAAATATTATAACAATAAATGCTAATAACTGATGTCCGTACCGAATTAGTTATTGTGTAAAGTCCGACCAAATTTTATACGAGGGGCTTACTGACTTGATTATTTATTTGTTGCATAATATGGTATGTCCTTGAATAGACGCCGGGTTTTGATTTGACACCGGGGCTAAATCATTTTTTAAAATACAGATTCCAGCGGCGTTTATTAGAAGAGATACGGTCAAACAAGCTTAAAATGTAAAATTCATATTTTACTCTACCCGATCAATTAAACTCACTCGCTGCTTAAAAGATTAACCTCTCTAAATAGTTCTCTACTTCCACTCTTAATCTCTATTAAGCCAACGAATCTTCAAATAATATTGTTATGCCCCTGAATCGGAGATTCCGGGGGTATATTGCTTTTCCCCTGTCCGTCTGTCTGTCCGTCTGTCTGTGTGTTTGTCCACACAAACTTTAACCTTGGCCATAACTTTAGATTGCTCAGATCTAGGGCTTTCATACTTGGCATGTGCATACCTTGTGATGAGACCTTTCAGATGAGATCATCATATTTGACCTTGTGACCTTGACCTTGCCGCAATGAACATTTTCAGAAAACTTTAACCTTGGCCATAACTTTTGATTGTTAAGAGGTACGGCTTTCATACTTGGCATGTGTATACCTTCAGATGAGGTCATCATATTTGACCTTGTGACCTTGACCTTAACCTTGCCGCAGTGGACATCTTCAGTAAACTTTATCCTTGGCCATAACTTTAAATTGATCAGAGCTACGGCTTTCATACTTGGCATGTGCATACCTTGTGATGAGACCTTTGTGATGACATTTTCAGAAAACTTAACCTTGGCCATAACTTTGGATTGCTCAGAGCTAGGGCTCTCATACTTGGTATGTGCATACCTTGTGATGAGACCTTCATATGAGGTCATCATATTTGACCTTGTGACCTTGACCTTGCCGCAGTGGTAATCTTCAGAAAACTTTAACCGTTGCCATAACTTTGGTATATCCAGGGGCATCCGTGTTTAACAAACACATCTTGTTTTATATTGTTATTGTACATTTATATACCTTGTCAAAGCGAGAGAAAATTATTAAAATATGCACTTACTTCCCTATCTTCCGCCATGGCTGATGACGTCACAAAGCCATGACGTCATGACGTCATCCGGTGTCTCCTGTATGCTGTTTAATCTTGAACAATTAGTATGGTAAATATGATCTTTGAAAAACCAATATCGCGTGACTTTCTGTTTTCCCTGTTATATACATGTTATCTTGTTTATTTAGATTGAAAAGGAGTAAAATAGTTACACAAATCAAGCTGCAAGTTCAGTTTAAAAGAATATTCCCAAATAGCAATGTTAAGACATTAATATCCGGGAAGATTCAGGGCCCAGTCGACATACGTCACCTTGACATGTTTTTAATTTGAAGTATTGCTGCATTCTCAATTTTGTGCTTAAAAACTCTGCTCTAATTAGGATGTATTTGTTAATTATAATTGAAATCAATCATTGCGGTGAGTACGATTTGATGAATTAAAAGAACAATGTAGACATTAATTATAGATCGAATTGATGTCGTAAATTACTTGTATTTTCATGAATGAATTCACTTAAATTTTATGAATGAATAAGAAGTTCAGGCAGTGTCAAAGTTCATTGATAGCCAATCAAATTACTTGAGGGAGTTAAGACACATATATGTCATAGCATATTGTTATGAAACTCCTCAACGAAGTACAATGTACCACGTGGGTAATAAAATCACAGTTATAATATATATAGTTAACAAATATCAGTGTCACCTAAGACTTCAAATTACAAGTTTCGTTCCTAACTGCCTTTACTACGTACATGATGAACGTTCACAGGAGACGTCATTTAATGAAGGTACGCAAAACATATCCATCCGATTTTACACTTCTTATATTTGAGTTGACAGTTCATTGTCAGGGATGTTTGGATCAATACTGATTCAATGTACATATGATAAATGACTTGTCCTTGAGGATTTTCTATTTCTCCTCTTCTACTTTAAAATACCAAAGAAATAGGAATATAAGAACAATAAAATTTACACAAAATAGTTTATTCCTTGTGTCTTGAGATCCTGGCATTGGTATATTGTTACCGTATTTGAGTGTTTTCATTTTTGTTCTAATAAATAGTGAAAAGTTGCATATAAAAAAAACATTCTACTGAACCCAAATATTCACAACATATGGAGTGACTGTCTCATTCGCACACAATACATAAATGGCAAGTATTATATACCATTGTCGCGCAGTTAAATGTTCTCAATTCAAAGTCTGCACTTTTACGTCGTTTCTTGCCTTACAACTCACGGTGATTTTAAATCCAACATTGTTTTCAGGAAATAGATACACGAAAAGGAAATGACTTTTCAATAGGACTTGTTAATTGGAAGGGAAAAGTGTTATGCTACGGTCACACTTACACGATGTCATCCACGATGTATCACGTGCAACTTCATCTTGATATGCACCTATATGTTCTGGATACACACGCCATTCACACTTACAACGAACTTGATGTGCACGTGGCTTCTCGGCGAAGGTCGTATTGAGCTACGATTGGGTAAAATGTTTTGAACATGCTCAAAACTTTCGCGATCATCGGGAAACATCGTGAAATACACGCACTATGCACGTGGTGCATAAGTGTTACATCGTACTTTACTCTTGTTTATCGTAGCATTATCGTGAGTAAATTGGTATTACGATGCTCCCGTCAACTGTACGAATAGGAAGTGCTAATTGCGAATGTGATACGTTCACTAAAAGAGTTGATTCCGAGCAAAAGGCGTATTTAACAAGACACCATTAAGTCCTTACACGATATTCAAGTGCTATTTACAAACAATGTCTTTTTTGCATGTTTGGTATGTAATCAATCTTTATTTCATACTGAAAAGGCCACAGGTCTATAGCACATACATGATGGATAAATGCACACATAAATAAGGGTTACATCGATGATACGTTGTTTCTATACAGCATTGCATAATGGATGAACATGGCAAGATTTTGTAATATAGTTTGACTTCTAATCCTGACAAGAGTTGATTATTTAATTGTATTTGGATGGACATAGTACTATTTTAAAATATATTCACAACGTAATGTATAATACGACGGGCAAATGAGAAGGAAATGATAGGTCGTGAGACGAACATCTAAATCGTGCTAATGGACGTCTAAATTTCTTTATGTTAACACATGATCAATATAATTCATCGATTAGATCATTTTTGAACATTGAATAATACGAACATTTGCTTGATAACGAAATGTTTTCACTCTATGTTTGAAGATAGATATCTTTAAGACTTGTAGTTAATGACGTTAGTCATTGTAGTTAGTTCTTCATATTGTGCATTCGTTGTCGAATAAAATATAAATTTCAGAAGTCCCGCCAAATATAATTTCAGTTTGGGGCAAAGTGCCGTTATGTATAATAATAACTGGAAAAAGGGTATTTACTTGTCAAACACAACCCGCGAAGGGGATTCTTATCAAAACAAACTTGTTTAATTGAGAAGTTAACAGAGTAAGCATGTGTTTTATTAAGAAAACAGTTTGTTCATAAACATCTTTCATTGAAAAAGTTATATAGTGGCTTTAAAGATTTGCAAAAAAACAAACCTTTTGTTAATATATGGCGGGTGGGACTTTGGCAAAAACTTATCAATGATGTGATTTCAGGGAAGATCTTAAAAGTTATTTGTAATATGTATGATGATATTAAATCTTGTGTTTCATTAGGGGGATATGCTTCTGCTTGTTTAATTGTTGTAAAGGAGTACGCCGGATGAGTTACAACATAAATGTATTTAGAAAATATTGTGCAATGTGGAGGTTGAAAGAGAATATTGAAAAGACTAAAGTAGTTGTGTTTGGATCCGGAACTGCAAGGGTGAATTTTCGACAATATTTTGTTTGTGACGTTATTTAAAAAAATTCCGATAGTTATACTTACCTATAGGAATAGAATTTCATAAGAATAGGAAATTTAATACTGCCATAAAATCCATAAGAGATCAAGGTCTGATAGCAATTTATTGGAAATCTACATTTACCACTTTGTAAATAATATAAAATATTATTAACCCGTGGATTGATGGTTGAGACAAATGAGTGCATATATGAGAATATGTTATCTGAAAAGCAGAACTAAAAGCTCAGTTGAATCACATGAGAAGAGACAAGTAAACACAAGTGTATTCTTTCTTTTTGGTGAAAATCAGTTTATCCCCAAATTTCTGCTCCATAAGTCAAAATTGGATTTATTTTTGCATCAAATATTTTGAAGAAGGTTTTATAATTCATATAGTGTATTGATTGTTTTCAGTATACGGATTAGTGGTTTATGCGCCTGAAGCGCAGAACATTTAACATGCATGGTCCAGGAAAGCCCATTGGTGAACAACAATCCCAAATTCTTATAACAGCTAACACATTCTGGGCGTATATCCTTAAGTGTCCATTTTTCTATTTTAAAGATTTTACCCCCTTTTTCAAAGACTACGATTTTTGTTATCTCCCTGCTAACTGTTAATTTCCATGTATCACAGTATTGTTCAAGTTCATTTAATTGATTTTGGAGGCCACTTATGGGGCTTGAAAATAAAACAACGTCGTCTGCAAACAAGAGAAGGAATATTTGGACAATTTCTGGATGGAGTTGGATGCCGTTTGAGCATTTAGTTTCCATGTGGGTAGCAAAGTTCATTTATGATGAATGAAAAAAGAAATGGGCTAAGAATACATCCCTGGCTGAAACCAAGTTGGAGTTCGAACGTTTCCGAAAGTCTTTGGTTACTTTTTTTTCGAGCGACCTGCGCCATCTTGGAGGAGGATCCGGATCAGTTCGTACCGAAACCGGTTCGTCCCATGGTCGGTTTGTATGGGTCGGTTCTCCCCGTTTTGAGTGGAACCGGTTTTGGTACGAACTGATCCGGAACCTTGGAAGAAATTACCTACATTTGCCTGTATTTACTATAAAGTTGCAATAAAGTTGATTACGGTAAGATACCCGAACTATTCAAGTATGACAAATGTATCAGGGATGTAAAGTGATAGTAGAAAACTCTTTTCGAGATTGATTGATTTTGCTAGGAATGAAATATCGACTTTTTCCTCGGTTTTTGTCGATGTATTGCTGAGACACCATTTTGGCCCACTCGTATTTGACTAGCAAAAAACTCGTGTTTGAAGTGTCATAACTTTAGAAATAATGCACTGATTGTGTTGATGTTTGTTTTAATCGAACGAGTAATCACTGTGCTTTAATTCTACAATGTGTTTTAGGTGTACAAAGTCTGTTAACATTTTGAAATTTGGACTTGATTGGACAGGGGGTAAAATTGGCGTTGCATCCCTTTCTTTATTTATAAGTATAGGTATATCGCATCGTAGTATTGAACCTAGGAACTGTTTGTTTTCAGCAATACAAGCCCCTGTGGTCTTATCATCATTGCAGCTGTATAGCCCGAGCCGAAGGCGAGTGCATACACTGCAACGAAAATGCGTACATTAGACCGTATTACCTGAGGGACAAGCTTACAACGTATTAATCTTACTGACATGTCAACTTTTACAGATTTGAAAAAAGATTGTTTTTTGTCTGCAGCAAACTGTTATGAATAGAAAGAAATTTAAATTTAGCGTTGGTCCGCATAGGAGTTTCATAATTGCTTTTTTTAGTCGTTTTTGCTTTTGCTCCCTTTGGAAATGCTTGGTGGTGAACTGTTACTAGCTTAACTAGAGATGAAACGTCGACATCCATGATGGACCTGTACTGGTATTGTATCATGTAGCCAAGAGAAGTACACTACTGTGCATAGTTAAGTACACCGTGTTCGCGCACATTTCGCGAACATCTCGCGCACATTTCGCGAAATCCGTTGTACTTAATTCTGCACAGTAGTGTTACGTGTCTGAAACCAAAATTGATAAGGAGATATTACATGTATGTTGTATAAAACACGGATACATCGTAATATCAACGTTTTAAGCACGTAGCAGATCTTACATCACGCGTCGTGAACACGCCCCTTTCTTGACAAACATGCACGCAAATCAGAGTAATAATGATGTGAACGTTATGTGTTAGTGATACACTCGGTACATCGTATCTTGTTCTTGTAAACAGTATAGAACACCTTTTACTACGATAATCCGCACCTCGTAATAAGCACGTCTGTGAAATCGTGTAAGTGTGACCGTAGCATTAGCCATGCTGTCTTGACATCGTATTATACAGAAATTGACGTAATGTGCAACAATTCCTGAAAGCTCTAGCATTGAGTTGCCAATCTAAATTGTCCACACAAGAGTTTATCTCAACAAATAAGTACTTTTCATTGTAATCTTATGTCCAGGTACTGCTTTTATTTATCGTTCCCGATTTCGAATTTTAGTTCGCTAATAGACAGTTCACTCATCCGAATATGTGCATCTGTCAAATGAAATGCACAAACAATACAGACAGAAAAAGGATTTTTTTTTAATTTATGTCAATTAAAGTTTTCAAACATTGTAAATGATTTCAAGGTAGGTGGTGAGCATCTGCATGTTTTCTCTGACGTTAGTTTCACATCATACATGTTTATATATGTATGTTTTGTATATATATTTATCTCTATGTGAAATATAAATTGTATATATTTTTTGTTTTGCCTGAAAACAGTGTACAATAAATTTTCAATGGACATTAAAGAATCATCTTATCTTAAATCAGAATTAAAACCAGTTACAGGAATTTCAGGAATTCGGTAATTTCAGAAATTAACATCAATTCATCAAAACTAAACCCAATCTCTCTTGATTTCTCTCTACTAGATGAGTTCACTTTGACATCATAGGGGAGATGCCAGTTTATCATTGCGCAATCAGTAATCAGCAGACCATGACATGCTTTTTAAGACGGTATGCGAATCGAGATGTAGGCGAATAGAGAATTAACTTGCCTCATACGATATAGATATTTACAAACCATCCATTTCTCACAAACATTGAACATCCATGAGTTATAATAGTCAGATTACTTGAGTTATGAGGATGGTATACGATAGTCAAAGACAAACAAGTGACGTTTTAATCAGGCAGTTGACACATTTTTCTTATAAATGAAATAAAAACGCAAATAATGGAATGACATGATTGGAGACAAAGAATGTCTATTTCCCAAAGGACTAGTTAGGCGCAGTTTACACTACGTCCGATTTATTGGGGTTTATTGTACATACGTTTTGCATGCGATTTGAATGCGAATATCATAAGTGCGTGATAATGTATGTACATTTATATTTTTTGTATTTATAGATCATGTAATTACTGTGAGTGTATGCACAATGGAGGATGTATGTACATATGTATGAATGTAAATAATTAGCGACTTAGAATATTAATGTTGCAGCATTAATCAATCGGTTTGATATAATAGTCATTTAAAGTTCTATAGCCATGAAATGTTATGTAGAGAGACTTATCTGACTGCTTTCTCCAAACTCGTGGTTTGAAATACCCCTTTCAGATCATGACAATAATACGCCATACAGGTAACTCCAATGCGATTGTGAATGTGATGCAAATAAAATAGAACACATTCTATTTTTTCATCCATTTGCACCGCATGGAGTGACGGACATGGTGTATGGAAACCCATTGAAAATAATATGTTGTGTACTTACATATTTTTTTAGCGTATCGCAACTACAAAACGGACGTTGTGTAAACTCCGTCCAATGATATCTGACTCCAGAAATAGACATGATAATATAATCAACTAGATTAGCGTTTGCGGGACACCGCAAAAGCAGAGCAGCTCCGAAACTTAGGGTCTCGCCTTTCCCTGTTCCGCCTTCTCGTCAGCATCAATAAAATGGGAATTCTTTTTAACAAAAGTTTGTTCATTATTCGAGTTATTACTAATCATCACTGGGGTCACTTTTCACAAGTTTGTTCTTAAAACCTATTTCTTCTTTCAAAATTTGATCAAAGGATTAACGTGGCCTTAACCAATATCTCATGACCTTGACCTTTGACCTTCAAGGTCACACCATCAATGATCACTTTTCATCGCGTATAATAATCATGCAATGACTCAAAGTGTTCATAGTTAAAATATGAAATATTAACAAAAGCATTCGACCTCACTGTGACCTTGACCTTTGACAGATTTTAGCGAAAACGTTTTCAAATCTTGGTCTTTCTCCATAGTTCATATATACCAAATAAGACCCTAATAGCACAAAAAAAGTTTGAAGTTATCATGTTTACAAGGATTGTTGTAGTGCTTTCAGAACTCATGACCTTGACCTTTGACCTTGAATGTGAAAATGTCAAAATCATTCACCAGGTGTATAAGAAAGAAATTAAGCTGAGGTGTTAATATCTTCATGGAAAAAAGTTACTTAGTGACCAGTCAGTTAGTCAGCATGACCATATCTCGTGACCTTGACCTTTAAAATTTAAGGTCACACAATCAGTGTTCACTTTTCATTGTGTATCACAATCATGTAATGATTCAAAGTGTTAATAGTTAAAATAAGACATTTTCGCAAAAGCCTGTTTAGGTTGTGACCTCGCTATGACCTTGACCTTCTCCATAGTTGATATACACCAAAGAAGAGCCTGATAGCACAAATATTTTTCAAGTTATCGTGTTTACAAGGATTTTTTTTTAGCAATTTCAGAACTCGTGACCTTGACCTTTGACCTTGAATATGAACATGTCAAAATAATTCCCCAGGGGCATAAGTATAAGAAGTTGTGTATATGAGGTGTTGATACCTCCTTGGAAAGAAGTTATTTAGTGATTTCAGAACTGGTGAACATGACCCTATCTCGTGACCTTGACCTTTAAAATTCAAGGTCACACAATCAGTGATCACTTTTCATTGTGTATCACAATCATGTAATGATTCAAAGTGTTAATAGTTAAAATAAGACATTTTCGCAAAAGCATGCTTAAGTTGTGACCTCGCTATGACATTGACCTTTGACGGATGTTAGCGAAAACCTTTCCGAATCTTGGCCTTTCTCCATAGTTGATATACACCAAAGAAGAGCCTGATAGCACAAATATTTTTCAAGTAATCGTGTTTACAAGGAATTTTTTTAGCGATTTCAGAACTCGTGACCTTGACCTTTGACCTTGAATGTGAACATGTCAAAAAAATTCCCCAGGGGTATAAGTAAGAAGTTATGTATATGAGTTCTCAAAACCTAATAAGGAAAAAAGTTATAGCCAATACGAAACGCGGCGGCGGCGGCGGCGGCGGCGGCGGCGATGGAAACTGCTAATGATACTAAACATCTAACTTCGCATATGGCAAAATCAGTGAGTCCATGTTTTTTACTATAGGGGTAACGCTGTTTTTCAGTTGAGAAATACCGTTTGCTTCTGTAAATGACAATGCCATGAAACAAGGCGTTACCCCTATTACAGCTAAAGTGGATGGGATTTGTTCTTTTGTAACCGAATTCTTAAACAACTTTTAATACAGTTGTACATGAACAAAACTGCAAAACCACGCACTGTATTATCCCTATGATGTTAGTACTTACAATGAGGAATATCATCGTAGTCTCCTGCAGTTCACATTTGATTCTAAATCAACTTGAATGTCAACCATTGATCTGGGAAAGCAGTCAAAATCGAATGCTTATATAACTAAAGCATAGTTGCGATTTATTATATAAACAATCAGTAAAATAACGGAAATCAATGAATCGTTACATATTTTGTTTACCTAAATCTAACATTGACGGTCTAGAGGAGGTGACCGAGAACGATGTTCCTCTTTTTTTGTTTAAAACTCTTCAAAACTCGGTGCGGCTGTATTGTTTTCATTGTATCATCTAGCAAACTTACATGACCTCCTTTGAATGAACGATGTGTAAAACATTTTAAAATGTTTTAGTCGATACGCTCGCCATGTATGTTGAAATGTTAAGAGGAGAATGTAAAGTGACGTCACTAAGAAAGTGATAATGGACAACCGTCAGCATTGTAAGGGCCGTTAGGGCGTATTCATTATAATTCCATCCATTTAAGCTATACTTTTCTTGAATCTTATTCACACAAACACAAACGTTTGATTGTTGATCACTGTTTTAAATTATCTCCAAATTCTTTGTTGTGTTACAATACTTAACAGTCATTTTATGTGAGCACTTATAATTGGTGGAGTAAAAGGTACATTAAAGGTACATCCATTGTGTTGGTGGGGGTCAAATATTCCAAACGTTATAAATATTGTTACTTTATCGAGAAGTACCGACTGTTACCGAAAACGACCATTTTGATGATAGTAGACTCAGCATATTGACGATATGAAGGTAAAAGTAGTGATTTCTGATCGAAAACCGGACAATGCACAGCGTGTGGCGCGCGCCAATGAGTCAAACGTAATTTTGGAATCTTATTTATAACAGACAAGAAGACACATTTGAGTTGATAATGTTTAATAGGTCACATAACTACTGTGCATGTAAATGGGACGTGCAGTTTCGGTTTCTGCACATGCATAATGATGTTACTCAATTTTAATTGGTAACTTGTAATTATGATATATAATAATAATAATAATAATGAATATTTTTATAGCGCCTGACCTCGTAAATTGAGCACTAGGCGCTTAACAAAAATGGTGAGTATGAGTGGTAAGTATTATGAGTGAATAAACAAACATGGAAATACAAAAAAGAGACACACAAAACATAAAGAAGGGAGATACAAAGAAGAGGTTAAGTTTCATTATAAGTTCGTTGAAAAAGAAATGTTTTTAGAGATGTCTTGAAGGTAGCTTTATGTAATGGTTGTCTGAGATTTGAAGGCAGCTTGTTCCATATGAGAGGTCCTTGATATTTAAAAGAGCGTTCGCCGTAGGATTTTGTTTTCACTTTAGGTGTTGAGAGGAGATTCTGATCTGAAGAACGGAGATTTCTGTGTGGGGAATAGAGCTGGATCATGTCTGAGATGTATTTTGGTGCAGTGTTATTGAAGTAGGAGTTTGAGACAGTTGCAATTTTGTACTCTATTCTTCTTGAAATGGGCAGCCAGTGAAGTGTTTGGAGTTTAGGGGAGATGTGTTCACGTTTAGAGGATCTGAAGATGAGACGGGCAGCGCTGTTCTGGACCATTTGGAGTTGCTGGATGAGAGAAGCTGGTAAACCGGAGAGGATGGAATTGCAATAGTCTAATCTGGACAGAATGAAAGAAGTAACTAGCGTTGTGGTTGCATCAGTTGAGAGGTAGTGTCTGATGGGGCTGATTTTCCTTAGTTCATTGTAACAGGCTCGACAAACGTTAGAGATATGCTGCTTAAAGGAAAGAGTTTGATCAAACTGAACGCCAAGATTTCTGCATTGTGTTGAGACATCAATAACTGTTCCGTTAAGGTTGATAGAGCTTGGGAGAAGGTTTGTTTTGAGTACTTTAGTAGGACATATGATTAGAACTTCTGTTTTGGTGTCGTTGAATTGCAGCTTATTTATAGTCATCCATGTTTTTAAGTCAGATATACATGATTATGTAGAGGAAATGGCACTTTGAAGATCGCGCAGATTGAAAGATGAATGAAGTTGAACGTCGTCTGCAAAAGATTCGTGAAATAGTGGAGAAGAGTCAATGATAGTGGATACTGGTCTAGTGTACATTATGAATAGGACTGGGCCTAGTACGGATCCTTGTGGTACTCCATATTTTAGTTTAACTGACTGAGAGAGGAGTCCACTTGTTATAACTTTCTGGGTGCGGAAAGAGAGATAGGAGGCAAACCATCTGGAGACAGAGTCGGATATTCCAAAAGAGTGCTTTAGTCGAGAGATAAGGATAGCATGGTCGATAGTGTCGAAAGCTGCAGAGAGATCTAAGAGGGATAGAATTGAAGTATTTCCATGGTCGAGTGCTGTTAGAAGGTCGTTGGTAATCTTTAGGAGTGCTGTTTCGGTGCTGTGTCCGGCTCGGTATGCAGATTGATGAGGGCTGAGAAGTTGGTTTGATTCTAGATGAGTAAGCAGATGATTTGGCGATTGGGGATAGATATGCAAGCTGAGTGAATTTATTTGTATTGTAGACGTCATATGTGGTGAGTTGGAATGTATTAAAGCCAAATAAAACTTTATGAAACACAATGGATGCACCTTTAAGGATTTTTTGCTTGGATATCATCATTACCATATACATTAAATGCAAACTCATCCTGGATTATCTGTTGCAGTTATCAAAACAATACCTCTAAATTACACAATTATGTATTAAATGCATTAATTTTGAATAACATATTATCCTGATACACAATTTCGGAACTACTAGTCAAAAGTGACTTTTTTACGAATAAATACATGCTTCATTATGTTTTTTATGCATAATAGGGGCTTACTGACGACATTACGGCATTGCATCTTTTGAGAAACAGCAGGGTAATTACCACATGGCGACAGCATAGTGTACAAATTGTCTTTTCTCAAAATCCTTTGAATGAGATTAAACTGGACACTCATCAAAGACAAGACAAAGTCGATCGGAGTCCGTTGAAGCCAAGACAATTAATCAATTCAATGATCTGTCACCCAAACTGAACTTTCTTCTTTGCTAATGGACAAACTACATGATAAAAAAGAAGTTCTTTCAAAGGCTAACAATCTTTATTTGTTACTCACACGCTGGATTTATCGACGACGGTTATTTAAAAACGCTGTTTCTGAGAAACAAACTTAATTGTGAGAAGTCTCATTCCCAACATCTGCTTGGTTAATATAAACAGACCGAGGAGTACATGCTGATATTCCAGTTGGTAGCTACATCAATAATGTATATTTTAATATCAATGTTGAAAGAAGATGAAAAGTGTCTTCATAGAGTTGGAAAGATAATTTGAATACTACGAAATATTAAGTTGAATTCGTTTATTTTATATACGTTAATTTTTATTAAAGGCACTGCATCACGTTTTCGTGATCTCACGGAAAGGTAAACAATGCCTAAAAATCCCCCTGAATCAATAAAAAGAGTTCTAAAACGAATATACATGGTTCGGTTAAGCCATGCGAGTCCATCTCCCTTTTTAATGTGTTCACGTTAGAATGGGCGCCCGAAGGTAGTTTAAGTGATCTGACCGCTGGAGCAATCAATACCTAAGCACTCAAAGTAGAGTTGTAAATATGGTACCCTGATAGAATATAAGAATAATCAACGAGCCAGTTTCGATGAATTATTGGTGTTCACAATAAAAGTAATTTATTTTTGTATGCAAGCAAAATGTTTTGTTCTTATCCTTCATAAAGTAAGTGTGCTGTTAATAAAGGCATAGTTAGAGCATTGTTGTAATGCTTTACATCGTCACTGATTATGTTTGAGTTATAAGATACAAACACATTGTTTCAAGTGAAATATATGTGTGTATTTTGCTGTAAATGAGATATTGTTCTTACATCCTTGATGTGTGTAATTATATCTGAGTGAGTTTGTAAGTGAACTGTTGGCAACATTTATGGCAAACATGTTCACAATTAAATTGCCGCTCGAAGGTACATGTAGTTCAAGTGATCTAACTGATGTCCCCATACATAAACATTCAGAGTAGAATGTTTAACATGGTTCAAAGATGGTATGTCAATCATCTCTCTGTCGTCACGCTTAATGTGCATGAGCCCTTCAAATCTACCCCTCACACTGAAGAATTCTACACCACCGTCACTTTACAGTACATGTTGCACAATTTTCACCGATTAGGGACAACCATTTTCTTTGGATACAGCTTATCATCGTCTAATGACATGTTATACCAATTACTGTGCCGATATTTTGTATAAATAAAAATGATATTTGGCAAATTTGGAAAAACATAATACTTATGCAAAAAATGTGCCACAGCGCCGTTAATGGCGGCTATAAGTTTTGATTGGTGAGTTTCAATTAACCTTCAAACGGATCATTCATATTTTCGTAACAGCCGTTTATGTTCATGCTCGTTGATGAAGTTATTCTGCAAGCTTTGGGTATTTGGTTACTTTTAAATGTGAACTCTCATACATCTTGAATTGTTAGATTATTATAATATTGTTTTAATAAACCATTCTCCAATTGAATTAATTGTGGGCACTGATATTATATGATGTATATCCGATAAATTTCAATTAAATTCATGAAATCTGGGTCGACAATGTAGTTATTCTAGCAAATGGTATTTTCTGTCTAAGAACCACCATTAGAAAGCCAAAGATAGTTTACACGCACATCAATTTACCAATCGCTGTCTGGACGAAAAATACAAATCTGTTCACGTCTTGCAAACATCATTGCCCACTGAGACAAGTGAAAATCGTAAATTAACGGTTGTTACTTATTATCAATCATTTATTCACTATTACCCTCCAGTGTCCTGACGTGTGGATGTGACGATATTCAATTTGCAATTTTATAGAACAAAATAGTACGAAATGTCATGGTATGGTATGAAGTGTCAGCTCTGAACACAAGGTAACTTCACAGAGTTACGAAACGCCGACTTTAAAGCTTAGTTAATGTTCTACAATATTGCCTGTGACATTTAAACACGGGCCTTCTGAGCCTGCTATTCGTTATTTTACTCTACCAGAATAAAATGAAAAGCGGTTAATGAAATGTACAATAGATCACCTGGTTATTCATGTTTATCCAAATATTAAGGGCACTATCTTCTGTGTGTAAAGGTCATCCTGGGTGAATATTATGATATTGTTCGTTCTCTGATTTCGTATTCTTCTTCCGCTTGCATTGTATGACTCGGGACTTTTATATTGAAAAACAACCTTTCTAATAGTTAGTTATCCCCCGCCACAACGAAATTGGCGGGGGATATAGAAATGAGCTCCGTCCGTCTGTCCGTCTGTCTGTCCGTCTGTCTGTCTGTGCGTCCGGGCTTTTCCATTCCGGCCTCAAACTTCAAAACTATTCAATATATTTTGCTGAAATTTTGTACAGGTATCAACCAAGTAGTCTAGATGTGCCTTTTGCTATATACAAATTTGAGAATTTCTTCTTTTTTTTTACAAATGCAAACAGTCTGGACTTAGAACCAAGAAGAGGGAAAACTATATTCCGGCCTCAAACTTCAAAACTATTCAATATATTTTGCTGAAACTGTGTACAGGTATCAACACAGTAGTCTAGATGTGCCTTTTGCTATATAGAAAGTAAATGCATTATATATTCAAAATGCATAAATATATTCAAAATTCCTACATGGCGGGGGATATGGCCGACTCTGCCTGCTTGTTATACTTGTGACATCATCCTTTTATCGCTTTATTTTTTTACACTACTTTAAATCTTTTAACTACATGCAGATTACAAAAACCGTTTTAAATAAGTGGTAGTGTAAGTGTAATTTAAGTAGGCTAATTTCCTCCTAGCTCTCATTCCTTAAAATAAGGGACATTGTCCCATCGGGACTTGGCTCAATTACGGGAATAGAGAGTTACTTGGGCATTATCCTATTCATATTTACTCGGATACTCTGTGGCAAGGTTCAGTCAGCTATCCATTTTACGTACATTGACCTGAATGTCTTTTAGCTTTTCAAGTACATACCTTTAAATGCTCATTACAGTACCACCTAAATAAACAAAATTTCCGTTCACTTACATGTACATGCATTTAACGATACTTACGTGCAGCTTGCAGGCTCATCGTGTCAGAAGTAGTGGTTAGGTGAGAGTGGGGATTGTAACACATATCTGATGTCCTATTATTAGCGCTCGCAATTTTGAAAATAAAATCAGACCAGATTTTCCTATAATCAATATGTAGTTGCTGTCGTGTGTTGTATTCACATGCTACATGCATCTGACTGAGTGATAAATTCATAGAGATTATTACCCGAGGAAGTGTGTCATATGATTTTTACGAAACGAGTGTGAATTTTTGTATTGCCCGAGCAATAAAAAAATAATGTAAATTTAAAATAACTTGAGATGCTATTCTTTGTTCTGTGGTGATGTCTAAAGAAAATGTTACTATTTAAGAGCAAAAATATACCACTAAACATGTTATCTAGTAAATCGAGAGACGTTTATCGAAGTAAATAACGAGTTTTCAAATGTCATTTTAAATGTTGCACTTAGTAATTGTCAAAAAGAAAGCTACTGCTCCTAGCCCTTTCAAGTAAGAAGTTAACTGTCGTTTCAACAAAATGCATAGTATTACCATTGAAACCATCCTTCAATTTGCCTTTGTTAACTTTATTTTATTATTTGATCAAATAGGTTGTGAGCTTCAACACGGTATATAGATCGAATGTGACTTAAATTACTTTTCATCAATTGTTTCATACTTTTAAGAGAACATGTTACTTTTTTGCGACAATAGAATTGACAATAAGTCCCTTGAAAAAGTAATAACATTAATAACTAAAATAAATGCGTTCAAGATGTAGATGGAATGTTTTCAAAGGTCAACTATGCAGTATTTATCTGAACTTCTATCATATTAAAAAGACAAATTTATCACGTATGTGTGTTTGGTTGAGTCGGTTTTCATTTGAAATAAGAATTTTTAAGATTCAGCCTGCTGTTAGATGGTACTAAAAGTATTTGAAGAGGATAACTAAATGCCACTGAATGTTAAATCATTAATGAATGAGAACACAATAACAAGATTCTCATGGTTACCAGAGTGAAAGAAAAGAAATATCGACAATGATGAAAAAAGAAAATCTATAGTGAACTTCGACAGGACTGTCAATCATTGTTGAATACCCTGTTCTTTCTATTGTCGCTATTTTTGTTTACAAATGGAAAGTATTAACACACGATATGTAGATTTCGACGGAGAAAAACGGGCCTATCAATCGACTGAACTGGTCAAAGACTGTGAGAATTGTGATGAAGTTGTTTTTTTATAAACTGAACAGAAGATGAATGACGTTATCTGTGATACCATATACATATACATTTGTACCATATAAATAGCTCAATTTGTTTTCTATGTTTACAAAATAGAAATTTTCGTATTGAAGCAAGTGCAGAATCTCGTAATTGGATTGTATTTTGCATTATTATCGGATGTCTTACATTTATAGAGCGTTATGCATTTTATTTGTTACTATTGTATATACAAAGACTAATATAAAACTTGCATATTAAAAACATATAATTGAAACTAGTATTGATTAAAGTGATTTATTTGTCCACAAGCAGGTGATCTTTACCAAAGTGAATGACTTCAAAACCTAAATGGTTCGAAGAAATGTATCTCATTGTGAAAGTACTAAGTCCAATGTCGCCATCCTATTCCGACTGTAAATCAGCTTTCGAATAATCGATTTCTGTCTTGGAGTAAACCATATCTCCATTTCTGGCCACATCTGGCGAATATCAGTGCCTTTATAATACAACTTAATAGCATTAACATATAACAACCTAATACCATAGATCAAATGGATAACAACAGTAACAGTGAACATTTTTTAGAAGAATTTAAGGTCCATTGTCGGGACCTATGGTCAAGCAATGCACACTTAATTACAACGAATATAACAGGAAGGTGATAAACCATTAAATATTCCATTGATCGTTATTGCAGCTGAACGTTGAACTGGATTGGGAAACAGTATCACTCCTGATAATAAAAATCTGTAGAAAAGACGGAGAAACGAAACAGGAAGAAGAGACTATGCTAAAACGTGTACACAGAATTTAAATGTTGTTTGTTGATAGTCAATAAGGTTGTATTCTTGTGCCATACATTGTCATATAACTTCAAATTTATTTCAATAATGACGTTTTAAATCTGTTTTGATATAATTTATAGCACAAATTAAAACTTCCTCAAGTAACATATTAACTAATTTATCATGCCACGTTATTTCATAAACTATAGTTTTTGTCATTTCGAAAATCATATTTAATGAAAATGGAATGGAGTTCAATTTAGGTCAACATTTGTGTATATTATTCAATACATGTTTGTGAAACGGAATCAGCTTTCTCCTGAGGTGGTTTATTCTCTTGTCATGTCTTGATTCATAAATTGTTGTATTCTTCCATATTCTGGAATATTGGATTTCGTTATTCCGGCCTTGTTCTTCCTCCTCCTCTTATTTTTTTGTACAAGCATATCAAATCAAGTTTAATGTGATATGTTTTTCCCTGCTTGTGACTTAGGGAGTCAGGAACCATGACTTGATCCTAGAAGCACTAGAGCACTAATAACAAAGATGGTTTAGAGCAGTCTGGACTCTATATCAGTATCTTTATATATCCGGACAGAATACTACCTTACAATTGGCTATAATGGACCATACATGTTCAGAGACAGTAGTAAGTGACAACTGTAGAGATCAGAATGCGTTTATAATTATCCACTACCACTAAAAGCATCCGTACTCACTGAGCGTATTTTGTGGTATCTTGCATTTCACACATTAAAATAACATTTAAGAATGCATTTACAACTTCTAAAGAACCACTGTTTCTTGAGAGCTGAAATGAAGGTCACGGGTCACGACCTAAAACCTTTTCTCATCTCAACTATGAAAAGTCCTAGAAAGCTGTAGAAAGCTGAAATGTTGAGAACAGACTTCTCAGCAAATGGGGGATTTTATAATATGGTGACATGTGGCCGACAATAAGGAACACAGGGGTAAGACCTAAAAATATAGTTTTTTTCAAAGGCACCGTCAGCCAATAAAGTCAGCGCTAATCAAGAGGTATACATGTACGTGTTACAACAGATTGTTATAATATATAGATGAAGGAAATTGAGAAACGTAGTATATATTTAGTAATTAGATTTGATTGTTTGTGTGATAGATTGTTTTACTCAATAGATTGTGCCAATTGTATGTTTAATGTTTAATACAAATAATTCTGTTAGATCGCTTAAATACGGCTGACACGTGTCAACTTAAGTTGGTCAAGTAATCTGCCTGTGGTATAACATACAACATATCAAGTACACTATCGAAGGAGAGGTGACAACCTTCATTTAACTGTATGGTGAATGTAGTTGATGCAGGTGGAAATGCAAAATAAACATAAAGCACTATCATTAGTTTTGTCATTTTACACCAAACTAAAAATAGTATAGTCACTTCACTTGATTTTGCTTTTTCAGGACAAGATGCGTCCTCCTTTTTAGGTAGTAATTACCGATTGAGACTAAGACTTTCATGTTAAATGACCATTCGCACACGTGAAAATCTAAAGCCTTGGTTTTTCGGGGACGCTCAAGAGTAAACAAATCAACTGTTTTTAATTTTTTGATTTTCTACAAAACTAGTTTCACATGTTTGAGTTAAGCATCAATGTTAACAGTATGAAAGAAGTGGCGCTAGGTTAAATTCTCCATAGCCTCAAATTATGTTGAATATCTGTGCATAGATGTAGGTTAGGTTCAAGATGGCGGATAAACAAAACGTATTGTGACGAGCTCCTGACAAGAGATAAGTTATCACATAAACCATGACGTTTAGTTGTATGTTGTGTATACATGCTTTAAACAACTTCTTCATTACACCTACAAAGAACATATACGTCAATCTCTGGAGGTACAATGGGAAGGGAAGCGGAACACAAAACAAAGTCCAAATCGAAAGCTAGTGACATGTCAGAAGATGACGTGACTCCATCCACACTCCTCTGAAGACAGTCATGGACACTGGGCACATAGAGAGAGAGTCACTGAACACTCTCTTCAACGCCGTACAGGTCCAATACCCGGCCATAACCAACCCCTCACAATCACAACATGCAACACGTCGGTCACACTCACAACCGACTGATATAACTATGGTCTTGCCTTTTGTCAAGATTTCATTAGATCGACAATTGGTTTAAAAACGTGATATTCCCGAACATAAGGTGACAGACGTCACACTCACGTTGGTAAAACTGAACCAAAACTAAAGGTGATCGATACCCTGAAATCTAATGTAGAATCTGGTGAGGCGAGTGTCAATTTAATTGGCCAGCAATTTTGATGACTTCAATAGAGACGATTAAGATTGACAGGAAAACGAAAGATCTAAGGATACAGTTAATCTCACCAATGAACTTACACAAGAAAACTTAAGAGGGAGTTTGGTTGATCAAAGACGCATATGTATTCGTGACAACCTAATCTTCATAGACATTACTGAAGAACAGAATGAAGCATAGGAACAAAGTGAACGCTCCGTTCTTGTTTACATTTCAAGAAAGTTCATGGGAACTCCTGAAAAGGGACCCCTCCGTAAAGATTACAGGTCTTCTGACCTTGAATCCATGCTCAAGAAGATAATATGTACATGAAATATGAGAGCTTTGTAATGTTAATGTTTAAATTGCCTAACCTTTTCTTGGTGTTCCCATATATGCAACGTGAACATAATGATGTGTCATCTCATCTATCACATCTTGTCAAGTGAACACGTAAATCGTCAGTCCTTTTGATCGATTAATCTATAGTGTTTTCTGTTCATAATATGTTTTTGCTACTTGTGAGTATTTGATAAGGTATTTATGTTCCCTTCTATATTGCTTCACTTTCATTCCATGATGTAACTAGTATATAAACTACGTACACATCATTTTGCAGTCTATGCATTCTACATGCTTTCTCTTGACCATTTTCGTTTTTTCATGACGACATTGAATTTTCCTCTTAGTGATACATCTTGCCGCTGCATGGTTATTCCTCTGTATTCATTTTTGTTTTTTTCAGTAATATTCATCACTTTTTACATGCGATGTTGTTTTTGCTTTCCTGCAATGCAATGACGCCTGCTTAACTTCTCGCCCATGCGATCGCTGATGTCACAGTGATATTTTCCCTGTATGTGTTTTATGTTCTTGCTCACCTTTGCCTTAATTGTGTGACCTTACGCATGTGTTCTGAATATGAACAGTTGCTATGGTAATAAAGGTACAAATGCTTTTGCACAATCATTGATTGTAAAGAACAAGAACAATCCGGGAACTAGTTTGTGAGAACAATACGCCAAAACACAACTGGACTGTAGTCTGTCATGGGCAATAATAAGCCGTAATTGTTACTACTAGTAGTATTTTGGCAGAAAATTAGATATAAATTTGTTTCTTAAATGCTTTGGTATAAATATGAGGGAAGTTTCATAACATATTGTAACCTTAAATTTAGTGATTTTTTCGAATTTCCACACCGGTTGTGTATTGTTATGAGAGGCTCTGACGTGTATGTACGCAGAATATGAGGATATTGATATTCCTGGTTAGTATATACCACTTTGTTTCAGGGTAAATTAGATGTAGGAGATACCTACTACCCATGTTGTTACTGGTGTAGGTGTATAACACGCCTGTTGTGTACGAGACGTGTTTCAGTTGATCAAGATGTGTCATGGGTTGTAAGAGAGGCGTTTTGCACAATGGCCCACTCAATTCAGATCATGGAGCTGTGTGAACGTTTATTGAAGAAGACTGGCTTCCCTACGTATGAACTCAACGACGTGCTTTGTCTTAAATCATCAAGAACCGGACCCTCATTCTTGAAAAGGTTCGTAGCCTGAAGAATTCGAACACTTCGAGAATAAGGGCCCAGAAGTGTGTTCAGCAGTCTAAGTATTCGCTTGGCGTGTACGCGCGAATGACTGCTGAACGGAAACTTGGGTCGTGAGTACTTCCCAAGATCTTTTCAGAATATCATCAACATTTGGAAACAAATAGGTGCCAAGCAACCGACCAAATTTCAATTGAGGGGGTAATAAAAGAAAGAAAAATAGAGCCATGGGCTCTGTAGCTCATCAGTGTATATATTTTCATGTTCAAGCCGGAAATAGATTGTTCCCCAGATAAAGTACAATCCCTTGACTTGACATTTAACAAAGCCATGGACGGCAAAACTTGTCATTGTCAGTGCATAAAAAAAAATATTTTAAGAAAATTGGTTGTCCAAGTATCACACTTACTGAAATTATCTTTAAGACAAGGTGACTCTTCCAATTCAAATGGTGGCACTGATACATATTTCCCAAATTATGTTACAAAATGGTTAAGAAATCGGTGAGGAAAAATATTTTCAACTAACATTACTATGTTTAAAGGTGTCCGGACTGCATGAAGAGAACTAACACACAAAGCCATACAATATATCCTGACCCATTCCCACTACAAGTTAAACCAAAACTCCTTCCAAAACAGCCCTGGGGGACTCTAAGTAGTCCTGCCCCATGACTGTGTGCAACATACAAGCCATTAATAAAGTCTTTTCTAACGAGCCAGTACGGCCAGCTGCTTTTCAGTGCTCTGTGGAACGTGATACCATTTCAAAACATGAAGCTCTGAAATTTGGGAACTTGCAAAGGCTTAGAAGAGTCTGCACACAATATTAAAGCCTTCTAGGTCTTTTTGTTCTGGAGAAGAACATGAAAATAGGTTTTTAGGTTATGGCCTGTAAGCCCCTTATTTGGGGCCACAGGCTCACCAAATCGACAATTTCGAATCCCCATTGGCCAAGGAGTCTGCACATAACATTTCACCTCTCCAGAGTTAATGGTTCTGGCGAAGAAGTGGAAAAAGCGAAAAGTTTACGAACGTACGGATGGACTGATGGACGGACGCCCGACGGCATCCCATGCCATAATCCCATCGGGCCTTTCAGGCCTGATGAGCTAAAAATGAGGTAATCAAACTTTGTGACACACAACTCCATCTTGGTTTGTGTATACTCGCTTGGCAAGACTGCTCCAAAGTGTTCACGCTTGTATTTGCGAGTACACACAAACTCGTTTTAGTCCAGAAGCGGGTACTCGCGGTCCTGAACAGCTTTGTAAAAACATGTCGCAATCACTACATGACATCATAGCAACTTAGTTTTTTTCTCCATTTTATGTTGAATTATTTGAGTTAAAACAAGACAGTTGAAATAAACTTGTTTGTGTATAGATGTTTGTCATGGGTAGAATTGTTGACAGCCCCGAATTGTGCTTTTTGTGTTTCACTTTGTATTGTAAACCCTGACATTCAGGTAATGCAAACCATTGTGTGATAACTGTGATTGGATTTTAGTTTTCGGTAAAAACTCGCTGTTACTTATTATATAGCAGTTTCAGGTTTTCACCAAATGTTTGAGGATACAAATCTTATTGGTTTTTTGGCCAGCATAGTTCACTGCATTGTCAGCAGAATATGTATATAATATGTATTGTATCCTTGTTTTGTATTGTTATAAATTTAAAGACTTGCTATTAATCGGTCAAAATCTGACATTGATAAAGTAAATATTTCTACCTGGAAGCTTTGGATATTTGGTTACTTTAATCAGCTCCTCTTATATGTGATATCAGAACACAATGGTGTGATTGTATACATTTCTAACGTGACATTTTCCGTTTGAGAGAAGTTAAGATATTGACATACCTTGCGAATCCTATTGAATAAATTTCAGTTAAATCTCAGGAAATGGAGGTCAAGGAAAATGGTGTTTTCCGATTACGAACTCTCGATTGGATGCCAAAAATAGCTTATACACGCACATTAAACTACATATTACCGATCTCTGTCTGGAAGAACACCATAAGTTCTTATCTATTCACATCTGGCAAACATCAGTGCCAACTCAGACTTGTGAAAGTCGTAAATGAAATTGATAATGTCTGTCCTTAATATCAATTATGTTTCCACTATTGATCCTTCAATATCCTTAAGAGTGAATACGAAAACATTCAATTTACAAATTTATCGGATGAGTGATGTAATGGCACAGTATTACAAATGTAACCAGAGACCATAAAAGCCATTTTTATTTTATGGTCTCTGTTATAGCTGATTCTTGATTCTGGTTGTTGATATTTCTACATAGTTTTTACCCGTTTATACAATTTATGAAAGGCAGAGCTTTTTCGTTAAAGCTTGTCAATAATTCTAAACACAAAGAAACACCCCCTGATATTTTCATAAATATGGATTATTGTCAGAAACAAGTAAGCTTTAAAGGCAGCAGTGAACAAATGGGTGTGGAGCATAAATTTAATAGTATCTTTTGATGTAATATTCTTTATTGTTACTTGCACAGTACTTTTACTTCCATAGTTGAGGGCTAGCAAAAGAGAAGGCTTGGTCAGACACTTGTTTTGATCATTTCTGAAACGATATATCCACATATATTACCATAACTCAAAGTACATGTAGTACAACTTCCCCCACAAGTCATCTCGTCAATCTCGCGCCTGTTTCCAATACTGGCCAATGTCAGCATTACTGCACTTCAGTAACGTTTATGTACGCACTACGAAGTCCAGATGCAACGCGCTTACTACGCTAGCACAGAAAAGTTAAGGAAGTGTGGCAAAGCTTAAATTATACAGTGATGGAGTTTTGACTTGTGAGGGAAGTTGACCATTGGGAATTACCCCAATTTGTGATAATATATATAGTGTGAAACCGGTCGGGTATCAAAAGCGTGTTCAGCCTATATTTTCTTTTGATATAATGTATGATTTATAACGTTTTCATTTCACAACACAGCAATTACTATATATTGTTGGTCATCTACAACATGATATATGTTTAAGATAGCACTTTTTAAGGAATTATACGCTATTATAACGCACATTGAAAAAGTAATTACTCTTCATTGACTGTGAGATAAGTGAGTATTAAACTGTTTACTATAAAGTTGAAATGTTTTATTTTACCACATACTGTAAAAAAAACAAAGGCGTGACCTAAAAAATTGTATTAACCATCATACATACCTATGTCAATATGGTTAAAATCAATAATATTTTCATCAAATTTAATTTACCTAAATAACAGTAGTTATTTTTTCTAATGTGGTAACATATCTTGTTATCCTTATGTAATTAGCAGTTTTTGTGCAGTTTCCGTCGTCGCTGCCGCTGCAGCCACCGCATGTGCGTTTAGTTTTGACTACTAGTATAATACGAACTTATTTACATAACTTCATACTTATATCCCTGGGAAATAATTTGTGACATGTTCTAATTCAAGGTCACAGGTCATTTCTAAAATCACTAAAAAAAATATCCTTGTAAACACGATAATTTGAAAAACAATCGTGCTGTAAGGCTCTTATTTGTTATGTATGAACTATGGAGAGAGGCCAACATTCGGAAAGGTTTTCGCTGTATTTCGTCAAAGGTAAAGGTCACAACTTAAGCATTCGTTTGCGAATATGCCATTTTGAACCAGTTACGCTTGTTGATTGATATACACAATGTAACTGTGATTGTTTAGTTTGATTGAAGGTCACGAGATATGGTCAACATCGTGAATTTTGAAATCATCAAAATAAAAATTGTATATACGAGAACCTGAAATTACTGTGCTATGAGAAAGTATGAAGCAACAATACCCAGATTTAATGTTCGAATTACATAAATAATCGACGTGTTATGACGGGGTTCGAGGAGAGTCAATACGAAGGGCAAGGTCAACGCAGTGAATGTGTTTGACTTTGGGTAGATTTGGTTATCTATATTACAAGCCACAAGCTGTTTATAACGTTCTTGGTGATGGTGATTATGTTCGCAATGGAAACATTTTGGCACTGACAATGAATGTCCGGATTTTCTGATCGTATGCCTAAGTGCTGCAACCATGTTGAAATATATCCATATTTTAATTGTTTGAACCTCGGTGAATAAGTACATTTTATAAAAATAATCACTCAATCAATTTGTAATCTTTTACGCCACAGCCGCAATATTTTTCCTGAACTACAAATATGGAAAATTACATAATCTACAGGATGAGCTGACTGCCCAAATTGATGTTTATAATCTATAAGCACATATTATTGTGGCTGGCGAATAGAGGACTCTGTCCTTTCATTGATTGCTTGAAGATGAGCTAGTCTTTAAACTAGACTAGATATATTTAACAACCTCAGAACAATTCTGTTAATCTGGAAAGGAAAATGTTGATACAGTGATATAACTCTTATTTTGTGCCTGGAACTCAGGTTAATGTACTGTCAGCATTTGCCTATGTGTTGCGTTAATCACTGATTCTACATTGACAGAAGGGGGTGGCTGTTATCATTGAATCAAAAGTAATATAAAAACATTCGGTCAGTATCAGGGGTTAACAAACCTTCAGTTCCTTATAAACCTAGGTCGGATTCTGTCTGTTGTTTTGTAGGTATCTTCTTTTCTTGGAATAACCTCTAATGAGGTCTTACTTCCGAGAATAACCCGGTATGAGGTTTTAATTTTGAAAGTAAGACCTGAACCTAAGGGTTTTTTTTAAAGTAAGACCTGGAAATGCACTTAGAATAATTTTTCAGACTTGCAACGCAATAGCCAACAAGCAGCAATTATTATCGAAAATTATACACAGTTAAAAATTTCCAAGTTGAAATAGCTGGATTCGAACCTGGCACCCTTCACTCTCTAAACTGGCGCCTTAGACCGCTCGGCTATGCAGACCGAGATGATGAGTGGAGTTGAATTACTCCATTTATAGTCATTCCTTCTTTGCCTCGATATAACGCAACCGAGGGCGACATACCCTTTATAAAAACACGATTTGGGAATCAAAAATCATAAAATGTAAATTTTTACATTTGACGTTTATAAATAGGAAGAAAACATTCCTCCTTCGTCTTCTGCTTTTAAAATGGTCTAAGCGGAGGAATTAGGCCCTTTGAGCGTCCGAAACTATAACTCGTAAATTTTGATAGTTGATGGTTTATAAGCTGGAGAAAACACTCCTCCTCGGTCTTCGGCTCTGAGAATAACCTCAAGGTCGGGATAGCCCCTCGGGCTAACGCCCTCGGGGCTTTATCCCTCCCTTCAGGTTATTCTCAGAGCAGAAGACCTCGGAGTCATGTTTTCTCCTTAACATAAATACCAAGGAGTATTTGCGTAAAATTGCAGCTGTGTATGGCTTAAAGTTCTTGAGGCGGTTTTAGGATCTTACCTCCAAGTACTGCAGGACAGGTATAACATACGGTTTGGGTAAAACAAGAAACGAAATTAGAACTAATATCTCATGTGTCTTGTAGATTAAAGAAGGTACGGAAATAATTAGAAATGTGAAAACTTTTAATATAAGTAAATGAAGAAAAGCTAAGACTGAAATAGATTTGGTGTGTAGGCTCTCATGATATGAAGAACATATCTGCGATCTGGACAAACATGTGTGTGTCTCAATCTCATTCAATCGGAAAGTGAGGTGAGGTGAGTTGGGGTTTAACGCCGCTTTCAAGAGTATTTAACGTATATCGCGGCTGCTAGTATTATGGCAGGGAGAAAGCCCCCAACGCCATGTGGCTATGCACTGCGGTGAAACCTGTGAGAACTAGCGAACCATGGGTGATACTGCGCTGAAATTCAGTGTAGAATTGCACCCAAACCTTACTGCTTGTAGAACAGTTCTCTAATGCAGACAAAGTTGCCGTGCCCCTGGCGGGATTCGAATCCCGGACCTCTTGACCTGAAGCCGAACGCGTTAACCACTGCGCTATCCCGCCCCCTCGGAAAGTGAATTCCTCACACCACAACTCCTATTTACATTGTATAGTGTCTCGAACTGAGGTTGAGATATTCTTGACTTTGTCAGTGTATATGATTTAAATTTTGAATGGAATCTCGGGTCATACTTGATATATTTTGCTGACGGAAAGTTATCTCAGGTCACAGATGAAGTTTGGAAATGCAGAAAAACAAGTGTGATATTTCCAAAATATAGTTTATGATTTACAGACGAAGTTTAATTTGAATTCCTCGAAGAGTGCTGATTATAAATGTTAAAATTAGCTTAGGTTAAGAGGTGTTAATATTGGTATTGATAAATTGGAATACTTTTGAATAGTTATGATACATAATATTTACACGCTGAATCCCTGTTCTTTTGTGTTATTCCGATGTTACAGTTTCATGCCAACGTTTTATACGGATATGCACGTAGTTAGGTTTTCATCATGCTATCCTCGTACACCCTCCAACAACTGCTACGGTGATACTTTCATATCTTATGTTCCACAATTTATGTTTGTTTAAATGTACATATTTCAAATATCAGTGCAGCTGTGTCATAATAACATTTGTTAAAAGCAAACGATTCAAAAATCTTTTCTAACATTTGTGTGCCTTTACTGAGACTTCCTTACCTTATTCTTATGTGTAAAATACTTTGAAATTGGATTTCAGTATGTGCAAACTCAGTCTAACATTTTCGAGGTATCAGGCATACACATTTTACAAACATTATAACGATTGAAACATACACATTTCCTTGCTGTTTCTAACGACATAAATTGTCACTATGTTGAAATACATCTTCGTTTTAAAATCATGTAACTGTGATGAAAAACTAGAAGACCGATGTTAATGTCAGCTAGTGTCAGTGCCCCATAGTAATGCAAGACAATCTTTAATTACGCATTTCAAATGCCAAATACTAGAGGCATTGTAGAGAAAAGAGATTAAATCATGCACTTTTTATTTCTAATTGTAACATTATACAGACAGCCACTATGTTTGAATAACTTTGATGACAAATCAAATTCTTTGAAAAACTAGCAGAATGATCAAATTATCATCATTTGCGCCACAGATGCACTATACTTTCTGAAAAACAAATATGAAAATCACATAACCTATAGGATGAGCAGACAGGCAATCTTAACGTTTGTAATCCATAAGCAAATATTATTTGGGCTGGTCAACAGAAAGCTCTGAAATGACTCTAATTTTTGACAGGGTTTGCTTAACAATGGGGCACGTCTTTAATCCAGACTAGAAATAGTTCGTAACCCCGTAAGCTTTAATTTGGAATAGCAAATGTTGACACAGTGACTCTTATTTATTATGTCTGGAACTCAGGTTAATGTACTTTTAGTATTTGTCTATGAGTTGCGTTAATCATTGATTCTACATTGACAGACGGGAATGGTTGTTTTCATTGAATCAAAAATGATATAAAACATTTGGTGATAATATCTCTCCATGTCAATAAATATACATCTCGTCATAAATATCGCACCAACTTCATCACTGCATAAAACTGTACGTGTCTTCTACCTCATACATATGGTCCGTGGGGCGGGATAGCGCAGTGGTTAGCGCGTTAAGCTTCGGATCAAGAGGTCCGGGGTTCGAATCCCGCCAGGGGCACGGCAACATTGTCTGCAGAAGAGAACTGTTCTACACGCAGTCAGGTTTGGGTGCAATGCTACACTGAATTTCAGTGCAGTACCACCCATGGTTCGCTAGTTCCAGCCGATGCTCGCAGGTTTCACCGCAAAGCATAGCCACATGGCGTTGCGGGCTTTCTCCCTGCCATAATACTAGCAGCCGCGATATAAGTGAAATACTCTTGAAAGCGGCGTTAAACACCAACTCACTCACTCACTCATATGGTCCGTTAATGAAAGGAGCAGTAGCACGTTTTTTGCAAATGTTATTTTTTCAAATATGTTTTTTCAAATTTCCCATTGATGATTGTTAAGGTAAAACATTGTATTATACCAACCAATTATCCGTAGTGGTAATAACGGTGTTGCGTATAAATCAGAAATTGCATGGCGGCCATTTTATTGTGAAAACATTTTATTATTTCGAATTAGAAAAAAACGATGCCAATGGCAAACCATGTACAATCTTTTTTATCTTGATTTTCCGAAGAGAGAAGGGCGTTTACTGTGAGTGAAGTGACAATATTTTTCAAATACATTTCATCGACTTATTTGAGCGAAAAAACGTGCTACAGGCCCTTTAAAAAGCATACTTTCCCTGTTAGATGGCTTTTTGAATTTGAGCACTAATTGACGGTTAGTTTTGGTAAACTAAACTAATGTGGAAAATGGTATTGCTGTATAAGGTCATAAGTATATAAGTAAGCTTATAAGTATAAAACAGAAAATTGTGTGGGTTCACAAATCTACAGTTATATTTGCCAATGAGTCTTCAAATAAGATTTCAGCTTTGCATGAGTTTCAGTTCTGGAGGAATAGCAAATAAGCTTTTACGGTTTTGCTCCTATGTGCTACGGGGTTGGTATGACATACCAGTTGGGACGTTAATTAAACGAAATTGGAACTAAATACGGCTCATCATGTACATTGATAACAGAACCAAGGGAATGAAGAATACATAATTGGTAACGTACAAACCTTTGATATAAATAAATGAAGAAAAGCCACGACAGAAATAGATTTGGTGTATTCTCTCAATTTCATCAATTCAGAAAGTGAATTTCTCACACCATAACTTCTATTTATAACGTCTGGAATCGATGTTGAGGTGTTCTAGACCTGGACCGTTTGTCTGCGTGCTGAATATGCTTTGCGCTTTGAAAGTCATCTCAGATCAGATTTGATGCAAATAATTTCCTGGCGGAAAATTATCACATTTCAAAGAGTTTGGAGCTTGGTTATGTAGAAAAAAACAACTGCTATTTGTAGAATATATTTCGAGGATTACATTTACATTTTAGAGATGAATCCTACTAACAGAGTAGATAATAAATATTAAAATTAGCTAATATTGAAAGAGTAATATTGGTGATTAATAGTTAATAATGAATGATGGATGATGAAAATTTGAATGGATAACATTCATTATTTCGTTTCCATAAAAAAAAATGTTAACCGTTTCTCACTTACAACATGCTTCGAATTTTTGCAATTGACAAACCTTATCGAAATCAACATATAGTCCAATTTGTTGGTATGGTATCGCAAAAATACAGAGATGGTATATTTCCAAAAGTAAGACTTTTGAATAGGTGTGTCTTATGATAAACATTTACATACTGGTTCGAGTCTTCTTTCTTTAATTCAGGTGTTATATGTTCGTGATGAACGTCTGCTTTGAGGATTCATTTTGTTACACAATGTTTGTTTGGTTACATTTACATCTAGCAAATCTAAGATTTCAAGATGTGTCAATATAGTATTTATCTAACACTTTTCACAAGTGTGTGTGCCTATAATGACTTGTGAATTAATGTTGTGGCCAGGTATCATAAATTGATTTGTACACTCTAGCTTGCCGCACATGTTTAAGTTTGTATAAGCTGCATGGTGTGGATACCCTTTCTATCATAAGGAACTCAAGTCTGTAATATCCCAATCAGCTGAACAGACGAGCTCTGAAGTTTACATGCAAACTGTTTTCAGAATATGTTTGTGGTTTGATGTTCTTGTTAGTCATTGTGTAACATCGTTACCGAAACCATCTCGTTCTTAGTCGGTAGTACTACATCCACGTTTGCAGATTCACATATTTGGTCTTTAAGGTCTTTATGTTTCGAAATTCTACACGCAGTACACACAAATGATAAATCCATGGTGAAAGCGATATCCAGCTGGACTTGATAAGCTTAGAAAGGAAAATGCAATGCCGCAAAAATAGATATTTCAATGGCAAATGTTTTCATATTCGCGGTTTGACTTCCAGAAGCGAATAGTTGTCCATTTCAATTATGTTAAATTGAAAAGTTTATTCAACAATTCCCTTGATACATATACTACAATTCTCATACATGTACAAAGCCATGTGAGGTTTTAAAATTTACACTTGAAAGATATCATCTCTATTCCCTATACTGCTTCTGTGATTTTTAAAATAGATTTTTCTGCACATATATATCTTTATGATTTTTTGCCTGACAAACACAATTATTATTTGGGTAACATGTAGATCCATTGTTTATTAACAATGTTAACAAGGATGTTGACATCTGATTTGCACTTCAGATGTATAATAAAGTTGACAAATGATTAGGATTTGTTGCAACACTTTCAAAACCCAATACATCTAATGGAACTTAGACTGTCGTTTATTGAATTAAATACCAAGAACCATGAAGGGTGCGGAAATGCAGATAATCGGTCAGTATGTGATGCAGATAACGAAAACCAGACAAATCTTCAGGAAAAGTTTTGAAATCGATACATCATCTAATTTATCACTGTAAACGGGAAGTAACAGGAAAGTTGTCTTTAAATTGTCTGGAAACTTATGTATCAAAATGCATCTTATTGAAAGCATATGGAAGATGGTTGGCCACAAAAAGAACAAAAGAAGTCTTGTTATTGTATTACGCAGTTGTTTCATTTGATTATGAAGTAGAGGTGTCCTGTAATTTACACACAGAAACATGTGAGGATAGCCTCTAATATATATCTATAAACGTTCCATTACAAAATAGTTCATGTGAACAGAAATACATTTTAGAGGCATGAATTAATAAATCTGAATAGACTTGAGGGAAAAAGTTTGTGCCCCAGATTCTGCTTTTAAACTTTGTAAAAAATGACAGCTAAAATGTTTTCTCTGAAACTATTACACCTTGTGAAATGATCTTTTGTTATGAGAAACTGCTGAAACAATTGATACCGTTGATAGTGTCAATTATTATCACAATTGTATCTGTATATAAACAAAGTACCATTACCATCGGTAATACTTAAATGAACGAATAACAACTAGCAGGGATATGTCAGCAATGCTCATATTTGTCGTGTACATTATATGTGAGATATCCAGCATAGTCAATAACTTCCCTTCACAATGAAGCGTGGGTTTCAATACTTGACATGGGATTTGAAAGTTGTATACATGTATTGGTTTCAATGGAGATTTATGACTAAGACATATTTTGAAAGATTAATTAATAGTGAATCCTCCACGTCAACATATGTATAAAACTATTAACTAAATATGTGTAATTTGATAAATTTGATTAAATAACACATAGTCGATATCTGCTGGTAAGTTTGCATGACATCTTTCTAAAAGGCGGAACTGAATAATGTGATTCGATGTACATGAAAACCTTTGAAAAGTCAACCCTGCCTGTGTACTCAGGGCAACTGAAGAGCATCCATTGGATATATTTATTCTCGTCCTATATCTTTGAAAGCTAGTATAAGGCAAATATAACAACTTCATTGGTCAACTGACGAGGTGTCATAATCGACAAGTAAACACCATCATTTTGACTAACACGTCCGTTGAATCAGGATGAAATTGTGATGAAAAGTGGACCTCGTCCTTTTGAAATTAGATCAATAGAATTGATGAAGAAGTGACCTTAATCCTCTGATATCCACAATGCATTCAACTGCTTCCCCAAAGACTCTGACAAGAGATGAAAAGCAATGAATCAATGTCAATGTCAACCCTTGATCAATAGTCCTGATCTGTACACAAACTGCAGTCCAGTCAACAGCTGGGAATAAACATTAAATTAACTAATTCCCTGTAAGTATCGTCGTTTTTAAACATTCCTGGGTTAAGAATAAAGAAGATGGTACCCGGAGAAGTGAGTTGTTACATTATGTTAAGCATAATGACTTCATATTGATACATTTCCAGAACCTCAAAACATTAGTTCAATATTATACATTCAGATTATTTATAACTCACTCCAGATGCATCATTTATGTTAGGCAAAATGCCAATGCTAGGCGCCAAGAAACTCGTTCATTCGTGAATGAAAAGTGATTAATTTCATAGTTTGATGAATAAACACAATACCTATCATCCTGAACATTTTAGAGGTTTCTAAAGGTCAATAACACACTCCTCCAGAGTCCTTAAAGTCACTAAAATGTTATATCGAGAGATGACAGTGACAGTCTGCCTAGCAGGCATTTTTAATGGCCGTAAATGCTTGAGAAATTGGCCAATACGATTATTGATTTCAAACCCATATTTGATCTTCAAGACGTAGTCTCGAAGACATATTGTTTTTATAGAAATCTTAATATTATCCACACTTTTTAGTTGGACGATTCCTGAATGAAAGTTTGAAGCGAATTGTATCTGTAATTCAATAGATTCTGGGAATGTGTAGACTGAAGTTTGATTGGTTGTGCCATTAAGGGTCCAGTTCGAATCTAAAATACGATCTTTAACAAGGGAAAATATTGATTGAAGATTGATAATTCGCATATGTTTGAAAGCACGAATTTCAACCACAAATTGTAACTAAATAATTTCCGTCTGCAAAATATACTCATTATATACAATGTAAACTCATAATTTATTATATAATTGACAATCAATATTGCTTTAATCGATTAAACATCCATTTCTGTTCATTCAAAGTACAGAATTCTGTCAGTGTTACTGGCTGTAATTACCGAATCAGTAATGCTGCCTGGAAATAAACCCATGTTCTGTTTAGGACAAAGGAATGTGAATATTTATCAGATGACAGCTTAATAATATCTTCCATTTGTGAAACAGCAATGATGCACATGTCTTTTTGAAGTGGTTATATACAAAGAGATGAACAATTACTAGGGACGGTTGATATAGTATAGTCTACCACTGAAGGACTTTGTCCAAAAGGTCTAGAGAGTTGTGTGCATATTCCTTGACCAATGGGGATTCTAAATTGTAGATTTCGTGACCCTGTGACCCCTAAATGTGGGTCATAGGTCTCATGACCTCAAAACCTTTTTTTCAAAAACCTATTTTCATTTCTTAGCTGAAATGTGTACAGACTCATTAGGCAATGGGGATTCTAAAATGTAAACTTGTTGACCCTGTGACCCCAAATATGGCCTGAAAACCTTCTTTTATCTTCTTCTCCAGTACAAAAAGCTCTAGCAAGCTGAAATGTAATGTACATACTCCTTGGCCAAAAGAGATTTTAACTATGGTAATGTGTTTCTTGAGAGTACTTAGATATTTAACCTGAGATAATAAATCAAGGAAGCCATAATGAGCTACAGAGCCCATGGCTCTATTTTTATACTTAACAGTTGCAAATAAGCTATTGAAACAGCTATAATACATCTTTGTTCATAATTTATAACAAAGTTAGTTGTATGATATGAGGGGTGGTAAAATGGTTGCGAGTTTTAAAGAATGAAATTGCAAAGGACTCTGTTATAGCATATAGATCATTTAAATAATGACTGACAAACCTAATTAATCTTAAAAGTAATATTTAACTTCTTGACAGCAATATCCTGCACTCTTAGACCTACTGAAATGGAATGACAGTTTTGCTGATTCAAAAAGGTTTTATCACATCAAGCCACCGGCAAACTGTATAAATTTTAAATGAATTTATTAGATTGCATTGATTTTGCAAGACCACATTTCCGAATAGATAGCTGGCTGAAGCTACATTGATGTACTACAAGATTGGCGTGAAGGAACGCATATATCATACACAAGTCCTTGTAATCCACCATATAGATAAATCTCATGTCGTCATAATCTCATTTCTTTTATCTCATTTGAGGTGAGGTGAGGTGATATGGGGTTTAACGCCTCTTTCAAGAGTGCATCACTTATATCGCGGCTGCTAGTATTATGACAGGGAGAAAGCCCGCAACGCCATGTGGTTATGCATTGCGGTGAAACCTGCGAGCATCGACTGGAACTAGCGAAACATGGGTGATACTACGCTGAAATTCAGTGTAGCATTGCATTCAAACCTCACTGCGTGTAGAACAGTTCTCTACTGAAGACAAAAGTTGCCGTGCCCCTAGCGGGATTCAAACTCCGGACCTTTTGATCCGAAATTGTTTGGAATAACATGTTACAGTGACATGCACTTTTCATTAAGAATAGGAACTGTCTACATCATAAAATGACAGAGCCGGAGGGCATAGCAAAATCAGTCCCAGACGTCATAAATACTGGTTACATTCGTAAACCTTCCCCTGGTAGATTATTAAATATCTTCTAAAATGGGAAACATATTTAAGTTGACAGACAGGACACGTTTGGTCAAAACCGATCCGATCTTGTATCACGGAATGCAAATATGAGTTCATATTATACATGTACTTACCAGTCTTAACGTCTACAAGCTAAATATTGAAACTCATGTTCGATGTATTTATTACTTACAAGACCCCAGGCATATGTCTGTCTGAACCGGATCAACCACATTGTGCAGCCGATATTCTTTACAACAAAATCGGTGAAAAGTCGTCATATCCACGCTTGTGATAAAATTGGGTCATGTTGACGTCTTCAGGGCTACACTCCGTAGTATGGAGATATAGCCATATACAACAGATACTCAGATCAGATTACACAATATATACATGTATGCAATTATGATACATAATGATATATATCCGAGTTAAAATTGTCTCAACACGAGATCAGTATTTTATGTCTAATCAGTCCACTTTGAAGATATCGAGACACCAAACACGTGATCAATATCTGGTGTAAGAATTCAGGGGATGGTTAAATGCAGCATCTTTAAGAATGACTGATTATTATATGTATATGTTGATTGTTATATACGGGTTAAATCGGCCTAAAATATACAACTTCTTTGAAACCTTTCACACCGTTTATATCCCAATCATACCCCTGGAATACAGCTTAATAAATACTTACTCTGCGCTCACTGTTTGGTGACCCGAAAAACGTACATATATCATATTTATGGAGGCCCCTTAATCAGAATAATTAACATTTAAAGGCGCTGTAGCACGTCGTTCTTACTGACATAAAGTGCTCTCACAAAAAGGTAAATGTAAAGGTAAGATGTTTTATCCTCTAACTTACCACATATTTTATAAACTTTGATAATGAATGGTAAATTTGATAATAAATAATGTGTCAAAAAACGTGCTACTGCACCTTAAAGGTTGTTCTTAAGTTTGGTGGGCGGTAGGACACAGCGAAAGTCAAAGAACCTATACTCTGAAATGATTGTATATTCATGTTTCAATAATGTTATCTAAATAACACAAACATAAGACATAGCTCTACCTCATCAAAATAACGTTACTATAATTTTTACTTGAATGAAATTCGAACATAAATCGTTGTGACGTAATCACATGTTAATGGACATTGGTTCGGATGTAAAGCTTTTAGATGTAAATATACACAGCAACATTGTAATTCTAAGAAAAGAAACTGACACGACAGGAAGCACGACATGCAATGCATTGACACAATAAGGTTATCTCATTTCAAGGCTTTTAGTGCCATCCAAGAATGTGAATTAAGTGTGCGTCGATGTGTTGATACTGTTTCTAATATTACGAATATTTGAAATAACATATTGTGAAGCAACGTTCATGCCAAATGAAATTCTCACAATTACTTTCTTGAGTCAGTTCTGAAAGACATAGTGTTGAAGCGAGTACAATATGATAACATAATGACGGTTTCCATGGTGCCGCAACTAAGATCTGTTTTCATCTTGACATGCCTTTAAAAATAACAATAACAAAAAGGTATAGGGATCACAGATGACAAGTGTGTGATCCATGATACTAGCGTGTATGGTTTGGATTAAGTCAATGTCAATTATGTCGTGTTTCTCTCAGACAATCCATCCTGGGATCATGGTTGATGATACTTGCATTTGTAGTTAAAGAGATATGTTCTGGGCAACGTTTCTTGGACGGACAGAGGAACAAACGGACAGATGGAAGTTGCGGTGATAATTAAGACGTGTGCCATTACTCCTTTGTCTGTAAGACTTGCTATCAACAGTACCCGAAAAAATCATTGAAATTTAACGTCTCTATTCACAGATTTCAACATTTCTGTATAGATCCTTATAGCGCCTCCCTAATGGATATATAGGGGCTACAACAACATACATATAGAGTAATTCAAATAAAAAAAGTATAAAAATACATGATTAACATTTGAAGCAATTTAACATGGTGTACATTAAATGGCTACAAAGATTGTAAACGAGAAGAATCCCTTATGCATGTTAGCCTGATAGCTGAATTAATTATGTATAGCATGATATATAACATTAAATCTTTGAAATCGGTTGCAGATTATAACTTCACATTGAAATCGGGCCATTTCTGAATTTGGTTGCAGTTCTTATAGGCAAAAATTGACAAAATTTGGTTGCAGAAAATATCATGACATCACGAATGCTGGAACTTACCTTGCCTTTTATTTCTTGCTTTTTTACTTCATTTTGTCAAAATTTAAGTCATTAAGTCATAACATTTTGTCATTTATTTACATTTGTGTATACAACGTGGCCACCAGATGAATTCGATTTGTTGTCAAATCTTATCACAATTCTGATTGGCTGTCATGGAAATATTTGATTGCTAAATTAGTTTGATTGGAAATAAACAGCGATAATTTATTTTGATGAACAGTTTATATCTAGAAACGTGAATAAAAGCAACCAGAATTAATAAAAGTGAATTTTAGAAATGTTTGATACGGAATGAGCCAATGGGAGGATGCGTTACATACAATGATTTAATTGGTTACGTCATACACTTAGCGACTGACAGCTTGCCATAATGATTATTATGTCATCGTGTTTTTGTCAATTTTTGCCAAGGTAGGAATAATGATGAATAAATACTGTAAATACATTTGGTTGCAGATCCCAATAGGGAAAGGGAACCAAATTAGTTAAATACTAGGTATCTGGTACATTTCTGTCCTGCAACCAAATTATCAGATGTCAGATATAAATCAAATATGTCATATTATGGACAATCATCACTTTGTATGATAGGTTTCTCGTACTTGTTGCATTTAAAAGTCATTATGGAGCCCCTGTCGTTCGGACCCTTTAATTACTCTTAGGCCGATGTTAATATATGGATGTGGGTATAGTGTTGATTGATAGTGTTCAATCACTGCAAATACATTGATATTCACCCTGTTGTATCAGGGATTAGGGCTTCCCTCAGCTTAAAACACTTAATCCTAATATGATTAACGCTAGCTGTGGCTTCTAACTAACACATCTTTGATCTCCCATTTCTTATAATTATTTTGGTCATCTATCCCTTCTTCCTTAAGCACAAAAAATAAGCACAAAAACAACTTTTCCTCAAGTTTCTTGAAACTAATCAGCATATCTCCACATGGATAATCCCTAATAAATCACTTACCATTTTAAATAAAATTGTTTAAAGAACAATACCCAGGCAATCAGGCCTTAGCTTCACTATTTTATAGGAACAAAGAGTTCCTCGGATATTAACCATCACGACACAGAATTGCTTTCATTGAGAGACATTCCAAAACAGATTTGATCCATGACGTAAAACATCACCAGATTTGCGCAGCATACCGATTGTGTCAGTTAATAATGTGTGACGTTTCTTATCAACATTTTATTAAATTTGTCAAAAACCTGTCTAAAATTATATTATTAAAATGGTATATCAACATAAAGGTAGTTGTGTTTTAGCAATATAATTATGTTTTAGCAAATGTTGACTATTGTTTTGGTGCCTTTTTGTTTAGGTTGAAGACTATGACTGACTGCTCTCACAGATATGCGAGATAATCCGTGATGTATCCAACTTATAGACAAACTGAAGATGTTCTGGATGGAAGGTGATCTGCTACTCCACTAATAAAACCACAGAACCAACAGAACCACGGACAAACAACCGATTCAGGGTGGCACGGACCTCTTACAAAGATTGTGTTTTAAGGAGAGATGGGACGATGAAATGAAATATTTTAGAATTCGGTTAATTTTTTTCAAAATGGCAACTTTATTATGTCTTTTATCCAAAAATGAAAGAAAATTTAGGGGTCACCGAATGATTTAAAGAGTTTTAATAGTATTAATAGTTATACCACTGTCACCAAATTACACTTTTTTACCAATTTACCTGCTTAAATGAAGTGCGCGCTTTCAACGAATGAACTCCGAATCCTTTCAGATACAATTTAATCACATACGCGAATACATAGCAAGTCTATATTTTGAAATATAATGACACGCCTGAGGGAAATAAAATTAAATTAAGCACTTTTAAAATAAAGACGGAAATTTTATAATCGTGTTTTGCATTGTCAACAGGATATTTTAGATATTGCTAAAATTGCAATATGATATGCGCAATGGAATAAACAAATTCAGAAATAATAATTGGGGGTCACTGAACGTTTTTCATCACTTTAGCGTAATCTTTTTAATTACATACATAAAAAAAACATGACGTCACGGCAGTTTTGTTCAATTCAAGAGAACTTTGACGGCCTATCATGCAATTATTTTTTAATACAATATCAATCTAAGAGTGCATATTGGAAGAACAAATATCAGTTAATCATACAAGGCAATTAAAATCCATCGCCAACTTCAGCTATGAATGTAATTGGAATAGCACACGGAGTAATATATTTACCGCGAATATAGGTGACGGTAACGTCATGCGGCATGTCGTAAAATGACAGTGAAAAAGGGGTAACAGTAGATTTAAGGGATTTCCGTTAATGTACCGATAAACATCTATCCCTAAAATGTAATGCACATATTTTGAGACTTATTTACAACTATACATTGTTGTCGCAAAATGTTACCGTCAGTGAGTGGGTCCCGTCTTTCCTTAAGGGCATCCATGATTATGTTTTTGAGATGTTGTCGTTTTAAGGCAGATACGTTTCACATGATCGACTTCGTCCAGTTAAGTGGTCGGCAGGGACTTCCTCCTAGGAGGACGATATACTGCAACATCAACAGCAGAATAAACATTATGTATAAACCAATCAGTCTTCAGCAGAGCGAGTGTGCTTGCACATGTAGACGCAATTCCATACCTGGTGAAAACATAAAACAGCAATTATCATGAATGTAATGATAACACAAAGGTTGTGTTAATATGTTGAAATAAATTGTTGAATAATATTTTGTTTTGTTGTCGTGTGCCCCTCTTGAATAACTATTCTCTACAATCGAGGGAGCGGGATAGCGCAGTGGTTACGCGTTCCGCTTCGGATCAAGCACTCCGTGGTTTGAATCGTGCCAGGGGCTCGACAACATTGTATGCAGTAGAGAACTGTTCTACACGCAGTAAGGTTTGGGTGAAATGCTACCACCCAAGGTTCGCTAGTTCCAGCCGATGCTCGCAGGTTTCACATGGTGTTGCGGGTTTTCTCCCTGCAATAATACAAGCAGCCGTGATATAAGTGAAATAATCACCTCACCTCACCTCACCTCACCTCTCTACAATCGAATTCATTACATGTGCATCACTTTATGTTACAACTGCGTTTAATTTTCATTTGCACATTCTCATCATCATAGTGTCTTGATTGAGACAATATTCTAATTTCCGCACTATTATAATTTCAAATGAAATATTGTATTCAGATCGCTACACGACAAATACATTACAATATTTATGAATGTGCACTGATATTTGCCAGATGTGATCATATTAGGAAATATGGTTTATTCCAAGACAGCAATTTGATGATTAATACAGCTGAGACGGAGACTTGTATTTCTCATATATAGTAATTATGAACTATTTTTCTTCTTGAAAAAGACAAAATTCCGGATTTATTCGCTTGATACTGAATTTACTGGAATATTTCGAATACTGAGCGGTGCAATTGTAAACAGAAATACACCTTGCAAAAACTATAATCACATCACTACTCAATTGCCTAAACAAATTCAATAAAAAACCATTTAAGTATCATGTTAAAGTAAGCTATTAATTTACTCCAATATTTGACGATTACACCTAGTAATTTCGCCTGTCATTTTAATTCTTTTAAGCCGCTCTTTTTATGTGACCAGTTAGAACAAAACTTGACTTCACCCAAATTAAGAACTCGAATATAATGAAAACAATCATTATGATGAACATATTGTCCATATTTACATGTTATCATCACTTGTTCATAACACAATGAGGTAAAATATTGAGTCACCTTTGACAACTAAAAGTGAAACTTACAGAACATAAAGCTAACTAACAGTTTATTGTACTACTAGTGCTTGTCAGAAACTAGCCATGTGTTAACATAAACGGAATAAGCATGTATTCGTACATCCAGGAACAACTTGATTGCATTCATTAAATCATGTACCGAGAACAATATATAGAAGTATTGGCAAATCCGAGATACTGCACCATTGAACATGTAATTTGATGGTTCATGTCAAGTATTGAATATGAAATAATAACGATAAATATAGTCGCAACCGACGACAAGCGGATTCTACGCTTAAATGTTTTATTTAATTCAAAGATAATGAAATAGGACATCTTCCAAATGTAATTGCATATATTTTTAAATAAGTTTCAAGTCTCTAGGATGTCTCTAGGAGTTTTGAGATTTTACACGTCAAAATCGAACAACTTCAAAGAAAATCAAAATGGTGGCTAAACCACGTGACTGTTGCTTTTTTGTTTGTATTAGTATTGCCAGTGACATTATATAGAGGTCCCTGGTATTGCACATCTATTTAAAAAAAATTGAAGTCTTTATGTTAATTTTTTTTAAATCTCTTTGTCAAAAATCCTTTTTCAGCCTTCTGTTCAGTCGCCATGTCAACCTGTTCTTGCTGTACTTAGTTTGGTGAAGGTTTTGTGAAACTGTCTGATACAGTTTTCCAGAAATTGAGATGGAAATTTTAACTTATTTGACAGAAATCTCATTAAAGAAGTCGAAAATCCAAAATCGGCCGAGGTCATAGATTAATTTGGATATGGGCAAACGTACCAAAATGTTCCATGACAGCAGCTTATTGGTTACATGTGAAGAAATATTCAAAAATATAACATAAAAAAGTAGCCAGTACACTAATCTGGACAGTGTTGCCAATATGAATTTTTGCATAAACAAAAGCGCTAAAACAAGTCAAAACAAGTTAACATACAAACAAAAATAAGTTTTGAATATTTAAAACTATATTTAAGTCGAAAAAGTTTTTCTTTTGAGGACTTGAACTCCTGCACTAAGCCTGCTTGAATAGAAGTGGGACGCGTTACCATTCGACCAAAGTAACTGCTGATAGGATTCCAGACAATTACTGATAATATTTTATACATCTTTAAGACATCGTTTTGTTTCGATAATATAGCCGACTCTTAATATTTATGCATAGCGGTGACCTAGATATCGAAAACGAGGCTAAGCCCACAAGCTTCCAAGATGGCAGACGAAAATGACGTAATGCGACGTGCGAGTCCGATATCGTATTTCATGAATAGCTTTACTGCAAACTCACAAAAAGTTTTCTACTGTTGCACAAAAGTCTGTTGCTGTTTTCTAAAGGAGTCCGTGTTAAATTTGACACGATGATTAAAATTTCCATTCATAAAGTGCCTTGCTGAAAAGTCAAAGCATCGTGGAACGTTGATTCGCAGACATGAGTACTTGTCATATATCTCAATTTTTTACAAAATTCATGTGATATTATACGATAAGAAACACAATTTTACGTTGGAAATAGATTTTGTGTTTTTTGGAACAATCTATTATCATCTAGTCATATTAATGATTGATATATTCGCTTTTTTCTGCCGTTTGTACGTAATCTCTAACATTCGATCAACTTCCGGGAGGCTTGCAATCTCACAATGCGTCACCTGTGCAACTTTCCTACATAAACAGGTTTATTATCTATGTCGTATATCTATCTATAAACCAAAATAATAATAATACTCAATTTGATATGTTTCTATTTACGAGTTCACGCGCTATACAGGCCGACCAACGGGAATAGAATTGACCTTATTCAGGAGCCTGTACATAGTCCAATGCAGGTCTAATGTGCATGTATAATTGTATATTAAATAGATTTACAAACGAACCTTCTTCAACTGTAAACACATTTTAATAAATTAATTATGTCTGTACCTGAAACCCTAAAATTTAGAATTTTACGGATATAATTCATATACATCTTAATCATGTTTTGGACCTGACTCAGAAATTTACATGGATTGATCATGTTGATACATGGACTTAAGTTGATCTGTTTTGCTTTAGTCATGATTTTCTATTGAGTAGGGGGAACCATATAGAGGTATACATTACTAGAGGTATACATTATTGAATTATCAAAATTAACTACATTTTCATATTTTAAGAGTTTGGTTTGACTCAATCACGGTGATACCTGACAAAATAAAGCTACACTTTGTAAAGATATTAACAGTTAAACAGTCTAATCTAATCATTATATTTTATCACTGAAGGGTAGCATATTTTGAAAATGGTCAGATTCCTTTAGATATAATATAATTGCAGCAAATATTAATTAAGATAGTATAGCCTTATTTATGTAACTAAATCTTATCTAAAACTCTTTATTAAGAGATTAATTTTAACTTGACATGTAAATATTTTATTTTTATTTTTTATATATTTTAGTTGAAACTTAGTTCTTTATCTAAAATTTACTTGACCTTTCTGTAAGTTTCCAAGGCATAAAATTGTTTATATATGTCTACAGCATCAATGTTAAGAACATGAAAATTCTATAATTTATGGTCAAACTTTCTTTTAATGAAACTTTCCATATCATTTATGCCAAATCTATTCAACATCACAAATTTACAAAATAAATTTGTTTATAATTTAGACCAATTATATAATATGCCTCAAATCTCTGATTCATTGTATTTTTACAAGACCTGAATAATGATGTGTATATATGTAAACTGACATACGCACAATGACAAACAAATTACAAGTAAACTATAAATCCATTTGTGTACATATTTCAATCCATTTGTGTACATATTTCAATCCAGATTATATTTGGTTTTGATTGTGACTTTGTCATATTTTTCATCTTATTTGTGAAAAAAAATCTTATATGAAAATCATATATTACAAATGTACCATGTTAAACAAAATATAAAATTCGGCACATATTACAATTTCCCATGTAACATTGTTATTCACTTGAGATATAATTAAAACCCTAATATTTAATGCATAATAAACTCAGATAATATTTTGTATACACAATTAATTTTAGCTATTAATTTTCTTGATTTTCTGCAGAATTTACAGTTTTGAAAAAAATCATGCAGATGCTTTATATCAAAATTATATTAAATATATAACTACTTACCTTATAGTTGATTTATTCAAAAATATTCACATCTGCCAGCATGAAAGTACAAGTCAAGTACTACTATATAATAGGTCTGCTTGAATCAATTCCGCCGGCTAATTTAAGTCAGCACATAATCAGAACGAAATTATAATATTATTTTTACATTTAGGCCTATAAGTTTTCACAGAAATCGGCATGGTAACAGAAACATGTTTTTGTTTACATCACTGGTTGGCGAGACACGGCACACAGGGGCTTGTATTGCTGAAAACAAACAGTTCCTAGGTTCAATACTACGATACGATATACCTATATTTATGAATAAAGAAAGGGATGCAACGCCAATTTTACCCCCTGTCCAATCAAGTCCAAATTTCAAAATGTTAACACACTTTGTACACCTAAAACACATTGTAGAATTAAAGCACAGTGATTACTCGTTCGATTAAAACAAACATCAACACAATCGGTCCATTATTTCTAAAGTTATGACACTTCAAACACGATTTTTTGCTCGTCAAACTCGAGTGGGCCAAAATGGTGTCTCAGCAATACATCGATAAAAATGGAGGGAAAAGTCGATATTTCATTCCTAGCAAAAGGAATCAATCTAGAAAAGAGTTTGCTACTATCACGATACATCCCTGATACATTTGAATAGTTCGGGTATCTTACCGTAACAAGTTTATTGCAACTTTATAATAACTACAGGCAATTTTCGACGACCTGCGCCATCTCGGAGGATCCGGATCAGTTCGTACCGAAACCGGTTCGTCCCAGGGTCGGTTCGTATGGATCGGTTCTCCCCGTTTTGAGTGGAACCGGTTTTGGTACGAACTGATCCGGAACCTTGGAGGAAATGACCTATATTTGCCTGTAGTTACTATAAAGTTGCAATAAACTTGTTATTAGGAGTTTACTCAAAATATGACAAACTTGTTATTCCCGAATGCTTCAGCTGCATATAAATCTAAGTTTCAGCACTTAGATGCAACTACCTTAGAAGTGGTTTTTCCGCAAAAGTGCATGATAAAAAAAGGTTAGAATTCAATATTACGTCGAAACCACGTGACCTACGACTTCGCAATGGTAACATATTTTGCTTGTCAAGTTATTACGCATCTTTTGAAACACGTTGCGAGTCTCTAGTATGTCACTGGGATTATTTAGACCCATTTTTAGCATGTCAAAATTAGACACATTTTAAGAAAATCAAAATGGCGGCTTAACCACGTGACCTACGATTTGGTCATGATTTACTTTTTTGCTTGTATTGTTCCTGCGCATCTTTTGAAACACGCTTCGAGTCTCTATGTGGATTTTGAAGATTTTCCCAATGTTAAAGTTTTTCTTTATTATGACCGGAAATGACTGTTTGCGAGCGATTTTATTATTGATGCATAAATACCATAGTCCTGTCTTACTCTCCAGAAAAAATCTTTCGATTCGGTTGGTAGGTGTTTGAATTATGGCCCTTTGAAGTTTGCGATTTTCAAAAATTGTCGGACTTTGAAAGGTCACTGTGAAAAAAGTATAAGAGGTACGCTAATGCTTTGGACTTCATTTAATCACCAACCCTTAAGCTACACATATATGCAAGTTTGAGCTCTTAGATGCTAGTATCTTCAGAAGAGAAGATTGCCAAAGGTGCATGGGGTCGGAAAATTGTAAAATGTGTCTAAAATCAAAATGGCGGAAAAACCACGTGACTTACGAATTCGCCATCATTTACTTTTTTGCTCGCAAGGTCATTGCGCATCTTTAGCAAAAAGTTCCAAGTCTGTAAGCGCATTTTGAAAATTGTTCCCATGTTAAAAATCGAAATTTGGATTCGAACTGGACCTTTAATGGGTGAAACGATTGGGCCCAAAAGCTAAATTTAATTAGTTCGCACTAAGGGCTGTCAGACTGTAAAGTTTGGTTGAATTCTCTGCAGCCGTTTCTGCGGAATAGGTGTCACAAAATCGGTGCAAATAAAAAAAACAAAAAAACACGCCAATAACAATAAGGATTCTGCCCCAAAGGGCAGAATCCTTAATAATCAAATTCTACACCAGAATATTTCATTACTGTGTATATTCACGAATATTGCACCTCATTGCACAATAGTGTAAGGACATTTAGAAAACGAATACATGAGAGAAGCAAAATGTACATTGTGAGTATATGCTGACTGAGAAACTTGGAACAGTTCTTATGCTTAACAGGTGTTTACAAGAAACGTATTTCATTCATCAACACAGGCTTTGCGTATAAACAGATGGCGTCTAACAAATATCCATTAATGAGCCATACTCGCACATGCAGCGTTCTTCTTGGATATTAAAACGTCAGTCCCAGACGCAACCAATACCCACTTCATGCTTAACATTTGTCCAGGTTGATTAAGACAGATTACACGTCTGTTTACATTTCTAAGAGAGGAGCTATTTCATTTGCACTATGGTATAAGTGTCTAGATTGTGTCAAAACATAATGTTACTTTCACGTTAGCGACACATATTTACAAACTATGAAAACAACACGTCTGTAATAACAACTTGACTGTTTACAACATTCATCTTTACGTCATGGTTCCATCAAGATACAAGATACAAGATACAATATATTTATTGTATAGAAAACACCCATTATGGGCAGTGTACAAAGAAGTTAACAAATGTTAATACATATTATAAGTAAAATATATACAAGAGCATTAATATATCTCAGTTTGAGACAATTATATCAAACAATGCATATTATAGATCGTACAAGAATTAAGAATGTGGCTTAATCTCATTGAATACATGTCATAAAGTACTTTACAAGTGATAGAAGCATGATGACTTTTGGGGTTTATAATTGATGAGAGGAGCTCTTTCCTTGAGACCCCAAAGAGACCAGTGGATGTAATTAGTTTCGAGCGGTAATGAATATATTTTGGGCATTCAAATATAAAATGTTCTTCCGTTTCTTTAACACCCTGACTGCACTGATGACAGAGGCGTTTGTATAATGAAAATATACACTTCATATCAAATCAGTATCGTTTATTCTGAATAGTGTCCTTGTACAAACTAGTTGATGTAATCTTTCCATAGCAAATGTTGTTTTATGACTTTGTATGGTAGATGTATATTACAGTTACAGATTGGTTTAAACAAGAATGATGTAACACTGTGGCAGGAGTCTCATATGTAAAGCATTCAAAGAAATGCCCCATCTTGTCTTACAAATGTCAGGGTGTTCAACTTTAGTGAAACAAAGATACATCAAAATAAACTTGATATTCTTGTTAGAAGTAAATGGAGGTTTCACAAAATAAAGTTCAAATAAACTGGCCGGAATAGCAAGTTGGGTTAGCGTATATACGGTCAGTATTAACTGTAATGACTTCTCTTAAGCATGGATAAAGTTTTAATAACGTTGAACTCAACATAATCTCAAATGCATTATTTCAAAATCGTTTGATTTTAGCCTTTTTGAAATACTTGGTGGAATTGTTTAAAAAAAATGACTGAAATTTCAACAACCAGTTTCTTCCTTCTTTTGTATGATGAACCATTTTTAGATGTAGGAACGTCAATTATGTAACAACATCATCTGAAAATAAAGTTTATCACATCACAAGGACAAGAGTTGTTCTTGGAGAAATATCAGTGCCATTACAATTTCAACATGAATAATTTGTCTTTGAGGAAATCAGTTACATTATCTACTTTTTGATGTCGAGAGAAATTAGCCCAGTCAAATTAGCGTAACACATCCACAGCATCGCACTTCAGTTACTTTTATTATTGTAAATTTATCATCTTTTTGCTGATAATAATTATGAAGAGATTATTACGAATCTCAATGGAGCTGAAATCGCTTTTTTCTGTATTTAAAAAGAAACACGTTCAATTTGTTAACTAATTGTCCTTTGAAGACGTAATTAGATGGATCAATCAGCAGACAATGTGTCTTTATTATTGAACATCAAAGACTGTTAACTTCGAGAGAAACGATGAAGACAATATGCTTTTAAAGATTGTTTTGCGATAACGGTAAACGTTTATTGTATCCCCATGTGGTATTTTCAGTATTCGTAATTCTCTGTAATCTCCCCTTTCATTAAAGTAACAAATCACCTTATTGGGTTTGTAATGTTTTCTAACAAAGAATTAGGAGCTGATCAAATTTATTCTCAGAGATGTTTCAGGGATCGTATTGTTGCAGGATACACAATTACCTTACACATTCTGATAACTTTGACAGAGTGTCCGACAAGATTTTTCTAATTTGTTTTATGAACAGTGGTTTAAAACAGAACCAGTTTTAAATTAGATTCCAAAATAAGTAATATCTTTCATTTCCGCCAGAACATAACAGAACGAAGTACGTGATTAAATTCAGGTTTCCGATGACAAAAACAACTATGTTGTTACCAAGTCTACTTGCACACATCGATACATCTTTCATCATGCAAAATAAGTGGTTGTTGTTTTATCATTCTTTTTTTTCTAAACAATTCAAACGATTCGGAATGCATTTAGGATTCTGTTTACACTCAACCGCAAAAGAAACGTCACCATATAAAATACAAGATAATTCAACCCACGAGAGATAAATACGACTGAAACAGAGTTACATCATGTCTCCAGACGCCAACTAAACTAAAGTTCACATTTCAAAGCATTATCTGTTCATATTTGTGAAATACACACGTTTTAAGATACTCCGCTTTCGAATAGTCTTAACTAGGCCAGATAGGAGAGTCAAAAAAGGCTTTTTTTGCATGTTTTATGTGTCTTTATTATTGAACATCAAAGAATGTTTATTTCGAGAGAAAACGATGAAGACCATATGATTTTAAAGATTGTTTTGCGATAACGGTAAACGTTTATTGTATCCCCATGGGGTATTTTCAGTATTCGTAATTATTGACTTGATCTTGTGTACATCCATCCCAGATTTCATATGCGTTTTGGCGATGTTGCATTATAAACATAACATAATTTTTAAGAGTATCTCTACGTAATACATATTTAAGCCTTCAGAGTTAGGTTACCATCTTTGAAACTCTTTTTTTGATAGTTTCAATATGTCTGCCCATTTCCCATTTCTTGCTAAAATTATGCGAGGATGTTAATACATCTCAACCATTTGTACTTTAACTACATCAAAGCTAAGTTGTAAATTGTATGTATTATTTTAAAGCGAAAATAGAACAGCTTCGGTTTTGTCTGGGTTATTCTGATTAATGAATTTGTCCTCCACATGTTAAGCTTGCATACATAAGCATTCAGCTTCATTTGTATTTCACTATTGTTCACTGACAAGCAACAAAGTGCACGTGACGATTCATCAGCAAAAAGACGTGTAAGAAATTCTAACTCATCTGCTATGTCATTTATGTTCACACTAAAAGAACTGACCCTTGCGGGATACCAGCTGAGAATGTTCTTGGTTTAGAAATTGATCCATTTACAAACACGCTATGACTTATATAATATGGTAACCATCCCAATAACGGCCCGTGTATACCATATCTTTCAAGTATTAATAATAAACCTCTATGCCAAACTCGATCGAATGCTTTTGACATATCACACCATCATGTAACACACTTTTCTGTCTGCAGATTCACAGATCTGATGTTATATTTCTATCAGCTGATGTACAGCTGAATGTCCAGACTGAAAGCCAGTTTGTTATTTTTGAAGAAGTTTGTTTGTATGACAATAATTAAACAAATGTTTAAAAACAACTATTTCAAAACTTTTACCAACATAACTGATAAGTGAAATAGGTCTATAGTTAGACACTAAAGTAGGGTCACCTTTCTTAAAGAGAGGCATTACATTGGCGATTTTAAATTCGAATTGATACACACGTCTGTAAAGATATATTACACAATAAACAAAATAATGACTTATCGAGTGAAGAACATTTTTGGCTTCTTTTGTCGGGACTGGACGGTATTTGTTCATAATTTACATTTAATAACATCTTCGATTTCTCTTTTCTTATAATGATAGGGTCGAAAATAGCTCCTATTTGCTTATTGAATGTCGCTAGACAAACATTGTCATGTTCTAATGTTGATATCGATTGGAAGTATTCATTTAATCTGTGTCCCTTTTCAAAATCAGACACAGAAGATGGACCGTATTTATTATCTTTACATTTAAGAGGGGGTGTGAAGGTGCAACAGTCAGATTGCTTCACAAATTAACGTAGTAATTTCCAATAAAAACTTTTTTTCAATAAACAAATCAAGGAGGAAATTATAAATATAAGCATAAACGTTTTCCTTTGCAAATATGGGTCTCAGGGGCCATAATGGATAGAGTTTCGAAATTATTTTAGTTACTGAAGCCTATTAACCTGAGAGTTTCGACCTTATCTCGTTACTCGATGAGACATACAAGTTAAAACACAATATAGTAATCATCTAACATATAAATATTCAACGTTCCAAAATTATGTACAATTAAGCACATTTACAATCAAGATGTGATATAAATTGCCGTAAAGGAGACAAAGGATGTCCGAGGAACGTGATATTATTGCAAAACATGAAGCTCTGAATACCATAAACCACTGCAATCTTGGTCACCCAGGTCAGCTCATATTACGCCAGCCCAAGGACAGTTTGAGTGACTGGCTTAAATTTGGGAACTTGCAAAGGCTTAGAAGAGTCTGCACACAATATTACAGCCTTCTAGGTCTTTTTGTTCTGGAGAAGAAAATGAACATAGGTTTTTAGGTTATGGCCTCTTAGCCCCTTATTTGGGGCCACAGGCTCACCAAATCGCCAATTTCGAATCCCCATTGGCCAAGGAGTCTGCACATAACATTTCACCTCTCCAGAGTTAATGGTTCTGGAGAAGAAGTGGAAAAAGCGAAAAGTTTACGAACGTACGGATGGACTGATGGACGGACGCCAGACGGCATCCCATGCCATAATCCATAATCCATAATCCATGCCATAATCTTGGTTCGTGTATACTCGCTTGGCAAGACTGCTCCAAAGTGTTCACGCTTGTATTTGCGAGTACACACAAACTCGTTTTCGTTCAGAAGCGGGTACTCGCGGTCCTGAACAGCTTTGGGTCTTGAAGTAAAAACATGTCGCAATCACTACATGACATCATAGCAACTTAGTTTTTTTCTCCATTTTATGTTGAATTATTTGAGTTAAAACAAGACAGTTGAAATAAACTTGTTTGTGTATAGATGTTTGTCATGGGTAGAATTGTTGACAGCCCCGAATTGTGCTTTTTGTGTTTCACTTTGTATTGTAAACCCTGACATTCAGGTAATGCAAACCATTGTGTGATAACTGTGATTGGATTTTAGTTTTCGGTAAAAACTCGCTGTTACTTATTATATAGCAGTTTCAGGTTTTCACCAAATGTTTGAGGATACAAATCTTATTGGTTGTTTGGCCAGCATAGTGTACTGTATTGTCAGCAGAATATGTATAATATGTATTGTATCTTTGATTTTGTATTGTTATAAATTTAAAGACTTGCTATTAATCGGTCAAAATCTGACATTGATAAAGTAAATATTTCTACCTGGAAGCTTTGGATACTTGGTTACTTTAATCAGCTCCTCTTATATGTGATATCAGAACACAATGCTGTGATTGTATACATTTCTAACGTGACATTTTCCGTTTTAAATTTTTCGTATAGACATACCTTGCGAATCCTATTGAATACATTTCAGTTAAATCTCAGGAAATGGAGGTCAAGGAAAATGGTGTTTTCCGATTACGAACTCTCGATTGGATGCCAAAAATAGCTTATACACGCACATTAAACTACATATTACCGATCTCTGTCTGGAAGAACACCATAAGTTCTTATCTATTCACATCTGGCAAACATCAGTGCCAACTCAAACTTGTGAAAGTCGTAAATGAAATTGATAATGTCTGTCCTTAATATCAATTATGTTTCCACTATTGATCCTTCAATATCCTTAAGAGTGAATACGAAAACATTCAATTTACAAATTTATCGGATGAGTGATGTAATGGCACAGTATTACAAATGTAACCAGAGAAATAAAAGCCATTTTTATTTTATGGTCTCTGTTATAGCTGATTCTTGATTCTGGTTGTTGATATTTCTACATAGTTTTTACCCGTTTATACAATATATGAAAGGCAGAGCTTTTTCGTTAAAGCTTGTCAAGAATTCTAAACACAAAGAAACACCCCCTGATATTTTAATAAATATGGATTATTGTCAGAAACAAGTAAGCTTTAAAGGCAGCAGTGAACAAATGGGTGTGGAGCATAAATTGAATAGTATCTTTTGATGTAATATTATTTATTGTTACTTGCACAGTACTTTTACTTCCATAGTTGAGGGCTAGCAAAAGAGAAGGCTTGGTCAGACACTTGTTTTGATCATTTCTGAAACGATATATCCACATATATTACCATAACTCAAAGTACGTGTAGTACAACCTCCCCCACAAGTCATCTCGTCAATCTCGCGCCTGTTTCCAATACTGACCAATGTCAGCATTACTGCACTTTAGTAACGTTTATGTACGCACTATGAAGTCCAGATGCAACGCACTTACTACGCTAGCACAGAAAAGTTAAGGAAGTGTGGCAAAGCTTAAATTAGACAGTGATGGAGTTATGACTTGTGAGGGAAGTTGACTGTTGGGAATTACCCCAATTTGTGATTATATATATAGTGTGAAACCGGTCGGGTATCAAAAACGTGTTCAGCCTATATTTTCTTTTGATATAATATATGATTTATAACGTTTTCATTTCACAACACAGCAATTACTATATATTGTGGGTCATCTACAACATGATATGTGTTTAAGATGGCACTTTTTAAGGAATTATACGCTATTATAACGCACATTAAAAAAGTAATTACTCTTCATTGACTGTGATGAGATCAGTATTAAACTGTTTACTATACAGTTGAAATGTTTTATTTTACCACATACTGTAAAAAAACCAAAGGCGAAATTTATAAAATTTATTAACCATCATACATACCTTTGTCAATATGGTTAAAATCAATAATATTTTCATCAAATTTAATTTCCCTAAAGAACAGTAGTTATTTTTTCTAATGTGGTAACATATCTTGTTATCCTTATGTAATTAGCAGTTTTTGTGCAGTTTCCTTCCTCACTGCCGCTGCAGCCGCCGCCGCCGCATGTGCGTTCAGTTTTGACTACTACTATAATACGAACTTATTTACATAACTTCATACTTATATCCCTGGGAAATAATTTGTGACATGTTCTAATTCAAGGTCACAGGTCATTTCTAAAATCACTAATAAAAATATCCTTGTAAACACGATAATTTGAAAAACAATTGTGCTGTAAGGCTCTTATTTGTTATGTATGAACTATGGAGAGAGGCCAAAATTCGAAAAGGTTTTCGCTGTAAGGTAAAGGTCACAACTTAAGCATTCGTTTGCGAATATGCCATTTTTAACCATTTACGCTTGTTGATTGATATACACAATGTAAATGTGATTGTTTAGTTTGTTTAATTGAAGGTCACGAGATATGGTCAACATCGTCAGTTTTGAAATCATCAAAAAACATAATTGTATATACGAGAACCTGAAATTTCTGTGCTATGAGAAAGTATGAAGCAACAATACCCAGATTTAATGTTCGAATTACAGAAATAATCGACGTGTTATGACGGGGTTCGAGGAGAGTCAATACGAAGGGCAAGGTCAACGCAGTGAATGTGTTTGACTTTGGCTAGATTTGGTTATCTATATTACAAGCCACAAGCTGTTTATAACGTTCTTGGTGATGGTGATTATGTTCGCAATGGAAACACTTTGACACTGACAATGAATGTCCGGATTTTCTGATCGTATGCCTAAGTGCTGCAGCCATGTTGAAATATATCTATATTTTAATTGTTTGAACCTCGGTGAATAAGTACATTTTATAAAAATAATCACTCAATCAATTTGTAATCTTCTCAGACGCAATATTTTTTCTGAACTACAAATATGGAAAATTACATAACCTACAGGATGAGTTGACTGCCCAAAGTGATGTTTATAATCTATAAGCACATATCATTTTGGCTGGCGAATAGAGGACTATGTCCTTTCATTGATTGATTGAAGATGACCTAGTCTTTAAACTAGACTAGACATATTTAACAACCTCAGAACAATTCCGTTAATCTGGAAAGGAAAATGTTGATACAGTAATATAACTCTTCTTTTTATGTCTGGAACTCAGGTTAATGTACTTTCAGCCTTTGCCTATGTGTTGCGTTAATCACTGATTCTACATTGACAGAAGGGGGTGGCTGTTATCGTTGAATCAAAAGTAATATAAAAACATTCGGTCAGTATCAGGGGTTCACAAACCTACAGTTCCATAAATACCAAGGAGCATTTGCGTAAAATTGCAGCTGTGTATGGCGTTCTGGAGGCGGTTTTAGGATCTTACCTCCAAGTACTGCAGGACAGGTATAACATACGGTTTGGGTAAAACAAGAAACGAAATTAGAACTAATATCTCATGTGTCTTGTAGATTAAAGAAGGTACGGAAATAATGAGAAATGTGAAAACTTTTAATATAAGTAAATGAAGAAAAGCTAAGACTGAAATAGATTTGGTGTGTAGGCTCTCATGATATGAAGAACATATCTGCGATCTGGACAAACATGTGTGTGTCTCAATCTCATTCAATCGGAAAGTGAGGTGAGGTGAGTTGGGGTTTAACGCCGCTTAGTATTTAACTTATATCGCGGCTGCTAGTATTATGGAAGGGAGAGAGCGAACTAGCGAACTAGCGAACTAGCGAACCATGGGTGATACTGCGCTGAAATTCAGTGTAGAATTGCACCCAAACCCTACTGCGTGTAGAACAGTTCTCTAATGCAGACAAAGTTGCCGTGCCCCTGGCGGGATTCGAATCCCGGACCTCTTGATCCGAAGCCGACCGCGCTAACCACTGCGCTATCCCGCCCCCTCGGAAAGTGAATTCCTCACACCACAACTCCTATTTACATTGTATAGTGTCTCGAACTGAGGTTGAGATATTCTTGACTTTGTCAGTGTATATGATTTAAGTTTTGAATTGCATCTCGGGTCATACTTGATATATTTTGCTGACGGAAAGTTATCTCAGGTCACAGATGAAGTTTGGAAATGCAGAAATTCAAGTGTGATATTTCCAAAATATAGTTTATGATTTACAGACGAAGTTTAATTTGAATTCCTCGAAGAGTGCTGATTATAAATGTTAAAATTAGCTTGCTTTAAGAGGTTTCACTATTGGTATTGATAAATTGGAATACTTTTGAATAGTTATGATACATATATTTACACACTGGATCCTTGTTCCTTTGTGTTATTCCGATGTTACAGTTTCATGCCAACGTTTTATACGGATATGCACGTAGTTAGTGTTTCATCATGCCATCTTCGTACACCCTCCAACAACTGCTACGGTGATACTTTCATATCTTATGTTCCACAATTTATGTTTCAAGTTTGTTTAAATGTACATATTTCAAATTTCAGTACAGCTGTGTCATAATAACATTTGTTAAAAGAAAACAATTAAAAAGATCTTTTCCAACATTTGTGTGCCTTTACTTCGACTTCCTTACCTTTTTCTTATGTTTAAAATACTTTGAAATTGGATTTCAGTATGTGCAAACTCATTCTGACATTTTCGAGGTATCAGGTATACACATTTTACAAACATTATAACGATTGAAACATACACATTTCTTTGCTGTTTCTAACGACATCAATTGTCACTATGTTGAAATACATCTTCGTTTTAAAATCATGTAACTGTGATGAAAAACTAGAAAATCGATGTTAATGTCAGCTAGTGTCAGTGCCCCATAGTAATGCAAGAAAATTTTTAATTACGCATTTCAAATGCCAAATACTAGAGGCATTGTAGAGAAAAGAGATTAAATCATGCACATTTTATTTCTAATTGTAACATTATACAGACTGCCATTATGTTTGAATAACTTTGATGACAAATCAAATTCTTTGAAAAACTAGCAGAATGATCAAATTATCGTCATTTGCGCCACAGATGCACTATACTTTCTGAAAAACAAAAATGAAAAGCACATAACCTATAAGATGAACAGACAGGCAGTCTTAACGTTTGTAATCCATAAGCAAATAATATTTGGGCTGGTCAACAGAAAGCTCTGAAATGACTCTAATTTTTGACAGGGTTTGCTTAACAATGGGGCACGTCTTTAATCCAGACTAGAAATAGTTCGTAACCCCGTAAGCTTTAATTTGGAATAGCAAATGTTGACACAGTGACTCTTATTTATTATGTCTGGAACTCAGGTTAATGTACTTTTAGTATTTGTCTATGAGTTGAGTTAATCGCTGATTCTACATTGACAGACGGGAATGGTTGTTTTCATTGAATCAAAAATGATATAAAACATTCGGTGATAATATCTCTGCAGGTCAATAAATATACATCTCGTCATAAATATCGCACCAACTTCATCACTGCATAAAACTGTACGTGTCTTCTACCTAATACATATGGTCCGTTAAAGAAAGGAGCAGTAGCACGTTTTTTGCAAATTTTATTTTTTCAAATATGTTTTTTTCAAATTTCCAATTTATGATTGTTAAGGTAAAACATTGTATTATACCAAATAATTATCCGTAGTGGTAATAACGGTGTTGCGTATAAATCAGAAATTGCATGGCGGCCATTTTATTGTGAAAACATTTTATTATTTCGAATTTGAAAAAAAACGATGCCCATGGCAAACCATGTACACTCTTTTTTATCTTGATTTTCCGAAGAGAGAAAGGCGTTTACTGTGAGCGAAGTGACAATATTTTTCAAATACATTTCATCGACTTATTTGAGCGAAAAAAGTGCTACAGGCTCCTTTAAAAAGCATACTTTCCCTGTTAGATGGCTTTTTGAATTTGAGCACTAATTGACGGTAAGTTTTAGTAAACTAAACTAATGTGGAAAATGGTATTGCTGTATAAGGTCATAAGTATATAAGTAAGCTTATAAGTATAACAGAAACTTGTGTGGGTTCACAAATCTACAGTTATATTTGCCAATGAGTCTTCAAATAAGATTTCAGCTTTGCAAGAGTTTCAGTTCTGGAGTAATAGCAAATAAGCTTTTACGGTTTTGCCCCTATGTGCTTCGGGGTTGGTATTACATACCAGTTGGGACGTGAATTAAACGAAATTGGAATTAAATACGGCTCATCATGTATATTGATAACAGAACCAAGGGAATGAAGAATACATAATTGGTAACGTACAAACCTTTGATATAAATAAATGAAGAAAAGCAACGACAGAAATAGATTTGGTGTAGTCTCAATTTCTTCAATTCAGAAAGTGAATTTCTCACACCATAACTCCTATTTATAACGTCTGGAATCGATGTTGAGGTGTTCTTAACCTGGACCGTTTGTCTGCGTGCTGAATATGCTTTGCGCTTTGAAAGTCATCTCAGATCAGATTTGATGCAAATAATATCCTGGCGGAAAATTATCACATTTCAAAGAGTTTGGAGCTTGGTAATGTAGAAAAAAACAACTGCTATTTGTGGAATATATTTCGAGGATTACATTTACATGTTAGAGATGAATCTCACTAACAGAGTAGATCATAAATGTTACAATTAGCTTATATTGAAAGAGTTGGTGATTAATGGTTAATAATGAATGATGGATGATGGATGAACACCATTTGAATGGATAACATTCATGTTTTCGTTTCCATAAACAATTTTTTAACCGTATCTGACTTACATGTACGACATGCTGCGAATTTTGGCAATTGACAAACCTTATCGAAATCAACATATGGTCAAATTTGTTGGTATGGTAGCGAAACATTTACAGAGATGGTATATTTCCAAAAGTAAGACTGTTGAATAGGTGTGACTTATGATAAACATTTACATACTGGTTCGAGTGGTCTTTCTTTAATTCAGGTGTTATATGTTCGTGATGAACGTCTGCTTTGAGGATACTTTTTGTTACAAAATGTTTGTTTGGTTACATGTATATCTATCAGATTTTAAGATTTTAAGATATGTCAATATAGCATTTTGCCAACACTTTTCATAAGTGTGTGTGCCTATAATGACTTGTGAATTAATTTTGTGGCCAGGTATCATAAATTGGTTTGTACACTTCAGCTTGTCGCACATGTTTAAGTTTGTATAAGCTGCATGGTGTGGATACCGTTTCTATCATAAGGAACTCAAGTCTATGATATCCGAATCAGCTGGACAGACGAGCTCTGAAGTTTACATGCGAAATGTTTTCAAAATAGATATGTTTGTGGATCAATGTTCTGTTTAATCATTGTGTAAAACCGTTACCGAAACCATCTCGTTCTCAAGGGCGGATCCAGGATTTTTGAAAGGGGGGAGGGTTCCCAAAATAATGTTTCTCCACTCAGTAAATAATTTCCATCTCCGATTCTATTCCTACCAGTTCCCGGGACCCTTCATCCTTTTTGGCTTTAATTCTCGCTTTTGAAAGATGTGTTTTACCCATGTCAGCCATATAAGCTTGTCATTACATGCTGACATTAAGCAACACATTTCCCCTCACCAGTTCTTTCTTTCAGTCTTTTTCTTTCTCACTTTCCCTCCCTTTACTTGTCTGTCTACTCTATTTTGTGTGGCAATAGCTGAAATATTGCTCAAAGCACGTTAAACTCCAACTCACTCCTCTCACCAGTGCACGTTAAACTCCAACTCACTCACTCCTCTCACCAGTGACCTCTTTTCACCTTCTAACGCAACTGAACAGTGCTGAAATTGAATCGTTCCAACAAAACGAATGTTTGGAGTGTGTAACTGTTTAATGATAAACAGTCAAATGCAATTATGGTGCTTTGTCGACATTTGTGTATGTAGAAGACTAGTGACTGCAATAGTGAGTACAACAGTATTTATTAGTGCGATACTGTAACATGCACTATGGATGAACATTTGGTGAAATGTTTGAAATACCAAAACTTTAACGAAGCCAATCGTGTGTCAGTTTTGGCAAGAAAACGTGTCAGTGATGGTGAGAAAACAATAGATTTCAAATCCCTAGCAATAGATGAATTGTCAACAGCGTTGCTTCCTTGTGATAGTGGAACATATCAGGCACTTAAAACCAAAGGTGTGACTGCTTTTAGGGGGCGATCTTTCTGTCATCCGATCTGCGTACACTGGTTGCATGTGAACTATTCATAAATGCTAAGCTTTATGCTGATCATGAACAGGTTACTTCAACTGCAAGCATTCCGGGAATCCTGACCAATCATGAAGATACTTTGTTTTCAATGCTTCTTACGCCAGATGTGGCTGCTGCATTCGACTTTCATCGAGATCGAGTAGAAGCATTGCACTTAGAAGCAATCAACACATGCACCGACAAAGCATGGTCTTCCATGATCCATGTTTTAGCCATTCCTGATGTTACAAATAGAACCCTTAATTGTATAACCTGATGCAAATGAAGCAATACGACTATTGTTTCATCGCAAAATACGCCCAGTGACCTCCGATTGTGGTGACCAGCTGGCTATTATGTGGACCAGAGATGGAAATTTATCTTCAACTCCTGGTTCCTTGTTTGAACCAAACCACTTTGCTGCTTTGTGGAAGTGTAATGCTGGGCATTCACCAAATATAAATCTGCCTCAAAAGAGACCAAATAGTGACACAATTCCAGATAGTGTACCCGAGTGTGGTGAAAGTGGCGAAAGCAGTAATAAAAGGCCAACGGCTTCAAACAAACAGGCAAAAATCTACAAATTCTTTGAACAGTCATCCCATGAGGCAAATACACAGGAGTCTGATATTCATACAAATACAGCTCCACGTCACAGTATGGATGAAGAACATGGTGAAATGCTACAAGGGGCGTCAATGTCAGGAGATTGCACCATGGAAGATAAAACAGAACACACCATGAAGATAACGGAACCAAAAGTTCAAACTGGATAAGACATTGGCACCATTGCAGTGCAACATTTGTCAAATGAAGCCAAAGTTCAATATTTGAAAAACCACTTTGTCCCTGATGCCAAGTTCAAGTTTTCAACTGAAACAGTAGTCAAAGGAAAGGAGAAAAGGTCAAAAACCTTGACATTTCAACATTCCTGGTTAAAGGAGTTTGAGTGGCTAGTCTAAAGTCCATCCCAGGAGGTAGGTTACTGTAAATATTGTACTCTGTTCCCTCCGAAAGATGAGAATATCGGCAAAGTTGGGAATCTTGTTTCAAGTCCCTTCAATAAATACTCGAAAGCGAAGGGGAAGGATGGTGTTTTGGTCAAACATGCTCAAACACAGTATCACCAAGATGCTGTGGATGCAGCTGCAATCGTGTTGTCTGTTGTGAATGCCCCTGAGCAAAGCATCTCTTATGCGGCATCTAAGTTGAACCAAGAACAGTTTAAGAGAAATAAACATGTTCTTGAGTGCATTGTCAAAGCTCTACTGTTGTGTGGTAAACAGAATATTTCAATACGTGGACATAGGGATGACAGAACATCAACTGCGTCAAACAAAGGCAATTTCTTGGCAATACTTGTTTTGATGTCGGAGTCGGATCGTATCCTGCACGACCATCTCCAGTTCTGCAGGAAAAATGCCATGTATACATCAAAGACAATACAAAATGATGTAATCAGTGTCATGGGGCAGTTGATTAGGACCTCAATCACTGAAAGCCTGAACACATATCTGAAGTATTCATCTTCTTTGATTCTTCACCCAAAAGACACAGATTTATTTAAATTGTACTTGCCAAAACAGGATCGGAAAGCAAGGTGAAGAAGTTAAAAGGTCTTTGCAAGACACGATGGGTTGAACGCCACACGTTTTGAGACTTTTTACGAACTTTTTCAGTATATATGCATCACATTAGAGGCAATTACTGATCCATCTGCGCACCCAGAATTGACCGAAAAAAGTGATGAGAGCAAAACTGAAGCATGTGGCAGTGGATGGCAGTGGGACAGAAAGACTATAACCATTGCACAAGGACTGGTGAACACTCTGAAGTCAAGTTCCTATTTGGTGTCCTTCATCACTGCTAAGCAGGTTCTAGAAAGGATAAAACCCCTTGCAGTTAAGCTTCATAAACGAGATCAAGACATCGTCCATGCTTTTGCTATCATTGATAGTACCATGGACAGCATCACTGACCTCAGAAACAACATTGGGACAGAATTCTCAATAATGTTCTCTGAAGCTGAGTCTATGGCTGATTGTGTTGGTGCAGTCATTGTCATTCCTCGTTTGGTTGGTCGTCAGCAACATCGTGAAAATATCGCTGGAAAAGATCCACAGGAATATTATCGACGGAATATCGCCATTCCATTTGTCGATAACATCAATGAGCAATTGAAAACACGATTCAATACACAGGATAGAGTGGCATCATATTTGTTTGGGGGGGGGGGGGGGGGGGGGGGTCAGGATGTTGACATCTGATTTGCACTTCAGATGTATAATAAAGTTGACAAATGATTAGGATTTGTTGCAACTCTTTCAAAACCGAATACATCTAATGGAACTTAGACTGTCGTTTATTGAATTAAATACCAAGAACCATGAAGGATGCGGAAATGCAGATAATCGGTCATTATTGAATAATAGTTATATGAATCTTTTTACGAAGTATGTGATGCAGATAACGAAAACCAGACAAATCTTCAGGAAAAGGTTTGAAATCGATACATCGCCTAATTCATCACTGTAAACGGGAAGTAACAGGAAAGTTGTCTTTAATTTGTCTGGAAACCTTTGCATAAAAATGCATCTTATTGAAAGCATATGGAAGATGGTTGGACATGTGAAAGTATTACACACAAAAGAGAATGCGCAGAATCACCTAACATTTTGTTTGCTTTTTCTTGATGCTCATAACAACTGCCGATAGTTTCAATAGGAAGACCAATGATTTTAGAAGCCGTATTAACGATTTTTGCCAATTTGATTTTGTTTTGAACAGACAGGTTTCCGTACAACAAAGTTAAATGTAATGACATTTTGAATGAAGGTTCTGTAAAATAACATCATGATGGTTTGGTTAATTTCGGAAATGTTTTAGTTTCCACAAGAAATGTAAACGTTACTGTCCATTCTTATATATGTTCTCAGTGTTCTCAATCCAGAAGAGTTTACAATCAATATTTGTCTTATGACTAAGACATGTCTTAAACGTTATTTTAATAATGATTCCTGCACATCTCAGAATGAAGTCTCATCAGAACACAATATCAATCAACATATGTATAAAACTATTATGTGTAAAAGAAATTCATATATGTGTCATTCCAAAAATTTGATTAAATAACACATAGTCGACATCTGCTGGTAAGTTTACATGACATCTTTCTAAAAGGCGAAATTGAATAATGTGATTCGATGTATATGAAAACCTTTGAAAAGTCAACCCTGCCTGTATACTCAGGGCAACTGAAGAGCATCCATAAGATATATTTATTCTCGTCCTATACCTTTGAAAGCTAGTATAAGGCAAATATAACAACTTCATTGGTCAACTGACGAGGTGTCATAATCAACAAGTAAACACCATCATTTTGACTAACACGTCCGTTGAATCAGGATGAAATTGTGATGAAAAGTGGACCTCTTCCTTTTGAAATTAGATCAATAGAATTGATGAAGAACTGACCTTAATCCTCTGATATCCACACTGCATTCAACTGCTTCCCCAAAGACTCTGAAAAGAGATGAAAAGCAATGAATCAATGTCAATGTCAACCCTTGATCAATAGTCCTGATCTGTACACAAACTGCTGTCCAGTCAACAGCTTGGAATAAACATTCAATTAACTAATTCCCTGTAAGTATCGTCGTTTTTAAACATTCCTGGGTTAAGAATAAAGAAGATGGTACCCGGAGAAGTGAGTTGTTACATTATGTTAAGCATAATGACTTCATGTTGATACATTTCAAGAACCTCAAAACATTCGTTCAATATTACACATTCAGATTATTTATAACTCACTCCAGATGCATCATTTATGTTTGGCAAAATACCAATGCTAGGCGCCTAGAAACTCGTTCATTCGTGAATGAAAAGTGATTAATTTCATAGTTTGATGAATAAACACAATACCTATCATCCTGAACATTTTAGAGGTTTCTAAAGGTCAATAACACACTCCTCCAGAGTCCTTAAAGTCACTAAAATGTTATATCGAGAGATGACAGTGACAGTCTGCCTAGCAGGCATTTTTAATGGCCGTAAATGCTTGAGAAATTGGCCAATATGATTATTGATTTCAAACCCATATTTGATCTTCAAGACGTAGTTGTTTTTATAGGAATTTTAATATTTTCCACACTTTTTAGTTGGACGATTCCTGAATGAAAGTTTGAAGCGAATTGAATCTGGAATTCAATAGAATCTGGGAATGTGTAAACGGAAGTTTGATTGGTTGAGCCATTAAGGGTCCCGTTCGAATCTAAAATACGATCTTTAACATGGGAAAATATTGATTTGAGATTGATAATTCGCATATGTTTGAAAGCACGAATTTCAACCACAATTTGTAATTAAATAATTTCCGTCTGCACAATATACTCATTATAGACAATGTATACTCAAATTTATTTTATAATTAACAATCATTATTGCTTTAATCGATTAAACATCCATTTCTGCTCATTCAAAGTACAGAATTATGCCAATGTTACTGGCTGCAATTACCGAATCAGTAATGTTGCCTTGAAATAAACCCATGTTCTGTTTAGGACAAAGGAATGTGAACATTCATCAGATGACAGCTGAATAATATCTTCCATTTGTGAAACAGCAATGATGCACGTGTCTTTTTTAAGTGGTTACATACAAAGAGATGAACTATTACTAGGGACGTTTGAGATATTATAGTCTACCACTGAAGGACTTTGTCCAAAAGGTCTAGTGAGCTGAAAAGTTGTGTACAGATTCCTTGGCCAATGGGGATTCTAAATTGTAGATTTCGTGACCCTGTGACCCCCAAATGTTGGTCATAGGTCTCATGACCTCAAAACATTTTTTCAAAAACCTATTTTCATTTCTTAGCTGAAATGTGCACAGACTCATTAGGCAATGGGGATTCTAAAATGTATACTTGTTGACCCTGTGACCCCAAATATGGCCTGAAAACCTTCATTTATCTTCTTCTCCAGTACAAAAAGCTCTAGCAAGCTGAAATGTAATGTTCATACTCCTTGGCCAAAAGAGATTCTAACTATGGTAATGTGTTTCTTGAGAGTATTGAGTATTGAGTATTGAGTATTGAAACAGCTATAATATATCTTTGTCCAAAATTTATTACAAAGTTAGTTGTATGATGTGAGGGGTGGTAAAATGGTTGCAAGTTTTAAAGAATTAAATTGCAAAGGACTCTGTTACAGCATATTGATCATTCAAATAATGACTGACAGACCTAATTAATCTTAAAAGTAATATTTAACTTCTTGACAGCAATATCCTGCACTCTTAGACCTACTGAAATAGAATGACAGTTTTGTTGATTCAAAAAAGTTTTATCACATCAAGCCACCGGCAAACTGTTTAAATGTTAAATGAATTTATTAGATTGCGTTGATTTTGCGAGACCACATTTCCGGATAGATAACCGGCTGAAGCTGCATTGATGTACTGCAAGATTGGCGTGTGGAGGAATGCATATAGCATACACAAGTCCTTGTAATCCACCATATAGATAAATCTCATGTCGTCATAATCTCATTTCTTTTATCTCATTTGAGGTGAGGTGAGGTGATATGGGGTTTAACGCCTCTTTCAAGAGTGCATCACTTATATCGCGGCTGCTAGTATTATGACAGGGAGAAAGCCCGCAACGCCATGTGGTTATACATTGCGGTGAAACCTGCGAGCATCGACTGGAACTAGCGAAACATGGGTGATACTACGCTGAAATTCAGTGTAGCATTGCATTCAAACCTCACTGTGTGTAGAACAGTTCTCAACTGAAGACAAACGTTGCCGTGCCCCTAGCAGGATTCAAACTCCGGACCTCTTGATCCGAAATTGTTTGGAATAACATGTTACAGTGACATGCACTTTTCATTTAGAATAGGAACTGTCTACATCATAAAATGACAGAGCCGGAGGGCATAGCAAAATCAGTCCCAGACGTCATAAATACTGGTTACATTCGTAAACCTTCCCCTGGTAGATTATTAAATATCTTCTAAAATGGGAAACATATTTAAGTTTACAGACAGGACACGTTTGGTCAAAACCGATCCGATCTTGTATCATGGAATGCAAATATGAGTTCATATTATACATGTACTTACCAGTCTAAACGTCTACAAGCTAAATATTGAAACTCATGTTCGATGTATTTATTACTTACAAGCCCCTAGTCATATGTCTGTCTGAACCGGATCAACCACATTGTGCAGCCGATATTCTTTACAACAAAATCGGTGAAAAGTCGTCATATCCACGCTTGTGATAAAATTGGGTCATGTTGACGTCTTCAGGGCTACACTCCGTAGTATGGAGATATAGCCATATACAACAGATACTCAGATCAGATTACACAATATATACTTGTATGCAATTATGATACATAATGATATATATCCGAGTTAAAATTATCTCAACACGAGATCAGTATTTTATGTCTTATCAGTCCACTTTGAAGATATTGAGACACCAAACACGTGATCAATATCTGGTGTAAGAATTCAGGGGATGGTTTAATGCAGCAACTTTAAGAATGACTGATTATTATATGTTTATGTTTATTGTTATATACGGACTAAATCGGCCTAAAATATACAACTTCTTTGAAACTGTCCACACCGTTTATACCCCAATCATACCCCGGGAATACAGCTTAATAAATACTTACTCTGCGCTCACTGTTTCGTGGCCCGAAAAACTTACATATATCATATTTATGGAGGCACTCAATCAGGATAATTAACATTTAAAGGCGCTGTAGCACGTCGTTCTTACTGAAATAAAGTGCTCTCACAAAAAGGTAAATAAGTGTTTTAATGGCCAAATAATACTCTTGAATCAATAAAAAAAAGTTCTAAAATGAATGTTTCATGGCTCATTTAAGCCATACGAATCCATTACCCATCGAGTGTTATTTTCAAGGTGTAGAGTTCATATATGGTGCAATGATGGAATGGTCAAACATCTTGCAATCTGAACTCTTAAAATCGGATGAGACCTACTAATCTACCTCTCACACTGAAGAGTTCAACAAAATGGTTGCTTTATAGGTCGCACCATTTTCTTCCAAGACAGAAAAACGTTTTCTATAAAAACTGTTTATCGGGGTCGTGTGATGAGATGTTTTACTCTTTAACTTACCACATATTTTATAAACTTTGATAATAAATGGTAAATTTGAGAATAAATAATTGGTCAAAAAACGTGCTACTGCACCTTTAAGGTTGTTCTTAAGTTTGTCGGGCGGTAGGACACAGCGAAAGTCAAAGGACCTATTCTGAAATGATTGTATATTCATGTTTCAATAATGTTATCTAAATAACACAAAAATAAGACATAGCTCTACCTCATCAAAATAACGTTTCTATAAGTTTTACTTGAATGAAATTCGAACATAAATCGTTGTGACGTAATCACCTGTTAATGGACATTGGTTCGGATGTAAAGCTTTTAGATGTAAATATACACAGCAACACTGTAATTCTAAGTAAAGAAACTGACACGACAGGAAGCACGACATGCAATGCATTGACACAATTAGGTTATCTCATTTCAAGGCTTTTAGTGCCTTCCAAGAATGTGAATTAAGTGTGCGTCGATGTGTTGATACTGTTTCTAATATTACGAATAGTTGAAATAACATATTGTGAAGCAACGTTCATGCCAAATGAAATTTTCACAATTACTTTCTTGAGTCAGTTCTGAAAGACATAGTGTTAAAGCGAGTACAATATGAAAATATAATAACGGTTTCCATTGTACCGCAACTTAGATAAGTTTTCATCTTGTCTTGCCTTTAAAAATAACATTCGCAAATAGGTATAGGGATCACGGATGACATTTGTGTGATCCATGATACTAGCGTGTATGGTTTGGATTAAGTCAATATTTATATCGTATTTCTCTCAGACAACCCATCCTGGGATCATGGTTGATGATACTTGCATTTGTAGTTACAGAGATATGTTCCGGGCAACGTTTTTTGGACGGACGGAGGAACAAACGGACAGATGGAAGTTGCGGTGATAATTAAGACGTGTGCCATTACTCCTTTGTCTGTCAGACTTGCTATCAACAGTACCCGAAAAAATCATTGAAATTTAACGTCTCTATTCACAGATTTCAACATTTCTGTATAGATCCTTATAGCGCCTCCCTAATGGATATATAGGGGCTACAACAACATACATATAGAGTAATTCAAATAAAAAAGTATAAAAATACATGATTAACATTTGAAGCAATTTAACATGGTGTACATTAAATGGCTACAAAGATTGTAAACGAGAAGAATCCCTTATGCATATTCAGAGATGGTGAACATAAATGTACGTTGAAGTGATGGCCTAAGAGTAATTGAAAGGTCCCAATAACGGGGTGTCTAAAATAGCCATAAAACGCAAACAAACTCTTCAAATGAAGTTTTCCTGATAGCTGAATTAATTATGTATAGCATGATATATAACATTAAATCTTTGAAATTGGTTGCAGATTATAACTTCACTTGGAAATCGGGCCATTTCTGAATTTGGTTGCAGTTCTTATAGGCAACTGCAACCAAACTTTTTAAAGCATCAAAATACACGTTTTCATTAAACAAAACAGCCTTGACTTGACAAAATTTGGTTGCAGAAAATATCATGACATCACGAATGCTGGAACTTACCTTGCCTTTTATTTCTTGCTTTTTTACTTCATTTTGTCAAAATTTAAGTCATTAAGTCATAACATTTTGTCATTTATTTACATTTTTGTATACAACGTGGCCGCCAGATGAATTCGATTTGTTGTCAAATCTTATCACAATTCTGATTGGCTGTCATGGAAATATTTGATTGCTAAATTATTTTGATTGGAAATAAACAGCAATAAGTTATTTTGATGAACAGTTTATATCTAGAAACGTGAATAAAAGCATTTTAGAAATGTTTGATACGGAATGAGCCAATGGGAGGATGCGTTACATACATTGATTTAATTGGTTACGTCATACACTTAGCGACTGACAGCTTGCCATAATGATTATTATGTCATAGTGTTTTTGTCAATTTTTGCCAAGGTAGGAATAATGATGAATAAATACTGTAAATAAATTCGGTTGCAGATCCCAATAGGGAAAGGGAACCAAATTAGTTAAATACTAGGTATCTGGTACATTTCTGTCCTGCAACCAAATTATCAGATGTCAGATATAAATCAAATATGTCATATTATGGACAATCTTCACTTTGTATGATAGGTTTCTCGTACTTGTTGCATTTAAAAGTCATTATGGAGCCCCTGTCGTTCGGACCCTTTAATTACTCTTAGGCCGATGTTAATATATGGATGTGGGTATAGTGTTGATTGATAGTGTTCAATCACTGCAAATACGTTGATATGCACCCTGTTGTACCAGGGATTAGGGCTTCCCTCAGCTTAAAACACTTAATCCTAACATGATTAACGCTAGCTGTGGCTTCTAACTAACACATCTTTGATCTCCCATTTTTTATAATTATTTTGGTCATCTATCCCTTCTTCCTTAAGCACAAAAATTAAGCACAAAAACAACTTTTCCTCAAGTTTCTTGAAAATAATCAGCATATCTCCACATGGATAATCCCTAATAAATCACTTACCATTTTAAATAAAATTGTTTAAAGAACAATACCCAGGGAATCAGGCCTTAGCTTCACTATTTTATAGGAACAAAGAGTTCCTCGGATATTAACCTTCACGACACAGAGTTTCTTTCATTGAGAGACATGCCAAAACAGATTTGATCCATGACGTAAAACATCACCAGATTTGCGCAGCATACCGATTGTGTCAGTTAATAATGTATGACGTTTCTTATCAACATTTTATTAAATTTGTCAAAAACCTGTCTAAAATTATATTATTAAAATGGTATATCAACATAAAGTTAGTTGTGTATTAACAATATAATTATGTTTTAGCTAATGTTGACTATTGTTTTGGTGCCTTTTTGTTTAGGTTGAAGACTATGACTCACTGCTCTCACAGATATGCGAGATAATCCGTGATGTATCCAACTTACAGACTAACTGAAGATGTTCTGGGTGGAAGGTGATCTGCTACTCCACTAATAAAACCACAGAACCAACAGAATCACGGTCAAACAACCAATTCAGGATGGCACAGACCTCTTAGAAAGATTGTGTTTTAAGGAGAGATGGGAAGATGAAATGAAATATTTTAGAATTCCGTTATCTTTTTTCAAAATGGCAACTTTATTATATCTTTAATCAAAAAATGAAAGAAAATTTAGGGGTCACCGAATGATTTAAAGAGTTTTAATAGTATTAATATTTATACCACTGTCACCAAATTACACTTTTTTACAAATTAACCTGCTTAAATGAAGTGCGCGCTTTCAACGAATGAACTCCGAATCCTTTCAGATACAAATTAATCACATACGCGAATACATAGCAAGTATATACTTTGAAATATAATGACACGCCCAAGGAAAATTAAATTAAATTAAGCACTTTTAAAATAAAAACGGAAATTTTATAATCGTGTTTCGCATTGTCAACAGGATATTTTAGATATTGCTAAAATTGCAATATGATTGATATTGCGCAATGAAATAAACAAACAAATTCAGAAATAATAATTGGGGGTCACTGAACGTTTTTCATCACTTTAGCGTAATCTCTTTAATTACATACATAAACGTAAAACATGGAGTCACCTCAGTTTTGTTCAATTCTAGGGAACTTTGACGGCCTATCATGCAATTATTATTCAATACAATATCAATCTATGAGTGGATATTGGAAGAACAAATATCAGTTAATCATACAAGGCAATTAAAATCCATCGCCAGCTTCAACTATGAATGTAATTGGAATAGTACACGGAGTAATATATTTACCGCGAATATAGGTGACGGTAACGTCATGCGGCATGTGGTAAAATGACATTGAAAAAGGGGTTACAGTAAATTAAAGGGATTTCCGTTAATGTACCGATAAACATCTATCCCTAAAAACGTAATAAACATATTTTGAGACTTATTTACATTGTTGTCGCAAAATGTTACCGTCAGTGAGTACGATTACTGGGTCCCATCTCTCCTTAAGGTCATCCATATGTTTTTGAGATGTTGTCGTTTTAAGGCAGATCAGTTTCACATGATCGACTTGGTTCAGTTAAGTGGTTGGCAGGGTCTTCCTCCTAGGAGGAGGATATACTGAAACATCAACAGCAGAATAAACATTATGTATAAACCAATCAGTCTTCAGGCAGAGCTAGTGTGCTTGCACATGTGGACGCAATTCCATACCTGGTGAAAACATAAAACAGCAATTATAATGAATGTAATGTTAACACAAAGGTTGTGATAATGTGTTGAAATAAATTGTTGAATAATACTTTGTTTTCTTGTCGTGTGCCCCTCTTGAATAACTATTCTCTACAATCGAGGTAGCGGGATAGCGCAGTGGTTAGCGAGATCAGCTTCGGATCAATAGGTCCGTGGTTTGAATCGTGTCAGGGGCAACTTTGTCTGCAGTAGAGAACTGTTCTACACGCAGTAAGGTTTGGGTGAAATGCTACCACTCAAGGTTCGCTAGTTCCAGCCAATGCTCGCAGGTTTCACATGGTGTTGCGGGTTTTCTCCCTACAATTATACAAGCAGCCGTGATATAAGTGAAATAATCACCTCACCTCACCTCATCTCACCTCACCTCACCTCACCTCACCTCACCTCACCTCACCTCACCTCACCTCACCTCACCTCACCTCACCTCACCTCACCTCACCTCACCTCACCTCACCTTACCTCACCTGCAATCTAATTCATTACATGTGCATCACTTTATGTTACAACTGCGTTTAATTTTCATTTGCACATTCTCATCATCATAGTGTCTTGATTGAGACAATATTCTAATTTCCGCACTATTATAATTTCAAATGAAATATTGTATTCAGATCGCTTTACGACAAATACATTTCAGTATTTATGAATGTGCACTGATATTTGCCAGATGTGATCATATTAGGAAATATGGTTTATTCCAAGACAGCAATCGATGATTAATACAGCTGAGACGGAGACTTGTTTTTCTCATATATAGTAATTATGAAAGATTTTTCTTCTTGAAAAAGACAAAATTCCGGATTTATTCGCTTGATACTGAATTTACTGGAATTATTCGAATACTGAGCAGTGCAATTGTAAACAGAAATACACCTTGCAAAAACTATAATCACATCACTACTGAATTGCCTAAACAAATTCAATAAAAAACCATTTAAGTATCATGTTAAAGTAAGCTATTAATTTACTCCAATATTTGACGATTACACCTAGTAATTTCGGCTGTCATTTTAATTCTTTTAAGCTCTTTTTATGTGACCAGTTAGAAACAAATTGACTTCACCCAAATTAAGAACTCGAATATAATGAAAACAATCATTATGATGAACATATTGTCCATCTTTACATGTTATCATCACTTGTTCATTGCACAATGAGGTAAAATACTGAGTCACCTTTGACAACTAAAAGTGTAACTTACAGAACATAAAGCTAACTAACAGTTTATAGCAATACTAGTGCTTGTCAGACAGTAGCCGTGTGTTAACATAAACGGAATAAGCATATATCCGTACATCCAAGTACAACTTGATTGCATTCATTAAATCATGTACCGATAACATTCTATAGAAGTATTGGCAAATCTGAGATACTGCACCATTGAACATGTAATTTGATGGTTCATGTCAAGTAATGAAAATGAAATAATCACGATAATAATCAAATTCTACACCAGAAGATTTCATTACTGTGTATATTCACGAATATTGCACCTCATTGCACAATAGTGTAAGGACATTTAGAAAACGAATACATGAGAGAAGCAAAATGTACATTGTGAGTATATGCTTACTGAGAAACTTTGAACAGTTCTTATGCTTAACAGTTGTTTACAAGAAACGTATTTCATTCATCAACACAGGCTTTGCGTATAAACAGATGGCGTCTAACAAATATCCATTAATGACCCATACTCGCACATGCAGCGTTCTTCCTGGATATTAAAATGTCAGTCCCAGACGCAACCAATACCGACTTCATGCTTAACATTTGTCCAGGTTGATTAAGACAGATTACACTGCTGTTTACATTTCTAAGAGAGGAGCTATTTCATTTGCACTATGGTATAAGTGTCTAGATTGTGTCAAAACATAATGTTACTTTCACGTTAGCGACACCTATTTACATGAAAACAACACGTCTGTAATAACAACTAGACTGTTTACAACATTAATCTTTACGTCATGGTTCTATCATGAAATGAAAATATACACTTCATATAAAATCAGTATAGTTTATTCTGAAAAGTGTCCTTGTACAAACTAGTTGATGTAATCTTTCCATAGCAGATGGGTTTTTTATGACTTTAATGGTAGATGCATATTACAGTTACAGATTGGTTTAAACAGGAATGATGTAACACTGTGGCAGAAGTCTCATATGTAAAGCATTCAAAGAAATGCCCCATCTTGGCTTACAAATGTCAGGGTTTTCAACTTTAGTGAAACAAAGATACATCAAAATAAACTTGATATTCTTGTTAGAAGTAAATGGAGGTTTGACAAAATAAATATCAAATAAACTGGTCGGAATATTAAGTTGGGTTAGCGTATCTACGGTCAGTATTAACTGTAATGACTCCTCTTAAGCATGGATAAAGTTTAAATAACGTTGAACTCAACAGAATCTCAAATGCATTATTTCAAAATCGTATGATTTTAGACTTTTTGAAATACTTGGTGGAATTTTTTAAAAAACAAGACTGAAATTTCAACAAACAGTTTCTTCCTTCTTTTGTATGATGAACCAGTTTTAGATGTAGGAACGTCAATTATGTAACAACATCATCTGAAAATAAAGTTTATCACATCACAAGGACAAGAGTTGTTCTTGGAGAAATATCAGTGCCATTACAATTTCAACATGAATAATTTGTCTTTGAGGAAATCAGTTACATTATCTACTTTTTGATGTCGAGAGAAATTAGCCCAGTCAAATTAGCGTAACACATCCACAGCATCGCACTTCAGTTACTTTTATTATTGTAAATTTATCATCTTTTTGTTGATAATAATTATGAAGAGATTATTACGAATCTCAATGGAGCTGAAATCGTTTTTTTTTCTGTATTTAAAAAAAACCGTTCAATTTGTTAACTAATTGTCCTTTGAAGACGTAATTAGATGGATCAATCAGCAGACAATGTGTCTTTATTATTGAACATCAAAGACTGTTAACATCGAGAGAAACGATGAAGACAATACGCTTTTAAAGATTGTTTTGCGATAACGGTAAACGTTTATTGTATCCCCATGTGGTATTTTCAGTATTCGTAATTCTCTGTAATCTCCCCTTTCATTAAAGTAACAAATCACCTAATTGGGTTTGTAATGTTTTCCAACAAAGTATTAGCAGCTGATCAAATTTATTCTCAGAGATGTTTCGGGGATAGTATTGTTGCAGGATACACAATTACCTTACACATTCTGATAACTTTGACAGAGTGTCCGACAAGATTTTTCTAATTTGCTTTATGAACAGTGGTTTAAAACAGAACCAGTTTTAAATTAGATTCCAAAATAAGTAATATCTTTCATTTCCGCCAGAACATAACAGAACGAACTACGTGATTAAATTCAGGTTTCCGATGACAAAAACAACTATGTTGTTACCAAGTCTACTTGCACACATCGATACATCTTTCATCATGCAAAATAAGTGGTGGTTGTTTTATCATTCTTTTTTTCTAAACAATTCAAACGATTCGGAATGCATTTAGGATTCTGTTTACACTCAACCGCAAAAGAAACGTCACCATATACATTACAAGATAATTCAACCCACGAGAGATAACACCACTGAAACAGAGTTACATCATGTCTCCAGACGCCAACTAAACTAAATTTCACATTTCAAAGCATTATCTGTTCATATTTGTGAAATACACACGTTTTAAGATACGCCGCTTTCGAATAGTCTTAATTAGGCCAGATAGGAGAGTCAAAAAGGGCTTTTTTTGCATGTTTTATGTGTCTTTATTATTTAACATCAAAGACTGTTAATTTCGAGAGAAAACGATAAAGACCATATGCTTTTAAAGATTGTTTTGCGATAACGGTAAACGTTTATTGTATCCCCATGGGGTATTTTCAGTAATCGTAATTATTGACTTGATCTTGTGTACACCCATCCCAGACTTCATATGCGTATTGGCGATGCTGCATTATAAACATAACATAATTTTTAAGAGTATCTCTACGTAATACCCATTTAAGGCTTCAGAGTAAGGGTACCATCTTTGAAACTCTTTTTTTAATAGTTTCGATATGTCTGCCCATTTCCCATTTCTTGCTAAAATTATGCGAGGATGTTAATCTCAACCATTTGTACTTTAACTACATCAAAGTAAAGTTGTAAATTGTATTATTATTTTTAAGCGAAAATAGAACAGCTTCGGTTTTGTCTGGTTTATTCTGATTAATGAATTTGTCCTCCACATGTTAAGCTTGCATACATAAGCATTCAGCTTCATTTCTATTTCACTATTGTTCACTGACGAGCAACAAAGTGCACGTGACGAGTCATCAGCAAAAAGACGTGTAAGAAAATCTAACTCATCTGCTATGTCATTTATGTACAGACTAAAATAAGAATGGGCCCAGAACTGACCCTTGCGGGATACCAGCTGAGAATGTTCTTGGTTTAGAAATTGATCCATTTACAAACACGCTATGACTTATATAATATGGTAACCATCCCAATAACGGCCCGTGTATACCATATCTTTCAAGTATTAATAATAAACCTCTATGCCAAACTCGATCGAATGCTTTTGACACATCACAAAACACCATACAGTAATTTGTCTGCAGATTCACAGATCTGATGTTATATTTCTATCAGCTGATGTACAGCTGAATGTCCAGACTGAAAGCCAGTTTGTTATTTTTGAAGAAGTTTGTTTGTATGACAATAATCAAACAAATGATTAAAAACAACTATTTCAAAACTTTTACCAACACAACTGATAAATGAAATAGGTCTATAGTTAGACACTAAAGTAGGGTCACCTTTCTTAAAGAGAGGCATTACATTGGCGATTTTAAATTCGAATTGATACACACGTCTGTAAAGATATATTACACAATAAACATAATACATGACTTATTGAGTGGAGAACATTTTTCAAAAGTTGATGGCTTATTTTGTCCGGACTGGACGGTATTTTTTCATTATTTACATTTAATAACGTCTTCGATTTCTCTTTTCTTATAATGATAGGGTCGCAAATAGCTCCCATTTGCTTGAATGTCGCTAGACATACATTGTCATGTTCTAATGTTGATATCGATTGGAAGTATTCATTTAATCTGTGTCCCTTTTCAAAATCAGACACAGAAGATGGACCGTATTTATTATCTTTACATTTAAGAGGGGGTGTGAAGGTGCAACAGTCAGATTGCTTCACTAATTAACGTAGTAATTTCCAATAAAAACTTTTTTTCAATAAACAAATCAAGGAGGAAATTATCAATATAAGCATAAACGTTTTCCTTTGCAAATATGGGTCACATGGGCTATAATGGATAGAGTTTCGAAATTATGTTAGTTACTGAAGCCTATTAACCTGAGAGTGTCGACCTTACCTCGTTACTCGATGAGACATACAATTTAAAACACAATATAGTAATCATCTAACAGATAAATATACAACGTTCCAAAATTATGTACAATTAAGCACATTAACAATCAAGATGTGATATAAATTGCCATAAAGGAGACAAAAGATTTTAAGGTTAACTAACAAAATTAAGTGTTTTGTTTATAAATGAAACCATTTGTCATCACACCAATTTTAAAAAAATTAAAATTGCCTTTTAGTCAATCACCTCTCAGATACCTTGGTGGTTTTTGAAAGCTTGATCATTACAAAACAGCTCTGTTCTGAATATATTTGACATTTAATTCGAAGAACTTATATCATCTCACAAATCAGGTCTTTTATGTAATTGTAACATCATCAGAAAAAAAACCTTGAAGATTTATATAAAGGTTATTAATGTTCAGAAAAATATCAAACTTACAAACTTTTTTCTCATCTTTCAAAGTTGTCCATCTTTTATTCAATAAAAGTCAGGCTAAATTTCACCAGACGTATTTGTTTCCAAGCTCTTGGGATACATCAAGTTATTATTGAATATTATACTTTTTAGACGTGTGATAATGTAAAACGTTTACAGCACTGTACCAATGAAACTTTGCATGTCAAATATTCAACTTTGATGAGGTGTTGAATTTGTCAATGGATTGACAGTTGATATCAGTATGTTTAAGAATATTGCTGTCACGACCCCAACTCATTATTGAAGTCACATTTAAACACGAATGCCTGAAACTGTAACACTAAATACCGCCATGTTAAAACATATCTACATAGGAAAGTATATTAGTTATCTCAGAATACACAATGTTTATTTATTTATTTATCTATCTCAATGCAGAACAAAATTTGAACAAAGCGTCACAAAATACAAATACTTTTATGTATTTTTTGTGAAGAGTATGTAATGAAAGCAACAATGGTTGCCAACCCACGGAAGGATAATAGAATAATGTTTAAGGGTATCAATTCTATCTTCCATCTTCATCACCTTTATTTCAATTACATAGGCCCGTTGGTTTAATGAGAATGAGAACACTGTTGAAGGTGTGTCTGATCAAGTCTGATACATGTAGGAAAATGATAATGTTACTATACACACATTTACCATTTCCTTTACTTAAACAACTATTTTACAGGGTATCAACGTACATTCCGTTATTTTTCAGTTCGTCACGAGATCGTGTCTAGGGTATATACTATAAACTATACATGCAAGCATCATGTAACTTGATACACATTTCAACCATGATCCCGGGATGAGTTGTTACACTTAGTTGTGGTACCATGTGTTACCATATTGTTCTCGCTTTAACGCTATGTCTTTCAGAACTGAATAAAGAAAGTATTTCGTTTGGGTAATGAACGTTGTTTCACAATATGTTATTTTGAACATTCGTAAAATGAAACACATCGACGTGCAATTAATTCACATTCTTGGATGGCACTAAAAGCCTTGAAATGCGATAACCTAATTGTGTCAATGCATTGCATGTCATGGTTTTTGTCGTGTCAGTTTCTTAACTGAGAATGGAATTGATGTCGTGTATATCTAAAAGCTTTACATCCGAACAAATGTTGCTTCAGAGGAAATTTCGTCACAATGGTTAATGTTCGAATTTCATTTAAGTAGCAACTTGAAGATAAGTGAAGAACAGTTATGTTTATTTGTGTTATTGAATAACATTATTATTGCTTTTTGGGTTTTTTTTTTTTTAAACTTGAAAATTCTTTTTCAGAAGATGTCCTATGTCTTTCGCCGTGCCCTACTGTCCAACAAACCTAAAATGATAACTATCCCGATTTAGGACCTCGTCTCATAAATATAGAGGCCCTGTAATCAGGTTAATTTCCATTTAAGGTTTATCGCAGAGTGAGCTATATACCTGGGGTAAAATTGGGGTATTTATTGTGTTGACATTTTCTAATGAATTTGTATGATACGCTGATTTAATCCTTACTTATCAATATACATAACTGTAATAATCAGTCATTATAAAAGGTAATATATTAGACAATCCCCTGAATCTATAATCAAATATTGATCACGTGTTTGGTGTCTCGATATTTTAAAAGTGGACTGATTAGTCGCGTTGAGGCAAATTATAACTGGAACAATATGTTATTAGTTATAAATTAACCAATCAAGTTTGTATTTGTAGACACTAACTTTCATTGTTAGGAGTGTGTATTTATATAAGTATTATAATTGTTTACATGTATATCTAGAATGGAGCTAAAAGATGAGACAATATCAAAAGTAATGTGTTTCCGCTCAGTGTTTTCGAACATGGTTTGTTAATACTCAGCGCTTCTGGCATACGTATGATGTAATGAGCATATGACGACGGTGTAGTACATGACTGTTGACATGTTGAAATCGGAAGCAAAAAAGTTACAGAAAACACCAGCGTTACCCAGGAGTATGATGACATACTTATTGTTAGATTTGTTGTGATGACATCAAGGCATGGATGCTCCATAACTAAATGAAGCTGAATAGTGACAAGACGGAGTGTATTCTCATTGTGCCACATTAAAGTAGGACTGTATAACATACTTTCAGTTTGACAATACGAAAAAGGTGAAAGGCCGATGGACGATTATGTTTCTTCTCTAGTCCAGAGCTGCTTTGCTAAGCAGCGCACCATTGGGCACATACAACAGCTTCAGCCACCACTCCCGTTCTGGCTCTTGTAACTACTGTAACTCCCTTCTTGCCACTAAGTCTCAGACAGGGAAACCACAGCGGGTAGTCACTCAGTCATGTAAATCTGATCATGCCTGGCTCTGCTTCATACTCTTCACTGGCTGCCAATTCACTATAGGATTCAAATAAAGCTTCTTTGTATAACTTTCCGTTATCTGACTCGACCTACGACCTTGCCCAGTCCCTGATAGCACACTGTCCACCTCGTGCTCTCCACTCCCAGGACAAACGTCTTCTGGCCATCTTCTCAGTGAAAACCTCCACATACGGACAAAGATGTTGTTTGTATGCCGCACCTACAGCCTGGAACCATTTACAAACATATATTCGGGACTTTCTAATTTTAAATCCTCCCCGAAGACACATTTCTTCAGATTAAAGGTGCATCCATTGTGTTTCATAAAATTTGATTTGGCTTTAATACGTTCGAACACACCATATGTGCTGTTTACAATTCAAACAAATTCACTAATCTTGCATATTCATCCCCAATCGCCAAATATATCATAATTACTAGTTTCCAATTAAAATCGAGTAACATCATTATGCATGTGCAGAAACCGAAAGTGCATGTCCTATTTAGACGCACAGTAGTTATATGACCTATTAAACATTATCAACCCAAATGTTTTATTTTATCTGGTTTACATAAGATTCCAAAATTACGTTTGACTCATTGGCGCGCGCCACACGCGGTGCATTGTCCGGTTTTCGATCAGAAATCGACACTTTTACCTTCATATCGTCAATATATTAAGTCGAGTATCATCAAAATGGTAGTTTTCGGTAATAGTTGGTACTTCTCGATGAAGTAAGACCATTTATAACATTTGGCATATTTGACCCCCAACAACACAATGGATGTACCTTTAACATTTGACACCTAGATTCTCTCCAGTACCTATCTGTGTTTAAATTCTTTCTTGCGCTTTGAGCATTTATGTCAATGAAAAATAGTGCATTATAAGCAAGAGATGAGATTGGAAAATTACGTTTATTGCCGTTCTTGAAGATTACAGGTCCCACTGTTTAGAAGAAGTACTGAAAGCTTTCACTAGAGGGTGTGCTTGATTTAACTACTTGATAGAGGGAACATTTGTATGTTATCCAACACGACTGTGTCTGTGTTTGCACATACGCGCACACCAAGCTATCTGAAGAATTCAAAGACGATCTTAGTTATCTGTCGAGCAATAAACAAGTGTTTGGAGCGAAACGGCGGCCTGACTGCATATTCTCTTATTTAAAACAATGTAAATAGATTAACTTTATATGTGCCAGTTTTCATAAATCTATACCAACATTTGAATTAAGAAGTTAAATCCAAACTGTTATCATTTAATTTGCCCGCTACTGCATCAAAATACCGATTTCAGTTATATATATAGTGATAAAGTTATTATTAAAATTGATCTGACAATCCGCTGTGTATGCAAAGGGTATAGTTATAGCTTAATACATATGGAGAGCGGGCAGCCCTGAAGACGTACACCACACGCAATTCTATCACACCCTTTGAACTCACAATCTTTCACAGAATGTTTTGTTAAGAATATCAATTGCCCAATGACGTTGATCCGGTCCAGACAGACAAATGACTAGGGGCTTCTATGTAATAAATACATCGAACGTGAGTCTTAATATGAGTCATTTAGCTTAGTGACTTTTCGACTAATTATAATATGAACACATATTTGCATTGCGTGATACAAGAACGGATTGGTTTTGACCTAACGTGTTCTGTAAGTAAACGTGAATATGTTCCTCACGTTGTACGATATCTCATAATCTACCACGGTAAGGTATATGAGTTTAGCAAGTATTTATGACGTCTGAGACTGATGTTGCTGTGCCCTCGGCTCTGTCATGTTATGATGAGACAGTTCCTATTCTTAATGAAAAGTGCTGTCAATGTCACATTGTGGAACTTGAATTGTCCTGTAACTGGAATTGCTGTACTTCACTAAAGAACTAACCATTATCTCCTGGCTTTTATTAAACACGACACAAGGCAAAAAGTGTACTGGTAACTGTACTAGATAGAGGATATCTGTCTTTTCTTGACTAATACCATGTTTATCTCATCGAGTGAGGTAGAAAGGTTATATTTTCACGAGTGGCGCAGCCACGAGTGAGAATATTTAACTTTTCTACCTCACGAGATGAGATAAACATGGTATTTGTCAAAAATTGACGGATATTCTATTTATTATATGATATTATCCATGAAATTACGTCCGAAAAGAGTCGTTTTCACGCAGAGCGGCCGCTAGGAACATCCCGTCACCACAGTAACACTGTGACGTCATAAGCCAAATCGCCGCGTGAGACCATTGTTTTATGACGTCAAATTATATCAGTCACCGTTCGCAGTGAAAATATAAGTTATTTTCACTGTAGCTTGATAGACAGTTTATTTCACTGATAAATCCCAGTATTTCACTGCTCATCATATAATAAATAGAGGATATCCGTCAATTCTTGACAAATACCATGTTTATCTCATCTCGTGAGGTAGAAAAGTTATATATTTTCACTCGTGGCTGCGCCACTCGTGAAAATATGAACTTTTTACCTCACTCGATGAGATAAACATGGTATTAGTCAAGAAAAGACAGATATCCTCTATTTACTGAATCACAGGACATGTTTTAAAAATAATCTTTAATATTACCGAAAACATTTAATTTGACCAAATGTAGAAAACGTTGATAACTTCTAATGGATTGAAGCTTAATAAGTCATGAAATTGTACAACATTTTTACGAATTTAAAATTCATTACAAACGAATTTGCGAAAATATTGGGACAACTTATTACGGATCTACACCTGTGTTCACAAACACAATTCTTATTACACTAGAAAATGGGACATTTGTACGAATATCTAATTAATTGGATTCAATATTTAGGAATACATTGTAGGCTTTATTGTTGGCCCCTTCAAGACATATTATGTCCTATCTCAAAGGTTTCATAGAGAGCTTTTAAAAGCATGAATATTAATGAATAGGTTTGTGAGAAATACCCAATATAAGTGCCGCTGCTTAACAAAGTGAAAAAAGTGTTATAATCATTTGTTCCCAATGGAATATTTAACGACAATTCCCGCTTGAGACTTTGTATAATATGTCTGTCTGATGAGGTCAGATATCGAATTGTGCAGATACTGTGCTCCGTCAAGTTAAAGGTGATTCTTCACCATCATTCAAAGCTTGTAATTTATAACCGAATAAGAACTAATAAAAGTGTCAATGTTTAATTGTATACCTGAATGTACAATAAAGAACACTTGGATATTAATTCATGTAAGTGTGTGTCCTCGCCAAGAAGTATTAATTAACAAAATTAGTAAGATGTAGGATAGAAGACAACATCGAGGTTATGATTCAAATTGTAGCATCAATTCAGCTTTTAGTTTTTTAAACTAGACTTTTTCAGTTTCATCATAATGAATTTTTATTAGCATTATTTAGCTAAGACATATGAAAACATGTCTTTAATTCATGTGCTGTTAGTCTTTTATAAAGAAAGGAAACACAGAAACACCTGGAAACAAATGTGGGGAATCACTTATTGTAATCATTCGTGAAACGCAATTATCGCAAATATAACAAAATGAAAGTAAAAGACTGTTAGTGATTTTTTAAAATAATAGACAGGAGGCATTTAAAATCGCCGATAGGGTCACTACCATTAAGCAACGAATACGCCCCAGATATGCAGGTAGAAAAAGAGTTTCTTACTCAATAAGCACAGTTTTTGTTTAGGGTTATAATGGAGCCAATCCAATGATTTCACCTTTAACACTAGAGAGTTCGAGTAGTTCATCAGAGTCAGCAACTTTGTCAGACTACAGGGGCTTCGATGCCATGATCCTCTTGTGCTGTAAGCCAGTGGTAAGCTGTTGATTGTCCTTCTTGAGAGCGATCTTTACCAACAAGACAAGCCCACAGAATATCAATATATGCACTAATTGATGGACATTCCATGCGTGCTTTTTCTTATCGTTTTGTGATGATTATGTGTGAAAAGTGTTTTATTTGAACAGCTTACCCGTCCCAGTTTAACTGATCAAGCCGAAGAGGTCCGATGGGCATTCGGCGTGACATGGTGTTCGTCCAGTGTTTTATTTTCGACTTCTACGCAGGAGTCACTTGTTAGAAAGAGCTACAGTATTGTGCACAAGTACCATTGCAATGGGGGTTGTCGATTTGGTAAAATGAGACCCAGAGGTCATGGGTAAGCAGGGAAGATACATGTATGAACTTGTAAACACTTTAGCAGAAGTTGGTTGTCCGACCTAGTTATTCTCATCAACAGTAAATATAATCAAGCCTTCAGATCGGGGAGAATTGTATGGGCTTTCAGTTAAATGTGAACAAAGGCATAGCGACATGAACTTGTTTAGAAAACAATTGGCAGGTCCAACAGAACGTCATGAACTTGCAGTAGTTACAAGCTGACTAAGCGATGTACTTGTTAATATTGTAAGTATTTTTGTGTCATTCGAAATGTAAATCACGTTTGGTTTCAGCCTTTCTTTTGAGTATTATGTACACAACAGTTGTGATTATCATGTTCGATACTATATTCCTATATTCAGGATATCCAGGACAAATGTTCCTTGTTGATAAAGCTGGCAATGTTTTAAATATTCTTCAGTTGACATAGATACACATTTAACTGCAAGGTTATTATAATGTTTTCCAACATAGTTTGTCAATTGACAACACATTACAAACACAATTTATAAATATTGCCCTTTCTGTAATAAGTTCGTAATCAGAACAACTTGTAATCCGCGTGAAAAGCAATGATTATATTTAACACTGGCTAGCTGGCCCAGTGCCCTGAAAATATTGTTTTCACTTTCAAAGTTAACATTACGCATCATAGTGATGAACCAGATATTATGGATGTCTTGGGTTCATGTTCTTGCCGTCTGTAGTTATGTTTGGAAGACAATCCCTGTTTTAACTCAACCCAATGATAAGTACATGTAACAAGGCATTGAGAGCAGTTAGAGATGGAATTCTAGTATGAGTATGATAGTAACAAGAAATATTGCTTCGGTTTATTTTATGCCTGCTATTAAACTTCTTAAAGGTAGATATTAAGTATAATTCAATTTTCTAAACTAATATTGCTACATATGTTGGCACATGTTAATGGTATGTTTATGTTGGATCCTAAGTAATTATTTATTGATTTACATATATGAGACTGATCACATTGCAGTAATCGCATTTAGAAAAAGCTGGATATGTTGATATGTTTAACGTCAGCTTATCCTTGCAGTAGACATCTTAAATTCCTTTTCGTAGACTTAACTACGTTTCTGATCAAGTAAGTTGAAAGCATGGACATTTATTGATTAATTAGTATACATCCCTATGTTTTGCAGATATTTGCTTTATGATTACCACATTACATTTACCATCATCACCATCATCATCCTCATTACCAAAATAAATTAACTGCATTCAACGATATGGCATCTCTATCTTAAGTGATTGTGATCAATTAACCCTCCAGTTCTTTGTAAATATTGACTTAAATTTTAGCTTAAATCCCAGTTGCCATGAAAGGATTCTGTACGAATATCTATATAATATATGGCAAACTGGCCAAGGTTCGCAGTGATCAGATTCAAATGTTATGAAAGACTCATAAGAAATAATGATCCATAATAAGTCTATTTCAGACTATAAAGTATTTTATTCTGTTTTTGATATATACAGTATGTGCAGATTCGTTTTAGGTTAGCTGTAACTTTTTTTAATTTTCCATATTTTGAGATACAGGCAAGCATTTTTACATGACAAAACAAAGCTTCATACATACAGATACATTAATCAAAAATTGGCTGATATAATTCAGCAGGATTATTTTCCAAGTAACAAGTTACAGGTTAGCTGTAACTGTTCATGTTTACATACATGAGACTGATTGCATTACAATAATCACGTTGATAAAAAGCTAGATGCTTTGGTATGATTCATTTCAGAGCATCCTTGAAGTAAGATTATGAGATAGATCTGATCGAGGAGGTTTATAGCATACACATATATATATATTTGTTACTGTACGTCCCTAGCAAAATGTTCTACACATATGAAGTATTACTACCCTTTTCAATCATCTTCATATTCTGTATTACCCTAAAACAATGACTGCGTTTTTCTCATTGTGTGTATTGATGTAACGTTTAGCCTAAATCCCATTTACAATTTTCTGGACTAACATCAATGATACCTTTCATATGAAAGCGTGAGTTTTTTTTTAAAGTTAATACTGGATAATCTATAGCAGTATTTGTGACAAGTCTGTATTTAACGGATTAAGAGGTAGTTCCAGAAGAAGTTGCATGTGTGATGATGGACTCCTATTGAGACCATTTGAGATCTCTAAGCAGTAATTTGCCTTGTACACATTATATACTTGAACTTTATATACGAAAACAATTTTACATGAAACATGAGTACATGAGTTAATAAAATTATAGATTTCGAAAAGAGCTTTACTTCAATTATATCTCAACAATCAATGACAATACCAGGCTTCACGGCGAGCAATCTTTTATGTTCTGAAAACTAATTCAATAGATGACAGGATAGCTTGAGTATCATTGCATAATTTGATCACAGATAAATAAGCTTACATAATTACCTTTGATAAAAGCGAACCATGACGTTCATATAATAAGTTAACTTAACTCAGTTCTGTCTGTTTGTTGTTGTGTTGCTCTGATTATCAGAAGGTTTATATGATATATATAATATTATTGTGTCCATTTAGGAATACATTATTATAAGGATTCTAATACTTTAAATAAGGTCTATCAAGAGAAATTGAACGGTTGTTTCAATGTTTCATCCAAATCACTGCACTAATTTAAAATTTGCCATCATTCACCTTTTATATAGATGACATGAATATTCATTTTTTTTAAATTCCTATATTGAAGTCTTCTTGTCGCAGGTATTGTCCCTGTTGTGCAGTCATTACCATAATGTGACATAGTCATACTCTGGCTTGTCACTCCCTGACATATTATTTCATTATTATATTGTTGTAATATTGAATCAACTGATATAACCTTTTCTTTATTTGTACAAATAATAATAATAATAATAGTAATAATAATAATAATGATAATTTTAACGCCTATAATCCAGCACAAATGCTGCTCACTGGCGGTACATTATTACCCTGAAGGGATAGTACTTTCGGTGCCGCTACCAAGCTCTCCGCGCGACCATATAGATCCGACTACCTTTTAATCAGGTACCCATTTAGACAGCTGGGTGAACTGAGTGCAATGTGGATGAAGTGCCTTGCCCAAGGACACAACACAGTTTGAGACCCAGGCCACAAATGTTTGGTGTCTCCACCGGGATTCGAACCCGGGCCATTGGCGTGAGAGGCCAGCACGCTAACCACTACACCAATGTGCTCCACAAAAATGTTACTTTAATCTTATAACAGAATAATTTTGTTTAATAGTTTGTATAATCAGTTGTGGGAACGTGTGTACTTGAGCCAGTCAGAGGATTCGACCGAAGGTTAGAAGCAAACTGGTGACATGTGTAGCTTGACAGTCTATTGGTTTACTTTATGTTTATCTAACTACCTAGGCTGAAAATATGAAAATTATAGTTATACTTAAGTTATGATTAATGATCCTGAGAAACGGCGAAATTGTGTTTTGATTCTTTAGCATCAAAACTTATCACATCGTTGAAGATGTTGGTGGTTATCGTTTCATAGAATTACATACATTAAAGACAAACTTGAGAACGAACTGGTACTTGGAAGTCGAAATAACGAAATTAGATTTGAATTGAGAAAATACTAAGTTGCCGTTGTCATGCAATCAGCCCGGGAATAAGAGTTGATCATTCAATTTTTAACATCGATTTGTTGTTATTCTTTACAAGTGTGTACTTAGTATTTTTGTATGTATATTTAAATATGTTTTTGTTTCTATATAACATGTTGCTTTCAAGATCAAATGTTCATGAATCCATGAGAAAAGTGTACATTGTAACAATGCCACATCAAAAGGTAAAGATGTGTCAGAATACAGAAAAGAAACGTTAACACGTAGTGTTTAGTGTATGCTCATTTTATTTATAGTGTGTAATATATGCATCCATCGATTACGAGTGCCAATATATGTCGCAGGTAATATCAAAACTGTATCCGCCAGTAATGATTGTATGGTTGCAAGGCAGAGATAAATAATAATATGTTTGATTTATAAGTTACAAGTCGTATCGTTTTGAATAATGGTTGCTCTTTATCATAACATGGTCATATTTGAGTAATGCAATTAGGAGCATATCTATTACTCTATTTGGTATGAGGGATGGCATGTTTTGAAATTTTAGATAGATGTATAAATCATCTCCGGTCACTAAGTACATTAAGCTCGGTTGCTGTCAGCAAATGCGATCAAATAATAATGATAAATACATGAAGATTCATCTTATCAATAACCAGGGCACACAATGTCGAAATTTTCGGAAAGTCAATGAATAATCAATGTCATAATGATCGTATTTGTAACTGAGGTGCTAAATACAATTGAAGTGATCAAATCGTAAGGCAGCGCAGCGTCTGCATGAGAATGGTTTACCGAAAGTTATCTCACAATCCTCGTGCCAGATATTCAATTTCGTTTGTATGTTTTCAAATGCGAGTTTTAAATAATATGATCTTCACCAATTCAAAAGCTGAGTGTTATACAGTTTACTGAACTCGATCACGTTTAGAATCGTTTCCATGAAACTCATGAGCAGTTACTTACTTTACTGGTTAGATACAAACTGTTCGCTTGTTTATGTGATCTGTCACGTACATGTGCAAAAACTCTGTACATGTTAACAATTGTGATAACTCATTATTAGATTGGCGAACACATGTTTATGTTATCTCAGAAAACAGTTTACTATTCTTGCTTTTTGTTATCTTTTAATCTAAAAAATGTAAAAGCGAATATCCCAATAACGTTTTGAGAACGAATGTATGAGACAAAATTTTGAACACTTCAAAATGGCAATGATATGTTACAGTTGATGAGATAAAATCGACAAAATAAATTTCAAGTTTTATCTAACACTATATCATACAAGCTATTGTCGACACAAATTAATGAGTATCGATACAAGTGCTAAATTTGTTTTTTAGTATTTATATATTAATTAATTCAAACTGCGATCGGCAGACACATTCATGTTGAATTAACTATCTTTCTTTCTGATAGTTTGTTCTTTCTTTAATACTATAAGTGATACGGTAACTAATTTAAAGCAGATATCTGTCCAATATCTGTAAACTTTTCCAGGTTCTATTACTTTATACACGTGCTCATATGTGCATGTGTACATCAAAGATCATGTACCTTTGAACAGTCTGCAACAGTCACGTTTCTGACAGATATCTTAATCACTAGCGACAACAACATGCTAATTTCTGATCGGATACAGCTCGAAAGCATTGAAGATCAGACATCAAACGTTAAGGTCAACTATGATATTAGCTTGGTTTCGTTTGGCATCAGCATGTTATATCTCGGATGGCTCAAACTCCTCACAGTGTTGTTACGTTTCTTCTGCGTCTAGCCTTTATCATGGTAGTTGATCCGCTCTTGGGACCATGTTGAGCTTGGCTTATCAATGAGAAGATGGTTTGAAAAAAATCACATTCGCCACGACTTATCGTATCTATTTAAACATGTTTTAAGCATGTTTGGACGATTGTGAGTGGGTGTCAATAAATCCCAAAGACCGGAGATGTGCAGCGTGGGAGTAGAGTAGTAAGTAACAAACACTTTAAATGAGAGCATCAGAAAGAACGAAATGTTCCACACGGTGGTGTAGTATCAAACTATTGGAATTAGGATCTGAAGATGATTATTTTGTATATTTTGATCATTGTCTCATGTTATGTTTTGTGTCTAGATATTTCTCTTCCAAACATGAACGTCTCTTTAGAAGGCGTTTAAATTTTAAACTTTTAAAATTCTTACATTTGGGATAACACTACCTTCAATAGTTGAAATTCTTGTACTTTTTTCAAACATCTAAGAGGCTTCGAAGTGGAAGCCCCAAGGTGACAACCCCTGCAGAAGATCGTTATTTAACATTACATCATCTTCAAAATATATTCATCAGTGACAATCATCGACATTCGATCAGCCCAAGGATTGTTACAAGGAGACTAGGTCAACCGAGAACCAAGGCCTATCGACCTTTCAAGCAACTTCCAAACGCAAGGCATAACTCTTGCCAGTCTCCATTACTGGCTGATTCAAGCCTTGCAGTATTTACCTCGCTTTGTTGTGCCAAGATAATTGATCGCTTCACCAGAAATGTATAGTGGGCGCGGATTTCCAAGCACAGAGATCTTAAGGAAATACTGCAAGGCCTAAATCAGCCAGTAATGGTGATTGGCAAGAGTTATGCCTTGCATTGGAAAGTTGTCTTTCATGTGACTCATTTTGAGGTCTAATCTCGACGTCAAAATCTGATATGGACAAGAATTGTGGCATTATGGTTTGATTTAAACATAATTATTCAAGAGAAAGGATTGGGTACATGTTATCCAACTTTATAAAACCCTCTCTTAAAACGGCCTCTCGTCGGTAAACAGGAGCTAAGACACTGGTGAAGGTCCTGCTTACCGACGAGACCCATTTCCAACTATTCAGGGCAGATGGTAGAGAAAGGATAAATCGACATGAGGGTGAACCTCAACGTCGTTGCTGCATACAAGACGTTTCTTTTGCAGTTGAGCGTAGTGTGTTTTATTACAATGATCAAATTTTTCACAATAAAAAGGGAAAACATTCCAGACTGAAAAACAGATAGTCCTTCCATAATGGAGATTGGACACGTACATCTAATGCAACTCGTAAAAATCCTATTTGGTGATTGGGGATCAATATGCATGTTGAGTGAAATTATTTAAAGTGAAATCACTGCATATGATATGTTGTACTAATTTCAAATCAAATATTATTAAACACAATTGAACATAATATCTTAATTTGTTGCCAACTTTTCTGATTGTTCAGGTTATACCATTTACATGGAATAACAATCTCATGGCCTCATATACCCGCAAGCCCTAGAAATGCGTTTATACAGTAGGTGATTGACAATAGTTAGCATATGATTTGGGGCGATAACACATCCAGCCTGTATAAATACTCAGATTCTGACAGCAATTACCTAAAACATGCAGCGAATGTGTAATCTGCAGGGACGTGGGACGATGGAAATCGTGTTTGAGTGACAGATATAAGAAACTACATGGTCGGAATATCACTAAATGAAGGGTATCAGAACTCCGGGTACATGTTTGCATTCTCCCACGTCATACAAAGGCTATGTCTGAATGCGAATTATGTTTAGTATTTTCCGTAAAGTTTGGGAAACTCAAATAAACGCATAATTGTCAATTTGAGGAGAGACACGTCGGTTTTGCATCTGCAATTCATTTGTTATCCTCAACAATAACCGAATGGAAGAGAGATGGATTTCTTGGCTAAACTATTGAAACTAGTGTTGATGTTTTGCATCCTGTATTGTCTCAACAACTTGAGAATAATCATGAAATTGACATTGACGTTATTTCATATAACATTAGCAATGAGTGAAGACAATAATCAAATGAAAGTCTGCAAACCAGCAATCGACAGAGATCAGGTTGTACTCCTATACACATTATGGTCAAGTTTAGAAAAAAAGCTGGGGGAAAGTTATGGATGCATTAAGGTAAATTACACATCGTTTCATTGAAGTTGGGGGTAGTTTGCACTTGGTTAAATTACCAAAACGTTAACTTTTCAGTAATTAGAACATTTTGATCATTTCAACGCAAATCCCATATTTACAAATGTACCTCATTTTAACACTGTTTTCATACAATACCATTCCTATTGCTAAACTACATAACAGACAGTTACATGTAGTTAGTTAGTTGGTTATAATTTTCAATTCCAACGATGCAAGCCACGAAAGAAAGAATGGCGATGTATAGATTTCAACCCAATATTATTTGACATTGCTTACTAATATAAATTGTGAAACACACAAGTGATTTTATTTCATCTTTTATGTCAGAATTACTATGTATGCAATGATAAAATGTTGATAAAACAAATCGTTATTATTTGAGTTCAAAATGTCCAAGCGTGTGAGTTGAGGCATTTTATTTTTGTAATTAATGAATCATCGAACAGTTGGATCAGACACCATCTGAGTGTCAGAGACCAGTGAATATAAATGGTCACGTGTGTCCAAATAGTTGTGTATCAATCGATAACTACGCATGTTTAATCAGCTTAATAGTCAAACATTTTTTACCAGTTCTTCTAATAATTGGGACAGATGTGTGCACTAAAGAACATGAATCGTGATGAAGTATTACGATAAGATTTTCTTGTATTTAATGATATTATGAGTAAATTTGAACATAAAAGCACATAAGCACATATACCAGTCATATGAAGCACTCATTCGTTTTGGAATGATATGTTGGTCTGGTCCATAAGGGTTCTCGTAGAACGCTGATTAAACATACTGCTTTATCAATGCAGTTAATATTTCTGTACACGTACTTATGAGTTAATACAACCGTAGTGTATATACATGTACCGTTCTTTCTGAAGGTGGTATACGTAGGATTGCTTCAAATTCACTGTTGCCAAAAAACAGTGTCACAGTTAAATAATAGTAATTTGAATCCTATTTTATGGTTTAGTAAATGAGTACTAAATGAAAACTGGGCCGTGTTCAAGAGAGGTTTCAAAGCAATCGCTCAATTAGCGATTACTTTTAAACCTCTCTTGAATGCGATTGCTCAATGTAGCGCCACGGTGCAAGGCGAGCAAACTTAAGAGGAATTTGTAAAAAGAGGTTAAACCAGTTTATCAATAAAATCTGAGAAGCCTTTGTATCGTTAACAAGATGTGTTTTTTAATGGACTGAAGACGTACATGAGGATGATCAGTACTGTAATATGTTACATATATTCCCAGTGGAATTAGAGCATTTCGCTCGGAAACCAAATACACTACTTCTGTGTTAATTCGCCCGGTTGAACAATAGCGATTAAGCAAATAGCTTGAGCAAGCACCGAAAAATGGTTTTTCGCATTCATAGACAATTGAGGAAATGTTAAATGTTATAACTGTCGCAACTGGTTATTATCCCCATACTTTTTACTTAACAACATGCTGTATTGGTTATATTTAACCTTTTTTATAGTCTAATCAAAGGAACAAATTGAATCAATGTAATAGCGTCTTTGGTTTATGTAAGGTTTAGCTAATGTTTGTCTTCAGCTTGACAGTATCCGATAAAAAAACATGTTATGAAAATCATTGTTTTCAAATTTCATAAATGCCAGAAGTTGTTTTTTTACACATCTTTCTAAGACAAAATTATTTGTATTGTAAATGTATTCGCAACGCCACAACATTATCACTAGATGCTAGTTGTTTAATGTTAATGAATCGTAGTTTTTCAAAGTCATCGTACAACATGACAATGAGGCTTAATTATGTACCTTTCAGAAGAACACTGTTTAGATTCAACTTGTGGTTGAAATTTTCAGTATATATTTTCCCAACTATAGCATATGTTGTATATCATCATTGTGAAGTTTTGCACCATAACATCATCCTCGGATATTCATCATTACATTATCTTGTTCATCCTAATGTGCATAAAGTAACCCTTTTCTTAACCACAGGACAAAAAGTGGTGGAATATGCTTGCCGGTTCCTTCCGGATTCTTCAAGAGCCGCCAAAATTTGAGAGAATCCGGAAGGATCTGGCAAATGGATTCCACCATTTGTTGTCCTGTGAACTGGGTCTCATCATCTTTATTGTTAACCTATCACTGTTTAAATACAATAATATTAACAGGGAATTTCTTATTTGAATATTAACCTTCCGCTGTTGACTGGATTGCAGTTTCTGTATTGATTAGGACTATTGATCAAGGGTAGACACTGAACTTGATTCATTGATGTTCATCTCTCGTCAGAGTCTTTGGGGCAGAATTTGAATGCATCTGGGGAATAACATCACTTCTTCATCAGGTATATTGATCTCATTCCATAAGGAACATGTCGCCTGCGGTCCACTTTTCATCTCATTGTATCTCGACTTTAAGGGCTTCAGTCAAATGAAGTATTTACTCTTTGATCATGACACCTCGTCAGTTGATCAATGAAACAATTATTTGTCCTTTTCTAGCTTTCAAAGGTATATGCCGAGACTTTCCATGTAATGGTTTCTGTCATGCAGTAATTTAAAGTACACGGCAGGGTTCACTTTACAAATGGTTACATATACATGTTTAATTAGAGTGATAGTTTCAATTCGAACCCTTATGATTGGTATCATGTAACATGGCGAGTAGTTATCAACAACCCATGTGTTTTTTAATCAAAGATATCGAACTATATATTTTTGAAAATATTCACATAATGGTTTTATAAATATATTTATTGATATCGTGTTTGATCTGAAGAGACGTCTTTCCAACACAATACAAATGTATTTCAAAACCTTTTAATCAATAATCTTTAAAACAGATTTACGGGCCATTACTCCTTCCAATGAAATATTCTATCAAGGCAATTCACATCTATAATGCCATGCCCCTTAAAATTTAATCCACTTTATATAATATATTTTCTAAATATGAAGATAATAGATACATACTTTAGGATATCATCATCTAAAAATCTGTACAATTTGATATGTAATATGTTTTTTTATTGCACGACACACCTAATTCGTTATCAAATGCATCAACTGATTATGAATGACTGTTAAGCAATTAAACCTGCTGTCTTGTTCTTGCATTTTATAAAGATATGTTTCATCTTGTTTCATATGCGTTCAACGAGGTTTTTCAGACAGTGTATCAGAAAAAACAAGCAGACAGAGTCGGCCATATCCCCCGCCTTTGGGAAAATGTATTGAAGAATAGTTGTTGAATAACAGTGACTATGAACCAAGGAGTTTGCACACAAAATTTCAGCTCCTTAGACCAAGTGGTTCTGGAGAAGAAGACAAAATGCGAAAAGTTAACAGACGGACGGACGGATGGATGGACAGACAGAGGCCGGACACCGTGCCATGCCATAAGCCATTCGGGCCTTTCAGGCCAGATGAGCTAAAAATACATCCATGGCAGTTTTTTAGTTCTGCTCCGGAAATTAATTATTAAGTTATGTATCCATTGAAATGGTAAAAATTAAACAAATAAAAAATTGTGAAGAAGTTGAAAACCCCAAAAGGCACATATACACATGATGATTGTTCCACACACCAAGTTTCGTTGAGCTATGTCTTATAGTTTTCGAGTTCTGTTCCGGAAACGAAATTCTAAGTTCCATTTCCATGGAAACGGTAAAAAAAATAACTCGAAGAAGTTGAAAACCCCAAAAGGCACATCTACACATGATGATTATTCCACACACCAAGTTTCGTTGAGATATGTCTTATAGTTTTCGAGTTCTGATCCGGAAACGAAATTCTAAGTTACATTTCCATGGAAACGGTAAAACAAAATAACTCGAAGAAGTTGAAAACCTCAAAAGGCACATCTACACATGATGATTGTTCCACACACCAAGTTTCGTTGAGATATGTCTTATAGTTTTCGAGTTCTGATCCGGAAACGAAATTCTAAGTTACATTTCCATGGAAAAGGTCAAAAAAAATAACTCGAAGAAGTTGAAAATCCCAAAAGGCACATCTACACATGATGATTATTCCACACACCAAGTTTCGTTGAGATATGTCTTATAGTTTTGGATTTTGAGGCCGGAATGGAAAAGCCTGGACGCACAGACGGACAGACGGACGGAGCTCATTTCTATATCCCCCACCAACTTCGTTGTGGCGGGGGATAATTAAACTGAAGATTACTGTGATAAATTAGATGATTTATTGATCTCTTACATTTTTTTTGTAAGCAATACTGGTTATTCTTTATCACAATCCCATTCTTTATAAGAAGATTCATGTGAATATTATGTTATAACGTTTGCCAAATACCAACTGCTACTCTGCTTTTCCGCATCCATCATAGATTTCGGTCTATGATTCAATAAATGTCTAAATCATAGTTGATGTATTGGGTTTTTAAAACTATTGCAATAAATCCTAAACCACTGTCTTACATCCGAAGTGAAAAACAGAGGATAGCATATGTTTTAACATTGTTAAAAACGACGGAACTACCAACAATCGTAATTGATGCAAAATCGTATTTTATTAGATAGAAAATAAAAACAAAACATATTTTGAAGAATAAATCGTTTTAAATCACAGAAGCAGCATATGCATAATAAACTTGCAATATTTCAAGAGTTTATTTTGACAAATCACATTGTTTTGTTGTATGTATGAGAATTACATGATGCAAAATGTATCGAGGGAATATATTGAATAAACTTTTCAATTATACATAATTGAAATTGATAAATATTCCCTTTGCAGAATCTTTGCCATAAACATATCAATAATTATGTCATTTTTGCTTTTCTTCTGACCAAGCCCAGACGGGTATGGCATTCATCATGGATTTATTTTAAATGTAATAAATATTTTTTATGGAGATGAATATTATACTTTACATAGATGCCAGTAGGGAAGCTAAAGCTTTTTTTTTTATCAATCTCATATGTATTTTTTAAAAGGATTCCACTTAAATATCACATTCACAAAAGTGCCAGCATATGTCATCCTTGGTGACCTAGGGCTTAATGTTCTGATACTATATGCTTCCAAACATCCCTTTCAGCGCATCCACCTTTCACCTTTGAGCGCGCAAATGTAAGCTTGCGACTTCATCGGCTGAAAAGTTATGAGTTTAAAGGTGAAATCGCAAGCCACTTTTTTCAATTCAATAGAAACACGTGTACACAATACTTGATAGGCTCGCCGAACAATCGACTTATCAGTTTCGTTTTCTTCCACAAGTCAAGGGAAGGTAATGAGAGTAACGACTGAGATCGGTGTGTGCTTGTTACACATGGGCGAGGGCGGAGTGAACATCATCTTATTTTACACAATGCTTAAACACGATATCAAATCAAAAACTATGCAAACACTTAGTATTATTCAAGGTTCGTTTGTTAAAATTATAGGGGTGTTATTGACTTCATTTGCTTGTGTTAGAAGCAATGTCCATATTGGGCAGCTTACACAAGCCAGAGCAACAGAAATTTACAAACCAATGAATACCGGATATCTGGTAAGTGTCAGACTGTCATTTTACACATAATAAAACACGATCTCAATGTTTAAATATTTTACGCATTGGTAAACAGTTCCCAGTATAAACTGTCTCATTATAGGCACACACAGGTTAGAAAATATGTGTTAATAGCTTGATACAGGAAAATGCTATTACGAAACATCTCGCATTTAGGTTTGAAAGACGTATCACCAAAGCAGGCGTTCATGGGTATACAAGCGTTTATTATGGCATGAATGCACACCTCCCAAATAACACAAAAGAACATAAGGAGACAGTGTGTTAATATATTTATCATATCTATTCAATGTTATTACTAAACTCCAAACAGTTTTTATCTGATTCCATGCACGCCAAACAATTTGACATTACATTAATATGTGGTTGCTGACATTTCGATTTTTAAAAAAGGCTTTAACATGTTGTAAAAATTGTTGTGTAAATCAGGAGCTGTAAAGACAATATTGACATAAATTGCGAAATTTCTGATATCTTTGATGAATTCTCTTCATTCAAATATCCATCATTCATCTTTCATCATATATAGCTGATCACCAATATCAAAACATCTTAAATAAGCCATTTTTAACATTTATAAACAGCACTGATCAAATTAGACCTTCGTCCGTTAATCTAAATATATATTTTGCAAACATCATATTTGTCTTTCTGCATATCCGTACTCCTACTTTGATTTGTGATACGTTTCCTTCAGCAAAATATTCACATTTATTCTGACCTGAGATGACTTTCAAAGCGTAAATCATATTCAGCAGGCAGACAAAGGGTCCAGAATATCTCTACCTCAGTTGCAGACACTATAAATAGGAGTTATGGTGTTAGGAATTCACATACTGAATTAATGAGATTGAGAGACAAATATTGATTGTCATGATCATGAACATGAATCTTCATGTCATCACAGCCTACACACCAAATCTATTTCAGTCGTAGCTCTTCTTCATTTACTTTCTAATGATTTCCTTACGTTCTTAATTTCCTTAAGTTCTGTAATCTATATACGTGATAAGAGAAATTACGTTCTAATTTAGTTTCTTCTTTTTATCTTACCGGTATACATATAAGGCCAGACCCATAGCACATATGGATAACATTCTAAAAGCTTATTTGGTATTCCGCCTCCAGAACTTAAAGCCATACAAAGTTGAATATCTTATGGAAATATGGAATATAACTGTAGATTTGTGAACCCCTGATTTATAACTGCTTCTTGTAAATATATGTCATAATTTTATATCATAATATATAATTATGAATCTTGTTTCTGTTGTCTCATGACAAATATCCATCATTGTTAAATCAATACAAAGTAACAAAATGAAAATGCATGTTTTCATAAGATGTCATACCATATCCGATTCACACAGGTACGTAGAGCTCAATGTATATTACAGGCAAGTAATGTACTCGGTTAGCCGGTCACTGTCGACTTCATTAGTGTAATCTTATATATAATCTTATGTGGTTTTTTTTATAACGATCACAACAGCCATGCTTATTTGACTTTATTTTACGCTGATTTAGTTTAGTTTGCAATAATTAATCCGTTAGTTAGTATTCAAGGAAAATGGAGAGGTGTATATTGGATAGGGCAGAGAAATCAAAACATGTTATGACAAACTGTTTTTATATCATTTTTGATTCAATGATAACAGCCATTCCCTTCTGCCAATGTAGAATCAGTGATTATGTCAACACATAGATGCATAGATGCATATTTACTAACCCGGAGGGATCATATTATATCATCACCAAATGTTTTTATATAATTTTTTTGATTCATTGCCATTCCCTTCTGATAATGTAGAATCAGTGATTTGATTTACACAACACACTTGCTAATGCTGAACGTACAATAACCTGAGTTCCAGACATAATAAATAAGAGTTACTGTGTCAACATTTGCCTTTCCAGATTAACAGAATTGTTTCGAGGTTGCCAAAGGTTTCCAGTCTGGATTAAGACTAGCTCAACTTCAAGCAGTCAATGACACAATTTAGAGTTATTTAATAGCGTTCTATTCTTCAGCCAAATTAGTATGTGCTCATGGATTGTAAGCATCAGTTTTGCCCGTTCTATTCGTCAGCCAAATTAGTATGTGCTCATGGATTGTAAGCATCAGTTTTGCCAGTCTTCTCATCCTGTAGGTTATGTACTTTTCCATATTTGTTTTTCAGAAATTATATTGCATCTGTTGAGTAAATAATGACAAATTGATCAGTTTGCCATTTTTACATCAAATTGATTATTCACCAAAGTCCAACGATTTAAAAACATAAATATATTTCAACATTAATGCAGATTACATTGCATTACCATGGGTTATTGATATATATATGTGATATGTTACTGACACTGGCTGACATTACTAAATCAATGCAATCTCTGGCGCTGTCATCAGAAATATAATTTTATTTGCATAAAGACATTGCACATTTTCTGATAGAAAGGTATGATTGTTTTATGAACAAACTGTTACAAAGATGAAAGACGTTTTGCGTTAGTAATATTATCAACTAAATACTTTTATTTTTATGGCAACTGTATGTTTCTGTATCTGCAAAGAATGATATATTATTACTCCTAACCTTCAGTTGAAAAACCTTCATTCAGCCTACACAACTTAAATCACCTAATATATATCTGCGATGATTTGCCCCCAGCTGTTATGCCATCATGTTAACAAGGGAGAATGATATCATATTTTGCTTATTTAGCTATTTTGCTGGAAATAACTACGGGCACTTTCCTTATGAAGGACGATTACCTTAACATAATACTGTTTATATGCACACTTGAAACTAATGAAACACCTTCCTTGCGAACCAGTTATATAATTGAGAGACGTCTTGTGGTAATCATGTTATCATAGCATTCGCGTTACAAACCCCCAGATACTGTAGCTAATATGGACTGCAAAAACACTTTTTTGTGAATCAGATGTCTGAGGTCACCAAACCAAAGCGATTTTTTAAGCATATGCCATTGAGGACCAATCGTGTTCTGACCGTTCTATCTGTCCATTATCTTGTTTAAAACAGTTTTATTCAATGTATGTTTTTCAAATTTACATTTATCATCCAAAACTGGGTTCCAAAGGAGATATCGCTTGTATGAGATCAAGAGGACTGGAGATGTTTAACAATGTCCTGTTGGCGTGAGCTACATGACATCACAATCATTTTGCATCATCAAGTAATGACATCACAATGATATTACATCATTATCATGATGACGTCACAATCCTATGACATCACAGCACTGGAAGCTAAATGGCAAGTTTGTGTTCAGATAATTATGTTCATTTTTCATTAAAAACTAATAAAGAATGATTTCGGATGATAAATAGAATCTCACCCTCGTGTCTTCTGATATCGAATATATCAACACTCGTTGATATAAGTCGAAATTTGTAACTTGTAACTTATCAATTTGTGTATATTTCACTTTGATTTCGATAATTTATATCATCTTACTTTTATGAATTTTTAGTTTCGACTAAATGGGTCATCATCGGAATAACTTAGAAGATTAATGTAAAGGTGATTAATTGTTAAGGAAAATATCGAACTTTTAAACTTTGTTATATAATTTCCATCTCTATTTCAATAAAAGTCAGTCTTAATTTCACCAGACGTATTTGTTTCCAGGCTCTTGCAGTACATCAAGTGTAATAATTGATCATTAATTCACAGACTGTCTCAGATAGATGCATTTGATATTTTACATTACAAATAGTTTGCAAAACAGCATAAAATAACGTTTTATCAGAGATAAATTCTCCTAGATCATTTCCCTTTTAGATACATTGCACATACACACATTTTACAAAACGCTTACATTACTGTGCCGATATACTTTGCTCTTCAATTGTTACACTTTTACATTTATTTACATTTGATATTAGTATGTTTAAGGATATTGCTGTCAAACCCTCACTCATTGATGAAGCCAAACTTGAATACAAATGCCTGCGAAAAAGTAACGATCAATCCCTTTAATACTAAAGACCATCATGATAAAACATATTTGTTACAGGCAAGTAAATTAGTTATCTCTTTAAAAACTTCCGATATAACATAACGTTACATGGAACATTCCTACTGATATCATACAAGTTATTTTCTTGTATAACATATGAAGAGCTGGTTTTTTAAATCAATGAAGTGTTAAAAGGAGCATATTTAAGGACATTGCTGTCACGATCCCACTCATTGTTGGAATATAAATTGGAATAGAATGACAAAAATCACTTTCTTCAAGATAAAAGACCAGCATACTAATGCTCATGACTGCCAAGTAGGCGTGATGAGTAGTTCATTGTCCAGAGGTAACTAATCACAGAACTTTAACAGAAGTAAATGTATCATGCAGGTATTTTAGAAACGTCAAATAATCGTCTAAACAAGTCTCTCCTTACTCACAGAAATAGACATGCATTATCGGCTGGCTGTCAGTGTTATACAAGTATTTCCATGTATGAATGTATAATTGTAATAGGCAACTCTACCTGATTCTGAACCATTAGTTGGAAAATACCGACACAGTATATCGACACAGGGTCTCTTTGGAGTTACACATTTCCCTGGCTTTTTATTGTCTGTTTCAGATAAAGAACGATTTCATCTTTTCGGACAAGTATCCTCTTGATCTAAATGTGTAGCGACCTTTATCATGTAACTTTGAATTAATAGCAGTGGGATGAACATTAATACAAATCTTTTATCCACATCGACAATTATCTTTTACGGTGAAATACATTTTTAACAAATGAGTAGTGAATCTGTGTGACATGCTTATAGATATTGAGATTCACCTGCTTGTCGAATCCTTTTAGAGAAAATGTCGGCTTTCAATATTCATGTTTTGACTTTGATCTAACGTGTTGGTAATTAACAATAACCAACTCGTGACGGGGAATGACAGATTATCTTTCAATTGTCATATTAACTAAGTAATTCTCTCGCAAAGACTCGGGAATAACGTACTTGATATGACTAGCGAAAGATAATCTCACTGCCATTCCTCGTCACTCGTTAGTTAGTGTCTAAGTATTGTATATTTGCAAATAATGAGATTGGTAAACGTATTTGCTGTTAGTGGAGTATACTGATCTAGGACGTGCATCTCTTTGGGTCTAATTTTCCATCTCGTTGTATGTAATGACTTCAAAAGAGAATATGTGAATCCTGACTGTTTTATAAATGTGACATATCATTAAGCTGTCGTGTTATGAACCTTTGCATTCCTTTGTACTGAACAAAGCATTGGTTTATTTTTACGCAGCATTAGTGATGAGGTAACAAGTCAATACTGACAGAATGACGTACTTTGCTGTCTAGCATTTATGTTGAAGGCAAGAAGAAATGGATCTTAGTCGATTGAAGAAACTGGAAAGTGATCAAATGACCTGTCAATGATAAAATTAATTTTTCAATGATTATATTTTGCGGACCAAACATTATTTAGTTACCACTTGTGGTGGAAACCCTTACTTTCAACCTAATTGGAAGTACAGAGTGACCTTATTTCCATAGACTTGCATGTTAATTTGGATAACTAATTTTCATAAAAGAAATTCTGTCAAATTCTCCAGCTTGATTGGAAAACATCCCAGCTTGAAGTACATAGTTTGGATTAAATTTTCTGACGACAATTTAATAAATGCCATCCGATTTACCTACATGTGTACAATAAATGAAAACGGGTCCCATACATAGCCATGTTAATTTTTTCACAGCTATGTATATATGTTGATGAAATTACTGTCATTTCTTATATATAACACGGAAAATTAAACATAAATTATGAGGTTGTAGCCAAGATGATTCATCACAAACGTGATAAATGTGAATAGGATCAGATCTATGAAAATTATAGTCTATGGAAATGACGTCACCGTCCAAATACTTTTTGCACGACTCTGTATGTATCTTCCGTAAATTATCAGTTGATATTTAAAACCATAACATACATTATGTTGTTAATATGAGGATCAACATCTTCGTTGGTCACCAAAGACTAAATATTACAATAGTCTCCAACATATTAACCCTCTTCATCACGATATTCAAATTTTCGGCGATAGCATCAGTAATTTCAGGGATTCCAAATTTCCATTTAGTTCATTCGTTTCGAATAATGATGTTTTCGTCCAAGATAATGAAATTGGAAAAATATTAACTACTGGGCAAATAAAAGTACTCACTTCATTTTGTTTAGATTAATTCAATAATTAAGATAAATCAGATCCATTTCACTTTGGCACGATAAAATAATACTTATCTGCAGTAGTTTAAATGAATTAAGTGGTGACTGGTTAAATTGTAGTTAAAATATACTTGTTTAATGAAGGCGGGTAAGAAATCAAATTTACATGACCCCTACCATATTTAAAATGTCGTAAATGTGTGCCGAATCAGGTACATTTATTACTTTTCACATAAAATATGTCTTATATGTCGATGAACAGTTGTCCATAATCATCAAACATATTTTTTTGCAACTTTTAAATTAAAACAAAACCTGTAGGACTAAACACATGTACTTTTCAGTTTTAGATTATGACATCGAAAACTTGAGATATTTGCAATTGAAATATGATATGATAAAATAAACAGAAGTAAGTACATTCATTTGCCTTGCACTTATCATCCCTACAAAATACAATAATCGTCTGCCTTTAATAATCGTTATGTCAAATCTTTGTTTGAAATTAGTAATCGTGTTGGATAAACGGTAAACAAGTTACTGTCGTCTAAGGATATAGCATTTTAGTGACCATAAAAGACTCAGCATTAGTGTATTACTGAACTTCAAACACCTCTAAAACTTCCATGGTGAAAATTATTGTGTTTATTCATCACACTATTTTGTTCATGAATGAACGAGGTTCTTGGCGTTTAACTTTGGCATTTTGCCCGTCATTAATGATGCGTCTTGAGAGAGTTTTAAATAAATCTTAATTTGTAATCTTGAAGTTGTAATCTTTTGAGGTTCTCAAAATATATCAAAACGATTTTTTACTATGTTACCTGTGTTGCCATAGCTAAACCTTTCGACCCGATAATGTATTGTTAACCCATCACTGTGTAAATACGTTAATACTAACAGGGAATTAATGAATTGAATATTTATCTTCAGCTGCCGACTTGATTTTGTGTACAGATCAGGACTATTTATAAAGGATAGACATTGAAAAGGATTCATTGCTTTTCATCTCTTGTCAGTGTCTAGTATGCAGAAGTTCAATGCATCGCAGCATATCGTGGCATAACGGTCACTTCGTCATTCACTATTGATCTAATTTCAAAAGAAAGAGGTCCACTTTTCATCACATTTTCATCCCGATTGAAAGGACGTGTTAGTCAAAATGATCGCATTTCCTTCTCGACTTTGACACATTGTCAGGTGACCGATGAAACTGTTGTATTTGCCTTATACTAGCTTTCAAAGGTAAACGACGAGACTAAATCTATCTAATGCTTTCTGTCCTTCGACAGTACACTGACCGGGTTGACTATTCAAATGTTTTCATATGCTTATCCCATTTTCGATTCCGCCATTTAGACAGATTGGTCAGTAGCTGTCGGCAACACATGTTATATTTACAACACATATATCGAATTATATATATTTGAAAATAATATACTTAGGGGTTTTAAACATATGTTTGTTCATACTAGCTATGTTTGATCTGAGGAGATTTCTCTCTGACACCTGTAACGGTCATTTTCAAACAATCTTTCAAACAAAATAACAAAGTCATAAATCTCACTTGAAACCAATATACAATACCTTGAGATTTAAAAATCCAATATCATCTACTGAAGCATTATTGGTTTTATAATGTTGTATACCTTATCATTAGACAAAAGTGTACACATACACAATCCGTAATCCGTTAACCATCGACGTATATAGCTGGTTGTGTCACTTAGTTTAAATACAGATGCAAGCATCAAAATTATGACAACAGTTTCCCATTACAAAATTTAATTCTACTGTGGGTAATTGTGTACAAGAAAACCCAATGTTCCCAATGAAGCATTATAGTTGTGATCGTTACTAAGTTCAAAAACAAAATCACTGGCCATAAGTAAATAACAAATAATATTCCTTCAAGACAATTTAAATTGTTATTACTTCATGCAAAAAATCTAAATAGAAAGTTAATTGAAACATCTCTAAGGATATTTTCATTTAACAATATGTACACTTTAACATGTTTGTTGTTACACTACGGACCTTATTCATTATGAAATGAAACAAGTTATCCGAAAATACTATTTTGATTTTGGATTGTCAGGAGATGTGTTTCACAATAATTCATTTGCTTTCAATAAGATACATGGTTTTTAGACAGTATCAATCAGAAAAATTACAAGCTGAAGTTTACTTTGATACATGAGATAAGTTATTGATCTGAGAGCAAAACATGCAATACATACACTTTTCTGTTACACAAACACATATTTTGTAAGAAGATTCATTTGAAAATTATTCAATGCTAAAATGTTGGCAAAGTATCAACCATTTATCTGTTTTCCGCATCCTTCATACTTCTCGGTCTATAATTCAAGAACTGACAATCTAAATTGCACTTGATGTATTGGGGTTTGAAACTATTTCAATAAATCATAATCCGCTGTCTCATTATGTTACATCGAAAGTGCGGAAGAACAGAGGTAAACATTTTATTTAATTTTGTTAAAAACTATCTAACTAAGAACCATTTTAATGGATGAAATATTATGTATAAATGAAGAATACACTATCTAAAAAAACACATAGATATGATATCTTTCAAGCAATAATTTTGTTGTATGTATATGGAGATGAACATAATACGTTTACATTGATGACAGTAGTGAAGCTAAACCTTTTATATCAATTTATAGTAAGTCTTCTGTTGACAAAAATCAATCCAAATAAATATCAATATCCAAGTTGACAGGATCTGTTGTCTTTGGTTACCCAGAGCTTGCATTTTCTGATACTTTACTATATTACCCCTTGGACCTTTCACAATGATAACTCGTGTTTAAATACATCCCTGGGATAAAGGACTAATTGGCTGAAAAAAGTATCGAACTTACGAGTTGAAATTGCAAGCATATGTTGTCAAAGTAAGAAAAATGTGTGCTGTGTTATAAATATTTTGCATTTACGTTAAAAGATGACAGTCACACAAGAGTCCAACGGAAGATTTTTGTTAATTAGGACATTAATTAATTAATGGATCATTAATAATCAATAATCAATATCAAACCATCTTCAAGTAAGCTAATTTTATTATTTATAATCAGTACTGTTTATGAAATATCAATTAGATTTCCAAAGATCTTGAAAGATATTTTGCAAATTTCATAATTGTTTTTCTGCACATTCAAACTCCATCTTTAAACTTCGATGATATTCAGTATGCAAAATATTCACATCAAATATGACCTCAGATGCCTTTCATTGTGTAAATCCTGTTCAGCGTGTGGACAAAGGGGCCAGAATATCTCAACTATAAACACTATAAATAGGAGTTATGATGTGAGGAATTCACTTTCCAAAATAATGATATTGACAGACAAATCTTTTTGTCAATAATATGGACGCATTCAATCTCCATGTCATCATAGACTACACACCAAATCTAATTCAGACGTAGGTTTCCTTCATGTTCTTATATTAAAGATATCCACGTTTCTAATTATTTCGCCAACTTCTTCTATTCCTTAGTTCTGTTATCTTTGTACCTGATTAGCAATATTCAGTTCTAATTTCGTCTCACTTTATCCATCCTGTATGTAATACCAAGACGTAGCACAAGCTTATTCAGTATTCCTCAAAAACTTAAAGCTCTGTAAAGATTTTATGTGAGGTCTCCTTGGCAAATGTGGAATATAACTGTAAACTTATGAAATCCCTTAATAACTTCTGCTGGTCGACCAATTCATCTTTGATATATACATGTATATATGTATATCATAATATATTTGTATCAATTTTGTTTCTATTGTTTCCTAACAAATTGCCTTATTTTATTTTAAAACAACAAAATATAATTTTCAAATAATTTTTATGAAACAACATTCCATTCACAGGTACATACAGCTATATTATATGTGTTTTCAATATTAATGTATTGTGAACTTTTCATTACCTATTTCCACATTATCTATAAGTAAACCTTCAATTCAATTCTTAGGACCATGTCTGTGAGGTTGAAGGTAAGCATTTACATTCTGATGAAAAGTAGGTGGTGCGATATTTATGACGAGGTGTATATTTATTAGCCCGGAGAGATCAAAGTATATTATCACCACATGATTGTATACCATTTTTAATTCAGTGTCATTCCCTTCTGTCAATGTAGAATCAGTGATTATATGACAAATATAGACAAATGCTTAAAGTACATTAACCCGAGTCCCAGACATAATAAATAAGAGTTACTGTTTGAACATTTGCAGATAAACAGAATATTTCCGAGGTTGCCAAATATTTCAATGTCTTTCCATTCGACAGCCTAAATAATACTTGCTAATGGATTATAAATAATGATTTTGCCAGTCTGCTCATTCTATAGGCTGTGTGCTTTTCAATATTTGTAATTCAAAAATTAAGAAGCATCTGTGGCGTAAATGACGACAATTCGGTCATTGTGCTAGTTTTTCATTTAATTTAATTTTCTTATATGGTTGACAAATTTAACACAGATGTATTTCAATCATGGTCTCAGTATAAACCGTTACAATCAGAAATTGAATGTTCATGATTTAATCCATTTACGTTACATTGCTTCTATTTTTGCCATAATTAAAGATTATATTGCACTGCTATGGGTTATCCGTATTTATGACTGTGCCATAGGTGAAGTGTTGCTGACACAAGCTGGCATTACTCACATAATTTCAATTTTTTCCAAAGCAGAAATCTGTTTAATTACATAGTTAAATTGCGCATTTCTGACAAGTATACCTGTTTTTATTAAAAATGTTGTTTTTTTTCAAATATAACTTTTGTATGATTGTATGAAGTAAGTTTGTATCAACTAAATATTTCATAGTGTTTAATAACTATGAGTGACATGACCGATATTCAGGTAATTAGTGATCTATACTTGTATAAACGTATGTATAATGAAACACAAATGCAGTTAAAGGACTTTCATTAACCCTACATAACTTAAAATCATCCTAAATAAAATCACAAAAAAGTGATATCATCTTTAAGACTAGAATATAGTCGTGGCGAAATGGTCCTGTGGTACGCTGCTGGTACGTCAGTGCTGGCGATAGCTGCCTTACTCTGAGGGTGTGGTTTCGAACCCCGCAAAGGACTTGGTCCTAAAATGTACAAGAATATGTACTATTGAAGGTAGTGTTGTCCCAAATATAATCATGTTATATCTTTAAAACTACTTTCCTCGAAATAACTGAGGGATTTTCTCCTAATGAATGAGCAATATTAATAGTCTTAACATACTACTGTATTTTCGCATAAATGCCCTTGCGAAAGTAAAGCCACGAACCCCACAAATCCCAATCCAATTTAAAACAATCCAGCATGGATATTACATTTGATATTTTAATATTAGATTTGACAACGTGATAACTTGTTTGTTTTGATTCAACCACACATATTCACATATACACATTTACCTTCCTTGCGGAATAAATATAGAAGGGAGAGACGTTACATATTGTAGATAGTATATACATGTTCCCATGATAAAAACTGTACGAAGGCCAAACTATACTAATGGACTGCAATCACTATTTTGCAAATGAGATGACATTAAGGTCATTAAAACAAAGCCATGGGATGCCACTCATTGTGCAACTTCCAAACGCAAGGCATAACTCTTGCTAGTCTCCAATACTGGCTGATTTAAGCCTTGCAGTATTTTCCTCGGTTTGTTGGACCAAGATAGTGGATCGCTGCACCTGAAATGCATAGTAGGCCCGGATTTCTAAGCACAGAGATCTTAAGGAAATACTGCAAGGCCTAAATCAGCCAGTAATGGAGACTGCATGCTCATTGTGTTATTTTTCTGAATGTTCTGTTTGTGATTCATTTGTTTTAAAAAACGTTCAATCAATGCATGTCTTATTTTGTAGAGTTTACTATTTACCTTAAGCAAATTAGATGCCTTTGAAATCTTATCATCTTATGTGTACGGTACTTTGAACTGCACACTGCATGCTTACAGAATCGCAATGAAAATATAGAATGTATGATACAGAAATGGATACTGTTAAACGCCAGTTGGTGTTTTTGAAATAGCACAAGTGTGAGTATTGTACACTAGTGTATAAGATAAGATAAGATAATTCTTTATTGCCCGTTAGGGAATTTGTTTCACGACTGAGTGAGCATAAATACAAAATTATACACATTCATTTATAATAAATACATAGAATGTATATACATTGTTATATATATTTCCCGAATCGGCCCACTCATAAGGATGCAAACTCTAAAATAGTCTACAAGGATGTGGCTGTACACGGTGGGTTTGGTAAAGTTGACTTAATTGGATTGTCCCAACATAGTCTAGTTTCAAGGATAGATGTAACTAAGCTACCAGTAATCCCTAGTTATCAGAACATTACTGTTTGTCTCACGCAGCAGCCAATGTAGATTACCGATCTGGATATATATGTGCTTTTAAGGTGACACAAAGAGCTTCTGTTTCTTAGTTTCCAATCGTATCTGACAAGTTTAATGTTTTAATCCTGATGCATTCTTAACATTGAGGCAATCTAGCAGTTAATAACTTCGGATGTTACCTCTGGATAGCTATCTCTGGACATTGATCAATACTTGAACAATACATTTGCATCCTTGTGACTGGGCCGATTCGGGAAATACTAAAATTGACCAACTGACCACATTACTGCAAACCACTATGTATTAGAAAGTTTTTAGTCCGTATACCACAAGATCATTTCGAGAAACATTTACCATTGTCCATCAGATCGCATTACTTCAAATCACTATTTTCTTGAAAGTGTTTAAATCTGTATCTCACAAAACAGTCAGCCCATGATAAAGTTTACAGTAGCGTCATGTCCATTATGATGAGATTGGGTACAACGTTAAACATATTTATAGTAAGTAACTCATATTTACGTCTTTGTATAAAGTTACCATACAAATACGCTCCATAAACTCCAGCAGGTTAGTCAGCTTAGTTGTGAAAAGGGGCAGATATTACGTTTGACACAAAGCCATATTATCAGTTTTGATTGAATGGAAGTGTCTTATTTTCAGGGGAATCGAAATAAGAAAGTCAGTTTAAAAAGTTTCTATATGTTTACTGCAATTCAAATTCTTCATACTTCGTGATGCTAGACACTGGACTGATTAAGGAGAGATGGGACGATGAAATCAAATATTTTAGAATCCGTTTATGTTTTCAAAATAGCAAGTTTGTCATGTCTTTTATCCAAAAATGTAAGAAAATTTGGGGGTCACCGGACGATTTAAAGAGTTATCGGCATGTATAATAATACACCCGTCGGCAAATTACGTCATTTTTGACTGATTTGGTGTATTGTGATTAAGCGCTCGCTGTCAACGAATAATCTCCGAATCCTTTCAGATACATTTCAGTCACATTCGGGGATGTATAGCAAAACTATATTTTGACATTTTATGACGCTGGAAAGGGAAACAAAATTAAATTAAGCACTTTTTAATTAAAAACGGCATTTTTATCATCGTGTTTCGCATATTCCACAGGATTTGTCACTAACACACATATTTTAGATATTGCTAATACTTTAATATGATGTGCGCAGTTAACTGAACAAACGAATTCAGAAATAATAATAGGGGGTCACCGAACGTTTTTCACCACTTTAACGTCACATTTTAAATTACCTACATAAACACAAATTACCTACATAAACGCAAAAACCTGACGTCACGGCAGTTTTGATGATTTCAAGTGTAACTTTGACGGCCTACTGTGTAATCATTATTGAATATATTATCAATCTAAGAGTGCACGATGAAAGAATAACTATCAGTTGATTATACCAGGCTATTTAAATTCGTCACTAACTTGAGATACGCATGTAATTCGAATAACACACGTAGTAACATATTTACCGCGAATATAGGTGACGGTAACGCTATGCGGCATGTCGTAAAATGACCGTTATAAAGGCGTTACGGTAAATATAAGCGCTCCCCGTTAGTGTACAGATAAACCTATGTCCAACACAACGTAATCCATATATTTTGAGACTTATTCACACAAATTTATTGTTGTCGCAAAATGTTGCCGTAAGCGAGTTCGATTTCTGGGTCCCATCTCTACTTAACAGAGTAAGGGAAACGATTCATGATATTGTATGCACATTCATTCTTCTCAATGTGACATTAGAGCTTAATGAAATGAAAGTGACTAGATGCATATGAGTATTGAGTGATGACACATTTAATGATCAACTAGCAATATAATGCTAAAGAGTTTTTTCTGAAACTGAAAGTGTCAGCATTAAGCAATGAAACAGCCATTTTTCTCAGTAGAAATGTGTGTACCTTTCCTCCTTAGGCAATGAGAGATGTAAATAAACACACATTATACTACTCGTTCTAGAAATAATAATGCAATGCTCCAAAAGTGAGCCGCACTAAGACACGATGACCAGCAAGGATCAAGGATTCACATTTAATTTGGATAATTTATGTCATCTCACTTTTAGGAAGTTTGATTTTCATAGAAATGTATCATCAACGGAAAAACTTGAAGCTTTATCTAAAGGTTATAATTGTTACGGAAAATATCGACCTTATAAACCTTTTTCTCATCCTTTTTTCATGTTCCATGTCTTATTCGATAAAAGTCAGTCTGAATGTCACCAGATGTATTTGTTTCCAAGTTCTTGCAATACATCAAGTGTTACAATTGAGCATTAATTCTTAGTCGATCTCAGATAGATGAATGGGATACTTTACGTTATAAATCGTTTGCAAAATAGCATAATAGGAGGTTTTATCAGAGATATGTCCTCCTTGACCATCTGTCTTTAAGATACATTAATACACTGCACAGACATACTTTTTTGACTTATATGAAACTGTGTCGATGAAACTTTGTTGGTCAAGTGTTCAACTTTCAGGTTTGATGATGTATTCAATTGTGAATGGATGGAAAGTAGATATCAGTATGATTAAGGACATTACTGTCACATTCCAGTCATTGAAGAAGCCAACCTTGAATACAAATACCTGAGAAAAAGCATAAATCCACATAATACCAAAGATCAGCATTATTAAAACATATCTATGACAAGGAATTAGATCAGTTATTTCCTTGAAGACATATTCCTATAAGACATATCAAATGTGAGGATTTTACATTTGAATTGGATATTTAATATAAGTTGATGAAGTGTTAATAGGAACATGTTTAAGGACATTGCTGTCACCACCTCAATCATTGTTGAAATATAAACTTGAATAGTAAGACGAGAATACCTTCCTTCAGGATATAAGACCAGCATACGACTGTTCATGACCGCTAAGTAGACGTGATGAGTTGTTAAATGTTCAAAGGTACGCAACGGTGTGTTGCGTATAAAGCAAAAATTGCATGGTGGCCATTCAAATATGAACACATTTTATAATTTCGAATACAAAAAACGATTCCCATGGCTTTAGGGAACCTTGAACACTCATTTCATAACTTGATTTTCAAAAAGAGAAAATGTTGTTTTACTATTGGTGACATTATTTTTCAAATACATTTCATTAAACATAAGTAAAGGTTTCATGCAGTTACTTTAGAAATGACAAAAAGTCACCTAAACAAGTCTCTTCTTACTCATATGTCAAAACTAGTAATAAACATGCATTATCGGCTGGATATCAGTGTTATACAAGTATTTCCATGTATGTTTGTACAATTGTAATAGGCAACTCTACCTGATTCTGAATTAGTTGGAACATACCAGTAAGATGTCTGATCAATGGACACGTCTGTCAATGACCATGTTGGACTGATTCATATATTAAGTCATTGTTGTGTCACAACGTATATGTGCTGAAAATACACTTTTACACATGTGCTTACACAATATTAATAATTACAATGTATCTTACCGTCGATATCATATTTTACCTTATGGATACGTTCTGTTGTCATAAATGCACTCTTGCCCACAAAACAGTTTCAATATCAAATAGTAATTTAAAACCTGATTTATGACTCAGTAAAATATAAAACTAACTGAAACCTTAAGACTACAGTTGACATACCATGTGGTTCAAAATGTTTCACGTCTTATCACAAGTAAACTGGACTTAAAGCAGTTTATCATTACAATCACAGAAGACGTTGTGTCGTCAACAAGTTTCACTAGATTGAAGACATGCATAAGGATTCTCAGTAATACGATTGCCTCTGGATACAAAAGTGACATTACTACCCTTTTGATAAATTCGTTGAATTCTGTTGGTCAATAGTTCATGCATACGAAACCGAAACCGTGTAAGCGGGTTTGCCAGGGTGTACCATCCGTATGACCTGTGAACAGGTCATGTGACTAATTAAACGGGTCTTACGGATGACCTTGACCTTAGATGGACTGCGGAAGTTAAACGGTTGCTCGACTCGGATGTTTAGAATCGAAATTTACCATAAGAAACTTATTAACGGTGATTTCAACATATATACATTTTTATTTATTTTGAGTGTGTCAATGAATTAATTCCGTAAAACATGTGTCTCTTTATTATTCTTCATGTTATAATAAACTTTAAATCGATTATTTTCCTTTGATATAGAGCGATAAACTCTATTCAGCGTTTTCGCTATTTCACAGTGTGCGGACATTTTATCACAAACGGTAATAGCTATATAGCCTACATGTATATTTGATCGGAAATGAGTGAAAAAAGTACATATAATAGATCTAAAGGGTAATAAATTCGTTACACTGTGTTTTGACAGGGTGTGCGGGACTGAAAGACCCTTGTATATTGCCTACTTCATTCGGCTGCGTCTCAGGAAAATAAGTCCCCTACACCCTGTCAAAACACTGTAACTAATAATGTATGCTAAATATATTCCAATTCGGCATCAAAATACTGTGCTTATGTGCTCTTCCGCCTTGTTGAACATCACTGGTTACGCAAATAATATGAGCAACCACTGAAGAAAGGATCAGGTAACTGGTTAGTATCCCCATAGTCTTTACATTACAACATGCTTCTATGGTTAAGAACAACCTTTGTTACTTGCACTATAATACAAACGTAGCATGCTCGGAGGCAGTAGTTGGACAGATGTTATATAGTGTCTCTGGTTCATCTAAGTCTTTGCTCATGTTTGTCTTAAGCTTGACAGTATCAGGTTAGGAAACATATAAAGAATAACAAACTCCAAACTCATTAATGCAAAACTATCAGAGCTTAGATTTTGTCTTGTACACATTATGTTTAAAATTTGTTTTTGCATTGTATGCTGTATTTGCAACACCTTTGCATGCTAATAATAATTGTATTTTCTGCTGTGTGATCGCCGTATGCTTTGACATCAGTGCCATTAGTCGTGTATACTGATCTTCCAGGGCGCACATCTGCTGAAGTCTAATATTCATCTCTTTGTATGTGACTTCAAAAGATAACATGTTCATCATTACTGTTTCACAAATGGGAGATATGATTAAGCTGTTGTTTGGTGAACTTTGACATTCCTTTGTACCAAACAGAACATAGGGGTATTTTCAGGCAGCATTACTGATCAGGTAACTGCAGTCAGTAACACTGACATAATGCTGTACTTTGTTGTCTGGCATACGTTTATAAGGTCAAGAAGAAATGTTTATTCGTTTAAAGCAGCTGGAAAGTATGAACCCCTGCTAGAAGGATTGATAATGCTAAAACAATTCAATGAGTATGTTTCGCAGACAGAACTTATTTACCTAAAACAATAACAGACCTTATACTATCATTGAGAAGTTTTGCATCATAACATCATCCTGTCACCTTAGACATAATATTCCAATAGTCTATGACATATCCCCTCCGGAACATTTCATCATACTAATTTTAATGAAATATAATAACATCAGCAGGATAATAGCTTCATAATCAAACACTCCAATTTAGCAGTCAATTTAGTTCACCTTTCTCCCGGCATGTCTACATGAATATTTATGAGATTCGAAAAATACATAATTATTTGCATACACTAGATTTGACTTTGTGATGGGCATTAATGAGCAGAGCGTTCATTGCAAAGGTGTATGTTCACGTTCAATGTATACAACTATACAAAGCAATAAATACTCAGCCAAGAGCTATAAATCATTACATTAACCCTTCATTATGGTGGACATAACGAAACAAATCGTCTTTATTCCTCAGCACTTTTAAAGTACGATAATACTTACAGGGAATAAGTTAATCACACAATTACCTCATCTATTGACTTAACTAGAGTTTGTGTACAGATCAGGACTAGTGATCAATGGAAGACATTGAACTTGATTCATTGCTTTTCATCTCTTGTCAGTGTCTATTGTGCAGAAGTTCAATTCATCACCGATATCGGGGGTTAAGGCCACTTTTCCATCAAGTCTATTGATCTATTTTCAAAAGGAAGAAGTCCACTTTTCATGACATTTTCATCCTGTGTGAGTCAAAATGATCGCCTTTACTTCTGGATTATAGTCACCACGTTAGTGATCAATGTAGCTGTTGTATTTGCCTAATACGAGCTTTCAAAGGTATACAACTAGACTAAATATATCCTTCAGTACTTTCGAGTACATTGGCAGGGTTGAATCTATGAATTTTTTAAAGATGATATTTTCAATTCCGCCCTTTGGATAGGTGTCATGTACCTTGGTCAGTAGCTGTCAATACCTCAAGCGTTATTTTGTTTAGCAAATATATCGAATTATTATATATTTTTCTTAAAAACACAGAGGTGACATATGTTTATTGATATCGTGTTTGATCTGATACGACTTCCTTCTGACAAGTGTGGCAGTTATTTTTATATATTCTTTCAATACATGTTTGACTCATATATCTCCCTTGTAATCGACATCAAGAGATTTCCAAATTCCATATCAAGAACGAAAACCTGTGTTTATAAACGCTGACTCATTGTGAAGGGACATATTTGGCTGGATTATACTGTATATCTTAGAGCTATATAATTTACAAGACAAAAATGAGCACAGCTGACATATTTCCGAAAGCAGTTATCAGTTATTCGTCAATTTAAGCATTATAGCTGGTAATGCTATTAATGTAAATACAGATCCAATTGCCATATTTCTTTCATCAATAATTAACAACGGTATCAACTGAAGTTTCCCATTTCAAAATGTCATTCAATTAGGTGTAATAGTTTCAAAGAAAACTTGTTCCATTGTAGCATTTTAGCTGGTATGCTTACAGTTTAGAGATTGATTGCAGAGCCATAACTCAAATGTCTTAGGTTCACCTGATGTATTTGGCTTTGAAAGTGTTGAAATAAATCCCAATCATTTGTCAAATTAGTTTACATCTGAAGTGCAAATCACATGTCAACACCCTGCAATGCATGACTGGTTAACATTGTTAAGAAACAATGGAACACCATATTTATGTTACCGAAATCATAGTTGACGCATCATCGTGAAAACAAAAAAGTTTAATAAAAATAAGTCATAAAGCTTTTTGTATGCGTGTGATTTGCATGATATGTTTATATTGTAATTGCATTTTACAAATATTCCCTTCTGAATGCAAAACAGTGAATCTGAAAACATTTGCCATTGCAATATCTATAAGTGTGGCGTTGCATTGTTTTCCTTTCTTGGCTTATCAACTCCAGATGAGTACGGCATCCGGTATTCGCCGTGGATGTTTTTTTTCTAATATCTCGTCGCGATGAACGTTATACATAAATGTTATACGTTTACATGGGTGAAAGTAGGGAAGCTAAAGCTTTTTTATATGAAACTTAAATGCTTTTGTTTAAACGATGAATCCACATAAATCTTGAAGTAAATGTTCCGATACTCTAGATATAGGGAATTTTCACCAGTTTCTTTGGCGTTCACAAGTCATGGGGAAATATTTTGAGTACAACGTTTATAAATTGCAGGTCCTTGGGGTAATGTGTGTAGAATTACGAAAAATTAAGTAAGGCCTGGGTGGCCTATGTGAAACTGTACATATCGTACATGAGAACGAGATCATCAGTTTCAACTTGCGTGAGGGTTCATCTAACTTGAACGAGCTCGGTAAAGATTTTACACACTGGTGAAAGGTGACATCAAACCACAGGCCATGTATATAATGAAAGCATTTTGCGTGTAAAACTCAGGGCCAGTTAAGATTATTGGGGTATTAGAGACTTATGATAGAAATTATAATCACATACCATGCAGCTTACCAATAACTTGAACATATGCAGCAGGCTGAATTGTATAAACCAAATCATGATATCATAATTTTCGGAACAAACAGTATAATTTTATTAGGCGTTCAATAAGACTACCCGCTATACTTGATAAAATCACCCAACTTCCATATAAAACGTGAGTTGGTATGAACGTATAACATCTGAATTAAAGAAAGGAAAACACGAGCCAATGTGTCAATATTTATCATCATGAACACAACTTTTCAAAAGTTTACTTTTTGAAGAAGTCCTATCTCTGTTAGTTTCCGATACAATGACAATTTGAGTAAGTATTTTTTTTTTAAATAATGTTGCTGTCGATAAGGTTTGTTAGCTGCGAAAAGCATGTTGTAAGTCAAATGAGATCGATACAGATGCGGAAATTGTCGTCCATCATTAACCATCAATCACCATGATTAAAACCTTTGAGCCTGTGAGCTAATTGTAACATTTATAATTTACAATGCTGGTGACCTTTATTTTTAGAAGTTAACATATTTTTGTACACATCATATTTGTTTTTATGCATATCGAAACTCCATCTTTGAGCAATGATAAGTTTCTTTCCACAACACATTTGCATCTTTGCTAACCTGAAATGACTTTCAAAGCGTAAATCATATTCAGCACGCAGACAAAGGGTCTAGAATATCTCAAACCCCGTTCCAGACACTGTAAATAGGAGTTATGTAGTGAGGAATTCACTTTCCTAAGTAATGAGATTGACAGACAAATCCTTTATGTCTAGATTACGGATGTGTGCAGTCTTCATAGCATCATATACTAGACACCAAATCCATTTCAGACCTTGTTTTTCTTCATTTACTTATATTAAAGATGTTTCATGTTCCTAACTATTTCGTCACCTTCTTAATTTCCTTGTTTTTGTTATCTATGTACATGATTAGCGCTACTTACTTCATTTCATATATATCCAACCTGTATGTAATATCAGGACGAAACACATGGGGGCAACGCCATAATAGCTTATTTAATATTCTACAACAGACCTACAAGTCATTTTAAGCTGAAATTGTGTGTGAAGACTCCTTACCAAATGTGGAAAATATAGATTTGTGATAGTTGCTTCTGGTTAATCTATTTTCTTTATTTATTTTATATTAATATCGTGTAATTTTATCATGAATCTTGCAATTGATTCTATTGTACCCTTTATCTTTAAGGTATACATCATTTTGAAGACAAAACGAAGTAACAAAAGTAAACTTTCAAATGACATATAACTTTATACAATATATATCGATTCGCGGATTCGTACAGGCACATATATACATTACACGCATGTACTGTTTTGAGTTAGCCACTCATTGTGGACCATATATGTGTGTTCAACATTAATGTATTGTAATCTTTCTTGTGTGTCTTTTATAAACACCCGCCAGCCATACCTATTTTCACGTTTGGTTTTACGTTTTTGGTTTAATCTCGTTATGCATAACTAAACAATCAAGTAGTGTTAAATTCGCTTTTGTGATGTCATTGTCCTGCCTGCACGCTCACATGCGGCCATTTAAACAGTGCAGTGTGCTTTTCTTCGGAGTTTGAAGGCACAGTTTAACCTTTGATACAGAGTAGGTGTTGCGATACTTAGGACTAGGTGCATATTTACTAACCCGGAGGGATCATAGTATATTATCACCAAATGTTTTTATATCATTTTTGATTCATTGCATTTCCCTTCTGATAATGTAGAATCAGTGATTTACACAACACATTGGCCAATGCTGAACGTACATTAACCTGAGTTCCAGACATAATAAATAAGAGTTACTGTGTCAGCATTTGCCTTTCCAGATTAACAAAATTGTTCCGGGCTTACCAAATAGTTCCAGTTTGGATGAAAGACGCGTGCCTCATCGTCCAGCAAACCCAGGCAAACAGTCATATCAGAGTGTTATATTCACCAGGCCAAATAATATTTTCTCATAGATTACAAATATCACGTGTGTCAGTCTTCATATCCTTAAGGTTATGTGCTTTCCATATTTTTGATTCAGAAATATAGTGCATCTGTGACGTAAATGACGATAATTTGATCACTGTGGTAATTTTTCATAAAATTAAATTTGTCATAGTTAAAGGAGTTTAGATAACAGATGTATTTCAAACATGGTGGCAGTCTATATACTTAGAAATACTGTACAATGTGCATGAGTCATTTGCCATTTGAAATGCATAATTAAAGATTATTTTGCACAACTATGGGTTATCGATGTTTATAAATGTTCCACAGTTGATGTATCACTAACACAAGCTGACATTACAAACATTATTGCAAAATCGAGATATGTCATAACATAAACCCTTTTAATTGCAAAAACAAAATTCACAATTTTCTGATAGAAAGGTACGTTTGTTTAATGAAGAAGCTATTAGAAAGTTAAAAAAAATAATTTTCCAAATTATATTGTGTCAAGTATGCATTGCATTTAATTTAGTTATTTGCCATTTTTATGACAACTTTGTCTTTTCAAATGGAAACGCCCGTTAAACAAACACATTCTGGTAAATAATTAATACAATTTAGCAACTTAAATGTAATCCAAATGCAAACCATTACTGATCTTAGTTGTATAAAGCTATACATGATAAGTTTATTTAACTTTTGCACAATTTGTTGAGAATAATAGATTATAACATATCAACTTCTGTTCAACTTTCTTCTTTCTTCAGCCTCCGCCCAAAGTTACGCAAACTTGTTAAAAGAGAGAACGATTTTTAAAACGATTTTTTTTAGAAATAAGTAGGTGCATTTTCCTCATAAGGGATCAATTGCCATGACATGATACTGAATACATGCTCTTTTCAAAGTAAGTATATATACCTATTGATGGGGCTGAGTGACGTTATGTACATAGTCTTACCATGTTACTTACCATGACAATGGTTATACATGCGCCCAGATGCTATTATATAAAAGCTTTTCTTATGGACTTGCTTATCAGCTTATAATCACTCTTGTGCAAATAAGATGGCTTAGGTTACTAAACAAAAGCCTTTTAGCCAAATGTATTAACATGGATTCCCTTTTTAGAGCACGTGCCACTGTCGACCAATCCTGTTCTGACTATTCACTGCACACTCATACACAATAAAATATGCATGCTACTGAAATTGATGTTATCAAAAGCAAATTCGTATTTTTCAAATAGCACCAGTGTGAGTACTGTACACTAGTGAATGTCTACAGGATTGTTGATATATATAGAACATCATACTTAATTTGCATTTGGATCGTTTGTATTGAACGGGAAGATGTCATGGAAGCGGAGAACAACGAGTTCGAAGACATCTTCGAGTTCAATACAAACGATCCAAATGCACAAGTATGATGTTCTTTATTTATTATATAGTCTTTTTTAGTCAATTTGTTTTTAAGAAATCAGTTGATCAAATTTCCTTGGACGGAGGACAGCGCAATGATACACCGACGGTTTCTCGATCAGTCGACTTATGATTTCATACCTTACTTATACCGCTAATTGCTCATTGATCAGCCCAGTAAAGTGTTGTGTGAAATACTTTCAAGTGCGTTAACACAATGAAAACATAAAATGTGCTTGAAATAATCTCATTCCAAAGAAATCAAAAGTAGAAACAAGATTCAGGATTCAGTCCTTCATTCGAATGACGTAACAATGAACATGACGTCACAGTACTTATACGGCTGTGACGTCACATTGCTATGGAAGCCTTCGGAAATGCCTCTCGGATCCCTTAGCACGGCGCTTTTTGCCTTATTAGTGAATACATGAGTGTATATTTTCCTACATGTGTTGTACATATTGTCTTGATTCAAGCTAAAAATTTAATTATTTGAAACGTTTTTACCAGTGTGATGAAAGCATTAATTACGACGATTGAATTGGAAAGACATTGTTGCGTACGGAAAGTTCCGAGAAGTGCTAAAATCGCCCATGGAAACCGTATTGCACGCCTGTATTACTATATTACGTTTACATGGGTATGGGTACGGTGAATCTGGTAAAGTTGTTGACTTAATTGGATATTTGTCTAAATAGGATAGTTTCAAGTACAGATTAATTAAGCTAGCAATCACAACATTACCATTCGTCTTATAGCAATCAATATGCATCACCGATCTGGGTATACAGCTGCTGAACAAAGGTTTGCTACATTGCTATGTTTATATGGCTATGGAGACTAAACACACAAATAACACATATTTGTACTATAGCACTATCTGGTATGAACAGAAAATAAATTCAATAATGAATATCAATGCCGGCAACTCTTTGTTTTCGCCTCAGTCGATTATTCTGTCCTTCCGTAATTCCGTAATTCCGTAATTCCGAAATGCTTTCGTGTCCAGGCCATATCTCAACAAGAGTGCTCTGAGAGCACAAGAACCCCCGGGTTCCTTATCCTCCAAATCAACAGTTTAATTGTAAGGGTAATTTCATGACCTATTAAAAATGATTCAGCATGTCAAGTATCGACGACCTATATTACCATTCAATTAAAGTCAAGTTCAAGGTCACATGGTCAAAGGTTATAACTTCAGTGTGTGACATTGGAAACATAACATGTTCAAATGCTGACAAACTAAAAGTTACTGCCAGTGTGAAATTGAAAAGCTGAGAGCTCTAAGTCAAGGGCCATAACTCTGATAATATTAATCTGATCAGTTCCAAAAAAGCACATGCGTATCACCGATGTATATCCAAAGCATGTGTAAAGTTTCAGAGAGAGTGATCATAAACTGTGGGAGGATGATTCAGATGATTTCAGAACACAGGTCATGTCAGTCTCAAGTTGGAAAGCTGAGCGCTCTAAGTCAAGGGCCATAACTCTAAAGATATTAATTCGAACACAAGTACCCTTTTCGGGACGGACGGACCGACGGACGGACAGACAGACGGGCTGCGCCACGACATAAACTCCCTTTGGTTTCACCCGGGGGTTAAAAACCGTTCAATATTTGTTTACGAAACTTGATATGTGGTGAGACCCAGTGGTGGAGTGGTGCCTTTTTCAAATTAGGTTATTCTGATTTTTATATTTTGTCTGGTTTCCATGGAAACCGCTTGAGCTTAGTGCATATGTGTAGGGGCAGGGATCTTTTCCGGCCTATATCTCAAAATGTATGCAGTATTTTATCACCAAACTTGGTGTGTGGTTAGAACTAGTGTTGGAGTGGTGCCTTTGGCTACTCAGGTTTTGCTGATTGTTATATTTTGTTCTGGTTTCCATGGAAAGCAATTTTAACGAGGAGGCCAGAAAAGGGTCACAGTGTTAAACAAAAGGCTACATGTCATGTTAAGCTCATCTGGCCTGAAAGGCCCGATGGGCTTATGGCATGGCATGTGTCCGGCGTCCGGCGTCCGTCCGTCCGTCTGTAAACTTTTCGCATTTCCGTCTTCTTCTCAAGAACCACTTGGTCTAGGGAGCTGAAATTTTGTGAGCAGACTCCTTGGCTGATGGGGATTCGAAATTGTAGATTTCATGACCCCGCGACCTCAAATGGGGTCACAGGGGTCACAACCTTAAAAACCTGTTTTCATCTTCTTCTCAAGTTCCAAAAGGTCTAGAGAGCTGAAAAGTTGTGTGCATACTCCTTGGCTAATGGGGATTCTAAATTGTAGATTTCATGACCCCGCGACCTCGAATGGGGTCACAGGGGTCACAACCCCAAAAACCTATTTTCATCTTCTTCTCGAGTTCCAAATGGTCTAGTGAGATGAAAAGTTGTGTGTAGACTCCTTTGCTAATGGGAATTCTAAATTGTAGTTTTGGTGACCCCTTGACCCCAAATGGGGTCACAGGGGTCACAACCTTAAAAACCTATTTTCATCTTCTTCTCAAGTTCAAAAAGGTCTAGATAGCTGAAAAGTTGTGTACAGACTTCTTGGCTAATGGGGATTTTAAATTGTAGATTTGGTGACCCCGTGACCTCAAAATGGGTCACAGACGTCATGAGCTATCATCATCAAAGCTATTTCATCTAGAGATTTTATGTGCTCTTTAAAGGGAGGTCATTTAAAGGAAAAAACAGTAATGAATTAAATCTTCAAGTGTGACTTTATTTGTAGGGGATTTTATCTCTGGCCTCAAAGATAGATCAGAGGGGTAGGCACCTTAAGACCTATTTCATCTTCTCCATTTAAAGTGCTTCCTATGTGTTATACCTCTCACCTTGAAGTTTTTCATTTTGAATTAGTTAATTTATATCCAGAGCCCATGGCGCTATTTTCGAAAGTGAAAAATAAGGGTAAGATTACTATGTTGGATTGAAAGTATATATAACATATACATTATGCAGAAATATTATAAAGGACAAGCCGAGAAGCCACGTCAGAAATCACAATCTGTGACACGCAAATGTAACTGTAACAGTGTAAATAACATCAATAACATTAAAATTACAATGGCAAATGATACAAGCATAAAAATACAACATTTGGTTTTTCAAATATATACAATTATTGTTGACATGAAAATAGTTTTGATGAGAGGCGGGGGAAAGGCGCGATGTAACACACCTCGTGACAATACCAATATTTATTTACCAACTTTCAAAGCTCATGGCTTGCAGTAGGTATTTCCCTTGCAGGTGTCTTTCCAATAATGTCTCAAATAGTTTTAATAGGGTTCATGTCGTGAAATATGATTTTTTTTTAAATCAGAAATACAAGACATTCACATTGTGTTGTTCGATCATTAATGATCCCATTCTGATATTTCTGGGAATTTCATCCTTGGTTACCCAGGGTTTTATATAAGCTCCGTTACTCTCCACTATATCACCCCTGCGGAATTCTTTCACTGACATCCGGTAACAGTTTTTTTCATTTAAAATTGGATTTCTGCATGGAACATACCATTTAAACCCAAACCAACCCTTTCTGCACAATGCCCAAAAGAATGCATTTGCCAGATCTGCCTGCATCAACAACAGCTGTGCAATGAAGCTTTTAAATCAACTGTACCATATCAAGATTTCTGACCCTACAATTATATGTTTCGTTCATTACTTTTGAAATTCTATCCATTTCATTCCGGTGTGCCTGACAATTCAGGTTCGTTCACTAAAAGTTGCATTTCTTCTCTTAAACATATTCAATTCATCACATGTTGAAACAACGAGTTGTCTGAGACAATTCTGCCAATAAAACCAGATAAATTAGTCATTGACAATATGCAATCTTAGAAAGAACGGACATCAACTTATGAAACATTTTGAGTAAGTTTTTATAACTTCAATTCAAACTTTCATTCAAAAGCAATTTATGCATCGAAGAAATAGTTTAGATACTATTAGTTTTTAGATACTATTTTTATGTTTCATGTGCAAAAACGGTATGATTTCTCCGAGATGGACTATTCATATCTGTAGTAGTTTTAAATGAACATCCCTTTCTCATCAAATTATTTCCCACAAAATTGAACATTGCCCATTTATCGATCATCTCTCTGTTCAGGAAGTTGTAGTTTTGTGCAAATATATAAGAAAAAACAGGTTATTAACTGGTCATGAAAAAAACGAACTTATTACCTTTTTTCTCATACTTCATAATTGTCCATCTTTTATTCAATAAATGTCAGGCTGAATTTCACCAGACGTATTTGTTTCCAAGCTCTTGCAATACATCAAGTTTTATAATTGACCATTAATTCTCAGACGATCTCAGTCTCTCAGATAGATGCATTTGATATTTTAAATTGCAAATGGTTTGCAAAATAGCATAAAAGGACGTTTCATAAGAGATAAATTCTCCTATATCATTTCCCTTTTAGATACTTTGCACATTCATTTTTTAACGAATTGTACAAAACGTTTACATCACTCTGCTGATAAATTATGCTCGTCAAATGTTACACTTTTAGGTCTGATGAAGTGTTTAATTTGTGAATAGATGGAAAGTTGATATCAGTATGTTTAAGGATATTGCTATCACAGCCCCACTCATCGGTGAAGCCAAACTTGAATTCAAATGCCTGAAAAAAGTTAAGGATCAATCCTTTCAATACTGAAAAACACCATGATAATGACTTCTCTATCACGAGTAGATTAATTATCTCTTTAAAGACTTCTGTTTTTTCCGATATAATATCTTAGACATATATCTGAATACACACGATAGTTGAACACATTATTTGTACTCTGGTCATCCCTACTAATATCATACAAGTACTCTTCTTAGAAATACTTGCCATTTAGAAAGTGAAGAAATATAACATGGTTATATTTGGGATAACACTACATTTGTACCTTCAATAGTTCAAATTCTTGTACTTTTTCGGGCCGAGTCCCATGCGGAATTCGAACCCACGCCCTCAGAGTAAGCCAACTATCGCCAGCACTAACCGTACCAACAGCTTACCACACGAACGTTTCGAAGCGAAATGGTCGTGTCGTAAGCTGTTGGTACAGAAAATTACGTCAAGCTCGTCAAGGATTGTTATATCTTTATATGTCGTCTTCTGTCAAGAGTAACACATATCAAGTTTCAATTACATATCACTGATCAATCATCAGTTAGAGCCGAGCTATGCTAAATTTAAACCCTCAGTCTGAAAGAGGAAAGTCTACTGCTCTAAGTCATAACTTAATATGACTGAATATAGTTATCCGATTGGCTCCGCAAAACACATGCGCATCATTGATGTACATGCTTCATTAATATGCTTGGTAACTGTATGTGACATGTACATAGAGATTGTTGCCCTAGGAAGTGTGTCATATGATTTTACGAAACGAGTGTGGATTTTTGTATTGGCCGAGCGATAGCGAGGGCTATACACAAATTTGCACGAGTTTCGCAAAAGTAATATGACACACTTTCGAGTGTTATAATTTCTTTATTACCTATTCTATACTGTTTCATTTTCAAAAATAGGCAGGAAACGGCCCACTTCCCTTGCGACGGCAAGCTACAGTGACGTTACGAACAATCGTTTTATGATGTCACAGACGACAAAATACGGGAAGTCGCGGTGAAACAATGGTTGCTAGGCAAACGTGATATGTGCACATGTGCTCATATCAATAATATTAACTCGGTTATTTTCAACCATATGGCTAATAAATATTGATATCATTTCTGTTCACCGTTTGCCTATGATATTTTAAAACTGCTTACATCATGACTTTGTAAACAGAATTGATATATGTAATCTTTGGAACAATAACAACTAAAAGTGAAAAAGAGAAAATCTTCAAACTTCGTAAATCATTCATTTCAAACAGAGACACTGACATCGGTCTTTAATAGTTTATATTTCTTTGGGTTTTTAATATGCTTATTTAATTATGTTGTAAGATGAATGACTGTTGTGTAGAGTATCAATTCTATGTGCTTCCAAAACGTCTAACGTTTGCGTACTGCTTTGTCATGACATGATTCTTTCAAGTTAAGAATTAAAAATAACATTAAAATTGAAATACTTTAATAGAAATGAAAATTTCTCGGGATATCATTTTCAGGAGTAAATTTCATTTTAATGTCTTCAATTTGTTCAATTACTTTTTATCTCTATTTTCATTATTTCCATAAAAAATTTTTTATCTCCATTTGCATAAAAACAATTGAGAACAACTTTTCGTGAGTCTTCGTTTCTCAAGAATTAAATTACATCTTAAGTATTTTCTCAGCTAATCTTTTATAATTATGTTCATGTGAAACTGAGTATTATCGTATGACTCTTGTGATGTATCAGCATTACATATAAAACAAGTAATTGTCACAAACGTGACCATGTCCCCCGCCGCAATTAAGAAACACACAGCTTGTACCGAGTAGTGACATTTACATGTTTGAATCAATTATTGTTACATCGGGCCAAAGTCTTGTAGTGACCTTGAAAACGGGGTCAAGGTCACCCAAATCGACTGGTGTCTGCGTATTCCCCAAATGAAGACAGGTACCAAATTTGAAGACTCTAGGTACAGCAGTTCATGAGATATCGTGCTAACAACATTTGACAATCAGTCTTGTAGTGACCTTGAAAATAATTTCAAGGTAAACCAAATCGACTGGTATCTGGATATTCCCCAAATGAAGACTGATACTAAATTTAAAACCAATAGTTCTAGCGGTTCATGAGGAATCGCACTAACAACATTTTCAAAACTGGTCAAAGTCTCGCCCTGACCTTGAAAATGAGGTCAAGGTCACTGAAAACTTTTCAGGTCTACGTATTCCCCAGATGAAGACTGGTACCAAGTTTGAAGACTCTAGGTTGAGCGGTTCATTAGATATCGCGCTAACAACATTTTCAAAACTGGTCAAAGTCTCGCCGTGACCTTGAAAATGAGGTCAAGGTTACCAAAAACTTTTCAGGTCTGCGTATTCCCCAGATGAAGACTGTTACCAAGTTTGAAGATTCTAGGTTAAACGGTTCATTAGATATCGCGCTAACAAGAAGCGGGACAGACGTACGTACGGACGGACGGACGTACGGAGCTGAATACTATGTCTCCCGCTCCGCGCTTCGCGGCGGCGGGGGACAATTAATTAAACCTGCTTGTATAATATGTTTTATTACATTATATTTGCAATGCAGCTAGTGACAGTTTTACAGTAGAAAACTAGATGTGTTTGTTAAAATCATTGACCAATCAAAATTTATAGCCAAGGTAAAGTTTTCCAAAACTGGTTCCTGAGACAAAGTCAAGGGCACAAGGTCAAGAATTATGACCTCATGTGAAAGGTCTCCTTGCAATAGATCTACAAAGGCCTATCACTAACCAGGCGGACAGACTGGCAGACGGTCGGACAGGTGAAAACAATATACCGCCGAAATCTCTGATTTGGGGGCATAAACGTACATGTAGTTATCATTGCGTCAGAGTTACATACAATTTATAGAACAACACATTCTGCCGGATTCTATAAAATTTATGTTCTTTCGTTCAAAATAGAACACATGTCTTGATTTCTATTGGAAGCTTATACTATTCACAAATTGAACATTCTACGTACACATTGTTGGCAATGTAAGCAGAAAGATAAGCAAGAAAAGATACTTAGATAAATACCAAAATACCAGTCCGCTAAAAGAATAGTTCTCATTAAGTAAGGGCGTGCACGAAACTTGCATTCTAAAGTATTTTATGTAAATACCATCTTTGCAACATCAGATAAAGATACCCATTAAGAGAATGTAAAACATGTACACTACAAGCTGAACTTGCAGTGAGAACTCTTGGACATTAGTCATGATCAAATTATTATTTGGATGAGAATAAATTACGCCCCAGTAGGCACTAAACGCTCGTTGTACGAATGCATATAGGCGATTATGTTGTCAACGTTCAATCCGGTTCTTGGCCGATCACGATGTGTAAGAAGTTGAACCGCTTTTATGATTTCAGAAAATCTTGTCGATCGTATTGTCATTTTGCTATCATTTGTGTGACCATTGTTAAGTGAGTGTGGTGATCTTGGTTTAATCTATCAAGACAGAAAGAGCAAGAATATATCATGGTGCTGCTTTTTTCATGGTATGACTGCTAGATAAATACGTGAAGCCAACAAGAAGATTCACGAAGACTACAGTATATATCGGAATGAGGTAGACTGAGCACATCCGACCAAATAGTTTCTTCTCACCTGTACTTTCACCCGACACGGTGGTCAAAAGTGGTTTACAAAATCGTGCATATTTTTAAATTTTGATTTAGTGATTGAGATAGCATCGTGTTTTGTGTGAGTTTCGTACAAGGAGTGTGTACGCATCCTTTTAAAGGCGTGCAGGAGTGTTGATGGGTTAACTTCTTGGAAAACCATTGCGGCTATGCTTTGAAGCGGAAACTGCATATTATTTTTAAAATCATACATTCCCACGTGGCAATATATGAAACATTTGAAAATAAACCAATAGCCATTTACATTTAATTTTTAGGTATTGTAGATCATAGAGATTAAGCAAAACATTAATGAGATAAAGTTCCCAAAGACAAAACAACTATGACAGTATTTTCAGAGCAACAAAATAAAGTTGTTAAACATTTGAGATCATCCAGTGATCATGATTTTCCTAGACGCTTCGGAGATCACCCGCTGACCAGGGTATTTCAGAACGCTTGTCAGATCATTAAGATTCTCTCCAAGTTATTAAACAAATACTTCTTCGTTTATCCAATTTGACAGGTCTTATTTAAATCATTCTTTATCTGTAAAAACGAAATGCGAAAAAAAGTACATCTACCTCTATTGATACTCCATCCTGACATTTTCTTGATATATGCCTCTCCATGGATACTGAAAACTATTATTATCTTAATTTTGATATGTCAGCAATACATAATTCATTACACTGGGGTAAAATAAACTTTAATACTTTTGGCCAGGCCAGGCCAATTCCAAATGACAAGGGAATGATATATCTCTTTGAATATTGAACGTTTGTGCATATCTCAATTTATTTGAACGTTTGTACAAATTTCAATTCATTTGAACCTTTGTACATATTTCAATTCATTTGAACGTTTGTACAAAGTTCAATTCATTTGAACATTTTTATATATTTCAATTTATCGCTATACATACAAAATGCAAATATCCTATAAAAACTATTCTGGTTCATAAGCTTAATAATGTAACATTGAATAATGCTATAGGTAAATTGATTATGCAACATTTCAATCAGTGTATACATGTACACATACAATTATTTTTTTATAAAATTTTGAAAGAGCATTACAGTGCGTGACACTGTCCTTAGATTTCATACTCAAAGACAACAAGACGCTTCATGTAAAAATAAAAAAAAACTGCCTAAAAATATTAGAGTTTAGTTTCCTTCAATTCCTTCCAACATTTAGGAACTCGTTTCATAAACATGACACTATTGGCATTCAATATCCTTCTGCTTGTTTCTAGCCCATGGAAGAAACTGCAATGTAATATTTATATTGCATATATATATATATATAAAGCAAAGTTACGCAAACATTAGGATAGTTATGTGATCGTAGTTAGGTGACACAAGTCTCCAATAGTTTACTAATTTACGGAAGGCTCCAATAGTTTAGAAACCGATAGAATTGTTCCCGTCAGATTGAATGCGCTCGAACGCAGCCGCGGCCTGAATCCCGAGGAAAGTGGTATAATACAAAAGCCCGTGCTAACCTATTGGCGACTTCACGTAACATGTTGAGGTCATTGAAAATCGTAACAGTTCAAAGATGACCGTAAAGTGGATAAATAACTCGTACCAGAAGAACAGAAAAATAGCTATATTATAAAAACTCTCAGAAACGATAATAACTACCGGCAAACATAAATTGTATATTATAATTCAAAGCAAAAGTATAGTATGGATGAACAGATCCTCGTTCTATTAGTAAATTATCTTACTAAAACGAAACTGGTAACATATACATTGAGAACAAAATGATTCAAAAACCTTTTTTACAAGGCGTGACTGATTGATTCATCCAGCCTCATGTACAAAATAATAAAACTTTATTAATCAAATTTAAACGTAAATATAGAAACCTCGAAGTGACTAAAGAAAAAGTAGTTTTGCCCGATCGTAATTACACATACTTTTCTACTTATAATAACAAAAGTATCTCCTAATAAGCAAAATGTACGAATAAAGATACGACATCGTTAAAAACTGATAATGATGTCTTTGTGAGGGGATATACATGTATATAAATACAATTGTATAGTAACTACTAGATACGAATTTGGTAAAGATATGTTGGAGATGTCAGCCTGAATTAGAAAAGCATATCTGTCCGTATGTCCGGAAGACTTATATATAATATATCTTGAAAATTCAACTCAGAATCTAAAAATGAAACTTACTATTCTGAAAATTCAACATAATCACGGCGGCCAAGCTCCGATATTATTCAGCAAATTTTATCATGAAAATTCGACTTGCTAACACCAAAATTCAAGAACCTATCCTGACAATTAAACACAGAAATCTTGAAAATTTAACTTGAAAATTGAACTTTGAAACTTGAAAATTGAACTTTGTATCTTTAAAATTCAACATATTTTCTTTAAAACTCAACATATTTTCTTTAAAATTCAACTTGGTATCTTGAAATTTCCACTTAATATTTTGAAAAATCATCTCGATATCTTGAAAACTCAAGGTATTATCTCGAATGTTTACAATGTCAATGATGCAGAATTGTAATTTTAAAGTTTTAAAGTTGAATTAAAAACATTAAAAAGTATAACATAAGTATAAGTATAATAACAATTTGTTATCGTTGTATATTCAAGTTTCAAAGGTGTGGTTACAAGTGAAATATTAACTTTCTTGAATGTTCAAGGTACTAAATTCAATATGCAAGATACTAAATTGAATATTCAACGAAATTAAGTTGAATATTCAACGAAATTAAGTTGAATATTCCAGATACTAACGTGAATATTCAACAATATAGAGTTGGATATTCAACAAAATTAAGTTTAATTTTCAAGATAGTAACATGAGTTTTCAAGATACTAAATTAAATTTTCAAAATACAAAGTTACATGTTAAAGATATTTATATAAATTTATAAGATACTAAGTGGGATTTAAGATACTTACCTGAATTGTCAAAATATTAAGTTGAATTTTCAACTTAGTATCTTGAATGTCAAGGTAAGACTTTCAAATTTCAAAATAAAAGATACTGAATAATAACATCGCGTAGCCCAAATAGAGTTATCTAAACTTTTTAAAATCAACATACATTCGACTGAGTGTCATAATCTTATCAATATGAAATAAAACATAGTGGCTTAATTAATCTATGAATTGCCCATTAATTCAGCAATCAATTATGAATATTTTGCATGGTGGTTTTGATATTCTAATTCGAAAAAATCTTTCATAATTTCTTTTTGCTTTAACTTTTCAAAATATAATGTTTACAACCTTACCTTTCACTTGGAAAACGCCTGATGTTTTTACATATTATAACCTTGCAGAGGAGGGAATGCAACTGACAATTCGGAGAAGATCATGAAATACATATAGAGCAAAAGTCGCCATTAGTTTTGCACATGATAAGGTGCGTTGTGGCGTGCATTTCAATAGTAAAAACATGTTTACTTAAACTTTGTTTTAAGTAGGAGAATGTCAAACATAGTCCACGTGCAAAACTAATGGCCAGTTTTCGGACATTCTCCTACACACACACACACACGTATATATATATATATATATATATATATATATATATATATATATATATATATTATATATATATATATATATATATATATATATATATAAAGTTCACAATCGGAAGAATGTCTAACTCTCAGGTAGTGAATATGGACAAAATAATGGATTTAGTAGAAAAAGAGTAGAGATTAGAGTAGAAATCATTCATTTTAATGGCGAACGCTTTCAGCTACACAGCCTCTTCAGGCCATACATAACGGATAATGCGTTGTCAGGCAACGTCGTCGTGTATATTATGACGTCATCACATTATATCTTCACAATCTAAGGTAAAGACATGGACACATCGAGTTTTAGAGTTTAACTTAGGTGAAAACATGTTGATAAATCTGCTTTCTTTTGTTTCTAAAAGCTTGTTATTATCAACATTTAATTTATACATTGGGAAGACAGAAAAATGCCCGTTTCCACATTCAGCTAAATGTTTACTTAATGGAATTTTACGGTTTTCGGGCTGATTTATGTGGGATCTGTGTAAGTTCATTCGTAATTTCAACTTAAGTTCGGTTTTCCCAATGTATTTTTCATTACAACAAGAACATATGGTGAGATATACAACATTTTTTCTGTTACTGTAGTATCAGTAATGTGTACAGTGGAGGCGACAATAATATGTTTACATGTATGATCTCACCTAGATAGAACTGGTTCTACATCACTTAAATCAAACTTAGATGAAGTTAACAACCTGCGAAGATTTTTAGGTTGCTTAAAACTGTTAAAAATTCTGGATTTACAAACAGCTTTTTCAATACCTTTACATTGATGTAAAATGGGTAAGTTTTTATCATTGATAGAAACAGCACTCTGATGGTTAATTAGGATTGAAAGTAGAAACCAACCGGAGAATATCTTTGTTTGATTTAGGATCTCTGAGGCGAGATTGATCTAATGATGCGGCTTTGTGCTGCAAGTGCTGCAAGTATTCCTATGACGTCACAAAAGTACGCAGTTCTGACGTATACAATCGTCGTACCGCCATCACAATGGTACTTGGCTCTCAGAAGTCTAACTTTCAGTTAACTGTCGACAATTTCGCTTGAATAATTCGGGCAAATAATACACTGAATACTAAACTTCCTTTCATTTAATACCATTTGTATTATGAATTCGTGAATAAGTTGGCTTTCGCTGGTTTTATACAAAATCATTAACTCGTTTAATAAAAGTGGTATTACATGAAAGGCGTTTAGTATCCTCTTCGTATTTACTGACGTGATGATGTGACAAACAATATTGTTAGAAACATCAAATGCTTGGCAAATATTCATTTGAGATTGAGACAGAACCTGCGGTTGCGCAATAAGCAGTTTTGTTCATGTTGTATCGTATGAAACTACGGAAATTACAGAAGCCTTTAAAAGGATAAGTAGACATGGTGTCTACTAGACTAGCATTGGTGAGTCTTATGATCCACATTGTTGGTGTCAACGTCATTGACTCCTACATGACCTCTTGTCTGTGTATTAAAACTCTGGCTTCATCACTGAGTGGGGTCATGGCAGCAATATCCTAAAACATGCTTTTATTATCCCTCCATCGATTCACAGTCCATGTTCCATTGATGCGAAAACTCCTCATAACGAAGGGTGGGGCGGTACATGTTAGAATGTTCGATTGGATCTTTGAATCTTGCGAGAAACTCCTCAAGTTTGTCTGTTGTGGACAATTGTGCCACGTGTAGAATGGTTTGATTGCAACTTTAAGATTAGCATCCATTGCGGTATCCAGCATCTTCTATCATTAATACCACAGTGAATGTCTTCTGGAGGTGTTAAGCCAAGCGTCTAAGCGACTAGTGTTAGGAATAGAATAGGAGGAAAGCAACACACTCCTAGATTTTTTTAAAGATCACTTAAACTAAAATGTTACATAGGAAATGAATTTCACTAGAAATGGAGAAAAATGGGATGTACAATGTAGTTGTCTATTTTATTATCGACGCACTTAAATTGAACCTTGTGAATATGTGTTTATTGTTTTAGATCATGTATAAACAAGAAATATCAAATGATGATGGAGGTGACAAGCTTCTTATTATGTTTTACACTCACTTACTAAACTAGAAGGTGATTTTACTTGTAAAAACGGATGTTTGCTCCTTCTCCTAATTCACCTTCGATACTCAAACAGTTTTGGCAGTTACATGTACTACCCTTCGAAATGACCGAATTGTTGCAATGGAAACAAATTTTAAAAATCTCAAACCCCAAACGTCACACCTACATGATATATAGAGAGAGTAAACCGAACTAAGTAAAAATGGGTCCAATAATTTAATGTCAAGAAACAAGCCGACAAAGTCAAAATTTTTACCATGAAAACAAAATTTGTTTTTAAAAAGTTTCAAACCCCAAAACGAACATCTACATAATAGACGGGCGGTATAACAAATTTTGAGAATAAAAGTCAAGCAGTGTTACATGTATGCTCCGGAAATGCTGGAACGTCAACAGGCACACCAAGGCTTACACAGTATATTCATTATATTTTCGTTTAGAACAATGATTATATGTTAGCATTTCTGAACAAAACTGCAGTTTCTTGTAGATGTGTGTATTTTGTAGATATATTATGTTAAGTTAAGCGTTACGCAGCAGGGCATTTATTTCAGATGCCAATATAATTATTAACTCAACTGACGGTCGAGTTGTGAAACATACACGATGCAGTTCGAATCATAAACCTGTATTTTAATAAAATAGTTGAACCAGAGAAAACATACGACCTACATGATGTACTGTAGAAAGATGCATAATATAAAGTAATATTTCTATTAAATGAGTATGATGTCAAATTAAATTAGCTATCCCAAGAAACGATCGTTTATAGATAGTTGGTTCGAAATTGGCTTCAACTAGGGCGTATTGCTCTTTAATATATTTATTTAATAAATATTCTAGAACTCACATGCCCTAGATTCCCGCTTCGGTCAAAGATACTTTGAATTAGTAAAGGTCACATAAATGGATACAGCTGAACATATATGTAAGGTTTGTTGAGAGCGGCAAAAACAGTTTCAGAGGTATTTTCAATGGGGTCAACTGTTCAATTTATGTTTGATTTATTCCTTGAGAAATTATTGTTTGTATTATTCTAATATATAAGCTTTTAAATCTTTTCAGGTTTCCGTGTAAGTTTTCATACAACGAAGAGTAACGTGAATAAGGTGGAGTAGTGTAGAAGATTTGTGGAATGTTTGCAAATAATCATATACATATATAGTTTTTTTGTAATCGGTCAGACAAAAGTTTTTTTCGGACGGATAGAGTCCTTGGTATTACTATGCACCTCGTTTTGCACTAGGGTCATGCCATCAACAATTTAGATTTTCCATTGTCCAGGGAGTCTATACACAACTACATGTATTCAGCTTTCTAGAGCTTTTCGTACAGGAGATTATGAAAATAGGTTTTTAGATCATGAACCCTGTGATCCATATGTGGGATCATAAAGTCCCCATATCTACAAATTAGAATCACCATTGGCAAAGGAGTATGTACACAACATGTCATATTTCAAGAACTGAAAGAAGAAGAGGAAATAGGACCCCCATGATGAGCTAAAATTATAGGCAGCAAAAATTATACCATTTTTGCGGAGCTAGCATGTGTAGTTTGGGAGATATGCCCCAGACAAAATGATTTCCCCAAAAGTCACTGTTCACGTCATGTTTCCACAAATTCACAAAAAAAATGTGTTAACCTTCAAAAGGCACATCTAGGAATCATGGTTAACATGTATTACTATGGTGTATACCAAGACATGTATAGTTTGCGAGATAAGCTCCAGACAAAATCTCGGATGGACGGACAGAGTGAACGCTATATACCCATATACTAATATATTTGACTTTTGTATTGGTTTTACTAAAACTTATGATTTATTGCAGTTGATGGAAAAAGAAATACGCAAAGTTAAATATGAACCAATATTTATTGAAATTAATCAAGACGTATGAGAAATGGTTAAATGCTATAGCTAGCTGGGTCGTCTAAGAAGAAATGTTCTAACATATCTTGATGAAGAGAACGTTTTTTCTAGGATGATGAATAAATGCTCCACAATGTAATTTTTTCTGGACTTCGTTTTCAAAACAGTCAGATAAATCATTTTTTTCTTCGAGCAAACGAACATGGCTGAAATAAAACTGGTAATCAGTTTCTCTTTAAATTCACTTGTTTGTTTTTACGAATGTTTCCATTTCTTTTTGTCTATCAGCGACTTTTTGGATTATGCTCTTGTTTACTATATGTTCATGATACTTTGTTCGTTTGTTTGTTTGTTCAATTAAGTCAAATAGCATCCACCGAGGAAAACACAAAAAGCAAGAACACATTTAATTACGCTTACCATTTACGTTTCCAAAAATAGCATTATGGCATGTCTTTGGCCATCCTCAGTTACCAAGGGTTTTATATATGCTCCGTTATTCTTCACTATTTCACCCCTGGGACACTCTATCTGGGAAATCTGTACTCAAATTACCCGCCCTTGGACGGCGTGACCCAACCAAACCGCTACGCAGCTTAGACCTGCGAGCCAATGAAAATTCATTTAACAGCCCTCTTCCGTAATTCATTAAACATGGCCGACATGTGCTTCAAGAAAGTGCGGGAAAGATTTTGAATTGAAAAACACAGTGAATTCTATCGAGCATTTTCATTGGTTATTGATTTCGTCACGTCGAACGTGAACTTTCTTGAAGCGGCGCCGCAACATCGAGATCAGCAAAGAGAAATGTGATGTGACATTAAGAAAGTCAACGAGAAAATCAGCAACCAGGCAGTTGCGACTGCAGTTAATATTCTCACTTTGAAACAAACTCTTTGCTAATTCATCACGGGCACAAGACGAGGGCAATAGAAATTTGTATTGTAAAGGATATGAGGCCTTACTTCGCATTGAAAATTATGATTTCAGGGAAATGGTAAGTATAATGGAACCAAAGTATGATACTCCTAGTCTTTGCTGGGAAAGTTCTTCCTTATCTTTACGAAGAGACTGAAGATACAGACAAGACAAGCTTAAACCAAGCACAATTTGGTACCTTTACCAGAGATTCCTGGACTTCTAGGGCTAGTCAATCTTACAATACACTTACATCAGTGATTGGGAGTTGAGAAATTACAATCTGCAGACAACAGCAATGCATCAGTCACACACATTCGAAAACATTGCCATTTTATGCCCTCTATGATAGATGACTCGGAACTCAAACGACATTACTGAGTAGTGACAAACATTGTAGGTGTATTCTAGAACTTCCCATAGGTTAATAATGGATGTTCCCACAAGGATGCATTCAAGAGTTGATATGCTGCAGCGTTTCCTAAACCAACAGTGAGCTATGGAAGCAGCTCTACTATCCTATAAGACGCTAGAGACATCAAAACGTTGTCAGAAGATGATGATGTATCTTCAACAGATCAAGTTGTGAGCATTCTTAAACCTTTGAAGACGATAACCACCATTTTCTTCTTAGCATCATTCTCTGCAATGAAAGGGAGGGCCTAGAAAGGTCCCCCACAGTGTAAATGACTCATCCTCTTCAGGAGATGTCACTTCAACACCTGACACCAAAAGAAGGAGGTATTCCCGTGGTAGCAACATTTAAAGGTGCTATGGCAAATGATTATACTCCTAGATATGTATTCATTCACGCCCTCCTTTATGTTGTTAATATTTATCTTTGTACATATGTGTATAACGTCAGTATTATATGTCAGCATTGTAAATCGGAACTGTATATGTAAAAAGGTGAGGTGAGGTGAGTTGAGGTTTTACGCCGCTTTCAAGAGTATTTCACTTATATCACGGCTGCTAGTATTTCAAGGAGAAAACCCGCATCGTCATGTGGCTATGCATTGTGGTGAAATCTGCGAGCATCGGCTGGAACTAGCGAACCATGGGTGGTACTACCCTGAAATTCAGTGTAGCATTGCACCCAAACCTTACTGAGTGTAGAAGAGTTCTCTACTGCAGACAAAGTTGCCGTGCCCCTGGCGGGATTCGAACCCCGGACCTCTTGATCCGAAGCCGAACGCGCAAACCACTGCGCTATTCCGCCCCCTATGTAAAAAGAAAACATGTAAAATTATAATAAATATTAGCAATAAATTAAAATATGTACATTCATTTTCATATTATTTTCAAATATCAACATGATATATATGTAACAATTTACTAACAACTAAACAAGTTAACAACTAAAACTGAAATTGACAATAAATCAAATTGTTAAACAAAACATGCTTATGTAATATTCTTGTTCATGGTTCATCTGACAGGTGAAAAGGGAGGCATTTGATGCAGACTACTGCAAAGAAGAGAAACCAGGCAATCCCGGAGACTTCAAAATCTATATCAGTGATACCACTCGAGTGAATAAATATTTTTCAACATTTTGAATACATCTTATTTCAAACTACGCATGATGCCAAACAGAAGTGACAGATCATAAATCTCTTGCTACAAGAGGAAGTAACTTAGTAACTAGAGGAAGTAATGTTTATAATTAATACTGTACAAACAACTGGTACAAAGCTGTAATTTAGGCGTACTGTGCCAATTACTTCGCTCCAGTTCAGTTCAGTTTGAATGGAAACTCTATAACTCTACGTACTCTTCTAAATCACTTTGTGACAAACAATCTATCATTTTTGTAGATAACATGTCAATGTCAATGTAAATTTATGTGCATCCACAATTGGTAGATGTCTACCATGTCTGGAGCATGATTTATCCTCAGATTACCAATTATCGTAGTGAATTGTACGTCAGACATTATCGTTTTGGAAACCTTTGTTGCTGTTACATTTTCTGTTGCAGAACTTGTGTAGTATATGATTGGGATCGATATACTTACAATACATTGTGTACATTACTCTTAAGTGTTTAGACAATGACGCAGTTTATATTCGCTTGACATTGTTAACCTCAACAATTATGAGACAATTAGTGCCAAAAATGTTTGAGTGATTGAATTTCATGACAATTTTTAACATACAATGTATATATTTGCAATGCATAGCTCAATTTAACCAGGCAGTTGCGACTGCAGTCAGTATTCTCACTGGGACACAAGCTCAATGTATATTTGTTTAATTATTTCCCTATGTTTATCCCCTACAATCCACCTTAGCGGTTAATCTGAAACATCGTGTATGTTCACAATAAGGTAGTGAAGAATATCTTGGTATTCGTATTTGACTTGAAACTAGCGGTTTAAATAATATTATTCTCAATACTGAGTATAACTGCGGTTGAGTTAAAAACAAAACATATTTTTGCACTATTTATTTCAGTATGATTTATCTCGTATGTGACTTATTTTATATTCATAACTTTTATGTAAGCTTACAAGTATATTTTTGTCACAGGATAAAACGTTGTGAAAACAATTTTTTGAAACATTATCATGACAAATAGTCGATCACATATGCAAAACCTGTTTTGTGAAGATCATCCCTTGAAACAAAATCTGAGACGCCCTGCTCCCATCAGTGTATTGTCATCTGCCACCTACAATACCCTGATTCCCAGAATCCACATCCCGCTACATTAGTGTATTTCGAATTGGCCAACCAGCGCACATCTTACCAAGCTGCAATATAGTCCGCATCCGCACATGACATTCCAATGTCTACAGGATTCCGGATGCCCTGTCGGCAGATTTGTATCTTTTATAACCACTTTCAAATAGTTTTCATCCACACTTCCCTTGAGACTAAAGAATGAATGAAGTCCACCATTCTAATATGCCAACATATCAAATTTCTTCCCAGGGCATGCAGGGGTGATAGATATTTCCTTGTCATTCAAAGAATGTTACCATGTTATTTCAAGATATGCAAACAATTCGCTTTATCTCTTTTTATTCATGAGAAATGTTATTCTTCTGAACATCAATAAATGAGAATATCGATGTATTAAAACAAGCCCAGTCGTATAGCAAAGTTTAACGCAAAATCTTCAGCTTCTGCCATGTCAATAACTGCAATAGCTGTCTCACAATATATGAATTCAACATCTTTGCAATGCTATTGAAAAACGAAGTTTCTACTTTGCACCATAATACAGTGCCAAGGTTAACAATATCTTCGCTAAATATAGTAGTTTTATGACGGATATGTAAATTGCATTCGCCGAATTCAAACACTAAAACGTAGTTGTAACTTGTTCAGACGAGTTTTGTACATGCGTGTATATTGAGTGACACTGACAGCTTTAAACAGAATAACATCATAAGAATATCTTTGAAATATTTTCTATGTTGATCACATTCAAATATGTTCAAGTTCTGTAAAAGAAAAAAATATTAATGATTCGTTAATGATGTCACTCAGTTTGTAGAGTGTCCGTTTATCAGTCTGACTAAAATCGACCTTGTTCCGAGGAATAAAATTTGCAAAATTTTGCATCTGCCGGGATACGAACAGGTTCTGTAGATTCCTCATCACATAGAAGGTGGGGCTTCCATTTCCGGCCGTGTCATACTAAAAGACATTGTAAGATGGGAACTTTCAATTTCCAACACGCATATCTATAAATTGGAAATCCAGGTAAAATCATTTCTCAATCATTTAATTGATTGTAATAATGTCATATTAAAAGCATATTAATTCTTTATCATTAATCATAAGTGACGGCTGCCTTGGGGAATTTTACGTTGCTCAGTACACGAGCTTTAAACGTTTTAGTGTGGTGATAGTAAGTGCTTCCTCGATTCCTCATTCTCTTTCCACCGAGGTTACTTCCTTCAGATTTCCGATCCTAACATCTGTTCTGCATGGCCTGAATCCGAGGGCAGAAATGAAATTTTCTGATTGGTTGCAATTTAATCTAGTTTGTAAAAGTGACATTAGTCAATGACACGTTATAGTAATAAAATAAACGTAAGATAAACGTTGTTCAGTTTAATGTGTTTACCTCGAAATATGCTATTTTGTGAAAACAATTGATCATAGACATGTTGATAAATAAAGAAGACCAAGTAAAAGACAAATACCAAAAATAGTTCATTTGTGTTATTTACACCAGATATATTCGAAGGACATATGCTATCACTTATCATTTGTTTTTACATGATAAATATATTTCCTTTTATTCCTTTCATTTTCTTTGAAATGGAAAGTTGTGTTTCTTACAATTTTTTTTCACATAATAGTTAATAGTTTAATAGAACTCTCAGCTGCAATAAACGTAACAGCATGAATAGAACTTCTACATGTTTTCACATTTGTTTTGATTTATCTTTCGTATATTTGTCAGCTTGATTCTTTAGGTCATGGTATGGAACAACTGTGTAGAAATTATCTTAAAAATTTACACTGAAAAATGTACGTACATGTACGTAAATAGAAATATTCATTTGGTAACATCATATTGACGTAAATATGGACGGGTAGAGAGGCCGTGTATTGCACAAACTAAAGGTTTTTTCTCGATTTTGTCAGCGGAATTTGTTATTATAATCTTCTATTGTGTCCAGATTATGGATAAGAACTGTTAATACGAATCTATGATTGCCTGGTAATGTACTTTAAACATTTGCAAGACATTGTGTCATAAAGTTATGTTCAAGAATTTAAAGGCCTTGAATATTAACTAAACATGTACACAATTAGTGAACATGTAGATGTAGATATGAACATTTCTTAAACTCATGGTCATAATGATTGATTATTTCCTTCGGGTTCCTTTAAAGGGGCAGTAGCACGTTTTTTGCAAATATTATTTTTGCAAATTTACCATTTATAATGATATTTTTTGTCATTTATATATACTTTAGAGGGAAAAACAAGTTATCACACAAACCAATTATCCGTAGTGGTAATAACAGTGTTGTGTATAAAGCAAAAATTGCATGGCATACATTTTAATGTGAACAAATTTAATTATTTTGAATTGCAAAAACAATTGCCATGGCTGTACCGAATCATATACACCCATGTTCTTCTTGATTCCCCAAAGAGAGAAGGATGTTTTATTATTTATGACATTATTTTTCAAATGCATTTCATCGACTTATTTGAGCGACAAACGTTCTACTGCCGCTTTAAGAGTATGTACATGTACATGGAACATGGGAGACGGATTTAACTGAACTGTTTTATCGTTTGTGTGATGTGTAGCCAGACTCCAGTTGTTATGCCAGTCATGCACATAAACTCCTAGGAGTTAACAAACACGCCCAAGACAAATGTAATTACTTCAAACATTCTCCTTGAGTTCTCCTGTTACTGTCGGACATGTTTTCACAAATCCTTCATCTAAATTTCCATAAAATCATTAAGGAAAACACTTTAAAGGAACGATGAACAGCCTTCTGTTCTGCTTAGTTTAACCTCGCCCATCTAAGCAGACACATCTCTGACGCCCATCGCAATGTTTTTTTGTTTTATCTCAAATGCTGAATATACTGCTTTCAGTGATAGAGGCATGTTTGGCGTATTATCGACTCTGCCACAAAGTGTATATTAAAGCGGGCCTGGTTATTTCGTGGTTATTACAGGGACACATAACAAAACAATAAGTTATCACTTGCAATATAGCTGCCCCAGGATGCTGGTGCTTAGAAATGTTTGTGATTGGCGGGTGCAACAGACTGGACGGGACATGTTAACCACTTTGAAAACAGTGATTCTCTTGTACTTCTAGCTTCTAATACAGATTTTAGTGATTGTGTCATTCGTTTGAAAATTTAGTGTTATCTTATACTGATAGAAGTGATAGAATTGTAAAATTTATGTTGATAACAGTTATCTTACAATGGATATTAGTTTCATGATACTTCCGGTTTGTGAAACAGATAGTACTTGGTTGCATCGCGGTCTTTTACAATGAAAACTGAGACATCTAAAAAGATCTTTCGATTTAATTTGTGAGTACATGTATATTCTTTTTCTATTCGTCCGCAAAGCTGTTACTTTGGGCTTCCCTTTTGATGGGTTATTGATAGGTCTTTGATACTTAACATGTACATTCATTGTGATAAAACTATTCTAAAGAGATATACGTGTTTGACTTGTCACAATGACCTTGGCTCATGAAGCCTTTAACAAACTTAAACATTTGCCATACCTTATGATTGAACAGTGATAGTAAATGCGTTGTTCCCTAACCGCATCATTCACATTAGGTAAAAGTACATTTTACATTGTGAACGTTTTGATATTCTTATCTAAAATATCGTTATATCCGGGTACATGAATGTTTTAAAAAACAAATCATGTTACAATTTTGGTTTAAACTTATTTTTATTCAATAAAGAATCTGATTCGGTAAACAAGCACAGTTTTTGCTTATATCAATACCTTACCAGTACATACATACAACAAAAACACAAGATCTGGACATAAACGACTAACTAAAGCATAATGATATTATGTGTACATGACTGTTGCTTATGAACATTCTTGCAGTTCAAGTTCATAAACAATACAGCTACATTGAGTTAAGGTACTTTATCAAAGCCTTTGGCCTTAATGATGTAATGATGGAGGGAAGCGAATATATTCATATTAACATGGTCCCTAGCTTGGGATGTTCCATATAACACAGTTTGGAGGCTGTGGCCATTTACGTAGAAGAATGTACAATTTTCAATGTATTCATGCAAATGATTTGGTGGCATAATGAGCTTTTGCAATCATTATAAGTGATAAGAATTCAATGTTTGGGCTTATATAAAAGTCACATTTCCATGAAAAATTATACAATTCATAGATTTGAATAACAAAATTACAGAAACCAAATATAGAGTGACCTTGATACCTTCTCAGTATACCTGAACTATGGCAGTATTACCTATACTTTAGCAAAGCATTAAAATTATCCAAATATCGCAGACTTTCTGGTGGAATTTATGCGTTTGTGAAGAAGTATATCTCTAAATTATGTTTGAATATCGAAATTGATATAAACAATGTTGTTTGTGTAAGTTTTGATAAACCAATGTTAAAATGTGAACGTGACATATTACTGTTTGCTATTTATATCCCACCAGAAGGTTCTCCCTATTACAAAGTTAATCATTAATGTACGTTGTTTCAACAGTTAGGTTACTTGCACACCCCAACTATGTTACAGATTGTGAGATTTTGATTTTAGGAGACTTTAATGCCAGAGTTGGAGATAGAAATCAACCACCAGAGCTTGAGTCTGATAAATGCGATAATGTTTTCCCAGAAGAAGAACCAGTTCCTTTAGATTTACTTTACTCTGAAGATAGTGTTGTAAATAGATTTGGGGATTTGCTACTAAATTTTTTTTTCATTTTTTAATTTGTTCACATTAAATGGATGTGTTGGAGGAGATACTCCTGGCAAGTATACTTGTAAATCACAATCAAGGATGCAATGTTATTGATTATGTCATTTCATATGTCAACTTGTTTTCTCATTATGCTAGTTTCAATATATGTGATAGAACAGAGAGCAAGCACTTGCCACTTATTCTTACATTCAACTGTGCATTACACGTGAACATTCTGAGAGTGGAAATTGTAACAATAGAAAATATGAATGGAACACTTATTATTATTTCTTGACAATCTTGAAGATAATAAGCACATTCTCGACGGATTGATATAAACAGTAACAGTTGACGCTGATCCCATCATGATATTGCTATCTCGTCATTTGTTGAATACATTTTAGAAGCAGCTTATTATATGAAGCTAAAAAATCAGTCGAATAAATCGAATTGAAAAGTTTACGGTTATACTTGTCTTAATAATAAGGTAGAAGCTAGGAAGAGTTTTAAATGTTTTAGAAAGGTAAGTACTGTCACAAATAGAAACAGATATTGCACACTAAAAAATCGATATAGAAGCAAATGTAGACTGTGGAGAAAAAAGACGCAACAGTCACAGTGTAAGGCAAGGAAGTTGTATGAATCTAGAACAAATACAACAATTATGTTGGAAAGAATTACGAAGTATAACGGGTAAAAGAACTCTAAAAGCGGAGATATCTTGTGAAACATGGTATAATCATTTAAAATCTGTTGATGACAGACCGAAGGTTGAGGCAGATGATAATACAGAGTTTCCTGCAAATGAGAGGGTCGATATGAATGATATTGAAAAACAGATACTGTAATCTCCATTATTGGCACCGAAATAAGAAAAGCTATAAAAGGTATGAAGAAAGACAAATCTCCAGGTATTGATTGTATTTAAACGGAAATGGTTAACTGTAAAATGAGACAATTGTCATGCCATTTCTTTTGACTTGCTTAACAAGCGGTTTAGCGTATTTTCCCAGATTCATGGATCAAGGCAATATACAGATCCCAGATAATTATAGAGGTATATCTCTAGTGAGCATTTTAAGTAAGAGCTACACAAGTATTTTAAATGAACGCCAAACGCAATGGGCAAATGTTATGAACAAAGTATCTGAACATCAAGCTGGATTTAGAAAAGGCTATTACAATATAGACCATATTTTTACATTATACACAACCATTGAAAAGTGTTTAAGTAAGAAAAGGAGACAATTGTATGTTGCTTTTATTGAGTTAAAGAAAACATTTGATTCTGTTGATAGATCTAATTTGTGGAATTTGTTATCAAACTATGGGCTTGGTGGTAAAATGTTATAGGCATTAAAAGGCATTAAAAGGCATTTACATGTCAGTTAAATCATGTGTACGGTTCAATTCAAATACAACAGACTATTTTGAGTGCCCATTTGGTTAAGGACAAGGGTGTATATAAAGTCCGATGCTTTTTTCATTGTTCATTAATGAACTTGCGATAGAAATACTACAAAATGGAAAACATGGCATTCAAATGTTCCCCGATATGATACAAATATTAATGTTGCTCTCCTATACGGAGAAATTGTGATTAACTGTGAATATGGAAAAATCAAATGTAGTGATATTCAGGAAAGGTGGTAGATTATCAAAGAATGATGTGTGGTATTTCAATAGCGCAAAAATGAAAATTGTGAATATTTATAAATATTTGGGATTTCTATTTACTTGTAACTTTGGTATGACGAAAGCTCTTGCTGATCTTTCCCTTAAGGCCAAGAAAGCTCTTACAGATCGGTGTTAATCTTAGAAAACTCGGAATACGTTTGCCTTCTGTATACTATAAAATATTCGATAGCCAAATACAACCAATAATCATGTATGCTTCAGAGATTTGGGGTTGTATAAGATATGAGATTATTGAAGATAAACCTTTCGGCTTGTAAATTATTTTTAAATGTTGGTCCACAAACACCAAATGCCATTGTGTATGGCAAATGTGGCCGATACCCATTATATATTAACGCTGCTCTTTGTAATATTAATTATTGGATGAAAATATTGTCTATGCGTGAAGATCTGTTTCCTAAGGAAGCTTATAATACGTCCTTAATATAGATGATATGGGTCATGATACTTGGGCTTCTGAAACCTACTCTTCTCCCATGGATTCGCTTTTTATGCCCCCGAATCGGAGATTCCGGGGGTATATTGTTTTTCACCTGTCCGTCTGTCTGTCTGTCTGTCTGTCTGTGTGTTTGTCCACAAAAACTTTAACCTTGGTCATAACTTTGGATTGCTGAGAGCTAGGGCTTTCATACTTGGCATGTGCATACATTGTGATGAGACCTTTCAGATGAGGTCATCATATTTAACCGTGTGACCTTGCCCTTGCCGCAATTGACATTTTTAGAAAACTTTAACCTTGGCCATAACTTTAGATTGCTCAGAGCTAGGGCTTTCATACTTGGCATGTGCATACCTTGTGATGAGGCCTTTCAGATGGGGTCATCATATTTGACCTTGTGACCTTGACCTTGCCGCAATGAACATGTTCAGAAAACTTTAACCTTGGCCATAACTTTTGATTGTTAAGAGGTACGGCTTTCATACTTGGCATTTGTATGCCTTGTGATAAGACCTTTAGATGAGGTCATCATATTTGACCTTGTGACCTTGACCTTTACCTTGCCGCAGTGGACATCTTCAGTAAACTTTAACCTTGGCCATAACTTTAGATTGCTCAGAGCTAAGGCTTTCATACTTGGCATGTGCATACCTGGTGATGAGACCTTTCAATTTAGGTCATCATATTTGACCTTGTGACCTTGACCTTGCCGAAGTGGACAATATTTAGAAAACGTTAAACTTGGCCGTAACTTTGGATTGCTCAGAGCTACGGCTTTCATTCTTGGCATGTGCATACCTAATGATGAGACCTTCGGATGAGGTCATCATATTTCACCTTGTCCACTGCGGCAAGGTCAAGGTCACATCATCAGAAAACTTTAACCTTGGTCACAACTTTTGATTGCTCAGAGCTACGGCTTTCATACTTGGCATGTGTATACCTTGTGATGAGACCTTTCCGATGAGGTCATCATATTTGACCTTGTGACCTTGACCTTGCCGCAGTGGACAATATTCAGAAAACTTTAACCTTGGCCATCACTTTGCTACATCCGGGGGCATCCGTGTTTAACAAACACATCTTGTTTATCTGGTTATCGCAATGCATAGGGAACATAAGAGTTGTGTCTGTAAACACTTTTAAAACTAGGGCTAGAGATATGTTCTACCAAAATTGACATTCAACACTAAATAATAGTACGAGATACGATATATATAGAGAATTCAAAAGTTGTCTAACACCAGAAAAATATTTGTTCCCGATTGAAGATTTCAGATTTCGTAATATTCTTGCAAAATTTCGACCTGGGCTGCTACGATTAAAGATTAATGAAGGTCGATGGCAGAAAATAGATAGGTTTTTGAGGATTTGCCCGATTTGTATTAATGGAATAGAAGACGAATTTCATTTAAGTCCATTTAATAGTGATTCAAGAAACATTTACCAACCGAAAAATGTAAACGCAAATATTCATATGTTTAAAAATATTCTTACTACTAATGATCAATCTATAATGATTTTTTTTAAAGTGTAAAAAGCTTAGTGCATCAGTATGTGTTTCATTGTGTATTTTCATGTTATCTACCATTTGTAAATGTGTTGCATGCTGTATTGTACATGAATTGTGTATCCCTGTATTTAGGCCCAGGGGCCTATATACTTGAAATAAAGATGATGATGACGACGTGAAGTGGAATTGGACAGACTATATTTATTTTCAGGTCTTTGAATGGCATTTAGAAGTGGCATACATGTACGTAAGAACAGGAAGATTTTCCTTCATCACATTCAACTCCGAAACGTCCTGTATTTTCAAATTAAAGAAGTAAACCAGATAATTTCTTTCTTTCCTGTTCTTATAAGTATTTCTTCATATAATAACGTTTTTCATAATCTTTAGACTTCCGCTAGACAAGCAAGCACTCAGGAAACACTCACTCACCTGTTCATTGAGCATCAATATTCACCGAAAATCACCAACTCATTGTCCAACCACTGGATCTACTCAAGCCCCCAAATTTGCCCCTTTAAAGCTTTTTCCTGTTGTGCCTGAACTTGCACTGTACTTTGTAAAGGAAACATTTGTGGAATGTTTAGTGCTTAATTATACTGCTTTTGCTGGACACGAGTTCATCCTGAATAGTTACTTTAGACATTGATAATATCAACTGAATACGTCAATATATATATCACTGATACCCTTCACGTGAAAACATATCCGTCAGCATCTCAAATACACCTTATACATAGCTATGTAGCAACAGATACATACATGACAGAACAGAAATCCCCTCCTTACGTTAGAAAGTAACTTAGCAACTGAACAAGACGTTATATTATCAATATTATGCAAACAATTGGTGCAAAGCTGTTAATTTTGTGTACCAATAACTTTATCCCATTTCAGTTTAAAATAATATCTATAATTTAACGTACTGTTCTAAATCACAGTGTGAAAAATAATCTATCATTTTTGTTGATAACACTTTAAAGTCACAACTAATTTATGTGCATCCACAATTGCTAGATGTCTACCATGTCTGGAGCATGATTTATTCTCAGTTTACCAGATTACCATTTATCTTGAATTTTGAGTCAGACATTATCCATGTTTACCCTTTGTTTCTGATTTTGGATTGATATATTTACAATGTATCTTGTCTATAGCTATAACTGAGTGTTTAGATTTGAATATTACATTGATGAAGGTAATAATAATGAGACAGATCCTATTCGCTAGGCATTTTAAACTCAACAATAAAGAGACAATAAGCGAAAATATGTTAACACATGTACAAAATGTATGTGCTATGCATAGATCAATGTATATTTGTTTCCAATATCGCTATGCCCAACGATCCACCTCACCAAGAAGTAGGTGACTACCCCGAAAGTCTTGTATTTTCAGAACAAAGAAGTCCAGAAGATCTTGCTTTCCTTATTTATTCCATATTTAAATGCCTGTCATAGACTTGAAACTAGCGGTATAATCTGATAATATTTTTGGGATTCTAATTACAGAGTATGACTATGGAGAACAGCAAGTGGTAAGCTGTTGGTACAGTCAATGCTGGCGATAGTTTCCTTACTCTGAGAGTTTGGTTTCGAATCCTGCATGGGACTCGGCCCGAACAAGTACAAGAATGTGTACTATTGAAGGTGTAGTGTTATTCCAAATATAACCATGTTATGAGAACGGACATGTTATAAATTGAAGAAACATTGTTGAAGCAATTTTTATGTAGGCTTACAATTGTGTTTTTTATCACAGAATAAAACGTTTTGAAAAAAAAAAAATTCAAACAATTTCATGAAAAATAGACATCAAATATGCATGACCTTTTTTACTGATCATCCCTTGAAACACAATCTCAGAAGATCAAACATTAGTATATCCCAGAGTTCATTTCGTTTTTACTTTGTGTAACCACATTCAAACACTTTTTATCCCTTGAGACCAAGAATGAATGAAGTCCTTTTTTACCATTCGATTACGTCGATATTATATCACATTCACTCCCAGGGGTGATTACTATTTCCTTTTCTTTCAAAGTACGTTGTCATGATCCTTTTATGTTATAGAACAAATCCAATTTATCTCAGTTTATTCATGAGAAATATTACTTCTTCGAACATAAATAAATTAGAATATCGATGTAACAATATCTAATGGAAATTGTTCATCTTCTGCCAAGTCAATTATTTTAATATCTGTCCCACAATATATGCATTCAGCATATTTTCATTGCTTTTTAAAGAGGAAATTGTCATAATCGAAAGTGGGATTGCATCACAATTCAGTGGTAGGGATAACAATATATTCGTTTTTTAAGTAAATATAGTATAGTTGTTATGACGGATTTGTGGATTATATTCGCCATTTTTAAACACTAGGTGTAGCTTGTTGAAGGTTCATCCATTGTATTTGATAAATATGTATTTGGTTTTATAAATTGTGTGTTTTACAGTACAACTAAATTCACTCAGCTTGCAGATTCATACCCATTCGCCGAATATATCATGATGACTAGTTACAAATTAAAATCGATTATCATCATAATGGATGCGCAGAAACCTAATCAGCACGTCTCGTGTACATGCACAATAGTAATATGACCTGTTAAACATTATCTACCAAAATTTGTCATTTTGACTGTTATAAATACGATTTCAAAATAACGAGCGTCAATCGCGATGAGTTGTCGGTTTTCGATCAGAAATCGGTTTTTATTACCTTCATATCGTCAATATACGAAGTCGACTATCATCAAAATGCCAGTTTTCGATAACAGTCAGACTTCTCGATGAAATAACAAACCATTTATAACGTTTGGAATATGTGACCCCAAGATTATAATGGATTAACCTTTAAGGAGACTTTTGTACATGTTTCGATTTTTAGTCAAAGGTGACAGTTTTTAACTGAATGTTTTTCGGAATACTTAAATGTCTGCAAACAAGGTTGACGATTACATTGACATGATCTTTAACTAAAGTTAAAATGTACAATTTACAAAAACACTTATAAATATAAATATAGAAATATTTGTGGAAATTGAAGGTGAGGCCATTTCCCAATACAAATTAAACCAAAGTGTCTATGTATAATCAATCACGAATATAATGAGCATCCAATTTATTTCATTGGTATAATTAAGGACACAAATGAGTATTAAAATAGTAAAATAAAAGTTGCTCTTAAAAGTTTTACAGAACTGTAAAATTCTCTATTCATGGCATTTTTCATGCATCTTAAACCCTTTTGTCAACATTATACATGCAATTTGTATTGATTATTCATCTGGAAACGTATCTCAAAATTAATACTTATCAACTTGGACAACACTATCTACACGGAATCCCCTAAGATTATTCATCTTCAGGCGTTAGTGTGTTCTAAGAATAAAACAGTTGTATGGCATATCAAAAGCACATAAATTATTGATCTTTGATCTACATTGACAGCTGCTTTAGATGAATTGTTGTTACTCAGTACAAAGGCTTAATGATTTAAAAGCTTAGCGTTGTGGAATCAGTACCTGGTAGACTGGTGAGAATTGTAAAATAAAAGTTGTTCATGTCTTCAGGTACTGTTAATGTGATGAACACGGAACATAATACTAATGGCCGATGTATATCTAAATTTCAGAAACTTTTAAAACATTAGATCGTTTAAAACATTAGAAATTTGTAAACAGGGAGACTTTCTGAGATACACAGAGACATTCAATTACATTTACTTCGCGAATTATCCCTGCCACAATGACATTTTCGGGGAAAATAGAAATTACCTCCGTCCGTCTGTCTGAATTTCGTTTCAAGACCAGAACTAACAAATTTTAAAGCATAGCCTTAATGAAGATTGGTATGTTGAGCAGTCACCACATGTAGATATGCCTTTTTTTGTTTTCAACTTCTTTATTTTATTTGTATTTTTAGCCGTTTCCATGGAAAAATAACTTAATTTATTTTCCGGAACAGAAGACTTAGCTCAATGAAACTTTGTGTGTGGAACAATCATTGTTATTAACCTCTTTGGAATTTTATTTTATCCGTTTCCATGGAAACATAACTTGACAATTAGCTCAGTGAAAATATCATGATGTGTACATGTGTTCTTCATTTTTTTCAGACTTTCATTCTAGCCATCTTAAAAACTATTAGGGCAGAGATAAATACACCTTGGAAGTATATATTCTAGTGTAGCATGAATGTATTACTAATAAGTGATTTAGGATTTGTCAAAGAAGAATAAAGCATAATCATTGTTCAATATATTTTGAACGTGTACTACTTGGCGGGGGATAAAGTCGACCTTGACTATTTAGACAAACCCTTTAAAATTAAATGTGCATAAAATCATTAAAGGCAACATTAAAGAGTGGAAAATGAAGAACGATTGTACATGTTTAATGGTGCTACCCATTTATTTTGACTTATATCCACATCTCCCCTTTGTGTTTATATTTCCAAATGAAGCATACACCTTCCATTCCAGCTTTCGAGAAAGACATTCATTGAACGTAGGCCGACTCATATGTTCTTTTAAAGTTATTGTTTATGTGTCTGGGTGACATTTGCAGTTTGCAGTTATAAACAACCCCTTTCGCATGGTCAACGTGGTTTGGCAAACATGATTTGAACAATCGTTTAACATATGGGTAACATATTTAAAGCTAAGTGAAGTTATGTCCTTGTACAGCAAATGAGTTTGTTTATTTTTCCTTGACATCACTGATACACCGCTGTTTTTGTGAACAAAGAAAAGTAAATTTCCCAGTGGATAATAATTTGGTACTATCATAAATCAATCTGTCCCATTAATAAAGCCATCTCCATCCCTCTTCCTGTTGCTAGTTATGTACTCACTTCATTTGGCACACTTAGTCAGGGTTATATTATTAATTATTATTAAACAATGTTGAATTTAATTACAGTGAGTAGGAACAAAATATGTAAAAACCCGGACATCGATATCAGTTGAATGTTATGCCCCTGAATTGCAGGAATATATTGTTTTTAACCTGTCCGTCTGTTTGTCAGAAGAAAAAACCTTAGCCATAACTTTGATTGGTCACTGATAGGCCTTTGAAACTTGACATGTGCATCTATTGTGGTGATACCTTACAGATGAGGTCATAATTTGTGACCTTGTGACTTTGACCATTGCATGGGAACAATTTTTTTTCAAAAATGATCCATGGCCAAAACTTGTGATGGGTCAATGACAGTGTGCATCTTTCGTGATGAGATTTTCAGAAGAGGTCATACTTAAACATATCTTTCACATTGTTATGTTCATTTCAAACTATGCTAATATCTAAGGGAAGTAGTGTTTAATAAAAATAGATTTTTGAATACTACCAGAGTTATCAAATAAGTGATACAGGATGTTTCTAAGACTTAACTCTCTATTTTTAGATTTCTACCTGGAAACTAAACATTAATTTGCTCATAAACTGATGTTTCTTTTGATTTTTGTTGTGTCGAGTAACACATTTTGTAGATATAAATATAAAAGAAAGAAAAAATACTACCAGAGTTATCTAATAAGCGATACAGGATGTTTCTAAGACTTAACTCTCTATTTTTAGATTTTACCTGGAAACTAAACATTAATTTGCTCATAAACTGATGTTTCTTTTGATTTTTGTTGTGTCGTGTAACACATTTCCATATTGTAGATATAAATATCAAAGAAAAAAATACTACCAGAGTTATCCAATAAGCGATACAGGATGTTTCTAAGACTTAACTCTCTATTTTTAGATTTCTACCTGGAAACTAAACATTAATTTGCTCATAAACTGATGTTTCTTTTGATTTTTGTTGTGTCGTGTAACACATTTCCATATTGTAGATATAAATATCAAAGAAAAAAATACTACCAGAGTTATCTAATAAGCGATACAGGATGTTTCTAAGACTTAACTCTGAACTGAACATTGATTTGCTCCATAAACTGATGTTTCTTTTGATTTTTGTTGTGTTGTATAACACATTTCCATATTTTAGATATATATGTAGTATTACCAAAGAAAACACTTGAAATGCAATTGTTTATGCAAACACTGTAATAAACTCTTTGTATAAGTAGTTTTTCAAAGGAGTATTGACTTGCACAGAATAATAGATGATCATAACTGGTTAAACCATAGTTCATTTTCCTTGACAAATTTAAGGATATAGGATAAGGATATATATAAAAGGATATGTATCTCTCTTGAGACTTTAAACACATCAGGGAAATTTGGAATGTAGTCAACGTTGTACCAGATGTTTTCCCCGAGGTAAACAAGGCTGCCTCTTTATTAAAATTACATTGCCGTCGTCCTTTGATGTCTTACCAGGTTTACAGCACATTTACATTTTAATCTGCCTTTTCAGGAGAAACCTCACTTCTTTGAACACCACAGATCAATAAAAAATGAGGATGAAGACAGGACTAAAAAATGGCTAGGATAATCCTTTTCTACGATATTTTTATTACACCTTTTCTATGTTTCTTTGAGGGAATCTGAATGGGTTATTTATATACAATAATTCATAATTACATTAGTATTGCTATTTATTTCACAACCTAAACGGAAACCCGATAGATTGTCAAATTTTATTTATATAATCAAAAAGACACAATTTAAAAGATGGGAATACAACAAGGACTTAAAACACCCCTTACCTCGAGGGGATATGTTTTGCAGAAATAAGTATGACATCAGTAACGAAATTAACATTACCTTTTTTTTTCAATCAAGTCTAAAATAGTTACCAATTCGCTTTAAGAATAAAACTCACTAAAACAGTCGGCAGACGTTTCAATTAGCCAATCATGCCTTGCCACGCTTAAAGCACCTCGGCAACCCTTGGGAGCACCTTGCTTGCTAGTGTTATTGTTAACAGTATTGAAACTAAGTTATGTTAATAGTTAAACAAAGTTTAGAGACATGGCGTCATTAAAGTGATTAGCTTTTCTTGTAACAAACATATGTGTTTGAAAGGTAATCTAAGATAATGCCAAAGAAATCAATTTAGATTTTAATGAGCTCGCAATGAAACATCTAAAAAGTTCTACTGATAGGCTCAATTTATCTAAATTGCATCTTAGTGAACACTGCAACAAAATAATACAACCTACCTTACATAAAGAATGTTAGCAGTTATACCTTAACACCTGTCATTTTCAACTACTGGTAACTTTGTTGTTCGTCTGCAAATCTGGTACCTTGGGTCTTTCCTTTTGATGGGCCATTGATACTTGTTATTGTACCTCTATTAAATGTGTACGAATATCATTGGCCTGTTCACAACATGTGATCCAAAAATATTTTTGTACATTGACCTGCTATTCCAGCGACGATGTCAGTTTTGTGACAAAAAATCTCTGTCACTGACCTGAGATATTGACTCGTTACGTTATTTGTCACGTGACTGTTTATTTTTAAGTTTGCTTTCAAGATGGTGTCAGCTTATTGGTTCCCTGATTTGACAAATAAGAAAAAAACATACTAGAGCCTGACGAAAAAACGAATTTCGGTATAATAAAACACTTAATTACTCATGGTGAGGTCATTACATGAAATACAAGGACTCTCGGACCTGACTCCCTCATCAGTGTGAGTTAAGCTCGACCTGCGGTCTCAGTCAGGTTTGACCACCTCGGGAGTCATGTCTCGAGTCTTTGTATTTCACATAATGACCTCACCATGAGTGAGTGAGTGAGTTATTGTTTAACGCCGCTTCGGCAGTATTGCAGCCATTAGCGGCCACCTCACCATGAGTAAGTAAGTGTATAACATTTGCAGTGTATAACATTTGCATTCCTTGTGAAGCTTTAACCTTTGCCATAGCTTAATGGATCAGTGACAGTAATGTTTTAATATTTAACCCAATCATTCACATTTCAGTAAAAGTACATTTACCTTGTGAACGTTTTGATATACATAATATCTAAACTGTTGTTATATCTGGGAGCATCAATGTTTTACGGAGCACACATCATGTTACAATTTTAAATATTTATGCAAATGATTAGGAAGCAAGATGAGCTTTTACGTAAAAAATCAACATAAGTCAAAAGAATTATATGTTTTGGCTGATATAAAATCATATTTCCATATACAATTCATACCTAACAATACACGGACTAGAGAAACAAAATATATGCAGCCATTAAGCCTTTGCACTCTGGCCAACACCATTCTCGTCAGTCATTTGGTCATTTTAAATCCTGTAGAAATGATAAATGCATGCTTAAAAATGCAGCTTTAAGGGTAACCTCTGCACTTAAGTCAATAACACTGTCTTCCTCGAACCGACGATGTCTTAAAGATCAAAGATGATGTAGGCTTTTCATACAATGTTAAATGAAAATTCAAAGATACTTATTTTCAGCAGCAGCAAATTAATTATCGTTATTGGATTACAAAATTAAACCATCATAAACATTTGACGCACTACAGTTAAAGCCTTTTAAAATCGGTTTGACAAGAACAATTTAAATACTAATTAACAAATCCGGTTTATACGAGCTGACATAGACAATGAGTTCATAAAATCTGCATTAGAAAATATTGAAAATCATTGGTGTCTGGTAACGCGAGTATCTTGATTTACCTATTCAATATTTGATAAAGCACCATCTATCAATATGATTGATGAAAACAATTACTCTCAGACATTCAACCATTTTTAACTGAACAACAGTAAAAATAATATTCCATTTGTGAAGCGATTTATTAAAGCATATAGCATGCATAAACAGTGATCCTCGGTCAACGAGTACAGAACTCTCCCTGCTTAGAATACAATCTGTCATCTATCCAGTGCTCGGTGTTCTAAATCAGAGTACCTTTGCATCGTACATGTACCAGATGCCCAATGTACTGCTTGATTGATTTACCTGATTCACTTGCACAGGGGATTACCCCTGGTCAACAGCTTCTCACCACAACCATTTCAAGAGAAGTCGTTCAATATCATGTACTCATGTTACTGCTGAATGGACACAGACACGTTTTAATTAAATACCTTTCATGTACCCATGGTTATGCCAATATATTCTCAACTTTCGTTTCATATTTGATCACGACTTCTATGTCTGACATTAACTAGATGCGACAGCAGGTTACCCATTGAACGATAACACTCATTGTGCCTGAACTTACAATGAACTTTGCAAGGATATTTTTGTTAAAAGTTTTTAGTGCTGGATTATATGGAGACACGAGTTTAGACTTCATGGCTTCTTTAGACATGTATAATATCAACTGTACAGAAGAATTCAAAATCTATACCAATGAAACCGTTCATGTGAAAACATTTGTCTACAAGTCACATACACATTATTTAGTAGGATGTCAAAAGAGAAATTAATGACACAACAAAATCCCATGTTACGTTAGAAAGTAATCCTAGTATAGTTATATTATCAATACTATACAACTGGCGCAAAGCTGTAATTTAGTTTACCAATTACTTACCCAAGTTCAGTTTGAAAGAGTTGCTATAATTCAACATACTGTTCTTAATCACAGTGTGACAAAGAATCTATCATTTTTGTTGATAACATGTCAAAGTCACAACTAATTTATGTGCATCCACAATTGCTAGATGTCTGCCATGTCTGGAGCATGATTTATTCTCAGTTTACCAGATTACCATTTATCGTGAATTGTGAGGCAGACATTATCCATTTTTTACCCTTTGTTTCTGATTTTGGATTGATATATTTACAATGCATCTTGTCTAAAACTGAGTGTTTAGAGATTTGAATATTACATTGATGAAGGTAATTATAATGAGACAGATCCTATTCGCAAGGCATTTAAACCTCAACAATCAAAGAGACAATAAGCGTAAATAAGAGATTTCAGTGATTTCCTTACAACTGTTAACATATGTTCAAAATGTATAGACCAATGTATAATTTGTTTCCAATATCGCTGAGATATATCACCAAGTAGTAGGTGGCTACTCTGAGCGTCACGTATTGTCAGAATAAAGAAGTCAAGAAGATCTCGCTTTCTTTTTATTCTATTTCAAATGCCTTTCAAAGACTTGAAACTAGCGTTATAATCTGATAATAATCTTTGGGATTCTAATTACAGTGTATGACTACGGAGAATGGACACGTAATAAATTAAAGAAACATTCTTGAAGCAAATTTTTCTGTACAATTGTATTTTTTATCACAGAATAAAAGTTTTGAAAATTATCATTTTTAAACAGTGTCATGAAAAATAGTGATCAAATTAGCAGAATTTTTTTTTTAATGATCAACCCTTGAAACACAATCTCAGAAGCCCTTCAATTCGTTTTTACTTTGTGTAACCACATTAAAACAGTTGTTATCCAAAGTTCCCTTGAGACCAAGAATAAATGAAGACCTCTTTTACCATTCTATTATGTGGATATTATATCACATTCACTCCCAGGGGTGAATAATATTTCCCTTTCATTCAAAGTACTTTGTCATGATCCTTTTATGATATAGAACAAATTCAATTTCTCTCCATTTATTCATGAGAAATATTACTTCTTCGAACATTAATAAATTAGAATAACGATATAACAATATCTAATGGAAATCTTCTGCCAAGTCAATTATTTTAATATCTGTCCCACAATATATGCATTCAACATATTTTCATTGCTTTTTTAAAAGGAAATTGTGCGGTTGCACCACAAAACAGTGCTTGGGATAACAATGTGTTCTTTATTAAAGTAAAGATAGTATAGTTTTTATGGCGGATTTGTGAATTATATTCGCCATGTTTAAACACTAGGTGTGACTGCATCCATTGTGTTTCATACAATTGTATTTGGTTTTTATACATTCCAACACACCATATGTGTGGTCTACAGTGCAAATTAATTCACCCAGCTTGCATACTCATCACAATTCGCCAAATATATCATAATTACTAGTTTCAAATTTAAATTCAGTAACATCATTATACACGTGCAGAAACCGAAACTGCACGTCCCATTTACATGCACAGTACTAATATGATCTATTAAACATTATCAAACCAAATTTGTCATTTTGTCTGTTATGATTCCAGAATTAGGTTTGAATCATTGGCGGGCGTCAATCGCGATGCATTGTCCGGTTGTGGTTGTCAATCAGAAATCACTACTTTTACCTTCATATCGTCAATATACTAAGTCGACTATCATCAAAATGGTAGTTTTTTTTTTATAACAGTCGGTACTTCTCGATAAAGTAACGCCATTAAGTGACCTAAACAATATAATGGATATACCTTTAAGTTGAGTATTTTACAACTTTCGATTTTAGTGAATGGTGACAGTTTTTAAATGAATGTTTTTTTAAATACTTAAATGTCTGCCGACAATGTTGACGATTCAACATTGATATCTTTAACTAAAGTTAAAATGTACAATTTACAAAACACTTGTTTATTAATCAGAAATATTTGTGGAAATTGTAGGTGAGGCCATTTCCAAATTCAAATTAAACGAAAGTGTCTATGCATAATCAATTACTATTATAATGAGCATCCAATTTAATTTTTTGGTGTAATTAAGGACACAAATGAGTATTAAAATATTAAAATAACAGTTGCTCTTCAAAGTTTCACAGAGCTGTAAAATTCTCTATTCATGGCAGTTTTAATGCATCTAAAACCCTTTTTCAACATTATACATGCAATTTGTATTGATAATTCATCTGGAAACGTATCTCAAAATTAATACTTATCAACTTGGACAACACTATCTACACGGAATCCCCATAGACAAGTCATCTTCAGGCGTTAGTGTAAACAGTTTTATGGCATATCAAAATCACATACATTCTTGATCTTTGATCTACATTGACAGCTGCTTTGAATGAATTATTGTTACACAGTAAACAGGCTTAATGCTTTAAAGGCTTAGCGTAGTGGTATTCAGTGCTTCCTAGACTTGTAAGAATTGTACAACTAAAGTCTTCAGGTACTGTTTATGTGATGAACTCGGAAAATAATACTAATGACCGATTTATATCTAAATTTCAGAAACTTTTAAAACATTAGATAGTTTAAAACATTAGATATTTGTAAACAGGGAGACTTTCCGAGATATACAAACACGTTCAATAACATTTACTTCACTAATTATCCATGCCACAATGAAGTTTTCGGGGGAAAGAGAAATGGACTCCGTCCGTCCGTCCGAATTCGTTTCTAAAGCATAGCCTTAATGAAGATTGACATGTTGAACTGTCACCATATGTAGATATGCCTTTTTGGGTTTTCAACTTCTTTTGAATTTTATTTTATCCGTTTCCATGAAAACATAACTTGACAATTTGTTTTCGAATCAGAACAATCATAAAGCCTAGCTCAGTGAGACTTGTGAAACTTCATCATGTGTACATGTATATGTATTCTTCATTTTTTCAGACTTTTATTCTAGCCATTTCCATGGAAAAACATCTTGATTGAGCAAAACACGACATGCTTTTTACAAGCTCGCTACCAGAACACATCTTGAAAACTATGAGGCAGAAATCAATACACATTGGGAAGTATTTATTCTCGTGTAGCATGAATTTATTAGTAATGAGCAATTTAGGATTTGTCCAACAATAAAGCATAATCATTGTTCAATATATTGTGAACTTGTCCTACTTGGCGGGGGATAAAGTCGACATTATACACTTCATAACTCATGGTGAGGTCATTATGTGAAATAGACTCGAGACCTGACTCCCGAGGAGGTCTGACGTGACCGAGACCGGAGGTCGAGCTTAGGTAAGCCCGCCGAGGGAGTCAGGTCCGAGAGTCCTTGTATTTCACATAATGACCTCACCATGAGTAATTAGGTGTTTTATTATACCGAAATTTGTCTTTTTTCTTCAGACTATAGTATGTATTTTCTTATTTGTCAAATCAGGAAATCCATCAGCTGACGCCATCTTGAAAGCTAATGTAAAAACAAACATTCACGTGACAAATCACGTGACGAGTCAATATCTCAGGTCAGTGACAGATATTTCTGTCACAAAACTGACCTCATCAGTGGAATCGGAAGTCAATGTACAAATATATTTTTCGATCTCGTGGTGTGAGCTGGCCAATGATATTCTTACAAAATTAATAGAGATATAATAATGACTATTAAGACCGTGCTACCCATTTATTTTGACTTATATCCACATCTCCCCTTTATGTTTATATTTCCAAATGTAACATGCACCTTCCATTCCAGCTTTTGAGAGAGACATAAATTGAAAGTAGACCGACTCATATGTTCTTTTTAAGTTATTGCTTATGTGTCTGGGTGACATTTGCTTCTTTTCTTACTTACCATTTAACAAATATCCCATTTTGGCCTATTTGCAGTTATAAACAAACCCTTTCGCATGGTCAACGTGCTTTGGCACAAATGTGAATCCAAACTGTTTTTAAGTTGAGTTTGAACAATTGTTTAACTTCTGGCTAACATATATTATATTATATATATCTACATGTACAGCAAATGAGTCTTGACAACACTGATACACCGCTGTTTTTGAGATCAAAGGAAAGTAAATTTCCCAGTGGATAATAATTTGGTACTATCATAAATCAATCTGTCCCATTAATAAAGGCCATCTCCTACTCACTTCCTGTTGATGGTTATGTACTCACTTAATTTGGCACACTTAGTCAGGGTTCATTTCGGACAGGACAGGATTACATGAATGTCTATGTTGATTTATGGTTTAATCATTCCCTTTTCAAGTGCAGAGATTTAGTTATGTTTGGCATATTGAAGATATAACGAATTTAACAATGGGGAAATTTAATTACAGTGAGTAGGAACAATATATGTAAAAACCCGAACATCGATATCAGTTGAATTTTTATGCCCCTGAATTAGAGATTGCAGGTATATATTGTTTTTAACCTGTTCGTTTGTTTGTCGGAAGAAAAAACCTTAGCCATCACTTTGATTGATCACTGATAGGCCTTTGAAACTTGACATGTGCACCTATTGTGGTGAGACCTTACAGATCATAATTTGTTACCTTGTGACTTTGACCTTGGCGTAGGAAAAACTTTTTAATTTAAATTTTTTTTTTTTTTTATCCATGGCCATTACTTTTGATGGGTCAACTTTTGATGTTTGACATGTGCATCTTTTGTGATGCGATTTTCAGAAGAGGTCATACTTAAACATATCTTTCACATTGTTATGTTAATTTCAAACTCTACTTATATCTAAGGGAATTAGAGTTTAATAAAAATAGATTTTTGAATACTACCAGAGTTATCTAATAAGCGATACGGGATGTCACTAAGACTTAACTCTGAACTGAACATTGATTTGCTCAATAAACTGATGTTTCTTTTGATTTTTGTTGTGTTGTATAACACATTTCCATATTTTAGATATAAATGTAGTATTACCAAAAAAAACACTTGAAATGAAAATTTGCAATTGTTTATGCAAACACTGTAACAAACTCGTTGAATAATATTCATAGAGTTTTTTCAAAGGAGTATTGACGGACACAGAATATCAGATGAGCATAAATGGTTAAACCATAGTTCATTTTCCTTGACAAATTTAAAAAGGATATTTATGAAAACCTCTCTGGAGACTTTAAACACATCAAGGAAATTTGGAATGTAGTCAACGTTGAACCAGATGTTGTCCCTGAGGTAAACGATGCTGGCTCTTCATTAAAATTACATTGCCGTCGTTCTGTTATTTCTTAAATGCTCTACAGCACATTTATATTTAATCTGCCTTTTCAAGAGAAATGTCACTTCTTTGAACACCACTGATCAATACAAAATGATGTCAGTAAATGCAAAACATTATTTTCAGATGATGAAAACAGGAAAATTAAAAAAATCAATGTCCATGGCTAGAATGATCCCTTTTCTACGATATTTATACTACACCTTTTCTATGTTTCTTTGAGGGGTTCTGAATGATTTATTTATATAAAATTGTTCATAATGATATTAATATTGCTATTCTTATCACAACATAAAGGGAAAAACGATAACATACATTTTTTACATACTTGTCAGGTTTAAAAAACCAACATTTTCGATTCTTACCCTACCCCCTCTCAAATACATGTTCTGACGGCGGATATATAGGGCCGCGGTTGAGCGTAGACTTGTCCTTTTTTCGGATGGCGTAACGGCCTCCGCTCACTCAATTCAAGAATCCGCATTCGTTCTCTTGGCTCGCACTCCGCAGGGGTGGTTTTCCACATGTTCGTTGCTCTTTCCCACCCGGTGCTCCGGGCGTGCAAGGCTAAGGGTTCAAAGCGACGCGGCTCAGTCATTTTTTATACTTACCTGGTTGAAAAACCAACGCTCGTTAGTTCCCGCCCTTCCTCCCCTCCTAGGGTTGAGTTTTATGCTCGCTGGCACTAGGGAATGATGACGTCACCGATGTCACGTGGCTCAAGCGCCACCTATACCGGGTAGCGTCCCGTGTGGTCTATGTTGAGGAACGCTTCAGGGGGAAGCGTAGGCAATGTTGGTTTTTCAACCAGGTAAGTATAAAAAATGATTGTCAAATTCCATTTATATAATCAAACACAAATTTAAAAATGGGGATGCAAAAAGGTCTTAAAGACTTTTTGCAGAAATGATAGAGCGGGTCAGGCATTACTCGGACAGTGGCAGTACTCGGACACTCCTTAATCATCAACCAATAACCAATAGAATTAATTGCTTATGCGCATATATGACACGCATATATTTTCCTTTTCCGCCTGCAATCACAATAAAATCGTCTACTCGAGGTAACGCTCACACAAAAGCAATCTATTTCAACTCTTTCCACTTGATAGCCACGCCCCCCACGTTTCCTTACACTTCCGTTAGGCTTCCGGTTTTAAGATCATGTATTCCTCACTACTTGTTTTAGCCGTGTCCCAGTACGAAATAGGACTTCTGTTGAATCTAACGGTTAAAAAATATCATACTGTGGCGCGAAATTCTTAAAATAGAGTAAATAGTCAGCTGTCCGAGTACTACCTCAGTGAATTAAAGCAGTGAGGCAGTACTCGGACGCACTTAAAAAATAACTAAATGAACCCTGTTCTCTCACTCATCAATGAAAACAAGTACACAAATATGTCAAATCGGAATCACGAAGACTGCCGAAAAGAGGCGTACATGGAACATAAATTAATTTAAATTTGCTGGTCGAAAATGATGGTGATAGAATACCATGTTTTCCCCATTATTTTCATAAAATGTTTTAATACGATCGATTAGGCTTATTCCCGACATCCCTTTGAAAGAGAAATTTAAGCGGACATAAACTATAAAAAATAGCACCAAAATATTTGCCTTATTTTCAGATTATCGGATTGTGTATTTGTGAGGGGCTGACTTCGTTTCGAGTTTTTAATTCATCTATATACAACACAAAACTAAACAAAACTAATGATTTTATTATCTAAATGGAAATATATGATGAATGTATACTCCCTCAAAAAAGAAACGCACGGAGGTAATTAGGTACAATATATCTTTATTTCAAATGACAATTACTGACTGCACACACATGGTACGTATTCCAAACTTTGCATGGTGAGAGTCAAATGTTATCTGCAAGACGTGAATGTACTGTTATGTCACCACAACGTCAATGTTACACTTGACGCCGGCTGTAACGTTAATACCTATTGTGACCCCCGTTTGCTTGGAGCACTGCTTGACATCTCCTCGGCATGGACTGAATAAGTCTACGAATTGTCGCCTGTGGTATTCTCGCCCATTCATCCTGCGAAGCGTCACGAAGTTGTTGAAGTGTTTGGGGTCATGGATGTCGCTGTCGGAGAAAATCCCACAAATGTTCGATCGGGTTTAAATCAGGAGATTTAGAGGGCCAAGGAAGTATTGTGATGTTATGATTGGCGAAGAAGTCCATTGTGATGCGGGATGTATGCGGTCTGGCATTATCTTTTTGAAAAAATTGTCTTTGTGGGTTGAGAACTGGAAGCAGGTGATGTTGCAGAATTTCATCTCCGTAGCGAATGGCTGTTAAATTATCCTGGACATGAACAAGACCAGTCTTTCGATGATAGGAAATCGCTGCCCACATCATAACACCACCTCCGCCGAATCTGTCTACTTGTGCGACACAGTTACGTGCAAAACGCTCATTTCGGCGTCGATAGACCCTATTTCTACCGTCATGACGTTGCAGCATTAAACGGGACTCGTCACTGTACCATATTCTCTGCCAGTGTCTCAAATCCCATCTTTGGACATTTCTGCACCAACGTACACGAGAACGGCGATGGTGACGTCGTAGTACGCATCCAACGTAAGGTCGTCTTGCACGTAATCCACTCGCTCTTAGTCGATTTCTTATACTCTTGGCTGAGATGTTACGTAGTCCTTGGATATTCCATGCGGTTTCCGTTGCTGCCAGTGTCCTATTGCGTATATGGATCAACCGGATGTGACGATCCTTGGCTGCAGTTATAACCCTTGGCCTACCACTTCTTGGGCGGTCCCGAGTGGATCCAAGTTGTTGGTAGCGATTTCTAAGACGTGAAATCGTACTGTGGTGGACATGGAAGTGACGGGCAACAGATACAACCGACTCTCCAGCCTCTAGACGTCCAATTGCAATATTAAGATCTTCAGCTCCCAGTTGAGGCATTTTGATTGACGCTGTTTTAACACAATATTGCGACTAGAAATATCGCATTGCAATTTCTTTATATACCCAAGGGTAGTGCACAAGTTCACCAAGTTGCACGTGCATCACTCTTTCTTACTCTTTTCCACATAGAAATTTCATGCATTTCGGAAAATCACATGTTTAAGGTCCATATTATCAAAGTGACGTGTTTTGGCGATGGTGTACGAGTTTGAACCTGCATTCAACATGTTTCGCTATCGAAACTTAATATTTTTCAGTTTGACTTGAAAAAAATACCTAAAACAACTTACAATTTATCCATGCGTTTCTTTTTTGAGAGAGTGTAAGTTGAATTCATTAAATTCACCGTAAACTGATATAGAACATATTCCGAAAAAGACAACATAAAAACAAGATTTGCTGTTTAAAACACAATTGCACACTATAAAATTAAATATTGAAAACATCAATATAATTACCTTTACATTGCCATTGATTATTAAAATTTACACATTATTTGCATTGCATTATTATGCATGTATGCATATTTAATGTACCATTGTAACAAAACATACAATATTTTCAATTTGATTAAATGGTCGAAAATCGTACAAATCTTCTCCATTATCTTAAGTTAGTTTTGGGTTGGGGTGTGCAATCGTGTCTTTAATATGAATAGAAATATGTATCCAAAGTCAAGCAGTATCTTAAAATTTTTAACCTTTATAGGTACAACGCGTCAAGTACCATTCGAGATGAGTTAAAAAAAAGAACAAGTAGTTGTCACTAAGGTGACATGATCCCCCGCCGCAAATTAATACTTCAAAATTGATAATAATGTCAAGATCAGCAAAATCGACTGTCAAACATGTCGAAAAAGTCAAAGATCCACTGTGACCTTGAGAATAATGTCAAGGTCACAACAAATCTAATCAGCGCTTTGTCTTCCCTTTGAGGTGCTTTGTGTAAGATATGATGGAATTCCTGTGAATGGTTCTTGAGATATCCCGCTGACAAGCTTTACATGTACATTAGCATGTAAAAAAAAATCACAGTTCCACTGTGACCTTGAGAATAATGTCAAGGTCACCAAAATCTAATCAGCCCGCCGTCTTCCCTAGGAGGTGCTTTATGTAAGATATGATGGAATTCCGGTGAATGGTTCTTGAGATATTCCGCTGACAAGCTTTACATGTACATTAATATGTCGAAAAATTCAGAGTTCCTTGAGAATAATGTCAAGGTCACCAAAATCTAATCAGCCCTTTGTCTTCCCTTGGAGAAGCTATGTGCAAAATAGGAAGAGAATCCAGCGAATGGTTCTTGAGATATCCCGCTGACAAGGGTAAAATGACGAAGTCTCGTTGTGACCTTCATTTCGAAGGTCAAGGTCGCAAACCTCTGTAGGAACATTACACTTCCTATGATGAACCCATATGCAAAATATGGAAAGGTTCAAGTGAATAGTATTTGAGTTATTCCATTTCGTACGGACGGACGGACGCAGCCTAATACTATATCCCCCGCTTCGCGCTAAACGGGCGGCATGAGATAAAAAGACTGTACCATTATAAAGTATCAAGAATATGAAAAGGGCAATGGAAGCTATTAAACAGAGGGGAATGTTTGTCAGGAAAGCTGCCGCATTCTATAACATCCCCAAAAGAACGTTATTTGATAAAGTAAAGGAAGTGTGTAAAGGTGGAGTGGCGATCAACGAAAAGGACAACTGGTTTCTTGACTGCAGTGCGATTGATATGGGGAATGAACACATTCTGCAGCCAAAAAACATTCTCACTCGTGCCCATGAACGCACTCTCGAATCCTTCCAGTGGGTTGCCTTCAATATAGGAAGGGTCCATCACTAGTGCTGACTGATGAAGAAGAAAGCAGTTTAGCTAGATGGGTCATTCAAATGGCCCAAATTGGATAGAGTAGAACTAAAGACCAAGTTCTTGACACGGTCCAAAACATATTGATTGAGTCCCAACGCCCAAATCCCTTTCGAAACAACCGTCCCGGCAGAGATTGGTTCACTGCGTTTATGAGGCGCAATGCTAACTAATCTATTAAGACGCCGATGCAACTGTCGAAGGAGAGGGCTATGGTCAACCAAGACAAAATTAGTGATTGGTTTGACTCTTTAAAAACATACATGGAAAATCATACAGATGTTATGAATGACCCTTCGCGCATTTTAAATGCCGACGAGTAAGGGTTTCCCCTTTGTCCAAAAAGTGGGAAGGTTTAAGCAGAAAAGGGTTGCAACAACCTGTATAACATTATGTCCTCTGACAAGTCACAGGTGACTGTGCTCGTGTGCGCTAGTGCCTCTGGGGTATATGCTCCACCGATGATAGTGTTCCCTGGAAGTAGAATCCATTACAACCCACTGGAAGGATTCGAGAGTGCGTTCATTGGCAGGAGTGAGAATGTTTCTTGGCTGCAGAATGTGTTCATTCCCCATATCAATCGCACTGCAGTCAAGAAACCAGTTGTCCTTTTCGTTGATCGCCACTCCACCCACCTCACTCTGGATGCATGCAATGTCTGCTTAGAGAATGACATTATATTGTATTGTCTTCCTTCGCATTCATCTCATATCATTCAGCCATTGGACCTCTCTCTGTTTTCAGCTTTGAAACAAGCTTGGCGTTTGTCAGTTAGACAGTTTCAAGATGATAATGTTGGTCAATGCGTGACAAAATCACTGTTTTCCACAGTGTTTAGAAACGCATGGGATTCTGCAGCAAGTCCGGCTAATGTAACGAAAGGTTTCATTGAATCAGGACTTTTCCCTTTCAATAAAGACACAACTTCCCAATGCAAGGCATAACTCTTGCCAGTTTCCATTACTGGCTGATTTAGGCCTTGCAGTATTTCCTTAAGAAATCTGTGTTTAGAAATCCAGGCCCGCTATGCATTTCCAGTGCAGCGATTCACTGCCTCGACACAAGAAAGCGAGGGAAATACCGCAAGGGTTAAATCAGCCAGTAATGCAGACTGGCAAGAGTTATGCCTTGCGTTTGGAAGTTGATAAAGACAAGGTATTATCAAGTTTGAAACTGCTACCAAGCAAGCTCTTCTCAAATCAATCGGCTCAGCCCACCACTTACCCTCCTCAGTCCACTCAACCTCCTGAGCACTCCACCCAAACTCCTGAGCACTCCACTCAACCTCCTGAGCACTCCACCCAACCTCCTGGGCACTCCACCCAACCTCCTGAGCACTCCACCCAAACTCCTGAGCACTCCACTCAACCTCCTGAGCACTCCATCCAACCTCCTGAACACTTCCCCCAACCTCCTGAGCGCTCCACCCAACCTCCTGAGCACTCCACCCAACCTCCTGAACACTCCACCCAACCTCCTGAGCACTCCACCCAAACTCCTGAGCACTCCACTCAACCTCCTGAGCACTCCACCCAACCTCCTGAACACTCCACCCAACCTCCTGAACACTTCACCCAACCTCCTGAGCACTCCACCCAACCTCCTGAGCACTCCACTCTACCTCCTGAGCACTCCACCCAACCTCCTGAACACTTTACCCAACCTCCTGAGCAGTCCATTCAACCTCCTGAGCACTCCACTCAACCTCCTGAGCACTCCACCCAACCTCCTGAACACTTCACCCAACCTCCTGAGCACTCCACCCAACCTCCTGAGCACTCCACCCAACCTCCTGAACACTTCACCCAACCTCCTGAGCACTCCACTCAACCTCCTGGGCACTCCTACCAAACTCCTCAGCACTCCACTCAACCTCCACAGCCCTCGTTCACAGCCAGTCAGTCAAACATAATTTCTAAACATCTAATTCTACCAAAACTTCCCCAAAAATCAAATAAGTGACCAAGAACTCTTCTTCCAAAATCATCTTCCGGGGAAGACATAAAGCGTATGTTGTTAGAAAAGCAGAGAAAGGTATCACAAGACTTGAAAGAAAAAGAAAAACGGAAACAAGAAAGGGAGGAAAAGAAGAGATTAAAGGCGCTGTAGCACGTTTTTTTTAGCTCAAATAAGTCGATGAAATGTATTTTTAAAATAATGTCAACAATAGTAAAACACCCTTCTCTCTTCGGAAAGTCAAGTTACAAATGAGTCTACATGGTTACGTAAAGCCACGGCTATCGTTTTTGTCATTCGAAATAATAAAATGTGTTCACAATAAAATGGCCGCCATGCAATTATTGCTTTATACGCAACACCGTTATTACCACTACGGATAATTGGTTTGTGTTATAAGATGTTTTACCCTCTAAAGTAAATATAAATGACATAAACTATCATTATAAATGGGAAATTTGAAAAAATAAAATTTGCAAAAAACGTGCTACAGCGCCTTTCAAAGCAGCAGAGATGGCAAACAAAAAAGTCCAAAGAGAAGAGAAGAAACGTGAGAGGGAGAGAAGAAAATGATCTGTGAACGGAAAAAGGCAGAGAGATTTCTCCTTCGGTTAGAAAAAAACAACAATATGAGAGACAGTGACGAGGACATGTCCGAATCCGACATTCCATATGCCGACAATGATGAGAATGATGATGATATATTTGGTGTTGATTTTGGGGATGGGGATTTATGTTTTTTGTTGGTTTCACCAGAGCTGCGTGGCATAAGAAGATTTATTGTATTATATCAACGTGTCAATGCCCTGTGAATATACAAATTATTGAAATTTTACCTGGTTAATGCTGCTTTATTGTGATTATACCAGCAAAATATGACATGGAAATTATGAATATTGTCATTGATTATACGACTCAAGCACAATTCTGGTATGTCCACCAACATACTTGATTGTCAAACGTAATTTATGAAACTGAGTGTCACAAACAGTGTTGTAATTAATTACATTCATGTGATAAACGGATGTTGATCTTTTGTATTGGGTTTTATTTCCAGTTGTTTACATCAAGTTGTTATAGAATTGAATAATGTGTATGTTGGAGCAGATGGATTATCCTTTTGACGTCGTGTCAACAGAGCTACATACCTACAATGGACTGCCAGGAATGGGTGCAAATACGCACGCCTTAAACACATTACTGAACACCAAACCCATTGTCGTTTTTTCTTGGATAACGGGGTAATTTGATACTGTAACATGTGTAATGGCGATGAGCAGTTATCAAACATACTATTTTATTTTGTAAAAACATAATTTCCGGAGACTCTTTAAAAGCAGAAATAATGGGACGTATATTTTCGGCTTCTGCATAGCCTATATATGTGTATATGCCTAAAAGTATAAAACCGTTGTTCTATTTTCATTGAAAACTGTTAATGGTCATATGCATCTATTTGCCATTTCTTGATGAATGAGCAAGCCAAGTGAAATTATTTGAACTTTATCAGCACATTTGGTATTGTGGGACATATCAAAGTCATAACTTTTTGCATTAAATATACTCATTGTTACTTTATATATCTAGCGCAATTTGAATACTAAAAGCTGTATGATCCGTTCTTTATTCCTTGTAGGTATCACAGTTTCCGTGTGAAACTGTTCCCTATGATGGCACTGGAGATGGAACTTGAGGTGGATAATGTATTTGATGGCAATGCTATAAAAGTTAGAATACCACAATTGGATGACATTCCACCGTTGTATGTAAATTCTGTAGTTAGACGAGCTCCAGACAGACAGCTTGTTCGTGACGTTGCAGGCTTGACTGTTGGTCGTGTACCACGTCAATTGACTTCTGTCTTTACTCCACTTTTTAGAGATAACAAAATATTGAGTATCACTCCTTTTTGTACAAGGAGAATGACCCATGACGGTCCAGTTAGAGGTGGCGGCCCGAAACTAGATTGTTTGTATTTTCTTAGAGTCAAGCCAGAAAGAGCCATCATGTTTGAAATTATTGAAAGTTTGAAAAATGAAGGTGTAGACGAAAACCATGTCTTTTGGTAATCCTAATTCAATATCATATAGTTCTTGAATCTTGATATTGTGTAAAGTTAGGATAAAAAAAACTACTGTATGTGGTGTCATGCTGGAGAGATAGTTCACGTTAAATGGCGACTTTGATGTTGAATTTGTTCTATAACTTTATCTTGTATGGCATTTATAATGCTCTCATTCTGTAAATGTGATTTAAACCTTGAAGTTCAATGTATTTCAACCAATTTTTTTAAAAATCGGTGACTGTCCGAGTACTGCCGCAGGAGTGTACGGGTATAGCCGAAGCCGTCCGGGTACTGCCGCAGCGATCGTTAGGGAAACAGTACGTCGTGAGGCTCGAATAAGTTGTTCAGCAGCTATGTGTCGATTTTAAATTATGCAGCAGTTGTCTCCCTTTGTTTGATAGAAGTTTGGTTAAATTTTGACGACTATTAGCAGACTGACATCAGATTCAATCGACAGATTGACCCTTAAGTGTCCGAGTACTGCCTCACCCGCTCTAATAAAAACAGTTAAAGGGACACTATGCGTTTTTCATAAAATTTTATTTACTTTTGATAATACACAAATATCAAATGTCCTGATTTACGTCCAAATCATCTCACTCGACTTGCATATGTATCCCCTAACGCCATATATTTGACAATAACTCGCTTTCAATGAAAGTCGAGCAGCTGCTAATACACGATGAGAAGCCGAATTCATGCGCCCAATTTACAAGTATGGCATATTATGTTCCATTGAACAGTACCAACCAGTATCTGTCTCTTTGTCTGCTACATACATGTATAACTTTTAAAAATTACGTTTGAACGATTGACACGCGACAGACGCGGAACATTGTCCGGTTTTCAATCATAATCACGACTAAACATCTTAATAATTAAACTATACTTAACAGATTGGAACTAAAAGGGTCACTAATTCTTGATACAATTACACCCTTTGTAACTTTTGACTTTTGTTACTTCAATAACATACGGACTGTCCCTTTAAGAAAACAACATTACTATTTTTTTTCAAATCAAATCGAAAATCACGTATTTTCAGATGAAAATATGTTTTTCCTGACCCCTTTGACGAAAATAGGTTTAAGGTCGTGACCCCTGTCACCCTATTTTGGGTCACAGGGTCACCGAATTGTCAATGTAGAATCCCCATTGGTCATGGACTCTGTAAACACATTTTCAGCTCCCTAGACCAAGTGATTCTGGAGGAGAAGACGAAAAAGCGAAACGTTTACAAACAGATGGACGGGTAACCATGCCATTAGCCCATTTCAGGCCAGATGAGCTAAACGCTATGCTAGGATGCCAAACAGATCAATTAATGAAAGAACAGAAATAGTATGCTGTGTGGTAAAGTAACCCAGTAAGTAAGGAAGTAAGTATCAATGCTATAGAAACAACTGGTGCAACGCTGTAATTTAGGCTGTGATTTAGGCGTACTGCAACAATTACTTTGCCCCAGTTCAGTTTGAAAGAATTGCTGTAACTCAACGTGCTGTTCTAACTCACAGTGTGACAACAAGCTATCATTGTCAAAGTCACAGTTAATTTATGTGCATCCACAATTGGTAGATGTCTAAAATGTCTGGAGCTTGATTTATTCTCAATTTACCCAATTATCGTGAATTGTATGGAAGAGGTTTTGTGCCAAAAATGTAGACTTGTAATTCGCAAAATGCAACTTATCGTTCTCAACCATGCAAATCTCGAAAAGACAAGTCCAAAGGTGCAGACCTAACATTTTAATCCTGTCAATCTAAACTTTCCGATCTCAACGTCGAAAGATTAACTCATCATTTTAAATCTACATGACATACACATTTTGTTACACGTTACAAGGAACAACTTACCTAGATAAAGTAAAGATAATATAGCTTTTATGAAATGATCTTCAACTAAGGTAAGAAAATACGGTTTTATGCATCCTAATCCTTTTCAACACTGCAGATGCAGAGTTATTAAATTTGTATTGATATTTCCTCTGGAAATTTATCTCAAATTTAACACTTATATCAACTTCGACAACTCTATCTTCAAGGAATCCCTCAAGCAATTTATCTTCAGTCGGTGGTATGTTATAAGAATAAAACAGTTTTATGTCATCTTAAAATCGCATAAATTCTTGATATTTGATCTACATTGAAGGCTGTTTGGGATGTATGATACGTTACCCAGTACAAAGGCTTAATGCTTAAGCTTTAACGACTTGGCATAGTGGTATTCAGTGCTTCAGATTAGGGCTAGAATCCTAAGATTTTTAACACAAAAGTTGCAAAGAGTTTTCAGTAGTACAGTTTATGTGATGTCCTGAGAACATATTGCTAATGACAATGTTATATAAAAACTATTTAAAAAAGTAGTTTAATAATTAGATTCTTGTGAACTGGTGTAATGTTCAAGCATCAGCTGTGGATTCATCATAATAGGAACGACCATTATATCTGTATGTAGATCTAACAAACATATACAATGTAGATGTTACACAAATATCTACTTCACTGATTATTTTCGATATTACTGTTCGTCATGTTTACAAAACTTAGCATAAAATCATTGACACAGCATTTAACGAGAAGGAACGGAAAATAAATGAAGGCTTGAAACTTTTTCCAAAAGACCCGCAATGTCCTTGCGAGCCATAAAGTAAATCAGGGCGAAGTCGTCAGTCACGTGGTTTAGCCGCCATCTTCATTTTAGACACATTTTACAATTTTCCGACCTCTTGCACCTTTGACAATCTTCTTTGAAGATACGAGCATCTAAGTAAAAACTTTCAAACCTAGAATTAATTCAGATGAAGACGCTGCATCAACCCAAAAATAACTCCTCGGCCAAGGTCCACACATAAATGACTATACTGACTCTAATTACACTGTATGGAATATAGAGGGTTTGAAGAAGAAACTACTTAATCCTGTCTTTGTCAACTTCACCATGAAGCATGATGTGATTGGTCTAGTTGAAACCTGGGCAGACACAGAAGATGACTTTACTCTCCCTGGATATTGTGCATATAGTAAAATAAAACAAAAATCTAAGGGTGCATTCAGAAATTCCGGTGGATTATTATTGTTGATTAGAGACAAACTTTCAAAATGTTGTTCTTTACCCAAAAATTTGAATTTCTCCGATAACATATTATGGATTAAAATTGACAGACTTTTAGAAGACTCTCCCTTGTTCCTTGCACTAGTGTACTATGCACCAATCAACTCTAGTGTGCACGCTTCAGAGCCAGTGTTTGAGTTACTAGACAGTGATGTCACCGCCATAAAAGCCGACTTCCCAAACTGTCATATCATAATAAAAGGTGACTTGAATGCAAGGACTGGAAATGGAAGTCTAAACGATTACATTGATAATGATGACATTGCATATCTTCCAATTGAAGATGAAATCAATTATATTGAAGATGATAAGTTTATGACTCGTACATCGCAAGATAGTGTTGTAAACAAAAGAGGTAAGCTGCTGTTAGAGTTCTGCAAGTCGACAGGATTACGGATATGTAATGGCAGAATAGGGGATGATGCACATCGAGGCAAAATAACTTGTAATGCTAATGAAGGAAAGAGTGTAGTCGACTATGTGCTTGCCACTGAGCATTCTTTCTCTTTCATCTCATCCTTCACCGTGTGTGACCAGGTAGAGTCATCTCATCTACCTATATCCTTCACCCTTTCTACAAGATCACCTTCTATTAACATCAACGAAACACAGAACAATAGGATAAAATACATCTGGACAGAAAATGCTAAAGAAGAATACGTCTCTAAATGGAATAATGAGTTGACAAACTCGTTTATGGATTTTCATCATTATCTACAGTTAACTGACATAGACACGGCAATCGATTTGTTTACAAACACCATGAAGACCTGTGCAAGCAGTTGTCAATCGTCGATGAGAAACAAGGCGTCGTCTCCTACTAAGGGAGGCAACTGGTATGACAGAGAATGTGACCACGCACGTGCGGATGCTCGTCGCTGTCTTCGCAGATATCACCGGAGCAACACGGACTTTGACAGACAGCTATATACACAGGCACAGTACAAAACAGTGTGTACAAATAAAGCCAAAGTTGCCTTTTATGCCTTTATTGAGAAATTAGAAAATGCACTTCATGATAAAGACAATAAATTAGTCTGGAATCTTTTGTCACATAAATCCTTTATTTCCAGGCCAAATGACATTACAACTGTTCAGTGGACACAACACTTTCAGACTCTATTCTCAGGCACTGGTGACTATCCGAACTGTGCAGAACTTTATGCTGAGATTGACTCTTTTGTTGATTCTATTTCAGATGAACTTGTTTCAAACAGTGTTGACAATACTTCGCTTCTTGACAGTGATATAACTTTAGATGAGCTTTTAGATGCACTAAACGATATGAAACAAGGAAAATCACCTGGATATACTGGAATACCGATTGAATTTATCAGTAATGCTCCTTCCCGGTGTCTTGAGATGTTGTTAAAACTTTTCAATCTTATATTAATATCTGGTAAATATCCATCACAGTGGACTTATGGTATTATCCTACCTATATATAAGAAAGGTTGTTCTGACACTCCTAGTAATTATAGACCTATAACATTGCTAGAGTCGGCGGGGAAGTTGTTTTCTAGAATACTTTGTAACAGATTAACTCTCTGGGCATATTTCGAAGGTAATATTAATCAGGAACAGGCTGGTTTTCGCAGAGGTTTTCGAACTACAGATAATATTTATATTCTTGACACTCTAGTTCAAAAGTATTTATCATTTAAGGGTGGAAAGTTTTATTGTGCTTTTGTTGATCTCAAGGCAGCGTTTGATTCTGTTTACCGCAATGGTCTGTTATTTAAGCTCTGGACTAATGGTGTCAAGGGAAGGCTATATAAATTGATAAGTAATATGTATAAGGAAGTCAAATCATGTGTACTGATAAATAATAGTTTTACAGATTTCTTTGAGTGTAAGTACGGTTTACGGCAGGGCTGCCAGTTATCTCCCTTTTTGTTTACATTTTTTATAAATGATATTGTAGATTCAATAGGTAGTGATGGGCAAAGAGGTCTATCGTTGGATTTGGTTGAAGTATTTATACTCCTGTTTGCAGATGATATAGCCTTGTTTGACTTTACTCCGGTTGGTTTGCAAAAGCGTTTGAATAAATTGTCGGTTTTTTGCAATAAATGGAAACTAAAGGTCAATATAGATAAGAGTAAGATCGTTGTCTTTCGGAGTGGTGGTCGCATCAGTAAATTTGAAAAGTTTAGTTATCAAGGGGCATGTCTGGAATGTGTTAGTTCTTATACGTATCTCGGGGTGCATTTCTCTTCATCAGGCTCGTGGTTTGTAACCCAGAAGACATTATCACAGCAGGCTTGGAAAGTAATTAATATGATACGCTCCAAAATTCCAAATTTTAGCAATCTCCCAATCAATATACAGTTTAATATTTTTGATAGGAAAGTATTACCAGTTTTATTATATGGTTCAGAGGTATGGGGTTTTCACCCAGCTCCTGATGTTGAGAATATTCATGATAGGTTCTGTAAAATTGTATTAGGACTTAGTCGTAATAGCCCCAATTTGGCTGCTAGAGGAGAGGTTGGTAGGTTTTCTCTAAAGGTATTTCGGTTAAAAAGAATTTTGTCATATTGGCTTCGTTTGATAACCCAACATGGGAATACATTACTTAATGCAGCTTATTTATTCGAGTACAAAAGAGCAGAAAGAGGTATAAAGTGCTGGGCTTTTAAAGTAAAATGTTTACTATTCAACTATGGTTTCGGTGATGTGTGGCTCCATCAAGGTGTATGTAATGTAGACATGTTCCTTCACGAGTTTTTACAACGTTGCAAGGATATAGATATGCAACAGTGGCACGATAGGGTTATTAACATCTCAAAGTTAGATTTTTTCTGCCATGTAAAAGCTGCTTTTTGCACTGAATTATATACATCTTGTGTTATAACTGCAGATTATAGAAGGGCTCTGTCAAGTCTAAGATGCTCCGGCCATAACCTCCTGATAGAAAAAGGCAGAATGCTACATATTGAACGAGCCCAAAGATTGTGTCCTTTATGTGTAATCCCATATGTTGAAAACGAGTATCATTTTTGTCTACAGTGTCCATTTTATGACAGTTTAAGAAAGCATACCCTACCACCGTATTATTGTATTAATCCAACGAAACAAAAACTTGTACAACTATTTAATAGTAGAAATCCTTTTATACTCAATTGTTTGGCAAAGTACGTATTTTTAGCAAGTAAGAAAAGGCGCTTGTTCTTGAAAATGTAATACTCTGCGCTATGTTATGCTTTATCTTATATGACATGTACATGTGAAGTGGGCCGGTGGCCTGTTTACTGAATAAACCACATCAATCTAAGAGCTCAAACTTGCATATATGTGAAGCTAAAGGATTGGTGATTAAACGATCACGTGGTTTGACGCCATATTTAATTTTAACCTTTTCCAAAGTTTGTGATCATGCCCTTTTCCGGAAACACCACTCTGAAGATAGTTGCATGTTAACAATGAACTTTAGATTTATATATAGCTGAGGCATTTGGGAATAACAAGTTTGTTATTTTATTTGCGAACTTCTTAAAGGAAGGCCGAAATAAATTATTTTCTATTGAAATCTTAACTGCAATTGGTTCATTAGACTATTTTGTGAAAAACGAGACCCAAAAAAAATCCATATGTTGTTCCTGTATTAAACTAGAGCGACTTAAAAACACCGAAAAACATCGTCTGCTTTTCACCCGTGACCAACAAACCAAAAATGGGGCGGGGCCTAGAGAGTTGGAAGATACCGGAAGTGACGTACGTGAAGGGACGGGGTGTAAACATTCGCTTACTATTTACAATGGCAAACACTGGGGAATCGGTCAGTTAATCTGTTATATCTACGCTTTGCAATAATGCCACATCGCTGTAATGCTGTTAACTGTTCGAGTAATGTTAGTTATCAAGTTTCACTTTACAAATGTACCAAAATATCGTTATATATATCAAATATGATTGATATAACTAGTGAGAGACGGTGGATTCATAGACTTTCGTAGGCCAATGATAAATCAATGCTAATGATATATAAGATGACAAAATGAAACCAAGATGTGATAATATGAACGAAGTATAGTTGAGACAACGAAATCAGATAGTCGGTGTTGTTGTTATTTTTTTTTAGAGAATGTTTGTGTTTAAAATAAAACAACACACGTGAGATAAGCACACCGGCGAAGTAGGCCCTATTGTAAGCCAACGACAATAAAAGCACTTCACAACATCTTGTTTTTAACGTCGTTAATCAACCGACAACCTCATTTACTAACTGTACATTACAACAATCAAAGTAACTCACCACATATTTTAAAACATCAAAATAATTTCATTAGAAACGATAATAATACGTCTACGAATCCACCGACGAAAACATCGCATCCCAATGTTACATTTTACGATTTAGTTATCACTTATTACACATTAAAACATTCAGAATCTAATAGATAATAATATGTTTTCAATAAAATGTGTGGTTAATCAAATATAATCAAATAAACGTCGTATTAACTTGACAATTCATCAAGAATGTCAATTAATGTAAGAAACTTACCTTATAAACGTATCTAAAAGGACAATATGAATATCCAAATGCACATTAGACACAAAATGTAAACCTATAATTCCATCAATGACAGAAGATAATAACCCTCTTTCAGCAAAAGTCTTTTTGCAAATGGCAAGATAGAAAACCAACATATTTATGACGATTTCACACTAAATAATTTCATTGGCTGACAACATCTAGACTGAATGTCGCGTTAATGTTTATTTCGTATTTCCTTTGTGTCACCAAGACAGGACGTTTGACAATAAACATGTATGGCATGCTGGTCACCGACTTGCTATTTATTATATAATTGAATCGGTCCAGTAAACTTGTTATCTGTACAAACATAATTACACTCCTTCCTTCTCACATACTCAGCTTCTTAATTGCGTAAACTAATTTGCTGTAACAACACTACTCCACTTTGATCTGGAAGAAACAGCTATATGGTACGCTAAACTGAGAATTGTGTGTTGATGTGCAGAAGTGACACATCAGACTATTAATTAAACCATTTCGTTTTCATTAACGAGATGTACATTAAAATGCTTCTGGTAACATAATTCTTTTATTCGATAATGTTCGTTGTCTATATCAATCTGTGTAATCATAATGTTTATGTTTAGCGTGTACATTAAAGCAATCTTCATGTACATTTCATTGAGCTTGTTGGAATGTAGGAAAAAAAGTCACAGGAAATTTGGTCACAGAAAATAAGTCACAGAAAAAAAGTCACAGGAAAAAAAGTCACAAATTATATATTAAAGTGATTATTTCTATCATTGTTTAGTAAATAGCCTTTGAAAAGTGTTTTAAGTAATTGTGTGTTGTAAAGCCACATATTTTGAGTTTAATTATGTTTGGATGGTTGAGTATTATGCATTACTGTAATCACAAAGTGATCAGGAAGTGCTCCGTGTGTTGTGTTTGTTTTGTTAATTGTTAATTGTTACTTGTGACTTTGTTGGTTTTGTTAAACAGCTAATCCCTAAGAATTCTTAGATTGAGTATATCCACTCTAAAATCTGTTTGAACTCTTGATTGAGTTCATCTTATTTATAGGCTGGCTTCTAAGACAATAGTGTATAAAACATCCTACATTTTACATGGACGGCACCTTTAAGACTGCACCAAGAATATTCACCCAGATCTTTGCCATGAGGGTACCTTTCAGAGACACCTTCATCACTGCTGTGTACGCCCTGCTCCCTAACAAGACCCGTGCCGTGTACGAGGAACTGTTTCAAGCTGTAGTTGACAGTGTGAAGAATTAGGACTGGATGTTTTTAAAAAGAGTTTAAAAAGAGTATTGTCCATTTAAGGCAAATTAAAGTTTGTGCTATTGTGACAAGTGATAAGATTAGTGGTGTGACGAGTGATAAGTCACAAAGATTAGTGCTGACTGAATAGTGCTTTAAGTTGACCAAAGGCTACTTGTATCGACTAAAATGACTGTGAACTTGAATGTTATTGTATAATGTTATGAAAAAAATGTATGTTATTGTTTTTATTAATGTCTAATAAAAAGTTGTGACTTTTTTTCCTGTGTTTTTTTTTCCTACCAAATTTTGTGACTTTTTTTCTGTGACCAAATTTCCTGTGACTTTTTTTCCGGTCACCGCTTGTTGACCAATCCAGTTCATTTATTTATTCATGAAAGTGAAGTGAAAATGGTTTGCATTGCATTACATCATATATAGAATATTTTAATTGACAAACTTAAAATACAGTAATTTTTTATATTAAATACACAATGTTATTTATAAATCTGCCATGTTGTCTCGCTTGTTTGAACAGTCAATCGTTCGGTGTATATTAAATTATACCTACCATATATATTTATTTATTAATACATACAAAACAAAATTAACATGCCGATTATTCAACATAATTTGATCAATTGATGCTACTTAATCTCTCTCCACCCGATTCCCGCGATAATCTTCCCTTGTTTCAGTGTCACTTGAACTGTCATACCTTCCCTTCTAGTTCCGCGATTAATTGCTACAAACATACTATACAAAAGCGCAGAATGCACTCTGATTAAGCACGCCCCAGTTGTTGTAACCATGTGAAATCGCTAGTTGAATAGTTAAGTAATCCGTTTATCGAAAATTGGGGTTGTTTGATGAAGTTTTCTGTCTTATATGAGCAGTTTAAAAGTGGGGAAAACGCGTTAAATTATTATTAGCGGCCATGATGAGGCTCCTATACGTACGTCACAACACGATAGCTTCAGCGACCACCCCCGCCCACTTTCATTCTGGTCGCCTGGGCTTAATTAGGCACTTTTTTAAAAAGCCGTATATAAGTAATTTTTGGGTCGATTTCAGAAATTTAAAATCGAGCAATTGTCAAATTGAAACCCCTTTTCAACGAATACGAATTTGACCATATGTCATTTCATCTAACCTTTAATACTTTTTTCACAGTGAGCAATCGAATTTAGGCGACTTTTCCAAAATCGTTTTTGTAGCGTGTCTTTATCATGCCATTACTCAACAATGGGAAATCATAGCATGTTGATAATACCTCATCAGACAGGCCACACATCACCCTATTTAGACATGAGTCATCAGAAGATGACATATCTCACCGGTCCCACATAATTTGTTAAACACATCTTTGACAGATAAAAGTATATATACTACTTCAGTTAGTGGGTAATACACATGCTGAGTTTCAGATATGATGAAGGGTTTTGGAGTTCTGCTCCTGAGCAGACCGATTTCTGAACAAAGTCCAAATCAAACACGGTTCTATGGAAACGGAAGAAAAAAAAACATTTCAGAAATCTGAAAATTTTAAAAGGCACCACTTCAGTTACTGGGTAATACACATGCAAAGTTTCATGTTTTCATGTCAAGTTTTAAAGTACCCGTGGTTTTATATATGCTCCGTTACTCTCAACTATACCACCCATGGGAAACCTTAAGCTTATCAGAGAAATTTGTACTCAAATTATCTGACAAACAGACACATTCCTGTTCAGATGATGAAGGGCCCAATGTCCTTTTAAATGCAATTGGAACTTGTGCAAACACTGCCATGAATTTGTTTGATGAACAATCCCTGTCTTTTGACGTTTTGACGTCATTTTGAATTTATATATATAGCGGTATAATATAATATATATAGTATATATAATATATATAGCAGTCAGCATGTCCGTCCGTCCGTCCGTCCGTTTTTGTTCAGCTCATAATTCTTAAACCAGTTGTTAAAATCCTACTAAACTTGATATGTACAATCACCATGATGTGTTCATCTGCCTTTTGTATGTTTCATATCCTCATTTACATAATTTATGCAAATTTTCTCCATCTTTCCACTTTGCCATTCACACTATTTGTTCCACTCATAACTCAGATCCTAATTGTTCAAATGTCTTGTAACTTGATACATATAATCACCCCGATGTGTAAATCTGCCTTTTGTATGTTTCATACCCTAATTTGCATAATTTATGCAAATTTTCTAAATTCTTTGACTTCACTATTCACACTTCTCTGTCCCTCTCATAACTCAGACAAATGTTACGAAATCTGATTCTTATAACCACTGATGTGTAAATCTGTCATTTGTATATTTCATACACTCATTTACATATTTGTATATTTCATACCCTCATTTGCATATTTATTGCCATTTTTCAAAATTTTCGACTTTTACTTCTTAAAAATGCTTACAAGTGTATAATCTATGAAGACATACTTACTCCGCTTTAATAATACTTCTATATGAGTGAGCTGTGCTCACTAATTCTCTTGTTTTTTTCAGGACATTTAATAAACATTGTAAATTCGAGTTCTTTTCCAGTAACAAAACAAAATTCAAGTAATGAAAAAAAGGGACCTGTAATCGGAAACTGCAAAATGTTAAAAAAAGGAGAGAAATAATGAAAACATCACGAACAGGTTTAGAAAAATCAAATTATAATTATTGCCCTTCACATTTTTAGCTCATCAGGCCCGATGGACTTATGGCATGGCATGTCGTCCGGCGTCCTATATTCTATTTTCATCTTCTTCTCCTGTTTCAAAAGGTCTAGAGAGCTGAAAAGTTGTGTGCAGACTCCTTGATCAATGGGGATATTAAATTGTAGATTTCGTGACCCCGTTAATCAGGCCTGAAAGGCCCGATGGATTTATGGCATGGCATGGCGTCCGACGTCCTATTTTCTATTTTCATCTTCTTCTGTTTCAAAAGGTCTAGAGAGCTGAAAAGTTGTGTGCAGACTCCTTGACCAATGGGGATTCTAAATTGTAGATATCGTGACCCAAATGGGGTCACATGTTTAAAAACCTATTTTCATCTTCTACTCCATTTCAAAAAGTTGTGTGCAGACTCCTTGGTCAATGGGGATTCTAAATTGTAGATTTCGTGACCCCGTGACCCCAAATGGGGTCACAGGGGTCACAGCCTTAATTAAAAACCTATTTTCATCTTCTTCAGTCCCAAAAGGTCAAGAGAGCTGAAAAGACTCCTTGGCTAATGGGGATTCTAAATTGTAGATTTCGTGACCTCATGACCCCAAATGGGGTCACAACCTCAACAGCCTATTTTCATCTTTTTCGCAAGTATTTCAAATTTGGTATGGAAGTTATCCATATGGTGCTGTTGTGCCTTTTAGGGGTCTCAAGGTCCAAATAATTTTTTAAATTTTGTCATTTGTGTAATATCTGGAGAATACCTAAAAAACTATATAATTTGAAAACTTAAATATGAATGTTGCCTGCCTGTAAGATATTATTGTGTGTGTTGTGTTGTGATATTCTTTAAAATCCACGGTTTAAATAATTCTAAAAAATATGTTAATTAAAAACAATTATTGTAAAGGTCACACTCCATACAAGCAGCGCGCAAGCAGCGCTGTGCGTCGCGTCATGAAAAAATAAATAGCTTTAGTTATTTTACGTTTATGTCCATCCATTCAAGCAGCGCGTCAGCGTCAAAATCTGAATCGCAAAAAAAGCGATTTTTGCTGATTGACGTGCTAACGCACCCCTCTTCGGATTGACAAGAGTACACCTGTTTTTGGTAATTTTTAAAGAATATTAGACTTTACGATGCCAAAGACAAACATTATTTAAATTAATGATGAATAATTTATCAGTGAGGTAAAGAAACCTCTATGGCAGCAGACATAATAAAGTACTGAAAAGGACTGACAATTGCCCTGCTTGAAACATGATATATCGTTTTCAAAATGTTCAAATTATGTGCGTCTGATATAACATTTTAACAACAGGACCAAGACTGAATTCAATATTGCTATTAATTCGATCTAAAACCAGTTAATATGTATTTGTATGTATTTGACATTACAATGTATCCACAGATAATGTCCAAACCCTTAATTAACTGACAAGAACTATTAGATTACAATACAGTATACTTAATAGGTCTCTACCTACAAATGATTTGTTAGCAAAAATGAAATATAAAACACTAAAATATGTACATTTTGCAAATCTGATACAGAATCAATATAACACTTATTTCTTGAATGTAAAATCACTGTGAATATCTGGAAAGAAATCGCTAAGTGCATGTATGAAAAAACCGAAACGACAATACTATTCTCTTGCAAAAGATTACTTTAGGATATCTCGAGTCTCTAAGTATCTCTAAATATCTCTAAGTTCTTAACTTGATCATATCAATCGTAAAGTATAAAACATACACAAAAATAAAATAGATAAAATAACAAAATTGAATCACATTAAAGAATATATCAAAACAGCGTACAATACTGACCGCTATAACGCTTATTCAGAGTGCAAATATGATAATTTCAGAAAATTCTGGTCAATGTGTCATAATATTCTCTGAAATATACTGCTCAATATATACTACCAACTGTCATTTTCATGAACCAAACAGTTGTAACCTCATTGTTAAAATACCTGTTTTCACACTCTGTATGCACGTTTATATTATATGTATTTAACATGTGTATGTATTGAACTGTTTAAATGAATTGTTATGATGGAGACCCCAAAATTAAACGTTAAAAAAAGAATTTATAGATTAAATATGAATTATATCATCAACGAGAAAAAATGTTGGTTAAATATCTAGTTTGTTTACCACAGGCTTGAATTTGTGTTATAATCTTGTTTTTGGTTTCCCAAAATAATATCCAACTTGTAAAAGATGCCCATCCCCCTCCACCCCGAAAAATTACCCCTGTACTCCTATGCTGCATTACGATGTCAGTGACATGCTTGTGGCGAGTTTTGTATTTGACGCGGTAACGCGCTGCTCGAACAGAGGCACAAAGTCAACGCACCGACGCACTGATACGCGCAGCGCTGCTTGCGCGCTGCCTGTATGGAGTGTGGCCTTTATTCATTGACATGGTTGACTAGATTATATTTTCAAATGTATTTATACTGTACCTGATTAGCTTCAGAGCCAATGGCTCTATTTTTTTCCACATAGCATTGTTTAAAATGCATAATATATTTGCAATTGCTTTCACAAACATGCCACAAATACTATATAAAATATTCATTGGCTTTCTTGTACTGAATCGTCCCCGACACAGATTATCAGATGAGTTTCATGCATTTTAGATCTCTGTTTTGATCATTTACGAAAATGTTATTTCAAAACTCCCTTGTGACTTCAAACACGGGAAGTATAATTCAAATGTACTCAATATTATACCACATGTTTTCCCAGATGTAACAAATGCCGTCTCCTCATTGAAATTACATTGTCTTCGTCCTTTGATGCCTAGCAGGCTTTACAAATCATCTATATTTTAATCTGCCTTTTCAAGGGATATCACTTCTTGAAAAAAACATATACATACAGAATGATGTCAGTCAAAAGAAAAGCAGTCGTTCCATGAGATTAAAAAAACAACATTATAACAGAAAAATTCAGTGCACATTGCTAAAGTAATTTTGTACGATAGTTTTATAACCACTACCAGTTCAAATGAATACCTCTTTTGTATTTATTTGATAGTTTTTAAATGAACAATTTATATATGATTATTCATAATTTCATTAATATTGGTATATATATTAAAACCAAATCCTAAAAGGCAAGAGGAAATTCATGACATACATATAATGAAACGCTCGCCAAAAGTAGACTATCACAGTTTATTTATAAAACCAGGTAAACATATAGAGGATGCGGATCAACTCTTTGAGAGGCATTTAGAAGTGGAATATATAAGAAAACAATATTTTCTGGATAGCAACTTCTTACACGACGTTTCAGAATATATTAGTATTCGTTCATCGGGTGGAATATGGGTTATAACAAGGTAGGATTCATTTATACAGTCAATGAGTCAAACGGATAGAAAATACACGAGTAAATTGTACAATGTGATAAAAAAACAGGAGTGAGCTTACACAGTTGTGATTTGGTAGTTATTTTTACATTTTCAAATTTAAGGTCAAGGTCATGAGTTAAAAAATCATTGTAAACACGATTTCCTGGGGAAAAAAATTGGAACTATCAGGCTCTTATTTGGTATATATCAACTATGGATAAAGACCAAGATTTGAAAAAAAATTCTCTAAACTTCGTCAAAGGTCAAGGTCACAACGAGGTCTTAAGCATGCATTTGTGAATATGCCTAATATTAACTGTTGAAACTTCGAATCATGACATGATTGCTATACACAATGAAAAGTGATCATTGAGTACCATGAGTATCTATATTATGAAACAGGATGGAAAACTTTAGCAGAACGCAGGAGAAAGCGAAACTCAGTCTTTTTTTATAAAATACAAAATAATATGGCACCAACGTACCTATACGATCTTATTCCTGTTAATGTGGCATCAAAAAGTAACTATAATATTCGTAATTCTAATGATATTTCCCTTTCTTAAGACTAAAATTTTCGTATGCATCCTATTTTCCGACAACAATAAGAAAGTGGAACGAAATCCCTGTGGCAATGAGGAATTGTGGGTCATTGAAATCTTTTAAATCTAATATTATCATTAAACATAAAGTTGCACCCAAATATTTTGATTTTGGACCAAGAAAATATAATATCATACTTAAAAAATTACGTTACATGTATAGTCCATTAAATTATGATCTCTTTCGTGTTGGTATTGTCGATATCCCAAGTTGTTCGTGAGGAAATGTTTGTGAAAATTCCTACCACTATCTATTGGAGTGTAAATTATATACTGCACAAATAACTGAAATGAAGTCCAATTTACGCAGTATCACACTTAGGAGAGGGTGTTCTAAGTTGTATAACTTGTACCCAATCCTTTTCTTAGGAATAAAATATGTTTGAAACAAACAAACAAAAAGTGATCATTGATCATGTGACCTTGAATGTCTTGTTACGGCCATGCTAATCCTTTGATCAAATTTGAAATCAGAAATAGGTTTTAAGAACAAACTTGTGCAAAGTGACCCAAGTGATGATTCTACTTGTTACTCCAATTACTCATTGCCCATTTTATTGTGGCTTTGGAGAAGGCGGGACAGGGAAAGGCGAGACCATCTCGGGTTGCTCTGCTTTTGCGGTGTCCCGCAAACGCTAATCTAGTTTTTGCAGTGTTACGGCCAAGGTGTCATCTGATTAGTGTTCTATGTTACGTTGAACACGGATGGTGTCAACATCTAAACATATGGCTTAGCATTGTTCTGTACTAATTCTTGTCTAATTGCACATCTTGGGAAAAAAATGACAAATATTGAATGTTGCCAGATTCTAGGAAATAACGAAAGTTAATGAGTTGCTGAAGTTGCTACTGTGTTGAACATTAATGCAGTTCTTAATGTCTCTGATGTATTCGAAGGAAGACAACTTTTATTTAAATTCCCTAAATGATGTATTTAAATTCCCCAAAAGTGTTAAATATTAGCAGGAATGAAATGCAGGAAACGTTCTTCCACAAAATGTATGTACTCTTATCATGCATAAAGCAGTGTCTATTAAAGGGGCAGTAGCACGGTTTTTTTTTGCTCAAATAAGTCGATGCAATGTATTTGAAAAATAATGCTACCAATAATAAAACACCCTTCTCTCTTCGGAAAATCAAGTTAAAAATAATTGTACATGGTTCCGTAAAGTCATGAGAATCGTTTTTGTTATTCGAAATAATAAATTGTGTTCACAATAAAATGGCCGCCAATCAATTTTTGCCTTATACGCAACACCTTTATTACTACTACGGACTATTGGTTTGTGTAATAGTATGTTTTACCATCTAAAGTAAATATAAATGACATAAACTATCATTATAAATAAGAAATTTGAAAAAATAAAATTTGCAAAAAACGTGCTACAGCGCCTTTAAATCATTAAGCATGCAATATCTAGTTCGTTAACTAGCTTCTGTTTCTGGATAGCATGTTGAGTCTATACAAATATAAGGAAACTATCCCCAGACATTCAGTATGGAGAGTCACTCAGTAACAAAACATGTGAGGCTTTGAAATAGATCCAATGGACTTCTTGACATGTATATTTTCAAACCTTAGTAAAGAAATTAAAAATCCAACGTGATGAGGGGCAAAGCATTTCTTTAATTGTCTAGTCATTGCAGATAATGAAATGATTGATTCACAATTCTCAAATTAAAATTAAAATTTTGAATTACAATAAACTTTGAAGATGTCGTGGCGTTTATAAAGGTTGTATCCATTTTCAAACTACAATAACTGAAACAGATTGAATTTACGTGGGTTTTTTTTTTCAAATACTGCAAAAAATGCATGAATGTATACGTAAATGAAAGATTGACAATAGCCATTGTAATCTGATGTATCTCCTGTCATCTTTGCAGACAATGTAGATCCTTTAGGAAAGACAAATGTATATCCAATATTATATACTGACACATTTAATCAAAATGAAGGCAACTCAAATGCACAGCATCAGATACTAGGTCTGGCAGTTTATTTTGAGCTTAGTAAAATAAATACTTTCACATTTTCTTCATGAATGGAAAGGTAACAGAATAAACACATAAATAAAATTTTCATTGGAGTATAAGGATGTCAAGGAATTTAAAAATAATCATTTGTTCAAGAACCTAAACTGATTATAGCATACATTCAAACAATTATTTTCATTCCTTTCATTATCTCCGAAATAGGGGAAATTAGTTTCTAACCATTTGTTTTAGTTTATGTTTTCCAAACATTAAAACTTGGAATCATGTTTTGTTTAAACTGTCTTTGAAATATTTTAATTGAGTTAAAAGGACGCATTTGTTTATATATGTTTATGTATACATGTTTATTTTATACAACAGTAATTTACATATTCTAGTTGATAACTCGCCGTAGCCAATTGAGAGGCACAATTGGATACAGTGAGTTAACAACGGTGAATATAAATAATGACGTTTAATCAAAATCAAAACTATTATAATAATAATATTTCTCTCTTTGACAAAAGAAAACTGAATGATGAATGTTCTCCACAGCATTGACTATTTTTTTTTACAAACCAAAAATTAATCGTTCATTTTATTGTACAAGTTATCATATAAAATACGTTGTACATATATAAATATTGTTTTAAAAGTACGACACAATATATACATCTTTCAAATTTAATGGACACTCGAATATATTGTTGGAAAAAGGTCATATGATCACACCTTTTTGTATTTCCATCTACTTTGGTAAAAGTCTACATCTTGGTTTATCGTCTAGAAATGATTTATTATTTAATCCACAATTATCTTGAATGGTGTCTGGGCACTTTATTATCCCCCGCCACGAAGTGGAAGGGGGATATACTTTTGGGCTCCGCCCGTCCGTCCGTCCGTGCGTCCGTCTGCTATAAAGGGGACACTTTTTCTCAGAAACTATTTAAGATAGGACTACCAAATTTGGTGTGTGGCTTGTGGACATAAATACCTTGATGGAGTTCGAAAATAAGAACCGTGTGATTATTTTGTCCGGAGTTATTGCCCTTGTTCCGTATGTTTGGACTCGGTTCATGCTATCTCTAAAGGGGACAGCTTTTCTCAGAGACTATTTAAGATAGGATTACCCAATTTGGTGGATGGCTTGAGGGCATAAGTACCTTGATGGGAGTTCGAAAATGAGAAGCACACAATTAATCTTTGCGGAGTTATTGCCCTTGTTCTGTACATTTGGACTCTGCTCAATGTATCACCAAAGGGGACAGCTTTTCTCAGAAACTATTTAAGATAGGATAACCAAATTTGGTGTGTACTTTAAGGCCATCGATACCTTGATGGAGTTTGAAAAAAAGAAGCATGTGATTATTTTTTCCGGAGTTATTCCCCTTGTTCGGTTTTTTCGACTCTGTTTTAAGTATCCAAGGATATAGCTTTTCTCAGACATTGTTTCGACTCTGTTTCAAGTATCCAAGGATATAGCTTTTCACAGACATTGTTTAACATCAAATCAGTTGTGTGGCTTGAGGATATCCTTACCTTAATGGAAAGAAAATGAGAAGCGCACAATTATTTCTTCTTGAATCATTGCCCTTGTTCTCATTTCTTGTGTCTGGCGGGGGATGTTGATGACTATGTCTTCTTGTTTATTCCTCAACTGATACGGATAATCTAGTTGACTGTTTAAGGATAAGACTTGGTTAACTGTGGGAAAGAGTCTTGAAAAGAAACAACTATTTTACTTCCCAACGTTATATTATTTATGTTCCAACACTGTATCATTAAAGATTTCTGGTACGTACAGTGTATATCAACTATTTGGTTTTGGGACATGAAATTGAAGATCTGTGGATAGTAGAAAGTATTGTTACTGCTTGGGTTACGCCAACAAAAAGATAAAGCTTATTTCAAATGAAACAATACAGCAAACTTTGACCATATTCCGAACTACGTACATGGTTTGATTATTTTACAGGGAATCCTCCATGAATCCGATTATCAGAATTTCTAGACATTATTCAATTTTTTTAAAAACATAACAACTATGTTTTCATACAAAGTTTCATTGGGTCTTTCCAGACAGAAATATACATATTTGTGTAAATTTAAGCATGTTTTACCATTTTATTACCCGATAATTAGATCACCATAAATGTGTATGAAGGCATCCTCCTTTGAACCATTAGGTTCTAGTTACACTGTTAAGAGCTATTAATCTCTTTTTTTATATAAACAACATAAGTTCTGTGCAAACTATGTACATATCATCAGCATTTTTAAACAACGAATTCTTTAAGAGAAGAAAGTGGAAGAGAACACGCCAGTAAACTTACAATATAAACTTTACATTGTCGACATAATTCCAATTTTCACCCAACAATCATGTCAAGTTTAGAGTTTCACCTTGCAGAGATAATCTTGTCCAATAGTAATGAATGTAATTACCCCTTATTACTTTATTTATTGAAAGTGTTAAATTAATTGCATCTCCTATTAATGTCAACAGTAATTCTATTTTATTCATGTTATTCACATAACATTAAACCAGTCATCGTATTTATTATTGAGGATGGAGTTATGTTATTGTTCACAACATTTCAACAATTAACACTTAACAACTTAATTTTCCATATGTGAATACCCAACATTGCTCGAATAGCTTTAACACCGAAAACTCCACTTCATATGTGAACCTCGCTGTAGATGTTTGAAATACATCAAACATCACTTTGTTGCATTTGATCCTCTCAGTTAATATTGTTATGTACATTAATTATACGTTTCAATTTTAGTAATTCGTTCTTTGTAATACCTATCAATTGAACTAAGGATTTATTCCTAAGTGCAACCCAAATGTATGACAAAACTATAAACAGTTTACACATAGTCTATTTACATTCCGTCAAGGAAATGGACTTGTTCACATCCATTCGACAATACTCCTGGGAATTGATGAAAACAGGAAAAAGAAGATAATTACCTCGAACTTTCTCCCTGAGTTCACTTCTTCTGCAAATGTCAAATCTGGTTCTAGAAAATCTTCATTTGCATACAATCATTAAAGACATCACTTCAAAGATGCTATGGTTTTAATTAGAGACTTAGCAAAAACCGTTGACAGTTATTACATTTCCATACCCTAATTTAGGTTCTTTAAGTCAATGAATTGCAAAATGATGATACATGTATAGTACAGATGAAAAGTGGAAGATTCTCTACGAATGTCATCTGTTTTGTGTAAACTTTCACAAGGGATAGACTGGATTTACTAGTTACTTGTTGGAAACTTGTCATTCCATGATGATACTATATACAGTAATGAAGTCTGTTCATGTTTCCATACTTAGTGTCGATTTCGTGCATTTGCTGTGGATTGGAATTCATAAAAGGCAGGTAAATGTCTACATATCCTAATTGTTTGTTTCGTCCAAAGGTTTGATCAGTGAAAAGTGATTACATTTCATATCTTATTTTGAAGATTATAGAAAAGCAATATGTTTTTCTATTTTCACTAATAATAGGCAATAAAACATATTTCAGCTTAAAACGTTGATGTAGTATAAAACGGCATTGTGTCAGCATCATTCAAGATCTCATTGAATTATTTGTGAACAAGTCTATTAATTTCAAGCCATATTCATCTATACCTGGATAATTATTTATCATGAGGTATTGCTTTTGGTCTATATAAAATATTTCACATATTGGGAAAGTAAAAATGTCTTGGTTCTAAAGGATGGGATAATTCCTAAAGTTCTCAGTGATACTTTAATTTTGAAACAATTCAATGATTTATTCATAGATGAAGATAATAGTTGATAATTGTACTTACGATAAATATCCGAATAGGAATGGATCATTCATGCACATCTACGTGAACTCCGTCATTTCAAGAATACTCGTAAGACTAACCATATTTCCCATTGCTTATGACTAATTTTGTAAGTTTGCTTTGAAAACGAGAGTTGACATATTTCTTTGAACTAAATCTCGGGTCCACTTTCTCTAACTTCTATTAGATTTACTCTTACCGATTTTTTTTTGTAGAATCAATATTACAGATTAATTACTTTTGAGGGTTTTTATACATTCAGACATTTAACATTTTAATCAAATCAGTCGTTATTGCTGTCTGTTTCCGAACCTTAACACATGATAATTTTACGATAACATCTTATTGCTTTGGGCGCATACGCCCCAAGCAGTAATAAGGTGAAATTCTCCCTTTATACTGTTGGAATCTTCAAATAGAACCTTCAGCCAATGATATGCGTTGTCTTAGTATCTTTGAAACTCTATTGACCAATGACCAAAGCTGTAGCAAATTATGAACCACGTGACATTGTGGGTAATCCGAAATAATTGGCACAAACAAATGTGGATTTTGATTATCAATATTTGTCATATAGATAGAATTGTTCTTCAATGTTTCATTAGAATCAATGATAAACTTGTAATCTGCAATTCAAATCAATATCACAAGTAACAAAGCGCTTTTCTATAAGTTAAGTACATTATTTGGCATTCCAGAATCGGAAACTACGTTCTGTTTGGTTAACAGTTTTACTGGTTATGATTGATTCAGAACCCGGCGCAACACCCGGCATACGTCGCCGAAAATGGTGAAAGCGGCGTACGCCTAATGCGTAATCCGAATGCTTTGGTTTGAAATGACAGGCGAAGGTGGCGTATAATGGCTTAAAAATGCTATCCATGCGACATTTAATAACTATATTTTCTATGACTTTGCATTTGACATATAGATACTTTGACGAAGTGATTTATATAAGAATAATACTGGTTCTTTAAAACAATGCCTAACACGCTAATAAAATGTCAATTCATGTTTGGAAGTAATTTTTTTTTAAGTTTTCTCATTTAAATGACATGTTAATTTAAGCTAGTTTGAGGGATGATGACGTCTTTCTGTTTGTACGCCGATACACTTGTTAACTTTAAGCCTGGCTTCAGAACGGTGCATGTACTCCAGTCACTTGGTCGGTGTATATGCCGATGAAACGAATCAAACATAGCCACTGACCTACATTTCCAAAATTTTGCTGATGTCGAGTTAGCGAAGGCAATGTAATAGAGTTGGTCTCCATAGATTATTATCTAAAATTTAAAAGAATAATCGCCACACGGTAAATTGACATATTTGTTTGAGAGCTTTACATTGATATGATAACACACGGTGTTGTGTTGTGTTGTGCGTTGGTTGCTGTCTTGGAACTCCCGTTACATTTTTTCCTAAGGGTTAGAACAAGTCCGAATCCTTTCGGAGATACTTTTTGGGAATAATACATCCGATAGAGGTATTTGTGATAATTGACTGTAAACATGTGATATTGCATTATTTATACAAAGCGTAGGATACAAAGGGTAATTCTAAGGAGAGAAAATAAATCATAAAAAAATAATATAAAGTTTTAAAACAATTAAAATGCAAGTCTATAAATTTCTAACAATAACACTTGATCTAGACATTAAGACAAATATATATAACATTCAAATCCTATGTTAATAGTTAATTAGGCTCTAATTTGTTACAGAAAATTCTTCAAAATAAGATATATTGACATGTTATGATGTTTAGAGAGGACTTTCGGACAACACCAATCAGGACTTCTTATGCAGACTTTCGAATTTTGTAAAATGGATATATTTACTTGTGCACTGACTTTCATTGAGAATGAGTGAGTAAAACTTATCTCAGGAAATACATGTGTATGCAAGCTTATGTCACCTGTTAGATGTTACACGAGTAGGTCTTACGCCAACCTATGTAATGTCAAAAATAACTCAAAATGTAACGATATAGTTATGCGAGGAACTCTTATTAATGACAATATGAAATTAAATTTGCATATGTTACTTGAAGTGAAATTATTAAGATAAGGTTTCCTACAGTTGTTGAAGGTTCCGATACAAAACTAGATAAACCGAAATATAGAATAGAATATAGAATAACTCCTTCAGCTTTTCATCACGCAATGCTTCCTTCCTTAATTGTATGTTCTTCCTCAACGCTTTCATCATACATTGTCGGACATCCATCCAATCAATATCAAGCACCCATATTCACCTGGAATCACCTCCCACTAACAAATCACCGCAGCACGTTCCATACACTACATCAACCCAGGTGCCCCAAGCTTGCCTTTTTAAAGGCTTTTCTTGTTTTAATAGCAGGCAGTGTAGAGATTGTTTAGGCGTTTTCGGCTTCTCTCGATTTGTATATATTGCCATGGTAAAGAAAAATGGAACTTCATTTCCGAAGCGGATTTAAAATAGTAAAACTTAGTTCAATCAAACTGGACTTTAGGAACAATAAGTTTTATCATGTGAAGAGTTGCTTTTTGTGTTTTCAACTTCTTGGATTTTTGGTGGTTTTTTTCGCTTCTACTGAAATGTAAAACCATATTTTACTGAAAGATTGGAGCGTTTTTAAATCGCATTTATATATTCTTCATTTTATTTAATAGTTTATATAACCCATTAACGACTTAAAATACAACTCTTTAATAACAGGAATGAATGTGTCAAAATCAAAACATAAATTTCAGATATTTTTAGTAAAGAAGACACGATTGTTTTTCTATAATCATTACATTAGCTTAGTAGTTATATATTTTCATATTGACGTAGAGAAGGATATTTTAACCGTACACAGTTTTTAAACCATCAATAACTATCAGACAAGTCATTAACCTCACCACAAAGATCACCACAGCAGCGTTCATTATATCCTTATTCCACGCAGCAGTATACGGTTGATTTATACAACCTGTCTTTCATAAACCCATCATGTCTCCCGACATTAGATACTTAATATTGTTTTATCTGTACAATACATAATACCCCTTTGCAGTGTCACATTAACTTAATGCTTAAGACCAAAATGTCTGGATGAATACATTGTTTCGAAATGCAGTGTCGATGATAGGAGCCTGGAAAATACACCAAGTAGTACAGGAACAAGAACCAAAGCGAATACGTAACCTACTTTTCTCTCAAATGTTGATAGAAGCTAGGTATTGACTATTGACTATATTAGAATCGATACTAATGTAATGATGTATAGATATCATTAATCATTCTGTACCGAAGTTAGCGAAAGACATGATCTATTATCCCAGTCTTTTCTTTATGAATATGTACTTACGTGATTTGACATATGAAGTTCATACATTCGCAGGGAACTCCTACATTACTTGTGCTTGGTCCATGTTCCAATTTGTAAAGGTCACGCACTTTGTATGTCAATTGATATTTTGACATGATAGATACTCATCGCCTGAACCACTGATTGACAATTGCCTCAGTTGTGCAACATGTACCTAAGACACTGTCCACTCTTCAAGAACTTTTGATGTTTAGGTTGTAGGCCCATAAACATCTACATCTTATATACAGTTCATTTGTAAGATAAACAATAATGAGAATTTCTTAAGTGTTTGCCTTTTTTAAAGCTATTAAACACATATCTATATTAAACATCAATGAATAATTGTCTATTGTCATGGAAAATGGAAAATATTATTTTCTAATGTTATTATTGTGTTCACTTGCAAGAAGATTATTACATTCGTTCTAACAATCCAATTAAAATAATTTACATATTGTTTATCAACCTTCATTGCTTTTAACCATATTATGTTAAACATGTTTATAAACCACGATATGTCATCACATGCCATCAACTTGTGCCTTATCAGTACCATTTCAAGAGCTCAGCAAGTTTATGAGCAGCAGTATCAGTTGATAGTTATCATCAAAAGGTGTTTTTCATTATGAAGTGAGTGTTTCATACTGACCTACGGCTGAGTTAAAGATAGCTATGAGTTTTGAAAAAGTATGATATAAGGTATACAAAACGACCTTCCATTGAATAGTTTCATTAATCGAGTGTGATTGAATATCTAACGAACGAAAAAGAGTTGATACTTAATCAACCACGATTTTCATCCATCATTAATAAATATAAATCTAGTAATTTGATATTACTTGTAGATATTACTTATAAATAGTGTAAATTGTATTGCTGACGTTCACATCGTATTGCTTATGATCTCCACAAGTACACATCTTCTACAAAACCTTACACTTCCTACAACGCCCATTATCTTCCCTCAGAGGTTACTCCCTTCAGATTTCCGATCCTATCCTCTGTTATTTTACACTTGAAATCGAGAGCAGAAGCCAAATTCCCTAGCCGTGGAAAACGGAATCTCATTCTGTATCCAAGCTTTTTAACCAATGAAAACTCATCTTTCAGTCGACCGAGTGACTTCAAGGATCTAGGCATATTACTCTTAGGGTCTTGCTCATTAGCATACGTCCTTCGAATATGTCTGATGTAAATAACACAAATGAACTAGTTTTGGTATTTGTCTTCGATTTGGTCTTTTTTATTCATAAGCATGTTTATGATCAATAGTTTTTACAAAATCAAATAACATATTTCGAGGAAAACACATTAAACAAGAAAACATTGGTCTTACGTTTATTTTATCATTATGACGTGTCATTGGCAAATGTCACTTTTACAACGCCGTAGTTGATTGCACAAATAGATTCAATTGAAAAAATCATGACCCTCCCTTTCTGCCATCGATTTCAAGCATAAAACAATAGCGGGTGGGATCGTTTATCTGCAGGGAGTATCCTCTGTGGGAAGAGAATAACAACATCAGGCTATCCATGTTTTACTGAAACACCAACAGCAAAATTTTGCTACACCTTCCTTATTTCTATTCAATCAAAAAACTCTTTTTGGAACAAATTGACTTTAGTCTTGGGAGAGCAATGCACAAATCGCACGGGTGAAGAGAGTGTAGTTTTGCCGACGCGTATGGTTACGATGTCGCAGATTCCGAAAGTGCGTTTTAATGCAACCGTATTTGAATATGTTACTTGAGTAACCTCTATGGGTAAAGAATTGGTGTCCAAATGTCTCCCTATTGAGGTTTTAGAAGAGAACTAGGAAGACATATAGATAGTTATCCTCTGACACAAGACTACTCATCACCCGATTGTCACTATCATTAAAAAGGAGAGTGTATTTATGAGTACCGTACCAACGGGGTAGACATGCACGCGTTGACTTCTTATCTTGATGAGTTTTTTATTGTGGTCGATTGGTCCTGATCGATGTATGTGACAGCGAAATGATTAAATGTTTTACAGAACCTTTTTAACATTATTGTAAAATGAGTATCGGTCAAGATGGATAAATATTAAACTTTTCTATAAACAGATTATGACGTTTCGGTATACATTCTTCTATAGAGTCATGTTTTTTACCGTGGCTTTATTTTCGACATAACACTGATGTTTTGACATTTAGAGTGTGATCTGCATAACAAGCTCGTAATATCTCAAGAAATGTTCCCTAAAATTTGATATATAATTATATTCATACCTGAATGTTTGGTGGTACGACACAACGCCTCGGCCACGTTTGTGATATTTGCATTATTTTCAAGGTCCAATCGAAGCTTTCAATTTTACAGCATGGGATATGCGAAAAAAAACTGACTGCACAGTGTCTTAAAACGGTTTCTAAACTGACTGAATCTTGAAATCTTATGTCCTCTGCTTTGCTTTTGTTAAGTTTGAATTGATAATTTTCATTTCATTGAAAACAGTTGCTAATTTCCAAAACGTTTTCGATTATTTCATGATATGGTATAACAGCGTAATGAGTAAGCTCTAAATGTTTCACAATCAAACATTATTCAAATTCCTTTAAACATTTAACCACATACATAAGACTGTGTTAGGATTAGTCATTGACTTTGACCGTATCCATCCATGGTAAAAATGTATCAGCTAAAAGATGATACTGACGGGGCTCTATTATAGTGCATTTTTTAACATTCCAAGCAGGAAAGTCATTTTCAGCTCACATCACTTTTTTGTCTATATAAAACACTCATGGGAATTGCTAAACATTCCAATGGAAACTAATTACTTCAAGTACGCTCCAGGTGTCTACTATAGTCAAAATGAATTTCAGATTCATTCAAGTGTCAATGCATTCCTGGTGGTCATTTACTAAAAAGTAAAAAGTCACTATATAATGTGTAAAGGAATTATAAAAGAACATTGGTGTTAAATATTAACGTTTGTGCTAACGATAAAGAGAAAGGTAGCTCTAAGAAAATTCAATCTTTCGTTTTCTAAGATGTACATTATATTTGTTGTCTGAATTATATTATTAAAATGGCGTTATTTATCGAGAAGTACCTTATGTTGCTGAAAATTATAATTTTAATGCTAGTTCATGCAATATATAGAGACAAAAAAACTTGTTTGGTTCAGAGCCAATTACCACTGGAACTATTTGTCACAATTTGATCTTTATGTTTGCAGTGTTACGGACAAGGTGTCATCTGATAACTACTTTGAAGTTGAACATGGATGGTGTCAATATCTAAACATATGGTTCAGCATTATTCTGTCTAATTATTGCACACCTTGGGAAAATGATAAATATTAAATATTGCCAGGTTCTAGGAGCTAGTGAAGGTATATTAGTTGCTAAAGTGGCTACTGTGTTGAACATTAATGCAGTTCTTAATGTCTCTGATGTATTCGAGGGAGAAAACTTTTATTTAAATTCCCTAAATGATGTATTTTTATTCCCAAAAAGTGTTTAATATTAGCAAGAATGTAATGCAGGAAACGTTACACAAAATGTTAAAACCGTCTGTACTATAATCATGCATAAAGCAGTGTCCATTAAATCATTAAGCATGCAACATATAGTTCGTTAACTAGCTTCTGTTTCTGAGTATGTTGTGTCTATACAAATATAAGGAAACTATTCCCAGACATTCACTAAGGAGAGTCACTCAGTAGCAAAACATGTGAGGCTTTGAAAATATCCAATGGAATTATTACATTTCTGTTTTCAAACCTTAGTAAAGGAATTACAAAAGCAATGTGAATTGGGGCAAACCATTTCATGATCGTCCAATCATTGCATATCTTAAATGATTTATTCACATGTCTCAAATTAAATGGGCCATGTGCGTCCCTTTTTAATTTTGAATTACAATAAACTTTGAAGATGTCGTGGCGTTTATAAAGGTCGTATCCATTTTCAAACTACAATAACTGAAATTGATTGAATTTTCGTTTCTTTTATCAAATACTTCGGCAGGAAGTGTGTCAAATACTGCATGAATGTATACGTAAATGAAAGATTGGCAATAGCCATTGTAATCAGATGTATCTCCTGTCATCTTTGCAGACAATGTAAATCCTTTATGAAAGATAAATGTATATCCAATATTATATATTGACACATTTAATCAAAATGAAGGCAACTCAAATGCACAGCATCAGATACTAGGTTTGGCAGTTTATTTTGAGCTTAGAAAAAGAAATACTTTCACATTTCTTCATGAATGGAAAGGTAACAGATTAAACACATAAATCACATTTTTTTTGTAGTATAAGGATTTCAATGAGTTTAAAATGAATTATTTGTTCAAGAACCTAAACTGATTATAGCATACATTCAAACAATTATTTTCATTCCTTTCATTATCTCCGAAATAGGGAAAATCAGTTTCTAACCATTTGTTTTGGTTTATTTTTTCCAAACATTAAACATTGGAATCATATTTGAAATCTTGTAATTGAGTTAACAGAAACAATTTACATATTCTAGCCAATTGAGTTTCTCTCAATTAATCACTCAATCAATATAAGACAGTAAAATGAAGAGAGTTGCCTCCCTACAATCTCGCTGGCTTAACAACATAAGTTCTGTGCACACTATGAACATATATCATCAGCATTTTTAAACAACGAATTTAAGAGAAGAAAGTGGAAGAGTGCACGCCTGTAAACTTACAACATTAACTTTACATTGTCGACATAATTCCAATTATCACCCAACAATCATGTCAAGTTAAGAGTTTCACCCTGCAGAGATAACATTTTCCAATTGTAATGAATGTAATTACCCCGTATTACTTTATTTATTGATTGTGTTAAATTTATTGCATCTCGTATAAGTGTCATTTTCAAAAGATGCAGGAATTATTGTCTTCACTTTATAAAATATTAATCCTTACACATTTATTTTTTTTTTCTTTATTAAGGACATTGTGTTATTGTCTAGTAATATTAATGGTTATTTATGTGCATATATAATTGTATTTTTTCCTACAATATTTCAAAATGCCAAAAATTACGATTTTTCCTTGTCTCCCAGCCAAATTATTGCTTATTTATCATCTCTGTAGCTGCAATTTCTTATTGTAATGTATTTTTTGGTGTATGGCTATGTATATATTCACTGTTTAGTTGACTGACATACAGATAGAAACTTGTTTGATTGCATTATTCGGGAATAAATCATGTTTTATTGTTGTCTCTCAGTTTTTGTTCTTTCCCGTAACCGCAACTTCAAATTTGAAGTAACGCATGGTCCCTGTTGCTTGGATACTCAAACTTCCTGCCATGCTCTTTGGCAGTTTCTTTTCCATTTGATACCACAGTGCTCACGATGATTCATTGGGTGAAAGCTGCAGACGAAGTCTCAAAAGGTGAAAATTAAGACCATATTTTTACTAAACATCTTTCCTGTAACAGTATTTCACCTTTAGATGTCCAATATGGCAAACTTTTGTTTTCATGATAGCATGTTTGAATGTTGGAACATTTGAATCTTAAATGGTGCAAACTTTGTAAGGGAGCATTAATTTTCTGATAATGTAAATTGTGTTGAAGTATTTCCTTCCCATAAAATTATTTTCTTGTAACGATACATTTGTTACAGGAAGGAATGATTTTGTTACAGTAAAGAAATTTCGGAACTTTAAAGAGGATCAATGGTCAAAATGAGCTTTTACATATTAATATACATGTATTTGTAGGTGAAACATGTACTACTTTAGATATTAGTTCATTACCTTTAGTGTGAAAAGAAGATCAATATGGGACATTTATTCTTGAACTGTTACAGTAAAGACTGTGATTGTTACGGGACAGAATTTATCCATGTTTTTGTTATTATTATATTGAATGTTTAACAAATATCTGACTCTTTGTCGGTGTAATCATTTCATCAATACTATATCATACTGCAAGTGTGTTCAACTTTAAGTATTGTTAGAGGTACATACTTTTGAACTCTCAATGAATATTATCGTTACAGTAAAGACAGCCTCCTGTTACAGTAAAGATTCATTACATTACGGTAAAGATATAAAATAACGTAAAAGGTGTATTGTGACCAAACATTTCAAAACTTTAAAGTACTGTGTATCCATGTATGGACATGAAATGTATTTGAAAGATGATTCAGTAGTTGATTGTTTCATAATGTGATCAAACAGATTGATAAGCATCATTCCCCCTTGTTACAGTAAAGAATGATAATTGTTACAGGAAAGAATAATTATATCTGTCCCTGTGATTATTATATTGAATGATTTACCAACAACCGAATTTGTGGAGCTGTAATCATGACAGGAACAATATCCTAGTACATGTGTCTTCAACTTAAATGCATTGTTAATGTTTCATGCCGTGATAAATACAGTTTCTGTTACAGTAAAGAACAGATTCGGTCACAGTAGAGATCCATTAATGAAGATTTTAACACATTTCAACTTAAATTATGACTATTAACTAAGCTCCAAATCATGCGAGCCTAGTATTTCTGTATTACATTAATTGATGTCAAAATTAATTGTCTTTTCATTACATAGGTTCACAATGGCTATGATCAATGCAGGAGTGCAGTGGAAGTTCAGACAGAGGAAAATTGTGACAGAAGAGAAGGCAAATTTAGCGTCAGAATGGCAATGGTATAGAATAAATACAGAACAAAATGAAGAAATGTTCTAACAAAAAAAATAGTAGCCAAAGAGAGCAAAAGATTGAGGAGAAAATGAGAAAACATAAGACAAATCAACAAGAATGTGTAAAGGTTGCTGAACAAAATAGGGAAAGAAGCTCAGTACAGTACACTACTACTAATTCAGTTAGTAGGCGGGTCAACCACCCATTCTGGCAGCCGCGGCCATTGATACTTCACTGATAGCGGTCAACTCAAATATGCACAGGACCATGTGCCATCTTCTAACATTTATGGATATTATGAAGTTATTTGCGACTATAATGTTGCTTAATTCTTTCCTGTAACAATATATTCTTTACTGTAACGTGTTAACAGCACAAAACATTTGCTACCCATGATAGCGTTTGATAACTTCCCAAGTATAGTTCATCTAGATTCAAAGTTTAAAACCATTTGAAGGTATTTAATGTGTTTCCTTTAATTGTGTCTAATATTGGTGTGTCAAGAGGGGCACTATCTTTACTGTAACAAGTTTGGTCTTTCCTGTAGCAAACATTTCTTTCCAATAACAGTAATATTTTTGTGTTGATTAAAGATTTCTAAGACACGTGGTCCTATAAAAACATTGTTGACAGAAGTAGGAATGTAACCATATACATTTATGAAATAAAAAGTATTTCTCGCTGATGTTTTTCTAATATTTACAAAATGGAAACTTCCTTTTGTGTGGAGTTTTAAAGGGAGGCTTCATACAATTCTATTTGACCGGAATAAAACAATGCAACTTCAAATATCTATATGGTTTTAGTTTAAATCTAATCTGCTCATAAAATCAGTCATAATAGTCATAAAATATTTTAAGAAACATGTTTTTTTAATAATATATAACATCATTTGAGTATCGTTACGGGAAAGAAATGAAAAATGCTATATTCAAGAAAAGATGGCTTTTTTCACCAAAAAAGTATTGCAATTAAGGGTAAATTCTGATATATTTAGAAAGAGTTCTAATATATGATGTCATATATTGAATAAAAATCTCCAACGAAACCACGATAGGTCTCTCCTACGAAATCACTGGTTTCCACATAGACAATTGTATTATGTGCAAGTGAAATTTTAGAAATATACATTCGTCTGCAGACATATCCAGGTATTTCATTTTAACGACAAAATATATAATTTAGGGATTAATTCATCATTCAGCTTTTGACAAGATGATAGTATTAAGCAGTCCATTCCAGTTCCAGAGGATATTTCGGTGAATTCGTAGGAGAATTATTATAATGAAGTTACCTAATTACGATCTTGTCAGTTTATATGACATTAATCTGAGAACAACACTGATTGATAGGCTAATTGTTAATTTCTTACGGTCACGTAATCTTATTCTTAGTTCACTGATAAAAATAAATTAGTCTTCTCATCTTCAGCGACATCTGTTAAACTGTTAATGTTACAATGAATACATTTCATACTTACCAGATTACTTTATTCATTAAAACAACAAATTAAATATATAATCAAAATAAACATTGCCGATCATCCAGCATTTTAAAAACAAAAAATTCTCCTTCGAATTCACCGAAAAGTTCTCATACGAACCGGATCCTCCTACGAAGTCACCTACAATCGACATTGCATTGTGATTGAAAATTATGTGATAACGTTTTTTAAATTATAATTGTAATTTAAACAATATGACTATATTACAACGCTTTTTGAAAATCTTGAAGTAAAATAAGAATTGATCGCTACAAGTTACAAATTAAATACACATATGTTAGTGTGGAATTGTGTATTTGGAATTAATTACTCAACTAAAACTTTTATCATTATTTTATTTTACTTAGGAAAGGTTTGTCATTTGATAAATAGTCAAAACGGGGTTCTGTCTAAAAATAAATTGCTGAATGAGCCACAAATAATTATATATTAACCATTTGAAAACTGCCTCAGGTATTTAAAATCACTAACTGCAAGTCAACGAATGCAAATAAAACGAGTGTCAAAATGTCTTTCTCGGCGTTGACAAACATTTCATTGCACCTCAAGTAGGCCTGGTTGATAAATTTACTAATCCATTACCAATTTAATATCCATTACGATATCTGGAAATATTATTTGATTTGTAACTGGCTAATTTTCTTAGTCATGGTGCTTGACTTAACAATGCGCATGCGCGAACAAGACTTACGTGTTATGTGAATGTTTCATTCAAATAAACAGCCTTGAATAACTGATGGAATATAAAATATGATGTATTCAGCGCCATGACCGAATTTCCCTGTATTGTATTGTCACTACGGGGTTTTAATCAGTCGTATTCACATCACACGATGACAAGTGCGCAGCGCAAACAGACAGTGAGTCTAGTTTATTGTACAAACTCTACCGCACAATGATGTACGGAGTTTACAATCGTTGGTGTGTCCTTTACCGCAGATTTTCAAGAAAGATGGCGGCGCCCACGTCGAGCCAAAGTGACGGTTTATATTTGATGTAATTGTTTAACCCATTGACCAAATACAAACATATTTTGTGAGAAAGTACCTGAGAACTCAATCTTTTATGGGAAAAAATTTGAAATTACGCTGGAATATTCCTTTAATGTCGACAGTAATTCTATTTTATCCATGTTATTCACATATCATTAAGCCAGTCATCGTATTTATTATTGAGGATGGAGTAATGTTATTATTCACAACATTTCAACAATTAACACTAAACAACTTAATTTTCCATATGTGAATACCCAACATTGGCCGAATAGCTTTAACACCGGAAACTCCACTTTATATGTGAACCTCGTTTAGGATATTTGAAATACATCAAACATCACTTTGTTGCATTTGATCCTTTCAGTTAATATAGTTATATACATTAATCATATTTCAATTTTAGTACTTCGTTCTTTGTACTTAACAAAATTTAGATATAATATTTTACTTTTCTTGCACACAGATATTGTTAAATGTCATAATACCTATCAAAAGTGAAACCCAAATCTATGATAAAATAAAGCCATAAACAGTTTACACATAGACTATTTAAATTCCGTCAAGGAAATTGACTTGTTCACATCCATTCGACAATACTCATGGGAATTGATGAAAACAAGAAAAAGAAGATAATTACATCGAACTTTCTCCTTGAGTTCACTTCTTCTGCAAATGTCAAATCTGGTTCTAGAAATTCTTAATTTACATGCAAACATTAAAGACATCACTTCAAAGATGCTATGGAAACGCCGATCTTTAAAGTTAACTGGTTTTTATCCGGGCATTAGCAAAAACCGTTGACAGTTATTACATTTTCATATCCTAATTCAGGTTCTTTAAGTCAATAAATTGCAATATGATGATAGAGTGCAGATGGAAAGTGGACGATGCTCCACGAATGTCATCTGTTTTGTGTAAACTTTCACAAGGGATAGACTGGATTTACTAAATACTTGTTTGAAACTTGTTATTCCACGAAGGCTGTTAATGTTTCCATACTTAGTTCAATTCAATTTCGTGCAATTCTTGTGGATTGACATTCATGAAGACTTAATTTATTTGTTTGGTCTTTGATCCAAAGGTTTGATAACATTTTGGAGATTATAGAACAGCAATATGTTTTATATGTTTACTGACAATAAGCCAAAAACACATCTTTCAGCTTAAGACGTTGGTGTAGTATAAAATGGCTTGGTGTCATCAGCATTCAAGATCTCATTGAATTTTTTGTGAACAAGTTTATTATTTATATTTATTATATAAGTATATTCATACATAGCTGCATAATTGTTTTTTATGAAGTATTGCTCTTAATCCATAAATTATATTTAACATATCGGGAACACATTCTGTTCAAAGAAAAGTAAAAATGTCTTGATTCTACAGCGTAAGATAATTCATTAGATTTCTCACTGATACTTTAATTTTGTTCAATGATTTATTCATAGATCCTTGTATGAGATTTCAAACTAACGATAAATATCCGAACAGGAATGCATCATTCATGCACATATACGTCACCTTGGTCGTTTCAAGAATACTTGTAAAACTAACCATATTTCCGATTGCTTATGACTAATTTTACAATGTTCCTATGAAACAAGAGTTAGCATACTACCTTTGAACTTAACTCAAACTCGGATCTACTTTTTCTGACTGCTATTAAATTTAGTCCTCCCCTGAATTTGTTTGTAGAATCAACGTTAAAGATGGAATTACGTTTAAGGTTTTTTTTTATATGATCAAACATTTAAAATTTTCATCAAATTAGTCTTTCGTTATTGGTCTTCGTTTCCGTGATAATTTTAAGATAATATTTTATTTTCATGAAGTCGCTAACCTGTTTATGCAGTAAGCAGGTAGTGGAGAGGTGTCTTGTATGTTTTCATCTTCTCTCGACTTATATATATTGCCATGGTAAAGCAAATGAAACTTTTTCCCGTTTCTACTGTAACGCAAAACCATATTTTACTGAACGACTCAAGTGGTTTTAAATCGCTTTTATATATTCTTATTCTTGTTTTGTACTTAAGTGACCCATTAAACCATTAAAATATGGCTAATTAATAACAGATATGAATGTTTAAAAATTTAAATAAAAAATTCAGATATTTTGGGTGAAGAAGACACGATTGTTTTTCTATAATCAATACATTATCATGTTAGTCATTTCTTTTCATATAGACGTAGATAAGTATATTTAACCCTACAAAGTTTTAAATCATCAGTAACTATCAGACAAGTCATTCCCCTTACCACAAGAGATCCACACAATTGCAAACATTTAGGACAGCACCGTTCGGTATATCCTTATTCCACGCAGTAGAATACGGTTGATTTATACCACTCGCCTATCATGAACCCACCAGGGGGCGGGATAGCGCAGTGGTTAGCGCGTTCGGCTTCGGATCAAGAGGTCCGGGGTTCGAATCCCGCCAGGAGCACGGCAACTTTGTCTGCAGTAGAGAACTGTTCTACACGCAGTCAGGTTTGGGTGCAATGCTACACTGAATTTCAGTGCAGTACCACCCATGGTTCGCTAGTTCCAGCCGTTGCTCGCAGGTTTCACCGCAATGCATAGCCACATGGCGTTGCGGGCTTTCTCCATGCCATAATACTAGCAGCCGCGATATAAGTGAAATACTCTTGAAAGCGGCGTTAAACCCCAACTCACTCACACTATCATGAACCCAGCTTGGCTCCAGACATATACTTAATATTGTGGTATCTGTACATAACATTTACCGCTTTGCCGTTGCACATTTACTTTATGCTTAAAACCAAAATGTCTGAATATATACATTATTATGAAATGCAATGTCGATGATAGGAGCCTGGAAAGTACCAAAGCGAATTCGTAACCTACTTTCCATCTGAAGTATTGATAGAAGCTAGGTATTGGCTTTTCGCATCCGTACTAATGTAGGGATGTATTGATGTCATAAATCATTCTGTACCAATGTTAGCGAAAGGCATGATCTATTATCCCAGCCTTTTCTTTATGAATATGTACTTACGTGATTTGACATATGTAGTTCATACATTCAACAGGAACTCCTACATAACTTGTGCTTGGTCCATGTTCCAATTTGTACATGTCACGCACTTTGTATGTCAATGGATATTTTGGTATGATAGATACTGATCACTTGAACCACTGATTGACAATTGCCTCAGCTGTGCAACATGTACCTAAGACACTTTACACTCTTCAAGAACTATTGATGTTTAGGTTGTAGGTCCATATACATCTTCATCTAATATACAGTTCATTTGTAATATAAACGATAATGAATTGAATATCTAACATCCGAAAAAGAGTTGGTACTTAATCATTCACGATTTTCATCCATCATTAAAAAATTAAGGAATGCAATCTACATGTAGTAATTTAATATTACTTGCCAACATTAATCAAGCAAAATCGCCGACTGTTTGTGTGTGAGTCCGGCATCATTCTGACAGTGGTACAGCCATTGTGATGTCAAAGCTGCAAATTATTGTGGTGTCATACGATAATCGGTATTACACTAGTTTTATATTGCTGTACACATATTTTACTGTAGTAATTCAATAAGGCACTATATCTCTGGGAATACAAAGTATTCATTGACTTTGTTGATGTTGGGACAGACACAACAATCTATATACATAGCATAGTGTAAACTGTATTGCTGACATTCACATTGTATTGCTTATGGTCTCCACAAAAACACATCTTCTACAAAACCTTACAACACACGGTTATCTATAATTTTCCTGAATCACCAACAGCAATGAAATTTTGCAACACCTTCCTTATTTCTATTCAATCAAAAAAACTCTTTTTTTAAGACACTTGACTTTAGTCTTGTGAGAGCAATGCACACATCGCACGGGTGAAGTGAGTCTAGTTTTGCCGAACGCGTACGGGAACGATGTCGCAGATTCCGAAGGAACGTTTTATTGCAACAGTATCTGAATATCTTACTTGAGTAACCTCTGTGGGTTAATAATTGGTGTCCAAATGTCTCTTTATTGAGGTTTAAAAATAGAACTACGATGACATATAGATAGTAATCCTCTGACACAAGACTAAACTCCCCTCGGTGTCTAACCATGATGTCATTAACCCGTTGACACTAACTTTAAAAAATCAGAGAGAATTTATGAGTAAGAGTAGCAAAGGGGAAAACATACACACATTGATTTGGTTGCTTACTCTGGTTGATCTTGTAAAATGAGTAATGTTAATAAGTTCAAGAGGAATAAATAGTCAACCATTCTATACACAGATTACGACGTTTTGGTATAAATCCTTCTATAGAGTCATTTGTTGTGACCTTGGATTATTTTCCACAAGACACTGACCTTTTTAAATTTACATTATTGGATCTGCATAATAAGCTTGTCAGCGTAATATCTAAAAAAACGTTTACTAAATTCTCTATATAATTTTATTCACACCTGAATATTTCCTGTTACGCAAATGGCCTCCGCGATTTTTGTGATCTTGACATTATTTTCAAGGCCCAATCGAAGCTTTGAATTTTACATTGGGATCTGCATAAAACTTCAGAGCACAGTATCTTAAAACGGTCCACTATATTCTCAAGTTTCAAAACTGACTGAATCTTGAAACCTTATTTCCTTTACTTTGCTTTTGTTAAATTTGAATTGATACTTTTCATCTCCTAAGGAACATTTGCTGATTTCCAAAATGATTTCAAATATTTCATGATATGGCATAATAGCATATAAGCTTTATAGGTTTCACAATCAAACGTCATTCTAATTCCTTAGGGAATTTTACCATATACTTATATGAACGTACAATGATTACTAGTCATTCACTAGTACTGTGGCCGTGCCTCATTCATGTGTAAACTGTATCAACTAAAAGATAATACTGATAATACTGAAACGTCGCTGCTCCATTATAGTGCTTTTTTTAACATTCCAAGCAGAAAAGTCATTTTCAGCTCACATCACTTTTTTGTCTACATAACACACTCATGGGAATTGCTAAACATTCCAAGGGAATGCTAATTACTTGAAGTACGCTCCAGGTGTCTACTATAGCCAAGATAAATCTCAGATTCAGCACTAAGAATCTTTCATTTCAGGGTCCATGCATATAGAATGTGTAAAGGAACTATAAAAGAACATCGGTGTTAAGTTTAGTTAACAATAAAGAGAAAGGTGGCTCTAAGAATATTCCATCTTTTGTTTTATTAGAGGTACATTATATTTGTTGAGTCACATTTTTTTAAGCGTTATAATGGTGTTATTTTATCGAGAAGTACCGAATGATCCTGTACATTATCATGTAAATGCTAGTTCATGCAGTATACAAACATTGTAAAGGTGAAGTCGCGATTTATGATCCAAAACCGAACAATGTATCGCGACGGGCTATCTCCACCACCATAGCAATGTGGACAATTCGTTCTCAAACAAAGCAAGACAAGAGTCATCAGAAGATGACATATCCCACCGGTTCCACAAAATTTGTAAAACACATCTTTGATAGATACTTGTGTATCTACTACCGTACTTCAGTTAGTGGGTATTACAGATGCTGAGTTTCAGGTATGTTAAGGGTTTTAGACATCTGCTCCAGAAGCAGTCAAAATCAACAACACCCAACATCTCTCTCATGTTTCTATGGAAACGACCAAAAAATAATTTTCAGAAATCTGAAAATATCAAAAGGCACCACTTCAGTTAGTGGGTAATACACATGCAAAGTTTCAGGAAGATATGATGAACGGTTTTGGAGCTATGCTCCGGAAACGAACCTGTCTCTGAACAAAGTCCAAATCAACAAGTTTCTATGGAAACGAAAAAAATAAAATTTTCAGAAATCTGAAAATATCAAAAGGCACCACTTCAGTTAGTGGGTAATACACATGCAAAGTTTCAGGAAGATATGATTAACGGTTTCGGAGCTGTGCTCCGGAAACGAACCTGTCTCTGAACAAAGTCGAAATTCAACAAGTTTCTATGGAAACGACCAAAAATAAAATTTTCAGAAATCTGAAAATATCAAAAGGCACCACTTCAGTTGGTGGGTAATACACATGGAAAGTTTCAGAAAGATATGATGAACGGTTTTCGAGTTCTACTCCGGAAACGAAATGATTACGGATGGACGGACGGACGGACGGACGGACGGGGTGATGACTATATCCCACGGTATTACATACCGGTGGGATAAAAAGGAAATGCACATCTAAAAGTACCATCATAGTCTTGGAGTTGGTGTCAAATTTAGACTCTGTCTAATATAAACATTCAGCCTCGTTCATGGGTTCACGCCATATGGTCATTCATCCCAGTCAATTGACTATCATGTGTGCAAAACGACAGACCGACAGATTTCTATTCGTATAATTGGCCACGAGGCCAATAGTACATGTGTATAAAGTTTGTGGAATTAGTATGGACAACAGGTATGGCATAAACAGATCAATAAATACATTTAAAATCATTTATACAACAGTTTAACTTTCAAACCGTTGATAAGCCAGTGAAAAAGACATTATTGAATCTATTTCTTATAAATTCAAACTTTGCAATTTAAGCAATATGTAATCAGTAAATAAATTTTCGAAAACAAAAAATCTCTGCAAAAGATTGACAGTGCATGATATAACATATGTTTTGTTTTTTCTTAGATCAGGCGCTAAGCTCCACCCACAAAAATACCGCATCACGTACATGTACGTGTCACCAGGTGCAAAACGCAGTTCACAGGAAATAAGATTAAAGAACTTAATTTTTGGTTCTAACATGATTTATTAACTTCCAATCAAACTACAAATATAATTCATGTTGTAAGGTTTTTTAAACAATTGATCAAGAAAAGAGCATGAGATAAAAGTGTTGCGCAATGATACACTGATAAAGTAGTCCCTCATGTTATTTTGCATAAACGTCAGAGTATGAAGGTTATCCTTTTCAGCTGTCATGCAGTCTCGTGTTTATGAGAATATATACCGGTCACATGACCTTGTTTAATCCAATCAGCAGAGACCATATATCGCTTAAATTTCAAAGTCTGAATTTATTGCTGTGTAATATTCATACAACAATATTATATTGCACCGTGTTCAAGACTGCTAGTACAAGCGAGTTCTTGCACGTGCTGTCCATGCTTTACCATTGAACCGCTAGCGGTTTCTCGCAAGCACTAGCCATCTTGAACACAGGACTGGTGTAATACCGCTGCAAGTTTGACCTCACAATTGTTGTACCGTCAACACTATCTTACATGACATGGGGAAATTTCAGCAAGTTCATTTGATTGATTTGGGTAAGTAAAAAACAAGTAACTAAATGTCCTTCCTGTAAATGTGACTTTTATCACTCTCCTGAATGATTTGGTATCAATTCTGTAACGTAAAAACCTGTCAATGATCTTCTTGTACAAATTCATGTGTAGACGTTCAGTGTTTTAGTTCTCGGTAATGAGTCTTTAACATCCAGGTCCCATGACAATATCACGGGGGTGCGTAACTTTTTGCAGTGTTTATACATTTGGGACCTTCAGAAGATTTATATTATTGTTTAATTATTATAAGTGTCTAAAAATTATCATTCATACATTCATTTTGAAAACAATTCACTGTTTCCTTCATAGATACACTGCTTGTAATTTAGAAACGAGATACTAGTTGATCATCACTATTTCCGATTTCAGCCTACTTTTGAACTGGATTTAAAGAAATATTTCAGGAGATATAGCAATCATTCAATTTGACTTCATATTGATATGTACTTCTTAACTAAACTTGACAACATTCTTTGATGAACTTAATAAGTATTATTCGATCCCTAGTATGAAAACATGCATGTATGTAAAATATCCCAATAAGTCTGCACATTAACCTGCACTAAATTGTTTTGAAATATTTGAACTACTAGTATGCATAACTAAAACCGGTAATGAGTAATTTTGAAATTGGGTTTGAAATAGATCATATGTTTGGAAATTCCTTTGAACGAAAATGAAATACTTTCTCCTTTTTCTGCCTTCAATTAGATTCAATCTTACCGTGAAATTTTGTAGTAAAATTATTGTGACAGATGAATTACTTTTCAGGGGGTTTTACACTGAAAGTTATGTTGAACTGATCTATTTCAAGCATATGAACATTCATTGGGAACCATATAAGATCTCTACAGAAACGTGGCTGTTGTGAAAATAAATATGTTCTAACAACTTTTACAATTTAGAATGTCTCTCAAGCAGTTCGTGTACGAACGGAAAACAGTGAGCACGTATAGCATAAACATTTCCATTTAATATGCATTCAGTTTTGCATTATCACTATCGTTGCCATCTTACATCAGGTCCATCAGTCTGTGCTTTATGGCCTCTCGTTCCCGGACCTTAATTCATAAGTAGTTGCATCATATTATTGGTTATGAAGTTTACATATGTATAAAGAAAGCAGTTTAGGTGGTATATATCATCAGTAACTATTAGACAAGTCATTCGCCTTACAACAAATACATTCGCCCTCGATATGTACGTAAGTCTGTAGGTAAAGTGTTAACATTCTAATGTCTTTATTTGAGGTTTGAGATTAAAAACAAGATGACACAAAAATACAAATGTATGTAAAATGTTCTCTAAACTGACAACTGGCCTGTTTTAGGTCATCTTCCAAAACACCTCAGTCTCCGACGATGATGTAGGTAGCGTTTATTAACCTGTTGTCAGTAACACTCAAAAGCAGGGTCAACTTATCAGTAACAGTATCAATGGGGAAGACCTGCTCGTGTTGATTTGGTATCTTGAGAAGTTGCTTATTGTGATCGATTCATCCTGATCAATGTACGTGATTGGCAGAGGGAGAAAGTTCGAGTGCGAGTATTGTTCTAAAATGTAAAAGTACTTCAAACTTCTTCAAATTTGAATTGATTATGCAGCAGGAATTATATCACCTTATTCACAAAGCACGACACACACTTAACAGCATAATGTATAAGCTTTACAATTTATTATTCCAAGTAGGAAAGTCATGTTCAGTTCACGTCACTGTTTTGGCTACATTAACCACTCATGGGAATTGCTAAACACTTCCTGGAAAACTAATTTCTTTAAGTCTGCTACGAGTGTCCACTGTATTCAACATAAATGTCAGATTCAGGACTAGAAATCTTTCATTATGGCCAATGAACGTCGAATGTGAGCATTGTATTCTTCAATGTAGAAGGTTATCAAGACTAGTATCAATATCGATGTTAACATTAACGTTAATGGATGCTCTACGTATGTTTCATTTGTCGTTTCCTTAAAGAGCAACTCCCGGATGATTTTGCTCCAATTTCTTTCAAGTAACTGCCTATGGTTTACATGCACATTGCAAAGACATGAAAATTATGTGAATCGGTTTATAAACAACAAATTCTCGCATCCTGTTACCATTGAAATTATGTGCGACTTTAGCAAATCGTAAAAAAAGTCAGAAAACTGTCTGTTTACGTCGCTTTTTGACGTGTCGGCTACTTGTTTTACGGAGAACACCGGAGAAATCTCGATTTTCCCCGAAGGAATGTATGACGTCAACTGGAGAAAACAAACCAATGCAAATGGCGACCGCCGTAGTAATAACACTGTCAGACGAGTAAACTGCGCGGGCAATAGGAATCATACCAGTCGACCATTTAATGTCAAAACTTGCAAGATATTTGCATATGACAACTTGAAGAGAAACAGAAAAGGAATATACTCAATATCAGCGATAAAGTATTAAAAATGATTCTTACTAAACCCGGAAGTAAAATCCCAAATAGTTAACCGAACAGCTAATATCATACGTGTTTCAGTGCTGACATATCTGGCAAACTTACGTATTTTAGATACATCATTAATAGTGTATGCATGTAGTTAAATATTTTGTAATTTGGTGACTATAAAACTATAGGTTATTTAATTTTTGGCGAAATAACTTTACCGTGCCTGCATGGTCACGTGATGTCGTCTCGGGATGCAGTGAACTCCTATGCATATCCACACGTTTCGCTGAAGTCGTACCCAATTTTGTTTTAGGATGAATAATGTATTGCAATAGAAATAATTTAATTGTAGTGATTTTGTTTCATAAATTTTGAAAGACATTGAAAGAAAGAATGAAAATATTGTATCTAACTGATCTGTATTTAGTGGATAAAATAAGTAAGAATAATGGAATTTTTGGTGATTGATATCTTATTTAAATAAGATAATATTATTATTCATTTCAAAGTTTACATAATATTTTCTGAGTATATTTTGTCAAGTATATAATTTTATCTGATCAAATGGAAATTTCAGACATGTATTAATAACATTTGCAACTAACTAACCTGTATTTTCAGTTATAGATATATAAAAAATATACTTCATCACAATGCATATGATTAATTTTGTAAATAGCATTATGAAAATAATTTTTATCATAAAATTTATTTTTAAATAATTTGCGAAATATTTGATTTTATTTACTCTCATAATTAAATTGAATATTAATATTGAATATTAATTTGATTTACTATTACACTGTTTTGTGTAGTCTTTCTCAGAGGCAGCTCAAGTTTGCTGCAAAGTTGAATACAATATTTCAAAACATTGGCACATTCTCATATCCAAGAGAAGATAAGGATTTGGATATCAGTTCACCCAATCAGCATATATCACTTCTTATGACAATGTTTATACATGTATATATCATTTGCTGATAACAAAGGATCACACCTTCAGCACAATAATTTACTGCACATACAGTCCATTCCTAATGGTTTTGTTGTTGTGTTCTCTTGTATCGGGGACTCCCATCACCTGTAACAACAATAATAAATCTTTCTTTATGCTGCATATGTTTACAAATGATTAATTCATAACATGTTTTTTTTCATTTTGTAATGGACCTTTGATATTTTTATGTCAGGCAAGTGAAATAATTCTCAACATCTACAACCTCAGTCTAATTTCATCACAAACAAATAAATAGTTATCAAACAAAATATTGAAATATTTTATGGAAAGCCATTTCTTTGAAAATGTATATGGCTTCATATGGCTCATATGGCTTCTAATTTGTATTTTTTTTAAATACCAGTAGTAATTTCTACTACATTGTTATATGGATTTGAATTTGATATCTGTCTAATATATTTCATTGAAAACAAATGTCGATATTTAAAAAATAATTTCCTGAAGTTGAAGACAAATCAATTATAAACGTTTTTTAAAAAGGCGAGTCATGCACACATTCACATTTTACCAAAGAAATAGTGCAAATTAATTATAAGTTCTCATAATTGACACGTTAATGAATCTCTTGGCTAAAATTAACACCAGTCATTCAGCCCGAGGCTAGTAAAAATTACTATGGTTATCAGAATTTGGATACTGCCATCCCTGTGGACCAGACAGATTTCTTTAAATAATCACTTTGGAAGATTGTGAGCGCGTATCGAAAAATGGATCTGCAAAACAACTCGACGAGAGCCACGATTTGAGAGACTGATAATGTTGTTTTCCTCGACTCAGATTGAAAATTCAAGTAATATTTATATTTTCGAAAGAACATGTCCATACACAAAACAAATAATGCATCGTTAGAAGAAAGAAATCAAAGACCCACTTCCCGAAATCATTCCGTGTCGACAGAGGACAACGACTCCTTCACTAGGCTACAGTACAGAATTTGACATGTCCTTTCGGATCATGAATTCTTCTCATAATTATGTACCAAAACAAATATTTAACCAATTCCTCGTTGCCATTATACTTTCATACAGCAGATATTCGAATTTCACTCTCAGTTTAACTTTATTTGTGACCCAAATCGTCAAAAAGCGATCACCGAAGTGAAGCGATGTGTTGTTTACATTGTCACGTGGTTAACGTCACGTTTGTTTGCCCCAGTTGACGTCACATCCGGTTACATCACCGGAACAAAACGATCGCGGCAAGTAAATGACGTTATTATTTATAATCGCAAATAATAAAATAATCTATTGTTTTAATTTTTTTATGACCTAACGGAAAATCATATTGAGCACACTACTATGCATACAGATTAACATTAGTGTACAATTTAGCTTGGTTAAGTCAAACGAATTTTGGTCAATTTTATCCGGGAGTTGCGCTTTAAGGGCAGTATAAAACTGTATTGGCAGAATTCAGACAATACCAGCTTGGGTGTTTGGGTGAGGTGAGTTGGGGTTTAACAAGAGTATTCAACTTATATCGCGACTGCTAGTTTTGTGTCAGGGAGAAAGCCCTCAGGTGGGGTTTTGATAGACATTTGAAAAACATGAGGGTGGCAGGGAATGAAAAGTAAAACCGAGTTCGCGATGTTTTACTTTTTATTCCGCCACGCGTTTTAAATACAAACATGAAGGCAATCGTGTAAATGTGTCAAGCCCTCGTGATCTAAGTTTGAAGCGCACATAAAAAATCACAATTTTGGGAACGGGGGGAATAGATACCAACAAACAATCTTCTGTGGTCCAGTGGGATAGCATTCGGCTACAAATCGGAGGATGGCAACTATGTAAATTTTAAACTTGGAATTTGTCTGCAGTAGAGAACTATTCTACACGCAGTGAGGTTTGGGTGCAATGCTTACAGGTTTCACCCCAATGCATAACCAACATGGCGTTGTGGGCTTTCTCCCATGCATATCCACTTGGACATGTTTATTGACTGTCAACAGTCGGTTTCAGGATGTTTAAAAAGTTCATCAGAGCAAACTGAAAGTCATCAGTTTAACTCATCAATACAGATGCATGTCACTGTCACAATGTTCTGAGAAAATGTCATTCACAAAAAGTCTTTGAGAGAAACTCCCTCCTCCTTCATCGTAAAAACGTCGGTAATTCGTTCTCAAACAAACAAAGAGTGAATGGGACCTTTCACCACACAATGTTGAGCTGAAGACAATCAACAGAGCCACATGTTCACGCTGTTATGTAAGGTATCTAAGAATAGGAAACTGAACCCAATATAGAAGGATTTTAAAGCCTAAAATTAATCAATACTGTCTACCTCTCATGTCATGTATCCTCCTAATTGCCAGTTTAAGGGAACTTGCAGAGGAAATGCACATTTAAAAGTACCGAAATAGTCCGCGAGCTTGTGATCAAATTTAGACTCGTTTATGGACTTAATGAATCGCCTTTATGGTCATTTATCCAAGTTTATTGACTATCATTTATGTATTACGTATTGACAAGAATATATTGAATAATTTCAAACTCAAAATGTCAATTAACCAGAATAATCTTCTAGGGTCATTATACAAGAGTCATCAGAAGATGACATATCCCACCGGTTCCACACAATTTGTAAAACACATCTTGTGTATCTACTACCGTACTTCAGTTAGTTGGTATTACAGATGCTGAGTTTCAGGTATGTTAAGGGTTTTAGACTTCTGCTCCAGAAGCAGTCACAATCGACAACAACCAACATCCCTCTCATGCTTCTATGGAAACAGAACAAAATTAATTTTTCAGAAAAAATCTGAAAATATCAAAAGGCACCACTTCAGTTAGTGGGTAATACACATGCAAAGTTTCAGGAAGATATGATGAACGGTTTTGGAGCTGTGCTCCGGAAACGAACCTGTCTCTTAACAAAGTCCAAATTCAACAAGTTACTATGGAAACGAAACAAAATAAATTTTTCAGAAATCTTAAACTATCAAAAGGCACCACTTCAGTTGGTGGGTTATACACATGGAAAGTTTCAGAAAGATATCATGAACGGTTTTCGAGTTCTGCTCCGGAAACGAAATGATTACGGACGGACAGACGGACGGACGGACGGGGTGATGACTATATCCCACGGTATTACATACCGGTGGGATAAAAAGGAATAAACACTACTTATGTTTTAAAATATGTTGTCCATACTTTTGAAGCTTCTGAAAAAAACGTACATAAGATTGTTGATTATTGGATAGACATGCAGTTTTAGCCATGTAATTACCGGCGTATTAGGAAATTGGTCCCCATGAAATATGAACGGTCCCCATGAAATATGTTACCGATGTAAGTAGTTTTATGGTTTTATTTTCAGTCTATCTGTCAGAAAAAGGTGGGAGCATAAAGTAAGGAGGTGTACAAGTTTAAGTACGGACAGATAGTGGTAAGCCTACTTTAGTCACTCAAGATTTTAATCATCACTACCTTTTGTGAACTCAACTACAAATCCGTGGTTGACAATCTAATATATAATGATGAGCTTATTGAAAATTATAATTTAACCAGAACAAGGTATAGTGTAAAAGGTAACAATGACATTTTTACCGGCATTACTGATATAAGCTTTTGGTGTGGTTTTTCAGGATGGAAGTGGATTTGCCAGACACAACAGTTGTATAATCAGAGCTAGTACGGCAGAGAGATTCCTCTGCAGGACCTATGACATGCAGTACATCCTGCTGGCAAGGTAAATAACACGTTGACTCTTGTAATGAAATTTATTTCAAATACGAAACAAGTGTTTGCCACTAACATGACAATTTCCCCCGGCGGTAACACTGAGTTTTAAAGACACATCATTTGGTCAAAATGAGCTACTTCACATATTGCATTACTGGTAAAAAGTGCCATGATTTTCAGCAAATTTAAAAACTATGGGTACTCGGGTTCATGAAATATTGGTTAACAAGAGTTCGAAAAGTGGTCAAAGTGTCTTAGTCACATGGAAAATAAGGTCAAGGTCACCAAAATCGACTGGTGTCTGCCTCATCCCCCAATGAAGTTCGAAAAGTAGTCAAAGTGTCGCGGTGACCTTGGAAAATAAGGTCAAGGTCATTAAAAATCGACTGGTGTCTGCGTCTTCCCCCAGTGTAGGCTGATGCCTAATTTGAAGACTTTGGATACAACACTTCATGAGATATCGTGTAAAGAAGAGTTCAAAATGTGGTCAAAGTGTCATGGTGACCTTGAAAATTAGGTAAATAAACTGGTGTCTATGTCATCCCACAACATAGGCCGACACCAAATTTGAAGACTTTGGGTGCAACCAGTCATGAAACTAGATTAGCGTTTGCGGGACACCGCAAAAGCAGAGCAGCTCCGAAACTTAGGGTCTCGCCTTTCCCTGTTCCGCCTTCTCGTCAGCATCAATAAAATGGGAATTCTTTTTAACAAAAATTTGTTCATTATTCGAGTTATTACTAATCATCACTGGGGTCACTTTTCACAAGTTTGTTCTTAAAACCTATTTCTTCTTTCAAAATTTGATCAAAGGATTAACGTGGCCTTAACCAATATCTCATGACCTTGACCTTTGACCTTCAAGGTCACACCATCAATGAACACTTTTCATAGCGTATAACAAACATGCAATGACTCAAAGTGTTCATATTTAAAATAGGGCATGTTCACATAAGCATGCTTAAGTTTTGACCTCACTGTGACCTTGACCTTTGACAGATTTTAGCGAAAACGTTTTCAAATCTTGGTCTTTCTCCATAGTTGATATACCAAATAAGAGTCTAATAGCACAAAAAAAGTTTGAAGTTATCATGTTTCCAAGGATTGTTGTAGTGATTTCAGAACTCATGACCTTGACCTTTGACCTTGAATGTGAACAAAATCATTCACCAGGTGTATAAGAAAGAAATTAAGCTATCAATATGAGGTGTTAATATCTTCATGGAAAAAAGTTAGTGATTTCAGAACTGGTCAGCATGACCATATCTCGTGACCTTGACCTTTAAAATTCAAGGTCACACAATCGGTGATCAATGTTCATTGTGTATCACAATCATGTAATGATGCAAAGTGTTAATAGTTGAAATGAGACATTTTCGCAAAAGCATGCTTAAGTTGTGACCTCGCTATGACCTTGACCTTTAACGGATGTTAGCGAAAACCTTTTCAAATCTTGGCCTTTCTCCATAGTTGATATACATCAAAGAAGAACCTGATAGCACAAATATTTTTCAAGTTATCGTGTTTACAAGGATTTTTTTTAGAGATTTCAGAACTTGTGACCTTGACCTTGAATATGAACATGTCAATATAATTCCCCAGGGACATAAGTAAGAAGTTATGTATATGACGTGTTGATACCTCCTTGGAAAGAAGTTATTTAGTGATTTCAGAACTGGTGACCATGACCTTTAAAATTCAAGGTCACACAATCAGTGATCAATTTTCATTGTGTATCACAATCATGTAATGATGCAAAGTGTTAATAGTTGAAATGAGACATTTTCGCAAAAGCATGCTTAAGTTGTGACCTCGCTATGACCTTGACCTTTAACGGATGTTAGCGAAAACCTTTTCAAATCTTAGCCTTTCTCCATAGTTGATATACATCAAAGAAGAACCTGATAGCACAAATATTTTTCAAGTTATCGTGTTTACAAGGATTTTTTAGAGATTTCAGAACTCGTGACCTTGACCTTTGACCTTGAATGTGAACATGTCAAAAAAATTCCCCAGGGGTATAAGTAAGAAGTTATGTATATGAGTTCTTAAAACCTTCTAGGAAAAAAGTTATAGCCAATACAAAACGCGCGGGCGGCGGCGATGGAAACTGGGCAAAAACTGATAGCAGCTCCGATTTAGTCGGAGCTGCTAAAAAACACATGAACAAGATTTTGAAGTGTTCAAAATGTCGCGGTGACCTTGAAAATAAGGTCAAGGTCACCAAAATCGACTAGTGTCTGCGTCTGACACCAAATTTTAAGACTGTGGATGAAACGCTTCATGAGATATCGCGTAAACAAGAAATGTGACGTACATACGGACGGACGGACGGACGCCGCTGAATACATAGACAATAATGTATAAGAATTATCAACTAAACGATTTTATTTCTTTACCAAAATGAGTTTCGCTTTTATTTTTTTACTTTCAGGCAATGAAGAAAAATGGAACAATTGAAATTGTTTTTCAATGAATCTAATTCTAACAAGAATTCTTGTCCTTGTGCATATGTTGGTAAAAAGTTGCCACACCATATCGTTGTCATCTTTCTATGCCAACATGAATTTACAGTTTCACGTCATTTGTTGTACAACAGTTTTTCACATTTGAAATGTGTCTTATTTGATAAACCACTGCCTGGTTTCATTCATGATGTATTTTCAACTATAATTTGAATGATCTACATTGTAAGTAAGTTTGAAGTACAAGTTTTAGTTTTCTGTTTGCTTAACCCTTGTATGACGTAAGTAAAGCAAAAAAGGTTGCACTAACATCTGCCTAAAGAAAGTTCTTAATGAAACTGGATTACTTTCAACTGAGAAGTTGGTCGGCATAGGCTGTCACCTAATTTGAAGACTTTGGATTCAACACTTCATGACATATCACCTTATCAAGAGTTAAAAGTGGTGTCTGCGTTTTACCACAATGTTGGCCGACACCAAATTGAAAAACTGTGGATGAAACGCTTCATGAGATACCGCGTAAACAAGAAATGTGACGTACGGTCGGACGGACAGACGCCGCTGAATACACAGTCCCCCGTTCCACGTTGCGGCGGCGTTGCGGCGGGGGACAATAAACACCTGAACTATTAAGTAGCTCGGCGTTCTACGTTTGCGCGGATCGGCATATCATTTGCGCGGAAAAAGATGACGTTTGCGCGGATTGTTTTACTTCGTTTGCGCGGATTAGTTTAACCCCTTCCGTCGGCCAGAATTTAATCTGTTAACCCCTGTTCACCACGTGGAGGTGGAAGTGGGATTTTGAACAGGATAAGTATATGAACAGTACTCACTTTGTTTCAGTCTTATTAAAGTCGTTTTACAAACAAAAACGTTCAGTCTCTTAACGAACTAAAACAAAAAAAGGCGACTTTAATTTTATTATAAAATTATGAAGTAATTATATTCTATTTTTCTATAATATAAACACAAAGCATAAAAAAACGCGCAAACGTAATCGTTCTAAGTAGCTTTATTACTCGCCCGTTGAAGATATCTCAGTTTAATAATCTACGTCTATTACACATCGGGTGCTGTCGATTGACGTGATGTCATAATGGCATAAATATGACGTCACAATATTAGCGCTGCGGTCGCAATGGACTGTGTCCCACTTTCCGACAAGTTCGTGGACTTAAGTGACATTTGAAACAGTGAGTAATAAATAAAATACTAAACTCGGTTCCGTTTAATTACATATTTATGAAACTCTTGAGATGATATTTGTATTTACCTCGCTTTTGCTCGTTAAATACAAACCACTCACTCGTTTAATAAATATGTTATTAAACGGGACGTCGTTAAGTATTCATTATAAATACATCATGGCTTTATATGTTTCAGGGCAAGAACTTAATTAAGCCTAGAAGAAATGGCTCAACATCGATGGTGTGGCCCGCTAAAGTCATGATCTGTATAGCTTCGACCGCAGACATGGAGAAAATCAAGAATGCAGAGAGCACAAGTCTGTCTGATCACATACTGAACATAACAATCTGATTCCGATATTTAAAAAAAGCACTTTTGAACAAAAACGGAAACTTGATTATTGTTTTTTGTTGTAATATTGGCACATTCACTCACAGAGACTGGTTCTTAACAGACTTTTTACGTCATGTAGTTCATGAGTTTTAAGTAACTTCGAAAAGCAACAGAACCCCGCTCAGTTTTCTCCATCACTTAAAAACTTGAGAGGAGTGCTATTTGCCCTGACTGTGCCCGTAACATGGATCCATCTCCGGTCGGAGTCTCTAGTAGAGGCGAACATGTGAACCGGTTATCCTCATACGGCTTTCTTGGATGATAACTGATCAGGACCATAACAACAGATTCCCCGTACCAAGTTCTAGCTATATCCGTACTGCACTGTGGTGACAAAGTAAGGATTCATACTCTCGTCAACATTGATAGAAACGGCCTCTGGTCAGGTTTGTAGAAATCACTCATTTAGCATGAACAAGATTAGACCTAGCTGGCTCTCTACTTATTCCTACATGTACCTCGACGTCGACTATTTTGGAAAACGGTGAGGATACATATAATGATGTGATTGCTTATGAAGGTTTGAAGAAATCATCAGTCGTTTCAATCCTACACTCTCCCAAAAAAGAAACGCATAACAGAAAAATCAGTGTATATTTACATGTTTTAATATTCAAGATTACATAATTACTAATGCACATACAAAAACCAAAGTTGGCACAGGGTTAGCTGTATGTTCCCACTACTACATAAAGTCATGGTGTGCACTGGTGAACGTCTGTGTCTCTGACGACATGCTTTCAAAGTCGGTACCTGGTGTTTCCACCACGAGCGCCTATCACTGCTTGGCACCGCCTGGGCATAGATAGAATAAGTCGACGAATCTGCCGCTGTGGGATCCTTCTCCACTCATCCTGCAATGCGTCACTCAGCTGTTGAAGTGTCTGTGGTTCAGGCTGTCGACGTCGTACGCGTCTGTCAAAAAGATCCCATAAATGCTCAATGGGGTTGAGATCTGGCGATTTCGATGTCCATGGCAGCACATTCACGTTGTTATTGGTGAGATAGTCGTTGGTGAGACGTGCAGTGTGCGGCCTAGCATTATCCTGCTGAAAAATCTCCCTTCTGACGTCAATGGCGGGAAGAAGGTGACGTTGGAGAATTTCATCACGGTAGCGTACAGCTGTCAAATTTCCCTGTACCCGCACCAGATTGGTTCTAGCATTCACGGATATGGCTGCCCACATCATGACGCTTCCTCCGCCGTATCTGTCAACTGGAAGGATGCACTGTGGAGCGTAACGTTCATTTCTCCTTCTGTAAACACGCGTCCTACCATCATGGCGGAAAAGCATGAACCGTGACTCGTCACTAAACCATATTCTTCGCCAGTTCACTAGGGTCCATGGTCTAACATTTCTGCACCACTGTAGAAGAGCACGGCGGTGATGACGCAACAGGGCAGGCGCTGTATATGGCCGTCTTGGACGTAATCCATGCTCTCGTAGCCGATTTATGATGGTCTGCGCCGAGACTGTACGTAATCCAGGAACGTGGTTGGCCGTATATGTTGCAGTGATTGTCCTGTTTCGAAGATGAAACAACCTAATGAATCGGTCCTGCGCTGGAGTTGTTGCCCTTGGTCGTCCAGATCTGGGTCGATCTCTCGTTGAGTTGTGGAGTCTGTAACGGTCACAGAGGCGGGAAATCATACTCTGGCTAACATGGAAGTCCCTGGCAACTGATGATTGACTTTCTCCAGTTTCCAGGCGCCCAATGGCTTGATTTCTTCTTTCTTCATTCAGTCTTGGCATCTTGGTGGTCACATAAACATAATAGCAGAAAGTGATTCGCAACGAGACACCCAGGTTTATACACCCACTGGTGTTGAGCTTTAATACTCGTATTTGCACGTGCAGCATGCTTACAGATTTTTCTCCATGCACCTTTTCAGATTTGCAATTCAAGGTGTTGTATTTTGGCGACAATTCACCAAATAGTGTGTTCGTGTGCAAGAATATATTTTAAAGACTTTAATAACAGTTAACAATGACATCTGTATTCATTTTGAGCCTTAATAATTAAATTAGTCCACTTTGAAAAACACATCTCAGCTATGCGTTTCTTTTTTGGGAGAGTGTAGGTAGAATGCTCTAAGCACGGGTATGTTTTCCCACGTTTATTTGCTGAATAATATTCATACACAATACAGACTAGTAACTGGATTTTCATCCGTGGTACTGGTTGTTTCTTGAGTAATATATGTTTCAGGTATGTAATGGTGCAAGCTTTGAATCAAGACCTTGTCCAAAATCCATGCCATGCCATAAGCCCACCGCCTTTCAGGCCTGATGGGCTAAAAATTAAATTACCTTTGAATACTAATAAAGAAAGGAAGTTGTATTATGATTGTGTAAAATAGTTCGGTTTAATAGTAAAACATTACCTGCTCTTCAACCTTATATAACTTAATTATGTCGTGAAAAAGTATCTCCTTTTGCCAGTACTTTTCATAAATATTCAACCTCAGCATCAAATTACTGAGAAAATAGGTCCGTGCCATATATTTGAATATTCTTCAGCGGCAAGTTTAACCACAAGTTTTATCACCTTTTAATTATTTTTTTATTTATTTTTATTCATGAACAGGACTTTTGAAGTTATTTCTGCAGAATCATTGTATTTTATCATTTAACGTTTATGATGGGGGAAAACTATACAAATTGCAGAAATCACTTTTCTATTCTATCATTCCATTTATGAAAGAAAACAACAATATAACTCGGAGTGATCATTATTTTTGAAAAAGTGACTTTAACAAAATAAAACAAGTTCGCCATTTTTTTAAGACATTAATTACCACCCAAAAAAACATTTTGCAGAAAAAAGGTCCGTGACATGCACTTTTTTGTACCTCGAATAATACATAATCAGTTTCCATCATTCCAATTTACATGAATTTTTCATTTATTTTGATTATTGTTCGGAACCTCTTTAAGTAACATTTTCTTCGGAAGTGGTGGTCTCAACTTAACACCTCGATTTAGCGAACAACAATCGTAAATATAAAAACAATTTTACAACTTAAAATTCTTTATCCAAGAACCAGTGATCAAACTAATTAAATAATGAACAAATTTTTGTCAAAAAAGATTCTCATTTTATTTATGCTGACGAGAAGGCGGAACAGGGAAAGACCCAAAGTTTCGGGGCTGCTCTGCTTTTGCGGTGTCCCGCAAACGCTCATCTAGTATTTATAGTTTTCGAAATGGGTTGCGTCGCGCTTCACGCAGGAATTATCACGCTCTAAGCGGATTTGACGTAATTTCATGACAACATTTTGGCTGGGCCTCGCACTTCAATTTCGGATCTCAGGGCGAAAGGATCCTGGTTTTAAAACGATGTCATTTTACATGCAAGTACACAATATTTTATCTTTGAGGACGTCAATTTGGTGATTATTAACTTTAAAATTATAGTTTTAATACGTTTACAGTTGTGTCATTTTCGTATTGATTAAAGAGTTAATACTTTCATTATAAACTTGTACGTTTTATGTTATTTAATTCCTATATTGGACAATATTTTGCATTGTTACTTACGTGATATTTGTGGTATATCATAATACTTTATGCAGTAGTATTTTCTTATTTCCTTTATTCTTACTTGGTATAATGTATAGGCCATTTCCTAGGCACAGAATGCCCCATTCTGAAAGTCTTGTAATTTTCGGCCATTCCTTTGTAAAGAGGCTTGAGAAGGACATCGGCTTTGGTAACGGTATACTCCACTATCAGTTTGGCTTTTGGGACAGAAGCGTGAAATCTTTTGCGATTGGCGGGCTCACTTTGGATAAACTATCACATGTTCAGGTTAATCCCCTAAAATTTGGTGGTACAGTTACGGGGGGTGGTGGGTAGGAATGATTTGTGTTGTGCAAACGCTGACCCGGTGAAGATCGCCGGCGAGTTCGAAGATTTCTTCTTTCACATAAAACAGAAATACATTGTGAAACTAGTTATCTGCGAGGAATTTCCCAGGTTTACTTGTAGGACAACAGCAAGTGGATATGAGGGAAAAAAGGCGGCAATTCAACTAGTATCTAAAGGTAATGTCGCCAGAGGGGGGGGGGGATGAATTTCTGGCAACATCAAAAAATAATATAAATATAAACGATGCTAAGGTGCTTCGCGCTGCGTTTAGTAACATTGTACATGCAAACTGTCAAAACGCAACGTAAGTTCGTCTTCCTTCCCTCATTGCCTCATTGTACTTAGTTTTTTTCATATATGCTTGCTATATATCGCTAAATAGCATAGCAAGTAAGTGTTCAACCAATGACATGGCGTTATTTGAACGTCGACGATCGCTTGTTGATCATCATCCTGCTCAATCATCAGTGAAGCATATCAGCGTCAGATCACAATATCACCACATCAAAAAGATAGTTTGTGGTGTCAGGTCAGATTAGGGCATTGTGCAGCAGTGAAGCGTTTACACATACACTGATGAAGCTGGAGGTCATCCCATCCGGGTACTGCCTCTACTTTAATTAAGTTTCATTGACAGGTTTAAACCTCAGGGAACCGGGTATGGTTCTCGGAGGATATAGATACACTGACGGAGCATGATGTGTAAAGGGAGGAATTCGATAATATCCTCTACAGAAGGTGAAGAGGGACCACTGTCCCTTTCAGCACAGACAAGACACCTTTAACTTTAACATTTTAACTATGTTACCAAAGGAGTGTTTCGATTTGGTCCTGTCATGCCAGGATATACACAAGATCAGCTTAGCTTTTCCAGAAAGTTAGTACTTCGTGTAAGATTCATTCTTCACAAATATGAAGACAAGAGAAAAATATGAAAGTGGGGCTTAATTAGAGCTAATAGTCTGGCTGATTAATTTAATCAGCTAGTGTGACATGAGTGTCTTTCCTGTATCATTTATGTTTTACGGTAAAATGTTTTGATATTATGATTATTTTGTATTATTATCCCCCGCTACGAAGTGGAAGGGGGATATAGGTTTGAGCTCCGTCCGTCCGTGTGTCCGTCCGTCCGTCCGTCCGCTATAAAGGGGACAGCTTTTCTCAGAAAGTATTTAAGATAATACAACCAAATTTGGTGTGTGGCTTGTCGCCATTAAAATACCTCGATGGAGTTCGAAAATAAGAACCGTGTGATTATTTTGTCCAGAGTTATTGCCCTTGTTCCGTATTTTTGGACTCTGTTCATGGTATCTCCAAAGGGGACCTTTGGACAGCTTTTCTCAGAAACTGTTTACGATAGGGTTTCCAAATTTTGTGTGTGGCTTGTGGACATAAATACATTGATGGACTTCGAAAATAAGAACCATGTGATTATTTGTTCCGGAGTGATTGCCCTTGTCCCGTATTTTTGGACTCTGTTCATGGTATCTCTCCAAAGGGGACAGCTTTTCTCAGAGACTATTTAAGATAGGATTACCAAATATGGTGTGTGGCTTGTGGACATAAAACCTTGATGGAGTTCGAAAATAAGAACCATGTGATTATTTGTTCCGGAGTTATTGCCCTTGTTCCGTATTTTTGGACTCTGTTCATGGTATCTCCAAAGGGGACAGCTTTTCTCAGAGTCTATTTAAGATAGGATTACCCAATTTGGTATGTGGCTTGAGGGCATAAGTACCTTGATGGAGTTCGAAAAATAAGAAGCACTTCATTGCAGAGTTATTGCCCTTGTTCCGTATGTTTGGACTCTGTTCAAGGCATCTCCAAAGGGGACAGCTTTTCTCAGAAACTATTTAAGATAGGATAACCAAATTTGGCGTGTGGTTTAAGGGTATCGATACCTTGATGGAGTTGGAAAAAAAAGCATGTGATTATTTTTTCCGGAGTTATTCCCCTTGTTCCGCTTTATCGACTCTGTTCCAAGTATCCAAGGATATCGCTTTTCTCAGACATTGTTTACCATCAAATCAGTTGTGTGGCTTGAGGATATCGTTACCTTAATGGAAAGAAAATGAGAAGCGCACAATTATTTCTTCTTGAATTATTGCCCTTGTTCTCATTTCTTGTGTCTGGCGGGGGATGTTGATGACTATGTTTATGTTAAACCTTGTCATTTAGGAAGAAGGAAAATCTTCGACGTTGAGTCATGTAAGACACATTTTCTAAATGTGGGGTTCTTCTTATTTCTGGTTTTAAAAAAATGTCATTATGACATAGCACCAACAAGAATGTTATGCACTAAAAGTTGACGTGTCTGCATAATTTCCTAATGACAGATGTCGCCAAATTTCAAGATAATGGATGCTAAGGGTGGCTGAAAGCCGGTCAAAGTGCCTTGGTGACCTTGAAAATAAGTCCCCCACATTTAAGGCTGTGCAAAAAACTTTAAAAAGACACTTGGTGCAATGGTTGATGATATATCGTGTTAACAAGAGGCTAAAAAAACCCGTGTGGTCATGCAATTTGAGTGGTGTCCGCCTAGTCCCACATTGTAGGCTTGTACACAAAGTGAAGACACTAGGTTGAAAATGAGGTCGCGGTCAGCAAAATCGATTGGGGTCTGCCTAATCCGCCAAGGTAGCCTGGCACCAAATTTGAAGACTGTCCTGTTAACAAGAGTTCGGAAAGTGGTGTCTTGACCTTGAAAATAAGGTCAACGTCACCAAAATCGACGGGATGCAATGCTTCTCCATGAGATGTCGCGTTAACAAGAGCCTGAAAGTCGGTCAAAGTGCATAAGGTCGTGGTCATGCAATTCGACAGGTGTCTGCATAGTCCCCCATTGTAGGCTGGTATCAAAATTGAAAGTCGGTCAAAGTGCATGGTGACCTTGAAAATAAGGTCATGGTCATGTAATTCGACAGGTGTCTGCATAGTCCCCCATTGTAGGCTGGTACCAACATTGAAGACACTGGATGCAACGGTTCATGAGATATCGCGTAAACAAGAAATGTGACGTACGGACGCGGCTGTGAATGCATGGTCGGCGTTGCGGTGGGGGACAATTAAGTTAATTGACCTCCGAATTTTGCCTTGGCCGACGCCCATGCCTGGACTCGTGCCAAAATTGATGTTTCTCGAGAGTTGGAAACTCACTCCGCCTGCCTTTCTCCTCAAGAGCCTTGGAGGGTGTGAACTCTAAACTGTTTTCCCTTTTCGTCTAGGTTCCAAATAAGAGTTAGGCTTTTTGAAATTATGTCTCCAAACTCTTTAAAATAGTTTTTCACAACAATCATTGAGCATCCTTGCCCTTCAAGTAGACAGTTTTTCTGGATAAACCAGTCCATTTAATAGAGATTCCATTCTTGAAAACCTTTTTCGACTGTTAAACGGCTGCCTTTTGTCTTCAGTGCACACTCAATATACTACTGCACTGCCATAATGGAACGGTTGGAAAAATAACACAATTGTTGAAAACTTATGGTATGCAAGTATTGGACGGAATGTGCTGAATAAATATATAGACTAGAAGTCTACTCACAGAGGGTTAATATAATACTGCTTTTCCTCAAAGCTTACCCTGCGAAAAAGTTTCACAGCTCTGACCCGGAAGTAAACAAGTTACGACCTTGGTCATGGTTGTTAATGGCAAGGTGACATATATTTACAAACCCGAGGAGAGTAATGAGGGATAACACGAGGTATTTAATTTATTTAAATGAAACATATGCGTTATTATCCCATTTATCCCAAAACGATTGAAAACGTCTGTTACCAACTTATCCACTTCAGTTGGGGCCGTATGATCAGGGAGTGCAAATGCCTCTTTCCACTTGGTAAAGTAATCGTCACAACTAATATGTAGGACACGGTGTGACACCAAACACGATTGGAAACTTTACCATCTAATAATAGGCTTCAGTCTGGGCCGTATGATCAGGGAGTACAAATGCCCCTTTCCTCTTTCTATAGTATTCGCCCTGTGACGACCACGCAAGGCCATTATCTTGTCAGGATGCCAACACACAATGAAAATTAAATAACGAATTTATTCGGCGGTAAGACGCCCAAAACAAAAGAGGTCCATGTGTATATTTATAACTCGGCTAACAACAATTGCAATATGGGATATCAATATATAGTTGCTTGAAAATACTAGCACACACTATAATAGCATGAAAGAGTTGTGCTTGAAAATAATAGCTCACATTATAGTAGCATGAAAGATTTATGCTTGAAAATATATTATGTCAAAATCTACAAGAATATCCGATGGACATATGGATATATGCTGGCTGTTGGGCAGAATCGAAGGTACTGGCGATTGCTGTGGCCACAGGCTATGCGGCGGCTTTCCCCCTCTGACTCCCTCCAATCTCGGGCTCCTCTCTACGTGTTCCGGGTAGCCCCAGACATGGCCTTCAAATGCGTCCTTAGTCTCACTCCTGAATTGGTACAGGGTACAATAGAAGGCTGCCTAGGCCAGGGGAACATGATGCTTGAAATAGTGGCCGACCACTCTGTACCTCTCAGCAGTCACCCCGCATTTCCCACACTTGTACCCCCTCCCCCGGAATCCTGCACTCGTCTGGACTTGCATGTTGGTCGTAGTGTTGCATTGAGCTGTAATGGAATCATACTGATTAGATGAGATTTGCCTACTTGGCTACCCACTTCGGACGAAACTGCGTTGCATACTGCTTTAATCTATTGTGATGGATGACCCATTGCTTCCCTGCTCCATCAACCTGGATAACATAATCCAGGGGACTTAACGTCTTAGTGATGAGAGATGGACCCTCATACGGCATCTGTAGTTTTACACATCCTCCTTCCCTCCTATTCCTGTTGAGGTACCAAACTCAATCGCAAGGGTAAACTGCCTGCTTCATTTCATATGTGTTATTTTACACGCAGCAGATTGTAAGTATTGTCGCGCAATGTCATCAAGGAAGCAGGGATATTGTTGGGGCTGTATTGGGCTGTTTCTGCGGCCGTAGACCTTGTCCTGACGGCATTATCCGTGGATGATGCCATTATTATTACCAGGTGCTATATTGAGCTATCTCAGTATTCTATTAGCTAATAAAACTGATCTACAAAGCTAAACTACTTAACAATAACAATTCTACAAATGCCTGATACTCTTTGCCTTGAGGTTAGTAAATGCAAATGTGCAATGAATTTAAAAAGCCACAATTTGAAAAACATTTCACCAACAAAATTTAATTACGGGTTCGAATCGCTGGAATCTGAATTGAAATAGTCACATCCCACTCTGACACCAAAATATGTGACCACGGGAGGCAGCCTCTTGTCAGGGTGGCTGTATAATCTTCTCAACTTCAACTTTCAATTCAAGGGAAAGGATAAGTCAACACTCAATGAAAGTTCAATAACGAATTTATTCGGCGATGAGACGCCCAAAACGAAAGAGGTTCATGTGTGTATTTATAACGAGTGTCGGCCAACAACAATGGCAATATGGGATATCAATATATAGAATCTATTTTGTCTTCAGTACACACTCAATATACTACTGCACTGCCATAATGGAACGGTTGGAAAAATAACACAATTGATGAAAACTTGTGGTATGCAAGTATTGGACGGAATGTGCTGAATAAATATATAGACTAGAAGTCTACTCTCAGAGGGTTAATATAACGATTTATGCTTGAATATACTAGCACACACTATAATAGCATGAAAGAGTTATTCTTGAAAATAAAGCTCACATTATAGTAGCATGAAAGATTTATGCTTGAAAATATATTATTTCAAAATCTACAAGAATATCCGATTGACAGCCCAACGCCAATGTCAATTACTTGAAATTGTTTCTCTGCTCCTAATTTCTGATGATCAGCATATATTGACAAACTGTTTGCCAACTCAGGATCTTATAAGACGAGTTCTGTTGAGTTCTGTGCCGTACGTTGGTCCCATTTCATACGCCTGGATGAGAATTAAGTTTAACCTTCATTATGCTGCTATGTACACAAATTCACAAGAGCTTACGTAGATTTGATTCCATGAAGTTGAACTTGCCTGAACATCTTTGGAGCAAAACTGTTGCAAATGCTTTAGAGTCATCTTTATCAAACAAACATAAGAACAAGTTCTTTGACTGCTTAAATACACGAAATGTACGGGAAGGTCGTCGGAAAGGAAATGACAACTTAAGAATGTCTGAATGATCCAAGAATGCAATACTTGCTGTATACTACAACATGTTCACTATTTGCAATGTACAGAAAGGTTTTTCTACTTGTTTTACAAGTATATATATGGAACACTATAGAATGAAAGATAAGTTATTTGGAAGTGGGATATTTATTTTCTGATAACAATAAATTGCCAAAGCATTTATAATTGTATCTATTTGATCCCGACTGATTGCACTTATCACAATTTCATATTCGAGTTTCTTTTGTTAGGCCTAATCAATATTTCAACTCCGAACGAGATATTAACAAAACATGTTTTATTAACTAAAAACCCAAACATGGAACGACCAGTAAAAACTGGAAAACGGATGTTTAGGGAAGTAGCACGATTATTCAACCACGCATGCGTTTTACTGCGCCACCGCTTGCAGCGAGCAGTAACACTTCTTGCTTGCGTGTGTCCAGATCAGGTAACATTGGTCAGTTGGCCGGCATCACCGATGTTTATCAAAAGCATGTGTACAGTCGGAAAGATTGGTCGAAAACTGTGGGAGGAGTTGATTTCAGAACACGTTTGCGTTTGAAAGTAGCTTTTCAATATGCAATAAATGTTGATATTTCCAGAATACACATAAGAAGTACAACAATAAAATGCAAAGGTCTGCAATGTTTAAAGTGAATTTGGATTAATGTGTAACCAATTTTGATAATGAATTTTAATTTTTATGACTGGAAACTGCCTTATTATGTGATATCTTAATCTATTCCTTAGAGATAATGAATAACATAAATAATTATTCCTGATGAGCTTTAGAGCCAATGGCTGTATTTTTATTTTAAACCATTAGGCACATTGGTCAGTCAATAAATGAGCATCTCTTGGACTAAGACCAAAATATGCCCGTTTCTCATATCTCTCAAGTTGTTTTTCCTGGTCATATAGAAGACTTGTTTGTGTTTTGGATATCCAATTGCAAAATAACAGACGTTGATACCATGTTAATGCTTCGAACCTTTTTTAAAAAACTCGGCAATGTAATGTGGATGTAGCCATATTAAACTTCGCAGCTGTTTTCTTCAGACCATCGTCAGTGCTTTGATAGTGGTCTAATGTATATACTTATGGTAACAGAGAGCATCTTGCCAGTTCGTTCAGTTTTTTCGTGTATATGTACGAACCATTGTGACCAAAACGTTCCTGTTTTAGCTCATCAGGCCTAAAACTGTCGCTTTTTCGACTTCTTCTCCAGAACCAATGACCCAATTGGGGTCACAGGGGTCACATCCTTAAAAACCTATTTTCATCTTCTTTTCCAGTTCCAAAAGGTCTAAAGAGCTGAATAGTTGTGTGCATACTCTTTGGCCAATGGGTATTCTAAATTATAGATTTCATGACCCCGTGACCTCAAATGGGGTCACAGAGGGCATGACCTGAAAAGCTATTTTCATCTTGAGATTTTAAAAGGGAGGTAATTAAACAACAGTGATGAATTACATTTTCAAGTGTGTCTTTATTTGAAGGGGATTTTATATCTGGCCCCAGAGATAGGTCAGAGGGGTAAGGACCTATTTCATCTTCTCCATTTAAAGTGCTTCCTATTTGTTGTACCTCTCACCTTGAAGTTGACTTTTTGAATTAGTTAATGTATACAGCCTGATGAGCTACAGAGGCAGTGGCTCTATTTTTATGTTAAGTCTGCGATAATACACAGCCACCATACCCAAATTAAATACACGCCTTGCCATGTTGGTTAATACGCATTGAGGAACACATTCCTAAATACAGGCAATATTTGTCAAAAACAAAGTGACTTGAAGGTAAAAATATAGGTCATCTGGATGAAAAACGTGTTTTCTCGTTCCCAGACTGCAAATAACGATTTTGTTTTGAGTACGTGAGTTTGGTCACGTGGTTTCCTGGGACTCGCCAATTAAAGTTAAGACCACCTATCAAAATATACAGAGAAAAGACGAACGTGGCCCAGGGCCCAAACCTGCCCGGTCTTACATATATGTTATATTAGTGGTGTGTGTTTTTACAGAGTGTGTGATGTCCAACTCCATGACAACAAGGAATCTATATCGAAATAAGTTGTCTTCTCAGCATCATCCTAAATAATCTTTATTAAGATATCACTGTGGTTTTCCTCTACCATTCCTCAATCCCCGATTACTATCTTATTACTATCTGCTTTTCCAACCAACGTTCTCGTTCACCTGTATTAATTGATACTTCGAGTAGCTCTTTCGTGTACATAGTGCTTGTTTGCTTTCTTTACCAATCTGATTGGTTGGAAAAATTAATCTGATTTATCAATTAAATTCTCGAAAGGCATTTAAAAGTTGGTATTCAAACGTTTTAAAATATGCAAATACATATATGTCTCTCAAATTTAGCAATACTGGTATATTCTTACTTTAATTCATATACTTAAAAACTGTATTATAATTTATACCGAAACGTCGCAGAGTGTGAATAAATACGTTGAATATGCATACATAATGTACTTTATTCGGGGCATGTGTTACGATAAATATCTCCTCTTTTTCTGGATTGAACTGATGGTGACGATATGTGTCGTAATACAGGTTGTACGTCAGCCTTAACATACACTCTCCCAAAAACGAAACGCATAGCTGAGATGTGTTTTTCAAAGTGGACTAATTTAATTATTAAGGCTTAAAATGAATACAGATATCATTGTTAACTGTTATTAAAGTCTTTAAAATATATTCTTGCACACGAACACACCATTTGGTGAATTGTCGCCAAAATACAACACCTTGAATTACAAATCTGAAAAGGTGCATGGAGAAAAATCTGTAAGCATGCTGCACGTGCAAATACGCGTATTAAAGCTTAACACCAGTGGGTATATAAACCTGGGTGTCTCGTTGCGAATCACTTTCTGCTATTATGTTTATGCGACCACCAAGATGCCAAGACTGAAAGAAGAAATCAAGCCATTGGGCGCCTGGAAACTGGAGAAAGTCAATCATCAGTTGCCAGGGACTTCCATGTTAGCCAGAGTACGATTTCCCGCCTCTGTGACCGTTACAGACTCCACAACTCAACGAGAGATCGACCCAGATCTGGACGACCAAGGGCGACAACTCCAGCGCAGGACCGATTCATTAGGTTGTTTCGTCTTCGAAACGGGACAATCACTGCAACATATACGGCCAACCACGTTCCTGGACTACGTACAGTCTCGGCGCAGACCATCATAAATCGGCTACGAGAGCATGGATTACGTCCAAGACGGCCATATACAGCGCCTGCCCTGTTGCGTCATCACCGCCGTGCTCGTCTACAGTGGTGCAGAAATGTTAGACCATGGACCCTAGTGAACTGGCGAAGAATATGGTTTAGTGACGAGTCACGGTTCATGCTTTTCCGCCATGATGGTAGGACGCGTGTTTACAGAAGGAGAAATGAACGTTACGCTCCACACTGCATCCTTCCAGTTGACAGATATGGCGGAGGAAGCGTCATGATGTGGGCAGCCATATCCGTGAATGCTAGGACCAATCTGGTGCGGGTACAGGGAAATTTGACAGCTGTACGCTACCGTGATGAAATTCTCCAACGTCACCTTCTTCCCGCCATTGACGTCAGAAGGGAGATTTTTCAGCAGGATAATGCTAGGCCGCACACTGCACGTCTCACCAACGACTATCTCACCAATAATAACGTGAATGTGCTGCCATGGACATCGAAATCGCCAGATCTCAACCCCATTGAGCATTTATGGGATCTTCTTGACAGACGCGTACGACGTCGACAGCCTGAACCACAGACACTTCAACAGCTGAGTGACGCATTGCAGGATGAGTGGAGAAGGATCCCACAGCGGCAGATTCGTCGACGTATTCTTTCTATGCCAAGGCGGTGCCAAGCAGTGATAGGCGCTCGTGGTGGAAACACCAGGTACTGACTTTGAAAGCATGTCGTCAGAGACACAGACGTTCACCAGTGCACATCATGACTTTATGTAGTAGTGGGAACATACAGCTAACCCTGTGCCAACTTTGGTTTTTGTATGTGCATTAGTAATTATGTAATCTTGAATATTAAAACATGTAAATATACACTGATTTTTCTGTTATGCGTTTCTTTTTTGGGAGAGTGTATGTCTTTCCACTGACGGATTATATATGAAGTAACATGCAGATATGTTATCCAATCAGGTGTCTACTCTGGAAAGCTGAGCGTACCAGTGAAAAGGCTCCTATTATCTTCCGTTACATCTCCAGTACCTCTTCTTAGCCGAGACCCCTCACAGACAAGTGTGGTTGTAATGATCTATCTGGTTGGCTACTGTGAAAAGGCGAAGCTAGTCGAGATAGATAAGCTGTAGATAAAACCAGGGTATGAGTAGGGATTTAGTGGAAAATCGTATATGCAGGTTGAGGTACACCTACGCACTAAATAACCATCAATGCCAATAAAGTGATTTTTTTAGACATGTGAAACACGTATGTCATGGTAAAAGTTTTAATGGTAAGGAGGAAGTCATTTAGAAATGTCCGCATCAGTGAAACTGAATGTTCTCAGTTTGATTTTAAAACTGTTTTGAGGAGTTAAGCATATACATGTAACTAACAGATGATAGTAGCAGTTTTGTCAATTTTCACTAATTTGATTGATGTCGAATCAGGTAGAGCAGGATGCATTATTTCTCATATCCTTTATGTAATGGAGAATGCATGAGGAGCAGTGGATTCGTTAAAAATAATCAACGAGTCATGGAGGGGCGAATTTATTATTTTTAACGAATCCACTGCTCGAATGCATTCTCAATCTTAATCCATGTATGACGTCACGAAACATGCATATGTGATTAGTTTACATTTTAAGCAATAAATTTCATTTATGGGACACCAAAGTTAATTAGTTCGCAAATGTCGGTGCTCATTCATCGGATATGGTACAAGTAGCTACGACCCTCATAAAATGGATTCCACCCACGTGCAGCGCAAAAATTCCACGCGAAGCGATGTGATTAACAGCTAAATACATTGCAAAATTAATTTGAATAGAGATATGTTAAGTTCCTATTTAGATACATCAAGACAAAACACATCAGTCAAGAAAAGTGTAGTCGGTAAGCCATTGCGCAAAATGTCAAAACCTAACGGACAATCAATGACCAGTATATTCTTAAATAATAATCAACTGTTAGCACAATAGAGTGACGTCATGATCATGGATTAAACCTCAGTAATGTGAATCTAAATATTCCTTTCGATCAGTAAGCCTTAGTCAATGTGAAAAATATATAATATGAACCATGTCAATGAAGTGTGAAATTACCAAGGCACGCCGAGTCACGGAGTAACGGAGTCGTTTTGTAAATTTTACGAGCGCTTTTACAACTTTTAACGATTGTAATAAGTTAATAAATGTAATAAATATTCATAATGTTGTTACCATCAACTTCAACATAATGTATGTAGAACAAATAAACTATACAATAATTGTCCATCAAACAATGCCATGGCTAAGCGAGAACAAGTTTTATGCGCAATTCTGTTCGTAGACGCAACTTTTCTCTAATACCAATGTCCTTACATTATGTTTCCGTAAAATGCAGCTTCCAGTCGTCTCGTGGGGTCACAATCCTGCAAAGACCAATGCTTACTGGCTGAATATCACTTAACGATATTAATCTGCACTGGTTCACGCTTGTCGGCTTGATATATTTGCCACTGTTGGGAAATAAAACCATCATGGATGATTCAAATTCTTTTCAATATATTAATTTAAGCACAATGAACTTTCAAAGTACGTAATTTTAAAAATCACATTAAACTCATGACAAATATATCGATAATTATTGTGTATGTGTAAACATATTGAAGTCTAACATCCAAAAATGTTTGCATGTACTATCTGTGTGGATATTAATATATCCCTAGAATAGGCTTAGCGCGAAGTTATGTTTCTTAAATTCCATACAATAATAATTAATAAATTCATCTTAGAATTTACTTAATAAAAAATGTTCAGGATTAACAGAGGTCATGGGTTGTAACTCCTACATAGGACATATTACCCGACCACACACTCAGGGTATTTGGGGAGATAATGGTGTTCTTTCAGTGAAATAATAAACACCTCTCTATTGCATCAAAGGAACACTCTTTGGAATCACCAATAATAACCTCGAAATATGGAAAACACCCGCTTATGCCATCAATTCTATACACAAAACCTCTCTTTAAACCAAAATCTTCAATATTCACTTTCTCACAGGAAAGGACGTAGGCCTTTCTATGACAATCTGCAAATGTCTTTCAACAAAATGTTTAACAAAATGTCAGAATTAACTGAATCCTAATATATCATAGAATAATGTGTTTACAAAATACAGAAACTGTACTAAGAATAGAAACCTCAAGATTTTTAATATATATTTATTAAAAGATCTACATACACCAGAAGAGGGTTGATGAATGATGGCAATAATAGACTCAAATGGTTGTTTTTTCTGTGAATCTGAAACAAAATGCTTCAAGCATATTTTCACAAAATGTAATTTGTACATGACGTTTTGAGAACCATGAACCGTCTACTACGTTCTGGTACTCTCGTCTCAGATCTCGATATTATCTTTGCAACATCTCAGTTTATTGGAATCGCACATCATTCTCTTAGCCAACAAAAATATTTATATTTCCAGTCGAACAGAAACAAAATATCTATCGAAGCTTTTGTAAATAGTGCCAATAATGTTTTTAAAGTAGAAAAAAGTTTTACACCAAAGAACACTGTTTTGCCTACATTCCGTGCGAAACGGAAAACTTGAAACAATGTTTATGTTATAATCAACATGTGGCTGCTGATGTCAATATTTTACGGGAACTTCACTCATGACATGTTGGCATTGTTGAACAGTGACATTTCTCTTACAGAAAAGATATATAAAAACATTTTAAAAAATAATGAATATCACGAATGATATCAGCTGTTCGTTAAATTTTCAAGGTACCCTGCCCTGTTGATAGCACTCCCATATATAACAGATCAATTATTTCATTTCAACATATTGCACATGTAAATGTGAAGGACGAATTGAATATGAGTGATGGTATACCAGTAAACCTGTGTTTGGAGAAAACATAGTAGGTATCATACATTTGATTTCATTTAAAACCTCAAAATGCACATCTAAATTTCAAGGACTTCAGATATCATTGATGTTACTTAATTTGGTGTTTGCAATAGAGAAACTAGTAAACATTTCTGTTTTACGGTAGTGCCAACTAATCTCACAATTGTTTTTATTTAACACATACTGTACACATAAATATAAGATGAAAGACTTACTGAATGTCAGTGAAGATACCTAGTGTTAGCAAAACATGGAAGGCAGATCCTGATCTACCGTCAGTGCCAGATATTCACAAAAGTATATTTGACTTCATTTAACTTCAAATTTTACACTTGAATTTTACACGAAACGTACATTCCATTTCAAAATCAGCATGGCATTGACGTCAACGTCACTGATCTAGGAAGCGGTTATTGACACTAAGTGTACAGTGTTGGCACTGTTACTACCAACACGCTGCGGTGATATCTTCCTTTTCCTTCTTCTTTGTAAGCACGAGTTCAGATTACGTCTGAAGGTATGGCTTAGAACTAAGATGAAGAAGAAATTCATTGGAAATGAAAGAAAAATGAGGAAATTGCTGATAAGGAGAACTCTACCCATGACATCTTTGTCAACAATAAATCTCTGGAAGTAAAATTGCACGAAGTTGAGAATCAACAGAATGTCCACTATAAGTTCAAACACACACGTCACAGATGTGATAAGTAAAAGCATCACTGATATGCGTATTGTCCGACGAATCTCGGCCATCTCGGACATACGGTGACCAATGATGAGAGTCCGTCTGAGGAGGTAACTCTTGTAGGTGACTCGACACAGCAGTAGGTTGCAGACCAAGAGAACGAGACAGGGTAGGACCTGGGCGAATGTCAGTCTGACCCAGGTGTACACGTAGCTGAAGTACTGCACATTGCGGACCACGTCAGTCTCCTGGTAACAGGTCTGAACCAGATTGAGACCTGCTGGTGTGAACGGATTCTTGTCTATTACTGTTATTGGTTTGAGGACGGTGAACAACTCGAAGCTGTGACATAGCGTTGACAGTATGACGATGATGCTAGTTGTAACTGTCACACCCTTATACCCACACGTCCATGTCTGACATTTCATCTGGGATACTCCACAATAACGGTTGAAAGCCAGCAACGCCGTCAGCCATAGTGCAATAGTATGGCAAACTTTTGGAATAAAGTTAGCGATATAGACGTTCATGACACACCATCCCATGCTGGGGTAGGTCAGGTATCCCCTGTAGGTGTATACATACATGTAGAACGGCAATGGAAGTAGACCAGTAAGTGTATCACAGACAGCTATGGAGACGAGAATCAGATTTGTGGGCGACCTTGACCTTCGTCGAGTAAGGACGATAACTATGACTGTATTCAGTATCAAGGTGAAGATGTTGATGACAGGAGTTGCATATCCCATCAATGGAACAGCAAGATCTACAGGTGCTAGTTTCTCTGTGTCTATGATGGTGCTGTAGTATCTCCTGGTATGGTTCATGATGTTCACCACTCTAACACATCTATCATGAATATTGGAGGAGTTAACTGCCGCCTCTGAAACTTCCTGTCTACAATAAGCGTATATGACATCCATGTTGAATTGACTTCAATCTTCACTAAATTTTTTACTCGTTTGCTCCATATGGTGAATCAGTTTTCAATTTGTTGATAAGTATGCCTTGCTTCGCTGCGTGTATTATACGTATAGCTGGCATCTATATATGGACATAAGTAGAATATGGTTCAGCGCTCCTTGATGATGTCATGAGGTATCCCTCGGTCGAGTTCCTTCCCATACCGCCGGAGTTAAATACACCTGAAAATAGGAAAATGTGTAATTGCATGAAGTACCGGGCAAACTAAATTATACACAATTCCAAATCAAAATACTGATGCCATTTAGAATGTCTTTTGTAAGCGTATGTTTTATTCCTCGGGTTCTTGGGATGCTGCTATCGTTTTTGTTTTTCAAAATGGTCTTGGTCAGAATGTTATGTATAACGAAATTATGTTGATTAACGATAGTGTCGATATAGTGTACCCACTTGAAGTTTAATTCATTTAAGTACCGTAGGACGTCATAAAACAAGCCAAGTTTGAGAATCCGAAGAAACGATTTTTAAAAGCATTTTTTGTGCGATGTTTAGATGCAATTATCATTAGTGGATGGAAAAATCTATTTTGTGTATCGTTAATTTATTTTGACCTTACGAATCAAATGAAAGATATACTGATTTATAGGCTAATTATTAATTAAATTAAATGAATACGTGCCCGTGGACGTGGGTCATTATCAAGATAAAAGTATATAACGGTAAAAGGGATAAATAGAAACGACATTACAATTCAAAAGTGACTTCGTTGGCCATCAGGCAAGTGGATTAGAACACTTGACGTTGTGTAACCGAACTCTTGCTTAATGAAAGGACACTCCGTAAGGGAAACCCTTCTTAATCATAGCTTCATCTAATATTTCAATGCATGCCTATTATCTCTTAAACTTCTTTCACAAAGAAACATTACTAAGGTCAATCATAACGCACATTTGCATGTGTTCATTCTGGTTTATTCACACTTCTGAAACTTTGGTGCTTTATACACATTGTTGATGATAATAATTACAGAGGATACTCATCTCACAATGTCAGTTCATTAGGCGTCCTTAAAGAGCTTTGGAGTATAACAAGGTAACTTTTGGGATAACACTACCTTCACTAGTACCAATTATTGTACTTGTTCGGGCCGAGTCCCAAGAGGGATTCGAACTCACACCCTCAGAGTAAGACAACTATTGCACTGTCCGTACCAACAGCTTACCAAACGACCATTTCGCCTCGACAAAGTTAAGCAAATTTTACATTCAGTGCCTTTCTGATAGACGTAAATTGGCGTAGATCCCAAGGCTGAATGCATTAGAAATACATGCCGTTTCGATAGTGGGCAAATATAACAAGGTTACATTTGGGATAATACTAACTTCAATAGTAAAAATTATTGTATTTTTCATTTACATAATTTATACTATTGAAGGTAGTGTTATCCCAAATGTAACCTTGTTATATTTGTCCACTATTTAAATGGCATGTATTTCTAACGCTTTGGAAAAGGTTAACTTTTGTAAAAAAAATCTTTCATCTACAATACGACATAAAAGAAATAATTGTCATATCACGACAAGTGTCAACTTCCCAACACCCAACTCCATTACTGGCTGATACAAGCCTTTACGTATTTCCTTAAATGTTTCCGTGCTAGGAAATCGGAACCCACTATACCTTTCTGGTGCAGCGATCCACTAGCTTAGCACGGAAAAGCGAGGGAAATACTGCAAGGCTTAAATCAGCGAGTGATGAATACTGGCAAGAGTTATGCCTTGCGTTGGGAAGTTGAAAAAATTTTGTTCTAAAGCGATCTGTCCAATGTATTGGTTCCACTACGGCATGTTGTGTATGTCATTAGACGGAGTTGCCAAAGTTGGGTATGGCTCTTTAACAACAGCTGTGTGTAACCAAAGCCTCATCAGATATTACAAATGAAAATGCTTGTTGTATCTGAGTATAAGCAAACATTAGTTACAATATATCATTTAATAAAATCGATTTCCTAATGATTTCTCATTATTCAACTTCATTGCATATGAAATACTGGCAAATGGACGTCGGTCATTCCATTTTGTAATATTATATTGTAATTAATAATATAAAAGATGCATCATTCTTGTTTCATAATAAAAATGTTTGGCTTTAATACGTCCCAACATACCATATGTGCTGATTTCAGTTCAAAATTGCATATTCATCCAACATCGCCAAATATATCATAATTTCTAGTTTCAAATGAAAATCGAGCAACATCATTATACGTGTGCAGAAACCGTAACTACACGTCCCATTTACATGCACATTACTAACATGACCATTCAAACATTGTTAACCAAAAATGTTTACTTTTGTTTGTTTTAAATAATTTTCAATAATTACGTTTCACTAATTGACGGGCGTCAATCGCGGTGCGTTGTCCGGTTTTCGATAAGAAACCACTACTTTTAACTTTGTATTATATCGTCACTGTACTGAGTCGAATATCATCAAAATGGTATTTTTCGCCACAGTTACTACTTCTCGATTAAAAAAATCTCGATTTATAACGTATGGCATATCTGACCCCCAACAACACAATGAATTTACATTTAATATGCCTTATCGTAATGCCTTTCATATATCAGTTAAATCATGACGTTACTTCACGATATGGCACCAAATATAAAACTTGAACCTTGAAATGAGAATATCAATAATATTTCATTCTTGTCATATACGAACTGTGTATTATACAACAAAACTTCCAAATTATTGAGGTCAAGATTTAGTATTAATATCAGTGAATTCAAAAGGGGTTATTGTTTATTGAACAAGAACTTTAGAATATCCAATAACTATATACAGTGTAGATCAAATTTATGCATTAGAACTAACAGACACTTTGGTCAATTTCCACAACGAGCAGCTGGCTTCAGCTTATTAACAAGTTCATATGCCACAAAAAAACTAATACCTAATCGTGCCCGTAGTGTATCTCACCCAAATGTATTGCGGTATCAAATATAACGACACGAGTTTTTACGAGGGATGTGATATCAGTAGACACGAGGGTGATAATTCATTAATTTTTATTCTCCAAATCTATCACTATAAGAAATTTCGTGTGACTGTAAATTTTGCATAATTACCTCTCATATTAAAGTATCTAACATCATAATGCTTTGAAATAATGAACTACGCATGATGTTATGACGCCGTCGATATGGCTTGCAGATATCACTTGATCTCACACAAGCGATAATTATTTTGGAAGCTTCGTTGATTAAAGTAAATTTGTTACTTTGATCAATTCGTGTTGATACATTTATGAAAAAATTCATCGCCATTGTAAGCAGGTCGATTATGTCTCCGATATGTTTGATTTCAACTATGCAATGTAAAAACCTTCATCAGAAAGCATCAGTTAGTTGATCAAACAAATGCTTGAATCTCAACCTACGTAAACTATCACGAGCTGACCTATGAACAAGCTTAAGTGTTCTAATATATTTCCCTTGCCTTAAAGCAGCAATAACATGAAATACATTTAAGTAAAATATATAATGTCCGGCGTGTTTTAGTCAAAAGTAGGTATTAAAATTAAGAACAGAAACTTCACCCACAAAAGTCCACCAGTGTGTTATTTAACGACCAATTTGACCAATTTTCTAGTTACGACACTAAAGATATTGTATGTTTAAAGAATTATAGATACACGTAAAATTAAATAAGTTAGAAAATCCACTCACCCATTTCCTCGACGTATTTAGTCAAAGAGCTACAGGACCAGAGTAGCGCACAATGCACACAGTTTCCGGTTTCTTCAGCAATCGTTCAACGTCACTTACCTTGTTCCGAGTGTGTATACATCTATCAACAAACATGGAAATATGTTACTCTCCCATGACTTCCATTAACAGCAGTAAAACTCGAATCATGTAACATATCCGTGTTAACATTACCGATGAACGACAGAACCTCTTTAACCTAAAGGGAAAATACCTCCCAAAAGTTTGATAACTGGCAATTAATTTTCCGAATTTAAATATTTGTATTTGCAAATAGAAAATCTCTACAATATTTTCTGAAAGGCCTGAACATCTAAAAGCATTCTTCGTTGATTATCAATTGTCGCATTCATAGAAATGAAGAAGTTCTGTTCTCTTTCAGAATCACAACTGACTGTATGGCGTAGTCGTATAATTAAGCTAAACATTATCTATATTTCTTTTTTTGAAACTGGTTTTGTTGTCAAGGGTGAGAAATGAAATGACAAGGGAATTAATGCTTGAGTGAGCACCGCGCTGTATTACACTGCCTTTGGGCAGGGAAGTACACGTTGTTCATGCTTGAGGCTATTAAAGGGGCTGTGCGACCAAGGTTATTTAATGGAGATACACTTCAATCGATGTAATCCACTTCTTTGCATATATGCTATAAATGCTTGATTCAAACACTGTCCAATTGATGTATATCATGTTGCCATGCTTTGATATTTACCCGTCGAGCACTATTACAAAAACGGGACAGGTTTTCAGCACTGCAAGAAACGCAATGCATGATGGCAATGTCGCTTTAAAGAGCTTCACTGCGCAGCGTAGCGTTCGGGTTGAGATGTTGTCTGTTCTACTCTACATGATGCAGTGAATATTGTTTACATATTCCGGATAACCGAAACGTGGGATAACACCAGAGACAATGTATTTCAAATTACTAGTCACTTACATGATTTCACATTAAGGATCGGCTAGTCACTATAATTTTGTTTACTTTCAAAGTCACAACACATAGATAAACTATGATTTACCATTCACTAGGAATGCTAATTAACGTTATTAACATAACTAATTAAGTACATGTTATTGATTTAACAATTTACGTATATCTCTTTTTTGTTTCTTTCTATTATAACGTTTTATGCTTAATTCTTTAAAATGATAGTAATAAATAAGATAAGCTGTTTCTCTCCTCCTATAGAACCAGTTGTTGTTACTCTCTTACCTGTACAATGCGATCCTGTAACAGATCCAGATCGTCACATCCTTGTACTCCGATGTCGTAAGAACGAAAAACTCTGTTAGTAACAAGCCTGAAAACAGTACATGAATTATCTCCCTTTGAAGGACATTCCCGTGTTTAAATATAACTCATTGTAGTTCCTGCTAGCTCTCTCGATCGGACATTAATCACTTCACAGTAAGTATGAGAAAAGCTTCCACTTCACTTGTACTTAATCATGTGGGTGACTGAGTGAATTATTGTTAATCATGCCTGTCATTTCTACAGTGTCACATGCTTTGTCTACAGCACAAGTACTGGTAAAAGTAAAACAGTGAATATGACAGTACTCGGTAAACAACTAGGTCAATAAGTATCAATCTTATTTGATAGTGTCTCTAGTTCCTTTCGATTGAAAAATTAAATTGCAGTCACAACAAAATTAATGCGTGTTATGTAAATATCACGTAAAAGCCATGTTGAAAGATTTGAGGATTTATGAATGAACAAAACAACGAAGCAGATACGAAAAGCCTTGACGAGCTATGTTACGAATGATGTGTCACTATCCCTGTGTACCTGTTGTATCAGGTAGCTCGCTTCTTCCTGGTACGATAACACTTATATCTCACATTGTGTAACACCATACCTGTCTAATGTGAGTGTGGCTGTGAACTGGAACTGGAGAAATAATATATCGTTAAGTGAGTAGGTTAAATGAGGATATTTGAATAACATATATGTGACATGCGCTTAACAGTTTATAATTACAGTTATGCAGTATGCAGGTTAACCGTGTAAGTGTGATCTCAGGTAGATTTCTGAATATTTAAGGAAACATACTTACAAACTTGAAAAATTAAATGTACTTTTAAGTTGACATAATATAGATAATTTAATTGACTCAGCAAAGGTTGTGAAAAGTTTAAAATGTGTTTGAGAAGTGAATTTAGGGGAGATGCAGTGGGCGATTTGTAAGGTGACTACAGTCCCAATCGACCTACAGTTTAAAACAACTCCGGTTCTACCTTTGCAGAAATGAACTCAACTAAATGCAAGGATCCAGATATCGTTATTCTTTCTGGTTGCACTAGCAAGCACGGATGATAACAGTCACTCAACAATGTTAACGTGGATATACGCAAACATTCGTTTCTTTTGGGTGCCATTTACACAGGATGATTTTGCCAGTTATTTTGTATTATGACTTGACATCTGAAATGATTATCTGCACTACATATAAATAAACAGCTTAACTGCAACGTGTGAACATATGGAGGTAGCAAGTAATTCTACTTTGACATAGGTATTTTTTTATACCCCCGACCAACGGTTTGGGGTATATAGTAATATCAATAACGTCCTTCCGTCCTTCCGTCCGTCCGAAGACATTTTTGTCCGATCGATTACAGAACAACTATTCATCTCATCCTGTTCACATTTGGCACATGTCTTCTTCACCACCAGGAGAGGTGCAGTGCGAAATCTAAACCGAATTGGTTATTTTTGTAAGTTTTGGCGATTGTTTGTATTTTTAACTTAGTCATATTCAGAGCATTTTTTGTCCGATCGATTACAGAAAAACTATTTATCTCATCCTTTTCACATTTGGCACATATCTTCTTCACCACTAGGAGAGGGGCAGTGCGAAATGTAACATGATTTGGTAAAATTTTGAATTTTTGGCGATTTTATTTTTTTTACTTAGTCATTAGGAGCTAGAATGAATGAAGCTGCTTCTGTGTTATCATTTGTTGACTTTATCATTGCCTTGTTCATGTTACTTTAATCAAAGCTACTTCTGTGTTCTTGTTGAATTTACTATTTTATATTTCCACTGGTTATATTTTGTAAAAAGTTAAATTTTATTTCCTTTCAGCCATAAACTGCTGTATATCCCTCACTGTGCTTACAGGGGTGTGCTTCCATGTACCTGTTGTTTCAAGTCACTCGAATGAATCATTATGATGAATTATGTAAAAAAAAATAAAGTTGAAATCGGTTTAATCTTAGCAATAACATAAAGTTGAAATCGGCGGTAATGGCAGTTGTGATTTGTTTGTATTATGTTATCCATAACTTTTCAAGTTATTCTTACTCCTACTTTCTCAAAACCACATATTTTACTTGAAGAGATTTGTCCTACCCTTTTTACAAACACTTTAATATTAGCAATAACATTCATAGCTTATGCAGACACCTCTCTATATAAGTAAAATGTCAAACTTCAATAGTCGGGGGTATTAATAGTGAGCCATGCTCAATGTTTTGCTTGTTCCCTTAGTAACTGTAAATGAATTGTTCCATTATATGTCCTAGGTGGAAAAGCATTTTCTATTCTGCCTACCTTCTGTTAGCAGAATGGGATGTAGGCAGATTAGGAATGTAGGCTGAATGGGAGTGAACCATTTGTACATGTGTCCATTGGTTCCTTTCATCTCACAGCGTCACCAAATGGGCGATGTCACGAAGCACCCCGACCTTCATCGGCACGCAGCCGTTTTATGACGTTCTTAAGGAGAGCATAGCGGATGATTTCTGTCGCCATGTTGATCCTATACACCTGAATACCTTGCTCAAACACAGACGAGTGCTTCTAACTGAAGCAGAACAGGTAAACAACAGTTACTGTATACTAAAGCGATCTAAGACCTGAGGGACATTAATAACTTTTTTTCTAATCCCTTGTCACCCAATATTTCCCTTCCGACTAAATTTCTTACGAAAGATTTTTCTCTAAACATGCTGCACAACCGACATTTTAGGGTTGGTGAAATAAGAATTATTTGTAATCATAATATTTCGATCTCCTGAGCATGACACATTTATCTCTGTGAATCAATTTCAACGAACAAGAATCCCAAAGAGAAGGAAACCAAAAAAGTAACTATACAAGCATGACAACAGAAGTACACATGTACGCCGATCGGCGTGGACCTCTCGTACCTCGTGTGTTAAAAGCTTCGCTTGATGATTTAGAGATTCATGGTATATATGCCACTCGTAAAAATAATACTTAATTTTAAACGAACCCCTTTTTTTCACGTACATGATTTCGGCCTAAGAGTAATTGAAGGGTCCCAGTGACGGGGTGTCTAAATTAGCCATAAAATGTAACCAAACTCTTCAAAATTGCTCAGATGAAGGTTTTCTGATAGCTGAAATAGTTATCTATACCATGATATATAACATGATATCTTTGAATTTGGTTGCAGATTATAAGTTAACATGGAAATCGGGTCATTGTCCCCCGCCGCAACGCGGCAAGGGGGACTAAGTATTCAGTGCCGTCCGTACGTCCGTACGTCACATTTCTTGTTTACGTAATATCTCATGAACCGTTGTATCCAGTGTCTTCAATGTTGGTACCAGCCAACAATAGGTGACTATGCAGACGCCAGTCGAATTGCATGACCTTGACCTTATTTTCAAGGTCACCACAGCACTTTGACCGGCTTTCAGCTCTTGTTAACGGGATACCTCATGAAGCATTGCATCCAATTTTGGTGACCTTGACCTTATTTCAAAGGTCAACTCGACACTTTGACCACTTTTCAACTCTCGTTAACATGATTTATCTATACCTGATGGACCCAAAGTCTTCAAATTGTGTGCCAGACTACAATGGCGGATTACGGCATCAACAGACGATTTTGCTGACCTTGACCATATTTTCAAGGTCACCACAACACTTTGACCACTTTTCGAACTCTTGTTAACATATATATATCATTACCTGATTGACCCAGTGTCTTCAATTTTGTTTACCAGCCTACAATGTGTGACTATGCAGACACCACTCAAATCGCATGAACTTGACCTTATTTACAAGGTCACCACGGCACTTTGACAGTTTTTCAGACTCTTGTTGACGTGATATCTCATGAACCGTTACACCCAGTGTCTTCAATGTTTGTACCAGTCTAAAATGGGTGACTATGTAGACATAAGTCGAATTGGGTGATCTTGACCGTATTTTCAAGGTCACCACGGCACTTTGACCGGCTTTGAGCCTCTTTTTATTAACCCTTGGCATCCATTATCTTAAAATTTGGTGACATATGTCATTAGGGAATTATGCAGACACCAGTCACCTTTTAGTGCATAACACTGTGACCACATTCTTGTTAAAGCTCAACTTCCAAACGCAAGGCATAATTCTTGCCAGTCTGCATTACTGGCTGATTTAACCCTTGCGGTATTTCCCTAGCTTTCTTGTGTCGAGGCAGTGAATCGCTGCACTGGAAATGCATAGCGGGCCTGGATTTCTAAACACAGATTTCTTAAGGAAATACGGCAAGGCCTAAATCAGCCAGTAATGGAGACTGGCAAGAGTTATGCCTTGCATTGGGAAGTTGGTTAATGCTATGTCATGAATCTTAGCACCCAATGTCTTCACATTTGATGTCATAATGATTTGTTTTGCCAGTAATGCAATATAAGAAGAACTTCATTTAAAAAATGTGTCTTACATGACTCAACGTTGGAGGCGGGGGACATTGCCATGTTAGTGGCAAACACTTGTTTCTGAATTTGGTTGCAGTCCCTATAGGCAACTGCAACCAAACTTGTTAAAACCATCAAAATACATGTTTTCATCAAACAGAACAGCCTTACTTGACACAATTTGGTTGCAGAAGGAACATATCATGATCTGACGAACTTCCCTTGCCTTTATTTCAATATTTACAGTTAGCGGAAACTTCTTAGCGATCGTTATCGAGTCCGGTGTTCAATCATGTCATATTATCATGTTGCTGTCAATTCTAATTCTATAGATATAAACTACCCACTAACCTTGTTTAATTTAACATTTCCTAACATAAGGCATGTCTTGGTAGGTACTTTTGACACATTTTGTCCAATTGTAAGCATTCATTTATGTTTTTGTTTACAACCAGCTGACAACGTGGCCGCGAGATGAATTCGAATTGTTGTCAAATCTTATCACAATTCTGATTGGTTGTCATAGATATCTTTGATTGCTAAATTAGTTTTATAGGAAATAAACAGCATTAAGTAATGAATAGTTTCTATCTAGAAACCTGAATAAAAGCAACCAGAATTCATAAACATGAATTATTGGGTTTTTTTTAGAAATGGTTGATACGGAACGAGCCAATGGGAGGATGCGTTACATACTTTGGTTTCATTACGTCATACACTTAGCGAGATGAATTCGAATTGTTGTCAAATCTTATCACAATTCTGATTGGTTGTCATAGATATCTTTGATTGCTAAATTAGTTTTATAGGAAATAAACAGCATTAAGTAATGAATAGTTTCTATCTAGAAACCTGAATAAAAGCAACCAGAATTCATAAACATGAATTATTGGGGTTTTTTTAGAAATGGTTGATACGGAACGAGCCAATGGGAGGTTGCGTTACATACTTTGGTTTCATAACGTCATACACTTAGCGAGAGAGAACTTGCCGAAATGATTAAGAAAATGTCATCGTATTTTTGTCAAATTTAGTAAATTTGAAAACCTCTGGAACCAAACTAATCCTATATGTGCTTGTCAATACACTATTTTTTTCTCTGCAACCAAATATTTATTTGCCAAGGTAAGAATAATGATGAATAATTGCTGTAAATAAATTTGGTTGCAGATCACTATAGGGGACTGCAACCAAATTCACTAAATACGATGTTTCAAGTACATGTCCTGCAACCAAATTTTCTGATGTCAGATATGATGTGTCATGTTATATGGAAAATCATCTCTGCTATTTTGATCACTTTGTATGATCAGTTTCTCTTACTTAAGTAGCATTTAAACATCATTATGGAGCCCCCGTCATTTGGACCCTTCAATTACTCTTAGACCATGATTTCATATTGTAACCGTTTTATTAAATTACTTTTTATATTCGGTTTGGCAGGTAGGTTTGTAAAAGAGATCCCTTCAAATATTATTGATGATATTCACGAACGTCTGGTTTGGAAGTTGGAATACTGATATGTGAAAATATGTATATAATTTTTCATGGGAAAGAGCCATAAAATACACTGAATAAGCATACATATATGTAGTTGGTTTACATCAAATGTCAAACTATATATCTTCCCAGGACGAGCTCAAAGCAGTAGAATCATCCAGGGGAAGATGGAAAGCCTGTGAGTTTCTCCTCAACTGTCTCGCCACCAAGGAGAAATGGTTCAAGTACCTCATCATTGTCCTCGAAAATCCGTCCAGTAACCTTGTCTTCCTTGCTGGCAGATTTGCAAATGAAAGAGGTTTTACATTATGATGCCATATATTTTCTAAATTGCCTTTTTCAAAATGCACAGGGTCGTAAAATTCGAAAACAATGATTTCTTAACCACATGTTATCGTAAGTGAGGCCAACAGAAGATTAAAAGAGGTCATCACAGAACTATTCCATTTGTTGTAATAAATAATACGTTTAACTTTTGACATTCAATCATAGCGTCAATATCTCTAAATAATCTAACCCAAATTACTGAAATTTCAGCGAAACTAATAGAGGCTTGTCACAGCGATGAATCAACATACAGAAACATCCCACAGAGCATGGATCCGGAGCTGCCTATTTGCTGTGAATCTTCTGTTGCAGTAACTGAACAACTTGTCCCATCTCCCATTGACAAGAGTCAAACTGAAGTCACAAAAGTCGTATATACAAGACTATGAAAATACATATGAACTGAGATCAATAGGTCATTTTACTCGTGTTCGTAATCAGATATTCTAGCGTGCACAATGTCTCCATACCTCAGGTGTAGAGGGTCTATATCGGATTATCCACCATCTTGTTTCGCAGCATTATCTGAAAAGCGAAAAAGGCTGTTTTTACTGAGTTCACAACTTTTTGATAATAGAACATATGTATTGATAGAATGCTTAGAAACTAAATAACTCATAATTTATAATTAGACTGGTCGACAATGTCTATTTATGCCATCCACACTCGTAGGGTTGATAAATATCTTCACTTCTCATTGATTTTATTTTCCATGGTTTTACGCTTGTCTTAAACAAATTGTCAATTATTAAGTCATCATAATGTTATCCCCAGCAATATGTTGAACTGGATTGTACAATAACTGTATTTTATAACATGTGTATCAGGAATGTCCACTCAAATTTCGTTTCAACAAAAATACCTCTTCACAAAATATCTCGATTATGATTTATCTACGAATCCCCAAATTATTAAAACAAGTAAGACGACTTTGATTGCCTGAAGAAAAGTGTTGCAAAAGAATGTGACTTGAGTAGCCTTTTAAGCTAGATAATACCAATGATACGTAATGTATGACAGGAAAACATAGTATGCTAGTAGACATACGACGAAAGATTTATGATGCAAGTTTGGGTCAACCATATTTGATTATCTTCTTACCTTTTGATGTTCATCTAAACAGTAACGGCAACTATATATATGTTTGATCAAATATACATGCGGTACTGAAATCACTATTTTTAAAACAATTTCTGAGCAGAATATTTAACATTTAAGTTTAAAATTTATAAGATATAGAAATTTAAGTAATAACAGATGTGTCGACATAAATAACCTGCTTGGACTAAGATTTGTTGACATATCATTACTGTAGGACGTAAAAAAAAAAAATAATTTAAGAAGCCATTTTTAACTCTCCTTTCTTGTCTAGTTAAGGAGATTCTAAAACAGCGATTTCTTAAATGTGTGTTTCTTGGACATATGAACAGATAATGTTTTGAAATTTCAAATTTAGTTCAGTTGGCTTCTAAATACACAACGTGGCTCTGTTTCAGTCGTAGTCGTCGCTCACGGATTGGAATATTTATTATGGCGGCGTTTCTAATGCATTTGAGTTTATAATAGATCTCAGTTATTTGAATTCTTGTTGTTGAAATATTGAAAATCTACACACACGACAAAAAATATATATTGAGTATAGAGTGCATGTAAGTATGATCAATAAAAAAAACTGTGATATATTAATAATGACAGTATATGATGATGGGTGACTACTCAGTTTATCCGTTCGGCTCAGAATATCGACAATCTATCAAATGCAATACTTGTAGACATAGTATTAGGACGATAAACAGTTAATATACTGTTCAACACGCAAGTGTGCTTTACCGGACAACAGTGACGTTTATCCGTTTTGCTCAACACATTGGTGATAACCAGTGAAGTGGGCATAAAGCTTCTATTTTTATTGTTTTTATACATTTATATTCGTTTATCCCTTTTGATAAAAACAAATACTGCTCAAAATTGTGATGGAATTGTTAACCTGATCATCACTATGATAATGAAGTAGATCGATTTACATCTCACTCTCAAGTAGCATATCTATTCAGAAAATTCTAAATGTGAAGAAATGACCAATATGCGGAGATTAATGTGGATATTATATAATAATGTGTAAGATGTAACCAAGACAATCTTTAATATAACCTTAGTGTACTGTCAATGATGAGAGGATGGTAAACGTGCATAGAATAGTATGGTATGGCAATGAGGAATCGGAACCCCTTGTGTTTGGGTGAAGGGATGTATTTTGATGAAAATTCAAAAATGTTGCTACTTTAGTGTTTGTCGAAGGCTTAAATGATGTTAATCTTAGTATAGTGTTGAATATATAAGCAAATAACGGTATATCTTATATTGTCGCTAAATTGATGATAATCTTGGTATAGTGTAGAACTTTTCAATAAGCCAGTATGCAAAAGGCAATCAGATGTTATATAAGTATGTTGTTGAAAATTAAGAATGTTATTTTGGTGTTTGTCAAAGACTGAAAGGATGGTTATCATAGTGTAGAGTTGTATATCAGCAGGTAGGAGTGGTGTTTAACATTAACGATTAAAGGGGCAGTAGTACGTTTTTTCGCTCAAATAAGTTGATGAAATGTATTTGAAAAATAAGTTCACCAATAGTAAAACATCCTTCTCTCTTCGGAAAATAAAGTTTAAAATGAGTGTACATGTTTCGGTTAAGCCATGGGAATCGTTTTTGTAATAAAAAATAATAAATTGTGTTCACAATAAAATGGCCGCCATGCAATTTTTGCTTTATACGCAACATAGTTTTTACCACTACAGATGATTGGTTTGTGTAATAAGATGTTTTACCCTCTAAAGTTAGTTTAAATGACATAAACTATCATTATAAATGGGAAATTTGAAAAAATAAATTTGGCAAAAAACGTGCTACTGCCCCTTTAAAGGTATATGATATAATTGTCGCTAAAAGGATGATAATCTTGATAAAGTGTACACCTTAGAGCTAGAATATCGCGTTTTTTGTTAAAGGCTTATAGGATGTCAAATTTAACATTTAGAAAACAACAAAAATGTCACATTAGTATTTATCAAAGGATGAACTGATGTTGGTAATTATAATTTAGTATGCTTAGTGTTTGACAAAGGATGAACGGTTGTTAAATAAGTGCATGTTGTATAAAATCAAGAATATTGTTTACTTACTTTTTGACAAATGATGAAAGGTTGTTGAAAATGGTATGTTGTGTAAAATTAAGAATAGTGTTATTTAGTGTTTTTCAAAGACTCAAAGGATGATGCTTTAAGTATGGGTTAAACATTAAGAAAAAGTGTGTATGTACCTCGGTATATATGTCAAAGGTTGAACAGATATTTATCGTTGTAGACTGTCGAACATAAGGATTAAATAACCTTAAGGTGGTTCTGTTCATGTTATGTGTATGATATTGTTAACAATTACCACGTTTTTATAAATATTTACCCAACACTTGTGTCAGTAAGAGGCAAGTTTAAATGATGAATAAACTACTTTTATATTTTTGCTAAAATATGTTGTCTTTTATTGTGGTCATTGCACCTTTTACTTTTTATATGTCAAACAATTTAGAATATTTTCTTTAAGGCACGTCATTTATCAGAGAGTTTTAGGAATGCAAAGCAGTACAACATGATAACAATACACACTCATTTAGGCAACAGTGGCCGCTTTTTGCAAGTATTTTGAATGACCCACTGTTACATTAAGTGTTAGCGAAACAGAAACCACTGAATAAGATGTATTAAATATAGATTATAAGTCAGGCCAATGTGTCCTTGGATTTTACTAAAAGGATGGGAAAGTGTCTGTTGCTCAAGGGATGTAGACTATTTATCACGTTCGTCATTTGGTACTCTTTGGACAGTATTAATATCTAATTAAGTAATTGATGAAGGATTTTTTAGCAGTAAAGGCACGTTTAGCAAGTTGGCCGTCCATGTCTAGTGACATCATGTCCACTTTTCGTATGACTTCACAGACGACGAAATATGGGAATCGAGTTGACACACTGATAAAGAAGCATATGCACATATTTGCATGCAAACCTGATAGTGTTTCACAAAATGGGTAATAAATCCTTTCATTCGCGTTTTTACATCATATACATTTCTCTCACAAACACGGAACGTGGATAAAATGTACAATATGCTTTATTTATTTAAAAAGACAAGAAGTACAAGTTATTTATTTAGAAATATAAAGGTATGAAAAATGTAACCTACACTTTTGACGTCTTCCTATTGTTCTCTCGCGGCATGATTGTTCAGCAATGGACTGTTGCACACCACTCTTTCGCTATAAATGTCATGTTTTGGTTTTGACTGTTTTGGAATTACGGTTGTTAAATAAGCAGTACTTGGGTCGTGGAAATATACCATGTTCTCCTCAACATCACTGCCGTATTGAAATGAATGAAGCCATATGCAATAAATAGACATACATTTGAGAGTTTGAGAGTTTGAGAGAGAGAGAGTTTGAGAGTTTGAGAGAGAGAGAGTTATAGAGAGAGAGTGAGAGAGAGAGAGAGAGAGAGAGAGAGAGAGAGAGAGAGAGAGAGAGAGAGAGAGAGAGAGAGAGAGAGAGAGAGAGAGAGAGAGAGAGAGAGAGAGAGAGAGAGAGAGAGAGAGAGAGAGAGAGAGAGAATTTTGAAGGGGTATCCGCCACGGGACTTAAAATAATTGTATCGAGTCAAGGATATCACACCCGGATTATCCCCCCTGTTTCCCCGCATTGCGACTATGAAATTATTTATACCCTACAAACTTTCCACTGTACTATAAATAGAGATCGTTGGGAGGTTCGGGTAAGCATTGCAATTTCTGTCTTTAATTGTAAATTTATTATCGAAATCTTCAAAAATAATGTCAATACTGATAATAACAGACACCAACTGATCACCATTTGTTGTAATCGGGTCAGAGAAATCGCCCATGCATTGCTTATGCTAATATACTGAATACAATATTTCACAACAGGTAGTCGTGCCTTCAAATGAGTAACTATCTTCGACTTATCGGTGTAACAGGTATGGTGGGTTTGTCCTCGGACGAGTCAACGTGTTTTATGATTTAGCCCCATGTAAAGCTTTCGTAGTCATACCATCGCTTCTCTCCCATGGCGTTTCCTGTTAATATCAAATATCAAAATGTAGCTTGTAGTATATATAGTTTATAGTTCTATCATGTATACTTCATATGTATGATTGAAATCAGTGAAAAGGAATTTGAAATTATTTTTTGTGGTTTGTTAATATAATGATATATGATATAATTCATTCTGAATGATTACTTGATACGGATTAGACCCTAAACAAATAAAGTATATTTATATAGTTTGGGTTTAAAGTATGTCAATTTAACGATAACGAGCTAACTAGAGCTTTTTAGTCGTAGAATACTGATATAAATTAATCTATATTTAAAGCCACGTAAACAGCTCGTCAATCAGTGTTGTAAGTAAACATGCATAAGCAGTTGATTTCACTATAATGAGTAAGGACTTATCTTCAAATGACATGTTTAGCGGAGACTGCCGTGGACGGCATATGGGTTCATGATAAGTTATACCTTTTTCGTGACAAGTCATTTGTCATTATATACCTACGGTTTGTAAAATGATCAATGATGAGACGTGTTATACTGGACTGATAGCGTGCAAATTTAAAATTGAAACCGAACGCGAAGTGTATATATGTCCATATGCTAGTCAACAACGTCATGTATATCAAATGTGAAACATTAGAACTTTTTAAATAAATCTTATATTTGCATCTACATTTTCATCCTGACTCTACGTGTACTGTTCCTCAGTTAAAGCATCCCAACTCGAATATGCTTCTGATAGCTGTATCCTCGAAAAGAAAGAAAAAAAGACTTCGCCTCAATGATGGTTCTGCCTGTCCTAAGAAAGGGTCTTACATTCTGAAGTATAACATCTGTGTCGTGTTTTGTCCCACACTCACGTTCTAATCACAATCGTCTGATATGTGTTTCTTATCCAATACAGGTAAAGGTCCACCCCCTGGCTTTCTTCAAGCTTAACATAGGATAGGAAGTTTTTATTTAAGATGGCGGGGAGAAGGACTCCACCGCGTGTTGGCCTTCATGACTTTTATCATGCTCTGAAGGGAAGGATTTCCAACTTGTTCTGTGAGCATGTCGACCCTCAACCGTTGTACGATGTTCTCTGTAGTCAAGGGATATATCTTAATCCAAACCAAGAGGTAAGATTAAAATTGTCCATGGTCTGCTTGTATTGGGAGAATGTTTTTAATGTATTGTTTTAAGTGTTATTTTCATGTTTAAATACATGTCTCGCAGAATATGGTTATATTGAAATAACATTTATATCTAGTCTCTGAAATGAAACAAATTATATTGTGCATCCACTTCATTAAAAAACCTTGTGGACTTCTTACACTGTGATAGACTTGCTTCGGCCTTTTTCTGATATAAGGGCAGGGTTGACAGGCTAATATACCAACTTCAGAAGTCGATGAATTTATATTAACTTATACATAGGCTGGTTTCAAGGAAGTAATGCACATAATGTAGTTTTGATAACTGATGTGAAGACACTGAAATGTTATTTTCAACTGCAATATTTAGCTGCTGCGTGCATGACTTCACAATGGCAGTTTCGCCATCACAAAGGTAGTTGACTTGCAGAAATCTTAGTTTTTGTACACTGTCGATTATTTAGCTTAATAAATGTTGGCGAGTTATAAATATGATGCTTAAATACCTTCCACACAATATCCTTTTATTGACAGAAATAATTAGTTGGTATCATCAAGCGAGTGAAGGCGAGTTATTCAGTACTGTAAGCGTATTATGTTGTGTAAATATTGTATAAGGAACGAACTTAAAATACATGCCATACTTTTGTTACAGGGACAATTGAAAGCACATGAAAAACAAAAAGGAAGATTTAAGGCGAATGATTTCCTTCTCGACTGTCTGGTGATGATACCCGATTGGTTCACAGGTCTGCAAAAGGCCTTGACACACGAAAGACTCGGCTTGGAGTTTTTGGTTGAAAAGTTTGAAGACGAAAACGGTACTATCAGGATTTAATGCATGATGTCATCTGACTTTATAAAAATGTATCTATCACTCATAATATGGGAAGTTTCTATGTCATTATATCATAAATATTGCACGAACAGAATGCTCACACATCCAAAATGATTTATTCCCGTGCATTTCATCTAAATACTGACAGAAATTAATTTAGCATTCGTGGTTTGGAGAAATTGTTTTGCAAGGTATTGGGGAAGCCTTTCTAAATACTAATATAATAAATACTTCTGACACCTTCTGAATATCCCTAGTGGTATGCCTAGGTTAACCGAAAAATGCGTTTGATTCCAGCGTAACGTATCATGGTAACGGTTTTGAATCAATTTTAATGGAATACAGTACTTTGTGGTGCTAGATTAAGATAATGTCAACTGTACATCATGAAACATTCTTGACACAATACATCGCTGTCCAATGCTCGAGCTGTTTATAATATTTTTGCTGAAAAAACGACAACACGTTGCCATCGATCTCGGAAAGTAGATGATTTATTGCAGGGAGAAGGTGCTGAGGAGCCACCTGGCCTGCTAACAGTCTGGATATGAATCCTTTCAATGTCTTGCATGATCTTGACCTTGTCATCAGACAACTTTACATGAATTATCGGATGTTCTCGTCAATACTCTGAACAACAATGCCGTGACTGCTATAATAGAGAGAGAGAGAGAGAGAGAGAGAGAGAGAGAGAGAGAGAGAGAGAGAGAGAGAGCGAGAGACTGCTATAAGAGAGAGAGAGAGAGAGAGAGAGAGAGAGACTGCTATAATAGAGAGAGAGACTGCTATAAGAGAGAGAGAGACTGCTATAAGAGAGAGAGCGAGAGAGAGAGAGAGAGAGAGACTGCTATAAGAGAGAGAGAGAGAGAGAGAGAGAGAGACTGCTATAAGAGAGAGAGAGAGAGACTGCTATAAGAGAGAGAGAGAGAGATAGAGAGAGAGAGAGACTGCTATAGAGAGAGAGAGAGAGAGACTGCTATAAGAGAGAGAGAGAGAGAGAGAGAGAGAGAGAGAGACTGCTATAAGAGAGAGAGAGAGAGACTGCTATAAGAGAGAGAGAGAGAGAGAGAGAGAGAGAGAGAGACTGCTGTAAGAGAGAGAGAGAGAGAGAGAGAGAGAGAGACTGCTATAAGAGAGAGAGAGAGACTGCTATAAGAGAGAGAGAGAGAGAGAGAGAGAGAGAGAGAGAGACTGCTATAAGAGAGAGAGAGAGACTGCTATTAGAGAGAGAGAGAGACAGAGAGAGAGAGAGAGAGAGAGAGAGAGAGAGACTGCTGTAAGAGAGAGAGAGAGAGAGAGAGAGAGAAAGAGAGAGACTGCTATAAGAGAGAGAGAGAGAGAGAGAGAGAGAGACTGCTATAAGAGAAAGAGAGAGAGAGAGAGACTGATGTAAGAGAGAGAGAGAGAGAGAGAGAGAGAGAGAGACTGCTGTAAGAGAGAGAGAGAGAGAGAGAGAGAGAGACTGCTGTAAGAGAGAGAGAGAGAGAGAAAGAGAGAGACTGCTATAAGAGAGAGAGAGAGAGAGAGAGAGAGAGAGAGAGAGAGAGAGAGAGACTGCTATAAGAGAGAGAGAGAGAGAGAGAGAGAGAGAGAGAGAGAGAGAGAGAGAGAGACTGCTATAAGAGAGAGAGGAGAGAGAGAGAGAGAGAGAGAGAGAGAGAGAGAAGAGAGAGAGAGAGGAGAGGAGAGAGAGAGAGAGGAGAGAGAGAGAGAGAGAGAGAGAGAGAGAGAGAGAGAGAGAGAGAGAGAGAGGAGAGAGAGAGAGAGAGAGAGAGAGAGAGAGAGAGAGTCAAAATTATGTTAAAGCAATTCTGTTTATTCGGATCTTTCCAATGAATGCAATGCTACATTATATTTGCAGTTTTGCTTATGGAAACTCACGACCAAAGCACAAGTATCCAACAGTGGAGAGGACAACAAACATCACCCAAGACTGTAGCAGACGGTCCTGCCAATAGTCGACACGGAGCTACAAACAGATCAGTCACTACTCCCCGTAATGTTGCAACACAGGACTCTGCACCTCCTAGAAATGACGACAGTGATTACGACGGCTACTTGATGCCGAGAACAGACCCGGCTCAACCTGAGACCGAGGATATATATAACAATGACGAAATCTATGATCCTGACGACGATATTTATGAAAGTGTACCTGAATCCGATGGTTATGAAAGCGTTGCAGGTGAATCTCCTCCCCAAACAGATAGCGTTTTAAAGAAACGTAATTCTTCCATTATGAGAAACCCAACTCCAGGATATACCAAGTTGAATTTTCAAGACGCTGAATACTACTCAAGCCTTGGTAATGTTGAAGACCACGACCATAATGTTGAAGACCACGACTATAATGTTGAAGACCACAACAATAATGTTGAAGACCACGACAATAATGTTGAAGACCACGACAATAATGTTGAAGACCACGACAATAATGTTGAAGACTACGATGACGCGATGACGATGACTAAACGCGTCAGCGCAACAGAACCAGAAGAGGTAAGTGTTGGTTGAAAGCTGAGGAGGTATATCAATTGTTAAATTTATTTCAAAAATACATTTTAATCCACTTGCCTTGGACAATGTAATGTAATACTTCTGTCTGTGCAGTTATACCGAATTTGGCATTTAATGCGATACAAGCATATGCCATTTTAAAGAATTTGGAATTTAATGCGATACAAGTATATGTCATTTAAAAGAATTTGGAATTTAATGCGATACAAGGATATGCCATTTAAAAGAATTTGCCATTTAATGCGATACAAGTATATGCCATTTAAAAATACAGTCTTAATAGGGTTAAATCATTCAAATAACTATGTCTACAGCATGTTTTGTTATACAGACATAGATCTAGATACGTCTGAACGATGCATATGAATTGATGTAAAGTATAAAGTCCTAACAGGACATGTACTGCAAAAGAAGTGATACTGTTAGCCTTTTTACCTGATTTTAATGATAGCTGTCTTCATTCTAAATTTGCAATAATGTAAACGTTTTCATTGCCTTTACTGTACCAATGTTGATCAGTTATTACGATCAGTCCCCATCACCATGTCACAGGACGTGGAATCACAGACAGAGGGAGAAGACGTTTCGTCCTCCGAGCCAGATTACATTCCGCTCCTTGGTGGGGCCCTGGGTTCAGATCCAACGTCATCCACACCAGAACTTAACTTCAAAGACAACTTCATTCTCAAGACCCGCTCAAGTGTCCAATCTGACCCGTCAGTACGAACCAGTCGTTACGTGTACTCGGGCAAAGCTGATGCAGTGGAAGACAAGGGAGATCAAGGGATGTTAGATAGTACAGCCTCCTCACCGCCTACTTGGCAACCATGGGTTGAAGCACACAACCAGTCACATCCACAGCCAACCAGGATGACGCCGGTACGATCAACATTCGTGGAGGCTACTTAGATGTTTATCTTCATTCGTCAAATAGAAATATTTACTTAGATGTTTTAGCTGTATTATATCTACAAATACTGGGGCTGTCTACTTAAATGGTTTACAAGTATTGCATTAATTCGGATGTCTACTAAGATGGTTAAGTTTGGATGTCTACTTTAAGTATGTACCTGTATTGCATCAAATATGGATGTCTACCTTAATTAGCTAACTGTATTGCATCAAATAGGAATGTCTAATTTAATTATCTACCTGTATTGCATCAAATAGGGATTATATTACAATGCTTTAGCCGTATCGTATCAATTCGGGAGGTATCCTAAATCAAATCATATTTGTACCTGTATTGCATTACCTGAGGGCATTTATTAATATGATTTACATTATCATTTATCATTTTGCATAGCAACAATTCGGGGTATCAAATTAAATAAATTCGGGTACGTTCGGATATAGTTAATTAAGAAGGAGAACGAACTCTAAGGATTTCCAACTTCTTTATTGCAGGAGTGCGACGTTTCGGTGTAGATTCCAACACTGTTAACAAGCAATTGTCGTTTCTGTGTACATTGTAACGCGGTTATCTAACGGTGTTTGAATCAATTTCTAAATTATGTATAATTATGTTATCTTATTACATCGATACAGAAATCTTCTGATTTATATATATTGCATCGATTCGAGGACTCGGAAGTCAACTTAAATGCATTGGATGTTAGCTTCTGATGAGCCGAAACATACATCATATCATACATTTGTAACGATCACCCTTAAAGGTACTGCTCTACCTTAACACTATAACAACATATACAAATTGGTCCAGAATTATTCTATTAGATGCTATGTTATTGCACACAAAGGAAACTTCGATTCATAAGAATTAATGTTTCATTACAAATTGACATTGATGTCGATGTGAAGGTCAAAACAAAATAACAAAGGTAAAGAAACTACAGCGGGGTCAACAGTAAGATTTGTTTGTGGTTGAATTTACAATATAAGTAAATCGCCTATATGTTTTTAAATTTCAGGAATTGGCTGAACCTGAAGGTGATTTTGACCCCGAGACGGACTTCGAACAGGAGTTAGTGGATAGAGAGCTTACGTCAATGCCAGGATACCATGTTGGAATATCAGAGGATGGGGTAATGCTTCCATTCACTTTAGACCACCCCACCCCCACCCCTACCCCCACCCCCTCGAAACGAAACGTCACGCGACCTTGCATGTTCAGAAACTCCACAAGGTGTACCTCGTCATGTGTGCTGCTTGGTTTTGAAGTAGTTAAGCAACCGTCTACTACATTTTGTACATACATGTCGCACATGTGTTTAGGCTCCCCCCACATGTCACAACTAGTTTAAGCTAGTCGTGAAGTTAGGACATGAAGAGGTTGAATGTGGTTTGATTACGCTTACAGGGGTTTGTAACAGATGTTGTGTTCAAATGCATTTAAGCAGATGTAAGTTTATGTTGGTACTCATGGAGTAAAATATACAGCAACGATAAAACAGAGTGGCTAATGGTTAAACCTATATATTTGACTAGCAATCTTCTTCATAGCATACCTCATACGTCAAATATAATGTTTATCACGTCTTACTGCAACAAATACTTCATATACATTTAACTGTTTAAGGTTGAGGAGAATGTGACGAAGCGAAAGGACGGGACTTACCTTATTTGGTATTTTGAAGGGTTGAGGAAACCAGCAATAACGGTCATGTGAGTTTTTTAAAAATAAATCTGCAACAATTTAAAAATTTGACGTTCCCTTTCAAAGTGCCACAATGCTTCGTCTACGCAAATAATGTCCAATCAATATTACTTACTTATATTACTTTCGACATTTAGCCCTATTTTGTCCATGTTCTACCACTTTACTCGTCTTGGACTGAAAACTATGTGTTTAAAATTTAAAACATTTAAACTTTTTGGTATATCATATGAACTTGATGTTCTCATCTTTAGACCATCGATACATCGTGATATACAGACAACTTTAACCGATATGAAATATGTCTAATCGGTATATATATTGTTGGGCAGGCATTGTGAAGAACTGAAGACGTTCCTAATCAAGAAGCGCAGGAGTCACTCTGGAATGAAGTACTTCATGTACAAGGATCAGAAGGAAGCTTACAGCCTGAAGGAACTCGTGGACCATCACCTCGGTAACGGGATCAGATACCAGCACCGTCACATCGTCTTGCTGCAGACACCGGTCACTAGAACTTGTAGTTGATGCTGTCTTCAGGAATGTTATATACACAATACTATCGGTATTGGTTTATCATTGGTTTATCATTCTCCCCCACAGAGGTAACTCAGGTGACCTCTTCCAATGTTAATGTTTCTCTGCAAGAAATCAGCGACTTCTTTGGGGACAATATGTTAACCTATGTTGTGACATTGAGCGCAGAATAAATAGTCCATACCAACTTCCATGCGCATGTGAATATATATGTTAAGTCTTTACAGATTTGCCCTTTACACATCTAACTCCTGTCTCATCGACATTCAGGTTCTTCTTCGAACTATGTAGATGTGATATATTAAGCAGGTCTTAGATTATTGATTGCATGTAACCAGGGTGTGTGTACATATGAAATGCAAAAGTAAGTCATGCTTCCCCAGATGCAGTATCTGGTACATGATCTGTCTCATAGATGTATATAGTGATGCATTTATACTGAACGTCTCATACAGATATCCTTTCATTCATGTGCTGTAACTCATAGACATATCTAGTCCTGCCTATCTATCATCCAAAACTGGCTCCCACAATAGATATCGCTTGTGTGATATCTACATTGTCGCTACAATCAATCCTCATAATCCTTAAACATCATCAGTTAAGGACAATGCTGATGGCAATGTTCTGAGTAAATTTTTTGGAATGATGTAACATGGTAGGAGGCAATAATGCTGATGATGTCACAATGCTTTGACCTCACTGAGCTGACAGCTAAAGAACTAAATAGTTTAAAATGGCAGTTTTGTGTTTCAGATATGTTCATTCTTTTGCTATGAATTGTTAAGGAGTGATTTTGAATGCTTAATAAAACCTCACCCTTGTGTCTTTTGATATCAAATATATCAATACTTGTTGATAAAAGTAAAAATATCTTCAAGCAACAGATATATTTTTATCAACTTGTGTTTATATATTTGATATCAGAGTGGGTGAGTTATTGTGGCAATTTCTCAACGCACATTGATATAAGAAGACACTTGGGGGAGATTCTCTATTTACATGATTATGTAAAAAACTAAAATTGTACAATCTTATACCTCTTTATCAAAATAAAACTACATGTGTGTGTATACAATGTAATTTCAAGCACATTGTGATGAAATAAACATGCTTAATCAATGTTTACTCATATTTCCATGTATATCTGAGATGATGTATTGTTCATAATAGTTTATTGTTAACTGTACCCTGATCATTGTGTCCACATAATTCTACAGTTTAGTGTCCCCATCTTTGTAGCCATTATCCCTCAATTACCGACTCTGGTAACACTGCTTCAAAGATGAGTACATCTGACAATATTACGCTCAAGAAAAGCTTACAACTCAATGTATCCGCTGAAAGATTCTATCCATTTCTGTGGTAATAACATCAAAACTAATGACATAGATCTAGATGACACTATAGCAACAAATGAAACTGAAGATATGTGAGTAGGTTTATTCATTCAGATGCATATAGTGTTTATAATAAATATCAAGTAATAACTTCATATATGAATTACCATTTGCAGAACTGCCAACCCTCCTTTTGGGGTATGAGTAATTTTGGGGTATTTATATTTTGTATGTGTACAAAAATGATGAAGTTAGTATAATATTAATTCCAACATATACTCTGGTGCTTTGGTCGAGATAAAAACCAACAATCCTTTTCTGAATTAGTTTATTGGGGATTACCCTAGAAGTAATTTTATTAAATGAACAGTTCTTTAATTTAATGCAAATGTGTACAATTTGCAACAGGGTTGTACACTCACATTTTAGTTCTGTTCTGTTTACAAAATACTCCAAAACATAAAAGTAGGCAGTCCTGCATATGAAGTATAACAAGCTATTATAACAACAGAAGTAAATTGAAGAATGAACACATGTAACAAATATAATACATTCAAGCACTGAGGTCCTAGATGTAAATAAAACTTTTAAATTTGGAGAAAATTTGAAATTGTTGATGTACAGTGACAAGTAATGCATCTCTTTGATAACAAATAAGATTATTCTTTTGTACATTAATCATCAATCAATCTACCAGTTCAATGTATTTCTTTAAGTAAAACACTTTAAAGTTGATCTGACAAATGCACCAAGTATTGTAAAACAGTCAATGAAATACATACTAAATAAATCTCATGCATAAACAACATTTTGAAAACAGTAACATTTTCACCACTCAAATATAAGTGTGGAACAATCACAACTATATTAGTTGAACAACAGTATTGTATCAAAGGGTATTTAGTAATACTATTTACTGTAAATACTGCATATTGATATTTATTTCATGAAATTGCTTCAATTTCAAATTCCAATTATTGTCTAAAACATTCAATCAAACATTATTTTCAACAAAAAATGAAGTTTGTGATTTTAGTTTTGGTGCATTCATGATTCTGTAGCAAACCGAAACTGTACTGAAAAAACAACAGAACCACAACTCAAGTGGACAGTTCTACCCCTCCTCTAACGAGTACTAATGAAGACCAGAAATACTGAGATTCGCTTTAATACTTAAGATTGATTTGTACAACAATTTTACCCTTATTTTATCATAACAACGTTTTATTTGAACCTTTATTCAGCTAAAATGCAGCGTCTGCCACTCGGCAAACTCAAACATGTTCCGCGTCCAGTTCCGTTCCGATTCTTGCTATTCAGCCACTGGTTAAGCGCAAGGTAATTCACAAGATAATGGATGAAAAATACAGTACACATTATCAGGGTTCAAAATACACTAGCCCTTAGCATGTCAAAAATTTGTATTGGCTTGTTGACTTTATATATATATACATGGCTAGCTTAAATATTTTTTACACTAACACTTTAAGATATATCAGAATGGTATGTACTGGTAAATTTAGACCCTTTAATATATAATACATATACATGATTGTTTATTTTATTCCATCCCATTAGAGTATACATGGATGTCAATACTTGTGTGATAACATTTCAAACATGAAACACATCTATTTTTACAGAAAACCTGAATTTATATAGCATTGTTATAGCATATAACTATATAATAATAGAAGACATACTTGAAGGAAATCCATATGAATGTAAGTTGAAGAATCAAATCAAGTTAGTAGATAAAACTTACAATATCAAAAAGTGCATAAAATATTTCAGAAAAAATCTTAAAACTTCGATACTAATCTACAAATAATCAAAAGATATATAATAGGCATATAAGTGTTCATATGTTTGAATATCCATTTAGAAAAAAATAAAAGCCAATAAGATTTTGATGTACCCAAAATTTGATTATAAACAGAAAATTAATATTTCCTTAAACTCCATTACAAACTGTGATATCTTTAGATTATAATCTGCAAAATTCATGACTAATTTCAGTCGGCAGTCTTGTTCTTAGGGCAACAATGATCTTATGTATTCTTATTAGATGATTTAGACAACACACATCCATAAGGATATTTGTTTCCGCAAGGCCACTTCAATGCCCTTATCCTCTACTTAGCTTTCGCCTCACATCGCTGGTTGTTTACCCATCTCTATTTATAACATGTATCTTGACAGCCAATAAAATGTTTTGATTTGAAATGGTCACTAATCACTCACCCAGACACTGCCAATATTGCTTGATTTTAAGTAATTTCAATGTTTAGTTATTAATAGCATGATACGAGGCAAAAGTTTAACAGAAGATCAGGGGGGATGTAGCCTGGTGGATACAAATACCACGATGGAGCAGGATGAACAAGACATCAACAAATAACAAGTCATTTCTAACTACGTCCACCAAAAAAATGTAGTGGGCTTGAAAATAATTTACATGGGCAAGCAATCACATCTTTACTTTACATTTTGTAAATTCACTAATATACTATTGATATGAAAGATTGATATATACTGGCAAGACATAATGTATTTGAGACACACTTAATGGCTTTCAGTGTCTGAATTAAATCCAATTGATAATATGTGGACTGAAATGAAATGTTAATAACACTGAACTGTTATATCAAAATGAAATCATCTTGTAAATATTCAGACAATGCAAACAGATTTGAGAAAGAATGTGGTCATATGTAAGCTTTACCCGTAAGATAGTTTGAAATACATGTTTTGCAATCTTAGGATTCAGAAATTATTGATGTCAAAAGTGACAGACTATAGTATTGTTAGAAAAGTATTTGACATATTCGCCAATGGAAGCCCATGTAGAGTTGGAAGAACCTGGTAATACATCCCTGCACAAAATATTTATTTCAATTTGGCTTTGGTAATGTGGATATAAAGATTGAGCTTGAAAAGTATGAAAATTTAAAATGAGCCATCATGAGTGTATTCAATAAATGGAAAACAAGCAAGAATTAATGTAATAATATAAATTAATGGTAAATAAAAATTAAATTAAAATTAAAGCTTGTAAACCAAATTATGTGATATCGAAAAGTCTTAATTTTATATGCTGGCATTATCGTTAAAGTGTTGTTCCTTATGGGGTCCTAGGGGTATTTTCATACCCTGTGGGTCTAATCTCACAAAATATTTTATTACTTTTAAAATAACAATATTTACAACTTGCCAAAAAATCCATTCAGTTGTTCACTGAAGGTCAGTAGTGTCATTAGTATAGATTTCACAGAAACCATCCCCTTGAATTTAAAACTTCAAACCTAAATAAATATATTGAAAATTCATGTTGAAAAAAAATAGTTTCAAAGGGAAGTTACTCCTGGTAGATTGTGTGTAGATTGTGTGTAGATTGTGAGTAGATTGTGAGTAGATTGAGAGCAGATTGTGAGTAAATTACTAATGTACCTAGCCATGCCGTGGAAGACGGGAAATCTGCATTGCTTGTGAACACTTCACATACTACTGTACAGTCAAGGTATACTTGGGGCTTTAGAGTCACTATAACCCTAACTGACCAATAAAGATTTTTTCAAAAACTGGATCATCCTTGGTCATCCAACGCTGATGTTCCTATATATTCTTACTTCATCACAACAGGGATTTTTCTTGAGAAAACTTGTGTGAATTATCCATAAATTCCATCAATAATTCCAAAACATTTCATAATATGAAAACAAATGTTCCTGATGCGAAGCTTCATTGATTTTATATGTGAAGAGTATATTAATGGCTGGGCAGTGTTTTAAATAGCAGCCTCCCCGCCTGCAAAGTGCTGGTTATCATCAGACTGTCTGGCTAGTGTGATTTTCTGTAACTGATGTCAACATACTGGAGGGCTTATCTAACTTTGAGAGGGACTGGTTGAATTTTTCCGAGCACAAGCCGATTGCCTGTAAAGACTAAAAAGTATTTCTAACACTGGCTCTGGGTGACCCAGGATGAAAATATATAGTTGTGTAGAAAATACTTTGGTCAAAGTTTAATCAGACTGCAAAACAGAAACAAAATAAAAACAACAATACCACAATGGTCTATCTATCTAAACCACACCAAATAGAGAACTAATTCCAAAACCAATGTCGTGAACTAAAATACAACGTCAAAGTCTTCATAACAAACACATTTCTTTAAACAACAAAAATATTTCAAACAATTCAAAATGAGCACTTCTGTTTTTAAAATATTAATATTCTGAAACTAGAGTGCAGCGAAAATCACACTATTAAAAATAAAGGAAATCAATGATGAATCTACCAACATCACCAAACACATCTACATAATATTCAAGAATATCAGAGTTTTTATTTGAAATATTATAACATTAATTATTTTACTGTATTTTAAACTTTGACGATATAGTAAAAATTAATTCAAGTAAGATTATTAATTTGAGACAGTATTTATTCCTGAGTATTATACATGTAAAATGGAATGCTGACTTTATAAAACAAATTATTAACTGAAAACATACACTCTATTACTCCACTGGCCTTTGAAAGACAATTCAGATAACATTGAAATTTGAAGTAAGGAATGATTGTCAATACTGTGCTATAAAAATACAAATTCTGTGTGTATAGCATAATCTTGTATCAAAATAAACCTCTGTTTCTGTTCCCATAATTCAATGAGTAGATTAAATCAGACACATTTGCTGGTCAATTCCAATACCAACAAGCTGAAATAAACCAAAAATGGCAGAAGCAATCAGATCATTAGATTACCCAGAAGGGTTGGAACAGTGATCAACCAATCAGGCAGTACCACACAGGGTGATTGACCAATCAGGAAAATATTTAAGTTAGATAAACTAATCAAAATTCAAAATAAAATAAACCAATCGGATGCTTCAAATCGAGACTGATTATTGACAGTGGCTCATTATCATATTGACCAATCAGGCGATGAATCCAGTTTTGATTGACCAATCACAGGGTTCTTGAAGAGATAAGCCACCAATCAGAGTCGTTCTGCAATCCAGTTGACAATTTCCCTCCTCACAGCTGGTCCATCCTCCCCGATCTCGTTGTGGAGTTGGTGGTAGTAATCCTTGTACATCTGCAACAATCTCATTAGTTTTAGAAGAAATATTGTAACATGACATTGATTCATATTGCTCAAAACCGTTATCGCATATATGAGGGACACAAGGAAGTACCAAGATTTTCTTATTTCAGTTGTCTCAAATGGTCTAATTTTGGTTTGCCTGACCTTTAAATGGCTAACAATGACAAACAATTCAGATATTGATGGATGTGAGTAGACAACTGACAACTGGACATCCATTGAAGGTCGATCGCCATCGTGCAGCCCAGTCTACGAATGAAGTACACTGTGCAGCCTAACTTAACTAAGGAACCAGACAAGTATTCAGGCCATGCCTCTACAGGTTGGTTCCGCTATAGTCGGAATATTGTCTGACAGTGTTTGACAGATGGGTTACAGTGAACAACAATCAGCAATTCAAAACAGATTAACTCAGCACGTCTCAGAAAGACACATGTAGGACATAAACTCTCCTGTGGAACAGACCTTGAGGGACTTATCCTTGCTGACCGCCTTGTCGTAGAGCTGCTGTGAGCCGTCCGGGTGACACAGCCTGTCCTTGGTACCGTGCAGCACCAGGAAGGGCCAGTCGATGGACTCCAGGTGGGATGTGATGTACTGGAGGGTGTTCAGCATCTCGTTACACATCCTGTAGGCAGACACAGATTGAAGTGAATGGATAGGCCGGAGTAAAATAATACTGTGACTTTGTTGCTGATCAGGATTGATATGAGTTAAGCTTTTATTTGTAGGTTGCAGAATATACCTGGATAGATCAAGGAGGGAATGTCTAGCTACGGTAATAATATTTATGTGTGCTCTATTAACCAATCAGGCAAAACCAATTTTACATTATTCAACAATGCCTCATTGCAATATAATTTAGTTCTACAGTCTATGGAGATATGGCTGAATGGATAGCTAAACAAAATATGAATAGAAAGAACAACTCTGAAAGAAAATGTTTGGAGCTCTGAATGGAATTTAACACTTATTTGTCAAATCTCACCATGACTATCACTATGACTTACTTAACCTTCAGCTTGCCGTGGTATACGAGTGGATCATCCTTGTACTGCTGTACCTGTGGAGTGAAGTCATAGAATAAGTCCAAGGATGTATTTATTTTCCATTATTTATCATTCAAGGACATGACATTTTACAATGCACATAACAGCTCATAACCCGAAGTCCAGACCGATGTATTTATTTATTTATTTGCTAATTAATGTAAAATAAAATTTAAATTGTCATCTAATGGATAAAATTACATCTTCATAAATCAATGTCAAATTATGAATATTAAAGAAAATTACCATAAATTTTTGTTACAAATAAATGCCTAATGTGACTTTTTGCAAATATAATTTGAAAGTGCTGACAAATATAAAAGATAAAATGTAGGAAATTGCATTTAAAAAATAGTATAATTTGAAGAATTCCAATGCATCATTCACATTCAAGTTTAATGTCAGTGACACTCCATCAAAAGAGCACCTACAATCTTGGTGTCCCTGGAGACGTTATCCACATCCAGCTGTACTATCGGCAACTGAGGTAAGATCCGTGACACCAGCTTTCCAAGGCAAATCTGTCCAGAAATATAATTGCTTTCAATGTCAATATAACTATATTTTGATAAATTAATATATCTAATGTATTTTTTAGTATTGAATTGAGTTTGGTTGTAAAGATATCATTTTTTATTGCAAGGTCAGGATGATTTTTCAGTCAATGTGAACACATCATGTACCGGCAATGATTATAATCCGAAGTGTGTCATATGACTTCTACAATGTGAGTGTACATTCGGTATCACACGATCTAGAGAGCGCGTTATACAGTAATTTGCTCACTTTTGAGCATAATTATATCTTTAGTGTAAATTTCTATTTTTTTTAAATTGAATAAAAATAACCAGAAAACGACCCACTCCTCTAGTTACACTTGTTCTTTTCTGACAATAACTGAAATATTGGAACTCACGTTGAAACAATTGCTGCTAGGCAAATGTCATATGTGCACATGTGTCCAACAGAATATTAACTGTGTTTCTTCAACAAAATGGGGAATAATTTGTTCATTAACTCTATATCTGTGGTTTTTGGAATAGTCTGGAATGGCCTGTCTTTAATCTGTTGTCAGTCAAGGAATATTTTCTCATGTTTCCTGTTCATTGGCCACTTTGAATGGTTTGGCGGTAACTACTTCAGTTGGTAAAGTGTGATAGTGACAGTGTACTTACCTTGGTGGGAGTAGCGACCGATGGATCAGGTATAACCGCAGGGCTGATGAGGACTACGCCCTTAAAGAAGTTTGGTCTCTCCATCGCTGCTTTGATTGTGATCGTTCCACCCTGAAAATTAAAAAAATATTGTCAATAAATAAATTTTCAGCTAATCTCCAAAACTTTTACTTGAAGAGATGAAAACAAATGCTTCTTTAAAAGGAATTTCACTCACATCATGGTAGTCAGTATTACTTCAAGGAGAAAGATTGTTGTACTATTGTATTTATGTATTTGAGTGAAACCTGCGTTGTATGAAAGTAGAATACCAATAGGTGTTTTGTATTGAACTTCAATGAAGCATTACATCCGGAACTTACTCCTGTAGAACAGTTTTTTTAAGAAGTATTGATACTTGACAGGGCCCGGTAGGATTTGACTAAACGTTTGTTCGGATTTGTTGGTACAAGCTTTATGATAGTAGGAGAATCTTTATCAGAATAACCACTAATCAATTTTCAAGGGAGATTGGTGTAAGAGATTGAAACATTAATAACTGGGCCTGTATTTTAAAAGATCTCTTAGCGCTGAGATAGTCGTAAGCCAATGTTAATGTATGGTACTTAGAATTATTGAAGCGATACGAGAACTTTACAAACACAGGCCCTCGGCCAGGTTGACTGAAGGTGCCCCTTCAGAAACCCCAATAATTAATTTATGGTATTGATGCAAAATATAACCCAAATTCAAGATTGTACTACTTGCCATGGAATGTCCGATAATGAAGACTGGAACACCAGGAAACTTCTTCTGAACACTCTCGATATGGTCGAACACATCACGGACGTAGTGATTGAAGGAGTCCACGTGAACACGATCTCCCTCGCTCTGTCCATGCCCGACTGCAACAAATAGGAAAGTTTGATGGATAAACTGATGATAACTTTTGTGGAATACTGGTTATACCATCGTTATGATTACAGTTTACTGGTCAGTGTATGAAATAAGCTTGAAAAGGAGTAGGCCCTGAAGTGTTATTTTGTCAATTTAAATGGCAAAATCAAAGAAAAACTCAAAAGGTTACCAACCAAGGACCAAAAGTTGCCATGATTCACACTCATGGTCTGGCCTTAATAAATACATGACTATGTTGCTTTTATTTGTTGGCAAAATAAGATAGAAACTAGATTAGCGTTTGCGGGACACCGCAAAAGCAGAGCAGCTCCGAAACTTAGGGTCTCGCCTTTCCCTGTTCCGCCTTCTCGTCAGCATCAATAAAATGGGAATTCTTTTTAACAAAAATTTGTTCATTATTCGAGTTATTACTTATCATCACTGGGGTCACTTTTCACAAGTTTGTTCTTAAAACCTATTTCTTCTTTCAAAATTTTATCCAAGGATTAACGTGGCTTTAACCAATATCTCATGACCTTGACCTTGACCATCAATGATCACTTTTCATCGCGTATAATGCAATGACTCAAAGTGTTCATAGTTAAAATATGCCATATTCACAAAAGCATGCTTAAGTTTTGACCTCACTGTGACCTTGACCTTTGACAGATTTTAGCGAAAATGTTTACAAATCTTGGTCTTTCTCCATAGTTCATATATACCAAATAAGAGCCTAATAGCACAAAAAAAGTTTGAAGTTATCATGTATACAAGGATTGTTGTAGTGATTTCAGAACTCATGACCTCGACCTTTGACCTTGAATGTGAATAGGTCAAAGTCATTCATCAGGTGTATAAGAAAGAAATTAAGCTATCTATATGAGGTGTTAATATCTTCATGGGGAAAAGTTACTTAATGATTTCAGAACTGGTCAGCATGACCATATTTCGTGACCTTGACCTTTAAAATTCAAGGTCACACAATCAGTGATCACTTTTCATTGTGTATCACAATCATGTAATGATTCAAAGTGTTAATAGTTGAAATAAGACATTTTCGCAAAAGCATGCTTAGGTTGTGACCTCGCTATGACCTTGACCTTTGACAAATGTTAGCGAAAACCTTTTCAAATCTTAGCCTTTCTCCATAGTTGATATACACCAAATAAGAGCCTGATAGCACAAATATTTTTCAAGTTATCGTGTTTACAAAGATTTTTTGGGGCAATTTCAGAACTTGTGACCTTGACCTTTGACCTTGAATATGAACATGTCAAAATAATTCCCCAGGGGCATAAGTAAGAAGTTATGTATATGAGGTGTTGATACCTCCTTGGAAAGAAGTTATTTAGTGATTTCAGAACTGATGACCATAACCCTATCTCGTGACCTTGACCTTTAAAATTCAAGGTCACACAATCAGTGATCACTTTTCATTGTGTATCACAACCATGTAATGATTCAAAGTGTTAATAGTTGAAATAAGACATTTTCGCAAAAGCATGCTTAAGTTGTGACCTCGCTATGACCTTGACCTTTGACGGATGTTAGCGAAAACCTTTTCAAATCTTGGCCTTTCTCCATAGTTGTTATACACAAAATAACAGCCTGATAGCACAAATTTTTTCAAGTTATCGTGTTTACAAGGATATTTTTAGCAATTTCAGAACTCGTGACCTTGCCCTTTGACCTTGAATGTGAACATGTCAAAAAAATTCCCCAGGGGTATAAGTAAGAAGTTATGTATATGAGTTCTCAAAACCTTATAGGAAAAAAGTTATAGCCAATACAAAACGCGGCGGCGGCGGCGGCGATTAAAAACTGCACAAAAACTGATAGCAGCTCCGACTTAGTCGGAGCTGCTAAAAAGCAAAGTACACAACACTAAAGTCAGCTTTAAGCTACAGTTAAAATGACTTTGTAAAAGTTCCAAGTAGCAATTTACATTAAAAAATCAAACTGATTATATCCTCATTGATATCAGATTTGATTATGTTGATGTTGGATTACCAATTCTGTTACTAATCTCATGTGAGACATCAATGTTGTGAGACTCACTGTGATCGTGTGCGAAGACATACAGATCCTGCTGTATCAGCTCCTGGGCGAAGCTGGTGTACCACAAACAATGCTCTGCAGCTCCATGAGCGATAAACAACAGAGCTCTGGAACAAAAGATATTTACAATGACAACTGCACAAAACAAGAACATTTTACCTGATAACATCATAATAAGCTTCTCAATTGTCTCTTTTGACATATTGAAAAACATCATATGTGTTACTGAAGTAGTAAAAGATATAAGAAAAAAATATTTTTGAATTACTAGATTTTTATACCATTTTTAAGTCAGTTGCAGATCTTGAGTCTACCGCCCTGCTAGCTTTTTTCTCTTTCTGATGAAATCAGCAGGAGCTAACCATCATGTCAGCTTATTTCATGAGCAGAATGTCATGCAACAATCAGAATCTCACAGGTTCAATATTGAGGGTAGGACAAGGCATGGATATCATAGAATTGTTTCAATATTTGGATGCTGACTGAGTGATGCAAATCAAGCAATAATAGTAATTGAAGATGACCAGTACATGGACTACAATTCCTGTCACCATCCTAAAATCAAGCAAGCCATCGTAGCCACACTCACAAGACAAACCCATTTGTCATCCTGATGCCCTCAATCAAGAGCTACAACATCTAAAGGACACATTTACCTCACTCAACGGATATCCTGCAGGCCTAGTCACCAAGACTATCAACAAAACACTCACCATCAGAGACACCACACACAAGCCTGAACCATCGCCATTTGAGAAATGATTTCCTACATTGGCTCTCTCAGCCACAAGATCGCCAGCATAGATGTACGGTAGCATTCTCCAGCGTCAAAATCCTCAAGCAACTAATCAAAGCCAAATGGCAGAGGAACCAGCACCTATTGCAGTAAGGTATTGTGATGTAATAGGGTAGAATAATAGAGGGTGGGGTAAGGGAGGGTAGAATAATAGAGGGTAGGGTAATAGGGTGTGTGGTAAGGAAGGGTAGAATAATAGAGGGTAGGGTAATACGGGGTGAGGTAAGGAAGGGTAGAATAATAGAGGGTAGGGTAATAGGGGGTGGCGTAAGGAAGGGTAGAATAATAGAGCGTAGGGTATTAGGGGGTGGGTTAAGAAAGCGTACTATTATAGAGAGTAGGGAAATACTGGGTGGGGTAAGGAAGAGTAGAATAATAGAGAGTAGGGTAATAGGGGACTGGGTAAGGAAGGGTACCATAATAGAGAGTAGGGAAATATGGGGTGGGTTAAGGAAGGGTAGAATAATAGAGGGTAGGGTAATAGGGGGTGGGGTAAGAAAGGGTAGAATAATACAGGTAGGTAAGGTAATAGGGGGTGGGACAAGGTAGGGTAGGGTAGGGAAATAGGGGTTCTGGAACCCAACTAGAAAATGTCACCCTGCCCTGCTGTAATAGTTGATTTTATAATGGATCTATGAGTTTCAAGTCAGTGACACAATTTGTGACTCACAATTTTAATTTAACTTTTACTTACAATTTACAAACTGAAATGTAATTTGACAAATATGGTCAAACATCCATCAAATTCTATAATATATCCGTCTCTAACAGCTGTTAAATTAAATTTAAAGCCTACAATAGCAAACACTTAAATGATAAGCTATGGAATAGCAAGGGTTTAAATTTAACTCAATTAAACTGTATACTATTCCACCACCTAGTATTGGAGTACTATTCAACCATTTCAAGAGTTTTAGATGCTTTTTCAGTGATAAATTTACAAATCTGACATACAGAGTCCAGGGACTCGCTACCACAACCTCTTGTGAGTCCCAGTAGATATAAGGGAGTCCCTCGATAAGTAAGCAAATACTGGATAAAAATACCTTGAGTCCAGTAGACCCACAGCTTAAATTTTTAGGAGTCCTTTCCAAATTTTATGAGTAATTTATGTATGACTCTGGGGTAAATTTATGACTGCTTCTTCAATCTTCTTGGCCGAAGCGGCGTTAAACAATAACTCACTCACTCACTCAATCTTCTTGATACATGTTATAATAGGGGTGAAACTGTACAATTAAGCTTCTACATGTATTGGTTCACATTACCGTACCGACACAGAAGAATCCGTCGATTTTTCGATTCAGTACAGAATCAAGAAAACATCAAAACTTGAATCGTAAACCATATATTTTCTATAATTTTTTAAATGGATTTTAAGGTTAGAAATTAAAACATACATGCAATTTTTATGATAACATGTAAAACAATAAATTAAACTGAAAATATGTATGCAGTATAAACCAACGATACATTTTTATTCACGGTGCAATGGACTGAAAGTAAATCACTCGCTAAACTGACGCAGTTGTGAACATTTCACCTGTAGATGTCATATAAATAATAATCTTTAAAGTGACACACAATTTCTCCCAGTCACAGATAAATTACTTCATAGCTCTAACTTAAATGATTTTTTTACTGGCAACTAGCCGCTAGAATTCGCTGTATCTATCTGTGTCAAAAACGTCATTTTTACTTTTTACTTAATAACCGACAGAAGCAATGAAACCGTAGAGGGATAGAGCACTATCAAAGTGATAAATAACATAGAATCAACACAGACAGGACGCTCTAGTACAGTGTATTGAATCAGTGATAGTACTACCATAGCAACAGCAACGTGCTAGTAGCTCGGGTCGAAACAGTTCACAACTACGTCAATTGAACCGCAACATGTTAGTTTCTGTTCAGTGCATTGTGCATTAAAGTGTATTTTCTTTTGTGCTGTATACCATATTTTAGTTAATAATTTCATAAAATGTTCATATTTTCAGTTTTTAAAATTTGTCATTCACTAGACTTTATTTTCAAGAAAAATATGATAAGTTGTGAGTTTGGTTTCTTGCGTTCATGGTTCTGAACCAAACAAAAATGTATAAACCAAGGATTCTGTACCGCAATACATACCTAACCAACTCAAATGTACCGTTACAATCCTAAAACAGCTAAATATAATCAACCAAACATATTGAAGAGACATAAATGAAAATGGAAAAGCTGGGTTTAGTCTTTAATTAAGAAACATTTTAAATGTGAAAAGAGAAAATACACAATGTTAATGGATAGACGGGTTTATCTTTGTCATGCAAAAAGCCCAGGGATCTATTGTGCTGAGCTACTTTTGTCACTTACAGGATGATACTAGTATACTCTTCAATTTCCAGTTATGAAATTCACATGAAATCCGTCACCAGTTCTCTCGTAACAGGAAACACATGTCGACCGGTCATTTGATTCCCTTACATTCTTCCTTGTCAGCGAGACCATCTGATCCTTTTGAGAGAACTATAGAGTTGTATGTAGTTTTCGCTGTTTTTGTATTACAGTATTTGTATTCACAAGTGTCAACTTACTCAAACCAATGTATGTGAATGCAACTGAGAGTCAGTCATCCACTAAATCCATGTGATAAATGTAGGCCAAGGTATTTCTCCAACATATCTTCTAGTCCGGTCATTTGACCAAATCACCTCTAAGCAATACTCTATAGATAGTGATAAGACATTAGTCCAGAATCTAGAACTTTACTTAATGACCTTACCAGCCACATGTCTACAATTTTGAAATTTTAAGATATAGTGACCTTATTACTGGATGCTGGCTGATACACACTTAAAAAGAAGGCAAGATTTTTTTAAACATGTCCCACTACACCATTATATTAACAACTCTTTCATATAGGCTACAAAAACAGTTTGAGCATTCAAATCATACTGAATATATGATAATATTTCACTTAATGAAGGTTTTGCTGAACATTATTTTGATATCCCCCCCCCAATCCTCATTTAGTCTATTAATACACTCACTGTGAACTGTCTTCAGGAATGTTATATACACAATACTATTGGTTTATCATTGGTTTATCATTCTCCCTCACAGACGTAACTCAAGTCACCTCTTCCACTCTGCAAGAAATCGAGCGACGTCTTTGTGAACATTGAGCGCATAATAAATAGTCCATACCAACTTTCATATGCATGTAAATATAACACGAGATGAGTGACAACCTAACCCAGTGCGAAATCAGCACACCTGGAAAGCGCTTGTAAAATCTCCAACATGAGTAAGACAACTTTTCCAACCTTGCTGTCCAATGGATACTTTTTGGTTCGATTGCAGCACCAGTTTCAGTGTCTTTGTTAAAGGTCTGATGAAATGCATTTTTCTCAAGAATGATAGATGATTACCTCGGCGTATATTGTACATCGGAATCAATTGAGCAGAAAATCGAGACAATATACACTTGCAATTGATAATTAAAATGTTTTTAATTCACCAATTTTAACACTAGCGCAATCAGCTGGGCCAAACATTTTTTAAATGCTCACCGAGGCGTGACTGTGCTAAGCGACTGGCGAGGCCGTCTAGACAGCTACTCCGCCGGTGTCTCGTTAATTAATTAATGATGAATATCACTGCCGCTAAATGAATTTGTGAGGTGTATTACATCACCAAAAAGACATGTTTATGTAATAATTGTGTAATTGTCATCTGCGGAATTACCTAGTTGATATATGTGAAATTTAAGTTGGTTTATTGAAGATTTCTTTGTGAAATTAACAATCAAAATGTTGCGAAATTACGTTGAATTATGACTATCGGCAAAAATTAGATTCCTCCTGATATGTCACAGAAGTCAACCCTTCAGGGGACACACCCCCGCAGACTTTCATTCTGGTCGCCGGGGCTAAATAAGGCGTTTTTTTAAAAAGCTGTATATAAGTTATTTATAGACCGATTTCAGAAATTTAAAATCTAGCAATTGTCAAATTGACATACCATTTTAATGAATCAGATTTTGACCATATATCATTTCATCTATCCTTTAAAGGTTTTGTGTTGTCAACATTTCCAACTTTATTGTTTATAATTATAAAATAAACAGACCTTTAATTTTGGTTTTTTTAAACTTTCCCTTTTAAGTACCATTAGGAGTACAAAATTATAAATAAACATCAACTAAGCCAAGATTTAAATAATCAAAGAAAGTTATATATTCAGTGATGCTATTGGGGCAGCATGATGGTATGGCTATTTTGAACCAAAGATTTTTTACAAAAGCTTTTATTGGACTTTGAAATTTGCTGCAATAACGGATTAGAAGGCTGAAGTGGTATACATAAGAACAAGATGATTTTCTGGATAACAACTTCTTTAATGTGAAAATACACGACGTTTCGGCCTCTCTCGTTTCATTATGTGTGTTTATTTACATCTTCAATAAAGCCTACAGGCCATTGTTTATCTACTTACTCCCCCTCATGTTTGTATTGCAAATCCTCATTGTATACCATTCTCATGCTTCACCCCCGTCATGTTTGTATTACAAATCCCCATTGTATACCATTCTCATGCATGTTAATATCCCTGGTTGAGTTTCCTCACCATTGTTTTGTTTGCTATATTTTGTTATTTCTTTACATTCCACCTGATGAAGGAGTGAGTATGTACTCTGAAACTTTGTTGACATTATCGAAGTTGTTATCCAGAAAATATTCCTGTTCTTATATATCTGAGATGATGTATTGTTCATAATAGTTTATTGATTACTGTACCCTGATCATTGTGTACACATTAATTCTACAATTTAGTGTCCCCATCTTTGTAGCGCATTATCCCTCAATTACCGACTCTGGTACACTGCTTCAAAGATGAGTACATCTGACAATATTACGCACAAGAAAAGCTTACAACACAGCGATAAATTGTCCTCATGCAGTGGCAACGCATGAAATGGACGTAGTGTATGACAACTCATTGAAAATAATGTGTTGTATTGCTGCGATAATTTTTAACGCATCACACCCAAAAAACGGACGTAGTGTAAACCCTGCCTAATGAAAGACATTGATGTGTTTGAGGATTAGATCTAGAGCGAAATTAAAATTCTTCCAATAATAAAGATTTTGAGTGCATGAGAACACTCTGGTGGGCCTCAAAGACCCACCTTAATTGTGCCTTTGAGGGTTAAACGCTGCACTATTTTCTTCCAATGCTGATAGCTGTTTTCTATGAATACGGCTTATCAGGTTGTGTAATGAGATGTTTTACCCATTAACGTACCAATATATTGTATGAACTAAAATAATAAATGGCAAATTTGAGAAAACATAATGTGCAAAAATCGTGCTACAGCACCTTTAAACACAGATTGTTTATCCAACCTGCAAATTTGTACATGATTAATTTCCATGAAGAACAAATTTCAAGATCAAGATTTTAAATTGCAAGTTTAATATGGTTTTCTACTCAATAATTAAATGCAATACTAAAACCATCCAGTAATCCCTTTTTATAAATTTCTAAATATGCTTCAATATGTTGTATGTCTACAATTATACTGTGGTGACAATAAAGAAGTTGTTATCCAGAAAATCTACTTTTCTGAACTTGTTTATTGATCCTAAACCTAGTCTTTCTCGGACATCATACAATTAGTCATCGAAATATATTAAATCAAAAGTAGTTTACATTAAATGTACAACATAATTTCAATCAGATCAAATCAATTTGACAGTCACTTACACCCTAATGTAAATAAACACGTCGCCATTCGCATGGTTCAGTTCAACTAAACAAAACAACAACATTTGACAAGAGTTTACAAGCCTGGTGACCATGCAAGGACACTGACAGACAAGTTTGGTCAAACTTAGTTTAATCACTGGTCATTTTCAGTCCAGCACTTACCGACCTAGACCAGTGTCTAGGGGTCAAGCACTGAATAGCCATTATGAACTAAAGCCCGCCGGCATCTCTTGCCAGGTGAAAAAAATAGTCTAAAGGGAAGCGAACCTGTTCCTTCGAGTCGAACTTTGAAGCGATCGTTAAATTCCAATCTAAACTACTGTCAACTTACTTTGGTTTCGTCAACCCCGCTTCTGCACCCCAGTATCGACAGAAAAGTTTCTTTCCCTCCTTGTTTGTGATCGTTCCTTCGTAATCCTTGGATTCGTCTTTATATTTCTCTGCCGACATTTTCACGTGTGGTGTCTCTCGACTGTTTGGGTTGACTGGCGGGGTCAGGCTTCGGGACAAGGTGAAGGTCGAGCACCTGTTGAGGCGACAGCGCCCTCTCTAAACAATCACTGAGGGGTACTCGTGTTTTGATGAGGCAATTACTTCATCTCTACGGGATGATATGTGTTATCAGTCAGATATTGATTAACAGACAATGTAGACAGTGCAGAAAATACGCTCTCTCATGAGTATCAGTAGCTTAAAAAAAATCCACGTGTTGTTTATCTAGACTTGCTAAATGACATCGTTTGCACAGTCATGGGACACAACTAGATTAACTTCGACTTTGTTTAAACATGTTAAATACTTTATTAAATTTTTGTTTTGTTTTTAACTATTGAAGAAAATGGTTTTAAGAAAACAATTACCATTTTTAAAGAATCGTATTTTTTTATTCCTTCAAAATTTATTCAGTGTCATAATTTAAAAAAAAATGCCTGTTATCACTTAATTCAAACAATTTTATCATAATTTTGATTTTAAAAATTATCAACTCATTTAATAAACTTCTTGAAAATAGAGCCATGGGCTCAATAAGCCCACAGGATTTTATTATCCAAGATTGGAGATCTTAAACAAAAATAGACCAATTCGCTCTGTATAATGAGTGATCGAGTTATTAATTGTTTAATAACTGCTTAAATCAGAATAAGAGATTTATTGTGAATTATAACTGCTGGAAAAGTAAAATTATACAAGATTTTAGCATTCTAGTGCTTTTTGCTCATTCTCAGAAGTAAAGATAGAGCCATGGGCTCTGTTTTTAATTTGGTTTATAGTGATAGATAACACAATACATTGCTATCAATTTTTAAACAAAAGTTCTAAAAGATCCATAACCCTCATATGCATTAAGTTCAAATTGTTTCCATGGAAACCAGAAAAATATAAAAATCAGAAAAACCGAAGTATGACACCATCCTTGGTTACACAGGGTTTTATGCTTTGTTACTCTCCACTATATCACCCCTGGGACACTCCATCAGATTAACTTGTACTCAAATTACCCGCCCTTGACCGGCTTGAGCCAATCAAACAATCAAGCCAATGACAATTCATATCACTAGTGTCCTGGGCGCGGTCATTTTGTTAGCCATCCATCAGCGGTTATCTCCCTTGACAATTTCCTTCTTATCCTAGCTATCATTGGTTACCGGTTTCTTCACGCCGGCCAAGGGTGGGTAATTTTAGTACAGATTTTCTCTGATGGAGTGACCCAGGGGTGATATAGCGGAGAGCATATATAAAACCTTGGGTGACCTAGGATGCTATGACACTAAGTCTAAGCACATATACCAAGTTCAGGGGAAGTTAAGATGTAAGATGAAGAAAATAAGATGTGTTTGTTAAACACGGATGCCCCCGGATATACCAAAGTTATGGCAACAGTTAAAGTTTTCTGAAGATGTCCACTGCGGCAAGGTCACAAGGTCAAATATGATGACCTCATATGAAGGTCTCATCACAAGGTATGCACATGCCAAGGTTGAAAGCCCTAGCTCTGAGCAATCCAAAGTTATGGCCATGGTTAAAATTTTCTGAAAATGTCAACTGCGGCAAGGTCGAGGTCAAATTTGATGACCACATTTCAAGGGTCTCATCACAAGGTATGCACATGCCAAGTATTAAAGCCCTAGCTCTGAGCAATCCAAAGGTATGGCCAAGGTTAAAGTTTTCTGAAAATGTCCACTGCGGAAAGGTCAAGGTCACAAGGTCAAATACGATGACCTCATCTGAAAGGTCTCATTACAAGTTATATCCACATGCCAAGTATGATAGCCCAAGCTTGAGCAATCCAAAGTTGTGGCCAATTAAGGTTAAAGTTTTCTGAAAATGTCAACTGTGGCAAGGTCAAGGTCACAAGGTCAAATATGATGACCTCATATGAAGGTCTCATCACAAGGTATGCATATGCCAAGTATGAAAGCCGTAGCTCTGAGCAATCTAAAGTTATGGCCATGGTTAAAATTTTCTGAAAATGTCAACTGCAGCAAGGTCGAGGTCGAATATGATGATCTCATCTGAAAGGTCTCATCACAAGTTATCCACATGCCAAGTATGAAAGCCGTAGCTCTGAGCAATCCAAAGTTATGGCAAAGGTTAAAGTTTTCTGAAAATGTCCACTGCGGCAAGGTCAAGGTCACAGGGTCAAATATGATGACCTCATCTGAAAGGTCTCATCACAAGGTATGCATATGCCAAGTATGAAAGCCGTAGCTCTGAGCAATCTAAAGTTATGGCCAAGGTTAAAGTTTACTGAAGATGTCCACTGCGGCAAGGTCACGGTCAAGGTCACAAGGTCAATTATGATGACCTCATCTGAAGGTCTCATCACAAGGTATGCACATGCCAAGTATTAAAGCCGTAACTCTTAACAATCCAAAGTTATGGCCAAGGTTAAAGTTTTCTGAAAATGTCAACTGTGGCAAGGTCAAGGTCACAAGGTCAAACATGATGACCTCATCTGAAAGGTCTCATCACAAGTTATCCACATGCCAAGTATGAAAGCCCTAGCTCTGAGCAATCCAAAGTTATGGCCAAGGTTGAAGTTTTCTGAAAATGTCAACTGTGGCAAGGTCAAGGTCACAAGGTTAAAGTTTTTGTGGACAAACACACAGACAGACAGACAGACGGACAGGTGAAAAAAAAATATACCCCAGGAATCTCCGAGCAATCTCGGGGGCATAAAAACTGCATAGATTTTGAGATAGAGGTCTGAAAACAACGCCGAACAACAGCCCATGCCATAAGCCAATATGGCCTTTCAGGCCTGATGAGCTAAAGATTATGGGTATTCAAGTTGAGGTGGTGACCAACTCCAATTAAAGTTAAACCAGTCATGATTTGTACATAACCAAAGCATACAACAAATATGTTTTGATCACTAAATCTTTCACTTGATCGGTCATCTGCCTGTCTGAATGTACATGTAAAGCATCAAACAAAATAAGTTGCTGTAAATATCCTGAATTGCTAAGGATGTTGATCTGATGAGCAAATTGCTAATTGCACAAAAGCGAATATCCATTTAATTTCATTTTCCCAAAATTAGCCTGGCGAAAATGTAAATTTAACCTTTATATTAAGGTAACATGTAGTCTTACCCAAGTTATAAAGTACAAAGATACTCGATTATGATCACTAGAGCTGTGAAACATTGAGAGGTCCAGGTGAGTAGAAATTACAATTAGCATATATGCAGCGGGTTTTCAGCATATGCTCAGCAATACGTTCATGCGCCACTGTTTGCATACATGTGCAGAAATACACATATAGGTATATTTACATAGGTATGTAAATGTGGCGCATGAACGCAATTGCATACATATGTATATTTGCATGGTATGCAAATTTGCACTGAGTCAAGAGGTAGTGCAAATGTATTTTTGCACATGTGCAATTTTGCAAAGTATGCATATTTGGCGCATGAACGCAAATACTGATTTACACACATAAGCAAAGAGAGAGAGGGTACCGAATGATAAATGATCATGACTGGTCTTGCACAGCCTTCGTGTCCTCTAGCAAGCATGACAAGAACATATCCATGGCAGCAGAGAGGGGAAGCTACATGTTAATCAACATATCTCATGATGATTATGGGCATTGTTAAATCAAAACCTACAATAGACTTGTATACAAGTTTCATTCAGGATCAAAGCACGTATGTTATGAATATGTGACTGAGAGACATTTTAATTATGTTTTTAACAAAAGGATCAGGACATCCTATAATTTGTCTATTTACCTTTCCAAGATATCAGAGTTTGCAAAGATAAGAGCATAATATGCTCTTCCCAGTTAGCCCACCATAATTCAAAATCACAGAAAATGTGCAACACAATCGAATAAAACCCCTTTCGATTAAGATAGTCCCCATGATTCCGTGAAGGTGCAATAATAGGGATGTGTGACCGATCTATGGACCCTGAACAATGTGGAAAACCCCAAATCTGCTCAGAATCCATCAGAACCTCCCGCAGTTCACCCCCTTCTGGAAACTTGATGACTTCAGGCGCCATCTTCTCCATCAAAGCATTGCAGACTCCTTAACACCAAAGAGACGAGCAACATTTCTATATTCAGCTTTTATTGCAAATTCTAAGATGCCTAGCGTCTAGAACAATCGAAATAAAAGTACTTTATCAGACGATAAAGGTATAGTTTTTTGTGATGACGTAACAATTGAATGACGTTTAAGCTTCCCTCGTAGTCACGTGTGCCCATGGTAACCCAAAGAAAGAGGGCAGTTGAAAAGACCGTGTATTTCTGCAAATGAAAATGTCCTAAAACATCGGTAGCGTTGTTATAATAATTATTGAGGGAATGTGTTCTTTTGTATCCGAATTATTCTTAAATTTTAAGCTACATTTGTACTTGAACCAAAACGACGAAATCCTCACTAGGCAACCCCAGGAACCACTATGACGTCACAACAGAACAATGACGTCATAGTCGCTGTTGTCGCACGGCTCGTCAGTTTGCCCTGATCATGGATTATTAATATTAAGGAAGTAAACTCTATTTTTATTGCAAAATTACTCAAAGCAGAATGTTGTGTTATGGGCTATCTTAGAAAAGTAATAAAGTTCGCTGTACCCCAATGTGTTTTGTAGTAAAGTATAGTTTTGCCCTGAACTATTATAACGTCAAAGTACTCGGACTACCGTCCTCGTACTTTAACTATAATAGTTCAGGGCAAAACTATACTTTATTACAAAACACATTGGGGTACAGCGAACTTTATTTCTTAATTCTAAGATGCCTAGCGGCTAGAACAATCGAAATAAAAGTACATTATCAGACGATAAAGGTATAGTTTTTGTGATGACGTAACAATTGAATGACGTTTCCGCTCCCCTCGTAGTCACGTGTGCCCATGGTAACCCAACGAAAGAGGGCAGTTGAAAAGACTGTGTTTTTCTGCAAATGATAATGTCCTAAAACAACGGTAGCGTTGTTATAACAATTATTGAAGGAATGTGTTCTTTTGTATCCGAATTAGTCTTAAATTTTAAGCTACATTTGTACTTGAACCAAAACGACGAAATCCGCATTAGGCAACCCCAGGAACCACTGTGACGTCACAACAGAACAATGACGTCATAGTCGCTGTTGTCGCACGGCTCGTCAGTTGGCCCTGATCATGGATTATTAATATTAAGAAAGTAAACTCTACTTTTCTTAACCAGTAGATTGTTATTGCTATTTGAAGTCTAACAGACATTTAATTTGTATTGGTCTGATTGTCCAGGGATCCAGACAGTTGTGCTTATATATAGATATAGTCAAAAGATTCTTGTGACATCAATTATTCATTTGTGAAATTTTGAACCATATGGTTCTTAGCATTCTCTTCCCACAGAGGTTACTCCCTTCGGATTTTCAATCCTACTCTCTGTTGTTTTACGCTTGAAATCGGGGGCAGAAAGGGAGTGTTCTATTGATCTATTGAACTATTGATCATAAACATACCTATAAATAAAGAAGACCAAACCAGAAACAAATACCAAAAAACAGTTCATTTGCGTTATTTACATCAGACATATTCGAATGACACATGCTAATGAGCAAGACCTTTCAGAATAAAATGCCTAGATCTCTGAAGTCACTCGGTCGACATGGCCACTTAAAGATGAGTTTTCATTGGTTAAGAAGCAGGGATACGGAATGTGATTTCTCTTTCCAACGCTAGGGGACTTTGGTTCTGCTCTCGATTTCAAGCGAAAAACAACAGAGGTTAGGATCGGAAATCTGAAGGGAGTAACCTCTGTGGGAGGAGAATGGGTTCTTAGAACTGTTTCTGAAAGATATCCCTACTCCTATTACTGATGACCATCTATGTCATCATCATAAAGGGAAACATCTCCTTTGTCTCCGCAGTACACCAGTGTCTACATGACCAAGGTTTGCGCTTAAATGATGGAAACTGAAATTTACCCTATCAAAATACATACCATCAGATGGCGCATGAACGCAAAAGTAGCAAATTTTGCATATACACACCTGAGTATATTTACATAGTGGGTATTTTTGCATACGGTGCAAATTTTTGGCGCATGAACGGGGCTTTAGATTAAAGGGAAAGTTCTATCACCGATCTATCGGCAGCATCCGCCATCTTGGATTTTTGACATTTCTTGAAATGAAAATACGCTATATTTAACCCAATTTTAATTTTATGTAATAATAAAACATATACACTGATAGAACATTCACATAGTATCAAATGAAGTGTCATAAAACTAATAAACACTATGCTCTAAGGCCGTAGCAAAGTTTTCCCCACTCGCAGTGCCGATGAATGGCTTCAATTCTCATTGTTTTTATTTTTCAACATATGTGCGCTTGTCTTTATCAAGTAGTGAAATGTAAAGTCATCAAAGTATTAACTTAATGAATATATTTCAGTTTGACGATGTTTTAATCATGTATTAATAGCATATATGTGTAAACTGGAATATCCTCTGGAATTTGTGTCCACAAAAAATACCCCGATAGAACCCTCCTTTTAAGTTAGTGTCACAGACCATCCGAATGACACAAACAAATTTCCAAAAACAACAATGCCATTCCTGAATTTTATTTTATTTTAATTAAAGGGGCAGTAGCACGTTTTTTGCAAAATTTATTTTTTCAAATTTCCCATTTATAATGATAGTTTATGTCATTTAAACTAACTTAAGAGGGTAAAACATCTTATTACACAAATCAATTATCTGTAGCGGTAAAAAATATGTTGCGTATAAAGCAAAAATTGCATGGCGGCCATTTTATTGTGAACCCAATTTATTATTTTATATTACAAAAAGTTTCCTATGGCTTTACCGAAACATGTACACTCATTTTAAACTTTATTTTCTGAAGAGAGAAGGATGTTTTACCATTGGTGAAATTATTTTTCAAATACATTTCATCAACTTATTTGAGCGAAAAAACGTGCTACAGTGCCTTTAAAACAATTTAAGCACTAAAAGTTTTCTAACAATGTGTCTGTTTATTCAACACAAAACATGCTTATTGAAGAAGGTAAATTTATGATAATAACATTCAGTCACACATACCATATGTGCAAGCATGTGATGCCATCTTGAAAAGTATGAATGTACAATATATGTCAATCCAATGTTCTTTCATCATTCAAACCAAACATTTGATCATCTTTTTATCTCATGATATAAAGTCTACAAACACATTTCTAAAATAAATTGTCAAATAATATAAGATAGCAAATTTTGTGTAAAACACAACTTCTATTATTTGTGATAGATAGATTTGATTTCAGTGTAACAACACCTATCCTGTAAAAACATCATTCATAGACTAGCACTTGGTGCATGAGAGAATTCAAAGTGATTTTACACATACAAATACCCTTTATTTTACAAAATATATATGAAATGTCCAGATATAATTATGCTCACTTTTTATATAATTCAATTGAAATTCTTTAACAATATTCTTATAAATGAAGCAGACAAATGAAAAGCATTGTCTTTTGACAATGCTATCTTCAAATTACCAGGTATATTTTCATAATACATTCATTCAGTATATAAATGAACATGATAAAATGTTATAAATTAATACAGATATAAATGGCCATACAATGTTCTCTTTTTCATCAATCAATTCTGTTTAATATTCCAACACATAATTCTGTATACTCTGTCACTCAAAGGATTTTAAATTTTAGCTTCTGATTATTTATTATGCAGCCATTCTGAGTGATCAAATTACAGGTATCACAACATCCAGGATTAGGCACTGACGAGAGGTTATCCTGGAATATTACAGCAGTAAATTTCTTCAGACACACAGTGATAAATAAAAAACAACTAAAATATATGGTCTTTTAACCATATATGTGTTAATGAAATTTTTACTTTTTCGTAAACTCCCAGAAAAATAGCTCCCCCTATTGAGATCCAGGTCACTCGTGGGACAACACCGGCAAACAATCTGCAATGAGAAATAAATCAAACTCTAACAAAAAAAATTTCCTCATTTCTGCTATGTAAATAATAACTTTTCAGTTAATTATTATGAGTCAATAAAAATCTGAATAGATGTCATTTCTAATGATACAAATGTGCAACAGACATGTATAAATCAAGGTGGACTATAATTAAAATGACATGATCAGTAATGAGGAAGCTCAACATATTTCACATTTCAAGGTGTGTGTTGAATAGGGATCACTAATAATTTTAATCATCTTGTATGATGTCATGAAATGATCAAGGGCAAACACTCAAGATACCAAACCTAATGATGTCAGTTGTTTAGTGTTAAGCTCGTGAGTGAGTTATTGTTTAACGCCGCTTCTGCAGTATTGCAGCCATTAGCGGCGATTTAACCTCGTAAAAGTGAACCGAAAGTAAGTCATATGACATATAAACTAGTGCAAATTTGTTATAACCCTTGAACTTTTTCTGGCAACAAAATAATTCACTCTCATTTTGTAAAAGTCATATCACACACTCGCAATAATCTCCATTTATTACATACATGCCTATTGGGGGTTCATATTTTTTATGTGATACCAATAATATAATGCTATTAATTACGTATTTCCGTATTGGCCGAGTTACAGGTCCGAGGTCTGTAACTCGGCAAATACGGAAATACTTACTTAATGACAATTTTATTAATAAACTTTTTTCATTCTATTTGCACAAAACTAGACATCTCATTTATATTGAATTATACCACTAGGGTCGGTTATGTCCATTGTTCTCAGAGGGGTTATTTCACATAACCTTAATAACCGCCCTAGGGCAATTATTTGAATTAAAAAAACAATTTTGTTCACTTGTAATGATCATTTTCTTTACGTCTCATTCATTAAACGTACGTAAAAACAATATTCCCACGTGGTATAAGCCGTTTAATCACCCAAAACTGCGATAGTTATTTAGATTAACTCTGCTCGGGCTAACGCCCTCGCATAGTTAATCTAAATAACTACCTTGTTTGGGTGATTAACCTATACATAATAATTATAAACAAGATTGGTGAACAAATAGCACGGGTCAAAGTTGTGAAGCGACAGCTTCGTGCTTTCACCAAATGTGCAACTGCGCATGCTCAGACTCATATTGGCCTAGTTTGTCTCGTATTGGCCCAGTTTTTCCTGTATTGACCCAGTTTCCCCATATTGGCCCAGTTGTCGAATCATATGGTCTAGGCCGTAAATGCTGTATACATGCCATAACATTGATAGTTAATTAATAAAACAAAATATCACTGTGACATGGTGGTGTGACGTCATGAATAATGCTGTAAAAACATGTTCGTCTATGACGTTCTAAATGCTACTTCAGGACACAATCAATCTATTCATGAACAAAGTTTTCTGCATTTTCCACTACTTCACTACTTGGGGATAAATAGAACATACCACGAGTGCCTATGTCATACTCTTGCTTAAATATTGGTATATCAAGGTTTTGCTTGAGAAATACCAGTATTTAGATACTCATATCATTAGCATGGTAAAACAATGGGCACTCGAATAATATCCTTAATAAATAAATGACCCAGTTCAGAAAGTGTGATCTATAAAAGCATTATCTCCCCAATATTACAGTATAAACAGTGGACATATCAATACTACAATGTACAAATAATGGCTCTCCTTTACACATTCAGGTCTCATTTTATTATTAACCCTTACATTGCGTATATATATTTTACCATTTTTAGCCCCTGTGGCGGAATTTACAGGCTCGCAGCTCGCAGCAGTAGTTTGAGCTTAGGCACTAACGAGCTCTGCTGGCGGAATTTCCAGGCGGCGATTCCGGTACCGTTTTTACGAAATATACCGCATCTACATGGCGAATAAGGACTATATACGGGCGTTCAATACCAATTCAAGTAGCGACACCCGTACACAAATGGCTACCCGAAACTTTGAATGAATTTTCTATGTTTTTTCGTTTTTATTCTATTACTTTCGAAAGATTGCCTTAATTCGGGCCTCGTAACATCATAAATACAAAACGAAAAAAATTCCATTTATATACGGAATTGAAGACAAGATGTCTAGCTTCACAATGATATAAAAATTATTAGAATGCGACCTTTGGTTATAATTCTATAGCTATGTAAAGTTTGTCTTTATTTCCACCTATAAAATCGTCAATACTTACAACATGTATGCGGCATTGCAAACGGTCGTTCATCGCACTTTTCCAAGAAATCATAATCTCGAACCAGTTGACAAATAAGCACATGTCAACCCAAATATGGTTATGTTGTTTGACTTTTCAAATAAATGCTAACCTCGAACCATAACTGATGAAAATATGTTGATTAGTTTGTGTGCCGTTTGGTTTCACATGCCTCTCAGAAAGGTAAAATTGTATCTTTATTTCTGTGAATAAATCTGCGCATTTTATATAGAATAAAAGATTATTCTTTTCGGTTTATTGTGATATAAAAATTATGAAAATGCATTCAGTATTTTAGCAGTGATAAATGTTTTAGAAGTTGTGAAAATCGCCGATTGTTTCAAAATTTATGAAGTGTAAACAGGACCTTTTTCACGGCGATTGCTGTGTCTTTATTATTATTTTGAGATTTTCTAATTTTATATGGGAATGTAGTCCATTGTTTCCCCTTTATTTTGCCGTATTGTTTTTTGAAAACAAACAATTCGCTCACATGATATGAAGTGCGGGAGTAAGGCGATTTGCCGATTTTTTTCCCGTCTCGCTAGATGCGAGGCAGATAGCAGTCTCGGGCGAGGCAAACCCGACGCAATACAAACACGTGGGTGAAAATAGCCTCAAGCGAAATAAGGCTTCGGAGCGGAGCACGACAAAATTGGCCTTTTGTAAAGCTAATTATCGATGCTTTACGGGTCAACAATGCACACGCAATTTGGTGTGAATTTTACTTGATATTTCGACCGGACATTCACACAGACTCGTTATCGTGGCTAACTGCGAGATGTATGTAAACAAGTTTTCATGTGGTGATATACGGACACACTTCGTCTCGCATTTCGCCTGGGGGGCAAATATAATTATTACTGACCCGGTAAATGCACTAAGTCCAACGTACGGGTCTCGCCAAGGGTTCTAACATTTTTCTCTATGAGCCTCCCGGATAATTACGGCACCCGCAAGTTAAGGGTTAAGATGGGGTGTGTAATGTGTCATTTTCACGCATTCCACCGACTTACCCTCGAACTCCCCGTTGTGCATGTATAATCTTCAGTGCATGGAGTATACTGCCTCGGGCTAGGTCACTGCCTGCCTACAAATAAACAAATATATGACTTATTTAATGCTATTTTATAATGTTTTAACTTTTAATTAGGTAACTGAAATAGAGCAAGGTATTTCTTCAGACAAAATTTGAAGTACTTTTTTTCTGTGCAAGGCAATCACAGATGGTTGGTCTAGGGCACCATCAGTCTAATTAGTTTATTATTATTAATTTAAAATAACAAGAAAATTCAATTGAACATAATTCTTCATAAATTTCATTCTCTCCCCACAGATGTTACTAAAGTCAATTTCTTCCCAAGTAACCTCTGTTGCTAGAGGAGCACTTTCTTGGCTAGAAATAGAGAATACTGATTGGTTGCATACAAAGTTATAATTAGTTGTGCAATCAGCTGGCCATTTAAACGATGATCATTTGCCAATGACATATTATAAATAAAATGCCTTGATTTTCCTTATTTCCTGATAAAGTTTAGACCATTCTTGGTGTTTATAGACATGTTCAGATGTAGAGAAGAATGATAAAATGTTACCAACTTCTGCTAACATGATGCGTGTCTTGGCTACATCTAGTGGAGTTGTCACACCAGACGCTATTCCTCCTGTGAACAAGATGTGAATACACTGAATAGGAGTAGGAGAATAGACTAAATGTGTCTCAAACTTTTAATGCTAATAGACCAAAACCTATGATATTATATATATATATATATTTATATATAAGTAAAGAAATGGAGGGTAGAGGTAAGAATATATACAAATTAATGAAATATTGCAAGATTTTTTATCTCGCGACACTCAATGTTACATCTCGAGTTATCTTACCTAATTAGCAAGTGTCAACCCCTCCTGGGAGGTATTTTGTGAATGAGATTGGTATACATTTATTTAGATACGAGTGTTGTAAGCATAGTATTAGTATGCCATCTAAAAGAATAAAAAAAGACATCACAAGGTCATGACAATCTGATATATCAGGCATCAGATGATCTGAACTGCCATGGAAGAAGGTAAAAATACTTTAGACACATATCCTTTTCTCCTGCATTATAAACCTCTAGTGGCCTTCTTTTACCCACTAAACCTCTACAAGTAGTTTACCAGGCATTCTTTAGAAAAGCCCCGGGAATTGCTGAGGGAAGCCCTGGGCTTTCTGTAGGAATGCCTGTTGCTAGTGTGTTTGGTTAAATTCAAATGGTTTTTTTTTTAGCTCATCCGGCATGAAAGGCCAGATGCCTGATGGGCTTACATCATGGGCCGTTGTCCGGTGTTCATCATTTGTCTGTCCTTTCACATTTTTTACTTCTCCTCCAGAACTGCTACACCCCCAAAGCTGAAATTTTGTATTGAGGTACCTTGCATTTAGGGGATCTTATTTTGTACATTCTATCCCGACCCGCCTCAATATGGGCGTGGCAGGCAGTTTCCCTGACACATTTAAACGACTTCTTCTCCGAAACAAGTTGGCATACGAAACTGAATTTTTCAGAATAACAGCTTTATAATATGAGGTTTAAAGTTCATTTGGATTGACCCCCCATCAAATATGGGCGTGGCAGGGGGTCCACCCTAAAATCTTTTAAACGACTTCTCCTCAAGAACCAGCAATGCTATGAAGTTCAAATTTTGGAAACTACAACCTCATAATGTTTATTTTTCGTTTTTCTATATTTGGAATGACACAAATTTTATCAAAATATATACATAGTTGTAAAAAAAATTAACATGGCGATCTATGGAAACTCTTTTTATTTAATGTACATACCGGTATGTAACTAAATCGGATAACACTTGTTAAATTGTCGTCATATTTTTAAAGACATATAAATCAGATGTTTGTAAAACAAAGTTACCAGCCAATGCACCACACAAACTAGACTGCCACGCTTCAATTGGCTGCTCTGTGTACTGTGACCAGCGGGACTACAATAGAGTCATGGTTCAAACAACTTTTTAATTATTTATACAGTTTGCCAGAATGAGCAAAATACATTACAGTAGAACATGGATATAACAAACTCCAAGGGACCAAAGAATTCAGTTTGCTTTATCTGCTGTTCACGTTTAGCATTTTATATTGGGATTTTGACGGGACTTATAGATTTGTTTGCTCGCTAAATCTGTGTTTGCTATGTCCGTGTTCTACTGTATAAGAAAATATAAGGTGCATTTGCATTAATGAACTTTTTCACAACAAATCATGAAACATCTGTTTGTTTCAAATTCGAGAAATCATGGCACTGTGTTACAAAATAGTATGAAATTAAAGATCATCTTCCACTGACAATAATTTGTCAATTTTCTGAAGATGTAGAAGAAAGGTCTTTTGGCTTTAGAATCTAATGTTTGCGTACCTTAAAATACTCCCACAGAGGAAACTGTATGAGAGAGAAGGGGACCTCTCTCAACACCGTACTGAAGTAGCCGCGGTACAGTCCTCTAACTCCCTGTGTTGAAAGAAGATGTTGATAACAATGAAAATAGAAATAGGAATTGAGGAATATTTATCAAATACAACTTTACAAGACTCACTGAAGAGAATTAGAGAGCACAGCTCATTGATATAATTACTACTTCCAAAAATTCACTGTCTTCAGACTTGGGATATTTTACGAGTGCTTCAGATTCTTCAGGTCCAAATTGTTTCCATGGTTAGAGAAAAGCAAAATTAATAGAAAAATCTCAAACCACAAAAAGGCACATCTACAAGATATGAAGAGACATTATACTAATTTGGTGAAGATTGATCAGTTAGTTTTAGAGTTATGACCTAAAAACAGGAAAAAGGAAAACGCGGCACCGACAGAAGCTCGACCAAAAAAACGTATGTCTCACAACCCCTTTCAGAGTTGTGGATCGAATCAAGCAAAGTGGCAAGTCCCGATGTTAGTTGTATACCCTACTTAAATAAAATGAAAACTAGAGAATCTGTTCTCACCTCTGTAGAGAGAGTTGTACGGAAGGTTTGTAAGGATGTTGTGGAGTGGTTAGCTTGTGTTCTCTGCTTCACAACCTCCACTGGGACCCTCAACAGACAAGCAGCCTGGAGAAAAACAGAACAGATCGAGTTTTTCCGAGATCAATAAAGATGAATGTCTATGATGGTTTTCTTTTGAACAGTATACATAATTTCTCTTATTTTCATTTACAAAATGTCTTTTCATTTGTTTATCTACATCCAACGTCCATGTGATACCAATCCAATCAGAGTGACACTGACAGCGCCAATAAATGTATTTCAATTTAAAAAGTCCATAAGTATATACAAAAAGTATATTATATTACAAATATGTAATTCCACTTTAAATTTGTCTCAATAATTACCCCTGTATTTAGAAGGAGTACCCCTTTAATTTATTTTCATGAAAAAATATAGTATCTCACGACTTCTCCCATCGATGCTGCAGTCATGTGACCTACAGGGGCCAAGGTATCATGGGATAGCCCACCAAACAGGTGCTTGGTTGTCTCGTATGTACAAAAGAACAGGGCAGCTGAAATAACATTAAATAGAACATTAGTATCATTGAAATTATTTGAAAGGCCTCTTTTATTATTGATTGACATCTATTTTGTCTTTTACCATTGATATCACATTGTATTGTCAAATGAATGTGTAAAAAACTGTTGCACATCCTAATGAAAACACATACCAGTAGGAGCAGAGCCAAGGGCTGCAGACATGAGACCAGAGTAGATTCCCCTGAATCCGCCAGCTTGACGGAAGCCATGTTGACTCTGTAGACGTGTCTTGATAGTATCCAGTGGGAAGAGGATGACGTCTACAGAGGTGCCTGCTGCCCCGCCCGCCTGTCGACAAGGGAGTGCATTACAGACCCATGTGTCATTGCCAATATTTGGAATAAAGTCAAAGAATAAAGTTGTTGATTTGGGCTGGCAAAGTTTTTTGGCTATTTTAATTGACAACATAACACCTTTTGGCTGGCTTCTTTTCAACACCGGGCCCCTCCCATCTTCAAACTTTGAAATTATATCAATGTACACTGATGTGGTGTTTTTACCCTGACCCCAAGTCTTATAATCAAAAACATGAATCTTGATATCCACATTCTCTAATAACATAGATGACAAAATCAATTTACACCATTTTAAGTTAGTATTAGGCAATAAACATATTCTTAACTGCCACTTACTATCAGGGCCACCTTGAAATCTGTGTAAGTCTTCATGATACAACCCTTTGTTTAATTTCTACATCAGAAGTTTCTGAAATGAATGAAATAAACATCCTGTATTGACTGATAATCTTGAACAATGATAAGTTTTGAATGACACTGAATGATTTTGAAAAGTTGCTTTAAATCAAAAACAGAATTTTTAGCTCATCTGGGCTGAAAGGCTCGATGGGCTTTATGGCATGACATGGTGTCCGGCGTCCGTCCGTCCGTCTGTAAACTTTTCGCATTTTCATCTTCTTCTCCAGATCCACTTGGTCTAGGGAGCTGAAATTTTGTGTGCAGACTCCTTGGCTAATGGGGATTTTAAATTGTAGATTTAGTGACCCCATGACCCCCATTAGGGTCACAGGGATCACAACCTTAAAAACCAATTTTCATCTTCTTCTCCAGTTCCAAAAGGTCTAGAGAGCTGAAATGTTGTGTACAGACTCCATGGCTAATGGGGATTCTAAATTGTAGATTTTGTGACACCATGACCCCAAATGGGGTCATTGGGGTCACAACCCCAAAAACCTATTTTCATCTTCTTCTCAAGTTTCAAAAGGTCTAGAGAGCTGAAAAGTTGTGTACAGACTCCTTGGCTAATGGGAATATAGATTGTAGATTTCATGGTAATGATAAGAGGTGTTTCGGCAGTTCACACTTTTATTATATATTGGTTACACAACAGTGTTTATGAAAACAATGCCCTATGTAATTAGGGTATAACAGCACGCTGTTAGGTTAGATTGATACCTATATCTTTACAATCTGTCTTCTCAGGGCATATTGCTCTAATTCAAGTTATTTCATTGGCTGATTATTTATTATGATGTGAAAGCTGAGGCTGAGACATTGTTGCAGGATGGACTCGGTTTGAAGTCAATAGGCAATAGCAGCTTTTCAATAATTATAATGTGATGACAGTCACATATTATAGAATTAATGATGGTTAGATTTCTTACTGTAATACATGTGTGTAATATAACAAATGATGCCCTCAAGCAATATATAAATCCTGTAAAGTATATATATCTAATTTTTCAAGCGTGAATAACATTCTACATGTCACATACTAATTATACATGTACAAAATACCATTCAAATTTCAAGCTAAGATTGGGAAATGCACAGAATTTATTTATCAAATGAATATCAACCTTACAGACGTTCACCAATAAGTAATGACAATGACAACACTTATTTGCTAAAATAACCCTAAACACAAATTCAAATACAGATTACCATAGTTAACCAGTTACGTAAATGCTATCCTTCATATCTGTAATACAAACATGAACATGTGAGCTTCTGCTAAATCAACTTCCGGGGAATTGTAGATAGAGTAGGCTCCCTTGTGTAACAATAGATGTCGCTTTCAATTTGACACTGGGGAAACACCGTCACTTGAATCGCTTCTCTTTTACTTATAATTCGTTCCATCCTTCTAAGACTAAGTACTATACTGTCAAAACCTATTTCCCAATTCAAAAAAGTCATAATTCGAAAGCCTTTTTTCTTATTTACAAATTTTAATAAATTCCATCCTGGTGTCTGAAATTTATCACGAAAGGGGACATAACTCTTACTTACTGTAGGTTGAGAATATTAGCCCAAGCTGCTTCTGAGTTCTGTGGAAAGATGGATAACAGCTTGGTTTTCAACACCACATATAAAAGTCTAGCTGCAGAGTGGCTTGGACTTTCTTCTAATCAAGTGTCAAAATGTAACAACAAAACCGATAAAGATGAGGATGCCGATGGCGACATCAATGAAGATGTTGGATTATCAAAACAAACCCACGTGTTAGTTTGCTTTTTATAAAATAATTTTTAATTTTGTGTGAACATTGTAATTGTTCAAGGATCGAAGCTTCATCAAGTTCTCATTGTTTCCCGATTTTAGTAACTTGATTTTTGCATTTAGATCAACTATTAAAAAAAATTTCTGTTAAAAACATTTTATTTTCTTATTGTGCAAACTAAAATAGGCCTACCTTTTTTTTCATGTTTTACGATGACTTTTATGGATAATTTTGAAATTAAACTCCACAGTAATACAGAAAATATTTAAAGTTTGGAGATAATAAGATGTCATTGCAATTATTTTACAGCATACGCCATACTGATTGACAACAGTGTAAAAACTAAATGAATTCTATAGCCAGTGTGAAAATTGTATTATGTCAGTTGAAATATGGCAAAATACACCTCATCCTATCAACCCAGACAATATGTTACCTGAATACCAGACAACAGACTGCCTGACTGAGTATATTTTGTAAACAACTTCCAGGTAATGTTCTCAGCACTCTCCACAGTGTTGACATTCTCTTCTAACAGAGGTTACTCCTTCAGATTTACGATCCTAAACTCTTTTCTACATGGCCTGAATCCGCCGGCAAAAATGGAGTGTCCTGATTGGTTGCAATTGAATCTTGATGTGCAATCAGCGACGCCATTGTAAAAGTGACATTTGCGGCAATTGCCAATGACACGTCATAATGTTAAAATAAACGATAAACGTTTTCTCGTTAAATGTGTTTTCTTCCATAGTGCTGAGTACCAAGCAATGAACCAGCACGATCTCATTGTGATATAAGTTATTTGATTTAAATTATTTTTATCCAGATTCAAGAAGCACAAGGAGATCAAAGGATCTAAGAATGAGAAGACAAAGACGAAGAGGGAAGAGAAAAGTATAGCACCTTCGCTTGAAGTTGGGGAAAAGCTTCAAAAGAAGCTAACAAAGGCAAGAAAAAGAGCTAATGAACGAACGAGAGGTAAAAAACTTTTCAAGAAATATAAGTTTCTTAATCTTGGAAAGTGGCCAGACTAAAGGAAATTCAAGTTTTTGGCAGTAAAATATGAATTTCAAAATAAAAGAAAAGCATACTTAAGCTAACTGTAACTGTAAACTGCCGATAAGTTTTAGAAATATATCAAATAACCCATACCTACTTGTAATAGTCAAAGTATGTGTGCAATTCTCTGGGTCCTGTCAAACTCAAATCCCATTCTCTTCCCACAGGTTATTCCCTTGAGATTTTCTATCGTAACCTCTGTTTCATATTGAGCACTTTCTTAGCTAGAAATAGAGAATCTTGATTGGTTTCATCAGAAATTAGTCGTGTAATCTGCAGCGGTGTTTCAAACTGAGCATTCAGTAACAGTCAAATATTTGAGTTGCCTTATCTGTGGGGTATGCACATATTGTAAAACAGAATTTGGTCGCAGATTGATGTTAAACGATGTTTGATTGGAAACTTTCACCGCCAAGGGATTATGCGAGAAAAGTGAAATATTCCCTATATGTAACAGCGATTATGAATATACAATATAAAATTTGATGGTAGTAGCCTCTGTGGGAAGAGAGTGGTCCAATCCAGGAATAATCCCTGTTCTGAATCCTGTAATTCAGCGTGAAGGAATGGTTTGCATTCAGCCAGTATAGGATTAACTTTTCACTTGTCTCATTCATATTCTCATGGAGGTTTCAAATCTTTTAGATGATTCAATCAATATGAAGAAATCTTCAGCTCATGAGAGCGATGAAGAAAGCAAGTTTGATGTCGTCAAAAAGTCTCGACTAGATAAAGGAGAGAAAAGAGAGGGAAAGAGCAAGGCCTTAACAGTGGAGGATATCAAGAAGAGATTAAAAGATCAAACATTATCCAAACCTGCCAGGAAACGATTGAAGAGAAAACTGAGGATTTTAGAGGAAAAGTATGGTTGATAAATGTTCCGATAATCAAGAAAGTTGAACACCCATTTCAACACATCATGTTTTCACTTCAATCTTGATCAGTATAAGTTTTATCAGTGGTTTTGATCTTTAGAATAATGATTAATAAATTTTTAAGATTACTGTTACCGTATTCATCTTAATAAACGCCCTCTCCTAATAAAGGCCCCCTAAGCTATTTTTGACTCGCGGAAAATGACCCCTTATAAACGCCCCTCTTTTGTATCGACTTATCTTACTGATGTTTCATTGAAGAAGAGTTTTCAATCTTGCTATCAACCTCTTATGTCCAGTAAAGTGTAAGGTACATGGTATATTCAGTCCCCCGGCGACTGTCGAATGTCTGTAGCGATCAGTCACTACACATTTTATGCAAACACCATGTTTTTAGAAACAGGAAAATGTCTTGCTCAACTCTCTTGGAAGATGTCCAACAACTACAGATGACACTAGCTCACTGACCGCGAATTTATCATGAACGTTATTTTGTTCACGTGTAGTTGTCAATGTGATATAAATAAAGAATATCATGACCCGGAAATAGTGTTTACATAATCGTTCTGCACCATGTGTTTATCAGCTGATTGTGTTTATGCTGCTGTTCATTAATATTGGTGGTTATATTTAGATTCCTAGCGAACTAAAGTTTCATTGGACAAGATGGCGGATTCAATTACTCAATGTATCTTCGTGAGTTTTAATTAGTTTCAATTGCCATTGCAAATTGTGTATCAGTACTGGTTGAAATTGGATACAAATAATAAACTGCGACATTTAACTCTTCTTTACATTTATTTGATACACTTATTTTGATTAAAATTCTGAAAAAAAAATCGATGTTTCTTTTTCTTAAAGTCATTTTAATAAACGCCTCCTTTTCCCAATTTTTTAAACGCCCAGTGCTTCTATTACGGCGAATACGGTATATAAAATTGTATTATATTTTCATTCCTGCTTCATCAGGGTATCCTTCATCCGTAAGACTACTTCAAATCTTCCTCATGTGTTTGACTAGTAACACTTACTGCTTATACATTGCCATATATAGATCATGTAAATTCTCAGCCAATGAAATGTTGTGATATGAGAGCCAATCACTGATCGGTCTTCTCATACGGGGACTGCCAATTTTGCTTGATCAAGTCATTTCATTGGCTGGTTATTTTTAGAGTTGCAAGTCAAACATGTCTTGCATAATCAGGGGATAAGCAGAAGTCTCATGTTTAAAAATTCCTGATGGAACAGGGTGATCTGAATGTGTCTATATAGAGTTCAATCATCTTTTGAATTACAGTTCTGGTAAACAAGTGGATCAAGGGAGACAACCAGCATCAAACAAAAATCAGCCCTCCAATAAAAACAGACCGTCGTCAGGGAAATCAGAGGCCAAATTAAAAAGGAAAGAAATTGAGGAATTTTCTAAATCATTTACAGACCATTTGAGTACAGGAGTTCCGACAGTAGGGAAGAAGTTGTCCAAATCTGACACTGTTAAAACGAGTGACGTCAATGCAAGTGACAGTAGTTCTGAAGAGGAGGTGTCTGCCAAGAACTTTACTAAAGTTAAGAAGGTACCAGATAATATAAATTCGTCCCCAAGTAAAAAGAAGAAGAACAAAAAGAAATCTTTGTTCAGTGACTCGAAGGACTCAAAGCATAAACAAGACAAGAACTTACAAGAGAAGAAACTCAACACAAATGAGACTAAAGATGATGTGAAGATAGAAAGTAAAGCTCCTGATGACGTAAGTAGTAGATTTTGTAATACACATTATTAAAGGTACATCCATTGTGTTGTTTGGGGTCAAATATTGCAAACGTTATAGATGGTCTTATTTCATCGAGAAGTACCAACTGTTACCGAAAACTACCATTTTAATGATACTCGACTTAGTTTATTGACGATGTGAAGGTAAAAGTATCGATTTCTGATCGAAAACCGGACAATGCACAGCGTGTGGCGCGCGCCAATGAGTCAAACGTAATTTTGGAATCTTATTTAAACCTGACAAAAATTACAAATTTGGGTTGATAATGTTCAATAGGTCATATAACTACAGTGCATGTAACTAGGACGTGCACTTTCGGTTTCTGCACATGCATAATGATGTTACTCGATTTTAATTGGAAACTAGTAATTATGACCTGTTTGGCGATTGGGGATGAATATGCAAGCTGAGTGAATTTGCTTGTATTGTTAACAGCACATATGATGTGTTGGAACCTATTAAAGTCAAATACAATTTTATGAAACACAATGGATGCACCTTTAAAAGCCAGAGTAAGGGTTATACACAAATTTCTAATGGATTATTAAAAGTGTTATGACATTCTTTTGAGTACAACAAACTCTTTCATTCATCTAATTTTTTATATGCACACACATAAAAAAACTATTTCAAAGTTTTAGCCTATGGATAATAAAAGCCTCTCTTATTCAGCATTGTCATGAGATGTAACACACTTTCAAGTGTATATTTACATAGTGGCTAGTATTATTTTAGAAAAATGCATCCTTATAAGTAAGCTATGTAACATTATTTTCAAAGCTCTCTAAGGACTAAGATAGTCTATGTTAAGGTTTTGGATTTACAACTATCTTGGCAGTAAGGGAACTTTGAAAATATAGGCCTTTGAACGTCCATGAAGTGAGTTTCAGTGTCTACAAGATCTTATTAACCAATGACTGAACTCTAGTGTATATTGGGAGGTTTAGATGTGTATAATTGAGTATGAATTGCAATGACTTTTGAAAACAGAATGCCATGAAGCTTGAATGTATATGTATATTTTCATTGAGTGAACACCATTCACTTCAGGCAAATGACAGTGAGGTTGCAAGTGGCAAAAAGAAAAGAAAACGTCCCAAGAAAAGGAGTAAGCAGAAAAACATCAAGAAGGATCACCGACCAGATGAAATGGTAAGTTAGTGACATTCAATATATATTTATCACCCAAAACTGTGTTCCACAGGAGATATCGCTTGTGTGAGATCAAGCGATATCTCCTAGGAGATATCTTTTTGGCAGTAGATTTTGCACAATGCCCTGTCGCCGTCAGCTACATGACATCACAATGGTTTTACATCATCGAGTAATGACGTCACAATGCTATGACGTCATAAACATGATGACGTCACAATGCTATGACCTCACCGCACTGGAAGTAAAATGGCAGAGATGTGCTCAGAGATGTACACTATTTTCACTTAAACGTAATAAGAATGATTTTGGATGATAAATAAAATCTCACCCTCGTGTCTTCTGATATCAAATATATCAACACTCGTTGATAAAAGTAAAAATATCCTCAGCAAGCCTCGGATATTTGTAACTTTTATCAACTCGTGTTGATATATTTGATATCAGAAGACACTTGGGTGAGATTCTCTATTTATTACTCAATTTTTACTCAACTTTTGATAAGATGTAGATACTTTTAGATAGATTTTGAATTATTAATCATAATCATAAGAGCAAAGAATCTTTTGACATTTGAAGGGTAATTTTAGGAATACATTTTCCAGAGACCAAGTTACATGCAGGGAGCAGGAATGAAGAGAGTGAGTATGAAAACTGAAGCATCCAAGAGTGAAGACAAGGAATCCAGACAGCCATGATGAGGGGCCAATACTTGGCGCCAACCTTGAAGACAAAACATGATCTTTTATCAGTGGATCTCAAAATACTTAAAGCAGGGATTGGGAAAGGCAGGGGCCATGGGCCATTTTGCACATTGGATGAAAAAATGGCCCATTAAAATTTGAAATTTTACTATTGCTTCAAAGGGGAATGGACCATTTGAAATTCTGAAAATGCCTAAAAGCCCTAAAAATGGCCCATTGTCAAAGGTGTCGTTCCCAATCCCTGTTAAAGGTGCATCCATTGTGTTTCATAAAATTGTATTGGGCATTAATACGTTCCAACTCACCATATGTGTTGTTTACAATACAAACAAATTCACTTAGCTTGCATATTCATCCCATCCTAAATATATCTCATTTCTAGTTTCCAATTAAAATCGAGTAACATCATTATACATGTGCAGAAACCGAAATTGCACGTCCCATTTACACTCACAGTAGTCATATGACCCATTTAACATTATCAACCCAAATTTGTTATTTTGTCTGTTTTAAATAAGATTCCAAAATTACGTTTGACTCATTGGCGCGCGCCAATCACGATGCATTGTCCGGTTTTCGATCAGAAATCAGTACTTTTACCTTCATATCGTCAATATACTAAATCGACCATCATCAAAATGGTAGTTTTCGGTAACACCATTTATAACGTTATGTAAGGCTGCAACGATACACTAAGCAAACGATACGATACGTATCTCGATACTTAGCTCACGATACGATACGTATCTAGATACGCTAAATGGGAAAGTCTAGGGATTGAATAGAAAACGATAATCTTCGTTGTTGGCTGCCATGACTGTCAAATACTACGCTAAAATACTACGCTACTTGTTCGCACAATTTGATTGGTTGCTGCTACTTGTTCACACGATTTGATTGGTTGCGTATTAAACTTAGCAGTTGTCAAGCATAGTCGAAGTTACCCAAAGATAAAGATCGGAAAAATCAACCAATGCGATAGCTCGAAAGAACTGACCTATATCTCTCGGACCAATGAGCTATCAGGGCAGTCGCAAATTTGAATAAATTATCCTTCGGTTGTGAAGCGATTACTAAAGGGAAGTTACTCTTGTTAGTTTCGTTTTCAAGCTAGAAAGCAGTCAAGTAAAAACGATTATTTTAATACGTGGGAAAAATTTATTGTCATATATCAATGGAATTAATACTGGTACAGTGCTTGATTTATCTAGTGTTTATTTAGATTGAAATAACTATGTGTATCGTTTTTATCCGATATTCAAATGTAATTTTATCGTGTATCGTATCGTGACTGTCGCATCGAGATGCATCGATATTTCAGTGTATTGTTGCAGCCTTAACGTTTTGAATATGTGACCCCATCAACACAATGGATGTACCTTTAAGTGTTTCCTCATATTCACCGTTCTTGAGAAAACTTGGTCTGTGAGACAATCATCATGTGTGTTGTGCCTTTTGGGTATTTGTTTCATGACTTTTGTATTTGTCTGTTTCCATGCAATCAAAAACCCTGAATGTTTTTCCAATATGGTGGGGGATATAGCCAATTTTGTCTGCTTGTTCCTTGTAAATTCATAGTTCAATGCATCAAGACCAGGGATGCAGAAATCGGTCTATTTGTCCGACTGGCAAAATTTTGAATCTGCATCCCTGATTCAAGACCATACATCAGTTTTCATTTCATGATCTTGTTGCATGAAGTCTAAATGTAGTATTTACTATTGTAAATTCTTTTGTTATTAAATGGTTTAAAACATATGATTTTTATGTCATGTTAAATTTCAGTGAAAGCGGATTTGCTGTTACTTCTATTTTATTCTATTAATTAAGTCAATATTTACAAAAAGAGTTATCAATGTATTTGTAAATATCTTCACGAGAAATTTGTAATTGACAATGTTTGAATATTATCAGTATATGAAATAAGGCAACTGTTACCTGGTTACTTTTGGTTTCCACTGGTTTCAACTGGAAAACTTTTTCTTATGTCAAAGAATTCACAAAAAAAAACTTTCAGACTTTTAAGGCTTATTTTATACACTGATCTTTCTGTGGTTGACAATATGAATGCCACAATGTTTGTAGATGATCATCTTCACAACGTCATGGGTGTAACGAAAAGATTTTTAAATCTTAAAACGGGTAGAATTTATTTCAATACGTTTTCACCTTGCCATAGAAAGATGATATAATTTTTCATTTCTTAGAGAATTCAAAATAGGAGGATTACTTGCATGCAAACGAAAGACATTTTTTTCTTGTGTTCATAATGATTGTACCAATTTGTTTCTATGGGACAACCTTTGGAAAGACCATTTGTACATAATGTATGCATGTACATATCTTAAAGAAAATAAAATCATGCAATGTTTGGACTTTCATCAGTCATTTTACATTTAGCTAGGTTTACAAAAAGAACAGATGTGACAATACATAGAGGATAATAATTATAAGAGTGTCTATGTCATACAAGTGCCTGAATAGAAGTATTTCCTGAGTGTTGTAAACAGTGACACAGACACTGTATATGTGTCTACTGAATTAATTAAATTGAAGAAATTATGCTAAAATCTGCTTCAAGCTTAGGCTGCTGTTTGCCGTCATCGCATAGAAGAAGCGTGACGTTATAACATTGTTTATGAAGTCACGCCACCATAACAAAGTGATATTTTGTCCTTGGCCATTGTATGGAATATATCATGCTATCAATAATCGTGATAATTAATCCTACAATAAAATTGTGTTACTCTTTTGTGATACGTTTCGTTGACCTTTAAATCTTTTAGTTGGATTAAATTAAAATTATTGTATGTAACCAATCTTTACCAATTTAGAGAAAATCACTAAATTTGCATGTACAATATTCTGAGATGTTTTGAATCATATTCAATTGAGAAAACTTTAACTAAGTTGTGTTGTTGTTTATAAATACATAAAACTTTTGATGAAATATTCCAAATATTATTATATTGATTTTTAATCCGTAATTTTAATGTCATTGTGAAAACATAACCCCCAATAATCTTCTACATTTTCACCACAAACATCCTTAAAAATATTCAAACATATCAATTATAAACAGTTCGTTAAATTGTCAATGAAAAGTTAGTTAAATTAATGGTCCGTAAAGATTTAACAGGCTTTTGAACAACCGGACCCAGGATACAATCATGGATACTTTGTCTGCTGGGGAGAACTGTTCTACATGCGGTAAGGTTTGGGTGCAATGCTTATCCAACCCATTGTTCATAAGTCAACGCAGACTGCACAACAATATGTTTACAAGTTCTTGTAAATACTATAGAACGCACATTTAGCCAAAGAGTTGAGAAAAATTATCAAATACCCAATACCTAAAATCTGACAGTAAGGCGTTTTGTTATCAACATTGTACATCATACTGTCACATATTAGATATCCTCGGTTACCCAGGGTTTTATATATGCTCCGTTACTCTCCACTATGTCACCCCTGGGAAACGCTATCAGAAAAAAACTGTACTCAAATTACCCGCCCTTGGCCGGCGTGACGAAGTCAGTAACCAGAGAAAAAGCTTGATAGGATAAGACGGAAAAGGTCAAGGGAGATAACCGGTGACGGATGGCTAACAAAATGACCATGCGTGCTTTGCAACGAAGTGATATGAATTGTCATTGGCATGCCGGCCAGGGGTGATATAGTGGGGAGTAACGGAGCATATGTATAACCCTGGGTAATCGAGGATGGTAAAAGTTGAACTGTCACTTTTCTGATATCTTGAACTTGACAGAATGACAAATAAACAAACTCAGTGGTGAAGGCTTATATTGGTTAGTTGTATTCAATATATAAAACAGTAAACATTTAAGAACATAAATAGGAGAGAGCAGCCAATAACATTATGTATATATATATATATATATATACTTGATAAGATCTAACAATCAAGAGCCAGATACATGTAAGATTTAAATGAATGTTCTTATTGCAACAGAGGTGAGCGCGAATGGTAGTATGGCACATTAAAGGTAGGGTGTGATGCTTCATGGTCACTTTCGGGATTCATTTATTCAATTTGACAAATACCTGACTTAAAATTTCTGAAATTTCCAAATAAATTACTTTTGTACGGCTTTTAAGTTACACCGCCTAATTAGTGCAGACAAACGTCTCACTAAAGTCATTGAAGCTTATCTGCAGGGTTTGACGTCACTCCCGGCGCTTGGATATCCATGTACATGATATTTCAACGTGTTTGAGCACCTTTCAACAACTAAAATCTAAGACATATCAAATTCTAACTTGGTAATTTCGCATATGACAATTGCATGATTATTGCATAAACATGTAATTTATTCAATTTCAAATACCCAATGAACTGATGTAATTGCACTGATAATTCATTACAAAGCTTATTAACACGGCACATCGCGCAATGTTCATGACCAAAGCAACAGGCAAACTGGTAGCTAATCTCGCAGTTATGTTTCAGTGAGCTATAATTTATTCATGCCAAACCATTCTGGATGAACAAGTTACAGGAATCACAACTCAAAGTGAACAATATGCAAACCATATTTATTCCTCAACCGTGGTGAGATCACTCATTAGATAACAATGAGTTGGTTACACACATGTGTGATACCACCTCGTGCTGCCGTATCGTCATAATCGGCGTGTGACGTCATAGTCGTTTTTGGTTGACGTCACAATGATAGCCGCGACTGCAATATCGGGTGACCTATTTGCATGTAAGCGTCACTAAAAACGATTTTATTGCAGCGCTATTTACATCATTGAGTAATAAATAAAATACTAAACTCGGTCCCGTTTGATAACATGTTTATGAACCTCGTGAATGGCATCGGTATTTAACTCGCTTTCGCTCGTTAAAATACCAAACCATTCACTCGTTTAATAAACATGTTATCAAACGAGACCTCGTTTAGTATTCTATATGTAGCAAAAGGCACATCTACACTGCTTTGTCGATTCAAGTTTCATGAAAATATATTGAATATCTTCTGAGTTCTTGTCCAGAAACACCAAGCTGAATGTCATTTCTTTACACCCAACCAACTAAATTGCAGCGGGGATAATAATCTAAGACTGGCCACTGGCTAGAGATACCCCAGAATACGCAAGCACTACAGGTAAAAGGGTTTCATGTCCTTTTTCAAGTCAAATTCTACAATGTGTAAATATTATGTGTATATTTTATGTTAGATTCAGTTCTTATGCATTCAGATGTAAGAAGGCACACAACCATTAACAAACAAGTTGTCTTCTAAGAAAAATAACAAATTAACAAGCAAAAACCCAAACCGTTGGTCAGTGGTATAAAGAATATACATAAAGTATTGATTTTTGTCCAAAAAAAACAAGTTACCCTGTTATTGCCTGTTAAACGGCCCTTAATTTGAACAGTGCATACATCTCTTAAAAGATAAAATCATTGGAATAATTTTGTTACAATTTTAAAATAAAAATGTTGCACTAAGCTTTGTTAAATTTAATGCAAGTGTTCAGACTACAACAAATGAGTATCATGGTTTGCTTATAAATAAATACAACAATAAAACATACTTGCCACTAAAATCTGTTGTGCATGTTATATCTAAAATCTTTTCTTATGTTTAAATGAAAAAGTTCAAATAAAAATTGTGCAGAACAATGACAATAAAAGGAGAAAGGCAAGATATCTGCATGTCATAATCTCATAAAATGTTTAAGAAATAGATGTTGAACATCAAATGTAAAGTACACATTCACTTAACTGTAATATATGTTGTTACCTTGTGTTCCTGTGCATTGGAGTTTAGAACCCAGAAGTCTTCAGGGTTCAAACCCCTGATCCTTTGAACAAATTTTGCCTGTAAATTTGACAAACCCCCAGCCCCTTTGAAAATTCCAGTTACTTAACTGCAATGTATGTGGTAGCTTGTGGTCCTGTGCATTACAGTGGTGGAAATACAGTTAAACGACAATGGGCACAGTTCACCATGTGGATGACCTGCCACGGCTGAAGGTTTGGAGAATTGACTCCCTGCCCCACACTGACATGAGAGGGGAGACGTGTGGTGTCACTCTAAGTTAGTGAATTAATTGGAAATGTTTCTGTCCACCCAGCAGTAAACTGGGTACCTGGCCTTAATCATTTACATATAGTATACCACAGGTATCCTGTTTTCATATTGAATGTTCACAAGAGCATTGAACCTCCTGGGTAAATTCAGTGTTACTGAACAAAGAGTTGGTATGATATGATGATAGTCTTGAGTTTGAACTTTGAGCTCATCATTACAAGAGATCTGTTGTATTCTCCTCAGGAAGTTTTCTGTACACGTTGACCAGGGGTAATATTTCATTCAGTGTTTTATAAATGCACTTTATAAATGGACCATTATCATATATTGCCATTATAAAATTGATATACTGACATAATTCCAACCTTCTACTGCCATTTCTCTTCTAAATGCCATTATAAAATATAAACAACTTGTAAGCACCTACAAACACTACATATTTCTAAAAGTTCAAACAAAACACAACACATCAATATACAGGTTGCCATAGTAACGATCAGAAAGACAAAACACTGGAAGGGTGAAGCACCTGAGTAGTAAACAAAGAACCAAGATGACATTTCAGATCTCACTTCTTGTACTGATGCACAACGTCTTTAGAACATTCAGATTGTTGATCAATCTTCTCTTTCAGCAGATCCCAATGTATATATATAAACATACTTCTGGATCAGTATTCTCGACATTCACAACTTCTAAGTTCTGAATCAGTTTACTATTTAAAAGGAGCATTTATAATCTACATCATTCTTTAAAACCTTTAACTTCTGAACTGATTAGTGCCAACCTAGGGAGGGGCTAGTTCAAAGACATCACTACTCATTAACAAAGATTATTATCAAGGATCCACCAAAATTAAAAATTAGGCTATCCCCGGATATCCAGGACCACAGATAAAGGGTTAAACTGAATACACCTCACATTGCTATTATTTCAATTAAGAATTCGAAAAGTTTGAATCTGTTGACCATGCTGTGACTGTTTTGATATCTCCCACTAACCATTATTACTGAAATGTTGGAATTATCTTTATAAAACTCTTTTTCATGCTATTTTCTTATACAGCTTCCTCTTAGACAATCAAATATGAACACAGATACGTCACTTCCATATCTTGAACAATCTCTTGAGATGACACATCAGTCATTCAGCATAATATTTTGTGTCTGTTGTGGCATGCTGAAAGCTCTGATGTAATGACTTTCTCTTGCTTTATTAGTGACACAGTATTCCAGTTGAAACTGCATCTATCACGTCCTCGTGCTCGAACACCTTTATTTCTCCAGAATCATCCTCCTGGAGACAAAATGAACATGATGGTTGAAACAGTTGTTTTAAAACTAAGATCTTTTAAACGCTCATGCCCAAACGCCAGTATCTTTTCAGATTCTGCCCCTTTGTGGCAACTTGACGTTGATACTGTGTCCTGTTCTGAAACTGATCTTTCAAACCCTCATACTTAAACAACTGTATCCTAAATGATCTCTTCAAAGGGGGGAAGGGTTTGAATTCCTGGACCCCCTCTGTCACTGTATCTTGTTCTGAAACTGATCTTTCAAACTCTCCTGCTCAAAGAACTGTATGTTGAATCATCCCTTTAGTAACTGCATCTTCATAACTAGGAGGAGGAGAGACGGGTACCACCAACGGCTGGGGGGTACTCTGGGGTGCAGGGATGTCCTGGTAGCTGGGTGGGGGGTCACTGGTGCTGGCCCATGTGGCAGGGGGAGCACTCGGGACCGGGGAGGACGGTTGATCTGATCCACTGACCAGCAGGAATGGAGAAGTTGCGTCTCTAGTGGATGGCTCTGGAAGGTTGGAAGCTCTTGGTGTTTGAGAGGCGCGACGCTTCTGGACAACTCGGACAACCACAACTGCGATGATGATGACAAGGATGAAGACGGCTAATCCCGACACGGCACCGATGATGACAGCGTTGTTGTTGGGGTCCACCACATGTTCTTGATCAGCTTCTGGGGGAACAGATCAGGAACAATATTTAACTCTTTGTTTTATAGCAAACATAGCTAAAAAATATAATAGCTGAAAACAGTTGAGTGATAATAAATCAAATAACTCAGAATATTGAAGACCTTGAACTATTCACGGGTCTCTTGAAAAGTCACCATTTTGACAGTGCCTTTGCAGGAGTGCAGGAGTAAATGTGTAGGAAAAGGCGCTTGTAAATACTAACTTTATTATTATAACAATCCTAGAGAAATGAGCTTAACAATTAAAAAACCATTAAACCTTCAATTTGACCATAACAGATCAAATCGATTTTATAATTATAAAGCTTATGTTATTCACCTAGCTTTCAAGCAAAGTGTGAAGTCTTAATTACCTTGCAGAAAGAATTGTGGTGCGAATAACTATTGTAACTGCATGGTGGTTTATGCACATGTAAATATTACAAGCTGAGGACATATGCTTGAGTCTGTTTGAACACATGCTAATTGACCTAGACATAAGCTTAACTTATGTCATCAGAGCAACGCAGCTCATTTTTATACTTACACTTCCTTCATTGTGGTGGGTGATAACTAGTGTTGCAAGGCAAAAGTGATGTAAGCACATATAAACATATTATAAATATTACGCTGGTTTTGTTTACATTAGGGTAAAACAAGCTTTATATAAACCACTAACCTCCCGGTCCTTGAATTGATGTATACTCTACAATGAATCCTTTTGCGCCATTACTTTCGTCACTGTAGAACAGGAAGGTCACATACTGACTTTTACTTTGGTAGTATCTCTGCTCTGTTTCACATATTCTGAATTCAGGATCATTATATATGGATACAGGACCTGGAATAAAAATTAATTTGTCATGAATAAATGTATCTTTTATAAAGTTGACACAATTCTGTAAAAATAGAGCCATGGGCTCTGTAGTTCAATATGATTTTATTGATTTATTATCTAAGGTTGAATATCGAAGTTATCTCAAGTAATACATTGTTAACAAGCAAAATAATATTGGTTTTAGATCATGACCCCTGTGACCCACATTTGGAGTCACAGGGTCACCAATCCTACAATTAAGAATCACCTTTGACCAAAGAATCTCTACACAACATTTCACCTTTCTAGCTTTACATATAAACTGGAGAAGAAGATGAAAATAGGTTTTTGGGTCATGACCCGTGACCAAGATTGGGGTCACAGGGTCACAAAATCTACAATTTTGAATCCCCATTAGCCAAGGAGTCTGCACATCAAATTTCAGCTCTCTAGAGTCATTGTTCCTGGAGAAGAAGTCGAAAATGCGAAAAGTTTACGGACAGATGGACGGACAGACGGACGCGGGTCGCCATGCCATGCCATTAGCCCATCTGGCCTTTCAGGCCTGATGAAGAAATGTAATGTAAATGTAAGAAATCATCACATTATTACCCCAAAATTTTTTATAAATTATAAAAAATATTATAAACTATTTATTTTAGAAGTCTGATTTAATGTACAAGTTTTTGAAGGGTATTCAACCTGAAGAAGAGGTAAGCATATACTCCGAAACGTCTATGTTCACAGTAAATAAGTCGTTATCCAGAAAATATTGTTTTCAAATGTTTTAATGTTAACAGTGTAGTTTCAAGGCTTACCCTCAAAGACGTCGATATAGTCTGGACAATTTTCTGACTTCTCATCAAAGAAGGTTTTGAAAGTAACCCTCACCATAGAATCAAGATTCCATGCCTTTATCTGCCAGATGCAAGTTACGTCACTGAAAAATTAAAATCATGATACATTCTAACCAACCTGAAGGTGTTGCAGATTATTTTTAGAGGCTTTTCCTTGAGGTACTCCAGCATAAAATTCCTAAATTTAGCATTAGAACAAGAGTCATCTGAAGATGACATATCCCACCGATTTGTAAAACACATCTTCAAATGACAGATAATTGTATATCTACTACCGTACTTCAGCAAGTGGGTAATACACATGCAGAGTTTCAGGTATGATGAAGGGTTTTGGAGTTCTGCTCTGGAAGCAGACATATCTGTGAACAAAGCTCAAATCCAACGCGTTTTTATGGAAACGAAACGAAAAAAATATTTCAGAAATCTGAAAATATCAAAAGCCACCATTTCAGTTAGCAGTAATACATATGCAAAGTTTCAGGAAGATATGATGAAGAGTTTTGGAGCTGTGCTCCGGCAACAAACCTGTCTCTAAACAAAGTCCAAATCAACATGTTTCTATGGAAACGAAAACAAAATTATATTAGATTTAATTTATCAAAAGGCATCACTTCAGTTGGTGGGTAATACACATGGAAAGATATCAGAAAGATATCATGAACGGTTCTGCTCCGGAAACAAAAAGATTACGTAAGGACTGATGGACGGACAGACAGACAGACAGAAGGCGACAGGACCCTGTTGTCAGTGATTTGTCAACTGATTGACACCAGCTGACTCAAATAGTGATCAGTACTGAAGGAATTTGCCAGGACCAAAGAAAAATGTACACGGTTTTACCTATCAGTTTTTTTTAGTTAAGCTGTTTTTACTAAGGCGGTGAGTTCCACTGTCAAAGAGAATTTCATTAAGGCCCGAGAAGAACTTTTGTGTCAGATAAGTAAGAATGCAGCAAAATCTTATATTTATATACCCTGCTAAAAGGTTTAACATCAAGGTCACAAGTTGAAAAATCAAAGTTCCACTGTGACCTTGAGGAATAATGTTGGAGAAGCTTTGTGTAAGATATGAAGAGAATCCAGTAAACAGTAACTGTTCTTGAGTTTGAAAAGTAGTCAAAGTGTTGTGGTGACCTTGAAAAAAGTCAAGGTTACAAAATTTGACTGGTGTCTGCGTAATAATCCAACGAAGAATATCAAAAAAATTTTTTTTTAAAGTTATCATATCATGATCATTTAATTCATTATTATAACCATTAACATCATAAGTCTTGAAAAATTGAGCCATGGGCTCTGTAGCTCATCAGGATTTATATTGTTTATAATGATGAAGACTGAAATAGATTTTGAGGTCATGGCTTGAGGCCCTTATTTGAGGCACCACTGGGTCTCCAAAATTTAGAATCCCCATTGGCTAAAGAGTCTGCACACAATATTACAGCCTTCTAGGTATATTTGTTCTGGAGTAGATGAAATTAGGTTTTTAAGGATGTGAACCCCGTGACCCCATTTGGGATCAGGGGGTCACGAGATCTACAATTTAGAATCCCCATTGGCCAAGGAGTCTGCGCACAACTTTTCAGCTCTCTAGACCTTTTGGAACTGGAGAAGAAGATGAAAATAGGTCTTAAAACGATGTGACCCCTGTGACCCCATTTGGGGTCATGGGGTCACGAAATCTACAATTTAGAATCCCCATGGGCCAAGGAGTTTGCACACAACTTTTCAGCTCTCTAGACCTTTTGGAACTGGAGAAGAAGATGAAAATAGGCTTTTAATGATGTGACCCCTGTGACCCCATTTGCGGTCACGGGGTCACGAAATCTACAATTTAGAATCCCAATTGGCCAAGGTGTCTGCACACAACTTTTCAGCTCTCTAAACCTTTTGGAACTTGATAAGAAGATGAAAATAGTTTTTTAAGGATGTGACCCCTGTGACCCCATTTGGGGTCACGGGGTCACAAAATCTACAATTTAGAATCCCCATGGGCCAAGGGGTCTGCACACAACTTTTCAGCTCTCTAGACCTTTTGGAACTTGATAAGAAGATGAAAATAGGTTTTTAATGATGTGACCCCTGTGACCCCATTTGGGGTCACGGGGTCACGAAATCTACAATTTAGAATCCCAATTGGCCAAGGTGTCTGCACACAACTTTTCAGCTCTCTAAACCTTTTGGAACTTGATAAGAAGATGAAAATAGTTTTTTAAGGATGTGACCCCTGTGACCCCATTTGGGGTCACGGGGTCACAAAATCTACAATTTAGAATCCCCATGGGCCAAGGGGTCTGCACACAACTTTTCAGCTCTCTAGACCTTTTGGAACTTGATAAGAAGATGAAAATAGGTTTTTAATGATGTGACCCCTGTGACCCCATTTGGGGTCACGGGGTCACGAAATCTACAATTTAGAATCCCAATTGGCCAAGGTGTCTGCACACAACTTTTCAGCTCTCTAGACCTTTTGGAACTGGAGAAGAAGATGAAAATATGTTTTTAAGGATGTGACCCCTGTGGCCCCATTTGGGGTCATGGGGTCACGAAATCTACAATTTAGAATCCCCATGGGCCAAGGAGTCTGCACATAAAATTTCAGCTCTGTGGAGTCATTGGTTCTGGAGAAGAAGTCGAAAAAGCAAAAAGTTTACAGATGGACGGATGGATGGACGGACGGACGGACGGACGCCGGACACCATGCCATGCCATAAGCCCATCGGGCCTTTCAGGCCTGATGAGCTAAAAAGGAAAAAGATATTCCATATTGTCAAAGGCAATATGTAGAGATATTTGTTTTCCAAGATTGAATAGAAGAGCTGTACATACTCCGGGTATCTGAAGGGGTACCCTGGTGATGTGAGGGTCTTCATGTCCTCTTCGGCCGACAGGTACCCCTTGCTTGGTCCACACGCTGGAGATATATACTTAGTGTTTAAATACATGCTACTTTACTGAGACATAAACCTAACTTACATCAGTTTATCCACCGGAGATTTACTGGTAATGTAGATATTAATCATCATAGTTTTCATGGGAAAAAAAGATTTTGAAAGTTCTTTATATGTGATTAAAACTTAATCTGTGACCCATGAATTCTGTATAGCCAATAAGTTATGATTCTTGGCCAGTCAGAATGGTTTGGCACTTCATAATTTCAACAGCTATAGTATATAAATGCAGTTTTGAGTATCAGAAAAACTGAACTACACTGTTTAAACCTCAATTCCTATCATGATTACCCACTAATTTTGACAAACATTACCATTGATGATAATGAAATTATATTACCTTGGTCATCATATTTTAACCCCTTGATAGTGAAATAAGTTGTACTTCGTCCGTGAGCCACTAGTTTGACTTGCATCGATGTACCTGAGCTCAAGTACATCACGTTCTTTTTGTTGCAAATCTCCCACCTCGTCTCACGGTTCACTGATCCTGAACCAAATAGAGCGTATGTACAGTCTTATGTAATTTATAGTGGATACTAAACAGTCGTCCATTTAATACCATTTTTATTAAACAAGTTAATGATATGGTATAAAAGGAGCAAAAGCGAGTTTGATACAAATTATTCACGAGTTTAATATAAATGGTATTATTTAAATACCTATCTGTTGACTAGACCTACTTTGCCTTACCTCCTATAGGTAATGCTATTTCAACCTTAACACAGACGAACTTGAAGAGTGGAGAAGGGGTGCGTAAAATCCCTTATCCAAGGGGCGGTAAGTCAAGGTGGTCTCGTGACGTCACTACCTGTTCATGTCATTCTCCTATTAGTTGCAGAGCAAGACAGACGTGTTTGTTTTGTTCTGAGACTGGGTATTTATAGCGACTTGGTTGCTAACTTGCTAGCTATCTCTTACTATTTTGAGGGATATTTTCAACTGCTAAATCTACAATTCGTCGTTAGCAGGTTGTTTAACAATCTGTTTTAGTAGGTGTTGGGGTACAAGGGCCTTGTTGACATGTGCTTGATGTGTGGCTGCCCGAGAGGTAGCTGCTTGCCTTGCACGTGCAGCACGTGTCTTCATTGACTGCTTCGGTTCGCACGCCTTGTAAGGCGTACCCTCCGCCAGTCACCTTCGACTGTTGGTTGTTGATTCGCTTCGCCATACGCCTGTGACTTGCTTCGCTTGTCATTCGCGTGCGCCAGTCATACGCCTTCGGTCCGTATCAACTACCTACGCGTCTCCAGTCACTCGCCTAGCTTATCACTACGCGAGCGGACCCTTCGCCAGTCATTCGCCTTTGGCTTGATTCTACTGTACTAGCATCTACTCGCCAGTGTCTCGCTTACGCCAGTCACTCGCTTCGCTAGTCTATCGCCTTAGGTTGAAATCAACTTGACTCGCTCCGTCTCGCCAGTGATTCGCTTCGCCAGTTATTGGTTTCGCCTACCATTCGCCTTTGGCTTGATTCTGCTGTACTAGCATCTACTCGCCAGTGTCTCGCTTACGCCAGTCACTCGCTTTGCTAGTCCATCGCCTTAGGTCGAATCAATTTGACTCGCTACGCGGCGTACCCCCATTCGACAGTTTCCCCTTTGGCTCGATTCTACTTGACTCGCATCTACTCGCCAGTCACTCGCTTCGCTAGTCCATCGCCTTAGGTTGAATCTGTGGAATCACGTCCTCTAGGGCCTCCGGGTCCGCTGCCTCCTCGCGTACTGCTCACATCCCTACGCGTCGTGTCACAGTGGTATCGCCCACCCGTGATCCGGTCAGGTCTCAACCCCGAGCAGAAAGCTTTTCTGCGACAGGCCCCTGCTCACTCTGAATCTCTGTTTGGGGGTAGTATCCCCGAAGTTCTGAGAGCAAGACAGGAAGCTCAACAGCAAGACCTCACCAATCGCCTCGTCAGTCAGAGGCAAACAACACCGAAGCGGCCTCATACCAATTATCGTCAGGGCCAAGGTCAGGGCCAAGGTCAGGGTAGAGGTCAACTTTCCCCCAAGAAAGCGAAAACGGACTTTCGTCGGGGAGGTCGTGGCCGCGGATCCACGGGTCAGTCCCCCAAGTCCCCCCGTCCCGGCGGCGGAGGTCATACCCCTCAGAAGGGGATGCGAAGGAAGTGACTCTTGGTCACCCCCTCTGCTCCCCCTCCGCATGTTCCGGTGTTGGAGGGTTCGGTGGGGGGTCGACTCCAAGATTTTGTCAGGAACTGGGTACAGTTAGGGTTAGACCCTTATGTTTGTCGGATTCTGGGTCAGGGGTTCCGCATCCCCGTCTCGTCTCCTCCGCCCCTCACCTGTGCTCCAAGGGAGCGTCCCTTGGCAGGGGACCGGCTCCAATTGACCTTGGATCAAGTGGAGCTCTTAATCTCCAAAGGGGCGGTGCAGGAGGTCCTGACCCCGCATCTAACTCCGGGATTCTATTCCCCAGTGTTCGTCATACCCAAAAGGAATTCGAAAAAATGGCGGCTCATCCACGACCTGAAGGTATTCAACCGCTCCTACCTCGTTCGGCCGCCATATTTTCGACTCTTGACTCTTCCGTCTGTAATGCGGTCCCTGGAGCGCTCAGACTGCATGGTGTCTCTCGATCTACAGGATGCGTACCTGCATGTTCCGATTCACTATCGGGATCGAAGGAACCTCCGATTCATTCTGGACGGGAGACATTTTCAGTGGTGCGTGTTCCCGTTCGGGATCTCGTCCGCCCCCTGGCTTTTCACACGTGTGACTCAGCCCATCGTCCAATTCCTGCACCAAGCCGACATTCAGTTCCTGATGTATTTGGACGATGGGCTCGCTCACAACCGTTCTCCGGTCATTCTCGAGGCGCAGCTCAGGTTCACGATAGACCTTTTCCGTCGTCTAGGGTGGTTAGTGAACTTAGAGAAGTCGGACTTGGTTCCGGCGACTCGTTTGAAGTTCCTAGGGGCTATCCTAGACACTCAACTGTTCCGCGGGTTCGTCACGAGGGAGCGGATGGCTCGTTACGATCGCCTAATGGATCGCGCGCTCGACGCATCGCTCTCCCTACGTCAGTGGCAAAGAGTGTTGGGGTTACTAACATCAGCTCAGGACCTGACCCGCAGGGGGAGGTTGTTCCTTCGCTCGTTACAGGTGTTCCTGAATCCCCACATCAGGGAGGCGCGTTGCCGTCACAACATAGTTTTGACCCCAGACCTCCATCGGTTCCTAGCTTGGTGGCGATTGGACGAGAGTGTGTTCGCCGGCGTCCCACTTCGTCCTCGTCCCCCCTCAGCTCACCTGTTTGTATACGCCTCCACTCAAGGGTGGGGGGCGCATATGGGTCACGAGCAGGTGGCGGGTGTCTGGTCCCCATCAGATCGGAACCATCACATCAACATCCTCGAGTTGGATGCAGTTCGTCTTGCCATTCAGCACTGGCAGTCCCTTCTGCGGGGCCAGTGTCTGCTAGTCCACACGGACAGTTCAGCAGCTGCTTGGTCGATAAACAAGCAAGGTTCACCAGGGCCGAGTCTCTGCTACGCGTGTCACTCCAGCTCTTCGAGCTTGTGGACGAGGTGGATCTGGACATTCGAGCAGTCCACATTCCAGGTGCCAAGAACATCTTGGCAGACGCGTTGTCGCGACCGGATGCCCCTCCCCCGACGGAGTGGCAACTGAATCCGGTGGTGTTCAGGGGGTTGTGTCTCCAGTTCGGCACCCCTCTGATAGATCTGTTCGCGACGTGTCTCAACCACCAATTGCCAACCTATGTCTCCCCAGTGCCAGACCCACTAGCAATGGGCTTAGATGCGCTCTCGTTAGAGTGGGAGGGGATGGACGCCTACGCTTTTCCACCGCCGGCCATCCTCTCCCAAGTTGTGGCCAAGATAGGAAGACCACTAGGAAACTCTATGATTTCCAGTGGCAGGCCTTCGCCTCATTCTGTGCTCAGAGGGATTTCATCCCGGCGGAGGCCTCAGTTCCTCAGGTCGAGGGGTACTTGGTGTACTTACGCAACACCAGGCATCTTAAGGCGTCTTCAATCAACACCAACATGTCAGCTATCCTGTCGGTGCTCAGGAAGAGATCGCCAGGGTTGGATGTGTCGGTCCTCAAGGACCTCATTAAAACCTTCCGTTCTGTTGACGGCAGGTCCAGGCTTCGTCCACCTGAGTGTGACTTAGCGGTTGTGCTCAACCACCTTCGCTCCGATACGTATGAACCACTCTCCGACGTACCCCTTCTCCCTCTCACCATCAAGGTCATTTTTCTGGTGGTCATGGCCTCCGCAGCGCAGATTTCTGAAATCCATGCGTTGCAGGCGGACCTTCTACGTTTTGAGGTTAGGGAGGAGGGTTCGGCCTCTCTCAGGTTGGCTCCTGATTTTGTCTGTAAGAACCAGGCAGCTGATGAGGCTGGCCGTACGTTCTCTATCCCGGCTCTGGGTTCTGAGTCGGGGGAGGTGGACCTCTCTCTGTGTCCGGTGAGGGCCTTGAGGGTGTACACGCAGCGTACCCGCAGGCTGAGAGACGGCAGACATCGTCTTTTCTTGCCTCACTCGCCTAGAAGCACCAAGGAGCTAGATAAGTGAGCATTGGGCGTGTATCTGAGGTCGGCGGTCATTGATGTGTACAAGGCCGCTGATTTGCCTCCGCCTTCGCGTTCAAACCCTTATGAGATCCGCGCAGTATCAGCCACGATGGCGTATCACTGCAACATCGCGGTTTCGGATGTCATGGCAGGATGTTTTTGGCGTTCATCAGAGGTTTTCATCAACCATTACCTACGAGATGTCTCAACAGCAGATCTTGAAGGCATCTCTAGGCTGGGTCCACAGGTCTTCGCTCAGGCGAAGGTGGTCCCCCCAACCAGACCAAGAAGGGGTCAACCCCCTTAGGAGCTTTAAGGCTCATTGTAAATAAACATGGTTTACATTGCTAGCTCTCGTGTCTGTTGGTTTTTTCTTTAACTTCGCTTTAACACCCCCCTCCCTGTTGGGGTTGGGGGGCAGTGTGTTGATCGGAAGTTGAGTGGCAGGGTTATCTCTTCGATCCGCTAAGCGGTAGAGATGGTATCTCCCGGGCTTTACCTTGTCCTCACCACAGGGTGGAGGACTCGTAGGTTAGCTTACACTCAGGGCTAGTCGCTGGTCTCGTCACTACCATGTATCTACTGACCCGCCTCCTTGCGGTGGGATTCTAGGCAAAGTAGGTCTAGTCAACAGATAGGTATTTAAATAATAGTACGTTTTTGATTAAACGTAATTATTTATACTTACCTGTTGACTAAACCTACGCTCTAGGCCCTCCCATCCTCCCCACTTGGTCTGTCTTGCCTTTTGGGACTTTCGGAGAGTGACATGAACAGGTAGTGACGTCACGAGACCACCTTGACTTACCGCCCCTTGGATAAGGGATTTTACGCACCCCTTCTCCACTCTTCAAGTTCGTCTGTGTTAAGGTTGAAATAGCATTACCTATAGGAGGTAAGGCAAAGTAGGTCTAGTCAACAGGTAAGTATAAATAATTACGTTTAATCAAAAACGTACTATTATATGGAAGGAAGTTTAGTATTTTGTTTATTACTTGGGATTTACTTGCCCAAATTTATCAACCAAATTGCAGACAGTTTACTGAAACTAAGAAAACAATTTCATATCACTTGTTGAAATATTACCACTCATATAACATATGAACATTGTAGTTTTTACACTTTATCTTTATAAAATCCTTAAGTGAGTCATTGTTCTTGAGTTGATTAAAAAAATGTCAGCTCACGTTTGATTGGACTTTTTATTTTACCAATACCTGCATATCAAATGAATAAGGCTCTATCCATGTGATCTCAATTACGATTTTGACAGTCACCAAATTTTCAATTCATAATCCACATTGGTCAAGGCATGTATACAATGTATACAGTATTTTGTGATGAATATGTGCTGATATATATCCTTCAATGAACATGGAAGACTTACAGTTGAAGTCAGTTCTCACTAATATGCACTCAGTGTGAACAATGATAGGATTATGAAGCTGTTCTTACCATCATAAACAGTAAATGTGTTCGCTTGACATTCCACATTCATGTCGTAAATATGTATGATAATCCGTTGCAATGCCATGACTGTCCAGACACATTCCACACTCCTGGAACGAAAACTAAATACAATGTATCTTGTACTTTGTTTCTATTCATTAAGTCACTCAAACACACAGAATGTACAACTAAAAGGACACAATATACATAATGTAGTTTGAATTCACCAACATCACTCATTCACCTGTAGGTCCTAGACTATTTCTGAATCCCATCTTTTGATTTGGCAAGTCTGCGGTTATTATTGTTGTTAACAAGCTGTTAATTTGGCACTCAGAACTGTTTGGCAATTATTATTTCAGAAATTAAAGGCGCTGTAGCACACTTTTTGCATATCATTTTTATAAAAAAAAATCATTTATTAATTATTAAAGTTTATATTGTTGCATTAAAGAGTAAAACATCTCATAACACGACCGGATAAGCCGTATCCATAGAAAACGGCTATCCATAATCGAAGAAAATGGTGTGACTATGAAGCGACAGTGGTGTGGAATTTTTCAGTGTGAGAGGTAGATTTGTAAATCTCATGAGAATTTGAGAGTTCAGACAGCAATTTAGCAAACATTTATTTATATTTTTGTGACAGCACATTATTTCAGTAATAAAATCGTGCTACAGCGTCTTTGAAGTGTTAAAATTGTGATCATTTTCGTCTGTTTGCAGCAAGATCTTTGCAAGGTAAACAAGTAGGATTCGCAAATTTCATGTCACTATATTTTATCTACTTTTCAGTTAAACCCTACAGTCTATATCTGTGATGTTATATGTCCCATACGACTCTCATTGCATCTAGGGAATTACAGATTGAGGTCATGTGTAGTTTCTTGTGACGAACTGACGGCTGGGATAATGATAAAACAATGGCTGATTTCTTTAGCATCTGGGTTACTGTCACATGCTTCGTTAGTCCTAAGTTTGTTTATTTTATCCTCAAAATAATTCTCCGTGATTTTCTGACCTTGTTTGTTCATTTACTTTGCACAGATGAATAAATTAAGCACAACAACAACGTGAGTGAAAGAGCTCTGTAATGATTGGCCGAACCAGAAGTGTTGGGTCTCTACTAGGTGTAATGACAGACTTGTGAGACGAATAAATTACAGCTAATAATAGTAATAAACTAGATGGTTGATAACTGGTCTCTATCAGTGTAATTCTTACTCTGTGAATGGTTCCAGGAAACCAGGAAAAGAAAACGTTTCTTGGGCCCCAGTTCCAATTGTCTTCCCACATACCTCTGTAAACAGAAATACATTTATCATACTTACATCTTGATCAGCACAGGTGAACAACACACAGATCTTAGTATTAGAAAGTATAAGAATATTGCCATCAGTTGAGGACAGTATATCGATTGATTAATATCTGCAAACAGCTGTCATAATTGATTTATAAGTGATATTATCCAGTTATAACTTATACCAGAACTAATGCATCAATATTACATAAGTGCAATACTGATGCATGTATGATCATAATGATCATAATGATTTTCAGCTGTGACACTTATCATTACAAACCTTCTTTATCACTCTATGGAACATTCAATAAACAATCAAACTTTAAACCTGCTCTTTTTGATTACTGAAGTTTGTTCCGAACTTCTGTTACATGTGCGAAGTGAAAGAGGCTCTGAACACTGCACTTGCGCCTGAAAGAGGTAGTGCAAGCCGTACAGCACGGGAACATGTACCAGATGTTCAGAACAAACTTCTGCAAATCGAAAGGAGCAGGCCTCATATGTCAAAGCACGATTCAATAGAAAACAAGTGTAGAAGCGAGCACAGCTCACATACCCCCGTTTCCAAATATAATTTGACATAACTGACAATGGGAAAGGCATAACTAAAGGAATGACTAACCTGTGTGGAAAATTGAATGAATAGTGGATGTACAATTCCAGAGATAACTGTTTTCCATGGAAACCGCCAAATATAAAATTCAGAAATAGGTCTAATCCTCAAAAGGTACAACAAGGCATCATGGTTGATATGTGTATGAAGTTTGGTGTAGGTAGAATGTATAGTTTAGGAAATCACAAAATGAGTTCCTTATTGAGTCACTGTTTGGTCATGTTTTCATGGAAACCGCCAAAGAAAACATAAAAAATCGATCTAACCCTCAAAAGGCACAACTAGAGATCATGGTTTACATGTGTAGCAAGTTTGGTGAAGCTAGCACGTATAGTGTGAGAAATATGCTCCGCACAAAATGACTTCCTTACAGAGTCACTGTTTTGGTCATGTTTCAATGGAAACTGCAAAAAAATAAAATTCAGAAATTGATCTAACCCTCAAAAGGCACAACTAGAGATCTTGGCTAACATGTGTAGCAAGTTTGGTGAAGCTAGCATGCTTAGTTTGGGAGATATGGTCCGCACAAAGTTTTGTGACGGACGGACAGACAGAGGGCAGACGGATTGACGAAATGAACACTACTTAATAAGTTTTGTTAAAACAAAATGCAATTTTCAATACACAATAAAGCACACCTTCTTTATAACTTCATGAAATATTCAATACATAATACATAAGCCTTTCTTTATAATCCAATGTAACACTTTCTTCAAACTTTCTTTATTATAACTCAAAGGATCATTTAATACACAATATAACAAACCTTGTTTATAAACTAATCGGAATCCATGTTTTTGGATCTCTGTGTTATCTCTAGTAATAAACACCAGTAGCAGGCTCCGGTAGACGGTCTTGAACTGCTGTCTTGCACCTCCTCCACAAAGTTTTCCCAGCAGTTGACCGTTTTCTGTATGTCCTGCAGAATATGAGTTAACTATAGTTATGTACATGTATGTCCTGCAGGATATCAGTTAACTATAGTTATGTACATGTATGTCATGCAGGATATCAGTTTACTATAGTTATGTACATGTATGTCCTGCAGGATATCAGTTAACTATAGTTATGTACATGTATGTCCTGCAGGATATGAGTTAACTATAGTTATGTACATGTATGTCCTGCAGGATATCAGTTAACTATAGTTATGTACATGTATGTCATGCAGGATATCAGTTTACTATAGTTATGTACATGTATGTCCTGCAGGATATCAGTTAACTATAGTTATGTACATGTATGTCATGCAGGATATCAGTTTACTATAGTTATGTACATGTATGTCCTGCAGGATATCAGTTAACTATAGTTATGTACATGTATGTCCTGCAGGATATGAGTTAACTATAGTTATGTACATGTATGTCCTGCAGGATTTCAGTTAACTATAGTTATGTACATATATGTCCTGCAGGATATGAGTTAACTATAGTTATGTACATGTATGTCCTGCAGGATATCAGTTAACTATAGTTATGTACATGTATGTCCTGCAGGATATCAGTTAACTATAGTTATGTACATGTATGTCATGCAGGATATCAGTTTACTATAGTTATGTACATGTATGTCCTGCAGGATATCAGTTAACTATAGTTATGTACATGTATGTCCTGCAGGATATCAGTTAACTATAGTTATGTACATGTATGTCCTGCAGGATATCAGTTAACTATAGTTATGTACATGTATGTCATGCAGGATATCAGTTTACTATAGTTATGTACATGTATGTCCTGCAGGATATCAGTTAACTATAGTTATGTACATGTATGTCATGCAGGATATCAGTTTACTATAGTTATGTACATGTATGTCCTGCAGGATATCAGTTAACTATAGTTATGTACATGTATGTCCTGCAGGATATGAGTTAACTATAGTTATGTACATGTATGTCCTGCAGGATTTCAGTTAACTATAGTTATGTACATATATGTCCTGCAGGATATGAGTTAACTATAGTTATGTACATGTATGTCCTGCAGGATATCAGTTAACTATAGTTATGTACATGTATGTCCTGCAGGATATCAGTTAACTATAGTTATGTACATGTATGTCCTGCAGGATATCAGTTAACTATAGTTATGTACATGTATGTCCTGCAGAATATGAGTTAACTATAGTTATGTTCATGTATGTCCTGCAGAATATGAGTTAACTATAGTTATGTACATGTATGTCCTGCAGGATATCAGTTTACTATAGTTATGTACATGTATGTCCTGCAGGATATCAGTTAACTATAGTTATGTACATGTATGTCCTGCAGGATATGAGTTAACTATAGTTATGTACATGTATGTCCTGCAGGATATCAGTTAACTATAGTTATGTACATGTATGTCCTGCAGGATATCAGTTTACTATAGTTATGTACATGTATGTCCTGCAGGATATCAGTTAACTATAGTTATGTACATGTATGTCCTGCAGGATATCGGTTAACTATAGTTATGTACATGTATGTCCTGCAGGATATCAGTTAACTATAGTTATGTACATGTATGTTCTGCAGGATATCAGTTAACTATAGTTATGTACATGTATGTCCTGCAGGATATGAGTTAACTATAGTTATGTACATGTATGTCCTGCAGGATATGAGTTAACTATAGTTATGTACATGTATGTCCTGCAGGATATCAGTTTACTATAGTTATGTACATGTATGTCCTGCAGGATATGAGTTAACTATAGTTATGTACATGTATGTCCTGCAGGATATGAGTTAACTATAGTTGTGTGCATGTATGTCCTGCAGGATATCAGTTAACTATAGTTATGTACATATATGTCCTGCAGGATATGAGTTAACTATAGTTATGTTCATGTATGTCCCAGGACAATTGGGTTTGGAGAAGAAGCTGTTAAAAGATTTCAAGAAATATTCCTGTGTTTCCCATTTTTGAGGTCAGGTCAGGACCAAATGTAAAATTTGATTTGAAAGGTGCCAGGTAGTTCCCCAGCTTTGGGGGTGCAGAGGTTCTGGAGGAAAAAAGAAAATAACAGCCCATGCCTTCACCCACTCCTATTGGCAGTTTAACCCTCAAGTTGCGTATTTATATTTTACCCATTTTAGCCCCTGTGGCTGAATTTACAGGCTCGCAGCTTGCAGCAGTAGTTTGGGCTTAGGCACCAACTAGCTCTGCCCCCGGGATATTAGGCTTCGGAGCGAAGCCCGACAAAATTGGCCTTTTGTAAAGCTAATTATCCATGCGTTACGAGTCAACAATGCACACGCAATTTTGTGTGATTTTTTGGACATTTCGACCGGACATTGACAATGTCTCGTTATCATGGCTAACTGCAAGACATAATACAAACGTTTTTATTGAGCGACTCACGGAGACAACTCGACTCGCAGACCGCGGCCACGGCCACGGCTACGGCTAGCAAACTGAGAGACGGGAGTGAATAATTCTAAGTCTCGTTTCCGGGATCCGGATTGAGACACAAAGGAATTGCTTATAGCCCTCCCGGACTATTCTGGGATTCGAATGTTAAGGGTTAATCTATTGCTTTCAATATTTTGTAACATACTTATTGAATAAAACAATATTTACGCAATAAACATGCTGACAATAAAATAACCAACCGTCATAGACCAAGAGATGTTCCAAACTGCATTGAGATACATATGTTCCAAAACTCATATCCGTTGTTTCCATCCATACGTTCATCTTCTTGTATGTTGATTCGATGAGAAACGAACAACGCTGGAAACTAATAAATGAATGAATGTTTATTTATATGTATCCCTGTTACATTGTTATACATTGTGTTACATATAATGATTTTTATGAAACTGACAGAAGGATGGACGACGGACTGAATATACCCCTGACAACTCTGTAGAAGGGGTATTGTGATATCAAACCATTATGAAAGAAAAGAAAAGTTTACAGACGGACCGACTGACAAATTGATGAATGGATGGATGCTATGCCATAAGCCCATCAGGCCACTAAAAATTAAAATATTCTAAATGATAAAACAATATATTGGACAATTTTTAAAGGTCTCAATTCATACATCAAAGTTAAAATGGACCGATGAATAAATTAGTATAGGATATCATTAGTTTGATATCATTGTTTGTCACCTGATCACGATTTACAGGCAGTAATGAATTAGATGATTTTTTGTTACCTGTATCCCTGAGATTAGTATAATCACCTTTTGAAGGGGTCGGGGTAGTTTAACGAAGTGAGAACCTGCTCTCTGTACATGGCCTTGTGTGTGGAGCTACAGGAAGATTCTGAAAATACATGAATCCAATATATTGCTAGGATCAACTGCTCCACGCAGGGCATCCTGCTGAAAGCTACTACCATACCCTGATCTCATGAGGCCCAAAACTGTCGTTTTGGCTATAAAGCCAGCCAATGAGAGAACTTCCTTTCACGCAAAAGTGGCAGTACAAAGAGGAGAGAACAGACGAATGATAAAAGGATAGATGCAATGACATATGGTCAAAATTGGATTCATTAAAATGGAATGTCAATTTGACAATTGCTCAATTTTATATATTTGAAATCGGTCCATAAATTACTTATATACAGCTTAAAATTTTTAAAAACAAAACAGCCTAATTTAGCCCTGGCGACCAGAATGAAAGTCTGCGGGGTGTGGCCCCTAAAGGGATGACTTCTGGGACGTCGCTGGAGTAATCTCATTATCGGTGATAGTCATAATTCAACGTAATTTCGCAACATTTCCATTTTGGCTATAAAGCCAGCCAATGAGAGAACTTCCTTTGTGGCAGTCCCCCCACAAGAGAACAGACGTGTGATTAAGACATTTCATTGGCTGAAAAACAGCATGCTATGCTTTCAGAGCATAAGAAAGTAAATAAAATGCAGCAGGCCTAAATAAGCCAGTGATGGAGACTTTCACGAGTTATGCCTTCGGAGCGAAGTTGCTTCACATCATGAAGGAAGTGTATCATCTCGCTCCCTTTTACGGTTCACAAAAAACCCTTGACATTGCAACAAACTGAGGTGAATTAGGATATTTTTATTAACAAGTTCACCAACATGAGTAAGCAATTACGAGTGATATCAAACATGTATACATAGTGTTACTAACAGATTGTTCAGCATCTGAAGTTGTTTTCGCAGACTTGTAGCAAATGTGAATTTTACAGATAATGTACATGATGTTTAGTTGTCTTAACTCAATGTTCAACTAAATTGCTAAATTGTGTAGCCATGAAACCAAACAAAAGGTATCACATAACAGAAGAGTCCATGGAAATAACCTTCAAACCTAGAATGATTGTGGATAGTTAAGTTTTAAAACATAAATTGGTGGATGAAGAAAACAAATGAGTACGTACCTTTAGCCTGTATCTTGAGTTTGAATCCCATTCCTGTGTGGTTCTGTAACCCTGATCTGTACACAATCAACAGGGACTCGATGAAATACTCATACGTCTCTCCCATTTGTCCACACATCGTTACCAGTCGAGTATTTCTAGTAAGAGTATCTGGGGACAAGCATTATCATTTCAGATTGATCTCGAGTGTAAATATTACTGTAATTACCTATGGGTATAATATAAGGCAACATTAACGTGAAAATGTAGTAATGTAGTATCTAATTACATATAAAATTGGTACAAAAGTATTTCTAGTAAGAGTATCTGGGAACAAGCATTATCATTTCAGATTTATCTCGAGTGTAAATATTACTGTAATCACCTATTGGTATAATATAAGGCAACATTAAGGTGAGAATGTAGTAATGTAGTATCTAATTACACGGAAGATTGGTACAAAATAATGTAATTTATACTGAGGAACATAATCGTGTCATATTTTCAATATTTGCACTACTGAACATAATATCAGTTCAGTGCTCATCATTGAATGGTTGTATTTCTAGTAAGAGTATCTTGCGAAATATGCATTATCAATTCAGATTTGTCTAGAGTATGAATTATTGTAATCACCTATGGGTATAATATAATGGACAAAATAAGTTAGGGATATCTGTATTTTATGATCAATATTTTATTAGTGTGTCAATGAATGAATACAGTCAAGCCGCGATAATCAGGCCACCGATAATCCGAATCTCGCAGTTTCCGAACGGTAGGAAGATGTAACCAAACTAATCTCTATAGTAGTCCTCAGTACTCAGTAGTCCGAACATTTCACTATCCGAACGTTTTTGATGAAAAACGGACGCGTTCGGACTATCGAGGCCTGACTGTATATCATTATTCATGAATTAAACATTTACACATATAATGGTGTTTGTCTAGTATAGATGGAAACACTCGTGTGAGGATGGTGTTAGTTAGACACATACATGTACATCTAATTACACGGAAGATTGGTACGTGATAAAATTATTTATACACAGGAACATCACATGTCACATTTTCAATATGTGCACTAATCGGGGATGTAGCTCAGTTGGTAGAGTGTCCGCTCATCACCCGGAAGACCGGGGTTCGATTCCCGGTCGCGTCATACCAAAAGACGTTAAAAGATGGGAGTTGTTGCTGCCTTGCTTGACACTCAGCATATAAGGACAGAACAACGCATGAACTGGCGCTGCACTGTGGCTGCCGGGTGCTATTTGCACACAAAGAATTTCCTATGTACATTGTATTACGGACAATAAAGAGTTATTAATGCACACATTACTTTTGCTTATCATTGTGTGGTTCATTGTGAGTGTCACCAATACTCCAGACTCCATCAGTTGAATAGGGAATACAGAAAATCTTCATTTATCGATTGGACTAAACGATTTGTATAGCATATAATTATTACTCCATTTCATAGAATTAATGTCTTCTTCTTATACTGCTTTCTTGTCATCTATCTGTCATCTGTTTGTAAAATATGTAAATCACCTATGTACATACCACCAGTGGCGAATCCAGGAATTTTGAAAGGGAGGGTGTCAATGGAAAAGTGGGGGGGGGGGAGGGGGACTCCTGATCCCCTTGACCCCCCCCTGGACCCGCCACTGCATACCACAGAGAGGGTAAGTCAGATAACTTGTTTTTAATCCTTTTCACAAATTTACATTAGGGTAACACATTTTCAAAAGGGGTTTTGAACCACTTGAACCCCCGCCCCCTCCCCCCCCCCTCCCCCCCTCCCACTTCCATCACCGATCTAAGTGCTCGGTCCTGTTAGTGTACAGCAGCTCGATAACAAATCCATAAAATATTGAGAACTTACAGGCATGGACACGAATGAAATCAGCTCCGCAGAAGGTCGAATCGGGAATGTCTATATTGATAAAGTTGAGATGAAGAGTCTTGTTCCTTGCAAAACTATCCTCTGCATTTATTGACCATGTACATTCTGTATCCCTGCAAATATGAATATTGTACAGTAAGGTGATTAGATAATGCTCGTATTTATTTTTATCTTAAAAGCATTGATAGATATTGATGAATCAGTATAGGGAGATATATGCAGAAGTAAATTTTTGGTTTTAACTTTTAATTTTTTTATGTTGACTTTCTCAACTTTTCTTTTGCATTTTTATTTTATTTGTCAGGTTTCATTTATACTTACAAAAACGAGCAAGTTAATTCATTTGAAAACAAGATAACATCAAACACCTCCTTTTCTTATAGGTAAGTAAACTTAAAACACATTCAAAAGATCTATAAGGAAAAAGGTTTGTTACATTTAAAATTTTGTGATCATGTCATTAAAAGATCCAGAAATTAGCTGTAATGTTATGCAACCTCTATAGATTGACCTTCCGTATCACGCAGAAATTCACCAATTAAATTGGCAGATTATTGTAATCAAGTGTTAAAGGGATGATTTCTCCATTCTTGTGAAATTTGATAAACAATCTTATTGTTTCTGATATTCATTGATGGGGACTGGCACATTTTGTTGATTGAACATAATAAAAAATTATATGTGTTGTGTACTTATAACTTTAGGAAATTAATAGGTCAGAAATTACAAAAAAAAAGAAGTAATCTTTGATAATATACACTGATGTGGGATGAACAACTGATTTTTGCAGTAGAGTAGATGACTGCATTTCTCAAGTCATTTGTCAAAGGTCAACTGAACATAACCTAAAACGGTAATACTGCAGATGAAATGACGAATTTAAAACATGACATGAGGCACTTGATGATGAAATGAGAACTCATTTACATGAACTATCTTCAAGTATTTCAACATCTATCAATTTATTAATATCAGCATGGATTCAACAAGCCCCTGATTGTCTAACAAGAGTTTACCTCGGATTGCTCAAGGTTGGTTACTCACTGCTATATATAGCATTATGTTGTCAGCCAATGAAATGCCTTGATTTGAAATTTGACGATATCAGTTTTCTCATCTATTGCCAATACCGCTCAATTCAAAGTAATTTTATTGACTGATTATTTAAAGCATGATGCAAAGCCAAAGCTGGTTACATAATCAGTGGATAATGGAGATTGCGGATGAAGAAGAATGGAATACACAAAGGTTTTACATTTCTAACTATGTGCAGTCGATAGCCTTTGAATGAATATATTCAAGACAAACCTTTCAGTGGTATCAGGGTATCCAGCAGATATAATGGTGTACTCTCCAGAGTCGCTGATTGTTAATGACCTTGAACATGGACTGTCTGAAACGAATTTTTAATTCAATACAATTACACAAAATATAATATCTGCTGAGCATGAAAGTGCAAATTGATCAAATAAAAATTTGTTGGAACAAATAACAACAAAGGAAGAAAACTTTTTTTCTTTTTTCATCGAAATATACCATGGAGGTGCTGCCATCTTACAAAACAGAAGAATACTTGTTTTTTATTTAACATATAGTGGACGAATGGATGGTTGTGTCTAGCAATGATGACAGATTTACAAAATATATTTTTGCACAGACTAATGAAAATGATGTGCCGAAAAAGAAAAGTTGTTTTTTGTATTTGATCTAATATGTACATGCTTATAGGAAGGTGAAGTGATCTGACAAGAAGGATGTTTTTCAGTTTGTATCTTTAGACCTGTTGTACGTACAACTGAAGGACTGGTAGGAGACTTCAAGAGGGATCTTGTCCACTCCGTAAGCCCTGACCAACATCTCATTCCATTGACTGGTGAAGGTGGACGCTTCCTCCCCGCACCATCTTCCAAGTTGATGTTTCTTTACCCCCATCGTGCCTGTGATAAAATGGATGATATGTTCACTTCAGTTTATTGTATTTGTGGCCTCAGGCATACATACAGTTACATGACATACATATATATTTATATACATTGGTAATGGAAATTTATGATAATGGATGATATGTTAAAAGTGTACAAAATAATCTAAATTCTAACTGATAATGAGAAAGCTCAACTGCTATCGTTGGTTGATATCCTAAACATTAAAGCGAGTCGCTGTCAAAAGGTCTAATCATTATAGTCCCGGACTGATTAGCCTGCCCGATAACGAGGCACTACACTATGCTCTCTTCCCAGCCGCTGATTTGATACATATGGGTCCCATGGAAAGGTGGACGGACTTTATATGCTTGAATTCCGGATCCACTCAAGGTTTCTGCAATGGGTAATCAATTAATGCAAACACAGGATGAACCATATGTAAGCATCACCAATGGAAGACATGTATGGTTTTATGGTATATTTACCCTTCAGCAGCCTTTCTAAAAGAGGGGTTCTATCAGGGTATTTTTTATGGAAACAAAATTCGACAGGACATTTCTGTTTTCTTACATGGTAATAAAACAAGTTTTGAAAAAAAATCGAATATTGACTATAATTGAATGTTCATATGCTAATGGCCCTATAATGCATCACACTTACGTTCTTATACTTATAGAAAATCAACAGAAATCTTCCTCAGGTGAAGAGGTTATTTTCCAAGTGCTATCGGCAGAGCTGATTTCCCACCCTCAGATGAACAATCCCCCCCCCCCCCCAATATGGGAACCCTACCCACTTCCTCCCACCTCGCCAACCCCCCCTCCCGTGATCTGCATAAGTGATGAGCAGCAATTATGGAGAGAAAACAAACCATCGTAGATATCAGTTTTGGCGGTGAAACACCCTGCAGGGGTCGATTTCAGGATATATCTGATAGTAATTCTAACTCGCTTGTTTTCTGCTGTTGTGATGACCCAGTAGCATTGTTTTTGTCGACTGAAATGAAAAAAAATACATTAAAGGCGCTCTAGCACGTTTTCTCAAATTTGATACAATACATTGGTATGTTAATGGGTAAAACATCTCAATACACGACCCGATAAGCCATACCCATTGAAAACGGTTATTCTAAGAAAATGGTGCGACATATAAAGCGACAGTGGTGTGGAACTCCTCAGTGTGAGAGGTAAATTTGTAGGTCTCATGAGAATTTGAGAGTTCAGACAGTAAGATGCATCGTTGACCATTCCATCATTGTACCAATTTAAAACTCTATTCGGGGTGTTTAGGTGTCTTTACATCCGTCAGATTACTTGAACTACCTTTTAGCTGCCATTTTAATGTGAACACATTTAAATGGTCACTCAAAGGGAAATGAACCCGCTTAAACAGCTTAACCAAACCATGTATATTCGTGTTAGAACTCTTTTTATTGATTCAGGAGTGGTATTTCGCCATTAGTAACACATATTGATATTTTTGTTTAAGCACTTTATTTCAGTTTAGAAAATTCTGTTACAGCACCTTTAATCAAGTTTACTGTCAATATAATGGTATATATATCGGTATCAAACAGGGAAATACAATTATATCAATATACTTTTTCATTTAACAATATATTGTACCAAACTCTTGTTTTTAAATATATACATACAGCTTGTCCTAAGGAAACTTGCAGGATTTCAAAACCAGAAATTAATTGTATGTGCAAGAACATCTTTTGGGCTGTATAATGACAAGTGATAGTGACAGATTTTGAATCTATGTTTCATCAAACTTTTATTTTGAATCTTTATTTCTACAGCAGCAAGACTAGTCCTATTTGCAGATGTTTTGGACCAAAACAAATTGTTGGATAAACACAAAAAAAACAATCCTTTAAAGAGAGAGTTCTATAGAAGTATTTTTTTGTGGAAATGAAATGGAAGGGACATTTCTGTTTACGTATTATATTATTACATGATTATAACACAATCCAATTGAAACATATATTACTGAAGGCAATATATTGACAACTCAACATTTGACAGTTGCATAATGACTAATACACTTACATTAATGAATAAAAAAAACAATGAGGGGTGAAGCCATTCATCGGTGCTACGAGTGTGGTTAAAAGCTTTGCTATGGCTAAACATGACATCATTGATCAGTCCAATGATAAATCATTTGTCACTCAGTGGATGTTCTATCAATGTATGTTTTCTTATCAAAAAGATGTAAAATAAAGTAAAATATGGCATATTTATCATTTCTCGTAATGCAAATTTTATTATGGCGGACATCCCAAAGACCTCACACTTTAAGGCAAATATAACTGTCAACATTTGAAATGACTTGAGACACAATTGGTTACATACCTTTCAGGTTGGTTCCCATAACCAGGTGGTCTGAGGTACTGTATAGTTTCATTAGCAATCACTGATAACCGACATCCTGTGGGGGAAATAATTGGTTTATAAAACTGATTGGTTTGGTTTAAAGATTGAATGGTTTAAAGTTTAAGAATTTCATCTAAGATTTCAGTCTGGATGAAGAATAATGATATCTATTTTGCGGGGTGCAATTTTCCGTTAACACCGGTATACAAACTGGTTATCAAGGGACGAGATAGCCGTTCATAATGCGATGACGTTTCTGTTTGATAATGTTCTTAGTTCTCTCTGATCAACAGTAATATTTTTCGTTACATAGGTAAATAAGAGCATTATGGTATGTAACAATGAAATATAGACACAACACTCACCTGCACCGACTAAACTGTTGCATTGTTGTAACACAATGTACAAAATCATCCAATATCTATACATTGTGGAATCAAACAGTTACGGCATAGCTTATTTAACATTGCTAAAATATTGCTGTAATTACTAGAAGTTTACATATATACTTGTACACACAAGACTATGCAGCACAAGTCACATATTTCCAAATCCCGTTGCACTTCCGCGGTCATGTGCATAGTCAAAATATTGCCCGTGAAATTTAGCCATAGTACATCGTGAACTTGAAGACCGTTGGCGCTGTCGTAGTAGAATCATTAGAAGTAACTGTATTGGTATAAGTAGTAACAGTTGTAGTACTTAGTAGTTCTTATTATATAATGGACACAAATAGTTAGGGATAAGTGTAGATGCGAATGTGAAATTATAAATAATGATGAAATATCAGTCATAAAAATTCAAACATCCCTAATTAAGTAATATATATAACATATCGACAGTAGTTCTTACCATGAAGAAGAATTTTAGATAAAAAGGCATTTTGATATATAGGATATATAATAATTGAAGACCGAGGCAATTCATCTATAGGTGGTAGAGATGAGACTTGATATGAGGTGATTGAAAGTGTCTAGATTTTAAATTAATATTTCAATTATCGTAAACTTGATAATGCCTACGTATTGTAACATCGGAAGAGGGTATAGTGTCAACGTACAATAACACCATAAGGGGGCAGTATATATCCTAGTACATACATATACATACGATGAGAGTAGTACCATATAGTATATAGTAACATAGGAAGAGGGTACTAGTATCATATGATATACTGACACATGAAGAGGGTAGTATCATAGTATACCGACACATGAAGAGGATAGTATCATAGTATACTGACACATGAAGAGGATAGTATCACAGTATACTGACACATGAAGAGGATAGTATCACAGTATACTGACACATGAAGAAGATAGAATCAAAGTATACCAACACAGGAAGAGGATAGAATCATAGTATACCAACACAGGAAGAGGTTGGTATCGTAGTATACTATCACAGGAAGAGGATAGAATCATAGTATACCAACACAGGAAGAGGTTAGAATCATAGTATACCAACACAGGAAGAGGTTAGAATCATAGTATACCAACACAGGAAGAGGTTAGAATCATAGTATACCAACACAGGAAGAGGTTGGTATCGTAGTATACTATCACAGGAAGAGGATAGCATCATAGTATACCAACACAGGAAGAGGTTAGTATCATAGTATACCAACACAGGAAGAGGATAGAATCATAGTATACCAACACAGGAAGAGGTTGGTATCGTAGTATACTATCAGAGTAAGAGGGTAGTACCACAGTTTAGTAACACAGAAATAGGGTATTATTACACGTAACATAGGAAGGGGGTAGTGTGATAAATTAAAGTAACATAGAGATAGGGTAGTATCATAGTATAGTAACATAAGAGGATAGTATCATAGTATAGCAAAACATGAATAGTATCATAGTATAGTTACATAGTAAGAGGATAACATGGTAGTACAATAACATACTTAGAGGATAGTATGGTACTATAGTAACATGTGAATAGATTAGTATCAGTGTACAGTAACATTAAAGGTTAGTATCATTGTACAGTAACATTAAAGGATAGTATCATAGTATAGTAACAGAGTACTAGGATAGTATAAAAAAAATAATAAGAGGATAGCATGGTAGTATAGTAACATAGTATCATAGCTTGGTAACATAAGAGGATATATAGTGTCATAATATCATAGCATTATAAGAGGATAGTACCATAATAAAGTGACATAGGAAGATGATATTATAATAGTATAGCAACATAGGAAGAGGATAATATAATAGTATAGTAACATAATATGAGTGTATCATAGTATAATATCATTAGACGAGCATAGTATCATCCTGTAGTAAAGCAGGAAGAGGATAGTATGATAGTATATAGTGGATATAGAGGATAGGATCGCAGTATGAAAACGTTTAAAGAGGGTAATATATGGTATAGCAAGATAAGAAGAGGATATTATTATAAGGTAATGAGTGAGTGGGGTAGTTATTATGTAACGTCGCTTGGGCAATTTTGCAGCCATTCGCGGCGAGAAATTTTGAGTTAATTGCCTAATTTAAAAATAGAATTGCTAAAGCAAACAAGAAACGACACGAAGGTCGTAAAAAAACACCAGCAAATTATCACAGACAGTAAGTTAAAAGCTGATTTAGAAAATATAAAATTTATAACTTATCAAAAAGGTTTATTGCCTTTAAGAAATCTAAAATTCTGTGTTCACCGAAGTGACGAAAAACTTTGTCCATAGAAATATTTGGGTAAAAAGTTTCCCAGATAAGTGCGGTCTCCCAACACTCTAACAAAATGTGTTTTACTGTGATGGGACACTGGCAGGGTATACACATTGGAGGGTCTTCCCCCTTTAAACGGTAAGCATGAGTTACATGTGTGTGTCCAATACGACATCGTCGCAGAACACAGGCTGTCTTGCGATTAAAAGAGGCGAGAGATTTATTTAGACTAAATGAGGTTGAATATTAAACAGTTTATTGTGTTGTTGTTGGTCCCATTGGGACCTCCAACGTTGCTTAATGTAAGATTTGATAGCAGGTTAAGAATGTGTATGTGAAACTTCAGTAGAAAAATATGTTTGAGGTTAAATGGTGATTTAGCTGCTGAATCAGCTTTGTTATTGCCTCTGATACCCATATGACTCGGAAGCCAGCAAAAGACGATGTCATATTGGAGACATGAATTATGAAGTTCTAAAATATCCCTAATAATTGGATGATCACTTTTACATTTTCTAATAGCCTGCAAGCAGGAAAGAGAATATGAAAATATAATATATAATTATGCGGAGTAGAGTTTTAAATGTGATGAATGGCTTTAAGGATTAAGCCTTAGCTTCTGCAGACAAGAGGCTGCTGCCATCATGCATCAAGATTGACACAGGGCTTTATCAACTGCCATGGTGGAGTGGCCAACAAACTGTGTTCTGTGGTAAGGTTGATATTCGAACCTTCAACATGATGTTGAAGACGGATACCATGAAATGGAATTGATTTAGGTATTAAATTATACAACTGCCGGTATTCTGGATTGAATACGCAGTTATAGACAGGGTTTGAAGGGTTATATTTTAGTTTTGTAATAAATTAAAGTGTTAGCTTGATGCGCCGATCTTCAAGAGATGGCTCATCAGCTTCAGCGTAGAGACTTTCAACAGGCGAAGTTCTGAAGGCCCCAAGACAAAGCCTGGGACCTTGGGGGTGGATAATATCTACCATTTTCATATAAGAGGGGCGGGCAGATCCATAGATTATGGATCCATAATCCTGTTTAGAGCGAATGAGTGATCGAGATGAAGAAGAAGTCTAATGCTTTTAAGCATTTAGCTTTAAGGTATTTAATGTGTGGTATGAATGATAATTTATTATCAAAAGTGAGACCAAGAAACTTTGCCTCAGGAACGACTTTGATTGGAGTTTTATCCAGAAATAATTCTTGGTCTTGGTGCATTTTGCTCGTATTGCAACAATGCATACACGATGTTTTAGCTTTGGAAACTTTAAAGCCGTTTTCCAACGACCATATATGATTTTATTGAGGCAGAGCTGCAATTGGCGCTCGATTGATGGCATATTCTTGCCTCTGCAAGAAACTCCAAAATCGTCCACAAAAAGTGAACCATCTGTATGGTCATTTAAGACTTTAGCCAAGCTGTTCATTTTTATGCTAAATAATGTGACAGATAAAATGCTACTTGTGGGACACCCATCAAAGAAATCAGAAAGGGTGAAACCCACACGCACTTTTAATTGGCGATCATGCAAAAAGTTGCATATAAAATGAAATATACTAACTCGCAAGCCAAATTCGAATACATCCTTCAGGATGCCATGCTTCCATGTCGTGTCGTAAGCTTTTTCTAAATAAAAAAAGATAGAAACAACATGTTGTTTATTAATGAATGCATCACGAATAAATCATTCTAAAAGAACAAGATGATCAGTGGTACTTCGTTGTTTGCGGAAACCACATTGAATATCAGTAAGTATTTTATTAGTTTCCAAGTACCAAACTAGACGATCATTTATCATCCGTTCCATAGTTTTACATACACAACTTGTTAAGGCTATAGGCCGATAGTTGTCTGTATGTTTCTTCCCGGGTTTTGGAATAGGCACAATAGTAGCATTGTGCCAACAAGATGGAAATTCACCCGTTTCTCATATATGATTAAATACCTAAAGTAGAACCTCAAGGCAAGGTTCCGGTAATGTTTTAGAAGCTGATAATGGATTTCATCAGTTGCTGTATCATGGGCTTTGGAAAGTGCGGTTTAAGCTCTGACAAGGAGATGTGTTCATTATAATCGTCTTCATTCTCGGATTTAAAATGTGGTCGTTTTTCCTGTACCTTTTGGTACTTTTGGAAAGCAGGGGCATAATTTGCAGATGAAGAATTTTTAGAAATTGTTTCAGCCAACATATTGGCAATATCCGATTTTGATGTGAGAATGTCATCATTGACCTTAAGATGTTTTATTGTAGATTTGGAACCTTTGCCTTTAATTCTACTGATCATATTCAAGACTTTGCTTATGGGCGTTCTGGAATTGGTCTTAGAGACATAGCCTCTCCAAGATTCGCGTTGTTTGTTGGTTGACTGTGCGTCGAGCTTTAGCTCGAGCCTTGTGACAGTTATCTAAATTAAATTGTGCAGGTCGTGTACTGAGCTTGCTCTAATATGTTTTACGTGCCTTAATGGCAGTATCGCAGGTTTCGTTAAACCATGGCTTGTGAATGCGTGGATTTGCCGAGGTTTTAGGTATAGTTTCAGTTGCAACATCGATGAGAACTTTAGAAAAGACCTCAACATGATCAGTTGTGCACATTGACTTGCGAGGATAAAATAATAAAATATTAAAGCCTCATGTTGGAAATTTTATTGGAGAAAGTCGTCCATCTGAGTACCGATCCCACTGTCCCTTCTTGGGCGAGTTGTTAAGAGATGTGGTGTCTGATGCGTCAATAAGGACATCATCAAACCCAAGATCGAGAGATTCATCCTTGTTGTGGATCTCGACCACATTCCTTTGGCCTTTGGGAGTGCGGTTAGATGTTTTGGATTTTGAGTTATTGCAGCATTATTTGAGGTTGATTGCTTGGAGTTTTGATTAACTATTTGGCTTGATTTTGGAGGTATTTTAGATTCTGTCAGCTTGACAAGCTCTTTAAGGGACAGAAGAGGGAATGCCATGGTACATATTGTGGAAGATGTTGTATTGTATGATAAAGTAAAACAAGGAGAGGCTATTATCATAGTCCTGTAACATAAGAGAGTAGCATCGTAGTATAATAATAGTGGAAGAGGATAGTATCATACATATCCTGAGCAAAATGTTATTACGTACTATTGAGACTTTAGACACTAATTACAAGTTTATAAATGCTTGTATTGTATAGTGTACTTGTTTAGTAACCTTGGAATAGGATAGTAGCACTGTATAGCAACCCAGGAAGAATGTGGTATCACAGTATAGCAACCCAGGAAGAATGTGGCATCACAGTATAGCAACCCAGGAAGAATGTGGTATCACAGTATAGCAACCCAGGAAGAATGTGGTATCACAGTATAGCAACCCAGGAAGAATGTGGTATCACAGTATAGCAACCCAGGAAGAATGTGGTATCACAGTAAAGAAACCCAGGAAGAATGTGGTATCACAGTATAGCAACCCAGGAAGAATGTGGTATCACAGTATTACAACCAAGGAAGAATGTGGTATCACAGTATAGCAACCCAGGAAGAATATGGTATCACAGTATAGCAACCCAGGAAGAATGTGGTATCACAGTATTACAACCAAGGAAGAATGTGGTATCACAGTATAGCAACCCAGGAAGAATGTGGTATCACAGTATTACAACCAAGGAAGAATGTGGTATCACAGTATAGCAACACAGGAAGAATATGGTATCACAGTATTACAACCAAGGAAGAATGTGGTATCACAGTATTACAACCAAGGAAGAATGTGGTATCACAGTATTACAACCAAGGAAGAATGTGGTATCACAGTATTACAACCAAGGAAGAATGTGGTATCACAGTATAGCAACCCAGGAAGAATGTGGTATCACAGTATAGCAACACAGGAAGAATGTGGTATCACAGTATTACAACCAAGGAAGAATGTGGTATCACAGTATTACAACCAAGGAAGAATGTGGTATCACAGTATTACAACCAAGGAAGAATGTGGTATCACAGTATTACAACCAAGGAAGAATGTGGTATCACAGTATAGCAACCCAGGAAGAATGTGGTATCACAGTATTACAACCAAGGAAGAATGTGGTATCACAGTATTACAACCAAGGAAGAATGTGGTATCACAGTATAGCAACACAGGAAGAATGTGGTATCACAGTATTACAACCAAGGAAGAATGTGGTATCACAGTATTACAACCAAGGAAGAATGTGGTATCACAGTATTACAACCAAGGAAGAATGTGGTATCACAGTATTACAACCAAGGAAGAATGTGGTATCACAGTATAGCAACCCAGGAAGAATGTGGTATCACAGTATTACAACCAAGGAAGAATGTGGTATCACAGTATAGCAACACAGGAAGAATATGGTATCACAGTATTACAACCAAGGAAGAATGTGGTATCACAGTATAGCAACCCAGGAAGAATATGGTATCACAGTATTACAACCAAGGAAGAATGTGGTATCACAGTATAGCAACCAAGGAAGAATGTGGTATCACAGTATTACAACCAAGGAAGAATGTGGTATCACAGTATAGCAACACAGGAAGAATATGGTATCACAGTATTACAACCAAGGAAGAATGTGGTATCACAGTATAGCAACCCAGGAAGAATGTGGTATCACAGTATAGCAACCCAGGAAGAATATGGTATCACAGTATTACAACCAAGGAAGAATGTGGTATCACAGTATAGCAACACAGGAAGAATATGGTATCACAGTATTACAACCAAGGAAGAATGTGGTATCACAGTATAGCAACCCAGGAAGAATATGGTATCACAGTATTACAACCAAGGAAGAATGTGGTATCACAGTATAGCAACCAAGGAAGAATGTGGTATCACAGTATTACAACCAAGGAAGAATGTGGTATCACAGTATTACAACCAAGGAAGAATATGGTATCACAGTATTACAACCAAGGAAGAATGTGGTATCACAGTATTACAACCAAGGAAGAATGTGGTATCACAGTATAGCAACACAGGAAGAATATGGTATCACAGTATTACAACCAAGGAAGAATGTGGTATCACAGTATAGCAACCCAGGAAGAATATGGTATCACAGTATTACAACCAAGGAAGAATGTGGTATCACAGTATAGCAACCCAGGAAGAATATGGTATCACAGTATAGCAACCCAGGAAGAATATGGTATCACAGTATAGCAACAATGATAAGAAGAGGGTATCAAAGTACATAGAAGGACGGTTGTATAAAGAAACTAAGTATAGAGCTCAAGTTTTATTTTTGTAATTTACGTTTTATTTACTTGCAGCTATGCAAAGCTATATGGAAAACCATTAAAATAGTATGATAATAGCTTGTTGAGTTGCGGGGCCTGAACATACTTCGATAATAACATGTTATTCACATACACACATGTTGACTCTATGACTAAATAGCATATAACATTATAACTCGCATATTACTTACATTGTACAGAAATCTTAGTATCAGTACACTAGCGTCATTTTCTGTATGCATTGAAGTGATTGACCGAAACATTTATGTTAATAAAGTCATAACAATACCCCCTCCCTCCAACCTTACATGAATTTCAAGACTACAGTGTAGTTAATTATTATCTGACTGCTATTTAATCTTTAGAATACTATTAAAAGGTAATAAGTGTTCCAAGCTCTTTTTAAAGAAAATAATAATAATAATAATAATAATAATAATAATAATAATAATAATAATAATAATAATAGAGGGAATAATTTTCGAATTCGTTTAAAAAATTGATTCTTCTGATAGTAAAACTAATCTTATTATTGTGCTTTATCAGTTGCCTACAGTAGTCCATGTACATTTACCATATGTCTTTAGGTGTGTATAGGATTGGTGTCGACCTACTTTTCTGTATTTGCTTGAATACAAAATAAACAAGTTCTTTAAGTCCTAATTGCAGTGTCTTAATTGCTATTGCCATTGAAGAAGTTCTTGAGTTTCGAAACAAGATCATGCTTCATGTTTTGGTCACCATTTTTGTTGAAATTAAATGTTTCATTCAAAATATAAAAAAATCATTATATTTAATCTGGACTGGCCATTTTACCGCTGATTTGTTTTTCATAGGAATTGCTAAAATGCATTTTTACTTTTACTATAAGAATTTGTTCTATTTAGGATCACAATAATTGCAACAGTACAACTTTTCAGGACGAGTCCATTGAGAGATTTGAAACCACACCATCAGAGCCAGGTACCTGGTCTTCCCACCAGTCAACTCGGAGACAGAGTGTAGGATTTTCTAAATGCAAATATCCAATTCTAGCAACGTAATTTAGGAACATTAACGTTATCTCATTAATATACAACTTCTTAGAAAGTTTAGTTTCAGTGATAGTTTTGTCACTAGATATATGCCTTCACTGATGATGGTAGCGTGTATGATTTTTAACATGAGTGAGTGTTGATAACAGTACAATATATTTAAGTACAATATATATATAAGTTTTTGGTAACTTTCAATCAACTCATACCTCGAGTTGCTTTATTTCCATCGTCTCTCCGAAGTAGTGTTACCATCGTTCTGGTTGATTCGGTAATTACATTTATCTGCTTTTGTCAGCCTATAATGTTAATAGTCATACAATTTGTATATGTTATTTATTTTGGTCATCATAGATCAAACGTATTTTAAAGGACATAGTATTTTTATTATTCCAGTGATGAAAAGATGGGGATATATTGAAAGTACACTAAAGAAGGGGAAAATATAGATAAGTATACTGAGAGCAGGGGACCAGATTATTTGAAATGTTCAGAAGTAGACTCTGGTTGCTGACACTAATTACATTTACTTAGCACTTATACTGTTATGTTGAAAAAGTTTGATCCATTTTGAAAAGATTTTCCAAACCTTTTTTTAAATCCACAGTAAGAAATAAGCTTAATAAGTTTAATAAACCCCGAGTACTCAAAATTTCTTGTACAAATGTCTTTATGAGAACATGTTATTTAATTTCCCCAAATGTGTTAACTATGATTCCAAGATGGGCCTTTCATGAGTTAGACCTATATGCGAATTTATTTTTGGCGGTTCTCATGATCTGAACAGTGAACGAGTCATCCTGTCTGAAGCATATCTGCCCATATTAGATGTTAGCGTTTTAAAAATGAATGCATAAGTCCACCGTGATACCTAGACCTGAATTATGTTTTTGCGGTTTTGATGAAATTATGACTGTAGAATTGCCATATTGAAGCGTCATTATATAAATGTAAAGACATTTATCATCCAAAACTGTGTTCCACAGGAGATATCGCTTGTGTGAGATCAAGCGATATCTCCTAGGAGATATCTTTTTGGCAGTAGATTTTGTACAATGCCCTGTCGCCGTCAACTACATGACATCACAATGCTTTTACATCATCGAGTTATGATGTCACAATGCTATGACGTCATAAACATGATGACGTCACAATGTTATGACCTCACCGCACTGGAAGTAAAATGGCAGAGATGTGCTCAGAGATGTACACTATTTTCACTTAAACGTATAAGAATGATTTTGGATGATAAATAGAATCTCACCCTCGTGTCTTCTGATATCAAATATATCAACACTCGTTGATAAAAGTAAAAATATCCTCGGCAAGCCTCGGATATTTGTAACTTTCATCAACTCGTGTTGATATATTTGATATCAGAAGACACTTGGGTGAGATTCTCTATGTATTGCTACATCATTAAAGACAAACTTTAAAGAGATAATTCACATAAAATAATTGTGTCAAAGGATGTTACTTATTTTACTGTTGTGGTCTATCTAACTACCATTAGGAAAATATGTCTGCTCTCTTTTTTAAACAGATAACGCCAAATGGGCTTAAGTAAGACATGCGGTGTAACTTTTAATATTTAGACTTCTCTACTAGAACCGCTGCGCTCTAGGGGATCAAGTTTATACATTTGTGCTGACCCCCTCGCCCATGGCCAACCCCTCAAATTTTGGCGTTGCAAGGTTAGCTGAGACTCAAGGCACTACACTGCTTGTAACTGCCTTATAGTTTCAACTCATGAGAAGCGTAGCAAATTTCATCATTTTATTAATTGAGTATTGCTTTTTAACTCATCAGGCCAAACGACATGGGAAGCTAATATTTAATAACATTATTACACGGAGAATTAAGGTTGTTCATTTGTCCCAAACCCCCACTGAAGTATGGGCTAAAATTTGGAACATATCATCTTTGTATAATAGATATCAAATGTTCCAAATTTCTAGTCGCTAGCATTAGTTTTATTGCACCAGTCCGACCCCCTCACTAAAGAAAGTTTGCTCGGCCTCTAGATCGTATTTATTTGAATGTATATATGCTAGAATCGTGCGATATTTCAAACTTGCATCACAATGCACACACTTTCATCACTTATCACGTGTGGTGCTCGTTTACTGATTTCATAGACCTCACTCACCTCCAGTGGTATACAAGAGTGGTCAATATATAGCTAAGTCCCCTAGAATTTGGCTTAACAATTGGTATGAGGTCTTTTGAAATGGAACAACAAAATCTAGCAAACTTTGATCAATAAGTTTTTTTCTCTCTCTGTGTAAACGGTATTTATTATTGTCACCCAGAGAAGTTCACGAGACAATCCTTAAAATATAACACTGTCAAAATCTGGGTTAATTTCCCTTACACATATAAATGTACACACAAATATAACATGTGTCCAATAACGCGGGATACTGCTGGATGTGATTTTTTATATTCAAACCGGAAACATAATGAAATAATATGCAGTATAACAGAAAACAGAAAGACGGTTTCAAAAAGTTTATTTTCAAACCCAATTTACCTGAAACAGAAAACACATGTTGATAATGTCATTAGAATAAATCAGCCTAAACGAGGACGGATACAAAGGCAGTTGAGCATACTCAATTTCCATTACCCTCACAAATTGTATCGAATAAATCTGTAAGGAAATTAAGATCAATATGTTTGCCAGTGAGTGTACTGTTTCTTATATAAAAACATTTACATTCACAAAATTTGATATAACTAAATTTAATAGTTGCACGTTTACAGCATGACCTAACATGTAGCAAACATTTTGTGTTAAATCCATGAACATTTCGACTCTTTATGTATTACATTCATTATAATTTGTACGTTTTATTAATCAGTAATTATTTTCAAGTATTTATTTCCAAAAGGACATTTCTTTTTCAGACGCAATCCTGTACGTACTTGAAATATAAACTGATATAAAAAGACCACATATTGTCCAATTTTATTTTGTGTATCCCATCTGATTGTGATAAAAAAAATACACGTGTAGTCGTGTTGTCAGAGGCCCCGTGGTCGTGTGGGGAGCAGTCGGTACGGTCAGTGCCAGCAAGGGACTCGGTCGGTACAAGTACAAGAATTTGGACTTTTGAAGCTAGTAGTATCCAAAATGTAACAATGTTAAAATTTTTTCATTTTCTTAATGGTATGTATTTCTTATGACATAATCTACATATAAGTTGTTATAATATATCCATGGCATTTACATTGACGGTGTTGTCATAGTTGACACAGGCATCGTCATGGTGGATCCACCCTTATTGGCTTGCATCATCATATGTTCGGCCTCCAAATGCTGAAAATCAATAAAGGCTGTTAAATGCACTTAAACGTTAAATGTCATGTTACAAATGAGTGGCGAGGTTAAAGATAATATGAACTTAAACAAAGTCACGAAACATTAACTTTAATTTCCCCAAATTCATTAACTATTCTAATTTTAAAGAATGTTTTACTGTTTTAATGAATGTATTAAAATGGATGTATACATAGTGGCAATGTTCAGGACAAATTCAACACATACTTTTATGTTGAACATTTTCCCCATCTAATTACCCGTTCTAGATTGGTGTAAACCAATAAACATGCTGTGCCTATTGGTCTGGCAAATAAACTTATTTGGTCTCTCACATCCTGCTCCATCAGTGTATTTCAATCCGTTACTCTAAAGTACTCATTCTGCTCCATCAGTGTATTTCAATCCGTTACTCTAAAGTACTCATCCTGCTCCACCAGTGTATTTGTATCCGCTACTCTACTAACATACCCCCATCCCCTGATCTGCTGTCAAAACGGTATCTCCTAGACGATATATCTTGATCTTATACAAACAGTATCTTCGATGGAAATGAGTCTTTCATTAACATATTTGCATTAAGAAAAACACTCTTTTCAACGTTCCATTTTGCATGCAGTAAATGGGACTGGTATTTGGGTCTTCTCGCTACCTCAATACAATCTCGGTGTTTCTGGAGAGTTTAATGTTAATACCAAGCTACAAACTTCTATCATCCTGTAGATAACAAACATTTCCTTCTGAACATCCCACGAGTGATATATCTTTTTGTAGGGGATCAACCAAAATACCCTCGCTATCGGCGCTATCGATAATGTTATGAAAGTTAATAGTACTACTAAGTTCAGTAGTGTATTTGATTTGTGTTATGTTTTGTAGCTAGGAACCTCACCGAAATGAGCAGACCGTCGACAAGGTGTTCGTAGTCCTCGTCGATTTCTGGAAATATTAAATGCAAACTTTCAAATATATTTACAGTAATCATGTTGATTATCTAAAGTGACAAAATATGTTAAAGCATACTTTACCCAACTACAACTACAAGTGATGTCACAATGTCCATACTAAGTCCTTAATGACGGGACGTACAACATTACATCTAGTTTTAACTAGATGGATAATTTACCCAAACGCTCAAAAGAAATTTAATGTAAAGTTGATTTTTTTTAAAGTAACTACAACATCTTAAATGCCAATATTGACAAATAAATACACAAACAGGCTGATTACAAATGACCTTGTTCCGAGGAATAAAATTTGCAAAATAATGCATCTACAAGATACGGAAAGGTTCTGTAGATCCCTCTGCTCAAGGTCTGAGAATAACCGGCATAGGTGTGTGTTCTTTACCAGTTTAGTGCAGACAAAACCCAGTCAAATAACTGACCAATCACATCATGGTTTTTAACGGTCGCCGGTTTGAAAACATTTGAAATCATTTGTTAACAGTTTCTAAATTTTACGAAAACCGACGAAAGTATGGCTGTATGGGCTAGTTGCCCCTAGCTTCTCGCACTGAAAGCTTTTGTTTGACGTTCTGTTAATCAGCGTCGGAACATGCAGGCCTATGGTCTGTTATCAGTCGTTTGACGAGGAAACCTTCGAATGATATGATTCGTATCCCGGTAGATGCATTTTTGCAAAGTTTTATTCGTGGAAAAAACGATCAATTTCAATCGCACTGAATACACAGGCCCTACATTTAACCATAACGATAACCATAACATGTCCAAATATATAGACGAAACTTATTTGAAGGTTACACATGCAAAATGTATTTGTATAAACATATAAGTTACTAACGGGACAAAATCCTGAATGCTTCTGCGTAGCCAATTTGATTGAGGTACTGGGTCAGAGTATTGTGTTCTGCGTTGTACATCAATTTCAGGAAGACTGCCTTGTCGCCGTGGTGCATGTCGTCCTGAATCTTGTCAATAGCATGCAACTCTTGCATCCACTCGTACAGATCGGAGGTTGCCTGGCGCTTACCCTGCAACACAACGTGCCAGTGATACCCTTAGTCGGTGCCAACCACAGTGATGGATGCCAGGAACCTCCAAGTGTCGTGTCAGACATACAAATGATTTTGTGTCAACTGCAATTTAGCTGCATTCTTAAATGACATCCTATGTATTGTATGTGAATAATTATACCCTGCCATCTTGCTTTATGTTTTATGTATCATTATTATAAACTGTATCTCTTGTACCACCGAGTGTGGTTTCCGAGAATAAAGAGTTTTGAGTTGAGTTTTTGATACGGAGTTAGCAAGGGCCTGTTGCACAAAACCCAATGGTTACCTTAAACATCTAAGATAGCCTTATTGCAATGTTAAAGGATAGCACAAAGGCTACCTTAGTTGATTTGTGCAACAAACCCTTGAACAATTGACGGGGTCATGAATGTAAAGTACGTGATCTAACTAACAATAGGGTGCCACGTCAAGAATACCTGTGTGTTTTGTCAGGCAATTTAGGATTCAATTCGAGAACGCCAGTTTGTCTGAGGCCTCAATACAGCAACCATTTCAGAAGAATTTGCTCCCTATTTTTTTATTTTGCTGCCATGCTTGTTATTTTGAGTTCAATTTCTAAATCTTTACCAAATATAACCATTATCCATCTGCTTCAAAATGGTGTATGATTAGCAATTATATAAGTTAGCTTACTTTTTTTGCTTTTATTCATTCATATACAGCTAATTAGTTGAGCAATCTTATTTATATTCATCAAGAAATCGACATTAATATGTTTATTACCTACGAGGGCCATCATATCGGGGTTCATATTTTCCATACGATGCCCTAGGGCAAAATATCACTTTGTCATGGTGATGTGACGTCATAAACAATGCTATGACAGCACGCATCGTCTATTAAGTTGCGTTTTAAATGCGCAACGGCGGGTCGCCAGCCTATGGTTGAAAGCAGATTTTAGCATTTTTTAATTAATTTCACGACTTCGCTAATAAACAGAATATTATATTCGTGTTTATGCCATACTATGTTTACGACACGAGTGCCTGAATATCGGTATATCCCTCGCTCTCGCTCGGGAAATACTAATATTCAGGCACTCGTGTCGTAAAAATAGTATGACACATACACTCATATAACATCATCTATATACAGGCATTTGCCAGTTAAATTGCCAAATATTTGTGCATTTATTATAAATGATTGTTGTGTACAAAGCGTATTTGCCGATATTAATGGCAGTTTATCTTTAGATTTGTATTCTACCATTGAACACACTTTCTGCATAGAACCATACCTTACTAATGTTAAATCGAATCACGACGAAGAACAACTTTAATTAGTATAGGTGCCCTGTCAAGCCCTAAAAATACTCTAAGAAGAGAAAGAATACCTAGATGTTGTAGATTTTCAGTTTTGCCACTACTTAGAACTTATTTTATCCTATTCATGTTTCATAAGAGATGCACTTGTCCTACGCTCTAAGATTTTACTGTCAACTTAGCTCACGATGTAATCCTTATTTATTCTTCTATCTGATGTTTGTGTGTTTTTGTAAATAATGTGTTTTTGTACAAGGGCCTAAGGCCTTTTACTGAAATAAACGAATTGAATTGCTATACTTTAGATGACTATAACCTTCCCGATTAAGGCGATAACCACGCTGTTCAAGTGATTAGTGTGGCTTGTTAAAGGTCTCATGCTTTTTTGCTAACTTCTAAACAGCGTACTACTGTAGAATTCTATAGTTGAATGATTGGATCAACATATTCATAACGAAATGAGATACGGTATCACAATAGCCATTGTAAAAACCAGCGACTGGCAAGTAATGTAAAACTGTCAATAAAGATTCGCAATGGTATAACAGTTCTGTAAGTTTATAATTTTCTTCAAATGCATAACCTTGATAGCCGTGACCGAATAATCAAGATCATAAATATTTAAACATAATTGCCAGATATTTATAATGTATTTATTACAATAATGTTTATACATACGGGTCTCTTTATGTGTTATACAAATGAATTAAGAGACAATTACCATATCATGCCATACAAGGATAACATATTACTTCGAAAAAGTTTGGAAACGATTTTGTGTTAAAACGCATGAAGTTTTTACAAATGCAGTACTTGTTGTGTTATGAAAGTGTATTAAGTACACATTTAACAAATTACAGAAATATCCTCTTTTTACAGTTTGGTATTAACAATTTAGGTGCATTTTCCTTACTTGGTCCCTCTGAGTGGTACCAAAAAGTGTTTGGCTCATGGCCTAAATGCAGTATTTGTTGTGTTTTGACGGTGTATAAAGTACATATTATACAAATTACATGAAGTTGTTACAAATGCAGTATTTGTTGTGTTATCGAAGCATATAAAGTACATATTACACAAATGACAGAAACACATGTAACGGCAATGCAAGTAGAAGGTAATGCAATGATAACATTGCTTCTATCCTCATGGTAATGGAAACATTATGATTAGTTAAGATACTATTTCAGCACGTTTCAACTTACCAAAAAATTGCCGCCGAGGTGGTTTGGTTCAGCGTACTGGAAACAAATCGAAGTAGAGCTGCAGTTATACAAGACGTAGACCTACTACAGTTACTTATTCTTAGTTCAAATACAGACGTGTCATACAGTCATGTTTACTCTGCTTTAGAAATTCTCAGGAGAGAGAGAGAGAGAGAGAGAGAGAGAGAGAGAGAGAGAGAGAGAGAGAGAGAGGGGGGGGGCAGACAGACAGACAGACAGACAGTTACACAGAGAGAGACAGACCAGAGAGACACAGAGGGAACAGAGGGGCAGAGACACAGAGAGAGACAGACAGAGCATTTTAAAATAAATTCTGAATGCAAAAATACTTACGTAAGAAAGGACGCTTTCAAAATGGCGTATGTCATCATCCTTCATATCTATAAACAGATAGGGTTTATCAAACTTTTGATAATGTGAAAAATATAACCATTGATGGAGAGAGAAAAAAACATTAAAAGTTATATGATGTAACTTTTACCATATATAATGAAGCTGCTTGCTTACATTTTGCAAGAAATTAGAAAGTAGGAAACACACAATCGAACAAAGTTGATATTTCCAATCTACAATTTATAATCTCCATTGGCTAAGGTGTCTGTACATGGCATTTCAGCTTTCTCTGGAGTTTCGAACAAGAGAAGTAAGATGTAGACAGGCTTTTATGTAGTGACATTTAATTGTGATCTATATTTGGGACCACAGGGTCACCAAATTTACAGTTTGAAAGCAGCTTCGGCTAAGTGTGTCTGAACACAGCATGACAGCTTTCTAGAGCTTTTCGTTCTGGAGAAAATATTAAAATAAGTTTTCAGGTTGTGACCTCTATGACCCATATTTGTCACCACAGGGTCACCAACTCCACACTTTATAATCCTCACTGGCCAAGACGTCTCTGCACAATATTTCAACTCTCTAGGTAAGTTTACGGACGACGGTCTGACGGACGCCATAGCTCATCGGGCCGCTTTGCAGCTTATCGAAAAAAATCAATGGGGAACGTGACTCATATTTCATCGCGGCCCCACCGATGGGAGATAAACAAAGATTTTGACAATACAGCATGGCTATCTTTGAAGTAAAGGTTGTGTGTTTGAGTCGGACATCGTTGTCGAAACAGTCACGGTCCGTCTGAAGTATCTCCAGTTTAAACGTTTGCGCTTTTTAGCGTAGGTTGAAAGAGCGCTTGTGTTATATTTCAATTCCAAAATTCGCCATTATTCTTGATGTAAATGTGACATAAGCAAGGCATTTGATAACGTTTGTCGCATGGGCATCATTTGTTTACTTAGAAATTATGAACGAAGACTTGAAACGGCAAGATAACTCCAGCCCTTACAAAACTGAAATAATAAATTTCCCTCGTAAACATTAAACTGAGAAATGCCTTCCTTCAACATGAACCTGACTAAGCATGGACAAGTCATATTGATACTGTCTCCGAAGTTGTAAGTATCGTCTCACCAGAAAAAAACGTTATAAACCTTGTTCAAATATTTTGTCTTACCGATATTTGACTATTGTTGTCATGTTTGTGATAATATTGTACAATTGGCAATCTCTCAACATTGCATTTAGATGCGAGCTGTTCAATATGCCGTGCTGTGCGTGGTACAAGTCACCATAAGCTATATGAGAAACACAGATTAAACAATTCAAGAAAGAAGACGCGATATCAAACTCAACATTTTTACAAGATGAATAATGATTTCTACATCTACGATCTTGTTTCTAAATCTGTCTCTGAAAATAGTGAGTATAATCTCCAGAATAAAATGAAATTGCAAACAATTAACTGTAGAAAAAGAAATTAATCAATCTTTCCCACCTGATACAATGCAAACGTAGAATTCATTACCTGACACTTTCGTTAAAGCAAACCCTATCTCTAAATTTAAATCCCTGCGGGGATGTGCTGAATTAAAAACAATTATCTTGATCTGAATTATGGCAGCCGATTCTGCCTGGTCAGCATTTGTAGGTTCAACCTCGGCTGTATCCACCTGGATGTTAAAACATTAAATAGACACATTTGTTTCACAACCAAGAATGCGCTCTTGTATTTCACAATTAAGATGTTGTTTATTATCTGTTTATATTGTGAATTATATACTGCTCTTAAGAACATTAAGACTTCTACATAAATGGCCGCATCCTCCAAACTGTGTTATATATTGAGTACCCCAGGCTCGTGAATACATCACATCTCTCTATCAATACGTCATTAAGACTAAACACAATGATAAAGCATTTTAGATAATCGTAGTTACATATTTAATAAAGTCGAATCACAAAGGGATGTCCATAAACGTCAACAATCATGTACAATATGCTCGGAATCAAAGGAAGAAATAACAATCCTATTAACGCTATTATTTTGCTTGTTAAAGACATAATATTCAAGAACAGTAAAAAAACGAATATTCCAAATGTCATTTATTAAGTCCATTGTGAAAATTATGCATTTTAAAAATTTTGGTCATCCTCACATGTTATGTTGAACAACCGATTTATGTTAACTTTCTGTAAAACTTGAATGTTTATTCCTATATACCTATATACTGTTTAAATTTAATTTAACATGCGTTATGTTATTGTCTGTATGGCTAAAAGGGGCAGTAGCACGTTTTTTGCAAATTTTATTTTTTCAAATTTCCCATTAATATTGATAGTTTATATCATTCATATTTACTTTAGAGGGTAAAACATCTTATTACACAAACCAATTATCCGTAGTGGTAATAACGATATTGTATTAGTGTTGATAAGTTAACTGAAAAAATATGTGTAACTTTGTGAATAATTTATCAGTACATATGTTTTATTATTTAAATCAATTAACATAATTGATCATGTTCCCATCTCAGGTAATGCAAAAAATAGAGCCATGGGCTCTGTAGCTCATCAGGATTTGATTAATTATCTAAGGTTGAAGATCTAAGTTATCTCAAGTAATACATTGTTAACAAGCAAAAAATAGGTATTTAGATCATGACCCCTGTGACCCGTATTTGGAGTCACAGGGTCACCAATCCTACAATTAAGAATCACCTTTGACCAAAGAGTCTCTACACAACTTTTCAGTTCTCTAGACCTTTTGGAACTGGAGAAAAAGATGAAAATAGGTTTTTAAGGATGTGACCCCTGTGACCCCATTTGGGGTCACAGGGTCACGAAATCTACAATTTAGAATCCCCATTGGACAAGGAGTATGCACACAACTTGTCAGCTCTCTAGACCTTTTGGAACTGGAGAAGAAGAAGAAAATAGGTTTTTAAGGATGTGATCCCTGTGACCCCATTTGGGGTCATGGGGTCACGAAATCTACAATTTAGAATCCCCATTGGCCAAGGAGTCTGCACACAACTTTTCAGCTCTCTAGACCTTTTGGAACTGGAGAAGAAGATGAAAATAGGTTTTTAAGGATGTGATCCCTGTAACCCCATTTGGGGTCATGAGGTCACGAAATCTACAATTTAGAATCCCCATTGGCCAAGGAGTCTGCACAACTTTTCAGCTCTCTAGACCTTTTGGAACTCGAGAAGAAGATGAAAATAGGTTTTTAAGGATGTGACCCCTGTGACCCCTGTGACCCCTGTTGGGGTCATGGGGTCACGAAATCTACAATTAAGAATCCCCAGTGGCCAAGGAGTATGCACACAACTTTTCAGCTCTCTAGACCTTTTGGAACTGGAGAAGAAGATGAAAATAGGTTTTTTAAGGATGTGACCCCTGTGACCCCATTTGGGGTCATGGGCTCACGAAATCTACAATTTAGAATCCCCATTGGCCAAGGAGTCTGCACATAAAATTTCAGCTCTGTGGAGTCATTGGTTCTGGAGAAGAAGTCGAAAAAGCGAAACATTTACGGACGGACGGACGGACGGACGGACGGACGCCGGTCACAATGCCATGCCATAAGCCCATCGGGCCTTTCAGGCCTGATGAGCTAAAAAGTAAGACGACGGCCAGTCGGCGACATAAACCTCTCTATACAAACTAGTCATGTCTTCCTTTCCAAGGAAGCTTAAAAAGTTAAACTGTCATGTACAGACACCTTGGCCAATATGGATAATATATTTTAGATTTGTCTGCTCTCTTACAACTACTTCTATAAAATTAATATATTCAACATTGATTATTGTATCATTTAAAAGGCGGCGAGCTACCAAGCCAATGGTTGATTTTCCATATTAATGTTGAGTTTGCTCTCTTCAGAAAGACACATATCAATAAGACACCATTCAATCATATTATAACCAAACACGTACAGCAAGCTTAATTTCTCAAAACAATTTTAAACCGTATCCTTATTCAGGTTCATTGTATCCTCTCTACTTTACTTACGGTCAACCATTTTCAAAATATTAAGGAAGCCGTTTTTAGTGATGTAATCGTTCAACTCCGTGGCACCCATCCCTGCTGCTGCCAGAAGACCTTGATACAGTGTTTTATCCTCTGGTGAAAAAAGATAGAACTCCTGACTTGACTCGATCTCCTTCAGGTACTTGAATACGTCATCGGTATCAAGGTGGTGTGCAGCATAGGCCAAGGCCACAACAGACGCTAGGATGATGAACTTCATTGTCCTCTATCTAAAACATAAACGACAAAGATAAAACATCTCATTCAGATAAAGTACCAAAGACTGTCAACAGACAGAATAAAGTAGCTCTATGTCTGAATCCGCTACCTAAAAGAGACCAGATACTGTAAACCTCATTGTCAGGACCCGCAATCTAAAAGAGACCAGATACTGTAAACCTCATTGTCAGGACCCGCAATCTAAAAGAGACCAGATACTGTAAACCTCATTGTCAGGACCCGCAATCTAAAAGAGACCAGATACTGTAAACCTCATTGCCAGGACCCGCAATCTAAAAGAGACCAGGTACTGTAAACCTCATTGTCAGGACCCGCAATCTAAAATCAAAGTCGAGGCATATTACTTCATCTTGTAGGCCAGAATACTTCAAATCTGCTAGAGAAAATCAAAGTCGAGGCATATTAATTCATCTCCTCAAGTCAAGATACATGATACTTCGTTGGCCAAACTACTTTCAATCTCTGTCTTAAATCAAATTCAGGAGACAGGATACTTTATGCTAATTGTTACGGTCCGAAATCTAAAAACACAGTCTGATTAAAATCGATGGTTTTCCGTGGAATAAAAATTGCATAATAGTGCATCTACCGGGATACGAACTCATATCAGTCGTAGGTTCCACGCCAAACCGTCCTTGTGGAGAGGAATCAATAGAACCTGTTCGTATCCCGGCAGATGCATAATTTTGCCAATTTTATTCCTCGGAACAAGGTCGATTTTAATCAGACTGTCTAAAACATATTAAGGAGACAGGTTTCTACACCTCGGGTCTAGGATCCACAAAAAAGGATATTTTATCATATAATGGAGGGTGTTATCGATGCAATAAAGAAATCTGACAAACTTGATATTCAAATCTGATAAATAAGCAAAACAGCTCAAAGGTTAAATACACGAACTACTTTCACAAAATTCCTTACATTTCAAGCAAATCCTAAACATTTTTTTACCTCATACCTGCAAGGTGTATAAAATGACAAAAATGAAAGAACGTTTAGTGTAAAACTCTACATATATCTTATTTATGACAAAATACAATCATAGAAGATTCTAAGTCACACAATTTCCGAGTAATATACCAGGAACGAAACATAGTTTGAAATTTTTACCGTTTTGGGTCAAAATTCCAAAAAGTTGGGCATCCATGAGTTGTTACCCGTGAATGACACACTTCCATCACATAGGCAACTTCCATTCAAAATGGGAAGTTTTCAAGTCCTAGGATATACATTTCCCCTTAGGCCAACTGACCGAGGATTTGGATGCCAACCGAAAACCGAGTTGGAGCTGATGGGCTATAGCTAATCTCAGCAATTACTGTAATTGTAAGCGAACATGTGCGTGTGCGTTAGACATATTTCAGGAATTTATAAATGAAACTGGTTGAGAAGTTGTCATAATGTAAATGTTGAATCACAATTTACGGAACAATATGATACATGTTTCATTAAGAAATAATTAGTCAAAAACGGTTTCGAGGCAATGCCTGTGAATGTGATTGCGACATATTATATTCCAATTATGCATGCGGTAGCTACCAACAAGTTATAACCAGAATGCAAAATGTATATTAAAGACTACATGTAATTGTTGAATCATGTTCCACTGAACATCCATTGTGCTTTTGTTCTCATTAATAATAATTCAAAAACCAACATCGCATGCATGAACATCGGACGGTACTGTCCGAAGATAGATCCAGACTATCCGATCTTCGGCCAAATTGCTGTATCCAACAAAAACTTCTGATTTTAGGCATTCTTCATGAAGGTGTAAATAAATATCAATAAAATACTTTGTTGTTAATGTTTTAGTACATTGACAATTATTTTAACACCTTATATTCTATTATACTGTCATTTGAGTGTGAATCTTGTTGGTAGCTACCGCATGTGTCCGAAAATTCAGATTATAATCATAGATCTAGACATGATAATACACCTCGTAGTTAATCCTTTATCAAAACATAGTCAAGAGATAGGAACATGCAGATTATTGTCCTAATTGATTTTCTGAAGCACAGCTCAGCGACAACATAAAGCACCTGCTTGTCCAGATGCACTGTCTCAAACAAAGACAGGACATAACGCACCTCATTTCTCTTATTATTAAAGTCAATTCCACGAAATAACGAGCTGAGACGTCTTCTCAAAGGAACATTGATACAGTTTGTGTTTCAATTCCGGAGAAAGTGATGGGGCAGCCAGGTAATTGCGTTTACGACTTAAAGACGCTGTAGCATGTTTAGTTACGACCCGAAAAAGCGGTATTCATAGAAAACGGTTATCCGTATGCGAAGAATACGGTGCGACGTTTTCAGAGACAGTGGTGTGGAACTCTTCAACACGAGAGGTAGATTTGTAGGTCTGATGAGGATTTGAGAGTTCTGACAGCAAGATGCCTACATTGTGTCATATTTAAAACTCTACTGAGGGTTTGCTACATCAGTCAGACCACTTGAACTACCTTAGATCGGCCATTTTAATGTGAACGCATTCAAATGGCCGCTCGATTGGAAATTGATTCGCATGGATTAACCGAACCATATACATTCGTTTTAGTGCGATTTAAAAAAATTCATTATCTAGCCATTGCTAACACTTATTTATAATTTTATGAGAGCACTTTATTTCAGAAATAATATCGTGCTACATCGCCTTTAAGGTATATGGATAAGGGTGGGAGCACACTACGTCCGAATTTCCTTGCGATGCGTTATGCGATGCGTTGCGTTGCGATTTTTCCGCGCACACTACATGCGTTAAGCTAGTGCGATAAAAATTGCATATTAGGAAAGCTTTGTCATTTTGTCTGTATTTGAGTAGTGTACCTTCTGCGAAGACTATTGCTATCTGACGAATGTCACCAATAAATAACAGAAAAAATGACAAAAACCTAAAATTACATTTTTACATGTTTTTTTGGGGAATTTCAAAGTGTAGGCACTTGCTTTTTGTGCTACATGGTAGTTACGCCTCTGGGTGACATGCAACGTGACACATACCTTACGTATCTTCCACTTGAGTTGTTTCTTCCAAGTGAGTTGAGAGGAAAACCCCCTGTCACACGTGCGAAATATGACGTCAAAAGGGAATCCCTCATGCGATTTCGTTTGCGATGCGTCAAAAATAGGTGCAGCACCTATTTTCATCGCATCGCATCGCATCGCATTGACGCATCGGACGTAGTGTGCGCGGTCAATGAAAAATACACTGTCTGCGTTTTTTTAACGCATCGCATAACGCATCGCAAGTAAAATCGGACGTAGTGTGCTCCCCACCTAATTATAAATATACAACGCACACTAGTTGATACTGTGCGCATGTTAAAGGTACATCCATTGTGTTGTTGGGGGTCACATATTGTAAACGTTATAAATTGTGTAACTTTATCGAGAAGTACCGACTGTTACCGAAAACTACCAATTTGATGATATTGACGACATGAAGGTAAAAGTAGTGGTTTCTGATCGAAAACCGGACAATGCACAGCGTGTGGCGCGCTCCAATGAGTCAAACGTAATTTTGGAATCTTATTTATAGCAGACAAAAAGACAATTTTCAGTTTATAATGTTTAATAGGTCACATAACTACTATGAATGTAAATGGGATGTGCAGTTTCGATTTCTGCAAATGCAAAATGATATTACTCAATTTTGATCGGAAACTTGTAATTATGATATATTTTGTGATTGGGGATACATGTGCAAGCTGAATGAATTTATTTGTATTGTAGACATCACATGTGGTTGTTTGGAACGTATTAAAGCCAAATAAAATATTATGAAACACAATGGATGCACCTTTAAATTTTACTGAATGATAGCATCTACAATTTATAATTCACATTTGAAGAAATAATTAAGATTCAACTGTCAAAGCCTTTTAGTTCTATTTAAGTTTGAGAACCCGAGTTTTAGAGTCACCGTTCATAAACTGTATCAGCAAGAAAAGGTCAATTACACATTATTTCAACTTTCTTAAGTCTTTAGTTCTTGAAAAGAGGACGAACATAGTTTTCAGGGTAATGGCTTTCTTTATGAAGTCGAATAGTCATCAAATCTACATTTCATAATCCCAAGCAGTCAAGCAGTCAAGCAGTCAAGCAGCCTGAACAAGTTCAGCTGTCTGGTGCCCTTGTAGCTTCTGTTGTCCTAATAAATGGCCAAAAAATCACAATATCTACAATTTATAATTCAATTAAAAAACATATTTATTAGCCGCGATCGACAAGCTAATAAAGTAATTTTATTTTGTGTTTGGTAAAGGTTAAGATAAAATAAATACCAACTTATCAAAGAAGAATGAAGAATATTTTATGGATACACAACTTCTTTATTCTGTATAGGTGACGTTTCGACATATATACTAATGTCGTTGTCAAGCAGGTGATACGACACTTAGATAGGTGACAACGACATTAGTATCTACGTCGCCTTTTCAAAATAAAGAAGTTGTGTATCCATAAAATATTCTTCATTCTTCATCACCTCATGCCCGTCAAAGATGTTATAACTTATCAAAGAGTTGAAACACATTAGTGTCTCACAAAGAGACTACTTGATTGAATTGAAATACTGAAAAATAACGAATAAATGTAAATGGTATTCAGAATGTTGCAGTGTTTCTTCACCAAGCAATGGTGTTGAGAATTATGTATATATGAAATGTACTATAGGCCTGTGCCCTCTTCAGTACTGGAATTATGATTCATTGATTGGAAAAAATTAATTTGCCGACAAAATATAATTGTAATAACCAGTTGACTTTAAAAGGAATTTCAAACAAGATTCATAGCTTTGCGGACATGTAATGGCATATTGACAAATTTCAATCATTTGTAGACAAAAGAGTATAGGTACGAGTACAGGACAGACCTACCTGATTAGCAGCATGCAAAAGATGTGAAACGACAGGTGTCAATATAGCTTTTATAGGGCGACGCAGCGATAACATTGATTAGAGCCGTGTGTAGTGCCAGTTCCAATAGCATGAATAACCTCAAACCTTATGTTCCAGTCCCAGTCGCATGAATAAACTCAAACCCAATGTTCCAGTTACAGTAGCATGAATAACCTCAAACCTAATGTTCCAGTTCCAGGAGCATGAATAACCCCAAACCCAATGTTCCAGTTCCAGGAGCATGAATAACCCCAAACCTAATGTTCCAGTTCTCGTAGTATGAATAACCGCAAACCTAATGTTCCAATTCCAGGAGCATGAATAACCCCAAACCTAAAGTTCCAGTTCCAGGAGCATGAATAACCCCAAACCTAATGTTCCAGTTCTCATAGTATGAATAATCTCAAACCTAATGTTCCAGTTACCGTAGCATGGATGACCTCAAACCTAATGTTCCAGTTCCAGGAGCATGAATAACCCCAAACCTAAAGTTCCAGTTCCAGTGGTATGGATAACCGTAAAACCTATTGTTCCAGTTACCGTAGCATGAATAACCTCAAACCTAATGTTCCAGTTCCAGTAGCATGAATAACCTCAAACCTAATGTTCCAGTTCCAGTAGCATGGATGACCTCAAACCTAATGTTCCAGTTCCAGGAGCATGAATAACCCCAAACCTAAAGTTCCAGTTCCAGTGGTATGGATAACCGTAAAACCTATTGTTCCAGTTACCGTAGCATGAATAACCTCAAACCTAATGTTCCAGTTCCAGTAGCATGAATAACCTCAAACCTAATGTTCCAGTTCCAGTAGTATGAATAACCCCAAACCCAATGTTCCAGTTCCAGGAGCATGAATAACCCCAAACCTAATGTTCCAGTTCTCGTAGTATGAATAACCGCAAACCTAATGTTCCAATTCCAGGAGCATGAATAACCCCAAACCTAAAGTTCCAGTTCCAGGAGCATGAATAACCCCAAACCTAATGTTCCAGTTCTCATAGTATGAATAATCTCAAACCTAATGTTCCAGTTACCGTAGCATGGATGACCTCAAACCTAATGTTCCAGTTCCAGGAGCATGAATAACCCCAAACCTAAAGTTCCAGTTCCAGTGGTATGGATAACCGTAAAACCTATTGTTCCAGTTACCGTAGCATGAATAACCTCAAACCTAATGTTCCAGTTCCAGTAGCATGAATAACCTCAAACCTAATGTTCCAGTTCCAGTAGCATGGATGACCTCAAACCTAATGTTCCAGTTCCAGGAGCATGAATAACCCCAAACCTAAAGTTCCAGTTCCAGTGGTATGGATAACCGTAAAACCTATTGTTCCAGTTACCGTAGCATGAATAACCTCAAACCTAATGTTCCAGTTCCAGTAGCATGAATAACCTCAAACCTAATGTTCCAGTTCCAGTAGTATGAATAACCTCAAACCTAATGTTCCAGTTCCAGGAGCATGAATAACCCCAAACCTAAAGTTCCAGTTCCAGTGGTATGGATAACCTCAAACCTATTGTTCCAGTTACCGTAGCATGAATAACCGCAAACCTAATGTTCCAGTTCCAGGAGCATGAATAACCCCAAAACTAAAGTTCCAGTTCCAGGAGCATGAATAACCCCAAACCTAATGTTCCAGTTCTCGTAGTATGAATAACCGCAAACCTAATGTTCCAGTTCCAGGAGCATGAATAACCCCAAAACTAAAGTTCCAGTTCCAGTAGCATCAATAACCGCAAACCTAATGTTCCAGTTCTCGTAGTATGAATAATCTCAAACCCAATATTCCAGTTCCAGTAGTATGAATAACCTCAAACCTAATGTTCCAGTTCCAGTAGCATGAATAACCCCAAACCTAAAGTTCCAGTTCCAGGAGCATGAATAACCTCAAACCTATTGTTCCAGTTACCGTTGTATGAATAACCCCAAACCTAATGTTCCAGTTCCAGGAGCATGAATAACCCCAAAACTAAAGTTCCAGTTCCAGGAGCATGAATAACCCCAAACCTAATGTTCCAGTTCTCGTAGTATGAATAATCTCAAACCCAATATTCCAGTTCCAGTAGCATGAATAACCCCAAACCTATTGTTCCAGTTCCAGTAGTATGAATAACCCCAAACCTAAAGTTTCAGTTCCAGGAGCATGAATAACCCCAAACCTAATGTTCCAGTTCCAGGAGCATGAATAACCCCAAACCTAAAGTTCCAGTTCCAGGAGCATGAATAACCCCAAACCTAATGTTCCAGTTCCAGTGGTATGGATAACCGCAAAACCTAATGTTCCAGTTGCAGTAGCATGGATAACCTCAAACCTATTGTTCCAGTTACCGTAGCATGAATAACCTCAAACCTAATGTTCCAGTTCCAGTAGTATGGAAAACCTCAAACCTAATGTTCCAGTTCCAGGAGCATGAATAACCCCAAACCTAAAGTTCCAGTTCCAGTAGAATGAATAACCGCAAACCTAATGTTCCAGTTACCGTAGTATGGATAACCTCAAACGTATTGTTCCAGTTCTTGTAGGATGGATAACCGAAAACCTTATGTTCCAGTTACCATAGCATGAATAACCTCAAACCAAATATTCCAGTTCCAGGAGCATGGATAACCTCAAACCTAATGTTCCAGTTCCAGTAGTATGGATAACCTCAAACCTAATGTTCCAGTTCCAGGAGCATGGATAACCTCAAGCCTAATGTTCCAGTTACCGTAGCATGAATAACCTCAAACCTAATGTTCCAGTCCCAGTAGCATGAATAATCTCAAACCTAATGTTCCAGTTCCTGTAGCATGAATAACCTCAAACCTATTGTTCCAGTTACCGTAGCATGGATAACCTCAAACCTAATGTTCCAGTTACCGTAGCATGAATAACCTCAAACCTAATGTTCCAGTTCCAGTAGTATGGATAACCTCAAACCTATTGTTCCAGTTCTTGTAGGATGGATAACCGAAAACCTTATGTTCCAGTTACCATAGCATGAATAACCTCAAACCAAATATTCCAGTTCCAGGAGCATGGATAACCTCAAACCTAATGTTCCAGTTCCAGTAGTATGGATAACCTCAAACCTAATGTTCCAGTTCCAGGAGCATGGATAACCTCAAGCCTAATGTTCCAGTTACCGTAGCATGAATAACCTCAAACCTAATGTTCCAGTCCCAGTAGCATGAATAATCTCAAACCTAAAGTTCCAGTTCCAGGAGCATGGATAACCTCAAACCTAATGTTCCAGTTCCAGTAGTATGGATAACCTCAAACCTAATGTTCCAGTTCCAGTAGCATGGATAACCTCAAACCTAATGTTCCAGTTGCAGTAGCATGGATAACCTCAAGCCTAATGTTCAAGTTCCAGTAGTATGGATAACCTCAAACCTAATGTTCCAGTCCCAGTAGCATGGATAACCTCAAACCTAATGTTCCAGTTCCAGTAGCATGAATAATCTCAAACCTAAAGTTCCAGTTGCAGTAGCATGGATAACCTCAAGCCTAATGTTCAAGTTCCAGTAGTATGGATAACCTCAAACCTAATGTTCCAGTTGCAGTAGCATGGATAACCTCAAGCCTAATGTTCCAGTTACCGTAGCATGGATAACCTCAAACCTAATGTTCAAGTTCCAGTAGTATGGATAACCTCAAACCTAATGTTCCAGTTGCAGTAGCATGGATAACCTCAAGCCTAATGTTCCAGTTACCGTAGCATGAATAACCTCAAACCTAATGTTCCAGTCCCAGTAGCATGAATAATCTCAAACCTAATGTTCCAGTTCCTGTAGCATGAATAACCTCAAACCTATTGTTCCAGTTACCGTAGCATGGATAACCTCAAACCTAATGTTCCAGTTACCGTAGCATGAATAACCTCAAACCTAATGTTCCAGTCCCAGTAGCATGAATAATCTCAAACCTAATGTTCCAGTTCCAGTAGCATGAATAACCTCAAACCTATTGTTCCAGTTACCGTAGCATGGATAACCTCAAACCTAATGTTCCAGTTACCGTAGCATGAATAACCTCAAACCTAATGTTCCAGTCCCAGTAGCATGAATAATCTCAAACCTAATGTTCCAGTTCCTGTAGCATGAATAACCTCAAACCTATTGTTCCAGTTACCGTAGCATGGATAACCTCAAACCTAATGTTCCAGTTACCGTAGCATGAATAACCTCAAACCTAATGTTCCAGTTCCAGTAGCATGAATAACCTCAAACCTAAAGTTCCAGTTCCAGTAGCATGGATAACCTCAAACCTAATGTTCCAGTTACCGTAGCATGAATAACCTCAAACCTAATGTTCCAGTCCCAGTAGCATGAATAATCTCAAACCTAATGTTCCAGTTCCTGTAGCATGAATAACCTCAAACCTATTGTTCCAGTTACCGTAGCATGGATAACCTCAAACCTAATGTTCCAGTTACCGTAGCATGAATAACCTCAAACCTAATGTTCCAGTCCCAGTAGCATGAATAATCTCAAACCTAATGTTCCAGTTCCTGTAGCATGAATAACCTCAAACCTATTGTTCCAGTTACCGTAGCATGGATAACCTCAAGCCTAATGTTCCAGTTACCGTAGCATGGGTAACCTCAAACCTAATGTTCCAGTTCCAGTAGCATGAATAACCCCAAACCTAAAGTTCCAGTTCCAGGAGCATGAATAACCTCAAACCTATTGTTCCAGTTACCGTTGTATGAATAACCCCAAACCTAATGTTCCAGTTCCAGGAGCATGAATAACCCCAAAACTAAAGTTCCAGTTCCAGTAGCATCAATAACCGCAAACCTAATGTTCCAGTTCTCGTAGTATGAATAATCTCAAACCCAATATTCCAGTTCCAGTAGCATGAATAACCCCAAACCTATTGTTCCAGTTCCAGTAGTATGAATAACCCCAAACCTAAAGTTTCAGTTCCAGGAGCATGAATAACCCCAAACCTAATGTTCCAGTTCCAGGAGCATGAATAACCCCAAACCTAAAGTTCCAGTTCCAGGAGCATGAATAACCCCAAACCTAATGTTCCAGTTCCAGTGGTATGGATAACCGCAAAACCTAATGTTCCAGTTCCAGTAGCATGGATAACCTCAAACCTATTGTTCCAGTTACCGTAGCATGAATAACCTCAAACCTAATGTTCCAGTTCCAGTAGTATGGAAAACCTCAAACCTAATGTTCCAGTTCCAGGAGCATGAATAACCCCAAACCTAAAGTTCCAGTTCCAGTAGAATGAATAACCGCAAACCTAATGTTCCAGTTACCGTAGTATGGATAACCTCAAACGTATTGTTCCAGTTCTTGTAGGATGGATAACCGAAAACCTTATGTTCCAGTTACCATAGCATGAATAACCTCAAACCAAATATTCCAGTTCCAGGAGCATGGATAACCTCAAACCTAATGTTCCAGTTCCAGTAGTATGGATAACCTCAAACCTAATGTTCCAGTTCCAGGAGCATGGATAACCTCAAGCCTAATGTTCCAGTTACCGTAGCATGAATAACCTCAAACCTAATGTTCCAGTCCCAGTAGCATGAATAATCTCAAACCTAATGTTCCAGTTCCTGTAGCATGAATAACCTCAAACCTATTGTTCCAGTTACCGTAGCATGGATAACCTCAAACCTAATGTTCCAGTTACCGTAGCATGGATAACCTCAAACCTAATGTTCCAGTTCCAGTAGTATGGATAACCTCAAACCTATTGTTCCAGTTCTTGTAGGATGGATAACCGAAAACCTTATGTTCCAGTTACCATAGCATGAATAACCTCAAACCAAATATTCCAGTTCCAGGAGCATGGATAACCTCAAACCTAATGTTCCAGTTCCAGTAGTATGGATAACCTCAAACCTAATGTTCCAGTTCCAGGAGCATGGATAACCTCAAGCCTAATGTTCCAGTTACCGTAGCATGAATAACCTCAAACCTAATGTTCCAGTCCCAGTAGCATGAATAATCTCAAACCTAAAGTTCCAGTTCCAGGAGCATGGATAACCTCAAACCTAATGTTCCAGTTCCAGTAGTATGGATAACCTCAAACCTAATGTTCCAGTTCCAGTAGCATGGATAACCTCAAACCTAATGTTCCAGTTGCAGTAGCATGGATAACCTCAAGCCTAATGTTCAAGTTCCAGTAGTATGGATAACCTCAAACCTAATGTTCCAGTCCCAGTAGCATGGATAACCTCAAACCTAATGTTCCAGTTCCAGTAGCATGAATAATCTCAAACCTAAAGTTCCAGTTGCAGTAGCATGGATAACCTCAAGCCTAATGTTCAAGTTCCAGTAGTATGGATAACCTCAAACCTAATGTTCCAGTTGCAGTAGCATGGATAACCTCAAGCCTAATGTTCCAGTTACCGTAGCATGGATAACCTCAAACCTAATGTTCAAGTTCCAGTAGTATGGATAACCTCAAACCTAATGTTCCAGTTGCAGTAGCATGGATAACCTCAAGCCTAATGTTCCAGTTACCGTAGCATGAATAACCTCAAACCTAATGTTCCAGTCCCAGTAGCATGAATAATCTCAAACCTAATGTTCCAGTTCCTGTAGCATGAATAACCTCAAACCTATTGTTCCAGTTACCGTAGCATGGATAACCTCAAACCTAATGTTCCAGTTACCGTAGCATGAATAACCTCAAACCTAATGTTCCAGTCCCAGTAGCATGAATAATCTCAAACCTAATGTTCCAGTTCCAGTAGCATGAATAACCTCAAACCTAATGTTCCAGTTACCGTAGCATGGATAACCTCAAACCTAATGTTCCAGTTACCGTAGCATGAATAACCTCAAACCTAATGTTCCAGTCCCAGTAGCATGAATAATCTCAAACCTAATGTTCCAGTTCCTGTAGCATGAATAACCTCAAACCTATTGTTCCAGTTACCGTAGCATGGATAACCTCAAACCTAATGTTCCAGTTACCGTAGCATGAATAACCTCAAACCTAATGTTCCAGTTCCAGTAGCATGAATAACCTCAAACCTAATGTTCCAGTTCCAGTAGTATGGATAACCTCAAACCTAATGTTCCAGTTCCAGTAGCATGGATAACCTCAAGCCTAATGTTCCAGTTACCGTAGCATGGATAACCTCAAACCTAATGTTCAAGTTCCAGTAGTATGGATAACCTCAAACCTAATGTTCCAGTTCCAGTAGCATGGATAACCTCAAGCCTAATGTTCCAGTTACCGTAGCATGAATAACCTCAAACCTAATGTTCCAGTTCCAGTAGCATGAATAATCTCAAACCTAATGTTCCAGTTCCAGTAGCATGAATAACCTCAAACCTATTGTTCCAGTTACCGTAGCATGGATAACCTCAAACCTAATGTTCCAGTTACCGTAGCATGGATAACCTCAAACCTAATGTTCCAGTTCCAGTAGCATGAATAACCTCAAACCTATTGTTCCAGTTCCAGTAGCATGGATAACCTCAAACCAATTGTTCCAGTTCCAGTAGCATGGATAACCGCAAACCTATTGTTCCAGTTACCGTAGCATGGATAACCTCAAACCTATTGTTCCAGTTCCAGTAGCATGGATAACCGCAAACCTATTGTTCCAGTTCCAGTAGCATGGATAACCTCAAACCTATTGTTCCAGTTCCAGTAGCATGGATAACCTCAAACCAATTGTACCAGTTCCAGTAGCATGGGTAACCTCAAACCTATTGTTCCAGTTCCAGTAGCATGGATAACCTCAAACCTATTGTTCCAGTTCCAGTAGCATGGATAACCTCAAACCTATTGTTCCAGTTCCAGTAGTATGGATAACCTCAAACCTATTGTTCCAGTTCCAGTAGCATGAATAACCTCAAACCTAATGTTCCAGTTCCAGTAGCATCAATAACCGCAAACCTATTGTTCCAGTTCAAGTAGCATGAATAACCTCAAATTTAATGTTCCAGTTCCAGTATCATGGATAACTTTAATCTAATGCGCCTATCGCCTTTCTAGACGTTTTATTTCTCTCTGTCAAACCAATTAATATATAATTATTCATTATTATGGACATATGTATAGACTGTGTAACTATAAGTAAAACCTTTTCCTTGTCCCGACACATTCCCTCATTAATTATCACTATTCTAAATATATTTAACTAGAATCTAATAAGCAAAAATATTTCTTTACTAAACTCTTTCCGCGGTTCCTGGAAGTATATTATCGGATATGAGGGGCACGAGTCAGGGGCCAGTTAAAAGCATCCTCCATTTACGATCAGCTCGCTGGTTTTAGGCAGACAAGCTGACAACAGCTTCTCTATAGTTAATTGTTTTAAGTAGTCTGGGACCAAAAGCGATTTCAGTCAATGAGTTTATCCAATTTGAACATGAACTGTACTATTTAATTGTGAATTAAAATTATGAAAGTTTATGCAATAAAACATTATGTTATTACATACAGCTGTTGTCTAAAATTCTGCTGTAATCATATATCTGTAAAGTAGATTGTATATGGTTGCAGGTTTTCATAATTGTGGATAAGTTAAATACCTGTCTTATTAATCCATAGATAGATAAATGATAGGAAAATCTAGTAGTTATAGTAAATAGTATTTTAGTTACAGTAATATCATTGCTTGTCATTCGATAAACTGTTCTCATTCGCAATGGAACTGTATACATTATAGTTACCATACAAATAAGTGTTTACTTTCATAGACAGATATGAATCTGGACGAATTTTAAAACTTATTACTTTTCCCCGTAGTCATGTAAATTAAACTTCACTGTCAAAAGATTTTAATTGTTTTTGTCAATAAAGTACATTAAATATATGAATTGAAAAAAATGTGTGTTGAAATATTAAAACAAATATTTGTAATAATATTCTGTCAATCATCAAACGGTACAAAAAGAATAAATACCCTATTTCTGTGTTACCACCTCCTGTTTATTATGTTCGCGAAGTCGAAGTGTTAACCTAGCTAGAAATAAAGGTAAACTGGTTACAAATCATATTAAAAATATCCCATCGATTAATCATGGTGTCATAACAATACATTGACGTCCAAGCGACATAATGAATGTTATTACCCACTTGGTACTTCGTAAAGGGGTTTTATAACAGTCTTATCTGACACATGTGTCATTACACGTCAAGTGATTTGATGGACTGTGAACACTGCCTGAACTACTTTATTCATTCATAATTTGAACGTGAATTCATTCATGAAACTACAAGTGTGCCTAATATACGATAACCCTTATAATTAATATTTATCTCATTCTTCAGTTAATTCATGACATCGTACTCACAGCAATGGTTGATTTTAATGAATAATTAACAAATACACCATGGCTAGAGCACATAGTTGAGAATGAATCACAGTGGCGTTATACTCACAAGATAACAATAACCGAAATATAGCCATTTCAACTGCGATGTTCTTCTAAAACTTACATGTAATGACGTTGTTTGAACTTGTTTACACATTTCGGCGACGACATGACGTTACGCTAAGGACGGATTACTCTCGAGAGATGTTAAGTTTCTGTGAAAGCGGACAGAGAACCATTGAGTGATTGTTCATATAATTTTTAATGTACGGTTTTAGGGATAATATAGCTAACTTTTTCCGCCAAAAGTCTTGTACATTCAGGAAGTTCCATAAAGTGTGTTCTTGTGATTCTGTTCACTGGCAATACGGAAGCAACACCAATCATGTGGTGAGAAGGTGACTGGAGTCGAACACGGTCCTTTAGAATTTACATAAGTATTGATTTGTGTGTGTGTGTGTTTTTTTTTAAGTATGTGCCGTGCCATTTTTAAATTTAGTTAAAACTACCAGCCTTCAACATTCCATTGTTTCCTTATTGAATGTGTTTTTTGAAGATCATCATATCTGTGTTGTCGTATTCTGTCCATGCGTAGGTTTTATATTATCTGTTTATCTGTACGGGAGCGGCTTTCATATAAGCATTTTTTTGCTTTTTTGCCCATCCCGATTTTCATTTTCATGAAAAAATAAAATATGTTTAAACAAACAATGTGTCAGGGAGACACTTTGGAAACATCTTTAACAAACAAACGGTATTTTCAGTGAAATCATTTTGTACACACACAAACACTTCAGGATATATAAGCCACAAAAATATGATTGCGCGTGAAAAATGCCATATATACACCTCTCACTCGAAACGTCGCAATCATTGCAGAAGTTGACTATCCATAGAACTTGTTCTCATTCATCATACCAGCTTCTAAAATGCCCCTCAAAGAAGAAAATTTCCTTGCCCTTTAAGATAAAAATACAGTGTAACACGTGTGTATCACTCGTGGTTTGACTTCAGAAGATCTTGATTAGCGTTCAGTGGGTTATCAGGTTGGAACTGAACCAGAAGTTCTACCAATGCAATGTGAACAAGCACGTGGAAAATTATACAATTTTCAGTGAAATTATTTTGTGCAAACACAAATACTTCCAGATATATGAGCCACAAAAATATGATTGCACGTGAAAAAGGCCATATATATACCTCTCACTCGTTGCAATCATTGCAGAAGTTGACTATCCATAGAACGTGTTCTCATTCATCATACCAGCTTCTAAAATGCCTCTCAAAGAAGAAAATTTCCTTGCCCTATAGGATAAAAAACAGTGTAACACGTGTGTATCACTCGTGGTTCGACCTCAGAAGATCTTGATTAGCGTTCAGTGGGTTTATCAGGTTGGAACTGAACCAGAAGTTCTACCAATGCAATGTGAACAAGCACGTGGAAAAATATACAATTCTAATCTTTTCAATGATAAAAGGAACTATACCATAGAGTCATTGGCTATGTAGCTCAGCAATCTTTCTATAACACATTATTCAAAATTGACAATTTTAATTTTCAAGAAGCAGCTGTAAGATGATAAACAAATTAAATAAATATATAATCGGATTCCACATTGACCAAGTCGTCTGTTTAGTTTTTTAAGTCACCAAACCTACAATTTATAATCCACATTTGCCAAGCAGGTTTTAAGGTTCCCGAAGCCCTTACTTCGAGCTATGAAATCACCAAAATCGTCCATTTATAATTCCCTTCTCCAAAGAGGTCATAGAACGTCGGCTCTCAAGGGAGTTTCGTACTGGAAGAGAAGATGACAATAGGTTTTAAAGTTGTGGCTCTTCAGTGGCGGATCCAAGGGGGAAGGGGTCCGGTACACCCTCTGTTGTTTCTCAAACGTCCAAAATAGTAAAGCGAATCCTGGACATAGTCATAGACGACCATCATAGACGACCAAAGAGTGACACAGAGACAGATAGCTCTCCGTGGACATCTCTCAGGAGCGAGTACATTTCATTCTGTAAGATATTTTAGGAATGCACAATGGTTCTGCTCGATGGGTCCACACATTGTTGACAGCTGATCTCCAGGGAGAGTCTCAAGCTTTTGAAGGTGATCAAGAGAACTTACTAAAAAGATTAGAGAAATTTGACGAAACATGGTTCGACCACTTTGCTGCTGAATCAAAACAGCAGACAGGTCAATGGAAATAAGTCATGTCTCGATCCTACTCCAAAGAAGCCAACGGTTCCTTCAGGTGGGAAAATCCTGGCATCTGTATTTTGGGATTCAGAAGGGTAATAATGGTGGACTGGCTTCCTAAAGGTCGTACTATCGCAGGGGCTTACTAGGTGGAACTTTTGAGACAATTAAGAGAGAAAATCAAAGCTACGTGATGTGGAAAGTTGACACAAGGTGTTCTTTATTACCATGACACACACGCCATTGATTGCACTGGCCAAAATCCATGAATATGACCTATGACGTCTACCGCATCCACCCTATGCACCTGATTTGACTTCGTCGGACTATCATCTGTTCCCACAGCTGATGATGAAGTCATCGCAGAGGTAAACGACTTTATAACTGGCCAAAATGTTGAAACATCGCTGGCAAAAGGAAAAGGAGGGACTATGTCGAAAAATAAACAGGTTTGGTACCAAATGGACCATGTTTTCCTTGTTTGCTTATAACTTATCAATCACCCCTAGTAATTATTGGTAATACATGGAACTTCAGAAATGAAAGATTATGTCACGAGTGTTTGAACTATTTATAGTACAACCTTTGTTAAAACCTCGAACACCTTCTGAACCAGAGAACGTGAAAGATCATGTTTGTATGAGGAACAGTCATTTTTTTGGTTTCAATTTTGTGAAATATACATCTTTCATTCATCGAGTGTTCTTAATATCTACATAGCAAAATGCCTAGGTAATGGTGCTATAGGTTACGTAAACTCTATAGGGGATTCTTAATATTGCCTCATGCGCAAAATCGAAAACGAGGTTAAGGCCGCTTCGAAACCCGGAAGAACCATTCACATAGCATTGGGAAGTCAGTAGCGCTTCCAAATGACACTCAATTTCATGAAATATTAAGATAAAATCACGAGGCAAACATTCAAGGTCGATGCATCTGTCTATTATCTTCAATTATAACAGCTTAGGATACTATTTCACATGCAAGTCTAGATTTTTCGAATAATTTACGGCGGTACTTCCTCGTCGTGTTTACCGTCAATTTGCACTGTAAAACTCCTTTTAATGTGAAAAAATTCGAATGAAAATTGACACACAATCCATTTAAGCAATGAAATCATTGTATTTGGTCACTGGATCATTGGATGGGAAAAAACTTTTTCTAATCATAGCCATCACTCGGCTAAACCGTCGCCTCTTGTGAGGGTCATTCGGTGCATTCACACTGTAAACAAACCCCATTTTTTTAATCTTGCAAACGCTTAAATAATGTGCATTTCTAAATATGTCAATGTTATTTGTATTTTAAGATAAGAGATATACAAATATATTTCTCAAACCTGACCATCACCTCCTCAAGCACGATCTATCTATTACAAATTGTGTATGGAAACATCCATGTCCATTTCACATTTTATTTCAATCATTATCAAGTATGATATGTACTTGTTTCTTTCAAACATTAACCTCAATTAAGGATTCAGCCCTTTGGATCAGACTCCTTATTGTTATTTGCGTGTTGTTTTTTTTTTGTTTTTTTTTTCATTTATTATTTGCACCGACCTTGTTAACAACTTTCAGCAAAAAATGGCTGCAGGCAATTCAACCGAACTTTACAGTCTGACAACCCTTACTGAGAACTCGGCAGGCAAAGCTTCTGGGCCCAATCAGTTGAATGATATTTTCAGGAGTACTACACTAATGTTAAGTGTATATGAATCAGGGGAAACATCGAGCGCGCACAGTCATTTCCGGTTTTGAGAAAGGTCACAAAATAATAAGACTTCCGACTTTTAAAATGGGGAAAAAATTAAAATCCACATATAAACTTGAAACCTTTTTTAGAAGATACATAATAACACTACAAACAAAAAAGGAAATAATGACGAATTCGTAGGTCACGTGGTTTAGCTGGCATTCAGAATTTCTTTAAATTTGTCCCATTGGAACATAACTCAAAAACAAGGCAGTAAAAAATCATTTTGAAGAAAAAATTCCAAACAAATCACCTTGTCAATACTAGTGATAAACGTATGTTTATTTGTAGCTTATTTATTATAACTCCGGCATTTTTAGTTTTATTTTTTGTTTATGATGTCTCTGGTCATAAACATACTGATTGTTATCAATAATGTGTCTTGCAATACATGTGTAAATAATTTTAGTTATACAGTAGACTCTACTGATGTCACGCATGGAAATGACAGACTATATATTATATACATGTATACATAGTTGTTTATACAATATATATTAGTTGTCGATTTCAATGAATATTTATGATTAATTTGAATGTCTAATTTTCTTTAAAATATTCTGACCATTAGGTTGATAAGAATTTAAATATTTGAACTTTGCTTTCAATTAATATTATGTTCTTTTGAGGGATGGACATGGGCAACCCCTTCAAGGCCACTGACCCAATAATTACAGGTTCTGAACTAAGGGATTATTATCATTGTAGAGATATATTCTGACGAATGATTACGAAAAATGGACACTATTAACCTAATTATGTAAGCAATTTAAATTATCCCGTTTACGGGCCGATGACAAAACCAAAACTCTTGAATTTACCATGAATAAAACTATCCAAAACAAACGTTGTTTGCCACTCCACCTGAATGAATTGCCCTTAATTTTGTCTGTTTTATTGTCAAAAACGCTTTTTTTTAAATCTTCCTTTGCTGATTTTCGATAGAAACATATCTATTTATTCAGTTCAAGTCGAAACTGAGACTTTCGAGACCGAAACACACGGCGGCACGTATTGCCAATATGCAGCCATTACTCGAACCAGGAAATAAGAAGCGGCCTTAGCCTCGTTTTCGTTTCGGGAAGGTCATTGGTCGTCTGCATGTATGGATATTCAGAATCCCCTATTGAATATAATAATGAACGTGATATTCCATCGCGATCTAATGTAGAGTTTGATGCTTGTAGTGTAGGATTCATAATAATAGTATTGACATTGATGTAATCAAGCAGAGCAGAGTAACTATACAATAAGCTACTATGTTTGGCATGTGATGATATTTCCAGAGCAACTAATGCCAACAGTTATGGCTCAACCAAATTTCTCCCTGAAAGGGCGTCTGTCCAGGCGTAGCACTCTCACCTTAACTATCCTGGATCTAAAATACCTCATCGAAATGTATATTGAGTCTGTGAGTCCACTTATTAACTACCCTATATCCTTAATTACAAGCCGGGCGTCTATTATTTTCAAACGGTCTACATCATAGGCGTCTATTTGTGTGTAGTGTGTGGCTGAATGAGTCACTAGTTTAGCTAGGACTCCAATGCATTACACTGCATATAACTGCTGGTCAGTTCGGCATAATTCCACTAATGATAAACGTAGCTAGTTTCAACGTTGTATGTCTTGAGAATGCCTTTTTAACTCATCAGGCCGAGTGGCATAGGAAGCTGATATTTATTAACATTAGTGTTAATAACATCTTTATTACATGGATAATAACTCACTAAGATATGGGCATGGCAGGGTGTGGACCTCTTTCCACGTCTTGGAAGCTAACATTTTGAACATATCATCCATGTTCCAAATTTCTAGTAGCTAGCATTGGTTTTAGTGCCAAATTCCGAAAACCTCACTCTATCGTATGTATCTGTATGTATGTGTATATGCTAGAATCGTGCGAAAGTTAATACTTGCATCACAATGCGTACCATTTCACCACTTTCACCAGCTGTGGTCTTTGTTCTACCAGTTGCATAGATAACTACAATGGTTTATAATGAGTGGTCAAATGTATAGCTTTGTCCGCTAGAACTTAACAATCGGTGTGAGCGATTTTGAAATATAAATCTAAATCTAGTCAACTTTGTTTAATAGGGGGATATATTTTTAATCTCTGTGTTAACAATATTTTATTAAGGTCTCACAGAGAAGTTCACTAGACAGTCCTGAAAAACATTTAAAGAGTAATACTGTTCAAATCTGGGTTAGTTTCCCTTAAAACAAAGTTACGTAAACATTAGGATAGTTCTGTGATCGTAGCTAGGTGACACAAGTCTCCAATAGTTAACTAATTTACGAAAAGTCTCCAATAGTTTAGAAACCGAAAACAAGAATTGTTCCGGTCAGATTTAATGCGCTCGAACGCAGCCGCCTGAATCCCGAGAAAAGTGGTATAATACAAAAGCCCGTGCTAACCTATTGTCGACTTCACGTAACATGTTGAGGTCAATGAAAATCGTAACAGTTCAAAGATGACCGTAAAGTGGATAAATAACACGTACCAGAAGAACAGAAAAATAGCTATATTATAAAAACTCTCAGAAACGATAATAACTACTAGCAAACATACATTGTATATTAGAAATCAAAGCAAAAGTATGGATGAACAGATCCCCGTTCGATTAGTAAATTATCTTACTAAAACCAAACTGGTAACATATACATCGAGAACAAAATGATTCAAAAACCTTTTTACAAGGCTTGATTGATTGATTCATCCGGCCTTATGTACAAAATTATAATACTTTATTAATCAAATTTAAACGTAAATATAGAAACCTCGAAGGGACTAAGATGAAAGAAAAAGTAATTTTGCCCGATTGTAATTACACATACTTCTCCTAATAAGCAAAATGTACGAATAAAGATATGAGGTCGTTAAAATCTGATAATGACGTCTTTGTGAGGGGATATACATATATATATAAATACAATTGTATAGTAACTCCTAAATACGAATGTTGGTAAAGAGATATGTTGGAGACGTCAGTCCTGAATTAGACAAGCATATCTGTCCGTCTGTCCGGAAAACTTTAATGGCGTTAAGAATCGTTTTATCTTGAAAATTCAACTCAGAATCTAAAAATGAAACTTAGTATTCTGCAAATTCAACTCACTATCATAACAAATTATATTATTACTATTCTGAAAATTCAACTTAATCACGGCGGCCAAGCTACGATATTAATCAGCAAATGTTATCATGAAAATTCGACTTGCTAATTCACGAACTTATCCTAACAATTGAACACAGAAATCTTGACAATTTAAATTTGTGTCTTTAAAATTGAACTTGAAAATTGAACTTTGTATCTTTAAAATTGAACTTTGTATTTTTAAAATTCAATATAATTTCTTGAAAATTCAACATATTTTCTTGAAAATTCAACATATTTTCTTGAAAATTCAACATATTTTCTTGAAAATTCAACATATTTTCTTGAAAATTCAACATATTTTCTTGAAAATTCCACATAAAATTTTGATATCTTGAAAAGTCAAGGTATTATCTCGAATGTTTACAAAGTCTGATACAAAATTGTAATATTAATGTTTTAAAGTTGAATTAAAAGCATTAAAAAGTATAATAACAATTTGTTATCGTTGTATATTCAAGTTTCAAAGTTGTAGTTACAAGTGAAATATTAACTTTCTTGAATTTTCACGATACAATCTTGAATGTTCAAGATACTAACTTGAATATTCATCAAAATAGAGTTGGATATTCAACAAAATTAAGTTTAATTTTCAAAATAGTAAAATGAATTTTCAAGATACTAAATTAATTATACAAAGCTAAATTTTAAAGATATTTATATAAATTTATAAGATACTAAGTGGAATTTAAGATTCGTACCTGAATTTTCAAAATATTAATTTGAATTTGAATAAAAGATACTGAATAATAACATAGCGTAGCCCTAATAGGGTTAATGAATCTGTTTAAAAATCAGCATACATTCGACATAATCTTATCAATATGAAATAAAACAGTGGTATAAGTCAACTATGAATTGCCCATTAATTTATCAATCAATTATGAAAATGTTGCATGGTGGTTTTGATTTTCTAATTCGAAAAAAATCTTTCATCATTTTGTTTTGCTTTAACCTTTCAAAATATAATGTTTACAACCTTATCTTTCACTGGGAAAATACCTGATGTTTTTACATATTATAACTTGGCAGACGAGGGAATGCAACTGAGAATTCGGAGAAGATCATGAAATACATATAGAGCAAAAGTCGCCATTAGTTTTGCACATGATAAGGAGCGTTTTGGCGTGCAGTCCAGTAGCAAGAACATGTCTACTTAAACTTTGTTTTAAGTAGGAGAATGTCCTCAAACTGGCCAATAGTTTTGCACGTGGAGCATGTTTTCGGCTTAACGGCCTCAAACATGGTTCAAGTGCAAAACTAATGGCCAGTTTTCGGACATTCTCCTACACTTACATGTGTAATTTTACACACAAGTACAATGTATGTCCAATAACGAGGGGTTTTGCTAGATGCGACTTTTGTATTCAAGCTGGAAACATAATGAAATGACATGCAGTATAGCAGAAAAATGAAAGACGGTTTCAAATTTTTTATTTCCAAACACGATTTACCTGAAACAGAAAACAAATGTTGATAAAATGAATAAGGTTCTTGCAATGCTGGATATAGTATCACAAGTTTCTGTATTTCTTTTATCATTTTAATGTCATTTAATCTTGGGTGTAAAATGTCTTAACATACTGAAACTTGCTTCTGTTTTCTCTACACTTTGGCCATTTTGACATTAGCCATGCAGTTTATGGCGTTAGCTGTACATTTCAGCGTGATACACGTGCGTTTGCCTTGACAATACCGCCATTTGGCCATATCAATTAGATTTCGAGCCCCAAACATGGGTAACCATACAACGCAGCATGGGCTGAGCATACTCGGGAGTTGTACGCATTTGTTAGAAATGCTATGAAATAGTATCCGTTTACACTCGACCGTAAGTGGGGTATAAGACAGGTATACCCATACTTTTCCTTGTGTATCAAATGATTGACGCTTTATGTATTCCAATCATGATTATTTTTATGTTTTATTAATCAAATCCATTATTATTTTCATATATTTTTTTCAAAAAGACATCTCTTTTTCAGGCTCAATCCTATATTTACTTGATATATATAATATTTTATTTACATAACATAGACTGATGTGATAAAGCCCACATATTGTCCAATTTTATTGTCTGTATCCCATCTGATTGAGATGAAAGTACATGTGCAGTCGTGTAGTCTGAAGCCCCGTGGTCTTGTAGTAAGCCGGCGACAGTTACCGGACTCTGAAGGTGACGGTTCGAATCCCGCAAGGAACAAGAAATTGGACTGTTGAAGCCAGTGGTATCCCAAATGTAACAATGTTAAAACAAATTCCCTTTGTTAATGACATGTATTTCTTATGACATAATCTACATATAATTTGTTATAATATATCCATGGCATTTACATTGACGGTGTTGTCATAGTTGACACAGGCATCGTCATGGTGGATCCACCCATATTGGCTTGCATCATCATATGTTCGGCCTCCAAATGCTGAAAATCAATAAAGGCTGTTAAATGTACTTAAACGTTAAATGTCATGCTACACATGAGTGGCGAGGTTAAAGATAATATGAACTTTAACAAAGTCACGAAACATTAATTTTAATTTCACCAACTTCATTAACTATTCTAATTGTAATTGATGTTTTACTGTTTTAATGGATGTACATACAATGAATGTATACACAGTGGCCTCACTATTATCTGACTGAATCGATCACTGAATGTCCAACATGTATTGATCGAAAGGACTTCTGCTCGAGATGAATTTACCCCTTCTAGATTGGTGTAAAGCAATGAACATGCTGTGCCTATTGGTCCGGCAAATAAACTTATTTGGTCTCTCACATCCTGCTCCATCAGTGTATTTGTATCCGTTACCCTACTACCATACCCCCATCCCCTGATCTGCTGTCAAAATGTATCTCCTAGACAATATAGCTTGATCTTATACAAACATGGATGATAAAAATACACTGATGGAGCCAAATGAGTCTTTTAATAAACAATATTTGCATTTAGAAATAAACTCTTTTCAACGTTCCATTTTCCATGCAGTAAATTGGACTGGTATTGGGTCTACCTCGAACCAATCTTGGTGTTTCTGCTACAAACTTCTAACATCCTTTAGATAACAAACATTTCTTTTGAACATCCCAGGAGCGACATATATTTTTGTAGGGGATCAACCAAATACCCTCGCTATCGACGATGATAATGTTATTAAGTTAACAGTACTGCTAAGTTCAGTATTTATTTTGAAATTAAAATCATGCGGAATAGATGGGAATTTATTGAAATTGTTTGAAAGTTATCTGCAAAATAGATTACAAAGAGTACTTATCCAAGGTTACAAATCAGAATTATAACAGCCGGTAACAGTCTCTTTTATTTTTAGTTAATATGAACGACATAGTTTCTGGAATTGAAAGTAACATACGTCTCTTTGCAGATGACACATCTCTCTATGTAATAATGGACGATCCACTTACGAGTGCATGTAGTCTCATCTCAGATTTGAATAAAATATCAAAATCGGCAGAAACATGGCAAGTCAAATTTAACCCAAATAAGACTGAAAGCACCAATTTTTCACGCAAATTCAAACCCTCTATAAACCCCTATAAATTAAGTGCAGAGTCATAAACTTTTAGGTATCACTTTTCAGGAAAACCTTAAATGGCATTTCCATATTAATGAAATGATTAAGAAAATAAGTCCCATGATAAATTGCCTACGAAGTTATAAGTACATATTGTCACGCACAACTCTTGAAACTATGTACAAATCCTCCATTCTGCCCTCATTTGATTATTGCAGCCATCTGAGGGACAATTGTACAAACCAACAGTTCCGGTCCCTGGAACACCTTCGCGTACAATATGCGGAGCTCTTGGGGCTATGAGTCATGCGAAACTATATGCCGAGACAAATCAGACCTCCTTGGCTAAACGAAGAGGAAATTCCAAACTAACCTTATTTAAAAAAAATGGCAAACCATATTATTCCAAACTATCGTTGTGATCTTGTTCCAGGAAATGCATCTGACAATAAGAACTACAACCTCAGAAATAACGAAAACTTTCAGACTATAAGATGCAGAACAACTAATTATGCAAATTCGTTTTTTCCCCATACAATAAAAATGTGGAACAGTCTTCCTTCAAATGTTAAAAAGGCTCCCTCTGTTGGACAATTAAAAAATCAAATCAAGCCAATATGAAATACTCATTCTGTGTTCAATTTAAATTTTGGTAATCGATTCTGTCACACTGTCGCACTGTCGCCTTAGACTGAGATGCAGTGATACATATAATCGTTTCGTTTCTGATAATGCATCTTGTTCCTGCTCACATGACTATGGGGATGCCTTTCATTTCTTTTCCCCAAATATAACAACTTTCCGTACGAATCTTATTTCTATGAGAAAGGTTTCTCCATACAGGATGTACTATATGGCAATATTCCTGTCTCACAACAGACGAATTTGAATCTCCTACTGTCTGTTCATAAATTTATTATTGCATCAAAACGATTTGATTCATAAAAATATAATTGTCAGTGAAGTTTATCAACTGTTCACGAAAGAAATACATATTATATCTTACAATGTTTGTGCAACTATCATGTATAAATGTGAACCTTACATGTATTATGGAGCGGCATTTACATAAGCCGCAAATCCTTGTTTGCCAATCCATTTCTTATTTTTGAATAAAATACGTTTAAACCAAGTTCAGTAGTGTATTTGATTTGTGTTATGTTTTGTAGCTGGGAACCTCACCGAAATGAGCAGACCGTCGACAAGGTGTTCGTAGTCCTCGTCGATTTCTGGAAATATTAAATGCAAACTTTCAAAACATACTTACAGTAATTATATTAATAAAATGAGAAAATATGTTTACACAGTCTAGTTAAAACTGCAAGTGATGTTATACGCCCACTAAGCCCATAATGACGTACAACATTGCATCTAGTTTTAACTTGATTGATAATATTTCAGAACGCTCAAAAGAAATGTAAAGTGGATTTTTAACGTAGTATAGTAGTTACACAATCTTAAATGTTACTGTGTCCTTGATAACTATTGACAAATAACTACACAGGCAGTCTAATAATAATTGACCTTCTTCCGAGGAATACAATTTGCAAAATAATGCATCTCCTGGATACGAAAAGGTTCTGTAGATTCCTCTCCACAGGGTCTGAGAACAACCCTCATAGATGTGTGTTCTTTTCAAGTTTAGTGCAGACAAAACCCAGTCAAATATCTGACCAATCACATCATGGTTTTTAACGGTCGCCGTTTTGAAAACGTTCGGAATCATTCGCTAACACGGTTGAATCCTCTTTTTACAAAAACCAACGAAACTTAGCTGTATGGGCTAAATGTGCCTAGCTTCTCGTACCGAAAGATTTTGCTCTGTGATTGACTACTTAATCAGCGTCGGAACATGCGAGTCTATGGTCTGTTATCAGTCGTTTTGCGAGGAAACTACCGAATGATATGAGTTCGTATCTCGGTAGATGCATTTTCGAAAATTTTCTTCCTTGAAAAACAATCGCAATCAATACACAGGCCCTACATTTAAAATGTCAAAATATATATACGGAACTTATTTGAAGGTTACACACGCAAAATGTATTTGTTTAAACAAAAAGGTTACTAACGGGACAAAATCCTGAATGCTTCTGCGTAGCCAATTTGATTGAGGTACTGGGTCAGAGTATTGTGTTCTGCGTTGTACATCATCTTCAGGAAGACTGCTTGGTCGCCGTGTTTGAGGTCGTCCTGGATATTATCAATAGCATGCAACTCTTGCATCCACTGGTACAGATCGGAGTAGTCCTGGCGCTTACCCTGCAACACAACGTGCCAGTGATACCCTTAGTCGGTGCCAACCACAGTGATGGATGCCAGGGACATCGTAGTGCAGTGTCAAATTAACAATTACTTAAACCTCTAAGATAGATTTAGTGCAATGTTAAATGATTGCACAATGGCTACCTTAGTGATAAGGTTGATTTGTGCAACAACCCCTCGAACAATTGACGGGGTCATGAATGTCAAGTACTTGATTGAAGAAACAACAGGATTCAAGTCGAGAACGCCAGTTCGTCTCAGACCTTAATACAGCAACCCTTTTAGGAGCATTTGCTCCCTATTACAGTTTGCTGCCTGTAATTTTGAGTTACAATTATATTTCTTCATCAAATATAACCATTATCCATCACAACTGCTACAAAATGGTTAATTAGTAGCTATTATATTAGCTAAATTAGCTTACAGTTTTTTGGCTTAAATTCGTTCATTATACAGTTAATTATTTTAGCAATCTTAGTTAAATTCGTAAAGTAATCGACATTATTATGTTTCCAGGCATTTTCCTCTTAAATTGCCAAATAATGTTATATTTAGAAGAAATGATTCTTATGTACAAAGCATATTTGCTGATATCAATGACAGTTCACCTTTAGACTTATATTCTACCATTAAACACATTTTCTGCTAATGTTCTTACTAATGTTAAATCGAAAGAATCACGACGAAGAATAACTTTAATTAGAATAGGTGATCTGTCAAAACGTAAAAATACTAACAAGAGATGGAATAGCTAGATGTTGTAGATTTGTAAGCTTTGTGAAGATGATGTAATTGAAGATGAATTGCCCTTTTATTCAAATGTCCAATGTTTAAAGAATTAAGACGGAAATATATCCCACATTTACCTGATCATGTTGATATAATATATATCATGCAAAATGTTTTACAGCGTCAAGACTTTGAACTTATTTTATCCTATTCATGTTTCTTAAGAGATGCACCGGTCCTACGCTTTAGAGTAGCACGTTTTTTCGGTCAAATAAGTCGATGAAATGTATTTGAAAAATAATGTCAACAATCGTAAAACACCATTCTCTCTTCGGCAAATCAAGTTAAAAATGAGTGTACATGACTAAGTAAAGCCATGGGAATCGTTTTTGTCATTCGAAATATAAAATGTGTTCACAATAAAATGGCCGCCATGCAATTTTTGCTTTATCCTCAACACCGTTATTACTTCTACGGATAATTGGTTTGTGTAATAAGATGTTTTACCCTCTAAAGTAAATTTAAATGGCACAAACTATCATTATGAATAGGAAATTTGAAAAATTAAATTTTGCAAAAAACGTGCTACTGCCCCTTTAAGGTTTTACTGTCAAATTAGCTCACAGTGTAATCTTTATTTCTTCTTCTCTCTGATGTTTGTGTGTTTTTGTATATAATGTGATTTTATACGTGGACCGAAGGCCTTTTACTGAAATAAACGAATTGAATTAATTTGTTATCATTATCCAATCAGGCTTGAAGACCTAATTTAGATGACTTTTACTTTTCCGCCTGGCCTTCAAATATATGACCAACTTCCCGATTAAGGCGATAATCACGCTGTTGAAGTGAATAGTGTGACTTGCCCTACTACTGTAGAATTCTATAGTTGAATTATTGAATCAACATATTCATAACAAAATCAGATACGGAAAAGCTTTTATAATAATCAGCGAATGGAAACTGGAACTTTGGAAAAAAAGAACTGCCAATAAAGCTTCGCAATGACATAACAGAGTTGTGTATTTTATTTTGTTTGTTCTACAACTTTGTAACTGAATAATCACGATTAACAAATGTCCATGTAACAAAATTGCCAGATGTTTATTAACGTACATCCATAAGGGTATCTGTATGTGTCATAGAAATGAAAAGAGAGAGAAATAACATACCATAGTAGGATAACACGTTACTTCGACAAGTTTGGAAACGGGTTTGTGTTAAAACAGATGAAAGTGTTACAAATGCAGTATTGTTTAGTTATCAAAGTGTATAAAGTACAGCTGCGTCCGGAAAGTTTGTTCATCTACAAGCGTATCTTAGTGCAAATATCATGTAAAGTGACGTTCAATAATATATTATTATATGATTGCAGGTGAAATACCGGGATCTATCAATGAAAATAAACCGTGTTATCAGTCACAAGTGAAAATAACAATTGAACGTGTTATCAGTCACTAGTGACTGATATAACAATGACCTGACGTCATAAAACAATGCTCCGACGTCATGACACGTTCATGACGTCACATTGTTGGTTAGGCAACAGGCTCATTCTGGAGCCGACTTAGCGTAAATGCAAGTCTATTTCGGTGAATATGCAAAGATTTGGTCATATAATAAATAGAAAATTTGTCTTTTCTTGACAAATACCATGTTTATCTCATCGAGTGATGTAGAAAAGTTATATTTTTTCACGAGTGGCTGCGCCACTCGTGAAAATATAACCTTTCTACATCACTCGATGAGATAAACATGGTATTAGTCAAGAAAAGACAAATATCCTCTAAATATCACATGCAATGACAATGAATCAACATATATCCACGAGTTAAATAATCATTCTCAAACATACCCTGTGATCATCACAGCAGTGGTGCATGAACTTTGGCATAATGCAATAGACAGAACGGGTCAAATTTTGAAAATTCAAATTTAATTTATTCGAATAAACGTTTTCATATTGACTAATTACATGGGAAGAAATTCATCACAAATCCATTGAATGAGTATAAGAGGAAATATATGAAATATGTTAGACACAGTTGAGCACTTACTGAATATTTCACAGCTGTAACTCTGATCACTTCAAAGAGCAACCAAAACTATAACTGTTTACTATGATGCACCAAAACAAATTATGTTATGGAACACTCAACTATTTTCATCAGTTGGAAATGGAAACGTTATGATTAGTCTAGTTACTATTTGAGCACGTTTCAACTTACCAAAATATTGGCGCCGAAATGGTATGGATCAGCGTACTGGAAAAAAATCGAAGTAGAGCTGTACAAAACGTAGACCTACTACAGTTACTTATTCTTAGTCCAAATACGGACATGGCGTATGTTTAATGTTAAGTTAAGTTTTAAATGTTTTCTCTGCTTTGAAAATTCTCAAACGTTTTGGAGAGAGAGAGAGAGAGAGAGAGAGAGAGAGAGAGAGAGAGAGAGAGAGTAAATTAAATAAATACTAAATGAAAAAATACTTACGTAAGCAAGGATGCTTTCAAAGTGACGTATGTCGTCATCCTTCATATCTATAAAAGATGATTTGAACAAGTGTTAAACAGTTAGGGTTTATCAAACTTTTGAAAGTGCGAAAAATGAAATCATTGTTGGAGAGAGAACAATCATATGGTGGTTATATGATTTAACTTTTACCAAAGATTATGAAGCTGCTTGCCTACATTTTGCAAGAAGTTAGAAAGTAGGATACACACAATGGAACACGTTTGATATTTCCAATCTATAAATTATAATCCACATTTACAAAGATTCTGTACATAACATTTCAGGTTTCTATGGAGTTCCGAACAATAGAAGAAGATAAAAACAGGCTTTTATTCCGTTGCCTTTAATTGTGATCTATATTTGGGGCCACATGGTCACCAAATTTACAGTTTAAAACCAGACCCGGCTTAGGAGTGTCTGTACACAACATGTAAGCTTTCTAGGGCTTTTCGTACTGGAGAAAAGATTAGGTCGTGACCCCTATGACCAAAACTTGGGACCACAGGGTCACCAAATCCACGCTTTATAATCATCATTGGTCAAGATGTCTGTGCACAAGATTTCAACTATGTAGTTACGTTTACGGGCGATGGACGGACGGACGCCATAGTCCATCGAGCCTTTCGGGTCTGATGAGCTAAAAATTGCAAGTCCCTTTGCTGCTTATCGGAAGGAAGTGGGGAAAACGTGACTCATATTTCATCGCGGGGCCACCAATGGGAGATAAACAAAGATGTGACAATACAGCATTGCCATCTTTTATAATAATAATAACACTTTATTGTCCTCATGACAATGTAAATTCGGAAATTCATTATGTACCATTGGTACCCTGCAGCCACAATGCAACGCAAGTTCATGCGTTGTTCTATCCTTATAATGCTGGGTGCCAAGCAAGGAAGCAACAACTCCCATCTTTTAATGTCTTTTAGTATGACGCGGCCGGGAATCGAACCCCGACCTTCTGGGTGAAGAGCGGACACTCTACCAACTGAGCTACATCCGGAAATCGTTGTCGTAACAGTTCCGTCTGAAGTACCTCAAGTTTAAACGTACCTGTACTTGTATGATTTTAGCGCGAAAGGACTTGCTGAGGGAAAAGAGGTTAGAGCTGCTTTTTGTGATATAAGAAGGCATGTTATTAAGTTCGCGACGTGGGTATCATTAGTAAACTTGTAAATTATGGCATAAACGGATCTCTTTTGAACTGGTTTGAAAGTTATCTTGAAAACAGGAAGCAGAAAGTCGTTATTAATAGATAATCTTCCGATTATAAACCTGTACATGCCGGCGTCCCACAAGGTTCCGTATTTGGGCCGCTACTTTTCATCATTTGGTCATTTTCATCATTGTCGGTGGTATAGAAATTCACATTCTCTTATTTGCAAAGTACGTAATTGTTGAGGATCACGATAGTTACGCATGATAAACTATCTGAACGAAGACTTGAGACATATTCAGCTGGGCAGATAAGTGGTAAGTTAACTACAGCCCTTACATAATTGAAACAATCAATTTCCTTCAAATGCTCTTCTTGAACATGAATCAAATCCCGATAAAAGAAGTTCAACGCCATAAACATCTAGCTAGGTATAACTCCTCGAAGTGACTCCGCATGGTACAGGTATATTGAAGATACTGTCTCCGAAGTTGTAAGTATCGTCTCTCCAGAATTCTTTTTAGAAAACATGTTTACATCTTTACCAATATTTGACTATGGTGGTCATGTTTGTGATACTATTGTGCAATTGACAATCTCTTGGTCTTAAGTGATTACATTTAGATACATTTCGTTCAATATGCGGCGCTGTTTGTGGTACAAATCATCATAAGCTATATTTAGAGACAAAGTTTAAACCATTATAAGAAAGAAGACGCGGTAACAAACTCATATTTGTTTCAAGATGAATAATGATTCGCACCGGACTACCTCTACGATCTTGTTCCTAAATCTATATCTGAAAATGGTGAATAGAATCCCCGGAATAAAACGAAATTGCAAATATAAATAACTGTAATCAATTAAAGCAATAGTTTCTACCTGATACAAATAAAACGCAGAATTCATTACCTGACACTTTCGTTCAAGCAAACTTTATTACTAAATCTAAATCCTTGCTGAAATTTGATGAATTAACAAGTATTATCTTGATCTGAATTATGGCAGTCGATTCTGTCAGATCATACACTGTAGGCTCAAGCTTGGCTGTATTCACCTGAATGTTTAATCATTAAATACCCACATTTCTAACATCCCCGAATGCGCTTTTGGATACCCCAATGAATATGCTGTTCATTATATACTTGGATACCATATATATTTGGATTCATCAGAATGTTTTTTTAAATGCGACTTTTCATTATTTATTAGAACCAACATGAGAACACTCAAATACTGTAACAATATACTAATGCAAAGATCTCAAGCCACAAGGAATGAACTCTTTTGAATAAATTTCATTATTTATATACCTATCTGTTGTATAGACCTACTATGCCTACCTCCTATCAAGGTATGCTATTTCAACGTTAACACAGACGAAACTGAAACAGTGGAGTAGGGGATGCGTAAAATCCCTCTCCCAAGGGCGGTAAGTCTGCATGGTCTCGTGACGTCACCACCGGAACCTCACTCTCCTCTCAGTTGCAAAGCAAGGCAGTCGTGTGTGTTTTCGCTCTGATACTGGGTATTTTTAGCGCCCTTTTTCGCTTACTTGCTATCCTGCTACTTCTTATTAATTTAAGAGGTAGTATCAACGTCTATATCTACGTTCGTCGTTAACAGGTTGTTTAAGACAACCTGTTTTATGTAGGTGTTGAGTTAACAAGGGGCCTTGTTGACATGTGCTAGGTGTGCTCTACCTGTCGGGTGGCTGTATGCTTTGCACGTGCAATTCGTGTCTTTTGTTTTCTCTCGCCTTCGTCGGGTGACTGCTCGGTTCGCACGGCCTTGGTCATACCTTCCGCCAGTCCCTTTGTCTTCTAGATCAGGTGAGTCTTACGATAGCTCGTCGTCTGCTTCGGTTGGCTTTCACCTTCGACTCGACCCGTCTAGACTCGTCAGTGACCTCACTTAAGCGTCTCGTCGTCCACGTTTTTGTGAGCTGTCACTCGCCTTTGGCATTCGACTCGACTCGCCTCGCCAGTCACTCGCTTCGCCAGTCATTCGACCTTCGGCTCGATTCTACTTGACTCGCCTCGTCTCGCCAGTCACTCGCTTCGCCAGTTATTCGCGTTAGGCTCGATTCTACTTGACTCGCCTCGTCTCGCCATTCACTCGCTTCACCAGTCAATCGCCTTTCGGTTTGTCAACTGGTTTTGATTGCCTCGTCTCGTCTGGGACTCACTTCCCCAGTGTCTCGCTTCGCCAGTCAATCGCCTGTCACTCGCCTTAGGCCATTCGCCTCGTTCACCATGGCTAGACAGTAGTGATATTGACTTCGCACCCTTCGGGTTCGGAGCCTCTGCCTTCAACACTTTCGATAGTCTCCCTCGTCTTGCCTTGATGATGAGTACGGGGATTTTACGAGCGGTTTTCAGCGGAGCTGTTCTCCCACTCGGGTCGCAAGGACCATTAATAAAGTTCCGAAAGTTTCATAAAGAGGATAATTTTGAAGCCAGGCCGAAAGGTGGAGGCAATTTTGAAATTTTGAAATTTGGAATATGTAAATTACCTAGGTTAGGTTAAGCCGGGGGGAAGAGAGGGGGTAGGTTTAATTGTTAATTTTGGATGGTATTTGATTTTTAAGTGTGTTTTAGATTCGGTCCAAAAGGCCCGAATCCTTTATATAAGTGCCGACCGCATGGAAGGTACTGTGATTATTGTGTGGGTTTAGAATTTGATATATGTTATTTGTTTGGATATTGTTGGCTCTTAATTTTAGTTTAAGTATGTGGCGGAAGGCCGCATACTGTGGGCATTCAATAAGGATGTGGTGAATTGTTTCTGCCTGTGGGCAGTGTGGGCATGTTGGGTGGATGTTTGCGATTTTGGTTTTGTGGATCTTGCCTTGCGTGTGTCTCACTTAAGCTTCTCGTCGTCTACGTTTTTGTGAGTTTACACTCTTGGTGTTTTTGGAGTAATTAGCTATCGGAAGGGTTGTTTTTCTTAGTGTCAGAACTAAGTTCTTACACTACTCTACTTAGGTTTTTCGCGTCAGTGACTCGACTGTCATTCGCCTCGTCTATATTACGCGAGCTAGTGACTAGCCTGTCACTCACCTGTGTAAGTGACCCGACTGTCACTCACCTCGCCTAGGTTACGCGCGTTAGTGACTCGCCTGTCACTCACCTGTCACTCACCTCATCAGCTTACTCGCGTAGTGACTCGACGGTCTCGTCAGTGACTTGACTATCACTCACGTCGTTACCCTACGGCCTCCGTGGTTACTTCACTATGTACTCTGCCTTTTGTACGAATTGCGGAGGTAGGAAGTCTGCTATCAAGGATCCGCACTTGCTGTGTAGGAAGAGCAAAGACTTGTGTGAGGAGGACTATAGTTGTGGCGAGTGCCTCACTCTCTCCTCTTTAGACTTCCGAGCATTCGTAAGTCCGTCACCGATAGGGCTTCGTTTAAGAAGCGTTCAGCTACGTGGGGTCAATGTCGGGATTTGTCTCCCATTCGTCACCAATCTCCAGAGGAGGTGGTGGACATTGTTCTCACCGAACGCACGGATGAGTTTGACCTTGAGTCGCCGGTCTTATCTGAATCCGGTAGGTATGTCACCTCTTAGGCTAAAGGTCAGCAAACCCTCCACTCCCAAGAACAAAAAGAAGAAGAGCAAGAAAGCCAAGTTTGATAAGTTCAAACCCGAGCTCCTTCTTGCGTCCGTTAAGGACATGGTGTCTTCTTTGCTGGATGCTCATTTTGGTCCGCTGGTTTTACCTAACCGTGACACCCGCGCTGCTACGCTAGGTTGTGACCCAGATGCGGACTGCGTGTCTCAGGGTTCGCGTCCCACTTCCTTAAGGGCCTCCGGGTCCGCTGCCTCCTCGCGTCTTGGTCACACCCCCATGCTCACGACTTTGTCTGCAAAAACCAAGCAGCTGATGAGGCTGGCCGTACCTTTCTCTATTCCGGCTCTGGGTTCTGACTCAGCAGAGATGGATCTCTCTCTGTGTCCGGTTAGGGCTTTGAGGGTGTACGTGCAGCGTACCCGCAGGCTTAGGGATGGCAGGCGTCGTCTGTTCTTGCCTCACTCGCCGAGGAGCACCAAAGAGCTAGACAAGCGAGCGTTGGGGGTGTACCTGAGGTCGACAGTCATTGGTGCGTACAAGGCCGCTGACCTGCCTCCTCCTTCGCTGGGTCCACAGGGTTTCGCTCAGGCGAAGGTGGTCCCCCCGACCAGACCCAGAAGGGGACAGTCCTCTTAGGAGTTTTGTTCCCGCAGGTCTTATGATGCTCATTGTAATAAACTTTGTTCGCATTGTTTGCTCCTTGTCTGTTGTTTTGTTCTTTAGCTTTGCTTTACAAGTACAAGTGGAGAAATAGCAAATGCTCAATGACACTATTCACAAAACGACATCCTGTAGTAAAATGTTTTACCAAAATAATTATCGAAACTGACACGTTTTTTTGTTAACGTTTATATAACATTTCATGCCTATAACTAAGTATATGTTTACATGTGAATTATTGACTGCCCTTAGGAACAATACATATTTCTACATAAATGGCCGCATCCTCCAAACTGTGTTATATTGAGAACCCCAGGCTCGTGAATACATCACATCTCTCTATCAATACATCATTAAGACTAAACGCCAAGGGCGGGTAATTTGAGAACAGATTCCCCCGATAAGGTTTCCCATGGGTGATATAGTGGAGAGTAACGGAGCATATATAAAACAATGGGTAACCGAGGATGTCTTACAACTACTTCTAGGAAATTATTATATTCATCATAGATTATTGTACCATTTAAAGGCTGTTAAGCTACCGAGGCAATAGTTTTATTTTTTACATTATAATATAAGATATTGACATTGCTCTCTGCAGAAAGAAACGTATCATCCATAAGACACCATTCAATCATATTAAAAGTTGAACACGTACAGGAAACTTGATTTCTTATACCATTTTTTAAACCGAAACCTAATTAAAGTTCAACCCTCTCTCTTTTACTTACGGTCAACCATTTTCATAATATTAAGGAAGCCGTTTTTAGTGATGTAATCGTTCAACGCCGTGGCACCCGTCTGTGCTGCTGTCAGAAGACCTTGATACAGTGTTTTATCCTCTGCTGAGAAACCAAACCGAAACTCCTGACTTCCCTCGATCTCCCTTAGGTACTTGTAGACGTCATCAGTATCAAGGTGGTGTGCAGCATAGGCCAAGGCCACCACAGACGCTAGGATGAAGAACTTCATTGTCCTCTATATAAAACATAAGCGACAAAGATAAAACGTCTCATTCAGATAAATTACCAAAGACTGTCAACAGACAGAATAAAGTAGCTCTATGTTTGAATCCGCTACCTAAAAGAGACCAGATACTGTAAACCTCATTGTCAGGACCCGCAATCTAAAAGAGACCAGATACTGTAAACCTCATTGTCAGGACCCGCAATCTAAAAGAGACCAGATACTGTAAACCTCATTGTCAGGACCCGCAATATAAAATCAAAGTCGAGACATATTACTTCATCTTGTTGGCCGGAATACTTCAAGTCTGCTAGAGAAAATCAAAGTCGAGGCATATTACTTCATCTTGTTGGCCGGAACACTTCAAGTCTGCTAGAGAAAATCAAACTCGAGGCGTATTACTTCATCTTGTTGGCCGGAATACTTCAAGTCTGCTAGAGAAAATCAAAGTCGAGGCATATTACTTCATCTTGTTGGCCGGATCCCGGAATACTTCAAGTCTGCTAGAGAAAATCAAAGTCGAGGCATATTACTTCATCATGTTGGCCGGAATACTTCAAGTCTGCTAGAGAAAATCAAAAATTAGAGGCGTATTACTTCATCTTGTTGGCCGGAATACTTCAAGTCTGCTAGAGAAAATCAAAGTCGAGACATATTACTTCATCTTCTCAAGTCAAGAGACATGATACTCCATCTCGTTGGCTTCAATACTTAAAAAAAAACATACAAAAAAAATCTACTATCTAAAACCAAAGTTAGGAGACATGATACGCCTTCTCGTTGGCCAGAATAATTCAAATCCACTATCTAAAACCAAAGTTAGGAGACATGATATTGATGATACATCATCTCGATGGCTAGAATACTTTTAATCTACTATCTAAAACAAAGTCAGAAGACAAGAAACTACATCTCTTTGGACACAATACTTCAAATCTTTTATCTTAAAACAAAGTCAGGAGACATGATACTTCATCTCGTTGGCTAGAATACTTCAAATCTACTAAAACAAATTCAGGAGACATGATACTTCATCTCGTTGGCTAGAATACTTCAAATCTACTAAAACAAAGTCAGGAGACAAGATATTTCATCTCGTTGGCTAGAATACTTCAAATCTATTATCAAAAATCAAAGTCTGAACACATAATACTTAATTATGTTGGCTACAAATCTACTAACTAAAACAACGCCAGGATACTTTAGCCCATTGTTGCGATACAAAATCTAAAAATATATTAAAGAGAAAGGTTTCTCCACCTCATGTCTAAGATCCACAATCCTAAACAAAATAAAAATTTTCAAGAGATAGGATATTTAATCATATAAAAGAGGGTGTTATTGATGCACAAACAAATCTGATAAACTTGCTATCAAGATCAGGTATATATGCAAAATGTTAAATACTACTTTTGCAAGATTCCATACATTTCAAGCAAATCCTAACATTGTTTAGCCGCCATCGGAAAGCATGACCGAAAGTTAACGGTAGAATTTCTGCTGGATCTCCTAATTAGAACTTAGCATCTCCTAATGAGGACTTAGTATTTCCTAATTAGGACATAACTTATCCTAATTAGGGCATTAAAATCTCCTAAATAGGTCTTAATATCTCCTAATTAGGAGTCAATATCTCCTAATGAGGAGTCAATCAAAGTACAGATTTTAGGTTTGATCAGCTTCTTTCTGTGATTGTTTATTGGAGCAGTGTTGAAAATCATCCTTTGTCTTTTTCTTTTTTGTTTAATTTATCACAAGGATAATTGCTCTCATCTCAGGAAAGAAATCCACATGAAGCCTTCATAGATTCATCAGTTATGTAAGTTAACTTTTTTAAAATAAACAAGTTTGTGATGAAAAAATAACTTTACAAGATCGTCACTATCTCTGAAACTTAAAAGATTCTAGAAATAATAATTGTACATTCACGTACATTAAAAAAATGCAAACGACAGACAGACATACTGATATTTTATTCAATTCAAATCTGTTTATATTTCAAGTATTGGAATACATAGAGATTTATATAGAGTTTTATGACGTCCTAAAGTAATGATGAATCAACAAATGTAAGTCCAAGAATGCAAAGTATGCCGACAACATATTGTAATAACATTATTACCATATTTTATAAATTTGCGTCAAAAACACCAAACATAATCTGTTCTAGAAAATCGCTTTTAAATAGTCATATCAGCACCCGGTGTGTTTTTGAACAGATATAAAGTACTAAGTATCATACTCTTATCAATGAAATTTGTAATATCTATTTACGAGAAGAAACGTAATCACAAACATTCAAAAGCGACTTTATATCGGCAGAAATAGTTTCTGTTTAAATCTGTTTAGTTTAGAAGCTTTTCTTTTCCTCCCCAGTGTAAGGATAGATGAGAGAACAGCAACGAGATTAGAGAGGTTTTATGCTCGATTCTGCCTACAGTCTCAATCTGCCTTCATCTTAATCTGCCTACAAAAAATAGTGTAGGCATTTTGGGAAATGAATTTTTACTCATAGCATAATGAAACAACCCATTTTCTAGTTACTAACATCACAACAGAGAAACATACTATTGCCTACATTATATAAGGTGTTCAATAATGTTTTATCATCTTTTTTTCCTTTCCTTATGGCCATCAGCAGTAAATGTACATGTGTTTAAAAAGGGTGATATGAGAGACCCGAATATTTATCTAAAATTGTAGTTTTTCGCAATGGAGGAAAGGTAAAAACATCTGAATATTAGTGATATGGAGGTGGTATTGATGATGTTGATAACTTTGTATATTTGGACATTGTAATGATAAGTTTACTATTCCTGACAACATTTACTGACCAGGGACGCAAAGCTATGTTTTCAAATCAAATTTCTCTATATTAATTTTGAAACTGTTATCAGTATTTGACACTTATATCGGTAGTATTTAGGCATTAAGAAATCACCGTGCAGTGCTATAATTTATGTTGAACTTAAGGCGTTGTCCATTCAAATTTCTTTTATAATTTGTCTTTATAATTCTATACTTTATGTAACCACCGACAAGTTGTACAATTTAAGGTTAATAAAGAATTGAAATGGACACGATGATTTGGTTGAGTTATTTCTTTAGAGGTAGAACAGGTAAGCCTATTTTCGCGACTTCCTGAACACTGGACATTACCACGTTGTTTTAAGCTGTAGGCAGATTGGGACTGTAGGCAGAAAGGGACGCTACCTTAGAGAGAAGCCAGCATAGAGTTATCCAGGTGTGGAATAAGTAGTTGTTAACAGAGGGGATGAATTAACTGATTGCTTATCCCTGTTTATTGAGCGTGTGTGTATGCGTATTTGTACTACTTCCATCCAGTTGCACTTTATGCAATCGTAGTGAAGCTGAATATCAATAACATGTTGTACTTTATAACCTGATTCAGTCGTTTTTATATCATTTTAAAAGTTTTATACTGTTCACCATTCTCTATAGGTGATCCAAACATTCTATAAAATGCATGCCCAACATGGAATACGTTCATAGGCTTTCACCCAAGACTCAAACGATGTTGAAAATTCAAAAGAGATTAAATGAATTATTGATGACCCCCTTTAATGAATTTATAGAAGTTTAAGTCCTAGGAGTGACGAAAATATGAATCTCTTTGTATTCGTATGCTAGATAAAATAAACACGTGAATAAAGTAGCTGGCTGTCAAAGTCTTTGAATATAAAGAAGCCGGATGGCTTTTTTCAATTGTACTTTATTACAGTTATGACTTCTAGAATGCCAGTTGAATCTTTTCAGTTGTAGACATTATAGTGACTTGCAAAGTTACTTTGTATAAAAAATTAAACTGATCAAAAACTTAATCTATGGAGGCTACATGCAGGTTTCTTTCCTGAGATGATAACAATTACCCTAGCGATGAATTTAACAATAAAGATATGACAAAAAATGATTTTCAACACTGCTCCAATGAGGTTTTTGTAGCAACAATCACACTTTTTTAGAAATAAGCTGATCAAACCTTTACTATGATTAATTCCTAATTAAGAAATATTAAGTCATAATTAGGAGGTGGTTTGTCCTAATTAGGACATACTAAGTCCAAATTATGAGATGCTTAGTACTTATTAGGATATACTAATTCCTTATTAGGAGTAAATGTTTAAAACATATTGTTTTATGTGACCCTAATACGCTTCCACACCTTTTCAATTTTTAACAAGGTAAAATAACTCTTGACCCGTCTCTTCCACACCATTGTCAAGCATTCAGGGAGTGACGACAATAATTGACAAAAGTATAAAGCATGTGCGATATGGCACTTCCATTAGAAGAGCGTTCATCCCTGCAAGGTGTATATAATGACGAAAATGAAAGAACTTCCCAGGAAACTATACATAATATAATATTTATAGTAGTAAATTGTGCCACATGGGTGCCAAATATGGTCAATTCGTGTGTCAAAGCATCATGAAACCAACTGTCTGATCGGACAGCTGTTTCTGTGTTCATGCAAAACCAAACCTGCATCGACGTTTGTTTATTATCTGGAGGGTGTGATTTGATTCTAACATGCCATTGTGGACCGTCTGACAGTTGTCAAATCAGCGACAAGTCTTGATGAAATAGAAATTATTATAAAGCTTTAACATTACATGACCATAATAGTTGTATCCATAGATCTAGAAAACTCTTATCTGTATTACAAGAAAATGGCGCGATATCCTGACTATCCGTTCTTCGGACAAATTGCTGTATGCAAAAAGAAATCTTAGGTCTTTTTTCAAGGAGGTGTACATATATATCAACAAAATACTTTGTTTTAAATGTCTTACACTGGCACTTATTTCACCACATTATGATTTATCATACAGTCATTTGAGTGTGAATTCTGTCCAAAAACCAAACCAAAAACCATTAAATGGAACTAGACATGATACAACACCTCGTTGTATTAATCTATTATTAAGACATAGTCAAGAGACAGGAACACGCACATCATTGTCCTAATCGATTATTTAAAACACAGCCAACAGACAGGAACACGCACATCATTGTCGTAATCGATTATTTAAAACACAGCCATGAGACAGGAACACGCTTATCATTGTCTTAATCGATTATCTAAAACACAGTCACGAGACAGGAACACGCTTATCATTGTCTTAATCGATTATCTAAAACACAGTCACGAGACAGGAACAATCACATCATTGTCCTAATCGGTTATTTAAAACACAGTCAAGAGACAGGAACAAGCACATAATTGTCCGAATCGATTATTTAAAACACAGCCAGGAGACAGGAACACGCATATCATTGTCCTTATCGATTATGTAAAACACAGCTAAGAGACAGGAACACGCATATCATTGTCCTAATCGATTTTGTAAAACACAGTCACGAGACAGGAACACGCACATTATTGTCCTAATCGATTATGTAAAACACAGCCAAGAGACAGGAACACGCATATCATTGTCCTAATCGATTATGTAAAACACAGCTAAGAGACAGTAACACGCATATCATTGTCCTAATCGATTATGTAAAACACAGCCAAGAGACAGGAACATGCACATCGTTGTCCTAATCCATTATTTAAAACACAGCCAAGAGACAGGAACATGCACATCGTTGTCCTAATCGATTATTTAAAACACAGTCACGAGACAGGAACAAGCACATCATTGTCCTAATCGATTATTTAAAACACAGCCAAGAGACAGGAACACGCATATCATTGTCCTAATCGATTATGTAAAACACAGCTAAGAGACAGGAACATGCACATCATTGTCCTAATCGATTATGTAAAACACAGCTAAGAGACAGTAACACGCATATCATTGTCCTAATCGATTATGTAAAACACAGCCAAGAGACAGGAACATGCACATCGTTGTCCTAATCCATTATTTAAAACACAGCCAAGAGACAGGAACATGCACATCGTTGTCCTAATCAATTATTTAAAACACAGCCAAGAGACAAGAACACGCATATCATTGTCCTAATCGATTATGTAAAACACAGCCAAGAGACAGGAACATGCACATCATTGTCCGAATCGATTATTTAAAACACAGCCAGGAGACAGTAACACGCACATCATTGTCCTAATCGATTATTTAAAACACAGCCAAGAGACAGGAACATGCACATCGTTGTCCTAATCCATTATTTAAAACACAGCCAAGAGACAGGAACACGCATATCATTGTTCTAATCGATTATGTAAAACACAGCCAAGAGACAGGAACATGCACATCATTGTCCGAATCGATTATTTAAAACACAGTCACGAGACAGGAACAAGCACATCATTGTCCTAATCGATTATTTAAAACACAGCCAACAGACAGGAACACGCACATCATTGTCGTAATCGATTATTTAAAACACAGCCATGAGACAGGAACACGCTTATCATTGTCTTAATCGATTATCTAAAACACAGTCACGAGACAGGAACACGCTTATCATTGTCTTAATCGATTATCTAAAACACAGTCACGAGACAGGAACAAGCACATCATTGTCCTAATCGATTATTTAAAACACAGCCAAGAGACAGGAACACGCATATCATTGTCCTAATCGATTATGTAACACACAGCTAAGAGACAGTAACACGCATATAATTGTCCTAATCGATTATGTAAAACACAGCAAAGAGACAGGAACATGCACATCGTTGTCCTAATTGATTATCTAAAACACAGCCAAGAGACAGGAACACGCATATCATTGTCCTAATCGATTATGTAACACACAGCTAAGAGACAGTAACACGCATATAATTGTCCTAATCGATTATGTAAAACACAGCCAAGAGACAGGAACATGCACATAATTGTCCTAATCGATTATCTAAAACACAGCCAAGAGACAGGAACATGCACATCATTGTCCTAATCGATTATCTAAAACACAGTCACGAGACAGGAACAAGCACATCATTGTCCTCTTTGTAGTTAGACCGAGTCTTAGAGTCACCAACCATACACCCAATAATCCAGAAAAGGCCAATTACACATCATTTCAGCTTTCTTAAGTCTTTAGATTTTTAAAGGAGGACGAACACTGTTACGACGTAAGTTGTAATAAACGCGGTAAGATGTAATAACTGCGGTAAATCGTAATAAAAACGCGGTAAGATATAATACTGCGTTAAATTGTAATAAAAACGCGGTAAAATGTAATAAAGTTTACTGCGGTAAATTGTAATAAGGGGGTGCGGTAAAATGTTACTAAAAAGTGCGGTAAAATGTAATACATAATGCGGTAAAATGTAATAACCATACATCTAATGTTTAGCTGCCATGAATGCCGAATTTGGGTCATTCATTGAACATATACATATGTATTTTTTGAATGAGAGTATTATTATAAGTATTATTGCATATTAAAATCATAAGTTCTCCAAAATTTACAGACGAACTGTTTTGATTAAACCTCCGCCTTACATGGGAGTATACAGGGTTTATTCTGTCAATCTATCTGAAACTTTACATATGTATTTCAAATTTACTGGAGTTGTGCCTCTTGATATTTTCAGATTTCTGAAAATTTTATTATTTTTGTTTGTTTTCATGAAAAACGAGAATTTGACTCTGTTCACGTTTACAGATAGATAGGTTGTTTCCTGAGAAGAGACTGATAACCAGTCATCATATCTTTCTGAAACCTATTCATGTCGTGTATTGTCCACTAACATAATTAAAAAGTCTATCATCATTTATATCAAAGATCGATTATACATGCTAATAAAGCACTCTGAGTTAATAGGGGACCGTTTGGATATTTTATCTTCTGATGACTCTTGTGTTTGTTTGAGTTTCTATGGAAACGAAACAGTGACTTTATGTGTATAATGGAAGAATATATATTCCATTGTTTTGCAGAATCGCTGAAACTATCATATGTTTCACTTCATTAAACTGTATTCATATTCATTCCCACAGATTTACATTTTGCAAGTTTTTGAATTTTCATGTAACGGTAATCATATTGTCTTGAACTGTTAAAGTATAAGGTTCCATGTAACATGTTCGTAACTTCCGGTGTCATGAAGTGTTACCATTCCAACAAAATGAGCCTAGGGTATATGACTTTATAGTTGATATGAGCAATTTTTTTATGTTACATGCAACGCTTAAAATAATTTAATTCCATACCTAATTGATAGCGGAAACTTTTGAAGTTGAAATTATTTTCTGCTAGTACCTTTGCTCTATTCTGGCAAGCCAAACTTTCGATAGACATTTTAAAACATAAATAATTATTTGTGTATGTGTGTGTGTGTGCGTGTTTGTGCGTGCGTATGTGTGTTATTATTAGGGTTTAATGTCATTTTCAAAATGATTTCACTTATGTCATGATGGCTAGTATCATTGCACAACATCCCAGGGTGGAAATGCGTCAATTGGGAGGCGTTTACATTTGTGCGTGTGTGCCTGTGTGTGTGTTGAATTCAAATGTTAATTCATTTAGAAAACTAGCGCCGTCGTTCAAATATTTTCTGTTTTTCTTGAGGTTATTGTGTAAAACTGTTATTGGCACACATGTTTGGTCAATATTTTGCTTAAAGGAGCTGTAGCATGTTTTTTGCCAATTTTATTCTTTCCTTTTTACCATTTATATTACAAATTTATGCAATTTATAATTACTTTAGAGGGTAATAGTTCTCATTACATGAACCATCTATCCGTAGTCGCAGAAATTTGTGTAGTGGTCATAATGAAAACCACTGGCGGACTTTTCAAGGTGAACACCTTTGACTGGCCGCCAAGTACAAAATGATTCCCATAGCTTTAAAAAAGATGTGCACATGTTTTTTAACTTTAATATTGCGAAGAAAAATGGTGTTTTTCGAATGGCGACATTATTTGTCAAGTTCATGGCATTGATTTATTTCAGAGAAAAACACGTGCTACCCTTTAACCTGTGGAAATAGCATATAGATATCACGTAGTCTCTTTTCTGATAAATCGATTTATTGCAGTAGTTAGCATTTGGTTGGCGAAAGCATATGCCTCCGTCACACAAACGAAGTTCCTACTACGTTCTTTTCCTTCCAAAAAATGTTGTAAAACGGCCTCGAACGGGACAGAGACAGCTAACTGTTATGAAGAAGTTTTCAAATACGATAGACAATTCTAAGTACGCCCATGTCGTCTTTACTCCGTCCTCTAATAGTTGGTACCATGTTTTGATTGAACAAAATTGCCCGTTCATCTCGTGCTCAAAACGTTTTACGCCGTTATCAGTCAGTTTATATGCGTTCTCAACCAAACCTATCTCGTTCTTAATATGCCCACATTCTTGCATTGATATTGAAAAATACATTGAACGGTGCAATGTTATATGTATTATCATAAAGTATGTAGGTATAAGACACATTCACCATGTAACTGCTAATATAAGATACCCACGACAGCGTGACTTATTCAACGATATAACATGCGGTTGACTTTTGATGTCATTTCGGTAAAATCACATCGCTTAGGAATTACGTTATATATCGGTAATAATAGCTTTGCGTCGTTTAGCAAGTGAAGTTTACGACAAAATATAACTTATACTAACAACTTTTAAAGTGCATGTTTTTTTTATAAAAGCGAGTAATTGTTGAAGGTTATATCAAATAGAAATAGAAGACTTGTTATTGTATTTTATTGTAGAATAAAACATTAAACATTACAGAAACACAAAACTCTTGGGCTTAGCTCCCTGCTATGATTCTCACATTCAGAATATTTTCCAATAATGATTTCTTTGCCGCCACATGATACGATGCGCACTCGTCCAAACTAATGCGTTTACCCATACAAATTATCGTGTGTACATGATCATGAGCGTATTTAATCACTGTAAAATCTTGTTTCTGTAATACTAACGATGAAAAGAACACTTGTGAATTGTATGCGTATTTTGTCGAAACGAAGCGATAAATCTGGGATTCGAACATGCAAATCACATGTCATAAATAGCCTATCATTCTTAGCAAATATACTTAATTATGCAAATAAGACAAACCGAAACAAACAAACAGCACATCTGCAAATCATAGTGATTAAATTTGTAAAGTTTAGAAACATATCATCAATTAGTATCAGAGCTGTTAGTGAAACAAAATCAGACGGACGAATTGTCAGACGGACATTTTGATTGGTGAATTTTACTCTCATCAACATCAACTTCTATAAAAGAAAATATTACAATTTACCGCACATCGTATTACAATTTACCGCACCTTTCATCGAAACATTTTACCGCACCCCCTATTACAATTTACCGCAGTAAACTTTATTACATTTTACCGCGTCTTTATTACAATTTACCGCAGTTATTACATCTTACCGCGTTTATTACAACTTACGTCGTAACAAACACAGTGGTTGACTTTTTTATGCCGTCAAATAGTCTTCAAATCTTCATTTTTAAGTCGTCAAGGCTATTTCAACTGTCTTGTGCCCTTGTAGCATCTGTTCCTTTATTAATGGCCAAACAAAATCACAAAATCTACAATTCATATATTTAATTCAAAATTTATGTTTTTTAGCCGCTAACATATTTCTAGCAATTGACAGCCCGATAAGGTAATTATTTTGTGTTTGGTAAAGGTTACGAGCTTATACAAAATTGACACACATTAGCGTCTCTCAAAGACCCCACTTGATTGACTTAGAAAACTAAATAATAACGGGTAAGTGAACTTTCCGACAAAATATAAATGTAATAGCAAATTGACTTGACAAACAATAATATAATGAACTGACAGGCAAAGGACAGTATATCACTCAATTGTATTTATCATATTATAATGTTCATTGTCAAATTTCTCGAGTTTTCGACGTCGTATTCCAAAACTGAATAGTTTGGGAAATTAGTCCAAACTTAAATCAGTCAAAGATTACTTCTACGTGTTTTTTTTTTAAAATCAAAAATTAAAATATGAAATTTTGAATTCCACACGTTTAATTTTGATAACACACAACTATTTATCGACGTATAACACATGTACATACTCTTTGTCAAAAACAATAAATGTGCCTCGTCCTGCACACATTTACAACATTTTAAACAAGGGTACGTCATGTCGGTGTAAATTTCATTTCTTATTCATGTCTACTTTCAAAAATGATATTTTTATTAAAAAATAAAAAAGTCACCAATTAAGCCATTCAAACTACTGCGGAAAGGTTGTTATTGTATCGTGTAATTAAATACATCTTATTTCGTTAATATTGAATTAATCGAAAACAAGTGAGGTGTATACTTCTTTTGCCCGTCAGTTTATATATCTGCATGTATATACATGAAAAACACACTAACACTACTCTCGGGTGCTAGAATGTTTAGAATTGGTTACATTACATTAAATTTGTCAAGATTCATAGAAATTGGCAGACATGGATGGCATTTAGTATAGGTACGAGTACAAAGAAGACTTACCTGATTAGCAACATGAAAAAGATATGAGACGACAGGTGTCAATGTACCTTTTATAGGACGACTTGGCGATAACATTGATAAGAGTAGTGTGGAGGTTTAAATATAGAAACACAAATGCCACCCGTGCAAAGAATAAAGATAATCCTTGGTTTGGTAAAGAATGCAGGAACAGCAGAAAATGTTCTCAAAGACGCCACTTGATTGACTTAGAATACTAAATAATAACGGATAAGTGAACTTTCCGACAAAATATAAATGTAATAGCAAATTGACTTAACGATTAAACATAAATTCCAAAAATCGAAATATAAAGTTTAAAAATTACCGACAGAGCACATTTTCGACAAAAAAAAAGTATTTTTCTAAATCTTCAGATAAACACATACGAAATTATAAACATCAAATTAATGATTTGTGTCGTAAAGCCAAAACATTGGAAAATGCTAAATAAAGCTCATTATAAACCTGTCGAAATGTCCCCGATGTGGACACTTTCCATAACTAATTTGCTAGAATAAGTGAGGAATTCGATTCCAACGATTTTAACCTCGACGTGAATATGCTTGATAGTCATTTCAATACTGATATCCTTAAAAGCGACAATACAAGAGCAGAGATACAATTTGCGGTATAACAGATTATAAGAAAAAAGCAACAGGGGTTGATTTAATTGAAAATGATTATCTCATTTATTCAATAGATTTACTCCTGCCACAGGCCTGGCTATTGATAACCAAGACTCAAACTACCGAGGTTATTACCGCCCAAGAAAAAAATAATCCGCCGTACTTTACATCTGCGTCATTATTTCGTCATAGTGACGCCATCGAAATAGTTGGCCTAACATCAATTGGACAGTAGAAGAACAGTTACTAGGCGTCTTCGGGAACATTGTATTCAATGCTACCTCCTACAGTAAGGAACACAAGGCACAAGCTTTCTGAAACAAATGTCATTATCTTGCAAGATTGTCCAAACTAATCACTTGTTTAACAATCTGCCTTGACAATTTATGAGGAAACAATCCGCTATCGCCAAAAAAATCACTTATTCAAACACTCATTAAGGAAATCATCCCCAATGACGTCATCTGGCGACTAGTAAACTCTGTAAATCGACTTGTAAAAGAGTTTAATCACATCACTAGATGACAAAGGAGAGTACGATCTTCAGACGTGTACCTTTGAAAATACAGTCTTCTGATTTGTTTTTAAATACCTGTACATGTTTCTTCTGCAAATTGGTATTTACCCCCAGTTTCATGTGTAAAGTTACACTGCGTATACAGTACACGACGCTTTGGTGGAATTGCGAACAAAACATGGTCAAATGAATCGTCTGTCAAACGTATGGTATGACTTTATTTATCTGATCTATATCTTAACGTTGTAAACAGAAACGTTGGTATAGTTTCTTTTGCCCGTCAGTTCATAATTTGTTATTTATTATTGATCAGTGTATGCCGTTTTCGCCATGTACTCTTGGTGCCGTTTTCGACAATGGCGAAGGTAGTTCAAGTGATCTGGCTGACGTAGCAATACTCAGAGTAGAGTATAACTAAATCATATTCATTGGCTACATAGCTCAGCAGGCTTAATATAACACAATGTTAAAAATTGACAATTTTAATTTTCCATAAGCAGCTTTAAGATGATAAACAAATTATATAAATATATAATCGGATTCCACATTGACCGAGTCGTCTGTAAACGTCATCCGGTATTTAAGACTTAAAGCTCTTGGAAATTCACCAAACCTACAATTTATAATCCACAGTTGCCAGATAGGTTTTAAGGTTCCTGAGACCCATATTTGGAGCTATAGAGTCAACACAATCATCAACCGGCCTCTATCGCAAAACCTATGCAGTATTATGTTTTACGAAACTTGGTTTGTGGTTAGACCTGGTGTTGGAGTGTGCCTTTTGCTACTTTGCAAAATCTATTCACTATTATTAAATGAGTAATTGTATGTGTTTAGACTAAACGGTGGAAAGGTGCCAGTCACGTGCTTCTTAAATCAATCTGATTATTCTGGTTAACTTAGAAACAATTTCAACAAAGAGGCCAGACAAGAGACACAATTTGAACTAAGAGGCTACATTGAAACGAGTTCATTTATTCTATCATGAAATGATTTATCGTATGATGAAATGACCATTTATAGCTCATTTGTAGGGACATCATTGAGCGTTCGTGTCGTAGGCATCAACTGTGCAATAACAAAATATTTGATGCGAAATATGACTTTGAATGACCATGGGGTGGTTTCGTCGTTACATCCCTTCCCTTTTATATAGTAATTAATACGATAGCTGTAGCTGTAGCTTGTCGTCGCAAGAGAAGCGGGCCTTTTCCTGGCTATTTCAACGAGTATGAAATAGAATAGAACGGGTAATAAAGAACTAATACACTCGGGCAATACAAAATTCCCACTCATTTACTAAAAGTCATATGCCACACTTTCGAGTGTAATAATTTCTTTATTACACATATTATTACTCTAATAATCTCTATATATGTCTTTCAGACCCTTTTTTACGCGATACACGCCCCTGCGAATGAAAGCAGCGCCCCGTTCAATAGCAGCGAGCGCTTAAATTGCTCAATGTAGCGCTCAATGTAGCGCTCAATGAGCGCTTCTTCTCTCTTGAACGACACAGTGCAAATTCCTCAAAGTTTGCTCGCCTTGCTACGTAGCGCTACATTGAGCAATCGTGTTCAAGATAGGTTCCAAAGTAATCGCTCTTTGAGCGATTACTTTGAAACCTATCTTGAACACGGCACTGGTAATAGAGATATACTATGTCAAGACATAGATACACAATGGCAAAGACATTAATTTGAAGTTTTGGGTATTAGTTAACGGATCTGTGGGTAATCAACACATACTTTTAAAACATTGATAGAGAACATTGAGAAAAATATATTTGAGATTATTTGGTAAATTACTTTAGCTTTTTCGAAAGTGGTGCATATTTTCAAAAGATTACCTTACCCACTCGATGATACACTCGAGAGGATATTTTCCGATTTATTTGGAATGACAAAAATTTCAAAATTAAACAGATGGTAGTTAACTCATGATTTATATTAAAATCTTCATCAATGCAACGAACTCTGGCAGTATTTGAGAAAACCAAAGTTAAATATTCCGTGTTATTTTCCTTTAAATGAAACATTTAATTCTGGTGCAAATTTTCAGAATACTGTAACAATAGATTATCCTTTTTGGAAAGATGTTTTAACAGCTTGGAAATTATATTCTGTTAAGAATACAATAGACGACGAAAACATTTATAAGATTTTAGCACAGCCATTGTGGTTTAATAAGCATTTCAAAAACCAAGACCACTTTATTAGGGATTCGGCTAACAGTAGAATTTTAACAATTATGGATCTTTGTAATGAATCGAACATGTATTTCTCTCTTTTGATGAACTGATTCTTAAAGTTTGATGCTTGTAGTTTCCGATTGCGTTTCCAATCGTCTATTCATAATATTAATAGTATTAGCATGGGTCCAAATAAGCACGAGTTTACTTTGAAGGCAGTGCAGAAATTCTTCAACAATTTCTATAAACGGGTCACTTCTCTCACTCTGCATAAATTACATGCAAAATATTAAAAGACTTAAGTGACTAGTTGGTGAGATATTTTATTTCGTACGGACGTACGCTGTCGAATTGTATAGACATACACATCAAACAAATGCCATGATTATCACATGTGACTAGGCGAGGCTCGGACATACTTCTCTTTGCGCTTGATGTCCTAACCCAGGATCCGACTCCCGTTTTTCAAACCCAGGCTTCGTTATACCAGGAAGGCATTTGAAAGGATGGCGGCTGATCCAAAACTTGTTCAGCCTCCATATCTTCGTCTCTTGACGTTTCCCTCTCTGGAGCGCTCCGACTCCATGCTGTCTCTCGACCTCAAGGACGCATTTCTGCACATCCCTATTCTATCAGCTAATCACGTGATGTGGGACCACATGAGATTGCACTTTGGGGTTCACAGTAAATAAAGCAAAGTCTGAACTACTTCCTCGTAACGCTTTTAAATCCCTTGGATTTACAATTGACTCAATACGCATGACAGTCGGCTTGCCAAATGATAATGCTTGACATATCAAAGATGCTTGCAGGCAGATATCATCTCCGTCGAAGTGCCAAATAAGATCAGTTGCGCGGTTGGTAGGTTTATTTGTGAGTGCATGTCCTGCGGATAAGTTTTGACCGTTACATTAAAGGCAGTTAGAAACTGAGAAAAACGGTGGCTTTAAAAAGAAACAATTAATATTTCGATGCTTTCATGATTGTATCAGACAATGCCAGATGTGATATTGAATGATTGGTCATTAACATTGTAGGATCTGAAAAGCCTACCAGACGGCCATCGTGTCCAGATATCGTTATGAGTACAAATGCTAGCCTCGCCGGCTGGGGGCCGCCGTCAGAGATCAGTTTGTTAATGGACGTTGGTCAGAAGAGGAGAAAATACTCCATATTAACGCACTTGAAACAATGCTATCTTGTTAGCATTGAAAACATTGTGCCTAACACATGACTCAAGTAGGAAACACGTTTTGTGTGACAATAACACAGCAATAACTTATCCGCAAAACATGGGTGGTTTTAAATCCAAAACGTGTAATGATAATGCCAGGAGATTTGGTTGTGGTGCAATGAGAATCACATATGGCTGTCAGCAGCCCATGTGCCAGGCAAACAAAACGTGGAAGCAGATAGAGCGTCTAGAATTTTTTCTGAAAAAACTGAATGGTCTTTGAACCAAGATATTTTTTCAAGGAATCATGTCACATTTTGAGGTAAAACTGGAAACCTGACCGAGAGGCCGAAGCTGTAGACGCCTTTAGTATATCGTGGTCATTACATCATACACTCAACCGCAAAAGAAACGTCATCACACACAATACAAGATAATTAAACCCAAGAGTGATACACACGACAGAAACAGAGATGCATCATGTCTCCAGAAGCCAACTAAACTAAATTTGAAACTTCAAAACATTATCTGTTCAAATTTCTGAGAAACACACGTTTTAAAAATCGTTTTTATTCGAGTCTTCTTAACTAGACGAGATTTGAGAGTCAAAAGGGGCTTTTGGCTTGTTTTACTGCGCCCTACAGTAAAGACGCGTCAACAAATTTAAGTCGAAGAAGGTTATTTATATCGACTTAATCATTTATTAATTGACATTCTGCATTTTATGAATTTGTAAGTTAAATTCCAAACATTCTTGCCCAAAACCATTTTGAAAAAAGCGATTTCAGCACCCCAAGTGTACTTGAACAGATATGAAAATAAAAGTACCGGGTATTATATTCTGATGTATGAAAATGAGGATACCTCTTTACAAATCATGAAAAAGACTAAAATAAACTAAAATAGACTTTCTCTGACTGCAGTATTTCGAATTCTAGACTGTTGAACATGTGGTGACGTTTCTTTTGCGGTTGAGTGTATATATATATTCCCGCCATTCTGCCTTTTATCAAAAGTTCTTGCAAAACTTGTATTAGATAAAGCAGATGTGTTGTTAGTGGCACCTTTATGGCCTACGCAATCATGGTTTCTACAACTTCTACAACTTGTTTGTTGTAGATCAGTGAAGCTACCCGGGCGGAAGCACCTGGTGACGTCAGCAGACGGGAAGGATCGCCCGCTTGCCAGGAAGTTGAAACTAGCAGTTTTCTTTCTCTCAGGAAAACCCTCGAGGACAGAGGAGTGCGCCCTACAGTAAAGACGCGTCAACAAATTTAAGTCGAAGAAGGTTATTTATATCGACTTAATCATTTATTAATTGACATTCTGCATTTTATGAATTTGTAAGTTAAATTCCAAACATTCTTGCCCAAAACCATTTTGAAAAAAGCGATTTCAGCACCCCAAGTGTACTTGAACAGATATGAAAATAAAAGTATTATATTCTGATGTATGAAAATGAGGATACCTCTTTACAAATCATGAAAAAGACTAAAATAAACTAAAATAGACTTTCTCTGACTGCAGTATTTCGAATTCTAGACTGTTGAACATGTGGTGACGTTTCTTTTGCGGTTGAGTGTATATATATATTCCCGCCATTCTGCCTTTTATCAAAAGTTCTTGCAAAACTTGTATCAGATAAAGCAGATGTGTTGTTAGTGGCACCTTTATGGCCTACGCAATCATGGTTTCTACAACTTCTACAACTTGTTTGTTGCAGATCAGTGAAGCTACCCGGGCGGAAGCACCTGGTGACGTCAGCAGACGGGAAGGATCGCCCGCTTGCCAGGAAGTTGAAACTAGCAGTTTTCTTTCTCTCAGGAAAACCCTCGAGGACAGAGGAGTTTCTCCGGGAGCAGCCGACATCATCCCCCGCTCCTGAAGGACAACAACCAGAAACAAGTATGCGTCATACATCAGGAAGTGGAGAGACTTTTGTTGTAAGAAACAAATTGATTACCTTCGATCGAGTGTAGATCAGGTGTTAGATTATTTGGTGTATTTCAAACGTCAGAAGCTTGGATATTGCTCTCCTCACACAGCAAGGTGTGCTAGGTCAACCATAGTTCTGTTTGATAATAAGCCATGTGGCACCCATCCACTAATTTGTAGATTTGTTTTAGATGAATCCACCAAAACCGCGATATTCCGAAATCTGGGATGTAAGAGATTTTCTGCGGTTTATACAAGAACTTTCACCTTTTTGAAGGACTTGACTATCAAGTTAGCGCTATTGCTGTTTGCGATGCCAAACATTTGCTCAACATTAAACATATGACTGTAGCAGGTCAAATTATACTGTTACTGTTCACATTGAGAAACTTCTGTAGCAGTGTAAACCAGGAAGGTTACCAACACCTGTAGAAAGAATGCTGTATCCAGAGACACCATAGCTCGATGGATCCGTGTAGGACTGACAAGGGCAGGACTGGGTGTGAATGTGGCTTCAACGTCAGCCCCTTGCAACGCCTCCGTGCCCATGATGGACATTCTGGAAAAAGCTGACTGGTCATCTGCACAGACCTTTGCTAAGTGTTATAAGTGTCTTACCAGAATAAATGTGTCTGGAAGGTCTATATTGTTTCATGAATATGACCGAATAAAAAGTGTGACTCAGGCTTAAAGTCTCATGTGGTCCCAAATCACGTGATAAGCTGATATAATCTTACAATTAAAAGATACTTACCTGGAAGTAGAAGTTTGATAATGATTCAGCTAATCAAGAGTGATGGGGATTACATGCCCTCCCAGGACATCCCACCCTGATACACGGTGCTTTTCGAGTTTACTGACTGACTGATGTAATGACATATGGTCACATTCGGATTCATTTAAATGGGATGCCAATTTTAAATTTCGATTTTTAAAAAAACGCCTAATTTAGCCCGGCGACCAGAATGAAAATCTGCGGGGGTGTGGTCCCTGAAGCAATGACATCACTGGAGTAATCTCTATCGGCAAAAGTCATAATTCAACGTAATTTCGCAGCATTTTAATTGTTAATTTCACTAACAAATCTTCAATAAAACAACTTAAATGTTCCATATATCGAATGTTTAGATATCCAACTAGGTAATTCTACAGATGACAATTACATAATTACTGCATAAACATGAGTTTCTACTGATTTAACACACCTCAGCGGCAATGATCATCATCATTTATTAATTATTGAGGCCCCTAGGAGTGGGTCACAGACGACCCCTCATCTGTGCTTAATCAGTCACGCCTCAATGATTCTTTTCAACACGAATCGCAGGGTAATTGCGGCTTTGTTGAAATGGGTAAATTAAATCGTCTTAATAATCAATTGTAAGTGTAAATTCTCTAGATTTGATGCTCAAATGATTCTGATATATAATCTACGTAGAATTAATCATCTGTCATTCTTGAGAAAATTGCCCTTCACGGGATCTCGCACATGCGCACTGCAATCTCATGTAAACCCCGATCACCCTTAATTAGATGATAGAATCATTAAGAAACTTCTACTTCCAGGTAAGTATCGTTTAATTGTTAGATTCTACGTCTTCGTCCTGAACGTGGGGTTTCTTCAGTGGCGCGTCTTCCCCTTTTGGATTTCATCCGTCTCGTTGACCAATACTTCCATTAGTGCGCTGTGCAGTGGCTGATGTTATTGGACGAGAAGCCTGCTCAAACTTTTGTCTGTTGCACTCTTCGAGCTGGTGAGCAATGCGTCCATCGGCATTAATGAGTTCCACTTTCCAGGCGCCAAGAACCTATTGGCAGATGCTCTGTCTCTTTCCGATGTGCCTCCTCCAACGGAGTGGCAGCTAAATCTGCAAGTTTCAGAGCGCTGTGTCTCCAGTTCTTGACTCCCCTATTGGACTTGGTTTCGTCTTGTCTCAACCTTTCAGCTGCCGATCACCAGTGCCAGACCCATTAGCGATGGGCTTGGACGTGTTCTCGTTTTTGCTTCTGTTCTCAGGAATGGGTCGCCAGGGTTGGATGTGTCAGCCCTCAAGCACCTCTTTAAGACCTTCCGCTCCGTGGACAAAAGGCGTAAGCAACCCCCTCCCGAATGGGACCTAGCTCTGGTTCTCAACCACCTCTGGTCAGAGGTATGAATTGCTCACCGACGTTCCCTTCCTCCCTCTCACCATCAAGGTCATATTTTGGTGGCTCTGCTTGGTCTAGCTCCCGTTCGTTGGTAGAACTAAGCAGCTGTTGAGGCGGGATGTCCGGCGCTGGGATCTGAATCCGGAGAGATAGATCTCTCCCTGTGTCCCTGTGTTAGAGCCTTGAGGGTGTATCTCAAACACACTCGCAACCTGGGATATGACAGACATCGGCTTTTTTGTCCCACTCTCTTGTGTTTTATTGCTTATGTTATGCCTCCTCCCCCCTTCCCGTGGAGGTATGGGGGTGTGTGTTATTTAGAAGCATGAGTGGCTGGGTTGTCTCTTCGATCTGCTTAGTAGGTTGAGATGGTTAATGTCACCAAGGCTTAACCTTGACCTCACTCGTAGAGCGTCGGAGGTTTCTCTTTGCTTACAATCAGGGCTAGTCTCTCGACTTGCCTCTTCCTTCAGTGTTATCCCCTGTGAAGCGCGAACCGGGGGATACAGTATTCGGCTGGGTCCATTCGTACGAAATGAAATAACTCAAATACTATAAACTGGATTCTTTTCATATTTTGAATATGGGTTCATAGGGAGATTAATATTACTACGGAGGTTTAGGACCTTGTCCTTCAATTCAAGGTCACAACGAGACTTTGTCATTTTAACCGTGTCAGCGCGATATCCCTAGAACCATTTACTGGATTCTCTTCATACCTAGCTTCTCCAAGGAAAGACAACGGGCTGATTAGATTTTAATGACCTTGACATTCTGCTCAAGGTCACTGTGGAACTTTGAATTTTTAGCTCATCAGGCCTGAAAGGCCCGATGGGCTTATGGCATGGCATGGTGTCCGGCGTCCGTCCATCCGTCCATCCGTTCGTCCGTCCATCCGTCCGTCCGTCCATCCGTAAACTTTTCGCTTTTTCGACTTCTCCTCCAGAACCAATGACTCCACAGAGCTGAAATTTTATGTGCAGACTCCTTGGCCAATGGGGATTCTAAATTGTAGATTTCGTGACCCCGTGACCCAAAATGGGGTCACAGGGGTCACATCCTTAAAAACCTATTTTCATCTTCTTCTCCAGTTCCAAAAGGTCTAGAGAGCTGAAAAGTTGTGTGCAGACTCCTTGGCCAATGGGGAATATAAATTGTAGATTTCGTGACCTCATGACCCCAAATGGGGTCACAGGGGTCACATCCTTAAAAACCTATTTTCATCTTCTTCTCCAGTTCCAAAAGGTCTAGAGAGCTGAAAAGTTGTGTGCAGACTCCTTGGCCAATGGGGAATATAAATTGTAGATTTCGTGACTTCATGACCCCAAATGGGGTCACAGGGGTCACATCCTTAAAAACCTATTTTCATCTTCTTCTCCAGTTCCAAAAGGTCTAGAGAGCTGAAAAGTTGTGTGCAGACTCCTTGGCCAATGGGGATTCTAAATTGTAGATTATGTGACCTCATGACCCCAAATGGGGTCACAGGGGTCACATCCTTAAAAACCTATTTTCATCTTCTTCTCCAGTTCCAAAAGGTCTAGAGAGCTGAAAAGTTGTGTGCAGACTCCTTGGCCAATGGGGATTCTAAATTTTATATTTCGTGACCCCATGACCCCAAATGGGGTCACAGGGGTCACATCCTTAAAAACCTATTTTCATCTCCTTCTCCAGTTCCAAAAGGTCTAGAGAGCTGAAAAGTTGTGTGCAGACTCCTTGGCCAATGGGGATTCTAAATTGTAGATTTCGTGACCCCATGACCCCAAATGGGGTTACAGGGGTCACATCCTTATAAACCTATTTTCATCTTCTTCTCCAGTTCCAAAAGGTCTAGAGAGCTGAAAAGTTGTGTGCAGACTCCTTGGCCAATGAGGATTCTAAATTGTAGATTTCGTGACCCTGGGACCCCAAATGGGGTCACAGGGGTCACATCTTTAAAAACCTATTTTCATCTTCTTCTCCAGTTCCAATAGGTCTAGAGAGCTGAAAAGTTATGTGCAGACTCCTTGGCCAATCGGTATTCTAAATTGTAGGTTTTGTGACCCCGTGACCCCAAATGGGGTCACAGGGGTCACATCCTTAAAGACCTATTTTCATCTTCTTCTCCAGTTCCAAAAGGTCTAGAGAGCTGAAAAGTTGTGTGAAGACTCCTCGGCCAATGGGGATTCTAAATTGTGATTTCATGACCCTGTGACCCCAAGTGGGGTCACAGGGGTCACATCCTTAAAAACCTCTTTTCATCTTCTTCTCCAGTTCCAAAAGCTCTAGAGAGCTGAAAAGTTGTGTGCAGACTCCTTGGCCAATTGGGATTCTAAATTGTAGATTATGTGACCCCGTGACCCCAAATGGGAACCTATCTTTTGCTTGTAAACAATAACTTAAATAACTTAAATATTCAACTTAAGTTAGTAAATCAATGAAATACTGATGAGCTACAGAGCCCATGGCTCTATTTTTTTTACATGTTAATGTACAGCTGTTGAACAAAAGTTTGTTTAACTATGCAAGATTTCTTACGTAAAATCATTATTTTTGGAAAAATTCAATTTGGCACTATTTCTTAACAGAACACATTATGGATAATATTTTTGGACAAGATGTAGAAAAGTCATTTGTACACTACATATAAAAGGGATAGATATCTAACATGCCAGAAACAATTTTGGCGTACAACAAAAGAGACAAGGGGTCAACATTTGAGAATTTAGATTAAATATTTTCTGCAATAAAATATTAATTAAACATTAATTAAAATGATTAAAAAATGACAGTTTTATAAAAACAATATACATTTTTGCGTTTGGGATTTTTGGGTCCCGGTGCTATATAAATCCTTGCCATATTTACTCCTGTAGAAATATTAGTATCATATTCATATATGATACAGAAATGATTTTTCTACATTTAAACAAAGATTCATAACTTTTGCGGGCATATTTAAAGAATAAATAAAACTTAAATGAACACAGAATTACATGATATTTTCACTGAGGTCGGTGACCAGTTAAATAAACTTTTGTTCAGCAGCTGTCCATGTAAAGTTTGTCAGCGGGATATCTCAAGAGGGGGGGGGGGGGGGGGGGGGGGGGGGGGGGGTGGATGGTCAATACGTGTTTTACTTGAAACGTTCAGAGGGTTTCTACACATAGTAGGTCTAGTCAACATATAGGTATGTAAATACTGGCACGGTTTGTTTATTTATTTATCAATTTATTATTAACAATGACGAAGTCAACTAAACTACTACCATGTTGTGGTATAACTTGTATCGGTAAACTTTCCAGTGTTGTCAGTAAGGAGCCTTCAATTAAATTTTAACAAAGCATAATCGATCAGTTTTCGACCAAAGCGGAACGTACCACTTTCAAATGATTGCCTCTCAATCGTTGGCACAGAGGCTTCCTCTGGAATCCAGTCTCAACATGATGATCCAGGTTCTCTGTTGGGTCGTTAACCCGCATGTACAAGTGCGATTAAATCTACGCAGATGATTACGTCACATACATGGCCTACTGGTCTATCAACCTCTGGTCAATCGGCTCTATACAGATAGTCCCAGAACATCAAACGTTGAACCAATTAGTGGTTCGTCTGTTGTAAGTTAAAGGGCATTTTCATTGTTGTCCGATCTCATTTAAATCAGACCGAACTTAAAACTCGTATCACACTGAGTTTCTGATCTGAATACTGCACAAAAGAGGTCATGCCAGGTGTCGTTTTACTCCAGCCGACAGGGCAAGAAAGCCATCAGACCGACTTGAGTGGAGATACCATTAAATCTCTAAGGAGGCCTCTAATTGGCTGAATATACCTCATATGACATTTTGCGAAGTAGTACTCAGATCAACGAACGAGGTACGAGTGTTACGTTGGATATGAAAAATTGAGACAGCATTGGAGCATCACAGAGGTTATTCGCACAAAATGTAATAACAGATTATAGTCATAACTACGTAAATATAATACTTGTATTTCGTAACTGGCTATATCACTGGATCATCAGGAGTATTCATACCCAAAATTGCATTTATCTAAGTGTAATACTGTCCTAGAAAGTTGACACCATAAAAAGTAAAATGTACCGTTTCTATTGACACAACAAAACATTTAAATCATAGAATCACTGCAAATTGGCCAATCATGAAGGGAAGAACGTGGTTAACAGTTTTACACATGTTGGTTGATAGATACTTCACATGTGTATGCATTCATCTGTTAAAGTAAGCAATATGCTCGGTAAATAAACAACAGAGAGGTTGATCATTCTTTTAATCTTTGGAAGACATTTTACTGAGCCTGGTTTTTCATCATGGCCGCTTCTTTGTCCAGATGCTGAAACAAAATAAATAAGAACGTACAAAACAAACTCACTAGTCATGACATTAGACTGACACAGATTGCTGCAGACATCATTGTGATACATCCTTACAACCCATTTTCTGTTAAAGCTAGCTTCATGTTTCACATTCTCTTCCCACAGAGTTCGCTCCCTTCAGTTTTTCGATTGTTTTCTATGTTATACTATGGCAAATTTCTCGGCTAGAAATCGAGTGTCCTGATTGGTTATATTGGAAGTTAGTTGTGCATTCAGCGACGCTGATGTAAAGGTTGAATTTGCCAATGACAACCTGGCAACATGAACTTTCGTGCTTATATCTATTCAATCCAAAACTGTCTTACATTTTAAAATGGCATGGCACATGTGGACATAGCAACAGATCGAACACTTCGTCACTGATTGCACAACTAATTTTAAATTCTAACTTATCAAAATTCGATATCGCTCGCACATAAACTGTCGTTTAATACATGGAAAAGTGTGACTTCAGTATAAGCTTTTTGGAAAGAGAATATCACATTCAAAACCTTTAAATATAATCTGAATACGAGTTTCCCTGATTGCATATCAATATCATCCTCGGTCACACAGAGGTTAATGGTATGATACTTTTCACGATCAGGAAACAAATTACACAAACAGCCGACTCTTGAATTTTTTTATGGAAAGATAACCAATGAAAAGAGTTGCACGAGATTGTGGAATGTCCTATCTTGGTATCGAGTTGTTAAAAAAAACTAATGGGATGAAAGTATATACTGAACCATACAAGAAACGTCGCACATTAAACGAGTGTATATTTCACACCCAATATTAAGATTATGAGGCTAAATTCGCGTGGTTAGGTCATTTGACAGAAGGAACATTACATAAACCAAAACAAATGTAGTGTTCTGATCACACAAGGATTCTGTAGCGGACTCGACCGCTTTCACTATCCATGAACTTTGTGATGGCGGCAAACGTATCTTCATGAAAATCATGGAAAACATTGACTCACTGGATATAAAAGACAACCCGATTTACCAGCTCATCATTGGTATTCAGAATGCAGTCAAGGCTGACACGGACAGGTCATCGGACGTCTCAATGAAGATCAACGTCCAAGGGCCTTTGCTAATGGAAACGGACCATTGGGCGGTTAAGAAAGTGGTACAATGCCACACACAGCACCGATGATTGAGAGTGACGACGGCATGTCAAGAATGCTGCCACCACCAACAATACTTGCAGGACCGGTTCTGCGGGGAAATTGAATCTGCTCGGCAGACTGTTGACAGAGAGTGTTCGCCGCCAATTGAGAAGTTTCAATCCGTCTTGTTGGTGTCCGTATTGGACTGTAATCGTTTATGCAGAGTCGGAGTTAGAGTTAGACTTAGGGGCGTTAGAAGGAGGGTGTCACTAGATCTTTATATACAGTCTAGCCTCAATTATATGGCTAATGCCATTATGGTTAAACGAGTATCAGACTAGCCAATCATATGACTGTAACCACACGTTTTTTTCAATGAATTTCATTAGTCAAATAATACAAATAACACAGAGGGCTGAACGCTACACTGATGGTTGTTTTGTGAAGAGAGAGACGCACGTCGATGTCAGTGCATCTTGGTGTGGGATTGGATTTGCATTCCGACGTGACCCGTGATCTTTCAGAACATAGGCCCAGATTGAGGCAATGGAGAAAATGCTGCTCGCTACACTGATCAGACAGATGTTATATTTATTTTCAAGTGTCGACTCCTCGCGTAGTGCCACATTTCTCCGTCACCGTAATCACGTGTTTCTCCAGCAGCACACTGTCAGTACACTTCCATGGCTTATCATCAGTCCGGACTTAAACCCTATAGCGCAAATGTTGGACAAAATCCAAATAAAACTTAATGAAGAAGGTCTACAACTGCTGAACAACTCATGGTTAGTGTCATAGAAAGTAGATTGACATTCACGTGACATTTTCACCTCCGATTCTTGGTAACTACATCTCAGCACAAATGGTGGTCATACAATTACTGAGTTTGACTCTCTAAATGAAGGACATGCCAAAATCACGTGACACCATTACCAGCCAACTTGTACTCGGAATGACTCTTTATCAGAACTATTAAATACACACTGCAGCAATATGTAAATACATAAACTTCAATTCACTTTGTGTTCGACGTTTTTATGAGGCTCAGTATATGGTTACTGAGAGTTGAAATTGCAGGAACATTTATTCAATGCAGGGCCATTGCATTCGACGTAGCAGTTGGATTTGCTTAAAGAAAATACGGAATTTAGGACATAAGGACATTCTCGTTTACCAAGTATAAGTAGTGAAGAGTAAATTTCTCTAATCGTCATGATGAAACACATAACATGATATTAACGACAAAATTAAAATTAAATTTAGTATTTATTAGTATTAGAAAGCAGAAAAGTCTACTTTCAATAAGAATGACATTATAAAATTGCTGACCGCACGATGGACTCAAGAATATAATGTACTTAAATAGAAGTATTAGGAAATATCATTATTAAAAAATATGTCCACAGATCACATGTTGTATACCAAAACACAAGTAAATTCAACATGATGTGCATATCGCGGTTATCAGCTTCAGCAACTCGTCGTTGTGGTCCTCCTCCACATCTGAAATGAATTGAACACAACTGTATGTAAGTTATAGACAACATCAATTTTATAATTGATTATTGATTAATTATTGAATAGTCCGATCCTACAGCTTAAAAAAGGGCGGCTCCCATATAAATTCAACAAATCATAACGGTAAACGGTAAGGATATCAGTTCAGTTCAAACAATGTTTGAGAGAAAACTATCAATATTACTGATTTCACTGTGAACCCGTGACTTGTTTCCGGCAAAACCATGTTGTGTTTTACTCTTTTGAAAATTTGGTATCGTTTCTTTTGTCTCTCGGTGTACGTGGAGATGATATGAAACTGTGGATAGCCGATGATTGAGAGTTTAGTGACATGACTTACAACACTAATGTTACTCAATGGCACGAAAAAACGATTATGATACAGATTGATGCATAAATGAAACATGAACGTATCTGTTGAATTCTTATGCAAACTAGACGACATGCACGATATGGGGCCATGGTGTCGCTAGATTGGGTCAACTGGTACCTATGTTATGAATTATTGTCTATACTCACGTGACAAGATCCTGAAGATGGGTCCATATCCCTGAGCTTCTATGTATTGGGTCAGCTGATTCTGGTTGGCAGCATCTATGATGTGTACGAGTTGAGTGACGTCCGATTTGGGAATGTTGTTGGTCAGTTCATTCATAACGTGAATGTCATATAAGTACCCTTGGAGGTCTTTGTCCCTTTTCTGTTTCTGCATTTGGACATATTTTAAATCAGGTAGTTTGATTTCCAAGTTTGTTAAGTGTAAAATGTTTTTTTCTGGAGAATGAAAAAATGCTTTCTTCATCATTTAAAACTTTATATTATATTTTTTATAGTTTTGCTTATTTACTTTCAATTGCATGAATTTGGAAATGATTAAAACATTATATTCGTGTACATGGCATACTAAGGATACGACACCCGTGACTGAATCTAATTATATCCCTCGTTCTCGCTCGGGAAATACCAATATTCAACCCATCGCGTGGTAACTGTATATGTCATGGACACTCGTGGACACTTTTATAAACATAAATGAATCGTAAGAAACTCTTCATTTCAAAATAGGGTCGGAAAAAGTGAAAAAGGGAGAGAAATGATAGAAGAGAAGGAAGTAGGAAACCCGACAAAGCGAGAAGAGATCACACACAGGGGCGTTTGAAAGACATACCTTCGTTCTCGCTAGATGGCCCAGGAACCAGGATATTGGCTACCCCAGGTCAAATGAATGTTAAGGTCATGAATTGCTGACAAGTCGGACGGCATGCCGATGATTTGAGAGATAATGCCGTAGTACAGTCGGAGAAATTATATATGTAGGTGTTGTAATGTTTTTGTACATCTGTAGTTTCACTCTACGGTTGGAATCTGCCGATTCCTAGGTGCTGTCAAAATTGCTGGAATTAATAAAGGATTTTAAAAGGTAAGTTTTATCTGATTTTGGTGAGGGGGAAAGTGGCTTGAAAGTTGGAGGTGGCTAAATACGGACTGTCTTCCCGCATAGATTTTAAAATAATGATCCAATTGTGACCATTTATAGCTGATTTTGTAGGGACATTATTTAGCTTTCGTATCGTTGTCATCGACTGAGCCATAACAATGTTTTTGCATGGGGTTGTTTCGTCGTTTCCTTTTGTATAGTAATAGGCTAGGGTCTATAGAGGTATATGTCTTTCAAACGCTATTTCTAAGCGATACACGCCCCTGTGAGATCACACACATCCATCGAAATTTGTCAGTTGAGACACTCAAAGTTATAACATTTTTAATGTTGCACACATCCCCATGGCAATATATATTTATCGGCAATATATGATTATAATTTCTTGAATCTTAGATACATGCCCGGTTTAACAATATTACCATCTATGGCTTTTCCAGTATAATTATCCGATAATTGAGTCTAACATCTTACCAATACCATCTGCTTTTTCTTTCTTATGAAGTCATTACAAGCTAACGTTCTCTATGTCCATTGCGTATTTTCAGGGTGAATGTCAAGTGTCATTAATTTAGCAAAATGACGCAGAGAGACATGTCGAACGAACATGGATAGGGGCATTGTTATTTGAAGTTCAATATTCGGGTTTATACAACATTAAAACATTTGTAAACATTACAAACGTCAGAGAAAAGAGTGGTGTATATGATGAAATATTTGTCTGTCACATAAAAATATGTGCCATGACACAATCACATCTTTTTACACAATGAACCATAAACACTTGTGTCATAACCCTAAGATATAGGACTAAACATAATATAGAAAGGCAGGACAGAGTTCAAAATCAGAAAGAAAAATCAAACCCCCCATGTTTTAAATATTTTTTGTCAAAAGTCGAAACTAAATTATGTGTTGATTACATTCGATAATTATTAAGAATCATCATCAAAATCACTCAAAGATGATATGCAGCGACAACTTTCCTTCAGCAAAATTCGTGAAAGTTAACTTGAAAAGTGGTAATGAATGTCTCATAAAGCCACGACTAGGCTATTAAGTTCTAACATTACTAGATATTATAGTATACACGTTATCTGTTCTATTTGAGAATTGATAACGGTAAAAAGGTTACATTTTTTAGATTTTAATTCACAGTATACTTAAATAAAGTATGCTGTAAATAAAAAAAGACTAGCTTAAAATACCTATCAATATAATGAAGGTCATTTCTACATTTCAAATTATATACAATTGATTATGTTTAGCTTTACATTGAAACGCCTTCAACTTTAATTAAAGGTAAATATTGATTAAATTGATAATTTCAGTTTAGAGTCATCCTCGAATGTCTCCGCTCAATCACTCAATTAGATCAATAACTAAAGAGGGGTCATCTCCTGTGACCTTTAATTCACTAAATTCATTCAGTGACGAAACTAGGAAATATCGGCACCTATAAATACAAGACTGTGATTGGTTGAAATCATAAAAGGTGAAATGTCATGGTCAGGATCATTCTCAGGTAGAGTCACAGATTAGTTCAGGGTATGAGTAGGTATAATCGGGCCAATGACTACAACAATGAGCAAAGATAGAGATCAACTACAACACTGAGCAAAGATAGAGATCAACTACAACACTGAGCAAAGATAGAGATCAACTACAACACTGAGCAAAGATAGAGATAAACTACAACACTGAGCAAAGATAGAGATCAACTACAACATTGAGCAAAGATAGAGATCAACTACAACACTGAGCAAAGATAGAGATCAACTACAACACTGAGCAAAGATAGAGATCAACTACAACACTGAGCAAAGATAGAGATCAACTACAACACTGGGCAAAGATAGAGATCAACTACAACACTGAGCAAAGATAGAGATCAACTACAACACTGAGCAAAGATAGAGATAAACTACAACACTGAGCAAATATAGATATCAACTACAACACTGAGCAAAGATAGAGATCAACTACAACACTGAGCAAAGATAGAGATCAACTACAACACTGAGCAAAGATAGAGATAAACTACAACACCGAGCAAAGATAGAGATAAACTACAACACTGAGCAAAGATTGAGATCAACTACAACACTGAGCAAAGATTGAGATCAACTACAACACTGAGCAAAGATAGAGATCAACTGCAACACTGAGCAAAGATAGAGATAAACTACAACACTGAGCAAAGATAGAGATCAACTACAACATTGAGCAAAGATAGAGATCAACTACAACACTGAGCAAAGATAGAGATCAACTACAACACTGGGCAAAGATAGAGATCAACTACAACACTGAGCAAAGATAGAGATCAACTACAACACTGAGCAAAGATAGAGATAAACTACAACACCGAGCAAAGATAGAGATAAACTACAACACTGAGCAAATATAGATATCAACTACAACACTGAGCAAAGATAGAGATCAACTACAACACTGAGCAAAGATAGAGATCAACTACAACACTGAGCAAAGATAGAGATAAACTACAACACCGAGCAAAGATAGAGATAAACTACAACACTGAGCAAAGATAGTGATCAACTACAACATTGAGCAAAGATAGAGATCAACTACAACACTGAGCAAAGATAGAGATCAACTACAACACTGAGCAAAGATAGAGATCAACTACAACACTGGGCAAAGATAGAGATCAACTACAACACTGAGCAAAGATAGAGATCAATTACAACACTGAGCAAAGATAGAGATCAACTACAACACTGAGCAAAGATAGAGATAAACGACAACACCGAGCAAAGATAGAGATCAACTACAACACTGAGCAAATATAGATATCAACTACAACACTGAGCAAAGATAGAGATCAACTACAACACCGATCAAAGATAGAGATCAACTACAACACCGAGCAAAGATAGAGATCAACTACAACACCGAGCAAATATAGATATCAACTACAACACTGAGCAAAGATAGAGATCAACTACAACACTGAGCAAAGATAGAGATCAACTGCAAGACTGAGCAAAGATAGAGATCAACTACAACACTGAGCAAAGATAGAGATCAACTACAACACTGAGCAAAGATAGAGATCAACTACAACACTGAGCAAAGATAGAGATCAACTACAACACTGAGCAAAGATTGAGATCAACTACAACACTGAGCAAGATAGAGATCAACTACAACACTGAGCAAAGATAGAGATCAACTGCAAGACTGAGCAAAGATAGAGATCAACTACAACACTGAGCAAATATAGATATCAACTACAACACTGAGCAAAGATAGAGATCAACTACACCACTGAGCAAAGATAGAGATCAACTACACCACTGAGCAAAGATTGAGATCAACTACAACACTGCGCAAGATAGAGATCAACTACAACACTGAGCAAAGATAGAGATCAACTGCAAGACTGAGCAAAGATAGAGATCAACTACAACACTGAGCAAAGATAGAGATCAACTACAACACTGAGCAAAGATAGAGATCAACTACAACACTGAGCAAAGATAGAGATCAACTACAACACTGAGCAAAGATTGAGATCAACTACAACACTGAGCAAGATAGAGATCAACTACAACACTGAGCAAAGATAGAGATCAACTGCAAGACTGAGCAAAGATAGAGATCAACTACAACACTGAGCAAAGATAGAGATCAATTACAACACTGAGCAAAGATAGAGATCAACTGCAACACTGAGCAAAGATAGAGATCAACTACAACACTTAGCAAAGATAGAGATCAAATACAACACTGAGCAAAGATAGAGATCAACTACAACACTGAACAAAGATAGAGATCAACTGCAAGACTGAGCAAAGATAGAATTCAACAAGAACACTGAGCAAAGATAGAGATCAACAACAACACTGAGCAAAGATAGAGATCAACTACAACACTGAGCAAAGATAGAGATCAACTACAACACTGAGCAAAGATGGAGATCAACTACAACATTGAGCAAAGATAGAGATCAACTACAACACTGAGCAAAGATAGAGATCAAATGCAAGACTGAGCAAAGATAGAGATCAACTACAACACCGAGGAAAGATGCTAATGTCAATGACAATTCTTTGTGTTTGTGTATTTGTATTTAAATATAACCCTCTCATCAGAGTTGACGAATATACATCCGAATACACAACCACAGCTAGTCGCCCAGCCACCAAGACAATGTTAGCTTAATTGCGGGTCACAAAACCAGGCGAGAAATTACGCGTAATACATTGAATATTTCGTAATTAGAAAATCGCTATGTATGTTACCTTAGGTATTTGAAGGGCATTTAGAAGAGGTGTTCATAAGAACAGGAAGATTTTCTGGATAACAACTTCTTTAGTATTTTGTTATTTCCTTACATTCCACCTGATGAAGGAGTGAGTATGTACTCCGAAACGTCGTGTATTTTCACCCTAAAGAAGTTGTTATCCAGAAAATATTCCTGTTCTTATCTTACCTTAAATGAATAATGACAATTATCTTAAATTTTGCGTTTATTAGCTCTCTGGGATACCGTTGTTTATTTTTACAAGATTCTTTGTCGGCGTTAAAATGGTTTAGTATATGTAACCAGTTAAAACTGGTCATTATTTGATTTAATATTAAACCATATGATGTCCGTTAATACTGTTATGCTATCTCTATATTTTATAATCACTTATATTATTTACATTTTACTACAGATTCTTTTTTTGAAGCTTTGGCTTATCAATTTTATCTTTGGAACTTAAACGTGTATACCCTGCAGTGCTATGCGTGACACGTTAACAATTTACCCATTCCTACTGGATTGTTTTAAACCTTAAACGTCTTCTCGGTTCATTACCCTGAATCGATACTGTTGATATGTTTGTAATGTCATTTATAAAATGTCTTGTAGGACAGACGGACGGTTAAAGTAATGCATGTTTTATTGATGTATCGTTATTTGTGAAATGAGCACTTACAGACAGGTTTATTCAACGTATAAGGCCCAAACAATCTGGCCCAAAGTACAATTAATGTTTCAGCATGACGGCTTGAGATGACGTGACTTCGATAATTACCTTCCTGGGAGTTTTCATCAAATCTTTTATAAACATGGCAAGGTATGTTCAGATACATTATACATAAGTAGATTATACATCGTTTACGGATTGCAAAAGCGTCACAAACTAACCATTTGTAAAATTCGTCTTCTATTTGACCAGAAGAATAATTAGATCATCATAGATCATCCAGCATGTACTATTCCTTCTAAAATGTTGTATTTTTAAGGAGTGTAATGTGATTCTTAATTTTCATAGATTTCGTAAGAGTGACTTATCACTAAGAAAACTTATCATTCTTGCTGTATTGTAATGATATGCAGATGGAAATTTATTAAAATAATATAAATGTTAATCACGTTATTAGTAATTGAGTGTCTCATAGGTCAAACCTGACGGGTTAGCACATGTTGCATGTTTATTCATATCCCTTTGTATGTTATAATTATGTTCAGTGACACTACCCTTTATAGTAAATGAGTTTGTTCTTCGCCTTCTATATTATGTGCATAGTAATAGGTCAGTGATAACGTTACCGTGGGTTGCATATATATTTACCGGTACTGATTGCAGTCGACTGCAGTCTGGTCGCACTCTGGTATTCAACCATTGCCAAAACTCACAAAAACACATACTCTTTGAAACTGAACTGATGTCTAATGATAATTATAATTATATTGCAAGTTGCCTTTCTGTCCATTTTGTTTAAATGGAGAACTACGAATTGAAACCAAGTGTTCGTTATTATTCGTTTTGTCAGTAATTAAATATGGGATGATTTATTGACAATTAATGGTAATTTGGACATTTTTTAAGGTCAGCGAAAAACAGGACGTTAAAAGTTATTGAATGAATTTCTTATATTATAGAATAGTTTGTATTATGTTAATGAGGTTATCAGCCTGCTATTTAGACATTTGTGTACATGAATGCGAGAAATATTTGTTAATTAACAGAATACACAAGTTTGTTTATTAGAACGCACTGTGGTTGTGTATATACCCAATCACTCTTATGAACGTACTTCTCACAAATTGACATTGAGAGAGAGAGAGAGAGAGAGAGAGAGAGAGAGAGAGAGAGAGAGAGAGAGAGAGAGAGAGAGAGAGAGAGAGAGAGAGAGAGAGAGAGAGAGAGAGAGAGAGAGAGAGAGAGAGAGAGAGAGAGAGAGAGAGAGAACGTATTACAGTTATATCTTCTTAACTGAAGCACTGTAGCCAGTAGGGATCATTCGCTACCACACAACAAAATGTTGGCGTTGTGTAACAAGTTTCAGGTTTTTTGATTATCCTTCTGTCAGCCCGACATATGTTTAAAATGGAAAATCTCTAAGATAAAGAATATCATTGCAAAATGACACAATTATAATTACATCGAACAAATGTTTATTTACTTACCTGTCTATAAATAGTGTTTTGTTTCTGTTGTATGGTATATTACAGTTCAATTCTTTTATGTCGGTTTATAGGCCCTCGGCCCATGTACAATGCATCTAAACATTACAATTTTGTTGAGTAAACAATAACATTTTACAAATACATTAATTAATTATTATGAATTGACATATTTTCTTTGCCCAAGCACTTATCGTATGTAATTAGAAAAAATACAAGGGTGTTTCTACAATTACTAGTTAATACATTATGCTATTTAGAAACTAAATTTACCTGACCATTTACAGGAATATATAATGAAAGTGAATTTAACCGCAGTAGACAAATATTGTTAAATGTGAAATATAGTTTTCGTGTTGGACTAAGCTCTATATGAATCACATCGTTATATGCTTATATGCTTATCTTATTTTGTAATTAGAGGGAATATTAAACGCATTTAACTCTCCCTTGATTATCGTTTTGCCTGTTTGTTGACTCTGTCTGTATTCGCTCACATATCTAAATTCGTGTATGTACAATTATGAATGTTATATGCAAACATAAAATTAAGATATCTCTAAACAAGGCTACACAGGACTTTATATCAAAAGAGTTCATGTTTGAAAAGTAACACAGTGGTAAAAGCAAAGTCGTTATTCTAATGTTTATATGAGGAATATGCTCCCAAAATGAAATAAACTAAGTATAATAAGGAAGTACACATTTTTATTGAAATACTATTATTTACACATAAGCACATTTCAGACAGTATATCGAGTTCAAGTATTTGAACACATGCATTTTAAAGTGGTTCTTATATGATATAGCTAATATAGATTTTCAACACTGAAACACTGACATTTTTAATTTCTGCACCAAATTTACTAATATAAATAACCCACAATTAATTTGGCAATGAAGCTAGCACTAATTCTGTAATTAATTTATTGCCACAATAAATAAGCTATCCAAAAGGATGTTTAGAATCTTGGCAGTTCACATTTCCGTTACGAATTGTTAATCACTGTTATCGGTACCAACAACTATTCCCTAATTAATCTATTGCCCCAATAACTCGCTCTTCAAAAGGATCTACATAATCTATACAGTTCACAACTCCAATAGGTTTCATTTACAATATGGTAGTACAGCTTTGTATTTGAGAACAGAATGACATTGGAATGACATATACTATACAACCATTCACGCATAAAACGAGGAAAATAGTATGAAAAGACCATTTATATGGTTAATAATAATAATTATTAATCTTCCTATGTTAAGACTTATCACTTTTACTATATTTGAAGCTTTTATACGTATTTGTATTGTTAATCTAGCATGCGTCTGTAATCTTTGGAATTATACAAGAATGCAATGTAGTGCTTTCGAAATTAAAATGATGTTTGAAACCCAAACAATGATCGCTAAATCTATGATACATCTTGACTATGACCATGTTTTACTGTCTTTTGACCCTGATTTAACTGTTTAATCACGTGTCACACCCATAATCAACTGTAAGTTTCACTGAATACAACTAAACGCTAAACAAACCATTCATGTGTTACATTTTATGTCTTAGTCATTGTTTATGTTCTCAGACCTGCGTCTACCGCTAGGCACATGTATCCCCAGCTCCCAGTATATCCCCTGACTGGCATTCTCCCTACATCAACCTCCCCTTATCCACCCTGCCTTAGTCATCTTACATCCTCATCTGCACCATAGGCCGGCTCGATCCATTCTCCCAACCCCCAGTCACTCTCTTTATTCATTACTGACTATCCCCAGCTCCCATCTTCACCTATCATTTTATCACCCACCCTAGATCGACCTCTTCACAACTCCTAACATTAGGGCAGATTACAAACTGTGCCTCTACATGTACATCTACAATGAAATTCAACCACTGTTCAAATACGCACTCCTAAACCTGTCAAGTACCAAATACCACAACCCCAATTGACCCACAATCAACTACTACTATCCTGGCTAATGTACACGCACTTACACCACTCTCATCCTCCAGTTATACAGTCAACATTCGCAAACATACATACACATGCACTCCCCTCCAATCTTCCAACTCAACACAGGCAACGCCCGCCAAAACTAACTCTAACCCAAAGCTACCTCCCATCACCCTCCAGTTCTACACAGTCAACACCCGCAATCCCCAACTCAGCAGTCACCCACCTCGCCAGTTTTACCCCCTCAAAGATACATACAAATGCACTCGCTTGTCATCCCCCCCCCCCCCCCCCCCCCAACTCAACACAGGCAACGCCTGCCGCCCAACCCCATCCCTACAGACACACGCGCACTCATGCCTCTCACCCTCCAGCTCAACACAGAAAAATGGTATCCCCTGCACCACCCCACACACAAACCTTTACAGCATGATTATAGATGATAATTACAAACCTTTACAACATTATTGAAGATGATATTTACATATATTTAAAACAGATTAAAGATTATATTAACAAATATCTAATACAGATTAAAGATTATATTTACAAATATTTAATGATATTTACAAACATTTACAAATATTTACAAAGATTTAATACAGATTAAAGATGAAAAATACAAAGATTATATAACTATTAAAGATGATATTTACAACAACAAAAAATATTTGTAAAGGTAATAAATAGCTTATGTTCATCCAGTGTCAGTTCAAGTTGAAACTGAGACTTTCGAGACCGAAACACACAGCCGCACGTATTGCCAATATGCATCCACTACTCGAACAGGAAATAAGAAGCTGCCTTAGCCTCGTTTTCGTTTCGGGAAGATCATTGGTCGTCTGCATGTATAGATATTCAGAATATTGAATATAATAATGAAAGTGATATTACATCGCGATCTAATGTAGAGTTTGATGCTTGTAGTGTAGAATTCATAATAATAGTATTGACATTGATGTAATAGAGCAGAGCAGAGTAACTATACAATAAGCTACTATGTTTGGCATGTGATGATATCTCCAGAGCAACTAATGCCAACAGTTATGGCTAAACCAAATTTCTCCCTGAAAGGGCGTCTGTTCAGGCGTAGCACTCTCACCTAAACTATCCTGGATCTAAAATACCTCATCGAGATGTATATTGAGTCTGTGAGTCCAACCATGTTCCAAATTTCTAGTCGCTAGCATTGGTTTCAGTGCCCAATTTCCGAAACCCTCACTCTATCGTATGTATATGTATGTGTATATGCTAGAATCGTACGAAAGTTCATACTTGCATCACAATGCGTACCATTTCAACACTTTTCAGCTGTGGTCTTTGTTCTACCAGTTGATAACTTATGGGGGGAAAGTTTGTGTATAACAACATTTTTGGTACGAAATCGCTGCTGTTGTCAACAATGGATTTTTCGAACGTAAGTCGGAGCTCGCGCGCTAGCCACTATACACACTGTCAGCATCCGACAAAAAGAGTCTCGTGGTAAAACGGTCATGGTACGCGTTCGGTTTCAATTTTAAATTTACTCGCTATCAATCCAGTGTAACATGTCTCTGATTTTCAAACACAGTAGGTATATCTCCTAAATAACGCAGGGTTTTGCTGGATATGACTTTTGTATTCAAGTTGGCAACATAATGAAATGATATGCAATATAGCAGAAAACTGAAAGGATCAGAAAAGAATTCCCAAATAACTTTTTGTAGAAGCTGGAATCTAGATTGGAAGAACGACTCTTTTACACTATTAGGAGTTATATTTACACACAATCTCGCGGAAATGGTCGAATGCAACTACAAAGATAAATTAAATTAAAGTATCTATGAATCAATGGTTAGCTAGGGATCTCACCCCCCTTGGTAGAAATACTGTATTAAAATGCCTACTCTTACCACAACCATTTATTTGCAAGTTTACCCAACTCAAATGATCAAATAATAAGAGAAATTAAACAGCTATGCTATAAATTTATATGGAAAATCAAACCGAGACACACTTACTACAAATTATGAACAAGGTGGAATACGAGCATCAGATATAGTAAGTTTCATATACAATCACAAAAGATATCATGGATAAAAACAATAACTAACACCGATTCAAAAATAAGTAAACTGTTACATATAAATACTCAATGCCAAAACAAGCAGTTTCATACAAACTTGCGAATCACACATACTTGAATCTGTAATAACACCACGAACAAATAACTTTTGGAAAGACACTCTAAAATCATTGGGCACGTTTATCACAAAAAAGCAGAAACCGTTAGTAGTAATAAAGGTACTAAGTCCATACTCCTTTTGATGGAACCGTGGAACCGTTAATTTATGCAGCATAGCTCATTAAATATGCAAATGGTATGCCTGACGTCACGATGACAAGATCAAGCTATCATTAGACTTACCTATGCGCCAACGCTCATTAACCTATCAATGATCATTAGCGAGAACAATGGCCTTTTCTAACACTACCCATCAGTATAGAAGACCAGACGAACGAGTTTGTAGTTGCCCGCCAAAAACTATGTATAGTCATGCCGCGTCATGAGCAACCTCCCATCCCCGACTAAAATACACATGAGCACATTATGTTAACCTCCCCATGTTTAACATAGCGCGAGTATTTGACCTAGCTGGACAATGCTGTGTGGTTTATGTCTACAAAGCTTTCTTTCACTGAGCTAAAGGAAATAGGGAATATACTAAACTTCACTGAAAAAATAATATAACGGGTATATGAGTTTTTGCCTTGATAGTTTGTAAAAGTATCAAACAATACTTAACGCCGGTATGAGACGACAAAAATGAACCATTTTCATTTAGCTAGCTCTTCTACATTGTTTTATAAAAACAAGTATATTTTTATCAGTGAATATCCTTAACATAAGGTGTCATTGAGACATCATGAATAGTGCTGGGATTTCAGATATATTGTGTTTAACGTTAGAAGTTTCTTTATGAAACGTTTGATTGGATGGAGCATAGATCATACAAGTGTAGATAGTCTAGTAGTCTACTAGCAGTCACATAGCAATAAGAAAAGGTGGTGCTTTTTTTAATAATATGGAAGTTATTACTGATATAAGGTGGAATGAAGGCTGTATCGTGAAAACCTATTTTATCATAGAACTCAAGCATGTTCAGACCTGCTGTCTAACACGTTGCGTGTTCTGAGTTGAATATTCACTATGACAAGCAAGAGATAAGACTAATGGATAGAATGTACAGCTAGTCAGTGATACATAGCAAGGGGTTCAACAGACATTTTCTGCATATAGTATTGGAAATACAATATATAACTGTTGTGACATGTACACAGCAATAGGAATAGGAAAGAAATAATTTTAAAGTACCGTATTCATCCTTATAAACGCCCTCTCTCAATAAACGCCCCCCTAAGCCATTTTTGACTCGCGGAAAATGACCCCTTATAAACGCCCCTCTTTTGTATCGATTTATCTTACTGATGTTTCATTGGAGAAGAGTGTTCAATCTTGCTAACAATCTCTTATGTCCAGTAAAGTGTAAGGTACATGGTATTTCCAGTCCCCCGGCGACTGTCGAATGTCTGTAACGATCAGTCACTACACATGTTATGCAACCCCCATGTTTTAAGAAACAGGAAAATGTCTTGCTCAACTCTCTTGGAAGATTTCCCACAACTACAGATGACACTAGCACACTGACCGCAAATTTGTCATGAACGTTATTGTGTTCACGTGTAGCTGTCAATGTAATATAAATAAAGAATATGATGACCCGGGAATAGTGTTTACATAATCGTTCAGTAATGACCTGACAAGATGGCGGATTCAATTACTCAATGTATCTTCGTGAGTTTTAATTAGTTTCAATTGCCATTGCAACTTGTGTATCAGTACTGATTGAAATTAGATACAAATAATAAACTGAGATATTTAACTCTTCTTTTCATTTATTTGATACATTTATTTTGATTAAAACTCTGAAATAAATTCGATGTTTCTTTTTCTTTTGGACATCAACATACATTTTTTAACAAACGCCCCCTTTTTACGATTTTTTAAAGTCATTTTAATAAACGCCCCCTTTTTCGTATTTTTCAAACGCACAGGGCTTCTTTTACGGCGAATACGGTATGATGATTTTCTTGATAATTCTATGTCATGCGTGAACAGTTCATCAACGTTTCCATAATAATTAATGTTATGTTCCATGATGATGAAGACTGTTTTACATGTATAGGTGTATTGCTTTTTGCAAGAACATGTCCCGATCACTCGGTGGCACACACACACACACACACACACACACACACACACACACACACACACACACACTCACACACACACACACACTATCTAGCAGACATAAATTCAATATTCTCGTGTTGTTTCCATAGTAATGTGCAATGTCATGTCTTGTTATGTCTTGATAAATAAATAAATATAGATGAAAATATGTAAATATTGTAAATATTGTAAATATTGTAACGGTTTGAAATAAATCGTCAAGGTTTGTTATATAGTGTAATTGTCTTCTAAATGGTTGTCTTGTTTTTTAAAGTGAACTCGTCTCGTGGTAATCATCGAGTATTACATCTCTCATTCTTAACTCTGATAGATAGACAGATGGTACGTGGCTACATCGTTGAAAATGAGCTCTGCACATTGGCTGTTTGTATCACCGTTCATACAGATAATAAACACATAGCTACAGTTATGACTCTCTTATTTATTCATGACTGCTAGTCAGTGATACATAGCAAGGGGTTCAACAGACATTTTCTGCATATAGTATTGGAAATACAATATATAACTGTTGTGACATGTACACAGCAACACTTTCTACAAGTACACAATCGACACTCGGTATAAGAAATATGAAAAATGTCTCTGATACAATTTAAAGTCTCTGTCCTCTTATGGTTTATTCCAAAGGATAGGGAATGTCCTTAAGCCTTATCCTTGGTGTTAATTCGCCGCCCAGGAGGTCCCAACTTCACGACTCCTTTCACATAGAGGGAAATTGGACGCTTCTTATCATCTTTCTTCTTCCTGTTGATAGGATCATGTAATGTTTTAATGATGTGAACCGTTTTGGAATTGGGTTATAGAACGCATTCTGTCTCCCTGAACGTCAAGAGTCGACTGATAGTGATATCTCTGGAAGTGTTTGTTATTCCTATTCACTCTGCTCGCCATCTGCATTAGCCCCGCCGTTTTCGGTAGCCATATCCGAGTCAGAGTCGCTCTCAATTTCAGGCATATCCAGGTGAGTCAGAATGTCTCTCAGTTTAGGTTTCCTGAAACGACGGACCTTACTTTTGAGGGTGGACAGGTCCGTTGACGGATCCATGTCGCCCAGACTGACGAGAAGGGGTAGAAACAGGGGAGCCTCTTTAAAGTATTGGGTAAATTCTAGGATACTGTTGAGACTTTCGGCCAGTTTCAGTTCCCAAAGCTGTTTCATTTTTCTGTCTTTCCATTCTGCCGTCCTGCCTAGTCATGGTATTTTTGTCGTTTCACTCTCATCACGTCTTGATAAAGGGTATAGACCCGTTTCCAGATACGTTGCAAGCCTACGTTTTGCCATTCCTCTGATTTCGTGTCGGTGACTGGCCAGTAGCGTGGAGGCCGAGGAGCAGGTTGGACAGCGAGATCACTACTACCACCACCTTTCTGACGATGCTGTAGTCCCTCATCCTCGATGTCACTGTCGTAGATGACACGTTTCCTTTGTTGGATATCAAAGCGCCTTGATGATGCACCAAGATCGTATATGGTGTTGCAATGAATCGACATCACTCAGCAACGTTCCGCAGGATGTACAAGCCGTTGCCATGGTGAAAGGTCCAGACTCTTTGCTCGAAATGGATGCAGTGTCGTCCAGAAGGGAATGAGACATGTGTTCAGCTCGAACGTCACGACCTGTCTGAAGATCTGAGTCAGGAGAGACTTCTTTTATCTCTTGGTGGTGTTGCTGACGGCTGGTTGTATTTCGTTGTGACAGGACGTTGAGATGTAGTCTATTCGTTTCACTCGTAGAAGGTTTGAGATCCACCGTTAGGTTTCCATAAGGTGTTTCAACACCTCTCTCGTAAACACTCATGAATCTACCCATATCATCAGGGAATATTCTTCTCGCAAATACCTTCACCTGTTGTCTGTCTACAGGCGAGTTGAACAAGGTCACGTAATGCGAATTGAGAGCAATGTCGCGAGATTCCTTGCCTCCCGGGAACAGGTTTTGCAACAGAAGAAAGATCAATACATTTTTGTGATGGGAAGTTTGAGTAAACAGATGGGATATCCGCTTGTCATTCTTGGCTTCGGCCAGAAAATCGTCTAGAACCAACACGTTCTGCTTATGGTTATCGAAGTAATTGTCCTCCTCCAGGTTATAGGGTAGTCCTTTCACAAACTGGACCTGGGGTTAGGCTTGACGAATGTTCTCGTATAGAGGTTGCCAAACGGAATAACACCAAACAATCCAATCTGGTAATGGTTGAATCAAGCCGTGTCGTAATAGGTTGAAGACGAATACACTGTTCCCCGAACCGCTTGGCCCGACCACGAGAGCATTGGAGGGAATCTCGAGCTGGACTCGCTGCTCATGAGGAGGCGGAGGAGGAGGTGGAGGAGGCTGACACTGGTCACTCTGAGGCAGAGGAGGAGGAGGTGGAGGAGGAGGCGGAGACTGACCGCTCCACTGGCCACTCTGAGGAGGAGTGGGGGAGGCGGAGACTGACTGCTCCACTGGCCACTCTGAGGATGCAGAGGAGGTGGAGGCGGAGGAGGAGGCGGAGGAGACAGCGACAGAGACTGGTCACTCAGAGGAGGAGGAGGAGGTGTTTAAGGAGATATGTGAGGAGAGGTTGAGAAGAAGTCTTTTTATACTTTTCTAGCATCTGTCTCTTTAGCGCAGCTAGAGCCCTGTCCACAACGCCTTGTGTCGTCGAGATGTGTTGTATGTTCACTACAGTCGGTTTCTTATGCTCCCTCCCTTTAGATGCAGTCCGTTTCGAGTTCTTGTTCTTCTTCTGGTGGGTAACAGGTTTCTTCTGAGAGGTAACCCGTCGCCTCTTCACCGAAGACTTTGCTTTAGAAATCTTGGAATTCCTAGCTTGGGTCGTCTTGCCAAACGTTGAGAATATATCTCTCGGAACAACACTATCTTCTGAAGTTCTCGTCTTCATTTTAAAAAACGTCTTATCCGTGTGCCGGTAAGCGGGAAAATGTCACTCTGTTCCTTCTGCGCTGTTTTTTTTATAGTATCTTGTTGTCGTCACAAGAGCACGAAGGAAAGTGGATAGCTAATTTTCTTCTCACGGTACACTTGTCGCTATGTACTATGAAACGGTGATATGTGTATTTCAATTTAGTCTTGCAGTACACACAGGTAAAGTGTCCACAGGATCTACAGGAAACAGGCCTCGACACGTGGCACACTGATAGGACATCTTAGTCTCTCCTGAGTAACGACCAGTCTCTAAGCGATGCTTATATGTTAAAATGAGGCACATGCGCTGTAGGGACACAACATAGTTACTATACAAATATATCTCTCGGTTTGAGAGTTATCTCCCTTCGTTTGGCAGAGCCATGTCCCTCGAGTGGAGGAGATAGGTCGTCCTCTCGTTTCTAAGTACACTTTTGTCCTTTCGTCTCTGCTTTCTGGACCACGTCCTCATTGGGTGGTGTTGGTGCTGGTGGTGGTGGTGATGTGATAAGGATGAGACCCAAACCCGGGCGAGCTTTCACCATTTTTTCACCTTTACTTCTGCAATGTAGAAAGTCTATAAACTTCTGGGTATCCGGAACGTACACTTTCCTTCCCATCGGACGTTATTGAGCATAAACTCAACACGACTGATACGTTGAGAGTCTCTGTCGAAAATGAAGAGAGAGCTTTCTGCCTATTTTCATAGAAGAAGATCAATTTGTTGAGTCGTATTTGTATTGATAATAGGGTCGGTATCTGCTACCCATAGATCTCCCAACTCTATGGTAACACTGTCCATTACTATGGAAACAACACGAGAATATTGAGTTTATGTCTGCTAGTCAGGTCATGCTTGAGTTCTATGATAAAATAGGTTTTCACGAGACAGCCTTCATTCCACCTTATATCAGTAATAACTTTCATATTATTAAAAAGCACCACATTTCTTATTGCTACATGACTGTTAGTAGACTACTAGACTATCTACACTTGCTATTTATGCTCCATCCAATTAAACGTACTATTCATGATGTCTCAATGACGTATATAGATTTTCACTGATATAAATATACTTGTTTTATAAAACAATGTAGAAGCGCTTGCTATCATGAAAATGGTTAAATTATTCGTCTCATATCGGCGTTAAATGTTGTTTGATATTTTAAAGAAAGTGTCTAGGCAAAAGCTTATATATACCCGATATATATTTTTTCTTGACTACTTTTTCAGTGAAGTTAAGTATATTCCTATTTCGTTTTAGCTCGTTATCGAATGGAATGGAAGGATATTTTCAGTGACCTATACATTAAGACTACCCAACTTAAAGCTATGCTTTATGGACATTAGCAACACGCTATTGTCCAGCCAGGTCAAATCCTCACGCTCTGCTAGCCATGGCGAGGTAAACATAACGTGCTCATGTGTATTTTAGTCGGCGATGGGAGGGTGCTGATGACATGTCATGACTATACATAGTTTATGGCGGGCAACTTCAAACTCGTTCGACTGGTGTTCTTTACTGATGGGTAGTGTTAGAAAAGGCCATTGTTCTCGCTAATGAACATTGATAGGTTGGCGCATTGGCGCATTGGCTAGTCTAATGATAACTTGACCTCGTGACCGTGACGTCAGGCATACCATTTGCATATTTAATGAGCTACGCTGCATAAATTAACGGTTCCACAGTTTCATCAAAAGGAGTATGGGCTTAGTACTTATATTACTACTACCGTTTCGAGTGCCAGCGATGTCTTATCCCAACCTTTATTGTTAAATGAAAATATCAATGCAAGATAGGTGGTAAACCAATTAATTATAAACATAACTCACGTAAAGGAATTACATATATAAATGACATCGTAGATAACAACGGGAAGTTTTTAACCTCGGTACAAATAAAAAAGATATTCGGATGCAACTAATTTCCTAGAAACACAAGGAATAATAGAAGCTGTTAAATATTATTGTAAATCTGTAAAAGTCATCTTGCAAAACAAAATTACAACTGCCTATTTTACCGTACTTCTTGCAAAATATTGTCGGAAATCCAAAAGGTTGTAGAGACTTTTATGAAATACTCATACACAGAAAAAACACCAAAACACTAACATACCGAGAAAAATGGCAGAAGGATTAAACAAACTAATCGATGATAAAACATGGGAAACGATAGAGCGAATAACATTTAAGTATTATAATAGTATAAAACATTCTTGGTTCCAATATAGCATATTGCACAGGTTTTTACCAACGAGTGAAAAAACACACTGCTAGGATATTGCGAAAAGCGAAACTATGTACTGAACTTGATAATAATAGTCATTAAATACAATATATTCAAAATGAAACAACTTGCTAATCATACCTGTGTACATCATCAAGACTGATTTATACTTCCATGTTAAATTGAACTGTTCCAAAAATCAAAAATCAAAACAAAAACAAAACAAAAACTGAAAGACGGTTTCAAAAGGTTTATTTTCGAACACGATTTACCTGAAACAGAAAACAAATGTTGATAATTTCGTGAGACAATTTCCACAAACACAAATATGGAAAGGGAATTTTGATTGTACCACGAACTTGTATTGAAGAAATATGCAACATCAATATATTTGCCTCAACTCAGTGAGGGTACTGTTTCTTTAGTATTTGTATGTAAATTGTATGACAGATATGTAATTACTACTTGATCAGTAATCAATTCGTTTACATTCAAAGGAATTATATAGATTTGGATTACGAGGCATCAATATATTTTATTTAATTTGATAACATCAAACTCAAATAACTTGCACAGCATGGCCCACTTCCGGTGTCGTTGCTGTGTTTGCTTTTGTTACAAGTGTAGGTGTATTAGCGGATACACCTATACATTTTAGCAACTGAGAAATCAATGGAGTCAATTTTCTTAATTTCCAAATCTAAATGATGTTACTTTAGAAAATGTCAGAAAACAAATGAACAAATGAGACATTTAGAAATATTTCATTTGAAAACCTGGGATCAAACCTGTGTGCTGTTGTTTTTTGACCGAACGAACGAGGATAGAACTTCAATTCATGTCCAACCAGGATGGAATTAAAATTCATGTCCAATGAATAAGGTTCTTGCAATGCTTGATATAGTATCACAAGTTTCTGTATTTCTTTTAATATATTAATGTCATTTAATCTTGGGTGTAACATGTCTTGACATACTGAAACTTGCTTCTGTTTTCTCTACACTTTGGCTAAATTGACATTAGCCACGCACTTTATGGCGTTAGCTGTACATTTCAGCGAGATACACGTGCGTCTGCCTTGACAATACCGTCATTGGGCCATATCAATTAGATTTCGAACCCCGAACATGGGTAACCATACAACGCAGCATGGGCTGAGCGTACCCGGGAGTTGTCACAGATTAGGCCGTATTTGGGTTGTGCACTCTGAAATAGTATCCGTATACACTCGACCGTAAGATGGGTTTAAGACAGTTATACCCATACTTTTCCTTGTGTATCAAATGATTGACGTTTTATGTATTCCATTCATGATTTTATTTTCGTTTTATTAATCAAATCCATAATTATTTTCATATATATTTTTTTCAAAAAGACATCTCTTTTTCAGGCTCAATCCTATATTTACTTGATATATATAATATTTGATTTACATAACATAGACTGATGTGATAAAGCCCACATATTGTCCAATTTTATTGTCTGTTTCCCATCTGATTGAGATGAAAGTACACGTGTAGTCGTGTAGTCTGAAGCCCCGTGGTCTTGTAGTAAGCTTTTGGTACGGTCAGTGCCGGCGACAGTTACCGGACTCTGAAGGTGACGGTTCGAATCCCTCAAGGAACAAGCATTTGGACTGTTGAAGCCAGTGGTATCCCGAATGTAACAATGTTAGATTTTGTCACTATATTAATGACATTTACTTCTTATGGCATAATCTACATATAAATTGCTGTAATATATCCATGGCATTTACATTTACGGTGTTGTCATAGTTGACACAGGCATCGTCATGGTGGATCCACCCTTATTGGCTTGCATCTTCTGTTCGGCTTCCAAATGCTGAAAATCAATAAAGGCTGTTAAATGCACTTAAACGTTAAATGTCATGTTACAAATGAGTGGCGAGGTTCAAGATAATATGAACTTTAACAAAGTCACGAAACATTAACTTTAATATCACCAACTTCATTAACTATTCTAATTTTAATTGATGTTTTACTGTTTTAACGGATGCACATACAATGAACGTATACATAGTGACGTCGCTATCATCTGACTGAATGTACCACTGAATGTCCAACGTGTATTGTAGGATTATCGAAAGGACTTCTGCTCGAGATGAATTTACCCCTTCTAGATTGGTGTAAAGCAATGAACATGCTGTGCCTATTGGTCTGGCAAATAAACTTATTTGATCTCTCACATTCTGCTCCATCAGTGTATTTGTATCCGTTACCCGACTACCATACCTCCATTCCCTGATCTACTGTCAAAACGGTATCTCCTAGACGATATAGCTTGGTCTTATACTGTTGGAGCCAAATGAGTCTTTCATAAACAATATTTGCATTTAGAAATAAACTCTTTTCAACGTTCCATTGTGCATGCAGTAAATGGGACTGGTATCTGGTCTACCTCGAACGAATCTCAGTGTTTCAGGAGATGTTAATGTTAATACCAAGCTTCAAACTTCTATCATCCTGTAGATAACAAACATTTCCTTTTGAACATCCCAAGAGCGACATATCTTTTTGTAGGGGATCAACCAAATACCCTCGCTATCAATGATGGTAATGTTATGAAGTTAACAATATTACTAAGTTCAGTATTAATTTTGAAATCAAAGTCATGCGGAATAGATGGGAATTTATTGAAATGGTTTGAAGGTTTTCTGCAAAGTAGATTACAAAGAGTACTTACCCAAGGTTACAAATCAGAATTATAACAGCCGGTTACAGCCGGTGTAACTCAAGTATCATTCCTGGGACCTCTTTTATTTAAGAATAAGAATAAAATAAATAAATAAGAATCGACGATCCACTTACGAGTACGTATACTCTCAACTCAGATTTGAATAAAATATCTAAATGGGCAGAAACATGGCAAATCAAATTTAACCCAAATAAAACTGCAAGCACCCATTGTTAACTCAAATCCAAACCCTCTAAAAAACCCTATAAATTAAGTGCAGAGTCATAAACTTTTAGGTATCACTTTTCAGGAAAACCTTACATGGCATTCCCATATTAATGAAATGATTAAGAAAATAAGTCCCATGATAAATTGCCTACGAAGTTATAAGTACATATTGTCTGTCCTCATTTGATTATTGCAGCCATCTGTGAGACAACTGTACAAACCAACAGTCCCAGTCACTGGAACACCTTCACGTACAATATGCGGAGCTCTTACGGCTATGAGACATGCGAAACTATATGTTGAGACAAATCAGACCTCCTTGGCTAAAAGAAGAGGAAATTCCAAACTCACCTTATTTTATAAAATGGCAAATCATATTATTCCAAACTATCTTTGTGATCTTGTTCCATGAAATGTAGAAGAATAAGAACTACAACCTCAGAATTAACGAAAACTATGAGACTGTAAGAGGAAAAAATTATGCAAATTCGTTTTTGCCCGATACAATAAAAATGTGGAACACTCTTCCTTTAAATGTTAAAAAGGCTCCCTCTGATGGACAATTCTAAAATCAAATCAAGCCAATATAAAAGTTTCATTCTGTGTTCAATTTTGGTAATCGATTCTGTCAAATGACACACTGTCGCCCTAGACTTAGATGCAGTGAGTTAAACAGTGATTAATATAATCGTTTCATTTCTGATAATGTATCTTCTTCCTGCTCACATGACTATGAGGATGCCTTTCATTACCTTTTCAAGTGTTTCAAATATAACATCTTTCGGTACGAATCTTATTTCTATGAGAAAGGTTTCTCCATACAGGATGTACTATATGGCAATATTCCTGTCTCACAACAGACGAATATGAATCTCCTACTGTCTGTTCATAAATTCATTATTGCAACAAAACGATTTGATTCATAAAAATATAATTGTCAGTGAAGTGTATCAACTGTCCACGAAACAAATCCATCTTATAAAACACAGTAAAAAAAGTTAAGCACCCCCTTCTTTATATAGGGGTATGTTTCAGAGACCCATTATAGCAAAACTAAACATCCCACAGGGGAAAAACGAATTTCAGGAGCAAGTGTAATTAATTGTTTTATTCGTGTAATCTTCAGAGATTTCAAATGACCAAAAACAGGAAACAAAAATTGACTGGAAAGTGGTGAAAAACACAGACTCGTTAATGTATTGTCATTTCAAGTTTGACGGCTGAACATGATGAAGAAATCATACTGAATAACCCGTGCCATTGTCTTAGGAACGATTTAGTGTCAATATCGTGTGCTGCCACCGCGTGCCTGAAGTACTGTTGCCAGTCTTCTGGGCATACCCCTGACAAGGTTCTTTAATTCTTCCATGGGGATTTGCTGCCACTCATAAAGAAGTGCGGCCTCCAGTTGTCTTAGATTGTGTGGAGCAGGGTTCCTTCTCTGTAGACGTCGACCAATCATGTCCCAGACATGCTCGATGGGATTCAAATCTTGAGACAATGCTGGCCAGGGGATACGAGAAACAGCATTGTTCTCCAGATGTTAAGTCAAAGCCCGTGAACGGTGAGGCCGAGCATTATCATCCATGAACAGGGGTCGAGTTGCAAGTCTGTGATCATCAAAATGGTCAATCATAACTGGATCCAACACTTCTGCAATGTAGCGGGTGCCAGTAAGTGTGCCTTGTAGTGTCACCAAATCCAACTTGCAATTAAAAGAAAAGCAACCCCACACAATAACGGATCCTCCACCATATGGAACCCTTGGAAGAATGTTCCTTGGTGTGTATCGACTGTTCTTGACTCTCCAAACTCTGATTCGCCCATCAACGGTATGGAGGAGGAAGCGACTTTCGTCTGACCAGTGGATACGTCTCCATGACCTCAGGTTCCAACGCTGCCGGTCACCACAAGACATCCTACGATCCCGTTTATGATGATTAGTAAGGTTTGGACGTCTGATGACACGTCGAGACCTTAAACCTGCTGCTTTGAGGCGGTTCCTCACCGTCTGATTGCTGATACGTCTATAGGGTAGCCAGGCTTGTTTCAAGACGCTACTTGACGCAAATGGTTGACGTCGTTGATGACGCAATAGGTCCCTGTCCTCTTGCAATGTGGTAGCTCGGGGCCTTCCGGAACGTGGTCGATCGAGAACATGGTTAGTTTGGGCATGTTTCCTCACTAAACGACTGATGACCGAATAGTGGTCACCAGTTCTTATCCCAATTTCCTTGTACGAGAAACCTGCTAAATGCTGTCCAATAATTTGCCATCTCGTAGCCTCGGACAATCTCCTTCGTGGCATTGTTCATGAATTTTGTGTATTGAACTGACATTGAAGCCGTAAAAGGTGTTTATTTAGCCATGGTAAGTCGAAGGTGAAACTGCATTTTGCTGAACTCATGGGTTGCATGATATCCTTGCAAATAACTCCGTTCGTGAGAACCGTTCCATAACAGAAACCACACCAGTTCCCATCCAGAATACCTTATTTGGCCTGTCTATCGAATTGAATAACATGATCATAAAATCCAAAATGGTATACAACTTTTAATTTGGGGGTGCTTAACTTTTTTTACTGTGTATATCTTTCAATGTTTGTGCAAACATCCTGTATAAATGTGAACCTTACATGTATTGTGGAGCGGCATTTACATAAGCCATATATACTTGTTTGCCAATCCATTTCTTATTTTTGAATAAAATACGTTTAAACCAAGTTCAGTAGTGTATTTGATTTTTGTTATGTTTTGTAGCTGGGAACCTCACCGAAATGAGCAGACCGTCGACAACGTGTTCGTAGTCCTTGTCGATTTCTGGAAATATTAAACACAAACTTTCAAAACATACTTAGAGTAATTATATTGATAATCTAAAGTGAGAAAATATGTTAAAGCATAATTTACCAAGTTAGTTAAAACTGCAAGTGATGTTATACGCCCTCTAAGCCCATAATGACGGGACGTACAACATTTCATCTAATTTTAACTTGATTGATAATTTTTCAAAGTGGATTTTTAACGTAGTATAGTAGCTACAACATCTTAAATGCCACTGTGTCCTTAATAACTATTGACAAATAAATACACAGGCAGTCTAATAATAATTTACCTTGTTCCGAGGAATAAAATTTGCAAAATAATGCATCTACTGGATACGAAAAGGTTCTGTAGATAACTCTTCACAAGGTCAGAGAACAACCAGCATAGGTGTGTGTTATTTACCAGTTTAGTACAGACAAAACCCAGTCAAATAGCTGACCAATCACATTATGGTTTTAACGGTCGCCGTTTTGAAAACGTTCGGAATCATTTGTTATCACGTTCGAATCCACATTTTACGAAAACCAACGAAGGAAGGCTGTATTGGCTAGTTGCCCTACCTTCTCGCACCGAAAGCTTTTGTTGGACGTTCTGTGATTGGCTACTTAATCAGCGTCGGAACATGCGAGCCAATGGTCTGTTATCAGTCGTTTTGCGAGAAAACTCACGGTAGATGCTTTTTTAAAAATGTTATTCCTTGAAAGACAATCGATTTCAATCGCACTGAATACATAGGCCCTACATTTAACCATAACCTACAGATAACCATAACCATAAAATGTTGGAATATATATACAGAACCTATTTGAAGGTTACACGCGCAAAATGCATTTCTTTAAAGGTGCATCCATAGTGTTTCATAAAATTTTATTTGGCTTTAATACGTTCCAACACATCATATGTGCTGTTTACAATGCAAACAAATTCACTCAGCTTGCATATTCATCCCCAATCGCCAAACATATCATAATTACTAGTTTCCAATCAAAATTGAGTAACATCATTATGCATGTGCAGAAACCGGAAGTGCACTACCTACTTACATGCACAGTAGTTATATGACCTATTGAACATTATCAACCCAAATTTGTTATTTTGTCAGGTTTAAATAAGATTCCAAAATTATGTTTGACTCATTGGCGCGCGCCACACGCGGTGCATTGTCCGGTTTTCGATCCGAAATTGATACTTTTACCTTCATATCGTCAATATACTAAGTCGAGTATCATTAAAATGATAGTTTTCGGTAACAGTTGGTACTTCTCGATGAAATAAGATCATATATAACGTTTGCTATATTTTACCCCAAACAACACAATGGATGTACCTTTAAACGTAGAAATTACTAACGGGACAAAATCCTGAATGCTTCTGCGTAGCCAATTTGATTGAGGTACTGGGTCAGAGTATTGTGTTCTGCGTTGTACATCATCTTCAGAAAGACTGCTTGGTCGCCGTTGTGCATGTGGTCCTGGATCTTATCAATAGCATGCATCTCGTTCATCCACATGTACAGATCGGAGTAGGCCTGGCGCTTACCCTGCAACACAACGTGCCATTGATGCCCTTAGTCGGTGCCAACCACAGTGATGGATGCCAGGGACATCGTAGTGTCGTGTCAGATATCGAATTACCAAAACCCAATGATAACCTTAAACCTCTAATGTAAGATAGCCTTAGTGCAATGTTAAAGTATGGCACAAAGGCTACCTTAGTGATAAGTTTGATTTGTGAACAATCCCTTGAATCATGAATCATGAATGTCAAGTACGTGATTGAAGTAACAACATGATTCAAGTCGAGAACGCTAGTTCGTCTCAGGCCTTAATACAGCAATCATTTTAGGAGCATTTGCTCCCTATTACTGTTTGCTGCCTGTAATAAGGTCTTCAAGACATAATCGCTTGCGAACAGTCATTTCCGGTCACACTTAATGTTTTTTTTAAAAGATGGGCAATAGCAATGCAAGGAAAAAAGTAAATCATGACCAAGTCGTAGGTCACCTGTTTTTGCCGCAAATTTTAAATACAATTAATTTTTTGAAGTTTTCTTAGTACCTTATGCTATGTTTGACAAGGAAGTTTTGACAGAACAAACTTTGTGACATTCTTCGATCAAACATGGAGCTGAAGGTCAAGCACAAGTCTTGAAGACCTAAGTATTGATTCGTCATTCCTAGTTTTGAGTTACAATTATATTTCCTTACCAAATATAACCATTATCCATCACAACTGCTACAAAATGGTGAATTATTAGCTATTATATTAGCTAGCTTACAGTTTTGGCTTAAATTCATTCAATATACAGCTAATTATTTTGGCAATCTTATTTAAATACGTTAAAACATCGACATAAATATGTTTGCAGGCATTTGCATCTTAAATTGCCAAATAATGATATATTTAGAATAAATTTTTCTTATGTACAAATCATATTTGCCGATATCAATGGCAGTTCATCATTAGACTTATATTCTACCATGGAACACATTTTCTGCTAATGTTCTAACTTATGTTAAATCGAAAGAATCACGACGAAGAATAACTTTAATTAGAATAGGTGCCCTGTCAAAACGTAAAACAAGAAGAGAAGGAATAGCTGGATGTTGTAGATTTTATAAGCTTTGTGAAGATGATGTAATTGAAGATGAACTGCCCTTTTATTCAATTGTCCAATGTTTAAGGAATTAAGACGGAAATATATCCCACATTTACCTGATCATGTTGATATACATATATCATGCAAAATGTTTTACAGCATCAAAACTTAGAACTTATTTTATCCTATTCATGTTTCATGAGAGATGCACTTGTCCTACGCTTTAAGGTTTTACTGTCAAATTAGCTCACAGTGTAATCTTTATTTCTTCTTCTCCCTAATGTTTGTCTGTTTTTGTATATAATGTGATTGTTTACGTGGACAGAAGATCTTTTACTGAAATAAACGAATTGAATTGATTTGTTATCATTATCAAATCAGACGTGAAACCTAATTTCGATGATTTTTACCTTTCCGCCTTCAAAAATATGACCAACTTCCCGATTAAGGCGATAATTACGCTGTTAAAGTGAATAGTGACTTGCCCTACTACTGTAGAATTCTATAGTTGAATAATTGAATCAACATATTCATAAAAAAAAATCAGATACGGAATAGCTTTTATAATAAACAGCGACTGGAAACTTGAACTTTGAAAAAAACCACAAAACTGCCAATAAAGCTTCGCATTGGCATCACATAGTATTTTTAAAAAATGTGTTCTACTGTGCAACCTTGTAACCGAAAAATCAAGATTAATAAATGTCCATGAAACATAATTGCCAGACGTTTAATAACGTACACCCATAAGTGTATATGTATGTGTCATAGAAATGAATTGAGAAAGAAATAACATACCATAGTGGGATAACACGTTACGTCGACAAGTTTGGAAACGGGTTTGTGTTTAAACAGATGAAAGTGTTACAAATGCAGTATTGTTTATATAATATTTGTCAAAGTGTATAAAGTACAGCTGCGTGCCGAAAGTTTGTTCATCTACATGCGTATCTTAGTGCAAATATCATGTAAAGTTCATAGAAACGTCAATAATATAATATCACATGCAATGATAATGAATCAACATAATAATATATCCATGAGTAAAATAATCAATTTCTCAAACATAGCCTGTGATCGTCACAACAGTGGTGCATGGAATTTAGCATAATGAATAGACAGAAAGGGTCAAATTTTGAAAATTCAAATTTCATTTTTTTTTCTCGAATAAACGTTTTCATATTGATTAATTACATGAGAACAAATTCATCACAAATCCATTGAATGAGTATAAGAGGAAATATATGGCATATGTTAGACACAGTTGAGCACTTACTGAATATTTCACAGCAGAAAATGAAACCTGTGTTTTTGAGAAGAGTGACCCTGATCACTTCAAAGAGCAACCAAAACTATAACTCTTTACTATGATGCACCAAAACAAATTATGTTATGGAACACTCAACTATCCTCATCAAAGCGTATAAAGTACATATTACACAAGTTACAGAAACACGTGTAGCGGTAATGCAAGTAGAAGGTAATGCAATGATAAAGTTGCTTCTGTAACTCATTCAGCTGGAAATGGAAACGTTAAGATTAGTTAAGTTACTATTTGAGCACTTTTCAACTTACCAAAATATTGGCGCCGAAATGGTTTGGGTCAGCGTACTGAAAAAATCGAAGTGGAGCTGTAGTTTTACAAAACGTAGACCTTCTACAGTTACTTAGATAGAGAGAGAGAGAGAGAGAGAGAGAGAGAGAGAGAGAGAGAGAGAGAGAGAGAGAGAGAGAGAGAGAGAGAGAGAGAGAGAGAGAGAGAGAGAGAGACAGAGACAGAGACAGAGACAGAGACAGACAGAGAGACAGACAGAGACAGACAGACAGACAGAGAGGCAGAAAGACAGAAATAAAAAATAAATTTAAAAGATTCTAAATGAAAAAATACTTACGTAAGCAAGGATGTTTTCAAAGTGACTTATGTCGTCATCCTTCATATCTATAAAAGATGATTTAAACAAATGTTAAACAGTTAGATTTTATCAAACTTTTGATAGTACGAAAAATGAAATCATTGTTGGGAGGAGAACAATCATATGGAGGTTATATGGTTTAACTTTTACCAAATATTATGACGCTGCTTGCCTACATTTTGCAAGAAGTAAGAAGGTAGGAACCGCACAATAGAACAAGGTTGATATTTCCAATCTATAATGTATAATCCTCATTTGTAAAGATTCTGTACATAACATTTCAGGTTTCTATGGAGTTTAGAACAATAGAAGAAGACAAAAAAACAGACTTTTATTCCGTTGCCTTTAATTCTGATCTATAATTTGGGCCACGGGGTCACCAAATTTACAGTTTAAAACCAGATCCGGCTTAGGAGTGTCCGTATAAAACATGTAAGCTTTCTAGGGTTTTTCGTGCTGGAGAAAAGTTTAGGTCGTGACCCTTATGACCAATATTTGTTACCACAGGGTCACCAAATCCACGCTTTATAATCATCATTGGTCAAGATTTCTGTGCACAAGATTTCAACTCTGTAGTAACGTTTACGGGCGATGGACGGACGGACGCCATAGTCCATCAAGCCTTTCAGGTCTGACGAGCTAAAAATGGCAAGTCCCTTTGCTGCTTATCGGAAGCAAGTGGGGAAAACGTGACTCGCGGGGCCACCAATGGGAGATAAACAAAGATGTGACAATACAGCATTGCCATCTTTGAAGCAAAGGTTATGTGTTTGAACCGGAGATCATTATCGAAACATTCATGTTCCGTCTGAAGTACCTCAAGTTTAAACGTACTTGTACTTTTATGATTTCATTTTTTACGATTTTAGCACAAAAGGACTTGCTGAGGGAAAAGAGGTTAGAGCTGACTTTTGTGACATAAGAAGGCATGTAATTAAGTTCGCGACGTGGGTATCATTAGTAAACTTGGATATTATGGCATAAACGGATCTCCTTTGAACTGGTTTGAAAACAGGAAGCAGAAAGTCGTTATTAACGGATAATCTTCTGATTATAAACCTGTACTTGTCGGCGTCCCACAAGGTTCCGTATTTGGGCCGCTACTTTTCATCATTTGGTCATTTTCATCATTGTCGGTAGTATAGAAATTCACATTTTCTTATTTGCAAAGTACATAATTGTTGAGGATCACGATAGTTACGCATGATAAACTGTCTGAACGAAGACTTGAGACTTTTCAGCTGGGCAGATAAGTGGTTAGTTAACTACAGCCCTTACAAAATTGAAACAATCAATTTCCTTCAAATGCTCTTCTTGAACATGAACCATATCCTGATAAAAGAAGTTCAACGCCATAAACATCTAGCTTGGTATAACTCCTCGAAGTGACTCTGCATGTTACAGTTATATTGAAGATACTGTCTCCGAAGTTGTAAGTATCGTCTCTCCAGAAAAAACTTTAGAAACCACGTTTAAATCTTTAGTTTACCAATATTCGACTTTTGTGGTCATGTTTGTGATAATATTGTGCAATTGACAATCTCTTGGTCTGTTTGTGGTACAAATCATCATAAGCTATATTTAAAGACAAAGTTTAAACCATTATAAGAAAGAAGACGCGGTAAAAAAACTCATATTTTATTCAAGATGAATAATGAATTCGCATCGGACTACCTCTACAATCTTGTTCCCGAATCTATCTCTAAAAATGGTGAATAGAATCCCCGGAATAAAACGAAATTGCAAATATTTATCTGTAGAAATTAATCAATATCCACCCGAATGTTAATAAATATAATAACCATATTTCGAACATCCCCGAATGCGCTTTTGGATAGCAAAATGAAGATGCTATTCTTTTTATACTCATGGTAAAAATGGTTGACACCCCTAAACAGAAAATGGATTTTAGTAAATTAAATGCATAGATATTTATTATTGTTCGATATAATGGTATTTTCGAAATCAAATGGCACAAAAACATGATGTAAAATATATAATAATTGCCATTTTTGTATTGTGTGCGAATGAGACTCCATGAAATATTTTGTGTATATTTGGATTCAGCAGAAGTTTTTTAAATGCAACTTTTCATTATTCATTAGAACCAACATGAGAACACTCAAATACTGTAACAATATACTAATGCCAAGATATCAAGACATCAGGAATGAACTCTTTTGAATAAATTTTATTTTTCTTATATTCCTCCTTCTTTGGTATTTTAAAGTACAAGTGAAGAATTAGCAAATGCTCAACGACACTATTCACAAACCGACATCCTGTAATAAAATATTTGACCAAAATAATTATCGAAACTGACACGTTTTTTTTAAAACGTTTTTATAACATTTCATTCCTATAACTATTAGGGGGTGTCAACCAGTATACAATGTATGTTTACATGTGAATTTTTGACTGCCCTTAGGAACAATACAGATATCTACATAAATGGATGCATCCTCAAAACTGTGTTACGAGGTATATTGAGCACCCCAGGCTCGTGAACAACACCACATCCCTCTATCAATACATCATTAAGACTAAACACAAGGATAAAGTATCTCAGATAAACGTAATTACAAATTTAATAAAGTTGATCGAAAAAGAGAATGTCAATAACCAACAACCATGTACACATGCTATACTTTAGTTTGTAATTTTAAACATCTCTGTTTTTAATACATGCTTATTGCACAATCAAGGTGAAACATATTACCGATCGTATGGCTTTATAAAAAAACAACTAGAATTGAAGTTATCCATTGACGCTATGAGTGTGGAAAGCCTACGGCACAAAGGCGTTGTTGATTAGTTTAATGAATATGAATTGTTATCTAACCAAATTTAAAATAATTGAAAATACAGCTTCTTTTCATCTCATGTAATGCCAAAAAAAACAAGATGGCGGACAGAAATCTCTCTTTTCAAGCAATTTATGTCTTCTTTTCAAGAACTAAACGCTTCAAATAGCTAAATTGTCATGTAAAGACACCTTGGCCAATATGGATAATACATTTTAGATTTGTCTAGTGCCCTCTTACAACTACTTCTAGGAGATAAATATATTCAACATAGATTATTGTACCATTTAAAGGCTGGGAGCTACCGAGGCAATAGTTTCATTTTTCATATTATTATATAAGATATTGAGATTGCTCTCTTCAGAAAGAAACGTATCATCTATAAGACACCATTCAAGCGTATTACAAGTTGACCACATACAGGAAACTTGATTTCTTAATTAAAGTTCAACCCTCTCTCTTTTACTTACGGTCAACCATTTTCATAATATTAAGGAAGCCGTTTTTAGTTATGTAATCGTTCAACTCCGTGGCACCCGTCTGTGCTGCTGTCAGAAGACCTTGATACAGTGTTTTATCCTCTGCTGAGAAACTCATGAACTCCCGACTTCCCTCGATCTCCCTCAGGTACTTGTAGAAGTCATCAATATCAGCGTGATGTTTAGCATAGGCCAAGGCCACCACAGACGCTAGGATGAAGAACTTCATTGTCCTCTATCTAAAACATAAGTGACAAAGATAAAACATCTCATTCAGATAAATTACCAAAGACTGTCAACAGACAGAATAAAGGGCCTCTATGTGTGAATCGGTTTGTTCCCAGTTTGCCACCAGGCCACCAAGGATTAACCGGGATTAAGATTAACAATGTTTATACAAGCACGGGGGTCGTATCAAATGCTGAACTGAGCTCACCACCTTAATTAATATCCATCGTAGTCATTGAATACTGAAATGTGTTCACCACCTAGATAGATGTGAAACATGTTCACTCATAAAATTGGTGAGCGATTTTCCGTTTTTATTGATTCACTTCCACCTCTACCTAGTCAACACCCAAAGATCGACCTCCCAGACATCTACACGAAGACCTCGTATGGTGATAACTTCCTGCTCCATTCCGACGACGACATGCTCGTCTTCTCAACTAGATCCAACTTGGAGCACCTTGCAGCAGCTGATACCATATATGATGACGGGACATTTAATATTGGACCCTGCCATCCAAACCTCTTTAAGTTTATAAGCTTAATTCAGAAGGAACAATCATGCAATGAGATTGTTATGTGTCAAATTGCTGCAGGTGAACGTCAGCTACCACGGAAGAAGAAGTAAAGGGAGTTGGACCAGCGCCTGCAAGGGGAGAAGGACTCTCTCCTAGCTGGCACCAACACTCCAACTGAATATGCAGATTCAGTATCTCACCTTGTTGGACTTTGAAGTTTATCTGTATATGTTGTATCTGTGTGTTGTTGAATGATGTGCTATACTGATGACAGTGCTGATTTGTAAAATACATTTGTCTGAATCTTGTGCTATAATGAAATTGAAATGAATGAACATGAATGAATGTATATATTATGAATGTGAAATGATGTCTCAAATATATTATGAATGTCCAAGATATTGTGAATGTGAAAGGAGAATGTTAGAATTTAGAATAAAATATATTGAGACGATCCCCTGTCACCTCTATTGTTTTACCAATTAGCATGCATGACCAACTTTGCCACCGAGAACAATAGGTGGTGGCAAAGTGAGAAGACACCTGTGAATCCACTACCTAAAAGAGACCAGATACTGTAAACCTCATTGTCAGGACCCGCAAAGTCGAGACATATTACTTCATCTTGTTGGCCGGAATACTTCAAATCTGCTAGAGAAAATCGAAGTCGAGGCATCTTCTCAAGTCATGAGACTTGATACTCCATCTCGTTGGCTTCAATACTTTTAAAAAAACATACAATAAAAAAAATCAACTTTTTAAAACCAAAGTTAGGATATTGATGATGCTTCATCTCGATGGCTAGAATACTTTAAATCTTCTATCTAAAACAAAGTCAGAAGACAAGAAACTACAGCTCTTCGATCAAAATGCTTTAAATCTATTATCTCAAAACCAAGTCAGGAGACAAGAAACTCCATCTCGAGCTCGTTGGCTTCAATACTTCAAATCTACTATCTTAAACAGTTAGGAGACTTCATCTCATTGGCTAGAATACTTCAAATCTTCTAAAACAAAGTCAGGAGACAAGATACTTCATATCTTGGCTAGAATACTTCAAATATACTATCTAAAAACAAAGTCAGGAGACATGATTCTCAATCTCGTTGGCTTCAATACTTCAAATCTAGTATCTAAAATCAAAGTCTGAACACATAATACTTTATTATATTGGCTACAACGCCAGGATACTTTAGCCCATTGTTGCGATACAAAATCTAAAAATATATCAAAGAGAAAAATTTCTCCACCTCATGTCTAAGATCCACAATCCTAAACAAATTCATTTTTTTTCAAGAGATAGGATATTTAATCATATACTAGAGGGTATTATTGGTGCAAAACAAACCTCTGATAAACTTGGTATCAAGATCAGATAAATATGCAAAACAGGTTAAATACTACTTTTGCAAGATTCCATACATTTCAAGCCATTTCATTTGTCCGCCATTTATATAGAGTTTTATGACGTCCTAAAGTAATGATAAATAACAATTGTAAGTCCAAGAATGTAAAGAATGCCGACAACAAATAATAATAACATAATGACCATATTTTATAAAATGGTATCTAAAACACCAAACATTATATATTCTAGAAAATCGCTTTTAAATAGTCATTTTCAAAACCTACAGAAATATTTTCTGTTTAAATCTGTTGAGTTTAGAAGCGTTTCTTTTCCTCCTCAGTGTAGGATATGAGAGAACAGAAACGAGATTAGAGAGGTGTTATGCCCCATTCTGCCTACAGTCTCAATCTGCCTACATCCTAATCTGCCTACAAAAATAGTGTAGGCAGATTGGGAAATGAATTTTTACCCGTAGCATAATGGAACAACCCACTTTCCAGTAACTAACATCACAACAGAGTAACATACTATTGCCTACATTATATAAGGTGTTCAATAATGTTTTATAATCTGTTTTATTTTCTTATGGCCATCAACAGTAAATGTACATGTGTTTAAAAAGGGTGATATGAGAGACCCGAATATTTAGCTAAAATTGTTGTTCTTCGCAATGGAGGAAAGGTAAAAACATCTGAATGTTAGTGCTATTGAGGTGGTATTGATGATGTTGATAACTTTGTATATGTGGGCATTGTTTTTAATTGTAATGATAAGTTTATTAATCCTGATAAAATTTACTAACCAGGGACGCAAAGCCATGTTTTCAAATCAAATCTCTCTATATTAATTTTGAAACTGTTATCAGTATTTGACACTTTTATCGGTAGTATTTCCATTGTATTGTTGGGGGTCACATATTTCAAATGTTATGAATGGTTTTACTTACGAGAATTACCGATTGTTACCGAATTTTTTTATTATTTTTTTTTATGAAAGTCGATTCCGTATAAGGACGGTATGAAGGTAAAAGTAGTGATTTCTGATCGAAAACCGGATAATGCATCGCGATTGACGCGCGCCAATGAGTCAAACGTAATTTTTGAATCTTGTTTATAACAGACAAAATGACAAATTTGGGGTTACAATGTTTCAAAGGTCATATAAGCAATGTGCATATAAATGGGACGTGCAGTTTCGGTTTCGACACAATAATAATGATTTTAATTGGAAACCAGTATTTATGATATATAATGATGGAAACGAATAAGGGAACGCTTAATTACTGTTAACTTATGTCTGGCATGTTCCGTTTGTTCGAGGCTCCATGGGGCCATTATAAACTGAAAATGTTGAAGTTTACTTTCACTGAAAAGGTACTGTGCACGTGACAATTGATTTCCATGAACTTCATGCATGGCAACGTGCATTTAACCTTCAAGGAGTCAACGAATGTCAGTGTACCTTTACCTTCAGAATCATGCCTAGAGCATACCTTTCTGATAATGAGAAATGGCAGGCTATCGGGTCAGACAGCCAGCCAGACAGCCAGACATTTTAACAAGTCTAAAAGTGTGATTTCGCGACTGTGGAACCGGTACCGCCAGACATGGAGCGTAAAGATTAGACCCGGTCGTGGTCCAAAACGTAAGACAACGCCTCGATACGACCGCCAGCTGGTGCTGTTGTCCTTACGTAACCGATTTAAACCAGTATCGAAAATAAACTCTGAGTTCAGGGCAGTAACGGGACTAAGAAATTTTGACCGTACTGTCAGAAACAGACTTAAAGCAGCAGGCTTAAAGTCACGTCGTCCTGTTGTTGGGGTAAGCCTGACTGCTGAACACAGACGTCTCAGAAGAGCATGGGCTACACAACATCGAGTTAGACAACTTCGACATTGGCGCAATACCATGTTCAGTGATGAGTCACGATTCAGTTTGGACTTCGCAGATGGTCGGATCAGCGTTTGGCGACGCCTTCGTGAACGTCACCATCAGTGCACCATCAAACAACACGATTCCTGCGGGGGCGGATCTGTGATGGTATGGGGCGGCATAACCTACGACCATAGGACAAATCTTGTTCGACTTGATAGAAGGGTGACTGGTGTCCGTTACCGAGACGAAGTGTTGCAACCTATTGTTCTTCCTTTCCGCCGTAGAGTGAGTGTAAACTTGAGTTTCAACATGACAATGCTCGACCTCACACGGCTCACGTCAGCATGGATTTTCTCACGCAAAACAACATCAGAGTGTTGCCATGGCCGTCCAAGAGCCCAGACATTAATCCCATTGAACACCTCTGGGACGTTCTTGGACGTCGGGTGAGGAATGGTGATGTTCTACAACAGACACCTGATGCCATGTTCAAGAAAACATCAATTGCAGAAACTGATCGGCAAGCTAAGCTGGGCAGCATGTGCAGTTCGTGGAGGGCGTACATTTCTCAGGCGTTTGATTGACGCGTGTAACAGTGTCAGATATAAACATCACTTCATTTCATTGAATGCTTCGGTTAGAGCAGACATCACATGGTGGTTCGATTTCATTTCAACATTTAATGGTACTACCTTTGCAATTCAAGGTGAACCTGTATCTTATGAGGAGTTTTCTACAGATGCGTGCGACATCGGCGGCGGTGGTAACTTCAATGGTGAATGGGTTTACACTGTGTCGCCTTGTGACATGGTAGGTGTGTGCAATGAACATATAAATATCACGGAACTAGCGATCGTTGGCGTGGCGGCGAAGCGATGGGCGGCGGCGTGGGGCGGCAAACATGTTAATATTTATACTGATAATTCAGCAATTATGTACGCTATCAATAAGGGCACATCAACCAATCCAGTGGCAATGAATATTCTAAGAGAATTATTTTGGCTATCTGCATCTTTCGGTTTTCATCTAACTTCAAGACACATTCCAGGAGTGAATAACACAATTAATGACAAAATCTCGCGGAATAAATCTAAAGATAATAACTTATGGTTGCAAAGTGTTGGCTATGACATGAATTTGTTTAATCAAATGTCTCTCAATTCTATGATGTTTTAACAGACCCAGTGGGAGCAGACCTGCGTCTGTTAAACACCGATGTGACGTCATACAAGCAGGCGGCTTATGCATGCACGACCAAGAAAACGTACTCGGCTATGCTCAGATGTTACCTCAGGTTCTGCCTATACTTCAGTCTCACGCCGATTCCAGCATCTACCTTGACCATAGCTTGCTACATAGCCTTCCTAGCACGATCCCTCTACGCTAATAGCATACCCGGCTACCTCAAAGTCATCATACTTCTACACCTGAACTCTGGCTTCGACAACCCTCTCACAGCATGGACGCTGAGTTTAATTAAAAGGGGTGTCATGCGAGTGAAAGGTAAGCCACCTGCTCAGAAGTTACCCATTACGCTAAGCATTCTGAGACAGATAAAATCTAAACTTTCAACCGTTCAACACCGCCTTTTGGTTTGCATGTGTGATAGCGTTCTTTATTTGTATGAGTAAATCTACATTGCTTCTTGGTTAACACAGTAAATCGCCTAATCGTCAGCTGTGCATTCGTGATGTTATAAAAACTGATGTTACAGCCTATGCACATATGTGACAATCCGACACTCAAAGATCATTCAGTTCGGTCAGAGGGTGTTACAATTACCACTAGCCAGTCTACAGGACTCTCCAACATATACTAAGTAAATAGGTGTTGGGGGTTTGGAGATTTTATGTATTTTATGTATTTTATCAAATGTTTTATCATGTGTCAATATTAATAAAATTGACATCGTATCCCCAACACCTATCATGTTATCTATTGGAAGAAACCATGCTATATATTAAAAGTGTTAAGGGGTAATAATTCCTATTATTAAAGTTTGACTCGTCACAGGCTGAGCCAGAGTGCGGAACGAGCATGAGCGCGTCATACCTACTCACGAGACTCCCTGATGTCAGTCCCGCGGCTGCAGCCAGAGCGAACAGACACCCACCCACCTCCCTGGGTTACAATAGGACTCATACATACTTTTAGATTGTTTTTTAGAAGGGAGATTTTATGTATTTTATCCAATGTTTTATCAAGTGTCAATATTAATAAAATTTACATCGTATCACCTATCATGTCATCTATTGGAAGATACCATGCTTTACATTAAAAGAGTTAAAACAATAAAGATATGACAAAAAATCTATTTTCAACACTGCTCCAATGAAGTTTTTGCAGCAACAATCACACTCAGAAATAAGCTGAACAAACCTTTACTATGATTAACTCCTAATTAAGAAATATTAAGTCATAATTAGGAGGCGGTTTGTCCTAATAAGGATATGACATGTCCTAATTAGGACATACTAAGTCAAATTAGGAGATGCTTAGTACTAATTAGGAGATACTTATTCCTAATTAGGAGTTCATGTTTTAAAACATATTTTTTAAGTGACCCTAATACGCTTCCATACCTTTTAATTTTTTAACAAGGTAAAATAACTCTTGACCCCCTGTCTTCCACACCATTGTCAAGCATTCAGAGAGTGACGAAAAAAATTGACGAAAGTATAAAGCATGTGAGATTTGCCACTTTCATTAGAAGAGCGGATAATCCCTGCAATGTGTATAAAATGACGATAAATGAAGAACTTCGCAATTCCCAGCAAATCTATACATAATATAATATTTATAGTAGTAAATTGTGCCACACGGATGCTTAATGTGGTCGATTCGTGTGTCAACGCATTATGAAATCAACTGTCTGATCGAGAATTTAAAATTACTTTTGAAATCACCTTACGGCTGTTTCTGTGTTCATGCAAAACCTGCATCGACGCTTGTTCATTTATCTGGAGGGTGTGATTAGATTTTAACACGCCATTGTGGAACGTCTGACAGTTGTCAAATCAGCGACAAGTCTCGAGAAAATAGAAATTATTGTAAAGCTGTAGCATAACACGACCCAAATAGCCGTATCCATAGATCTAGAAAACGGATATATGTATTGAAAGAAAATGGCGCGATATCAAGACTATCCGTACTTCGGACAAATTGCTGTATGCAACACAAAATCTTAGGTATTTTTTCTTGAAGGTGTAAATATATATCAACAAAATACTTTGTTATAATGTCTTACACTGGCACTTATTTTAACACATCATGATTTATCATACAGTCATTTGAGTGTGAATTCTGCCAAAAACTTCAGACCATTAAATGGAACTAGACACCTCGTTGTCTCAATCAATTATTAAGACATGGTCAATAGACAGGAACACGCACATCATTGCCCTAATCGATTATTTAAAACACAACCAAGAGACATGAACACGCACATCATTGTCCTAAACACGCACATCATTGTCCTAATCGATTATTTAAAACACAACCAAGAGACATGAACACGTACATCATTGTCCTAAACACGCACATCATTGTCCTAATCGATTATGTAAAACACAGCCACGTGCACGAGACAGGAACATGCATATCATTGCCCTTATCGATTATTTAAAACACAGCAAAGAGACACAAACAGGCACATCATTGTCCTAAACACGCACTTGATTGTCCTTATTGATTATCTAAAACACAGGCAAGAGACAGGAACACGCACATCATTGTCCTAAACACGCACATCATTGTCCGAATTGATTATTTAAAACACAGCCAAGAGACCTGATAATTGTCATCTTTGTAAAACGAGTTCTAGTTAGAACCCGAGTCTAAAAGTCACCAAACATAAACATTATAATCCAGAAAAGGCCAATTACACATCGTTTCAGCTTTCTTAAGTGTTTAGTTCTTTAAAGGAGGACGAACACAGGGGTTGGCTTTTTTATGGTGTCAAATAGTCATCAAATCTACATTTCGAGGCGTCAAGGCTATTTCAACTGTATTGTGCCCTTGTAGCATCTGTTGCCTTTATAAATGGCCAAACAAAATCACAAAAACTACAATTCATATATTTGATTAAAAACTATGTTTATTAGCCGCCAACATATATTTCTAGCAATTGACAGCCCGATAAGTTAATATTATTTTTTGTCTGGTAAAGGTAAACGGTCAAATTTACGAGCTTATACAAAGATTGACACACTTTAGTGTCTCTCAAAGACGCCACTTGATTGACTTAGAACACTAAGTAATAACGGGTAAGTGAACTTTCCGACAAAATATAAATAAAGTAGCAACTTGACTTTTAAAAAATTAATATAATGAAGTGACTGGCAAAGGACAGTGTATCACTCAATTATATTTATCATATTATAATGTTCATTGTCAAAACTCTCGCGTTTTCGACGTCGTATTCAAAAACTGAATAGTTTGGGAAATTAGTCCAAAACTTAAATTAGTCAAAGATTACTTCTACGTGGATTTTTTTAAATCAAAAATTAAAATCTGAAATTTTGAATTTGATAACACACAACTGTTTATCGACATATACATGTAACACATAATGTATTTGAAAATCAATAAATGTGCCTCGTCCTGCAAAAATTTTAAACATGGGGTCATGTCGGTGTAAATTTCATTTCTTACACCTATCTACTTTCAAAAATGATATTTTAATTAGAAAATTAAACAGTCACCAATTAAGTTATTCAAACTACTGCCGAAAGGTATTATTGTATCGTGACATAATTAAATATTGAATTAATCGAAAACAAGTGAGGTGAATACTTCTTATGCCCGTAAGTTTATATATCTGCATGTATATACATGAAAAACACATAAATACTACTCTCAGGTGCTAGATAGATGAAATAATGTTTTTGAATTGGGTACATTACATTAAATTTACCAAGATTCATAGTAATTGGCAGACATGGATGGCATTTAGTATAGGTACGAGTACAGAGAAGACCTACCTGATTAGCAACATGAAAAAGATGTGAGACGACAGGTTTCAATGTAGTTTTTATAGGGCGACTTGGCGATAACACTGATAAGAATAATGCCACCGTGGCAAAGAATAAAGATCATCCTTGGTTTGGTAAATAATGCAGAAACAGCGGGGAAATTCTCTCAAAGACGCCACTTGATTGACTAAAAATACTAAATAATAACGGGCAAGTGAACTTTACAAAAACTAACAAAATATAAACGTTATAGCAGATTAACTTGGACGATTAAACATAGATTCCAAAAATCGAATTATAAAGTTTAAAAATCACCGACAGAGCACATTTTCGACAAATCTCCAAAAAGTATTTTTCTAAATCTTCAGATAAACAGATACGAAATTATGAACATTAAATTAATGATTTTGTAAAACAAAATAAGGTCCCCCAAACAACATTGGAAAATGCTTAATAAAGCTCATTATAAACCTGTCGAAATGTCTCCGATGTGGACACTTTCCATAACTAACTTGCTAGAATAAGTGAGGAATTCGATTCAAACGATTTTGACCTCGACGTGAATATGCTTTATACCTGTTATTTCAATACTAATATCCTTAAAGGTACATCCATTGTGTTGTTTGGGGTCAACTATAGCAAACGTTATATATGGTCTTATTTCATCGAGAAGTACCAACTATTACCGAAAACTATCATTTTAATGATACTCGACTTAGTATATTGACGATATGAAGGTAAAAGTATCAATTTCTGATCGAAAACCGGACAATGCACAGCGTGTGGCGCGCGCCAATGAGTCAAACGTTATTTTGGAATCTTATTTAAACCTGACAAAATAACAAATTTGGGTTGATAATGTTCAAGAGGTCATATAACTACTGTGCATGTAAGTAGGTAGTGCACTTTCGGTTTCTGCACATGCATAATGATGTTACTCGATTTTAATTGGAAACTAGTAATTATGATATGTTTGGCGATTGGGGATGAATATGCAAGCTGAGTGAATTTGTTTGCATTGTAAACAGCACATATGATGTGTTGGAACGTATTAAAGCCAAATAAAATTTTATGAAACACAATGGATGCACCTTTAAGAGCAACAATACAAGAGCAGAGAGGTTATTTAAACGAGTATGAAATAGAATAGAATGGGTAATAAAGAAATTATTACACTCGAAGTGTGCCACATGACTTTTACGAAACTCGCTTTCGCTCGGGCAATACAAAATTCCCACTCATTTCGTAAGTCATATGCCACACTTTCGAGTGTAATTCTATTATCTCTATATATGTCTTTCAAACGATATAACTTCGTGATACACGCCCCTGTGAACAAAAGCTTGTAATGGAGATATACTATGTCAAGACATGAATACACATGGCAGACATGAATTTGAAGTGTTGAGTATTGGTTAACTCCTGATCTAAAGGACCTGTGGGTAATCAACAAAGAAAAATACTTTTAAAAATTGATAGATAACATGGAGAAAAAGATATTTGAGATTATTTGGTAAATTACTGTTATAAAACTTTAACTTTTTCGAAAGTGGTGCATATTTTCAATAGATTATCTAACCCATTCGATGATACACTCGAGAGAACCCTTTTCAGATTTATTTGGAATGGCAAAAATGTCAAAATTAAACAGATGGTAGATAACTCATGATTAATATTAAAATCTTCATCAATGCAACGAACTTATCAACCCTCAGGCAGTATTTGAGTACACCAAAGTTAAATAATCCGTGTAATTTTCCTTTAAATGAAACATTTAATTCTGGTGAAAATTTTCAGAATGCTGTAACAATAGATTATCCTTTTTGGAAAGATGTTTTAACAGCTTTGAAACTATATTGTGTTAAGAATACAATAGACGATGACAACATGTATAATATTTTAGCACAGCCATTGTGGCTGAATAAGCATTTAAAAAACCAAAACCACTTTATTAGGGATTCGGCTAACAGTAAAACTTTAACAATTATGGATCTTTGTAATGAAATGAATATTCGTTTTGTCTTTTGATGAGCTGATTCTTAAAGGGGCAGTAAAGTTTGATGCTTATAGTTAAGGGTTGCGTTTCCAATCGTCTATTCATAATAATAGTATAAGCATTGGTCCAAATGAGCACGAATTGTACTTTGAAGGCAGTGCACTGTACACAAACTCTTGCAAATACTGCAACGTGAAGCATCTGCAGGCGGAGTAACTATATATATATAATATATAATTTATATATATATATATATACACACTGTAATGTAAACCTTCCTGAGGATAAAGTTGAAACATGTAGGAGGAAATCGGCGTTAGTTATTCTTTCAACTACCATTTGAATATATATATAAGCTACAATGTTTGGTATGTGATGGTATCTCCAGAGCAGCTAATGCCGATAATTATGTCTCAACAAAATTTCTCCTTGAAAGGAACTAAAAATATATAAGGGACACTTCTCTCTCGGAACTTACATGCAAAATATGAAAAGACTTAAGTGACTAGACACAGACATACACATCAAACAGATGCAATGATTAGACGAGGCTCTAACATAGTTCTCTTTGAGCTTGATATCCTAACCCAGGATCTGACTCCCGTTTTTTCCACCCAGGCTTCGTTATACCAGGAAGAGATTCGGAAGGATGGCGGCTGATCCAAGACTTCTTCAGCCTCCATATCTTCGTCTCTTGATGTTTCCCTCTGTGATGCGTTCTCTGGAGCGCTCCGACTCCATGCTGTCTCTCGACCTCCAGGACGGATTCTTGCACATCCCTATTCTCCGTCGGGATAGCAGGTACCCCCATTCGTCCTGGACGTATGGTTTCTTCAGTGGCGCGTCTTCCCCTTTTGGATTTCATCCGCCTCGTGATTGTTTCACGCGTCGGACCCAGCCCATTGTCCAATACTTCAATGAGTGCGCTGATGTTATTGTACGAGGAGCTTGCTCTCAAACTACCGCCTGTTGCACTCTTCAAGTTGGTGGACTACACGGACATGGACAATAATGGGGTCCACTTTCTGGGCGCCAAGAACCTATTGGCGGATGCTCTGTCTCATTCCGATGCGCATCCTCCAACGGAGTGGCAGCTCAATCCGCAAGTCTTCAGAGCACTGTGTCTCCAGTTCTGGACTCCCCTGGTGGACTTGGTTTCGTCTTGTCTAAACCTTGCAGCCGCTGATCTATGTTTCACCTATGCCAGACCCGCTAGCGATGGTCTTGGACATGTTCTCGTTAGAGTGTTCTGACTTCATGCTTGGCATGTATTCATAAGTGCCTAAGCAATCGTGACTAATCCAAGTGTATTACCGACACTTTAGCTTTTTCATAGTCACCTTCCGCCAGGCATCTCAAGGCGTCGTCCATTAACACCAAGTTGTTGGCTGTTGTTTCTGTTCTCAGGAATGGGTCGCCAGGGGTGGACGCGTCAGCCCCCAAAGACCTCGTGAAGACCTTCCGCTCCGTAGACGGAAGGCATAAGCTACGCTCACCCGAATAGGACCTAGCTGTGGTACTCAACCACTCCGGTCTGAGAGGTACGAACTGCTCCGACGTTCCCCGCCTCCCTCCCACTATCAAGGTCATCTATTGGTTGCTATGCTTGGTTTAGCTCCCGATTCGTTGGTAGAACTAAGCAGCTGTTGAGGCGGGATGACCGGCGCTGGGGTCTGAATCTGGAGACGTTACGTTACGTTTTTTTTTAGATTTTACAGGCGCTCCCAGTTAGTTAAGTAGTAGTGAGATGTGTAAGTTATGAGGAGGAAAAAATAGGGGGGTTTGTGTTTTTGTTTAGCATTGTAGGATTGTTAGATACGGGCCAGAAGGCCCGAATACTTTAAGTTCTTAGTGCTTTAAAATTGTAGATTTGTTCATGTGTTTGAGTAGTTGTTGCATTTTATCGGGGTTAATGTTTTGTTGTAGGAGTGTTGCGTGTAGTTGTTTGCGTTGTGTTGTGTAGTGCGTGCATTGTGTGAGTATATGAGAAATTGTTTCTTGATGTTTGCAATGTGGGCATGTTGGTGTGGGGGTGTGTTTGATATTGTTTGGTGTGCCCTGTTTTTAGTTTAGTGATGGCTTTATCTATGTTTTTGTTTTTGTGGTAGGTTTTGATTTTTGAAAGTGGTTTTGGTAATAATGTTTGGGTGTGAAGAGATAGTTGGGATTTAGTGCATTGCAGTTGCCAAACGGTTTTTATATGTTTTAGCGAGGCTCTTCGACTTAGATTGGAAGATGGGTAGTGTTATATTATTGAGTTTTAGTGCCTGATTAACTGCATAGTCGACTCTTTCGCTACCGCAGACAGCGACGTGGAAGAGAAGATTTACGGATTTACCCTGTAGGTTGAGTTGTTGTATTGTGTGGAGAATTTCTGATATGATACATGTACGGTTTTTGTGTGGATCTGCGTTTGAGTTCCTCAAGCCCACTAAGTGAGTCAGAAAGAACGAGTATTTTTTTTATTTTTTTTTAGGTTTCCGATGTTTTGTTGTTGTTGAAGTTGTGTGATGAGTGGATCCTCTGAAGATGCGGCCCAGAAGTTGAGTTGGTCCCGTCTCAGACTGAGGGGAATTTCACCTGTTAGGGTCTGCAGAGTTTTAGGGGATGTACCTGGCTGTGTATGCGTTGCGAGTTTAAGTGCTTAGTATTGACTAGAATTTAGTTGTTTTTCTAAGGTTTTGTTAAATGTGTTGTATATTCGTGCTCCATAATCCAATTTTGACCTAATTAGTGAGGTATAAATTTGAATTAAGGTTTGTTTGTTAGCTCCCCAGCTTGTACCGGAGATTGCACGCAGGACATTAATGTCCTTGCAGCACAAATGAATTAAATCTTTGACGTGGGCTCCCCAAGTGGGGTGTTCGTCAAAGATTGGAAGTTGATTTTTATTTTTAGGAGATGTGTGAGATTGGGCGCAATATTGTTTTGTGTTTGAATATTACCTCTGTTGTGTTTCCGCATTTGATTTGAAGCCCATTGGTCGACCTTGTTCAGTGCGGATTGGATTAAATAGCTGTTTTAAGGTTATTACAACGGGCCAAAAGGGCACCTCCGTCTGCAAATTTGGATGTGCTATAGTTAAGGAAATCCTTGATGAAGTTAATTATGTTGCCCGATAGGCCCTTTTTGATTTAGGTTTGGATGGTTGTGCCAAACCATGTCGAAAGCTTTAGAGAAATCCAGGAAGATAGCCAGAGTGTAATGTTTAAATAATTGCCCTGTTTTAATTTCTTGCTCTATAGAGTAGAGAGACCGGGAGTGAAGCCACTCTGTTTTTGATTAAGAGGATTAAGTTTAATATGATTTTTTAGACGATTCTTTACTATCGCCTCCATTACCTTACGCAAATTTGAAGTTAATGATATAGACCTAGACGAATTTGGATACCCGGGGTGCTTATGTGGTTTAGGAATAGGTATAACCAAAGTTTCCTTCCATACGGAGGAGAGCTTTCCTACTTGCCAAAAAGGGTTGTTAACTTTTAGTAGTATGTTTGATGTGTTTGGTGGGGGCGTCTTAATTAACTGGTAGGAAGTGAGGTCAAGGCCTTTATCTGTACCCTTTTTCCTATTATTTGATACAAATTGAAGCTCTTCCATGATGAATGGTTTGTTGAGGTGGTTGTTCGTGGGTTATTTGGGAATGTTTTGCGATGATTGTTTGTGTTGTTGGAAAGCCGGTGAAACGTTCTAGAGAGAGTAGATCTACTGAACATATAGGTATGTAAATAATGGCACGTTTTTTATTTATTAATTAATTAATTATTGACAATGACGAAGTCAACTAAACAACAACCATGTTGTTGTATAATGTTTATCGGTAAACTTTCCAGCGTTGTCAGTAAGTAGTCTTCCATTAAACTTTAACAAAGCATAAATCGATCAGTTTTCGACCAAAGCGGAACGTACAACTTTCAAAGGATTGCCTCTCATTCGTTGGCACAGAGGCTTTCTATGTCACAGTCTTTCACAGTCTCAACATGATGGTCGAGGTTCTCTGTTGGGTTGTTAACCCGCATGTACACGTGCAATTAAATCTACGCAGATGATTACGTCACATACATGGCCTACTGGTCTATCAACCTCTGGTCAATCGGCTCTATACAGATAGTCCCAGAACATCAAACGTTGAAGCAATAAGTGGTTCGTCTGTTTTAATTTCAAGGACATGTTCATTGTTGTCCAATCTCATTTAAATCAGATCGAACTTAAAACTCGTACCACACTGAGTTTCTGATCTGAATACTGCACAATTGAGGTGTCCTTTTACCCCAGCCAACCAGCGACAAGGCAAGAAAGCCATCGGACCGACTTAAGATGATATACGAAACACCACATTCAATCTCTATGGAGGCCTCTAATTGGCTGAATCAGTAGTATTCAGATCAACTAACGAGGTACGAGTGTTACGTTGGATATGATTAATTGAGACAGCATTGGAGCATCACAGAGGTTATTCTCACAAAATTTAATAACAGATTCAATAGTCATAACTACGTAAATATAATACATGTATTTCGGAACTGGCTATAACACTGGATCATCAGGAGTATTCATACCCAAAATTGCATTTATCTAGGTGTAATACTGTCCTAGAAAGTGGACACCATAAACAGTACAAGTAAAGCAAAATGTACCGTTTCTATGGACACAACAAAACATTTAAATCATAGAATCACTGCAAATTGGCCAATCATGAAGGGAAGAACGTGGTTAACAATTTTACACATGTTGGTTGATGCATACTTCACATGTGTAAGCATTCATCTGTTAAAGTAAGCAAAATGCTCGGTAAATAAACAACAGAGAGGTTTATCATTCTTTTAATCTTTGGAAGACATTTTACTGAGCCTGGTTTTTCATCATGGCCGCTTCTTTGTCCAGATGCTGAAACAAAATAAATAAGAATGAACAAAACAAACACACTAGTCAAGTTATTAGACTGACACAAAATTGTTTCAGACATCATTGTGATACATCCTTACAACCCATTTTATGTTAAAGCGAGCTTCATGTTTCACATTCTCTTCCCACAGAGTTCGCTCCCTTCAGATTTTCGATTGTTTTCTATGTTATACTATGGCAAATTTCTCGGCTAGAAACCGGGTGTCCTGATTGGTTATATTGGAAGTTAGTTGTGCATTCAGCGACGCTGATGTAAAGGTTGAATTTGCCAATGACAACCTGGCAACATGAACTATCGTCCTTATATCTATTCAATCCAAAACTGACTTACATTTTAAAATGGCATGCAACAAAGAGATATGGGGACATAGCAACAGATCGAACACTTCGTCACTGATTGCACAACTAATTTTAAATTGTAACTTATCAAAATTCGATATCGCTCGCACATAAACTGTCGTTTAATACATGGAAAAGTGTGACTTCAGTATAAGCTTTTTGGAAAGAGAATATCACATTCAAAACCTTTAAAGATAATCTGAATACGAGTTTCCCTGATTGCATATCAATATCATCCTCGGTCACACAGAGGTTAATGGTATGATGATTTTTTCTATGGAAAGATAACCAATGAAAAGACTTTGCACGAGATTGTGGAATGGCCTGTCTTGGTATCGAGGTGTAAACAAAAATAATTTCAGCGCATGATCATAGACCTGATGGGATGAAAGTCTATACTGTACCATACAAGAAACGTCGCACATTAAACGAGTGTATATTTCACACCCAATCTTAAGATAATGAGGCTTAATTCGCGTGGTTAGGTCATTTGACAGAAGGAACATTACATAAACCAAAACAAATGTAGCGTTCTGATCACACAAGGATTCTGCAGCGGACTCGACCGCTGTCACTATCCATGAACTTGGTGATGGCGGCAAACGTATCTTTATGAAAATCATGGAAAACATTGACTCACTGGTTATAAAAGACAACCCGATTTACCAGCTCATCATTGGTATTCAGAATACAGTCAAGGCTGACACGAACAAGTCATCGGACGTCTCAAAGAAGACCGGTTCTGACCGGGCAATTGAATCTGCTCGGCAGACTGTTGACAGAGACTGTTCGCCGCCGATTGAGAAGTTTCAATCCGTCTTGTTGGTGTCCGTATTGGACTGTAATCGTTAATGCAGAAAGTCGGAGTTAGAGTTAAGGTCTGGAGAAGGTGGGCTGAACGCTACACTGATGGTTGTTTTGTGAAGAGAGAGACGCACGTGGATGTCAGTGCATCATGATGTGGGGTTGGATTTGCATTCCTCCGGGACCCATGATCCTTCAGAACATAGGCCCAGGTTGAGGCAATGGAGAAAATGCTGCTCGCTACACTGATCAGACAGATGTTATATTTATGATCAAGTGTCGAAACCTCGCGTAGTGCCACATTACGCGTCACCGTATTCACGTGTTGCAACAGGTCAAGTCTAGTGCCCTCGCTGCCAGATTAAAAAGAAACTTCCTCCAGCAGCACACTGCCATGGCTTGTCATCAGTCCGGACTTAAACCCTATAGCGCACATGTTGGTCTAAATCCAAATAAGACTTAACGAAATTCGAAGAAGGTCCACAACTGCTGTACAAATGGTTAGTTTCACAGAAAGTAGATTGAGATTCCCATGACATTTCCCATGGCCTCCGATTCTTGGTAACTACATGTAGAGGAGATGTATTACATTCATCAACGTAAACGGTGGTCATACCATTACTGAGTGTTACTCTCTACATGAAGGACATACTGGCATCACGTGACACCATTACCAGCCAAGCTTGTACTCGGAATGACTCTTTATCAGAACTGTTCCTTGATTGACACTATGACATACATACTGCTGCATGTAAATACATAAACTTCAATTCACTCTGTCTTCGACGTTTTTATGAGGCTCAGTATATGGTCACCGAGAGTTGAAATTGCAAGCACATTTATTCAATGCAGTGACATTGCATTCGACGTAGCAGTTGGATTTGCTTAAAGAAATTTTGGAATTTAGGACATAAGGACTTCCTGTTTACTAAGTATAAGAAGAGTAATTTTCTCTAATCGTCATGATGAAACACATGACATGATATTAACGACAAATTTAAATTCTGAAGTATTAGAAAGCAGAAAAGAATACTTTCAATAAGAATGACATTATAAAAATGCTGACAGCACGATGGACTAAAGAATATAATGTATTTAAATAGAAATATTAGAACATATCATTGTTAGAAGCTATGTTCAGTTATCACATGTTGTATACCAAAACACAAGTAAATTCAACATGGTGTGCATACCGCGGTTATCAGATTCAGCAGCTCATCGTTGTGGTCCTCCTCCACATCTGAAATGAATTGAACACAACTGTAGTGTAAGTTATAGACAACGTCAACGTCAACGTCAACGTCAACGTCAAAGTCAACCCCATATGTGTACCTTACTTGTTGAATGTTTCGATCCTATACGTTAACAAGGGCAGCTCCCATATAAATTGACAAATCAATCAAACCAAATTGTACACAACTTCTTTTCTTCACAAACTAATGTCCTTAAATACACCATAGCTCACCACCCTTTTCTTCGAATTGTGTTGAAATAGCGTATTTCAGTCAATAATATTAACGAATAAGCATGAGGGAAGCTACCAGACAATATGTCTAAACATATGCTCGTTATGACATCACAGAATCAAATGCCAACGATGAAAGGCATTAATATGATGACCGAGTTATTAATGCAAAGATACAATAAATAGACAATAGTTCCTTTGTTGCCCAATCAATTGATCTATGGTCTTGTAGACAGTCTCACTCCCATAATTCAAATGGTAACGTTGGATAAACATTTCCTCTTTTCATTTGCAATGTTCGTTGTATAAACTATACTCTTACCATAAATATGCTGGTTAAGGGAGAATATCAAATCCGAAATTAGAAAGACTCCCGTTCCGTCATTGGCTAAGACATGTATTGAATCCGTCAGCAACTTTGAGATTTAAACCTACTCATCGAACAAGATCTTACAAATTGAAAAAACGGTAAGGATATCAATTCAGCTCAAACAATGGTTGAGAGAAAACTATCAATATTACTGATTTCACTGTGAACCTGTGACCTGTTTCCATCAAAAACATGTTGTGTTTGACTCTTTTGAAAATTTGGTATCGTTGCTTTTGTCTCTCGGTGTACGTGAAGATGATATGAAACTGTGGATAACCGATGATTGAGAGTTTAGTGACATGACTTGCAACGCTAATGTTACTCAATGGCACGAAAAAACGATAATGATACAGATTGATGCATAATTGAAACATGAACATATCCCGAAAAAAATTCTGTTGAATTCTTATGCAAACTAGACGACATGATCGAGATGGGCCCATGGTGTCACTAGATTGAGTCAACTGGTACCTATGTTATGAATTATTGTCTATACTCACGTGACAAGATCCTGAAGATGGGGCCATATCCATGAGCTTCTATGTATTGGGTCAGCTGATTCTGGTTGGCAGCAGCAATGATTTGTGCGAGTTGAGTGACGTCCGATTTGGGAATGTTGTTGGTCAGTTCATTCATAACGTGAATGTCATATAAGTACCCTGTGAGATCTTTGTCCCTTTTCTGTATCTGCATTTGGACATATTTAAAATCAGGTAGTTTGATTTCCAAGTTTGTAAAGTGTAAAATGTTTTTTCTGGTGAATGAAAAAATGCTTTCTTCATCGCTTAAACCTTTATATTATCTTTTTATAGTTTTGCTTATTTACTCTCAATTGCATGAATTTGGAAATGATTAAAACATTATTTTTGTGGACGTGGGATACTAAGGATACGACACCCGTAACTGAATCTCGTTATATCCCTCGTTCTCGCTCGGGAAAAACCAATATTAAACCCATCGCGTGGTAACTGTATATGTCATGGACACTCGTTGACACTTTTATAAACATAAATGAAGCGTAAGAAACTCTTCATTTCAAAATAGGGTCGAAAAAAGTGGAAGAGAGAGAGAAATGATAGAAGAGAAGGAAGAAGGAAACACGACAAAATGAGAAGAGATCACACACCGGGGCGTTTGAAAGACATATACCTTCGTTCTCTCTAGATGGCCCGGGAACCAGGATATTGGCTACCCCAGGTTAAATGAATGTCAATGTCATGAATTGCTGACAAGTGGGACTGCATGCCGATGATTTGAGGCATAATGCCGTAGTACAGTCGGAGAAATTATATGTAGGTGTTGTAATGTTTTTGTACATCAGTAGTTTCACTCTGCGGTTCGAATCTGCCGATTCATGGTGCTGTCAAAATTGCTGGAATTAATTAAGGATTTTAAAAGGTGAGTTTTCTCTGATTTTGGTGAGGGGGAAATTGGCTTGAAAGTTTGGAGGTAGCTATATACGAACTGTCTTGTCGCATAGATTTTGAAATAATGATCCAATTGTGACCATTTATAGCTCATTATAGAGCTCAGGGACATTATTTAGCTTTCGTAGCGTTGTCATCGACTGAGCCATAAAAATGTTTTTGATGCGAAATATGTCTTTGAATGAGCATGGGGTGGTTTCGTCGTTTCCTTTTTTATAATAATAGGCTAGGGTCTATATAGGTATATGTCTTTCAAACGCCATTTCTAAGCGATATACACGCCCCTGTGAGATCACACACATCCATCGAAACTTTGTCAGTTGAGACACTCAAAGTTATAACATTGTTAATGTTGCAAACATCCCCATGGCAATATATATATATTTATATATATATATATATATATATATATATATATATATATATATATATATATATATATATATATATATATATCGGCAATATATGATTATAATTTCTTGAGTCTTAGATAAATGCCCGGTTTAACAATATTACCATCTATGGCTTTTCCAGTATAATTATCCGATAATTGAGTCTAACATCTTATCTTGTCCATTGCGTATTTTCAGGGTGAATGTCACGTGTCATTAATTTAACAAAATGACGCAGATAAACATGTCGAACGAACATTGATAGGGGCATTGTTATTTGAAATTCAATATTCGGGTTTATACAACATTAAAACATTTGTAAATATTACAAACTTCAGAGAAAAGAATGGTGTATGTGACTAAACATAATATAGAAAGGCAGGACAGAGTTCAAAATCAGAAAGAAAAATCAACCCACCCCCCCCCCCCCCCCCCCCCCCCCCCCATGTTTTAAATATATTTTTCAAAAGTCGAAACTAAATTATGTGTTGATTACATTCGATAATTATTAAGAATCATCTTCAAAATCACTCAAAGATGATTTGTTATGCACAGATTTCCTTCAGCAAAATTCGTGAAAGTTAACTTGAAAAGAGGTAATGAATGTCTCATAAAGCCACGACTAGGCTATTAAGTTCTAACATTACTACACACGTTTTCTGTTCTATTTGGGAATTGATAACGGTAAAAAGGTTACATTTTTTAGATTTAATTCACAGTATACTTACACCGATGGACAGGTGCTGTAAATAAAATAAGACTAGCTTAAAATACCTATCAATATAATGAAGTTCATTTCTATATTTCAAATTATATACAATTGATTATGTTTGGTTTTACATTGAAACGCCTTCAACTTTAATTAAAGGTAAATATGGATTAAATTGATAATTTCAGTTTAGAGTCATCCTCGAATGTCTTCGCTCAATTAAGATTTGATCAATATCTCAAGAGGGGTCATCTCCCATGACCTTTAATTCACTAAATTCAATCATTGACGAGACAAGGAAATATCGGCACCTATAAATACAAGACTGTGATTGGTTGAAATCATAAAAAGGTGAAATGTCATGGTCAAGATCATTCTCAGATAGAGTCACAGATTAGTTCAGGGTTTGAGTAGGTATTATCGGGATGAAATTTAGGAGATGAGAATTTGTTACCAGTAAATAATAATTAAAAAAAACACATTACAAGTGAAACTTACTTGAGACATGTAATATTCAAAATGGGAGGCGTGTTCTTCTTTCAAGTCTGAAATATATGTTAACAATGCATATGTGATTAATATTGGAAATGAACATACACAACTTGACACACAAAATAGTAACATATATTTTACCAAACAACTATAAATTAACTATATGCACTTGATAAATTAGTATCCAAAACATTGTCAATAGCGTTTCAGTCCGTGTGCAAATAACAGAAATATGCAATTACTATCACACAGCTCATGTCATTCACAGATACGGGTTCGCCGAGATGTCATTATTCCATACATCTATGCGCAAGAGGCAAATGTTGCTTGACACCTACAAATGGACATCACTCACATCTCTTACTATTGTAACAATTACCTGACTACTGAGTGTTACCTTACCCTCAATATTTAGCTTCTTGAGCAGGTCTTTGTATTGTCAAACGACTTGCTTCTTCGCAAATCTCGTGTAGAGATCAACATGATTTACTAGAAGCAGCCAAAGTCGCTCTCAACGTATGCTCAGTGTAACAGTTGCCCTCGAGAGTATAGATGGAGATCAACTACAACACCTAGCAAAGATAGAGATCAACTACAACACCTAGCAAAGATAGAGATTAACTACAACACTGAGCAAGGATAGACATCAACTACAACACTGAGCAAAGACAGAGATCAACTACAACACCTAGCAAAGATAGAGATCAACTACAACACCTAGCAAAGATAGAGATCAACTACAACACTGAGCAAAGATAGAGATCAACTACAACACTGAGCAAAGATGGACATCAACTACAACACCTAGCAAAGATAGAGATCAACTACAACACTGAGCAAAGATAGAGATCAACTACGACACCTAGCAAAGATAGAGATCAACTACAACACTGAGCAAAGATAGAGATCAACTACAACACCTAGCAAAGATAGAGATCAACTACAACACTGAGCAAAGATAGAGATCAACTACAACACCTAGCAAAGATAGAGATCAACTACAACACCTAGCAAAGATAGAGATCAACTACAACACCTAGCAAAGATAGAGATCAACTACAACACTTAGCAAAGATAGAGATCAACTACAACACTGAGCAAAGATAGAGATCAACTACAACACTGAGCAAAGATAGACATCAACTACAACACCTAGCAAAGATAGAGATCAACTACAACACCTAGCAAAGATAGAGATCAACTACAACACCTAGCAAGGATAGAGATCAACTACAACACCTAGCAAAGATAGAGATCAACTACAACACTGAGCAAAGATAGAGATCAACTACAACACTGAGCAAAGATAGACATCAACTACAACACCTAGCAAAGATAGAGATCAACTACAACACTGAGCAAAGATAGAGATCAACTACAACACCTAGCAAAGATAGAGATCAACTACAACACCTAGCAAAGATAGAGATCAACTACAACACTGAGCAAAGATAGAGATCAACTACAACACTGAGCAAAGATAGACATCAACTACAACACCTAGCAAAGATAGAGATCAACTACAACACTGAGCAAAGATAGAGATCAACTACAACACCTAGCAAAGATAGAGATCAACTACAACACTGATCAAAGATAGAGATCAACTACAACACCTAGCAAAGATAGAGATCAACTGCAACACTGATCAAAGATAGAGATCAACTACAACACCTAGCAAAGATAGAGATCAACTACAACACCTAGCAAAGATAGACATCAACTACAACACTGAGCAAAGACAGAGATCAACTACAACACCTAGCAAAGATAGAGATCAACTACAACACCTAGCAAAGATAGAGATCAACTACAACACTGAGCAAAGATAGAGATCAACTACAACACTGAGCAAAGATAGAATCAACTACAACACCTAGCAAAGATAGAGATCAACTACAACACTGAGCAAAGATAGAGATCAACTACAACACCTAGCAAAGATAGAGATCAACTACAACACTGAGCAAAGATAGAGATCAACTACAACACCTAGCAAAGATAGAGATCAACTACAACACCTAGCAAAGATAGAGATCAACTACAACACTTAGCAAAGATAGAGATCAACTGCAACACTGAGCAAAAATACATGTTCACAAATTTATAATTGCATCAAGACGATTTGATTCATAAAAATAAAATTGTCAGTGAAGTGTATCAACTGACCACGAAACAAATCCATATTATTTCTTACATGTTTGTGCAAACATCATGTCTAAATGTGAACCTTACATGTATTGTGGAGCAGAATTTACATAAGCCATCTAGGCTTGTTTGCCAATCCATTTCTTCTTCTTGAATAACATTTAAACCATATACTTGTAAACTGAACGCCAAAAGAAATGATACCACCAGTTCAGGCATGTTTGAATGCCAATTGCGGACATACCATATACTGATCACATACAATTTGTCATTAAACTAATGATTATTCTATGATTTTGTTGTCTTTGTGCATGGTCGGAAATAGGACAATTGACCCCACCCATGATGAACTGGCGATAACTAATTTACCATTAAAGTTACAGGTCTGCTTAGCAAAAATCACTAAAGTGATGGAGTGTTACAACACAACAAAGCAAACTCCTCTGAACACGTTACTTTTTATGACATTCAAATTCAAAGAGGTGTAATATTTCTTTTGACGTTCAGTTTAGATATAAACTACAATTCTGAGCATAGATAGAGATCATCTCCAACACTAAACATACATTGAGTAACTGCAACTCTGAGATATTGGCCAACGTTAACATGGTATTGAGATTGTTCTAAAGGGTTTTTACATTTATTTTAAGGACACTGAATAGACTCACCTTTAATGAAGTCGAAGATGGTGGCGAGTCCTTCCCTGTGTATGAAGTGGTTCAGGGCATCAGGGCCGTCCTCTGCTGCCAAGATGAGTTCCCCCAGCAGAATCTTCTCGTTGGGAGGCATGTGTTTATACTCATCGCTCTTTTGGATCTCGTTCAGCATATCCTTGAAATCTTTATGATGCGGTTTATCATAGTCGCCTCGGACACTAGCAGTCACAAGCACCACGACGAGCAGAAAAATATTCATCCTGAAAAACGAATTGTGTTAATCAAAGAAGGAAAGATAGCATGTGAGCTAGCATGTCATACAAAACTCACGATTGTTTTGAGGGATATTTCAATACCGAAGCTCAAAGATCGTAAACCTTTTGTACTATGAGTACGAACATAGTGTATATTCTAGTTCGGGACTCAACCATTTGCACGGAAAGGGCATGTTCAAGCAAATTGGACCTACACGCCGTCATTGCAGTAGAAAAATGAGTATTGACTTTACATCATAACAACGGCTTATTTTGCCAAAGGGCAAGGTGTGACATACTAGGCATTGGATTGAATGAAAAATGGTATTACATGTACCATTAAGATCAGGAATATTTTCAGGATAATGTGAAAATACACGACGTTCGGAGTATGTGCTTGCTCTTTCATCACATTCCACCTGAGGAAGGGGTATTTAATAAGTTGTTCCTTTCTTTATATTTGTCAATTCTAAAATGTCCTTCACAGACATGCTATTGTTAGTTTAAAGTTTAAAAAGATATTTTTTCCGATTGAGCAAACGCATTTGAAAGGATTGAACAGAAAAGTTGCTTGGGGACAATGAATTTTTAAAATTCCATGAGAGACTTGCGCAATTGACTTCAATGGGAATGAATAATTTTCAATGATCCCCTAAACCTAAACCTTATAAATGAAATCAATATCACTTAATGTACTTCAGCAGTCAATAGTCTCTTTTCAGAATAAACGGATTTCAAATGTCTTCATAATTGAAACATTTCGAGATTTTACGTGTGTTACTCTCAACTGCTTTTGAAACCACTCATGTCATTTCACGAACCCGTGAACTAGGTATAAAATAGACATTCAGAACTGCCAAATATAAATATAAGGAAATATGTCTACAATAGTAAATGACTAACCTGATCTTTTGTCCCACGAAACGGATAAAGGTAGCAATGACAATATGTTATATGTCACGATAAGAAGAAGGATAGGTTTGTCAAGGGCGTCGATTTGATAACGATATATTCAAAAGCACATTTTACTGGAAGAAAAAACATTAACACATTCTTGTCTGACTTAAGCTGATAAAGAACTAACCATACATTTTAACAACATAAGAAATATGCCTCACATCTTACATCAATATCAAATATTTACTTTTAAGGGGCAGTAGCACTTTTTTTGCTCAAATAAGTCGATGAAATGTATTTAGAAAATGATGTCAACAATAGTAAAACACCCTTCCCTGTTCGGAAAATCAAGTTAAAAATGAGTGTACATGGTTCGGTAAAGCCAAGGGAATCGCTTTTTTTAATTCAAAATAATAAAATGTATTCACAATAAAATGGCCGCCATGCAATTTTTTCTTTATACGCAACATCGTTATTGCCACTATGGATAATTGGTTTGTGGAATAAGATGTTTTACCCTCTAAAGCAAATTTAAAGGACATAAACTATCATAATAAATGGGAAATTCTAAAAAAAACAATTTTTGCCAAAAACGTGCTACAGCATGCCTGCAACAAACAAAATTTCTGTTTCAAATTAAGCAGTTTGTAATATGACACTTATATATAATTAATTAATATATAATAGTCAGTGCTCCCTGAATCTTAATATTTTGGTACAACCTCAGAAAAATCCGAAAGCGTAAAACGTTATAATATTAGCAATAAATCGTGTAGTACCCTTGTATGTAATGAATCAAGGAGATATTAATTAATTAAATTTAGTATTTGTTCAACTGGAAGTACACTGCGCTGCGTTACATATATCGCAGATACCGTTGATTACGTACACGACACCTGGTCCAGGTATTACTAGGAGTGGCTACTCTCGACCTTTTGCACTTGAGATTTCAGGTATATATACGTTTTCATTTCTCTTTTATTTTCCGTAATATCTCTTAAACGAAGTTCAATACCTATAATATGCAAATTGTGAGAAAATGTTATGAAATACGCTGATCGTTATATAAAAAGATTAAATATATAATTCAACTGTTGAGTATTTATATTTGTTACCTCCGAGGGCAATCGTACAGTGGTTCATATTTTGCATACGAAGACCTTGAGCAGAGTACCACAATGTTATGAAATAGAAGTCTCGTTTCGTCTATGGCATTTTGTTTTAAATGTTTCGGCAGGTATTCACCCAATGCTTGAAAGTAGATTTTAATGTATTTTCCTAAAATTAACGATTTGGATAAAAATGGAACATCATATTCGTGTCTATGTCAGACAATGTTTACGATACTCGTGTCTGAAAATCAGTATATCCCTCGCTCTCGCTCGGACATAGTATGACACAGACACTCATACAATTTCCTCTATATAAATACGTAAGCTCAGTTTGGACCATACCAAGGAAAACACTAGAAAAGTGGGAAAATAGCGCTGAACAAATATGTCAATATTAACAGCATACATTGAGTTGTCCCAGAAAGATAATTGTTTATCTGTGTCCACCTGTAATGTAAATTTACAAATACGCATTAAAATACGCATTAATCTCTCCTGTCTGGTTTAAGGACGAACCTACCTAAACAAGCTAACTGAGCGAAAGCTACATCATGCAAATTTCTTAAATAAGGCATCCTCGATAATCTAGGGTACAGGTTCCGATAAATCTTTTCTCGTGCTGTGGATTAATCTACGGTCCTGAACGATAATTCTATATCTTAAGTTGAACTACCTTAACTGTGCCTGGCTACGCCTTCTCACAGTAACAAATAAGATAAATAAAGAGATAAGTTTTTCAAACTCAGAGGTCCTGGGGACAGACTGACACTGTCGAGAAAGTAATAGACCATCATGTGTCATAAATAGCATGTGTTGCACTTGTGTGATACACTTATGTGATTCTTACTTATGTGGTGACATCAATCAATGTTGGACAACTATTACCAGCCGACACGTAATGATCTCGTAAAATCTTATTATGCACATATAGCGTAGTACATACATGAACTTTGGTAAATTTCACCTTTCAGCTAAATGAAACATTTTGAGTGTATCTATGAACATGTGGAACCGCAATTTAAACTGTAACATGAGTCTCACTTGTGAGACGACGAAACTGGACTGGTTAATGTGTGAACATATTAACGGTTTTTAATTAGATGTGTGGGAAAATATACATAGTCACACTATCTTCAACCTAAGTCATACACTTAATTATGTCATTATGTGAAATACAAGGACTCGAGGCGGTCTGACTGCCGGGGGTGTCAGGTCCGAGAGTCCTTGTATTTCACATAATGACCTCACCATGAGTAATTAAGTGTTTTATTATACCGAAATTATTTTTTCTTCAGATTTTTGTAGTTAACATTTAGCTGTTGCACTACACACATAACCATACTGGTAAATCGAAAATATTATCTCATTACAAAATCAACGAAGCGATCAGATCTTGGAAAAAACGTCAAAACAAACAGTCACGTGACACAAATCACGTGACGAGTCAATATCACAGGTCGGTGACAGAAATTTCTGTCACAGAAACCCACCTCATCACTGGTAGAGAGGCTCTGTGTACAAATGTAGTTTTCGATCACGTGGTGTGTACTGACCAATGGAATTCTTACACATTTAAAAAACGTATAATAAAATACCCTGATTCTCAGAACCCTCAATCTAAATAAATTTAAATCAACATAATTTATAATGTTATGTATTAACATAATACTGAACAGTCGATCTAAATATAGAACAGTCGATCTATATTTATTTAGATTGCTCAACCCTATAACTCGTGTTTTGCTGTAAGCTGGTTACTCTCTGCCTCTTGTGTTCGAATGAAACTTCTTTCATTGACTGGTTATTTATAGTAAAAACGATTCATGGATACAAATATGCCTACATATGATGGCCCGTCTCAGCCATCATACCTACATATGTAGAGCAGGGCTCCGGTCTATAACAGCGAGCGCTTATAATCGCTCATTGATCGCTCAATATAGCGCTCAATGTAGCGCATTCTTTCCTGAACGATTCCTCGAGGTTTGCTCGCTTTGCTCGTAGCGCAACATTGAGCAATCGCGTTAAAGAGAGGTTCAAATGTAATCGCTCATTGAGTGGTTACTTTTAAACCTCTCTTGAACATGGCCCAATCGGCGCAACATCGTTAACCATAAAACCATAATGACCGTGTTTAGTTTCAGTTGTGCGATGAATATATTTGCATTGAAAAATTCGATTTAACCATTAAATAAATGTTCTTATGTTTGTAATTTTGGGGGATTATAAATAAATTATAGATAAATTAACACACTCGGGTAGATAGTTCATATTTTTTACAAAGCTCGTGCCAATAACAGCAATTCCCTTCTCGTTTGCAACTATTCTCAGTTTAACAACAGTATGACGTCTCCTCTCGGGTATTATTTCCATGCTTTTTTAAGATAAGTTTACTACAATTTCTTTCACGATGTCAGGATGAGGATAAGTCTTCTGGTGACGCTAGGACTTGTGGGAGTTTGCTGGACATCTGACCTCCTGGAGACCAAACTACTGGACTTCGTGCACGGCCACGCCCTCGGTAATCTGCAGCAGTCGGAGAGGATCTTGTTCGCTCAGCTGATCGCCTGTGCAGAGAGATATGAGCTGAAGGAGTTCATTGAAGTGGTGGGCATTCAACCAATCGTACAGCTCCTTGTCGGTATGTCATAGAAAGATGAAAGTTCCCTTCATTCAATTAGTGCCGTACAGTGGCAGATCCAGCAATTTTTAACGGGTGGGTTGGGAGTCACTTATTGAAAAGGGGGGTAATCCTTGGAGTCCATCAATTTACATGGAACAATTTCCCCTGAATCCCCCTCTGCAGCACCCCCCACTGCATACATTAAACAGGTAATTGTTTTTGGACATTTCTGAACGGTTTCCCTGTAGGGTAGGGAATGGTAACCATTTTTACCTGATATCATCCCTTGTGTCAGGTGTCAGACTAAAATTAATAATTACTTACTTGTGAAATATGCTCTACATGCAAACTGTAAGCAGTGTTAACGTAAGCTAGACAGCTTGTTCACCTATCCAAGTTCATTACAGTGAATAAAATATGTTAAAACCATAGCAATAACTTACTTGTTTTGTGATTTTACAAGCGCTTCCAGCTGTGCTGGTTTTCCTTTTTGCATATCTCGTCTCAATTTCCTTTTTTCGGGGGTGTAGGGGTTATTCAGAGCTCCTAAGGTTTTGTTTAGAAACTTTCTCAGACCTTCGGGTCATAATACGGTTTGACATCCAACCTCTTATTTGGAGGTTGACCCTCTGCGATCAATTCAGCCACATGATATACTTTTATATGTTACAATTTCATACTGATTGCTAGTAACTTCTTTGAGCTATATCACTTCTACCCTTCTTCTAGTGTCTCTAGAGGGTTGAATAATTATTAATACCTAGCCTATTACATTATATTATACCATATTACAATGTCATTATTATTACATATGAAATTAATTCTAAAGCACAGGATATATCATTATATTTCATTCTCCAAAAAAAAATCAGTTGGAAATTCAAAGTGTTTCTTCTTTGTGTACAAAGTATTAGCGCAGTATTACGTACGTACTCGTTGATAACCATTGAATTACTGTGTCATTATGAACTGTCAACTGTCCCTCATGTCTTCTGGCAGATTTACCATCACACTTATCTCGGGATTTTTCGGGATACCTAAGTAAGGTACGTGAATAGAGATTATTACACGATCAACTTTGTCACATAACTTTTTAAAACAATGTTGGATATGTGCATTACCCAAGTGAGACCGATGGTACATGTATATTAAAATATTTTTCGTAAAATCAGTTTTTACCATTTTGAGTTTAATGTTTTATTACTTCTTTAATTAATGTAAATATCGATAGTGAAGACACGGTACAAATGTGACTTTTAATTGTTTTCGTCGTCACAATCGAAGTCGATGAAGTTATTGTGCATACGTGCCTTATGTAATATATGACACCGCTTAAGTTTTTCAATATTGTGAACACTAATAATTACTTTTACCTTCAACAGTATTACATTAGATGCGACTTAACTTACCTACGGTCGTTATAATTAAACTGATGTGAATTAGTGTGTCATTATGACCTGTCAACTGTCACTCATATCTTCTGGCAGATTTACCAAACGTCAAATCAAAATTCTCATTATGACTATTGAATAACGTTGTCGGGTTAAATAAATTGCATTCGGTCAATGAAAAAAATAATGATTTAGGTTCGTTCACACTATTGAATAAGGGAACCATACCTGTTGGGAATAGATAACAGTGAGAATACAACGTTCCCGGTATGTGACATAAAACAAATGCTATAATTGGATTCTTTGACATAAAAATCTTAAATACATAAGTATTCCTATGTTTTGATTCCTAGATTTATATCTTTAATTGAATTGACGAAGACGAAATAAGACTCGTATTTTTACACTTCATATAGATGTATAATAAAGAAAAATATTTCTCTCAAACATTTACTTTTAAATGCTGTTATGTTTAAATCAGGCACTGAGAGCCGAGTCGTTTCGACCCCCCAGACCGCGACTTCAATGGACACACCGGATGAGCAGTCTTATTGGATACCATAACAACAGGCTGCTGTAGGATATCATACTTACAACTGAGATATGTCATTGTAATCGGTGCATTGTATCATCTTTGGTATAATAAAGATTCGGGGATGTATGTGTCATGTTTATTGGTTGATCCTCTTGATATGTGTGCCTTATTTCTCTCAATAATGAAATATACAATATTGAGGTGAACAAGGTTGTTGAAAACAGTTACTTATGCATAAGGTTAAATTATATGAATTTGTCAAAGGGATTGTTTACGATCACTGTCTCAGCGACGAGGCTCGAATTCACGAGTACAATAAAAATGTACGACTATAAATGATTGGGTTGAATTACAATAAAGGTGAAAGGTCAAAAAAAAGGAAAGTAGCATTATAGAAGACACAACTTCCTTATTCTGTTTAGGTGATTAGCACAGACTGTAAGGTCATTGCCAAGCAAGTGATGACCGTCTGCTCGACAAGGATATGAGCATACATGTAGTTGTCGAAACTTCACCAAAACAGAATAAGAAGAAAGTATGTAACCATTTATATAGATATGAATGTACACAGTCATTTACGTTCAAAGAGACGAAACCTATAACACAGACCTTGCTTCTTGTGCCATTGTAAACACCTAATGAAAGTTGCGTGTTATATTTGGTTTAATTACCATTGCCAAATACCCTTCTCTTCACTGATTTAATTATCTGTGTATGCAATTGAATCCGGATCCGTGGTGAGTTATTACTTCAACGCAATAGAATAATCTACCTCGATCACTTTTGCACAATAGAACGCATCACGACTCCAAATTGTATATTTAGTGATCCTTACATAATTATAGTAATATAGTAATTATAGTACGAACTTTCCTGATAAACTTCTCAACAATGATAACCATTTGTAACCGAGGATGAAAAAAGCCAAAGAGAGAGTATTTACTACAAGTAGTGCAATTCAAAATGATAAAACACAAAACATTGATACATTTATTATATAAGTTTATTCAAAATTAGAGAGCATAACCATGCCATTAAATCTTCGTCTCTTGACTCCTTCATCGTTTGATAGTCTTTTAAAACTTTGAAAAAATATATCATAGCATTTAATTTAGAGTGAACAATATACCTCCAATATAATTTAATGAGACCCTTCGGTCTGTGAACTAGCGTCAATCATTGCTGTATTGTCAGTTTCCGGTGGATGCCATTTATGGATGTCTGTTGATTCTGATTTGGGGTACCACTCCTTGATCTCCGTTGACTCCGTTGGCTGCCACTTGTAGATTGACATCAACCACTCCAGTAAGTCGTCCATGTTGTCCGGCACCATCCAGGGCGTGACATCAGTTTCTCGCGAAGTCTTCACACCCGTCTCATGAAGAACCTTCGCTACAGTCGCCTTCACAGCACTGCCAACTGCTTTCGCAACAGTCATGAAGTCGTCCTTTAGGCCGTGCCAGTAGTCACCATCACGTTTTGCCATGGTCATCGCAGAGGCCATAAGAGTTGTAAAAGTTGCCATTTCAGCTGCTTGACCGGCATTATGGGCTGTTTTCTCAATAGTGGCTCCCCAACTGGTTCCAATATTTCGTTTACCAAGAAGTAGTTCTCTTTTCCCAGCCAGTGCTGCCACCAATGAATTCCCTAATGTCGTCCGTGTAGCTATCTGGACTGCGTGGTCGATGTGGTCGGAGATGTGCTGAAGTTGATCCTTCCAATGACTCCACGAGTCTCTTCTCTCTGGTAGAGGGGAAGCCGCCACACAACACACTGACACTGCTACAACGATCCAACTATACATGGCTCAACCTGCAAGTGAAAACCATTGAACTATAAAAAAAACCCAGTTTTATCTCTTACATGAAGTTCTTTAGAATATATTTTTGAATTCTTGTTTTTCATTTTCTGGAAAACAGATGGTTGTTTTTTGTTTCATAAAGTTTGTTTTTTGTTCAATAAACTTTTGATGGCATTTGAAATAATGAAACTGATGACTAGTAAAATGTTCGTTATCTACATTTTATTAGGGCCTACCCAATTCGCAAATGTATCTTGTTGTATTGTTATTTCGAAATCACATAATAGTCGAAAAAGTTCAACTTCTTTGTAGTCTATTGCGTTACACTGTATATGTAGGAAATATACTCTCTAGAAACGCCTGAGATATCTAATCAGACTGTGTACACATTATGATGAAAATGTTTGAAATATTATAGTATTATGAAGTTGCACCATTTCAAGACAACAGTTCGAAGTTTCAGATTGTTTTCTCTCCAAAGAAATGGCGATTGTTTAGACAAGACAATGGTACCTGTTCAGTGTTCGATCAGTGTTAATCGGAGAAATGAAACATATTTACAAACAACCACGAGGAACAATAGAGACGATCACTGGCAAGTGGTGGTGACACTACAGATGCACGTCGTCATGATGCACAAGTATTCAACAGGAAGTAGTGGTTTTCAATGGACGTGGTTTTCATATCGATGTGACGTGATGGGATGAATCAAAGATCATTGCTTCGGCATAACTTAGAGACCATGGTGAAACCTATTCATCTAAAACCAAAATCATGTAGGGGTTTCTTTTGCCCGGTAGTGTATATGATACAGCGATAAATAAGAAGATAATACACTAGACAAAAGAACTCATGGCCCTCAACACCCTATCCTATTTTGGAACTGTTTTTTTTCAAACATAATCAGGAGTATCATATACAGTGACCAAACCTAAGGTTCCATTCACCTGAGTGTAAAAGTATCAAACAACACCCGTCCCCATTGGGGGACTGTAGTTAAAACTGTGACTAAATTTTAAAACTCGATTAAGGTGTAACCGAAATAAATTATTATTATTAATTTCAACATAAAACACAGAAAAAGTGACATAATGAATAGAATGTTTTTCCTTGACAAAAACCATGTTTATCTCATCTCGTGAAGTTGAAAAGTTCATAATTCCCTTGTATCTACCTTTCTACCTCACTCAATGAGATAAAAAAAAAATTGTAGTTGTCAAGAAAAGACATATATACTCTATTAGTTAGCTTAATGCATTAAGTATGTACAAACGTATTGAATTACCTTTTAAAATAAATAAAAATATCAATATTCAAACTTTCGTTTATAAAACATTGTTAACTTACCTGTATGTAAATCAAAAATGATTTAGATCCCTCAAAATGACCAGGTTTATATATTGTGTTGATACGACAACCATCTGCGTTTTCCCTGGACATCGATGTAAGACTGTTATGGGTATGCCTTATCTTTGCCTTGTTGTACCCACTGTATATCTCTATGCTGTTAATTCCCCTTGTTGATCAATCATCATGTTTCTCAACCTTGAAGCGGGAACATTCTGTAAGGCCAGTTCTCACAGGGTCAAATTTAAGTCAGAAACGTGGGTTGTTCCTCAGACTTATAATCATCATACGTTTGAGTTGAAAATAGTAAATGCACGAACTAATAACTTTACAATAACAAGTTTACGAGTTAAGCAACCTATGTCCGTGGCATGGTTAAACATGTTTATAACGTCCTGTATTGTAGTGGTGTAAATTTAATCGGTTGGCTCTTTAAGAAAGGTACAATAAAGTGAAAACTATATTTAAAATAATTAAGCTTTTAAAAAAGAACAATTCGTTTCAAACTAGTGAAGACTTTGTTATTGTGTGTCCGCTTTTGCAAAAAAAGACAGATCAGGTCAGCAAGCTTGAACAATAAAGAAAATAGCATAATAGAAGTGATTGTGTCATGTCGGTATATATATTATATATTTTCGATAATTTACACTATATTAGTCTAACACATGGTGGTATTAGCAACATTTCAACAAAACAAATTTGAGTGCGAAAATGATACAATCACTTTGAATGTCACTCGCAGGAAGGAAGGAAGGAATAGACAAACAGAAAAACGAACATCTGGAATAGGATTACCGAAGTTATTTTGTCCTCATGCGAAATTCCTTGGATTGCCATATGGCTTTAATCGAACTAGCATGTCTTATCAAATAGTTCAATGATCAACAATGGGGAAAGTTCAATGTCAAATGTCAAAAGTTTAGAATTGTGTGGATGAGGAGAATACAGAAATAACCAACAACATAAACGTCAGACACAACTCAGTACACCAAGTGTGTTTTATCCGGTGTTATTGTTCAGGTAAGATGAAAATAACGTTTTTTTTAAAGATTGTGTAACATTCGTTTTATCGTAACATATTTGCAGGTAAAATATTTGCTTTGAAACCGGTAATGTCTCGACATATTCATCATGTGGCGTTTCTACTGATCCATTTCTCCTTTGTTTCAGTTTTCACTCATTAAATCAAATGTCGGTGATATGACAGAATGTGAAAAGGAATAGTTTGTTAGCCAAAACAGAATACTCGAATCAGAGAAAACAGTCCGAAATTCTTGAATTTAGGGATAACAGTTTTAAGTTTTTGTATTAATTTTAGTATTTTTGAATCGCTATTTCAAGAAATAATGAGCTTGTTTTAGGGTATTTAATGTCGCTCAAGCTTTAGACAATCACCCCTTTAAGTTAGTTTTAAGCCTCATGCACACATTTATTTGTAAGTTCAGAATGAAGAACTTAAAGACTTAATCAACATTTTCTTTTTCCAAAGCTTTGTAGTTTCACCCCTGTGAATCCATGCTCGTCACAGTTTCTCTTCTCTGAAGCTGATAGGATGGCCTAGCCACATACTTACTTAATATGTATATGACAAAATCCCTAATACTTCGATATGGGACAAACACGTACTATGTTCACAGCCATATAACATAAACTTTCTTCTTTGTTTTCTTCCACAACTGTTTCCTTCATTCCCCAGAAATTCCCCACCAGCGGTTATGAAAAGCCCGGTCCTGTTAGTTCTGCTACTGTGTATGGTGCTCGTTGTTGAGGGGGATATATTTCCCCTGATTGAGATGATACACAAACTGAAAACACACATCAGACCTCATAATCATCATACTCACTTCGGACGTAGGTGAGAGAATGACCTTATTAGGTATGCATACAAACCATGTACATGTTTGCAGAGAATATTAGCGAGTGGCTTGGTATCTAACGAGCGAAAGCTCGTTTAATAACGATGCAGTTCACGAATATCGTCAAATGGTTTTAAAAGGGACTTGCTACTAACCGAGTTAAATCTTAATGATTATGATGTCACGTCATTTGGAAGCGTGATTGTATTACACTCCAATGTGCATTTATTAAACAGTGGTATCTTACACGGGCGAGTAATTTAGTATTTAGCCATAATTTTTCTTTGTTAATATTTCGTTTGTTAATCGATTGTTAATCTCTTAATGTCAAACTTTTACCCAAAGACTTGTTAAATTTCAACTTTCAACATAATTGTTTACTTTAATGTCTATGTGACTCTCACTGTTTGTTTACAGAAGGAACAACCTTGTGAACGAGATGGGTAAATGGGTCCATAACCTGAAAACACAGATAGAAGAACACAACGAGACACAGACCATAGTTCCCTCTGAACATCTCCCCCACCATCTCCACCATCTGTGGCACCAGTTCCATAACGCTGCATGGAAGGGGGAGAAGATACTGCTGAAGGAAATAGCCAAGATAGAGGAATACATCAGACGAGGTTAGTACATACATTGTACCATGATAGATATTAGTGGTACATTGTAGATACTAGTCTGTAAACCTAACTTTTGGGACTGCCGTTTTCTTAAATGTCTTATTTACTCTTCTAATAACTAATTAATTATAATTAATAACACATGTGATACCCCGATAGAATGGTTAACTGCTTATATTTCTATTCCAGGAGTATCCCCGGGGTTGAAAGACAGATTGGAGGGGATATTGGTTAGTCTAAAACAGGTAAGAATTGTATCAATACCAGAAACTCACCTGTGAAAATGTAATTATAATTGCCGCCATATAATTTTATAATCTCTAATATCCTACTCACAATTTGGTTAGCATCAAATCATTGATTCAACGCAAAGGTACCATAAGCATGTGCTAGAGTTCTGTAAAAATGTTATGGTTTATTAAAATTATTTATTTAAATCCATTGCTGTAACTCGGGCTATCAGACAAATCATTTAATCATTGTCAGGTGGCATGTAACAGTCCGTGAATCATTGAGTCATATTACATGTATATAGAGAGATTTTTTTTACCGAGGAGTTGTGTTATATGGTTTATACGAACAGAGTTCAAGTTTTGTTCATTGTCCGAGCGAGAGCGAGTTGCATGAGTTTCGTAAAACTCATTTGGTACATTTTGAAATAATCTCTTGCCCACTCCATTCCATCATCTTGCGAAAAGTAGCCGCAAAACTACCCACAAGCTACGATGACGTTACGAACAATTGTTTTATGTCGTCACAGACGATGAAATACGGTAACTTTCGCCGAAATGATGTTTTTTAACGCAATCATGATATATGCACATGTGTGGGTATCAAAACATGAACTCGGTTTTGTTCGACCTTTTGGGCAATTTTGAGCGGTTTATGGGTTATGAATATTACCATAACCTTATGAATATATCTATTGTATGATATTGTGATCTCACGTATGCTGATTTTCAATTTTAGCAATAAAGCTTGTTATTTTCCTTTTCTTTGGTTGCAGAATCTTGAGAATGGAGATTAAGCTGTTGTGTAACAAAGCCCAGTTTCCTTCAAGATTGAAAACATCTCGGGCTTATATTTACATGGCATTATTTTGTAAAATTGTGTCATTATATGACAATAAAGTGTTAACTATTTACACAAAAACGTCTTATTTATTTGGGCATTCTCTTTCCACAGAGGTTACTCCTTTCAGATTAGCTACACGCCGAGTTATACAAGGTGTCTTAATAATAAATTACAAATTCATATTGTGTCGATTTTATGCTCATTTGATTTCGATATTAAATGTACATAGATATAATAATCTGTCAAACAAATGCATTAGAGGTGAACTTCAATTACTTTACTCTAATAGTATAAACGCATTTAAACGCAACACAATTTAATGGCAGCATCATGTTCTAACCTCTGTATAAAGTCACAATTGCTCTATCAATAGTACATGTGTTACAACTTTGAGTAAAAGTGACATGGGGTCAAAATAACAAATTACAAAGTAACAGACAATGTTTACAAAAAATCTGCAAATGGTCAAACATGTTCTCGTGTAGCCTGTGTGACTACTCTCAATGCACGCTAGAACACGTCCCTCTCATGGATGACGTCAGTCACTAGATGACCTCAGAAATAATTGTTCGTTACAAATCAATCAAGACCAATTCAAGCTGCAAAGAAACTCATAGTCGACCCGATATTGGTCGGTCTTGTCTCTGGCCTGTTCGCTGACAACAATTCAACAAGTTGCTGATGGTTGCTTGGCTGCAGTTTACGGGTCTTGCAATGTGACGTTGTGTGACCCCAATTTCAGTCAATCCAATATCTGTCAAGTCTCGTTGTGAAGGTTTCCGCATTTCTTTCGTGTTCTTTTTTATCCTGCATCATTGTTCTCATAGACGTCGGTATCTATGATTTAGCACGTTCAGAATGAGAAATCCCAATTGTTCTGGGTTTGTTTTGTCTTGAAATGATTGCACGAATGGAATAATGACATTTCGAGAAAACGATATTGAGCAAAGATGAGGAAAATCGGTTTCAAGGTTCATGGAAAACAATAGATAGGTTAATGATGGTGTGTGGTTTAAACCGTTTTTAATGACATTTTGCGTTAAGATGACGTCGTAAGGAGTATCATTTATACAGCATAATTCATTAAGACGATAATATATGCAAATCATCACGGATCAGAAAGAAGTATGACTGATTCATGATACAAGTGCACTGGTACACACAAACCTGCCATATTAAATTAGATAGAAAATAAAACTTTAATAAGACTACTCATTATTAATGTATAAATAGCTGAGACAGGTAGAGAGAGAAAGAGAGACGTCACGTCATTTAAACATTGATAACCCGATACATAAACCAGTGACCTTGTTACTGAGTGTGGACGAAAACATTGAAAGGTGTGCCATGGAAAGAATACAAAGGGAGAGATTCTGTTTGTATTTCTATGACAATTTGAATACCATATACCTAATATAAGATATTGTGAACGGGATTTAGTCGACACGTACGTTATTATAGACTATTTATGAAAATGGCCATCAGTTCACTGTGATGTTGCGGTATGTGTTTTGAAAATGTAATAAAATAATTGCAGATATCGTTTTCAAGTATGGAAATACATTATTGTTACTATTTGACTTCCAACTTCTCAAATGCTACTCAAAGAAGTTATTCGTTGTATACATAGATACGTGACAACCCAGATATCGACTCCTTGATCGTATATCCCGTCATATTCATACCTACATTCATATTCATACTATACAAGAATCTGTATCGAAATATCGCGCTCTCAGAACCAAGAAAAGTGTTTATCCGAAAGGTCTTATTTGACTTCCAACTTCTAAAATGCCATTCAATGAAGCTGATCAAAATAGCATTCTTCTTGGAGAATGCATAACTACATTTCACTAGATCGGTTTTTGCATTTTTTTCGTAAAGATATTCTGGATATAAAGCTCATGCAGCTAAATTTACACCTAGTACGTACAAAGTCTCTAGTGTATGAATTAACTATGATGAATGTAATTTGCTTTACAATATTTGATACTGAATATTGTTTAATCCTTGTTTAATAATTACATTAATGTGATATGTCACCACAGTCTCAACTTCCCAAAGCAGTATCCTTGCAGTATTTCCCTCGCTTTTCCGTGTTTAAGATAGTGGATCCACTGCACTTGAAATGCATAGTGGCCTTAATGAAATACGGCAAGGCTTAAATCAGCCAATTTATGGAGACTGGCAAGAGTTACGCCTTGCGTTGGGAAGTTGCCATTGTCTTGGAATATCCACACATTATGAAGAAACAGTCTCCATTAACAAATAACGAACAACAGACGCCCAATTGACACCACCATTTTCGCCATGTGACTTAGCATTAAATAGCAGACCTTTTGATGACCCAAGTCCAATATCAAATACATCTTTGTAAATATACAATACATAGCCTCGACCTACCAACCTCACCAAGAATAGCCGAGGTAAATACAAACATTGTAAGTCCCTCCAGGAGGGTTTACATAGACAAGTGTAAACCCTGTTAGAAGGAATTACAATGATTGTAAACCCCATGTATATGTTAAGATGGCGGCTTGAAAGTAAAGATCTGCAGAAACTAACTTAGACTAATTTTGAAAAAATTCTTAAATTTACGACAAAATATGAACAGCAAATGTTTTGAAGAAAGGGCGTCTCGAACGCGTATCCACTATCACTTGTAGTACGTAAGCTAGCGCTTAGGTCTACTGCGCCAAGGAGGCAGATGAGATTCTAAGGTACAAAAGCAACTTATATAGCGAGGCTGTTAACAGGCTGAAATCATGTTCCAAACAATGATTTTATGAACGACTCTATTTACAAGGGATCCTCAATATAACGCGAAAACAATTAAAAAGCCTGTTTACACTTAAAAACGGTTGATAATATGGAGAAACAATTCTACCGCGGATGTGGTAAGATTGTAGACCCTGATAGTCAGGAAAAACCCTCCGATGCCTCGCATCTTCGGATTTTTCCTTCCTACCATGGTCCACAACCTTTCCATATCCTCGGTAGCATGGTTTCTCCTTATAATAATATCTTGATGAATTGATACACTGCCAAATTGGGATAAACTGTTACCGTTATAAATGTGTCATAAACCTATTTCCGGTTACCTTGTTTGTAATAAAAGTCATATATTATATATGAAAAAAGAAGCAATCGTATGCTGAAGCGGACTAACTGCACATTGGCTGAAAGGAAATCTCCACCACAATAGTGAGCCGTGTCTCTCAACACATATAAAAGCACAGCACGCTGGCGCGTTCCAGTTTCTGATCTACCGTTTGTAACCATGCATACGTATATTCTGCTCGCCCTCGTGTCCGTGGTCAGTGCGGACATCACCAACACCCACATGACCTCTGGTCAGTGCGTCTGTGTTACTGGACATGGCGTTAATGCAAGAGATAATCGTAAGTATCGGTGTTGTTTTCAAAACTGAGAAGCAAACGAAACTATACCTATCCATTTATCAATAAACAAAGGCAGAAGATGCCCACATTAGTTTGACATAAGAAAACAATATATTTCTAATGATTACCTTCTAAAAGAGCCTTCGACTGCCTGTTTCAATATTAACCTCCAAAAATTAGAATGTTAATCGTAATTTAGCACTCTTTTTACAGCATGCTATTAATTTATTAGCAGAAATGTAAATGGTTTGTGTAATATGTATTTAATATTATGTAACCTGTGAACTTGAAACAATTGTAGAAGGTCTGGCATTCAACAAACGTCTTTGACTTTGACCCACAAAAAATAAGCACATAATTTTCATATGTTGTCATTTGTACTCATAAATATCAAACCCGGTGTCCAAAACTATTTTAACAGGTGATTTCAGCTCCCTCATATGTGATTGAACAGATAAAACATCAAATAGTATCATACCCTTATGAATGAAATTGTGAATGTGATAATCTAAGACATTCAAAATAAACATTATCCGACAAGAGTATTCTAACTCTGTTGAAAAGTAGTTAAAGTTGTTTTTGCTTGTCAGTTTGTATGATGCAATATGGTACAAATACTGTATGTATGTTGGATTGAGTTTAGTATTGTTGGCCTAGTTAAAGAGACAATGTCACCGTTGATAACTTTAAAAGCCAGTTTCCACGGTACGACTTATAGTTTTCAACTCGAAACTATTTGCACTGTGACTTTGGCCATGTTCAAGAGAGGTTTCAAAGTAATGAGCGATTACTTTTAAACCTCTCTTGAACGCGATTGCTCAATGTAGCGCTACGTAGCAAGGCGAGCAAACTTCGAGGAATTTGCAATGTGTCGTTCACGAGAGAATGAGCGCTATTGAGCGCTACTTGAGCGCTACATTGAGCGATCAATGAGATATTATAAGCGCTCGCTGTTATGGAACGGATCCCTTGTTCACGTCTTATCTATCCATAAACTGGGCCGTGTTCAAGAGAGGTTTCAAAGTAATCGCTCAATTACATAACACACTACAAGTTGTAACTACACATCGAAGCGTGAGAACGGGCCTTTAGAAAAGAAATTTAAGACATATTCCAGTTTGATGCAACATAATACAATGAAAAATACGTTTGAAAGATTTCGTGTTTTAAAGGGAAACGTAATCAATGAGGTAACATTGATCTAAAAATACTGATGGTTGCTGACACTAATCATTTTAATGCTAACTTTTTCAGGATAGTGATATTATAAAGCTATACAGTCCTTTACTCGAAAACTGGATAATATACCACGACCGTCGCGCTCCAATTAGTCAAACGTAATTCGGGACAAATATCTATTGGAGATAAAAAGACGGATCTGGGTTGGTAGCGTATGATAGGAGATATAACTAGTGAACATTTGTTTGTAATTTCAGCTTCTGGAAATGCGCAAGCCCCTCGCTCGATTTTCATTGAAAACAAGTAATAATCATATGTTTGACATATATTTGCCAAATATAAGTTTATGAAAAATACTTCAATTTACTTTATGGCCTGTTCTAATTGTAGGATTTGTAGTTTTTAAACTTTAATTGACCAGTGATATCGCCTAAGTCTTATCAAGTCAGTATATGGGCCATGTTCAAGAGAGGTTTCAAAGTAATCGCTCAATGAACGATTACTTTTAAACCTTTCGTGAACGCGATTGCTCAATGTAGCGCAATGTAGCAAGGCGAGCAAACTTCGAGGAATTTGCACCGTGTCGTTCAAGAGAGAATGAGCGCTACTTGAGCGCTACTTGAGCACTACATTGAGCAATCAATGAGCGATTATAAGCGCTCGCTGTTATGGAACGGAGCCCTGGTGTACATACAAATCATGACTGTACATGTACACATCTATAGCACCCCTACTACACTGAATTACTGCAGTAACACACTACAAACATGTCAATTGAAATACACATGGGTGATCAAAAGTTTTCTTTAAATGTTTTTGTTACATCTATACTATACTTTATTTCCTAAATAATATTAATGCGCATGTCTTGGACATTATACTAGGAATCCTTAGATCAAATGCAATCGTTTTGGGAAAGTTTAAATATATCACAATATGTTTGTAAACTATTCAAGCGGGAGAACAGTAACTGGAAACCATTATCTGACATGAGCAAATGGGAGAAAATAACTTGATACAATTGGTGCACACTTGCACGTCTTTGTTTACAGTTTCTTTCAGAAAATTGCCATTTAGCAATGAAATAAATATGGATGTACACATATTTCACGGATCAACGGATAAGCAACATAGGTACAGTGTATTACAATTAGTGTACATATACACACACCCCTTTGCCCAAAGAGTCCATGTCTGATATACATATATTATTTAAAACATATTTTAAACAAGCTTAAATGAAAAAACAACTTCCAAAGAAAAAGACATTAACGATGATCCAAATGTTTGATTGAATAAGATCATGACGCAAGAAAAACGAATGATGTTAATTGCTTCATTTACCAATAATATTGAAACAACAATGTTTAACCATTAACATGCATTTGGCTAATATGACGCTGGAAAGAATTTAACATATAAAAAAATTCTTAAAAACCTTGTACCACGACATTCGGTATATCAGCAAGGTAAGTTTAAAAATAAATTTTAAAACTATTTTAAATTAATTTTATTTCAAAAGATAAGGAAAGTCAGAGCGAATAAATTCCTTTTTAAGGATCGATCCACTATCAATGTACACTTTCATTGTAGAATGTAGAAACTATCCTAGTTTTGATGTGAATTATTTTTCTCGGTGTGTTTGGGGTGTACAGGTTAACATGAATTTAAAGAAATATTTTTGTTTGATGCAATATATGGTCGCAGGAACAATACGTTTGAAAGATTTCGTGTAGAACCCAGGTGTAAAAGAAATGATTCCATATAAAATACAAGATACTTCAACCCACGAACGATACATACGACTGAAATAAAGTTACACCATGGCCATGTTCAAGAGAGGTTTAAAACGCTCAATGTAGCGCTACGTAGCAAAGGGAGCAAGCCTCGATGTATCGCTCAGTGTCGTTCAAGAGGGAATGAGCGCTCACTGTAGCGCTCAATTGAGCGAATTAATCGTTTACTGTTATGGAACAGAAGGCACGTCTTCAGAAGCCTTTTAAACTAAATTTGAAATTTCAAAACATTATCTGTTCATAATCCTCAGTGGAATTAAGAAATCGTCGTTTTCAAATCTCAGCTAGACAAAATATGTCAAAAGGGGCTTTTCTGGCTGGTTTTATGACGTCCTACAATAATGATGCGTTTGTAAAAAAAAGTCCAAGAAAATAAAATATGCCGACTATACTTATACTAAACATCTTCATATTTCATAAAAAGTGGTCGCTGTCATGATGCAAACAACTGGCAGACAATTACTCCAAGAGATACCCATTTAGTCAATATACACTTATATGTATATACATTGCGTATAGCGGGACTGTCATTCACTATTTCGTAGCTCCATGGCCAGTTTACGAGATTAGGGGGAAGCTGCAATGATGCGATATGAAGTTGCTAGGAAACCATGCGAAGGTACGAATTTAACAAGTTTCGCGTCTTTTCTGCTCCGTGTCATACTTCCTACGATAGACAGTCTGAAGGGAGTGGCCTCTGTGAGAAGATAATGCGTATCCACGAAACTTCGCATCCCACCTTCGTATCTTCGCCCTACATAAGCGCTAATTGTAGAAATCTGCCACCATAGAAATGTTCCTGACCTTCTCTTCGAAGTTGGCGGAAACCTATTTTATGAGAAAACCATAGATGTTTGGTTAGCCTATTTGTTTTGATGGACATGGAATACCAGGGATAATACTCGTAGTAAACATAAATAAAGACCAACTTAAATTAAAACATTGAGTATGTCAATTCTTTCATGCTGAGTAAAGTATAATTAACTAATAATGTTTAGTTATTTGATCATTTCAAGATCATATTTGATAACTAAACTCCAATCCACGTCCAAACTTCGTATAACAAGGAAGTTGAACCAGGTGATATTGCCTCCATAGGTGTCATTAACACGTGTAAACATATCTCGCTTTCAAAAAAAACCAAGTACCAGAAAATAAAGTTACTGTGAAAACATTCATAAAATGTCGTCATAACAGTTGTGACCGAGCAGTATGTTGCGTATACCTGTATCTGTATGTATGATCTACACTATCGATCTTGTCAATACCTTGTTTACGTATCCTCCACTAAACGGATGCATGCATAGCTCATGAACAATATGTTGGCCTAGGATTATTATTTAAAAAAATGTATGAACGTTTTTCCTTCACAAAAGTTTCTAATATTATTCTCCATTATACGAGTCATTCTAAAAAATAATTGGACAATTCCTGTCTTCAATTTTCTAAGGTGTAAACCAGAACGATTAGAATTGAGCTGAGTTTAGGTTAAATTTGATGTACTCATCATTAAAGGGACAAACAAGTTGATGAAATGTATTTGAAAACTAATGTCACTAATAGTAAAACACCCTTTTCTCTTCGGAAAATCAAGTTTAAAAACAGTGTACATGGTTCGTTAAGCCATGGGAATCGTTTTTGTAATTCGAAATAATAAAATGTGTTTACGTTAATTTGCAATGCAAATGCAATTTTTGAATTATTCGCAACACCGTTATTACCATTACGGATAATTGGTTTGTGTTATAAGATGTTTTACCCTCTAAATCTAAAGTTCTGAAATCATGTTTTTGTGTCCCGAACTGCTCCCCTTTTAAAAATGATCAATATATTCCAAGGTATATAGCGAGCAGCATGTCCCTCAACTCCACCCCCCCCCCCCCCCCCCCCTTTTTCAGGCGCACTGCACTGCGATGCTAGCATAGAAACGAAATGTAGCATAGTTTAATTAACCAGTAATTGAGACTGAAGTGACAGTGAAGTCGAAGGCTTTTGCTAATATAAAACTATTATGTCTCTGACACAGCAAATCGTTTTATAGACAGCTTTAAAGTTGTTCATAGTGGGAACACCAGTAACATCGAAGGCCTATGCTGAAGTTTTTTTTAGAAATAATATGTCTCCGACACCACTTATCTTTTTTATAAAGTGCTTTATTTGTGTTCACAGTTGGAACGACAGTGACTCCTCTTAAAGGTTGACTGCAATGCCCTATGGTCACTTTCGGGATTCATTAAAAGAAGATTTCAATTTGACGGACACCCAACATTAAAATTTCTGAAATCGCTTCATAAATTACTTATATACGGATTTTTAATTACAGCGCCTAATAAGGGCCGACAAACTATTCACTTAAACGTGTCTACCGGGTTTGACGTCACTCAAGGCGCTTGGATGATACATGATAAACTAGTGTCCAAAAGAAACGATACCACGTCTTTGAGCGACCATTACAGGAAAACTTAACGACAAAGAAATCTAGAATTGGTATTATTCTTTTGAGATTTCGTTCATTTAACATGTGTACAAAATTCATTTCAATCAGTACTTTGCATTCATTTGTACAGGTCTGTATTGACGTGAGGGGTCTGAAAATGAAAATTTCATTCACACAAATAACTGAGACAAATGTTGAAAATGTCAAAAGAGGCGTCACTAAGTCACATTTGTATTCGGTATGTCCCTCCCGAGCGTTAGAACAGGCAAGTACACGTCTATGGGTCGATAACGTCAGACGTCGGATGACGTCAGAAGATAAGCATTGTCATTCATCAAGGAGGCAATGGGCTGACTTGATGGACGCAAGTCAGAGCATAAAGGTCACTAATTCTTCGATACACACGCTGTCTACCATTGTTCTTGAAGATGCAAAATCTGCTCCCATATGAGAGCATGGCCATTGCTCTGTCTCTCTGTTTCCAACGTTGAATTTGTCTGTTAGTTTACTCGTTGTTGACGCATCAGGAACGTTTTGTGGTATTGGCGACGTGTTCAGATATCATGCGTCTTCAATCTCTTTTACCAAGTTTGTCTGCTTATCACGTGTCTCAGTGACGTCTTTGACGTTAACGTCGTAATGATGAATGGGTTTCAGAGATGAAATACCCGGATGTGGTGTCTTCAATAAGCGTAATCACCTTCTTCTCGACCTGCATGATGTCCGATCTCTATCACGTAACCGTTGCGTTAATCTGGTGACTGCTATGCGCGCGCAACCGAACCTTCTGGCGTCGTCGGCGTGTGAGACTCGCTATGTGACAATTCCAACGGCTCTCTCACTCTCAAAGACTGTCAAAACCGATACTTTCTTGTGTGTTTTTTGTTGCTTTGCTACCAACGTGTATGGTCAGCCGTTTTATACACTTTATCTGCAGTTGCAAACTATGCTACCTAAAATAATGTCATTCTCACAAAGTGCACCATTTCTTCGGATGTGATAAAATGTTCTCGGTATTTTCGGTTGAATACACTTCATTTTGGGATTTGGGATACGTAAAACAATGTGTGCATACGAAGAAAATCACTTTGTAAATAGATATTTAAAAAAATAGATGGTATCGTTTCTTTTGGACACTAGTTTATTTTAATGTGTTTTAGCATAAGAACATGAAGATTTTCTGGAAAACAATTTCTTTAATGTGAAAATACACGACGTTTCGGAGTACATACTTTGTGTTGTAGCATCTTTTAGCTAACGATTAAACATACTAATGTTTATCAAAAGCAACTAGAAAGTTGATTAATCAGGCGAACGACGCCTGTCACGCCTCTCATGTGCAGGCCTCATGGCGACAGGTGGCCATTCACGGTTCAGTACACTCCTTGCCGTCATTGGTTCAAACATATTTTATTCATCATGAAAAGGATTAGGAACATGTGTTCCAATTAAGAATACCCTCTCCTTGGTATATACATAGGTTATTTACATATTTGACGTCGTCATCCTTAAAGTGTAAGACGCTTAAATCGGGTTACAAAAGTTGTTTGATCGCGATATATAATGCACATATTAATCTTTCATCATTTTTGGAAATGCATTACAGCTGATGTTTAACTGTTATTGAAATACTAAATAACAAATGCTCTGACAACCACTGTCATCTCACAATACTGCTCTCTATGTGTCAGCTGGAACGTCGGGGACCACAGTGAAGGCCACCCTCAACTCCGGGGAGTGCTACAAGTTCTATGGGGGGATCCTCACAAAGGGATCATACAAGTGGTTCCAGATCAATGTTGGCAGTGAGGTAGGTCGGGTTTAGGTATATAATGAACATATAGGACAGCAGGTAACAATTAAAATTGGGAGGTGTCACAAAATGGCGAAAAAGGAAAACGACTTGAAGAAACTGATCTCTGAAATAATTCATACCACGTCGGTTGAGGATAGTTTCAGTTTTCTGTAAAAATTGCGTTAAAGCTTGGTTGTCAGCAGAATGATGTCTGATTTGAACACTAGCTGTGAATCCACCTGTTCATGGTCTTCTTACTCATGCGTGTATACCGACATAAATTTGGTGGTCCCATTCGTCGTTTTGAGATAGCGTTGGCGTTTGTATAACGTAAGCAGAAAGAAACATAAACCGCCTTTTCACAGGAAATTGAGGATACCCAAGATCTCAATGTAAACAATATCCTTTAGCCTATTGTATAGAGGGGGCGTTGGTACTTTTATATACATTGTACATTGTTTACCATGAGATCTTGGGTATCCTCAATTGCCTGTGCGCCCATTGGATAAGTTTGATAAACTGCCAGGCAAAAAAAAGTACTCACCTCAGTTGGTTTCGATTAATTCAATATTTAAAAGAAACCAGATGCATTTGACTATGGCAATAACAATAACAATAACAATAACACTTATCTGCAGTAGTTTGAAGGAATAATTTGGTGACTGGGTTAAATTTTAGTTAAATATCTTTGTTTAATGAAACAGGGTAAGAAATGAAATTTACAAGAACCCTTACCATGTTGAAAATGTGTGCAGAATCAGGCACGTTTATTAATGTTCACATATACTATGTCTTATATCTCGATGAACAGTTGTGTATTATCACAATATTTTTTCAAGAAATTTAAAATTTAAAATGTCTTTCTTTTTTAAATTAAAAAAACCATGTAGTACTATTCTTTGCCTACTTACTAAACACCTGTACTTTTCAGTTTTAGATTATGACATCGAAAGCTTAAGATATTTGCAATTGAAAATCGAATATATGATAATAAATTCATATGGTGATTTCTTCTTTTGCCTGGCAGACTATGAATAATCATGGTTGCAAGATGATGATTTTTTTTGATAAACATCACATGACGGTAAGGACTACAGAATTAAAAAATGAAAATGTTTATTTTAGATTCTGGAAGTAACAGCTCATTTAAAATCTTTGTTTCAGCACCTTTGGGTGGCTGGCAACTATCTGAACGTCGGAACAACCGCTCAGTGCTGTAAGTGCAGAGTGAAAAGCACCATTTGGTGTTTACGGACATCTTTGACTGATAATGACACGGAGTGTGTTCGAAACTCGTTTAATCAACATCCCTCGCAAGTCATAACGCAGTCTGATTAAAATCGACCTTGTTCCGAGGAATACAATTTCAAAATATAATGCATCTACCGGAATACGAACACGTTCTGTAGATTCCTCACCTGTAAAGATTCGTGTTCAGTACCAGTTTAGCGCAGCCAAAGCCCAGTTAAATAGTTGACCAATCTCATCATAGGCTATGCTTGATTCGTTTAAGCGGCGTGCACACCGACCACGTGTCCGGCGTACGCCGTTCCTGGACCAGGCTGAAGTTGAAACAAGTGTATCGGCGTACAGACAGGAAGACGTCATCATCCGTAAACTAGCTTCAATAAACATGTCATTTATATCAAACAAGTATTTTTGGGAATTATTTTAAAACATGTGTTAATATTTTATTAACATACGTGATGCATTATTTTAAGGAACCAGTAATATTTTAAAATAAATCACTCAACTCTCTACAAAATAGTTATAGAATGTCGCAAGGATAATATGTGTACGCTATTACAGGCCGCCTTCGTCGGTCATTTCCAACCGGCGCATTCGAAGTACGCCTAAGGCGTACGCGCCAAGTAATTCGCCGGTTGCGCCGCTTTCGTTCGCGTACGCCGGGAAGTACGCCGGGTCCCGAATCAAGCATAGCCATAGTTTTTAAACGGTCGCCGTTTTGAAAGCATTCGGAACAGACGAAAGGATAGCTGTTTGGAGTTATCTGTCGCTAGCTTCTCACACCGAAAGCCTTTGTTGGAGGTCTTGTGATTGGTTAACTCAATTGCGTCGGGCTGTTTCGGGCTGTTATCAGACGGTTTTGCGAGGAATTCTCCGAACGATATGAGTTCGTATCCAGGTAGTGTCATTACTTTGCAATTTGTTTTCCTCGAAAAACCGTCGATTTTAATCAGACTGAGTCATAACGTTTCTGCGCTAGCGTAGCAAAGCGTACTATGAAGTTCAGGTGTTGGGAGCCACTACGCAAGTACAGGACAGTTCAGGAAATGCATCAAGGCTTAACTTAGCCAGTGATCGAATGATTTGCGGGTGTAGTTGTCGTGTAATTGAACCCTCCCCTTTAACCCGCTCTTTAGCCAAGAACTGATTTACTTCTTTAATACATCTCCCATGAAAACAGGTTACTTTTGTTTAGTGGTGGTCCTGGAGAATAAGGCAGATTAAGCATCGTTAAGCGAATGACTTTTCCAATGAAGTTACTGATTCGGTTATCTATTTATTTTAAGTGAGTCGGCTTTAATGGTCACTGTTTTCCGTGCCCCTATTTGAAAGTAAAGATTGCCAGAATCAGTGAATTATCTTTGATTTGCAAAACGATAATTGGACAATGAAAAATAATTTTGACTTTGTCTACTGTTGATATATCACATACTTTTTTTTCAATTAGAACAGCTCCTGGGACTAAACGGATATTATCATATTAACCAACTGATACCGAATCTTTAAAACCTTTTTAAACAGTATGTTAAATATGTTACCTACAATACAGCTAGTTTATTAAGGCACATGTGCAATTTGCGACCACAAATCGATGCTTGCCTGATTGATTCATTAAAAACAAGTGTGCTACTTCATCTACGTTTGAATCTGTTTCGGAGATTAACGGCTCTCTATACCGTCTGGTGTTCACAATATTTTCCTATCTCTTGTAGCGGCTTCTCAAGGTTCCGGGAGCTGTGGGGACTCTCAAGTGAAGGCATGGGCGTGTGAGCTGCTGCAGCTCCACGATTCCGGGAAGATCGTTCTGTGGAAGCAGCATCCGTCTGGTGTCCATGACAACGCGTATTCCTACAACAACATTGCAGACACTTGCCATGGGCATCAAGCTTCAAGATCTCAGTGGGTGGCTTTACTGTGATGTTATTTTTGGTTTCAATGAAATTATGTCGTGTTAAGTACTTGTAAAAAATAAAAAAATATCAAAATGAAATAATTTTCAAACTTGACAGTATAATAGTGCAAAAAACGGAAGAAATTAAGCCAAACTAATTACGATAATTGCATTATTATTAAACTATTCGAATGAAAATATAAATGAAATCACCAAAAAACGCGCCCTCGTACATCACTACATCCTCGATAATCTCAAAGATATTCGTTCCGATAAATACCTATTCATACCCTAGATTCATCTGACTCTGCCTGGTGATTTTAAGACATATTATTGACTGCCTTGCCTTCTACGTCTTCTCACTGTAGCCAATCAGATAACCAGCAAATCTTGCATTTGTCTGCGAGAGTTTCAGTCGCGAAGCAGCGGAAGTGACTTATTAAAAGAAACCTTAAGTTTTCATGTTAATGCTCAACTTCCATGTTAATAAAATTAGCAGACAGTCGTTGATGAATCAAGGGTTGAAGTAGAGATGTTTCATATCGAATACCAAGGCGATTATCGAGGATGATAATCGTTATGCAACTTCCCAATGCAAGGCATAACTCTTGCCAGTCTCCATTACTGGCTGATTTAGGCCTTGCTGTATTTCCTTAAGAAATCTGTGTTTAGAAATCCAGGCCCGCTATGCATTTCCAGTGCAGCGATTCACTGCCTCGGCCCAAGAAAGCTAGGGAAATACCGCAAGGGTTAAATCAGCCAGTAATGCAGACTGGCAAGAGTTATGCCTTGCGTTTGGAAGTTGATCGTTATGTTGATCATAATGTAAATATAAGCTGTAAACATTGACCATGTTCATTATAACAATACTTTTCCAAACACGCTCAGTCTCTCGTGTATTCCTCCTACCGCAGTTACTCGTGTAGCGGATGTTTGGCACCAGGTGGCCACGTGTGTCTCAACCACGACCTCCTCCACTACCTAGTCACGCTCGCCAGGAAGGGATACATCCATGTGAGTACTCTACATCCCCCAGTCTTACATGGATTCATTTCAGAGATAAATGATGTATTTTTGTTATTGACATGTTATGTTCTACGATGAATTGCATTAAAGATCTGATGAAATGCATTTTTCTCAAGAAAGACAGATGATTACCTCTACGTATATTGTACATCGGAATCAATTGAGCATAAAATCGAGACAATATGCACTTGCAATTGATAATTAAAACGATTTTAATTCACCCATTTTAACACTAGCGCAATCAGTTGAGCGATTCATTTTGTAAATGCTCACTGAGGCGTGACTGTAGTAAGCGACAGACGGGGCCTGCTAGACAGCTACTCCGCCGAGTCTCGTTAATTAATTAATGATGATTATCACTGCCGCTAAATGAATTTATGAGGTGTATTACATCGCTAAAAAGACATGTTTATGTAATGATTGTGTAATTGTCATCTGCGGAATTACCTAGTTGGATATCTAAACATTCGATACATGGGAAATTTATGTTGGTTTATTGAAGATTTCTTTGTGAAATTAGCAATCAAAATGTTGCGAAATTACATTGAACTATGACTATCGCCGAAATTCAGATTCCTCCTGATACGTCACAGAAGTCGCCCCGCAGACTTTCATTCTGGTTGCCGGGGCTAAATAAGGCGTTTTTTTAAAAAGCCGTATATAAGTAATTTATGGACCGATTTCAGAAATTTAAAATCGAGCAATTGTCAAATTGACATCCCATTTTAATGAATCCGATTTTGACCATATGTCACTTCATCTATTCTTTAAAGGTACATCCATTGTGTTGTTGGGGGTCAAATATGCCAAACGTTATAAATGGTCTTATTTTATCGAGAAGTACCAACTGTTACCGAAAACTACCATTTTGATGATAATCGACTTAGTATATTGACGATATGAAGGTAAAAGTATCGATTTCTGATCGAAAACCGGACAATGCACCGCGTGTGGCGCGCGCCAATGAGTCAAACGTAATTTTGGAATCTTATTTAAACAAGACAAACTAACAGATTTGGGTTGATAATGTTCAATAGGTCATATAACTACTGTGCATGTAAATAGGACGTGCACTTTCGGTTTCTGCACATGCATAATGATGTTACTCGATTTTAATTGGAAACTAGTAATTATGATATGTTTGGCGATTGGGGATGAATATGCAAGCTGAGTGAATTTGTTTGTATTGTAAACAGCACATATGGTGTGTTGGAACATATTAAAGCCAAATAAAATTTTATGAAACACAATGGATGCACCTTTAACGGATTCAGGTAGAGGTTTAGGGGCTTGGTTAAAATACAATGGTAAATGACATGTGCAACCCAACAAATGCTAATGTGAAACTGGGTAATTATGACCACTAATGTATATTTAAGTCTGCTGTAACAACTAACAATTGATGTATCGTCACCTCAAGCTACAGGTGATGTTTGATATTGCATCGTGGTATTAAAATATTCGAAATAGACAATCTTAGCTCATTCCCATGTAAAACACATTCTAAATCAGTGTTGCCTTTTGTCTTCTCAAACCGGCTTATGAATCCATTGTAACTGAGCATCGATTAAGAATATTTATAATTCTATAATTTATTGATTCGATTTAAAGGTAAGGATATTCTCGATCAGCCTGACAAAGAATACAGGAAATATGTTATAAGTCCATTGATTACAGGTGAACGAGGTGGCAGGTGCGTGTCACAGCTGTAACTCCCGCCACTACCGAGGTCAGGCCGTGGACCTTCACAACGACGCCCGCTCCAAGGAGTATCTGGACCTCTGCTTCAGTATGAAGGGGTGGGGACAGAACGAGGGAAACCATATCCACTGTCAGTTTGGATACTAGTACTAGTGCATTGTATATGGAACAGAATAAACACGTTGCACGTTTCCCCGGAACGTTTTGGAGTGTGTATGGTCAGTGGATGGGACTACATGAATCACATCTTCTAGTAAATTGTTCTTGATATATTTTGGGGAATGACCTTCTAAATATAGATTACTAAACGATGTCCCGTTTGATTACATGTTTATGAAACGAGTGAATGGTTTGGTATTTTAACGAGCGAAAGCGAGTTAAATACCGATGCCATTCACGAGTTCCATAAACATGTTATCAAACGGGAACGAGTTTAGTATTTTATTTATTACTCAATGATGTAAATAGCGCTGAATTGCAAGAAAATAGTTTTTAGTGACTCTCACTTGCAAATAGATCACCCGCTACTGCAGTCGCGCGGCTAACATTGTGACGCCAACAAAAAAACCGACTATGACGTCACGCGCCGACGTTACGGCAGCACGCGGTGGTATCGCACATGTTTGGAACCAACTGGTTTCTAATGAGTGATCTCACAACGGTTGAGTAATAAATAGTATCCAAACATAATTTTTACCTATTATGTATTTCGTTAAGATGGTATGCCAAATACTTTATTATAACCCCGCTACGAAGTAGTCGGGGGAATATAGCGCTCAGCGCGTCCGTCCGTCCGGAACACTTTTGGTTCCGCTCATAACTCAAATACTACTTGTTCAATTGTTATGAAACTTTATACATGTACACTTTATGGTCCCTAGATGTGCCTTTTCTATGTTTCCCTCAGATTCCATGATTATTTTTTCAGATTTTCCACTTTTAAGCGTCTTTGTGTGCGCGTCTATGCTTACACTTTTGGTTCCGCTCATAACTCAAATACTACTTGTTCAATTGTTATGAAACTTTATGTATGTACACTTTATGGTCCCCACATGTGCCTTTTGTATGTTACGTACTCTAATTTGCATAATTTATGCAAATTTTCTCCGTTTTTCGACTTTGCCATTCAGTTTTTGTTCCACTCATAACTCAAATACTAATTGTTCAAATGTCTTGTAACTTGATACATAATTATAATCATCACGATGTGTACATCTGCCTTTTGTATGTTTCATACCCTCATTTGTATAATTTATGCAAATATTCTCCGTTTTCGACTTAACCATTCACACTTTTTGTTCCACTCATAACTCTGAAAGCAGTTGTCCAAATGTTAAGAAACTTGATATGTACAATCACCATGATGTGTACATCTGCCTTTTGTATGTTTCATACCCTCATTTGCATAATTTATGCAAATTTTCTCCGTTTTTCATCCTCGCCATTCACACTTTTTGTTCCACTCATAACTCAGACACTAATTGTTCAAATGTTACGAAACCACTGATGTGTATATCTGTCATTTTTATATTTCATACCCTCATTTGCATATTTGTATGTTTCATACCCTCATTTGCATATTTAATGACATTTTTCAAATTTTTCTACTTTTACTTCTAAAACATGCTTACAAGTGTAATACTTACTCTGCTTTAATAATACTTATATATAATGGTCTGTTCATACAAAAGTTTAAACATTGATGCCCTTTTGCTATTTTCAAACATTTCTTTTTTACCAATGTTAAAAGCGGGGGTATCATGAGTGAGCTGTGCTCACTAATTCTCTTGTTTCAATAGCTGCTGCAGAACAAAGTTTTTCCAACATGTACCGAACTCTCTGTACAAAGCATAATGGAGGTGTACAATTATATATCACATGTTTCTTTACCAGCGTTCAATTACCTTAGAAGACACTATTATTATATTCTTTTTACGTCAGTTGTATCAGGTTCAGTGTACTGGAACGGACCGGCGAATGACTATGTGTGCACTAATCATATCTTAAAGTAATAAGTTATATAAACACATGTATACATGATGCAGTTGAACTACACTCAGTCTGTCACAAATTCGAAATTGTTCAGATGAAAGTTGAAAATAGAGTTTAGAATTTTGAACATTAGTTCCGAGCAGCAAAAAAACGTATATGTTTAACTGTGACGACATTCTCTTCCAACTGGGGTTAATTAAAGTATATCTTCCCATGTTAACTTTCTTCTAATTTGCATCACCGATTACCCTTCGTAAGTTCATCCAATGAAAATGCGCCTTCCCGATTGCTAAATAAGGCAAACCTAAACTTAATTGCAACCAATCAGAATTCTCGTGCGATTGCACAATAACACAGGCAAGTGTGAAGGAAATACAGAAAGTAGCATTTCTGGAAAATGAATATCTTTATATGTGAACTTGAGTATGTTGACATGTATGAATGTTACCTTACACTTAAAGGTACATCCATTGTGCTGTTTGGTGTCACATATGCCTAACGTTATAAATAGTGTTATTTTATCGAAAAGTTAATTACTTTTGCCGAAAATTGTCGTTTTACAAATAAAAGTTTATGAAACACAATGGATGCACCTTTAACTAGACGCTATGTAGCTTTAAAAGATCATTGCTTCGGGTAAGCGTGTAGTGTTCACTTCTAGTGTTTCAGCTTAACATAAATTCTGTTCCTACTACACCCTGCTCCATCAGTGTATTGATATCAGCTTCGTTTCTACAATACCCTGATTCCCAGAGCCTTATAGCCGTCGTTTTGCTTTACCTGGTTACTCATCGCTTAATACATGTAGCATGGCATGTACTATTTTAACCAATGAAATGTCGTGATGTATATTCTTTATTCAGGTGTATGTAGGCCATCTGCCCATTATACATATTACATCATACAGCCAACAAGCGGCTATTGCGTTGCTTATTCGTATAGAAAATGTACATAGCCAGGTTAGGCAGAACACTGGAGTTATCAACAGGCATCAAGGCATTAAATTTATGCAATGAAGGATAAGAATAGTAATTTGCAGGGATATATAACTTACGCACATGATTGTACGCAGAACATATTAGGATAAAATGAAACTCGTTCTCAGTGTGACCATCATTACACATATGACACAATCTAAGGTTCCTAGGCGTATTGGTATATCTACCGTTTCACTATTTAATTGATGTGAGCTGCAACGGAACTGGGCAAGAGCAGTACGAAAACGTTTGATACTTATACAGCTTAGATATAATTCAGCAGAAAATACATGTTTATATAATGAATAATGAATATGATTTGGACGTCGACGATCGTGCATCGGTCCTTTCATCCGGGTACTGATACTTTTTTCTTGAAAGGAAGATCTTTCTTTGGCTGGTTATCTATAGAAAATACGACAGTTAAAGGCCTCGGCGAATCAGGGTATGGTAGTCATGGTAATATCGAAGCGGATACAAACACATGTTACTTCTATCCTACACATGCACAGTACATATCTGGAAGTGCGGCAAGATGAACAGTGTGTGTGTTTTACGCGGACAACTATATGGAGACATGTATACTATGGTGGGTCAGATTGATGAAAAGTATATTAGTCTTGTTTGTTTGATAACATGGCATTGATGACATTTAACATTTAAAGGCGCTGTAGCAAGCCGTTCATCCTGAAATAAAGTGATCTCACGAAAGGTAAATAAGTGTTAGCAAAAAATATTTAAAAAATAAATATAAACTAAATTTTATAAAATAAAAAAATAAATATAAATAAATAAATAAAAAATAATAATTATAAACAATTTCAAAAAATAAGTGTTACCAATGGCTAGATAATACTCCTCCTTAAATAAAGAGAATTCTAAACTGGATGTACATGGTTCGGTTAAGCCATGCGAGTCCATTTCCCTTTATGTGGTCGCTTTAAAGTGCATTTTTTAATGTTAATGGTGTACATGGTAATTGTTTGTTGTTACAGTACGGAAAGACAGAAGGGCAGAATGAGTTTTAAAAAATAAGATACGTTTATAGGTAATTAACGAACAATCACCATGTACATCATTCACACTATGTGATGTCTCAATGATAAAAAAAAACACAATATCTTTATTTCATATATAATATCATTTTCAAAGACGGTAAAGGTTTATTTGACCAAAATCAGACCAACTTAATTATTGATCTTTCCAGTACATGTACATGTACACTGGGCAAATGAAGCGATGGCTTCTAATTTTCCCATTTAATAAAAACATAAAACGAAAGGTTTGTGAACAGATATGATTTAATTAAGAGAAGAATAATTTAAAACAGGTTGGAAAACAGTCACATGATGATAAGTGAAATTATGAGGGTTTTTTTTAAAGAGATCTTTGATTGTCCATAATTCCTGTTGTCAAACAATAACGTAGTTTAAAGTCACACTTACTCGCCAATATCGAGGCCGTGTTCAAGAGAGGTTTCAAAGTAATCGCTCAATTAGAGATAACTTTTAAACCTCTCTTGAACGCGATTGCTCAATGTAGCGCTACGTAGCAAAGCGAGCGAACTTTGAGGTTTTTCACCGTGTCGTTTCAGGAGAGAATAAGCGCTACTTGAGCGCTACTTGAGCGCTACATTGAGCAATCAATGAGCGATTATAAGCGCTCGCTGTTATGGACACAGCCCCGGTGTGCCCACCTTTCAGCACGCACGCACCATTGTTTTCACACTATTCAAAAAAAAAAAAACGATAAAAAAGTATGAGATGAGCTCCCGACTATCACGCCTTCAGAATTCATTAGTTTAGCACTCCCAACATGGCGTCGTACAAAGACGTTACCAGGGACTTCATTGTATTAACTGTTATTCAGATACTTAAAAACACGATGTCACCTTGTTTTAATTGAATTTAGTACAATTTCGTACTTAAACTTACTCATCCTAAAAGGTACGTTGGGTAAACGTTGCAATACTTGTCTACGCAGTATGCGTTATACTCAAACATCCACTTGCACTATCACAATTTTCCAAAAATAAACATCCTATCTTCATTTCTTACAAAGTATATAGAGCCAGTTGTGTTTATTGTCATCGTCTATTTAGATACTTCAGACACGATACCTGTTGCTACGGGCCTGATTGTTTGGAGTGGCGTTATCCTGTTGCAGCAACGGTACTTTCGGAATAGACTGGTATCAGGACCTGCTTGAGTGTACCATTTATACTCGAAGATCGGTGTCAGTGACACCACAAATACCGCCCCAATTTTTTTTACTGCACTTCAAGTTTTGGAAGACTTCATCATAGCACGTTCTACCCGTGAAGCTAGTTGAGGTGTATATAAAGTCAGTTTTTTTGAAGAACCATTTTTCGCGTTCGCCAATCCTCCGCCATTCTAAACACTACAACTTTAGTTTTATGTAAGTTGACTCTTAATTCCTAAGTATCAGAAATGCACCCTAAGATATCCAGTTATCTCTGTAATCCAGATACAGCATCGGATGTTAATACAACACAGCATACATCAGAGGTAACATTTCAAGCATATCAGGAAGTAATTGAACACCATAGTTTCCTTTTGAAATTATATCATTTGATAATGCATTGATGAAGAAGAATAGGATGGGACTCAATATACAGCCCTGCTTCATACCACCAGGGCAGGAGTAAAAGCGTTACGATGAAAACAGCGTGGTGGCAGTTTTCGCGAACACGTTATATGATAGCCAAATCTTATCAGAAAGAGTTTTGTGTAAAAACATAATTAGCTTCCAAATGTCATCTTCAGTGCACGTAGTCAACCCTGGTCTAACAGTGAGTTCAGCAGTTGTACAAAAATAACATCATATTTTGTAAAACAACGACATCTTTGTAAAGTTTGTCGGAGGGACACGATAAGAAAATAGACTTACTTCAACAAATATACATACCATTTAGTACCATTTCTCAAATATGAATATATATGTTCATAGATGATAACTGCTTTTACAGAGGTCAGAATCTATGTACTGTTAAATCATGTTATTTTTAAAAGATTGATTGTCCAAATATTTATTATATGGTTTAAACAATATTTATTCAGGTACTCATGGTACATGGGATTGACAAACAGGGTTGCCCCTATATAAATGTCTCTCCCAAAGAAGAATAGGATGGGACTCAATATACAGCCCTGCTTCATACCACCAGGGCAGGAGTAAAAGCGTAACGATGAAAACAATATTTATTATATCGTTTAGTTACTATTTAATATACGAACTTGTACCCTTTCCGAGTTCAATAAACTACCCTTGGCTTGCATTAGGAACGTTATGAAACGTGTATTCATATAAATAACTGAAAATCGTGCTATGTAGGCACTAGGAAAGCACAGATGGTTTGATTAATAGTCTAGCCTTGTCGTCAAATGCGACTTCTTATCTTTAGCTATGTGTGACCCATGATTCTTTATCTATATCTTACCAACGATCGTTCACACATGTTGTGTTCTCGCGAGAATGTGTTCCGATAAGAAATTGGATGACTTTTAGAATATAATACAGATTGTTTTGTTAAGTGAACTTATAGTTTCTTTTGTTAATGGGTGAATCTAAAATGTATTCTTTATTTTAATTAATCTATTTACTATCGTGAGTTGCCGTCGAAAGTGGAAGAATACAAAGTGGTACAACGTATGAATTTGAGTTACCATAAAATTGTATCATAATAATTATAGATTGTTATGTAATTAAAGGCATCAAACATATTTACAACTATTCCAATAATCATCTTAAATTATTTATTTTACTACGTATGACAATTCTATCGAATATTTAATAAAACTATTATCGTTTACAAAAATTCTCACATTGTTATGAAATAAAGAACATTTGCCTCTGATTATTCAATGAACTGAATAAGTGTATGCCAATTTTCTACGAATGTGAGTTTTATGTGATAATGTGTCATTGATCAGAGGCAAAAGTGACTTTTTAATATGTTTTGTTTTAGTGTGTATAAATTATTGGCGAGTTTGTCATTGAGAGAGTTTGTCATTGAGAGAGTTTGTCATTAAGAGAATTTGTCATTGAGAGAGTTTGTCATTAAGAGAATTTGTCATTGAGAGAGTTTATATTTCAGAGAGTTTGTCATTGAAAGAGTTTATTATTGAGAGAGTTTGTCATTGAGACAGTTTATCATTGAGAAAGTTTGTTTTTGAGAGAGTTTGTCATTAAGAGAGTTTGTCATTGAGAGAGTTTGTCATTGAGAAGTGTGTGATTGAGAAGTTCGTTATTGAGAAGTTTGTCATTGAAAGAGTTTGTCATTGAGAAGTTTGTCATTGAAAGAGTTTGTCATTGAAAGAGTTTGTCATGGAGAGAGTTTGTCATTGAGAGAGTTTATCATTGAGAGAGTTTGTCATTGAAAGAGTTTGTCATTGAGAGACTTTGTCATTGAGAGAGATTGTCATTGAGAGAGCTTGTCATTGAGAGACTTTGTCATTGAGAGAGTTTGTCATTGAGAGAGTTTATCATTGAGAGAGTTTGTCATTAATAAGAGACTTTGTCATTGAGAGAGTTTGTCTTTGAGAGACTTTGTAATTGAGAGAGTTTGTCATGGAGAGAGTTTGTCATTGAGAGAGTTTATCATTGAGAGAGTTTGTCATTGAGAGAATTTGTTATTGAGAGATTTTGTCATTAAGAGACTTTGTCATTGAGACGTTTGTCATTGAGAAGTTTGTCATTGAAAGAGTTTATTATTGAAAGAGTTTGTCATTGAGAGATTTTGTCATTGAGAGACTTTGTCATTGAGAGAATTTGTCATTGAGAGAGCTTGTCATTGAGAGACTTTGTCATTGAGAGAGTTTTCATTAAGAGAATTTGTCATTGAGAGAGTTTATATTTCAGAGAGTTTGTCATTGAGAGAGTTTGTCATTGAGAGAGTTTTTTTCATTAAGAGACTTTGTCATTGAGATATTTTGTCATTGAGAGAGCTTGTCATTGAGAGACTTTGTCATTGAGAGAGTTTGTCATTAAAAAGAGTTTGTCATTGAGAGTTTGTCATTGAGAGTTTGTCATTGAGAGAGTTTATATTTCAGAGAGTTTGTCATTGAAAGAGTTTATCATTGAGAGAGTTTGTCATTGAGAGAATTTGTCATTGAAAGAGTTTGTCATTAAGAGAGTTTGTCATTGAGAGTTTGTCATTGAGAGAGTTTATATTTCAGAGAGTTTGTCATTGAAAGAGTTTATCATTGAGAGAGTTTGTCATTGAGAGAGTTTGTCATTGAGAGAGTTTGTCATTGAGAAAGTTTGTTATTGAGAGAGTTTGTCATTAAGAGAGTTTGTCATTGAGAGAGTTTGTCATTGAGAGATTTTGTCATTAAGAAAGCTTGTCATTAAGAGACTTTGTCATTGAGAGAGTTTGTCATTAAGAGACTTTGTCATTGAGGGACTTTGTCATTGAGAGAGTTTATATTTCAGAGAGTTTGTCATTGAGAGAGTTTATCATTGAGAGAGTTTGTCATTGAGAGAGTTTGTCATAATGAGAGAGATCAATTGGAGTATCTGCCATTTTGTTTTTGTGCATTTCGTGGAATGAGAAACACACTAATTACTTACTTACAATAATAAAACAAACTTATTGATAAAAAAAAAAACATCCACAAAGAAACAAATAGTGTATCATTAGACTGATCAACAATATTTTGTCACATTATCGTAAATCTGTTCACAGTCGTAGCATCTAATTGGTTTGAATGAATGTGTGTTTTCTTCGTCGAATTATCAAATCCTAAGTCATCAAAATATTACACCAATTATTATGTTTTAACTTGTACAATAATCATGTAGCAATAACATATGAATAGCTAGGAATATCCTCTCGATTTCGTTTCCACAAAAATACCCCGATAGAACCCACTCTTTAAAGATAAAAGACAACAGACAATACGAAGTTAATGTAGATTGTAAGCAATCGGGGCGTTCGTAAACGCATCTTAAAGGTACATCCATTGTGTTGTTGGGGGTCAAATATGCCAAACGTTATAAATGGTCTTACTTTATCGAGAAGTACCGACTGTTACCGAAAACTACCATTTGATGATACTCGACTTAGTATATTGACGATATGAAGGTAAAAGTGTCGATTTCTGATCGAAATCCGGACAATGCACCGCGTGTGGCGCGCGCCAATGAGTCAAACGTAATTTTTGAATCTTATTTAAACCAGATAAAATAAAACATTTGGGTTGATAATGTTTAATAGGTCATATAACTACTGTGCGTGTAAATAGGACATGCACTTTCGGTTTCTGCAAATGCTTAATGTTACTCGATTTTAATTGGAAACTAGTAATTATGATATATTTGGCGATTGAGGATGAATATGCAAGCTTAGTGAATTTGTTTGTATTGTAAACAGCACATATGGTGTGTTCGAACGTATTAAAGCCAAATCAAATTTTATGAAACACAATGGATGCACCTTTAAAGCGCAACTCCCGGATAAAATTGACCAACATTTGTTTGACTAAACCAAGCTAAATTGTACACTAATGTGCATCTGTATGCATATTATCGTGCTCAATATGATTTTCCGTTAGGTCATAAACATTTTAAAACAATAGATTATTTTATTATTTGCGATTATAAAAAATAGCGTTATTTACTTGCCACGATCGTTTTGCTCCGGTGATGTAACCGGATGTGACGTCGACTGGGGCAAACAAACGTGACGTAACAGCCACGTGACAATGTAAACAACACAGCGCTTCACTTCGGTGATCGCTTTTTGACGATTTGGGTCACAAATAAAGTTAACTGAGAGTGAAATTCGAATATCTGCTGTATGAAAGTATAATGGCAACGAGGAAAAACCTAAATCTTTGTTTTGGTACATAATTATGAGAAGAAGTTATGATCAGAAAGGACATGTCAAATTATGTGTAGGAGTCGTTGTCCTCTGTAGACACGGAATGATTTCGGTAAGTGGGTCTTTGATTTCTTTCTTCTAGCGATGCATAATTTGTTATGTGCATGGACATGTTCTTTCGAAAATATAAATATTACTTGAATTTTCAATCTGAGTCGAGGAAAACAACATTATCAGTCTCTCAAAAATATTGATATATACATATATATTTGAAAATATTGTATTCAACTTTGCAGCAAACTTGGGCTGCCTCAGAGAAAGACAACACAAAACAGTGTTATAGTAAATCAAATTAATATTCAATTTAATTATGAGAGTAAATAAAATCAAATATTTCCCAAATTATTTAAAAATAAATTTTATGATGAAAATTAATTTCATGTGCACTGTTCCTAAGTTATTCCCGAAATTCAAACACTTACACAAAATAATGTTAAATACATGTATACTTAGTAAAATAAATTTGGTTCTTATAATTGTTGTTTGTTTTATTCATGATTAAAAAGTGGAAATGCAATATTGCATCTTTGACTTTAATGTCACAATAAAAATATAAAACTTGAACATAATTAATTTTCAGAACTCTTAGGTCTGTTTCAAGGTAAATTTGTTTGATATGCAGGTAGGTGTAGGCAAATGTAAAAAACACAGTCATGCTTACATAGGTACATGTATTTACACACTGTTACACATCTATTTTATAGAAATAAATCTCTTTATCCTTTGGATAATTCTATTTACAAAATTAATCATTTGCATTGTGATGAAGTATTTGGGGTTTTTTTTATATATCTGTAACTGAAAATACAGGTTAGTTAAAATTGCAGATTTTATTTAAAAATGTCTGAATTTTCCATCTGATCAGATATATATACTTGACAAAATATAGTCAGGAAAATATTATGTAAACTTTGAAATGAATATAACATATCAATCACCCAAAATTCCATTATTCTTTCTTATTTTATCCACTAAAATACAGATCAGTTAGATACAATATTTTCATTTTTTCTTTCAATGTTTTTTAAAATTTATGAAACAATACCACTACAATTAAATTATTTCTATTGCAATACACTATTCACCCTAAAACAAAATTTGGTACGAGTTCAGCGAGACGTGTGGATATGCATAGGAGTTCACTGCATCCCGTGAAGACATCACGTGAACATGCAGGCACGGTAAAGTTATTTCGCCAAAAATGAAATAACCTATACATTATAGTCACCAAATTAAAAAATATTTAGCTACATGCATACACTATTAATGATGTATCTAAAATACGTAAGTTTGCCAAATATGTCAGCTCTGAAACAAGTATGATATCAGCTGTTCGGTTAATTATTTGGGAATTTACTTCCGGGTTTAGTAAGAACCATTTTTAAAACTTTATCGCTGATATTGAGTATATTCCTTTTCTGTTTCTCTTCAAGTTGTCATATGCAAATATCTTGCAAGTTGTGACATCAAATGGTCGACTGGTATGATTCCTATTGCCCGCGCAGTTTACTAGTCTGATAGTGTTATTAATACGGCGGTCGCCATTTGCAAGGCTTTGTTTTCAACAGTTGACGTCATACATTCCTTCGGGGAAAATCGAGATTTTTTTCCGGTGTTTTCCGTAAAACAAGATGGCCGACACGTCAAAAAGCGACTTAAACAGACATTCTGTTTCCCGGAGTCTGTTGCGCTGCGTAACTGGCGACTGGCTTAATCATAGACTCCGGCGACGTCCAGGCCCATGGCCGCTCCCATTCGCAAAACCAATATGGCGGCAATAGTGATATTCAACGTTGTGAACTTCGAGAAATGGTGTTTACGAGTTTTTCTTAGCATTTCCATCACTAGTTACACAATCCTTAGGGTATAGTGAACACATACATACATCTAAAATCGCTAAGAAAACATTCTAAATCTCTCTACACACGATTGAAAAAATGTTTGCTAGGCAACATATAAACAACAATTGAAACATATTTCAAACAGCTACAGTTTTGTTAAAAGTTGCTTTCATTTCACAATTCTTTTTGAAAACATATAAAGACACGTTACCCTTAACGACCACTAACGCCGGAGTCTATGATTAAGCCAGTCGCCAGTTACGCAGCGCAACAGACTCCGGGAAACAGAATGCGTAAACAGACAGTTTTCTGACTTGTTTTACGATTTGCTAAAGTCACACATAATTTCAATGGTAATGGGATGCGAGAATTTGTTGTTTATAAACCGATTCACATAATTTCCATGTCTTTGCAATGTGCATGTAAACCATAGGCAGTTACTTGAAAGAAATTTGAGCAACATCTTCCGGGAGTTGCTCTTTAAGCATTCGTTGGCCTGCCTTTGGAGTTCTTCTTGCATCGGTTAAAAACATCGAGGGAGCGAAAAAAATATTTGGCATGTTGATTTCGTTGTGCATACGTGACTTCATCATACCCTTCCCAAGGGTTCTGAGATATCATCTCGTTTCATCATCGTATTTGGCTTCGTCTATAGCTATTATCGGAACCACAAGGCATTTTCACATACGAAGGTCATACGATAGTTACAGGAAACTAACCGATAGTCGCAAGAAGGTAACGCGAACATGTACAGACTTCGTGATGATTGCGAGAATATACGAAGGCAACAGAGTTCACTAACTTTATTAACTAGGAGAAGAGGGCATTACTGTATCAAAATAAATGCGGCATGTACTAATATATAAATACCATATAAACTCTGTATTATATACATCAATACCTCTATATAACATACTGTCTATGGAATATATAATACATACATTTGAATATTTTCCTAAACTATACCTATACTAAATGTAGACTTGCTTTGACAATCCAAATTGTTTTCTTATCTCCTTATCTATATGTTGTAGCCGAAGCCGTCTGTGAGAAAGGCCGAGTTTGAATAGATCACGTAACATGGTCATATATAGAGATTATTACCCGAGGAAGTGTGTCATATGACTTTTACGAAACGAGTGTGAATGTTTGTATTGCCCGAGCGAGAGCGAGGGTTATACACAAATTCGCACGAGTCTCGTAAAAGTCATATGACACACTTTCGAGTGTAATAATTTCTTTATTACCCGTTCTATTCCATGTGATTCGCGTAAAAAAAGTCAGAAAGCGGCCCACCTCTCTTGCGACGGCAAGCAACAGTGACGTCACGAACAATCGTTTTATGACGTCACTGACGACAAAATACGAGAAGCCGCGCTGAAACAATCGTTGCTAGGCAAACGTGATATGTGCACATGTGCTCATATGAATAATATTAACTCGGTTATTTCCAACCATATGGGTAATAAAATTGTTTACCCCAACGACAACTCACGCCATCTTTTGCATATTCGAGACAGTGTTAATCGGTCATTTATGTACCATGTTATGGGCCGTGTTCAAGAGAGTTTTCAAAGTAATCGCTCAATTAGCGATTACTTTTAAACCTCTCTTGAAAGGGATTGCTCAATGTAGCGCTACGTAGCAAAGCGAGCGAACTTTGAGGTTTTGCACCGTGTCGTTCAGGAGAGAATAAGCGCTACTTGAGCGCTACATTGAGCAATCAATGAGCGATTATAAGCGCTCGCTGTTATGGAACGGAAGCATGGTTTCATTGATAAGACGTCAAGGAACTGTAGAGCTTACAGTAAAAGGATACATATAAATGTAAATAAATGCAGTTCTCATTCTCACTGAATTATTGCAGATTCATGAAATACATGAATCCAGTAAAATAAGAAAACTCTACAAATACCATAAGCGATTTATTCGAGTATTATGTACAATTTATACACTAAATATATAAATACTGTATTTTTCAATTTCCATGTGTAAGTTTGTAAAAATAATATGTCAACGAAATTCTTGTTTTCCTTTGAAATAAATACAATTCTGACATATGTATGGAAAATAAACATACAAATGTTCTGCACAACAAACATCAACATAATCTTACTTTTTAGGAATGCAATACAATTTTACGGAACAATTAGAAAATAATATGCATAAGAAACATTTAAAACAGATATACTAATACTTTATTTGAAACAATAGTTTTGGAAAAAACATAACTTTTTTCGTTAATTATAATCATGTTAACTACAAAATCAGTAAAATCAACTTTCATAATATATCACCCATTCCTATATGATTGGCAATATTAACATTTAATATTAAATAATTATTCTTTAACGAAATTATCATCTCCACAAAATATATACTAAACCTTCAATCATTTTGTGTGTATAACTTTCAATGATAAATTGAAATTATACTACAAAGATTGAACATTTTTAAAAAAAGATACGTTTGATCATAACCAATTCAGATAAAGAGTAAGTGATGATGAACATGTTTCAAGATATTGAAAAATTACATTATATGTTTCGTCGCCTGATATTATTAAATAAATTAATAATTGATGTGCTCTTTCTCAGTGTTTGTAAGTAGGAGATAAACTGATATCATACATGAGACATGGGTAATGCTGTTACTTATATTCGTCTAGACTAGGATAAGTTGTACCCCAACTAGCATATAACACCGGTAACTACATTGTATACAAGTTAAGCAAATGAAAGACGCTGAGCTGTTCAAAGCACTGTAAATGCATAGCGAGAGGAGACACATGCAACCATCTTTACAAGTTGTATCCTTCACACAAAACTGCTACACTTAATATCACACTATCTTTTACGGACGCTTCAATACTTTGAAACCAAAACTAAATTCAGTAAAATACATGTAATGAAGTTGCGAATGTAAGAAACAGTATTTCACCAAACGCAATGCTACCTTTTTATTTTCTTATAACGTCACTATGGCCGATTTTGTATGGCGTATTTAAGTACCTTTGCAGTAGATTTACAATTGTTGAAAATATGTTTTATGGGGCACTGCAAAATACATGTATGTAATTACCCCTTATAGTATGCAACAATCACTGTTCATTGTGAACATAGTTTTTCCACAAACCAATGATGAGTTATGCCTTTCATTATTATTGCATTCGTGAACATGGTTGACACACATTTTACAAGACAATTAGAAATATGTAACAAATTCGTCAAAAAATTACTACTATCATTTTAATATGCTTTCCCTCATACGCAAACTAATCAAAATAATTATACCAACTACATTGCAGTATTCAAATGAAGTGTGATAATTACGTAAGAAAATATCACTTTATTAATACCATCATCATCTCCTAACTTAAATGACCCAGGTCGTTCTTGTTCTATTCATAAGATTCTATGCATTCACCCTTGTAACAACAAGTTAAGCAGTTGTCTAACATTTCAAGATGGTCGTCCATATACAATTAGAAATCCTGTCAACAGTTTACAGTGTAGTATATGTCATTGCTGTTGCGATTTCAATTTCGAAAGGCTTGGTTCCTTGACGGAGACATCCAATATATCTCTGATCCTCTGCAAAATTGTAAGAATATCCTGTTACATTAATTAATTACCTTAATTGTTGTTTACATTCACCTTCTTCATTGTTGCTTACATTCACTTTCTTCATTATTGTCTTCAACTCCTGCTGATTTCGGATTATTTACGCACATCTGGAAGACGAAGTTCGGTAAATTGCTGTTGCGGCCATTCATGAATGTAGTGAAACCTACATGTATATCTTCCATACCAGTCCAAAGAGGTTCCTCCTCAAATGCGTAAAAGCGCACATTGAGAATTCACATAAGCGTCATATATTGAATCCATGCCAGAGGTGCGAGGTTGCCAAATCTAGTATGACATCACACCAGTCGTGTCCTCCTAAGATGAATGAAGGAAATGTTGTTGAAGCTGTCCAAGACAATATGTCCATGTCCCTACGAAGCCTTATACTGCGTCTTTGGTCCAATGGTGCATGCCTTCAGTGGGATTTTTATCGAATATTCTTGGACTAACCTTTCCTAGCCTTATATGGCAGCAGTGACGTCCAAAAAGAAATAAAGAGTTCTTGACTTTTCGAAGTGTTTTCCCAGGAAATTAAAATGTCATTCTAAATTCTTACATGACATTTTGCAACCCAAAATTAGTAGAAATACGAATTAGTTTTGGAAGCGTTTTCCAAGAAATCTACATGGCTCCATTTTACTCTATAAATCCTTTCATAGTCTCGTCCAATAAATGAAGAAGAATTTTCGAGGCTTTACACGGGCTCTTTCAAGAACCTAATGATGCTAAACAACTTCACCAATATGTGTATAGGACCATATCAAGCCCATAACAAATCCAGCCACACTACAGACACTTATACGGCGGCGGTGGTCTCCGTGGATGCATGTAGTAGGAGTTATCGAAGCTGTCGGTGCTGATGTTGGTGGTGAGTGTCCTGGTACTGCTGTTGTGTAGACACATGCTCCCGCTGGACGTGTTGGAGGAGGTGGAGTTGCTGTTGGTCGGGGACACTTGTTTAGGGGCACGTTGCTTCTCTGGTCTGTTGCAACACAGTATCATCCACTGTTCACGCACCTGCTTCCGTCTTGCCACCAGCAGGATGAAGATGAAGAACCCCTGCAGGGAACTCAGGAAGGTGAAGATGTATTGGAACACGATGCGGGCGTCTTCGATCTGCAGGAATCCAAATATCCACGTCAAACCTGAAACGAGTTGACAGGATTCCCTTTGTAGTTGTATGAATGTAAGAATCAATTAACGTTTGCCTAAACATATATTTGTTCGTATGAACACACAGCGAAATCATTTGCAATTTAATTCCATGATTCAAAATCAACATTGATCATTGCGTTAAAACAATTAAATAGTCCATCCCGAAATACATCCAAGCATCGTTAATTAATCAACATGTATTAAACCACTGAATATTTAAAGGTGTTTTATAATGGAATGCCACATTTAGAAAAAAATGATTTTTCTTTCAGAAACAGCCATTCCGGTTTTAAAGTAAAATGTTAAATCTAACAACGAATCAAGACCAAATATACGAATGAGAGAGTTTACAGACAGACAGACAGACAGACAGATAGGTTTATTTATTATTTAAGGCAACACATTAACCTATGGGTCCCAACTCACCAAGCAGTACAAATATAGTGACAGCAGCTTTGAGGTGCATCTGTGCTCTCTTCTGTTTGGACTGTGTGCTCCTCAAACCGTCGGGTCGTCGCACCAGGTTGACCAGGATGATAACAAACATGACGATGTTGAAGACGATGATAATGCCAACGGGGAGCGCAAACGCATAGTAAAATGCCTCCATACCCATCCAACAACTGGAAGAGATTCAACTTGTCTTTTAGCAAACAGAAAATATGTATGAACATCTACCTTACTGAATTACATTATTTTATGTTGGTTTGACGTATCTTTTAACCTACACATGGGCAATGTTCAAGAGAGGTTTCAAAATAATCACTCAATGAGCGATTACTTTTAAACCTCTCTTGAACGTGATTGCTCCATGTAGCGCTACGTAGAAAGGCGAGCAAACTTCGAGGAATTTGCACCGTGTCGTTCAAGAGAGAATGAGCGCTACTTGAGCGCTACTTGAGCGCAACGTTGAGCGATCAATGAGCGATTATAAGCGCTCGTTGTTATGGAACGGAGCCATGGTTTGCTGGTTCCAACCAACGCTAGCCGGTTTCACAACAATGCATATTTACAATGATTATGTGGGCTTTCTTCCTGCAATAATAGATCCAGCTGTGGTAAAAGTTTGTTACCATTGAAATCTGTGTTAAGGCAAACCATCAATCAATGAATCAGATGAAATTGTAACTGTTAAATATTTGGACATCGTATTCATGTAATATATGCCGATGTGAAAAAGTAACAAATCAATGGCTTGATACAGCTTGTTTTTATGGTATATACTCACTATTCTTTTCTCCCTCTGTACATGTTGTAGTCGATCGACAAAACACTAATGACTGGTATAAGTGGAAGCCCTGAAGACAAAGGAAATAGAATATGAAATTTCAAAACTGCACTTATTTTCTTAAACAAAGTTTCATGTTAACTCACAATTCAACGAAACTGTTCAATTAAAAAAACTAAATTTCTTTCTTCTAATTTAAAACTATAATCAAAGTCGAGTGATGACTTCAACTTGAAGGATTCTCGATTCAGTCTCAAATGAGAATGTACATATGTGACACCTGAATAAAATATTCCTCTCTCTCAAAATATATTCATCCCAGTAGATTTTGCACAATGCCCTAATACCATCAACAACATAACATCGTAAAGCTTTACGTCTTAAATATGATATCGCAATGTCATGACGTAATAAACACGATAATGACTTCATCGAACTTGAAATGTAAAGGTAAGTCTCGGGCGTTGTAACTGTTATCAATTCGCGATTGTGTCAATATATTTTTTTAGTGGATATATGGGTAAGAAGCTCTATGTAATACAGACCCCAGGCCGGTAGAATGGTCTTGATAGCATAACGGGAGATGTAAGTTCCGAGTATCTTGACGAAGGTGAGGTACTGCAGGATTGCCTCTATCAACATCCAGAGGAAGGAGACGAGGATGAAGTAGTGGAGCAGCACGGCCACGGACATACAGAAGATCTCGTTGTTTGTCTGCTTGATGCCCACGAGGAACACCACCTTGGAACATAGCAGGGCCACAGCCATTTGGAACAACGTCTGCTGCGCTCGACCTTGGCGCAGCTTCCTGGAAGTGATGTCACGGAAGTGATATACTGGTGCCATGTGTACCCCATTCGCAAATAGTTTAACCCTCATATACTTTATTATATCTAAAATTGAAGAACTTATCATGAAACTACCCTCTTGTTATCAGAAATAAGCGAACTTGTCGGGCAGTTATTGAAGACCTTGGGCTTCTGCAAATGATAATGCCCTGAAAGCCTTTCCCCTCTTTTGCAGTTTTCACATTAAGTGAAAAATTTTAATCTTGTGAATTATAGGCTACAGCTTAAAGATTTTATTTTATACAAAGACATTTCATTAATCATATTTATATTGTGGTAAAGTTTAGAGTACATTGTACATATGGATTGGATAGTGTCTCATGACTTACCAAAGCGCAAATATCTAATTCCATGAGATGAGTGTGATTAGCTTTAAATTTGATAATCTTCTACATCAATTTAGTTATAGTTATTGATACTGAAACAAACAATTTTTGAATTACATCAATAAGGTTTCTTTTCAAATCAAACTTCAGGTCGAATTTAGAATATTCATAAGAACTGGTTCACTACTCACTTGAAGAAGACGAATGTGATGATGGTGAGGGCGAGACCAAATATAGAGAGACTGAGGCCGATCAGGGAGATGATGCTCAGAGTCAGCTCGTGTTCTGGGGGGACTGGCTTGCTGTGACCGTAGAAATCCTGAGGAAATAGAAATAAGTGGGTTATAGAACTATTACAATGCATTTATTTTAAGAGATCGAATTCGTCATGCCATGAAATGAAATGAATATTAAGTCTTGGTTTTCAATAGGTTGACCAAATAAATATATGCCTAACATTCCACAAAGAATTCTCTATGTATTTTATTGTTTTATTTTTATTTTAAATAATTTATATTATGATAAATAGTATATATCAAACTAATAATGTTCGATTTCAAGAGTTAAGACAAACTTCACCTTCTTGGTTTATTCTTTCAAAAGAAAGTATATAAGCCGATATCATAAAATTATTATTAAATATAACATTTAAATACTGAAAATGAAATAAAATAAATATCATAAAGTCAAAACAATATTTAAAATGCCATGCAGCTACTTACCAATAGTACGGCGAAGTTGGTGAGATGGTCACAGAGACAGATGTCCCGCCCGTACATGGAGCCGTTATAGTAGCATCCTCCATCAGACCACCCGCCCATCTCGTGGTTCAGGCTGAAGTTCCAGAACCCACAGCGTGTCCGGGTAACGTGCTCAGGGACATTCTGTAAGGAGGAATGTGTTATAGTGAAAAGTAAAATAAAATAATATAATAAATAATTATTGATGATTATTTGTAACATGTATATAGTATGTTGCAAATGATCCACATATTTGGTTTCCTCCGCTATTTGTATTCCTCATGAAAATCTCATTTAGTCGTAAAAGCCTATCTCTAACTCACTGAGAAGCACAAGCACAAGCTTTAAATATACCACTGATATACTGATAGCCCGTCACCCAGACACGTACATCAAGTATAAGATCCCCTGAATCTACCGGTTGATAAGGATAGTAAATTAGTAAATAACAAATTGAAATAAAATGATATAAAACATGCAGATGTTCAGAGGCTTCTTTTTATCATATTTTTAGATTTGAACATTTTAATTTCAGATAAAACGTGAAACCATTCTGGCTATGATCACATTCATCCCTAATTTTGAAGAGTCACTCTCAACAATCAACCAGTGTGTTACTTCGCTGTTGTTATATAGTGTCTCAAATCAAAATTGAATACGTCCCAAAATACCGTATTACAAAATAATGGAAATATTTTGGTGTCTCACCTTGAAGGGTCGGAATGCCATCTTGACCATGTCCTTCAGTCCAGATATCTTCCTGTCGCCCAGGGTGGCCGAGATGACCGCACTGTTGACCATCCCCAGGTCCGAGCTGTACACGGGGGTGAATAGGCCCGTCCTTCGGTAGATCAGCATGGACAGGCGGGTGGTGTTCTTCTCACCTGGGTGGGGTGTGATGTCATCAATTAACATGCATACCGTCACAATCAACAACAAAATGTGAAATGATTACAGAGGATGTTTATGATGTAAAACTTTATCAGTAAAGGATGCATACCTTTGTTAAAACCTATCGTGCTTAAAATAAAAATGGTATGGTCACGTGCTATAGCATTGCAAAAATATGATCATCATACCAGACAAGAGTTATTCCTTGGTTAACAGATCTATTGAGCTAAATGTTTAAAGACAGAAGGCAAACAATAAACAAACTTGCTCTAGTATAAATCAAAAGGTGTCTGAAAATGTTCAGATAAGCAACATAGACTCACAATGGCATAATTTGTAACTCATAGTTCGGTGGTAAACTTTAGCAACAACTTTAATAGTAAGGGGAAATGTGTCAATATTTTTATTCGGGTGAGATTCTGAGTATAGAGGTCTTTGCCAAATATGTCCAAAAAATGTGTCAATATTTTTATTCGGGGGAGATTCTGAGTATAGAGGTCTTTGCCAAATATGTCCAAAAAATGTGTCAATATTTTTATTCGGGGGAGATTCTGAGTATAGAGGTCTTTGCCAAATATGTCCAAAAAATAACGTAAACCAATTTAACAATTTGTGTTAACATGATGTTCAAATAACGAAACAATTGCATGCGTATTGACACCCTACTAAAAGATGCTATTATCCTACCTTTAATTGTTTTAGCCACGAGTTGCTGAGGAAGTTCAATTGCCACGTCGAAGTCAGCCAGCATGGAGTCTGACCGGTCCCTGATGGTCAGAATACGGGGGTCCGTGAGGGGGTAGCTCCAACTGGACCCTACTTTCGCTCCCAGACCTATAACAGGGGCCATCTCCGAGTCGAGGTCCCACACCTCTAGAGCCACATTGGGGGTCACCAGACGCATGCTCTTCTCGTCACCGATGTCAGTGTTCATACTGAACTTCTCCAGACTGCCCAGGATTCTGAACACGGTAGGAACAAGATGGTGATGATAGTGGCAATAATGCAATTGTTCATCATCTAAGAGGCGATCTGTTTATCTTGCAGTAGTCATGATTTGGAAGTGCATTTATTGCTAGTAGGTGAAGATAGTACTTTTACATAAATCTACAATGTTATTAGACAGTGTGTATTAACTTCGCTACTACAGCTGTTGAATTGGATGATGCCACAATGAAAGCGTGATCGCGTGATCGCGTTGATATGTAAACAGGCTGCAGTGCCTCAGTGACACGTTTGCAATTTTGAACTCTGTTGTGGTATTGGCATCTATCTATTTCGTTCTTGTTCAATACCAAACCGGTCACTTGTTTCATTTAGATTGTATCAAACGGGATTTCATGAACGGTTCTGTTTTATCCATGTACATGTTTCACAAAATATTGACAGTTGAAATTGGATAGGCCTATAGGAAACAAACGCGTGATCAGGTTTGATACAGATTATAAACGTCATAAGACACATACCTAGTTGCAGCTCTTGTTTTCCTCTGTGCTTCCGTGATGGCGGTCACATTGGCATCCAGAATCTTGTTTACAGTGTTTATCAGCTGGTGTCCGATCTGAAACAAAAATGACGAATCGATGTAACAATTGACCTTGCTGGATAACATATCCTTTGATAAAGACTTTTTTTATATAAATTGATACTTTAGTACATCAGCATCATTTGTTCTGTTGAGTACTTCACCCAGAGAAAAGTGATTACCTGATTACTGGGCCATGATCAAGAGAGGTTTCAATGAGCGCTTACTTTTAAACCTCTCTTGAACGCGATTGCTCAATGTAGCGCTACGTAGCAAAGCGAGCAAACCTCGAGGAATCGCACCGTGTCGTTCAGGAGAGAATGCGCTACTTGAGCGCTACATTAAGCGATCAATGAGTGATTATAAGCGTTCGCTGTTATGGAACGGAGCCCTGGTGTACCACTCATATACTTACCGAATGTCCAGGTTTGGTGACCTTAACGATGCGGTCTATGACCTCTGCTGATGTATCAATGTCCCATTCCGTCAGGTCCGACGTCTTCTCCAGGATCTTGGCCATCTTCTCCATCACATCCACAACATTGCCGTCCTCAACCTCGATCTGAACATGCATGTGATATGTGAGAACTTCCATATTTTTTTAAAGTGAAAGTAGCACAACAGTATAATAGATTATTGATGTTTTTGACATTTGGAAATGTCGGTTGCAGCTGTTTTGACGACTGCTGTGGTTCTATCGCAAATATGAATTTGGATCATTTGTCTATAGACAACTTTAACACCAACGATGTCATTACTTTTATTTCTGAAAGTTGATTGTATTCCGATTATCCCCTCACGTTGATACAACAGTTATATATCGATCACCATTTTGGAAGCTAGTAAGTCTTTGCTATTATTTCAGGAAGTCGATCGAAACCAATTATCAAAATAAGATTTATAAAACACAAACAGCCGATCCTACAACGCCCGAATAGTCTATATCTCTTACCTCATCGAGCTGCACCAGAGCCTTCGACGGTGACAGTTCAAAGGGAGGTAATCCAGGCAGCTGCACATTGTCAATACCCACGTGAGAGTTATTATGGGTGCTCTGTCTAATCGCTCCAGGGTTGGGTACCGGGAAGGCGCTTGCCGAGATCTTGGTGCAATCAGTTATGATCTGACAGCCCTCCCAGCGAGCCGCTGTTTCGTAGTTCCCTTCACATGACGCAGAACCAATAGGGACGCCATCTTGAAATGGAGATATTGAATCTTTTTATGAATTCATAGAACGACGTGGACATGTCGATACAAATTGAAAGGATCGTCCAAGGATTTGTACATCGCGATTATCGATATTTTGTATTAAGTATTCTACTTCGCAACAGAACAAATCCTTTTTAAAAAGTTGTTTTTTAGACAATACTTCTGTTATCAGTATATAGTGTTATGTGTTACTCATAGAATACCTAAATATAATTTTTTGAGACCCATGAAGGACTTCATACTTTTTCGGTGTGTTTTAAAACACGAAATACTAACCAACGTGAGTTGAGAGACTTATGGTGTCACCCTGGGTAAGTGACTTTATGCAAAGTGTGCCTCTGTTCACCCAGCAGCAAATGGGTACCTGGTATTGGTTGTGGAGGACAACTATGTCAGCGTGGGTTAGACCAGGGTAATAATACTCCTATAGCGCCTTGAGCAACCACTGAGTGAATGGATACGTGCGCTCTATAAATGGACTTATTATTATTATTAACCAGAATATTACTACTAAGTGACTAGTTACTGTTACACTTAGACGTACCACATTGTTCAATGCTGCTGACAACTCTTCCAATTGGTGTTTTCGGAAACTGTGCCCCGAATCCAGTGATATCGTCTATCAAATACGTTTGTGGACAGAAATCTAAAATAAAGGTACATGTAAGTAGTTAATGGCATATAATGAGTTGTTTATGTTAAATATATATAATATGGTGAATGAAATCTCTGTTCCAAGAATATCGGATTTTAAGATGATTTATTGTGCGGACTGTTGAAGAAGAAACTATAACCTCGAGGATGTTGTTTCTATTTAGAGAAATTTGACATCTTACCAATATCAAACATGAGGCGTCATATTCCTAACATTAAATGAACATTTACACTTTGAATATCACATGGAATAAATAATTTTCTCTACCTGTTCTTAAAATAGTGATCGCCTCAGTGAGCGGGAGTGAGATATTCCAGTGGCGGGAAACTTCACGTGACAGTGGCATTAGGTAGGTATGTAGAGTTTGCAGGTAAAGGGAGACAATTCTAGATTTGTAATCTTCGTTCACGTCCCGAACTAGAGAAAGTTGGACGATGAATTCCACGGTGCCAGTTTCGGAACTGTAATAAAGGTAAATATTTTAAATTAAAATCAAACAGACACCTGTTGTGGGCAGTATGCATACACTGTAGTGTAACTTTCATATACAATGTATAATGTGTATTATGCAGCAGAACAAATAATTGATTTTGAAAAAAAACTAATTTACGTTGGTACACATCAATCCTAGGCATTTAAGTGATAACATCAACGGGTTAATACATACAGCAATGTGAAAATTATAGAGAAGTCAAACAGTAACATGTTTGAAGCAAACACTGCCGCATAATTTTCATTTGAATATTCATAGAAACTAGTTTAATCGTTTAATTATTGACAAATTACTGAGAAATAATTTGCACAGATTTCAAGATACCGTTTCGTAAAGTAAACATTGTTCAAGTAATCCTCAAGCAGGCATGATTTCCTGTTTGGTCCACTGGGTTCACTTGATATAATCTACGTATTTGATGCTATTTCCCTCAGGACTAGGCCTCCTACAGGTGCATGCATAACACTCACTTGACATGATCAACGTAAGATGCTATTTCCCTGAGAACTGGATCTACAGTCCTCATTGAGCGGGTGATGTTGTTGTTGATGATGGTGAGGTCTGCTGCCACCACGAGGGGGACGTCCACGGACACATCCATGTAGTTGAAGACGAAGGATGTGTTGTAGGGAACTCCCCGCGTCTGTATCGTCCCATGCAGGTTCAGCACGTCTGGAGGGTAATATTGGATCAGTTGTACACGTGAATATGTGCTTATTGTTAGAAAACCAATTTGGAATTATTTGTACAGTATTCAAAATTACTTCAGGGATATATAATAGAGGTTTGATAGGTTCTTTTTTAAGTTTTGCCACCACATGGGGTCCTTATTTATCATGATTACAGAACGGTTTTTGAACACGAATTTAAGCCTTCTAATTGGACGAGAATTATCCCGCTATTTTACGTAGTTGCATTCAATTTGTGACTCTTCAGGCACCCGAATAAAATTCCATCTGATGAAGGAATGAACATATCTTCCGAAAACATATTTTCTGTCTTATATAAGTTTGTTCCTTATGTACTCCACTTCTAAACGCCCCTCAAAGACTTCACCAGAAAGTGTACCCAGTCCCTAGATGTAGTTACCCGTGAAGACAACGAGGAACTTGGGCGACTTGACCTTCTTGAAGGGACTGAGTCTCCACACCTCGCACCAGTAGTTGCCCTGGAGGAGCGAGTGGTGCGCAATGTTACGACCTGTGCGAACTCCGAGATGTCGTAACAGAGACATGTCCAGGTGGAGAGTTCTTGCTCGCTCTGCAACACGAGATGGGCAGTTACACATCAATACTGTGGCTTTAAGAGTTCTAGTCTTGCAAACGTGGGAATGGTGACTAGTGTTTCGTTAGCATAACCTTTGCGACATAGCAAAGCCGGGTCACTCATTGAATATTTTACGAAAACACTTAAACTTACTAATTCAGAATAGGCCTGATGACTTGGTTAAATCATATGAATCATTATACAAATGTTTATAGATACTTTCTTCATACACATACACATACTCCCAGCGTCAAAAATAACCGTTCAATTTAAAGTTTATGAGTAAGTATATAATTAATTTAAGAATGGATTAAACATATTTAGTTCAATGAAGAGTTGGAATGATAAACAAGCTGTAAGCTTATATGAATACCACTCCACTGTGTTTGATAATAATCATAATGTCTTTATTGTTGGAACTTCAAAATGTCGTACATACATGTACACATGGCATTTATTTAACTTGATCAAAACAACAATAGAAGTTATTAACAGAAATATCAGAATTGTCTCCCTTACGCTGTATGATGGGATCACTGATTTTCGGATGTGCCCGGATGTTGAGCGTATTTTGAATGAGCACTCCGTCCTTAAACCAAAGGATCTGCTCTTCTGGCGTCGACGTAGCTATAGGACACATTAGTGGCTGAGGTCTGGTCGAAGGCATGCGCAAAAGTTGTTTCCGGCTTAGTAATTCTGGTGATATTGGGTTGTCGAAACCTTAAAGATGAAAAAGAATGATAGTTTAATGTAACTAGTCTCTGCTGACAGTAACTCGTCCTTACAGCGTCACAAATCTTTTGATCCTCGGTTCATTGTGGTGTATTTTAAATGAACAGTTTCAAATAACATCGCAAATAAAGAAATATAAGTTATATGCGTGGACAACTTCGTTATTACAATGAATGTGACCTTTAAGTGTAGAGGCAAACACCGGTATCACGCAGTATCCATTCAAAGATCTTTTCAAGACTGTAATAGTTGACATTGTGTAGAAACCTATTATGTGTCGTACTGTTGTCCTCATTCATATAGTCCATGTTGGGACAACAGCATATTCGTCACAAAAAAATAATATTATAAATATTGAGTTGTATAACATTGTTGCTGAACTTCACTGATAGCGGTCAACAGAGCTATGCACAGGACCACGTGCCACCAGATAGCTTTAAATACTCACTTCTAATGAAGGCTGCTTTCTCGCACACAGCAAACATCAGGTTCTGGCAGTTGTGTCTCCTGATGGCCTTGTGGTCAAGAACTGGACATCCGCTTCTTGGACTGAATTGGTTGTCCAGGGTGTCCACCCAGGCTCTGGGTGGTGCTGGAACATGAACATGAACTTGAAAACATGAACAAATGAACATGAACACAAGGACATGAATATTATCATATAAAATATGTCAAATACACCTAATTATTTCAAAACAAATTTCTGGTATATCAAATATATGATAATAAAATATAGGGATCAAGGCTATTCCATCCCATCAGCTTACAACCGCTTAATCCACAAATGATTACTCCAATGTACTCACTCAGGCTTCCACCTCCACCCACTAATTAGTATCCTCACCCTGCCTTTGCCCTCTTATCCGCCCCCTGGCCAATTAACTTACTACTCTCTAGTTTCCTTGTTATCACAACTTCACTTGTTCAACCATTTATGTCATTGTTATCTCATATTGTTGTATTTTTTTTTATCTCTTTATCATACCAACATGTATCCTGTATGTAACCTGAGGTTTCACCGTCTCTTCCATATGCTTGAGGATCTTTACCGAAACGTCGCCATTGTGAAATAAAGAAGTTGAACATCCATAAATATATCCTTGTCCTTCTATTACACCAACTTCTAGAATGTCTCTCAAACAGTTTAAATATATGATGTGAATATCTATCTTAAATCAGCAATATGACATTTATTGATGACATTGCGACCACCGCAACTCTGTACTGCATATATACTGGTGTCCAAAAGAAAGTTGACAATCACACAAACCTGTTTTATTGAAAATAAAAAATATTCAAAATGAAAAGATTTATATATAAAATGTCACTCACAAAACGAAAACAATCGACAAAAAACGCACTTTAGTCAATAAACATTGTCGAAAATGGTAAGAATTAAAAACATGATTTTAAGTCGAGAATCACGAATTGCACATGCACAAAAGCATATAAAGTAACTGATGAGACACGTTCAGAACGTAGCAGAAAAAATCTCTCAGAAAATTGCCTAGATTATCTACACTGCAGAGAGAATAACAAAACATCACCCCTAACGTCATTCGACGTTGGACAACGTCGATGCGTCGCCGTGCCAAGGTATGTATTGGAGAAACCACCATAAATGTTTGGTGAAAGATGAATTGAAATCTTTTTTATTGTGTCCAAGCATAGAAAACACACTTCGATTTTGGCCCCCATGTCACATTGCCTTATAACCGTACCGATTTGTTACGATGTATTATAATGAAATTAACAAAAATAAACAGTTATTTTTTATTCTGAATATCTTAGTTTTTTATGGTTATTCTGAAAACGTTGTCAACTTTCTTTTGGACAGTAGTATATGTTATGCTTAGTAGATTTGACATTGTTTAACTAAACGTTGAGACTTATAAAACTGACGATTTTACCTCTAAGAAATAGTATATGCACTGCATTAGAACAAATTTACCAACGTTTATATAACCGATGTCCACTGTACACCATTTAAAGCATGTATTGTTGTGTATAACCGTATGACAATCTAATGTTTAGAGAATATATTTTCTCTCGTACAAACATTTCCCCTTGCTCTTGAAATTGGTCCCTCTTGAAGGTGCATTCATTGTGTTTCACAAAATTTTATTTGGCTTTAATACGTTCCAACTCACCACATGTGCTGTTTACAATACAAATAAATTCACTCAGCTTGCATATTTATCCCCAATCGGCTAATATACCATAATTACTAGTTTCCAATTAAAACTGAGTAACATCATTATGCATGTGCAGAAACCGAAAACTGCACGTCCCATTTACATGCACAGTAGTTATATGACCTTTTAAACATTATCAACTCAAATTTGTCTCTTTGTCTGTTATAAATAAGTTTCCAAAATTACGTTTGACTCATTTAATCGCGCTACACGCTGTGCATTGTCCGGTTTTCGATGAGAAATCACTACTTTTACCTTCATATCGTCAATATGCTAAGTCTACTATCATCAAAATGGTAGTTTTCGGTAACAATCGGTACTTTTTGATAACGTAACACCATTTATAACGTTTGCAATATGTGACCCCCAACAATACAATGGATGTACCTTTAATGCGTCCCGAATATTTCACTTCCGACATATGACTAGAATAACAACATGTTGTCAATTGAATTTCTTAATTTTTAGATAGTTTTTTAAAAATAATAAACTTTATGGAAAATAGTACAAATTAAAAACATTGATATACAGAACTTTTCATTAGCTCATAAAGTGTTAAATTCTTTATGAATAATTACATATTTTAACATTACCTATTTATATATGTGATTGAAAGAGGAAATTTTGACAACAGTCTACAGGACTTGCTTACAATGGAAATACTATGGCACATGACATAGATGTCAAACAGAATGTTAAAACCACGTTTTCAACTAGCTTAGGTTGTAAAAAAAAGAAGTTTATTCGCATTTCATTGTGACATTTACAATGAAACATCGGGTTTCAGTGAAGCTTGCCATAGACATGCCAGGTAATAAAGATTTATTTTGTTATGCTTTTTTACGATTTTGGTGTTTGTTGCTAAAATAATATTTTATTTTTGTTGAATATGTCTGTTATCTTTCAAAGGTTTTATTTATTTTGTAACAAAAAACAAGTTGTGAGAGTATGTATTCATTTAATCTCTTATTTTCGGCATCGATTGTATAATATACATATACATATAATATTGACAAATGACAAGGTCAATATTGTTTTCTCGGGTCATAATAAAAGAAATAGCATGACGTCATGAAACAACAGTTTGACGTCATCAAATCTATATATTAAGAAACTCAAGGCAATAAGGCGGACTCGGTGGTACGGTGGAGTCCATATAGTTGTCGACGGTCAAATAACCGCCTGTCGACCAATGCGATGGCTCGAAAATATGCTTATATAAGAAAAGAAATTGTCCGAAAAGAAAATACATTTAGAAAATTGTATAGTATACGGAGTACCCGACAGTGAGTATGCAGCTATAAGTGTGTCAGTGTTAAAGCATTGTTCGACTTATTTATGATATATCGCTGTCGCAAATCGAACCACGACCTTCCGGTTCATGAGCGGACGAGCAATCAACTGTGTTATGTTCTGGGTCTCACACACCTTAAACTAAACTATTTGCCTGCAGGCCGTTCCACAAAGCAATCGTAGTCCTAAGATCATTCTTAAACACTGGCTAGGATTAATCGTAGGGCTAAGACCGGTAAATGAGCATCATCCAGGGTACTGTTCAACAAACCGATCTTAGCCCTAAGATCAATCTTAGCTGAGTATAAAAAATGGGCTTACGATTGATTAAGCTTAGGGCTCCCCAGAAGACGTGAGTGTAGGTTGATTGAAGCTTACATAAATACACCACAAGATCTTACCGGCTCTGTTGATGTTCCTGAATTGTGTATAGACCAACACCGTCAGGTTTCCATAGTAAGTCGTGTCTACTGTTGCTAGGGTTCCTCCTTCTCTCAGACACCTGTTCTTGGCACCGATGTAGTGCACGGGGAAGGTAAGCACCTTGTAACACTTATCCACGTTAGGGTGACCCACCCACCCCGCTCCACAGAACGATACTGCAATATGAAGGTGTCACTCAAATATTGGGAAATCAAAGACTGAAGGACATCAATTTCAGAACGAAACATGTTTGAGCAACTGTTTTTATCAAAATGCCAAAGAAATTCAAATACGTTAATTACATTTCGTTAATATGTGTTTTGAAAATATCCTTTTAAATTAATTTTGTTTATCCGTACATTCATGATGTAGTAATTTATTTTAAAATTTAGAAAGATACTCCAAATATATTGTATTGCTTACCTTCACTGGATACGACACTGGATATACAAGGTCGTTATAGACGTAAATGGATGGATTTCGATTTATCTAATTAAATGAAACTCTCTGCTTTCTTAATTCAAAGTATCGGTGTTATCTTAATTGAAGGTAACATATCTCACCTTGCTGAAGCTTCTCGATGGGATCTGCATAACACACTGACTGGTAGAACGAGTTGCAGTTCACCAGATTCATGAACTGTACACTAGCATCATTGGATGTCAGAGCCTCAGAATGAGGCACGTCTTCTTTCACGGCACCATCAACCACTGGGCGTACGGTAGCAGTCGTTGATGTTTGCTGTTCCGTTGTGGTTAATTCCTCGGAAGACTCCTCACTTGAAGAAGGAGTCGTTGTTGATTCCTTCTGAGTCTGTGCTTCTGTCACATCGCTTGTACCAAGAGTGGAAGGGGTTACAATCACCTGTTCCTGGTGGGTCACCTTGACATTCCTCATCCGTTCAATAGTGGTAGTGGCAAAGGTTGATGTTGTTTCTGCTACTGTAGTTGGTGTTACTTCCTCTGTGCTTGATGTGTCTGTTTCTGTGGTCGTCGTTGCTTTTTTGGTGTTTGACGTTTCCCTTGCTTTGGTTGCTTGGGTTGTTTTAATTTCAAATATTGCCTCCGTTTTACTGCCTTCGGTTGTTTGTTCTGTTTCTGTTAGTGTTGTTGTTGCAGTTGTTGTTTCGGCCTCTGTTGTTTCAGTTGATGTTACAGTTGATGTTACAGTTGATGTCTCAGTAACTGTTGGAGTAGTTGTTGTTTCAACCCCAGTTGTTGTTTGCTCTGCAGTGACTTCTTCTGATGAATGTGATGGTGTTGCTGTATCCTCAGTAGATAATGTTGTTGATGTCAATGGTTCAGTTATTGATGTTAATGTCGCTTCATCAGTTGTAGTCGGGTCCGTCGTTGTATCCGTTACCGAAGATGTTGATGGAAGAAATGTAGATGATGTTTCAATAGCACTAGAATCAGAATCATCCTCATCTTCCTCCGACTCATCTCGGCTTTCCTCAGAATCTAGGATTTCTTCAGAGTTTAAAGAAGAGTCTGTCACCAATCGGAGTTGTGAAGGATCTGTTGTCTGTTTCAATGGAACTTGTGTCACAGTCTGCACTTTGAAGGTACTCGGCTTGAACACTCCTGCATCTAAAAGATGTCCATTGTTGAAGAGGTTCTGATCAGGAGGATCAACAACCTGCTGGGACGAATCTGGAGATTCTGTGACAGGGAATATAGACTGAACACCAGGCGTTACTGCTGGGCCGCGAGTGAAAGGAAGGTTGTCCTGTAATCGGGGAGAAGGGGTAACCACAGGGATATGTCTGCCAAGGTTTTCAAGGGGGATGGAGGCTGGCTGAGCGAAATCCAAATCCTTTGGGGAATTGTCCCCAAGAAAATGTTGTTCTGGTAGCTGGAACCCAGGTGCAGAATCTGGTAGGTCAAGGTCACTTTGACTGGACTGGAAGAGGTCATCGAAGTCTTTCACTGATCTCCGTGTTCGTCTATTGGTGGAGTTGATGGTGATGACACCACATGTGTAGTCAACCTGGTAGAACGATTCAGGATTCCAGCGCCATCCCCTCTTGATTTTACCATAACCTGCATGTGGCCTGAAACAAGAGGTAGGTTAGATATTGTTGGACTCATTTAACGCTTGCTATATTACAATGTTTACTGAAAGTAATGGTTACAGACATCCTATTTCGTTCAAATGTGCATTCAATATTAGTCCGTTATGAGCTGCAGAAAAATAACCCTATGTCAGTTTCTACTTATGGTGATACAAATTCCACTCATAAGATTTTTAAAAAATAACCACAATATGAAAATGGCGAGCGTTACATACAGAATATAACGTTTGCCAGCTTGCAACATGCCTTGCCTTTTAATTAGCTTCAATGAATATCGAAGTGTGAGGTTCTCAGCTGTAGTAGTTGGTTAATATTTAATCATTTGTGTAACCAAATGAAGTAAAGCATTTCAAAACTTTATGCTGACTATACAATGTATTTTAATTGTGACATTTATTTAACAAATTCGAATCCGTTTTTGTTTAAACGATAATGCATTACAATTAATACATAATACACTTATATCATTTAAACAATATAGAGTCTTTACAGTTATGATTTAGCTATTCCGCTTGTGTTTGTAATGTAATGATACATTTCATCTAGGCAAGACTGTTAAAATATTCGATTGTTTTTTTATTGGATACACATGTACATACCCAACATATGCCTGAACTAGAGATGGTCTCTCTTCATCCCAGACTAACTTAGACTCCTCTTCGTGAAGACCAGTCCAGAGTGAATATACTCCTGCAACAATTGGTGATACATTGTCATATTTCAAACAGATTAACCAAACTTCAAACAATGTTTTATACGTTCAATTTAAATTTCTTCATCTGTTTTTCCGTTGCCTGTTTATTCAGTTTCAGTTAATTCACAAATGACTCAAAAATTCATTTGACAGGATGACCTTCAATGTGTAATTATTTTAACAAAACTTGTGATAAGTTTTACTTATATAGCATGACATACTCACAAAAGAGACATTTGTAGTGACAAAATATCTAACATATATTGCATTTGAAAGACAATGATATTTATATCTTTTTTGTAATCTATCTGCTAGCACTTCATCAACTGCAGCACCGTTTGCAAATTTGGTGATATTACAAAAAAAACAAAAACCATAGCGACTAGACAGCTATTTAGAAAATGCTCTCACTACACCCAGAATTGAAATAACACCATTTTGGAAATGAATCTCATTAAAATCAGATTCAACTCATTGTGGGTTTTTTTAATCTGCCAACCAGGACCCAGATCAAGCACGCAACGAGGTACGAGTGTTACGCTCGATCTGAGTTTAATGAGATAAAACAGGTGCCTTTTATGACCGGTTAAAATCACCCAAAAGTGGGAAAAAAGGTAATATGAATATAATTCGTGAATATTTTAATTTTCATATCATAAGCTGAATTAATATTCACCATCCTGCTGTACGTATTGTTCCAAGCTCAGATCGTTTATCTTCACCCGTTTATCCAGCTTCAACAAGTAAGCCTGATTGGCTCGGCAAGCATCACGTGACTCATCCCATGTCAGTGATTGGCTATTAACTTTTGTACAAATATGTCTGGACGGTCCTCCGTCCAAGTTTTCAGCTACTGCGGGTGTCCACCCATCCTTGCATATAACCGGAAGTTGGATCTGCGTTCCACTCTGGTGTTTACGAGGTACTCCAAACCTGACAGCCTCTGTGACACCGAAGAACACCACTGGAATAGAACAGTTGATGTGTTTAATTTGCACAAAACTCGCACAGAATAATTGTTAAATAACATTATAATCATATGTATGAATCGGGAACAAGTAAGATATGAAACAAGTTAAGGGTCCTATAAATTTCGTAATTTAAGAAATCATTATAATATTTTGAATAACACTATTGACAAGTTAACAAAACAATGTCCTTGTCATGAAGTACATCATTTGTACAGTAAATTAGGTGAAGAATAGGTAAAACCTTATGTGGTAAAGAGACAGTCCAGCAAGCATTTTTCTTGTATGCAAGTATTTAATCGCATGAACATCCCATGATCTTGGTTTAATTTATGATAGAGAGCACTTGTTCCACAACACGTGTAGGTGACTAACTTCGAATTCAGGTAAATGCATTTGTATAGAAAAGGGCTAGTTTAAAGACTTCTACAATTACAAAATACCTCAATGCGTGTACCAATTTGAAAACGTAGAGAAGGTCTACAAATACTCACTCTATCCAATCAAAACATCGAGACTCTCACTCAAAACAGAGACTCTCTAATTAGAAAGAGTCACTGCTTGATATAAGCATTTATGCTTTTGAGTTTTCTCAAATGTTTGTATTGTTGCATAACATAATTAAAACAGTGGTGTCAGACCATGGTGTTAGACAATGGTGACAGAAAATGGTGTTAGGCAATAGGGTCAGGCAATGGTTTCAGACAATGGTGACAGACAATGATGAAAGACAATGATAACAATGGTGACAGACAATGATGACAGACAATGATTACAATAGTGACAGACAATGATGACAGACAATGGTGACATACAATGATGACAGACACTGATGACAGACAATAGTGACAGACAATAGGACAGACAATAGAAGTAGACAATAGTTTCAGGCAATTGTTTCAGGCAAACGTTCAGACAGACTCAAATATCAAATACTCTGGAGCATCAATCAACAACATAAATATTAAAGAAAATATAAATGTATACTTTTGGTTAAAAAATACTTTTCTATCACTTTATCATCGTGGATGACACAGGAATTCACCTGCCTCACTAGCATATATTTGTGTAAAAATGTTTAAACATTCTGTTGTCTAGACTTTTCCTACGTTTAATGTAAACCTAATCCGTTATAATTTGTCAAAAATTTCAAATAAAACAGAATATTATTTTCTAACAAACTTGTCTAAATAACCACATTAAGGAGAGGCGGTGGCTTTACTTATGTGTTTTAAAAGCCCTCCAAAGATGTTTCACTTTACTATAACGAATTCACCATATATTTATACATATACCAATGCTTTTTCTAAAATTGAATGTCTGTACTTTGTGTCATGCAAATCGTTATTGTGATGATTAGTATTTATATTTGCAAATCGTATTCAGTGAATATATTCAGATTGTGTTGTTTCCTAGTCTGTTAGAAAAGAGGTCATGACTGTAAAAGAACAAAGCGACGTCATGTTGACATCTGGACTGGCGTGCATAAATCATACGCTGAGGGAATACATATGCATAACAACATGACATAATGCACGGTTCAGTTGCACCAGATCATTTTTTAAACCTTAGAAATTTATCAAGATAGTTATAGATCTAGTATATTATGTTTTTTCTTCAGTGCTATCTTCTCTTCAAACCTACAACCTTTTTCATACTTTATAACGTTCTTCATAATATAAATATTTATTGGGATATTTTATAGGTAAACCGGTAACCTTTTTTAACATTTTATCTTGGAATATTTCATTGCTGTCACTTCAAAATCTGTAACATTTTTATTCTGAAAAGTTCTACATTTCTTCAAATATTTATTTTGAATATCGGCGGTACTTCATACGTCTTAACTATATGTATACTGTAACAATACGGATGTTTCCCCATCATTACAGGTTATAAAATTCTTTAAATATTTAATAAGATATTTCATTGCTGTCAATTCGTACGAAATAATTATTTATAAAGATATGGCATTTTAAAGATTTTGCAGTCTAGCCATCAGTTTTTAAACAAATACGTTTTCAAAATGTAATCTTGTCCGGTTCAAAAGTGGCATTTATTTCGATAGAATGTAGATAGAATGAATATGTTAAATAATATAGAACTTATTATTAAAATGAAAACAAGAATTATATCCAATTCTTTCCAAACTTCAAAACTGGATAAATAAATTGATTGTATATATGAATGAATGAATGGATGGATAGATGGATGGATTGATGTATATGCTCCATTGTGAATACTAAATTGCAGAAAGCCCAGGGATTTATAGTATAGTATGTTTTATTAATAAGTATTTTATACATTTTATTACAGTTTTAAATAACGTTTAATTAGATTCGTGTTGATCAGTGAATGGGTATACGTCTTGCATATCATTTTGCGACAAAATGTTGCCAAATTATTTGTTCCTTTTTTAACTAATAAACATGAGTTATTTTGTTTCACTTCACCAGGGACAGTGATCCATGTGGCTTTATCTAACGTTAAAGTGAAAGGTTGAAAGAGCCCGTGGCGTCCGGAATCCGTGTATCGTTGAGTAATACTCTGCCTTGATTGATTGCGTCTATATATAAAACCATGCAAATGTTACCTTGGTCTACTGATCCTTTACATAAGGTTTTAAAAGAGATTGTATTTAAGGGTTGTTCTAATTGACGCTGGTTACGAATAAGCCGATGGGTTATGAAGATTGTGAACAGTGGGTTATTTAAAAGCAAATAAACGATATAAATAATGACATGAATTTGATGATCAACTTCTTTATGTACATTAACTCTTGTCATTATTAATGTTGTACGACTTCTAGAAATGCTTTTCAAACAAATAAATGATAGATCCGCACATCATCCGGTGTTTATCATAGCAAATACTGTGATATTATTTATGTTATGTTATATTGCACCTGTTTGCCTCGTTGAGTATATTTCTTATTTCATACATTGTGTCACAAGCGCGTTCCTGATTCGTTATATCTATTTTAAGTGCAGAGTGGTGTGTATACATCAAGTTTATCTTGTGTAAATACGTATGCCATTATGTCTGTATTGTCCGAGGTGTAAATGAACTTCAATGATGCGCGCCCATCAAGTAATACATAGCATCTTAGATATTTACTTACTTACTAATTTAGAGATTTTACAAGCGCTTCCACAGGAACTCATTTCGCACTTCCGCGGTGTTAGACAAAAGACGGATGATATATAGTTTTTGAAGCCGAGTCGAAAAAGATAGGGGACGCATTTTGAAATGTGTACTGAATAAAGAGGGGAGGGGAAGGTGAGGTAGAGGGTGTGTGTTAGAAGAAGAATTATATTTGGTACAGGTTTTAGATCCTTTTTGTAAGTGACTACTGTAGAAATTGAGTATAGTTGCAGTATTATATATATATATTTTATAATATGTATTTATAAGTGGAGCTTCCTTTTGTTGTTTGCCTTGTGTAATGTAGTGAATGTATTGTGTGAGTATGTGTGAGACTGTTTCCTGGTGTGTGTAGTGTGTGAATGGTGGTGTCTCGCTGCGTTTTATTTTGTGTAAGGGAGTGTTGAGTTTAGTGTGTCTTAGACTTGTCATATATTTCCATTTCGTATGATCGTACATTTCACGATGTTTCTTACGCTTCAAAACTATTGGATTGATATGTTTGCAGATGTGGCGTCACGGCGTGATTGACAACGCGTCACAGAGATGACAACCTGTAGCTCTCAGTCGTGAGTAACACACCCAATATTGACTTTAATGTAAATAAAACATAGGCTTGATGACAAACAATCGTATGGAATTGAAAACATTGAATGGATTTAAAAAGTGTTGTCTCTTTCAGGACACGATTTTTTCGAATGATGGCGTCACATACGTAAACGATGCATGTGGTTCTGTACATATACAGCTACATAGACTCCAATATCAGTCCAAGAGTTTGTTTAATTGCTCGAGGGCTGACAACGATGTGCTATGAAAACACGCGAATTGTACTATGGTGTTTATAAGGTTTATGGTTTATGTCGAACTTTGATATGGATTTCACCCTTGACGACGGTCAGATATTGTAACTTACAATGGTTAGATAGCTATATGTTAGTTATATAACGGTTTTCTGATAAACTACAGTTTTATAACTATATTTAATTGATTTCAATCTAATGTTTAAGTCAAAGTACATGTATCATATTGTATAAACGGATTTTGATACTATGTGTACTTCAAAATTACCCACTTCTTTTGCCTTTGGAAAATGGATGAACGACCAGCTCACTTCGTTCGCACATAGGGAAAACAGGTCGTTCATTTCTGTTGCACAACATATTTGCGCTAAACTTCACCTGTGATTGACTCCACGACAGTGTATATAAAATCAAATTAACATTAACATACTCTTGACCAGGTTGATATCTTCATTAAGTATAATGCCTATTGAACATAAACATATCGAAAGCCATTTCGCAGTTACCTATATCCGGATATGTGTCTTATGGTTGAGTCCATAGACTAAAAAACAAAGTCAATATTCATTACTTAAGTAAACTAGTGATCATTATAATATACAAAATTGAATATATCATTCTGGTCTTTGAAGGGCATTTTGAAGTGGTAGACATAAGAACAGGAATATTTTCTGGATAACAACTTCTTAAATGTGAAAATACACGACGTTTCAGAGTACATACTCACTCCTTCATCAGGTGGAATGTGAAGGAGTGAGTATATACTCCGAAACGCCGTGTATTTTCACATTAAAGAAGTTGTTATCCAGAAAATCTTCCTGTATATCATTCTGTATTGCTAATTGGGGAGGTAATTAACTCTGTGTGTTCCCTGAATGTAGTATAGATAAAATGGGAGATGGAAATAGAGGTAAATTTAGTCATAAACCCCATATATCAAATTCTACATAATGATTGTAATAAATCTAAATTTAAACATCATTATTTTGAATATTTGAAAATCAATCGCAATTGCTATTTTATTAATTACTTATGTACATGTATGTTCACACTATAAGTGATGAAAGTCAGCTCTATCATAAAAATTTAATCTTGGTACAAATGCCTCGGGCAGTATGTCAGTGAAATAGATTTCCGAACTAAAATATTACGTTAATGAAATTACGATCAACATGTTACTTCCGGGATGTTAAAAGTTATAAAACCGTTATCTGATTGGCTGTCACCTGGTTACCACTGTATTACGTCACGGGGGAGAGGTTACCGAACAGCACCCTGGTCACCAGGACAGACAGACTTGTTAACCTGGTTATACAGTATGTATGTGCTTGGTTCACCGGTCACTAGACCATCCCAGCAAGTGCTCTCGAGTCACCTCTGTGTCAACACTTCTCCTTGTAACAGTACTACCTTCCCCTGGTTCTGATATGTTGATCAGTTTATAAGTGTTAATTTGATGATTCCGAAGTATAAAGATACCACCTCTCCATGTTACTTTAAATTCTTATTCCTGTCAATATCTAATTATATAAGTTGAGTATTTGATAAGTCATTTAGATTAAAGGGTTTTTTTATATCAAAGTTAGTATTTAAATCAGTCTCATTTAAACCAGACCGTAATTAGTTGCAACGCGTTACACAATATGTTAGTTAGCGGAATTTATTACGGTCTGATTTTAATGAGAATGTATTCTCGTAATTATGGATAGTTTGATATTTTGAAAATGTATATGCGAGCATTTGCTGATTCATAAGTATTATGTTAATACACTACTTTTGACTTTTTCCTTCAAATTCCCATTCCTTCTAACAACTGAGTGGAATCATATTTATTTAAGTTTTGTCAAGTCAAGTTTAATATGTTTATATGGATAATTTCACCATGAAAATAATGTCCCGTTCGAAGTTTCAACGTTCTGAATGCCAGTGACGTATTTATATGGACATATTCCTTAGCCGTGATAGTCAACATAAGTTCATATGGACAGATATGACATCGGATGACAACACGGCCTAGTTGACCAATTTATCATGGTCTGCTTCAGCGGTCAGATAATGACACTATATGATACTATATATACTATATGATGACTCCTCACACAGTCATATCACCAATGCAGTTGGATATCGTATCTTAAGTGAGGAGCACATGGGCTCATATGACATACATTTGAAATAATAATACGTCTGTGTGACGAAAACCTTTTTCATATTATTTTTTTTTTTAAAACTGGGAAAGATTCTCGACAAGATTTAGATCGGTTCATCAATTTATCATAATCCCTTGTATGTGTGCTGCAGAATCTACAGTGGAGATTTACACTCGAAAAAGAAATTAAGCTATATTTGTTGGAAGGTATCCAAGATAACTAGGAGTTTGGACCTCGGGCAAACTGTAGACTTGTCTTGAGGTTGAGGATGAAGAAGAGAGAAATGAGAGAGTCTCACTTACCCAAGACTTGTATAAAGAGGCAACTGTGACTTATCGATGACGTCATGGGCAGCATGCCGCTGTCGATCTGAGACTCATGGCACTATCCTGGAAGTAGAAACATAGCTATAAAATATTTAATGATAAATTGTGTGAACAATCATTGGAAAATTAAAAAATGTTGAAACTTTTGATAATGTGGAAGATTAACAAAATTATATCCCCCAGTTTAAGTATACAACCTTCAGAAAATCCACTAAACTCTTTTGGTAAATGACATCATGGTAACAACATGAATACACACATACATCTAGTTAAAATATAGTATAGTATATTTGGACAGTATGCTATGATTTAGTCGCAACCTCTAATAAGGTGCCTCAGGTGGATGATTAATGACCGTGAACGTGTACCAAGTGGCAGCATGTGTTGTGTAATATCAATGGGCAACAGACTCGCTGGGTTATAATGTCGTATCGCATGGAGCCGATATAAATTCGTTGAATTAACCTTAATCTGATATTCTCCTATAACAGATGTCAACTGTATTTAAAGAAAAAAGGAATATTTTTTAATGTTTGCTTTTACTTCTTTGTCCTCATCTCATTTACTAAACAAGTTCTAGAAGCATCATCATCTCAAAATGCTAAGAATTGAAATTGAAATAATTCTTCCTTTCTCGCCGTACACAAATCATAATAAGCTCTTGGCTCGCTCATTAAACTCTTTCTTATACACAATTCATAAGGTGATCCTATTAATGGCCCTTAATCACTGCCTCGGTCACTGTCACTACCGGCTGTATACGTTATGTAAATATAAACGTGTCTACATCTGGGCAGTTTTAGAGACTTCAGAACCGTTGATGTGAAGGAAGTCTTTGCCTAATTAACTTTTCGAGAGATTTCACGTGAAGGATGAATAATTTGCCAAGAATAGTCGTGTGTACATGTAAACTGCCAGATAAGAGAAAGTACTCGCCTCAGTTAGTTTCAATTAATTCAATATTTAAAATAAATCAGATGCATTTGACTATGGCACAATACACTAATACTTATCTGCAGTTTTTCGAATGCATTACGTGGTGACTGTGTTAAATGTTAGTTAAAATATATGTTTTTAATGAAAACAGGGGTAAGAAATGAAATTTACACCAACATGACTCCTACCATGTTTAAAATGTTGTAAATGTGTGCAGAATCAGGCACATTTATTAATGTCCACATAGAATATGTCTTATATGTCGATGAACAGTTGTGTATCATCAAAAAGCAATTTTTGAAGAAATTTATAATTTAAAATTTCATTGTTTTTTTTAATTTAAAAAACATGTAGAAGAATTCTTTGTTGTTCTGTAGTTGTCCATTTTGAAAATATGAGTTAAAGCAACAAACTAAAAGACAATAATAGTAATGTGTACATGTATTTGAAAGGGTGAATAGATATCATTATTAAAGCTATCACGTTCAATAAGATGTCACCTTGTATCTAACAATTCTGTTTCAAATGATTATTGTTCTAAAAAGGGAAATGGCAAATATTCATTATTAATCATTTATTTTAAAATGAATTAGATCTTTTTAATGTGAGCCACAAATTATGGTGTTTCTTTTTGACGTTCATGCATCCGCATATCAAAGAAATCAGACTTCAAAATTATTCCATAATTTTGCTGAGATTTCTATTTTCACGTATCAACAAGTTTTCATCTGTCGATTAAAGTTCTAAGATTTTACAGCTTACAGTTTATGAGCTCTCTTTGCTTTAAATCTGGTTTATTACACGTGACATTGGACCATCAAGTAAACCTAGCATGAATTATAAAGTGCATTTACATGTTGTAAAAAGTAAGGATGGAAACACTAGCCCTGTTGGACCCCTGTATGGAAATTTATAACGAAAAGCGACGTCCAACTCAGCCTGAATATAACCTTTGATCTTTGGAGTAGAAGGGACAAATACTTCAGGCATACAGCATTTGCCGCTGATTATTAAACCTAATCATAAAACGTTATCAAGATTATTTCTTTTTTGTGAAAATTTTGAATTGAATTTCACCAACATAAAATAAAATATCTTTGATATCATAAAATGTCATGATAAATGTGAATAGTTTATCACTTGCAGTACACAGAAATGTTGTCTGATCTTAATTTCACTTACATTTTTAAGCTTTAATTGTAGAATACAACGATGAGGAAGGTTTTTCAATCATTAAATGCCATGATGAAGCATGCATTTTACTATTTACAATAATTTATTGTACCTATAATTTCATATGTTTATTGAAATTGATGGACGCCATCCATAAATAAAATAAATTCGCTCCACTCGATAAATAACAATTTGTCAAAACTGTCGAAAAGAATTAAATTTGTTAGGATGTACCCTGATCGTAAATGTCAGCGAAACAACTGTTAAAAATGAAATGATTACAAATACAGTTTTTCTACCTAGGCATGTGGGACACGTTATACTTTCTATATATCCAAAGCAATGAAAGCAAAAGATATATTTTTTTATATTGAAATTTAAAAATGTATAGCTTTTTTTATACAAGAGAGCGAGTATGATTGCGATTCAATATTTTGTAATGAAGCAAGGCCCTCGGGTATTGCTAGTCATTTACTTCCGCTTATTGTGTGACATCACAGAACAATGGGTCTACTATATCAATATGCAGAGTTATCCACCAAAAGCCTTGGGGCGGTAACACCCTTGTGGTGACACGTGTGGCGATAACTCGTTTTTGAAGATTAGCTCCCACACTACTTATATCTGAAACTGATATATCTAAGGACAATGATCTGAAATTACAGTTAAAGATTATGGCAATGTTTTTTTTACTGCCCACATAATATATTAACTGAAACTGGCACATTTAAAGACAATTATCCGATACTGCAATTAAATGTGATGACAATACTTATCTTTGTAAACGGTAGATTACGAGAGATTCAAGCCACTTAAAGCATAACTATTCACAGGAGGATTCCGGAATTTGGAAGAGGTTCCCCCTTCATATACGAGTACAACACCCCCATTCGGTCGAATAGACAGACGGACGGATATACGGACATATAATATTTGTATTCATGTATGTGTATTGTTCTATTATGAAGAGTTGGGATTGAGGAGGCCTTTTAAAATTAAACATGAGGTATTATTGTGTAAAAAGTGCGATTTGCATCTGCGCAAGATTGGCAGAGTTGGCCATCTTCTGACTAATGATACAGACTGGACAGTTGTAATGTCTTGCTTGCAAACACTGCTGGAAAAGATCAAAAGGCTGCAGAGAATCTATAATAGAGCTGTGCCAATTGTGGTAATAACCCAAGATCTATAGAGATTGCATCAGTTCTTCGATCGCTTCACAGGCCACTAGTCCAGACAAGTGTAGACTATAAGATTATTGTTCCTTTGAATTATTTACTTAAAACTTTGTTGGAGGCCCAAAGAGACCCCCTTTCAAAATTTCTGGAACCGCCACTGAGGATCTGTATGGGAGTTATCTCCCTATACACTCAACAAACTGAAACGAATTTTCTGAACCCCTGAAAACATTGACATTGTCTGCAACTTCAAATCAAGACAGAAAACTTCTATACATTCTTCAGCTTACCTTTGTGTGATGAGATAAGCGCTGTGTAAATGGACCTATTATTATTATATATCGTCTCAAAACCTGTTGTGTCCTGTCCTCAAGACGGTGACAAAACATTGACAGACATTACTTCCAGTTAGGACATTACTTTAATGGCGATGTTGTCATCTTGTGTAACACCTAAGCCAGGTGTCTTGTGGCCATTCTCGTGTAATTAATAAACAGCATAAACAGCGTTAAATATGACACTTCCTTCCTTTGTTTGAAGACAGGATTTTCAAGGTGGCTGGCGCATGACTTTCTCTACATATGATTAGTGCGAATGAACCTAAGTGTGTATTTTAATACAAATATGATGTAATTTGGGATATCTTTGAAGCATCTTATCAACGCGAAAACTAGATAGATTATATACTCATTCAATGTATTTATGGTGAATTTTATTTGAAAAATTTTAAAATTTGAATTTTCAACATGTGACCATTTCTGTTTGTTTCATTATGCCAAAGTTGGAAAACATGCAAGACTGAATTGTATACAGGGATATAGGGTTATTCATTGTCATTGTTTTTGATGTAATTATATTGACCTTACGATAAAAGTCAATTTACATGGTATTTGCAGTAAGATAAACAAGTACGTTTCAGTTGGCAGTTGTATATGATTTGACCCACTTTTCATCAAATTTCAAATCCCTGTATTCCACTGGCTGACAAAATACGCGCTAAACGTAGCGATGAGTAAGCAGCCTTCAGCGATACGAGGCAGAAGTTCAGAAGATAATCAGGGTAGTATTGCGGATAAATATACCCTGATGCAGGGTGCTAAAATATACGAACGTTGTAAATACTGCTGTGGTGTATCGTGTATTATTTATGTACCAGTTATTAGGGGGATTACTTGTTATGGGTCTCCTGTCACAAAGCACTTGTTGATCATAGGTTATACTGAGGTAACATAAGTATATTGTTAAATAATAGGAGCTGAGCTTTACTTTTCTTACAAATTCTTTGTGAAAGTAGCCCTTGAGCATCTCTGACGGAAATAGCAATTTCTCTTGGTAAAATCTTTCTCTAAATCAGTTTGCTCGGTTTACTCTCGGTAGAGGCTATACTTTTATAATATGAACACCATGAAGTACCATGTATAATTAATGATGAACACGCTAATGCCACTTACCTATTTTGTCCAGTACATATAAGCAACTCCGTTATGATAAAATCTTTCATAGGCATATCAATGAAAGAAAATATTTCTGGGTTTCTTCTTCTTACGATGTTTCCTATCACGCCTTTGAAAATACTGACTTATTGTAATTCACTAAATGCACTGCGTATTTGGTAACGTTCAAGTGTATGTTTCTCTGTCCTTTTTATCTGTCTTTTTTATAAGTTCAAATGTCATTTTGAAGGCCATTCATGAGTATGAGTTATCAAGGTATATCAACATATACACTAGTACATAACAGCGGTCAGATTCATTTAGTATAGCACAAATATATATGTCCACGTCCTTTAAAGGGGATGTAGCACATTTTCTAAAAGTAAATACAGAGATCTGACAAAACTGTAAAGAAATGGTGCTAATTGCAAATCAACCACACTCAATGAATAAATAGAGTTCTAAAACAAATGGTTATGGTTCGGTTAAACAACCCAGATCCATTCTCATCCACAAATTATTAAAAGGTGTTCCCACTAAAATGTGCGCCAGCAGTTTTCATTTTATATAAGACACCGTCTTCTACGCCTACGGATAGTCGGGTCGTAATGGGGTGTTTATCCTCTTACGTGAAGATATTCTGCATAAACTTGCATTTCAAACGACAATTTGAACATATAAAAGTTTACAGTGCGTTTATATCAAAGGTTACAACGATGACGCATCTATCAAAGAAACCAGTCTGAAGACCTTGACTTAAGTGTTTCGGATTTGAGGGGGTTTAGTCATCGTTTGGTTCTCAGCACTAGGATGTCGTAAAGATGGATTTAAACCAGTGACCAGTAAGAAGACTGGAGATAAAGTACATCCTAGTATTAAAACATTCATGAAATAATGAGCAATATGTCGTCATGTGTTTCAGAGTTTGTAGAGCTATCATTTTAAAGGTCTGGACTTTGCAACTACAACTAAAGAGGATAAAGGTTATGGAATAAATAAATGAGAAAGTTACTCCACACACTTTCAAATTCTAAGTTAGCTGTCCGGGACGGCTTGATATTGTGGCATGATATTTACATAAATGAATAATTTCTCAGTATTTTTTTGAGTGTCTGCATTATCAAACCTTAATACCAGTTTCCATGGGGATCCGTACTCGAAAAAGCATATTCATGTGTGTCCTTAAAGGTGATATTTGGCTATTTTTGTGGAAACGACATTCGTGAAATATATGTTGAAGATTCATATCACTTTAGCTAAAAGTTTTATTACTTGTGCATTACTCGCATAACAGCAACAAATGTTGACATACAAAAAGGTATAATCAAGTCACATCTCACTAATTATTATTTAACCCAATAATTCTCATTCCTTTCTGTAAAACTCGTCACTGATTCTATAAAACAAAGCTTTATACTTGTGACATGTAATCAACTAAAGAAATGACACCTTTTATATCATATACTCTGATAGTCTTTAACTTCTACTATACAGTTAAGTTGTATATGGTTAACAACTAAGTACGCTTTCCCTTTGCATTAACTATACATTTATAACAAAATCTGAGTTATTATCAATTTATACGCTCACAGTTAAATCTCATTAATTATTGTTCACTCACCATATGTAAACAATTTGTTTTTATTTGTAAATTTCATCCAAATTGAAATGAACCAATAAAAGGTCACTTAATATATTATTATATAATATATTAATAATATTATAATCATACACAATTCCGTTCAATCAATGTTAAGAGACGTATGACGAATATGACAACATACTAGAATCGATGTCATCATACCCCCACCTCACTAATTATTATTCCACCTAACAACTCCGGCCCTCCTCTGACCTCTTCGTGTTATTCCCAACCAGGTGTCTGTCTCCTCTTCCCTTGTACTTTGTCAATAACAGGCTTTGATTGACAGCTGGAGACGGGGTTTTAAAGGAAAATGTCACTTTCACGATTTATAAGAGGGATGAAACGAGAAATATGTCATAAAAGTCAAAAGTCATGGATCAAGAGCGGTTCATACGAAGAGAGAGAAAGTAAGATAGTTGTAAGAAGCGTGTTAAGGCTAGATAGCAGGCACTCGAAAGGTGACAAATACGGAATTTCATAACATCATGAAACCCATTAAATATGAATAAGACGATTATTTATAAATGAATAACATCATTGTATAAAGCTATTTACAGCAAGCTATAGGGTACCGGATGTGATAGATACTGAATTTTATAACACCGTGACACCCATAGTCAATCAACTTCCCATTGCATATAAATTTCTGCAAAAATTGAGAAAAAGTAAATTACAATCATCAAAAGGCTATTATTATAACATATTTAAAGATAACTTCTGTATTGAGGAATATTTACTGCAGCTTCCATTGAATATACGTATTTATATCACAAAACATGTAATCACAGACTCCCCATCGAAACTGGTAGATGGTAGAGAATCGAAGAAGAATATAGAGTAATATGCACATTGTGTAAGTGTAAGATTGGGGATGAATTTCATTTTATGTTAGAGTGTAGTTTATCAAATGAATTAAAAAATAAATATATTCCTGCTTATTACTGTAAACATGTACCCATTGCAAAATATATCGCACTTATGTCCATCACATACAAACCTATACTTGTTAAGATTGCTTTGTATATCAAACATAGCTTTCGTATGCTCCATTAATATGTGTTTTTTTTATATTCATGTATATTTGTTCACTCTATGTCATTGTGTATGACTTATGAGAATAAACTTGACTTGACTTGCAAGGCATAACTCTTGCCAGTCTCCATTACTGGCTGATTTAGGCCTTGCAGTATTTCCTTATAAGATCTCTGTGCTTGGAAATCCGGACCCACTATGCATTTCAGGTGCAGCGATTCACTATCTTAGCACAACAAAGCGAGGAAAATACTGCAAGACTTAAATGTCGTGTGAGTTACAATAAAGACTAACCATGCACTTACTCATGAATTGTTTTGGAATCAACTCCTTCTTTTGAAAACCTTTACAAAATTTACCTACATGAAGTAAGCACTGTGTTGTCGCTGATATGTGGAACCTTTTGAAATAGTCTACATGGATACACACTTATGATTGATGTCAGAATGAATCACCAAATACACATTTAAACTAATTTGAACATCATGGTCATTGAACTTTGACTACCCCTCGTATCATTTTATTCGATTTCGAAAAATATTTTAAAAGAAATTTTGAAAGTGCAATGTAAAGTAATTATGCACAGTTATGAATATCTGTTTACCTTTATATGATATATTAATTTCAATAAGTATGACACGAAGGTGAACTAAATATTTGGATAACGACTTTTTATTATGGTCAGATAAGACGTTTCGTAGTATGTGTTTACTCCCTCATCAAATGGATCATACACGTGACTAATATATATATATACATGTTCACACCAAAAAAATATATAATATTATTCAAACATACATTGCTATCATCACGTAAAAAGCCTTTCAAAGACCTGATGTAAAGAGGTTTTTCTTAAATCAAATTACTGATAATATCCACGGAAATTATTTGGAATGATCGGAAAACGTAAATGTGTCATTCATAAGGAACGTTGCTCATGAAAATGACATATCAATGGAGCGACCAAACCGTCAATATCAAATTTGAAACCGAAAGTTTAAAAAATTAGTAAAACAAAAATGAGAGATGAAACCTGAAAATAAGCACATAAAGCCTCTTTGTTAATATTTTTTGTTTAATCCTGGCACAACAGTCATGGCAGGCACATGTAGACTAGTGTCTAGGTAAATGCAATTAAAGAGGTGTCATTACTTCTGACACCTGTACGGTAGCGTACTACAGGTATAACTGCTTGATCGATCAGCGTTGAATTTCAAGTTATTTAACAACTTTACACATCAAAGATACTAAAGTAGTTATACAGGTTGTACGTATCTAGATAACTCGTAAACAATGTCACGTAAACACGGTGAAACGCAATTAAGGTAAATGGTAGTAGCTTTCATAATGTTTCAGTTATAAAAGGTAGATTTCAAATCAAAGATTTACATATTATTAACTATTAATATTATGATAAAAGCTGGGTTATCCTTAAATCATTTTGTTCAGTTTAAACATTGAGCTAGCACCTTAATAATCTCACGTACACAATCAAGACATGTCATTTTTTCTAGAAGGCTCCTTTTAAATTTTTCTCTAGGGAATTACAGGGACTATAGACTGCGATCTAACGAAACGATATTTTTGAAAACATGTACATATCTTAACATGAAAAAGTATGAAAAGGAGCCTCTGTGTCATCTTTATAAACTCTAATATTATAGTTAACACTTATACTTATTTTCATATATGTATTACTATTTTACGTATTAATTAAGGGTATCGACACATGGGACACAAAAAATACAAGTACACTATAACCATTTGATGATAAAGTCTTCTAAGATGGTTGTTTCTCGACTATATCTGGCCCCTCTCTCCAAGTAAAGAGTCGAGCTAATCACACACAACAAAGCTGACGACATCAGTCAGGTACATAGCCACTGTGTTCGTACTGCCTCTATCCTTCCTAATTTAAAATTGACATATGAACATGAACACGTTGCTTTAAAATGTTGTATTTTTGTATATTCTTGTATTTGTACAACGTTCTTCTAACAGGTGTCAAAAACGAGTTTCAAGTATTCACCTGAAACCTTGAGAATTAATGGGACTGAAATAACAACCACATATATTACGACATCACGTCATCAAAATATAACCAAAAAAACGTCTTTAACATCAAATACAACTCAAATATCAATAGGTAAACAATTACTTACATGCTAAGAATCCAATCTACCTCCACGTTTAGATATCACAGGTATGGTGGAAACAGCGAGTAAAGTCCATGCACGCAACAGCAGACAGAGCGCTGTGTTAGATATAACGGTAGATGGGGATAAGACATAGGCCGTTCCGCCTGGCTGACTTTATGGGATGTCACGGATGACAAATGGCCGTCAAAACAGCCATACGGAGCGTACGGAGTATTCCCTGTTTCCAGCAGTTGACACTGGAGAACTTTATTACCGTGATAAATCTAAGTTGTAAATTCTCCCTTTTACATTTTATTTTCCTCCTGTGGTCATTCGTCATGAGGAGTTTAACCATTTGGAGATCTGGAATGCTTACTTAATGTACTAAATGATTAATTAGGTTTCATGCCCCGTGGCTAATTATGACGTAATTCATAATTAATTGACTCCTTTTCTGATGTTAAATTAAGTGACGCATGCGTTTGCTTGCGTTAATTATCAGTAATGTTCGTTAATTAACGAACTCGCCATGTAATCATATCCTTCCGGCGCGTGCAATATAGCAAATATTGATTAATGAAATAATTTGAAAAATTCTATTTATTATATCATCAATTTAAGTATAAATATTATAGCCTAAGGTAAAGTCATAATTCTTGCTTGCTGGTGACTCATATCGCTTAATGATTTACGTTTTACTTCTCAAGTTTCAGCAGTGTTTAACTTAAAATGTCAATATTAATCAAATAATCTCGCCCCATGGTTATTCTGATAAGAATGTGTGGGGTTTTTTTTCAAATAAAAAAAAATGTGTGCCAAATATAAATATTGTATCTATACATACACTTTACAATCACAAACAAGCGGCAAATATTTAGATCTTAAGTCTTGAAAGGCTGGACAAACCGTGACAAAATGAAATTCATCTTCAATGCTATCTAGCTTACATACTCTGCACAATCGCAGTGTTCTTAAAATATATCTATATCGCCCAAGTTTCACTTGTAATCTGTCCATACCGATACAAATTTTCGTCATTTCGCGACGGTATAGGGAACAGTCCTTAAGAGTGAAGTACAATTCCGGTTTTAAATTCAACTTAAATACAGAAATAATAGTCATACCTGCCACTAGACTGCACGGCTGATTTCCATTCCCGAGTTCAAATATCAGGAAAAACATTTTAAAAAATGGCGAATTCCCTCGAACCGTCCCTTTAACCAAGATATAATCGAAAATATAACAACCTTTGATAAATGGAAATATATGAAGAAAGATATGGTAGGGTTAGTCTTGTGAAACAAATGAGAAAAAAACATGACAATGGTTGTCCCACGAGAGATTTATCTATTATTTCTAGTAAACTACCTTCACTGCTTTATTGCCTGTGTAACAACAATTATACCCCACTTCCGGTCTCGTTGCTATGGTTTCTTTTGTTACAAGTGTAGGTGTATTAGCCTATACACCTACACTTTTTCTGATATACCTATACTTTTTCTGATAAACCTACACTTTTTTTCTGATATACCTACACTTTTCTAATATACAAACACTTTTTAACAACTGAGAAACTATTGAGTCAATGTTCTTAATTTCCAAATCTAAATGATACTTTATAAAATGTCAGATTATATGAGAACATAAACCTTGGATCGAACCTGTGTCCTGTTGCTTTCTGGCCGAACGAACTACCCACTAGACCACGAGGCCACTTGAAACTTCTTAGATTTTTTTCATGACCAAATGAATAAGGTTCTTATAATGCGTGAATGGTAAACAAATTTCTGTATTTCTTTTTATATTAGAATGTTATTTAATTTGGGTGCAAAATGTCTTAACATACTGAAAGTTACTTCTGTTTTCTCTAAACCTTGGCCATGTTGACATTAGCCGTGCAGTTTATGGCGTTAGCTGTACATTTCAGCGAGATGCACGTGCGTCTGCGTTGACAATACCGTCAATGGGCCATATCAATTAGATTCCCAGCCCCAAACATGGGTAACCATACAACGAAGCACGAGCTGAGTGTACCCGGGAGTTGTCACAGACGAGGCCCTATTTGGGTTGTCCGTTTCATACACAAACTTGTTTACAGCTGTATTTGTTTTAGAAATATTATGAAATAGTATCCGTTTTCACTCGACCGTAAGTGGGGTATAAGACAGATATACCCATACTTTTCCTTGTGTATCAAATGATACCCTACACTTTTCCCGGCGGAGCCTTACTCGGCTACGCCTCGTAAGGGCCCCACCGGGAAAAGTGTAGGGTATCATTCGATACACTCGGAAAAGTATGGGTATATCTCTCACATAATGGAGGAGATTACATCAGGGCCTGAGCTATATATCCCTAGAGCTTTATATGTCCATGAACAAACTTTTCTCTACATATTTTTTAATTCACAATGTCCTATACATAAACAAAACATCATGTACATGGAAAAAGTGGTATAACAACTCAGTTATGTGACTGAATTAAGTACGTTAAACCTAGACTATCATTTTTGTTATTAATAACAACATATGTTAAGGTATGAAGTGTCAAACTTGGAAACGTATATATAGCAAATTTAAATAATACATTAATGTAGAACTTTGATACAATGAACATGCACGTTTTTACAACTTAAGTTTCACTTTGGGGTATATGTACATGACATTTACATGTTGGTTAACAGGAATGATATAGACTCACTTTACAGGAGTTACTCACATTGTTCTACTGTAATGTTACCATCTGTTACCGCCAATACCTTCACACCTACGCTAGTTGTGCAACACTAAAGTGATGAATGGATTAATCAAATACACGAATAACAGTTTGTCCTCTAGAAGACGGAAAACATTTTAAACACGTTTATTATTTGTTTGAATCCATTAGCCCGAGGCCGAAGGAATTTTTGTTCTGATACACATTTTAAGTCGTGGGAGTTGGGAAAAAATATTTAAAATTTTAATTAGAAATTCCTTCCAAAAATTCGAGAATATCCCTCAGTTCCGGGAACGTTATGACATATCTGTAAAGAAGGACGGTTACATTATCCAACTGATCTACCTTAAAGCTTAATGTTCCTTCGCTCTATGTGAGGCATTCTTGTAATTTATTTGGACACCTGTCAAGGGGTTTATTTTCACGTACAAATAACTTTTCTTCATCATTTTCTCAACAATGTCAGCTGCTACATCTATAATGTGGATGGGCTGTAAACCCAGACTTTATAACTCTTCAGTGCACGGTGTTTCAACTCCTGACCCACAGCACCAGATTTATATCTTACCTGTACAACCTCCTGGTACGACTTTACACCTGTAAACACAGGTGAGAAATGAAGGTATTATACCTGTGCAGGGTTGTCTGGTAGGATATCATTCGGAATATCTCACTTGTCCAGTATATGTCTTAAACATGCTGTATTCCTTAAAAACAGGGTTAAGAACCAGTTATCCATCTTAGATTGAAGAACCAACATTTATCACAATGCTACGGTACTTTATGTGATTTCTCTTCAGATTAAACTTAAGTTAACTTTTGTGATACTGCCAGAGGTTTAGTCCCTTGTACAGTTACATGTTTCCAAAGTTTTTGCTCGATTGCATGAACTTTATTTGCGGTGGTATGATCTCATGTTTGATATTGTTTACAACAAATATGACAAACGACATGAATAAAAGTTCATTGTGTTGAAGACCCATGCTGGTGTCATATCATCACCTACAGTCAGTTATCCATTCACTATCTTGATGATTTTGCCATCGAGTATACAAGTCCCTGTGACCTGGGCCATGTTCAAGAGAGGTTTCAAAGTAATCGCTCAACTTTTAAACCTCTCTTGAACGCGATTGCTCAATGAAGCGCTACGTAGCAAGGCGAGCAAACTTCGAGGAATTTGCACCGTGTCGTTCAAGAAAGAATGAGCGCTACTTGAGCGCTATATTGAGCGCTATTTTGAGCGCTATATTGAGCAAACAATGAGCGATTATACGCGCTCGCTGTTATGGAACGGAGCCCTGATGTACTTAAAGAAAGTTAGAAACGGCTGCAACCATTGGGGTGTCTCGAAACAGTTTGCCTGTCTCAAACTAGGGCGTGCAGGTGTTCGTGTTATTGTCAATATCACTGAGATTCAGAGGAGATGCACGAGACTATCTGTCAATAATACACTCGTCTTATTTTGCTAAATTTTGAGGTAGTAAGGATTAGAATAATAAATTCAGTCCCGTGGAAGAACATATGCTTACACGACACAGACTACTGTTATTATATACTAGACAATATAGACGTATTGGATTACAATTCTTATCTGCAGTAGTTTAAATGCATTAATTGGTGACTGTGGTTAAATTTTAGTTAAAATATCTTTGTTTAATGAAGACAAAGGTAAGAAATGAAGTTTACACCAACATGTCCCCTGCCATGTTTAAAATGTTGTAAATGTATGCATAATCAGGCTCATTTATTAATATTCACATAGAATATGGCTTATATGTCGATAAACAGTTGTGTATCATCAAACAAAATGTTTGGCAGAAATTTAAAATTTCATTTTTTTTAAATTAAAAGACATGCAGCAATATTCGTTGACTGCTGACTTCACACCTGTACTTTTTAATTTTAGAATATGACATTGAAAACTTGAGATATTTTCAATTGAAAATCATGCATATGATGATAAAGTGAGCACTTTCTTTTGTCTGGCAGTTTATCAACTTCCCAATGCAAGGCATAACTCTTGCCAGTCTCCATTACTGGCTGATTTAGGCCTTGCAGTATTTCCTGTATAAGTATAAATCTGTGTTTAGAAATCCAGGCCCGCTATGCATTTCTGGTGCAGCGATTCACTGTCTTGACACAACAAAGCGAGGGAAATACCGCAAGGGTTAAAGCAGCCAGTAATGCAAACTGGCAAGAGTTATGCCTTGCGTTTGGAAGTTGGCAGTTTATATAAATGAGAGAGGTTATGAAATACCTGTTTGTTTACAGATTTAATTTATTCAGATACTCGCTGAAGGGGTACCCAAGTGCTTCCATACGTTGTATATGTTCGAGAAGTTATTATTCCGCAATTTTCCTTTATAAGAAACTTAATTACAAAGAGATAATCGTCAACATCCTCGTCATTAGCTCTGAGCCGGAATGATAAAGCTTTTAAAGCATGTAAATACAATGCAATTTCTTAGTTAGTTAGTTTTGCAATTCAAACTATATAATCATAACCATTAAAAATCCCCATAGACTTATATGTGTTATGATTATATAGATGTAGGAAGAATGGGTAAAGTTGTTTAAAGTTTGTTTTCAGGCTGTGTAACTTCTTTCAGAGTCTGTGTGTTATCTTGTGTCATGGATAAAACTCAAAGTACTTCGTTTCTAAAGTCATCCCATTTTGCCCGAATAAAAACTATTGTTTTAATCAATTATACTTTAGCAATGGTGGTGACGATAATGATGGAAGTAAGTTGTAACAGGAATTAATCTCCAAAATATTGCAACATTATAGCAACGTTACGTTAGCTTAGTGTATCAGCACTAACAGACCAGAATGCAAAGTTTGCTTAAGTTGCAAAAATCCTCTCTTACATAAACATACATGCATGTTGAATTCGCCGTTTATACACAGGGCAGGGTTTCCAATGTCCCTATATTCCGAGCTTGCCCAAGATATTTGCTTGTGGAGAGTCTACAAAGGTTTAACAAACAAACAAGCACCTGTCGAAAAGAAACGGATTACCAGTCACAAACAAACAAGACAACACCGCCAACTATTTGCATCTATTTGCAATGTTTATTAAGTGAGAGGCGGGAATCGGTACAGCAATAACTTTTAAAAATATAACATTTTTAAAATCAATTCCAAACTTTGCTTTCGCATGATTCATTGATTATTCATGTAAAACTGACCCACTAGAGTCGAGGGATCTGTATTTGTGAGAGACAATGAGAGGTGTTGTCCTACAGCGTGTAAATATGGCAGGGCTGTTCTTTACGAGACAGAGAGGAAGTTGGTTAAGCTCGAACATAGCTTTTTGAGACAGGTTTGCTTTTGGCATGGTTTATTCTAATGACCTCAACGATAACAGGCCAATGCAATATATGAGATAATAACGAACATGAGCGTTCATCTCTAAATGTTATCAATGAGGCAAACAATGACTTTTATAGCAACTAAAGTGATTTTTTGTTCAATTTAAATTCTGAAAATTAAATTAACATTTCAAAATAATTAACGTATAAAGACGTAAGTCTTAATTATTTTCTTTTTGCCAATAAATCTGGGAAGGATGTTGCCTCCGAGTAAAGCATTGTTTATAGCAGTCCGAGCCATCCACCGGGAACATACGAATTGAGAGATGACCATAAAATGTTCTTAGCTGAGAAGATTCCTTGGTCTGGATATATTCCTGTACAACAACAGCTTACTGATGATGAAACAACCGTTACTGAAGCTATAAATGTATCAACCAGTTGACTCGTAATACACCGGGCATAACCATGAAAGTTGACCTTTTATTCTTCAAACGTTTGCAAACACAGGAATATTTTACGTATTCCTCATTTAAAGTTCATACATGACTCGACAAACATTTCGCGAAAATATAAATACGAATCTAATTCACTTATGTTTTCTCTTTTAAGTTATGATGACATCTAGACAGTGATTAATAAGATTGCTCAAACATTCCAGGAGAATTTAGAAACATAACGGAACTATAGAATGGCAGAAACGATTAAATGTGGAGTTACATTTTAACGATATTAAATATGTCCAAATAAATGTACAGTATTAAGGTTGGTTGAAGATTACATGAAACCTCTGCGTAAAATTTAAAAAAAAACGCATTACAAATGAACGTTATACCTTTCAGCAACTTTGAGGAAAGAGTAACATAAATCATTGGTTGCCCAAACGGTAGTTTTAGACACTGAAAGCACTTGAAAGACTCGAAGGCACTGTCATAGTGTACATTACACATTGTTCTAAGAAAGACGTGTATACCTCTTTACGTAACTAATGGTACCTCAGAAGCAATAGATCTAGGGAAGACTTTGGGGATAGCTTTCGACTCTGCAGCTTGAGTAACTGACATTACACACGAAGTGGCAGTTCTAAGAATACTTATGGAAAAAATCTATAATTAGATATCATTATATGTATAGTAACAAATGTTAACCATGAAACAGTGGCTTTAGGACAGACTTGGGGATAGGTTTCGTCTGGAGTAACTGAAATTGTAAAGATGGGGCGCTTCTAAGAAAGACGTATGGACAGAATGGATAACATTTTTTAAGTAAATGATGTTACACAAGAAACAATTGCTCTTAAGCAAACTTCGAATTGGTTTTATACCATGATTGTGCCTTGAGTAACTAAACTTACACACAAGGCGACGTTTCTAAGGAAGACGTGTAGAAAGCATGGATAACAAGTAATTAACCTTACCCAAGAAACAATGGTTCTAAAACAAACTTCGAATAGGTTTAGTCCATGCTCCTGGGTAAACTAACATTACACCCGAGGCGGCGTTCCTAAGAAAGTCGTCTGGACAGAATGACAACATTTTGGAGTAACATACGTTACACAAGAAACAATGGCTCTAAGACAGACTTTCACATAGGTTTTAGACCATGCTTCAGGGGAAACAAGCATTACACACGAGGCGGCGTTTCAAGAAAGACGTGTGGACAGAATTCATACCATAACGTTATCCAAGAAACAATGGCTCAAAGACAGACTATGGAATAGGTTTTCGTCCATACGTCTGGAATAACTGAAATTACACACGAGGCGGCGGTTCTAAGAAAAAAGGGTGGACAGAATTCATACCATAACGTTATCCAAGAAACAATGGCTCTAAGACAGACTATGGAATAGGTTTTCGTCCATACGTCTGGAATAACTGAAATTACACACGAGGCGGCGTTTCAAGAAAGACGTGTGGACAGAATTCATACCATAACGTTATCCAAGAAACAATGGCTCTAAGACAGACTATGGAATAGGTTTTCGTCCATACGTCTGAAATAACTGAAATTACACACGAGGCGGCGGTTCTAAGAAAGACGTGTGGACAGAATTCATACCATAACGTTATCCAAGAAACAATGGCTCTAAGACAAACTATGGAATAGGTTTTCGTCCATACGTCCGGAATAACTGAAATTACACACGAGGCGGCGGTTCTAAGACAAGACAAGCACAGGTTCTTCTAGCACACTGGTCTGCTGACGGTCCGCTTGGTGATGACCCCCTCACAGCACAGATCGAAGACGAAGTCGAACACCGTGGTACCACAGCACGCTGGTCTCATACCTTGTCGTCTCTTCACCTGCTCCCCGCAGCAGATGTGCGTCCTCCCAGCGTACTGCCGCCCTCCGCAGTTACCTGTAAAGTGATTTTGAGAAAATATTTCAAGAATTTGATTAGCACGTTGTATTTATTCAGCTGTTCTTTCTTTCATTTTTTTAAAAAAACGATAGCTTCTCGTCTCGGGCTGGATAGTGAGATTACATTTTCATGTCCCAGTTTAAATCGTACGGTACAATTCCATTTCAGAAACTGGATATTATTATCAATCATTATTTGAGAGGTCAACTTAATTACTTGTTGTTTCTAAAAATAATATAGTATTCATCAATCTAGTCACTACGATTACCTCAAACGATATCAAACGTTATAAAATATTTCATTCAAAACCGTGTTACACGCTATTCCAAAAATAATATCCTCTGCCATATTGCTGAACTGGTCTCTTTTATAGCTGTTTCTAATTTTCCACTCTGAATTGTGAAGTTGCAATTACTAGTCATATCAATTTTCCTTCCGAGCGTAAAGTTGCGTGTTAGTAATGGCTACCATTTTATATTGTTTTTCTCCATTTATATTCAAATAATCGGGGTGTATTTCAGTGCATACTGCGTATACCAATAGCGACATATTATATCAAAATGTATATCTTGATATCTAGAAAAAAATTTAGTCAGTATAATTACTCTACCTTCATTCTTTTGATTTTATATTTAATACTTTCGGTTTATCTAGACTTGCTGAAAAAACATCCAGACTGTATTAAAGGCTATTAAGATTACAGGACTAGTTGATATGAATTTTGATATACTATGAACTTTTATTAGATTTCCCTTTACAAAAAAAACAGTCATATATTAAGAAAGTGAAGCGCTCTCATACGAGATTTAGAGCAATACATTATTTAAAGTGTCAACATGTTTTTATGGAACTTGTTAATCTGAAGCTGTAGCGATTCATCCGCGGTCATCTAAGGGACAGGACATGGTCAAACTTTTAAATGGTCAACGAAATAAATTGTAGAGTGACACCTGTGAGATCATTAAAGAGAAAGTCCGACAGATACAGATGGTTTCATAGTATATATACACGTGTATATAGTTACTGCATTAAACGGTCTGTAGAAACAGATACACAATGTACCTGCTCACAACACTAGCCAGTCGCATTTCAACTTCATCTATCTTCTCTTTACAAATGTAAATGTATAATTTGAATATTTTTATAGATATTCTGTTATATATTTTTTAATTATACACTTTACCATTTTCCATGGTCATGTGTTGAAAAATACGTGCTTGCATACATATTTAACATGAGTCTGAGCATGCGCAGTCGCACATTTGTGAAAGCCTGAAGCTGTCGCTTCATAACTTTGACACGTGCTATCTGTTCACCAATCTTGTTTATACTTATTATTTCAATATAAATGAGATGTTTAGTGGTGTGCAAATAGAATGAAAAGGGGTCAATTAACAAAATTTTCATTAATTAAGTATGTCCGTATTGGCCGAGTTACCGGTCCTCGGTCCGTCGTATTGGCCCTCGATTTCGTCTCGGGTCAATACGGAAATACTTAATTAATAACATTATAGGATAAAGCCTACTCTAGATAATCACAGAACGCATAGTCAAACAAACTTGTTATATAATCCTATCATTGATTATATATCTACTTATATTACTGTATACGTAATGGTGACTGTCGGAAGTTGGAATGTAGATTCATGACATATTGATGGTATGTAACCCTTTTCAAAAGGTTGCTGTACAATAGTTTTGTTCAATTATATTAAATAATTGGCGGAGTCATTTAACAAAACTTATCTTCACTTGTTTTTTCAATAAGGTCTAGTAAGTGTAAATTCAGTGACTTGCTAAAGAATAAAAGATAAAGGAAATGAAACCAAAGGATAAACAGTAAATATATTAGTCAATAGCCTTTTAAATAGCATTAGTACGTTATAGAACTATCAATCAGTACACTTTCATTACATTTCTAGTATGATAAAATAAATGAAAGTTGATTCATACACATTAAAGGCACTGTAGAACCCTTTTTGCATTTTTGTATGTTCACATTTTCAATTCCAAATTAGTATATCTTTTCTGAAGAGGGTAAAACAGCCCATTACACGACCCGATGATCAGCAGACCGTATCGAAGAGACCGGTGTCCATTTTAGTGTGAACACCTATTAATAATTCGAGGTTGGAAAATGGATCCGCGTTGTTTAGTCGAACCATTATCATTCAGTTCAAGAGGATTGTTTAGCAACTGCATTTCTTCTCCATTTTGTCTCGTTGTCATTAGAAAATATGCTACAGCTCCTTTAATGTATTTTTCACTGTATTTAAAACCTCCAATTTCGGTTTTATACGACGTTTAAAGGTATTTAATTGTGATAATCATATTCATTTATTATAGGTCACGTAATTAGCTGACACACCAGGAAAACTTCAAAATAGAGTGCATGGTTATTAGATTTTTTGTTATCTTGAAACTCGAAATCCTTAAATAGATAAACTGACATGTGGCAACCAAGTGAAGGAGCATGACTTTCCGAACCATTTAAACCTCTCATAGAATCATACACCTACACGTTTACACGATTCAAGTTATATTTTGGTACTTTCAACCATGTTCATTTATCTGTCAAACAGTACATAAAGACAGAGACAGGGAAAACCATTACTCATAGGTGGGCAGAGGAAACGTCAACGGGAACCTAAAGACTACATTTGAATGCCCATATCATGAACGTAGAACTAAATATATACCATTATGTACCATTACTATCCACGCGTGTAACAGGATTTCGAATTTTTCATCGAATGATGAGGATTTTAACCCTGTTTGTAAAACATGAACTAAAACAAACTACATCCTGTTAAATGAATTTAAGCAACGTTTAACTGCCACATAAGTTTAAAAAATGTTAATCACGAATAACAACCTGTGTAGAATGTCCATGTGAATTTCATTTTTAAAATCAACATCAAACCTTATTTCCCATACAATCTTGTAAAATGGTATATGGACCAGAACCCATATTTTCGAAGCTCTCTAAACGCGAAGATAGTCGTAAGTGCCATACATTAACATTGACTAACGACTGTATTAGTGCTAAGATAGCTTCGAAAATATGGAGCCTGGTCCATATACCATTTTACAAGAAAATATGGCCTAGGAGTCTGAAGTTACTTTTAAATTGACAGTGTGATATGCTCCGTGTTTTGTCTCCTGTCGATCCTCGCTAAACATGCACTTGCAGATATGTTTTTCTACACTGTCGGCCAAAAGAAACGCTTATTTGATATCTTATCAGATATCATAAAAACTAAAATGAACAGACTAGCAATATTATAGCATTATGAACTTGCCCCATTTCTGCATAATATATTTGAATTACAGAAGTTCATGCCATGAAAGAATGGCGATTGTTGAAATGAGAAAACAATAATTGTTCAGTTTTCGATCAGTGCTTGATCAGAAAAAACATATAAAACAAATGTTCAGTCAATAACGAGCACAATACAGGCACACATTCGCATTAAAGTGGTGATGATGCTACAGATGTACGTGGTTACGATGCGCAAGTGAATCAACCGGAAATAGCCGTCTTCGTTGGGTGTGGTTTTCATGAATATTATTGACTCGAATCACAGTTTTCCACGATTTCAATGGACGTTCATATTAGTTATAACTTCAGCATAACGTGGACACCACCATTAATTATGTTTCAGAAATTATTGCATCTTTCATTTTAAGGAAAATCAAGTAGGCGTTTCTTTTGGCCGAAAGTGTATTTGCTAGACATTCTCTCTGTTCAAAAGTTGTTAAAGTCATTTCTTCACACATAGTACTTCATAACATAGTTGGGAAGTTAAGATATCAGGAAAAGTTTAACCCTGGTAATGACGGAGTGTCAACAGTATCCAGGTATAAATATCGTGGGTGACCAGTTATCCCCGTGGAATTCAACTCAAAAGACATTGGCCAGCTTGGACATTCATCAAAATACTTAAAATCAGGCTAGGTAAATTTACACCACTGTCTCAAGATATTTGTTTTATCATCTTTGATGTAGTGCAACCATGACTTATGGATCGGAAGTTTGGTGATTTCATACATCAACTGATATTGAAAAATATTATATACTAAATTTTGTAAATTAACCTTGGGATTGAATAGAAATGCTCAAAATAAAAAAATTCTCAAATGTATCTCGGGTAAACAATCTGTTGAAGTGTCCCTTTATGCACAATTGTAAAAGTTTGGCTTAGATTATTAACACAAAAAAATAATGTCATATTGAGGATAGTCTATAGATTTCAATATAAAACGGACAGAAAGTGTTAGTACTTATTGGGCACTCAAGGTTAAACATTGATGTTTTCTTATGGTTTCACAGAGGTTTTAATGGTGTTTGAAAGGCCGATATAATCTTTCATTAGTTTTGGCAAATATGCAATGATAGTATTCAATCTAGGTCTTGTTCAGGTATCGCTCAGTCCTATAAAGGATAATATATGGATGTAACATTAATTCGAATTAAATTATTTAATTTATTTTGTATAATATAAATCGTGTAAAATTGGTGTGTGACACTGTCCAATTTATCTTCATACGCGTGTATGTCTCCTACCTCCATATTATCACTCTGTTCCTACCCTAACACTTCTTCCAAGCATGCCAACTACCAAAACAGTTGTATACCAACTTGAAATAGAGAAATATGAAAGCCTGCAACAATACAAAACTAAACCTATACGCCTACATGTATCTAAACCTCTAGCAGGTGTCCCTACAGCAATATTTATTTCATTGATATCAATAATAAAGAATAACATACATAATAAACAAGTTGCATATCGTATTTGTATAATGATTAACATCCCCCCTCCTTCCCCTTCAACTATCCCCCGTTTTACTCCCAGAACAAAGATGGTGTCTTCCATACACACTGTCCTTATACATTTCCTATAGCTGATACCTACCATCAACTCCATTGCCGTTGCCAGTGGGTAGTTCCAGCCCGAGGGTGTGAGTGTGAGAGCCGCTCCCGTGACGGTGGTTGTTGCCGTGGCCGTCAACGTGGTCACTGCCAGCCCCGGGCCACTTCTGCCAGGGACTCTTGTTGTTGTTGTTATTATTATTGTTCTTCTTGTGGGTGCTGTGGGTGTTGTGAACCCTGTTGTTGGTGTTGTGAACCCTGTTGTTGGACATATCACGCCGTCCGCCTCCTTTCAGAAAGGGGCTCTTCGGCCACTTTTGACACTCCACGAGCACCATAAGGGTGAGAAGTAGTGCGACGATGCGTACGGGGACCATGGTGGTGAAGGTCCTTCTTCTGTGGTAGGCTTCCCTCAACTGACTCTTCTTCGACGCTTGGGTCCCTGCTTCGAGACGCCGCGGCCAATATTGTCAGAGGACGTCGCCGAGCAGTGAAGGCAGGATATTGGAGGCTTTGTTTGCCAAGATTTCCACGTGTTTGTTTAAGTCTCCGTTTGGAAACTCCCCTATGTTTCCATCAAACAGGTCCTTGTTGCTTGACGGACATAATGTGCTGCGTTGAATTTGTCTCCTTTTCACATTCAGTCATTTTACAAGACAACAAGAGTATGTGATGTTGACATTAACCGTCGACTTCTTCCAACATTGCAAGGGACGCTGTTATCAGTAAATGAGCATTTGATCCGATGAAACTCTCGATTGAAACATGCCTAAGATTTTATAAAACAGTGTGCAAATCCTTGGCAAACATCACACAGACAATAATCGATTAACGTATAAATAGAGAAGGATCACTGGTGCTTTGTCAAATGATTATAGTCAATAAAGCACTGGATCGTCGGGTTCATTTAACAATTGTGAGTCACCCTAAACTTCTTAATAATAACATGTGTAACGTTTCGTTCAAACAAACGAGTTTTTCAACAATATCGTCCACCAAAGCATCTACAATATCGTCTACATCGGCAACAATATGCTTATCATACACTATACCTTTGAAACAAGAGTAGCCAACATTTTTGCTTTCCTCTTTCTATCTCCGTTATTTTTTTAAAATAACGTTGTTTACCAAATGTTTCGACAAAAGTGCCGATCTGGTTATATTTCAATGACTCACTCATTGATATCGCTCATTTTGTAGTGTTCCCTTTGACATCCGTTATTTATTTTTTTTAAAGTTGATATGCCTCATTACAAAAAGTATGAAATACACCAAAGATGAACATTAAGGGAAAATGTAATACATAGAATGAGCCACTCTGTTTAAAATTATTTATTAGTCAAGTGCAAAGAAAAAGTGAATGAATTACCTCAAATAATATTCAAAATGGTGTAAATTGCAAGAAGCATAAATACATACGAAATTTAACATGGATATATATTTTTTAATTATAAATGGTTTAAACCTTTGTGTAACCTTCGCAATAATCTTTTTTTAACATGTTAATGTATGTCAATAGACAGTTTACAAATACAATTTTTTTTAATGCTGACAAAATAATATTAACACCTTTTATCAATATAGTGTGTAGCCTTTCTTCGTGTGAATTTGATGTGATTTATTGACTCAGTATATGACCTCATATAGTGAGGAAACGAGAACGCATTTTCAGTGTCACATTGACCGAGCATGGGGGATGTTCTGAATATAGAAGAATATCAAATATTCAAATATCTTCTTAAAACTAGCCAAGATCGAGAAGGTATACCGAGTAAAAAATTTCGATAATGACGGAAACTCCTTGATATGCCTTAATCTTCTAGTCCTATAAGAATAGCTAGGACTCTTTGTTCCAATGAATCTGGTAACCTTAAAGGCTGAAGGTATTCCAACCCTCTGGGTTCTAGCTAAACTGATCACAGAAAACTGAGTATAGTTAATCTATGGGTCTATTCCAGGACGGGGTCACTTTGACATCTGCCAAACGAAAATCTCAATTTAAAATCACGTGACACTTTTCAGCGACCATGTCTTCGATTGGCTTTTACAAACATTTGTTTGGACATTTTCGGATTAACGGGATTATCAAGGCCGTGTGATTTCCTTTGTAATTTGAAACCGATTTGGCACCGAGTTGATAATGTGCTCTTGGCGAGGGAAGAACATTTCATCAGAAGTTTTTTTTTAACAACAACTTTCATCATCAATAACAATTCGTCCATTCTGCTGTGTTGTTATTTATATCATCTCTTATTTCAGGATTGATCAAGTAATCAGTCGAATTATTGTTTACATTATATTATTAACTATTAAAAAGAATAATATAGAATCTAAAAGTTTGTATGCTGTTCGTTTTAACATGTACCAATTTAACAAGACTTGTAACAAAAAAGTACTTTTCAATGTCATTTTGGATTATTATCTAAAATTTGAAGATCATCCCTCGTAATTAATATCTCTGTTATTTTACTCAGGGCGGTTTCATTTAATTTAATTTCTGTGATAAACATTGGAATTCTATAGGACTACTACATATGTTGTTGGTTAGATATTTTGCACGAAAAGGTTACATATAAAAGTTAATTCGTAGGTTATATGTTTTAAACCTGATAATCCGTAACTATATTTTACTTCTTTTGTAATATTAGAATGTGATCAAGTTGGCAAAACCATTTCAAATATGACTGAAATTAAACATAGGCTACCTTTCGCTTTATATTAAGAAATTAGATAACTGCCAAGTAAAATGAAATAGCCGTAAAGTAAAAACATATATATATATATATATATATATATATATATATATATATATATATATATATATATATATATATATTATTTTTTTAAACTAAAAACGGTTGAAACAGGGAGAACCGAAAGTGATATATATGCGGAGACTCACACAGGCCCAAATGCCTTAATGTCACGAGTTATCTCCCTTCGAATATTCTTTGTTGAAGAAGTCGAGGAATTATTGACTTCCGGTTGGAGCTAAAACATGAAAAATTGCTCAAAAGAGTAATAATTTCATCAAAATGAACAAAGGTTGGCTCGAATTGGAAAGTGATCCAGGTTGGTAAACATGTGCCGCGTGCAACCAAGTTGTTTTATTCGTTAAAACTTCTTTGCCAAATCACCAGCTTTGCCTGGAGTCCGGAGTTCAATGTTTTCCATTCGTAAAACTAAAACTAAAGTCAATGTTCAGTTTAGATCATCTAAACTTCGGTTTATCTGTGCGGTGACGTTTAGTCTTGATTTAACCGGGCGCAGGTTGGTACTAGGAACACTAAAATACTTTGCGACAGAGATATATTTTTATTAATAGTACATTTTCTCTGTTTTGCGCATTTCAGGATTGTTTACGCTGCTACTGGAAGATTTTGGTAAGTTGTGATCAGCAAACTTTGCAACATTGTGTGAAAAAAAGCATAATTATTATGATTAAATGATCTATTATACTCATGAAACTTTAAACAAGTGACTTAAACTTAAAGAAGGGAGTGCTTTTTCAACACTTGATATAACGAATATAAGTTCAGTAAAATAATGTGTATTAACAAATTCCTATCAAATTGATTTCAGGTGTGAAAGATACACAAGTTGAAGAAATATACGATCTCCAGAAACCAATTGATGGGTAAAGTTTTGTGAAATAACATGTTATTCTACTGCGTGAAATAACACTTTTGATCCTATGATGTCATCATAACAATAGGATGACGTCATAAAATGACCTTGATAAAGCATTTCATTATATTAACATCATTTTCGAACTATACGTAACATAAATTGTTAAATCTAATAAATAGAACATTTGACATATCTTGTCGAATACAATGTATATCTAATCTCGTGAAGTACAAATAATATATTTACACTTGTGGCTGTGCCACTCGTGCAACTATATGCATTTCTTCTTCACTCGATGAGATATGCTTTGTATTCAACAAGAAATGTCACTCAAATATCCTTTTTTATATATCTAATAGTTATAATCAACTGGAAGTGACTGTCTCATCCTAATAAATAATATAATTGAGACAATCCCACATGTGGGGCTGTTCTGTGGTATTAATTTTGGAGTCTTCCCCGTAATGACTTTTCAGATCCTCAAAGGATATTGGGTGTACTGCTATTGAAATGAGTGATGAATGAAAAAATAATGCAGAGAAAGCTTACAATCCCAAAAAAAGGCAGAACAGGGTTCACTTCAGGCTTTTAATGGAGGCGCTTCAAGAGGCCCCTAAACATTACATTCTTGAAGTTCACCCTTTTCTGTCTTTTGTTTGGATAGTAAACCCCTTGGCTGTATAATTATAATTGAAGGTGAACTGTTCAGTTCAAGTGCATTACAAACATGTCATGATGTTTTGGTTGAAAAAATATTATCAGAAGCACGTAGCTTACAACGATAACAGAAGATGTTTGCTTTGATGATACGTATGTAAAAAATGGTTCATACTGCAAGCAATAACTTAAAATCTGCAATGAATACTTTCTTCTTGTTGATACAAGGCTTATGTTATATGAATATTTTTTAAAAGTTGTTTATCGTTTCAGAACTGTGTATGGTTTTATATTCCTGTTCCGATGGATCGAGGAACGACGATGTCGGCGGAAGACCAGTACAGAGGACGAATCTTGTGTTATGGATGATGAAACAGTCAACAGCATCTTCTTTGCGAAACAGGTGAAGAAACCTTATTGCATGGGATTATAAAAATATTTCCCCAGATTTCGTAATGAAAACATATTTTCTTTTTAACATTCTAATAATAATAAATCTGCAAAATATTGACCAAAAATTGTTATTTGTCATTAGTTTAAATATTGATGTTGATAATGTTCATACATTATATGCTTCAGTTATTATCACATTGTGTCTGTGTATATGCAACCATTTGTTTGCTTATTTCAATTTTTTGACATTTTTAATCAGATAATTCCCAATTCATGTGCGACCCATGCTTTGTTGAGTGTACTATTGAACTCTGGGAAAGTGAGACTTGGAGATACGCTTGAAAAGTTCAAAGAGTTCACCACAAACATGAGCCCTGAGGTGAGATTGACAAATAATTAGATTTACATAGTCTTATTTATTTTCAAGATCTGGTTTCTCTTTAGCAATAAACATCAGGCACAGTTTTGTTCCAAGAAGGGGTCCTGAGGAAATGATTGATTAAAACTTTTATAAGTAGAATATATTTGGCATTTTTAAGTCAAGTCAAAGATGCTTATTGTGCCGCAGGCTCAGATGTTAATATTACAAAAATTACAGTTAAAAATTAGATGGCTAACTAAGATAACACTATCATTTAGCAATTAAATTTCTAAATTACAGCCAATGAAAGAACTTCGACTCAAGCAAGATTGACAGTACTTGGATGAGAGGAACAATGAGTGACTATCAATGTCAAATCACAACATTTTGTTAGCTGAAAAATAACATGATATATTATATATAGCAATTAAAAACTGGCCTACAACAAAACAATAGTTATTGGAATCAGGGTATTGTTGTAGGGTAGGATATATCAGATACATTATGATTTATGAAAACATTGAGAAACAGGTCCTCTCTTTTCAAAGTGGCTGAAATGGAACTCTCATATGGTCATTTAGGATCCTTGAAATCTTTCGTATTCTGGAATGGCGATGCTGACATGCATAATGTTATTGCAAGTTAATTTCACTTAATTTATTTGCCGTATCATATTGCTTATGTTAACTGAAAGAAGGTTAATGATATTTTGAAATACTTTCAGGATAAAGGATATGCAATAGGTAATATGCCTGAACTTGCCAGAGCTCACAACAGTCATGCAAGGTAAGAGTTCAGATATTTGTTTCGTCTAGTAGTATCTTTATTATTTCAAAGGATGTTATTATGCATTGTGCAATACTTGGGACACTTATTGGGCAGGGATTTAGGGATATGTACCCATAATTAGAATGAGGAGAAATATATATGAATAACAACTTGTTTATTCACAATATGCAAGGTTTTGACACAGATTCTTATGTCATTTTCAAGCAATCAAACTACAAATAATGAACCTATCAACTGAGTAAACAACCATCCGTATTACCTTGCTATTGTACATCACTGGCTTCATATACTAAATTCATTGACTTTCTCAACAAACTGTATTTATTCTATATTTTGGTACCTGTATGTATGTGCCTCTCCCCATAATTTTTTCATATGCTTGAAAAAGACACAAGAAGCTGTGTCAAAGCATCACATAAATAAATCATCACAATTAAGAAGTTGTTATTCATATATTTCTCTTCTCTCTAGTCATTCCAACTTTTAAAACGCTCTCAAGGAAGATATTTAACCATTGTTATATCTAGAGTTTCTATTAAAAAAATGCTACTCTGGGGACGAAATCCCATTACGAGCATGAATAAATCTTCAAAATATCTCCATTATTTTGACATACTTTTCTAATGTTATAGATGGTTCATTCATTCATGTGATCATAACTGTCTGAGATAACTTGAAATAATGATAAAGAGAAAAAGTTTCTTTCCATTTGGAGGCAACATTTCATCAGTGATCGAAGTACTGACTACAAGTATTAATGTATGACAACATGATGTGTTTTAGAATATATTTCCGAATAGATAAATTGAAATTTGGTATTTAGAATCTGAATAAAGTAGTTTTAATTCATAAACACTTACGGGTATCCTTATTACACTCCCACGAAAAGAAAGAGTGCAAATTCAGTTTTTATGCATAAAATATGTGAAAATAAAATAGGAAAATAACTCAGTGAAGTTTCTAAAGAATGCAAATCATATTTGTATTGTTCATTTTTTTAAATGGAGAGGCTATTAAGCATGCATGCAAATTCTCATGTTCAGTCTGGCTTTAAAAACATTATATATTCTACCTTTCCATCTAAAAGTTTTTAAAAATACAATCTATTTAATTTTTTATGCGTTGTCATATTGGATTTATTTTACCTACCAGACCAGAGCCGCGACATCTTCCAGAGAAGCAGCCTGGCCTCTCCACCACAAAGACGATGGAAGCGTTTCACTTTGTCAGCTACGTGCCAATCAGAGGACGATTGTTTGAACTGGATGGTCTGAAGCCGTACCCGATAGATCATGGTGAGTTTACTGTTCATAGGTGAAATCTTGATCAATTGGTGTGATGTTAACCCTTACGTTGCGTATATATATTTTACCCTTTTTAGCCCATGTGGCGGAATTTACAGGCTCGCAGCTCGCAGCAGTAGTTTGAGCTTAGGCACTAACGAGCTCTGCTGGCGGAATTTCCAGGCGGCGATTCCGGTACCGTTTTTACGAAATATACCGCATCTACATGGCGAATACGGGCTATATACGGGCGTTGAATACAAATTCAAGTCGCGGCACCCGTACACAAATGGTTGCTTTATACCCGCATCTTTGAATTATTTTTTTACGATTCTTCTTTACTTTTCTATTACTTTGTAAAGATTGTCTTTAATTCGGGCCTTATAACATCATGAATTTGGAGCGCGCTACTGAAATTTTTATATGGACTTGAAGACCAGATGTTTGTCTTTACAATGATATAAAAAATATTAGAATGCGACCTATGGTTATAATTCTATTGTCATCTAAAGTTTGTCTTTATTTCCAGCTTTATGAAATCAAAACTCCTGAGTGCGCATATTGCGAAATTTATATGTGCTTATAGATAGTTTATTCCTCTTTACAATGACATAAAAATTATTAGAATACGACTTATGGTTCAGAAAATATAACCAACCAAAGGAGAGTGACGCTACCCCGACAGTACCACGTGAATGGTCCCGACGCGCACCAAGTTACTGGCACTGCTTGGTCCCCCCGGGACTGTGCTAATTACAGTACTGTTACTCGAGACCTCCTCGAGGGTGCCAGAGCCGAGCGCGCGTGGAACTAATGGGTACTAATGAGCACAGCATACACTTATCACCGCGGCGAACGCAATACATGTTGCGCGGTGTAAAGTTTGTCTTTATTTCCAGCTTTATAAAATCGTAAATTTTTTCACACGCATGCGAAACACGTATGTACTTGAAGACAATTTATTCCTCTTTACAATGATATAAAAATTATTGGAATACGTCAAATGGTTCGCAATATATGAAGAGCGTAAGGAAGGCACCCCCAGTACTTAGAAAATTCATTTTTGAAAAACTAACTTTTTGCGACATCTGGCGCATCACTTGCTGCATGTTTATTTTTCGCTGCGCATATACATATGATACATGGAATTGAAGACAATTTATTGCTCTTTACGATGATGCAAAAGGAAAAAAATGCGCAACTTCGTTCGGAAGCTATAGCGTGCCAAATGAAGGTACCCTCGGTACTTTGAGGCAACTTTTTGACTATCGCGCATATCGGGGCACGTGCCGCAACTTTAGTTTTTCGTGCGCATGTATAAATTTTATATTGAATCAAAGCCGAATCTTTCCTCTTTACCCCATGTAAGTTTTATGAAAATCGGCCACCCGGTTCAGCATTTATGGGTGTTTTTTATGATGCGGTTCTGGTTGAACTTCCAATGAAAGCTCGCATTCACTTTCTCTGTCTCTTTGATAAAATAAAAAATATTTTATTTGCAATGACATGTATTACAATGAAATTACAATGCATTTATGTACAAATATACACAATATTTACCTGCGGTTGTGCGCAGAACAGCTTTAGGGACCTAACAAGGTATGTATATAATGTGTATATACTGGTTGTCCACACTTCGGCTCTCTTTACTTTCAATTTTCTTCTTCTTCATTCCCTTCTTCATTTCTTTCTTTTTCCGTGGCAGTGATGTAAGCCCTGGAATAGTCAGTGGCGGTGTGGTACAGTTTGAAGCATGGTGCGGCGCACAGAGAAACATTACAATCTGTACATTCATAAGAAGACTCTCTGCCTACTCGTTTTTTCTTCCTTGCTGGCCCATTGCCTTCTTCAATCTGTTTTGCGAGGACGGCGCGTTTTGCCTTAGAGCATACCACACACATCCTTGTGACGTTTTTCTTCCTTCCGACAGGCTCAATCTTCGTCGGAAAGTGACGTCCATGAAGACGAGTGACACTCTCGTCGCTCGTGCTCGGCCGACCACGGGAACGTCCGCAAATGTTACTATATGTTGCGCCAAAGCCTTCCTGTATTCCCGACTTGTTTTTAGAGGTGTATCTTTGCTGTATTCTTTATAAACGATGTAAGAGTTCAACATGGCAACGTTGAGAACGTGAAACCAAACCCGTTTCCACCACTTCAGGGTCTTCAATAGGAACGGCGTGTATGACAACATCTGGTCGGCCCGATCAACACCTCCCATGTACTTGTTGTACGCTGTTACAATGCGCGGCTTGAGAACTGGTTCCCCTGTTGCCCGGTTCTTCTTCCCTGTTTGTTCAAGTTGTGTATCTTCAACAGTAGACATGAGAAGCACTGATTTTCTATCTTCGTAGCGAAGAACGAGTAGGCCATGGTTGTGAGAAACTGTCATGTCCCCTTGCTTGGCTTTCTTTTTAGGTTTCTTGACTGAATCAGGAAGTCCCTTTCGATTGGCTCTCAACGTCCCCGTGGCACCTATTCCCCGCTCCCACAAATTTATGTACAGATTTGTGGACGAATAGTAGTTGTCCATAAAGATATGATGCCCCTGTCCAACGTAGTCATTCACCAAGTCCATGACTACATCATAAGTTTTGCCACCTTCAGAAACCGGTTCATTCGTTTTTCCAGTGTAGAGTTTGAACTTGCAAACGTATCCGTTGTGCAATCACACAACATGAAAGCCTTTATCCCATACTTCTTAGGCTTGTCGGGAAGATAAACTTTGAAAGATAAGTTACCTTTCCAGGGCACCATGCCCTCGTCGACTGAAATGTTTTGATGCGGTTTATACACTCTTGAAAAACAGTGAACTATCCGGTTATACAAGTGTCCCAGTTTATTTATTGGTGAAAAGCACGGGGTGTTACGGCCCGGCATCCTCCTGTTGTCAGCCAAGTGTAGGTAGGTTATAAGAAGCCAAAACCTGCCCCGACAACCAATGACATGGCAATTGTCATGGCTACAAATACCTTCATCTCTTCTGCATTAGTGTCTTGCCACTGTTGCATTCTTGAACGGGGTCTTAGAATTTTGTCCTCCATTGCTTGTTTGAAATATCTATTGGTTTCCGTTGCCATATCCTCATAGTCATCATTATGTATAAACAAATTGAAAAAGTCAATAGGTTCAGGGTTCTCAGGAAGTTCTATGAACTGGCGCAACCCAGTTTGACCAGTGAAAGGCAAGTTTACACGTGGCCGCGAACCATCCACCCACTCATCAAACGTCTGTGAATTATCTTGATTATATTGTGGTATTTCGGCAAACTCCTCCTCAAAACCACTAAAGTCTTCTTCGGTGGAATTACCGGCAGCTAGAATCTTTCTGGCAATCTCTGTCTCTATATCACTCAGAGCATCTGTGTCACCATGTTCACTATCTATTACAGTGTCCCGATCATATGCATCATCACTGTCTAAACCACTGCTACCATCACTGTCAGTTGACTCCATATCAGAGGCTTCATCAGCATGGATCTCGTTGATGAAGTCGTCGTCGCTTGAAACGGCTTCAAAGCTGCGTGTCCTAGTATGCAACGCCCTAGGCCGTCGCAGGGCCTTGCGTCCACGTCCGCGCAGCATTCTGCTTCAACCTGTAAATGATTGAAAATGCGTTAGATGTATGCAACATATAACATGTGATTAGAGACAATAAACATACAGAGATAATGAATGTGAGCTTCATGGACGTTCATTTGCCAGTTTCAGAACCTCCCGGCGCATCTAGGACGACTGCGCCGACGGCGCCGACGGCGCCGACAGCTTCTGACATCGCGCCGATTTTTCCGACGCATATGTCAAACGGACCATTTTCTGATTTCCTCGGCGACGTGTAGCACCGGGCGCGAGGCCCGGAAAATAAACTACTATGTCAGGGAAGCTCGGGTTGTCAGTTGCCGAATGACTTCTCTTTTCGAGAAGCAGAGCATCCAAGGAGCGGTCTCTCGAGGCGGAGCCCGGACCCATGGGAGCATACTCCCATGCTCTCCAGGAATTCCCGTCCCCGTCTTCCGCGGCGGACCCCGGATTCAATCGCGGGACAGGTTTTCCATGTTCTCTTTTGAGAACGAGAGACTCCGAGGAACAATCCTATGGGACGAACCCCAGATTCTATTGGGAATGGGTTCCCATGCCCTCTCGACATATATAGCAGAAACCTTCATACCTCGGAATAACACAAACCTTTATTTCAAAGTAGAAAAAAAAAAATAATTTGCACAAAAAGTTTGGGGGGTGGCGACCAAAAGCGGGGGGGTCCGCGCACCCCCCGGTAGATATTTATACTTGTGGGTCGGTCCCGAAGATGACGGACCACGCCCATGTTCATGGGAATTTTTTCTCATTATGTCATGGCGAATCCCGTCGGAAATTCCCCTGCTCACGAAAAAACTAATACCTAAAAAAGTAATTGTGATACAAAAGAACTTTGGTAATAAAAGTGGTGAGGAATCAAATTCTCCATCTGCTCAGTTCAGTCCGCTACACATATAAATAATTCTTCAAATCTTATTGAATGAAACGTCTTTTATTCAATAATGTAAAAGATAAAATAATAAATTCAATTCAAATGGTTTGGAAAGGTGCGCCCTCGCATTTGAATTTTAGAAATAAAAACCTTTCGCAAATGGCATCAGTAACAAAAATGTTCACGCATTTTTAGAAACTCCGAAAAGTGAAATATTTTCCTGAGAAAATATTCCCACGAAAAGGCTTTTCCCCGAGCGGCGGGTCCCGTACTCAAATATATTTTCGCTTTTATGTTATATTTTTTTTTCCAAAACTGGAAACAAAATTCTGTCATAAACAGTTGTTCATCGTTTATAAAGCTCTATATTTGCGTATCAAAAGAACAGTATTTTAGTTATATATTATCATACTTCTTCACTTATGCGTACATCAATATTGCGGCTCTTCGCGCATGCATAGTTCTTCCCAAAAACATGCACATTATATCTGGAATTAAAGACAATGTTTTTCATTTTACAATGATGTAAAAATTATAAAAATCGGACTTGCGGTTCAAAAGTTATGAAGTGCGAAAATTATACCTTTTGGCGCGGCGCTTTGCGCATGCAGAGTTCTTCCCAAAAACATGCGCATTATACATGGAATTGAAGACAATGTTTTTCTCTTTACAATGATGTAAAAATTATAAAAATCGGACTTGCGGTTCACAAGTTATAAAGCCCGTAATGATGGTATATGCTAAGAGCGCCACTTATTCAAAGCCGAATATCACCTTCTGCGCGACACCTGGCACATCAAAAGTTATTGCCAAAAATACACGTATTTTATATGGAATTGAAGACAATTCTTTTATCTATATACTGATAAAAAAATTATGAAAATATCCCAAGTAGTTTCTTAGAAATAGAGCGCCGAGGCATGTTGGGGTAAATGCGCCACATGTATCAAAATTCAAAAGTGCGAAAGTCGCCTATCTCTGTGCGATTGCTGTATTTTCAGTTATGTTAGCGCAATTGCGATTTTTATATGGGAATAAAGGCCATTCTTTCCTCTTTATTTTGGTATAAAAAAATGAAAACAACCAATTGGTTCATATGATACGAAGTGCGAGAGAAAGGTAGCTTATCGCAATATCTTCCCGTAATTAGAGACTATCTGCCCATGTGGCGAGATGCGAGACAGATAAGCATAGGCTATCTGCCCATGTGGCGGGATGCGAGACAGATAAGCCTGTACGGGCCTATCTCACCCCGGGGCAGTGCAGACGCTTAGGTGATAATTAGCCGCCGGGCAGTGTAGCCATCGGAGCGAAGCAGGACAAAATTGGCCTTTTGTAAAGCTAATTATCGATGCGTTACGGGTCAACAATGCACATGCAAATTGGTGTGAATTTTGCTGGACGTTCTGACAAGACACTGAAGAATGCTTTATTCTCATTGCGAGCTGCGAGGCATAAATACATCCATTCTCATGCAGCGAGTCGCGGAAACAATCGACTCGGGACCCGGTATGGGGCATAGAGAAGTACTTAGACAGCCGTGAATTCTTCTAAGTAAGCGATCCGGGATCCGTATTGAGGTACCTGAGAATCGCTTATAGCCCGCCCGGATAATTCCGGGACCCGCATGTTAAGGGTTAATGGTATTAAGCTGAAAATCTATTGAATTTTTTTGACAAAGAATTCTAAGAAATATAAAAAGCTAATCTATTGACATCTGGCAGGTTTCAAGGGGATTAGAGCTCAACATGGTGGGGTCCACTAAAGAATATTTTGAATATTCAACATTCTTATTGGGACGGGATACTGAGGTGGTTGACCTGTTCGGATAAAATTTGTCTTCTTTGTAGAACTGTTCTAATGCTGTAAGGTTTGGGTGCAAAGCTACACTTAATTTCAGCGGAATACCACAGTCCGCTAGTTCCAGCCAATACTTGAAGGTTTCACTGTAGTACAAAGTCAAAATGGTGTTGCAGACTTTCTCCCTGCAATAGTACTGGCAGCCATGATATAAGTAAAATGCTCTTGAAAGCAGTGTTTCACCCAAAAACACTTCATCTCATTATTCTGATCTATCTCTTACTACAATATAAGTTCAAGATTATGAAGATAAGTACACTTCATTAAGTGTTTATGTGTAACATTGAACGAAAACAAGTCAACAAAAGCATTTGTACTTTATGTTTTCTTTGCTTTCTAGGTCCCTGCAAACCCAATCAGTACTGGACAGAGAAGTTCCGTTCTGTCATCATTGACAGACTTGGAATGGCAACTGGAGGGTAAGTTTTGTTCAATTAGACTGAAGTAAGTATGACATTCTGTTATTTACATCTGCGGAACAAGAATTTGGTAATGACATCCTCTGTCGGAACATGCTGCAAATGTTAAATTCTTAGTCTATTTATCTCACACTGCAAGTTTATCATATAGCAGGGGATAAAGTATTCATCAGTGTCTATATAGCAAATATCTTAAAGGGGCTGTAGCACGTATTCAAATGGAAATAAAGATATTTCACAAATGAAAAAGAAATGTTGTCAATTGTAAACCGATCCTCCTCAGTCAATAAATAGAAACGCATGATTATGGTTCGGGTAAGGAACGTGGATCCATTTCCCATCCTCGAATTATTGAAGAGTGTTCACACTAAAATGGCCCCTAAGAATTTTTGTTGTCCCCTGCCGCCGCGAAGCGCGGAGCAGGGGACATAGTATTCAGCTCCATACGTCCGTCCGTCCGTCCGTACGTACGTTCGTCCGTCCCGCTTCTTGTTAGCGCGATATCTAATGAACCGCTCTTCAAACTTGGTACCAGTCTTCATCTGGGGAATACGCAGACCTGAAAAGTTTTCGGTGACCTTGACCTCATTTTCAAGGTCACGATGAGACTTTGACCAGTTTTGAAAATGTTGTTAGCGCGATATCTAATGAACCGCTCAACCTAGAATCTTCAAACTTGGTACCAGTCTTCATCTGGGGAAGATGCAGACCTGAAAAGTTTCCGGTGACCTTGACCTCATTTTCAAGGTCAGGGCGAGACTTTGACCAGTTTTGAAAATGTTGTTAGCGCAATATCTAATGAACCGCTCAACCTAGAATCTTCAAACTTGGTACCAGTCTTCATCTGGGGAATATGCAGACCTGAAAAGTTTTCGGTGACCTTGACCTCATTTTCAAGGTCACGACGAGACTTTGACCAGTTTTGAAAATGTTGTTAGCGCGATATCTCATGAACCCTTCGACCTAGAGTCTTCAAACTTGGTACCAGTCTTCAATTGGGGAATACGTAGACCTGAAAAGTTTACTTGTTTTAAATGTGACAACGTTTGTCATGACTACGAATAATCAGGTCTTGTAAGTAAAGATATACTGCATAAACTTTTATTATTAATGGCAAATTTGAACATATAAAAATACAGGATTCATGGATTCATTTCGGTACCCATGGAGTTTTTTTGCCTTCAATTCAAAGTCACAAAAAGGTTTTCACATTTTACCCTTATCAGCGTAATATATATATGGAAGTCAGAGTTGTGAGATTATTAATTATTCTGGATTGCAGAGAACCATATCACGACATCAGATTCAACTTGATGGCGGTGGTGCCGTGTAAGAGACAGTTGTATGAACACAAGCTACAGACTCTGAAGACAAACAGACACATTGTCCTGGAGGCTTTACAGCAGGTAATCATTTACGTATTCCTCAAATCTTTAGCCAATAGGAAGATAGTTTATCAACGAGGTTCTTTTAATAACGAAGAATGATGTCGATGAGGTAATAAAGTTGGTTAACATCAAGTTATATTAATTTGCTATTTCATATATATACAAAAATGTTTCTGATTACTTACATATGGAGATCAATGATATAGACAAAATGACAGGTTGGAAGTCTCATTTGAAAGGAAATTTACCTTCAACTTTGTATTTTATTCTTATTAGATATGAGAAAGTTAGATGCACACTAGAAGAAGGACAAAGTGCATGTTTGTGCACTGTAGGCTAGGTTTCTGTACTAGATGCACATGTTGACTCTCTGTGATGTGTTCTATTGCAAGCTGCTGGACTCTAAGGTAGGTCGGTGGTTGTTGGATGTTGTTAGCCTCTCGTACAGTTCAATATAACCAGATACAGCTGTTACATCACTCACCCTAATAGTTATTTTGATACAAACCAAGAACTCATAATTCTACAAGGCACTGTGGTTAGCATTTTCAGCTTCTGATAAACATTGTCTGGATTATTTGCTATTCTACATTGAAATTCAGCTTACCGGTACATACATTTCTCTGCAATACATAGCCACAGTGATATTTGCAGACTTTCTTCCTGCAATGATACTAGCCACCTTGTTATAAGTGAAATACTTTTCTACCCAACTTTGAAAATGAATTCCGCTTACAACTGATTATTTCTTTAGGCACTAAGCACTGTCTGTTGAAAGGGAGATTCTCGTTCAATCAAAACACAGTTTAGACTTAATATATATGTTTTGAGGAATAGCAATACATAGGGTACATAGCATATTTCAAAAGTATATTACCATATGTATATATTAATTAGTATGCAAGCACTGAATATGCCACTGAAATAGCTGTGAAAAAAGAAGATCCCAACTTCTGTATTTGGTGTTATACAAGGCGACATTCTTGATCCATTCCTATTTATTGAAAACAACCATTTCACTAATGTTAGATTTTTCTCACTGTGGACAACTTAATGAAGTTTTGACTACATGTTGGTCAATTTCAAGTCAGTCACTGAATTGAGTGAAAAATAAACAATTTCATTATGGTAATGTCTTATGAATAATAACAGCTTTCTCTGGTTTTTATTGAGCTGCAGAATTTTTGTTTCAGTTTCAATTTTGGTTTCTATATATTTTCTTTCTTATTTTTATTATATTAATTTCAAATATGTATTGAATGTTGTATCCATGATTGTTGTAATGCTTTCAAAATTATTTCCACTTATTATTCTTTCATGTTTAGAACATAGATCATTTCATATCGAATGCGAGTCCATTATTATTGCTTTTAGAGAAACAATTTTGATGTTGTAGTCCTTTATACAAATGATTCAATTTGGAAAAAAGGGAATTATTTTAATGTTTATTTGTATGAAATATTATATTTAAATTCGGGGTGCATGTTCAACAGGACATCTTTTATTTTATCCTTATTCTGGAATGTTGCACGATGCAGTACTCATTGGTCATTGACACAAGGATATATCATATCAGTTGTTTTATTTCCCACAATATTTGAAAAATATTTCAATGTTAAAATATTTTATCCAAAATATTGTTCATCTCATCTGAATTCTGTGAAAAACGAAAAATAAACAAAATACTCTTCAGTGGAATATGTGCTAAAAATATAATCCTATAATCATAAAAATATCTCAAGCCTTACTTATTGTTAGTCATGACAAATGTTTCAAATTCCTGAGTGTTATATGGCCATCACTAATTCTGGAAAACTGGAAAAACCATAGGAATCAGGATTGTACAATGTTTGTTTTATAATGTCAGTTGCACTTGTAAATGCTTAGGTAATCTCACAGTCATCTGTTGAATCTTTACTTCATTCAACTGCCGTTTACACAAAGTAACCATAGTGCTGAAACCAATGATCATCACGTCTCGAAACATTGCTTATGATTGACCATTGTGCAATGGTTGCTTGATGAAACCTGGTTTAGTGATCCGGGCATGAGGCCAGAGGGTCCTGATGCCACATATTGCTACTGTTTCTGGATGATCAAAGCATGGGTAGAAAAGGGGAGCCAATTCCAAGAATCCTCCTCAGTCTGATGAAGGGGATCTAACCCTTGAAACTACAAACATTCTCATCCTGCTCTTCCTGTGGATAACCTCATGTGTTTTTGCGGCTCTCCCCTCTTTGTTTCTGGATTTGGTCATTGGATTGTTGCCAACCTTTTGGGCTTGGTATCCCAGGCAGGGACAGCACATCTGGGAATATTAAATGAGATATTCTGTTAGTCTGTTTATGCTAATGCATAATTATGGTTACTCCATTTGCAGAAATGTTTACTGTCATTAGCATTAATCGCTGCAAATGTCTGCAAAATTGTCCAACAAGCAAAAAAAAACTGGTTCAATCAATAGCATAAATGCATTAGCACAAGAGATACCTGGTTCAGGGTTTAAAATTAGTCGAAACTAGTCCAATAGCCAATGGGCCGACAGCTAGTAAAAATGTTATTGAGATTGTTAAAGGTTTTATGTGGTAATACAAAAGGTTTGTTGACTTTAAAGATGATATGATCCTGTACATGCATTTGGCAAGCTGAAATGGATTTGGACAAATACTTAAGGAAATTGACTTCTTTCCATGGCATTTAGAAGTTGGTTAGATGAAGGAGAACAAGTTCTACAGATAAACAACTTATTTATTGCGGGAGTGCGATGTTTCGGTGTAGATTAGTATTCCAGTATCCTTCACTTGATAACAGTGTGAGTATTTCTACCGAAACGTCACACTCTTGCAATAAAGAAGTTGTATAACCATAGAATTTGTTCTCCTTCTTTAGGAAGTTAACTAGTCCAAATGGCTAGTACTTTGATAATGGTCATTTTAACCCCTGCTAGTTGTATTATCCCTTTAAATATTTTACTGAAATTGATCAAATGGTCCCAAATGTTAACATTTATCAGAATGTCTCCCCTCGGCTTGGTACTTGAACAACAGTGATTATATGGAAGATGCCTATTTCTGTATTTGCATCGTCTAAATTTCCTGTTCTCAGATGGTGAAGGTGACAACTCCAGGACTAACAGCTGTAGAGAGAGGGACAAACTTCAACCATGTGGACAGTATTGATAAGTCCACTTCAGAATCTGCACGAGAGAAATTATTCGAGACAGATATGACCAGCGGTTCGAAAAACGACACAGTGTCAAATCACAACACGAAATTGGAGAGTATGGATGCAGAGGACACTGACAAAAAATCTGATTCTGAGTCTGCTGTGAGGGATCAGAATGTGAAGATCCAAATCTCAGTGAAAGATGCGAAGGATGAGAGCATCACAATCCCGAGGACAGTGTCCATGACGGACGTGACTAAACCGCTGACTATAGAGACAAAGTTTGGAGGGTCGTCAGGACCGAGCAGCGAAAGTACAGATACTGCGTCGGAGGTTGGAAGCGTGTTCAGTTCTCCCGGCAGTTTCACCATCCCCTCCTGTCAGAGCAGTCCGCAGTTCCCGGGGGATGGTTAGTTTATTGATGTTCTTCTTTATTTGCTATTGTTTAGTCCTGTATATAGATGATGAATGTATTCTGTATTTGTTATTCTTTTTGATCCTTTAAATATAACGTTATATTTTGGTTGACTTTCAGTTCAAAAATACAAATTGTTTCAAGTTACATCTCAATTCCAGGATTCAAACCTACACCCTCAGACTAAGGTATCAATGACTAATATGAAATATGTCATTCAATACATTAAAAACTGATGTTTCTCAACTTTTAGACATAAAGATAGATGGAGAGGATGCAACGAGTAGACCGGATGTGATGGAGGTGAAGACGAGATCCAAACATCGCTTCAGCAGCTCACAGGGCTTCTCTCCTAAGGTAGAGTATATACCGGTAGTTAGTTAGCTTTGTTTTTCCGCCACAACAATTTGGCGGGAGGTATAGAAATGACTTCTGTCAGTGTGTCTGGGCTTTTCGTTTCCAGACTATAACTAAAACAATGGTGAGTATATTTTTATGAACGTTTGCTTATATCAAGCAAGCAGAAGCCTTTTGGGGTTTTGAAATTCTCTCGACTTTTATTTTTAGGTGTTTCCATGGGAACGCAACTTGCAATTTGTTTTCAAACCAAACCTAAAAATGTTATAGCTTAGCTCCATGAAACTTGGTATGTGGAGCAATCATCATGTCTAGATGGGATTTGGCGAGTTTTAACTTTATAGAATTTAGCTGCTTTCATGGAAAGGCAGCTTTTTTTTCAGATATTGAACATATCTTTGTCAAAGTATGAACAAATCAATGTGAAGCTAGATAAAAAAAAGATAATAATTTTTTTACCTTTGTTGTTTTGTTTTTAAGTCTGTCAGTTAGTTTGCTAACATTGTTTGTATGGAGAAGGGTTTTTATTTGCGTTTTTTCATCAAGTAGATCTTAATAAAATATTCAACCCCTGTTCTATTCACACATCAGTAGTGCGTATTATTTATCTATCTATCTATATATATCGAATGTCCTGTGAGCAATATCAACTACAATTGGTGTATGATATGTAAAACAATTACCCCGAGTTTCTTGTGCTTGTTGTCAATGTAAAATTTTATTTTATTGCAGGATCTTCTTGATCTGTTGAAGAATGTTGAGAACGAGATTGAAATTTGTGAGGCAAATGTGAGAGATGAAAATGATAAAAGAAAGAAATATAAGGTAATGGTTGTTATTTCATAGCTTTCATAGTTTTCAGAAAGTCATTTGATCAAAAGATGAGGTTTGAGTTCACCAAATACAAGGCAGAATGTAAAGAATCTGGATTATTTGTACGAGAATAAATATATCACTGCTGAATCAATTTGTGCCAAACCAGTAGGAATGGCCAATTTACAGGAATCACAACTCGTTATCGAAGGGAATATTCCAAGATTGATCACTGTCTATCCCAGAATATTCTGGGAGCTGTAAGTTAAGGGTTAATCTGTTGTCACTGTAATCTGCAGTAGAATGAAAATTAAATCTGTACTCACTAGCTGCCTTAACCTTCTCTGTGTAGATTGATGACGGTCCATCACTCCCATTAGCTGCACACTGAACATCTGTTTTTAACCTTCATCTTCTCTGTGTAGATTGATGACGGTCCATCACTCCCATTAGCTGCACACTGAACATCTGTTTTTAACCTTCATCTTCTCTGTGTAGATTGATGACGGTCCATCACTCCCATTAGCTGCACACTGAACATCTGTTTTTAACCTTCATCTTCTCTGTGTAGATTGATGACGGTCCATCACTCCCATTAGCTGCACACTGAACATCTGTTTTTAACCTTCATCTTCTCTGTGTAGATTGATGACGGTCCATCACTCCCATTAGCTGCACACTGAACATCTGTTTTTAACCTTCACCTTCTCTATGTAGATTGACGACTGTCGACGAACTCACAACTACGACCAGTTCATGATGACGTTCCTGTCAATGCTGGCAGAACAAGGTCACTTAGCGAACCTTGTATCTCAGAACGTCAGTGTGAAGAAGAGGCAAGGCGCCAACATCGGCCGTCTCCAGCCCAAACCACTTTCCAGGAATGACAAGAGGAGGCGAGCAAGAGCTCGAAGGAGGAGATGATCTCTCAATATTGACTTGTACATTGACTGCTGAGAAATGTGAGAGAGCTGTGTTCGTGTGACTATGTATAGTCCAGAATAGGGAGTTGCTAACATTAGACAGCATTAGTATTCTTACTTATTTAAGTTTAGATCCAACTTGGACATCTCTTGATTGAATCTCCCTCTAGGCATATTAAGAGAAGCGCTGGGCCTCAGGTAAGCGCCAAGTCAGAGAGTGTTGAATCAATATGTGAAGCACCAAACCTTTTCAGAGGAATATGGTATGAGAATCTCTTAACATGTCTTACCATTGATGGCATGGATAGAAACGTGTGTGCAATGCCTGTAGGTGAATTGAACAATGAGTATTAGAAATCAAATGACAATATTCCTCATGTTCATCAAGTGTAGAATAGAGTTTGTCATTGAATCTTCTTACTGTATATATTGTAAATTGATTACCAAAGCCTTTTCATAAATCATTTCAGTTGTTTACCTCTAGTATCCTGTGTTCAACTTTACAATTTGGAGACAGGGTTGATTGTTCCTATCCTCTACACTATATCATCCCTTGGACTATCATCAGGAACCTTGTTTCAAATTACCCGCCCTTAATTTGTGTGGGCCAATGAAGTTGCTCAGGTCTGTGAGTCTTTCAAAATGGATCTTCTGGTAACTTACGTCTTACATTGAAGAAATTTGCATTTGAAGAAACTCACCTCAGCTCACTAAGACTTCCATTATCTCATAACAAGTGTTTTCACTGGTTTATGCTTTCATAAATCGAATCAAGGGCAGATAATCTTAGTATGACTTTCCTGATGAAGAGCCCCAGGGTTGATATGTGTAGAGTATCCAACATTTTGCCCTGGGTGATCAAATGCAATGAACAGAGATGTTGTTGAAATGTAGATTTGTTCTAAATGATCCTGTACATGAGATGCAAAATAGTAATGTAATCATTTGTCTATGTTCATTTTATGTAAACCTTTTGTTGTACATATCTATTTCCAAATCAAGTGCTCTTCATTCAAATCTCTTAGAATGTTCAGATAATGATAAAATTGTGTTAATTGTTACTTTTGATAATACTGTAAGTTAAGAAATCGTCTCCTTTGAGTTCTTACTATGGTCAGTATAATTCTTACATTGAAGATAATAGATATAAACCATAATCAAAAAAAAAATGTTGAAGCATATGGATCAATAATATCAATAGAACTATTGAAATCCTTTACTTTTAATGTTGAGTGGTTTGAATGAAAGCTTTAATAATGTCTTCAGCATTAAATGTTATAAAGAAAGTTCATGAATTTCACAGAGGTGCTAATATGTGTTTTTCATTTCACGTAAATTGCTTATCTTTTAATGTTTATTAGATTTATTGTCTATATTTAGCACGCCTAATGATTTACTTGTATAGTAAATCACCAATCGTTTGATATAATCCATCAATCCATCTGTTAGCATTACATGTGATAACACATGAAAGAATTTTTAAATGTACAGGTAACAAGGAAATGAATGCACAATTAAATATTTTCAATGCCAACACTTGTTTGTGATACTTTTAACATAAATTAATAATGAATGATAAATAGAGATTATTACCCGAGGAAGTGTGTCATATGTCTTTTACGAAACGAATGTGAATTTTTGTATTGCCCGAGCGAGAGCGAGGGTTATACACAAATTCGCACGAGTTTCGTAAAAGTCATATGGCACACTTTCGAGTGTAATAATTTCTTTATTACCCAATTATTCAATTTGATTCGTGTTAAAATAGTCAGGAAACGGCCCACTTCCCTTGCTACGATAAGCTATAGTGACGTCACGAACAATCGTTTTATGACGTCACAGGCGACGTAATGCGTGAAGCCGCGGTGAAACAATCGTTGCTAGGCAAACATGATATGTGCACATGTGCTCATATAAAAAGTATTAACTCGAATATTTTCAACCATATTGGTAATAATAGTCAATATCACTGCCGAAATATATTAAAATGTTGAAAAAAGATATTCAAAGAGGAAACAAATTTTGAAAATCACAAATAGTGAAGTTCATGAAAACGAAACTATTGATAGTATAAATTATCTTTATTGCAGCATATGTGATTTTCTAAAATACTGTATAAAGTTGGTAAAATGATAAGAAAAGGACGGAATATTTACAGAACAAAGATCACATGTTCATACAAATCACAGTGTTAAATACATGGTTGGTGTCAATAATATATCACAGATCTGTCGGTCCTGAGTTAACAAGCTCATAATTATAACATTTAAATGTACAATATATACACAGACAATGGACATACTCAATGTACAATATTTCAAGACTATTTTAACGTCTTTAATAGGTTTTCTAATTGGATAACTTACTTCCAATACTATTCTTCATTCCACTCCAACCACATGTTTATTCACTTGCTTGTATCTAATTTCCTTGTATATAGTTATAACTTTTATGTTAAATTTTTGCTATTAATTACAGGTATGCAACAAATACATCAACATCCAATCTTAAATTATTAAAAATATTTTTTGGAAGTAAAATGTTGAAATAGTTAAAATGACAGTAACAAAGTAATATGGTACTTTAAACATACCAGAATGAACAAATTTCTACAAATAAGTTAATAAAAATCAATGTAATCATGCCTTGTTTTTCATTTTATTCTGGCAAAAAAAAAAGACAACAATTATTGATTTAATAAAAATAATACATTATGCTTCTTAGTACGCCATTGCTGTAGTTCTTGTAAAAATACAATGATGAAAGTGTTTAATTTGCAAGAACAGGAAATAAAATGCTTGTATGAAAAATACTTCCGAAAGTGCATCTTGTAAAGGTAGATATTGGTGAAAAACCCTATCACTGTCCTAAACCAAACACAACATCAATTTGATTAAAATTACTTCAGAAAATTACTTCATATCTAGCCTCATTACTCTAATTACTATATTTGAGGTAGATTAATTGTTTGATTCTTCATTATATTCACATTACAACTAACAACCTAATTACATCAAAGGCAAGCTTTCTAATTAATTTACCACTTTGTCATCAACCACAAAATAAACACTAATGACTTGGTATAAATAAATCTGCTTAAAAGTGTAAGTTTGTGAAAAACCTCAAATAATTTCAAGTTCAAAGCAAAAGCTACCAGGCTATGGTGTTGAAGAGGCATAAATTCATACACTGATGTTTATCATTACAATTGAATAAATACAAATCCTTTTAAAAACTTAAACAACGTAATATTATTACACATATTTACATTGATATTTCCAAAAATCATTTATAAAAAAATTCCATATTAAACAATCTAATAAATTGTTGAGACATTTGTAAAAAGCAATAACAAAATTGATAAACATAATCAGATGATTGCTTATGTAAAATAATAAATATTGGGAAATTAACATATATAAGAGGCCATTGATGTAGCATTTCTATTGCGATAACAGAATAAAGTAATGTACAAACATTTCAGAAAGATGTACATCAAAGCCATATACATTATGCAGAAACTGTAACAATTGCAGAGATAACAAAAATAAACATTTCTAACAAAATAATAATGAAACAAGAAAATATCTAAAAATAACAAATGAGACATTATTTCGTAAGCAGGTTTTGTAAATAATTAAAACATTGTTATTTTAAACAAATGAAATAACAAACATTTATCAGAAAGAATAATATTTGTTTCTTTGGGAATGTATGAGCATATAAATAAGGCAATATATAAACATAACTGTAAGACATCATAAAAACATATGTAGTCAGTCATAAATAAGGCAATATATAAACATAACTGTAAGACATCGTTTCTTGTCCATTGCTTGAGATATGAAATTTGGTTTTCTTTTGGCAAAAAGTAATTCAAATTCAAAACCAGTCCTTCAGTAAGTATGAAAGACGTACACTAATAATCAGGTTTCAATAAGGACACATACATAAAACAAGGCAAAAGTGATCACAGCCCAGTGTACCCAGTCTGTAGTTTGACTGTCTCCGCATAACATTGATTAATTTCAAAACATATGTAGTCAGTCATGACAATGAATGACAATAATTTTAATGGACATTTTGGAGTAAGCTGTAAAAGCTACTACCACATTAAAACTTAATTACATAACAAATTTGAAATTACACAACACAGTCATGAATTTTGATCATTTTGAGTCCAAATTTCAAAATAGTTTGCAGCCAGGAGATGCTGCTTATAAAAGGCACATCATCACCACATAAGTTACTTTCATACCAAATTTGAATTGTACAAATCGTAGCAAGATAACTCTGTGGTAAAAGCAGTGTCAATGTCTAGCTTGTTCAATTACGTCCATGTAACCTCTCGAGTCTAGCTGGATTATCTCCCCTAGTCGTCAAGCTGACAGAGTAAAGCCACCCCGCGATTGATCCAGTGTGATTCGGGCTGATCTGTAGGTAGCTGTATAGTCAGTACGTAGTTGGTGGAGTGACCGGTGGTCGACAGCATCCCTCGACGTGCTCCCGTCTTGTACACTGTGGGAAAAGGAATAAATTGATTCGTTTTAGAGCTAGTATTTTGCTTTATTACTCAACCGTTTTGAGATCACTCATTAGATAACAATGAGTTGGTGACACACGTGTGATACCACCGCGTGCTGCCGTAATGTCATAGTCGTTTTTGGTTGATGTCGCAATGTTAACCAAGCTTGCAATAGCAGGTGACCTATTTGAGCGTCATTAAAAATTTATTTTTTTGCAATTCAGCGCTATTTATATCATTGAGTGATAAATAAAATACTAATTTGGTCCCGTTTGATAACACGTTTATGAAACTCGTGAATGGCATCGGTATTTAACCCGCTTTCACTTTCGTTAAAAAACCAAACCATTCACTCATTTCATAAACATGTTATCAAAAGGGACATTGTTTAGTATTCTATATTTTATCAATTTGAAGTCATCTAAGGGTATATTCAGGATTTCAGGGAAATTTTGGCAATTTATTTTGATATTTAATGTTTTGTTTATGGAATTATACACATTGGGCTTCAACCAGCACAAAAAAACAACTTCCCCCACAAGGTATAACTTATACCAGTCTATATCACTTGCTGCATTTTGTCACCTTTCCTTCGGCAGCTTGTCAGCGTGTTGCACTTGTTTGAAGTCATGTTGTTGTTTATTTTTCTATTATTCATACAATATAACAAATGACAACTTACCAGGACATGCATATGTGTTTCCTTCTGCAAAATGAGACCTCTCCCCTGGCTTCAACCAGATCTCGTTTTGTCAAGGATTGTAAACTCTTCAGCATTTGACATTATCAAGTGCATTAAGTGCAATTACTGTCAGTATGCGTTACATCTTGTTCGTGCATAACTGTCATACAATGGATACTTTACTTGGCAATATAAGGCCAACTGACATCTTCGATGATCTTCGATGGGGATATTGATGTAAATTACAAGATCAAATGCCTGAACTTCTTTTAAAAATATGATGATGTCATGCTTGGATATTTTAATGCCTCCACTACAAAATAGATTTTTCTAAAAACATCATTTCTTGAAATTATATAACAAAATTGAGCTGTAATTCAGCCAAATTTATTTTCAAGCAGTGCCGAAATACCCTCATCTCGGTTTGAAATCTAACAAGTTTACCCGAAAGAATGGCAACACTTTAAATCAAATAAGAATAACATATACCAGCTTTATATTCTCACTGCCTATTGTGTATATCAGTAAGTTGTACATGTACATGTATTTATCTCGTCAAGGATACAATAGGCGTAGAGTCGTACAGTATTTTAGGGAGAGACTCCGCTATCACTTTGTCCTGTCTGCTCCAGCGAGCTCCCTCCATAAACAGACCCTTGATGTAGGCACCATTTTTCTGAAACACCACAAAGTATTTTATTTTTTATGAATAAAAAATATTTAACCTTAATTTAACCAGATTTCTGAAATGTATTTATGAGAGTTATTCTAAAACTAAACTTTATCATCTTGGTGAAGCTAGCACAGATGGCACATCTATTGGCACTTTCCCAACTCAAGGTACCCATTTAAACAGCTGGGTGGACTGAGTGCAATGTGGATAAAGTGCCTTGCCCTGGGACACAGTATGAGACCTGAGTCAAAAGATTTTGGTTTATCCACCAGGATTCAAATCCCAGGCCCTCGGTGTGAGGGGCCAGCACGCCACACTACACAGTGCTCCGCACATTGTTGACATTGTTGTAGCTTACATTTACAGTTTTGGAGATACGCTCTGGACAAAAATTTAGGATCAATCGACAAGGCTGAAGTATAATGACCTGTTTAACCAAATACCAATGAATAGGTTACACATGTTATGTGATCTCTTAGTAAAACTTACCGGTTTTGAACTCATATTCTGCTCATGGTTGGTGAGCTCGAACTCGAAGGCGAGATGGTCAATGGGTATCTTGTACCGTCGAGCGTAGTTCTGCAGGATCCCGGTGAGGAAGGATTGAGTGAAGTAGAATCCTGAGATCCAGAACACTGTCGGTATGCCGCTGAATATCCAGTCCTAGGGTAGAGAAACAGTCTTGTGTTATATTTTATAATGTTCATCCCTTCAGACTGGATTTAGGATCAAGGAACAGACAGCATACTAGTGTGCATTACTTACGATTTACTGTAATAACCAAGTCAAAGGAGTGGATTCACTTAAATTATCAATATAAAAAAGGGCACTATTATATTAGAGAAGAATATCTATTACATTGATAACGATACATACATTTAATTGAAATATCTTATACTGTTCTCACCTTGAAGAACTGCAGCCTAGCCAGAAGATCTGTGATGTAGCTCCCCAGGGGTTTCAGAGATGGGTAGGACTTTGCCGCCCACATGGCAGGTACCTGCGATATAGTGAGGAACATATGGTTATTTCAAATCTAAAATATACTGAGCAGCAATAATGAAACCAAGCTGAGGTTCTCGGGTATATAGGAGGCCCTTGGCCTGGATTGATTCCTGTGCACCAGGATAGAGAAGATACAGTGGGTTGCAGGCCCAACTGCCGCTAAATAAATTTCTGTTATGTCTTGAATATAGAGGTCCCTGACCTAGGCAATCCTAGTAGACAAGACTGTTGGACATAGTGATAGTCTCACCTTGCCCACCATCATGCTATCAAACACATCTTCCAGCTCGGCCGACATGACGACAAGACCCTTGATTGCCTTGCGTATATCCTGCAGGCTCTGCCGCACCACCGAGATGAGTCGGTTGAAGCGGATCAGCTCCTGCACCAGCACCGTGTTCATAGACTCCTCGTACCGCACCGGGTATTTGGTCTGCAATTTAAATTGTAAATCTCATTTATATTTTGTTCAAATACAGTAGAGCACAGATACAGCGAACATGGATATAGCGAACACACGGATATAGCGAACAGATTTATAAGTCCCGTCAAAAGCCCTATGATTAAAATAATATGTGTATAGCGAACAACGGATATAGCAAACTAAATTCTTTGGTCCCTTAGAGTTTATAATATCCGTGTTCTGCTGTATATCATGGAGACTTTACTGAAGCATACAAGTATCAAAGGGTCAACAACCATTAACATTTGGTAAAATACTTCTGCAGTCCATAATCATTGAGACTTCATATATGCATTGGATCTTTCCTTGTGTAAATAATAATAGTCTTCAATAGTCAATAGTTTTACAAACACTCAAAATCCAAAGTATGAAACTGAAGTGGGGTTAGTGCTAACTGTAGTGAATGATGTCATACATCCCCTCGGTCGAAATTTAAATTCTGGATCCTGCATAAAATAATAATTTTGAGAACCTTTTTCTCAAGTAATCTGCTTTAGACCTACTGTAGTACTTTTAGACATCTATCATTATCTTTACAGGCAGCATATTACATTGCTTTTGTTTTATTTGTGACAAATTTATAACTTTTAATTTCCCATCTTTCAAACACATTTACAAATTGAAAAAGTTAGGTTCTATTTGTTACGAAGTCAACCGACCTGGACCTCCTCCAAGTTGAAATCCGGTGGTATCTTTGTGAGGATGTCACTCGCCAGGTCCTCGATGATCTCCTGGGCAGACTTACCTCCCCCTGACGTCTGTAGATCAATGGAAGTACGGGTTATTTTAAGGTCAAACATTGCATCAGATAGAGGATACTATCTTACATCCTCGGTTACCCATGGTTTTATATATGCTCCGTTACTCTCAACTATATCACCCATGGGAAACCTTATCAGGGGAATCTGATCTCAAATTACCCGCCCTTGGCAAGCGTGACTAAGTCAGTAACCAAAGAAAATGCTCAATGGGATAAGACGGAAATGGCCAAGGGAGATAACCGGTGACGGATGGCTAACACAATGACCTCACTTGCTTTGAAACGAAGTGATATGAATTGTCATTGGCTCGCAGGTCCAAGCTGCGTAGCAGTTTGATTGGCTCACGCAGGCCAATGGCGGGTAATTTGAATACAGATTTCTCTGATAAGGTTTCCCATGGGTGATATAGTGGAGAGTAACAGAGCATATATAAAACCATGGGTAACCGAGGATGACTATCTTAGTACCCAAGTCATATCACGATGATATTTTGTTTTGGTGGGGTTTTTTTTAATTGTGAAAAAAATGAAGCCTGATATATCTCCTCCAAAAGGTAGTGATATGATATTATACTTCACTCTTTTTATGAGAGAAAATTCAATGTGTGAACATATACATGAAGACATGAGAAGGAATGCTTTCATTGGTCGATAGATATTGACACAGACCAATCATGATGGTTTCTCCTCGAGTGTAGTTAGATTACAATTGGTATTACATAATATTTTCATATTAGATGCTAATTTAAATGCACATGAATATATAACAAAAGCATGTATTTATCTTCACCCTTACTGCCATTGATTTTAAACATATAAATTTAAAAATTCCAAGTTAACAAGTGTATTGGCCAGTGAATAGTAAGAAGTCAGCGTCCCACAGACAAGTTTCAATAACATGTCATCTTCTTGATTTATTTTAATATATAGATTAACATTTCATAAAGTTGTAAATTCATTGTTTAAAAAAAACATGTTTATTTTTATCAAATCTGTTAGGTTTATAGGGTCATTGTCAACAATAATACCCTAAAAAAAGTTAAGCTTTTGAATGTTACAATGATTTGTCCGGTTATTTCACACTGAAGTGTTTGACCTATGCCTGCAGTGGTTGCACCGGTTACACCACTTCCAGCACCATTACACCGCGTGGTGCGCCATGCTCCTAACCGAATGTTACCGTTTTACAATGACATTGATTGTGACAAGTTGTTAGTGAAGAAATGACATAGTGTTAGAAGGAAAGTTCAAAGAGAGACATGGAGAAAGTGATTGTCCAACTATTTTAACATTCATTAAGCAACATAGAGAAACCACAATATGCACAATTTGGATATGCGGACTTGTAATGTTCAAACACACTCAGGATAAATCAAACACTTATACCTCATCCTTGGAAAGGCATGATATAAAAGATAATTCAATTAAAAATATATCAGGTTCTTTCAAATTAAATCTTGAGTCATGCCCAAAGTTTGTAAATGAATATAAATTTTACAATTATTTACCCTCAGCTCAATTATGACAATTACATCAAAATTTACAGTTGGATACCGATCAAATCAATCAATCAGAATCAAGCTGTGATACATAAACAAAACCTTTCATTCTTGTTGCTGTATCAACCTTGTATCTGCCATAGCAGTAATCCAACAAGAAGAGCTATCATTGAACATAGAATATTCTGGTTATTCAACAAAGTCCTGTATATTGGCCACCCTGAATTTGTTTGGGACTACAACAGACGAAATGTAAAAAAAAATCCATCCAAGAACTTTTTCATTCATTTTCTATATTATTTCTCCAACAAAACCCAAGTGTACCTGTCTGGGTAAGGTGAGAAGGATTCCTTCAAACATCTGCTGGGTTTCCTGCTGGTCTTTGGATATGTCTGCATTTTCATGGAGTCCAAACACCTGGTTTTCAAAACATTTAGTAATAACAGATATACAAGATACATATGAGACAAATGCAATCCAAATGATCCTAAGCATCTCTCACTAATTAATTTTCATAAATAAAATGATGCATATTACATTCATTTTGTAACATTACCACATTTTTGTGTGTGAAGCAGAAGTAAAAATACGACATCGATGGGGATTCGAACCCGGGACCTCCAGGTGAGAGTCAGACACTCGAGCAAATGAGCTCAAGGGACATCCCGCTAGACCTAGCTAGTTGGAACACTTTTGACCTCACCCTAATTTAAATAGGGTAATGTGCAGTACCTTTCTTTTTAGATTAACAATGAGAAAATAATTAGCAAGTTTTTTACACATAATAACCGTAAATACCTTGGAAGAATAAAATTTTGGAAAATTCATTTATAAATTAAGTCAACAATTAAGTACTCTAACGACCATATAGATAAAGGCCAATCAAGCTGAAAATTGATGAATTGGATCATGTGTATACATGAATGTACCATGAATCTGAAGATAGATGTAGATAAAGAAAACAAGAATAAATCTTGCACTAACCTCTGGATGTGGAATGAGCGGCAGACTGCGGATGTACTCCACGTAACTCTCGTAGCTTCCTTTAGGAGGTGCGAAGTACATGCTGGTTGCGGAGAACTTGTAGTCATCACGCTCGATGATGTCACTGCAGTAGAAGATCTGGAGGATACTGATGATGAGGCGTCGGTCCCAGTCGTCCGTGACCCTACCCCCGTAGTTACACTCACCTGTCAGGTAGGTCAAGGCCTCTAGGGGAGGGTCCTTGTAGTCGTTGATGAACATCTGTAATATAGGGTTAAAACTGATAGGAGATCCTTTAGAGGAGGAGAGCTCAGGACATCAAGGGTGAAGAGAGGACTAGAGATCATGTTTTGAAGTGTCTATGTTACAGCTCAATTATGCAAGGGACTTCACTGAAAAGATTGACTCCAATTGGTCTTGGTCAAACCTGCTAAACCACCCAAAACTAGATCTGCAAATGACTCCCTAAATGACATGACACATCCTTGGGGGCTGATACTCCACAGTTTCCACCTACCTCCAGCTGTCTGACGGAGATCCTGAGATCTGACTCGTTGAACTCGTAGGGAATGTTCCAGCCCAGTGGACCAAACTTCCTCCTCTCCTGAACCAGTGCATGGAAGAAACAGAGCCCGAACAGCAGCTTCTCAAACACCTGGTGGAGAGGAACAGATAAAAAAAATATAAAAAATATTAAGCTTCTTACATAATACCTCCGGTGGACAATTTTGTTTTTACTCCAGTGCTCACGATTTTGTTATAGACCATAGAAATCCTCTTGTGTACAAAAGAAACAAGTATGACCATGAGTCACAAAATTATTCCCAAGAAGCCAAGGCTTTGTACAGTGCACAGCACCCACCTTAGGTTTGTTACAGCTCTTAAAGAAGCTTGGATCTGAGATGGGATCATTCCTGTAGGAACGCATGAGGTTTGCCCTCAGCCCCTTTGGGGGTTCGTTGGTCATCTTTACACCGTTCTGCAGCACCGACACCGGGAACACAGGGGATGGGTAGCTCGTCAACCACAGTCGGAATGTTGGTTTAGTCCGAGATGGGTCGGTTATTACCTGCAGAGATTAGTGTAATAATTATTGTATCCAGTGTTTTGTGCTGACACTCAACAATAGTTTGAGGTGCAGTAGGACTTCATAATTGAGATTCACATATCGGTAACTAATAACAGTATGAAATAAGCCCTGTCAGACAGACCATAACCTGGTTAGTTTTTTTAGGTTTTTGCTTAATTTTACAATATAAATTGACAAAATCATGGTTTCGGGGTTTTAACATTTCAAGCTTATTTCATACACTGCTTACAATAGTAGACTTTGGTAATTAATCCAAATACAAAAACAAATTTTATATAAACTTCTTAAAATTAACTTAATTTGATTTGGCCATACTTTAAAACAAACTGTTTCACTGATTCTCTATTCAGTATTGTTGACTAAGTTACCATTTCAAAGATTCTCTATTCAATGTTGTTGACCATGTTACTGTTTCAAAGATTCTCTATTCAATATTTTTCGCCAAGTTACTGTTTCAAAGATTCTCTATTCAATGTTGTTGACCATGTTACTGTTTCAAAGATTCTCTATTCAATATTGTTGACTAAGTTACCATTTCAAAGATTCTCTATTCAATGTTGTGGACCATGTTACTGTTTCAAAGATTCTCTATTCAATATTTTTCGCCAAGTTACTGTTTCAAAGATTCTCTATTCAATATTGTTGACTAAGTTACCATTTCAAAGATTCTCTATTCAATGTTGTTGACCATGTTACTGTTTCAAAGATTCTCTATTCAATATTTTTCGCCAAGTTACTGTTTCAAAGATTCTGTATTCAATGTTGTTGACCATGTTACTGTTTCAAAGATTCCTTATTCAATATGTTTTGCCAAGTTACCGTTTCACAGATTCTCTATTCATTGTTGTTGACCATATAACTGTTTCAAAGATTCCTTATTCAATATATTTTGCCAAGTTACCGTTTCACAGATTCTCTATTCAATGTTGTTGACCATATAACTTTTTCAAAGATTCCTTATTCAATATTTTTTGCCAAGTTACCGTTTCACAGATTCTCTATTCAATGTTGTTGACCATATAACTGTTTCAAAGATTCTCTATTCAATGTTGTTGACCATGTTACTGTTTCAAAGATTCTCAATTCAATAATTTTTGGCCAAGTTACCGTTTCACAGATTCTCTCCAGCTCCTCCAGCCATGACGCGGCCAGGTGACAGTTCTGCAACACCACCCAGGTCCCAGCTTTCACTGCCTGTAGACATAGGAGGACTGAATCTTACAGGGATGAGAACCTGGACCTTCTAGACAATATTTCCACGACCCCTGGTCAAGTTTGCCAGGTTGAATCATTAACAATTGACAACCCCTTAATGAGGGAGTTGACCGGAACCCAATATAGCCCAACCATAGTCAACAGAGGTGGATCTATAGATGTTTGCACTCCCGCCACTTTTGGAAATATTGCATGTAAATTTGATGGCTCCCATAGGTGACCCCCCCCCCCCCCACCCCTCCTTCAATATGTGAATTCCCCCCTTTGAAAAATGTTGAACAAGAAATTGCTTTTGATTGTTAGCCAGAAGAATGTTGCCCTTGTTAATGGGTGTACAAACCTATGATACTGATTGAGAGTCAAATGATACTCTTCCATATAACTGTCCAACCTTTTGAAGCAATGTATACTATACATATATATCTCAATATTTGCATCAATATCTCAACGCACTTACCTTATAAGCAAGAATATTCATAAGTCTATCGTGCAAGAACATTTATACTTTCGAACAAGAAATTGGTGACTTTTTTGTACTTAATTAAGACCTTCCATTTCACTTTTAATATCTTAAAAACATAAATTTGACAATGCATCAGAATTCTACCATTAACATTTTAAAATCTTAAATAAAATCAATTTTGCACACCTAATGCTAAATGCTTACCTCGCTGATCATTTTCTCTGCAATTGGACCTTGACCTTGACCTAACGATATTGTTGCAAGACCTTTGCTTCCTGACCCTGAAAGGTCAAGGTTATGTGTGAGACTATTTCAAGTATTCATTTACAGATTGAAAATCATTAGATATTCATTGGAAAAGTAATGAAAGTAACCAGATTAAAAATGACTAATGTTAAATTACGTACATGTTATTTAGACATAAGAAAAAAGGTTTATAGTGTCCCCCTTTAATTATTCATGATGCCTATGTTCACCCAGCTGTAGAAGTAGGTAACTGGTGTTGGTTTTGTGGAGGTGACCTTCTTAGTTCTAGCATCATATATTAGTATCATTTACCTTTATCATGCATTTGTTGATAGAAAAGTATGCCATATAAATATCTACACCACAATTATTATTAAAATTTTGAAATTAAAAGTTATAAATTTATTTACCATTTTCTTTCACACATTGGCAATTCTAAATTTAATAATACTGAGATCTTTATAAGATTTCACTTATAAATGTAATCAGTAATGATATATCAAATACGAAATTAATAAGCCTGATTGTAACATCAGTTTTGGATAAGGACATAACCTACAGATATAGATAAGTTTATCAAGGATCATCAAAGAAATATCTTTTCTCTATAACAAACCCCTCGTATATATATGTCATTTAACAAATGTTCATCGTTACTTGATAAAAGTTTATAAATAACTCCTTTTATCATATATTTAGTGCTGAAAATAAAAACAAAAGAACAAAATGTAAATAAATTCAAACTTAAATAAGGGCATTATGTATTCTCAAAAGAAATTTTAAGGTCATTCTTCAAAGAAACAATTACAGCTTTACTTGATAAATTTGTATGAAAGATTCCTATTCATAAGGTAAAGTGAAAGAACGAAATGTTGATTTCAATTTTCAGAACATGAAGGGAAACATGAGCTTCTATATCTCACTACAAGGGATGGGAAAGAGAAGATGATTTTTTCAAATCTTAACAAGGAAACAACAGTTGCAAGACATTTATTTTAAATAATTTAAAAACGGAATATTTCCTCTTGTAATTAAAATCAGTAATTAAAAATATTTATTTAACAATTAAGAGGTTTATGCAGTCAAAACAATACAACATTGACAATAACAGTAAAATATTTTGTTATAATTTCATATGTTCAACATCAAATGTTTAATGGACTTTGACCATTTCTATTTCAATTATGGAAATATATACAATATTAATGACGCTTATAATGACACTATTACAGGAATGAATGTTTAGCATTTATCAATATGAAATACATCAAACTTTCCCTTAAATCTAATTTTCTCACCAAATCTTCAAATAAAGGTAGGTAAAGAACCAGTTAGCAGGTTGGATCATGTTAGATAAAAACATAAAAACAGTTGGGAAAAAACAAGAAAGACAAGACATGAAAAAGTCCATCATGTAACTCTCCCAAATAACATACTGGCGTAGGAATCTGCTGCATGGTGATTGGTCCCAATCACAGACATTTTGCGCTTATATTCCGCCGCTGGTGAGGGGGCGTTGGCCCTTGAAGTTGTGGGTGGGACTATGCCTGATGCATGTGTCAAAGTGAATAGATTAGTGGATTAAACATCAAACAATACAAACACAGATAAACTCAATACTTACTTGTATCATTGGTTATCTATGGGGTTGTGTCACATACTACTGCACCCCAACTCTGGAATATTTGAATACAGTTTTCTGTTCTCTGATTAGCTTTCTAAACTCTTGATAGCACACTAATTGAACTATTGTCATCTTGACAACTGACACATTGGAATGTCTAAGATCACACCTCCATAAGTTACGATTCCAGTAGTCACTTTCTTGTGATGATGGCTGAGGTATTCAGATATATTATATTCCATGCTGAAGAAAGGTGTCTGACTTTGAGGATGTTGAACTTGTACTGCCTCAAGTTACTCATAAAAAAGTATTAGAAATGTTCCTTTTTCAGATAGTTAAGTTCCTAAATAACAATTTTACATCACATGACATTAACATGATATGTTTCCAAGTATTAGGAAGGGTGAACGACGACTATGGTCCAGTCTCTCAGTAGAGCCCCTATGGCCACTCGATACATCACAAATAAACAATGTGTAAACCTTTACAACACCTTTTTTTTGGTGGTCCCCGTTAACTTATATTATCACCAACTTGGTCCTTGTACGGATAGGTGCATATTTATTTTGTATGCCACACAAGTGTTGCATTGTATCACCCTGTGTCGTAACAATTTAACCTCTGATATGTTTCCACACATTTTTTTCATATTCAAAATCAGTTTCTCAATGATAAACCTCGGTGCACAGATTTATGTGTGTTATCATAGGATATCAAGACATATGCCACACACCAATGTGTTCATTTGTCATGACTTGAATAGACCAACATATCAAAGAGATGCATAAATCTCATTGAATTCATAGAATCAACATCGAACAGATGCATTAACCTCATTGAATTCATGAGAATCAAGAATTTAGTAGACAGAGATTGTGAAAATGCATTGAAATATTCCAGAGATACAATGTCTGCTCCTTTCAAAATATCAAACATTGCTCCGAATATTCGGTACATGCGCAAAGTGAAAGAAGTGACTCCGAAACTGCTTTGAGTGTGTGGACCATGTTCTATTACTGTGTGGCTTGCACCTGCTATTTTTTGGAACATGTTCCACATGCCCAGAACAGTGTTCGGAGCTACTCCCTTTGCTTCACACATGTACCGGACATTCGGAACAAGAACAAGGTAGCTGAAGGAACAGCCCTCATGTGCAGAACAATGTAACACAAACCTGTAGATGAAGCAAGGATAACCTCACTCCCTGATGCAGCTGATACTCTCTATACGAAGCTCTACATCTTAACTCTCTATATGAATAGCATACAAGCACAAGTCACTGCAACCCCACTCCACTCGCTAAGGATTAAGGTTTACATATCTATAGCACAATTTAATGAAAATATGTTATATCTTTAAATAAACAAGCAAATTAACTTCCAGAAAATAAGATTTGTTTATCTTGTTATTTCAAATCAACATAAATTGTTGTAAACCATAAAAAAACAGATTTGTAATTTTATAAATGTTTTTATAATTTTTGTAATTTGATGAATATATGAGTTACAATAGGTTATACATTTATGAAATACACATCACACATATACACACTATATTAAATACAATTTATATAATTCCACACTAGATATAAGGTAATTTAAAAAATAATTTCATTAAATTTGAAACCCTCAAAAGATGTGAGGGCAAAATTGCATAAAAGGCCATTACAATGTTATATGCACACAAACATTTTACGTGTCAGATATATTTAAATGCCATGCTTCTAAAGTCTATAAAAACAAACAAGCAAAATATTTCATACGTCTAGTATAAGATCACTCACTGCAATCTCAAACGTCTATATCAGTAAAAATACATTCTCCATACCTTTTTCCTCGGCAAATCTATACAAGCCCGCCATTGGGTCAGCACCAGGAGACAGGACGAATATCAACGGAGAAAAGAAGTTGGAATCTGCGTAACATAGAGAGAGGTCAAAGGTCGGAGGCTCAATGTATAGCTGTCCCATTCTTTCCTGGATAAAAGTTTGGACTGCTGGAACCATCTGGAAAAAAACAATGATATATAAATGATAACAAAATTATATATGAAAACAAACATTTTAAAGGAATCAATATGATATTTGTATATATTCACTTCAAATTATACAACAGGAATTAACAATTAATGTTAGGAAGTAAATTCCCGCCAAAATAGGAACACTCAAACAAAAATTTCAATAAAAATGGTTTGCAATAATAAAATAGAAATATTAATATTAAGTTTTTCTTCTAAATATATTATTTGAATGTCAACTAAAAATATTATTTGAATTTCAGTAAAGTGATATTCTGGTACATTAACACCAAAAAAGTTCAAAAGTTTTGGAATTTAGAGTTGGACTTGAACTCACTTTGTCTGGCCGGAGACACCTGAGGACGATGAGTTCCTGTAGTCGAGAGAGGTTGTCTCCCCATGGCGTAGGATACGTCTCCTGGTGTGGTGTTGCAGAGTCATACACGCTTTTCCACTCAGTCACCTGAAGAGGAAAGTATGTTTATTACCTACGGGGGCAATCTTATCGTGGTTCATATTTTTCATACGATGCCCTAGGGCAACATATCACTTTGTGACGTGACGTCATAAACAATGCTATGACGTCACGTTTCGTCTATGACTTTGAGTACTAAATGCGTGACGGCGGGTCGCCAGCCTATGGTTGAAAGTGGATTTTAGCGTGTTTTCATTAATTTTACGACTTCGGTAATAAACAGAATATTATATTCGTGTCTATGCCATACTATGTTTACGACACTTGTGCCTGAATATCAGTATATCCCTCTCGCTCTCGCTCGGGAAATACTAATATTCAGGCACTCGTGTCGTAAACATAGTATGTCATAGACACTCATATAATATCCTCTATGTAAGTTCTTTAATTGAGTACTACTCTATATCATAGAATTTCAAATTATCCACGTAAACAACCATTTTATATCATTGAATTTCCACCTTAATTAAAATGTTGAATGATCAAATTCTTACTTTCAATGGTTTACATGGTAATGTTAAAAATGTTAATGTAAAAGTTGAGCACATTAATGAGATATAAGATAATTCAGTTTAAAAACAATACTTAAATCTCAGACAGTGGCAGATCAGAGGAGAGATCCAATTCCTCCCAAACATGTTTTTATTACATTCCTGGATTCATCAGAGATGTAGACACACTAAACTATGAGAGTATTCTATTATAAGCTCACATTCTTCTGGAAGTGGTCCATGAATCCCTTGAAGGCAGGAAGCTGTGAGCACCGGACAATCTCCGCCCACGACTTCTCTGGCAGCCACTCCTGGGCGGGGTTCAGGAAGGGGTTCTCCAGTGCCACGCCCCCGGTCAGCAGGAAGCGCCACTCTTGGTCATCTACCATTCCTCTGGTAGGGAGAATAATAACATGGGGATTAGGATAACAAACATTCAGTTAATCATTTCTTTCAAATATTTCAAAATTTCTCCTTCATTCCATTAATCAGTTAGAATTGACGCACAGGTAGGAAGAATAGTAACATGGGGACTAGGATAACCAATGTTCAGTGAATCAGTTAGAAATGTCACGCTTGTCCAATATGTCTGTGAGGACATTTAAAATCTCTTTGCTGGTTACCATTACTTTGGAGTGAGAAGTAATATGAGAATACAAAATCAATATAATCATGTTTACAACCATATACTTTCGCTGAAAGGGAGGGGACATAGATAAGAACATATTCTTCCTAATGAGTTTATGTAAATCCTTGGATGACAATAATTGAAACTAACTATCAGTCAATTCCAATCCACTCCTCGTCATTTACCATTGAAAAGAAGATAACACACATAGAAAAGTATAACAAGATCAAACGTCATAGAGTTTATTATCAGTAATTAGTCCAGTATCATGTTCTGGTTGATAAAACAACACATTGTGTAATTAGTGTCTTAATGTAACCATTGACTTTCCATAGCAGCAGTTTTGAATCTTAGTTCGGATTGGCTGGAAAAAAATCGAGCAAGTATTTTGAACTCTTATTATGAACTCATAAACGGTATCCTTTTTTTATATTGAACTATCATAATTAATAAAACAATGTACCCACCTCCCTTTCTCAAGACCAATACACAGAAGGAATGAGAAAAGTAGTTTGTCCTTCTCAAACAGTGAGCGACACACGTTCTTGTAGATGCTGTATGTGAAGTGATCGTTCAGGTTGTAGATCCGAACGTTCAGCTGATCTGAGGGCTCACTGTTCAGTATGGACTGGAACATAATGAACATTTATCACAAACTAAATATTGACATTGGACCTGCATATCTAACATCCTAATTCATAGCAATATCTATTAGTATATTCTTATACTTGATAAGGTATAGGATGAATCAACAAAATTGGCACCCCTCCCTAATTAGCATCCCTCTCAAAATAGCATCCTTTTCTAATAAGGTAGCACATCAATTAGAACCTCAAGTCCTTTGAGTATTTTATCTTCTCTTTCCCAATTTGAAAATAATTTTTAATCATAAACAATGAGTATTTTTGTGGTGTCTGTTCTTGATCTAAAAGTCAGTTTCAGATTCTCAACAACATGGGCGACAATCCTAGTTGCCTAGTTTTAGCTAAGTATTTGGAGCGCTTATTATATCAATTACTTTAAAAGGAGAGACTGGACAATGAACTTAATTATTTCTAACATTTTACTTTTCTTCAAAATATTTTATTATGCCTTTTATTCAAAGATTTTGCAAGAATTAAAAGAATTATCAGCATTAAAAACAATATTGTCATTGGCAAATTACACTATATACTGCTATTGATACCTGTAGATAGAGGTTGATGAACCAGGCTAGAGAGTACTGGTACATGGGGTCGATGTTAGCCAGGTCGGAGATCGTGAAGAACAACATACTGCCATGCTTAGCAACCTGTAACATATTTTGTCGGGTTCATTGTATATCCACCATAACAATCTTACAATCTGAAATATATCTGATTCATATTCTTGGCCTAAATCAACCTGACTTTAAATCGACAGGTAAAACTGCCAGAATTTTAAATGCCATAAAAAAGAAGGCTTAAAATTTCAGTATTGAAGAAGTTATTTTGTCAGAAAATATTCTAGAAGTGGATGATAATGAAAACAAGATGTAAAGTTATGACTTTTCAGATCAATGTTCAGATAATGTTAAAAATTGGAATGACGATATTTGGTAGATGAATGTTATGCAGTTGACTCACAGGTTTGTACCCATCTCTGACTTGGTCGATCTCTGCCTCTGTCTGTGTTGCTATCTGCTGTTTCTCCGAGATCTCCTCTGATAGAACCTTACTTGAGGACAGGATCTCTATAGCAGTCTCGTCCTCCAGAATATTACCCTGCAAGAACACACAGAAACAATATATATACTTGGATATCAGACACTTCTCTAGGTAAAGACAAATTTGACATGATTCCTGTCCTTGGGAATGGCCATCAGTTGTTTGGGGTTGAAAGTATCCAGGATGCACTTAATGACACCAGAGGCTTGAAGGAAGTGTTGAGCAAGGAATGAAATAATTTAAATTTTATTTGAATTCAAGTCTTGTTATGTAAATCTCTGTGCAGATGCATATCACCATACCATGCCATATTGCCACTGCAGAGGTGACTGTCAGTGTATCTTTGGGATGATAAGTGCACTCTCCACATCTGCACATGCAGGGCGTCCCTAATCGACTTAATGACAACCTCTGTACTGACCTGTGATGATGAGAGGACCTCCAGAATCTTGTCCTCAATCTCCTTGAGCTGCCGCCGGTTCTTGGCACTCTCCACAATCAGCTGGTTCTTCGTCTCCTCCAACTCTGGCTTCTCCTTGGCAGCAACTATACCCAGTAACTGGTCCTCTAGACCTAGAGGGGTGATCATGAAGTTCAGCAGAGTCACCTGTAGAGGAAAGGTTATCTCTCAAACACAAGATTGGCAGTAATAGGTCGATGAAGTTCAATAGAAGTTTCAGTAGAAATAGATTAATATACACCTAACACATGAGATATATGAACTGTAGAAAAACATATTAAACTGGTGATCATGATGTCCATCTGAGTGACATGTAGACTAAAGGGTATCTCCAGAACTGATCATCAAAAATATGTTTTACAACTTTAAGATAGATTTCTTTAAAAATTTAATATGCTGTCAATTATATGGTCATAAGCAATTTGAAACTAAAATGCTGTCACTACTTTTATTTCCTTCCAACATGTAATGCAAATATTTATGCTCGAACCAATTTGTGTTTGTGAAATCATATAACTTTCCAGAATGTCGACAATAGTAGGACATTTAACATAATAGTACTCTAAAGCAGAGTTTGGTTACTTTTCTTTACCATAAAAATATAATATCTACTCTGCAGAAATTCTGCAATAAATTTGTTCAAACATTGTATAGCTACATTGATTTACTTCAGTTAAATGCAATTGTTAACCCTTGAAAACATAGCAAGTCCTGGTTATGCCAAATAATCTTTATCAATGAAATATAAAAAACCATGCAAGATAAAAAAAATCCTTTCATTTTCACAAAACAAATCAATTCAAAATAATTTTACATTTTTCAATAAACAAGCTTGGATAAAGCATCTTCCCTTCACTGACACCTGAAGCTAAAAAATCCTTTCATTTCTACAAAACAAAGCAATTGCTTGACAACGACAACAGAACCTATGTCGAAACGTCGTCTTCAAAGAATAAAAAAGTTGTATATTCATAAAATCGTCTCTATTCTTCAAATCAATTGAAAACAATTTCACATTTTCAATAAATAAGGATGGAGAAAGCATCTCACCTTGACTGACACCTCTGGCAAGTAATGTGGGTTTCTCATTCTCGTGGTGATGTAGAACTTGAAGTCTTTGCTATACTCAACAATGTGTTCTCCTATTCTTATGTAGTCCAGGCCATTCTAAATTGTAATATCAGAGAACTATTTAACATAGACTTCAAATGAGTGAATAATTGTTTAATATTTCAATCATTAATCATTTTGACTGATATCAACCATGAACAAATGTTTCTTGTTTCAAGTTTTGTGGTAACCAAATATGGATGGTCAATAAAGATGGTGAAATTAACTTTAATCGGGTGAAACTGATTTAGATAAGTAGAACTTTTTAATTTGATATTATTTTAAACGAGTGAAGAAAAGAAATGTTAAGTATAATAACTTGAGAAATATAAATTAAAAATTGTTTTCATATTGAATGAATTACAATTTTATTAGTTATATCAACATATAATTTAAACTAAATCCCAATACTTTTTAAAATAAACAACTACTTCATTTTCTCTCACAAAAAAAATCTATCAACAAAACATTGATTATGAACTATTGGGTTAAAGCATTATCTACAATAACAACAAAACAAGAAAAACATTTTTAAAGTTGTTTTTTGGATTACAATAATGTCTATATAAACATACACATTACACATGGTTATACAAAAGGATGATATTGACACGACAAACACAAATCATACTTCATTAATAAATTGTATTTCCTCAACCATTCAACATGACAAATAACAGATAACATGCATATAAATATACTATATAAAGTATACAAAGTAATAATTGTTGTAATATGATTTACTTACATCCTTTATTATGCGTAATGAAATAAAGAAATGTTAATCATGATAGAATCAAATGTTACCAACAATCAAACATGCTCATTGAAAGTAAACAAACAATGTCATTTCAATGGCATATCATGACGTTTAAAAGCCTAGATTTGTTTTTAAAAAGAAGATTTAAAGGAAAATAACAACATATAAGTTTTGTACATAAAATTGAGAAAGCTTTAAAAACTTTAAATTATTCCTACCTGTTTAAAAGTCTGCTTGAGTAAGATAGGCTCCAGAATTGGGTCTAATTCTTCTCCAATATTCTCCAACAAACAAGGATTACCAAACTAAAAAGAAAAATATTTACTCATCAAATGGTACTTGCTTTTATAAAAAAAGGACTCATGATAGATGATCATATGCTCTTATTTTAGGATTGAAGTCAACACATTTAAACAATAGTTCTTTACTACAAAGTTGCCAAGCAAATTACTGGATTGAACTCCAGGCCTCCTGATCCACGGTTGAACAGCTAACCATGGCACTATCACAACTCAACAAAACAAGATGCTATTTGAACAAAAATCAAACACTGTGTTTTCTCTCTCTCAATATGGTGGCTAAATGATTAATGGTTAAACTGTTGATATATAGTCAGTGTTGGCAATTGGTGTCTGACTCTGAGGGCTTAGGATCAATTCCTACATGGGACTCATTAAAATAATACAAGACTTTGTTCTATTGCAGATAGTGTGATTCCAAATATAATGATGTGAAATTTCGTCACAATTAGAATGATATCTACCGGTATATTTAATTTTCAAAATCAAAGTTTATTCAGTATCAATATGAGGAATACAAATTTGGTTAAGAAAAAACTACTGACTTGTAAACAGTTCTCCAGCCCTCGTGTGTAGTTTGGGTCGGCCAGTTTGACAACCTCTAGTTTATTCGCCTTTTCCATGTTCTTTATCCACTTGTTGGCCTGACCCTGGGGGTCAATCATCAGTGGCCACCGATTGGCTGACTTCACGATGATAGCATTGTCCACTGAGTAACTGTTACAGACAACCAATCATAATGGAATTTCACGTTTAGTTGAACAAAACAACTATCTTTAATTTAGAGATTGTGTTTGAAGATTTAAAAAGTTCTCCATTGCAATAAATCATTATAAATGTCTTTCTAAAATTACCATATTAATAGATAACATCATATTAAATACAATGATATAACTTTGTTGTCACTATCAACCCCTTTCCATCTATTGCTAGCTAAAGGTCTGTGCAAAGATCCTAAAGTTACCCATTTCTTTAAATAATATTATATTTGGTGCTTATGTGACATGTTTTGTTTACTTATAATTGGGAAAATCAAAACAAAATTCAAGCGATCCTCTAATTAACAGGAGTACAGTGACATCCTATAGAGAAGACCTACTTGTCTACGGGTAGCCCAGCTATCTGCCAGTCACGGATCTTGACAGGGTCCCCGAGAGTACTGGAGAGAGAGAAGGTCTCCGAGACAGGGATGCCTTTGTCCTTGCACATGTCATACCATTCCTTGAGGCACTCCTACAGGAATATAGGTGGCAAGTGTAAATATCTGCTTATAATTCTTCACTGCCACTGTTACACAGCATCCATCAGTGATAATAAACTGCATTAATAACAATCAGAAGCAAATATAACAATGGAAAATGTTACAATATATTAGTATTTAAAGAAATAATTTACTGCTGTGACGTCACAGAAATATGGTTTGACAAATTACTGATAACAAAGTTGCATGTTCTTTCAGGCAATAAATGTAAAAGGATAAATACTTGTACTTCAAACATCCGTGTTGCACAATGTATGCAAAAATATGAATCTATTGTCAATCCCACTTGCTTCAAGTTAAGTTGAAAGAAGAACATTTCCAGCAACTTTTACAAATTAATTATAAATTATTAATCCTACATGCAGTGTTTATGATTACGTTCACAACTCACCAGCCGATAGTCGAGGATGAAAGGTCCGAGGTAAGCCACCACACTGGCAGATAGCAGCACATCCCCAACAATGTTGTCGTAAGTTTCGCTGAGTTGTTGCACATTCTGTGTCCATCGTGACCTTTCACCTCCGAGTCCGCTGATCAACTTGTTTGCTCTCTCTATCTTCACCTTCGTCAGCTCAATGTTGTCCTCCAGGCTCTGGTGGAAGAAAATGAAAATATTTGTAAATAGATGACTGGGTTTCTATTTTTTGTAAGCACACTTTTGTACCGCTGTGTATTGGAGAACAGCATTTATTAGAAATCTGAGCTTGAGTTCTCAAAAGAACCTTTTTTTTATTATGACCCCCATAAACTTCATTAATTTTGCTCTCACCAGTTAAAATGACTCATGAAGCGGATCAAAGAAGGGAGCAGGAGGGTTCACATATTTAAGCGGGGGTTCGAGGGACGGTCAATTTACATGACAAATATTTTAAAAAAGGGCCTCTCCATGATGTTACCTTCTTCTCTGTCTGTTTCTGTGCAAGGTGATCATTGAGTGCAGCCAATTTGTCCCTCACAATCTTCAGCTCAGCCTGTTTCTCCTTCAGCTTGGCCATCTGATCTCCCAGGGTTCCCTCTGCTTCAGCCAGACTCTGCTGCTTTGGAGCCACAACCTTAAAACAGTGGAACATAGAAGTCATTTTACACCACGTAACATTAGACATATATATATGCCATATTGACAGTGAACAAATGTGCAATTGTAAGATAAGAATACATAAGCTGTTGGTACAATCAGTGCTGGTGCTTGACTCTAAAGGCCAGAGTTCAAATTTGGATAATAATAATAACTAAAATGCTCCCAACAATGATTAGGGATGGACAGATGGACTGAATGGGATCTATAAACATATAATGACCAAAGACTGCTCCCTTTACCTTGATGACTCCATCATAGACATCCATAGCTCTGACCCATTTACACAGACCCTCACAGGCCGACGAGACATTCTTGATAATGGCGGGGTCGAACTCAGGGTTGTTGATGTACCGGTCCCGGATCTTTTTGATGGTGGGGGCGGGGATGTGATCCTTGTCATATTCCTTCAGGGACTCCAGGAACTTCATGTCTCCTATCATCTGCAATAGGAGCACTCACATGGTGAACTTTAGCTTGATCTGGCAACTTATTAGCCAAATAAAAACCTGTCCCTGTTGAGAACCTGATAAGGCTGATAATTATGATTTTAAAAATTTCCATGTATTGCAAACTGCTTTATATTCAAATATGTATCATATTCATTGCAAAAAAGATGTTGACTATCCATTGAACCTATTTTCCTTCAGTTATATCCAGGTTACTTCTGCCCCTACCCCCTCAGAGGTTTGATGAACTCCTTGGCAAACACCCTCTTCCCATTCCCCATATTTGTTTTTTCAATCTCCCTCTTAAAATTGACATGGTATTTTTCAAAGTGGACCAAAAAAACTCTTTATGTGTTATTTATAGTACTAACTAATGAAACATTTGCCAAAAAGAACAAACCTTTTTAGCTGAAGCCCAATAGTCATCAAATGGTTTTCCATTGGCATCTACCTTTCTGTCTGGCTTGATTCCCTGGAAAAATGGCAAATATATAACCGCAAACTCAAGACACTTGTACACGGTCCCATAACATCTAGACTGGACCAATGTAGTAGTCTGCCTCAGGGGATCAGTAAGAAACATCTATCATGACTCCACATGATCCAAATACAGCAGCCAGGATTATCACCAGGACAAGGAAGTGTATGCACACATCAACCATGCTCAAAGATCTTCACTGGCTCCCTATTAAAGCAAGACTACAGATATTTGACAACACAAGCCCTGACTCCCTCAAGGACTTACCATACCAGCCAGCTTGACAACTACGCTCCACTGACAAGAAGCTATTGGTAGTTCCATACTACAGAGTCAAGTCCTTTGGTTTCAGAAGTTTTTCACACGTCATTCCAGTGCTGTGGAATGCTCTTCTATCTGACCTCAAACTCTGCCCAACCTTCGAACAGTTCAAGTTAAGATTCAAAACCTTCCTGTATTCTAAATCCACCTGACTATATGTTTTTTACAAACTCTACCATTGTAATGTAGCACCTTGAGCAGCCTTTCATGTTTGGATTGTACACATTATAAATGTATTTTATCATTATTATTAACATAATTATATTGTGTAGATACACAACGTTTGCTTTTACAAGTTTATGCTCACTAGGGGTGAAACGGTACGCTTGAGGTTCGGTTCGGTACGTATTGCGGTACAGAACCCTCGGTTCGGTACATTTTCGGTTCGGTACAAAACCATGAATGAAATGCAGCTAAAACCACAACAAATCACATGTTCTCCTTGAAAATAGAGTTTTATTGAATGCAAATGTAACAATAAAAATGTAAATAAAAGTTTTCACATAAATAACATAAATTGGCAGTGGCACTTTGGCACAATTGTAGAAACAAAATTGATTGAATTTGTAAAATAATATGTAATGAGTGATTGACTAGTCACCCACAGTTGAGGTAAATTAATTTGTAAACAATTGAACATAGAACAGCAGTCTGTCTCTCAGAACTCATTGAAAAGTTCTAGCACAGCATTTCCATTAAGTAGTACCATTTTGATAAGATGTTTTACCCTCTAAAGTAAATACAAATGGCATAAACTATTATTAAAAATGGGAAAATTTTAAAAATAAAATTTGCAAAAAAACTTGCTACATCGCAAGAATAACTTTATAAATCTAGTTTTAGTCAAATTGTTTTCAAAACATATCAAGAAGATTGGGAATCATTTTAGATTAAAATATTTATCTTTTCTATTTGATTTTATGATGAATAATCACGATAGGATTTTGGTGCGTCTTTAATTTGTATTTTAGACTGCTCATCGTCGGTAATGTCCGTCGCCATTTTCATTACCTTCGAATGAGATCTCACGATATCAAGTCATTCAAACACTTTCGTTTATATTAGGCAATCACGAAGTTATCACACACTATCGTTTGTAGAGAATTAAAGGTCCTATTTGATTGATCCGAATGAACCGTAATCAAAATGGTGACAGGTAGATCGTGCATGCTTCGTATCCTTAGATGATTATGATAATAGATTCATTACGATTTTCGATCACTTACTTTTGTAAACAAAACTTATTGCATTTGAATTTTTGACTTTGTATGAAATAATTACTTTATTAAAGTATGCATTCGGTATACGTACCGAAAATTCGCGTTGATGTACCGTGTACCGAACCGAAAGCAAAATACCGCGGTTCAACTACAGTAGTTGTGAACCGTTTCACCCTTAATGCTCACTCCTTCATCAGGTGGAATGGACTGAGCATATACTACGAAATCTACACAATATAGAACTTCTTCCAGAAAATCTTGTATTCTTATGTCTTCCTCTTCTAAATGACCCTCAAAGACAATAATACAGTGTGGTTCTCATTTCATGTAATGCACAAAACAAAACGGCGGAACCCTCCCTTTAAACAAGCTCGCTGACTGACCTTCATGATACACACAGCCTCCATAACGAGTTTGACGCCAGACGGAGGGTTCTGCATGGACTTCACCAGGGTGATGTCGTTCTGCTTCAGAGTGTTCAGGGCAGCTATGGCGGCATTCAGGGCGGGCAGGGCTACTGCTAACTTAGCTTCACACTCATCCTGTAGGTATAGACAGAGAATATTTAATATCTTTGATTCAGGCACATAAAAACCATTGAACTGCCAATATAACAATTTCCAGGCAATCTATTGTGTCAATGGAAGACACTGTATTTGACTTCATTTATGTAGTGACCTTGATAGCTTTAGCAGCCATGGCAGCATTGTTAGCAACAGCTTCGTCAGCCTCCACCAGTTTCTTCTTCTCCTCCACCTCCACTGTCTCTGACTCAATGATTGCGATCAGCTCCTCAGTCTCCTCGCTCGTCTCAATCAGCTTTGGCTGCAGCTCGATTAGCTCCTCCTGCATCACGTTGATCTGTAGGAAGAGAGAGAGGAAGACATGATACCTATTGGTTAGAGTCAGAGACATGGAAACTATTGTGTGGGTGTTTTCATTTCCCATTCTGTATCAGGCCGATACCCAAATATCAGCACGACAGCTTTAGCTTCCAGCTTCAAGACAATGTTTTACATAAATATTTGCCTCGATGACAGGCTGATACAGGTCATCTGAACCTTGACGATTGGCTGACACAGGTTATCTGCTCTTGATGACGGGCTGACACGGGTTATCTGCTCTTGATGACGGGCTGACACAGGTTATCTGCTCTTGATGACGGGCTGATACAGGTTATCTGTTCTTGATGACGGGTTGATACAGTGTGATTGATGGAGAGTCATCATGCATGCAAATGTCCTTATTTACAAGCAAGTAAATGATGATAAGAGACCATTACACCTCACTTGTCTGTATAAGCTTCACCTTGCAGCTCTGTCAACTGCTTCTGAATCATGTTAGCAGAAGACAGATATAGAGATCATTAAACAGATTTATTCAACATTTTTCACATCTTCTCCAACTCCAGCACCTACCTGAGACTCTGAGAACTCCAGCTTCTCCAGTCCGACGCTGTATCTGTCCCGGAGTGTCAGGATCTCCAACCTCTTCTTGTTGAGTAGATTCTTGAATGTCTTTATCAACTCCAGGTAAGATGTCGGGGTCACATAATTCCGTCGCCTCATCGTCTCATAATATCTGTCAACGAAATTTTATATTTGACTTCAAATTTCATAGAGATTATGATGCAAAGATGTTATAGCCAGGACTAGAAAATATATCTGTGGTAACACAACTGAAAGGCAATGTAAATTGGGTAAATTGGTAGTAGATATGGTTTCAGAGCACCTGATGTCAGGCTTAACCCTTAAAAACTGTCCTTCCAGAAAATAAAGATTTCTGTGGTTTCATTTACTCGAGTTATACCAACATTACACAGAAATCTTCTATTCTGGACTAAAAATAAAATAAAATGGGATGATACAGATTGGACTCTCAATGTATTTTGCTTCATCAAAGGTTGGTCACACGTGATCCAAAATCGTCATGGGAAGTATACACTACAGTTACCTGTCTGAGAGAGCGCGGACACTCTCGTGGAAGTGTTTACACATGACGACGGTATTGTCTCTCACATCCTGGGACATCTCCACTTCATCCAGGAACTTGTTGGCCACCAGCTCTAGAGCATCCTCCGGCCAGGCCTAGAAGTGATACATAATCATACATAGAAACCAGCGTTTTCAAGTTTACACAAATTTCACCAGTACCAATGCTTCCATAACCTGTATCCTCTTAGGATCAAACCCAAGCCCCTCACACCCTCTCCCTGATTCCTACTCTCAGTCATCTTGAGAGAACCAGTCGATCAGCTTCAGAGGTGCGGCGGTTCTTGAGGAGAAGTATACAATGTGAAAAGTTAACAGATGAATGATAACACCTGACAGGCGACACCCAACAAACGGATGATGGCCCATGCCAAAAGTCCATCTGACCGTATGAGGCCGTATGAGCTATAATACAATCATCTTTCAGACAATTTGCTGTGTAAATTCTCTTCTAAAAGTTTACCTAAAGCTGTTAAAGGAGAATCATTTCCTGTGGGAAAGTATACCATAAAGTTGGTTAACAAACCAGAGACACCATCTATTTAAGGAGCCTGTAGGGTACAATGGATTTAAACTGTAGAACCATAAATAGGATCTCATGGATTCAAACAATTCAATTTCCAGTTAACAATAACTCAAAAGTTTTTAAATCCCTTTGGAATCTTAGGAATATAGCAGCAGTGAGAGTACAATTCCTTCACTAATGGTACTAGTATGTACCGCCAGTGAGCAGCATTTGCGCTGGGTATTAGGCATTAAAATTATTATTATCATTATTATTTATTGAGAATGAAGAATTACCTTGAACCAATCGATGGTGCAGCAGTTGATGAGAGAGGGAAACATGCGGAGTCTGTTCCGGAACATCTCACCAATCGGACTGAACGCTAGCACCACATGGAGATTACGGCGGATCCTCTCGATGAACTTGTTGTACATGTTAAGGGGAGTGAACTCTATCTGCTGGTTCTCCTTCTGACATACTGCCTGCATCTGTATAACAAGAAAATAAAATTATACCTGTAGGTCTAAAAATATTACTCTGAATGAAATACAATACGTTCTTTATTCACTCTTTCTCTGGATACCTCAACTTTCTGCCTATTGTAAAGAAAGACCTTGCTTGTTTTCAAGCTCTCATTTATAAACATTCTGGAAAATTTTAACTGACACTTGGATAGTTCTCCTTATAATAATCTATATGCATGTGGACAGCAATGCTGAGACCGTCAACATGGACCCCAGGATATAACGGTACCAAGTTCAATCCAGGTACCAAACACTGCTCACCTTCTCAATGATCTCCAGTCTCTCCTCGTTATCGTACAGGTTGGGGATGTCTCCTGTGTTCAGGATCATGTTCACATCCTCCAGGAACGACTCATCCTGAAATAGAATCAACTCTTAGTAATAATAATGGTAACGAATATCTCTTGTGTACATTCCACCTGATGAAGGAGTGAGTATGTACTCTGAAACCTCGTGTATTTTCACATTAAAGAAGTTGTTATCCAGAAAATCTTCATGTTCTTATCTCTAGTGTAGTACTAAATCTCATAACTGGACATTGTACATTATTACCCTCACACTTTTGGAGCTGCCAAGCACGTTACACCATGAACCATGAACGCCCCTTATTGAGATATCCATTACAGCTGGGTAGACTGATTGCAATGTGGATTAAGTGCTTTGCCCAAGGACACAACACAATAAGAGACCAAGGTCCCAACTTTTAGGTGCCTCCACTAACATTTGAACCCGGGTCATTGGCGTGAGAGGTCAGAATGTTAATAATTTTTTAAAATTTTCTTTAATATCCTCACTTACAACATACAAGTCACATACAACCTTTAAAAGCATTCATAAAATCCTTATACACTTCAGAAATACATGCCATTGATATTCTTGTTCTGAGTGTATGAAAGGAAGCAAGTTCGATAGTTGGTAACTTTTTGAGGTTTTTGTTTCCTTTCACCATTAAAAACATGCTTTCATGCTTGTAACTTTACAGACTTATATTTCATATACCCTGCCTATCTTTTTCCACTTTCTTGGGAATATTTATATGAATATAAAATGACATATAATATATAATATTTCTTTGAAATGGTGCATCGAACATATCTTTTTAATGCAGTTAACTATTTGTGAATATTCTATGCAAATTAACCCTTGGTAAAAAGTCTTCTTCAACATCCTTTTTAAAATAAGATTAACTCACCTTGATTTGATGGTCTCCAAACAGGAAGACAGTTGAAACCCCATCATCCCCTGCTCTACGCATCATCTTCTTGAGGTCGTCACGCCACTCGGTGGTCATGTAGTTCTTTGTTATCTCTATCTGGAAGAGCTCGAAGTCAGACATGAACGCAGCCAGTCTTGTCACACTCTGTCGTCCACTGCCTCCAATACCTGCCAGATAGAGCAACAGGTTAGTATTTTATTTATCTGATTTAAATCAGTGTATGAAATAAGTCTGAAAACTTACATACCAACAGTGTCCGATTGGCTGTTTGAGAATGCGAGAGATGTGTTCTATAGCAGTCCTACTCACCCACTAGAAGACAGTGTCCGTTAGGCTGTTTGAGAACGTGACTGATTCGGGAGATGTGTTCTATAGCAGTCCTACTCACCCACTAGAAGACAGTGTCCGTTAGGCTGTTTGAGAACGTGACTGATGCGGGAGATGTGTTCTATAGCAGTCCTACTCACCCACTACAAGACAGTGTCCGTTAGGCTGTTTGAGAACGTGACTGATTCGGGAGATGTGTTCTATAGCAGTCCTACTCACCCACTAGAAGACAGTGTCCGTTAGGCTGTTTGAGAACGCGACTGATGCGGGAGATGTGTTCTATAGCAGGCCTACTCACCCACTAGAAGACAGTGTCCGTTAGGCTGTTTGAGAACGTGACTGATTCGGGAGATGAGTTCTACAGCAGTCCTACTCACCCACTAGAAGACAGTGTCCGTTAGGCTGTTTGAGAACGTGACTGATTCGGGAGATGTGTTCTATAGCAGTCCTACTCACCCACTAGAAGACAGTGTCCGTTAGGCTGTTTGAGAACGTGACTGATTCGGGAGATGTGTTCTATAGCAGTCCTACTCACCCACTTGAAGACAGTGTCCGTTAGGCTGTTTGAGAACGTGACTGATTCGGGAGATGTGTTCTATAGCAGTCCTACTCACCCACTAGAAGACAGTGTCCGTTAGGCTGTTTGAGAACGCGACTGATGCGGGAGATGTGTTCTATAGCAGTCCTACTCACCCACTAGAAGACAGTGTCCGTTAGGCTGTTTGAGAACGCGACTGATGCGGGAGATGTGTTCTATAGCAAAGCGGAACATGACGAGATCCATTGGAGCCTTGCTCATCATGTTGTACTCCTCCAGATACTGCTCTATAGTCTGTAACAAAGGAGGGGGATAGAACATGAGTGAATAGTAACACAGAAAGCTGTGGCGCATCTTCCAAACGCAAGGCATACCTCTTGCCAGTCTGCATTACTGGCTGATTTAAGCCTTGCAGTATTTTCCTCGCTTTGTTGTGCCTAGATAGTGAATCGCTGCAATGAAAATGCATAGTGGGCCTGGATTTCTAAGCACAGATTTTTAAGGAAATACTGCAAAGCCTAAATCAGCCAGGATTGGAGATTGGCAAGAGTTATGCCTTGCATTGGGAAGTTTGTTGTGGCGTTGATACATGTGTTATATAAATACACTAATTATTATTACACATCATTGAATATCAAAAACCCTTTTACCCCTCACCATGATGATACAATAAAAAAATTGTACCAAATGTCAGATACAATAGTCACAATTGCAATTGATTTATGAATTAGAACAACAAAATAATGTTTCGAGACACATGTCCCGAGGTTTGTAATGTCTGAGAAAATATAACCAAAACCATTGTGGGTTCCTTCCAAGTCAGGTGCAAATTGCTTATTGAATTTTTATGTGAATTTTTTAAAAGTTTGTCCTGGTTTGGTTAAACTATAGGTCAAGTTGCTAGTATTGCACTGACCTCCCTGAGTTCGTCCTGATTGCGGATCTCATCATACAGCTTGTCCTCTCCCTTCTTGGTCAGATAGTCTCCGAACATGAGACTGCGGATGGTGTCGTCCCGTGTAGATTTGCCTGGCTCCGTGAGGTGAGTGAACAGGTTGTTCATCTTCTCTTTGAACTGAGACTCGATCACAGACTGGAAAACACATTGTTTATAAAGCAAGAAAAATTATGACAGATATAGAGAAGCATAGAAATTAAACTAAAAAAGTTTTTACAAAAATAATTATGACATTAATTGGGTGGCAGCGTTCCACTCTTGATGTGATAGATACTGGGTGGTATTGCAGCTAATGCAAACATGAAGGTAGGAAGGGGGTGTACTATCCAAACATTGACAGAAACAACAGTGAGGACATTTTAAATGGATGACAATATGTTTTTAAAACATATCCTTGCAGTTTACTCTGTATCAGTTGTTGTAGAATTTATGCTCTGGTTGTTTGAACTTTTTCCACATATACTAAGTTTACTCACTTATTCAATGATAAATGAATAGCAAGCATGCAACAAATATCAATGTTACCTTGACAATTTTGAAGAATGAATTGCGGTCAGTACTGTCCACCAAGCGGTCATAGAAGACTCGGTACACCTCGTGTGTCCACAATCTCGTTAGCTTCTGTCCAGCGTCAGAGGACGCAGTCGGCATCACAGATGCTTTCATCAGCAGAATACCCTGAAAAGCAATTCATAGAGTCAATGTTTGTTACAAAGAATACTTCACAGAAACAGTTTTAGTTTTTCTCTGAAAATATTTACTCTGATAATGGCAACAATATCTTGTCAATTTCTGGAAGGAATTCATCAGCAGAATACCTGAAAAACAATTCAACAAGTCAACGAGTAAGTGCTTGTTGCAAAGAACATGAAATGGTTTTGTCCTAGTCATAGGGTGTATAGAAATATACAATTAACATTATCACCTGTACAACTCTAGCAAAGTCTCGGAGATTGAAGAGGTAGTGAGACTTGGAGGGAGTAGGCAGGAAGCTGGAGATGGCCTGCTGGTAGACCTCCAGGGTCGCACCAATCAGAATCTGCAATAGGAACAGTAGTAATCTGTCTCATATATTAATTTCATTACCATTACAAGTGTTGGCTTATCTCCTAGGTTCATAAAATTGAATATATATGTAAAGTCCCAAAATCTACACCCATTTCAACTATACCATATCTTGTTAGAAACTTTGAAACCAATCTGGACAAGCAGACTCACCCTTGAGAACCTCCTCAGTGAAGTCTCGAAGGTCCTGAAGTGCCAGTCCATGATTGGGGAGAAGATGTTCTTCATCGTCTCTTCGTCAAACGTCTCGATCCCTATCACGTTGAAGTGACGCAGGAAGCGAGGAGTGACATTGTTCCTTCCACCGCCTGGAGGTCCCATAGCGGCCACCATCATGATATCCATCAGCTTCAGGACTGATGTGTCCTTTCTGGAAACAGGTGAATCATTGTCATTAGAGCTTGAAGAGTTCACAACTATATTAGTTGAACCACAGTGCATGATACTCTATTTTCAGTTTGCATCACATACAATATTATTAATTTCAAAAATGATAATAATTCTTTTTAAATTTAGTTTAAGTAGGACTCCACTGATCACATACCTATTATACCAGAAGCCTTGTATAATACCAGAAGCTGTCATCAATCTATTGACAACATACCTATAATACCAGAAGCGGTGATCCATCTATTGACAACATACCTATAATACCAGAAGTTGTCATCATGTTTTGACAACATACCAATCATACCAGAAACGGTGATCCATCTATTGACAACATACCTATAATACCAGAAGTTGTCATCATGTATTGCCAATAACCAATCATACCACAAGCCGTGGTCTATCTATTGTCAACATACCTATCATACCAGAAGCCGTGGTCTATCCACTGACGGAGGATCTCTATGGGCGGTTGAGCCCCGTACTTCTCCTTGGCCGGCATGTTCAGATCATCCACAAACACACACAGCTTCTTGCCGAGCGTCGGTCCATAGATACCCTTCTTCCTCCTGCAGCCATACAGTAGTGTAGTCATGTGACCAGGTTTGGGTAAGTATGTGGCTTGTAAAACACTTCACTTATTGAAATGGGGGGTTTCTCCTTGGGGGTTAAATCAAATTTAAAAGTCTGATATCATGCTATGTTTTCACAAATGCTCAAAAAATGGCAAAGAAAAGCTTAAAAATAATATTTTATGATAGCCTATCTCTAGCCAGTGGTTTATGCTGGATTATTCACTTTGTGATTCAAAGTTTGGTTCCTGTAAATCAGCCACTCAGAATGGTTTGACTAAAATTATTTCAACAGCTAAAATGTCTGAGGAAGCCGCCCCCACGAAACGTCACATTAAAGAACTGTTTCATCTCAACCATGCCTTGGTGATGCTTTGGTTTGCTGGTTCCTCCCCCCTGCCTCCTAGCTAAAATGGCAAGATCTGACATTTAAGAATCTTGGGTTAACAATAAATCTGAATCAGCATACATCACACCAAATGAATCCTGACCTGTCAAGTTTTGAGAAGATGATATCTTGTGTCTGATTGGCCGAGGTCTGTGCGGAGAAGTTAATGTTGTTGATGATGTATTTGTCTCTCGGCAGCTGAAGTAGGTAGTTGTTGGTGATGGCGCTCTTCCCGGTCCCGGTTGGTCCGACCAATAGCAGAGCTTTCTCTCGTGACAGGAAGCGTTCCAGGAAGTAACGTTGTCTCTCCGTCTCCACGGTGTTGATAATGAGCGCGTTTATCTAATTATAAACATTACATCATATAACATGGTACATATGTCGTTATATTTCATCATATAGCATAACAGTAAATATACATATACCGGTACACATTTTAATGGTAGAAATACTTAATGACTTAACTATATATTTTTTCTTCAGAACATCTTACATTAATTATATCTATTGTGCATAGTGCATTTAAGAACTTTTATAATACCAGTAAGAAATTATATGGACAATTATAGTAAATATTAAATGAAAAATAGTGCAATAATGTCTCACAAAAATCTTAGATTAAATTGTTAAGTAGATTTTTAAACTATTTTATCTTACAATATCGCCAAACATGATGACTTCACATGATGCATATGTGAAATATACATCTTTAAAAAAGGTATGGTAAAAGACAAGTAGAATTTCATATGAATACTATATTAAACTAGAAGAGCGTTTGCGGGACACCGCAAAAGCAGAGCAGCTCCGAAACTTTGGGTCTCGCCTTTCCCTGTTCCGCCTTCTCCTCAGCATAAATAAAATGGGAATTTTTTTGGACAAAATGTTTTTCATTATTCAAGTTATTCTAACAAGTTGAATCATCACTGGGGTCACTTTTCACAACTTTGTTCTTAAAACCTATTTCTGATTTCAAAATTGGATCAAAAGATTAACATGGCCTTAACCAATATCTCATGACCTTGAACTTTGACCTTCAAGGTCACACCATCAATGATTACTTTTCATTGTGTATAACAATCATGCAATGACTCAAAAGTGTTCATTGTTAACATAAGGCATATTCACAATAGCACGCTTAAGTTGTGACCTTGCTGTGACCTTGACCTTTAACAGATTTTAGCAAAAACGTTTTCAAATCTTGGTCTTTCTCCATAGTTGATATATACCAAGTTAGGGCCTGATAGCACAGAAGTTGTTGAAGTTATCGTGTTTACAAGGATTTTTGTAGTGATTTCAGAACTCATGACCTTGACCTTTGACCTTGAATGTGAGCATGTCAAAATATTTCCCCAGGTGTACAAGAAAGAAGCTATATATATGAGGTGTTGATACCTTCATGGAAAAAAGTTATTAAGTGATTTCAGAACTGGTGACCTTGACCCTATCTCGCGACCTTGACCTTTTAAATTCAAGGTCACACAATCAGTGATCACTTTTCATTATGTATAACAATCATGTAATGATTCAAAGTGTTAATAGTCGAAATAAGACATTTTTGCAAAAGCATGCTTAAGTCGTGCCCTCGCTGTGACCTTGACCTTTGACGGATGTTAGCGAAAACCTTTTCAAATCTTGGCCTTTCTCCATAGTTGATATACACCAAATAAGAGCCTGGTAGCACAAATATTTGTCAAGTTATCGTGTTTACAAGGATTTTTTTTAGCAATTTCAGAACTCGTGACCTTGACCTTTCACCTTGAATGTGAAAATGTCAAAATCATCCACCAGGTTTATAAGAAAGAAGCTATGTATATGAGGTGTTAATTCCTTCTTGGGAAAAGGTTATTTAGTGATTTCAGAACTGGTGACCTTGAACATGTTTCGTGACCTTGACCTTTTAAATTCAAGGTCACACAATCAGTGATCACTTTTCATTGTGTATAACAATCATGTAATGATTCAAAGTGTTAATAATTGAAATAAGACATTTTCGCAAAAGCATGCTTAAGTCGTGCCCTCGCTGTGACCTTGACCTTTGACGGATGTTAGCGAAAACCTTTTCAAATTTTGGCCTTTCTCCATAGTTGATGTACACCAAATAAGAGCCTGCTAGTACAAATATTTTTCAAGTTATCGTGTTTACAAGGATTTTTTAAGCGATTTCAGAACTTGTGACCTTGACCTTTGACCTTGAATATGAACATGTCAAAAAAATTCCCCAGGGGCATAAGTAAGAAGTTATGTGTATGAGTTCTCAAAACCTTCTAGGAAAAAAGTTATAGCGAATACAAAACGCGCGTGCGGCGGCGGCGGCGGCGGCGGCGGCGGCGGCGGCGACGGAAACTGCGCAAAAACTGATAGCAGCTCCGACTTAGTCGGAGCTGCTAATGATCTAGATACTCATATGCACAAACATAATATGACAATGACATCTCCTGAAACAAACACTTGCATGCACAATGAAGATATGCATAAATTATCACATATGAAGAAGAAATGTTTTTATAAATTGGGAATTAAACTTATAAATATAAATTTATGAATAACCATCTTTCATGCAACAGTGAGCATCCAAGATTGAAAAATGAAATGATTTTGAATAAAAAGAAGTTGATAAATCCACCTGAAAGCTGAGGTAATGACATGATGATGTTTCTCACTGCTAACCTATCAATACATCTAAGATAGAATTATATTTATTTCTTTTCATATAGGAATTTGCACTAAATTGTTTAATAATTTGATTTTATGAATCCAAGAAAAATAATATTTATACTACACCAGTTTAAATAAATGCATAAATTATGTCGCATATTTTAATTTAAAATCATATTTATTCAATGCATTTCTTAGAAAAAGTTATAAAAAATTTTAACTGAAAAAGCACCTAATAGTAAAAGATGTTCCCATCGAAGAAGAAACCCTTTTTAAAGATAATTAAAAAGAAATTATGCATTAAGCAACATAGAAATGACAAGGACAAACGTAATTAAATTAATAATACTTTACCCACTTCTAGGAGACATATACTTTCTTCTGTGTAATTTATAACATTTTAGCAGTCTTTCTACATACAGAATGCATGCTTTTAGTATAAGTTATCGGGATTGTGATATAGTACATAAACATAAATAAATTGGTATTATTAGCTGTAAATAAAATTACCAATGTATACATGCAAAAGATGGCTACAAAATATCAATAAAAAAATGAGTTTAGTGAAATTTATATCTTAAAAATGCACAAATCTAATTATTAACACCAAATTGAAAAAGGACGACACATGAACATGGACGCAGCCAGAGACATACCCAACATTGAACATGCACTAGTAGGGAGTTTATAGTGTTTTTCCTTCCTAACCTATAGTACAATTGTTTATCAACTATAGGTCACGGTTAGTTGGTGGAAAATAGTACCAAATCTTACCATGATACGCAGGTCTCTATCACGCTGTCAAAATGAACGTCAAATTGTTGAATTGTGAATTTTAGAAAATTGTTGGATACGTGGAGTTAAGTTGACATACTTTCAAATTCATGTTTGCAAGGACATGAATGTGTTTGGGCCTTTATACAGAATGTATTTCATCAACTATTTATCAATCATCAAATATTTCTAAACATCATCAACATCATTAGCAATTTTTTTAAATTATTCAAACCAATGCCTGATTGTCATATAAAATTATCACCAAATTGCATTTTTGTATACTAGAATTTGAAAGTAAGTAAACTGATTGGCTTTCTTTATACTAGGCCAAATTTTAAAATAGTTTACCTCTGTTTAGCGCCAACAAAAATATCTAAATAATATGTAAATTTGTATTAATTATTGCAAAACATGCTTTTAATGAATATTTAATTATATACTTGAAGCTATGGAAGGTTAGGCTTAAGAAATTCATTTTAATTTTGTTAGTTTTGTATATATAATTCCAATATATATAAATATGTATCTTGAACCACTTTTCTTCACAGATATGCATATTTCTCATGCAATAAATATTTGTTTGTAATTGTAAAGATTTGACCATAGTTGATATAGAATTCTTCACCTGTGCTTGGCCGTCTTCAAATAGAATTAATTAATTTGAAAACATATGTACTCAATCATGTCAATGAATGACAATAATTTTCAATGGACACTTTGCCGGTTTAACCACATTGGTAACTTCCCGTTAACTTATATTAATTTGAAGTTTCAAAGTCAATAGTCTTTGAGTTGTGCTCTGGAAACAAAGTTGTTTCTGAACAAATTTCAAAACATGTTTGTACTTTTGTGTTAAAAACCATAAAAGGCAAAGGACCGTCACATAGATTACTTCCATATTCAAGTCGTATAGGTTTGTTATCTCTGGAGAATGGACATGCAGAACATATACCGTATTATCCCGGGTATAAGACCAAGGGGCCAGACAAACAAACATCTTGAAAACATGGGGTGGGCTTTTAGATGGGAGAGACCCCAACTCAGATGAAAATTCATACCGGAGACCGTCAGAATAGGTTTTATGTAGGTTTTTGACACTTAACTTAAATAATATTATAGATATATGTAATGTATGACCATGGAACATCTGGCAAAATTGGGGGTGGGCTATAACCTGAGAATAACCCCAACCAGGACAACCCTCCTAAAAGTGGTTTGTCTTAGGTGGTACATGTATAAACCCCAACTATACATCATAGCAGGGTTAAAAGTACTGTCATTCTTCATCAACCAAACCTTTCACAATATTTATTAAATAGAGACAGTTTTTAAGAGTTACAAAGTGATAATGAAAACATTTTTACAGATAACAATAATGACAATAATTTCTTTAGACTGTAAAATGCAATATTGGGATTTAAAAAAAAGTTGTACAAATTCTTAGACAGATAGTATAATGAAATCATTGAGCTACAAAAACTGCTCTCTTTTAGATAATGCTGAATGGGTCATTTAATATCCTGATTAATTTTGTCTAATGTTTACAAACTTTCTTCAGAATGATCATAAAGTTATAGCGTCAATTGTATGTTGACATACAATTGACACTATGATATCTATGACAACAACACTGGTATCTTACGTACAAACGTTTATAATAAAGAAGTTGTACATCCATAAACTAGTTCTTCATTCTTCAACTGTCATTATGGTCTAAATTATATATGTGCTGCATTGGGTAAACAAAAATACTGTTGATCAAGTTTGATTTGTAGCACAAATGAGAATTCTTCATGTACTAGTTATCACAATCAAAAACTTACTTTTCTCCTTGTTTTGATTTTTAAAAATGTTTCAGTCATTGGGATACAGACTGAAGAGAAGAATAACCTAATATGATAAAGATGTCTTGAAAAAGATGATTTGAACAGATGAGAAATTGCATTGTCTATGAAATATTAGTGAAAATTTAAAATCCACATCCAGGATGTTAGAGAAGATAATTTGTGATATGAATTATGAACAGAATTAGTGTTAAATGTGGGAGGAAATAATAATTGATACAACCCTTAAAGCAAATATATCCTTTTGTTAGAGAAGGGGCTGAATAAAACCAACACCAAGGATATATTGAACTTGAATTATTTTTTTTTTAAAATGAAAATTTAAATATTTTAACCAGAGTGAAAAATGAAATAATATTTTTTTAATTATTATTTCATGTTCTTATCCCTACATTAGGACAGACTCCATGAAGAATGTTATATGTGCTTGTGTATTTATCTAAGTGACAATGAACAAAAACTGGACAGAGTGTTGCAAAAATGAACAAATTTTTTAGACAAGTGTGTTGTGTAACTACAAAAAAATCAGTGAAATTTATTGTGAATTTATCAAATAAATGTGGTATGAACAAAATTTAAATGTGGGTAAATACAGAACTCATTTTCCCTTTTGCCATATAATATAATACATCGAAATCACAAATTTGCCAAATTGTTGATTAACATTTGAAAAATAGTAAAAAACATTATTCAAATTTTCCCCCTTATTATGTCAACAAGGATCAATTCACTAAATCCAAAATTCAACGTCCTATTGCACAAAATTCTAAGGTGACCAAAGTCACTCTCGTAGCCTAATAGTGATAAAGTTGATTTCTGTTATTGGTCCTGAAGGACAACAATGAAAGTAAAAGTTACTACATTGTCCAACATGAATAAGAATCATTTTTCCGTTTCCCTTTTAAAAGCGAGATTTCAAATAGTAATAAAGGGAAAATGACTTCATATATATACAAATGCATGCACAGATAATGGTTGAAATGTGAATTCCCTGCTTACCGATTCCTTTGCAGCAAACATGCTTTGTGGTTTTGTCTTTTGTAAATAAGAACAAGTGTCAGTTTAATCTATATTCATATTGGAGCTAAAATGATGAATGATGAACATTTTTTAATAAACATGGAAAAAGTTAAAATTTTAGCTAATTATAAGAATAGTTATGACCCATGACTAAACAGAGTATTCATATTGGAGCACTTTAAAAAGGATGAAAGATGAAACATGCATAATGATTATGAAAATGTTAAAATCTAATGATAAGAATACTTATCACCTCAGGTCATGACTAAACATCGTTAGAGATAAGTGAAATGATATAAATAATATTATTACAACAATAATCATAATATGAGACTCAATACTAAGATAAATAATTGATAACATTACCTGAATCTGAACTTATTATTTTATCGAAATTATTTTAAAAAATTTTAAATGTTGCTTTTCACTGTTTTCAAAATCTAATGAACGGATCACTTGGTAGATTGTGGCGAAAATTTGTGGCGACATATAAGTATACGTTTTGTGGAGTAGAGGGACAATAGTGTTAGACAACCTTTTGAATGGTCATTTCAGATCAAAGGTTTTATTTTAGAATCTACTGAAAATAAAAATATTATTTACAAAAATATGTAAATTTAAAAAGCGTATATTTACTACGTTAAATGTTTTCAGGGTGATATCCCTTCACAACCATTTTAAATAATAAAAGAAACTTAACTTAGTAAAATAGATAAAATACCTGTAAGAAAAACATGTTATAACATTTGTTATCTAACTAAGGACTAATTGACAGTGAAAATGATACGCAATTTAGATATATATATATATACCTATCTTTTTCTATATATATACATATACATACATTCAAAGCACTACAAGGAGTATCGAGATACAGGGAGAAATTTGACACCATGGTTATCTAATACTGGAAACTATATATTTCTTAACATTAATAATCTAAATTTGTTTATTCAAGAGTGTTTTAGGAAAACATTGACACCACTTAAATATGCAAAGAGTCCATGAATTGAAATGTTATTTTTGTTTCCATTATAAGTTGTTTGGCGAAATTATGATAATTTGGGTATATTCTATACTTGATTATACTTGGTGAAACATTGCTTTTAGATATTACACATGCACTTATAAATCAATTTCACCTTGTAACCATTGTTTTTAGGACTGGATATTGTACTAATTTAATATTGCATTATACTACAATACATACCCTCTGTATTGTGATGATATTGCAATATATTGAATAAACTTTATTTTCAACATTTTACACTTATATATGTAGTTAACATTACATTTTAGATTAAATGCCTTGCAAAACTTTCAAAATACAGAGCTTTTCTCGAAAAGATAAAATAAGTTCGATACAATAGATTCCAAAATAGCAGATTTCACTTGTAATACAGCCAAACAAATGTTCTTGCACATCAAGAGAATTAACTTGCATCTAACACCTGCAATTTTACCTTAAAACAAGATATACTTATGATTTATGTATATATTTCACCTAAAATCGTTTTGCATTATATATGCCAAATAAATAAAATACTTCAATAACTGCACTGCACTATCTAAACCGCTATATACACCAATATTACGGTAATATTGCATGATCCTAATACTTATCATACATAATGATATTATGTTTTCAACAGATTGTTAGAAATTATTCTAAACCAAAATAAAATGTTTAACCCCAATCCATGAGATAATTGTTAACCATAGCTTGACACACATCTAGCTAAATATAAAATATTATAAGAAATTTGACTCAACTAAACAGACCATTCATGTTAGATTTAACTTTCAATGCTATGAATAAATTACTACATTTTTAGGTAAGTTTATTTTCATGTTATTTTCTATAGGAAGTCCTAATTTTTATAAACACAGACGATTTGTCAAAGTATCTGTTAATGTTTTAACAAGATACTAACTTGACTAAAGTTTTTGCTATTTTTTTCTAAATTCTTACCGAAGAACCCTCTTCCTATTAACAAATTTTTATTTCAAACATTATTGTCAAAATCTGTTCATATCAAAATAAGACATTGGGACAACATAAAATACACATAAAAAGAAAGACACAAATGAAAGAGCTGAAAACAATTGACAGGACATACAACATACATAAACTTGACACCACTGTTTAAAATACTTCTGAATACAGCCATACAGTATGTGAAAACTATCACTTACACATAAACTTATTTTCAATTAATTTATTAATTTGAAATAGTAACTAAATGTTCATTAATTTGAAATTAAAACCAAAAGAAATGTCAAATTACATTAATGAAGTATGATTTATCAAAATGTACTTCAAGTTATAATATTCTTTACTGATTGTCATTGACCTTTTATCAATTTTGAATTTGTTCAAAGTAAAGTTAATAAAACTTGACAACCTATAGTTATTGATCCACTCTAAAATTTTACTTACCTGAAGTTTGATTCAATAAATGAGATAACTGTTTTAATCAGCTGAGACTGTATGGCTGATATAAACTATCCCTGAAACTAGCACTTCTACTAACGAGCACAGGTGACAACATACAGTGCATTACCTGGATTTCCTGGTAAAGGGAAAATCATATATATCATTAATCATAGTGGCCAAGATAATTTGTGTCAATGAAACCGTGTTGTCAATGTTTTAGGAAAGCAATAGACTTCATGATCTAATCAACCCAAGGGCTGACCAAGAGATTACTATCATTATACAAAAATATTTAAAAAATGTACTTGTACATACCTGTTCTTATAAAAATCAATGAAAACATCTATCACTGAGCCAATGACCACTGACAATTCATAAATATTATATCTTTTTATATATAAATTTATTGTTCTTGTTCTGTTTTTTTTTTAAAATAATAATCTCCTCATTTCACACCAAGAATCATGCTTATAGACAATGCATGAAATAAGTCTGAAAACTTAAAAGCCTACAATTTCATCAAATTCATGGTAAAATTAAACAAAAATCTTCAAAATATACCAACCCGCACCAAAAGTAACCAGATTTCGGGTTGACGAGCAGGCCTTATTTCATACACTGCATATAGGGATCTCACACAAACCCAAACATCACCACACTCCACACTTCACACATAACATAAAGAGAATTTACAAGGAAATATAACCTTTTTTACAAGGGGAATGAAGAGAAAACTCCAGAAACACATGTCAACGTATGTCCCTAAAGCCAGAAAGCACCACAGAGGGATTATGGAGGAATGTATATTCAGATTTGTTTCACTCAACACACTTGAAAATATAGAAACACACTCAAAATGTACCATAAAGAATGTCATCGACACTAGAATCACGTATCTCTTTATATCTGTATTATTGTGCATAAAGGCAATAGGCCCCAATACATAAACAGGTACCATATACACCAGCAAAATATACTGGATAAATAATGTAGAAAGTGAGGATGTGCAGAGTGCATATAAATGAATGCATACTAATGAATGCCTACCATTAGGAGCATATAACTGAATGCATACTTTCATTAAATGCATTGAATGCAAACCACTAAAAGCATTCATATAGGGACTACATACCTTAGATATTTTTCAAAGCAAATTATTAAATGCATACTAAGATCCCTGATGTATACTATCGAATGCATACCACTAAATGCATACCACTGAAAGCATACCAAGGTATGAAGCTCACCTGTGCCTTACTGTCGATGTTGAAGGAAGTGACAAGACTGCTCCAGGAGTTCCAGGAACCATATGTTCTCCGGATGTACACGTGGTCGTACACCGTTCCTTTCTTCGGGATCATCAGAGCGCGAGCAATTTTAAGATTCTTTGGTCTGTTAAAATAACAAATTATGAATTATTTAGCAAATATATGACACATTAGTGTCCAGTTTATTGTAAAGTATATTTCTTGGGCAATATTGGAAATTTTTTAAGCTGTTTGACTTTATCTCATCTTTTCCTGATAGTTTTCTTATGCTAAAGTCTTCACTGTTACATACAATACACTAAATATTTCGATGTGTTTGTTTAAGTTAAGTTAAGTTTAGTCAATGCTATTACTTTAAAAGGATTAATTTTAAAGATACAATTGTCAAAGCTTTGCTCTCTACTGGTTATCTGTCTGGATATAGTATTTAAACTAAGAACATATTATACAAAATTCTGTAAATTAAGGCCCTCAAATTAAAACCAAATCTAAATTTTGCTTAAATGTATTTTGAAGAAATGAAAATCAATTTTAATAAGGCTACAAATGTTTGCAACTTTGAAAATACATCAGCTGCCCGTGCACTCACAAAAACCTACCTTGGATATTTGCCAGAGGACTCCATCTCACAGAGTGTCTTGAAGAACTCGTCAAACTTGAGTCTAGAGTTGGTATCGAGCGTGGCACCGACGGACCAGACAACAGAGAAGAAGAAGTAGCACACCAACATGTTGCTCCTCTCCTCGATGATCTTCTGGTCTGTGAGTGAGGTCTTCTGGTTCTCATCTTCCTCCTCTTCCTCCTCCTCCTCCATCGGGATGTAGGAGTCCTCATCTTCATCTTCCTGACCTAGGCGTCTACGGAAATGGAATCACAATGATTTTAAAAACCTTTTGTTATTTCTTAGCCACTTGACTATCAAGTTTTTCTTTCTTTCTAGACAATTAACTTTTTATTTAAAATATATTTCTTTGTTAACTATTGCACATGGTATTGATGGAAATTTTCCCATGGGTAGAATTGGCTTAGGCTAAGGATATTTGGTACCCTGTGATAGATTTGGTCCAGGTCAAACTATCCAACCCCCAGCTAAAGTTCCCCTTGTTGATATTAGAATCTTTTTTTTAAAAATTAATCACAAGGTGGAATATCTGACCTAGCTAAGCCTTTTCTTCTCTAACCTTGTTTTCTGTCTTACAGGCATGGCTTTATCTTCCAAACCATTGATTGTTTTATATACAACAAGGGTAAATATTGCCAAGCTTGACTGTTTCTTCCTAACCCATGCCTGCATGTTTCAAATACAATCTTGCAGAGTTTGAGCATGCAATGTTTCATGAGTTTTAGAGGTTTTGAGTGTAAGAAATTAAGACTTTTTGAGTTTCTACCAGACCCACCTGACGTCCTCCATGAGACAAGCGTAGAGTTTGAGCATACTGGATGTCAGGTGCATCTGGTGACACGGTAGGATGTGACGACAATACTTAGTCACGAAGTTCAAACATGGCGGCAGTATCCACTCGAACAACATCTGGAAATGAATTGGACAATTTGTACAGGTGATTTTTGTATGGGTTGCAAACTGCATATTATTATACATTGAGAGATCCTTTTGAATTTCATGTGTCTCTAACAAATCTTCCTTGATGTACTGAAATTGCAATTTAAGTTCAAGTTCAATCCATGATGTAGCTACTATTTCTTCAGCATCTAATTGTAAGAAATATTTGAGTTTCGAACAGTCTTGAAGGTTAGAAATATCGTGTCTTGATGATACTTCACTTACTCTTATCATTTCTCGTTGATCGTTGGTGAGGTTGTCAGGAAGACTTTTGTTCATCCAGGACTTGACGAGAGGTTCCCAGCCGAGTTGTAGAGGATCCATGTAGATCATACCACATCTACAGCAGATATGACGTAGCCTTAATTAATACTTGTCTACATGTGATTTAGTCTTTTGTGCTGTTGGCTGACTAGCTAAAATTGTTCAAATCATCCCATAAAAATCTTTATTACCCATATGGTTGAAAATAACTGAGTTAATATTATTGATATGAGCACATGTGCACATATCACGTTTGCCTAGCAACCATTGTTTCACCGCGACCTCCCGTATTTTTTCGTCTGTGACGTCACAAAACGATTGTTAGTGACGTCACTGTAGCTTCCCGTCGCAAGAGAAGTGGGCCGTTTCCTGACTATTTTTACGCGAATCAAATGGTAAAAATGGGTAATAAAGAAATTATTACACTCGAAAGTGTGTCAATTACTTTTACAAAACTCATGCAAATTTATGTATAACCCTCGCTCTCGCTCGGGCAATACAAAAATTCACACTCGTTTCGTAAAAGTAATATGACACACTTCCTCGGGTAATAATCTCTATATATCAATAGAACAAAAAATGCCACAAAAAAAACACAAAAAAAAAACAATATCTTTTAGAGAATGTAAAGATGAAAAACTTAAAATATCAATGTAATTCTATTAAATAAATTACATATATTATAACAAAAAGAGTCAAACTAAACTGAGAACTTGGTATGCAGTATATACAGAACTGAACAAAAAGTTGTTTCACTCTTAGTTAACGCCAATGACTCTTCAATCAATGTTCACCTGCTGACGGTGGCCGGAGAAGCCTGTTCTAGATCCTGGGGCTCGAAGATCATGTTCTGTTTGTTGCTCATCTGGATAATCTCTCCACTCATCAGACACAACTGTAATACAGAGATGTGGCAAAACATCCTCAAATATTAATATGATTTCTTGTTTGTCTGTTCCTCTAACATGAAAAGAACATCAAAGATCAAACAAACAAAGCTACGATGTAGGTATATGAAACTGAATAATATTACTGCTTGGTATTAAACACCATTCTTTTATATTGGATTCTTCAACTATGATGACTTCTGTATGTAAATATGCACGAGAAAAACTCTATGGGCATCAAAATTAACAAGTTGTTGTAGCTTTGTTCTGAATTCACCTGGAACAAACCAGAATTACTGCTTTGGTCAAGAAATTAACACTGAGGAAGGGAATTCTATTGCTGAAAAGTTTGTATAGAAAAACTATCATTCCCAAATATTTATTTTCTTTTCACTATTCCCTGTACGAACCTATACTAAAATAATTTTCAAAAAGATAGACTTAATAAAAAAAACTTCAGAAAGCAATCCAACCTTTTTGTTGTCATCAAGCACTGTGTTCATGTTCTCTATCCACACCGCGTCCACCGGACCGTCAAACACAATCCACATCCGGTCTGGAGATGTGCTGGACGCATGCTCTCGGAAGGTGTTAGCCAGTACACCTGTACGATAATCAAGAAATTGTCAATCCCCTAGCAAAGTAAGCAATAGTTACAGCCATTGCTAAATGCTGAAATTATTCTAATAAAAAAGACACTTAGAAGATAATATATCATTTTTACAATAGTTTCTGTTTATATCTTAACTACCAATTAAAGGTAATATTGTTACATTTGGGATCACATCCCCTTAGAGTTAGGCACCTGTTGAACCGCCCGACTGACTGTACCAATAGCTTACCTCGACAAAAATGTTACATTTGTTACCCTATCAAAAACACATGTTTTTCTAATACCAATTTTTTGGCTTCAATTTTTTTTCAGGCAGAGGATATGTTCATCATTATAAAACTGTTTGTTTTAATCGATTGATGAATACATGAATATTTGATATGTAGAGCAAATAATCAAAGTATATTACCATCTGTCCATTCATGAGAGACGGGATCAAATCTTCCATACAGCTGACCCATCGTGACTGCTTTCGGGTTGATTACATTGTACTTCACCTGGTATTGTGCAATTGTATAAAAGAAATTCAATAACTTGTATTTAATACTGATGAGTGTAATAGAATATTTTTACCAAGGGAAGTATCCCCTTCATCGTTTTCGACAAAAATACTACAGTTTTATTAATTAAGGATGTCCGCTCCTTCTGGTTGAACTTCAAAAATGAAATATGATTAAGTAAAGATTTTTTCTCATATTTATTTACTTCATGATATTCTACATCATCTACATGCTTTAAAAAAACAAATGATTTAAAGAAAATGTGACTTTAGAACCTCTAAAAAGTGCTTAAACAGCATAAATGGCCTAAATTTGACGAAAAAGGGGGTTTTCAGGTACATTTTGTGTCAAAGCTTAAAAAAACCCACACTACCATATATATTTTTTCATCGATTTCGGTAGGGTAACATGAACTTTGTAACATATCAAAACAGAAAAAAAAGTTTAATTCTAGAAATGTAGTATTTTAAAGTTTTTAGCAGTTTTTTTCTCATTTTCCCATAGACTCCCATGTTAAAACCCCACTATCTTACAGGCGTCATATCTCGAAAACACCCACACTACCCCCTATTTTTTAATGCTGATTTTTCAATCATATACTTTGATCTTTTAAAAAATATAAGTTAGAAAAAAAGTTTAATTCTATAAATTTGAGGAGCGAACATCCTTAAATAGATTTTTGTTTACTACACCCACCTGCTCCTCCTCCATGAGACCTTGTTGATGCAGCACCCCGAGTCCGTCCGCTAGCGTCTTGAAGGCCGACGTCTTCCCTCCGATTGGGTCTCCCACAATCATCAGACCATGTCTCACCATGATCATCTCATAGATCTGTAGTCAATAATCTCAGATCTTCAGATACTTATCTCTGTCATGTTTGTACTTAGGCACTTGTTAATTAACTGTATGACAATGTTACAAATGTTATTGCCTCCAACATATCCTTACGCAAGATCAGCATAAGAAACAATAAAACACTAAAAACATTATTTGTCAAAATCTGAACAAATGGTTTTGAAAAATTTCAATTTGGAATATAGTCGATGAATTAGAAATAAAACTTTACACCATTATCAAGCACATCAGTTAAAGAGCAAAGCTTCTATGACATCATAAAAAGTTAGTAAGAATAAACTTATCATACAGAAAATTAACTTTTTCGGGTGTTTCATTGGACCCTAGTACTGTAAACATCACATTTTCACAGGTTTCCAATAGCATAAATGACATACAACAGAGAATAATTGACTCTATTTCTGCCCCACCTGTATGATCTTCTCCAGGAACCAGGGCACCTGCTGGAGATTCCTCTTCTCCAGATTAGCCACCAGTGCCTGCTCCAGATGTACGTAGTCAGGTTTAGGTAGCTCCACCCCCGGGAACAGGTCCGAGATGATACCCTCGAACAGTGGGATGTCATGGGACAGGAACTGCAGACAAGAACATCAACTCCTTCAGGCATTTGAGATTATAAATTTGCATCATTGGTTATTGGACATGAGGAAATGAATGTATGAGATGAAAGTTATAACTTTCATTAAATCTTGACCGTAGACATATCAATATAAAACACTAGAGGGGGCGGCGCTTATCCACGGGGGTATTGAAGTAGTTGATTTCTGTTAAGTATATGGATCCACTAAAGGATACAGGCGGCTACAGCTAATGCGTGAACATTAGTAAGTTAGACAAAGGGGTACAAGTACCCGCCAAACACATAGAAAACAGAAGGGCAACATCTTCAAGGTGAACTTTAGTGACGTTTCTAATGGTCTGATGAAGGGGAGCAACCGCTCCCCGAAACGTCACTAAAGTTCACCTTGAAGATGTTGCCCTTCTGTTTTCTATGTGTTTGGCGGGTACTTATACCCCTTTATCTATATAAAAGAAAAGGATTACTCAGAACTGACCCTAATTTACTTAAAAATGCTGCAAGGCTTACACTATCCAGTGATGGAGACTGGCAAGTTTGGCTGACCCTTGCAGGTTAACAATGCTGACAGCAACCCCTTCAGAGTTCTTGGTACAAGAAAATCAGTTTAAACTGACCTTAGGCAGGTTGACATCGTTGATGGATCTGAGCACTAATACATCCTCCCTCTGTTCTGGGTACTTGAGTTTGAGGTTTCCAGCCGCAGTCAACACTGACTTGACTGCTCGCATCCCGTAGTCGTAGTGGTGTTGGGAAGACAACTGTAACAAGTGGAGCCCAGATAGTGTCAGACAATGTCATTAAAATTGGTTCTTAAGGAGAGAGATAGGACGATGAAACAAAATATTTTAGAATTCGTTTATTTTTTCAAAATAGCAGGTTTATTGTGTCTTTTATCCAAAAATGTAAGAAAATTTGGGGGTCACCGAACGATTTAAAGAGTTATCGGCATTAATAATAATACTACCGTCATTTTTGACTGATTTGATGTATTTAGATGAAGCGCTCGCTTTCAACGAATAAGCTCAGAATTCTTTCAAATACATTTCAGTTACATACAGGGATGCATAGCAAGTCTATATTTTGAAACTTAATGACACTGGAAAGAGAAACAAAATTAAATTAAGCACTTTTTAATTAAAAACGGCATTTTTCTCTTCGTTTTTCGCATATTGAACAGGATTTCTCATTGACACACATATTTTAGATATTGCTAAAAATGCAATATAATGTGCACATTTGAATAAACAAACGAATTCAGAAATAAAAATAGGGGGTCACCGGAGGTTTTTCATCACTTTAACGTCATTTTTTAAATTACCTTCAAAAACGTAAAAACCTAACGTCACGACAATTTTGATGGTTTCAAGTGTAACTTTGACGGCCTACCCTGTAATCATTATTGAACATACTATCAATCTAGGAGTGCATGATGGAAGAGTAACTATCAGTTGATTTTACCAGGCGATGTAAATTCGTCAGTAACTAAAGATACTATGTAATAATTCGAATACACACACAGTAACATATTTACCGCGAATATAAGTGACGATAACGTTATGCGGCATGTCGTAAAATGACCGTTAAAAAGGCGTTACGGAAAATTTAAGCACCTTCTGTTAGCGTATGGATAAGCGTTTGCCCCAAACAACGTAATCCATATATTTTTAGACTTATTCACTACAATAATTTGTTGTCGCAATATGTTACCGTAAGCGAGTTCGATTTCTGGGTCCCATCTCTCCTTAACTAATATTGATAACATTCTAATATGTCCTCTCAAAATACTTATTGAGCAAGTGAGTTTGAACAGACAGATTAGGTGATAAATTTTAGCGTCACTGAGATATTAACATGGACAATCTTTTCACATCTTACAGGACAGCAGACGTCTTCTTAAGTCGTTTAAACTTGGTCATACACATACAAATAAGGACATCTATTTAACCTTACATTTCAAAGTGTTATATTTCTGGGATGTAACTGTCATAAATATAACTATAACTATAGTGACTTATTATAGGCATAGATCTTCCTACAATTCTTCATAAGGAAATTAAAATAGTAAAGAACCCTCTCACTTGTTCTGAGCAAAGTCTGTAAGTTGCTACAATCTTGATGGCGAGACTCCTGGCTTCCACGAAGCCCATAGAGTAGAGAGAGATCTCTCCGATCATCCCATAGTCCGGCACCATCATAGCTACTGTCCGGAATAGCACCTGCAGACAGAAGCAGTAGCTTTAGAATCAAGCACAGAGTATGAGTATACATGTCGGACAACAAGTAAGCATGCTTTTTCCTTTTCAAAGCTTACCAATTAAGTGTACAGAGCTGAAAATCAAGCGCAAAGATAGAGATACGTTGTATGTGTATTCTTAGGATGGTTCATTGATCACAAGTGCTTTTGAGCAGTTGATTACACTGGAAATAAGTGAAATGTAAGTTTATGTATATCACCAAGACGAAGTGTTGTACTACAAGGCAACATACACAAACTATGAACCAACTATGACTGCTGAGGCTGTAAGTAACAAATAACTAACAAAGATGCATATTGACCTTGAGGTTATCAGGAAGCTCGGCCCGACCGGCGTACCCAGGGTTCATGGTGATGAAGATAGTACACGTGTGGTCGAGGGAGATCTCCGTCCCTTCAAACACAAACTTGTTCTTCTGCTCCGCGATAGCACGCTGGATTGTCTGGACCTGCTGGGCGATCACTGACAACACCTGTAGCATTCAATGTTATAGTGATGTGAGAAAATTTAATCACACAATATTTTTTCTTTCTTAAACATTTATTTATTATAACTGTCTTTTTTATTTGAAACAATATCTACATTTGAGAAGTTTAGGGTGAGAGTTTCTAACCTCCAGTTCTATTCTGTTGAACTCATCGAAGCAAGCCCAGGCTCCAGACTGTGCCAGCCCCTTGAAGAACTTGCCCATAGCCTTGTAGTCCAGACCATCGGAGCAGTTGAACACCACACACTGGGGACAGGTAAACATTGAATCAATATTGAACACTGAATAAATCTTACCTCATTATGTATGTGTTACACTACGTTTCAAATGCCTCATTGTGTCCAAGGAGCATGACACAATTTAATGAGGTACACTATAAAAGAGATTACTGAAATTGCTCTAATACTGTTCTACCGAAGGATACAATTCTTTTTTTGTGTGGATTACGTGAAATGAGAAAATATCGAAATTTAACTATTTACAATGTAACATATCCTCAAGGTAACAAATAATAATTCATTAGACAGATCAACAATATGGAACATATATTTCAGAGGTTGTCCCAATATAAGGCTTGTTTTAGGTTAATCAGCACACTTGAACACTTCTTCTTCTTTATATATCACAAATTGATACCTATACTATACACAATATCCCATACATGATAACCATCAACCAGAAATGGTACAACAAGCTAAGTAGACTCTGACCTGTTTAGCCACCGCCTTAGCGAGATCCTTGGATGTTTCTGTTTTGCCTGTACCTGCAGGACCTTCTGGTGCTCCCCCCAGGTTCAGCAGTAGCGCTCCCATCAGGGTCCTGGGTGCAGAGCAAAGGTTTTAGGCACTCTGCTCCATGAACTGATTCAAAACTTTAAAACCAATAATACTCCCCCCCCCCTTATTCTCGCTTCTCAAAATGGCACTAATTGATTCAAAAGTTTTGTTGTTATGGCAAATGAACACATACACCCCATTTTTAATTAATGACAATGGAGGACAATAAAACAATCACAATAATTAAGGGCAGAATTCAATAAAGATCCCAATTTCACCTTAATGGTAGGCCTACCTCCTTGGCTTTTTCAAGAACAGTATGTATTAGATTCCATACTTAGGTATGATCTCTTAAACAACTCAGTTGATCAAATTACATTTTTTTTATTAATGATCCGCTCTCATAATTCCACTTATAAAACCCAATGGACTCACTCACCTGTAGCACCTGTCTGTGAGAGGTGTGATGACGAGTCTACCTGAATTTCCCAGGTACTCGTATGCATACGCGACGGAGGTAGTGATCATGCGAACCATCGCTGCCTGGTTCTCGTAGTAGTAACGCAGCTGACTGATCCACGAGAAGTCGTGTGGGCTCTGGGTGTTGATCTCGTTCAACTTGGCAACTGTGTCTCGGGCTAAGGAAATAGAATTATGATTAAATTATGTCATTATATCATCCAAGCACTTCTAAAAAAAAGGACATACAAGTAATAACAACTCACCCTGATCCTGACTGCTCCCATAGCAGGCAAACTTTAAAATCAATTTTCCACTAAAATACATTGATGATGACTCGGAGATACTAACATAACTGATTTGGATTCTAGCTATCTTGGAGGTTTAAAGGCAAAATCCAACTAAACTACTACTTCTCCAAAGCCCAAACAACTTTCCACTAACTATTGTGCATTTTCGAAAATGAGATTCAAAGTGTGATGTGAGAGTTAGAACCACTTTTGACCCAATGAATTCCAATTTGATTATTTAATGAAGAATTTGTTAGTCCATAACGAAAGTTATTTCTGTATTACGATTCATCCAGAACTGTATGAATGAACTCACCATGTACATCTATAACGATGAGAGCCCCGAGAGTGATCCTGGCCATCTTGGAGAGTTTGCCGCGGACCATCTGTACGATCTCGTCCACCTGCTGGTTGCTCTTGTCCAGGTACTTCTTCAGGTGACCGTCCTGGATAGCCTGGAGACAGAGAGGGATTGGATCAATCTCCATGCCATAAAGCTTACAGCACATTGCCTCAAAACATGGAAACAGGCTGTTGAGTTCTTCAGATTTAGTTTGAGTTCTATTCTTAAACATACTGCTGAAAATATGTTATGTTATGGATTTGACTTGAAAATCTCAAGAAATTGGCTGAGCTTGAGTGGTTCTGGAAGAACACTCCACAGTTTTCATTTTGGGCACATGTAAGAGATATTGTTGACTGGAGTGCAAAATTCTCGAGGGTCAGTACGAGAAGTCAGACAGGTAAAAACAAACGGTGCCTTGAATAGCTTTGTAAGGGAGTTAGAGGATTTTGAAGGCGATGTGCCATGAAATGCGGAGCCAGTAAAGGAAGTTGATACAAGTGTAATAAATGTCTTCACACAAGTCCGACAACCTGTCTGGTACCATATTTCTGGATCTACTGCAAATGTCTTGTCTGTTAACTGGTTATTTCAAACACCAAACAGTTATTCAATGCAAGGGAACATCACAGATCTAATGTCTGATTTCTACATGTATGATAACATCATATTGGCAATACAGCCTACCTTTGTAACCTCTGCAGTCCAGTGAACTTGTCCGGCTGCAAGAACAATCTGCCCGGGATACTGGAGGACCCATTCCTTCCGAGGGGTGTTAGGGTAGAAGTTGACAGCCTTTCTCATCTCCTCCTTCAAACTCAGCTTCATCACTTCCTCAACCTAGAAAAGTACATCAACAACAATCTAAGAAAAAATAACTGTTTACTATAATCACTATATCCAACTCTCTTGCTAAATTTTATTTATCATACTTTTCTGTCATCTCTTCAATCAATGTTTTCAATTTATATCTTATAATTAATACATTTTGTTTTTATCCTTGTGATTATGTTCTAGTTTTTTAACTAATCTAATATAAATCATAATCGCAATACCACTGTCCTTTTGCTGTTGTTTTCATACATGTCATCATTGTCATAAAGGGAAATTAACACTTTCATTTCACCCTGCTTCAACATTGAGGACAAAGAATTAAGGTTATGACTCCCTTTCTGATGAGATTTTTTTTCTGTAGGCAGAATCATGTTAAAGTCATCCAAAGCATAATTTAAATACTATAGATAATAAAGAAACTAGACAAAACTAGAAAATCTTATAACTTCTAGAACTTAACCTGAAGAAGCCACCTCTCGACCAGTCCGTGCGCCTCGGCTGGGATGATCTTCCGAGGGAAGTCTACCTTCTCCTTCTCCGCCGACTCCATTGCAATGATCACCTTGTCCACATCAAAGGTCAACTGGGCGATACCTTCGAAACACTTTTTGAGATGTGGCTGAACTCGGAGTGGGTCCTTTGTCTCTGATAGAATCTCCAGCAGTTCATCGTTGGATAGGAAGAAAAATCTGAAGTGGAACATTTGAAATAAATCCATCATAAATAAAATATAATGTATGAAGATAAACTGTATTTTAAAATGTCATAATATGTGTGCATGTCTCCAACAGAATCCATTAGAGACAAAACAATATTACAAGTTTTATTTTTTCTTCAATTTAAATACTTTGAACAAAACCAAATTAATACTTGGAAAGGAATGTCTTGTATCCGGGCATGAGTATGGAGTAAGTTTTCTCTTACAAGTCTTACTTAGTCGTGTCTTGTCCAGTAAAAGGATGTAAGTAATTCTAATTTTCTGACCACTGATGAATTTAAAAATGTTATGTCAGAAATCTTTACTGTCATGCTTCAACATAAACTGAGATATAAGGGTTATTACACTTGGTCATCACACATGGAAAAGGTCCTAATTAATTAATTGTCTAAGTCTTGATTATTACTCGGGTTCTTTCAAAAGTTGTTCATGAACAAAACAATTTTCTCACCTTGGGAAGAACAGTCTCTTTTTCTCCAGATAGTCATTCAAGCCTTTCTGTATATCATCCAACATGGACTGAAATGAAAGAACATGAATGTCTTGTGAAAGAGTAAGAGGATATTTGACAAAAATATAAAACATATGATTTAGGAAATTTGTCTGAACCAAAAGCTGGATGAAATGTTGTAAATTGGTAGTCTCCAAAGAAACCAGGTGCACATAACAAGTGAAGACATCATGCATTTCAAGTCAACATACCAAAGAAAGTTACATGGCCATCAATATCTAATAAATGCATGTATCTAAGGACAAGTTTAAAGGAAACCAGCTTTTCTGATCAGTGTTTTGACTTAGATTCTTGACTTCCTGGCCAACAATGGTAGTTTCGTCCGACCCCTCACCTCAGAATATTGCAATTTCTCCAACATCTGTTCCTGAGAGACGACCACCAGCGCCTGTGTGTTCTTTACTGCGTTCTCCATTATGGTCCGCCTGCAAGGAAAAATGTGTAATAGGTCAGCACAAAAAGCCTTGAGTATGGCCAATTAAATATTCTATTAATTTACTAAAATATAAATCATAAATTATCCACTGCTTTAGATGAATAATGCATAAAATCTATTAATCTTTATACTTATCCTGCAAAGTTCATTTGGGTCAAACACTACTGCTGACTAAAGATTTGTACATATTCCTTGAATATTCATATATACTGAGTCTAACTTGTTATTCCTAACATAAAATTCAATGTTATGAACATCCAACAGTTTTTGTTGATTGACTAGTAGACATACCAGTGTTCATCGACCTCCTCAAACATCTTGCCCTCCACTGGGATCTGGTTCCTGATGTCTGCGGAACCAAAGATCGGTTCCAGATACAGCCAGGCGGCCTGGACCTTCAGCCAGGAATCCAGGATGTCTTTCATCCGGTGCTGGACGGAGCAATAATGGGATTATGGGGGTTCTTGACAATACAACGAACAGTGACAAGATTTAGTATCATGAACAAGAATCAATTAAAGAAACAAGAACACTAACACATAAACAATATTCATAAACAATGGCCTCGGGTTAAAAAAAAACAGTAATAAAACCACAACCAGTTACAAGAATGAGGAATCAAGAACAAAAATCAGTGAAAACAAGAGCAGTCACAAGAAGAAAAACTTTCCTAAAGAAAAGAACAAGAAATTGACGAACAACTGGAGCAGCTGAGTAAATAATGTGAACAACAGTAACATAATATCAGCAACATACAGTGACACTGTCATTTCAGTAACAGTTTAGATAGAGTCAGCAGTGAGGAATTACCAGTTTGAGGTCCCATTCGTTGACCTCCTTCTCAAACGGACCAATGAACGGCGAGCCCTTCATGGTGGTTGTCTTGACGATGTGGTCCTCCAGCAACACCTGAATCTCATCAAAGGCTGACAGGATGCTGATCCCTGAGTCTTTGTACGACACAAAGTTGAAGTTCATCACCTCCCACTCCCCCTGCATCTTGATCAGGGCCTGAGGAACACATTGTGAGAGTGAATGAGAACGTATTATTTCACAGATATCAGGTAATAAAACGGTTCCAATCTTGACATGTATCTTCTCAAGAGCAAACTCTTTGTTGGCCTGTGAGCTGATGCACATAAACATAAAGATAACAGGTAATAAAATGGTTTCAATCTAGGTACACACCTTCTCAAGAGCAAACTCCTTGCTGGCCTGTGAGCTGATGCCCATGAGGTCATCGAGGTGTTTCTCCAGACCCATCTGCAGCACCTCGTGAAGAGGAGTCTTCTCGGTCGGGGTCATGTTGAACCCAACCTGGCAACAATATAAAGTTAATGAATAGCACCTTTCAGCAAACTATAGCATCTAAACTTACCACTCCTACTGGCATCATGTTGAACCCCACCTCCATTCCAATTTTTCCTAAGTTTATGTTTTAACTTTCAATGGATTTCCCATATATGCTGTGCAGAATTAGCACATAACAAATTAACAAATTAATTTATACCCAACAAAAATAGTTAAAAGTTAAGATGGTCTATACAATACTTAAAAATATATAATGTGGGTGGTTCTCACTTTTTTTGTTTCTATATAAATGACCCTTGAGTCAATTTTACAGAAATGATGATCCAAATAATAAACTAAGATGTGACTGTGAGATAAACTCCAGTAAGAGTTGAATACAAGCCTCTGCATGAGTGCGACACTCTACCAATTTAATTAGAGGGATATCCTACAAGTCACAGAACACTTACATCTCACCCTGCCTAAATTAATGTTAGAATTAGAGCCACTGGCTCTGGAGCTCATCAGTTCTTGCATGATTTATCCTCAAACTTAAAGGTTGAATATTTACATATGAAATAATAGTTTTGCTAAATGAAAAAAATCGTTTCCAAACATGCAATTAGAATCTGTTGGTCCAGGCCTGATGAGCTAAGAACAAAATTAATAAAAGAAAAATATTTTCATAATTTGTAATAACAATTTAGATACATTTTCGACACAGACCTTCTCATTCATCATATCCCAGTGCCTATCCTTGATCCCAGGGTTACACAGAGCGTTGATGAGGGGCATGTTGATCTTGAACTTCTCCAGTTTAGCCTTGATGGTGGCGGCTGCTTTCAGAGGACTGCGGTAGTCTGGGCTTGAAAACGTCTTCGTCAGTTTGTAGGCTGTCCTCCACAACACTTGTACCTGGGGTAATGAAGGTTTTAATCTTATCATTAATAAGTTTACATAAGCACTGCATATGAATTATATGTGCACAAGTGTACATAACAATTAGTATTAGCAAGTCTTTGTAGGAGATATCATTTTTCATAGTCTGTGACATTGTAACACAATTTATTGCGACTTAAGAAAGCTGCAGTCCACAAGAAGAGGACAGTGATTTCATTATTTTTATGGGACACAAATGGAATTGAAATAGTAATAAAGAAATTATAACAGTTGAAAGTATAAAAATGAGTTACAAGAAACATGTGAAAATGTGTGTGTAACCGTGAACACCGTCAACAATGCTCTCTCTGTGGTAAAATTTACAATCTTTTAAAAATATACTTGATTGATCATCTTGCCCAATAAAAGCTCCCTTACTTCCCCTACTTAGATGCCAGTGATTCAATTGACAAGCAGATATTGTTTTCTCTTATTGATTTCAAACATGAAAAGCAACATCATTTGATAAAGCTTGCAAACATAGATGAATCTCTCACCTCCTCTTCCACAATCTCTGCGTTCACCTCCAGTATTGGTCCATTCATCCACTTGTCGTGTTCCCCATGGAACTTAACTGCGGTCGTCCACAGCTTGTCAAACGGTTCCTTCGTCACACCGATATCAACGATCTCATCATAAGGAGTCTGTTGTTCAAGTCCTAGCATGACCTCCTCTCTGTTTATCAGAGTTTTCTGAAATTGCAATAGATATTTTTCATCCTATTTTCTATTGCAACTAGAAGAGCGTTTGCGGGACACCGCAAAAGCAGAGCAGCTCCGAAACTTTGGGTCTCGCCTTTCCCTGTTCCGCCTTCTCCTCAGCATAAATAAAATGGGAATTTGTTTGGACAAAATGTTTTTCATTATTCAAGTTATTCTAACAAGTTGAATCATCACTGGGTTCACTTTTCACAACTTTGTTCTTAAAACCTATTTCTGATTTCAAAATTGGATCAAAAGATTAACATGGCCTTAACCAATATCTCATGACCTTGAACTTTGACCTTCAAGGTCACACCATCAATGATTACTTTTCATTGTGTATAACAATCATGCAATGACTCAAAAGTGTTCATTGTTATCATAAGGCATATTCACAATAGCACGCTTAAGTTGTGACCTTGCTGTGACCTTGACCGTTGACAGATTTTAGCAAAAACGTTTTCAAATCTTGGTCTTTCTCCATAGTTGATATATACCAAGTTAGGGCCTGATAGCACATAAGTTGTTGAAGTTATCGTGTTTACAAGGATTTTTGTAGTGATTTCAGAACTCATGACCTTGACCTTTGACCTTGAATGTGAACATGTCAAAATATTTCCCCAGGTGTACAAGAAAGAAGCTATATATATGAGGTGTTGATACCTTCATGGAAAAAAGATATTTAGTGATTTCAGAACTGGTGACCTTGACCCTATTTCGTGACCTTGACCTTTAAAATTCAAGGTCACACAATCAGTGATCACTTTTCATTGTGTATAACAATCATTTAGAGATTCAAAGTGTTAATAGTGGAAATAAGACATTTTCGCAAAAGCATGCTTAAGTCGTGCCCTTGCTGTGACCTTGACCTTTGACGGATTTTAGCGAAAACTTTTTCAAATCTTGGCCTTTCTCCATAGTTGATGTACACCAAAGAAGAGCCTGATAGTACAAATATTTTTCAAGTTATCGTGTTTACAAGGATTTTTTTAGCGTTTTCAGAACTCGTGACCTTGACCTTTGACCTTGAATGTGAACATGTCAAAATCATCCACCAGGTTTATAAGAAAGAAGCTATGTATATGAGGTGTTAATACCTTCTTGGGAAAAGGTTATTTAGTGATTTCAGAACTGGTGACCTTGACCCTATCTCGTGACCTTGACCTTTAAAATTCAAGGTCACACAATCAGTGATCACTTTTCATTGTGTATAACAATCATTTAAAGATTCAAAGTGTTAATAGTGGAAATAAGACATTTTCGCAAAAGCATGCTTAAGTCGTGCCCTCGCTGTGACCTTGACCTTTGACGGATGTTAGCGAAAACCTTTTCAAATCTTGGCCTTTCTCCATAGTTGATGTACACCAAATAAGAGCCTGATAGTACAAATATTTTTCAAGTTATCGTGTTTACAAGGATTTTTTTAGTGATTTCAGAACTCGTGACCTTGACCTTTGACCTTGAATATGAACATGTCAAAAAAATTCCCCAGGGGCATAAGTAAGAAGTTATGTATATGAGTTCTCAAAACCTTCTAGGAAAAAAGTTATAGCGAATACAAAACGCGCGTGCGGCGGCGGCGGCGGCGGCGGCGACGGAAACTGCGCAAAAACTGATAGCAGCTCCGACTTAGTCGGAGCTGCTAAAAATGAATAACATATACTCAAGGAAGATCTTGTGCTATAAACAATGCTTGTGGTAATGCTTACTAAAGTGCTCCCTTTGCAAAATCTATATGTTCCCTAGCAAGTAATGTGACTGAAATAAAATATCACAACAACAAAATGAAAAAGGTGAGCAACATTGATCGCTTACACTGCCTATTTTACTAAAGACTTCCTTCTTTGTGCATCATCGTCAATTTTAGAAGGTTGCCGTATTTCTTTATGACAATTACTTACTGTTTACACTGAGATCTTACAATGACATACCCTCTCTGTAAAATGTTTCAGCATTTCAGTTTTTTATTTATTGAACATAATCGGCTTTGGACATACTGTAAATAAAAGTCAAGACGTTCAGCAGCATGGTCCAAACTTATTAATCATAATCACATAAAAAGAGTTGAAAGTCAGTAAATCTTTGTGTTTGTCACAAGTTGAGTAAATACCTTCTCCTTAAACTGCTCCAGCTTGACTCCGATCTCCTCCAGCTCAGTCAGGTACTGCTTAGCCTCAGACATACGATCTCTCGACGAGAAAAGTTGCACCTTCCGTTTCACATCTGCAATCTCCGCCACAAACTTCTTCTTTGTGTCCTTCAACTTGTTCAGTGCCATGTCATGTTCTCTCTGTAGTTTTGCCTCTCTGCAATAGAAGTAATTTGTCTGTGTGAAGTGTCTTCGTAAAATATCTGTGCAAAATGCTTTTACAAACTGTCTACTTGTCATTTCTGAAAACCTTATTTCACATGTGCACTGTTTACTCACGTATTCTTGATGATGGGTATGATACGGTCAGGCCAGGTGAAGGTGCTGTTGTTGATGATGATGTCGTTGCTAGGGAGAATCCCGTAGTCCATGAGGAACATCAGGTTACCTGCAGCCACCTCCAGCTTGTCCTGAGGGTAACATAGAGTCAGTATGTTACCACCTTAGTACCAGGTGTACGAGGTGATTTGGGGTTTAACGCCACTTTCAAGAGTATTTCACTTATATCATGGCTGCTAGTCTTATGGCAGGGAGAAAGCCTGCAACGCCAAGTGGCTATGCATTGCCCAGGTGTATGAAGGTCATGTTAGGTTCATTATTCAGATCATCAGTTAATTTCAATGTCATACAGAGTCTGAGTGTGAAACAGTCTATTCTGAGTTGTGAAAGCTTAACTCTGTTTGTTCGCTAGTGGCCAGTCCCTGATAGTTTCTTTTGTAAAGCTGTGATTCCATAGGTCACTAAGAATGGTTTTGGTATTAATCAACACTAATGTATATTGTCAGCGAGTGAAATGTCATAATTTTCAATTCGACGGACACTCATTGGTGTTTGCATCAGGGCACTGCCAATATTGTTCGATTTGAAGTAATTTTGTTGGCTGCTTATTTATGGTAGCATACGAGGTGGTAGCTGCTTACTCAATCAAGGGAGTGTAGCAGACGTATGGATACAAATACCCTGATGGTTTTCTCAACCAGGCACTGCTAATACTTCTCAGTTTAAATTAATCTTATTGGCTGTTTATTTATGGCAAGATGCGAGGTGGTAGCTGCTCACACAATCAGGGGATTGCAGTAGACATACAGAAACAAATACCCTGATGGAGCAGGATGCTCACCTTGAGATCCAGCAACTCTCCCACTTTCAGGTTCTCAACGTAGTCGATGAGTCTGACGAGTTCCTCGGTGTTGGATGCCTGCTGGGCACTGTTCTTCACAATCTGGTCGTACTGCTTGCAGATCCCTCGGTTGAAGCTCAGACTTGTGGTGATGATCTTCTGTACCATGATGTCTATCAGTGAGCGTGCTCGGCCTACCAGCCACTGCAACATATCATCAGTGATAAACTATTATAGCAGTCAATAAAATAGCAACAGACCCGTGGCTGGAACTCAAGTCGTGTTTAGATAGTCTTCAGTACCATGATGTCATTCAGAGTTCAGGGGCGGATCCCCCTTTTCATATGAAATTTTTGAAAATGACCATTAAAAGCACCCTCAAAACAACGGTGCACCCTCCCCCCCCCCCCCCCCCTTTTCCCAGAGAGTAGTTACAATTACACCATACAAATTTTTTACTTGGCATCATTTTTTAGCTCTGGAAGGCTACTAAACATACAAAAGACAACGAACATGGAGTTTTTGAATGGCGAATATCAAAAGAATCTCAAAAGAAAATTTAAAAAAAACTTGGATCAATACAATTTCTAGAAATTATCTAGACAATGGTTAAATTGGTCAAAAACCTCTCATAACCCTAGCTCCCATCCCCCTCACAGAGAGTCACACAATGAAATAGGTCCAATTGGTCTATCCTACTTAACATAACCCAAGTTATTAACTGAATGATATTTTATCATGATCTTCATTATAACTGAAATGTTCATATCTACTTCCACTGACCTGGTTGAACTGTGCACAGTTGAGGAGGAAGAGATGCACGGGCACCAGGACAGGAAGTGAGCTGATCTCGAACACCATCTTCTTCAGCTTCTCTATCTCTCGCACGTACTCACGCAGTGGGTGTTCCCGACTCACAAACTTGTTGGTGAAGTTATCAGCATTCTGGGATATCAGATATTTGTACGGGTCATAGGTCGACTTGTACCTGGGGAGAGATGGAAAACAGTGATTGCTTTTCAAACGTAAATCAAATAAGGTTTTCATTTCAAAAGGTGTATTATGCAATTGAATTAAACATTCATGACTTTAATAAAAGATCACGAAGTTACGGAACAAAGCTTCTGAAATTTACAAAAATCAAGTATCAAAATTATTTGCAAAAGCTTCTATCAACCTGATTGGTCCATGACTGTTCTTCATGACAACAACTCGTATCCTGTCCTTGGCGACCTCCACCAACTGCTCTCTATCCTGCACCGAGCTGATGTGTCTGATCTCAAGGTCCTGCACCGTCTCAAACAACATGTGCTCCACACGCCGGATCTCCGTCACACTTGCCACCATCGTGTCGATGATGAAGCAGAAGAAGTCACAGATGTCGGAGAATACTGGTTTGAACACCATCTCACCCTTCTCTAGGTTCTCTTGCTGTTGGAATAAAATATCATACCATGATATCAATACCATGAATGTAAGATGGTAGCTTTTTGGAGTCCAAAAATCTAGGACATAAGGACCAAGAGATTAATGTCTTTTCAAAACTCACCAGGAAGAACGTTACAGGATGAATCTTTTCTGGAAGAGCAAGACCGTGGAAGATGTTGTATACGCCATCGTAACTGTTGCCATCTGCGTACTCCTCCACCAGATCTACGAGGTCGTAGATGGAGTTGACGACACAGCTACGCAGTAGGTTGGACATGAGAGATGCCACACACCCGAAGAAGTGATCCATCTTACTCATCCGGTCCTCCTTCAGAAGCAGAGACAACAATATTAATATGGATAATATTATGGCGCACTTGTCCACCTACTGGGGCATACTCAAGGCACTAGTAAAAACTTTACACAACCATTACCAGGTACCCATGTGTACTGCTGGGTAAATAGAGGTACATTTTGGAGGTGACACAATAATTCTCATAACTCATGTCTCTGAGTGTATTATATCATTTAATACTCTTTTTATTGAATTAATAATAATGCCAAACAATTCTGTAAGTGCTCATTTTACTGGAATCACAACGAAGGGCAAAATAAGGGGCCGGCCATTTCTCTATAGATGCTGTATCTGCATTCATTATCATCTGTCTTTGTCCATGATGAAGTCAAAAGCAATACTACTAACTTGGGCTTATGGATTGACCCGGTTCAATTGGTAGTGTGCCTAACTCTCCCATGGAGGTCTTAAGTTTGAATCTCCCTTGATGTTGAATTTTTCCCACCTGCTTCATACATGAATATATATACGGGTATATATACACATATATAAACACATTTTCTGAAACTCAAGGTAAACTCACCGAGCCCTGAGGCATACACTCCTCCACCTCATCCCTGTGTAGGTCAATCAGTTCACAACATTCCGTCAGCCATTCCTTCTTCAGTCTCTCGGCGCCAGCTTTACTCGATGTTTGCACATGTTTCAAAAAGGTTTCCATGGTTATTGGCATACATTTCCTCAATCTTGGGATGTCAATTAATCTAAACTTTCCATATCTGTGAAATAATGAGAAATATTTTTGAAATAACTAATAACGAAAATAAAATAAAAAAAGAAATCTAAAAACCTCTCACATCTTGCAGATTTACTCAAATACTTGTATCTTAGAATTTTGTTCAAGGTCCCTTCTGATCACATAGATAACAAACACAGGGTAATAATTAAAATTATATTTATTCTGCAAGGGTAATTATGATTCTGCTTCAGGTTTAAACATTCACAGTCTGAATTAATACCTCTAAAACAGACTCCGCATATAGATTGACACTCCACCACTTGCTTCAAGATTTTAAGTTAATGTTTTGAAAGTTCAATAGAAATGCATGAAGAATCAAACAGAATCTTAAAGTGCAATGATCCGAAGCAGTGTGAGCCTCACAATATTCTACCTGAAGTTTAAGACTCACTTGGTGTGAAAGTGGAAGAGCATTTTCCTCATGACGGGATGTGTGACGTACAGCTCTCTAGTCATGAAGTCTCGTCTAATGTTGACCGTCTGGTGCCACGGGAACCCATCTCGTCCTGCTAGGTTGGAAGGCTACAGGGGAGAGGAACACAATAATCATACCTTTATTTACTCAAAGTGACTATGTCAGGGTGAATGTTCTATGATGTACATGTATCATTCATCCCTCTTCCTATTGACACTCAATATTGAGCTTATAATTTATTATCAAATGACTTTACAAATGTTGTGACATAAAACCAATTGAATTCCCTCGGGTAATACAGCGAACGGCTGCTAGTGCTGACAGTAGATAAATTTGTCTACATGAAGCATACAATCGCCAAATTATTATACCTTGTGAGGGAGATATTCTTTAAGACAAACAATTTGATATAAAAGAATATAATATTTAACAATCGACATTTGTCGTTTTATAAGTTGGAGGAAACACTACCCCTTCTGTGTGTAAGAAAAACCTCAATGTTTGGAAAACTAAAGCCCTCAGGGTTGTTCCCTCCTTTTAAGTTTTTCTTATACACAGAAGACCACAGAACCATGTTTTCTCCGTAACAGAAAAAAACTGACTGAACTGTTCCTTTTACTTAACAATTAACAACTGAGCATGTAACATTCAAATACATTTCCATGTTGTTTGTACCTTGTGAGGTATGGGCACACCAAGCCTCTGTTGCTCTGTTTCATCGATGAGTACGTAGTCCAGGATCGCTTTCCTCACCGCCAGCCGATAGTCCGCATCCATCTCCTGGGGAAGTCGAAAATATAGCAGATCCAGATTAATGTGGAACATATTCAGAGCACTTAAAGGGGCTGTAGCACATTTTTTGCAAAATTTATTTTTTCAAATTTCCTATTTGTAATGATAGTTTGTGCCATTTAAATTTACTTTAGAGGGTAAAACATCTTATTACATAAACCAATTATCCGTAGTAGTGATAACGGTGTTGCGTATAAAGACAAAATTGCATGGCGGCCATTTTATTGTGAACACATTTTATTATTTCGAATGACAAAAACGATCCCCATGGCTTTACAGAACCATGTACACTCATTTTAAACTTGATTTTCTGAAGAGAGAAGGGTGTTTTATGGTTGGTGAAATTATTTTTCAAATACATTTCATCGACTTATTTGAGCAAAAAAACGTGCTACTGCCCCTTTAAAACATGGGGCCAGTCAATAACTTAGTAATTTTTTCTGATTTTTGGGAGGTTTTATTTAATTTTGCTATTTAAATTGACAAAGAAACACTTTTTTGACATGGTATTTATCTCATTTACTTTATACACCTATATTAAATGAAATGTGTTTTAAATGTTATTTTATGATGTCTTTTTACTATAGAAGTTTTCCAACTAATGATCCAATATATTCCTTATTCGTTTAGAATTCTAAGAAACTTGAAAAAAATATGTTCTAATTTACATCAACTGAACTGAAACTTCCAAAGGGAAATCATAAATATATTTATGGGATATTGTTAATCAAAGATCTAATTCACAACCCAAGATATCCCTACCTCTAGGAACTCTTTGGTTGCCTGTGGTTGGTCGGTTCTCAGTTTCTTTGGCACAAAGTGGTAGACCCCCTTCATGGTGACCGCTGTGATTGGTCCCACCATCCATGGCTCAATAGCTCTCTCTATCAACTGGTAATATCTGGAAAAATGTATGTGACATGGACATATGTATAGAAATATTAATAAAATAATGAAAATTCACAATGTTTGTCTTCGACATGAATGTAGCTTGAAATGCTCTGACATTTTCTTGATTGTTTATCCAGTCAACATCACGGGCAAGGTATGTCCCGAAGAATAATGTCTCTTTATTTTGGGCATTGCACATTTTAATCTCCCTATCATGGAGTCATTTTCAGATACATAGAAAGCTATATTGAAGGTGAGCTTTCTATCCTGCATAGAAGAGTCCAAAATTTTTTTTGGAATGTGATTACATATGATGAATAGACAGATCCAGCATTCATCAGTGAGATGTTGAATGAAACATGAAAGACTGAGAATAATTTAAGCCTGACAGACCCCCGGGTCTGCCCACAGTACAATATGAAGTTGTATCATAATGAGTTCATGTTCATGACGATAGGAATACATAAATACTGGTCAACATTGGTGATCGTATTGAATTTTTATTTACAACTTCAAAAGAGATGAACATTAGTATTCCCGCTGCACAGACCTGTCCCTGTCCTCCGGTTCCGGTGTGTTTGGTCTGCTGAGACCACGAGTTGAGAAGTAAAATGGCGGGAACTCCACTTCCAACACGTCTGCTTCTTCTTGCGTGTACTCCCACACTGGGCCTCCTCCTCGACTACTAGTGGAGCCATCTGACGTCTGGAGTCGGCCAGGTTCTGTCAGATAGGAGTGAGTTCTGTTATCTTGGAGAAAGATCTTTCACAAAATTCTACAGTGCATGGTCAGAAGAAGTGACACATGGAACTGCATTAGGTACACAGAAAATATGAATTTTAAAACTATGCTTGGCGGAAACGAGGACAGGAATCAGTACTTGATACCCGGAAGTAAACATGTAGCAAGGAAACGTAAGTAAATTTGTTTGTCACAAGCTTAAATGTCATTGAAAAGATTATAAACTCAACTCAAAACAATATGTTTCCTGACCCTTTGACAGACCCTCTGGGGGGAGACATAATACCTGCCAATGCCTCATTTGAAATACATCGGCACGAAACATGATGTCATGATATTGTTGTTTGACCATGACAAACGGTTATTTGAAAAATATCAAACCCTGATATAATTTCTCCAATATATAATAAGTGAATGTAAGCTTATCCTTTAATTCTGGCTTTTAAAAGCCCCCTTTCTATAATCAACTCCAACAGAAATTCACCTTCTAGAGTGGTTTCCGGCACGGTGGGCATGTCATGTATATAGACGGAGGGAGGGAGGCCACTGTCTACACTCCCCTCAACACTGGATCCGTGCCGAGGGCTAGCTGTTTGATGATTGGCTGATTCCAGTTCTGGAGAGGTCACATGGTTTGATTCTTCAGTTTCTCGTGATGTTTGATCGTCTGCTGGAACAATATGGCTGGTGTCTGTGGAACCTGTTTGGATAAAAGTTAATATATGTTAGACAATGTGTCAAAAACATTTTATTTCTCTTCAAATTATTTTTGAAATATAGGTTGATAAGACGGTGCTGATTTTAATTGTACTTTTAAATTTTTAAATCATTTAGCTCGTGAAAATGTTTTACCGGTAGAAATGCACTCAATACTTCCTTGTACATGTATATCTGCTTGTGTGAAATACAGTAGTGTTATGGATAGAACATTGGGAACATATATAGATAAACATGTTACTGCACAGTTATAGTTATAATTTTCACTGATTGGTAAAGTTTCTTGTGTCTGAGTATTCAAAATTGATTCATATTTGTAACATTTATTTACTCAAGAAAACAAGATTTTCTGGATAATAACTTCTTGAATGTGAATTCACACAATGTTTTAAAGTAAATGTTTACTCCTCCATCAGGTGTAATGGGGATACAACTGATGAAGGAGTTATACTCTTAAAAGTTGTGTACGTTCACAATAAAACAGTTGTTTTCTAGAAAATCTAGTTTGTTTTATGTATTCCACTTCTAATTGCCCTTCAAAGACATTTTCTCTTTAACAGTGTTTAATGTATATGAAAAACAAGAAAATGAGTCCTATTTTAGAGATGGGTGGCCATTTGACACAAGAGAATATTTTCAAAGGCCTTGTCATGTGAAATCAAAATATGATAATTTCACAGAGGAAAGATTAAAAAGAAAAAGAGAAAGCCAATATCTAGGGACCCCAAGGTACAAGACCAAATCATTATATAACTACAATGTCATGGGTTAATCTAGCATGTAAGAAACACTTCAACAAAGGAATTCATCTCGAGCATATCAGCAATCTTTTATCTGTTGTATTAACTTTCAAATCTTTTCAATTGTGTTTATTGACACAGACTTGAAATATGGAACATGTCATTATATATTCCCCCTCATAATAAAACTGGATTACTTCGCGAGAATGTTCTTTGTCGAACTATTGATTTCTCAGACATATGAAGCACGGGGTTGGGTCTTGAAGATCAAATTAAATCGTTGAGTAAACTGGGTACTTGATCGAGCGGTGACTCGTCGGGTGTCTAGCGATGTGGAGAGCACATGATTGTGTTGACAATGTACAGGTATACTCAGGTGAGAGTGAAATACTGTAATAGATCTAATAAATGTCATCGTCGCTAGCTAACAAGTGTTCACCTGGGTGATCAGTTTTAATGCATACCCTTATTTGATGTTGCGAATATTGGGAATAATGTTGAATGGAATACTCATAACTGTTGTTAAGAGCCTGTCTATATCAAACATTGGTGGATCTAGAGGGGAGGAGAGGTGTTTTGTCATTGGGATAATTCAGTCAAAAAAAACAGCATTACAAAATATACATCCCAGGCGGGTTTAAATTTATTGGTAGAATGGATATATATATAAAATTAAATCATAAAAAAAATCATAAGATTAATGCTGATTCACAAGCTAAACTGCTGTATCATAATGTTAACATGTTATATTAATTAACAGGTTCGACTGACTTTTATCTGGTAGAAAAAAAATTCACATCACACAGGTGAAATAAATCTAGTTTTTGCAACAGATAAAGAAACAAAGCAAATGTTCTGATTGCACAACTGAATTTGATTACAACTAATCAAGATTTTCAACCACTGGCACAAAAAACTGTCGATTTGGAACAGAGGTTCTGTGGGAATTCTCTATTGGAGAAAATGACATTCTCTCTACTTTATAAGTTCATCAGTTTCCAACAACTTACCATTCTGCATACTACCGATATAGTCTGCTTCACTTGGGGGTACCGCAGTGTATCCATTGATAGGGGGTAGCGTGGTCTGGGGAGGAGTGGAACTCTCCTTGCAGTGGAGGACAGGAAGTCGCTCTGTCTGGAAGCCATTGAGGTGTACATTGTACGGGGGTACGCTGGCGTCAAGCAGACCTGAGGAACTGCAATAAACAATCAAATTTCATTATTGGAACAAAATAAAATGTTGAAATCTATTTCAAAAGATTCACCCTCTACTATTTACCAGAGTGCAATTGCACTGGACAATGAAATTAAAGGGAGGGTTCTGTGTGTTCTAAATGTGAAAAGCTTTGATTCATGAAATGTAATATATATTCTTTCAATGTGTTGGTTTTTATTATTAAAAAATTATGAAATTAATAAAACTACAGCATTTTCTTCCTTTCACAAAAATAAAATGGCTGTTACTGCGACATAACCCTCTCTTTTTTTAATGAATGAAAATATCACTTTTAACCTTTATGTCATAATGACAAAGCTCAGGTAATTCCATATCAAAATTGAGTACCATTGACTGAAGTGTGACATCCAATGAGTTTTTGGTGTTATTTGAAGAATCATAACATAACTTTGTAAGGCATGCAGGCAAAACATGATAGCTAGACATGATAACTTGACTCAATCCAAACTAGAGAAGAAGGCAATTCAGATTTTAATAGATAAATCCAAATTTAGTTCCAAAAGTCAGAAAGCACACTCACTGTCTCCTCAGTTCTAAGCCATTTGTGTAGTTGAGATCTGGACTAGGAGACTTGTCACCCGCCAACTTCCTGGGGGACAGGAAGTAGGTTTCTTCTACTGTGTATGCTGAAATAAATAGAGAATGCTAAAAGATGACCCGTTTAATAACATATTTATGAAACGAGTGAGTGGTTTAGCATTTAACGAGCGAAAGCGAGTTAAATACCGATACCATTCACGAGTTTCATAAATATGTTATTAAATGGGACCGAGTTTAGTATTTTATTTATTACACGCTGATTAAGTTGCACAAACTCGTCAATATATGGGACAAACTTCATTGCGACCGCGGCGCTGATATTGTGACGTCATGTTTTAACCAATATGACGTCACGTCAATCGAAAGCATGCGATGTTATTACACAATGTGTAATAATATTGTAGATTTATTTAACCGTGATATTTTCAACGGGTGAGTAACAAAGAATTTTATAAAATCCCAATAATTAAAGCGATACAGGACTGACATGTCCTGTCAACTACCCCCACAACTCATAACTCACACCACTGTTACAGTCTCCATCACTGGCTAAGTTCAACCTTGCTGCATTCCGTTACCTTTCAGCATGTAGCCAGGACATCGATGGAGACTTGTACAAGCAATGACTTTTAGGCGAAGTTGAGGTCCTGACCAAATAATATAAAATATAGCAAACACTGAATGGATAGATTGATTTTCTCTAGCACATTTTCCTTTTTTCCTATTTTCTACACAATAACCTTCAATGACCTTTTACCTATAATTGCAATCACTCTAAAACAATTATCATAAAGCAATTTAAAATTTTGCTTCATGCATATCAGTTTCACTAACAAAAGTTAAATTCGCAAAAAGATTTCTCTACTTGAACTGATATTTTCAAAACTTCATATCCTTCAAGTTTGCAACAAAATTGTTACCTTGTTTTGTTGTTTCATATATAACAGATGTTGTCAAGTTTCTGGCACCAGGACTGTAGTTGTTGCCAATAGAATCGCTGACTTTGCGGAAATGCTTCTTCTCTTTGATTGGTGCAGCCTTTGTAAATGAGCCTCTTTCCAGAATCTTTGGCTTCTCACTAAATGCAGGCTGGAACATATTGTCAACAAGATTAGGATAACTGCAGTGTAAAGTTTAGCCAATGTTATACAGAAAGAAACATTCGTGGACAACAACTTCACGAACCATAACTCCACGAAGTGTAAACTGACATTCATGACATTGACTGTGTGAGCTCTGATAAAACCTCTATATTATAACAGATTTTTGGGGAAAATTTCTTTGAATAGATCATTCTAGGAGAGGATTTCACTAAGTTGGATAACTTGTACCCAATCCTTTCAATTGAATAAATATGTTTAAACCAATAGATCAATCTCGTTCAAATATACATCAATGGATATATTCCATCTTTTAAAGAGTGGTTTGAGAAGTATTCTTGAAACTGTTGGTGTATTGATCATAAGTTTTATGCTTGTGGTAAACTTTCTATTTTCACAAAACCAAAAGTTTATCACCTAATTTTTTTGCCTCCATATTTTAATGTTTGCTAAATTAAATCAAACTGAACCCAATAAAAATACAACTTTCCTTAATTTTGTAACTCTATCTTTCCTAGATTTAAATAAACAGCCAAACTGGTTAGAAATTACAAAGTTAAAATTAATGTATGACAAAATATTAATTTTTTTCATTATTTATTTCACAACCCTCTCCTAACCACACACCGATCCAATACCATGTAGTACAATCTCTTATTACCAGAGTTGACCAAGAACACAACACGCCTACAATAATGCACCGTGCTAGAATAATTTGATTACCAATAATCATAGCAAATATAATATTGCCTCCCACATAGTGCTTTCCTCATAACAAGTCTGAATTTCTTCCAAATGAGTATTTGAACTTGACACACAGAATACTATCCCCCTACAACTATAATGAAGTATGATTTACTTAGATTACTTATTATCATTACCGTAGATTACAACTGAACATATTTTGGAAAATGTTGTCAGAAATATCTTATATTTAAATTTTTTTTAAATGCAACTGTAAAGTCACTTTAAGGGTTGTATTCGATATTTTTGTTTTGGAAACGAAATTCAAGGAGACATTCTGGTTTATACAAATGTGTTATGAATACATGATTACAATGGGTAAATAAAAACAATGAGAATTGAAACCATTTATCTGCACTGAGAGTATGGAAAGCTTTGCTAAAGCACAACAAACATTGTTCATCAGTCTAATTATCAATTATTCACTGTGGATATTATATCAGTATGCTTTATTGTTTTAAACTGTTTATATTGGTAAACATACAACTTCTTTTTTTCACATTTTAAATTCTAAAAAGCAAAAAAGTGAGCGTGGCTCACTAATACCCTCGACTGTTAAAGTTTGACATTTTTATTTTACTTAAAGAGAGAGGTGTCTGCACACCTTAGGATTGATAAGCTATGAAATGTTATTGCTAAGATTAAAGTGTTTGTGAAAAGGGTAGGACAAGTCTCGATCTTCATGTAAAAAAGGTGGTTTAAGTAAAAATAGGAATAATAGTAACTTGAAAAGGTATGGGTAACATTATACACTACTGCGATTACCACTGATTTCAACTTTATTTTGGAAATTAATCCATCATAATGATTCATTCACCTCTCCTAGTGGTGAAGAAGACATGTACCAAATTTGAAAAGGATGAGATGAATAATTTTTCTGTTATCGATCGGACAAAAAATGCTCAAAATTTGACTAAGTTAGAAAATAAAAAAATTCGCCAAAAATTCAAAAATTCACCAATTCGGTTTAAACTTCGCACCGCACCTATCTTAGTGGTGAAGAAGACATGTACCAAATGTATCAAGGATGAGATCTTGTTTTTCTGTAAACGATGGGACAAAAATTGTCTTCGGACTGACAGACAGACGGACGGAAGGACGGATGGACGGACGGACCGTATCTTTGGTATTACTTTATACCCCCAACCTTTTTAGGTTAGGGGTATAATAATTGCTCTGATAAAACCCTTTCTTAAATTTCTAAAACGGGTCATATTACAATATTATTGAGAAAGAATATGGGTTTTTTTATCGATCAATATCTTTTACATTTTCTGGTTCATTTCAGATGCAAAAATGACCAGCAAGCCTGTTTGGCTTGTTGGAGATTTTATACACTACATGTCATTGCCTCTAAACAGTGTAGGGCCTATCAAATTGTAAAGGATTGGTTATATTTTTAAACCTGAAGCCCCAGTGTAAAGGTTAAACAATTTTTGTATCTATTTATAATCATAAATTCTATCACGACACATGTGCACAACTCATCGATACTAATTACTTATGTCAGCATTTTTAAACCAATTTCAACAATTGATTTTTATTTTTATAGAATGAAAATTAATTTGAAATGACACTAGCGAGGGTAATTTATTATACAGGTGATTAAATTTCCTTCAGTTTGCATATGCTCAACACAGTACGGCAAACCTCCTATCAGGTTCACCATCTATACGTCAAACAAAGACTCCTCTGAAAGGGTTTCAGCTTACCGCACAATAGTTAATTACACAGGTGTGTATAATACAGGTAAATATACAGGTAAACACAGCCATGTGTCAGCTGATTTGATCTGAGTTAATGTACAATGTGAACAGTACATATACATCAACCCCCTACAAAGTCTGCACCAAACCACCTCACGGGCATTAACTCACAACAAAACAGATATTTTTAGAATCAGTGGCATGCAAGGGACATTATTTCATTCTCATAACTAAATCTTGACCCATATATGTATATTCACCAAATGAATAACATACAATAGCTTTTCTCTCAGTGTATCAAGGGTTCATAGTGGAATCAACTCGATTAGCTGCCTTTCCAAATAAAGCGTCCATGTTACTATAATTTAAGCATGTAGAGTGCCACCACCTAGCCTCAAACTCAGCACTAATTGCAAATCATAAGCCATGTGTCTGTTCTTGACCTAAATTGTTTACGTTATGGTAAACATGTCCCCTAAGATACATGACAATTTAAGTTAAATTTATGACATTGTTCTTTTGGGTTGTAATTTTGGGCAACTGTGAAAGATTGGTGCAGTCCATTTGAGAAAAATCCTAAATGTGCCCTTGGTATCAGAATTTACCTCTCTCTTTCAATTTTTCTTAGCTAAGCGTCTAGAGCATCCTGTTAATTTGATCACAGTATTCAAAATGCAGAATTTGAAATATTAATTTGTCATTTGTCGGGCTCATTTTAACTTACAGCAAGAAATCATTGTCACCAAAAGAGATTAATCAAGAATGTGTAAGACACTCAACAAATTTAAGTTTTACCACTAGATAATTTATGTTTTATCTTTCCTAATTTTTGAAAAATATATCTGAGTACTGAAATTGATTTATATAGATCTATCTTGAACACAAAAATGTAAACGGTGTGTGTCTGGCAATAATCATGTTTTTAATGGAATATTTAGATTCCTAAAAACAATGGTTATTTAATTAATATTAATTTGAAAAGATGTCTCTGATTTGTTTTTATAAACCCTTATGTGTACTTAGCTCTTTTGAAACTTGAGATATTGTTTATCTATCAATTATCGTTTATCTATTATTCTTATACCTATACATATGATAGACATCAGTTTTGTCTCATATAAAGGGTGTTGATTTCATGAGTGTGTATGACAAATATCAATATATCCATATAGATGAGAGCTTGATATACATACAAATACTTTATGAACAGCATTATCGACATAATCTCCATAAACTATACCCATGATATCTTTGATTACAAGATTGAACATTAACCATATCCACATCTGCATTGATATAGATTTATCACATAAAAATCATTACAATGTTTCAATAGTGTCACATGTTTGACTTACTTACAAATCACAGTGCCTTCCTAAATAACATAACATTTGTGAATTATTATTTCTGTAAAAATATTATAATGTAAGATAAAATTAACAAAGTAATTAATGTAAACTTTAATCATTCCCCTTCAGTATAAACATACACAACACATTGTGCTGAAACTCACATGATAACATGTGCAGTTGTAACACATGAAATAAACCTCAAGAGTATTAAAATTAAAGTATTTAAAAAAGATATAATTATTAATTTATTGATTTATCAAAAATCCTATATCCTTGCCAACAATGTACAGAAATAATTTGATGATTGAGGTGAATTTATTTTGGTTTTAACACACTTTGAAGAGTATTTCACTTATATCATGGTGCCTCCACTTGGAAATAATTAATTCAACCTGAATATAAGCGTAATATATAAACAAAGTGAAAGATTGATTGAGTAAAGTGAACAGCTAAATAACAGTATCTGATATCCCGTCCACTGATAGAGGTGAGGTGAGGTGAGTTAGGCATTAACGCCGCTTTCAAGTGTATTTCACTTATATCGCGGCTTCTAGTATTACGGCAGGGAGAAAGCCCACAACGCCATGTGGCTATGTATTGCCCACCTGATAGACTGCCACAAGCTATCACCAGTATCACTGCCGATCAGTAGATATATAAGTATATAAGTATGTTGCATGTATATTAGCAATGATTTATGTGTCTTCTTTAATCTCAGCATTCCGAGACTACAATAAACCCTGTGATCACAGCCTAAGCTATTGACACATATTCATTTAGCTGGTGTTCTGTCTGTACTATCAGTTCCAATCATTGTTTGTTGTTAGCTAGAGTTTATCTTGTTTGTTTGTGAGACATTTCGATTTGTCTCTCATTTGTTAAGATTTAAATGACACAATTCTAACTTGGGGAGAGTTTGGGTGGAGTTGAAAATGGATTTCATAAGAAACTTCACTATATCTAATAAGTTTGTTTTCCAAATTATGTTTTTTTGGCAATTAAATTTTACTCCTGAAATCTTGTAACATACTGCGGTGATTTTTCAGCAACCAGGGTAATTCTATTTAGTTGGAAGATTATGAAATAAATTTACGTAACGGGATATGGGTTTTCAAGAAACAGGACAAAACAATCACTCACAATTTACACAAAATTTTAAATTGATTGATAAGCAATCATACATGAGCTATTTGGAATGAAATTTGGATTCAACACTTTTATATAATTATATTCAAGTTCACACAAAAGAATAAAATATTTTTTCTTTGCTTTTTTTGTGTGTGAAAATTACTGAAATAAAAAAAATGAACAAGAAAGACTTTGATGTTAGAATAAACTCCTCTAAGAAAGCAGACATTTTACTTGAAAAGATCAAAACATTAATAAAGAGAATCATGCAGTGATCCAGCTACAATCATGCTGTTGCATTTATTTGCGACAGCATTATATCAACTTACACTAAATATGCAGTAATTACATAATTTTTTAGTGAAATTTACGACCCCCAGCACTCTCATAGAATTACACTGTTGCAGCATTTAATGGTGAATTAAGTCAATAAGGTGCATATAACTGCTCAGAGATTTCCATATATTGAGCTAACTTACCACACCTCAACACTAATCGCAGGAATGTTCACTCAGGCATAAACTGCTGTCAAAACATTGCAGCTTTGAAGATTGATTCCATGAACATGAAGTTAAATCCTTCAGTCCAAAGCAGTGTAGTGGCCGATCCTCTCCCCCCCCCCCCCCCCCCCCCCCCCCCCCATTTGAATATTTTTGCAAGTAAAGTCACCAAGGCAATATGAACATAATGATACAGTGGTATTTGCACTATACAATATACTGCATTATATGAATGTATGATTTAAAACAAATGTGTCATTTTTATGAAATATGAGGGAATTTTTGCAAAAAATAGCACAAAAATGGTACATTTCTCTTACATCAGTCATTTAAGTGTTAATTATTTTATGACTTCAGAGATGATGAAAAACAAGAACTCCAGCAAACAAAATGTATATAGTCATAATTCAACATGCACATGTACACATATGATATAACATATATGACACGGGTTACATTTTACTTTGAGTAATAAAATAAGCAGACTAAAATAATTTAGAGAGAGTTTATAAGAAGGACAAACAAGGCTTGACAAGTTTATGTACACAATCTCAATATGTACACATGCCTTGTAGTGAAGGTTAAGCATATATTATTTTGTAAAACTGTCACTACAAGAGTACACATCTAGCGGACCAAACAGCCTCATATATCTAGGTTGACTGCAGGTTGATAAAACAGCATACAATATATTATACCAACATGCAAACAATTTTTAAAACATGCTAACAGTTATAACTTTCACTGAACATAGCAATCGTCAAGACAATTATAAAACTCCTTTCTTCTCAAGTGTATGAAAGTCAAGAACATATAAGTACACCCTTGAAAACATTTTATTTTTCACTTTCTAAAGGAGTGTTTATCAGGGATACAAACAATCATAAAACAGTCAATAGATACTCTCTTAATATCTGCTTCCTTGTAAACAATAACCACTGTCTAATGTTTTATTATTGTTTCTGAATTATTTGCATACCCCCTGTTTATTAAATACCAAAATTAAAAATAAGATTATGACATGAAACTTTGTTATATTTTGGATCATACTTTGTGCAATAGTACAAATCCTTGTACTTTTTTCTTGTGCCTTGTGGGATTCAGGATTTTCTAAGGGGGTTTATTGTAAAGGGGGCACGAGAGGGTTTGTCAAATTTACTCTTTTTTCTCCAATTTTTCAAAGATCCACCTGACTGAACTCAAATACCTTTGTAATAGTTTCAAGCAGTATCAAGTTGGAATGTACTTTTCCTAAAACTAATAACACTGATAGTACACAACTATCAAGGCAACAGATCACCCCAGTACACAATCTAGGTAATCCAGAAATGTCCTTCTGGAAATAAATGAGCATGATCATATCCCCTAAAGATTGAGAAGGAATTCCGACAGGGGTTTTAGTGTGAACATCAAGATTATTTATACGACCAACTAGTCCGACAGACTCCTTTCATACTCAGGACAACAAGGAATAATATAGCTTCAAATTCTTTTTTGGAAATAATATAAAATGCTAAAATGAATATGACAATTATACAGAGAAAAGCAGTGACCATTTAAGGGTTTCACACAAGCAGAATATTTCTTCACTTACACCTCCTCCCAAAGTCCACAAATAAAATAAAGTGTCAAGGTGTTCGATATTTTAAAACAAACATAAATAAAGCATTAATATACAATAAGACCCTGTATATCCGGAAACTCGGCCATTAGCACGGTAGTATTTGAAATCTTCTCTATGCATTTCTATGTAAATAATGATTAGCTTAACCACATGTCTTGCTATCTGATTTTCAACTGTCACCAATTGTGCGGATAAACAGGTTCCTTCACTTTCCTCCCTCCATCTTCCCTAGGTTCCAGTAATTCAAACCAGAAGAATATTTTTTTCCAATTCAATTTTGCAAGTTAAACTTAATTAAAGATCAAAGGTTTTCAGGAATGACAAAACATTGCAATCAGTTTATTAGTTCATCAGTAATTAACAATATGAACAAAATGTTATTCCATAAAATAATGAGCTTTGATAATAAAAGTAATCATCATAAATCAAAAGTTCAGTTGACTATTGTTAAGAAAGTATGAAGATACACATTTCTATGTTCTTACATGGGACTCATTGGTACTTTTAATTATACATGTAATAATTATTAAAATATGATATCAACTGATTGATCCTCAATAACAACATTCTTATTAGGTGTGTTTAATTCTTTTCAACTTTTTACCAGATATTGTCTCCTAGTTATTTGGTGCAATCAACAAGCCCACTTGGAGTCTTGGTATCAAGAGAGAGACACATAAAAGTGACGCAAGTGTTTTACACTTCGATTGTATCGTACGCAGTTAGGCCTGTCTACAATAAGCAGACAAAAACTATCCTGCTCCGATCACATTACAGCCTTTGTGCATTTTAAAGGCACAGATATTGAGTCGATTAACTTTTCTCCATGAGAAAACACTCCATTGTGTGGAGACTTTGAAGTGGACAAAAGTGATCGAGCAATGTTATTTATCACTCGGTATACAAGCCTCCATTATGGGTTCGACCGACCGTGACTTAATTCCTCTGTTGTGTGGTGTCACAGACTAAGCTCAAACATAAATTTATGAATAACTTGTTCAAAGTGTTCTATAATGTTTTTAACATTGCTATTGAAGAGATTTAAAAATAAATTTTGTGCTTGTGACTACAGGGATAAATGTCATTAAAAAAATTGTATTACACAGATTTTCTGTCTTTAGGTTTGCTAACACAAGTGAAATATTTAAAAGTATAATAAACATGCATAAAAGACGAAAATGAGCATGGCTAGCCTACCCCATCCACTATCTTTCATTCTGTTTATGACACAAACTGTTTAATTACAGATTCAAGCATCATAGTTTTGTCCAAAAAAAAAACTTTTCAGAATTGCCTTTGGAACTTAATAAGAGAATCAACTTTCATATTTGATTCACCTAGATGTAATAGTTTGTGAGAAACTTCTCTCCAATGGTGAGGTGAGGTGAGTTGGGGTTTAACGCTACTTTCAAGAGTATTTCACTTATATCACGGCTGCTAGTATTATGACAGGGAGAAAGCTCACAACACCATGTGGCTATGCATTGCGGTGAAACCTGTGAGCAACGGCTGGAACTAGCGAACCATGGGTGATACTGCACTGAAATTCAGTGTAGCATTGCACCCAAACCTTACTGCGTATAGAACAGTTCTCTACCACAGACAAAGTTGCCGTGCCCCTGGCGGGATTCGAACCACATACCTCTTGATCTGAAGCAGAACGCGCTAACCACTGCGCTTTCTCGCCCCTTGTCTCCAATCACAGCAGTTAAATTAGATAAAAGGGCAATAACTTAAAAATATTGAAAATAATATTTACCAACACAGGCTTTAAAGGCGCTGTAGCACATTTTTTCGCTCAAATAAGTCGATGAAATGTATTTGAAAAATAATGTCAACAATAGTAAAACACCCTTCTCTCTTCGGAAAATCAAGTTACAAATGAGTGTATATGGTTCCGTAAAGCCATGGGATTTTTTTTTTGTCATTCGAAATAATAAAATGTGTTCACAATAAAATGGCCGCCAAGCAATTTTGGCTTTATACGCAACACCGTTATTACCACTACGGATAATTGGTTTGTGTAATAAGATGTTTTACCCTCTGAAGTAAATATAAATGACATAAACTATCATTATAAATGAGAAATTTGAAAAAATAGAATTTGCAAAAAACGTGCTACAGCGCCTTTAATAATCGCCGAAGACTATCATCATGACTGCCACTACCAAAAGTTTCATTCTGAGAAAACTTGTCCCTATTGAAGTAAGTCCAAAAAGTTATGTTTCCATGGAAATGCCACAAAAATGAAGGCCCAGGAAGTCTTATTTTTTTTTTTATTAAACTGGACGGATGGACGGACAGACAGAATGAGCGCTATACATCCCCCCCTACTTCATCAAAGAGGTATCATTGTCAGCTAAAAAGTAACTAAAGCTGTGAAGACATATTGTCACGGTTCATGTGGCGATAAAATAAATTAGTTGGAATTTAACAAAGCAACCTAAGAATAACCTTAACTCCAATTCTTTAACTTTAAATTTATGTACTGAGAGTGAAATGAGGCAACATGGAGTTTCAACAAGTATTTCACTTCACAGGGGTTACTAAAGATCTCTGCAAGAAGAAAGCCTGAAGTACAACTGCACTATGGTGAAACCTGCGACCTGTATAGTGGACTTGATGGGAAATCCTTGGTAGTCCTAATTAGTAGAATTACAGTGAGAGATCCCAACCTATTGCATGTTCTAGATTCCTTGATCCTATATCACTCTAACCATTCAATCACTCCTGACTGAGGATGAAGTTGAAAAGATGTAGACCAACAGTAGAAGAAGAACATTGGTCTATGCTACTTCATTACTCTACCAAGAACATCTTGCACTGATGATTGTAGTAACCCGCATAAAATTTTAAAAAATACACAAGTTGACAAGAAGCGTGATTTCTGTCAATCAATCTTCATATCCGAGAATTAAAGGGGCAGTGGTCCGCAGTACTAATATGATTTATTGAGTCATATCACACAGCTGATAACCCATACTGCCCTAACATATGTAGAGTTATGTGGTGTGATAACCCCTGATAACCCATACTGCTCTATCACACATAGAGCAATGTAGTGTGATAACCTTTGAGACAACCCAACTGCACAAACACATATAGAGTAATGTGGTGTGATAACCCCTGATAACCACTGTCACTAAATTTCTCGCTCTGCCAACACTATGTGTTACATAAGATACAGGGTCACAGTTTAAACACTTCAGAGGTCAGAGGTCAGCACTTGTGGTACAATAGAGAACATACCGTCAAGTGTCATACAGTTACTTAATACACAGGTGTGCCACAGCACCTGAAACTTTACCTGTACATGTTGTGAATGGTGAACATTGGTTAAACCCTTACTCAAATAACAGTAGAATTTAATCTCCTAAGCGTGAAGCTGAATTGATGTATTTCTGCTTGAGTAGAAATGTCCTGAATGATGTAATTTTGGGTAATTTAGAGTAAAATTTATTGAGTACGTTACTATATAAAGTTACTTTGTGAAGAGTGTATATATATATATATATTGGAATGCTTACACACTACTTGTACGTTATATCACTGTATTAAATGAGACCCGTCCAACAGCACAAAACCATCTAGCTTTTCTTCCGGTTACTTTTTTAGGTTTTTCTTTAATTCTACCATTAATTCTACCATTAAATTGACAAAATTACACTTTTGGACTGACTCGTGTTCAATCTTATTATATACCCATGTAAACTTAAGATAGTAATACAGGGGTGCAATACGGTTTCCGTGGTCGAACTCGTTGTTCCTCCGCTTCCATGACATCTTCTCGTTTAATACAAACGATCCAAATGCACAAGTATGATGTTCTATATATTTATTTCATACCCTGACTATATGTATGTATGGTAGGTAAGACAAGGTTGCTGTGGTATCATGTATCATCTTCTAAATTTTCACACACAGAAGTCCTTGTCTCCTCTGAACTACCAACTTCTAGAATCTCTCTCAAACAGTTTATATGTAAGGTGGCTATAGGTTAAATCCTGAAATCAGAAGTTGAATTAACATAATTCTGTTTGAGGAGTAGCTTCCCAAATGATATAATGTTTGCCAATTTAAAGGGACATGTTACCATAAGCCCTACTGTTGAATGTAACTTTGTGAAAACCTGTTAACATTTACTAAAACAACCAATCATGTATATATATTTCAAATCTCTCTGAGGCAATGTTGTGATATTAATGAGAATAAACCATTCATTTACTCCTTGCATTCAATCTTAATACATCATATTACAATCTATGGTTTAAATTGAAAAGTAGATATCAACTTACCTCTGCGGCGCTGAGAGGGGGAAGGTGGGTAATGATGCTGGGTCGATGTCGCAACTCAAACTCGTTAGGTTGCGCCACCTTCACCCCATGTTGGAGACCCTGCAACATAAATAACATAAATATTTATCAACCTAAATTTGTATGGATAAAAATAAAAGATTTTTCATCTGCTACAGATCTCAAATAATTGTGTTTACATTTGTTCACTAATACCGTAATCCTCCAATAAGAACCCCCATCCTAATTTGAATATTTACTTTTATTTTGTTGATTGAGAAATATTGTTCTCTAGATGATATGATACAAAAAAAACAAATAACAAATGCTAAACTAATCATCATTGCTTTGATAATTAATTAATCATTAATTTTAGCCCAAAATGCATGATTTTACAGTTTTATATTTTGTGTTTGTGGAAATTTTAAACATTTTCTTGTTTATTATAAAAAAAATTTAAGCAAAAACTAGAAATAATGAATTGACTCCTGAAGAATATATGTACATTAAATCATTTAGAAGAAGTAAATGATCTGACAACAAACAATTAATTAAAAATATGCCAATGTTATTAAAAAAATTTATTTAAAAATTCTACTGAAAACAAGTACATGGACATATTAAAGTCTAACTTACACCTGAGTAATTTTTATAAAAAAAATCTCACAGCAGTAACACTGATTTGGTTTTAAAAACCATGCCTTGAAATTATGTTGTCCAAAACAACAAATTCTCATTCCTGCAACCTTTTGAGGATGATCAAGAAATTGTACAGAAATTCTGCTGAAAATGTACACAAGCTCCGACAGGTCCCTCATTAAAGCATTATTGACTGATTGACACCTTTTGCAATAAATTACACACAGGTAGCAGGTATTGTCATACACAACATAATGAAATCTTTGTCAAACAGACAACAGTTGAAATTTGTGTGTATAAGATAAGACAAACGTTTGAATGGGGACCTTATTTATATCAAATAGGCAATCCAGGATAATAAACCATACCCACTATCTTGACTGCCCACTTTAACATGTATCAACACATTTCATTAAAGGCACAATTGGACCGAGGTAGATTTGCAGAAAGAAATTATACAGAATTTACATGATTAACAAAGGAGATATATAGTATTTGTCAAGAAAATGTTTTTGGGGATAATATTCATGATCTAATCATTGCATGTTTACAGTAATCGGTTGTTTTTATACTGAGTTGGCTCCATAAAGATCCTGTCACCTCAGAAACAACATGATGTCATGAGTGTGTCATTATACTTATGTTCGATGACATCAGAAGCTTTGTTGTCATTGGTCACTAGTGACTGCTAACAAATTATTTTCACCAGCTTACTTTCATTGATACATTCCGGTATTTCACAAAATGATTTGATAACTTTTACATTTTTAGTCTTTACTGCAAGGCTACAAGTAGTAGTTTGGCTGATCAGGAGGGTAGGGGTGGTTGGTTGAGATGATGGAATTTTATGGGAGGTTGGGGCGGCATGGGGTTGCTGTTTGTGTGTTGGTGCAAGAGAGGTTCAAATACACTTCATGGACATGTTTTTATCCCCCGCCATACACAGTATAGAAATTATCTCTGTCTGTTTCGTTCCCGGAACTCATTAGTACTGTAAGGCCTAGATCAATAAAACTTGATATGGGGAACAATCATCATTTGCAAGTGTGCCTTATGGCTTTTTTTTTAATGTTTTCAGAATTTTATTTTTAGTCATTCCATGGAAATACAAACTACAATTAAGTTTACGGACCGGAACTCAAAAAGTGTAAAGACCTAGCTCAATGAAACTTGATAAGAGGACCAATCATCATGTGTAGATATGTGCATTGGATATGGAATTTCTTTGGAATTTCATTTTTGGCTGTTTAACTAAACAAATCTTAAGAAAAAAATTTCCCGACCAGAACCAAAAAACTGTGAGGTAAAGCTCAATGGAATTTGGTATGTGGAACAATCATCAGGTGTAGATATGTCCTTTTGTACTGACAACATGTTCAGTAGTCTTAATATGTTAAGAAATTTGAATGAAAATTCACAAATCCCCTTGAATTCACTCTTGAATTCACAGTGAATATAACTATCCAAAACAAAGCTTGTTTGTGGCCATCCCTAAATAATTAACCCATATTCTTTTTATATCTGACATTACTGGATTTCAATAGAATTCGTTCCAGTCGAGGGCACTCACAACTGAAATGTTAAAATTATTCAAACCAGGAAGTGAGCAGCCACCTAAAGCCTCGTTTTAAATTTTAAAAGATCATGGGTTATATGCATGCACAAATATTGAGAACCCCCTATGGAATATCTTCATATTTAAACACATAATAGAGCTATATTTTAATGGTCTGCAGGTTTTACATATTTATAGAATAACAACATAATAGTACAATGTTATCATATTAAAGAGCATAACATGCAACCAAGTTTAGTGAATAACAACACAATAGTACAATGTTAACATTTTTGTAGAGCGTAACTTCTAACCAGTTTATTGAATGACAACATAGTATCACAATGTAAATCTATTTGTGGAGTGTAATACACAACCATGTTTATTGAATGACAACATAATAGTACCATGTAGACATGTAAACTATAAATCGTTCAGTCAATTGACATATACTTTAAATGTACTACAGTTTATGTATTTCTTGTCTGGTTTGGAACCTCCTAACCTCCTTTAAAGGTACACAAACTTGTAATACAACATTACTAGCATATAAAAGATTGATATCTAATAACAATAGGTAATTACATGTCTACTTTAAAGGTATACTTAAATTGACAAATACAGCATAGAAAGCTATACTTTTACAAATACAACAAGTGTAACAATAAACTCCTATCAACATGTGTAACATATGTTTATTTAAGATTGAGATAACTTTATATTTTTATTGAATATATTTCAAATTAAATAACTTTGTAAAAAGAAGTACTTATTTTATTGGATTTAAGCATTAAAAAAGAATGAGGCATAGAAAATAGAAAGAACGATAAAAGGATATGAATAGAACATAATGGTTAATTTTAACCACTTATTAAATTGAATTAAAGATAATTCCTTAAATGTGTATTTGTCTCACAGTTTGTGTTAAAATATTTGTCTAATGATTAATGCTTTATGGACTTTTATAATTTGATTTTAAAGTTTTATATAAATAAACTATATATGCAATGCATGCACAAAATAAATAGTAACTGAAAATGGGAGAAAAAGTATTCATATAACATTAGATGGTTTGAGTTTAACACTATATGTTAAAGGTACATCCATTGTGTTTCATAAAAGTTTATTTGGCTTTAATACATTCCAACACACCATATGTGATGTTTACAATACAAACAAATTCACTTAGCTTGCATATTCATCCCCAATCGCCAAATAAATCATAATTACTAGTTTCGAATTAAAATCGAGTAACATCATAATGCATGTGCAGAAACCGAAAGTGCACATCCTATTTACATGCACAGTTGTTATATTACCTATTAAACATTATAAACCCACATTTGTTATTTTGTTTGGTTTAATTACCCCGGTAAGAGTCGAAAAACTACGTTTGACTCATTTGCGCTCGCCACACGCGGTGCATTGTTGGGTTTTTGATCAGAAATCGATACTTTTACCTTCATATCATCAATATACTAAGTCGAGTATCATCAAAATAGTAGTTTTCAGTAACAGTTGGTACTTCTCGATAAAGTAAGACCATTTATAAAGTTTGGCATATTTGACCCCCAACAACGCAATGGATGTACCTTTAACACACAAGATCTGACTGCACAAAATTGGTGCGATGTATAATAATGTACAATATATAACATATGTTGGATGTACCTTTTACTGCACGATATGTAAAGTACAATAACGTTATACACTTAAATACTAATAAAAGAAGATATATTATCTTGTATAATATTTGATGATTTAAAGTTTAAAATTGATTTTTTGCACAAGTGTAATGACTAAGAACAAAATAGTATAAAGTATAAACTCTACATGTCTCCTGGTATGTGTAGCATAACATGCTGGGTGTGTATAACGTGTATGAAGTTTATAACATGCTGGGTGTGTTACGTGTTTGAAGTTTATAACATGCTGGGTGTGTAACGTGTATGAAGTTTATAACATGCTGGGTGTGTAACGTGTATGAAGTTTATAACAAGCTGGGTGTGTAACGTGCATGAAGTTTATAACATGCTGGGTGTGTAACGTGTAAGAAGTTTATAACATGCTGGGTGTGTAACGTGTAAGAAGTTTATAACATGCTGGGTGTGTAACGTGTAAGAAGTTTATAACATGCTGGGTGTGTAACGTGTATGAAGTTTATAACATGCTGGGTGTGTAACGTGTATGAAGTTTATAACATGCTGGGTGTGTAACGTGTATGAAGTTTATAACATGCTGGGTGTGTAACGTGTGTGATGTATAACCCAGCTATTAGCCCACTTGTACAACATAACAAACTTACAGCAACCACACGCATTGTCTCAAGTGTTTGAGAGTTACAACACCTAGGCATTTCTACGTGTAAACTAAATAAAGTCTGATAAGTTGAATGAAAACTACCGTATTTCCTCAAAACAAACACAATACACCCACGGGATTGACTACAACCCAAGCCTTGAATACAACCTGGTTGGTAAGAGAAAAGATATTAAGTAACCTGACCGTGAAAAGAAAGAAATAAATTAAACTAGGGGTGCAACCATACAGGTAGGTCACAATACAATACATATCTCGATACAGGTGCCACGATTCGATAAAGTAAAGTTTGATTAAAACCTGGGCCTCAAAGTTAAGAAATTTTGGATCATTACGTTTTATATTTCATCAGACAATTTAGTTTTTTAAATTCCCAATGTTTTCATATTGAAATACTTGAATACTTTATTGAGAAAGCATTTACTGTATTTGACAAGATAAGAAATAAATTTCACTGTATATAATTTTGTATTGTATCGTTTCACTGGCAAATCGTATCCTGTATTGTATGCATCAATACGCGATGCATCAGTGTATTGGTGTATCTTTGCACCCTTAAATTAAACCTGGGATTGATTGCATTCTGAAGAAAATAGAATAGTTTATTAATATGATGAAAAATATGAATTGCACAGTAACAATGGTTGCTAGGCAAAAGTGCATGATGAGACCAATATAGCACTAACATGACAACAATTTTGTTTAACCAGTAGTATTAGGTAGTATTATAATGTTCTTAATTAAGTATTTCAATGTTGACCCAGTTACAGGTCCAAGGTCTGTTTATTTGCACGAGACAAGGTCGAGAGCAAATACAACGGACCGAGGACCTGTAACTCAGCCAATGCTAAAACACTTACTTGTTGACAATTTTATTAGTTAACTTCTATTCATTATATTTGTACAATAGTAAACATCTCATTTCCACTAAAATCATAATTATAAATAAGATTGGTGAACAGATAGCATTCATGTCAAAGTTTGGAAATTATATTTTAGTTTGTTTTTTACTAAATGTGTAACTGAGAATACCCGTATTGGCCCAGTTCGTCTCGTATTGGCGAGGGCGGGATAGCGCAGTGGTTACCGCGGTCGGCTTCGGATCAAGAGGTCTGGGGTTCGAATCCCGCCAAAAGCTTTGCAACTTTGTAGAGAACAGTTCTACAAGCAGGTTTTGGTTTGGGTGCAATGCTACACTGAATTTCAGTGCAGTACCACCCATGGTTCGCTATTTCATGCCGATGCTCGCAGGTTTCATTGCAATGCGTAGACACAGTGGCGTTGCAGACTTTCTCCCTGCAATATTACTAGTATACTGATATAAGTGAAATATTCTAAGCGTTGTTAAACACCACCTAACCTCACCTCATTTTTCCTGGTTTGGCCCAGTTTTATCATATTGGCCCAGTTGCCGATTCATACGGTCTAGACCGTTACAATAATGTATATATACACGTCATACCATTGATAGTTAATTAATAATACTATTTACAGCCTAATGTAATCTTTTCAAATCAATTTCAATTAGTATGCAGTATATCAAATGAAGACATTTAAGTCTCAAAATCCCTTTGCTCAAATAGAGATTCTTAACCAAATAATGTGTGTAACCAAACAAGACAAATCCATTTCTCATGTTACTGTTAAAAAGACATGTGTAATCTATCTGTCATCTAAGATGGACGCCTTAATTGTTCTCTCTGTTCTGTAATGAAGACTCAACAACAACAGAAGGTCAACGTTGTCAGTGTTATTTATGACATGCATGTTTTGTATGTCGTTAATTACAATCTATAGACATTATCTACACTATAAATACAAGATATATTTATCACATTTCCTAATGATCCATAACAGCCTTACATTGTTGTGTGATTTTGTTTACTTGTAGACCGGTAAACAAAGAAATATCAAATATCATTTTGATTTATTAAACTGGAGATTAATTTGAACAGGCTGGAATTTTCTTTTGATATGAGGACAAAGATATATAAGTGTGTCCTGTACAACAAAGTAGGTTTTAGGACAAAGATTTATTATATTTTCTGTGGCGAAATATGGCATTTATGAGTTAAAATAAAATCGTATTTTCACTGAGTGAAATAACATGTTATTCTACTCGGTGAAATAACACTTTCAAGCATATGACTTCATCGTAACAATAGAATTACGTCATAAGATGGGCGTGGAAAGAGTGGTGATATCGGAGGCTCCGTTCATAAAATGAACGTCATTTACGAATTACCGGTATGCATGATTTGTTAAATCTAATAAATAGAACATTTGACATGTTTCGTCGAATACCATGCACATCTCATCTAGTGAAGTAAAAATAATACATTTACAATCGTGGCTGCGTCACTCGTGAAAATATGCTTTTCTACTTCACTCAATGAGATATAGCCTACATGGTATTCGACGAGAAATGTCAAATATCCTCTATATATTAGGGTGTCCTGTACAACAAAGTAGGTTTTGATTAATCCAAAAGCATAATTATATTCTAGATGCTCTTTATAACTTTATAACCATATATTTCTATTTCATTAATCTTTGTTTTGAACTATATACTCTTTATTGCCAAACACTCACACAAAAATACAAAAATTCTCATAAGTCATTATCTTTTTCATTCTTAAAAAAATAAATAAATTACTATTTGGTAAATTAAAGCCTGCAGATCTTGCTCTCTCCTGTATGTACATCACAAGTATTGTGACACTAGGTATGTAAAGAGAACTCCCAATTCACCATTACAATTAAGCAGTATTGTTTGAGTGTGTCTTTAAGATCTTTAAATATTGGATCACCTTGCAGGAATCAGTTGTTTAGTCAAGGAATAAAGTGTTTATAACTTGAATCATTTATCAATATCACTGCCACTGTTTAATGTAGCACATTCTATGTTTGACATTACCCAACTCACAGATACGTGATCCTGCATGCAATAAGGGACATAACAGAAAGTGTAACTGTTTAGTGTGAATGTCTAGATATGTCTATGCATATATTAGTGATAGTTACCTTTCTTTTTCTGCATGATGTTTATCATGGTTTATGATAGTGTTTAACATTTGGTCTCACTGAGATTATTACTGATAAAAAATAATTTATGAATAAATTGATTTAATATGTAGTGTTTGTTCTTTTTTTTGGATTGTATTGTAAAGAATTTGAATTTGTTTCTGTTTTTAAATCCTTTTAGTATGTTTTCCCAAAGTGAAAATGAGCAAGAACACCTTGAAGGAAGACTTTTACTTGAGATAGTGACTGTGAGTCTGAATCTGATTGATGATTTTAAAAAATACTAAATGACCTTCCATTTCATACAGTTTTTAGCAAACAAATTATTCCTTTGGCATCGAACGATTAGTCTGTCGCTTTTTCACACTTGTGATCACACAATCTGTATTTCTTGAAATTTTCTATTTCAGGATTGGACCCGACATTTGATGCTGACAATAGTTCAAATCCTGCAATGGACTCAAATGAACTGGCTAAAATCCCAGAAAGCACTTTGACCCAGAGGTAAAGGGTTTCAGTGGTAGATATAGATGGGGTTTCAGGGGGGTTCAAACCAACCCAAACCCCATTTTGAAATTGATGATAATCTGATTGACTCCGCAGGTGAAGCCCACCTTTGGAATTACTGCATCCACCTGTGGATTTATATGGTTACAACTGTAGTACGTACATCAGCACCATGCAGTCATCAATGGCACACATTACATTGACTGTGAAACCCTAAGCCTCCTACACACCCCATTATTCATATGAAGCTGATCCTTGTACCAGATACACCTAGGGATATGGAAGCTAAGCCAAAACCAATAACAGCCCATTGAGCCTGGCTATTGGTGAATCTCATTGCCTGACTTATTACTTCAATATAGCAGGACAGATTTGTTGATTTCGCTATTGACTACCATCGCTTTACTTTACTAACACTGGAATATATTCCTGTCAGCGTGATTAATCAGTAGCTCGTTCATCACTGGGTGAAATCTCCGGGTCACGCCGGGATCTATGTTTAGGGTATTGGTACAAGGGACCTTAGATAGTGGGGTATCAGTATAATTATAACAGTTTCCTAAAATAGAAAACAATAAAAACTGATAAAAAATTAAGACAACCTGATTTTCTGGATAACAATTTCTATATTGCGCAGATACATGATATTTCAGGCGGAATGCTAGGGGTGTGTGATGAAGGAGTGAACTGTGAGCATATACTTTGGAACATTGTATATCTACACAATATAGTTTTCAAGAAAGTCTTACTTTCTTATGTATTCCATTTTCTTATGTATTCCGCCTTCTTATGTATTCCAAAGACTGTACAAAAGTTGTTTAAACTGAATTTTTTAAAACTTTAACTGACTGAATATTCCAGACGAAAATTGGTTCATAAAAGAGACGGAGTAACAAGGACAGATGTACTTGACATTTGTGAGGATACGTTTATGTGTTTTTGCTATTGATCTTAAAACCATGAAATTACATAAACATGTATTGAATATTGTACGCCATTTTATTATATTGCACCTCTGTTTTTGCTGAAAAATATTACAGTGTCTGAAATTATGTTTATCTTTAATTATTGCACATGCAAATTAATTTGGAGTGCTTGTATATATTATGCTTGTTGGTATCCTTACAGGGGGAAAACCTGCAACACCATTTTCTGATAGTATAAACTGCAGTCAAACCTTACAAGCAACAGCTGGAAATACGGTATGATGATAACAATTTGGCATTGCATCCTGCAAGTTATTGCAACACATCGATCTCTATCAGTGTAAACCCCTCCCCCACCACCCCCACCTGAAGAGAGTTCCTAATATTCTAGCGGTGCAGCCCTCCAACAACAAAATCAATAATCAGCCCCTGTCTGTACACTTTTCTGTAACTTAAAGGTACATCCATTGTGTTGTTTGGGGTCAAATATGCCAAACGTTATAAATGGTCTTATTTTATCGAGGAGTACCAACTGTTACCAAACACTACCATTTTGATGATACTCGACTTAGTAAATTGACGATATCAAGGTAAACGTGTCGATTTCTGATCGAAAACCGGACAATGCACCGCGTGTGGCGCGCGCCAATGAGTCAAACGTAATTTTGAAATCTTATTTAAACCAGACAAGATAACAAATTAGGGTTGATAATGTTCAATAGGTCATATAACTACTGTGCATATAGATAAGACGTGCACTTTCGGTTTCTGCACAAACATAATGCCGTTACTCAATTTTAATTGGAAACTAGTAATTATGATATATCTGGCGATTGGGGATGAATATGCAAGCTGAGTGAATTTTTTTTTATTGTAAACAGCACATAAGGTGTGTTGGAACGTCTTAAAGCCAAATAAAATTTTATAAAACACAATGGATGCACCTTTAAGCCAAGAGGATTTGAACACAAGACTTCTCAATTTGAAGTCAAGCAAACTAACCACTGTCCTGTCTATAAAAGTGGAATCTTCTATTAGAATTCTCAATACATTCATGGAAATTTTATTCTATAAATACGAGTCATGAATAACATTCATGTTATTCTCACGTACTATCAGGGGTGAATCCAGAAAGGGGATGCTGTATGGATCACTTGACAACATTATCTCCCCCCCCCCAAACCACACCTTGTTGACAACCACCCCCCTGTTGTTAGTTGTGAAAGATGAATGCACTCCCTCCAAACAAAGACCTTGAATCTGCCCATGATTATTGATTTAATTGTCTGAAATAAATCAACATCAGGGATTGTTGTTCAAAATTACAGTTTAAAATAACACTTTCCACGGATTCTATTTTTGAGCACAATTAATCAGATAAGAACACGTAATGGTTTCCAGCAATATGATCAAAGTGGGATCTTTTCATCAACGATCATAATCATCAGTTACGTTAATTAAATAACCATAATTCCCAGCGTTATGTTTACCCCTAAGGCTCACTCACTTCCTGCTATAATTATGTGATCAAAATGTGACAAGTGCAGTGATAATACTTGATATATGAATGATATCATTTAGATGACATTGTGTATGCTTCTGTTGTATAACATCAGACCTTTTGACATTTTCAGTAACAAATTCTTTTTATAGTTTGTTATTTGACTTTCATTTAAGACTTGTCATATCATGATTTTTCTTTTATCAAACATTTATTTTGCTTCAAGTCATCATTTTAAGCATATTTTTTAATTGTTTATGCTGAGGTTAAGGATGAATATTACCTCCTTAAAGGTGCAGTAGCACGTTTTTTGCAAACTTTAATTTTTCAAATATTGATAATGATAGTTTGTGCCATTTAAATTAACTTTAGAGAGTAAACATCCTATTACACAAACCAATTATTCGTAGTAGTAATAACGGTGTTGCGTATAAAGCAAAAATTGCATGGCTGCCATTTTATTGTGAACACAATTTATTATTTCGAATGACAAAAACGATTCCCCATGGCTTTACGGAACCATGTACATCCATTTTTAACTTGATTTTTCAAAGACAGAAGGGTGTTTTATGATTTGTGAAATTATTTTTTAAATACATTTCATCGACTTATTTGAGCGAATAAATGTTCTACTGCCTCTTAAAACTGAATTTACTTTAAACATAGAGCAAACTGACCGAAGTTCGGACACCACCTGAAGTCGCCCGAACTTCGGTCACTTTTCACTTGGAGCTGACGCAATAATATCTGCAATATATGTAATCTGTTTGTTTCATAATGTTCCTTTATAATATGTTCTATTTGTATTTTCTTTTGATAAATAATTGATAGTTTGACCGTTTATTAAAACTAGTCTTTGTGTGAAGTTTAATTAACGTGTTTCATGAAAGAAATTTGCGAAATATTTGTTTTAATGTTAATGTTGGCGCACAGTTTAGAACATCTTGGAAGCTCCAGAATATATCAAATTGTATAATTATACCAGTTGAACATTTATTCATTACAAGGAAATTGAATATTGGGTACTTTAAATCGATTTGGGGTTAAGTATTGAAAAATCGATATGATGTCAAAATGACATTGGTTCGGACAGTTTTGACCAAAGTTCGGACACTATTACATTTTCTTTATATCCACTTGTAAAGAAACACTATGGAAATATGTAGAAATATTACAGTTTCACATATGACAACAAAAATAAGTTAGCAAATTAGAAGTTTAGCGCTCACATCGTTTATGGGTTTATCCGAATGTGATTGTGACGTCATTTATTCTAATGACACATGCGGCAGTTCCTAAGAATTTAGCATCAGAAAGCATGCTCTGAATAAATGACAGATTACTTCCATCAGTTTAACTACAGATATTTTATTGTTCGTGGACTATTAATTACATTTGGTGGTACTGTCCAAAGTTAGGTCAAAAGTGTCCGAACTTCGGGCAATTTGATATAACTAGAACCATTATATTTCGGTTAGTCAAAAGCAATTCTGAAATATCTATGTAAAATCAAGTAAAATACTTAATATTCAATATTTTGATTTGCTGAAATTGATATTTTAAAGATGAAATTATCATTTATGTATACCATCTTTCATAATATTTAATTCAGATCTCTGTCCGAGCATCAGTTTACCCTAAATTCATTACCGGTATGAGTATAATAAAGCAAAGTATTTTTATATGTAAATGTTTATTTTACTAAGATTTGAAGATTAATTCAAAATTATTTTTTGGTAATTTTCAACACCTAAGTTGAATATGATGAAAATGATTTGAATTACATGAGGTAAGTACTTGTTTGCATCATTCATGATAGTAATACAAGTTGTAGATGTATGCACTACAAAGATGAAAACATGAAAAAACAAAGGATAATTTGCAATAAACCATTAAAGATAACCAGATATTTTTTTATCAAAAGTGATATAAATCTGACTGATTGATAACATGAAGTGTCTGTCAAGCTTACAAGGAACTGTCGATACTCGGAGAGGAAATGTCACAAGCCTACACTACCAACCATCGAGTGGACAATCCCCTTGTGACACCTTCAAACGATATGACCTCATAATCTTATTGTTGTCTTTAGTATTAAAACATCAAGAACTTTAGAGTGTATTGTTTGAAAAGTGTAATACTTGGTATCATTACCTAGCAACAGAAAGTACTTGATATACACACAAGTATGGTAAAATAAATTACACTGTTATATCAGTATAAGGAACAAGCTTGAACATTAGCCAATACAGTAATTTTGTCAATTTTAATGGTAAAATTAATGAAAACCTTCAAAAAGTTACCAGGTTCTGAGCTGTTGGACGGATGATTTTTCTTACAGTTGTTATTTATATGTATTTAAAGGGGCAGTAGCACGTTTTTTTTCGCTGAAAAAATTCGATGGAATGTATTTGAAAAATAATGTCACCAATAGTAAAACCCCTTTCTCTCTTTTGAAAATAGAATTGAAAAATCAGTGTAAAGCCATGGGAATCGTTTTTGTCATTCGAAATAATAAAATGTGTTCACAATAAAATGGCCGCCATGCAATTTCTGCATTATACGCAACACGGTTATTGTCACTACTGATAAATGGTTTGTGTTATAAGATGTTTTACCCTCTAAAGTAAGTATAAATTGCATAAACTATCATTATAAATGAGAAATTTGCAAAATTAATATTTGCAAAAAAAGGTGCTACTGCCCCTTTAAGGAAGTTTCAACAATGGAAGGTTGGACACTAGCTGCAAGTAAAGGGTTAAAGAGGTTAAGATGGTTAAGCGTTAATCAAAGTTTGATTTATCTATACTGTAATCACTTTGAATAAAAATAATTAAACTTTGGGATACCCTTCAATTTTCTTAAATTGTACCTAATACCTATCAACAAGTCCCTGCAAGTTGATTTGTTACAAACTTAAAAGGTCTTGCATTGAAATTGAAATCAAGTTCATTCACTTTTTGAATAAAATGTTCACAACATAGAACTTCTATATGCATGTGATTAAGAACTGAAAGTAAGAAACCCTTATTAATCACAAACCAAACCCTACCAAAATTCTTAAATGTTGCAATCTTAAATGTAATACATGCCAGTATCAGCATGTAAAGAAAACAGTTATCACAACACATGTCTAGGATCCCAGGACCAGCAAGTAATTGATTCTATTATAATAAAAAAAAGTTTAGATAGTTAAGTGTCAATCATATGTTATGTCTATCTATTCTGTAATCATTTTGAATAAGGGGGTTTTGCATGAAAAGTGGACCCCCCCACTTTTCCATTAGTGGACCCCCCCCCCCCCCCTCCCCACCCCACCCGTTAAATGTTGGATATCTCTGCAGTATGATAAATGTACAGAAAACAGTTATCACAACAGGTCCTTCCAACACCTCCCCCCCCCTCCCTCCCCCCAACAAACTGTTCAATGGAGTACAACAGGATAAACTTTCAATGAATCAAGTGAAGTATAAAAGACAACTATGAAAGAAAGCCATTTGACTGGTAGAAATGGCTATAAATCAATGAAGCGATCAATGTATTAACAAAGAAAGTGTTAGCGTTTTCCATAAGCTTTGTCTATATAATACTCTACCTGACTCGAGCGAATCAATGCCTTCCTTCGCTTCATTGGGATTCAAACCTTGTACTAAACATCACACAAGGCTAACAGTGTTGTGTGGTGCTAAACTCTTATCAGTTTTCCCTATACACTGGTACTCCCAGTAGCGACCACGTTTGACAGAGACAGTTGTTATAAGGCTTGATGGGACAGGAACTAAATCAATAAGGATATGCTATATGCCTTAGGAGCCTATCATATTTCACTCTATTTACATAAAAGTCATACTGTTTATGATGTGATATTGTGTGAGCTATTGAACTTTTATTGAGCTTATATCCATGCAAAAATCATGGAACGTTTAAAGCTGTCTTCATTTGCATATTTGCATATAGAGCAGTAAAATGTCCTTCAAGTGAATTAGATAGTGTATAAACATGTACTTTGGCAATAAATGTGAAAGAAAGAAAACATTTTAATTGCTTGAAAATAGTAAAACCGTATAACTAATATTTACCAATGAGACAGATGAAATGTTTCATTGCAGTGAAATTATGAGTTATGAGCTATAATTTCATTGTATTGTCATATATTCCATTACCAGATATATGATAAAAACAATATTGAGAACTGTCATGTTCTTACAGTGAGACAGTGCAATTTCAAATTCACATATAATGGTCTACTGCTCTTAAAATGACTAAACATGTCAGCTAGTTGATATTATAACAAGTATCTACAAGAATGTTCACACTATCCACGCGGTGGTAAAAGTCATTAAATCCAAACACAAACACAGCCTGCATATAGCACCGACTACCTGGTCCTCGTATAGACAACAGGTAGACCCCCCGCTGAGCGATATAAGTAAAGGTTATTTACCTGTTTATAAGCCATTCTCTGACTTTCTCTTCTTCTCTTAAAAACAATAAATTTTGTCTATTTTTCCCGTTCCATCGCTTCTAGTATTCCGTCACGAAGGTAACTCCATCGATATTCGGGTACTTCCGACTGTTATTCCTCGCTGTCTCTCAATGCCGGTAACTCTCACCCATAATTCGTATGCAAATTAAGTTGCTCTGACGACTATTCATAACATGGCCAGGGTGTACGGCTCTTTGGGCGAACAATCAACGTAAATACGATATCTGGCACGGGACACTTAGGGCTTCAACGACACTCGTGCGACTCGGGTAGATAAGACATTGTCAACATAAAATGTAAAAGTATTCGTGTGGAAAATTCCTCCACAGTGCGTGTGACGCGATCAGTACTGTATAGAAAGGGTGCCGTTATGCGAGCTATCGCTGTACGGAGTACACAAACTCTTTGACCAAGGTGCCAATTGACTTTCAATGGAACGTTATTTGAATATGGACTTTTGTGGCGTGATCTCTCAATTCTCTGTGTGTCTCCTCCGTTGATTCATTAACTCTCGTTTCAATATTTTGTTAGTCTGTTTCGAAAGACTGTTCACATGGACAAATATTAAAGAATCGCCATGATCACATGAAACTAGTCCAACACATAATGGCCCCCTTCAAATTGTATTTGCAGAAGAACAACATATGTAAAAGAATAAATAACAATCATATGAATACATTCTTATCAATGAATTGACTTAATTAAAATTATTTTGTTCCATAAGTAATGTCGTATCGCACAATTACTATTACTTCATTGTAAATAAATGTATGAATAATTTGTCCATTTATGTTTGAAATGGGAAGATGTAATGAAGTTGCGTAACAGGTATTACCCCAACTCCAATAGTCTTCCATGTTTTATCATCTCTCCCACATGCCGGGATAAGGATCTATACCGACACGTCGCCATTGTTAACTAAAGAAGTTGATCATCCATAAATTCCTTGTCTTCTTCATCACACCAACTTCTACAACGACTCTCAAATAGTCGAGTAGACTCATTTCATTACTTACATACTTTGGTGAAATGTTTTTCAAACCATTTCAATCAGCTGTATGGTAACTCTGTGCAGATTTCTTTAAGATGGACGTCAAGTTACGACAAGTAGTCCTACCTTATTATGGATAACAACTTCTTTCGTGAGGGTAGCCTACTACGTTTCGAAACAGATTCGTCTATTGCTTTCAATCGTGAAAGAAATTTATGAAGCAATAAACTCCATATGATAAACATCGTACTGATTGCGATTTAATGACGGTTTGCATGTAGTTGCATCACTAACTTCTACATGGTTTACTTGCCAGTGGATTATGTATGATGAAACGATTATCGGTTAGATTTGAGAAACTCGTACATTGTGACGTTCAAATGTTTGCTCTATATACTGTAAATCCTTAATTGGACGCCGGCCTTCTATTTTGTTTCAAACTGTCTGAACAATAGACGTCTAATCGAGACAGGCTTCTATATTCAAGCCAGGCGTCTAATAAAACTAGTAGAGATAGGAAGCAGCGATTATAAAATTCAATTCAGTTTGACCGGCGTTTATTTAAGGCAGGTGTGTATTGTTTTCAGAAAGCTCTGTGCAAGGGCGTCAATTCGAGGCAGGCTTCTAATTAAGGATTTACGGTAGTTTATGAAATAGACATTTTTCGTTTATATATTAACGACGTGCTTTGGAAAGAAAACAAGACCAATTTCAATTCATTGTTAAGAAAACATGGGAAATGTTTAAGAAAAAAGGTTTAAACGAATGTTTCTGGTTATTCTAGAAGACCGCCGATCATTTGCGTCATCGACGATGTATTAAAGTATACATTAAAAATCCCACGATAAAAAAGCTTTTTAAAAACGTTTCGTTAATTGAAGATATCACTTCATAAACAACACAATGATAATCAATTCTCAAACTTATGGCAATACAGTGGTTGCACCCCCCTCTCCCCAACCGCCGCAACCCAAACCCCATCCCCCTCGAACATTGGAATAACAAAGAAAGGGTCGAATATGGAAAATTACAATTTCAATCAGTTTCTGATAAAAATGGAATATTAGTAGAAGAGGAAATATATAATGCATGGTTTACCCAGTTGATCACTTACAGGATATTTTACAGAAGAAAATAAAAACTGTAATTTAGAAAATATTGATCCCCGGTCACTTCAAAGAGCTCCCAATACTGAAGCTGTTTACTGTGAGGTATGTCATTATATTATGTTATGGAACATTTAATTGTCTTTTTATTTATATGTGAAATTGCAAAGTGATAAATCTAGTTTTGTTACGATGCTCCAAAGACATTCTAATTACATGGTACTCGCATTAAAATACACAATTGGATGAACAAACTTTCGGAATGCAGCTGTATGTATACGGCACATATGTATTAAATGGCAGATATTGTCCTCAGTGAACTTACGTTTGGTGATTGCGTGACCCTACATGAAAGTGTTAACGGGTTACATAGCTTACCGTCATGCAATAACAATGATTGATATTGTAAGTATGATAAATCTGATTGATACACAGATTCTCAGTTCAAGTCTTTGAAGTCATTTATTACGCTAGCGTATGGATTTACCATGGACAGATTTGCACTACGATTGAGTGGGGTCATCAAGTAATGTCAATGTTTTCACAGTCTAACAGTTAAAATGAAAACAATATACATATTTGACAGCTGAGAATGGAAGATTGTGATTGTCTTTCTATGAAATTCAGGACGTTAATAACAATAACCACGTCTTCTAAATAGCCTTGTTCATAGTTTGCACACAACGAAACAGAATCTAAAGTGTCCCTTCGTCGTAAAATTTTGGGACTATTGTTCTCCTGTTCCAGTCTGAAGGGACAAGTGCATGATCGAAATGGAAGGTACAAGAACCGTCTAGAAACGTTGTGGTGAAGTTACAAGAACAGTCGAGAAACGTTGTGGTGAAGTTACAAGAACAATCGACAAACGTTGTGGTGAAGGTACAAGAACAGTCGACAAACGTTATGATGAAGATACAAGAATAGTCGAGAAACGTTATGATGAAGGTACAAGAATAGTCGAAAAACGTTAAGATGAAGATAAAAGAATAGTCGAAAAACTTTATGGTGAAGGTACAAGAACAGTCGAGAAACGTTATGATGAAGGTACAAGAACAGTCGAGAAACGTTGTGAAGGAAGCTCAAACTAGTCAATACCATCGGCGAAGTGGGTCCTCGTCGTTACATAACATGTCTGTGTATTATCACGCCCAAGGGGAACCCCCTGGGGTGTAAGCGCGTTATCTCAGCAGTTGACTCAGTGAGGCTATTACAGGAGCACGTACAGCATACCAAATGTCAGACTAACACTTAATCAAGTGAATCTGTCAATAGCTTAATGGCGTTGTTTAATCAAACCAACCCAGCCACGCTGCGGTTATTCCTGATGCGCACCTTCAGCCAATACACAGCCCTATAGATTATAGGACATGCTTTAATCAATGCAGCACAGGCGCATTTCTGTACACAAGACCTACCTTATACAGGTTTATTTGTTTGGTGGATCTATGAGACTACCGTTATAGTTGGAAACATGGCTTACGCGCCTCGTGGATTTAATAAAAGCGTGATCCGTTGGTATGCACAGTTCCATACGGCTTATGGTTAAACTAATGTGATCATTGGATTTGTTAGATATGTTTCAATAATCTGTCATTGTTTTTATTATTAATAGTCGTTTTAAAATGATTTTTGACATATATAACGATGATAAAATCAATATGTTTTCATATGGATAATAACGTATTGTTCTCATGTAAAAAATATATATGTCTGTGCAAACTGTTTTGTCAGCCTTAATGAATTTTTTATGCAGCATTCGTATTCAAAATAATGTTTAGTTCAAAACTTAGTCATAGTATAATATGGGTTCAAAACAGTAACGTAGTCCATATTTCAGTTTAATCAATACTATATAGAAATTTAGATAAGTGTGAATCAATCATATACAAAGTTAATTTAAAATAAAAAGTAAAATGCCTATTCATCGCACCCCCATTCCCTCATTATGCTGTGCCATTTTAAAAATAAATATAGATTACTCTAATGCTTATAATAAAAAATATATTTCTGAACTTTAAAACATCTCATTCATTTTGAATAATGTGTCGGATATCCTACGACAACGTATTGACATGACCATGCGTCCGTTTAAGGCATTAAAGTTAAAAAAAAAAAAGAAAACTAGTTAATATTAATAAAAAGAGACATATTCGTGCATAACTTAAACTGGAATGTATTCTTTGAAGTACTGAAAATTTAAAACAGTCAGTTAGTTGACAAGTAAGTCACGTAGAAACATGTTACTTAGGTGAAATACGTAGTATTTACTGTATTAATACCGAACCCAAAAAATACCAACATATAACATAGCAAAAATTTAGGTTTCATCTTCATTTGCCATTCCTATTCATGTGCCAAAACCTGCTTTAGTATCTTAACGAAAAGAAATGACTTCTTATATTCTTAATTCCCGTTTACACGTTTTGGCTTTATATTGTATGTAGATTTTAATTGTATTTTAGTATGGGTTTATTTTACTTTTTAAAGTCTCTCATAGAACATTAGAATGTATATATATTTTATAGTTATGTATGAATCCATGTTAATGAGGTGAGACGATAATAAAATATCTGTCTCTAATAAAGAAATAGACCCAACATATAAAATGCGATCAACCATGAATACACGATTACTGATTGATTTAATTAATTAACACAGCCAATTGCTAATACCTCGTTAGTAGCTATTAATGTAAACAATAACCGGATTAATTGATAATTGCTTGTGTAAACATTGGTCGCAACTACCCGCATGTTGATTTCTCCTTTCTGTCTTCTTAGACACCGTACAAGGGAACGGAATGTTGGGAATAATATCCTTCCTTGCTAAGTTTCTTAATTTTAAAAGGGTGATTGTGTTTAATAATAACAACACCTGTGACGTACAATTAGTATATAAAAAATATAAAAAATATATATATATATTTCACCAAACACGCACACATCTTTCCAAGAATTGGATGTCACAATATTACCTCTCATATGCATCCATATATATGTAGGCCCTATATGTTTAAAATAATAAAAAATATAATTATTATACCCGGTATATAAATTTATCATATTTATATTTTATTTATCAGTAGTGTGACCTGTGACAAAGAACTGTGAAATGTGACAAATGAGAGTTTCACATACATCATGGTCTCATTGACTAATAATATGAATATGAGTCTAAAAATAAAACATTAGAGACTAATACATTTGTTTGTTTTTGGTTAGTACGAGTGCATAAACGGTGGAACAATTACAGTCTCTATAATAATTTTGGAATTGATTGGGATCACTTGGCTAAGTAAAGATATTACAACTATCAACTGTAGGTTGAATACAATGAATATATAATAATTTTTTTATTTTCGGCCCTTTTTCCTCGGCCCTTATGACTATTTACTTCGGCCCTTCTGACTTTTTCACTCGGCCCTTTTGACTTTTTTTATCGGCCTTTTCATCCTTCGGCCCATTTGACCAGATCCCTTAATAACAAAAAAACCCACCAAATATTCCAACACAATCAAACAGACAAAAATCCTGAAAACAAACTTTTATATTTGAAAACTAAATATTCAATTTATTAGATAAATTGCAAAGAGACAATTATCAATTTGTTTGCGTGTATAAAATATTAACATCTCTTTATAAATATTAAACTAATATAAGATACTATTTTTATTTAAATTGTTACGTAGTTATTGTACTTAATAGCGTATGTAAATATCTCAGGTGAGATCAGATAATATATCCACAAAGTGATATTTACATCGTAGATAAAAGAATGAACATCATGGAACCATTCATGTTGGCATACAAGCCTCAGATATGTCTTACTTTATAGGGTAAAGAGCTAGCGCTTTCATCCCTATTCTGTTGATGAGACCCTTACTCTACGACGAGGTTCTATGTTTAAAAATACTGTGTATACCATTGCATTTTATTTTGAGAAATATTTGATTGTTGTCCTAATCTGCATGTTGTGAGTTTGTCAAGATTTAGAAAATATTTTGTTAGCGGTTGTCAAAGAAAGATAACTCTTGAGGACTTGTATAAAGATGGCCGACAAGGAGAGTACCGACGTGTCAACTTCGTCTTCTCAGGCGAATAATCCGTTGTCGCGAAAATTAAACAAGATATTAGAATCTCGACTGGACAATGATAAGGTATGAAAATTAATATTAACAGCTGGTCTGTGGATTATATTTATCATTTTCGTGCACTTCCTGAAAATGAAGGAATGGTTCGGTTTTCGATCACCCCTCATTTTGTCAACACAACTTTAATTATGATTATGAATGAAACTAGATATATGCAATTGATGTATGTCATTAAAATATTCCTAAACACAACATTTAGACTATATTAGACTGGTCGCATATCTTCTTATATTTCATTTTATATTTTTAGCTGAACAGTTAAATGAGGTTTTTTTTGGTGAACAAAATTTGTGTTATTGGATCTCAAATTTTGTCAAGGAGCATGTGTGCTCCTAACTTTAAATTACAGAGAGTAAACTGATTTTTTTAGAGCAAATACTCCTAAAATGGTTGCTATAGTGAGGCCTGAATTATACTCCCAAGTGAAAAACATCCAAGGCTGTAACATGCGATGATTGTAAATTGAGATATTATGTAGATTGTTGTTTGTGTCTTTATTTATTGTATTTGCTATTTAAACAGGATATGCTTGAAGCACTGAAGGCATTGTCCGCCTTCTTCTCTGAAAACAGTTTGAGGTCAAGAAGAAATCTGCGTAGTGATATTGAAAAGAGAAGCTTGTCTATCAATGAAGAGTTTTTAGACTCTTTCCAAGCAGTGAAAGAGGTAAGTAATTTTAATGATTCCTTATGTTTTCCTGAAGTAAATGTACTTTATACACATAAACCATGAAACGAAAGCTATCATAATCTAGTGCATTTGTGTCAACATTTCAAATTAATTAAGTAAAGCCAGGAAATTGAAATAAAAAGTTTACCAAAGCATCAGTCATACCAGTGCAATGTTGAAGTATTAGCCCTCAAACCAATCCTACTGCTGGAAGTTCCAGGTAGCCAATGAGATCAACATGATCAAATCACATTTGAATTTAAGCTGGCCTGTTTAAATTTTACTAACCCAGCACTTTAATCTCTACCGGACTTAACTGTTTTATTCCAATTGTAAATGCCACTTCAAAGACTTGAGAGAGAGAACCTCCAACCAAAGTCCTCCTCTGATACATTTTGATAACTTTTTACTTTTTTAAATGTTTTAAAAGTCTGATTTAGACTCTGTGAGAACTTAAAAGATTACCTAGATCTATATTTATTTCCATAGCAACTCGACAGTGTATATGGAGATGTGAAGTCCATGAATGACTGCTGTCAGGACATGACCAACAGACTCAAGGTAAGTGCTGACTGTTTTGATTGAGATTTCAACTGTTACACTTCAATGAGTTGTTTTGAAAGCTATTGTTCAATATATTTGTTTCTGCCCATATTGGCAAGTTCAACATTGTGATTCGAATTTGTCTCATAATGCGTACAGTTCACTGCTTTTCGATGCAATTTGAATTTTTTTTAAACAATAAAGAAGTTGTTATCCATGCAATCTTTTTTCTTATGTATTCCAATTCTCAATGCCCTCTAAAACACGTGTTTTGTTGTGTACAGGCCGCCAAGGAACAGACACATGACTTGATCAACCAGACAACAACTCTACAGGCAGAAAGGTAGATTCTTCTTTTAATGTATATATGTTTTTAAAGAATTGCTAAAGAAAATAGATAAAAATCTCCCCTTTTAAACTTCCACATATCAAGAACATATCAGTTATGTATTTGGGATATATAGCATGCAGGCACTCTTGAACATTGTATATCTCAATTCACTTAATTGTCTAACTATTAACTATCACACACAAGTCAAAGCCATTTTACATCAAGGGAGACTACTCTGTTGTAGCCAAAAGTTGCAGATGAAGTCGCAGGTGGCTGACGCATTCCTCAGCAAGTTCCAACTAAAACCAGAAGAAGCTAAGATTCTACGCGGCACTAGGGACGGACATCTACATTCAGTAAGTTGACAGTACTTTACACAAGTAACAACCTGCTTTGTACTTCTGTGTAATTGTGCTTCATTGCAAAGAAAGAGAGAGTTGAGCCCTTATTTTCAAACCGTTTCATAACTTTGATCATAGCCCATGTGATAAGAATGGGCTTAAGATTTTCGTATGACCACAAACATTTCGAGAATAAGATTGATCACCAGTACCTTACCAAAAGTTTCAGATTGGGTGATGTTGAGGCAAATAGAATGATAAAGATATATACTTGTAAAGTGTGAAATGCCTTCCATTAACCTTGCAGGATTACATTTGATAGCCGTCAGGTGTATTGATACAATTAATACAATTTCATAAGAATCATAACCCAGTCTAATTGAAATTTTCCAAGAAATAAAAGTTGCAAAATAGTGCATCTACTGGGATACAAGGTTGATTTCAATGTGACTGAATCATAACTACACTACTATGGCTATATTCAGTTCTTGACAAAACAGGGATGTTTCCTTTATAAATGATTTCTCATTCCTATAATTCTGCCACACAGAATGGTGGCCGTAATTTAATCAGCAGGTAAAGGCTTTATTTCCTGGACCCACTTATACAAATCGCTCTTCAACTGATGGCTTCCTTAGCCCATAGTGATAACATTAAGTTACATTCACATAAAAGGGAGTTTGTGACAGTTGGTCCTGGGCCCAGTTCTACAAGACAACCATGGAGTTACAATCAATTGTAGCCCATTATTTTAACCAAATTACAATTGATTGTAATGCCACCATCAATTGTAAGATTTTTTAGGAACAACACCCTGATAGTTTTCCATTTCATTTCCTCACTAGGCACAGTATAACGTGGATGATGATCCTAAGTTTTGAAGAAAGATTACTACAAGAGTATTTGTATAAAGTATTACGTTGCAGAATGTTTACTGTTTCTTGTTCCAGGACTTCTTTGGTGCCTTGTCCAGAGTAAAACAGATTCACACAGACTGCAAGATTCTCTTGAGGACCAATCAACAGACAGCTGGGTAATTGTTATTGAAATACTTTATGTGCCAAAATTGTAAAAAACCTATGATAAAGTCATAGTTCATGATTTATTTAGTGTTTTAACACTCAAAGATGTATGTTACCATTTGACATTTTTGTTTAGTAGTTATCTAATGAAATAAATCTCAAGTAAAATGTCCGAAACTTACTCAACCACTGGAATATTTTATGTTCCAATATGGATTGAGGGATCATGAAATCGTCTCCTTGTTATCAGAAATGAGCTGGCCTTCATCTGGCAGTCATTTGAAGACCAAGATCTTCTGCAGGAGATAATGATTTAAAAAACTGCATTACTCTCACATTATGTGTTGCCAATTTTAATAAATAATATATTTTGTTTGTAGATTGGAGATTATGGAAACCATGGCTCTGCACCAGGAGTCGTCCTATGAGAGACTGTACAGGTGGACACAGAGTGAGCATTTAATTACACCGCTTCATGTGGAGAGTTGGGTGTGAAATTGTGGGATACATGTGAACCAATCATAATTTAAGTAATATGCACCCCCTATTACAGATTTAAGTGAAAAAAAGAATGTCACCAATCTGAAACAGCAATAATAGTAAATCATGTGACAGACAGATACTTTATTTATGTCACACCTTGCCCATGTATATACATAGTTATTATAACATTACATTATATACAAGCCATTCCCTAGGAATTATGAGAGACAAAATTACATATTAATATGTCATGTGCTGTCTGTTCTGTGTTAGGCTACACGCCCTCTGTATACACATCGATGAAGTATTACCAAATGAAATCAGTTTCAATAAGCCTCAATACATCACAACATTCATAGACAAATGGGTAAACCATTTTGCCACTCTCTTTGAATACTTTTTAGCCATTCGCTCATAGCTCTTAATATGTTGATTTTGATATATATGAATAATTAAAAATGGAAGGTTTTTAGAATCAAGGGCATGGTTATGCCAGAACCGAAATTGGAAAAAAATGACATACATGAATCCTGATACAATCCTTTTGATTACTGAATATTGTACAGTGAGATCCCGTTTATCTGCATGATTTGGTTACAGTTGAATATAGTCCGGACAGCAAGTCATGCGGTTAAGTGAATCATCATTTGCATAGAAATGAAAAGATAAGATTTGAGATGCTACCGTGCGGAGTGCCAGGTTCCCGCATATACAGGGTCAAGGTAAACCGGATCTGACTGTATACATATTCGTTTATGAAATGAGCCTGCCTAAAATATTACAAGCCCGTAACTATGATTAAATTAAACAAAACCACTAAAAGTTACCAGTCTGGACCAAAAGTAAACAGGTTACAGGCTGCTGTTGAAACAGATCAAACTTTATATACTGAGTTATCTTTATGTATTCAGACGAGTGTCGGACCCTGACCGCAGATTCGCCGGACATCCAGCCAGTGTTGTGTCAGGCCATGCAGGCCTTGCTGGACAGACCGCTCCTCTACAAGTGAGTGTTTGACCATCATACTCATACAGATAAAGGGAGTGGGAAAACATGGGAAAATTATTGCGTTATTTTGATGGAATTGTGATCTGAATTGTATGGGTTGATGCTTGTGATTTCAATCTGTTTAATGCTCAAGGTCATCAATGGGTCACTTTTTTCCTACAAATGTATCAATATAAATTATTTTATTGCCAAACTGATATTTTCTTTTCATTTCTACAGATATTCATTAGATGAATTTGGCACTGCAAGAAGAAGTGCGGTTGTAAGGGGATTTATTGATGCACTAACAAGGGGAGGTAAGTCTGAATGTCTTGTGATACAATTTTGTCGGTTATATTTGATTTCCACATGCATCACACACTGGTGAATTATTTTAAAATCTGTTCAAAATATGGAATATAATTTTCCAATGTGCCAGGCATCGGTTCATGCACTATGCTTTTTTTCCATGTAAATGTTTCAGATATGTAACAATAGAAATGGATTATCCCTTTTAAACATTTGATGTTCAAATGAATGTTCTTGAGACCTGTGGGATATAAACTCAATTATTGTTTTCTTTGTTTATCAGTCAATAATTGAAAAATTATTTGTTTTCATAATCATGGTGAAATATGACAATATTATCATCTTCTTTTTCAGGCCCTGGTGGTACACCTCGACCAATTGAACTTCATTCCCATGATCCTCTGCGTTATGTGGGCGACATGTTGGCATGGTTACATCAGGCATCTGCGTCTGAGAAGGAACACCTACAAACTCTGCTGAAACACTGTGATCGTGAGTGTGCAACAATCGATTACATATAATTTTATCAACATTTTCCAAAATTGTTTCTATTTACATATTTTGAAATAAAAATGATTGAAACCATGGTTATTCACAGATTCCAGTAACACAGATTTAGGGTCATGCGCTTTGATAATAATAATAATGTTTTTAATAGAAATTGACTAGAATACTTCTTTCTTAGACTTTAACAAATCGTTTTTTGTCTTCAGCTTCTGTAAGCCAGATAGAAGATATTCTCGGCCATGTATCTGAGGGAATCTGCCGACCCTTTAAGGTGATACAATGAAATCACTTTGTAATCTAATGAATGTTGATACACCATGCATGTATGCAACAAATGTTTTTAAATTTCTAATCATTGTTTACATGGATTATAATAAGGAATCTGATGTATGTCATTTATAGTTCAATAATTGTGATTAATTGTAATAGTAGAAAAATCAATCAGTAAATTTGTTCAGAATGTTTGCTAGCACATTCTTTTGACATTACATGACCCTGTCTTTTCAATGTTACATGGCCAAACAATTATAAGTTATCTCCTTTGTCCAGGTCCGTGTAGAGCAAGTTCTTCTCTCGGAGCAGGACGCTGTGACTCTGTACAAGCTGGACAACCTCCTCAAGTTCTACCACTACACCATTGGGTAGGCTCACAATACACTTTCAGTTGATTATACATCCATGTTATACCAATGCTATACAACCAGTGTTAAAAACATAGGCTACACACTTGAACTCTACAGTTGCTGTTAGGAATGACACTCAGATTATACAACCGTGTAACAATCCACCACAACATAACTGTTTTTTCTACAAGCTGGACAACCATGTTTCATCTTACTCTGAGTAGACAATTTACTCATGTAAATAACTTCATTCACTCCTATTTTACTGACACTGCAGGCAAGTGATCACGAAGGAGGCAGCTCTTCTCACCACCATCATGGAGATACAGGACCTCAGTCACAGGATGTTCTTCAACAGTCTCACCTGCCACGCCAACAAGCTGCTGGATAAGGTACACTGATCATTGGAACATTCTTATCAGCCAGAATTAGTCCCAAACCATTCTAAGTGGCCAATTTACAGAAATCACAACCTGTAAGGGAAAAGTCAAGAATCGACAACCGGCCATCCCAGAATATTTCAGCATATATTCGTGTGGGGACTTTGCCATTCTAGTGGTGTATTAACTTTTAGAGATATGGACCCCCCGCCCTTTTATAAAATTTTTGCATGGGTGGGTATGGAGGAATAGAAATGGACACCCTTTCAAAATTCCTGAATCCGTCACTGTATATTTACTATTTAGTCTTTAATCGGTCATATGTCCGTGTTGTGCAATATCATAGGAGCTGTGCCTTCAAATATATGACGTATACAATTTCCTATTCCTTTGCTCACCACCAGGTGGAGCTGCCTCCTGCTGACCTTGGTCCGACCGCATCGCTGACCGGCACTCTGCAGTTACTGAGAGATGTACTGGCCTGTCATGATGCCTCTGTTGTACCTATAGACGACAAGAAACAAGACTACAAACAGGTGCTTGTTTAACACTTGACGTTAGTGTCACAGGTATAAAGGTACATGGAGTTAAAGACAAGAAAATATGACGTAGTTGATAAAAATTGATTGATAACAGTGTTCTAAGTATAGGACATAAAGAACAGACAAGAAATATAACTTTACTTTGTTCCTCTGTTTATTTTGATGAGATGATCCTGACATTTTAACAATAATATAATATACATGATTTAATTATCAAGCATTAATCTAAAGACATCATCCCATCATCTCCTCCCCAGATCTTATCGTGTGTGGTAGACCCACTACTTCAGATGTGCTCGGTGTCGGCAAGTAGACTCAACACGATGGACATGGCGGCCTATATGATCAACTGTATCTACCTGATGCAGTCCACGCTGGCACTCTACGAGTTCACAGACACAAGACTGGAGATGCTTAATGCACAGGTCTGAATTAAAATGTTTTCTACGACTCAAAATTTTATTACTGAACAATGTCATAGCTATTTTCTCTAATTACTATCAATTTATGTTTGGAGTGCTTTTACTAGTTCATTTCGTGATATTGTGATTTCGTGATTCGTGACTCAAATAGCTAGTTAAAACAATCAAGGGTTGGTCATTTGCTAATTATTGACTATCTTGATATATTCATGACCCTCAGGTAAAGGGTTAAAACAGTAAATAACGTTAGTTTAGGAGATGATTGGTTGAAATGAAATGAATCATTGTATAAAAAGGCTAGCATTGTCAATGTTAATTTACATTCCCCTAAATGATGATTTGCTGACCCAGGTGGAGGCACACATCGACACACTGATCAGTGAACAAGCCTCCTTCGTGCTGAGTCGTGTGGGTCTCTCCTCCACCTACAACACTGTCCAGCAGCATCAACCAGCACAGGGGGCTCTCGCTGAGGTCCAGGGGATGGACACACTCACGGTCAAGTCAGCAATGGTCAGTCAATCTCAAGTGGCCCATTTTACCCTTTAACTAATGATTGAAGAATGTCATGGCTATTTGAAATATAAGGGATAGGGGATATTTTAAAAAAAATAATTAAGGAGGATACTCCTGTTTGTGAATATGCTGTCAATACATGATTTAATCTGTCCATTTGAAACAGATTGCTTAGATTGTACAAGAGGTAGTGTGTAATGGGATTTCACACAAAAATGCAAAAGAATTACCCAAGTCATGCTGTCTCTTTAGGCATAGGGGTTAAATTTGATGACTTTGGACATGATGCATTTGACTATACAGCATGATATATTGTTATCTTGTACAAATTCATGAATGAAAGTTTGGGATTTTGAAGCTTCATTTCAAGATTATTTCACACTGAATTATATTCATTTGACCAAAAAAAGTGTCATGTTTCAGAACAAGTTTGACAGTTACCTGGCCAGTCCGGACAGTCTGATTCTCCCTCAGTGTAGCCTGCTGCTAAGTGCCTTGGTCAGGTAGGTCACCAATGGAGATTCTAAATTGTAGATTCGGTGACCCTGTGGTCCCAAATAAGGGCCTCTGAGTCCATGGTCTAAAGCCTATTTGACAAGTTATTTTCATCATCTTCTCCAGAACAAAAAAGCCCAGAAAGTTGAAATCTTGTGTACAGGCTCCTTAGACAATGCCGATTTTAATTGTAGATTCTGTGACCCTGAGGCCCCTAATAAGGGCCTCGGAGTCCATGGTCTAAAAACTATTTTATCCAATATCTTTGCAGGAATTGTGATACTTGGAGAACCAATTTCATTCAAATTTAGTGTTTTTTTTATTTTCTGACAAATTGAAGACTTCAAGATTTTTCATGATCAGAGATTGTGCATTAAATTGAGAACAATTTATTTCGGTTTTTACATCAAACAATACAAAACTTGATGAGCTACAAAGTCCATGACTCTGTCTTTTAAATAAACATCAAGATATGAATTTCTTCTTTCAGAGAGAATGTCAAGCGTAAGTCTGCACAGTTGATCGTGGAAGCCTACAAACAGATGTACAGCGCCATCTATATTCCGAGCAATGAGTACAAGGAGCCTCAGAGTATTGTGCCCAGGACTCCGGATCAAGTCCTCAAACTTCTCTCGTAGCAAGTTCTATAACTGCCATGTGTATACATAGTGTAGAAACCTTTATCTAACTAACACTAGAATCTGCAAAGAAAAGCACATTTATCTGGCAAACAGAAGAATCTGCGAAGTGTGAGGGACTTTATCTGACAAACACAGGAATCTGTGAAGTATTAAGGATTTTATCTGGCTACTACAACAATATTTGAAGTGTGAAGAACTATATCTACCAAACACAGGAATCTGTCGGGTGGACTTCATCATATTGAACCCAAGACTCCAGACTAAGTCCTCATACTTCTCTCCTAGCAAGCTATGTGCATAGTGTTATGGACTTCATGGGACAACCATTGAAAAGAAAAGTGTGGCAAACACTGCAATCTCTGAAGCATAAGGGACTTTAATTCTGGCAAACAACAGTATCTGTATACGCTCTGACAAATTTTAGAATCTGTAAAATGCAATGGATTTTAGAAAGACAAGGATATATTTATGGATGTTCAACTTCTTTTTTTCACAATGGCGACATTTCTGTATAAATCCTTATACGTCGCCATTGTGAAATAAAGAAGTTGAACATCCATAAATATATCCTTGTCTTTCCATTTCACCAACTTCTAGAATGCCTCTCAAACAGTTGATAATGGACTTTATCTGCATACAATTCTAAGTGAACTGTACATATTTGTGAAAATTGTTAAAAAAGAAAATAGAAAGACGTTCTACAGCCTTGATAGTTTCTAACCAACTTTTGAAATATTCATATGGAAAATTTTAGAATTTATACTTCATAGAAAACTGTACAAATGTTAATATAAATCTGAAAAATAAACATAACTTTATCAAATATTTATGTGAAATAACATTGGTATAGGAGGTCTTCTTAATAGTTTTTTAAAAATAATTGTATTTGAAAACACTATTTTCATTGTGGGATGTCATTGCTGGGTTGTCAATGTTTACGTATTTGTTATTGAATATTTTTTGCTTGTTATAAATTTGTTGTACATACTATCAAAATGTATGAAAAACCGATCATGAAATTGTAAAAAGTGGCTGTAATAAAATACTTACCGAACCTTTTTTGTTTTGTTTTAACTATTCAAAAATATCAATATGACCATCATCAGCATTGCCTCCTCCAAGAGATTCCAACTCATATCTTATTCGGGGGCCGGGACTGAGTCAGCAATGGCGACAGGCTAGTGAGCTTGAGGTGCCAGGTTCGAGCCCACCTGTGACCGTGTGTAAAAACCTTGGACTTGGAGATAACATTATGTGCAGACTCTCTCACTGTTGTCACAATCCCTGGTGTACAGTACTCAACCCTATGCACTTACAAGAACCAATGAATCAGTTGGTAAATGACAAGATGGTGGCCACATGTAGACACCTACGGGTAGTTACAGGTACTGCAACATGCAGTATCCCTGGATAAAATAATATAACTATGGATCCCAGTTCACCCAGCTGTGAATGGGTACCTCATAAGGATTGGCAAATGACATTAACATGGTATGTCTCAAGGCTGCATGGATTGTATGATATTCAGGGAGTTGAGAATGAAAAAGATGTGTCATTGAGAGTGACATCCAATGCAAGAGCAAAGGAACCCTTGAGCAGTTAAACAGAGCTGGAACTCAGCTCTGCAGAAATGTTGATATTAGTGAATGAATGAATACATATTCTTCCCTCATAACCTCTGTTACAATTGGCTGAATTCACTCCAAAGTGAAATACTGCACTTATTTCTGTCAAATCAAAACTCATCTAAAATTTGTTTATAAAGTGATTGACTTCTTCTTAAGAGATATGTGCCCATTGCAAGGACAAATTTTGGGATGGCATGGTGATACAGACTGAATGTTCACTTTGAAATAATGTCACTGCTTGTACAACTAAATTGTATTGTAACCAATCAGAATTCTCTATGAATCAAACAGGAAAACTTTTGAATTGAGGCTATATAACTTCTGTGTGGAGACAATGCAACATCATAGGAGAAAAATTATCATATCAATATGCTGACTGTGCTATTACTGACTTCACAATATGGCAATCTCATCAGATTGAATGTAACACTTGTACCATGTTTGTTGATCAGAGTACTCCACAGAGGTCATGTCAGATGATCTTCACTGTGACCTTTCACCTTCAATAAATTCAGCCAATCTGAGGCCTTCACAGATATGGCATTGATGTGTGTTTTTTCCCCCAAATAATTTGATACAACAAGCTAAAATAACTAAAATAATTCAGAATAACATCTTTATAGCCTTTAGACTTAAGTTTGTTCATTTTGTCAAAATCCCTTCTCAAATATGGGCGTGGCAGAGTGTTAAATCAAACCTTAACTTCACTCCAGGAACTAGTAATGCTAGTAAGCTCATTTTTGAAGAATATCATCTTTGTATGATGGAGACCATGACTTGTAGGTTTCACTCCTCAAATCTGAGAAATAGAGATTTTAGAGCTATTATAAAATTCAGGTTTTTTCCCAGCATGTTTGCTTCAAGCCTTTTCCTGGGAGAGACAGCAGAGACTATTACATAATGTTATGTAACAGCTAGTTGTTCACAGTCCTGCTTCCAGGGGGATAGTATGTAGAGGGATTAGCCAAAGCCTGGTTCTGCTCGTTAAGACTGCCTGCCTCTCCCCCCCATCTCTCTATCAACATTTAGTGTCATTTGTCAAGACTGAGATTTTTCAGGGCTAGGGATTGTGCATTATATTGAGAATAATCTATTTCAGTCTTCATCTTCAAACAATATAAACCCTGATAAGCTACAGAGCTCATGGCTCTATTTTTATCGACAGTAATATTTATTTTGGAAGAAACCTTGGTGTCAAATACTATCTCAGTATCTACATGTAATATGCATTGCGAATGATAAGAGTTTTAAAATCGTTGTATATCTTGATTTTATAAAATATCTTGATTAAAACAAATATGACCATATCTCAATCATAGTTGAATACAGTCTTAAATCCTTTTTTTTTAATTTTCTTAGTTTAGTGACAGGGTTAAATTCATTCAATAACAAAATATAGAATGACCCAAACTCTGCACTTTGACTCACCAGGGCAAATCCATTTTAAAGTATCAACTGAATTCAAAGCTGTAACTCCAAGGGTGTTCTATAATTACAAATGTCTAACATAACAAACTTAGCAAGACAGTTTGTTTTCCAAAAAGAACCCCCTAAAAATACATTCTCATAAAGAACCCTGCAATTGTGCCAAGAATGATTTTAGGAGAGCTTCAATTACAAGTTCATATCCGAAATGAAGATGAACATACAGTTTTAAAAAAAGGAATTAACTTTAAGTATATTTTTTTTACAGTTTACACATCAGAGGCACTAGTATATATTGTATAACAGGGAGGATCTTTATGGAGTTGAATTTCATAATAAATGTTTTGTGACCATGTACATAAAACTTAAGGACTAATAGCTGAGTGATTTTGTTGACAACTGAAAAACATCGGCTTGTGTGATCCTGTTCATCCTTTATTCATATTACACTTATAAATATATTGCAAATAAAATTATGCAAATATTTTCTAAGCTAAATGATTTTGAAAAAAAAAGGTAAAATGTTATCAACAATGGAACTAAATTCAAAAAGTAAATTATAATAAGTTTTTTATTTTGTTGTTATGGAAATATTGACAAAAGTAAGTTTTGATAGTTGGTAGACATTACTTCCAATTAATTAATATAGAATATGAAAAAAATTAATTTCTGGTTTGCCAAACAAAAATCTAGTAAGAGTTACGTCCCTTTGAACACCGGAAGTTACTGAGGTCACAAGTGCTCATATGTCGGACAAGTTGTTACCAAATATTACAAATTAATGGGCTAAATGAACAATTTGGATTCCATTAAAGTGAGGTGAGGAAAGCTTAATCACTTTATGTCTTTCTGAAATGTCAACATTTGGATTATTCAGACCTGAATTGAGTTGAAAACCGATAATCTGTGAGAGATAGTTCGCTTTGTTTACCGATTAGGGATTGTTTACATCCTAGACCCTCGTTTTTTTTATAAACACTCAACTGTTTCGTAATAGATTTCTGATGACACATTGTCGATATTTGATGATGTTGTAATCTTTTGCTTGTTTGCAACACAAGAAACACCTAATGATCTAGCCACTGCAAAGGAGGAAGCTGATCACTGGTAAGTGTTCAGTGTTTGTGATTCGGGTTCAAGAGATTTATTGCTTACAGTTACCATAAGTCCACAAGATCATACATTTATATCTGCACTGTTCTGCGTTCATATTGAGATCAATACTGATTTTCTAATAATGTATGGTGGAGTACATTACCCTGTAAATGGAGTTAGAAGAAAATGATATTTATCATAAAGAGGAAAATCTAAGAATTAGTAAAAAAATAATCACAACATAGATAGATATAATATTAAAATATGAAATCTGTTACAATTAATTGCAATTGAAATTTGATGTCAATTTCATTTACATTGGATATGATAATGATAAAAACAATTTTAATTGATAGTCTAAGGCAATCGTCAAACTGAACATCAGAGGTGTAACAATACATCGTGGTATCGTGATACTGACATTGTGACTCTCGCAATATTAAGTATCGATACAAAAACATTCTAGACAATATATCATTATACAAGTATTTGAAAGGTTGGCAATATATGGATGAATCGCTGTCAATGACGATTAATCCAAATACCATTTTTTGACTAATAATCATAAATTCTCTTTCAAAAGAGACAAGTTGCAAAGATTTTGCATCAGCTAATTCAATTTTCCAATAATAATAATATTAGCACATTCTATGTTAGGTTTAACCTTTGATAGAATTGAGGTGAGTTCACTCGCATTTCAGAGTAATAAACTGGTATCGGGATATGTATCTTATCCACCATGCATCATGATAATAATCACACACTAGGTAAAACTGATATCGTGATTTATTACATGACGAGCAGTGAAATACTGGGATTTATCAGTGAAATAAACTGTCTATCAAGCTACAGTGAAAATAACATATTTTCACTGCGAACGGTGACTGATATAATTTGACGTCATAAAACAATGGTCTCGCGCCGTGATTTGGCTTATGACGTCACAGTGTTGCTGTGGTGACGGGCTGTTGCGTGCGACCGCTTGGCGTGAAAACGACCCTTTTCGGACGTAATTACATGGATAATATCATATAATAAATAGAATATCCGTCAATTCTTGACAAATACCATGTTTATCTCATCTCGTGAGGTAGAAAAGTTATATATTTTCACGAGTGGCACAGCCACTCGCGAAATTATAACCTTTCTACCTCACTCGATGAGATAAACATGGTATTAGTCAAGAAAAGACAGATATCCTCTATATATCGTATCGCCACATTGTCTCAATACACAGCTCTACTGAACATGTGTTTTGTTCAAGATACAAGATAGACAGATAGTAGATAATGTGAACAGTAGTAACTTACTTTTGTAAGCCAGCCAGACCTACAGTAATGTTATTTTGACTCACAATATGTTCATTGACTTTGGCTAGAAATTAAAGAAAACTAAAGATTAAAGTAAATGTCAGAAGTATATGTAAAAGTTAATAAACATGTCCTCTCTAATATGTTGCAACACCGTACTCAATTGATATGGGGCAAGGTTTCATGGCAGTGCTACCTAGGGCTGAGTATCAGGGGAAATCTCACGATACGATATGTATCACGATACAGAATATGTCACGATACGTTGTTTAAAGTATAACTTCATGGATATTTTGTGAAATTTTTCTAAAAACAGATATTTATGAATCAGATTGCTTCATGCTTACTGTAGTTACTGTTACTGCACAACACTAGCTGGTTTTATAGTGTTCACTTAGTTTTTCTTTTCATTTTTAAGTAAGTAAAATCTATTTTTAGTGTATCACGATACAGGAAGCTCACAATACAATAATCACGATTTCCCAAGCTATGATTGTATCGTAGGTATGGATGAATCGTTACAGCCCTAGTGCTACCCTTCGTTTCCAGCCAACGCTCAAAGTTTTCATCATACCACACTTGCATTGCATTCTTTGTCCCTTTAATAATACTAGTTGCTGAGAAATGCTCTTGAAAACAGTGTTGAACCCTAAATCACCTCACCAATATCCTAAAATTTGCAGCCTACAGTGGGAGGTCATGCATTCATCGGTTGATTTTAGTGACATTGACAACTAAGAACTTTTCAAACTCTTGATGTAGTTAAATCGTTAAAAATAGCACTTTTTCTCTTGAAAATTCTTCTTCAAACTGTGAACTAAAGAAAACTTGTAGTTGATATGTCATAGTTATTGACAGTTCTATAATGGGTATATTGACATGTGAGTGGCAAACACTTTTGTTACACTTAATTTACATGAAAGTCTTTGGAAATTATATCAAATGAATTATCTTTGATTTTGATCTGCAGCAAAAAAAGATAAACATTAAAGTGGCATCCGTTCTGTTGTTGGGGGTCACATGTGCCAAACATTATAAATAGTTTTATTTTATCAATAAACACACAACTAAATGTAACTTACTGCAATTTTGATGACAGTCAACTCAATATAGTGACAATATAAAGGTACAAGTAGTGATCTCTGATCATGAAGCGGACAATGCATCGCGATTGACGCGTGTCAATTAGTCGTGTGTAATGTTGGAAACTCATTTACAACAGACAAAAAGACAAATTTAGTTTAATAATATTTGATATACAATATAACTACTGTGCATATATACATGGAATGTGCAGTTTCAGTGTCTGCACATATACAATGGTGATGTTGCTAAATTTTTAATAAAAACTAGTATTTATTATATATTTGTTGATTGGGGATGAATATGTAACTTGTGTGAAATTATTTGAACTGAAATCAGTACAAATGGTATTTTGGTTTATATTTAAGCCAAATATAAAAGTATGATACACAATGGATGCATCTTTAAGATAGCAATGTTATCTTCATTTAAAGATCTTCAGGTAGTCATTAAATTATTTACTGTCCAAAACATATTATTTATTTTGTTAAAGAATTAGATGAAAACTTCCACCTACTAATGATGAAGTATAGTTGAGACAGGTATCTAGACACTGAGCAGAGCCCATTAGCCTGATTGCTAAGATTATACATAGGGATTAGATTAACTTATCTCACAGCAGCTGGGGTGAGAGAGGATACTAATTTGTCCTTCGTCTCGGCCTGTCTGGAATACACTGTAATGCACTCTCAACAAATTAAACTAATGACTCCTGGGTCCCACTTTACTGTACTTAACTTCCAGCAGACTTAGCTTACCTCAGTTTGTATGTGATGTTGACTCAGTTGAGTGCTTTATACTTTCTCCAGTTTAACCTAAGACTTCAAAATGTAACTTGTTAAACTTCAACTTGCTTTTGATTCAAGTCTATATTTTCTGAGATCTACCAGAGCGACGAAGAATTGCCATATTTTCTTCTTATCCTAGGTACAAGAAAATGGGCAAAATAATAAATATAGGTATGAGTCTGAATAATTCTACAACAAATGCAACTCAAGGTTGGTTGATGCAGCTTGGTATCGACGTCAGTTTGCACCTGGTGTTTTTTCACCATCTTTTGACGTTATTTTGTGCACTCATCATCAGACTCATGACAGAGTGACCATGATAAGTCTGTGTAATAGAAAAAACATAGTAGGCCTTGTCGCATTTACCTCCAAATTCCTGTCACTTGCAGTCAATGGATTATCGAAAAAATTTAGTGCAATCAAACAACTTTTTAGACACTGTATGTCACCTCAGCAGTAAAAAACCCACATCATTGATATTTGCTATGAGTGCTATATTTTATCAAGTTGTATGTGCAGTTGAGTTTCTGGTAATTTTACATGGCAAAAACAATCAGAATTTTCCAATTGTTCTCTATATTTCTCCTGATGGGAACATACAACTACAAAGTAACATCAACGTTTGTAAATTGGTCATATTTGAATATCTTCTCTGATTTAGTGTTTGTTTTGTCACCGTGTGTTCCTGACAGTAGGGTGTTGAGGCACAGATTCCAACTAATACTAGTTAGCATATTTCTTATGCCGTGAGAAGGTTGGTGCATATGCACTCTGAGCTCTGAATGTCAGTCATATGCTGTAGTTTACTATCTTTGTATGGTTGCAGCAAAATCTGATGTTTTCTATTAGTAATATATCTGTAGACTGTTGATATTATTACAACAAAATTTTCACTTTGATTTCATGGTAATGATTAGCGAATCCACATCTTGATATCCAAAAAATATTCAAATAAAATTTTATAGCTGACTTGGGATGATAATGAATGAAGGTACTTATGTCTTGCAAAAAATGCACACACACATTATTACCATGGTGTAAGGACCAATGTCATTCCCATTTCATTCTCAACTCTCTGGGAATATGCATTCTATCACTTTGCCTTCACTTCCATACCAGGTACCCAGTGGTACTGCTGTATGAACAGAGGCACATTTTGAATAGTCACTTGTGAAAGGTAACACAGCAACTTTCACAACTCTTGTGGGGGTCAGGCAATTGACTCTTGAAAGTCTCAGGTTATCCAGCCGTGAAGCTGTCCTCCATGCAGCAATCCACGTTCATGACATTTGTTACTGAATTTCTTGATATATCAGTAAACTGAGCTATGCACAGTATCTTGTGCTGCAACTGATCATGAACAAATCTCAGCAAGGTACTCAACTTCACAGCTTTGTCTGTAGTTATATGTTGTTAAAGAGACATTAAGTATGTTGCTACTGTCTCATATGAAAACAAGTAATTATAACACCACCTTACAGCGTAAAGGGGTTTATAGCAGTAATTTTGTCCCTCTGTCCGTTTGTCTGTCCCAAAAAAATTTCCGGAGCATATCTTCGAAACTATGTCACTTTTTATGTCTCAAAACAATGCCTTGCTTTATCACATTTACGACTTTGTTAATCAAATTTACAGTGACATTTGTTTTCCTCTTCAATGTACTGTTTTACAGTGGTCATGGGAAGAGTGTGAGAGGGGGGCTGGAGGGGGTGCACATTTCAAGTTATCAAGGTTATACAAAACTTTTTAGCTTATCATGAACCAGAAGGGCTTGTTATTTCCTTATTATGTCCCCCGAAAACAATGTTTTCGCCTCCGTCCGTCATTCCTTTATTCCGTTATTCCGTTATTCCGTTATTCCGAAATGCTTTCTTTTCCGGGCCATATCTCAAAAAACGTTCAATATTTTTTCACGAAACTTGGTATGTGGTTAGACCTAGTGGTGGAGTGGTGCCTTTTGCTATTTTGGTTATTCTGAATTTTTTTTTTTTTTCTGGTTTCCATGGAAACAATTTGAACTTAGTGCAAATTGGGGGTAGGGACCTTTTCCGGCCTCTATTTCAAAATCCATTTAGTATTTCTTTACGAAACTTGGTATGTGGTTAGACCTAGTGGTGGAGTGGTGCCTTTTGCTATTTTGGTTATTCTGAATTTTTCTTTTTTCTGGTTTCCATGGAAACAATTTGAACTTAGTGCATATTGGGGGTAGGGACCTTTTCCGGCCTCTATCTTCAAAACCATTCAATATTTTTTCACCAAACTTGGTATTTGCTTAGACCTCGTGATAGAGTGGTGCCTTTTGCTACTTTGGCTATTCTGATTTTTTTATTTTTACTGGTTTCCATGGCAACAATTTCAACTTAGTGAAATTTGGGATAGGGACCTTTTCCGGCCTCTATGTCAAAATCTATCAAGTATTTCTTTACGAAACTTGGTATGTGGTTAGACCTAGCTGTGGAGTGGTGCCTTTTGCTATTTTGGTTATTCTGATTTTTTAATTTTTACTGGTTTCCATGGCAACAATTTCAACTTAGTGAAATTTGGGATAGGGACCTTTTCCGGCCTCTATGTCAAAATCTATCAAGTATTTCTTTACGAAACTTGGTATGTGGTTAGACCTAGTGGTGGAGTGGTGCCTTTTGCTATTTTGGTTATTCTGAATTTTTAATTTTTACTGGTTTCCATGGAAACAATTTGAACTTAGTGCATATTGGGGGTAGGGACCTTTTCCGGCCTCTATCTCCAAACCGTTCAATATTTTTTCACCAAACTTTGTATTTGCTTAGACCTAGTGATAGAGTGGTGCCTTTTGCTACTTTGGCTATTCTGAATTTTTTATTTTCTTGTTATTAATGCAGTATTGAACTTAGTGCTTAGCATAAGTGAAAAATAAGGGTAATATGACTAGGTTGGATTGAAAGTTGGAGCGGGGGACATCACAGTGCATCACATGCACATATTTCTAGTTACGTTATGATATATATGTTAACACTGAGTTCAGTTTTGTTCATGAACAGCTAGTAGGAGGAATAAGTATTATCTGAGCTTAGAGTCACTACATTTTGTCTTTGAAATATTTTCCACCATTTTCAATAAAGAACTTTAATTCTATTTTCTTTAGAGTGAATCTTAACTTAAGATGCCTATTGACTTCAAAAATGGCTCTTTGTTGTATTCTTGATTCTGATTGATTGATTTGAACATTTCTTTTTATTGATATTCAAAATCATGCAAATCAGTAGGGAGATTTATTACAAAGAAGTACATTTAACCTGCTTAAATTAGACCCAACTCAACATGTTATGTTGCTAACACCGTCCTCCTTTAAATCAGCTTTGTGTCTTGAACAATGGTGTACTTGAAAATATCACAAACACAATTATTTGTTTATAATATAGATAGTTTTCTTAGTCCTCTTATTGCTAAGATAGTCCAAAGCTCATGTTAATGTATGGTACGTGCGGTTATCTTGCCGCTATGAGATCTAGTTCCAGATTATCTAAGACTATATAAAGAAAATAACATCTGTCAAGGTCATTGAATGATTGATACAAATGCTAGCTTTGTTTCAAGATTGTATAATATTGGAGAACTTTGGTAATGGTATTGATTTTTCTTGACTCTTTATACAAATGATGAACTAGCTTTGAAGTAAGAACAACATAAAGATCTGTCTTCGTATGATAGTTGTTTCTCTTATTCTTAAGCTCTTTTTGAAACAAAAACATCTTTAAGGAGGCAACGTCACATATTTCTATTTCTGAATTATTGGAGTTTTTCATTTATCTTTTCTTTTCAGGTTGACATGGAAATTGATGCTGAGAGAAAACGTTGCCATGACAACTGATGTAAGGAATAATTTGATAAAGTTCTTCTAGCAACATGGGCGACTCAGGTAAGATGTAACTTTGGATCATCTGTGTTCTCTTGTTTTTGAATTTGGGGGACATAATTATACCTGCGCCTGCCATAGTAAACAAGGATATATATGGTGTTCATTCTGTCCGGTTGTTCGTCAGTGTGTCCAACCGTCCAGGGACAGCATTTCTCAGAAACTGTTAGAGATTATAACAAAATTTGGCTTGAGACTTTAGGGCATCAATACCTTGATGCACTTAATCAAAGAAAAGTATTATTTTTTCAGTTTTGGCCTTGTTCTGTTTTTTTTTTAAAATCTGTTCATGATATCTCCAAAGGGGACAGCTTTTCTCAGAAACTGTTAGAGAGAAGATTTCAATTTTCCCCCCAAAATAACCCTGGTTGAACAATCTCGAGTAGTTCATGATATAATTATTATCATCGTCCCATCGTCCCTTATTCCTTCCGTGAGTTTAGAGTGTTTATCTTGAAAGGAGGATAAGCTTGTCAACACAACCTTGACATTGGTATATCAAATTTTGAAAGAGTTTTGAAAAACATTTTTGAGTTTTAACAACCACAAGGAAATTATCAAGAAAATGAAACTGTCATGCTTCTGTTTCATGTTTCTAATTTCTTATCACAAACTATATGACTTCTTTGTTTTTCTTTAAATTTGAAATGATAATTTGCGGCAGGTGACATGTAACCTAAGTGACAATTGCTTGTATGAGGTAATTTTAAACTGAGCATTCAGTCTATTCCTGTAACATTTGGAAATACTGTACTTTCCACCCTGTGTGATGACCACATATTTCCTACAAGAAGGATATAAGAAAAGAAAGATTTGGCCAGGAAAAAAGTTTCACTGCTAGGGGATTTTACTAGAATGAGGAATATGGCCCCTTGTTACAAAGGTTACATGGTTACAACTTTACATGGCAAGAAATGACTCGAGTGGCTTCTCTGGACAGAGAATTCTTATACAATCATCAGAATTCAAATCAACTAATCGTTAACAGTCTTGTCAAGGACATACTAAAAGGAGAAAGACTGAAAAGGAGAAAATAATCAAATTCATCCAAACCTATCGGTGCTAATAGATGTAAATGAAACTATTTAATACTTGTTGTTGCTCTGTGGTGATTAATCTTCCTCACTGTCGGAAGTCAAGGACATTGTGGCTAACCGTGTGATTAACAGGAATATTCAGTTACATCAGACTGTATGCTTTATCAGGTATAGGATTCCACACACACTGGTTGATGTGTTGACTTAACCCTTAACCTGTGGGTGCAACAATATCCGTGATGACTATCTTCAGCCAGTGGCCATTCCTTGATTATTCCCTTTGTTAGATAGTCACTCCTGCAAAATTTGCCCCTCAGAATGGCGGGACACCTTAAGCTAAAGATTTAATGCATGGCGAAATACTTACTTGTCCTCTTCGTTCCATTTGGAGCAGAAGATCATTACAGTCTTCCTCTATAAAGAGCGATCCTGAGCAATCTTCCCATCTGAAATCCTTCACTCCAGACAGTTCTGGTCCATGTTGTATTTAGACGGCCTCTTAGACTTTTGCCTTGTGGGTCCATCTTAGTGCTACTTTTGTAATATCTGAGGATGGTTTTTGCAGTATGTGACTTTATAGATATTTTCCAATGTTTCCATGTAAATTAGCTAAAAAACAATATTGTCCTGTATTTTGGATTTGAATGTTTTATACATTAGAATTTTGTAAACAATGATTTGTATAAATCAAACATAACTTGAGCAGTGCACCACATTGAAAACACCTCTGAAACTATATGTGCCATTTTAATCAAACCTTACACGTATGTTAATCTGTATCCATATATATAACCAGGGATGCAGAAATCGGTCTATTTGCCGGAGATGTCCGATTGTGAATCCAGTTTGTCTGAATTGAAAATTGACCTATCTGACATTTGAAAACAATTGAAGAAACTCAAAGGATAACTAAACAAACACACCTAACAAGTATTAAATTAAAGCAAACCACCCTGCTTGTGTCGGTCATAGATTCTAATTGTTTAGTAATTTGAAAACACGTTGATTCAGTCAACAACTGAACAAATCACAATTCCTCACATCATTATCTTCAGTAAATAATAATTGTCTGCAGAAACAGCACTTACCGTTATTTATTTAATTGATATTCTAAGTGTTCTTTACTATTCTTTACCAATTCAAAGTTTCTTTGACCTAACCAGGGAGCGGGGGTATGTGAGCTTAGCTCGCTTCTACAATTGTTAGTTGAGCATATAAAGTGTTAATGTCTGTACTGATCACCAGCTTCCTTGTTTAGTAGTGTTTGAGACTCAGAGTGTCATACAAGGGAGATATATGGTAGCATGTGACTCCAGTTGACAAGGAACTAGCTCATAATGATAGTTTACATAAAAACATTTATTAACCGCCCGTGTAAGATACTGCAGTGTAATATTATAGGGCAATATTAAACTAGTGTAATACCGCTGCACTTATGACATCACAATGGGAGTAACGTTGTCACAATGGGAGTAACGTCGTCACAATGGTATCGGGCTTAATGAATCATGATTTCAGAGCCATGTCGGCTATTCCGCTGGATTATAGCTGGGTGAGTAATAAACAGAATACTAAACTTCCTTCTATTGAATACCATTTTTATTAAACTCGTGAATGATTTGGTATCAAACTCGCTTTCGCTCGTTTTATACAAAATCATGAACTCGTTTAATAAAAATGGTATTAAATAGAAGGTTCTAGTATCCTCTATATATGTTGTGCTATCAACTTCCAACTGTATACGTCTGTCTCCAGTGTCAAACATACAATACAGTGTCAAGTTTAAAGTGTCTTCTATCATACCAACCAAAGAGTACAGTCAAACCTGCCTAAATGGCTACCCCATATAACATTTACCTGCCACTGCAAGTCTCACCCAATTGATTTGACTATAGTTACATACATAGTACAGTATAGTGGCAGACTTCTATAGCTATTTCAGGTCCCTTCGGTGGCCGTTAGACACAAGTTTAATTGTATACTGTTCAATTTGAAATCTGCTCGACAGATGACTTGAAATCTGCAGCTCCTTGTTGTCTGATTGATACTGTTCAAGTGACCAAAAACAAGGAACGTTTGATCCTTAAAACCAGTGTTTCCGCTGGCTTTTTTTACAGCCGGACATTGTGACCGGCGAGCATGTAAAATACCGGACATTTGTAAATTTTACCGGTCAAGACATTGCAAATGTAAACAAAAAAAATAAAACAAAAACTACTCAGTTTAATCTTCCTGTTTTATTAGTGAATAGGTGTGCATATGTCTAATATGAAAATTGTTCGTGTGAATATTTATAAACAAATCTTTCCTCACGTACAGGCTCCTGTAAAAACCTCATGGTACATATCGTTTGTGATTGAATGAATGAATAAATCGTAAACTTATAGAATCATGTAATTGATTTAACAGATTTGCCAGGTGGTAGAAAATATATATGCTAGATCTAAATCACGGTGAAAATAGAAAACCGCGTCTGCTTAACATGGTAAAAAATGGGTATAGGCTACTCCAAAGTTGCTGTTTTCATGTGCAAGTAACTTGCGGCCATTTGCATTGTTGAAGGGGTGGTTTCAAAGAATGTTATTTGAATATTTTCGTTCGTGCATTAATACAAAAATCGTCTCGCACGTTTTATTCAATTTTCCTTGCTTTGACCTAGTAAGAATATCTTACCTACATAACGTGTGTAACGGCCATTCAAATAGATGTAGTTACTCTTCTTGCAACAAAGCGCCATTATGAATGTTAAACGGCCCCCATACGTCACAGCCAAATTCAACCAATCACAATGAAGGAACCTTCTAACGCATAAGTATGTCAAATTGATGGCTTCGACTGAATGATTACTGATGTTACAATTTTAAATTGTAAAAAATACTTATTCAAAGTAATTAAGATGTTTCATGATCACTATCTGAGAGATGGCATGACTAAAATTGTATTTGAATGGTGGATACAGTCTGACAAAACAATTTTTCAAAATGATTCTACATTAGGCCTATCACTCGCCGATCGATCAGTAATGAACTGGCTTTATTTTGACTGGTATTTTTATGTCAGTTTACAATTAAAAAATAAATAAAATATATTGAATATTTTGGTATTTATTCATTACGGAAAACATGGTTTTTGTCATTTGATATGGGAGATAGTTTCAAGAGTTAGACGTGAAATTGTGTCGCGCATCTGAACACACACACAATTTATTTTTTCAAGTTTTAAATTATTGCAAGAAATCGGAATCTATCGGAAATTGCCGTAACAGATAACGTAACCATTGGCACCGAGATAAAGAAATTCAGCTTTAATTATCCGAATGCTTGCCTCGCGTAGTCGCAGTGCACAGTTCATTACGTTCTATTTTTAGCACTCCTGGGGTTTCCAAACTCGACAGGTTTATTATCATCGATTCATATGTAACTGATTGACGTGTGTTAATACTCATCACTCATTAGCAGCTCCGACTAAGTCGGAGCTGCTATCAGTTTTTGTGCAGTTTCCGTCGCCGCCGCCGCCGCCGCACGCGCGTTTTGTATTCGCTATAACTTTTTTCCTAGAAGGTTTTGAGAACTCATATACATAACTTCCTACTTATGCCCCTGGGGAATTTTTTTGACATGTTCATATTCAAGGTCAAATGTCAAGGTCACGAGTTCTGAAATCGCTTAAAAAATCCTTGTAAACACGATAACTTGACAAATATTTGTACTATCAGGCTCTTATTTGGTGTACATCAACTATGGAGAAAGGCCAAAATTTGAAAAGGTTTTCGCTAACATCCGTCAAAGGTCAAGGTCACAGCGAGGGCACGACTTAAGCATGCTTTTGCGAAAATGTCTTATTTCAATTATTAACACTTTGAATCATTACATGATTGTTATACACAATGAAAAGTGATCACTGATTGTGTGACCTTGAATTTAAAAGGTCAAGGTCACGAAACATGTTCAAGGTCACCAGTTCTGAAATCACTAAATAACCTTTTCCCAAGAAGGAATTAACACCTCATATACATAGCTTCTTTCTTATAAACCTGGTGGATGATTTTGACATGTTCACATTCAAGGTGAAAGGTCAAGGTCAGAAGTTCTGAAATAGCTAAAAAAAATCCTTGTAAACACGATAACTTGACAAATATTTGTGCTACCAGGCTCTTATTTGGTGTACATCAACTATGGAGAAAGGCTAAGATTTGAAAAGGTTTTCGCTAACATCCGTCAAAGGTCAAGGTCACAGCGAGGGCACGACTTAAGCATGCTTTTGCAAAAATGTCTTATTTCAACTATTAACACTTTGAATCATTACATGATTGTTATACATAATGAAAAGTGATCACTGATTGTGTGACCTTGAATTTAAAAGGTCAAGGTCGCGAGATAGGGTCAAGGTCACCAGTTCTGAAATCACTTAATAACTTTTTTCCATGAAGGTATCAACACCTCATATATATAGCTTCTTTCTTGTACACCTGGGGAAATATTTTGACATGCTCACATTCAAGGTCAAAGGTCAAGGTCATGAGTTCTGAAATCACTACAAAAATCCTTGTAAACACGATAACTTCAACAACTTCTGTGCTATCAGGCCCTAACTTGGTATATATCAACTATGGAGAAAGACCAAGATTTGAAAACGTTTTTGCTAAAACCTGTTAAAGGTCAAGGTCACAGCAAGGTCACAACTTAAGCGTGCTATTGTGAATATGCCTTATGTTAACAATGAACACTTTTGAGTCATTGCATGATTGTTATACACAATGAAAAGTAATCATTGATGGTGTGACCTTGAAGGTCAAAGTTCAAGGTCATGAGATATTGGTTAAGGCCATGTTAATCTTTTGATCCAATTTTGAAATCAGAAATAGGTTTTAAGAACAAAGTTGTGAAAAGTGACCCCAGTGATGATTCATCTTGTTAGAATAACTTGAATAATGAAAAACATTTTGTCCAAAAAAAATTCCCATTTTATTTTTGCTGAGGAGAAGGCGGAACAGGGAAAGGCGAGACCCAAAGTTTCGGAGCTGCTTTGCTTTTGCGGTGTCCCGCAAACGCTCTTCTAGTTCTTAGGCTGATTTAGTGTAATTATTTAAGTTGGAGACTTATTTTTTTTATCGGACATCATGTCCGACAGTGTTTTAAAAAAACGGACAATTATATTTTTTTATCGGACTATGACCGGTATTTATCGGATAACGGAAACACTGAAAACATGTCCAAAAGAGAGGAAAAATATTTCTTTCAAAGGTTGGATAAAATTATGACATGCAACTTCTCTTGCTATGAGGTTTATGAGGGGTAGTTTAATAATTTGCAGTGCATATCCCATGTGTGTCAAATTGGGCATGAAATGGCTAACAGAGGTGATAGCATTTTGATTTTGATATCGTCTGCATTCATTCAAATGACAAATAGGTCAACACTCTTTTGCAGTTTCCTATTTCAACAGCTCCTTATTTGAGAATTCAAATCTATACCAAAGGCTGTAAATGTACCGGTAACACAAACACACAAGATTCTATACAAATGTTGATTTCTAGTAGCAACTGCATTTATATTCATTTAAAATGTTTTCAGGGACTGAAATGTACAGTTTTATGCAATATTGTAATGGTAATATTTGTATCAAGTCAAGTCTGTATTTGATCTGCCTATATTGTAAAGACAGGCAAAAGGTCACTTCATCACTAGTTGGGTGTGGCTATAATGTGAGTGTATGTATAATGGACCATATTGACTTAAATAAACAGCTAGGCTTCTGTAGTGCATGAAATAAGCTTGAAAAGGAGCAAGTCTGTATGTGTAATATTGTCAATTTAATTGGTTCAAGTAAGAAATAGTTCAAAAAGACAAGCTCAAAGTCTGTCATTTCCAGGCAAGGTGAAAAAATCTTATCTCAGGGTTCGACCGATGTCAATTCAAGACCAGCGTCTTTTAGATAATATACGGTATTGAGAGAGCTCTCTGGCAAACCCCTCTCTCATTTCAGTGTTTGACATTAATTACACTCGGTCGTTATCACCAGGCAAGTTATTGCTGCTAAGATGTATGACATGTTTAACTATTTAGTGCTTTATGAGATGAGATAACGCTGTGTCATTACAGCACCTCTTAGCTGCAGTGTGATATTGGCTTGTGTTGTGCATAATACTGTGAAGTAATTCATGTGGGATATCTGGATTTATTATATAATGACATTGTGTGATATAAACCTGATAGGTTTCCAGCCAGAAAGGATGATTTTGTCAATTTTCTTGTTATATTCAAACAAAAAATACAAGCCAGGACCAAAAGTTTCCAGATTATGTTATGATCTGTCGAACAGGCCTTACCCCATATATACACTGATATCCGGTAGTTTTTATCAGGCCTGCAAGCTACAGGGAAGATATTTTGATAATGCACTGTGACCAGTGATGATATTTGATGTCATCATGGCCAGTATCTCTAACTACTTTCCACTATGTAAACAAATGAGCTACTTTGTTATGTGACAGAACTTTTAATTACATATTGTTAAAGTAATTCAAATAAACAGAATACCTAAGTTATTTCATCTAAACTGTGACTTGACATTTGACTGCTAGAATGATATAAAACTTTAATGACCAGTGAAATATTGCTTAATGTAGAAATTTATATCAGATAAACTTACCAAATACCAAATAAATTGAATAAAATTTCCCGCGAAGGGGGGGGGGGGGGGGGGGGGGGGGGGGTTGTATAGTATTCGGCTGCGTCCGTCCATACGAAATGGAATAACTCAAATACTGTTTACTGGATTCTTTTCATATTTTGTATATGGGTTCATCATAGGAAGAGTAATGTTTCTACAGAAGTTTGTGACCTTGACCTTCATTTTACCCTTGTCAGCGAGATATCTCAAGAACCATTCGCTGGATTCTCTTCATATTTTACACATAGCTTCTCCAAGGAAAAACAAAAGGCTGATTAGATTTTGGTGACCTTGACATTATTTTCAGCGGAACTTTGAATGTTTCGACATGTTCATGTACATGTAATTCTTGTCAGCAGGATATCTCAAAGAACCATTCAAGGTCACAGTGTAGCTTTGACTTTTTCAACATGTTTGACAGTCGATTTTGCTGATCTTGACATTATTTTTCAATTTTGAAGTATTAATTTGCGGCGGGGGATCATGTCACCTTAGTGACAACTACTTGTTTTTATAATGAGGGGGTTCCCATTTACAGGTCTACCAAAGAACACGGGAAAGGTCATTCCTCTGTGCAGGAGATCTTGAGAGCCTACATCTATATTGAAAATAGCGAGCTAAATATAACACCACAACAAATCTTACGCATAAACTTGGAAAATGACACATTTTTATCTGGCCAACTTCGTCCTCAAGGCGCATGCATATTCAACTTCACCTGGACAATTTATTTTGGGAAATCATTCCTCATGTACAAGACATGCTTTAAATTCTAAAATAAACGTAATTTACTTATGAGCACATATGCATGATGATGTTTCATAGCAAATAAGACAACAGAAATGTTTTAAACGAGAGTGGAAAAGTACCCGCGGCTGCATTCTGTCCATCCTCATAGATGACTGACTATTCAATGTGCGAAATATGAAGTTATTGATTGTTTTCTGTTGTTTTATGATAGGTCTTTGTTCCACTTTTCATTATTTTTGTGTTGACGTATTATATTTAGGTTGCTGTTTACAAGATTAATGTGGGGCGGGATAATGCAGTGGTTAGCCCTTTCGAGTTTGGATCAAGAGGCCCGGGGTTTGAATCCCGCCAGTGCACGGCAATTTTATCTGTAGATGAGACTGTTCTACACGCAGTAAGGTTTGGGTGCAATGCTACACTGAATTTCAGCGTAGTACTATCCGTGGTTCTCGAGTTTGAGGCATTGCTCGCAGGTTTCACCGCAATACATAGCCACATGGCGTTGTGAGCTTTCTCCCTGCCGTGATACTAGCAGCTGCGATATAAGTGAAATACTCTTGAAAGTGGCGTTAAACCCTAACTCACCTCACCTCACCTCACCTCACCTCACCTCACCTCACCTCACCTCACCTCACCTCACCTCACCTCACCTCACCTCACCTCACCTCACCTCAAGATTAATGTAGATTTTCCCAATTTTTCTTCGCAGGATATAGGTTTTCTTTGGTAGGCCTGAGAGCCTGAGTATACACCTTGAGCATGCACATTGTGTATGGATACAGCGCTTTGTAAATGCCCATTATTATTATTCAGAATGGATTTTTTGGTGCTTGATTTAATGCTATGCTGACTTGAGAAAGTACATTGACCTTTTAGATATGTACTGTTTCTGTCATTGCTCTGTTGTAAATATGTCTCTGTAAATCACTAGGTCCATATTGCACTTGTCAGGTTGAAACAGTTTTATCTGTGTATTGGCTTTGTCAAACTTATGCATTATTAGGTAAGGATTTATTCAACATGAAATTCAAATTTTATTGTCAGTATTTATGTGTCTTAGTTGATTTTTTTTTACCTCATTGTCATTAAGATGTCAATATGTCAGTTTCTTGACTTGTTACTTGTATTGCATTGACATTCGTTAAATCATTCCTTTATACAAGTTCTCCTTTAAGCTTAAGCCTCTGCTGGCTAGCACATGAAAGTTAACGAAATGCAGCAAGGCTTGAATAAGCCAGTGATGGAGACTGGTCTGAGATGTGACTTGTGGGGAAAGTTGTCCTATATATTCTACAAATCATTTTTATCCCACTGGTATGTAATACCGTGGGATATAGTCAACGCCCCGTCCGTCCGTCTGCCTGTCCGTCCATCTGTAATCATTTCGTTTCCGGAGCAGAACTCGAAAACCATTTATCATATCTTTCTGAAACTTCACATATATATGTATTACACATTTACTGCAGTGGTGCCTTTTGATATTTTCAGATTTCGTTTCCATAGAAACTTGAAAATTTGGACTTTGATCAGAGACAGGTTCGTTTCCAGGGCACAGCTCAAAAACCGTTCATCATATCTTCCTGAGACTTTGCATGTGTATTACCCACTAACTGAAGTGGTGCCTTTTGATATTTTCAGATTTTTTCTGAAAAATTAATTTTTTTCTGTTTCCATAGAAACATGAGAGAGATGTTGGTTGTTGTTGATTTTGACTGCTTCTGGAGCAGAAGTCTAAAACCCGTAACATACCTGAAACTCAGCATCTGTAATACCCACTAACTGAAGTACGGTAGTAGATACACAAGTATCTGTCAAAGATGTGTTTTACAAATTTTGTGGAACCGGTGGGATATGTCATCCTCTGATGACTCTTGTTAAAAATGAACCACCATGCCACTCTTGTGATTTGTTTTCACATATAATTCTGTTTCAAGGCAAGATATTCAAGTCAACAGCAATGGTAGTTAACTATCATTAAATTCTAATGTGAAAATACAAGAGCAGGGTCTTGAGGAAATAAATATGTCTAATGACGTCAGATAAACATGTGAATCGTTAATCATTTGATCAAATGATAAGAGATAGCTCTGCAAATGTCTGCCTATTTCTTTAATAATACCTCCTGCCAATTTCAGCTTCTAAACATCCATTCAATTAAAGACAGTAGATTTGATGCAAGTATGACATTCATCTCTGAACACGCCCAGCCATCAAGCAACTGGTGGTATTGATACTTGATGTTCTGTTGTTCTCCCTCTGATGTATAGAGTAATGTTGAAGAGACAGTTTACATCTGTCATGGAGAAGAAGATTGCCTTTTTTTGCTGCTCTGTGACATAACTGGTCACTGTCACAGTGTGTGTGTTATATGTTTCAACTTCTTGATGTCTTTGATTGGAAACTGTATGAAGACTTGCTCTGGTTCTGTTGTTTTCAACATTTTGGATTCCACTTCATGGTGTTGACTGCTGGTTTCTGATGTTAACGGTTTAAAGGAGCAGTGCTACCTGAGTCTTTTGGGGAGTTACAACATTGAGACACTACTGTATGTGTGATTTGCTCCATAATGATTAATTATCTCTCAGCATTTTATCTCATCAGACCTTTAAGCCAGATGGGGCACTTGATAGAGGCTGTTGTCAGTTGTCTGACGTCCAAAATTATCTACTGCTTGTATCAGGGCCATTCTTAGTTGATTTTATCACTTATTAGTTAATTTGGAGAAAAGTTTTACTAATGTACGACTTGCAAGCAAATAGGTGAGTGTGTTGCTTATTTCTGATTGGGACATCATTAAAGCTATTTTTGACTTCTTTATAGATAAAAGCACTAGATTAATGAATCTTGTGTAAGGTTGCCTTGCAAGTTGTTAATCGTATATTAGACAGTCCAACCCATAATAGGCTCCATGGCAATGCCCTCAAAACTTACTGTTTTATATATAAGTCTTCAACCTTCGATCATGACTCATACAAAGCCTGGTGAACTGTAACAACGCCAGTGGGTCTACTTTTGAAGCATAGTGATTAAGATATTATTTAGTTCCAAGTCTCATCCTCCAAAAATACTTTCCATAAGCCGTTTGTATGTTCAGTGATTACCTATATGCACTGACCATACTGTCAAATAGAGAAGGATGGGGAAGGAGGGAGGATGTGATCATTGATTTGTTTAAGGGGAAGATTTTAGGTCAGATTCGGAGGTTTATCCAGGGATTTCACGGGTGGGAGGAGGGGTATGGGTTTCGTCAAATTAACATGAAAAAGTTTTCAATGAGGGTTGTCAGGGTTCTTAAAAAAAAAACAAGTCATTGACTGTTGGCTGATTTTCTTTTTACAGAAACTATGTTGTCAACTTGAAGATCTATACCAGTGTCAATAACTGTTTGTACAGTCTTGAGGCATAAAATAACCACAGTCTTGTGAACTGATGATGTCACCATTGATTTGTTCCAAGGGAGATTTAATTGACCATAAAACAAAGGACCCATCATCTTTGCTCATTTTGTAACAGCGAAGCTTTATCTTACATATAAATCCTAGGGCTTGTGTATGTTAATTAAATTCCTATGTACACTGACAATAAACAGGAGGCGAATGTCTCCTTATGTAAGTGTTGTGTAGGAAGAAGATATAACTCAGTCTGGAGAACTGATGAACATTGATTTGTTTCAGGTGGAGATTTCAAGTCTCCGATGAGTACGTCCAAACCAGGAAGTCGTGAGTATTCGTCTTTACTTATATTGATATACTCTGAATACTTACATCAGTTGATATGGAGTTGAGTTGGCGTGGACAATGTTTATGGTGATGGAAGTAACGCTGATCAATATTCTGTAATTATGTTCTTGTCTGCTGCTGTATTGTGATGGAGTCCTGAATAGCGACGCAATAGGGAATACATGAGGAAGTAAGCTTTGTGGAAGGCCATCACAGTATTCTAGATTCTAGGCAGGTGTTGGAAATAACTTCAAAGATCAGCTTACATTTGGATTAGTGCCTTTCTAGGTTAATCAAAGACATCACAAAATACTTAAGAAACATTTTGCCTATGTTCCCATTTCATGAGCTTTCAATGACTGTTATCAAATCATAATGTTTGCTAGAGTGACACTGTGAGACTGTTACATGACATGTTTCAATGAGGATGATCAACAGGGGTCAAATATAACCTTATCAAAGCACTTGCATTTGAACTTGAACTTTGAATTTCCGAACATACTCCTCAAAACTCAAAACTTCCATTTAGTCAAATAAGTGTTTATTTCTGCCGCCGCCGCGGGGGATATAGTATTCAGCTCCATACGTCTGTGCGTACATACATCTGTCCGGTTTCTTGTTACCACGATATCTCATGAACTGCTGGACCTAGAGTCTTCATTTTGGTACCAGTCTACATAAGGGGAATACGCAGACACCAGTCAATTCGGTCAGTACGAGATTTTGAAATGTTTTGGGATAAAATCTTGTTACCACCATATCTCATGAAAAGCTGAACCTAGAGAAGGATTACACTCTCTTGTCATGATTTTGGTTTAAAAAGGAGAACTCCAGACACAATCCTCTTAGATTGTTGTAGAATAAAGCATAAATACCATATTTTGACATGTATTAAATTTGATTGTGCAGTTCCAAAATATTGAGGTCTGTTCTGTTCAGTCACACATATATCTGGGATTGTTTCCTTCGTAAGTGGGCATGTTTGCTGTAATTCAGCTGCATTGGATGGACTTATTATTTATAAATTCACCTTGTCAAGGGTTAATCATCTTGTTCCAGCGGGCGGACCCATCATCGAGGCGTCGCCGGACCCTGAGGAATACAACAAGGCCCTCAAGATCATCCTGTGTACCGTCGTCACGGTCATCGGCGTCGTTGGTCTCATCGCTCTGTTCTTCCTCCTGTACAAGTTCTGGAAACGTAGGCGCCACCGGCATAGTGGTAAGTTATGTTGGCACTGTTTTATTGATAAAGTATCATGTTGGAGCTCTAGGTTAGAATGGATACTAGTCTGGACTGAAGATGGCAAAGTATTCTTTTGGTTGGTGAAAAGTATGATTAAACCAAAGTGTAACACTGTTCGTAGACTTTCATTTATTTACGAATGACAGTTATGGCTTTTATAAAAGTTTTCTAAATGTTCACAATGAAAAAAATCACAGTTTCAGCAAAAATGTTATAAACAGTCTTTTGGTTTTAGGTCAAGTTCAGATTTAATTGACTTACCCCGCTGACTGGCATTGGTTGATACCGTGCAACCTTTTCTATACATATTCTAGAAACATCATATGCAACATGGTTAATCATAGTAAGGGAGTACAGCAGTGGATACATGGAATGGTACAATGCACAGACTGGTAGTACATGAGTATAGTGGAGTCTGTGACAGACACATTTCCAGGTCACTTACAGGGTGACACCACAAGTCTCTCACTAATGTCTCAATGTACTTCAGGCAATCAATGCTTCAAAATCTTATATCATCCAGCTACTAGGCGGGTTACCCATATGGCAAGCTCTGGTCGTTGTTGCTGAACTTTACTGATCATGGTCATTTGAGCAATGCACAAGACCATATGACTCATGAGCCATCATAACATCTAATGACTTGTTCCTTGATATCATATGTTAGAAAGGACCATGGATGATCTATTATCGATTTCCATTTGAGAACATTATACTATTCTCACGGGTATAAGACCACACTCAAGACTAAGACCACCCCACTCAACAGAGGGTTTTCCTGGTTGGGGTTACTCTCATGTTATAGCCCACCCCCAAATTTCCAGATGTACCATGGTCATACATTACATAAATCTATAATATTATTTCAAGTTAACTGTAAAAACCCTTCATAAAACCTTTTCTGATTGTCTAATGGTCTCAGGTATAAATTTTCATCTGAGTTGGGTCTCTCCCATCTCAAAGCCCACCCCCATGTTTTCAAGATGTTTGTTTGCCTGGTCTTATACCCGGGATAATATGGTAGTCTTTTTGTGAATCCCTTTAATTTTCAGCAGGATTCCATTGAGTCTTAACAGTTGTCTTGGTTTCCAAACACAAAACGAACCATACGGTTGTATGTCTACTGTATGAGCAACTCTACTATATACCTCACCTCTACTGTATGTGTTGTGTATAATCAATTTTCTGTATGTTACAGGTCTCACCAACAGGGAGAGAGCAATCAGTCTCAGATCTATATCTGTTGGTAAGTGACCTTTCTTTAGCATTTTAGAATTCAGAAGTAAAATATTGACAGGTATTTAAGGATATGTCCTTAATTCTCATAGTGATTCAGATTCTTGTCTTTGGGCATTTTCAATATGTTCATAAATACCTATCCTCATTGGTCACCTACTCTGAATATTAGTATTTGATACTAAGGCTAATTATCAATGGTAATATTACAGATTTCAGATGAGTTGTTGATATATGTATCTGTATGACCTTCCAAGTAACATAAGTTTAATTTTCTAAACACTAATGGTTAGAAAATGTGTGCTGTTTGTGAGAACTATTTCAGACATCAACCCTCTGTGTTTCAGACGTGAGCAACAAGCAACTGCCGGGAGTGCTGTTGTTGTATTCCTACGACTGTCCAATGCATGAGAAAGTAGTGCAGACCCTGGCAGGCTTTCTGATGGAGATCTGCAGCTGTAACGTGGTCCTCGATCTGTTTGAAGAACAGATAATCCACGAGCGAGGTCTGGATGACTGGCTCATTGAGCGTCTACAGGAAGTGGATTTTATAATGGTTGTATGCTCAGTAGGGGCTCGTCTCCGCTGCTCAAAGAAGCGAGTTCGCTTCAAAGCAGAACAAAGTCGCACATTGCCGGACTACTTTGCAGTGGCTGTAGATTATGTTGGTGAGAAGATGAGGGTTGAGAGGTCAAAGGGTTTGCCCATGTCCAAGTTTATGACTGTGTTTATGGACTACTCCACAGCCAGTGATATCCCCCCTCAACTCGAGACAGGGACAAAATTCTGTTTCATGAAAGATTTGAACAAGATTTATAACCATCTCCATGGTCTTGGGCCAGATGATACGAAATTTGAATCCACCTACCCTGGAGTCTCAGAGACTAATTATCACAAGTCTGAGGTAGGAGCTGAACTTTATGTTGCCTTGGAACAGGCCAAGGAATATTTTGACTCGAACCCAAACTGGGTCGAAGACAGACTTCACACTATACCTCAATTGTCCAAATCAAAAATGAGACATCGAAGACAGAATTCCCAAGAACAACCCCTCCTTGAAGCTCAACCTGACTTGCAGGCTCCCTCAATTACAAACTGCCTGGACACTGCGGTGGAGGTTCACACCCTGCCCCGCACAGGAGGCAAGGAGCCTGCAGACACTACACACTCCTTCCTCTACAGCAGGCAGAACTCCCTCCCCTCCTCGCTCAGCAGTCGACTGACGGTTCACACCTCATCCAATCAGGTGAACACGTCCAAAAGTTACGACAGTTTTAGGAATTGTGAAAAGTTCCAGGACCCAGATTCTGTTGCCTGTGTGCTTTGTGGCAAACACTCTCATCCAGATGGAAGGTTGTCCTGCAAGGGTCGCAGAACAGATCAGTCTGACATTGAGTTTGATCCGGAGTACAACCAAACTAAGAACAAGAGCAAATCGATGCCGACAGTGTATGGGAACGGTATGAATGAGTCCCAGACTGTACTCCACGTGGAGATCCACAAGGAATGGGATCAGATGGGTCGTGTCTCCCCCATATCAGACTCCCATGATACAGACTCCAACACAGGGTCAGACACCTTGGAGCGGGATCTCAAATCCATCACGGTCCCCCCGACGTTTGACAATGTTCAGTACTCAGCCTCGGCCTACCTGTTGAGTGACCTCATCCAGCTGAGGAGTCTGTCCTCATCTGCTCTCGCAGTTTCCAACTCAGACCACAGAATCAAACCAGTCCCCACCCTCCAGGTGGTGGACGCCGGACATCAGAGTGATGACTCCAACGGGAACAGCTTTTCTCTCGGACCAGTTATCAGTCTCAACCATTTGTAGTTTAAGGAATACTTATTCTGTAAAGTAAAAGCTTAAGTTCAACTTTGTCCAAGTTGACTCAATCTCATAGTTTGACTTCAATTGTAATGGCTTCTGATTATGCAGCCATTAACCCTTTATAATTGGATCCAAGAATGTTCTGAGATAGCCTCTCTAAGCCAAAAACCAAACCTTGATTTTATCCTTTGTTAACAATTTATGTTCCCTGTAGATTGACCACTCAGAATACTTGACCACTAATTATTTCAACAGCTGAAGTGTAAATTTGATGTTAAGCCTACATTCAAGTTTTCTCAGAAAGTCTCTATATTGAGTAATTGTTGAGCTGAAATAACACAGCCGAGACAGCATATTACACAGCCCATATCCTGAATAGGAGAGGTGAGATACTGAAGCATTACAACAAAGTATTACAAATGGGAAGGAACAAAAATGGTGTAGCATTATCAAAATACTGAAATCAGCCTCTCAGTATAAACGCACATAACAAGTGATTGCAAATGTGTTCGAGCAATCATGTTAAGCTGTGTAGACCTTAATATCATAGTTTCTATATAATTATATTGTTTTACTGCTAAAAAAATTTTCAATAGTGAAAGGATAAATTGAGGTGCCATCGTATAACATAACCTAAACACTATTTATCAACTTTGTACTTGTTTCAATTTGCTTGTTTTCTGCTTAAGTTTTAATGTTCAAAATTGAAAAGTTGAATTGAGGTTCCATTGTTAAATATAACTTACACAGATATTTTCACTAATTTTATTTTTTCAAAAAAAATAAATACACAGATGTTTCTGTGGTGATATCATAATGGATATGTCTGCTGAAAAATCTTTTTCAAAGATTTCATTATCAACATCAATCATATGGATAATGATTTGTATAAACCTACCAGATGTGTTCTTTATGGTCCCTTCTCCTCAAGAAGTTTTGTTTTAATTTATCTCCACAAAATTCATGTGAAATAATGTAAGAACATTTGTAAGTCAGTTATGAACTGATTACTGAAACTTTGTATACAATATTCCAAACAAATAACGGTTGAGAAGACATCCCCCCAAAACATTATGAAGTATTTATTTTAATAGAATGTATTATGATCTATGTAATGATAAAGGTCGAATATGGTAAAATATTGAACATTTGAGTGGTCCTTAGCCTTCTTGTTAGTAAACGATTTCTTGATAAAGGGATCAACTCAATAACACATAATATGTTTAGGCTCCATAAAAAAAAAATTAAATGTTTCGAAGGCAAATTATTTTCAAAAGTAATGAGTTTTTTTATTGTTTTTTTTGTTTTGGATAAAAATAATGTCAAGGGCAGAGCAAATTTTTTTTTGGGGATCAAAATATAGTTTGTGAGTGGTAGAAGTATACAAAACGGAAGCACATAAATTTCTGCAGACCTAAAATGATGTGGCAGATTGTTATTTTATTTTTTTAAATGACAATAAAAAGCTGTAAGTGATGCGCCAATGCCTGAGAAACACGTCATTTTTTATTTGGCCTCATTCATAAGTGTTTATACTACAGTCATGCAAAATCAGCTAATTCTTGATTTATTTTGTAACCTAGGTAAATATTTACTGAATTTGGATGTTTAAGTGTTCATGTTACAAGCACTTGTACATATGAAAGACAAATGTCTTACTGAAGTATGAAATCATAGGGCTTTACTAATGTATATATATGAATTAAGAAGATAATGCCAGATGATAAGGTGTGAGTACCTTACATGTATATACCATGAGTTCAGCGTTTGTGTTTTGTTGTATCCAGGAGAATTCCTGTTGTTTTCTATGTTTATATTGTTATTTTGTCAATTACAATCAAAATTAAATTTATTTCCATTGTTATCTTGATTAAGATTTAAAGACACTTTTTCCCCGATTACGAACGACTCAAGGTCGTATGCAATATATCATGTACATACAAATTAAAATTTGGTAAGTTACTTTAATTTCAAGTGACAGTGTGTCCAAGGATGTTTTAATTAAAGCAATATTTAATTTCAAATAAGTTATTGGATGAGTAAACTAATACAACATAATATCAATTAATGCTGGACATTGGTTAAACACGCTATTATTAAGTACTATATTAATTAACACTCTCTCTGCTAATACATTTGTATTCAAGGGCCTTGACTTTCTAAGATTTCTATCGCTAATATTGTCATAACTACAAAACATTAGCACTGCATGGATTTTCAATGTATCGCTAAGAGATTTGTAATGCCCCCAGTATAGCCTATTGCAGGCAAGTGTTAAATCCTGGAGTATGTGCTTTGTTGATAGATTCTGAATCCTGTAAATTGGCCACACAGTGGTTTTACACTAATAAATTCAGCAAATTAATGTTAAAGGAGCAGTAGCACGTTTTTTCGCTCAAATAAATTGATGAGATGTATTGAAAAACACTCTTCTCACTTCAGAAAATCAAGTTAGAGTGTAATTGGTTCGCTAAAGCCATGAAATAGTTTTTGTAAATCGAAATAATAAAATGTGTTCACAATAAAATGGCCGCCATGCAATTTTTGCTTTTTACGCAACGCTTTCATTGCCACTATGGATAATTGGTTTGTGTAATAAGATGTTTTACCATCTAATGTAAATATAAATCATGTTTGGGAAATTTGAAAAAATAAAATTTTCAAAAAACGGCCCCTTTATAGAGTATAGACACTATTTCAACTATAAAAAATAATTTGGAAGAGAAACTTTAATTTAGACATCTATCCTTAGAAATGCGTCTGAATAAAATCTACTGGGAGTATACTGCAAGACTAAGGAATAGTTACTTTTCACGATAATAAATTATGCCAAAATTATCAAGATATCAATATATATATATATTATACTTAATGTGTTTCTTGATTCAGTCTTAATCAGTTTTATGGCAATTCAGAAATAGATAGTTTGTAAATTGAAGATTTGTTTATGTGTTTCTATCATGTTATATATATTGTTAATTAATTGTACCAGTATTTTCTCCGTAAGTTTTATTATGGGAGAGTAGATAAAGTTTTGTTTGTATATTTGGTTATTGATTTGAAAGTACAGTAATAGAGTAAGTATGATCAGTTTACTTACAATCATATCAGTGTGAATGAATGTCTGTTTGTGTTTTCAACAGTTTACATTGAAATTGTTGGATTTTGTATAAACATTAGAATATTAGTTTGAGAAACGAATATAAAAACTAAAGAACTGGTATTTTACATTGATAGGTAATTTACACCGATAAGTTTGTTTTGTTTCAGTCAAGGGTAAATCCTTAAAGAAAAGTAAACAAACATGTTGTTTAAGACTCCCCATTTATAGTTTATACTGTTGTGGTAAGATTGATAAACATTTTGTTAATTTAATACTTGTAATGTCATTTTAATATGTTCTACAATTTAAAGAAGAACACTGGTTCATTTGATGATGAAAAATGCGGCATATTCATTAACAATCTATGTTCTTGTTGATCTGATCCTTTAGGTGAACAAGTTAATGGTAACATGATCTTGAAATTGTTTGAGCTTTGTTACAAAATCTGTTTACTTTAGAGGATGTGATATCAAAGAAATGTAAAGTGTATGAGATATAATTGTGAGGAATGTTGTCAGGATTGTCATTTTAATTTGTTATACCAAATTCTTATGATGGAATTTGATAAATTTATAAGTTAAAAACTAATTGGGGAATTATTTTGATTTATTACACGCCCGTTTAAGATATTGCAGTTTAATAAATCTACAATGTTATTACACATTGTGTAATAACGTCTCGTACTGCAGATTAACATGACGTCATAATGGTATAAATATGACATCACAATATCATTGCTTCGGTTGCTATGGAGTGTGTCCCATTTATCGAGGAGTTCATGGAATTAAGTGACATTTAAATCAGTGAGTAATAAATAAAAAACTAAACTTGGTTCTGTTTAATAACACATATATGAAATTCGCTTTCGCTCGTTTAAAAAACCACTCACTCATTTCAAAATTTGTTATTAAACGGGACGTCGTTTAGTATTCTCTATATATGAAATTAATTTATACATCAGATATAGATTTTCTGTGTTCATGAAATTGTTTGAGGTGATTTCAGATAGCAATATATCTCTTCAAGACATTTTTTCGTACTCTTGTTTTGAAACATTCTAGACAAACCACAGAGATTATTGGGGATGCTTTTAAAACAGTCAACTGAGCTCTAACCTTTTCTTAGTAATCTTTTTTGTACATTTTGTAAAGGAATTTTGAATAGCTGTGCAATATCATATAATCCTGTATTTAGTCTTTTGTCAGCACTTATTTTGATGATTCTATTCTTTTGTGCCGTTTTGTAGTCGTGTATAGATGGAATCAATTAACTTCTTGAAGTTAACAGATTTTGAATCGACAACCATCGAATTCAAGGACTAGAATATTCAAACAAGATTTGAACCTGATTTGTTACAGAAAATTTAAATATGTATATATGAAAGACATTGAATCTTATATCAAGTTATAAATTTCCTACTTTTACTATAGCTATTTCCTACTTTAACTATAGCTATTTCCTACTTTAACTATAGCTATTTCCTACTTTAACTATAGCTATTTCCTACTTTAACTATAGCTATTTCCTACTTTAACTATAGCTATTTCCTACTTTAACTATAGCTATTTCCTACTTTAACTATAGCTTTTTCCTACTTTAACTATAACTTAGCTGATATAAACCATGCCATGCCCATCCCATTCTTGTCTAACCTTGGTACTTGATTCCTAAAAGGATACTTTGATTCCTGCTAGACCTGACTGGATTTAAATATATAATTATCTCTCATAGTTATATTACATTATATTTAAATATTTTTGTTGTACCTATATTTAGTATATTTAAATATTGATTCATGAATATATTAGATCTGAAATAATCAAGAAGTTTGAATGTTTTAAAGACATTCAATCAATAAATGTTAAAAATTATTTCACAAGATTAGGTCCAACAAAATTATTACTTATATGACATATTTGACTTATTTGGGCAAGGAGGGGAAATAAAATAATAATAACTTTGGTTCAACGTAAATTAAAAATTGCCCGAAAATGTTAAGGAAAGAAAACAAGCACACATTTGAATTTAATTTCTTTTTTTTATTGAGAGGGATTTTGGGTAGATTTCATCTATCCAATTTCGTCTTATCATGGTAGAAAAATTCCATTAAACAATTAAATAATATTTTCTGCCTTACCATGTAATTCTGTGCCTTAAGCTTAATCGATTGTAAAGGATTGAACAACATCTAAATAAAATTGTGCTTCGATAACTGACATTGAATGTGTCATCGTCATGTTCAAATTTTGTAATTAATTAAAATATTATTTTGCATCAATAATCAAGGTTTGCAGTACATTTGTATGAACACATCAAATTCTAAATCATTTTCAGATATAAAAATCATTAATGGCATTTAGCATCAAGTACAATTCAGCTTCTATCATAGAAATTTGAAGTATATTCAAGTGCAATTGTGCTGCTTGTTGGATGTGTGTAGGATGTCTAAGGTATGAATCAAATGTTTTGTCCATATTCTAATCTTCTGTCCATATTCTACTCTTCTGTCCATGACTATTCTACTGAATATTTTCTGCTCAGAACACCTTCCCTCCTGTTGTGGCTAACCTTCAGATTCTAGTTCAGTGGTTGTGACCCTCAAACTGTGCTGCTTGCAAATGTGTGTCAGTTTTGAAGAAAATCAAATCATTGTCCCAGTTCTTCATTTAATACCATCATCTGTCATATTCTCTGCCCAAAGAGTTTTATCAAGTCACATTTTCCCACATGACTTCTGTTATAATGCACACTCCCATATTGCGATTTGACTTGTGAGTGGTTGCAATCAAATTTTGAATTTTGATTACCCGTTAGTGATGATCTGTTCAATTGTTTTTCCAATTGACATGAATTTATTGACAAAATAATGAAATTGTGTGGAATTAATATATAATTGACAAATTATATTGTCAAGGACTATGTGATCATAACTATTTCATTTTGAAACCACTAGAGTTTTTAGCTGAATATACAAAATAACAGGATTCCCATTTCCCACCTCTGAAACATAAGTAATTGATTAAAATAAAGACAATTTATTGATATGCAACTTCATATTCTGTAAAGGCAACTGCTGCACATAAATTCTACAGTTGATATCAAATAAGTCCCACAACATAAGAATCTATGTTGAAAGTTGACTGATGCACATAGATTCTGCAGGTGATATCTAACGAGTGACACAATATACAAGCCTATTTTGAAAGTTGTACATCTATAAAATTGTCTTCATTCATCATAGCATAAACTTCCAAAATGTCCATCACATTCCCAACCACATTATCAGATATTTTTTGTAGGTCTTGCCTTATGTATCAATAGTTAATTGGGCATTATGGAACATAAACTAGCTACCAAGTATACCAGTGTGAGTTCCTATGATATATACATTATAACCACATAGACTTATTGTAAATTCTGTTTCAATCATTGACATTTTAATGAAATGAGGCACAAGAACAAGCACAAATCACGTAATTTAATTTATTATGTTTTTTTATATTATTTATCATTACCATATAGTCACTAGCTGTTTAGCCGTTCTCTTCCCACTGAGGTTACTCCACTCTTAAGTAAGATTTTATTTAGTAACCTCTGAGGGGAGTAAATAATGCTTCACATCTACCACATATAATGATATTTTATTAAAGCTTACGTATTACCATCATCATTAAAGGTACTGTTCTACCAAGTTATATTTTGAGGTAGAACAAAATGTGAGGTCATTTTCCTTTTTGCATTTATACTATTGATGTGTTTTCCAGTACAAGACAATTTCCTAATTGATATAACTATATCACATAAATGCAAAAATTGGAATATCGTCATAAATTTTGATTATGATAATGTCTTCTTTTTTTTAAAATAATTTGTTTAGGACAATGAACATGAAGCTACAGAATTATCCTCTTGAATTTGATTTACAGAAAAATACTCTTATTCTTTTGGGGATTTGTTCTCTATAGAAGATAGTGTCCCTCTTGTTACAGCCCATCCTATATAATCTCCTATATAATCTCCCAGGGCATATTTTCTGATAGTCTCTACTGAAAGCCTGAATTCATCTTCGATTTGGCCTGATAATTGTATGAACTACCTTGGCTGGTCTTTTATACAGTAAAATCTACACTGGTAATTGTAAGTACAAACAAAAAGACTTCTGTCACAACTCACTTAAGCTTTTACAGTACAGCTTGGTTGAGATCCCTGATTTAAGGAATAGGCTGATACGTTGTGACAGGATTTTCAGGTAAAAACTAGATCGTTCCAGGGTATGAATGAGTGGAGAGAATATATATCAGAAGTATGCACTGGATATTACAGTTTGATCAAGACAGTTGGCTTCACATATAAACAGGTGGGGGTGGGGTTTGGAGGGTAGGGGGTAGGGGGTAGGGGTGATGGTATTACCTTGGGGCTTCTTCTAATTCACCACTCCTTCCCACAAAGGTTAGTCCCTACAGTTTTCTGGTTCTATCCTCTGTGGGAAGAGAATGCTAATTCACATACAAAAAATACAATGGTGAGAGTTAAAAAACCTTGGATCTGCCACTGGATAGGGACAGCCTTTTCTACCGTTGCAATAACTTTGATAACATCGCTTTAGTGTACCCATCTTGCTATCATAGTGCTATATCAATTGGTTACTTATATGTCCATGTTTTCTCATAGTAAATTGGTTGGATTTTGTTAATATTTATTCAAATTGTTTACAGGTAGAAATTAGATCTCCACATATTCTGCAATGAAATTAGGGCAAATTTATCCTGAATTTCTTTGTATGATGTTTTGACGTTACAATTGTATGGATGAAAGAGTGTATATATAAATGTGTATATATATATATATATATATATCTTGATGAAAAAAATCAAAATTGAAATATCAAGTACATATTAATGACACAAATAATTGTATTACCAGATGTTGATAAATAATTATATTACAAAATGCAATTGTTGTTTTTATTTTTCATTTCAACATCATCTTGGTTGTTAATGAATAACCAGCGTCAAGCTCCTTAAGATACTGGCCAACAGTAGGTGGAGAAATTCAGTGTAAAATGTTGATATGACAGATTGTTGATTGTCTTTAAGAGAGACTGAAGTCTGATGAATGTGTTTCAGTATCCACAACTTGATGATTTAAACCTTGCCGCACTTCCTTATGGTTTCTGTGCTGGAAAATTAGACCCCACTGTGCGTTTCAGCTATCCACTATCTTAGCACGGTAAAGTAAGGGTAATACTGCAAGGCTTAAATCAGCCAGTTATGGAGACTGGCAAGAGTTATGCCATGTGCAGGGAAGTTGAAGAGAAATGGGAATTTCAGAGTTCAGACCCATGTCTGAGTTTCGTTTCAAGGGTGGATCATATTTGGAAACTAACGTTAAGGTTAAAAAACTATCAACAACCGCCTTGAGTGACACTAAACTATTCCATTCAATCAATCATCTGCATCAAGGGTTGGAAAAAACGGTTGCTTTTTCGGTGAAATGTTCGAATACTGTAGGTTGCTGTGTGAAGCATCTGAAACATCGCTGTTGATTGCAGGACCGCAATATTAAACATTGATTATGGAATAATCACGGGAAATTGAGAATGCCCAATATCATACAATATATACAATGTATACAGTAAGATATTGGGTATTCTCAATTTCCTGTTGGGGATAACCAACGTCCTGGGATACTTTTGTCAATCGCCAACAATGATTTGTCTACCGTTGCTTGGGAAAGTAAATCCCCTGAAAGAAAGCCGATCCTTAAAGGGGCAGTAGCACGTTTTTTACAAATTTTATTTTTTAAATTTCCCATTTATAATGATATTTTACGTCATTTGTATTTACTTTAGAGGGTAAAAATCGTATTACACAAACCAATTATCCCTAGTGGTAATAATGATGTTGCGTATTAAGCAAAGATTGCATGGCGGCATTTTTATTGTGAACACGTTTTAATATTTCGAATGACAAAAACGATTCCCATGGCTTTATGGAACCATGTACACCCATTGTTTGTTTGATTTTCCGAAGAGAGAAGGGTGTTTTACTATTGGTGACATTATGTTTGAAATACATGTCATCGACTTATTTCAGCGAAAAAACGTGATACTGCCCCTTTAAATTACGATGCCAAAGCTGACACCATAGTGGTTTTAAGAACAATAATTTACAAAAAAATACAGCGTTTATGTTCATAAACGTATAACTCAAATTTCACATTTAGACTGTTGATATTCAATGCTCACCAACAATGTTTTTAAGAACAGTGCAATAGGTAGCTATATCATTTGACTGTAAATGGGCAATGTTTTCAAATGGACATGATTGAAATGCGTTTTTAAAAGATTTCCTCTCGGGGGAAACAACCAACAAACAACATTAAATATCTCTAAAAACATGAGCGTATTCGCGGAATTTTGTCTGTGAAATTCCCTCAAGAACTACCATATACGCAAAGCGCTTGAACTGGTGAAGAAATGCAGTAGAAGACAAGGTTTTGAACAAAGGAGTTTTAGAACTCTCCTGATTGAAGAACGTCGTTTAGGCCTACTTTCCCCATACATGTTGAGGCAGATTAGTATTTGTATTTAGTGCTGAAACTGCAAAGAAATTATCTTTATCACTTATGCCTGAATATATTAAACTATTTATTCTATTAATAAATTGTTTTGGACTACTTTGATCGTCCTGCATCGTTAATACATAATGAGTGCTGTTTAACGAGTCTAGTTCCCCCTTCAACAAGTCTAGACTTGATTATATAATTAACAAGAACAAGACAATAGCATTTCATAAAATACAGTTTTAATCCTGTGACTATTCGTATTTTAATAAACCGGAAACTGCTATTTAGAACTTGGATAACAATTCATAAATAATAATGAAAAAACAACCCTTTGCAAACCAAACCTATACTCTTTTGTTCAACGTTTTGTTAATGAAAGTATCGACCTCAAAATCCATGATTATATGCTCACTCCAGACTCCATATTGCTGCCGTCATAGACATTGGTAAGTCACAATATCCATAAAGCCTGAATGTAATACCGTCGTTGGGGAGAGCCAGATAAGGATAATATTACAAACGCGTCTACAAAACAACGGATGTACAATATATATATTGTAATAAGCCAGTCGGAAGATATGTTTACGTGAAACAGTCATGACACATGAACTAATAACATTATGATATGGTAATATTTAATCAGTAATTTTACCCAAATGTAAATGCTTTTCTATTGTACTCTTATTCACTACTTCTTGTTACCTATGTTGAACCCAGGGAAACTTGACTCTGTATCCATACATGCCATCTTACATGTACTCAAATATGGGAACAAATTTAAAAAAAAAAAATAAATAAATAAAATAAAATAAGCTGGAATATATTCAGATCTAGAGTGTTTATATGACGGACATATTAACATTAAGTGGTATTCATCTTCAATTATGTTAGTATTACATTTGTTATAAATTAATTTATTATATGGAACCAATGTCTTTGAAAATGTTTGAACGTTCAAGATATGGGATTGACATCGAAAGTTCAATCGCATTAAATCTTTGCATATTGCGTCAAAAGATATATATATTTCAGGTTGATATAGTGACTTAAAAGTGCTGTAATTTACAAGAAAAAAAAACAAACAAAAAAACATTATGATATGAATTTGTAAATCTGATGTCATCACATTGCATTTGGTTTTTCATGAAGATAGCAGTTCATGAATGAATGTTAAATGAAACGTAGATAAAAATGAGCTGAAATTTCAGAAATATATCATTTGTCATATTCATCTTTATTGTTAATTTATGAAGGTTATTAAACAATCTAGCGTGTCATACGTAGGCTAGCTTCAAATGGTACGTGTAGACCACCCGCTCTTAAAGTGTGTGTGACTGCACGATGGAGTTGCACTTGAGAATTCTGTTTCAGTTACTAGCGCTTTTGGATTTCACGCGACGCTCACGTGGAATTCACGTGACGATCACTCCCTTACTTAAGTAACTCTCTAAGTTCAATTTGTTGATAAATCGATTATCAAGAACACGTTCAAATATGCTTGTTGCTCGGGAACGACTGTCATTTAGCAAAGATTTTAAGTACGCATCGACCACTTTATGTACTGGATCACAATCTGACAGTGAACAGTGATAACCTCAATGGTAAATGACAAGTATTGTTTTAGAGGTTTTACACCATTAATTTCACAGGTTGCATGATAGCTGTACATGAAAAATATAATGATCTAAGAATGGCTCAAAAGATATATATTGATATATATATTTATATTCCACAACTTTTCCCACCACTTGCCGCTACATTGAGCACTGTGTTCAGACGCAGGAAAGGTTCATGTCCTAAATAACACATGAATTACTCTTGTATTTATACCTCCCACATCATATACATTTTAATCATATTTTAGCGTGTACGCGCTTCTTCTTCTTTTTCGTCTTCTCCTTCTTCTTCCTCCTCCTCCTCTTCTTCTTTTCGAGCGTGTCATCAACCCTGACTTTCGGGTCCGTTAAGTGGCTAAGACATGAGCTTCTCGTGCGTTTTCACCTTTCATCCGACAGAGAAAGGGACTCTGCACGACATTCACGTGCAATCGTGCATTTCACCTTACACATTGAGTCTGCACGGCATTGACGTGCGGTCAAGTTGTCTGCATTCTGAAACTTTCGTGATTTCGACCGTGTATTGCTGTTTTCACTGACCTTCGAATTGATAATTTATCTATGCTATTTATGTATTCAATGAAGTCCTTGGGGAAATACGAGTTCAGTGTATGTGAGCTAGTATTGTTGTTTATTCTTACAATAATAAATACTGGTTTTGAGGAAGTAACAGCTATGTCATATACAGTCATAACGAATAATTTATCATGTTGTAGAAAGGGGTAGTACATTTGTGGAAATTAAATTCGTGGTGTTTCTCATAAGTGCATTTATGTTTTGAATATTCGTCAAAATAATATCCTGTGCAATTTATGAAATTTTTTAGAAGTTTTTTTTTTTTTTTTTAGATCAGGCAAAAATAGCTGAATGCTGAAACGGGAATTTCCCTTGAATTTAGTTCCCGCAAAATATGTGCTTCTTTTGAAATATGCAAGATGAATTGACGTGTCCAAACATAAGTTTATAGAAACTTGATATTTCAATCCATATATCTTGTGGGCGAAAGATATTGATTTGGAGTATGGCCAGTGTGCCGTATTTAATTATTCATGGATTGAAAGAATCCTTCACTTTAGGTCTCTGACTGTATAACGTTTAGAGAACCATTTTGAAACTTACGACTAGCGTATCTGTACATGGGGCCATAGGTATCTCCTTGCATTTGACCCTCGTGTTCTTGTGCCTCCAGCACCCACTGCCTCCTAGTTATATTTGGGGTCAGATTTAAGAGGTCATATTTAACTTAGCACCTCTTCTCCCTCAACCTCTCGACCCCTCAGTCCTATGACCGCCATCCCCATGTTTTTTTTATTTGGTGAAGTGATTTTGGGTTAACGTTGCTTTAAGAGTATTCCACATGTGTCATGGCTGCTAAAGTAATAGTGCAGGGAAAAAGCCCACAAAAACATTGAGGCTATGCATTGCGATGAAACCCCCGGGTTGTATTCAAGGGATTACCGTAAATGAAAACAAGTCCCGTGCTACAATTTAGTGATCATATAACCGCATGCTATTATTGCATACGCTTTATACTGCTATTTCTAAAATACTTAAATATCATTCTCGTCCTACAAATATAATTAAAACAACGACATGAAGATTTAGATAACGACGGGAGAACTATCTTTTCTATCAGTCTTCTAAAGTTTCTAAAAATGTACGTGTTAAAAACATTACCAATATCGCCAGTAGAATTACAAGTCTTCAACGCGTTTCACACTACGTCGATTTTTAGCTCATCTGGCCTGAAAGGCCCGATGGGCTTATGGCATGGGATGTCGTCCGTCCGTCCGTCCGTCCGTCCGTAAACTTTTCGCTTTTTCGACTTCTTCTCCAGAACCAATGACTCCAGAGAGCTGAAATTTAATGTACAGACTCCTTGGCTGAAGGGGATACTAAATTGTAAATTTGGTGACCCTGTGACCCCAAATGTGGGTCACAGGGGTCATAACCTTAAAAGCTATTTTCATCTTCTTCTCCAGAACCAATGACTCCAGAGAGCTGAAATTTTATGTACAGACTCCATGGCTGAAAGGGATTCTAAATTGTAGATTTGGTGACCCTGTGACCCGAAGTGTGGCTCACAGGGGTCATTACCTAAAAAAAACTATTTTCATCTTCTCCTCCAGTCCCAATGAACGTAGAGAGCTGAAATTTTCTGTACATACTCCTTGACTGAAGGGGATTCTAAATTGTAAATTTGGTGACAGTGAGACCCCAAATATTGGGTCACAGAGGCAATGACCTAAAATGCTATTTTCATCTTCATCTCCAGTCCCAATGGCTCTAGCGAGCTGAACTTTTATGTACAGACTCCTTGGCAGTAAGGAATTCTAAATTGTAAATTTGGTGAGTCTGTGACCCCAAATATGGGTCACAGGGATCATAACCTAAAAGCCTATTTCAGTTTACAGCATCTTTCTGAGATTATATGTGCACTTCAATCAGTAAGTAGGTAAGGGAGGTAATTTTAAAGAAAACAGCTGAGTTAAAGGCATTTCATCTTTCTGATGTGAGAGTTCTAACATGTGCTTTGAGAATATAATATGTCTGATGAAAAAGAGATATTGAGAATTAAAAACTTAGAATTGGAGGTCTAACAAAAATTATAAGTCATATTTTATCTTTGTCTCACATTTCACATATGAGTAATTATTTGTATTTTGCAAGTGAATTTGCTGATAAAGGTACACAAGTCTAAAAGTATTCTAAAGACTTAATACAGAATCTTTTATTAAATCTAATATAATGTTCTTTGTAATTTAAGAGTAAATAATGGAGTTTTTTAATATCTCATGATATTGTGTAATTATTTGAAGAATTAGTTAATTAATTAATGAGAATTTCCAGTACGAGTCAATTTGGTATACCTTATTTAAATCATATTTTATACTTTATAACTGATTTAGTTTTCTATTAACTTTGCAGTTAATTTTATTCAATAGGAACAAGAAATGAGATAGATGTCTACATCATGGACATGTTTAATGTGAATCTATTTGAAATGAGAACTATTGAATACCCTTTGAAGGAATAACTTGAAGAGGAATTAAATTTTTTCATTTTACATGAGATATGTGAACTGAATATGACTAGTGATGACTGGTGATAACATAGGACTATAAAAGAAGTAGCTATATGAGATTGTGACATCACACCTATTTTCATCATCTTCTCCAGTACAGAAAAATAATTAATTGTAGGAAAAACTGTATCTAACATATAAATTTTACTGGCTGTGAGTCCAGTGTCTGCATGTTATGTAATTGCATTGTGTTGACCTCTTCCTGGCAGAAGGATGAAAACTGATAGTTACACAGAGGTTTCAGGTTACTTCAAACTACTGTGCAGCACTGTGTTATCATAGACTGTGCGTGAGACTGCTTTAGTCTTCCACTGACTCTAAAAAAGAATTTATTCATAGAATATCACCATTTTATCAAATATTGAAAAGGAGCCTATAAGAAATGGTGAAAAAGAATTTACAAAAAAAAATTCACCAATTTATTAAGTATTGAAATGGAGCCTATGAGAAATGGAATTTTTAAAAAACTGAGGCTCCTATTCATTATGTAATAAATGTTGGTATTGCCATAATGCAATTAAGAATTAAAGGGGCAGTAGCACGTTTTTTGCAAAATTTATTTTTTCAAATTTCTCATTTATGTTGATAGTTTATGTCATTTAAATAAACTCTAGAGGGCAAAACATCTTATTACACAAACCATTTATCTGTAGTGGTAAAAACTATGTTGCGTTTAAAGCAAAAATTGCATGGCGGCCATTTTATTGTGAACACAATTTATTATTTTGTATTACAGAAACGAGTCCCATGGCTTTACCGAAACATGTACACTCATTTTAAACTTTATTTTCCGAAGAGAGAAGGATGTTTTACTATTGGTGAAATTATTTATCAAATTAATTTCATCAACTTATTTGAGCGAAAAAACGTTCTACTGCTCCTTTAAAACAATATAATGCAAAGGTGTATGATATTCATAACGAATGTTGATTTATGTGTTACCAATTTTGATAATAATTAGCAGGGGTCATGACCTAAAAAGGTTTTTTTCATTTTCTTCTACAGCCCCAGGCCATTATTGCAATAGCTGACAGTGGTGAATTGTATGCAAAGAATTGTACCCGGTCTATTCATTATTATATAATGTGTGTACGATCTTAAAAAATAGTATGATCTCTCCACCACATTATTATATGTTTGATACCAGCAATTTATTTCCAAGCTTTGTGTTGCTCTTTCAACACATATATATATCAGATTGGCAAAGTTATGGTAACAAAATATTTTTAAACTGCTTTAATCGTTTCATTACCTAGATTCTTATTACTACATTCCATTATCTGACCATTGCTATAAAGTCCACTCCATAACATACCCCACTTATTATCTCCTGATGGGCTACAGAGGCCATGGCTCTATTTTTTTTCCCCCTGAGCTAGTGCAGACGAAAAAAAAGATTATCTGGAACCGATAATTTGGTTGAGTTATTTTTTTAAGAGGTAGAACAGGTCAGCACATAACCCTCACTTCCTGATCACTGTACCATAACATGTTGTACTAAGCTGTAGGCAGATTGGGACTGTAGGCAGTATGGGACGCTAACTTTTCCAAGGTATCCGCAGGTTACATGCCAAAACTTCTACATGCCAAAACTCCTACAAAAAGTCAGTGCAGAATTTTGCAATTACCTATTTTATAATGGAACAGCCCAGGATATGATTTAATGTAATTTGCCAAAAGTTCTACAGCTGATTAAAAGGGGGTAGAGGGTTACTAGAGTAGAGGATTAAAAAATGTTCAGCTTATTACTAACCAAGGAAGATGACAGAGTATTTTGTGTTTATTAATAATTATATATATATATATATTACATTATATATATTAATATGAATATTTCGTTAAGTTTGTTTGATTTTTCGTTGCAACAAAGCTGTTCACCAGGCAGAAAACACCAATGGAGTTTCTTGTGTTTGACAATTAATATTGAATACAGTGCTGAAAGTATGTTTATATGTGCTTGTGATTTGTGAGTTTATATCCATATAGTATATAGAAAGGGGAATTGATAAACTGGGCTACCCCTATTGATTATTATATGTTATGACATCTATATATGAGAATAAACGGTTATACAACCTACATCATCCTGTGATATTTACTCGTAGCCTAATGTAGAAGTATTGGCACATTAATCGGACCAGTCCATTCTTACTTGAGGTAATGACCATGTGCAGTGGACCCTGAACTGTGTTGTTTTAGTCTGTAGAATTTTTGGCATGTAGAAGTTTTGGGAGGTTACCTAATCGCAGAATGAATATTCATCATACCATGAAAGCGAGTTGAATTGTGATTTATTCAATTTTGGCATCAAGTCCGATTAAACATGCAGTGAATGTGTTTATTTATGTAATAATGTGTTTCATTTCATGGTTAAGAGCTGTTATATGATGTACACAGAAATATGTTTAGACTTATAAAATAACATGTACATTAGGATGATATTCAAATATTACCTTCATTGCGTTTTCAAATGCGATGCATCAAAAATAGGTGCAGATCCTATTTCAATCGCGTGCATCGCAACGCACTGCAAATTCGCACGTAATGTGAACGCCATATGATGAACTAACTGCATGCGTTATTTCTGACGCAACGCATGACACGACGCAAGAAAAATCGGACGTAGTGTGAAACCCGCATAAAACTTGTGTTCTTTAATTAGCTGTTCATATGTCTGAGAAACAAAACGCTTTGTGTCAATCAGTTCAACTTATCTAGATTTAATTCTCTTTTGTATACATACTTTTCACTGGTTCCAATGTAAATCTAAGAATAATCTTATCCAATGTTTCTCCAGCACATATGTTTATCTGCAGTAATCACGTCTGGTATATGTTGATTGACTGATAGCGTGCAAACAGCGCAGTAATTGGGGGTTAGCTATGCTTAAGAGAATAAATCCGATCAAGAAATAGAGAAATTAATTCCACTAACAACCAAAAACGTCCAGATGTGATAACATATTTGAAAGTTCACGGAATATAAGCTTCAAAATAAAAAATGCGTTATTTAAAAAAATAAATTATTAGCCCTTTATGAATAGCAATCAACGCTGTGATATAATGCTGTATATGAATATAACTTTTTTTTTATTTAACTGAGTGAATAATTGTGCTACGGAAATTATATGGATGACACACTTCAAAATTCAGTTAACTATATTCTGCACAAATATCGATGTTTATCTCTCGTGTTATTTGATGAGGAATGTTACTGACAAGCAGTACTGAAGATGACAATCCATCTGAATAATCCATTGTTTATAGGTCTAGACACGTATTAATATTGTATCTTATCCATATAGATACAGCGCTAATCAGTACTTATGGGAGATTGTTTATACACTGGGTATTGGATACACATCATTTTATCAGAATATATATTTATTGTAACGTAATAACCAAACGAGATATACCTACCGTGAAGTTTATAGGTGATATTATAAGGGATTGCAGACAACGGGAACGAAGTGTTACTGAAACATTGTAATATATGAATAACACAAACTGTAACACTCAGCGCTTTTCATTTTATTTGGCTTTGAAACGTGCCAATATACCAAATATGATGATTTTGGTTAGTTAATTATTTAGCACCATGCGTCAAATTTCAGTTCCTCTGTACACTCTGGAAATCCAGGGAAGAATGAGATGATGAATGGGTCATCTTTTGATCACAGGTCAGCAGACCATTTATCATCCATCAGGTCGAATACGTGGCTGTATAGTTCGTCTCTCTCTGTCATAGTTTTGTAACATGGGACACAAACATGGTTTACAAGACTACAGACAGTTGTACCATATGTTCACTCTATTGATTCCAGTGATTTACAGGCAATGTGAGCAATTTTAGGTGCAGCATCCCATTTAATTTGAAAACAGTAATGCAGTAGCCAAAGTCGACAGGTAGTCTCATGTCGTACTATATCTGGACAAATCTAGCCTGTTGGCCATCTTTTCCATTCGAAGAGACATGACAAAGCTTCTGATTCTATCTGTGGCCAACTGGTTCCACTGAAACTTGTTTCGGGCATTAAGAAGTATTCACTCATTTCCTTATCCAGATTTTATTTCTTGTAAGTCTGAGCATGTTGAATACGTATGAGCAGAGGCATCGTGTATAATTGTTTGACTCACATTTGCTGCTGTAAAATATAACAATGACTACTCCCTGCAATAACATGAATGTGATGTTGAATATAATAAAAACATTCCCAGAAACTAAAGGTCAAAGAATAAGCCGTTGTAATCTCCTCATGTATAAAAACGTCATCAGGTTGGGCGCCAGTATGTTCCTGTAGACTCAGCTTCCGGCTTGTTTTAACAGATTCACTTTGAGGTTGTAATCCCATCTTTCACAGAAGTCAATTTCAGTCGGCCAGAAATTTCGCAATTTCACCTTTAACGTCTTGTGAACGTTTTTTGAGGTAAGGTGTTGTGTACTAGATTTTTGACATATTATGTAAAATACTTTTCATTTATTTCAAATATCATAAGGTCAATAATTTATAAATTTTCAACTGGCCAACGTTTTGAGTGTGTATTGTAAAATAGTTAAAGGGAATCAAATTCTGACTCAATTAATGTTGGTAGCCTTGTAAGTGTTCTTAACCGATATGCTTTACGTCACTGTAATACAAGTTTAATGTTGAATCTATATTGTAAAATAGTTTTAGAGGGGATCAAATTCTAACTCAATTAATATTGATATCGTCCGAATTGTTCTTGATTGGTATATTTTACGACAGAGCAATACAAGTTCACTTCATGTTAGTATCAGTTGGAAGTGCAAATCATATTTACATTTGTTTGTTTTTAAAAATGAGTACATGTACATCCACTAACATAAAACGTCCAATTCTCTCAAATCAGGTCTTACATCTGTCAGAAAACTTAAAGTTTGTATTCTGTACACATTGATGTCGACGCGGGGTTAGCATAAACCCAGTAGGTCTATATCTGATACAAACTTTTCACAGCAAGACTCAGTATCGGTATCAGAGAGTATCAGACTCGGAGACTAATTGGAGATTATCTGCAGCATCTGGTGGTGACATAGATACTAGCGGAGATAGGCGCCAGTCATTTTGTCTCACTGTATGGATTTATTCATATTCAGTCAATCTGTTTTTATGTATCATGTATGCATGGATATATTTGTCAGTACAAGTTATCTGTCTATAAGGGTGTGGTTGATAAACAGGGAGGGGGTGGGGCGATGGATATACTTTCATGACATGTATCATTGGGTTTTGTAGCATGGACACATTGCCAATCAATATACATTTACGATTGCTTTGTCTCTGTCTCTATGTGTGCCTGCCTTGCATTGCATTGGATATATAATCATGGAACGAAATTCTATACCTTCTCTGAGTGACATTTTAGAAGTTGTAAGTCAAATAAGAAAAGTCACTTATGGATAAACAACTTATAAATGCTGTAAACACGACGTTTTTATACGGATTATTGTATCTAGTTTTTCTTATACTTGAAAACGACACACGAATCTGTATGGAAATGTCGTGCACTCAGAATAAAGAAGATGTTTATCCACAATGATTGTTCTTATTTGAATTCCATTCCATTCAGTACAACATGACTCTGATTTCCAGCAAATATGATTTTACAGGTACGAAATATTGATGATACAATAACCGAGAGTGATTCTTGCAAAGGCATGCTAACATTGTCAGAGAAAGTCATGCTCAATTAATCACATTTTTTGCTTACAATCTCTAAATTATATATTATATAAGTATATCTTTTATGAATTCTTATTCAATTTATTAGTTTCTATTATAATATCAACTTACACATTAATAAATATTGTTTAATACTTTGAATTATATTAAATTGTACAAAAGTTTAAGTGTCAAAAGTTCCCTTATCATTTTCAATGTGAACTATATCTCTCCATTTACTCTCATTGTCACTCTGCTCTATCATATATCATATCATATATCAATATATTCCTGGTGGAACATAATCTATCCCTGTCCACTTCAAACAAGAGCACCTCAATTATCCAATATAAACTCACAATATCAAATTAATCTAAAATTACTAAATGTATTCATGATCCTTCCTAATACAGACGTCTATATTTCAGTGTCTACATAATTATGTCTATTAATTCTTCAATATTAGATTAATACACATTACAGGTCAAATCAATGGTCCGTATGTTGCAATGAATCTGTACTAATTAGGATATTTGGTATATTAAGTGACATTTACACCTTTATGTATAATTCCCTGATTAATTATTGTATAGTTACACATCAATATCAATATGACATTTATAAGAAATAATGTCAGAAATACGTTCGTACTTTCAATGAGGATAACAACAGACGATTAACTGTTGTCTGTCTTCATTTTGTTTAATTATTCAAAAGCGAAACCGGTGAATTTAAATTTAAAAATTCTCAATAATTATTTTCAAGAGATTTTAAATGTCAAACTTGACAGGCAATCTAACCCCTCGACATTATCACAATGAGTCGAGATGGTCATGTCCATTTCTAGCGGTTCTGCTTGGTTTAGTAGTAACAATTTCAGTGAGCAAAATTTTAAATATTTTCTTAACATTCTGTATTAAGTAACATATTGCATTATATTTTTCACACAATAATGCCTTTTTAAAATAACCCTATGGACAAGAACCAGTACATTTGTGGAGGAAAAGTTTACCGAACAATAATAGCACAAACTTATAGTGATGGGTGGTGATGCAGGCGATGTCTTGATAGAGACCAAACTCACGTATATGCTTTTACAATGTCAATATTAGATGTTAATGGCTAATATTAAAGTTTTATCCTACATTTTGTTATAGACTCTCCATTAGATGTTTTGATTAACATTACCAAACGTTATTACAACATTAAAAAATCACATCATGTATAGTTCTCTCTCTAAATGTCAATAAGTTGATAAATTAATAATAATAAGTTGATACTGATTTAGCAAATCACCGCAAACAATCTGAAAACAATAATTGCAATTTTGATTAAGATCATTTATCCCAAAGTAACTATTTGTTTGTAAAACCTGCCATCTTGGCCAATACCAGACCGTCTGAGACCCAATTAAATCCCAACTATATCCCTTATTGTTGTGATTCGCCTCTAATGGCTTTAATCATCTTTATTATGAGGTTTAATTGCTCAGGATGACAGTTTTAGGTGGTGACAGTTCAATACAATGATTTTGACTGATACTGAGGTCAATATCTTGCAATGAGCGATGTTACAATTGTCGTATGATTATACTTTAAATATTTGGTTCTGTTTATATTTGATACTAACATACTTTTCGTATGCACGTACGTTTTGGAATATCCTAAGGACTAATGATTCAAGCCTTTTCATATTTTGCAAATAGGTTCACAACAATGAAAGAATTGTCTCCATTCAAGAACCATTCACTGGATTCTCTTCCTATCTTGCACAAGGTTTTTCCTGAGACGAAGGATTCAGTCGGGGTTTGATGACAAGACATTTTTTTCAGGGATATTCAGCCCAGGAATTTGCATGTTAAACTTGTTGGCGCAGCACTGAACTTGTAGTCAAGTTCACAACAACATTTGAAAATATCTCAACAAGCGCACCTGACCATGTTTCTGTTGAACTTTAGGCTCTATGACCACTACTTTGATTTATTTAAATGACCTCTTCTATTTTGTCTCAAAGGGCCAATTTTTAATTTTTTATTTATTTAGTTTTTTTATTATAAAAAATGACGATTTCCCCAGTTTCATTCGTTACATTTTACTTGGGAATACTGTATATTCAAAACTCCGACTTTTGAACAAAATATTGTCAAGTGAATCGTTTTAAAAAAAAAAAAGCATCATTTTAACTGTATATTGTATACATATTTGATCAATAAGGTAGATAACCGAAACAAATGATGGTGGTATACTTTCTTTTGCCTGTCAGTTTACTGTTTACCTTCAACATTAAGCTTCTAGTTTATATTAACGGTTACAAAGGAAATTGATTAATGAAAAGTTTACTGGAACCTACACGTTTAATACAGGATTAGGGCTGCTGTCACCATACACAGAATTTCATTAATCAAAATGTCAGTATTCTAAATCTTGAAACATCCTTTATTCATCTGGAAGATGATTCACATGTGAATGATTTCCCAAGAATTTCGTTGTCAAAGAATCAACTTGGCAGACTAAAATACTGACACTAAATGCAATAAAAGTCATGATGACCCTTTCAAATTATATCCAAGCATTATTAAACCAACAATACCATGCCCACTCTGGCACACATGTTATACAAACGAAGTAAGCTGTATGAGATTATGACAGTTGCTGACAAAGAACATGAGATTACTGTTTCGGCAAGAATCACACACTCTCAGTGAAATGAGTCACATCTCCTGGAGAGATAAGTGCACGTGAATTGAGGAGTTGCAAGTTTGACATGCACTGCTGCCTCAGTCTGCCTGAATCCGGTGATTACTTTCTGCCTCAGTCCGGTAATTACTTTCTACCTCAGTCCGGTAATTACTTTCTGCCTCAGTCCGGTAATTACTTTCTGCCTCTCTGCCTCAGTCCGGTCATAACGTTTTGCCACAGTCCATGAATCAGTTTGCTGCCTTAAATTCTACCAGTAATCACTTTCTGCCGCAGTCAAGTAATCAGTAATCCAATAAATACGTTGCTGCGTCAATCAAGTACTAACTTTTCTGCATAAGTCCAGTAATAATTCTGCTGACACAATACAGTACATGTAATGACCCTGCTGCCTCATTCCAGTAATCAGTTGTTTCCTATACTAAATGTCTTCACAATGCCCACACTTCTGCCATGCTTCGTAACCGTTAATATTTGCTCTCTCTTAAGATATAGGAATACTGTCTCTGCTTGTACCTTGTCAGTGACAACCCCCTTCCTAATACTAAGAGATACCAAGCTAATGGATGAGAAACCATAAATCAACGGAAGTAGAAGACTATCTCTGTCTATAATTGATAACATCTATATATATCAAGTAGTGTTCTACGAACCATTTTATTGCAATCAAGTCCTAAACTGCGGGAAGAAAAATATGCAAAATTCATTCATACATATGTACCAAACAAATAAGTGTTAGTTCTCTACAAATTCAACAAAAGTGCATGAACAACTTGAATATCGCCAACTAAGGATACAAGACAGATTGAAGATTAAATATTGGAAAAACTATTAAATGTATCAACTTACCCTTGTTGTATCTTGTTTACACTATGATAATATACTTATGATTTTAAGTAACAGGTCAAATCTATAAAAACGAAGTAGAATGTAAATTCTGTTAACATGTAGCCTGAAATTCAATGCCTGTCATATAATATACTTATATGACGTCTATTGATGCCCAAAACTATTTGTAGTTTAATTCCTAAAATATATAATGACCTATGGCAATATTTGAAAATGCTTATACAATTTCAATACTTAATATTTCTAAAATTGTCTTCATTACATAAAACTCCTAATTTATTGATTACACAAACTGTTCGAACTCCAAAACGTTACAGATGCAACTGAACATAATTATATTGAGCTGCTGTATCTCAAGCCTAGGTCAGATCAACATACATGAGGTAAGTTCAGGGCTGTTTAATGTGCTATTCCATTGAATATTTCTATCACATATATCTGTGATATGAGTAAAATAATGTGGTGTATGCATGATTTTTGTCTTGTCGTAAAATTCTCTCACACAAATTAAAAATTCATTTCAGGCACGACTGGACTGAGGTATTTTTTTAAATTGAAAAGAAATTTGAACGCATTGTCGGTTGCATTCCCATACACAAATCCTGTAACACTTTCCATTTACAAATGTAAGTTGCTACAAGTTGCTTTTACCAAATTCCTGGTTTTTAAAGCTGAGACGGTACTTATCATAACTGTTATTTAGAGGAACATACAATTATAATCGATTTTTGTAGGTGACAACCTTTATAGCATGACTCTATTTCGAAAACGCTTCAAAATCTTTGACGTTTTACAAGCGTTCATTGACTCCATGACCCAAGCTGATTAAATACAAACCTGAATAGTATACTTTCTTTCCGTCTTTTAATGTCAAATTATAGCCAATATTGACAACAAAGCTTCAAATCATCAACTTCACTAACGGGAATTGTAGAAAAAAACGTTGTTTTCTTTAATTGTCTGTTTCCTCTGAAAAACAAAATATGTTGGGTTAATCAGTTCGACTTAGCTGTTAAATTATGCCCCGATTTAACTTTAAATGTGTAGTATCCAATGTTTATCCAGCACATCGGTCTATCTGTAGTAATCACGTCCGGTGTATGGTGGTTTACTGTAAACAGCCCAGTAATTGGGGATTATCTATGCTTAAGAGAATAAGTCAGATCAAGAGATAGAGAAATTAATGCTACCAACAACCAAAACGTCCAGATGTGATGAAATAAAAGTTCACGGAATATATGTTTAAGTGTCAGAATAAAAAATGTGTTATTTTAAAAATAAATTATTAGCCCTTTATGAATAGCTATCAACGCTGTGATATAATGTTGTATACGAATAGAACGTTTCTTTATTTAACTGAGTGAATAATTGTGCTTCAGATATCATATGGATGACACACTTCAAAATTCAGTTAACTATATTCTGCACAAATATCGATGTTTATCTTTCGTGTTATTTGATGAGGAATGTTACTGACAAGCAGTACTGAAGATGACAATCCATCTGAATAATCCATTGTTTATAGGTCTAGACACGTTTTTATATTGTATCTTATCCATATAGATACAGCGCTAATCAGTACTTATGGGAGATTGTTTAGACACTGGGTATTGGATACACATCATTTTATCAGAATATATATTTATTGTAACGTAATAACCAAACGAAATATACCTACCGTGAAGTTTAAAGGTGATATTATAAGGGGTTGCAGACAACGGGAACGAAGTGTTACTGAAACATTGTAATATATTAATAACACAAATTGTAACACTCAGCGCTTTTCATTTTATTTGGCTTTGAAACGTGCCAATATACCAAATATGATGATTTTGGTTAGTTAATTATTTAGCACCATGCGTCAAATTTCAGTTCCTCTGTACACTCTGGAAATCCAGGGAAGAATGAGATGATGAATGGGTCATCTTTTGATCACAAATCAGCAGACCATTTATCATCCATCAGGTCGAATACGTGGCTGTATAGTTCGTCTCTCTCAGTCATAGTTTTGTAACATGAGATACAAACATGGTTTACAAGACTACAGAATGTTGTACCATATGTTCACTCTATTGATTCCAGTGATTTACATGCAATATGAGCAATTTTAGGTGTAGCATTCGATTTCTTTTGAAAACAGTAATACAGTAGCCAAAGTCGAAGGTAGTCTCATGTCGTACTATATCTGGATAGATCTAGTCTGTTGGCCATCTTGTCCTTTCGAAGAGACATGACAAAGCTTCTGATTCTATCTCTGGCTAACTGATTCCACTGAAACTTGCTTTAGGCATTACGAAGTATTCACTCATTTCCTTATCCAGTTTGTATTTCTAGTAAGTCTGAGCATGTTGAATACGTATGAGCAGAGGCATCGTTTATTATTGTTTGACTCACATTTGCTGTAAAATATAACAATGACTACTCCCTGCAATAACATGAATGTGATGTTGAATAAAAAAAAAAATGTTTTCCCAGAAACTAAAGGTCAAAGAATAAGCCGGTGTAATCTCCTCATGTTTAAAAACGTCATCAGGTTGGCCGCCAGTATGTTCCTGTAGACTCCGCTTCCGGGTTTATTTTAACAGATTCACTTTGATGTTGTAATCCCAACTTTCACAGAAGTCAATTTCAGTGCGTCAGAAATTTCACACTTTCACCTTTAGCGTTTTGTGAACTTGTTTTGAGGTAAGGTGTTGTGTACTAGAATTTTTACATGTTATGTAAAATATTTTTCGTTTATTACATCCCCCGAATTTTTTTTCGGGAGACATAATGTTTTCACCTCCGTCCGTTATTCCGTTATTCCGAAATGCTTTCTTTTCCGGGCCATATCTAAAAAAACGTTCAATATTTCTTCACGAAACTTGCTATGTGTTTAGACCTAGTGGTGGAGTGGTGCCTTTTGCTATTTTGGTTATTGTGAATTTAAAAAAAAATATTCTGGTTTCCATGGAAACAATTTGATCTTAGTGCAAATTGGGGGTAGGGACCTTTTCCGACCTCTATTTCAAAATCTATCTATTATTTCTTAACGAAACTTGGTATGTGGTTAGACCTAGTGGTGGAGTGGTGCCTTTTGCTATTTTGGTTATTCTGAATTTTTTTTATATTTTCTGATTTCCATGGAAACAATTTGAACTTAGTGCATATTGGGGGTAGGGACCTTTTCTGGCCTCTATCTCCAAAACCGTTCAATATTTTTTCACCAAACCTTGTATTTGCTTAGACCTAGTGATAGAGTGGTGCCTTTTGCTACTTTGGCTATTCTGATTTTTTATTATTTTTACTGGTTTCCATGGCAACAATTTCAACTAAGTGCATATTGGGGGTAGGGACGTTTTCCGGCCTCTATCTCAAAATCTATTCAGTATTATTTAATGAGACTTGGTTTGTGTTTAGACTCAAAGATGGAATGTTGCCAGCCTTTTGCTTAAATCATTCTGAAATTCTGGTTTCCATGGAAACAATTTTAACAAAGAGGCCAGAAAGGGACACAGTTTGATCTTAGAGGCTACATGGAAACAAGTTAATTTATTCTAATAGATTAACCTTTTTGAATTTTCCTTTCTGAAATGCCTCTGGCATAAGTGAAAAATAAGGGTGGTAATAAGAAATAAGATGATAAGGTCGGATTGAAAGTTGGAGCGGGGGACATCATAGTGCATCACATGCACATTTTTCTAGTTTCAAATAGCATAAGGTTAATAATTTTTAAATTTTCAACTGGCCAAAGTTTTGAATGTGTATTGTAAAATAGTTAAAAGGGAATCCAATTCTTACTCAATTAATGTTGGTAGCCTTGTAAGTGTTCTTAACCGATATGCTTTACGTCACTGTAATACAAGTTTAATGTTGAATCTATATTGTATAATAGTTTTAGAGGGGATCAAATTCTAACTCAATTAATATTGATATCCTTAGAAATTGTTCTTGATTGGTATATTTTACGACAGAGCAATATACTTCATGTTAGTATCAGTTGGAAGTGCAAATTATATTGACATTTGCTTTTTAAAAAAAAAATGAGTACATGTACATCCACTAACATAAAACGTCCAATTCTCTCAAATCAGGTGTTACATCTGTCAGAAAACTTAAAGTTTGTATTCTGTACACATTGATGTCGACGCGGGGTTAGCATAAACCCAGTAGGTCTAGATCTGATTCAAACTTTTCACAGCAAGACTCAGTATCGGTATCAGAGAGTATCAGACTCGGAGACTAATTGGAGATTATCTGCAGCATCTGGTGGTGACATAGATACTAGCAGAGATAGGCGCCAGTCATAATGTCTCACTGTATGGATTTATTCATATTCAGTCAATCTGTTTTTATATTCCATGTATGCATCGATATATTTGTCAGTACAAGTTATCTTTCTATAAGGGTGGTTGATAAACAGGTAGGGGTTGGAAGATGGATTTGCTTCCATGTATCATTAGATTTTGTAAAAGCATTTTTTGAAAAGGGATGCATCTCTTCATTGACTTATTTTCAATAAATAATAACTTCTTTTTTTTTATATGAAACTGTGTTTGTCTGTCTCTGTTTTTCTGTCTGGCTGTCTGTCTGTCTCCCGCCTTTACTTACACTTAATGTGTTTAAAAATAAGATAGTTTGGTATTAGAAGTTTAAAGTCACATAAGAACAATCATTTATAGGTAAACAACTTCTTTAGAGCACAACGTTTCGATGCATATTCTTGCATTGTCTTATTTTTCGCTTATAATTTTTAAATGACATATTATATAAATATATCTTGTATTGAATGATTTCAATTGATTTTCAATTAATCAGTTTAATTAGAAATAATCAATTCCTGTCCACTTCAAACAAAAGCAATGCAGTTATCCAATATAGACCCACACTATCAAATTAATCTAAAATTATTAATGTCTTCATGACCCTTCCCAATACAGACGTCTATATGTCAATGCCTAAATAATTATGTCTATTAATTCTTCAATATTAGATTATTACACATTACAGAATCAATCAAAGATCTGTCTGTTGCAATACATCTGTACTAAAGAAGGTATATACAATGGCATTTACACCTTTATGAATAATTCACTGATTAATTGTTTTATAGTTTCAGTCAATATCAGTGTGACATTTATAAGAAAGAAATTCAGAAATAAGTTGATAATTTCAATGAAGATAACAACGAAAGATTAAGTGAAATAAATTTTAAATAAGTAAAAAGTTTGTCTTCATTTTGTTTAATTATTCAAAAGCGAAAATGGTGAATTAAAATTGAAAACAAATTCGAAATCATTCTTTTTCAAGAGCTTTTAAATGTCAAACTTGACAAGCAATTTAACCTCATTATCACATTATCACCATGAGTCGAGTTGGTCATGATTATTTCTAGTGGTTCTGCTTGGTTTAGCAGTAACCATTTCAGTGATCAATATTCTAAATATTTACTTTACATTCTGTATTAAGTAACATATTTCATTATATTTTTCACACAACAATGTCTCTAAAATAACCCTATGAACTCGAATCAGCACAATTGCTTAGGAAAATGTTAATGATTAATGATGGCAAACGGTTAAGGTGATGGGTGATGGCGATGGCCAAACCAAACCCACGTAAATGCTTTCAGAAATGTCAATATTTGATGTTAATGGCTAATATAAAACTTACATCTTTCATTTTGTGTGAGACTCTTCATTAGATGTTTTGATTATTTCATATTACCAGACAAACGTTATTGCAACATTTTAAAAAAATATAAAAAGATAAATATAAGTGTATAAAGATTTATTGACGATGTAGCACGTTTTTCTTAATGAAATAAAGCGATCAAAGGTCAAAGGGCATGTATACAATCTTCTAAAATGTGATTGTAATGTATTTCTAATTTTTTGGTGTTTGTATTTCGGTATATGTTCGCCCTTTCAAATATAACTATTTGATTTCAACAAATTCCATGTATTTTAAAATGTTTGAGTGTCCTTAGTTACATTGCTTTCATGATACTGTAGTTAATATGTTTAATTGCAGAAAACATACTCCCACTGGACTGAAATGTGTGCGAAGATACAATGGAAAAACCAGGAAGGATGTATACAGATATGTAAAACTTTCATAACGCAGTGAAGGTCGTTCTTTAGTTGTCCTTATTCTCATTAAGAAGAGAAAATGAAAAAATGTGTATTAGGATACATTTATTATTACATGTAGTCACATGAAAATAACATTAACAAATTCAGTTAATGCAGACAGTATCAAACTGGCAACCATGCAGCGTTCAGTCTGAATGAACACACAAGACAGTCAGAACAATCATATGGAGCAGACCTGTTGTGACTTGCACTAGGGCAGATACAACATTTCGTCCTCTTCCCTTGGCCAGATGATTCTCCTTTCACAGATGTGGAGAGAACAAAAGTAGAGATAAGCTCCTGCACCACACGTGCCAATCCATATTTCAGTATTCTTTGGATAAGTGCACACATCAAACGTTCAGCAATAGTTTGAAGAAGAGACTTGTTGATCAGTTTGTCATAATCTCGTTTAGAAAGTATGTTTGTTAGAGATCATGGTTCTAACTTAATTGAGAACTGTTATATACCGATATTGGCACTATCCAATGTTTTGATGAGATGTAAGAATTAAGAACAGTATCAATGAACTATTCATCTTCAACATGATCAACTTGATATTCAAAACTGTGTACTTTGGGTTTATACGGACACATTTTGGCAACATGTTTGAGTTTATTTACCACAGTTGTTACAGTGTTCATGATCACAACGTGCTTTACGTCTTCTGTACACATTCTGATAGCCACATTTGTAAGATGACCTGGGACCTTGAACCTGTGTTGACTGACTAGTGGAGTTAGTTCTATTGTATTGTCCAGACTGACGACTACTGTTCTGCTCTCTCTGTTTAACTGCAAGTACAGTCGAGACACTTGTGAAGCTCCTGCATCTGAACCTTACAGTAGTTGACATCACAACATTTAATACAAGACTGAAGGTTACAAGGAGAGAGACAAGAATGCAGATACATGATCTGAACGTGCAGACTCACTAAGTGCACTAATTTAGTGTGTGAGAGCACTGTCACCGTTAAATGGGAACATATCGCTACAAACTACAAACTAGGTCTATCCCTCTTCACTACTATTACTTATAAGCACTGTCTGACCCAAAAACAATAATTTAAAGTCTTTGGCAGACAACAAACATGGCTGGGCTTCCGAAGCCCACCTTGTGCCTTAGTGTAACAACAATTTATTTCTTAAAATAATTAATACCTTACATATTTTTTGTTCGAATGCTTTTGAAGAATGAAAGATAATGATGTGTTTGAGGATTAGATGGAACGAAATTGAAATTCTTCAAATAATAAAGCTTTTGAGTGCATGTGAACACTCTGGTGGGCCTCAAAGACCCACCCTGTGCCTTTGAGGGTTAAGATATATTCGGTTATACATTTAACACTTTTTCTTTGACTCTTTAAGAAAGGTTCTCTCGAGAAAAAATTGTTATAGAATGTTGAAAACATATGCATTTAAAAAACAAGTTAAGGTTTAATATGATGTGTAATGTCTAATGTGAAAAGTACCTTGGTTCATTGGTTCTGTAGCTCATCGGGTACACATTATTATAGGTATTGCATGATTTAACATACCTCTCTTAGGTAAAGACTGTTAACATGTTAAATGATAAGGCATTACCTAGTCACCACATTTACAATTTATATTCACAGTTGTCATTTGTCATGAACTTTTACATTCTGAGGAAGAAGTAACAAGTATATTTTTTACAAGTTCACGCTTCTCATGAAGGGGAACATGTTATCCTGATGAAGGAGAAAGGAACCAGAAAAGTGCATACAAACAAGAAGAAATTGAGACTCATTATAATTTTTCCTACACATTTATTTACCTCTATTGTTGTGTCTATTAGAGGTTTGTACAGTAGCACCACAATAATCTTTAAGATCCACCACTCCTTACCCCCTCTCGAGCTCTGACCCATTGTTTGCCCCTACTCTCCAATCCTCCTGGTATGGCCCTCTTCCCACTCCCCTTCTCCCTACTATATGAGTCAATATACACCATCTTATCATATCACTAAATGGTAAACCTCTTAATTTGAACCCCTGAACCTTGACCCTGAATTTTGCCAAGGAGCATATATGCTCATAGCTCAAGAAATAGGGAGCAAAAGCTCCCAAATTGGTCGCTATATTGAGTCCTGATTTTGAAGGACAACTGCCACCCAAATAATTATTGTTTTTCAAAAACATGTGTACTTTTGACAATTAGATTCAATTCATTTATTACCATTATGTATACAGACAATTGGTACATTGACAAGCGGTATTGGTAGGGGGCAATATTTGAGGTTGATATTATCGAAATTTTAGCTTCCTAGCAATACTATTTCCTGGATGAAAGTATAAAAAAGGGTTTCAGTGTAGACACTCTGGCATGTCCATATTAAGGGGGATCAAGACAAAATGAACAAACAAAACAAAATTCTCATGTAACAAAGCTTTTGTTTCCTATGTCAACTGGTTTCGGAGAACATTGTTTTAAGATTTTTAGTAAAATGCCCGCCACATCAATATTTGAGGAGGTCTGGATTAATTGTACAAACTTTGTTCCCCCAGGTGCAAGTTACCTCTCAACAGAATTTCAACTTTGGGGGTGCAGCAGTTTTGTAGAAGATATAGATGTCAAATGTGGATGGGCGCCAGACGATGGCCACTACCATATGTCCAACCGGCCTTTTCGGCCTGATGGGCTTAAAATACAGCACATGTTCCTCTTATTTGAAATATCACATTGGAATTCATTTTCATATACCTGTTTTACATATTTTAAATGTATTACTGTAGTCCGATATTTGCAAAAAATCAAGTTATATTCAAATATTTCAAGAGTTTGTATAGGTTATTTCATTTGTATCCTATTTATAACTATACCATTGTGATTGGCTATCATATTCATTCAAATGTTATCATTGTAGTAGATCTACTTTCTTACTTCTGTTTCTATGAATAACAATAAACAATTGAGAGAACTTGTGGGGATTTTTTAAAATACGAGCATCACCTTTTAATAGTTTTACTAAGAAGTTCAAATCCTGAACTTTTTTTTTTATCAAATGCTTTACAATAATTTTTCAATCTGTCTTTCAAGTCTATAAGAAATATGGTTTTATTACTGTCTATTTTAAAATGACTGCTTGACTACCACATTAGTATCTATGTCGAAACGTCGCCAACACAGAATAAAGAAGCCTTGCTTCCTCAGATCCGTAATCACTTTGCTGCATTTATCCAGTAAACACTTCGCTGCATTGTCCCAGGAATCACTTTACTGCCCCAGTCCTGTAGTTAATGTGTCTCATCGCAGGAATCAGTTGTTTCCGAACGAAATGTCTTCACAATGCCCGCACTTCTGTCATGCTTCGAACCCATTAATATTTGCTCTTTCTTAAGATATAGGAATACTGTCTCTGCTTTGTACCTTGTCAGTGCCAACTTCCTTCCTAATACTAAGAGATACCAAGCTAATGGATGAGAAACCATTAATCAACGGAAGTAGACGACTATCTCTGTCTATAATTGATAACATCTATATATATCAAGTAGTGTTGTACGAACTATTTTATTGCAATCAAGTCCTAAAATGCGAGAAGAAAAATTTGCAAAATTTATTCATACATATGTACCAAACAAATAAGTGTTAGTTCTCTACAAATTCACCAAAAGTGCATGAACAACTTGAATATCGCCAACTAAGGATACAAGACAGATTGAAGATTAGATATTGGAAAAACTATTAAATGTATCAACCTACCCTTGTTGTAACTTGTTTACACTATGATAATATACTTATGATTTTAAGTAACAGGTCAAATCTATAAAAACGAAGTAGAATGTAAATTCTGTTAACATGTAGCCTGAAATTCAATGCCTGTCATATAATATACTTATATGACGTATACGAGGTATTTTTTTAAATTGAAAAGAAATTTGAACGCATTGTCGGTTGCATTCCCATACACAAATCCTGTAACACTTTCCATTTACAAATGTAAGTTGCTACAAGTTGCTTTTACCAAATTCCTGGTTTTTAAAGCTGAGACGGTACTTATCATAACTGTTATTTAGAGGAACATACAATTATAATCGATTTTTGTAGGTGACAACCTTTATAGCATGACTCTATTTCGAAAACGCTTCAAAATCTTTGACGTTTTACAAGCGTTCATTGACTCCATGACCCAAGCTGATTAAATACAAACCTGAATAGTATACTTTCTTTCCGTCTTTTAATGTCAAATTATAGCCAATATTGACAACAAAGCTTCAAATCATCAACTTCACTAACGGGAATTGTAGAAAAAAACGTTGTTTTCTTTAATTGTCTGTTTCCTCTGAAAAACAAAATATGTTGGGTTAATCAGTTCAACTTAGCTGTTAAATTATGCCCCGATTTAACTTTAATGTGTAGTATCCAATGTTTATCCAGCACATCGGTCTATCTGTAGTAATCACGTCTGGTGTATGTTGGTTTACTGTAAACAGCCCAGTAATTGGGGGTTATCTATGCTTAAGAGAATAAGTCAGATCAAGAGATAGAGAAATTAATGCTACCAACAACCAAAACGTCCAGATGTGATAAAATAAAAGTTCACGGAATATAAAAAGTGTCCAAATGAAAAATGTGTTATTTTAAACATAAATTATTAGCCCTTTATGAATAGCAATCAACGCTGTGATATAATGTTGTATACGAATAGAACGTTTCTTTATTTAACTGTGTGAATAATTGTGCTACAGAAATCATATGGATGACACACTTCAAATTTCAGTTAACTATATTCTGCACAAATATCGATGTTTATCTTTCGTGTTTTTTGATGAGGAATGTTACTGACAAGCAGTACTGAAGATGACAATCCATCTGAATAATCCATTGTTTATAGGTCTAGACACGTTTTTATATTGTATCTTATCCATATAGATACAGCGCTAATCAGTACTTATGGGAGATTGTTTATACACTGGGTATTGGATACACATCATTTTATCAGAATATGTATTTATTGTAACGTAATAACCAAACGAGATATACCTACCGTGAAGTTTATAGGTGATATTATAAGGGATTGCAGACAACGGGAACGAAGTGTTACTGAAACATTGTAATATATTAATAACACAACCTGTTAAAGTAACACTCAGCGCTTTTCATTTTATTTGGCTTTGAAACGTGCCAATATACCAAATATGATGATTTTGGTTAGTAATTATTTAGCACCATGCGTCAAATTTCAGTTCCTCTGTACACTCTGGAAATCCAGGGAAGAATGAGATGATGAATGGGTCATCTTTTGATCACATGTCAGCAGACCATTTATCATCCATCAGGTCAAATACGTGGCTGTATAGTTCGTCTCTCTCAGTCATAGTTTTGTAACATGAGATACAAACATGGTTTACAAGACTACAGACTGTTGTACCATATGTTCACTCTATTGATTCCAATGATTAAATGCAATGTGAGCATTTTTAGGTGTAGCATTCGATTTCATTTGAAAACAGTAATACAGTAGCAAAAGTCGACAGGTAGTCTCATGTCGTATTATATCTGGATAGATCTAGTCTGTTGGCCATCTTGTCCATTTGAAGAGACATGACAAAGCTTCTGATTCTATCTGTGATCAACTGGTTCCACTGAGACTTGCTTCGAATATTACGAAGTATTCACCCATTTCCTTATCCAGATTGTATTTCTAGTAAGTCTGAGCAGAGGCATCGTTTGTTATTGTTTGACTCACATTTGCTGTAAAATATAACAATGACTACTCCCTGCAATAACATGAATGTGATGTTGAATAAAAAAAAATGTTTTCACAGAAACTATAGGTCAAAGAATAAGCCGTTGTAATCTCCTCATGTATAAAAACGTCATCAGGTTGGGCGCCATTATGTTCCTGTAGACTCAGCTTCCGGCTTGTTTTAACAGATTCACTTTGAGGTTGTAATCCCATCTTTCACAGAAGTCAATTTCAGTCGGCCAGAAATTTCGCAATTTCACCTTTAACGTCTTGTGAACGTTTTTTGAGGTAAGGTGTTGTGTACTAGATTTTTGACATATTATGTAAAATACTTTTCATTTATTTCAAATATCATAAGGTCAATAATTTATAAATTTTCAACTGGCCAAAGTATTGAATGTGTATTGTAAAATAGTTAAAAGGGAATCAAATTCTTACTCAATTAATGTTGGTAGCCTTGTAAGTGTTCTTAACCGATATGCTTTACGTCACTGTAATACAAGTTTAACGTTGAATCTATATTGTAAACTAGTTTTAGAGGGGATCAAATTCTAACTCAATTAATATTGATATCCTCCGAATTGTTCTTGATTGGTATATTTTACGACAGAGCAATACAAGTTCACTTCATGTTAGTATCAGTTGGAAGTGCAAATCATATTGACATTTGCTTTTTTTAAAAAATGAGTACATGTACATCCACTAACATAAACGTCAAGTTCTCTCAAATCAGGTGTTACATCTGTCAGAAAACTTAAAGTTTGTATTCTGTACACATTGATGTCGACACGGGGTTAGCATAAACCCAGTAGGTCTAGTTCTGATACAAACTTTTCACAGCAAGACTCAGTATCGGTATCAGAGATTATTACCCTTTAGATAAATTTGTTGAATTGTGATTGGTCAATAGCCAATGCATACGAAACCGTGTAGGCGGATTTGCCAGGGTCTACCCTCCGTATGACCCGTGAGACAGGTCACGTGACTAACTACACATGTCTTACGGATGACCTTGACCTTAGATGGATTGCGGAAGTGAAACGGTTGCTCGACTCGGAATTTCAGGATCGAAACTTACCTTAACAAACATCAGTACGGTGATTTCAACCAATATACATTATTTATTTTGTTTGCGTCAATAAACTTATTCAATAAAAATACGTGTCTCTCTATTATTCATCAGGTAATAATAATTTAAAAATCGATTATTTTTTAGCCGCAGAGTTATCTCCCTTGATATTGAGCGGTACACTCTTTACAGTGTTGTTGCTGTTTCACACTGTGTGGAGTTTTTATCACAAACGGAAATAGCTATGAAGCCTATATATTTTATCGAAAAATAAGTGAAATAAGTACAAATAATAGATCTAAAGAGTAATAAATTCGTAACACGGTGTTTTGACAGGGTGTACGGGACTGTAAGACCCTTGTATATTCCGCATTTCCTTCGGCTGCGCCTCAGGAAAATACGGAATATACAAGGGTCTTACAGTCCCGTACACCCTGTCAAAACACCGTGTAACTAATAATATCAGACTCGGAGACTAATTGGAGATTATCTGCAACATCTGGTGGTGACATACATACTAGCAGAGATAGGCGCCAGAAAGATTGTCTCTGTATGGATATATTCATATTCAGTCAATCTGTTTTTATATTCGATGTATACATCGATATATTTGTCAGTACAAGTTATCTGTCTATAAGTGCGTGGTTGATAAACAGAGAGGGGTGGGACGATGGATATACTTTCATGACATGTATCATTGGGTTTTGTAAAGGAATGCATGTCTGCATGGACACATTGCCAATCAATATTAATTTACGATTGATTTGTCTATGTCTCTCTGTGTGCCTGCCTTGCATTGCATTGGATATATAATCATGGATTCATAAGAACGAAATTCTATACCTTCTTTAAGTTACAATTAGAAGTTGGAAGTCAAATAAGAATAGTCACTTATGGATAAACAACTTATTTCTGCTGTGAACACGACGTTTTTATACGGATTATTGTATCTAGTTTTTCTTATACTTGAAAACGACACAAGAATCTGTATGGAAACGTCGTGCACTCAGAATAAAGAAGTTGTTTATCCACAATGATTGTTCTTATTTGAATTCTATTCCATTCATTACAACATGACTCTGATTTCCAGCAAATATGATTTTACAGGTACGAAATACTGATGATACAATAACCGAGAGTGATTCTTGCAAAGGCATGATAACATGGTCAGAGAAAGTCATGCTCAATTAAACGTTTAATCATTTTTAATTTATTTTATTTTGTGCTTACAAACTCTAAATTATATATCATATAAGTATATATTTTATCAAAATTAATTAAATGTATTAGTTTCTATTATAAGATCAAATTACACATTAATAAATATTGTTTAATACTTTGAATTATGTTAAATTGTACAGACGTTTAAGTGTCAAAAGTTCCCTTATCATTTTCAATGTGAACTATATCTCTCCCTTTACTCTCATTGGCACTATGGTCTATCATATATCATATCATGTATCAATGTATACCTGGTGGAAAATAATCAATCCCTGTCCACTTCAAACAAGAGCACTGCAGTTATCCAATATAAACTTACAATATCAAATTAATCTAAAATTACTAAATGTATTCATTATCCTTCCTAATACAGACGTCTATATTTCAGTGTCTACATAATTATGTCTATTAATTCTTCAATATTAGATTGATACACATTACAGAATCAATCAAAGGTCCGTCTGTTGCAATGAGTCTGTACTAATTAGGATATTTGGTATATTAAGTGACATTTACACCTTTATGTATAATTCACTGATTAATTATTGAATAGTTACACACCAATATCAATATGACATTTATAAGAAACAATGTCAGAAATAAGTTCGTACTTTCAATGAGGATAACAACAGACGATTAACTGAAATAACTACTAAAGTTGTAAAAAGTCTGTCTTCATTTTGTTTAATTATTCAAAAGCGAAACCGGTGAATGTAAATTTAAAAATTCTCAATAAATATTTTCAGGAGATTTTAAATGTCAAACTTGACAAGCAATCTAACCCCTCGACATTATCACAATGAGTCGAGATGGTCATGTCCATTTCTAGCGGTTCTACTTGGTTTAGTAGTAACCATTTCAGTGAGCAAAATTTTAAATATTTTCTTAACATTCTGTATTAAGTAACATATTGCATTATATTTTTCACACAATAATGCCTTTTTAAAATAACCCTATGGACAAGAACCAGTACACTTGTGGAGGAAATTTTAACGAACAATAATAGCACAAACTTATAGTGATGGGTGGTGATGCAGGCGATGTCTTGATAGAGACCAAACTCACGTATATGTTTTTAAAATGTCAATATTAGATGTTAATGGCTAATATAAAAGTTAAATCCTACATTTTGTGATAGACTCTTCATTAGATGTTTTGATTACCATTACCAAACGTTATTACAACATTAAAAAATCACATCATGTATAGTTCTCTCTCTAAATGTCAATAAGTTGATAGATTAATAATAATAAGTTAATACTGATTTAGCAAATCACCACAAACAATCTGAAACAATAATTGCAATTTTGATTAAGATCCTTTATCCTAAAGTAACTATTTGTTTGTAAAACCTGCCATCTTGGCCAATACCAGACTGCCTGAGACCCAATTAAATCCCATTTGAAAATATCTCAGCAAGCGCACCTGACCATGTTTCTGTTGAACTTTAGGCTCTTTGACCACTATTTTGATTTATTTAAATGACCTCTTCTATTTTGTCTCAAAGGGCGTATTTTTAATTTTTTTATTTATTTAGTTTTTTTATTATAAAAAAATGACGATTTCCCCAGTTTCATTTGTTACATTTTACTTGGGAATACTGTATATTCAAAAATCCGACTTTTGAACAAAATATTGTCAAGTGAATCGTTTTTAAAAAAAAAAAACAAGCATCATTTTAACTGTATATTGTAGGCCTATACATATTTGATCAATAAGGTAGATAACCAAAACAAATGATGGTGGTATACTTTCTTTTGTCTGTCAGTTTACTGTTTACCTTCAACATTAAGCTTCTAGTTTATATTAACGGTCACAAAGGAAATTGATTAATGAAAAGTTTACTGGAACCTACACGTTTAATATAGGATTAGGACTGCTGTCACCATACAGGGAATTTCATTAATCAAAATGTCAGTATTCTAAATCCTGAAACATCCTTTATTCATCTGGAAGATGATTCACATGTGAATGATTTCCCAAGAATTTCTTTGTCAAAGAATCAACTTGGCAGACTAAAATACTGACACTAAATGCAATAAAAGTCATGATGACCCTTTCAAATTATATCCAAGCATTATTAAACCAACGATAGCATACCCACTCTGGCACACATGTTATACAAACGAAGTAAGCCAGAACTGTATGAGATTATGACAGTTGCTGACAAAGAACATGAGATTACTGTTTCGGCAAGAATCACACACTCTCGGTGAAATGAGTCACATCTCCTGGAGAGACAAGTGCACGTGAATTGAGGAGTTGCAAGTTTGACATGCACTGCTGCCTCAGTCTGCCTGAATCCGGTGATTACTTTCTGCCTCAGTCCGGTAATTACTTTCTGCCTCAGTCCGTCTAACGTTTTGCCACAGTCCATTAATCAGTTTGCTGCCTTAAATTATACCAGTAAGCACTTTCTGCCTCAGTCCAGTAATCACTTGCTGCCGCAGTCAAGTAATCAGTAATCCAATAAATACGTTGCTGCGTCATTCCAGTACTAATTTTTCTGCATAAGTCCAGTAATTATTCTGCTGACACAATACAGTACATGAAATGACCCTGCTGTCTCATTCCAGTAATCAGTTGTTTCCTATACTAAATGTCTTCACAATGTCCACACTTCTGCCAAGCTTCGTAACCATTAATATTTGCTCTTTCTTAAGATATAGGAATACTGTCTCTGCTCTGTACCTTGTCAGTGCCAACCCCCTTCCTAAAACTAAGAGATACCAAGCTAATGGATGAGAAATCATTAATCAACGGAAGTAGACGACTATCTCTGTCTATAATTGATAACATCTTCCTGTGAAGATTTTCATGAGGTGGTAGCTAGTAGTCATGTAGCTCCTTTTAGCTGTTCTATATATATAACTGTATACAAACCGAGTCAATAGGTTTCCCCTACGAACTATTTTGTTTCAGTCCAGTCATAAAATATAGGAAAACAAAATTGCAAAATTGATTTATGAAGATGATCCACACAAATAAGTGTTAGTTCTATACAAATTCAACAGAAGTACATGAACAACTGAATATAAGGATACCAGAGAGATTGAAGATTAGATATTGGAAAAACTATTAAATGTATCAACTTACCCTTGTTGTATCTTGTTAACACTATCATAATATACTTATGATTTTAAAGGGGCAGTAGCACGTTTTTTGCAAAATTTAATTTTTTAAATTTCCTTTTTATAATGACAGTTTATGTCATTTAAATTAACTTTAGAGGGTAAAACATCTTATTACACAAACCAATTATCTGTAGTGGTAAAAACTATGTTGCGTATAAAGCAAAAATTGCATGGCGGCCATTTTTTTGTGAACACAATTTTGTATTTTGTATTACAAAAATGATTCCCATGGCTTTACCGAAACATGTACACTCATTTTAAACTTTATTTTTCGAAGAGAAAAGGATGTTTTACTATTGGTGAAATATTGTTCAAATACATTTCATCAACTTATTTGAGCGAAAAAAACGTGCTACTGCCCCTTTAAGTAACAAGTCAAATCTATAAAAACGAAGTAGAATGTAAACTCTGTTAAAGATAATAGATAATCTTGATACACGATAGATTCTCACTATCTATCTATTAATTGCTTAATTAATTGGATATTTTAAAATCTAACAATTTATCATCGTTGTGTATTGTTTAAGTTATGATAATGAACATATGATTTTTACTGAAAAACAAAGAAAATGTAAAGTATGTTAATATGTTGCCTGAAATTCAATGCCTGTTATATAATATATTTATATAACGCCTATTGATACCAAAGCTTGTTGTAGTTTAATTCCTAAAATATATAATGACGTATGTCAATATTTGATAATGTTCATAATAATTGATATTTGAAAGATGCTCATCATTACATACAAAACCTACATTCTGCGCTTACACTGTTAACATCCTAATTTCCAAAACGTTACAGATACAGCTGACCATGATGGGTACCTCATGTAAACTCATACCAGATTGACATGCGCAGGTTACTTCAGGGCATATTTGATGTGCCATTCTATCGAGTATTGATATCACATCTGTAGGCGTTATTACACCTAACCATACATACACGTACCACATTCACTATTGATATCACAGATGTGATAGGTTAGGTGTAATAACGCCTACAGTGACAAACACCTACGGGGATTAATAGCTACAGTTTAAGCTGTGACAGTGATACGCTTACCTGCACACATGTGAAATTTTCTAGTCAGATTGGAAGAGAATTTTGAATAATGAAACTCGGAGCCTGATCATGCATACATATGTTTGTTTAATACTGTAGGCGTTTGTCCCTGTTGGCGTTAGTAGACCACCACCGTATGTATGATGTATCACATTCTGTCACACATATGAGATTACAAGTTCAATTATAGCGTCTCTGGTGAATAAGTTAAGTAATAAGGGCTGGGGTATTTAAAAAAATAAAAATAAAACGAAATTCAAATGGATGTTTTTAATCATGCATTTTCCAACACAAGAACCTCTTAGGTACTTTCCATTTACAAATGTTACTTGGTACGACAATTTGCTTTAACCAATTTTCTGGTCCTGGGATGGTGCTGGAAGGGATATTATCTGTTCATTACAAGTTAAACTCTTTACAATACATAAAACACGTAACATGGCATGGTATTACAAAAGGAAATCTCTTTTGAAAATAAAACAATATAAACGTGATAAACTTTTCTCCATAAACATATTATTTGCATATGACAGTTGCATCCACTAACAGTTTTCAAATTTAATATAGGGTGACTGTATCAGCTTGAAGAACAAAACCTTTCTTCACTTTAACATAAGAGTGTATGTACACCCACTAACGTAAAAGGACCAATTCACTCAAACCAGTTGTTCAGTCTGTAAGAAAAACAATCAGTTGGTATTCTGCTCACATCAGTGTCGGCGCGGGGTTAGCATTAACCCAGTAGGTCTGACACAAACTAGATTAACATTATTAATAGTATCAGATTAATTGGTGATTATGCCCAGAATCTGGTAGTGACAGACAAACTAGCAATGGTAGGCGCCGGGCAGATTGTCTCTCGACATACATCTATGTACTTTTAGAACATATAACACTTTTCGTTACTTATCGATTAACTCGATGATAAAGGTGCCATCGTTGTTGATAGGTTGGCGACAGATTGTATATCTACATAGACATTTTTTGTGAGGACATGTTGACTTTCTCTTATTAAAGAATATGTTGTAAGGTTTCAGCGAGATTGCTACGTGGACTGAAGTGCTTTCAGGACATATATAATTGCTTTTGCTTTGAGACATTGGGCCTCCTTTCACAGCGAGACCGTAACAGTGCACTAAAGTTGCCTGAATAACTTATCGTCACCTCAGTGTTTTGTGAAAGTTAGCCCTTGTTGATAAGAAGGGTGAGGTGAGGTGAGTTGGGGTTTAACGCCGCTTTCAAGAGTATTTCACTTATATCGCGGCTGCTAGTATTACGACAGGGAGAAAACCCGCAACGCCATGTGACTATGCACTGCGGTGAAACCTGTGAGCATCGGCTGGAACTAGCGAACCATTCATACGCTTAAATTCAGTGTAGCATTGCACCCAAACCTTACTGCGTGTAGAACAGTTCTCTACTGCAGACAAAGTTGCCGTGCCCCTGGCGGGATTCGAACCCGGACCTCTTGATCCGAAGCCGAACGCGCTAACCACTGCGCTATCCCGCCCCCTTGATAGGTAGGATACAGCTACCTCTAAAGTGAGCAGTCGAACTGTCAAGAAGGATACACAGGGACAATTAAGGCATCTACGGATTGTTGATTCCATATAGAGAACATGATGCATTTATGATATCAATTGTAGTTATGGTCAGAGAAGTAGTAGGCAATTAATTCGTTCCAATTTGTTATGTTTTTATTCGTTATAATACACCTTTTCACGCCTAGTTCATTTACCTTATATAAGATCGAATTAAGGACATAGTTGTGAGTTGCAAAGCAACTTTAACATCTAAATGTGGAATGTAATACCTCCTTTATCCTCCATGCCATGTTCTATCACACCATGTCTGACGGAAGAAATCTGTGGTCGCCCAATTCAACAGACTGTACTGCCAGTTGTTCAACCAACACTTACAATGTCCATTTGTTCAACAATTTTCAGGTTCTTCACGACCTTGTCCATTACTGAAGCTATACATAAGAGTTTACAGTGCTGAAATTATATTCATATTTCTATATTAGACAAATAGACAGAACCAATCATATGTTGTATCAGCATGTTGCATCTACACTAGAGAGGATATCCGTAATTAAATGTGGCATTTACATCTAAGACCTCCATGTCATACTCCTTTATAATATTGGAAGGCGTTTCAGAATCTGTTAAACATTAGTATGATACAAAGTATCTATACTAGACTTGAATTGGATGCTTCAAATATTAACTAATATTTCCAAAGATGACATCTGTTAAAGAAAGTACATCTTTAAAGGCACTATAGCACGTGTTTTGCATATTATTTTTGTTCTCAAATTAGCCACTAATCATTAACGTTTATACAATACGTTGTTACCTTACAGGGTAAAACATCCCATTACACGACCTTATAAGCCATATCCATAGAAAACGGTGATACGTAGTGGAAGAAAATGGTGCGACGTATGAATTTTGTGAAACTCTTCTGTGGTTAGGTTTGTTGGTCTCGTGCGATTTTTGAGAGTTCATACAGCAGGATGGCTGACAATTTCATCATATTTAAAACTCTAAGCTGGGAATTGAGTAAAGCTACATAAGTCAGAAAAATTGAACTACCCTTAAGCGACCATTTTAATGTGAACACCTTAAAATGGCATGTAAATTATCTTCATATCGCACATACAGTTTCGAAACTGTTTGTAAAACATAATTGAATCAAAGGGAAGTAGCACACTTCATTAAACAATATATAAATGAAGAATGATGACACACTGAAAAAGTGATGATGATGGTTATGTTGGTGATTTGATGACGATGGTGATGGTGGCGATGATGGCGATGAGGGCGATGATGGCGATTATGGCGATGATGGCGATGATGATGATGATGATGGTGATGGCGGTGGTGATGGTGATGATGGTGATCATGACGATGATGCGTCTGATGATGATGGTGATGATGATGGTGATGATAGTGATGATGGTGATGGTGATGGTAGTGATGGGGATGATGATGGTGATGACGATGATGTGATGGTGATGATGATAGTGATGGTGATGGTGATGGTAATGATGAGATGATGATTGTGATGTGATGGTGATTGTGATGGTGATGGTGAGGATGGTGATGGTGATGGTAATGATGGGGGTGATGGTGATGTGATTGTGATGATGATATTGATGGTGATGGTAATGATGAGATGATGATGGTGATGTGATGGTGATTGTGATGGTGATGATGGTGATGGTGTTGGTAATGATGGGGATGATGATGGTGATGTGATGGTGATGGTGATGGTAATGATTGGATGATGATGGTTATGTGATGGTGATTGTGATGGTGATGATGATGATGATGATGATGATGATGTTAATGTTGATGATATATACATTTTGTAATCGTCCAACCTATAGCACTCATCATCAAATCCTAACCGACTGGTATGAGTGGGGGCCAGTTGTAAATTGGGCACCTAATGGTATAATTAAAAGTTATTTTGAACATTCTGTGACAGCTCATTGGTCTGTAATCTATCAAATTCGTTTAAAAACTTGGCATGGATAGTCGACATATTCATCGTGGTAGCATTACATATAGTGTAGATAAATTATTGATTATATACTTCGTAACAATTCGTAACTTGTATGTTCTCCGTCACGTTTGTTGATTTATTGATGTCTGTACACCAACAGAAGTTGATAGACAACCACTGCTTAACAAGGTAACGTAAACAATCGTATCAGACAAAGATTCACCATAACATATATTCGAATACAGATGAACCATAATCGTCAAACAGTGTTTGGCTGCAAATCCTTCTTGTCGGTAAACATGAACCATCAATCTGATCCCGATTGGATTTCATCCGATGTTGTTATTAGCTGCTAACGTGTTTAATTATCTCTACATGACGTGTAGACGTTCATTTGCTTGAATTATTGAGAGAGGAAAATGGCGTTAGGTGGTGATACCTATAGTTGTATAGTTCGATTAACAGATTATCAGGTCAAAGACCCGCAGTGTTAACTGTGCTAATTGTGTCTAACGAAACTGATGTTTCAAGTATGTCGTAGTACGATTTTCAATATTTTGTTCTGTTTACATTTTGAAAATAACACATCGAAACTCATTTAAAGAGAATATTAAAAGATGTAGGTATGAATGCATCAAACGATGTTGAATTATTGAGTGAGGAAAACAGTTTATTGAGGTGACACTGAGTTCAATAGCTTTATCAACATGCTGAGGTCGTTAGAAGCACTACTTACAATGTTAACTGTGTCTGATTATACGGATTTGTTGAATATTTCCATTATTACATTCTTCTGTACTTGGATATCATTTATAGAAAAACTTAATTGGGATTTTTCAAAAAGAAAACCACTTGAAAATTACTGTAATATGTTCCAGATTAAATATATTATGTTTTCAGTTAGTGATGTTATCCCATTTAATGTCAAATTTGTTTTAAAAAAAACTACTTAGCATCTACTGCCAGTGACAATCTTAGACATCTATGTGAATGGAGAGTGCTAGTGTTAAGGAAGGCCACGCCAACATCTGGTGTATATCTGTCCATGATTTCTTCACATTTCTCTTCTTCTTTATATGTCCAATTGACTGTTTGTTTAAAGACAGTTTTGTTATCAAAAAGTTTTAAATCATTTTTAATTTGCATAATGTGAATTATGAACACCAGTCTCAACATGTGCGTATTTGTTTAAATGTATAGTCAAACAATAAATTAAGACCAGAATGAAACGTTTTGTTAACTGAAATGTTTACGTTTATTGCATAACAAATGCATAGTAATTGCTTTGCGTGGCACTTATTCGCTGATCATTTTCACAGAGATTCAGTTCATACCTGTATAAACTTAGTTTCGTGACGTTTCATCACATATAGCTACACCCCACTGGAGTAGGTTTCATGGTCAGTTGCGTTGTAGATTTTCAATGGCTGATGAACGAGTTGTAGGTGGGGCTAATAATCCAATGGCGTTTTTTGACAGCTTGTCTCTTTCATGTTGTTGAACTTTGAATTCATATGCGTAAATAGTGCAGCTCTAATTGTTGCAAATTTGTATATTTGGAGGAATGAAACCCTTTGAAAACATCACGGATGAGTATATTAATTTATAAGAGTTGACTTCGAAGTTAATTAATTATTATTAGTTATTAAGTATTATTCCTGGAGATATAAACTTAAAAATCGCTCTGCAAACTTGGCGTAAATCCCATACGCAGACTCACACAGTAAATTTTTTAATTACTCTGCAGCACATTTAAAATTCATGAAACAACTAATGACTTCAATGGACATCACATAAACTGAATTTAAACATGAAATACATAATTAATTGCAATCATCAAATGTCAGACAATGAAACTCGTCAACAAGGTCGAATTTCCCTTAATTAAATCATAACATTATGTAAGATAGATCTATGTCACTGTAAAAAGGTTTTATGTCAAATACAAAGCCAAAAATTACAAAAAAGTGCGAAAAGGGAACACAATTGAGGGCTGTTAGATAAATCCTATTTCAAACTATCTCTATATGGTTTATCTCGTTCTAAATATTCTGTTTACAAATGAGATTTAAAGCATCTCTGTTGAACAAATGAGTTAGGTATCAGTAAGCCATGGATTTGACACCAACTAGATACAGAACGAGTAATAGTGGCTAAATCGCAGACTAATTGGTTATTATCTGCAATATCTGTTTGCTTAAGACAAACAAGCTGAGACCGGCATCAGCCAGATTGTCTTTCTATATGGATTTGTCTGTTGGTTTGTAAATTGACTTTTCTCAAAATCAATAATTGATAATGCAAGCAATTGATACATCGTAAATAATAAATGGTTATTCAAACCTCCTATTAAAAGTTCTTTTGTCTCTGTTATCATTTGCCTCCTTTTTTTTGCAATTATTTTCTGAGTTTTATAGATCACGTTGAATTGAATCAACTTGAATTGCAACAATATCATGAACAGCATACTTTACCTTGGTTGTGACATGGTTACTCTTATAAAGACGTGCCCGACTCTACTATTCAGCTGTTCTTATGTCACTATATGTGAATGAGAAATAAAAGTATGTACTGTTCTGCAGATTGAAACTACTCCTAGTCCAGTCCAAGCAAGATAAAAGGAAAGTGCTTTCCATTGTCCAGTCAAGGCTTACAATCTTAAAGCAATGGACACATCATCGACACCTATAATTCAGCGTGCTAGACCTTTGTTCATTTACAATATAGTACATTTGAGTAGTAACAGAATCATTCATAGATCAGCACGTGTAATAGTTAAGATAACACTTAAAGAGCCATCAAGTATCTTAGTGTTTCAAATACGAAATTATTTTTGTAAAATATACTTATCTATCTTCCTTATAATATCAAACTTCATGATCAAGTTGAAAAAACTGTTGAAATGAATAGTTTATTTGGAATTATTGAAGGTTACCAACATTACAGACATGCGTTGCTTCGTCCCCCAATATTGTCATTGTTTTGTTTGTTCATTTAATCTTAAAACGATGGTCGAATACGAATGAACCATCATGTTCCAAGTTGACTGCCAAACCTTACGTGTTGGTAAATATCAACCATCAGATCCCGATTGGATTCCATCCGATGTTGTTATTACCTACTGACGTGCTTAATTATCTCTTCATGAGGTGTAGACGTTCATTTGTTGAATTATTGAGTGAGGAAAATGGTGTCAGGTGGTGATACCTATAGTTGTATAGTTTGATTAACAGATACTCAGGTCAAAGACCCGCAGTGTTAACTGCGCTAATTGTCTCTAATAACGAGACTGATGTTGTCGATGTTTGTGTGAGAATAATGTCAATGTTTTTCGTTTAATCGGATGACACTAAAGATGATTATATTCTAGATTTTGTTGTTGTTGTGAATATTGTTTTGCTTTGATTTATAAAATACTATCAACAATAATAGGTTAAATATATAGATTAATGACCACACGCACTTGCTTAAAGCACATATGTACGCGTAAATAACAAACATGCAACATTTTCACTGGTCTCCCATGTTTGACAAGTAACTTCTAGAAAAGTAACAGCAATCACATTTCTATGATAGTATACCTTATGCTTTCTTTAAAGGCACTCTAGCACGTTATTTTGCCTACTTTATTTTGATTTGTCATTTATTATTAAAGTTATATATAATATATATATAATATATATATATATATATATATATATATATATAAGAATATATAGGTGCGTTAATGGATAAAGCATCTCATTACACGACCCGATAAGCCGTATCCATAGCAAAATGGTTATCCGTATTTGAAGAAAATGGTGCGACGTATTAAATGACATTGGTGGGGAACTCCTCAATGTGAGAGGTGGATTTGTCGGTTTCATGTGAATTTGAGATTTCAGATAGCAAGAAGGTTGACCATTCTATCATTGAACCATGTTTAAAAGTCTGAAGCATGCCTTCAAGCGACACTACAGACACTGACACAATACGCCTCATTCTCAGGTCTTTACAAATAAAACACAAGTTATTTGGTTTGGTTCATTAAAACACTCTAAGACGATATTGTGCAAAGATTACAAACTCGACTGGTCGAAAACAGAATTTACAATTCTTGGCATAACTTTCACACACAACTTGGCAGAAATGGTTGAGAGAAAATTATAAAGACAAGCTAAAACAGATTAAGATCATTATGAACCAATGGCTTGGAAGAGATATATCGCCACTTGGAAGGATAACAATTTTAAAAAGTCTTATCCTACATAAACTAAATAACATTTTCTCTATACTTCCAAATCCTAGTGAAGGCATCTTAAAGGATCTTGAAAAACTCTGTTATAATTTCATTTGGAAAGGTAAACCAGATCAAATAAAACGGAAAATAATAACTAGTGATTATAAAGACGGTGGCCTTAGAGCTCCTGATATAAGAAATACAATCTTTTCACAAAAAATAAGTTGGGTTAAAAGACTTTTTAATTCTGATAGCAACTCAAAATTAAAGAAACTTTTTTTTATATTAACGTATCTCCAACATACAGGGAATTTTATCAATATAGTGCAACAACCCTGATCGAAAAGGTGTGTACACCAAGAACAAACGATTTTTGGAAAGACGTCTTAAAAGCATGGGGATGCTTTATTACGCAAAATGGGTTATTTGCAAAAACCCAATCTGAATTACTCTCGCAGCCAATATGGAATAACGACAACGTAAGAATAAATATATAGAACATCATACTTGTGCATTTGGATCGTTTGTATTGAACGAGAAGATGTCATGGAAGCGGAGGAACAACGAGTTCGAAGAACGAGTTGTTCCTCCGCTTCCATGACAGCTTCGAGTTCAATACAAACGATCCAAATGCACAAGTATGATGTTCTATATTTATTATATACCCCTTTTTATTAGCAAATTTGTAAACAAATAAAGTTGCGTAAATTTACTGGGACGACGTGCTGCGTATTGATACACGGACGGTTGCTTGACCAGCACGACTCATGATTTGAAATCTTAATAATATCTTTATTTTCTCATTTGTTAGCCCAAAAGAGCTTTAAGTGAAACTTTTTTCAGTGTGTTAACATAATAAATCCATCAAAGATGCTTTACTATCATTTAATTACAAAGAACTGACAATAATAAACAAGATTCAGGCTTCCGTCCGTCGTGCTTCTTTCGAATGACGTAACCATGGTTATGACGTCACAAGAGTAAACCGTTGTGACGTCACAATGACGCAGCATCGCTAGCGAAGCTTTCGGCAAAGCGCTTTTCTTCCTTGGTAATGATAATTTGAGTAACATTTTCCCTTCTTGTGCCTTTAATATTAGGTCTAAATCTAAATTGATACTTTAATCAACTGAAACATTACTAGCAGTGTTAATAAAACATAAATTTCGGAGATAGAATAGGGAAAACATTGAAAATTACGGATAATTCCGAGAAGTGCCGAAGTTTAGAGAAAATAGAACCGTCAGCCGTGCAATACGGAATTCACCGTGCAATACGGAAATCGACCACGGAAACCGTATTGCACCCCTGTATTACTATCTTAAGTTTACATGGGTATATAATAAATAACAAGAAAATACATCATAAGCACATGTCAAGCTCGGGCATTCATTTCATAAACGACGTAATCAATATAAACGGAAAATTTCATAATTGCATAGAATTAATTCAAATGTACCAATGCAAAACGAACTTTCTCGAATACGCTGGTATCATCAATGCAATCAAAGTGTATTTAGTCAAACTCAACATTAAAATAGAGAGAAAACTAGAAATGCAGTTATTCCCATATTTTATTGAAAACATTGCTAGTAAGAAAAAAGGATGTCGGATATTTTACGATATATTACAATATTCAGTAAAAACACCGAGTTGGTACAAAAACAGAAAAAAGTGGGAAAGAGATCTCAAATGCCAAACAAGTGTTTGCCACTAACATGGCAATGTCCCCCGCCGGTGACATTGAGTTAGTAAGACACATCATTGGAGCTACTTTGGTTCATGATATATCGTGTTAATAAGAGTTCTAAAAGTGGTCAAAGTGTTGTAGTGACCTTGAAAATAAGGTCAAGGTCACCAAATCGACTGGCGTCTGCGTCATCCTCCAATGTAGACTGACACCAAATTTGAATACATTTGGTCCAACCGGTCATAATAAATGGTGATAACAAGAGTTAGAAAAGTGCTCAAAATGTTGCGGTGACCTTGAAAATAAGGTCACGGTCACCAAAATAAACTAGTGTCTGTGTATTTCCCCAATGTAGGCTGAAAACTAATTTGAAGACTTTGGATGCAATGTTTCATGAGATATCGCCTTAGCAAGAGTTCAAAGAGTGGTCAAAGTGGCGTGGTGACCTTGAAAATAAGGCCAAGGTCACCAAACGTGACTGGTGTCTGCGTATTCTCACAATGTAGGCAGACATGAAATTTGAAGACTTTGGATGCAACGCTTCATAAGATATCGCGTAAACAAGAAATGTGACGTACGGACGTACGGACGGACGTACGGACGGACGGACGCCGCTGAATACATAGTCCCCCGTTCCGCGTTGCGGCGGGGGACAATTATCGAAAGTGAATGGAACACAATAAACAAAATGCCTTTTGTGTGTAATCTGCCTTCGAAAACAAAATGGTTTCAATATTCCATAATACATAGAATTCTCCCGACAAATGATCTTTTGCATAAGATGAAATATAAAGATGAAAATATATGCAGCTTCTGTGAGGAAGAGATAGAAACAATAAGTCATCTCTTTTTCGAATGTCCAATCGTTAAAGATATTTGGAGTAAAGTAAAAGAATGGATAGAGACACGAACGCAAGCAAACATAAATCTATCAAAAAGAAACATCTGTCTTGAATATCCTGAATATAGGAACAGAACACTTAACACGATAATCACAACCATTAAGTACACCATTTTCAAAACAAAACAAAACGGCTTGAAACCAAATTTAACCTACATTAAAATGACATTAAGAAAACTTACAATATCGACAAATATAACGCTTATTCTACATGCAACTACTCCAAATTTATGAAATTTTGGTCAACTTGTCGTTTACTATTTGACTAATTAAATACATCACTCTATCTTTACCTTTGTTCCTTCTTAAACTGAAAACCCTCAGAAATTGTAACACAAAACGGAGGGTTTGATTGCTTAGAATTTATGTGTGTTATTGTAATATGTTGTACTCAGAATGTCACTTGTAAATTGTTATGTGCATGTACCGAAAAAAATAAATAAGTAATAATAATAAAAAATGTATAAAAGTCTTCTCTGAGTGTTTAGGTATCGCTACATCATCGATCAGATCACTAAACTTACCTCCGATCGGCTATTTTAATGTGAACACATTAAAATGGCCGCTCAATGGGAAGTGGACTGGCATGGTTTAACGGAACCATGTTCATTCGTTTAAGAACTCTTTTTATCGATACAGGAGTATTATTTAGTCAATGGTAACAATTACCTGTATTTGTGTGAGAAAAAATTATTTCAGTGAGAAAAGTATGCTACAGCGCCTTTAATTCATAAACAACCGTGTGGTTGATAAAGCTATAAACTGAAGAGGCTTAACATTTGTTTAAAATATAATATAATTATGTTTTACACAGATTTGGTTACGCGCATATCTCTGATACACGGTTTAAAATGATGTCAGCTGCACTGAGAATTTCATTTATCAATAAATTCTAAATATACATAAAATCACCAGTTATTCTTCTTAGCTATGTTTGTATAAGCTTCATAACTGAATAGAATATAGTGTCATATGAATAAACTAAGAAGATAATAAGCACTGACACGAAACCTCCTCCACCATATACGATCACTCCCCCGAGGTGTGACCAGAACTCTTGGAAGTCAGTTAATCCACTCTGACACACGTGGGACTCAGAATGAAACCAGTCAAGGCAATGAGATTATGACAGTGACTGACAAAGCATGTGAGATTTACAGTGTCAGCAAGCATCACACTCTCAGGGAAATTAATCATATCGTCTTGAGGGAGATAAGAACAGGTATAGGGAAGCGCTGGAAGTGTGCCGTGTGCTGCGTCACTCCACGAATTGAAGACAACAAACTAATTCCCAGTAAAACCTGGTCTAGACATAGTACATATTTATAAGTGCACCAGTTCAATAATGACAAATCGGTTTCCTTATCAGAGAACACTTGGACTAGACGCATTACAAACCTAAAAGTATGTAACGTCCTACCCTATAGCCGCTTAATAATAAACAGCAAAAATAAAAAAAATGTCCAGGCTGTCGTACATATGTTGCCTCGGTAAATTAATAAGATATAACAATCTAATTCACGGTGAGTTAACTTTCAGTAAAAGCGTGTTCTTGACACCACCTATATATAACCTATAAAAACCTATAAGGGTATAATGTGCTACTCAAGTTCATTATTTTTTCTTCAGTCTCAGTCTAGACGACTTAGACATATTTATAAGGGTGTAATGTGCTACGTGGGACAAGTAATCAAAATGACAAGTTGAATTTCAGAGAAGAATTGATTTAAGGCGCTGCACACCAATATTGAGCGTCACGTGATAATCATGCGATACCCCAGTCATGTAATTACCAACACAAATTATACTTAGGAAAACCTTAGTTTAGACGCATCATAGACTATAAGGGTGCAGTGTGTAACGTAAGACAAGTAATTAGAATCCCAAGTAAAATATCAGTGAGGAACCTGGTCTAGACGATGCACCGTCCAATAAGAGTGTCATGTGATAACCATGTGCTACCCAGTCCCGTAATAACCAACAAAGTTTCTGCCTCAGTTAAACCTTGGTCTAGACGAAGAAGACATATAAGGGTGTAATGTGCTGCATTATACTAGTATTCAAAATCACAGGATAAATCTCAGTGACAACTTGGTCTAGACGATGCACAGTCCAATAAGAGTATCATGCGATAACCATGCGCTACCCATGTCCAGTAATAACCAACAAAAGTTCATCCTCAGTAAGACCTAGGTCGAAAGAAAGTAGACATGAGAGTACAATATGCTACATGATACGAGTAATCGAACTCTCAGGATACATCTCAGTGACAACTTGGTCTAGACGAAGCATGGTCTTATAAGAGTATCATATGATAATCATGCGTTACCCAAGTCCAATAATAACCATCAAACTTTAATCCTCAGTAAAACCCAGGTCTAGACACGGGACAATCCAATAAGACACTTCCAGCATACATCGACTCTCGCAACGAACCACCAACTGAATTATTAATCAACAGTAATTGAAGCGACCAAACGTTTTCTGCGAGCACAAAGCTGGATAATTGACGTTTGAATTACTGGAGAAAATTGCCTCGGAGACGGTATGTCGTCCATGACGTCTTCAGTGCACGTGAAGCAGCGACGAGGACGCCATGGTGCTGTACCTGTCTCCAGCGAATCAATGTCCCGCTGCCTGGAGAGAGAGAGAGAGGGAGAGAGGGAGTGAGGGAGAGAAGCATGGGATCTTCATCTCTCTTACTCGCTACTGTGTAGGATAGGTGATGATGCCGTGTGCGTCTCACTGAATAACAGGAAATTCATACCGGGCTAAGCGCTACCTTGGAATGCCGCTGTTTTAAAATAGACTTCTTTCACTTGCAAAACTACGGAGTTGGATAGGGGTTGGATAACCTCAGCTGGTGAAGTCGTTTACAACTAACCGCGGTGCAGTACAATGCATGGACTTGACAGGGCAATGTTGAGTTGTGTTTCCACCTTTATGGATCTACTGCTGTTCTAGTGTGGGATGCATGTACTGCGTTCTTCTGTAATGAGGTGAGTCTTAGAGCTGGATGAGTTGCTATATGAAGCACGTTGAATTAGATATGCTATCTCTAATTACCTGCAGTAGTAAGATTGGATCTGTAGGCATTTACTCATTTGCATCCCACATTTGGTTAACTTGAGATCAGTTTGTACGAGTTGTATCAAATAACGTTTGGTCTGATATAAAACAATGCATAACCTTGACATCATAACATGCAGTTTCCCCTGTTCATGATGCAAACATGTACATATATACTGACGATAAAGGAACTGTGTATCCATTAGTGAAAAGTTTTTTCCTGAACGTCAAACATCTAATTCGTGTCCCTTTTTACAATGGGTTGTATTACTTATTTAACATTGTTATATATTGGAACAGAGTATCTGCAATAGTAAAATTTTATTTTACTTTCTCGGGACGAGTTCTTTGCGAGATTCGAACTCACACCTCAGGTATTATTTATCGCCAGTACTGACTGTCCCAATATGTTATCCACTCGGCCTACGAGCCCTCTGCAACCACGAGGTCCAACAATCGGTAGTTAAGCTATTCTTACATTCAGTACCCCTCTGATAGATGTAAATTACACATCTCTCAGGACTATATAACACATAAGGTATAATCAACGTGATGTTAGTACAGTAGCGTCCACGTCAACATGTTGGTGTGTATTGGCTTATCATATCAACGTTGATGATGGAAAAGCAATTAATTATATGAAAGATATCGTTATTACTAGGAAATTTAAAAACTCAAGTTAATTCAAGTTCCTACCCGTAATGAATAATTAATGTTAATACACACAGTACAGTACAGTACAGCTCTCCACCACGTGGTTGAATTAGTAGTAGTATGAGGTGTATACTGGAAACACTGACAACTCAATAATAATGATATATGGTAATACATTGATTGAAGACATTTTGATATCCAGACCAAATGAACAGACAGATTCACGTATTCATAAATATTTGTGAAGCGACTCCATTTAATATCACGATATAGAGTATGCTCATTTGTATATTAGAATCACCTAATTAAACTAACATTTTATGGCAAATAAAAATTGAATGTCCAAGCCAGTTTTTTCTCGAAACGCCCGTAGCCCATCCTAACATACACTCAGACTTTGGAACTATTTAGTGCTTTTAATTGTTCGATTTTTAAATTGCAAATCCGACTCATTAAGCCTTCCATTGACCATGTCAAAGATCTATAGGTACTTCTCTTGCTTGTTAAGAATGTATTTGGTACTCATATTTCCGTTATCACAAGTTATTGTAAACAGTCTGGAATTCATTTCCACACTTTCTATTCAATAATGTTTTTGGTCTTGTAATCAATTTCCTAAACTAAACTGATTAATTTCAAAGGAAATTGAATGCCCCGGGAGTATATTGGAACCATCGATGTATAATTACTGACGTGTTGAGAGAGCTCCTCACTGCGCTATGTAGTTAATTAAAGGACACGGAGAGCTACGATAGGTGTAGGTCTGCGCTGTAATGAGAAGCATGCGATGTTTATTCAGGCAACGTGCAGGAGAAACTGTAACGCGTATAATCCGTGTTACCTTATAAGCTGGAGATGAACAGTGTAGATTAACATTTGATTGCGTGTTTTCGTTTAAGAGTTAGTTCACTTTTTTAAAACCTATAAATGGATTTGTAATCTGTCTATGGTTCAATATAACGTAAATGGTTTTCATTTTCTGTGTATATAGAACAGCACCAATATCATTGACGCTAGCATGTAACAATTAAGGGCAAAATATGTTTCGAAGGAATTTTACAACGTTATAACTTCTATTTAGACAAAAGCAGCAAACGGGAAAGTAATTATCGAATTTTAGTAAGAGTGTACCCGAAAATAGTAGTTTAACAACACATTAGTGGGTCAGATTTTTATCTCTTTTAATGTTTGTCAAGAAGAAATCTCTTTTAACTTTTTACATATATATTTTGTGATTATCGTCACACTTATAAGTCACACGCGTGAAATAAACAACAATGAAACGAAAATGTGCACCTTCAGCGAAAACGCTTAAATGCATGGGAGTAAAGTGATATCCGTTTTTCTGAAACAGACCATAAATCTCGTTCGCCACTATTCGCGTACATAGTGACCTTGGAGGGAATGCACGATAGCTGCTGCGTACATACAGCAGATGTACAGTTGTTTATAAAGCTCGGCAGGTATAGATTCGCTAACAGTACTCCCCCTCTCTCCCTCCTCACGTTGCATCTTATCCTCTCCCCGTCCCCACAAACACCCCCAGCTCTCTCTCACGTCTTGCACCTGGGAGGGGCAGGTACAGATCTACTGACAATGCCACTCCCCTGCCGTCTTAAACTTCATATCTGTTTCATATCACTGTCTTAGGTGTATGGTGTAAGCGTTAGGGGGAGATGTCGATTTCCTGACCCCAACTACTGCTCTAGAGCTGCTTCTTTCCTGACGTTGCAGAGCTACAATGCAGAATATGGTCTATTGCTATATTATATAGTGCACCTGTGAGGTGCAGAGATATTCCTCCCTGGCCTCTTCCATTCAACCGTCCCTTCCCCTCTTGTCGCACCTGAAGGGACAGGTATGACTGTAATTTTCCTATCCATAACACCCCCACCCCCTCCCCAACACTTACACCTGGGGGACAGGTACATGTGATTTTCCTCCCTGTAACTACCCCCTCCCCTCGTCTTGCACCTGGAGATATAGGTACAACAATGTACATGTAACCTTCCTCGCCTCCATTGCACCGCCCCTACCCTAGTCTTACACCTGGTATACATGTATATATGTAACTTTCCTTGCAAACAACCCCCGTACCCTCCCGCTTAGACCTGTAGGGAGAAGTATATATATCTTCAACCATCTCCGACACTAGCTACTCTTCCCCCGCATCTAAGGGGGAGGAGGGGAGTCTTCTTTGAAATCGTTATTAGTCTGATATGCCCGGTCGGATACGATGGAAGGATAACGTCAACAACTCAGTAACATATGTTAGATGTGTTGTACTAGAGGCGGGTTAAATATACATCCATGCCTTAACCTCAGCTGTCGCTGAAGACGCTCCTGTTCCAAGGCATAGTTACGCTCTTGGTAAAATTGAATTTTTTCATCATTGTTATACGTCCATAACGGCGACCGCTATTGTATAAAGGCAGAGATAAGATATAATTACATCGATATTACTTTTTATTTCCCCGGAGAAATGTTCTGTTTTTCAAAACGTTTTTACAATCATGGTTACATAGGCATATCGAATGAACACAACTGCACACAATAAGGTGCATGGCGCAATGCGACTCTATGTGTAACACATAAGATGTTGTAGCAGGAAACAGTACAGCTGACACGATGCAAAACAATGCAATACATCACAGTATTTATTACGTTAATAGTTACCAAATGATTTTGATTCAAAACATCATGCACTCACGTACACTGAATTATATTAGAAATACTTCGGGTTGTATGAAGGCCATATTTGTATTGAATTTTATCTTACTTGTTTTTTTCTCATTTATTGAATTTGTCATTAACTGTCCTAATGATAAAGGTAATTTCAACGGGTCGTGTTTCACGTTTGTCCATGAAATTTCACGGCAGTTTTTCATATCTTGTAGCACAAATAAGTTGATTTCAGAGTTCTACATGGAACATACAGTTTTATAGATTTTTAAACGAACATGTGTATTATACAAAAGTTATAACCTTTATGAAACGAACATATTTTTGTTGTCATCCTGAATGTGGGCGACGGTTAGGCAGAGCTTGTACGGGTGTTCTGAAAGTCGCATGTCACACACTGAAAGTCGTACTTTCAATATTACGTATTTTGTTAACGTACTTTTGCACAGTGAAGACATTGTAGGGCAGTGTGGTGGTAACCTTTCGCTTTTTCTACTTTTTCTCCAGAACCAATGACCCTAGACAGCTGAAATTGTATGTACAGACTCCTTGTTTGAAGAGGATTCTAAATTGTAGATTTGGTGACCCTGTGACCCCAAACGATAATCTTATTAGTAATGTGAAAGATATGTCGACTTAAGTTTAGTATCTATTTTATGGTGATGTAATCAATGTGAAATGAGAACTATTGAATACCCTATTAACTGAATACTGTGACAGGCCGCAAAGGAATGAATTGAAGAGGAGTTAAACTATATTTTCTATTTTACATGAGATATGTGAACTGAATATGACTGGTGATGAAATGATAAGATAAGACTGTTAGGAATACTACATGAGATCTTGATACCACATCTTCTCCAGTACAGACAAAAATAAGTGTGGAGAAAACAACATTTAAAATATATAATTCACTGGCTGTGAGTCTTGGTCATCATGTTGTGTAATTGCATTGTGTTGACCTGGACAGTAATCACTCCCTGGTAGAGAGTTACCTTAACTCCTTACTGCTTATACAGAGGTTTCAGGTTACTTCTGTGCTGTGTTACAGTCGGTGTGTGAGACTGGTTTAGTCTTACACTCAGATGCTCAAAAGAATTAGCAACATGTTATTAAATAATGAAAAGGAGCCCATGAGAGACAGGATTTTCAGAAACAGATAATGGCTCCTTTTCAATATGTAATAAATGTTGATATTTCCAGAATGCAAATAAGAATTAAAAAATATAAATGTAAAGGTCTACTATATTTATAGTGAAGTGGATTATTGTGTAACCAATTTTGATAACAAATTTGAATTTAATTGCTGGACAATGCAATGTGCACGTGATTTCTTAATATTTTCCTTAGAGATAATGAATAACATAATTCTGATGAGTTTCAGAGCCAATGGCTGTATTTTTTTGCGTATGTTTCTCTGCAAGGATGGTCAATATGAATCTCAATGTTGACTTTGTTTAATTAAAGGCACATTATTCAATCATCAAATAATCACAACATTGTTATGTGAAAACTATAAGCGGAGTTCAGATCAATGTAGGTAGGCCTAATATCAGCTCCAGTGTAAATCATACCTTAAATTGTGCCTTCTAGCATTACAAACTGTTCTCAGGAACAAGGTACCTGGTGTTTAGTGTGGGAAGCCTTGAAGGAAATCGATTCCAGAATCCCTCCTTCCTCCTCGGGCAATCCTGATGATCAAAGGCGTTAAGCTGTGGGAGACCGTTGATCGATTCCGGCGTGAAAGATTAATCCCTGATACAGTTTTCTCAAAATCTTTTGGTTGATGTTATCTACCATATCATACCATGTGTCTGTTGCTTGAGGCGGAGAAAACGTTTTTAAATACTTTTCGGTTTGATACCGTCATTGTTTGATAGACATGAGTCGACCATACTGAGTTAACTAAGGGAATAAGAGGACAAGTTGTTAAGATATAAAACTTTTACACTTTTCTCTTTATTCAAGTAGTTATGGGAAGGTGCAAGACAAAGACTTTTGGAAGACTCAGTCTAAGCTCTCGTGTGTATCTCACCAGGTTTAAAATGCTCTATGGTATTATGGCATGGTAGGGTGTCCGCCCATAAACATCGTCTCAAGAATCACAGGTTCTTGAATGCTGAAATCCTGTGTACAGGCACTTTGGTAATTTGGAGTCAGAAATTGTAGATTTGATGACTATTTAGCCCCTAGGTAATAAGGTCGCACCGTAAACCTATGTTCAAGTATTCTCATTAAGGCAGAAACCTGAAATATTGTACAAATTATATTGGCCTAATTAGGTTAATAACCTGTAGATTTTGTGACTTTGGACATGCTCTAAATCATATACGTGTCTTCCCCAGAATGAATGTCTTAGAGTGCTGAAATATGTGTTCAGACTCCTTAGCTAACGGGGATTATAGATATAAAGCTGAAGTATTGTGCACAGACACATTGCCCAATAAGTTTATAAATTGTAGATTTGGTGACTCTGTGGCTCCACAAGGGACACGACCTAAATTCTATACGTTTCCGCCCTAGAAAAAAAATCCTTAAAATGCTGATATATGTGTATAGACTCCTTAGCTGATGGGTACTATAAATAGTAGATTTGACTCCTTTGCCCACATTAGGGCGACTGAAAATTATACAAAGTTGAAGTCTTATGCGCAGACGCCTTGGCCAATATGGATTCTTAAAGGGAGAAACCATGATACCGAGGATATGGTAATTAAGGTTGTGGACCCTGATAGGAAGGAAAAACCCGAGGATGCGAAGCATCCGAAGGTTTTTCCTGACTATCAGGGCCCACAACCTTACCATATTCGAGGTAGTATGGTTTCCATATTATCAACCATTTTTAAGTGTAAAATTGTTATCGCGTTATATCGAGGATCCCTGGTAAATAGAGACGTTCATAAAATCCTTGTTTGGAACCTGAAATCAGACTGTTAACAGCCACGCTATATGAGTTTTGTACCGTGGAATCTCATCTGCCTCCTTGGCGCAGTAGACTAAAGCGCTAGCTCACGTACTACAGGTGTTAGTGTTCGAGAAATACTTTCTTCAAAACGTTTGCTGTTTAGATTCTGTCATAAATTTGAGAAATTTTTCAAAATTAGTCAAAGTTAGTTTCTTCAGATCTTTACTTTCAAGCCGTCATCTTAGCAAATATATCAGGGTTTACAGTCATTGTAATTCCTTCTAACAGGGTTTACAACTGTCTGTTGAAACCCTCCTAGAGGGAATTACAATGTTGTAAGTCCCTCGTACCGGGTGATACGGTTTAGAAAGGTCGTGCAAGTATCACGTTATATGGCTAGTAGGTTGATAAAACTTTGTAACAATAAATACTGTATTATATTAAAGCAGATGAGCTACAGAGCCAATTACATCTTTACATCCCGTTTCTTGTTAATACAGTTTCTCATGAACCATTCAATATGTTGACAGCTTTCATCAACATAAAAAATTTCATTTAAGATTTTATATTTTTGGTGTCAAAACTGGTTACCTGGGTAATGTGCCTGATGTTACGATTCAAACTCTCAATGCTTTATTTGTGCGATAATGCTAACAGCTTCAGGAAAATTATACCTGAACATTTAGGAATTTCTTTGTTGTAAAATGTATAAAATAAACAAAACAGAATTGAAGCGCTGTATAAACGGTTTTATGTCCCCGAAATATCAAGACATTTAATTTTCAGTTTTTGTTACGTATTTGAACTACAAATTTCATAATATTGAGACATTATGATAATAACACTGTTTTACACAATCCAACAACTATCTAATAATAAGCATATGGTATGTTAATTATTGTTTTAGTTTAGTCATCGGACACTAAGTCTTTAATGTTAACATTTACCAACATTCATCTACCTACATGTATGGAAGGAATTCGAAGACTATTTTATTATGTGATGTCCCTGACATTATTGCAGATGTTCTTAAACTCATGATATAGTTTTTCATTATGTCAATAAAAAACGTGTCGGATGTTACTTGATGATAATGAATCACAATTGTATTTGTTCATTTGTAATTGTTTATAGTAGGCGCTTACGATATATTTTGTCATACTCCACCGTTTATTAATTACAGAATCTGAACTAAACAACCATGGCAGACTCCACAATGGAAACTTCAACACACCGACAATTGGAATGGGAGACAGGCAATATGTTCAAGGCGGACTATGTCTGGAAAGTGAGTGAAGCTTGTAGATAACGATAAATTTATTATTCGAAAAGGGTCTGCACTAACATCTGTACTTTCGGAGGAGATGTTTTTCCAAATAAATAAAATATACATGCATTAATGTGCAGTTTATCATGCTTGTTTAAGAAGATATAGGACGGGTAACTCATTAATTTTAGAATTCGTTTATTTTCTTTCAAAAGAGCAAGTTTTTCTTCTATCTAAAACTTAAATAAAATTCAACAGAATTTTTCAAAGTCACAGACATTTTAGATTTTGCTACAAAATGTGATGAGCTCGGTTGAATATAAACAAACGAATCATGAAATACTAATGGGAGTCACCTTGTGTTTCTAATCACTTTAGCTTCAAAATAGCTACTGAAACAAAAATACCTGTTATGGACTGCTTATCATAAACATTAGCAATGTACATGTACATGTACATACTTTCAAACTTAGAAATACGAATTTAAAGAAAAACTGTAAGTTAATAATACTAGGCAATTTACGGTAAATGCCGTTTGAAACGTTTTTCGCCAATGCATGGATAAGTCTGTATCAAACGAAAAGCATACGTTTTTAGATTTCTTCACAACTATAACAGGGTATCAATAAATATTAACAGAAGCATATTCGATGTCTCTTTGTTTTAAAACACAAATACACATGGTTAATTATGAATTTTCACTAATTTTCGCATGCGAATGTATTACTTGACCATTCAATATGAGTAACAGCCCAGACGGCTATTTTTCATAACCTTTGTATGTACATAGATTATGTATTAAAACACTTTTAAATAAAGATTTAAGAGTAACCCAATATACTGCATCGCTACACTTGTAAAATTGTCATAATCTAATAGTTTGCGGTTCACATTAAAATTGGCATTTCATTGCATTGAAAATGTGTTAAATATCTAAAACCCTATATTTGCAGATGCTTCTGTTTCAATCTCTGCCATCTTCAGTGACTAAGAATTGTTCATGAATTAATGATGATGTTCACTGTGTTGTCAGATGACGTTGCTCGTGGTGTTTACCATCTGGATCATCCTGATGAACGGGATGCTGGTTCTAGGACTACTCAAGCACAAGGACCGGCGCAACAACACCTACAACTTCCACATCATCAACCTCGCCATGACCGACTTCCTCTTCGGCTGCACCGTCCTTCCCGTCCGCGTCAACATGATCTCAACCAACGAGTGGGGATTTGGGATCGAGATATGTCAGTTCTGGATCATGATTGACAAGCTGCTGATGACAGTGTCCATCTTGATCATCCTGGTCATCGCAGCTGAAGGGTCAGTTGACCTGGCCATCCCTGACCTCAGTCCAGAATCAACTCTTCCTCTGTGGGCAGTGCTTATTGCTGGTCCGTGGATTATAGGAGCTGCCTTCATAATTCCTTTCTATCTTCTCCGGTCTAACATAAGTATTACTAATGGGATGTGTGTGGCCGTTATTGAAGATCTGGAGTTTGTGATTCCTCTTGTGACCTTCATAGTTCCTGCAGCTGTGGTGCTCTGTCTTGCTCTGGCAATAATCAACATGTTGTTTTTACAGCGTCCTCCGTCGGCGCTTATGGTTTCAGAAGAACGGAGGAGAACCTTCAGAAAGCAAGCAACGGCGACCTGTGTAATCTCTGTTGTGTTCGTGCTGATGTGGTCGCCCTACGGTGTAACCGAGTTTCTCTCAAGCTTAAAGCTTAGCAATCATCCCTCTTTTGATTACACGTTGTGGGGAGCGTATGCCAATTCTGCAATCACCCCTCTGCTGTGGTTGATTCTGCCCGATGTTAGACACGGATTCCGGGACTTGTGCTGCTGTTGTTGTTGCTGCTGTAAGTCGACTGACCTTGACATTCCCGTGCAGCCTCGAATAGATGGCGCTAATATGCGAGTCATTGAGAACAAATATGTTGTATCAGGTCGCCTAGGCGATCTCCACGAGGAGGAGGGTCAGACATTTGTCTGACTGGAATATATTTCTAGTATGATGCATGAATGTGATTTTGTGACTTTTTGGTGGAGTATTTATTACAAGTGTGAGTGTTGTAATTGCTTCGTTCATTAGACTTTTTAAGAACTTGGAAACCTATAACCATCATGTCATTTTTCAGAACGCTCTCAAAACATCTTTATACAATGTTTGTATCTTTATCAATGTCTTTCACTGTGCTTATCATATTGACCTCAGAATAGAATCTCGAGGTCTTTGTCGATGATATCCGACATACTTCTTAATTCGAAATTATGTTTAATTACAATTTTGTTAACAAAATCAAGGATTTCTGATCCATGATGTTTTTTGCTGAAAGTTTTTTAAATGTGTAATTTATTTATTACATCAAATTGAATAATGAGCACAATAATTGTAATGTGACGGTTAAGATGAGTATGTTGTTGCATTTTTATGACACAAAGAAGGCTTGTTTTATAAAATAAAGTTTCTCTAAATCAATCAATAAAACATTAAGATAAAACTTTTATTACGTTAAGTCATTTATTAATTGCACCTATGATGATTGGTTTACATTAATATTTTCAAACATTAGTCTTCCCATTCCTTTATGCTTGTAACTCCAATCCCTCAGCTTTTCACCTTTGAAGGAGTTGATGTATATTCGTTATATAAACCACCCTCTTTCATCCATCCCCCATGCCTCACATTTCTATTCGCCCTCTCCCTTTCCTGTCTCCTTGAACGTCGGAGGGGGTAGACATGTCCCTCTTCTCATCTTCCTCACCCTTTCACCTGGGAGGAGATCGTCTTTAATATCAATATTTATCTGATCTATCCAGTCAGATACTATGGGTGGTTTACAGCAACACATTCACTGACATATGTTTGATGTGAAGTAACCATAGGGGCAAATGTGAAGTAACCATAGGGGCAAATATATATATATATATATATATATATATATATATATATATATATATATATATATATATATATATATATATATATATCCGTGCCTGAAACGTAGCTTGTAGTTGGTTCCAAGGGAGAGCCATGTATATGTGTCGCAACAAATATGCAGCTACTGGCTACTCTATTTTCATTGAGTCAGTGTTATGTGTTATGGTTTGAAAGCGCTGTTTGGCAATAGTTGTAGTAAGAATAACTGTTGTGTACACATATGTACACATATGTACACCTGTAAAAATGGAAATGATAACTACTGTAAGTACATCATATATATTTTCCATGACATCGATGGTTGTCAATAAATAGTTATGGCATATACGAGTTTGGGATACATCAAGTAAACATGATTGCCATATTGTCCTCTCGTTATGATAATAGGTGTACTAGTACATGCAACATACAAGAATAACTTACTGTTTATGTACATTGTACCTGCTATGAACGTGTGTTCCTCATATACATTGTAACATAACTAAATACAACCGACATGGTGTCATGTGGTCCTGTGCATAGCTCAGTCGACCACTATCAGTGAAGTTCAGCAACAATGGGCGCGGCTTGCCGCATGGATGGGTCACCCGCTTCATTGCTGAATTAACTGAGAGTTTGAAGGGTGATTCCCTGCCCCACACTGAGACATGAGTGGAAAGACTTATCGTGTCACCCTGGGTAAGTGACTTTATTCAACGTGTGCCTCTGTTCACCCAGCAGTAAGTGGGTACCTGGTGTAAGATGTGGAGGAAGTGATCTTTCAGCGGCAGCTCAGGTTAGACCAGGGTAATACTGTTGGAAGCACAACGTGGAGATTTGTGCGCTATATAAAAACTATCCATTATTATTACAACACAACACACAAAATAAACACATTTATTATTGGTAGAATATTGTATACATTAAGCGACCATGAGTTTTGTCATGGCACTGGATTTGAAAGACGTATTACTGAGAACTGAAACACTGAACACCTGCACAAGAAATTATAACATAAAGACCATTAGCAGCTTTGCTTCGTTGCACAAGTGATGTTTATATAAGGTGAGCACGTGGGCAACAAGACACACGAGAAACATAGGTGCAATTTAAACAAAATCACATTATCCATTTGTGTGTGGTAAGAACAAGTTATGGGAATATAATGATGATTATAATAATTAAATAAGAATTCACTTATATAGCGCCTAGTACCATACAATATGCCACCAGAGAAAACAATATAAACTTTATGTAAGTCAATTTCGCAAGAACCACAAACTGTCGATACCGTGTGCTGTAAACTCATGCCGGAAGTACTGCAGCCACTCTCCTCGGAACATCTCTCTCCTGAATTGTTCCATGGAGATTAACTGCCAGTCCTCTTGTAAGGCTGCTTCCAATTCCATCAGCATATTTTGAGATGGGGTTTCTTCTACCTATCCATCGGCCAATTTGGTGCAAGATATACAGACATTGCAGAGTGGTCTGTGTTACCCCATTGTTCTCTACATGTTGGATCACAGCTCGGAACGATGGGTCCAACATTATCATCCATGAAGAAGGGCCAAGTGGCAAATATGTGGTCATCTAAATGATCGATAACGACCTGGTCAAGTAATTCCAGGTTATAACGAGCGCCTATAAGTTTCCCTTGTAAGTATCACCAAATACAGCTTAAGAGAAACAACCATCACCATAACCGATCATCCGCCGAATGGTATTGCTTGTTCCTGGTGTGTACACTGTCGGCCAAAAGAAACGCCTACTTGATTTTTCCTTGAAATGAAAGATGAAATAATTTCTGCAATATAATCAATGGTGGTCTCCAAGTTATGCTGAAAACAAATTAATATGAAAGTCCACTGACATCGTGGAAAAACTGTGATTCGAGTCAATAGCATTCATGAAAACCACGCCCAATAAAAACTGCTATTTCCGGTTGATTCACTTGCGTAGCGTACTCACGTCCATTTGTAGCGTCATCATCACTTTAATGCGAATGTGTGCATGTACTGTTGCTCGTGGTTATATGAAATCGATTTCAAATGTTTTTCTTACCAAGCACCGATCGAAAACTGAACAATTCATTTGTCTATTTCAACAATCGCCATTTTTTAATGGCATGACAATTTCTGAAATCTAAATATATTATGGTGCAACTTCATAATGCTATAATATTGCTAAACTGCTCATTATAGTTTTTTTAAAGAAATTTGATATGATATCTGGTAGGCGTTTCTTTTGGCCGACAGTGTATACTGTGTAACGCGTTTGTAGCCACCCATACTCACCCAACATGGGATCATGTGGATTCTTCAGCAGCTTCGTGTCAGGTTACCGTGAGAATAGTACGCTATTCATTTGCATATATCAGTAGGCGTAGCCGAAGAAAAGCTCAATGATGTCAAACCATGTTGGTCGCAGAATACAAGTTTTATTCCTAATAAGGACCAACCCAAAACACACTCTCATAATAATCATAATTTATTACCATAATGCATATACGACATCAACACATAAGTATGTGAACACTTTTATTAAAAATTATATCAAATTCATCTTAAGTATCTAAATCATTTACTGTAAGTAGCAGTGGTTATCTCTGGTTAAGATATTAAGCTGTTGCATTATCTAAGATAGTTATACAAGGCGTTTAATGCGTCAGCTATCATCATTTACATCAAAGAAGAATGTTGATAAGACCGTTTGTCCTGATAGTGTATGTAAACTTAGGCTAAAGAAATTGCACACTGAGATATGAAATCTGTTAATTTTTCACTTTTGTTTTTAACAAACATATTAATAACCACCGTGGACTTATTGGCTCCGTATTATAACCTTTATAAATACAATATATACTGTAATCACGATAAATGTCAAGTAAAATGACCATATTTCTCTGACCAAAACTAAAACAGGATCTAACGGTAATCATGCATTATCTTTAGATGTATGATGCCATCCTATCTTGAAGTAGATGTATCTGCGTCATAAAGATAACTGTAAAGGGGATTACTATGCATCAGATATCAGCAGTCACGTCAAAGATTAAATTGATGAAATGTACTTGATTGAACCTAGTTCAAGGAAGAACATTAACATATGTCAAAAATATTTTGTCACATAATCCTAAAACTGTTAGCCAAGTTACAGAATATCATTGTATTATAGACGTTCTATCTCTACACAATGAAAACTAATTTCTTTTCAATCAGGAGTACATTGCAGTATAAGGTTCACTTTATTGTTATCAAGTTTAATTAAGACTGTCACCATTATTTCAAATCTATGACAAGTTATCTCATAGAAAAATGCACGTGATGCTTTGAAGTCGACCTCGTCGTCTTTGTGACTAAAAATATTTTCTCCGTATTTATCAAAATGTTGTATTAATCACTGCTGCTTGATGAATACAAACATGTTGGCTTTTATCAAAGTTACGTTTCTATCACCGTTCATTTAATTTAAATTTTGAATCATTTCGAACGGAAACCTAGCTTGAATAGACTTCAATGTTTCAACACTGATAAATGAGAGAAGACAAGAAATTGAAATGTTGTTTATGAGCTGTTGATCGCAACTGATTTGTTTCAGTTTAAACAGATTATTCAACATTTAAATTCTTTCATCTTTGCAAAGAATTATCGATGAAAAGGATTGCTTGCTTTTTTTAATTATTAACTGAGGTGTGTCTTGACAACGTTTGCAGAGACAAGGCGTCATTTGTCATCAAAACAAAATATTTTTCATTTCCAAGTAAAATCTTTATGAAGCAATTTATATCTAAGACATTATTGATTTATTTTCAGTGTTTAATTGTAATTTACATATTTCGCTGTGATGACAAAATTAAGTATTCCAAGAAACGATACCACAGCACTGTCCTTAAGTAGATGTACACACACTTAAGAATAGCTTAGAACCATTTAGTATGCTTAGATTTGATATACTTAACCGACTAAATTAAAATATAAATAATTTAAATAAAATAAAGTAAATAAAAATTGTTTCCAAACTTTTACAAATTGGTGTTAACATGTAATTATTTTGACCATTATCAGAAGAACCACGGCTGAAATCTTACACATATTTCACACCATTGTAATAGCAAGAAGAGAGATAATGACTTTTACAAAACCAAAATTGCGCTGATTTTACTTTTCAATCATTACCATGGTAACCTTAATTCAACCACAAAGAGAGAATCCTTAAGAAATGTGCTTACTTGGTCACAAGTTAGTTTCCTTGTAGAATGAATGGAACTTGGAAGTATTGATTTAAGCATCTATTTGTGTCAGTTTGCCCTTATCGAAAGTAAAGAAAGGACAAGTGCATGAAAACCGGTAATTGAACTGAATAGGAAAAGCAATAAAGAAGCACATCAATAACTAATGGAATTCATATTAAAGGGTTGCCATCTGTTGGTGGTTTTGACTGTAGTATCTGAGATCAAATATACAATATATGTCTACTTGTTTTGAAGAAATCATGTTTACAATGATTTTGAGGTGATTTCAGAACTTATGATCTTGAATCTGAACATGTAAAAATAACTCCCCAGGTGCATTAGAATCAATCTTCGTGTAAGAGGTCTTAATACCTTCTTGGAAAAGAGTTATTTAGTGATTTCAGAAATGGTGACCTTGACCAAATCTCCTGACCTTGACCTTTCAAAGTCACACAATCAATGATCACTTTTCATTTTGTATAACAATCATGTGATGATTCAAAGTGTTAATAGTTCAATAAAGCATGTTCCAAAATGCATGCATAAGTAGTGACCTCGCTGTGACCTTGACCTTTGAAAGATTTTAGCAAAAAACTTTTAAAATCTTGGTCCTTCTCCATAGTTGATATATACCAAATAAGAGCCTGATAGCACAAAACATTTTGAAGTAATCGTGTTTACAAGGATTTTTGTAGTGATTTCAAAGCTCATGACCTTGATCTTTGACCTTGAATATGAACATGTCAAAAAATTCCCCAGGGGTATAAGTAAGAAGTTATGTATATAAGTTCTCAAAACATGGAAACAAGTTGTAGCCATTACAAAACGCACCGGCGGCGGCGACGGAAAATGCACAACAAATGGTAGCAGAAAGGATATCACATACTTCAATACACTGTATTTGAGACGATATAATCAAATAAGGTTAATTATTGAAAATAGTTCGTTCAAATAATCTCACGGGCAAAAGAAACGCAAGTTTTTATCACCGTTTATGTTCAAATCCATTATTCAACACCATGATAATTAAGCATGACGAACAATTAGATTTTAATAAAAGCGCGTTTATATAGCAGCTACATGTATGATTGTATACTTTTCGGGAAGTTAAATGGAATAATCATTAATCCTTAATAATTGTTGTGTGCAATGGACATTCGTTTAAGCTGGATTGGGAATGGTGCGCATTATACATAAGCACATAGAGCAAAGAAAATGATTTATAGTTTGTACTTGAAGCTTTAATTATTCTCGATATTAAAGTTTGAGATGGTTTGTTTCTACAGACCAAAGGCTTTATGAAAATTCAGAGTTATGTTCAATTCCCACAGTAACTCATGCAGTAGGTAACTAACAATCACACACCATGTTTCAAGTGGAGGTAAAAGCATCATGACGGTCGGTGGATCTTACCTTCCCCATAATGAGTCAGTAGGTAACTACATAATGGAACCTAATTATTCACCCTCTCACTCGCTCGATCATACACTGGCTCTGAAGCATGGTCTCTATACGTAAGTGTACAATAATTCACCTGAGAGCAAAGAGCTGAGGCCGTCAGTCAATGAAATATTCATTACTAGCGAGAGTATTGTTGCTGACTTGTCATGACCTCCTAATCAACGATACTCAGACGTTGTTTTGTTATGGTTACTTTCATGCTTTCTTCCAACAGACCAAAAACATTCGGTGTACGATCCTTTCCCACGATGAGTGAGTCAGCAGGTTGCTAACAAACTGAGATAATATATCATTCATTTAAAACACATTTCCAGAATGATGTTTTAGTTCTGAGTAAAAACATCAAGTCGTGACATACAGCCCTATTATTAACTCTCAGTGATCACACAAGGGCTTGTTAACACGCTATCTGTAAATGAAAAGCAAGCACTTTTAGCTAAAAGACACTCGTCCAGGACAGACGTGCATGTTGGAGATGAAACCAATTATCACACTTAACACTTTTAGACAGCCAGTGACGTAATACTTATGATCATTTCATGACCTTTACCTGTTTCTGGTAACATGCTATAGACCTCAGTGTACTCCAGTTTAAATTCAGGCATGAACTCTAATCCTTAAAGTTCACTGACATTCGCTTGCGGCAGCGTCTTAACATAAGTACGGAATTTAATTTCTGTTAATAGTATTACCCTTATTAAAACAAACGGCAGTTTAACTTGGAAATTATAATTTAGACCAATTAATAACATGTTTGAGGCAACAAAGCTGAACGGATAAACTATTAAGCATTCAAAAAATTAAACCATTGTAAACATATGTCCTATCCCCTTTGCGATCCTACACTTTCTAATCACCTATTGTAGAATTCAGTAAAACTGGGACCGAGCCAGCTAGGACAATAACTCTCATATGCATCTCCTTGTGTGTTAGCATAAGGTACACGAGTATCTACATATTGCAGGTGTAAGCAGGTGGTATACCTTCATTAATAACACTTGTTTGGCTGACTTGCTGTATGAACAGGTACGCATATGCATCCAATAAGCACTTACATGTATAAACATTTTGTTATTTAGAGGGGAAAAACATTATAGTAACTTAAAGTAATTAGCAGCCGCGATTAATTCTAATAAAAAGTTATTCCGTATTTATTAAAGTAATTCATTTTTTGCCAAATTTGTATGTTATGAGATATGAGTTTACCCTACCTCCTTCTTTAACTAAAATACACAACACTAATCTTACCTATGTGATTTTACTATAGGTACATATACCAATTTGTTGTAATATCTTAGATAATTATATGGGCTTTTGATCTGTCAGCTTTGTGAGGATTTTGTTATGTGTAAGCTATCATTATTTAAATAAAGAAGAATGTTGATAAGAGCGTTTTCCTATGTAAAATCAGGATAATACATATACACTTTGCGACACTTCAGCATCAAAGGTGGCTTTAAAGCTGATACTAAATTATTATCAAGAATGATAAGGATTTTAACAGCAGCAATGTTTTTCTTTTATTCTACCCCTTTGAACAGAGATATCTATAACCATGTTAAAGGGGCAGTAGCACGTTTTTTTCGATGAAATAAGTCGATGAAATGTATTTGAAAAATAATGTCACCAACAGTAAAACACCCTTCTCTCTTCGGAAAATCAAGTTAAAATGAGTTCACATGGTTACATGGTTCCGTAAAGCCATGAAATCGTTTTGTCATTCAAAATAATAAATTGTGTTCACAATAAAATGGCCGCCATGCACTTTTTTATACGCTTAACCGTTAATACCACTACGGATAATTGGTTTGTGTAATAAGATTTTTTACCCTCTAAGGTAAATATAAATGACATAAACTATCATTATAAATGGGAAATAAAAAATAATTAAAAAATGCCAAAAATGTGCTACTGCCCCTTTAAACTCATTTTGCTATTTGCCTTTATAAATACAAGATTGCCGAGTATAGTAATATTTATCATGAATGAAAAATGATGTTACTGTAAAGGTATACACTATTTTAGATACGTGATGCCACCCTGTAATACTATCTTGAAGTAGATGTCTACGGGTCATAAAGATAATGATACACGGGGATTAATATGCATCAGATGTCAGCAGTCACGGCACAGATTAAATTGATTGAATGTACTTGGTTGAACCTGGCAACTTATAGCCTTCGAAGAAGGGTGTTACAGTATGTCAAACATGTAGTGTCATATAGTCCAATAATTTTGTTGTATTATACACTTTCCATCAATTTACATTGGAGTCTTCTTCAAAAGGCAGTAAAGAGATTTTAAAGATAAAGAACAAATTAAGTTCTTGATACCAACGTTTTTAGTTGCAACTGGATCGATTATAAATCGTTTAAAAGCTATACAAATTTCGCTAAGGTGATCACACTGTAGTAGCAGGATGATGTTTCAATGTATCTACAATCAGTGTATATAACCGTTGTTACATTCACTCCAGTTTACTTCCAAGTAAGAACAGTTACAACTAAATCACTTACACAATTAGAATCGCATCATTCTTACTGCATAGGTTAGGAGATGATTTGTTCATACCGGACTATTTTGCAGTACAAGGTTTTTGTTGTATATATTATATATCATGGTTTATTTTATTGAAGATTAATTAATGCCCTGTCACCATTCTTCATAGACAAGATATTGCTGAGAAAGTAACATGTGATGACAACAATGAAGTGATCATTGTGTAAACAATAGTAAAACGATTGTACCTTTATTTTATGTATAAGCTTATGTAAATGTACATCTGTATTATGGGCTGAATGACCTAAATTCGCGAAGTAAACATTGATTGTAAAGTTGTGATGTGATACTTTGAAATTTACTTTTTAGCTCATCAGGCCTGAAAGGCCCGATGGGCTTATGGCATGGCATGGCGTCCGTCCGTCCATCCGTCCGTCCATCCGTCCGTAAACTTTGCACATTTTCGACTTCTTCTCCAGAACCAATGACTCCACAGAGCTAAAATTTTATGTGCAGACTCCTTGGCCAATGGGGATTCTAAATTGTAGATTTCGTGACCCCGTGACCCCAAATGGGGTCACAGGGGTCACATCCTTAAAAACCTATTTTCATCTTCTTCTCCAGTTCCAAAAGGTCAAGAGAGCTGAAAAGTTGTGTACAGACTCCTTGGCCAATGGGGATTCTAAATTGTAGATTTCGTGACCCCATGACCCCAAATGGGGTCACCGGGGTCACATCCTTAAAAACCTATTTTCATCTTCTTCTGCAGTTCCAAAAGGTCAAGAGAGCTGAAAAGTTGTGTACAGACTCCTTGGCCAATGGGGATTCTAAATTGTAGATTTCGTGACCCCATGACCCCAAATGGGGTCACCGGGGTCACATCCTTAAAAACCTATTTTCATCTTCTTCTCCAGTTCCAAAAGGTCTAGAGAGCTGAAAAGTTGTGTACAGACTCCTTGGCCAATGGGGTTTCTAAATTGTAGATTTCGTGACCCCATGACCCCAAATAGGGTCACAGGGGTCACATCCTTAAAAACCTATTTTCATCTTCTTCTGCAGTTCCAAAAGGTCTAGAGAGCTGAAAAGTTGTGTACAGACTCCTTGGCCAATGGGGATACTAAATTGTAGATTTCGTGACCCCATGACCCCAAATGGGGTCACAGGGGTCACATCCTTAAAAACCTATTTTCATCTTCTTCTCCAGTTCCAAAAGGTCAAGAGAGCTGAAAAGTTGTGTACAGACTCCTTGGCCAATGGGGATTCTAAATTGAAGATTTCGTGACCCCATGACCCCAAATGGGGTTACCGGGGTCACAGCCTTAAAAACCTATTTACATCTTCTTCTCCAGTTCCAAAAGGTCTAGAGAGCTGAAAAGTTGTGTACATACTCCTTGGCCAATGGGGATACTAAATTGTACATTTTGTGACCCCATGACCCCAAATTGGGTCACAGGGGTCACATCCTTAAAAACCTATTTTCATCTTCTTCTCCGGTTCCAAAAGGTCAATAGAGCTGAAAAGTTGTGTGCAGACTCCTTGGCCAATGGGGATACTAAATTGTAGATTTCGTGACCCCATGACCCCAAATGGGGTCACAGGGGTCACATCCTTAAAAACCTATTTTCATCTTCTTCTCCAGTTCCAAAAGGTCTAGAGAGCTGAAAAGTTGTGTGCAGACTCCTTGGCCAATGGGGATTCTAAATTGTAGATTTCGTGACCCCTTGACCCCAAATGGGGTCACAGGGGTCACATCCTTAAAAACCTTTTTTCATCTTCTTCTCCAGTTCCAAAAAGTCAAGAGACTTGAAAAGTTGTGTGCAGACTCCTTGGCCAATGGGGATTCTAAATTATAGATTTCGTGACCCCGTGACCCCAAATGGGGTCACAGGGGTCACATCCTTAAAAACCTTTTTTCATCTTCTTCTCCAGTTCCAAAAAGTCAAGAGAGTTGAATAGTTGTGTGCAGACTCCTTGGTCAATGGGGATTCTAAATTGTAGATTTTGTGACCCCATGACCCTAAATGGGGTCACTGGGGTCACATCCTTAAAAACCTATTTTCATCTTCTTCTCCAGTTCCAAAAGGTCTAGAGAGCTGAAAAGTTGTGTGCAGACTCCTTGGCCAATGGGGATTCTAAATTGTAGATTTTGTGACCCCATGACCCTAAATGGGGTCACTGGGGTCACATCCTTAAAAAACCTATTTTCATCTTCTTCTCCAGTTCCAAAAGGTCTAGAGAGCTGAAAAGTTGTGTGCAGACTCCTTGGCCAATGGGGATTCTAAATTGTAGATTTTGTGACCCCATGACCCTAAATGGGGTCACTGGGGTCACATCCTTAAAAACCTATTTTCATCTTCTTCTCCAGTTCCAAAAGGTCTAGAGAGCTGAAAAGTTGTGTGCAGACTCCTTGGCCAATGGGGATTCTAAATTGTAGATTTCGTGACCCTGTGACCCCAATCTAGGTCACGGGTCATGACCCAAATATTTTCATCTTTATCTTAAGTACGTAAAGCTGTAGAAAGGTGAAATTGTAATTGTAGGATTGGTGACCCTGTGATTCCAAAGTTGGGTCACAGGAGTCATGGTCTAAAAAACCTATTTTTTTCTTGATAACAATGTATTACTTGATATAACTTAGATAGTCAACCTTAGATAATAATCAATGAAATCTTGATGAGCTACAGAGCCCATGGCTCTATTTTTCTTCCTCGTAACTAAAACGTTCCTTTTTCTCCTGACATAAAATATCACAATCTCATAACTGAAAACATAAGCTATTAATGGATGTCTATATCATTCACCGCTGGTATATGACTACAAACATGTTAGATATAACCAGAGTTGAGTTTCTAAGTATCACCATCCTTTGATTTGGGTTATGCAATCGTTTTAGATGGAAGGGAAACCAAGTTTGAATTCATTTCGATGTTTCAACATTGTTGAATGAGAGAAGACAAAAATTGAAATGTGGTTTATGAGATGTTGATCCCAACTGATTTGTTTCAATTTAAACATTATAATCATTATCATTTATAACATTAAAAACTATCGCATTATTGCAAAACGTTATCAAAGAGATATAATACATTTGGGAGCTCTCGATTACTGATTAATTTTAAAATGAAATTTTAATTGTTATTTAAGTGACAATCAACATATTTGCTTTCACTACATGCACGTGTTGGAAACTGATAAATGATGTATTTCCTTTTTACATGAGCTGAGTCGTATCTTTACCAAATGTAGAAACGGAATAATATCATTATCAGTCTAAAAGAGAACTATATTTGCACATGTAACATGTATATTATTTCTATGACTGCAAAATCGTCCATTTTAATAACAGAGAGACAATGAAGTCAGCTTAGAAAGAGATAGTGTGCTGGTTTTTATTATTCAATTGTCTCCATAGTAACCTTTATCCAATTTCAAATGGACAGTCCTGTAACATATGTTTTTACTTTAGGTCAGAAGTTAGCAACTTCGAATGATTGATTAAGCATCTTTTTGTGCTAGTTTGTGTTTGGTTAGGAAGAGGTAAATAGTTTTTAATTATTGCTCAGTTTGTTTATCTCGCTGTTTGATCCTGGTATACCCGAATCATATTAAATTACCTGTAATAATTAGGTGAACGTTTTCAAATGTAAGCCTCTTTGATTACTAACGACTAAAAAGCATTGCCAGAATATATTCAGAACTGAGGTGTATGTTGAAGATTGAACTGAATATCCATCTTAACAGTTTTAGGCAGCCAGTGACGTTGTATTACAGATAAATTCCAAAATGTTCATTGAGTAACCTTTACCTGTTTCTGATTACTGGCTCTCAGTGATCAGGGGGTGAACCGATGGAAGATTTATGAGAACTAGAGAGAGAGTAGTGTTACTAACTCGTCAGCCATTGATATTCACACGATTTTCAGACGTATCATGACCATAGTGCTGTTTCAAGTGAAGGAAAACATCACGTTTTGACAAATTCCCCCAATTATTCACTCTCAGTGTCCGCACACAAGCTCGTTTACCACGTTTCTATCTGTCAGAAGGAAAGTGTAAAATATTGCACTGGAACATCACAGAGTTGAGGCCGTCGGTCAATGAAAGATTCATTACACAAGAGGAAGGGAGAAGTGTTACTGATTCTTCATGAACTGCTAATCTGACAAGAGTACGCTCACATTTTTTTCCAAAAGACCCAGTGGCTGATCCAGTGGCTGACCCATTTTAGCAATCCTTTGGCCGACGGTGGAGTTCTTCACGCCTCGGCAACAGCCCCCCACCACCACCAAAAAACCCATACCATTTTAGCAATCCTTTGGCCGACGGTGCAGTTCTTCACGCCTCGGCAACAGCATCGGGGGAGCTTGCAAAATATTTGACGTGTTAGTTTTGTGGCGCCTTCCTTTTCCCCCACCCCTTGGCAATTCTGGGATCCACCTAATGAACAATCAGTGGAGGATAAACAACAAAGTCACATAATATTTTCCTTCACATAAAATAGGTTTCCAGAATGTTGTTTCCACTCTAAGTAAAGACATCTAGTTGTGACATGCAACCCAATTATTCATGCTCAGCGATCACGCAAGGGCTTCGTAACACGCTATCTGTAAATGAAAAGCAGCACTTAAAGCACGATGGAAACACGTCCAAAACAGACGTGAAAACTACTCCATAAAGTTCATTGACATACACTTGCGGCTGTGGCTTTAGATACATTAAGAATATCCGATTGTTAACACTCAACATAGGCCCCTTATCATACAAAATTGCAGTGGAATACACTTCGAAATGCTAATTTTGACAAATGTAGAAACTGTTTTGATGAAACATTGCTTTTAATTAATGAATAAACTAAACATATTGATAAATTTCTGCAAATATACACCATCATATGTACCAGGAATTTATTCTCAAAGACATGATGCTCAGTATTACTTGCAATAAGTCATAATCTTGGCTTGATTCAAATATCTATAGGATAGGTGTGTTATAATCAGTGCGTAACACTAGGTAATACATTAGTGCCAATATACTAGCGGTGATACAATAATTACATTAACAGAAATAATTGTCAAGACAGACAGTGATATTTTATTTAAGTGTCACATGATATGTTACAAGTAAAATATCAATTGTAAAACATAGGATATAACATATCGCCCAACCATAATATTGGCTTACGAGACACTATTAAAATACATATCAATCTTGTCTCGATACACTAGGTTATCATTACCAACTGAAATGATGCATACTTCTAATGTTTTTACCATCTCGGAAATGTCCAGAAGGTGTTCCACCAATCACATCTGTCTTGTCCATACCATCATATTACATACGTTATTCAATTGTCTGACGAAATTATAAGCACGTTAAATATCATTTCGTAACATTGATTTACATGAATTCACTTTTATAATTCTCGTTGTAATTGGATATTAATAATAACTGTAATGTCCTCATCTTCAATCATCCAGGTCTGAATGTTCAGATACTTTACACATATCGAAACATTCATCCTTAAAATACAGCTTAGCAAAAGTCGCTATTCAAATTGGCTCATGAAAGCAAAGAAAAAGTTTTAGTTTTCAGATTGAAATAGCAACACGCTTCGTTTTTGTTAGACTGACAGATCTTGTGTATCTAAGCATAGAGTAATATATATACATGGCCAAAATTAGAAATCACACGCGCATTTCCATGTATACTACAGCTGCATACCGAAAGTTTATTCACCTAAAAATGGCTACAAGACCTATCTGAATCTGACAAGTGAACTGAGTTCTAAGAAACAATGATATTAATAAAATATGCAAGAATAAAAAGTCAATCGAGTCGGAAAAGAACAAATCTAACATCAGCGATTGAATATAGAACATTTAAAAAAAAACTCCGTCTCTATAGACGCACAAATACCCAATCCATCGAAAACTTGCACTGCTAATTACAGAGTTATTCCCCTTGGTTTTCAATATTTCGACAGACGTCTTTTAAACTACTAAACAAAATAAAGGAATACGACAAAACATTCCATGAAAAAAGTTTAAGGCAAAATGGGGTAATATTATTATTCTTCTTAATGTATAATATCCCTTTTCATTCACTCTGTATAGCGGAAGTCTGTGAGTGAGAATGGAGCCGAAGAACGATTTTAGAAGCCTCTCTGAGCACTTAGATTAATTAATTGTATATGTTTTACGTGAGTATATGTAACATATGGGTTTGGGATTAAGAGAGCACGACTCTGTGTCGAGTTTTTGGGACATTGCATTTGGACATTTGAAAATTATTTCGATTTGAATCGAGAGAAATACGTTGCCAACCTTTGATAACTTCGTTCGCACATAGGGAAAACTGGTCGTTCATCTCTGTTGCACAATATATAACGTTTGACATATGTGACTCCAATAACATACTCAAATTCACTTTAAGTCTAACCTGAAATATGTGTGACTGCACATGTCTCATTCCTTCATTACATGCGTATAGCAAAAAATTCTATTTTCTTCTGAATGAAGTATCATTTAATTATACAAAATATAACATGGAATGGCCTTTGCAAATATCCAAAGTTTTAATTAAAAAAAAAGGTCATGCTGTAAGCATCTTTGCTAATGCTTTTACACATGAAAACACTGAAATAATGCCTGCCAAAGGTCGATGAAGTGTTCAATGTTCTTAGTGAAAGACTTGCTGCAGCCTTGAGCGTTTTGTGCTCTGTGGATGAAGACGTCAATATGCTTGCGTGACAAGACATACTCCAACATCATCAAGAACTGGAAACAACGAGGTCAGAACACACAAATCTGTGTCATCGTCATTTGCTCACAAAACAGTCAAGAACTTGTCTCGGCGTTTCATTTCGCAGTGCAGTGAACATGCTCAATCGATACTCGTTTACCGTTTGTTTGTGTCGCGTCTGTGTTTGAAATATTTATGTGACTATGCTCGATTCTTTTTGTTGAAAAAGACGAAGAAAACATTCTTATTACACTTCAAGCTCCGATGCAAAACTGCTAAAAAGTTCTCCACCAGAAGTGTTGACGAGTGACGAAGTGATAACGATTTTTTTTTCAGATTATTTTTGAAACCTTTTTAGCTTTCACCTTGGATGTGCTGCCAGTTTACAACATATACACGTTTTTGAAGACACCTATTTTTCGTAGATAAATGAGGGATCGAGTTTCATTATAATGCCATTGTTAATGTTTTTAAAACAAATATACGTCAATACAATAACAAACAAAGTAAACAAAACACAAACCATATAGAAACAAATCTCTAGAGGGTGGAAGGCATACGTGTCACCAGCATATAAACAAGCAATTAAACGTTTTGCTTGACAATAAAGACTTTCTTGTAATCAATCCATATTTTTCATCCAAGGTTTGAATACCATTTCGTGACAAACCATTCTCAAACACAATCAAGTGACTTAAAACATTTGGAACAGAACACACAGCAATCCGTCATCCTCCATCCTCATTTGAAGGGGAATTTGGGAGTTTCACAATATAACACCTAATAATCTCTTATTCGTGCTGTATCAAGATGCATGCATAACAAGGCAACCCAAACATGATCATGTGACTGACACATTGAAGCCAAAACACACACGAATCTACGCTATCGGCTACTGTATCAAGTTGGACTCTCAAAGCATTGGACCAAATGATTACATCTTGGTCACCACGACATGTCATCCATAAGAGAGTATTTTCAAATGAATATTCCTCTTCCCACGGCAAGGTGAAATTTTTTCGAGATCTCTCCATTATTTACCTTGCCTTCAACCTTGGCAGAGGTGGTGAAACGATTCAGTGACCCCTTTTCTGATCACGAGTTACGTCCCTTACCATCTGCTAACATAGAGCCAATGAAATCGCAGTTTACATTCGGAACAAATTCAAAATAGCGACGATCGACACAGTCACATATGCAAAACAACTGTCTTCTGATTGGCTTATCCGATTAGCCTGCAGTGCGTTAAAATCTTAGCACTGAAAATGCGAGGGTTGAGGTCAAGGGCGGAGGGAGAAGATATGGAAATCTTTTCGTTCTGCCTGTGACGTTGTGAAGATGATGAATATTATAACTTGGAGTTTCAGCTATACAATATATTGAGCTAACCCCGAAAGCCTTTATTTATAAACAATTAGAATACATGAAATGTTATCAGTATTCTCATAGAGTATATCATTAATCTCAAACGGTTCTGCAATCTTATCTGCTGTAGAGAACTGTTCTACATACCATTAGGTTTGGTTGCAATGCTACACTGGATTTTAACACTGTTCAACCTATGGTATGCTAGTTCCAGCCTTTGCACGCAGGTTTCACTGCGAGGCATAGCCACAGTAGTGTTGAGGGCTTTCTCCTTACAATACCACCAGCAGCTGTAGTGCTAGTGAAATGCTCTTATAGGTGTCTATAAAGCCAACAATTTAATAGGTGATTTTAATCGCTGAGATACCAAGACACCATCATCTCCTTATAAAGCCTTTCATGGCTTACTGTGTTACATAATAAGCCTCAAGGGCGGACAATACACCGAGAGCAAAAGACACGACGACAGAGTGAGACAAACAATGTTTCTGCCGGGTAAAGTCTCCTGGTAAAGGAGATATTAAAACAACTACTTTTTAAACTTCGTCTCTTTCAGAGACTTGAACAGATAATGTTGAAAAAGTTTGTTGACTTTAAGAAACATGGTGTAACTATAGTTCAGTCATATCTGTTTTGGCCCAGGTTGTATAACTAGAGTGATATATGAAGATTATCTGAACATTATGCCCTGAGCAAATGAAGCCGCTTCATATAAAGGTAACCTGGATGATTTATTCCGTTGTAACTTCTGTTCTATTACGAATGTCGCTGTTTTTTTAAAAACACCAGAACATCAGTAAACATTTGCGACAATGATTGCCCTTTTTAACGTTATCCAATTAAACACGTCTTTTATGTTTGTAAGAACATGACTGGAAACTCTGTGAATAAGTTTTATTGCGAATGAGTGAATGGTGATTTATGATCAGATATCCAACAAATTCACTGAATGGTGATTTATGATCAGATATCCTACACATTAAGTGAATGGTGCTTTATGATCAGATATCCTACACATTAACTGAATGGTGATTTATGATCAGATATCCTACACATTAACTGAATGGTGATTTATGATCAGATATCCTACAAATTAACTGAATGGTGCTTTATGATCAGATATCCTACAAATTAACTGAATGGTAATTTATGATCAGATATCCTACAAATTAACTGAATGGTGATTTATGATCAGATATCCTACACATTAACTGAATGGTAATTTATGATCAGATATCCTACAAATTAACTGAATGGTGATTTATGATCAGATATCCTACACATTAACTGAATGGTGATTTATGATCAGATATCCTACAAATTAACTGAATGGTGCTTTATGATCAGATATCCTACAAATTAACTGAATGGTGATTTATGATCAGATATCCTACAAATTAACTGAATGGTAATTTATGATCAGATATCCTACAAATTAACTGATTCCAAGAGGGTAATCGTAATCGAGGGTAAGATCGTGCTTTTAATGCATCGCTAACAGCCATGGCACCTTTTTATGACATTTAAAGAATGAACATCATTCACAGCCAAACAAGAGAATTATACATTCACAAAATTACAAGGCATTTGCAAATTCATCCTAGCAAAACACTTCAAAACAATCATTCGGATAATATTTGTCAGTACTCAAACTATATTTTGTAAAATGAGGACTACAATATTTTGTAAATGATGCTGACAGAAAAATCTCAATGTTTGAACAAGCTATGAATGAAGTAAGGAAAGAAAATTCAATAGAATGTTCATCTTTAAAGTATCTACCAAACATTCAGATTATCGTCATTATGTATTCAAAGCATGTTGCAAATATTCCTCGTCTTTGACAGTTATCTCCATGAATGTACATATGAGTTGATGTCGACCGAGTTCGCCAAGTTCAAAAGTTATTTTTTATGTCATGACGCCAGAACTCATTTTCCAGGACTGCTAATCTCCTAGATTTCCTCCCTTGTGTATGAGGACTTCCTTTGTCTTCTGTTGGCTTCAAATAGAAAAAAATGTGACATTCGATAATTGAATTCATGACATAGTGGTAATGAGACTGATAGCTGCCGTTTCATGACTACAAACGTGACGGGTCTGATCAAAGTTAGAGGTTTTACATCACACTATATCTTTGATGAAGCATTTCAACTTGAATGGAAAGTTTTCATTTCAATGATACAACATGAGAACAGAAAGCCCAAAAAGTTGACAGAATGTTTTAGGGTGTTAACAACACGTCATATGTTTCTGTGAAAACGAGTATAAAACATTGAACCTCTTTTGTCAGTGTCAGGCAGTGTCAAGCAATCATGGTATAGATTAATAGTTTGTTTTGTATATTAAATTCAATCTAATCAAAATAAAAAGTGAAACACGAATTGTATAAATTTGATCTTTACAGAATGATCAACCGTTGGCGTTTATTGGTATTAATCACTGTCAACCTTTGTAATCTTCCGCAATATCTTCAGTAAAGACAGATTTGGTTTTGGTTCCAACTTTCGGAAGTATAGCTAAGCAAATATGATTGCCATTCATTGGTTTATGAGTCTGGATAGGAGGAACTTCAAATTGCCAATCTGGTTGCTGAAATTGAGTCCATATTAATAAACATTTAACACATATTCTGAGATAATTTAAGTCAATAAAGGGGATTCTTGAAAGTGTGATGTCTTTATCAACACCGTTTTCTTTGTTTTCCTTACATCGACATCATGTACGATATAGCGATGAAATCCTCACTGTCATACATGTACATCCTACATTTGAAGAATAGCATAATATATCCAATATCCCAGCAGCACTGTTGAGCCAGTTTGACTCTTAACGGTGGTGATTAAGAACTTTGATACTGATGGAAATGACGCTGGCTGACATATGCAACAGTTCTCTCTCGTGTATACTTTCGGTTTATCCTCCAAAACAGTGTTCCACAGGAGACATCGCTCGTGCGAGATCAACTGATATTTCCTAGGAAATATTGCTTTTAATTTTACACTGCCATTGCCATATCGTGACAGGCGTTAATATAATCTCACAAACAGCTGATGACAATACAATGCCATGACGCTTTGTGTTCACTGAAGTCCCAATGTTATCTGGAGGTTTTATTGCAGTGATGTGATCAAACATGTACATATTTTGGAAAAATACTTTTTGATTTTGAATAATAAATACAATCTTATCCTTGTGTCTTCTGATATCAAATATACAGATATACAATTTGCAATTATTCAACGAAATTTGAAATTTGAAAGTTGTAATGTATGAACATTGGTTTTTCAAAATGCATTTAACGGAATCAATTCAGTTTCCTTTGGGAAAGCGCAAATGTTATTCTCTGGGAAACACATTGGATTCTTACATTAGAACACTCTCTAACTATCTATCCATTTGATTCTAGCACAACAAATATAAATGTGTGGTGTTGGAGGCAAAACGAAATGGATTTACAGACAACTATATGTTTTGTTTGATATCATGTTTCTGCATTGCATATACGATATAGGCGGAAGTAGTTCTCAGAATATCTCAGCGGTATGCTAAAGACTTGTCTAGACGACCTCCATCCCTAGAATCTTCTATTCCTGTTATATAAGTCAGTGTGAAATGGGAAAACAATCATGATTATACTAGAACTGCCTCGATTGAAATCGATTTCAGTTTCCCAAAAATACGTAAATCTGTGGGGTGATGCAGCCCCCTTCCTTATCTTGAACGCACTGGATCCTAAACAAAGTTAAGCAGTCTCTAAGCGCTAAGATAGCCCGAAGCAAATGTTAATCTGTGATACATTTCTTGGTGAAACGAATAGTTAGAATAAAACTATAATTCAGTTTTATGTGCTCCCTGTCTCGTCAGGCAAACCTGTGATTTTTAGTTTTGAATTTATTCTTTTCTAGATTGTATATTATTTAGAGAACATTTATTGCCTTACTTTTTCAAAAATTCGTAAATAACATCTTTTTTGTAAGATGTCTATGTATATACTCAAATAGCCAAATACCTTCAGTTAAGTAAACGCTTCCTGTCTTCAAATTTCCCCGTGTCCTGTTACCTACTGCTACTTAAATCTGGTACCTAGTCATCTCAGTATGTACATATTTGTATCAGACTTTAAAGATACAGGTGACAAAAGCAAATGTAAGTGTTAATAACATCATTGAATCTATTAAACCAGACGGTTGTGATAATCAAACTTCCTTTTCAACTTTGATTGTAAAATGCTATTATGAAACTATTTTTATGCATTTACTTTTTTCTGCAAGAGTTTTGATATTTTAAAGATAATATTCATGGGTTTAAAGTATGAACATAAATTAATTTGACTTGCACCTTTTAAAAACTATGTAATATTTAACCAATGCTGAATTTGTAATTATTCATGATATCTGGTCAGAACATATTTGATCTAACGCGACTTTTTCTCTAAAGATGCAGTTTTGCAATCTTTGTTCTGTCTTTATTGATCAGTTAAGGTCGATATGAATGCGAACATGTTGAGCAAAGAGCCGCAAGATCAAAGGTTTTGTTTTTATATAAGATATATTTCTTTGATTATGAGGTTTCAGGTAGAAAGGAAAAAGGAAACTACGTTTGACACATTGACATAAGAGATGCCAACAAATCTAACTGTTATTTATGAAATGTTAATGAGAAGTAATTTGTTCAGAGGAAAAACGTGTAATGTGTGACATATTATCTCATTTATCACTGCCAAGCGTTAATAGATTTCTCTTAAAATTAGATATAGATAAAAGTCAAGTGTTTGTGAAGAAACCTCACTGGCTATCATGCGGTTTTGTGTGGCAATCTTTCTTATCATGTATAGCTGTTAGTTACCAACTCCAATAACAAGTGTTGCTGCAAAAATTATGATGAAATTCATGAATCTACTGGTATTGTGGTATTCTCACTATCAAAACACCCATATTTCATTTCCTACTGTCTGGCACGTTCTTCCTAATCATGTTAAGCATGTGTATGTCTATGTATATAAACTGTGTTTAAGCACCTTTTGCAGTGTGTACCAGAACAGCAACCTAACTCTGGTATGCCCTCTTTACAGTTAGTCATTCTCTTCTAAACTCTGTGCCAACAATGTAATTGATTTCATTTAATTGTTAATTGCGTCTTTAACAAATACTAAGTATGAAGATCCTGGTTTCAAACAGTTTATATATGGTCTAAGGAATACGTTGAATATTGTTCTTTTTAGAAATTATATCTTGATTCAAATTTAAACATCCGTAGCCTCGTAACAAAGGTTGACTGCTTATCTGCATTGCTTTCTTTTCATTTTAATTTTGATTAAGGACAACTTAATTTCCTTTTGATTCTATGAGCAACAAACGCCTTCAAATATAATGTTCAAATTAAAAACGTACCTCGTAATTGTATTCAGTTGTTATGATGTTTAGTTGACATGACAAATATATTTAAGTATTAAGGTATTCAATTTCAAGTTTTGGTTTTTAAATATTTGTTTCACAAACTTTAAAAATGCAGTTAATTTTTGTGAAACCCAATTGAATTACATTTTTTTTATTCTTAATTGGTTAAATTTCATCATAAAGGTAGCGGGTATAACGTTAACGTTTTACAATTATGAGATAAGAATTGAGATGCAACGACCCTCAACTTATAACGCTAAATTGCCCCCAGCTCGGTTGTAATTTAAATCATGACGTGAACATGAAGTTTGAAATTAAGGATGATGTATGAACTCTGTTCTTGATTCCCCACAAGGATCCTTTAATTTTCACTTTTTTGAGAGCAGGTTCCCTGTCTTTGCGTGCTGTTTATCAACAAATAAGGTTACTAAGATACTCTTCGAGTAATGTTCAACACTTATTTTACTATTGTCATTTTGTAACGATGAATTTCATAGGATTTGTATATAAAAAACTTTATCTGAGTTAAAATATCTAAACGAATACTATATGAAAGGTCGTGAAATATAGCCCCGTTGTTACAATACAAATACGTACGTATTTTACAAATTAACAATTTTGTAAAGGTATAGTAAGTATAAAGGTTTTCCATAACGACTCGACCAAAAACCTCGACCCGCCAATTACATTGTGTGATATTAACGTTGCATTCAGTTTAATTCTTTACCCTTAAGAAAATACAAGTTTAACTGTCTTAATGTGGATTAAAATGTTCTACTTCTGCACCTTAAGTCTTAATTTTCCCTCAAATACATGTTGAAAATGTTACAAAATTAAATGATTTCCTTATATGGAATACAATAAGAAGTAAACGTGATTGGTGAAAGTTGCGAGTTGCAAGTTGAACTTGAAACCTTTAAACCCTTTATTATCCAGCTAACATACATGTACACATAATAAACTTTATTTCTTGAATCGATAGATACAGATGTCATAGCTCTACTGCATACATGTAACACCTGTAACATGTGTCAGTAGATTGAGAAATTGGCTGGTCGCTTCTGTAAATGTTCAAGATTCGAGAATGCATGTACCTGTGACAAGTTCATGAAAACGTTTATGTAACAAACCAAGAAGGAATAATGGAATTTCGTTACAAACAGCAGCATAAGTATTTATCTCATTTTTAAAATTCCTATATCGCTTTTCAAACAAACAGTTAAATACAAAGGATTTTTATAATGAAGAATTATCATCTTCTAGATGTTAAGTACCATAGATAACAGAATGAGTATCCATGGACTACAGAATGTTTATACAGATCCTTGAAATCTGTTACTTAAACAGAGTACCTACATGCCTGAAAGATGTTTATAGGTATTGCTACCTGCTTGCTACACACAAGTAACAGAAGCGTATTGACTCAGATAGCTCGGTGCAAGATTTACTGCAGTAGGTGATCATAGACAGCTCCATGTGGAGATCGGACGTTAGAGACAGACGTACAGACAGACATATAGACAGGTTGAGTCATAGAGGGACAGAGAGAGGGAGAGGGAGAGGGAGAGGGAGAGGGAGAGGGAGAGGGAAAAGGAACAGAGGTAAGTAAACAGTCACAGAAACAAAGATAATCCCATTCAGCAAGATGGAGACAACTGTTTTCACTTCTATCAATAATCGTGCATACTTAGAATAAAGCTTTAAAGTCCGTGAGGAGGAAACACTTCTAACACTTCTTAATTGTTTTGTGTGCTATATAAATGTTTAATCCATGGTCATGACGTCACTCTATTGTGTTATCAGTTGATTATTATTTAGGAATCTACTGGTCATTGACTGTCCCAGTCAGGAGGGTTGTTAGGTTTAGACATTTTCAGTAGTGGCTAATCGAGTACATTTTTCGAGACTAATGTATTTTGTCTTTGTGTATCTGAATAGGATCTTAAATATCTCTCAACTAGACAAATTATTTTTTGTGATGCATGAACCTGGATTCGAACATGCAACCCTTCGCTTGGTAGTCAGCGCGCCTAACCATTAGGCCACAAGACGCTGTTAGAAACCTTAGGATTGTTTGTCAGTAAGAATCCTGCGTTCTATTCAAGTCTTGTAACGCACGCGGAAGGCATGGAAAGGCAGAGTTTTAGCTGTCAATCACATCGCCTCGCGTGAAGTTTTGCGCTGCATGTGCGTGGAAGAATCCATTTCATGAGGGTCGCAGCTTCTTGTACCACATCCGATGAATGAGCACCGAAATTTGCAAAATAATTGATTTTGGTGTCCTAGAATTGAAATATATTGTTTCAAATGTAGAATAATCACACATGCATGTTTCGTGACGTCATATATGGATTAAGATGGAGAATGCATTCCACAGCTCCTCATGCATTCTCCATTACATCATATTTTGTTATTTCCTTACATTCCACCTGATGAAGGAGTGAGTAACTACTCCGAAACGTTGTGTATTTTCACATTAAAGAAGTTGTTATCCAGAAAATATTAATCTTCCTGTTCTTACATATACAAATTCTAAATGCCCTCCAAAGACCTTATGAAAATACATTTAAAATCGACTTTATCTGGCAGCATAATTTTACTTTGTTTGGACGCTAGGTTATAAATGTTTCCTTTTTAGTATTTTGCCATTTTAGCATTTTGTTCTATGATTTGACGAAAGCAAAGTTTAAAATACAATATGCTGGCTAGGATAGAGCATTTTTAAAATATAAATACATCAATTAACTAATCAGTTACTAGATTTTGCATTGCCAAATGCCGAATCATTGTGATTTTTATTATTAAATGTTGCAAAATTTGATGTATTTAGTTTTGAGAAGCTTTCAAGGATGAAATGTTAATGTCTTTGAGTTAATATCTTCTCACGATATTTGGAAACAGGCTTCGATTTCATTACAAACAGTTTACATTGAAGAAAGAGGGATAATAAACATGACGTCGTTAGCACGCAGCATGGAAGAGATTTAATTTTAACATCAGGTAGCTAACACGGTTTACTACCCTTTAATCCTTACACTACAAATCATTTTAAATGAAGACTTTGATTTTAATTGACAATTAAACACCGAGCAATGTTCGAAGAACTATGTCTGTAACCCAGTTAAAAAACCATTTGAAATTGAAAGTGTGTAAATCATTCAGCTTGTGTTACGGAACAGAATTTAATGTTGTTGTCAAACAGTAATACAAATGTCAGTCAAAGCAATTGTTTTTTGCTTGTTTCGTAGGAAAACTTTTATTTATAAGAAATATCAGTGTAAACCAAGAAGAACTGTTTCACAATCTAACATTTTAAACACTCGTGAAATTTCTACTTTTCTACCTCACTGGATGAGATAAACATGGTATTTGTCAAGAAAAGACCTCCTCTATGAGAGCAAGTCATGGTATCATATTCACTGTACTGCTGTGGGTGCATTTCCTTATTACATGTATATCCAATTCAAATCATCAGTTTTCAAACAAATTCCCTTCTTACTGACAAGGTTCCTGCAGTTACCGACTTAAAATATCAGTTTATATGTCCATTTCTATCTAAGCCACAGAAGGCTTTCCAATATGCAGATTCTATCCATAGCTGATTAATCAATTTTAATAGAAGACTCAATACACACCCCTTTCAATTCAATATTTTGTAAATCATTCCATGTCTTGTCGGATGTGCATTTTAATATTGAATCAACACTGCTTTTATGCAATGTGCATATTAAACCATCTGCACGTTTTGTCAATATAATTGCCCACAAGCGTTGTCAGAGTCCGATGTATGCATATGCACTGATGAATAAGTAGCTTTTGAGTTTAAAGCTTTAAAGCTTGACAACTCAACTCCGAAAGGATGAATGGTAGACTGTTGCAGAGGACGAGTCCAGTATGATTTGTTCTTGTTAGTTTGTATTTCAAGGAGAAAATAGTCACTTGAATTAAGTGGTCTGACGGTTCGATTTGATATTAGCTCAGAAAGGTATTTTGGGGCGAGACAATTAACAGAATAAAAAGTAACAGAATTTCGTAATCGGTTCTGAAGCGTGAGGGTGGGGTTTTCAAGGATGGAGATATCATTTCAGTCGAGATCAATCATGTGACTGAGTTCTGTACTTTTATTGCTATGAAGTCGACTTTATCAATAAAAAAGGCCAATATTTTAAAACGTGCGGCAGGTAGTTTAGCATGTTTCGGGTATACCTGCATCAAGCAGCGATGCCATCACACTGAGCAGTATTTGAAAACTAGCTCTCTCTTCCTCCAATAACTGATATCAACTAAAGACTTTGGCCAATACTATATCAGAGATTAACTCAATGTAAACGGTAAAAAGAGCTTCACAGTTGAGAATCTAAACATTTTTGATCATCCGGACTGCCCGAGGAGGGACGATTGCAACTGTTATCGATTTGTTCAAGGCAGTTCATTTTAAACACCAGTTTCCTCTCTCCAATTTTTCCTGAGATCATTCTTCAAATAAGCAAGGCAATCAAGATTGAAAAGGAGACTTTTATCACACTCAGTATCGTAAATTAACTTGTCTTGTCAGTAAGAGCAAACTAGCACAACAATATGCTTACATCTAACTTGCGACTAACTTGTGACTTAAAGCACAGGACTGCCCCTTTGTAGTTGAATAAAAGTTATTATCTTAACGATTGAAAAATAAGTTCTCTCTCTCAGCTGACTTCATTATCTATGTGCTATTTCAATTCAGAAAAAACATGTTTAATATTGCAGTCAAAGTATAATGGTTGGAGAAAATAATATGTGTACCATGTGCAAGTTTATTGAACAAACATTAGTGATGATTCTAATTCTACATTTAGAGAAGATACGATTCTACTCATACAAACAACAATTTTCAGTTTCAAACCCTGGCTTCTACCGATGAAAACAACAAAATAAATTGATTACCACTTAAAAAGCAATTACAATCTCATTTGGAAAATATAGATAACCGTTTTTAATTCAATATTAATTTTCTGAAAACAATAATCAACAGCTCTCAGAATATATAACATCTCTTTTATAGCGTTTTGCCATGATGAAAAGCTCAGTAAACTTCTTTGGTAAAGGCCAAAGGACACACTTCTTCATGTTATGATTTCTATAAAGTAGGTAGTCTTTCATTGAATCCAATATTCCCCAATACATAATATTCGGAATCATGACTCTGCGTTAACTAATAATAAATGTTTAAACTGTTAAACTGGCACCATGTGAGCTGTTTCACGTCACTATATACTGTACATGTGGAACCCACATTTAAATATGTACATACGTAGATAATATTTATTTTTGTAAATTGCATGTATCTATTATTATGAAGGGAGTGTCCAAAAATTCGTTTAACTGCCAATACAACAGTCAATTGCTAGAGGTGTAACAATAGATCAAACTATCGATTATCGCAATAGTTGCTTATAATAGTACACTATCGATAGTAATCTTTAGCACGGCTAATAATCGATATTTTCAATAGTTTATTCAATCCAGTTGTTTACTTGAATCTGAAAGTAAAATTCGCACATAAATGCGACTTTTAGATTTGAAAATTGCTGTTAACTTATTTGAAAATGATGCCACAAAAGAATGTCAGTGAACTTCATGTTTTGGTTATAGTTTCACACTTCCAATACATGTTGTTACACCACTTAAGTGCTTCTATATTTTATAACTCATATCTACTTTAAATAAGATGAACTTGATCTATGCGACGATTATGTATCTCTTATGTTATCTCTATTTATATAATATATGTGAATTATAATCATTTATGATCACGACACAATGTGAAAAGGGAAATAACTGTTTCCAGATCAGTTAATTTACAACAATGAAAGTGTAACAAGTCCTCCATTAAATCTTGATTACCCCAGTGCATCGAACATTGTTCTAAGGAATAATTGGAGGCAGGCAGCTGGTGTTTAAAATTAAATGCCTTGAACAACATCGATATCCCTTTCCCTCCTCCTTCCTCAAGGCAATGCTGAGGATCAAAGATTTAAGCTATGGGAAATAGCTGTAGGATTGTTAACGATGAGGCTCTCTTTACATTGAGTTTGATATCTGATAACGTCTCGATCAAATCTTCCAGCTGATAACTGTTATTGGAGGCAGAGATGACTGGTGACCATACAAGGGATGGCTTACACAGTCTTCATATGTCAGAAAGTGGTCTCAAACACGTGAGCATCAATGGGATGAGGTAACTACATGTAAGTCAATGAAAGATTGATTACACAAGATGGAGACCTGTTGCAGACCAAGTGTTTGAACGAACATCCAGTGCACCTTTCTTTTCAACCACGAGTCTTGCTAACACACTCACAAAAAATATTTCCTTCATCTAAAATATGTCTTCAGACTGATGTTTCAAGACTAAGTGATAACATCCTGTTGTAACACACAATTCTCAGTGATCTCAGCAAGCTATCTGAATATTGAAATGAATTTTAGCACTTTGGAGACTTATTCAGGTCAGTCATGTTGGACTTGGCACCAATTATCACCCATAACACTTTTAGAACCCCAGTGACGTCATACTAATGACCACGTCCATGATGTTCAAGACACTAACCTTTGCCTATACTTGATTACGTGTTATAGACATCACTTTAATGCAATTTGAATTTGTGTGAGAAAATTACTCCTTAAAGTTCCTGAGTGAAGGAAAAAGTGAAAACATCCTGTTGTTACACACAACCTAACCATTCGATCTTAGTGATCACTCAAGGGCTTGTTAACAAGCTACCTGTATATCCAAAGGAAACACTGTTTGCATACTAGAGACTCGTCAAGGACAGACGTGCATATTAAAGATGAAAACAGCTATCACCTGTAACATTTTTAGACAGACATTGACGTCATACTAATGATCAATTCCCTGATGTTCAAGACACTAATCTTTACCTGTATTTGATTACGTTCTTTGGCTTTAGACATCAATTTAATGCAATTTGAATTCGTGCGTGAACTGCTCCTTAACGTTAATTGACATTTGTATGTGGAAACATCTTCAAATATGTTAGCAGCATAATATGAATGTTTGTTAATATTATTACCAATATTAAAACAAATTGCAATGGACTATTTCGAAATCATAGTTAAAACCCATCAACAAAGCGTTTGATGCAACATAACTTTAAATTAAGGAATAAACAACTAAACTTGCAAACTCTTAATAAATTATAACACGGTCCGGTCTCAGAGCTGTTTTTAACTATCTACTACATAATCCAGTAAACTTTGGGACCGAGCTAGATGGCACAACATAAGATGTATGATTCTCACGAGGGTAATACGGTCTCATGTACCATCTTTGTACCAGTGTCTCCTGAGCCTTCAAGTCTAGAGACTATAAAATGTCATATTCATATCATGTCTCATGTTATAAGTCCCCCATTTACATCTTGATTACCTTAGTGCAGATTGGACCGAAGCAACTGGTGTTTTAAATGAATTGCCTTGAACAAAATCGATATCGGTTTAAAAGTTGTTAAGCAGTGGGAAATAGCTGTAGGATTCTCAACTGTGAAGCTCTCTTTACATTGAGCTAATCTCTGATTTAGTCTTGATCAAAGCCCTCAAGCTGATAACTGTTAATGTTAATTGAGGGGGAGAGAACCCGTTTTCAAATACTGCTAATTTGATACTTTCGCTGCAGGTATACAAACATATATTAAATTACCTGTAGCAATTAGGTGAAAACGTTTCCAAATATTGACCTTTTTGATTGATAACATCGACTTAATAGCATTGCCAAAATATATTCAGAACTAACATTTTTAGTCGGAAAGTGATGTTAAATTTTATCAACTCCATAATGTTTAGGAAGCTAACCTGAACCTCCTTATGTAGACGCAAAAGCAAATTATATGACCATACAGGGGCTATCATGCATTGCCTATAGCAGACGTTGAATCATGACCAGAGTGCTGTTTCAATGAAGACACATGGCCCAATTATTCACTCTCAGTGACCACAAACGAGCTAGTTTCTAGTCTCTATATGTCAGAGGGACCCCTCCCACACACACACACACACACACAGACATACACAGACACTTTGACTTTTCAGGATCCGCCTCAGGAACATTCAGTGGCCATACAACTCACAAGTGTCCAGCCTAAGTGAAAACAACCCAATTATTCATGCTCATCGATCACCCAAGGGCTTCTTAACACGCTATCTGTAAACCAAAAAGAAGCACTTAAAGCATGATGGACACTCGTCCAAAACAGACGTGAAAGCTACTCCTTAAAGTGCATTGATACACACTTGCGGCTGTGGCTTTAGATACATTAAGAATATCCGATTTCAACATTGGCACATTATAATAACAAATTACAGTAAAATAAACTTAGAAATGCTAATTGAGACCAATTTACAAACTGTTTTGATGCAATATTGCTTTAAATTAACTAAGAATCACATGCAAGCCGTTAAACCCACCAAGTCTTTGAGTGGCATATCCAGAAAGGCTTGTTTCACTCAAACCTGTTTCTAACTGCCTACTGCAGAATGCACTAAAACTGTGATCGGACAATGTAGGTCATTATGCTTCAATTTCGTGAGTGTTATGGCAGATTATATATATAACAAAAATCAGTTCAAAATTGTCTAACACTCAGGTCTCATATAGAAAAATACAAGTTTTGAAGAAATCACGAAGTAGCTTTCGATCCATGGAGGTCTCATCAGGTGAATGACGTTGATTCTGTTACAACGTCATAGTGCGTCACAATACATTGCATAGATATATACATAGGTACCATACAAAGATATAGATATAGATCAAATTGAATAATTAGATTACATTTTAGAGTTGAGCTGTGGCTTAAATCTATTAATAAATAATAATTAATGAATGTAAGTATATAAAGTTGATTCTACGGAATCAGATTGCTCGGCTGAATTTTTTAAATTTATTAATAGATTTAAACCAAAGCTCAACCTATTGGAGCACTTTTCAATATGCTTCAGTAGAGAGAGGGTCTGCTCTCAGATTTCTTAATGAGAGATGGGACGAAGAATACATATATCTTAAACTTTATTTTTCAAAGATATATCTATTTTTTTGGTTTGCCAACTTTCACATAAATAAATATACAACGATTTGGTAATTTTGATCAATTCAAGTTCAAATTCAAATCATCAGTTTTCAAACAAATTCCCTTCTTACTGACAAGGTTCCTGCAGTTACCGACTTAAAATATCAGTTTATATGTCCATTTCTATCTAAGCCACAGAAGGCTTTCCAACATGCAGATTCTATCCATAGCTGATTAATCAATTTTAATAGAAGACTCAATACACACCCCTTTCAATTCAATATTTTGTAAATCATTCCATGTCTTGTCGGATGTGCATTTTAATATTGAATCAACTCTGCTTTTATGCAATGTGCAGATTAAACCATCTGCAAGTTTTGTCAATATAATTGCCAACAAGCGTTGTCAGAGTCCGATGTATGCATATGCACTGATGAATAAGTAGCTTTTGAGTTTAAAGCTTTAAAGCTTGACAACTCAACTCCGAAAGGATGAATGGTAGACTGTTGCAGAGAAAGGGTCCAGTATGATTTGTTCTTGTTAGTTTGTATTTCAAGGAGAAAATAGTCACTTGAATTAAGTGGTCTGACGGTTCGATTTGATATTAGCTCAGAAAAGTATTTTGGGGCGAGACAATTAACAGAATAAAAAGTAACAGAATTTTGTAATCGCTTCTGAAGCGTGAGGGTGGGGTTTTCAAGGATGGAGAAATCATTTCAGTCGAGATCAATCATGTGACTGAGTTCTGTACTTTTAGTGCTATTAAGTCGACTTTATCAATAAAAAAAGCCAATATTTTAAAACGTGCGGCAGGTAGTTTAGCATGTTTCGGGTATACCTGCATCAAGCAGCGATGCCATCACACTGAGCAGTATTTAAAAACTAGCTCTCTCTTCCTCCAATAACTGATATCAACTAAAGACTTTGGCCAATACTATATCAGAGATTAACTCAATGTAAACGGTAAAAAGAGCGTCACAGTTGAGAATCTAAACATTTTTGATCATCCGGACTGCCCGAGGAGGGACGATTGCAACTGTTATCGATTTGTTCAAGGCAGTTCATTTTAAACACCAGTTTCCTCTCTCCAATATTTCCTGAGATCATTCTTCAAATCAGCAAGGCAATCAAGATTTAAAAGGAGACTTTTATCACACTCAGTATCGTAAATTAACTTGTCTTGTCAGTAAGAGCAAACTAGCACAACAATATGCTTACATCTAACTTGAGACTAACTTGTGACTTAAAGCACAGGTCTGTTCCTTTGTAGATGAATAAAAGTTATTATCTTAACGATTGAAAAATAAGTTCTCTCTCTTAGCTGACTTCATTATCTCTGTGCTATTTCAATTCAGAAAAATATGTTTAATATTGCAGTCAAAGTATAATGGTTGGAGAAAATAATATGTGTACCATGTGCAAGTTTTATGGAACAAACATTAGTGATGATTCTAATTCTACATTTAGAGAAGATACGATTCTACTCATACAAACATCATTTTTCAGTTTCAACACTGGCTTCTATGAAAACAACAAAATAAATTGATTACCACTTAAAAAGCAATTACAATCTCATTTGGAAAATATAGATAACCGTTTTTAATTCAATATTAATTTTCTGAAAACAATAATCAACAGCTCTGAAATATATGACATCTCTTTTATAGCGTTTTTCCATTATGAAAGCTGAGTAAACTTCGTTGGTAAAGGCTAAAGGACACACTTCCCCATGTTATGATTTCTATAAAGTAGGTGGTCTTTCATTGACTCCAATATTCCCCAATACATAATATTGGGAATCATGACCCTGTGTTAACTAATAATATATGTTTAAAATGTTAAACTGGCACCATGTGAGCTGTCACTATATAATGTACATGTGGAACTTACATTTAAATATCTATATGCGTAGATATGATTGTTTCTTGTAAATTGCATGTATCTATTGTTATGAAGGGAGTGTTTTTGATTTCCAATAGTTTATTCAATCCAGTTGTTTACTTGAATCTGAAAGTAAAATTCGCACACAAATGCGACTTTTAGATTTGAAAATTGCTGTTAACTTATTTGAAAATGCTGCCGCAAAAGAATGTCAGTGAACTTCATGTTTTGGTTATAGTTTAACACTTCAATACATGTTGCTACACAACTTAAGTGCTTCTTTATTTTATAACTCATATCTACTTTAAATAGGCTGAACTTGATACATTTCTATTCACTTGATCTATGTGAAGATTATTTATCTCTTATGTTATCTCTATGTATATAATATCTGTGAATTATAATCATTTATGATCGCGACACAATGTGAAAAGGGAAATAACTGTTTCCAGATCAGTTAATTTACAACAATGAAAGTGTAAAAAGTCCTCCATTAAATCTTGATTACCCCAGTGTATCGAACATTGTTCTCAGGAAATATTGGAGGCAGGCAGCTGGTGTTTAAAATTAAATGCCTTGAACAAAATCGATATCCCCTTTCCCTCCTCTTTCCTCAAGGCAATACTGAGGATCAAAGATTTAAGCTGTGGGAAATAGCTGTAGGATTGTTAACGATGAGGCTCTCTTTACATTGAGTTTGATATCTGATAACGTCTGATCAAAGTCTTCCAGCTGATAACTGTTTAACTGGATAATTGGAGGCAGAGATGACTGGTGACCATGCAAGGGATGGCTTACACAGTCGTCATATGTCAGAAAGTGGTCTCAAACACGTGAGCATCAATGGGATGAGGTATCTACATGTAAGTCAATGAAAGATTGATTACACAAGATGGAGACCTGTTGCAGACCAAGTGTTTGAACGAACATTCAGTGCACCTTTCTTTTCAACCACGAGTCTTGCTAACAAACTCACAACAAATTTTTCCTTCATCTAAAATATGTCTCCAGACTGATGTTTCAAGACTAAGTGATAACATCCTGTTGTAACACACAATTGTCAGTGATCTCAGCAAGCTATCTGAATATCGAAATGAATTTTAGCACTTTGGAGACTTATTCAGGGCAGACATGTTGGACTTGGCACCAATTATCACCCATAACACTTTTAGACCGCCAGTGACGTCATACTAATGACCACGTCCATGATGTTCACGACACTAACCTTTGACTATACTTGATTACGTATTATAGACATCACTTTAATGCAATTTGAATTTGTGTGAGAACATTACTCCTTAAAGTTCCTGATTGAAGGAAAAAGTGAAAACATCCTGTTGTTACACACAACCTAACCATTCAATCTTAGTGATCACTCAAGGGCTTGTTAACACGCTGCCTGTATATCCAAAGGAAACACTGTTTGCATGCTAGAGACTCGTCCAGGACAGACGTGCATGTTAAAGATGAAAACAATTATCACCTTAACATTTTTAGACAGACATTGACGTCATACTAATGATCAATTCCCTGATGTTCAAGACACTAATCTTTACCTGTATTTGATTACGTCCTTTGACTTTAGACATCAATTTAATGCAATTTGAATTCGTGCGTGAAATGCTCCTTAACGTTAATTGACAATTTATATGAGGCAACATCTTCAAATATGTTAGCAGCATAATAGTAATGTCTGTTAATATTATTACCAATACCAAAACAAATTGCAATGGACTATTTCGAAATCATAGTTAAAACCAATCAACAAAGTGTTTGGTGCAACATAAATTTAAATTAATAAGCAATTAAACATGCAAACCCTTAATTAATTATAACACGGTCCGGTCTCAGAGCTGTTTTTAACTATCTACTACATAATCCAGTAAAATTTGGGACCGAGCTAGATGGCACAATATAAGATGTATGATTCTCACGAGTGTAATACGGTCTCATGTACCATCTTTGTACCAGTGTCTCCTGAGCCTTCAAGTCTAGAGACTATAAAATGTCATATTCATATCATGTCTCATGTTATAAGTCCCCCATTTACATCTTGATTACCTTAGTGCAGATTGGACCGAAGCAACTGGTGTTTTAAATGAATTGCCTTGAACAAAATCGATATCGGTTTAAAAGTTGTTAAGCAGTGGGAAATAGCTGTAGGATTCTCAACTGTGAAGCTCTCTTTACATTGAGCTAATCTCTGATTTAGTCTTGATCAAAGCCCTCAAGCTGATAACTGTTAATGTTAATTGAGGGGGAGAGAACCCGTTTTCAAATACTGCTCATTTGATACTTTCGCTGCAGGTATACAAACATATATTAAATTACCTGTAGCAATTAGGTGAAAACGTTTCCAAATATTGACCTTTTTGATTGATAACATCGACTTAATAGCATTGCCAAAATCTATTCAGAACTAACATGCATGTTGAAGACCAACATTTTAACAGTTTTAGTCGGAAAGTGATGTTAAATTTTATCAACTCCATAATGTTTAGGAAGCTAACCTGAACCTCCTTCTGTAGACGCAAAAACAAATTATATGACCATACAGGGGTTATCATGCATTGCCTATAGCAGACGTTGAATCATGACCCGAGTGCTATTTCAAATTAAGAAAACACCATGTTGTGACACATGGCCCAATTTCACTCTCAGTGACCACAAACGAGCTAGTTATTAGTCTATATGTCAGATGGACCCCCTCCCACACACACATACACACACATACACAGACACTTTGACTTTTCAGGATCCGCCTCAGGAACATTCAGTGGCCATACAACTCACAAGTTTCCAGCCTAAGTGAAAACAACCCAATTATTCATGCTCATCGATCACCCAAAGGCTTCGTAACACGCTATCTGTAAACCAAAAAGAAACACTTAAAGCATGATGGACACTCGTCCAAAACAGACGTGAAAGCTACTCCTTAAAGTTCATTGATACACACTTGCGGCTGTGGCTTTAAATACATTAAGAATATCCGATTTCAACACTGGCACATTATAATAACAAATTACAGTAAAATAAACTTAGAAATGCTAATTGATACCAATTTACAAACTGTTTTGATGCAATATTGCTTTAAATTAACTAAGAACCTATATCACATCCAAGCCGTTAAACCCACCAAGTCTTTGAGTGGCATATCCAGAAAGTCTTGTTTCACTCAAACCTGTTTCTAACTGCCTACTGCAGAATGCACTAAAACTGTGATAGGTAGGTCAGTATGCTTCAATTTCGTGAGTGATATGGCAGATTATATATTTAACAAAAATCAGTTCAAAATTGTCCAACACTCAGGTCTATATAGAAAAATACAAGTTTTGAAGAAATCACGAAGTTGCTCTCGCCCCATTGAGGTCTCATCAGGTGAATGACGTCGAGTCTGTTACAACGTCATAGTGCTTCACAATACATTGCTTAGATATATACATAGATACCATACAGATATAGATATAGATCAAATTGAATAATAAGATTACATTTTAGAGTTGAGCTTTGGCTTAAATCTATTAATAAATAATAATTAATTAATGTAAGTATATAAAGTTGATTCTACGGAATCGGATTGCTCGGCTGAAATTTTTTTTATTATTATTTATTAATAGATTTAAACCAAAGCTCAACCCATTGGAGCACTTTTCAATATGCTTCAGTAGAGAGGGCCTGCTCTCAGATTCCTTAATGAGAGATGGGACGAAGAATACATATCTTAAACTTTATTTTTTAAATAATATATCTATTTTTTGGGTTTGCCAACTTAAACATAAATATACAACGACTTGGTAATTTTGATCAATTCAAGTTCTACTTTAATAATCGATCGTGGAATTATTTTTAAAATAAACTATCAATCTAACTTTGATAATCTATCGTGGAATTATTTTTAAAATAAACTATCAGTCTAACTTTGATAATCTATCGTGGAATTATTTTTAAAATAAACTATCAATCTAAGAGTGCATACTGGACGAACAGCTATCATTCAAGGAAATTTAAATTCATGCGAGCTTGAGAATTGGAATAATACACAGAGTAACATATTCACCGCAAATATAGGTGAAGGTAACATGAATGCAGCATGTCTCAAGATAACTGTTAAAATGTGTCATGGTGCATTTAAGCGCTTCCCGTTAGTTTATGGATATGTTTAAAAATGCAATGCACATGTTTTGAGATTTATTCACAACTATGCCCTGTTGTCGCAAAATCTTACCATAAGTGAGTTCGATTTCTGGGTCCCGTCTCTTAAAGTTCGTGCAGGGTTTGAGAAGGTGAGGTAGCAATTAACCTTCTTGAAGTTTATCATGTCTCAGTCCTACGTCGTCTCATTTTCACTTGCTTCACATCTTCCCTCGGTGATATCCTGGGGTCCTACAGCTTGATGTTCATCTCTGTGTGGATGACACGAAAATCTACTTGTTCTTCAAACCAATGCATGCATCTCTCACCAGTTTCTCATATTCAAGAGTCGAAGAATGTGTTCATTAAGGGTTGGATATCATCAAGCTTAATAATGCTAAAATGCTGATTATGTTTCATCCTCCACTACTCAAGAAAAAAAACTCTTGTTTCCGAACTCTCATACTCATGTACTGTTGAAAGTTATAACTCCTCGACCACGGGTTAACAATCTTGTTGTTTTCGATTCTGCCCTCAGCATGGGATCCAATATTTGCAATGTATGCAGACAGTTTTTTTCTCTCCATTTTTCCTGTTTTGACTACTGTAACTCTTTACAGTTTGGTGTGAAACAAGTCATCCATGGGCTACATAATATACAGAACTCAGCCAAACCAAAATGATTTAAAAGATATCTTCATCCTTCATCCTTGAAAACTCCCCCCTTACGCTCCAGAACCGATCACAAAATTATGTTACTTGTTTCTCTGTTAATTGTTAAACAGTCTCGTCCCAAAATGCTTTCTGAGCTCCTAATATCATATCAACCTGCAAGACCACTGCCTTTGAAGTGACCGGTCCCTCCTTGAAATACCAGAAACAAGAAACAAATCACATGTTGAACGATGATTCGCCAGAACTGGACCCTTCCTATGAAACTGTCTACCATCCAGCATTCCATCTGAAGATGAGTTGTCAAGCGTTAAGGCCAAACTCAAAAGCTGCTTATTCACATGTTCATATGCATAAATCAGACTTAAAGTGCGCTTTTGAGTAATTATATTGATATAAATTCAGACTTTGAAATTTAAGCGATATGCTCTCTGCTGATTGGATTAAACAAGGTCATGTGACCGGTATACATTCTCATAAACACAAGACTGACAGCTGAAAAGGATCACCTTCATAACCTGACGTTTACAAAAAATAACCTGCGGTACTACTTTATCACTGTATCATTGCGCAATTATGACACTGCTATCACATGCTCTTTTCTTGATTAAACTTTTTAAAAACATTACAATGTGAATTCTAATTGTAGTTTGATTGAAAGTTTGATTAAAACAGCATATTAGAACCGAAAATGAAATACTTTAATCATATTTCCTATGAACTACGTTTTGCGTGTGGTGACAAAAGTGATGCGGTATTATTGTGGGCGGAGCTTAGCGCAATACTAGACAATACTAAACATTTGTTTTATCATGCACTGTACATCTTTTGCAGAGATTTTTATCTTCAAAAGTTTACTTACTGTTTACAAATCGCTCAAATTTCAAAGTTTGAATTTATAAGAAATATATTTCATAATGTGTTTGTTCAGTGGCTTATAAACGGTTTGAAAGTTCAAATTAAACTGTAGTATAAATGCCGTCGACAAGCTCCGGAATTTATACCAGTTTAACTTGCACATTTCAAACCGTTTATAAACAAGTGAACAAACACATTATGAAATGTATTTCTTAAAAAACCGCTATACAAATATTTGTATGTATGACAAATTTAGCTTTTACTCTTAGGTGGTTTAAAAAGTCATATCTCTGTATTGCATCAAGCATACATCTCTTGCAGCTTTGATAACAAGAATTGCTCCCAAAAGAAAAAGGGAACATGAAATGGAAAGTTGATATCATTTAATTTTATTAAATTTTGCAGAGGAAAAGATTCAGACCGTTCTTATAGTAACGATATACAAAGAAACAATCCAAAATCATTTGTATTGACTGAGAGTTGTATTACTATATAGTTCACAACAACATTAAATTCTGTATGGAAATGATTTACACAGAATTCAATCAACAATGTTATTTTTCTGTTCATGAGACATTTTTTTGCGGACACTGCACACTGTTTGTTGTCAATAAAAAATAAAAATCTTCATTTGAAATGATTTGTGGTGTAAGGTTGTGAGCGGGTTTCAGAGTAGTAAAATGCCTCTCAAAGAAATTAGTAAACCGTAAAACCGTATTTGATAGTCATACCTAACGTTATAATTAAATCCTTCCATGCTGTGTATTAAATACGGCAAGTAAATGATCCCTCTTTCCTTTGATGTAAACTGTTAATAATGAAACCGAAATCGAAATTTGTTTTCAACTCCGTGGATACATTAACATTTCCTCTATAAAGACTAATATTTCAACATTTAATAGTAACTGTCAGCGATTTTGCATTGTAAAATCTGGAAACTCATTGATTTGTTTAGATTAAACAATACTCTGCTCTCAACAGCTTCTTCCATCTTGGACTTACATTCATATTGACACATCAATTACAACAGTCCAGCTTCACTCGCCTTATTAAGGGGGTTTACTAAATAAAGATGCTTTCAAAAGGTGTGTTTAAACAATGAACAGATAATTTTTAAAAATAAAAAATTGAGTTAGATGTTGCTTCTAGAGACTTATATGTTTCAGTCAGGTTTGTCACCCTTGAATTTGAATATCGTGCATTAACCCTGGTAGTGTTTCTTTTGGGCAGTAGACTATCATCAATGGTGTTTTTATTAATACAACAAGTTTACTACTCTTCTATCAATGAATAATTGTGATGTGATTGATATGAGGCTGAGGCTAGGAGATAACTTAAAACAAACCTGGTACTCATCAATTCACAATAAAGGCATCTCCCAAATGTACATTTTACAAGGGGTTTAAATCTCTGCTAAATGTTGAATGATATTTGTGTTGTGAAATTCCTTTGAATTTAAGAATTACTATTTCAAGGTTCAGCTGTAGTAACTTTAACATTGCTGTTGAATGTGTCAGGTATAGTGATATTGAATATAAAGAAAGAATATGTCCTTTCTGTAATATTACAGGTCAAGTTTATATAAAAAAATAATTTCATGTTTTATTTATCTGCAAAACTTATGATAAACTTAGAGCTAAATATCTTCATAAAATTACTAAAACACCATATTTATAGCATTCCATTGTCGATCTGTTGCAAAATAAGAATAATGAAATTATATACAATGTTGGTTTATACCTATATCATGTCCAGAAACTTATTAACTCCAGGATTTAGAGCTACGGTGACTTCCTGCGCACACTGTTCAATCCATGTTATATGCATGTATTATGGGCATAAGGCCTCCATACTGAATAAAATATGTCTGTCTGTTTGTCTGATTGATATGATGAATCATTTTTATGAATCATTTATTACTCAAAATGTTAAAAAGGTATATTTATATTATATTCTCCACCTTTAATTAACTACAGAAACGGATCCTTGGCAGACTCAACAATTGATACTTAAACACATCGACAAATGGAATGTGAGACAGGCAATATGTTGAAGGTGGACTTTGTCTGGAAAGGGAATGGTTTGAAGATGACAATAATTTGACTGTGGGGACTGTGCTATTGTCTGAACGTTTGGTGAAGATGCTGTTCTTAATATGTTATGAACGCTTTCCATATATGCAAATATGTGATGTATTCTTTAATCTTAACATACCAATGCACATGATATTAATGTTTCATGGATTTTTAGAAGAGTTAGTTCTTTTAACTATAACATGAAATTAACGATCTAATTGGTTTACACTGTTTATATATATAAAATAAATTGTGGTTTATCATATTAAAAAAATGCATATTAATGGAATGATACGCTGTTGCTTTGAACGACGCTGTAACATTGTTGTGTACGTTTGAATTGACACTAAACGTTGTTACCATTATTGTTTGGATGATCAACATTTTTTTATTCCAAAATACAAACGCAACAAATCTTTGGTTTTACTTCACTTCAGTTACTTCAATTTCGAAACCAAATGATAGTTAAACATCCACAGTACTTGTTTGCAATATTCGCCATACACTGTAAACAATGTATCCAGTCTGATTGCAACTCAATCAATATTTGTTTGAAACTTCTTTATCCTTTGCGTATTTAAGAACTTGAGAACCAAAGGATATGATGGGTTATGAATGATAATGAATGGAGCACTACATGTACGCGAGTTACGTTCTTGTGGTTGGCATCAAACAAAGTTTCTCGTTTATTGTGCCTATTAAACCAATATCCCTTGTCTAATATTGACAATGAAACACCCATAATGAGTCCCAATGAGTTGTTATAAAATGATACAAAACCCAGGAAACATGTGACAGCAATAATCATTCACTTGATGCTATGAAATCCCTTCTCATAAAAATATGTAATCTACCTTTAAAGCTTGCTGGAAACTCAGCAATGCAAGAACGATTCACTTTAGAACCACGGGAGGACTGGCTCTGAGTCTATGAACGATGCATTGTAAGAAGTGTTTCCTCCTCGTGGACTTTGTGACCCTTTGTCTCTCTCTGACTCTCACTGTGTGACTCTTCTTCCATCGTCGTCCATGGATACGAAGAAGTTTATTCATTAATATACCAAAAGACAGATATAGATTCGACATTAAAACTATCATATTTCACATCAGCCGTGATATAAATATACCTGAATGTTTCCGTAAGCTTTTAATGGACATATAATAATCTGAAGATTTAAAAAAATAATAATCTTGTGTTGTAAATCATGAAAAGCTTAACGGTTTGTTTGAATCCTTATAAGTTTGTTTAACTTCCATGGCACTAAAGCTGTTTGTGATTACCTACTGCAGAATCCCGTACACCTGGCACCGATCCAGCTGGGTCTTTATGCTTCTGTTGCCTGCGTGTAGCAAGCAGGTAGCAAGTATCTATATATATCTTTCAGGCATGTAGGTACTCTGTGTAAGTAGCATACTTCAAGGACCTTTATACTCCAGGGGGAATTATGTTTTCAGTATAAACATTGTGTAGACATCTAGATATTCATTGTTGGAAGGGTGTATACTTTTATCAACAACACTTATTTCATTAATAAAACTCTTCTGTTAAAAGTGTTGTAACATCTAAACGATGATTAAGCATTGAACCGAAAGAAAAAATGTGCACATGCAACTTTTCATTGAGAACGCATTTTTATTTAACTCATTGTTTCAAAAGCAATATAGAGATATAAGATTGAAATAAATACTTGATATTATGTTCCCGTTTGAAACAAATTCGAAGTTCACTTCTTCTTGAATTGTTACATCTGCTTGTTGCATTTTCGATTTATATTTCTGTAACATTTACAGAAGCATCAGCCAATTTCTCAAACTATTGACACACGTCACAGCTGTAACATGTAGGCAGTCAATCTTGTTGATATCTGTTCCTTATATAAATTCTTCTTGATTGGACATGTATATGATGCATACATTCTAAATGACAATAGTAAAATAATTATTGAACATGAAGTTAATTAACCAAATATCCCTGTAAGCATATTGGCAAATAATTCAAGTCAAGAACAATGGGAGTCTGTCCTCAAAATGATTGAAAATTAAGGATTCTTTTGGGAAATCAAGAACAGAGTTCACAGATCATCCATTTATTTCAAACACCATGTTCATGTCGCATGATTTAAATTACAATGGGCCTGGGGGGAAATTTGACCTTATAAGATGAAGGTCATTGCATCTCAATTCTCACGCATAGTTTGCTGTGTAGAAAGGTATAACAGCAACCAAATAGCATAAAATTAAGCCTATGTCCTTATTAAGCAAGTCTAGAAAAAAGTATTTTTTAATAATTTTAAAGATACTGTCAAAAATACCCTATAACCAAACGTGAAATTTAACATTTTAACTTTAAAATCGAAATACAAGCAAACAACATAATTACTGAAAACTGGTTGTCAATATAAAATATTATAATGTCCTGACACGCGAACTTTGCGTTGCATGAAACGAGGGAGCTGTTTAATTAGATGTACAATCAAATGCAACGTATTCAACATATTGCTAAGATCATATATAAACTGGTTGAAACCAGGAGACGATGATACACTGACATGCTCCACATCGGTGTAATGATGGTAAACAGGATGTTATCTTGAAAGTAAACAGTTATGTTGAGTAGAGAACAGATCAGCTCCCAACGAGTGTATGTATCACTCAATGGGAGCAACCCGCGCTTTTCACAGCCTGAGACAATGAATACAAACAATGTATCATCATGCTTATTGTTTTGTGAGGACACTTTAAAGGGGCAGTAGCGCGTTTTTTTGCTCAAATAAGTCGATGAAATGTATTTGAAAAATAATTTCACTGATAGTTAAACACTCTTCATTCTTCGAAAAATCAAGATAAAAATGAGTATACATGGCTCAGTGAAGCCATTGGAATTCTCTTTGTCATTCGAAATAATAAAATGTGTTCACAATAAAATGGCCGCCATGCAATTTTTGCTTTATACGCAACACCATTATTACTACTACGGATAATTTGTTTGTGTAATAAGATGTTTTACATTCTAAATTAAATTCAAATGGCTCAAACTCTCATTATAAATAGGCACTTTGAAAAAATAAATTTGGCAAAAAACGTGCTACAGCCCCTTTAACAAGTTATTCGAACATGGGAACAGAATGGTTAAAATATAGAAAGGGCATGACAGAGAGCTGGGTTGTTGATCCGATAACTATATATATACAGACAATCCACATGCTCCAACATGTTTGGGAAGAACGAAAGATGGTAGCTGCTAGGAGATGACAAGATGAAGAGGGAATAGAAGAAACTATTAAAAAACCATATGTCTAAAACAGTAAACTGTTAGTTACAAATAACCGGTATGCACATGTTGTATACATATTTCTGCACAACAAATGTAGGGAGGAGATGCGTGAGTACAGTTTGGTCTGCGAATAAAAAAATGCAAGACTGAGGACTATTGACTTACACAACCTCTCTTCATCATTAGATTAGGAGACAATGACGAGTCAGTAACACCTCTCACTCGTGTGTGTAATGTATCATTCATAGACTCACAGCCCGGACGTGATTTTCAAGTAAATAATCATTTTGTCTCGACTTCAAAGGAATTATCACAATGGTTGAAACCGACTTCGGTGACACATGGAAAGAAACACACTCTCTAAATAAAGGATTTACATATTTATAAACAGTATTTTCAGTATAATCAGTATTTAATCCATTAATCTTTCTACCAGTGGCTTTCCTTCAAAGAATAGAAAGCACCAACATGTGAATAATCATTAGGTTTGGAACTTAACATTTCCTACAACTATATAATTGGAAAGCAGTTTTGAAATTCTCAAATATATACAATATCGTCTCTTACACATTGATGTTACGATAGAAATAAAAGAATAATATAATTCAAAAACTTCAATAAGAACATTTCCTTATATATCACAGATAACTAACCGATTGTTTTGATGTTGTATCCGTACTATGACACTCTTGTATATAAGTATTCACCGCTGGCCGTGAAATACCTTAAAGTGGCTCACGACTGCCGTATCACGCCCGTAAATATCAATGGTTCAGTCACATGTAGATGTTGATGCAAGGTACATGTGAACATGTCATAATATATAACGTTAACATTTTTACACTACCTTCAACAGTACAAATTCTTTTACTTTTTTTCGGGCCGAATACCCTGCGGAATTTGAACCCACACTCTCAGAGTCAAGCAACTATAACCAGCGTGCACTGACCGTACCAACAGCTTACCACACGACCACTGGACCTCGACAGTTTGTACAGTCAGATTTGTTTACTATCTAAATAGCATGTATTTCTGATGTTATAAGATATAATAAAAATAACACAAATGCCGTCACCAGTCCATCAAGATTACTTTTGCCTAAACAAGATATCTGGTAAATCTTTAGGGATGTTAGCATTGGCAGCTTGATGTTACACCTAACGAGCATCGCACATCGAAGTTAACATTGATAAGAGTAAAATCCCTTGAAACATAATGATGCTGAAAGAAACGTTTAAGAAGTAAAATATGTATTGCATATTACGTTTCTTTCAACCATTGTTTCCACCACTTGTCACTCTTGCTATAGTAATAATAATAACTAGGATTGACGCGTCAATACTTAGGTCTTCAAGACTTCTGCTTGACCTAGAACTCCATGTTGGACTTAGGGTTATTCGTCTGTTTAAAATGAGCTATCAAACATGTCTCTATCTTCAGTAGTTTTTTTACAAAAAATCTCCAAAGAAGGTACCCCTCTGAAAACGGAAAAATCACATATTAATGGACCCCTACATTACATTTCTCACGATTAAGACAAAATGGTTAATATTTCAACATTAAGGTGCAACATAGAAAATGTTGTGCTTTAATTTCCACTTAAGAAGATGTTATCATCATTTAGATTGCATACATAATAAATGCGTTATACTGTTCTGAATATACAAGAAAATAGTCAAAAATGCTTAAATTTGGACCCCTAGACATCGCTTGCGATGTTCGAGGCTTAACTATCAACTTTTTGATGAAAGCGGTCAACATAACAGTTGTTCTTCTTGAAATTGTGCATACGTAGGTGTATGTAAAATTTCAATAGCATAAGAAGTTAAGCAGTTATGATCCTTTGAAATTAGCTTAAAATTGCGACTTTTTAAAAATGACAAACTTATATGACTTGTCACCAAAAAACTAAGACAGATACGACCTTGAAACATATTGTCCATAATAAATGACGTTTCTACATCACCATGATCTATTTAAAGTCTTCCTATCTTCAGTGGTTCATGATCAATAATTCCCCAAAGGATAAACACCTCAACCAGTCTCAAAATCTAAATATTTCACTGTTTTGGGAATATGCTCAAATTATGCCCAAACTAATAACTTTTATATGATAATGATATGTTATGGAATTTCAAAACTATTCATAAGAAAGAGATTGAACTAAGTAACTTTGACATAAGTTGATTCCCAACAGAGTTATGTCACTTTGAATGCGAGCCCTAAAAAATGTATTTTTAAAAAGTTCATTTTTCAAATGGCTGTACCTCGTTAACCGTTCAAAATAGACCAACGGTTTGGGGGGTTCCTTTAAACTACATTCTTTCAGCTTTCAAATGAGCTATTGCATGATGCTCTATGTATTGCCGTTATTTAGGAGAAGATTTTTGAAGACGCGTACCCTCAAACTCGCGAAAGTTCACAAAATTTTCATTTTTTGTGAAAAAGCAAAAATCTATTATTACGGCCGATTTACTATTATAGGCCTAATCGATGGGGAATGTTGTTGCCCACATTTTGGTGAAAGTTTTATGAAAATATCTTGAATAGTTTTCGAGCTATTAAGGTTTGAAGTTTCAACTTCAAGGGGAGATAACTCAAGAACCAGGACGAAATTCAAAAAAATGGCTCGACAAAATCTAAGTTAGTACACAGGCTATAATCCCTGAAAATTTCATGCAGATCGGACCAGCCGTTTTTCGGGAAAACAATGAACAAAATCGTCGGAATAATAATAATAAGGAACTAGGATTGACGCGTCAATACTTAGGTCTTCAAGACTTCTGCTTGACCTAGAACTCCATGTTGGACTTAGGGTTATTCGTCTGTTTCTCCGCTTTAAAATGAGCTATCAAACATGTCTCTATCTTCAGTAGTTTTTTTACAAAAATTCTCCAAAGAAGGTACCCCTCTGAAAACGGAAAAATCACATATTAATGGACCCCTACAGTACATTTCTCACGATTAAGACAAAATGGTTAATATTTCCATACTAAGGTGCAACATAGAAAATGTTGTGCTTTAATTTCCACTTAAGAAGATGTAATCATCAGTTGGATTGCATACATAATAAATGCGTTATGCTGTTCTGAATATTCAAGAAAATAGTCAAAAATGCTTAAATTTGGACCCCTAGACATCGCCTGCGATCTTTGAGGCTTAACTATCAACTTTTTGATGAAAGCAGTCAACATAAAAGTTGTTCTTCTTGAAATTGTGCATACGTAGGTGTATGTAAAACTTCAATAGCAGAAGAAGTAAAGCAGTTATGATCCTTTGAAGTTTGATTAAAATTGCGATTTTTTAAAAATGACAAACTTCTATGACTTGTCACAAAAAAACTAAGACAGATTTGAGCTTGAAAAATATTGTCCTTAATAAATGACGTTTCTACATCACCATAATCTATTTAAAGTCTTCCTATCTTCAATGGTTCATGATCAATAATTCCCCAAAGGATAAACACCTCAAAAAGTCTCAAAACCAAAATATTCCACTGTTTTGGGAATATGCTCAAATTACGCCGAAACCATCAACTTTTATATGATAATGACGTGTTATGGAATTGTTAATCTAGTTATTAGGAAGAGATTGAAGTCAGTAAGTTTGACATAACTTCATTTATAACATAGTTATGTTCCTTTGAATGCGAGTCCAAAAAATTCAATTTTAAAAAAGTCCATTTTTCAAATCGCTGTATTCTGATAACCGTTATCAATACAGTTTTGGTTTTAGGTATCGTTTACACAGTGGCTATTCAGCTTTAAAATGAGCTATCACACATAGCTGTATGTATTGCCGTTATTTAGGAGAAGATTTTTGAAGACGCATACCCTCAGAATCGCGAAAGTTAAAAAATATTTCAGTTTTTGCGAAATAGCAAAAAATCTATTATTACGGCCGAAAACGCCACTAGTCCTAATCGATGGGGAATGTTGTTGCCCACATTTTGGTAAAAGTTTTATGAAAATATGTTGACAAGTTTTCGAGATATTGAGGTTTGAAGTTTCAACTTCAAGGGGAGATAACTCAAGAACCAGATCGAAATTAAAAAAAATGGCTCGACAAAATCTAAGTTGGATTACTGGCTACAATCCCTGAAAATTTCATGCAAATCGGATCAGCCGTTTTTCCGGTAGGAGGGCCACAAAATCGTACAAATAATAATAATAATAAAAAAAAAACACGATAACAACAATAGGTCTTCAGACATACGTCTTGAAGACCTAATAATAATGTACCCTTACTTACACAGAGTATATAGGTAACTGCAAAACAATGTTTGTTGTGTACACGCAAGGAAAACACAAATTGACCCAGGAGGAAAGGGGTATATGTAATTTGAATTAGGTAACAGACAACAGGTAACTTTGCAGACAGGAAGCTTTAACTTTACTGAAGAGATTTGGCTATTTGGGTTTAACATAGAGGCATAAACACAACCTTGTGTTAAGACATTTTGATGTATTTATATCAATGTAAGAAACATATGTCAAGTCCAACTTGGGGTAATTTGGACTGTGGTAGGCTATCAGAAACAGTTAAATGACGATTGCTCCAACACCATGGTATACCTGTTTTGCTTGTCTAAACCACTTAATGTTGATTATAGACAGACTGGATCTCAGTAGGGACTTACTTTGTTATAGATCGTATCTGCGAGTTTTCTAGAGAAACCGTGGTGCGATCAATGAGAGCGAATAATAGGCTTAAGTACCACAACATTTGTTTTCAACTGAAACACCACTCTGTTAATGTGTTTTAGATGGTGGAAAATACTGTTTTTGTTTGTATTGTACTGACAGGTGGAAGTTTTATGTTGTTTAACCACATGTCAATCTAAACAAACCAATATGGATACATACTTAGTCGGAGTTATATTGATGAACTTTCAACAAAATCAAAAACAAAATACTGCTTTAGAATAAGATTCGTAAAAAGAATACACAATCTATTCATCAGGGAATATTAATTCTATGTCAGTTAAAAAACATATAAGGCATTGAAAACGTGGAAATTAAGTTAATAAATGTTCTCGAAATAATGTACCATCCAGAAGATTATAATTAAAAAGAAACACTAGTATTACTGGTTGGAAGCCATTCATGCCTAAAGAGACAAGAAGCAGATAGAAGAGAATTATAGTTTTATTCAAAGTACTCGTTTCACTAAGAAAATCATAAGTATCACAGATTGCCATTGGCTTACGACTTTCAGAGTGCTAACTTCTAAAATCTGATTAGGATCCAATGTGTGCTGCATAAAGAAGAGTGACACATTGTCCCACACATTATGCCTTTCGGTGAAACTTAAATCGATTTCAATCGAGGCAGTTCTAGTATAATCATGATTGTTTTGCCATTTCAAACTGACTTATGTAACAGGAATAGAAAATTCTAGAGATAGGGGTCGTCTAGACAAGTCTTTAGCATGACACTGAGGTAATTGAGAATAACGTCCTCACACAATGCCTATACTGTATATTGGAATAAAGCACAGGATGATAACAAACAAAACATATATTTATTCGTAAATACTTTTCGACTGACTTCCAACAACATGTATTTGTTTCTGATATTATTACAATGGATTGATAGTTAGAGAGTTTTCTAATGCGGGAACCTTGTCTCCTAGAGCGTAACATTTGCTATTTTCCAAAGGGAACTAAATTTGTGATGCAGTTTTGAAATCACCAGTGGCTATATTTCTTTGTCTTGAATATATTTTGCAGGATAATTCCACACTGTCAAAGTGATATAAAGACAAATCAGCAGTAGTTATTTCTAAGTTGCTTTGCCATTGCAATAATTGTTGCTATTAAAATTGACATGGATGTTCTTATATTCTGTTTTACATTTCCTATTTTGGAATTTAGATAAATGTATGCCTTTTAAAAGTTGAAAGCTTCAAAGATTTCAGACAAACTTTTAATTCTGTGAATTATGCTAGATGTGTGTAGCATTGCAAGAGTGATTGTCCTCTGAATTGCCACAAGCACTTGAAAAACATTTTAAACAAAAATAAACATGCATCCAAATGCAAAGGCAGAATCCGGATCATGGATTTTTATTCAACATTTATCAAATAAATAGGGAATCTCACCAAAGTGTTTTCTGATATAAAATGTATAAACTTAAGTTGTTTAAAGTTACAAATATCCGAGTCTTGCCCAGTATTGTTTTTACTTGTTTTGTATTGTCACAAATGTGGATATATTTCATATCAGAAGACACGAGAGTGAGTTTTTATTCATCATCCAAAGTCATTCTTTGGTATTTTTCTAATGAGAAATATGCATTTTTGATCACATCACTACCATCAAACCTGCCATCATAACACTGTTATCTCGTTGTATTTATGCATTCAAGGCATTGTGATACCTACAAGTTTTGGACATCCTCGCATTGTGAATCATTATTTGATTATGTGAACACAGTGTCATGTTATGATTTTGGTGCTGACAGGGCATTGAGGAAAATCTATTGTCAAAATGAAATATCTCTTGATGTCACACAAACGATAACACTGTTTGGATGGTAAACTGATACCATGTAATAAATAATAAATAAATGCATATTTATATTGCGCTAAATCCACGCTTAGCATGCTCTAAGCGCTACACATATTATTACCCTGAAGGAATTGTACTTTCAGGCTGCTACTAAGCGCTCCGCGCGACCGGATAGGTCCGTACTTTCCCGTGTTCAGGTACCCATTTAAACAGCTGGGTAGACTGAGTGCAGTGTGGATGAAGTGCCACTAGCGGATCCAGGGGGGGGGGGGGGGGGGTTCCAGGAGGTCCGGTCCCCCCCCCCCCCCCCAGGGCACACAACAGTGTGAGACCCAGGTCACGAGAGAAAGCCGTTGTAAGATATGAATGTCTTATATTGAAAACAAACCATTCTTCTCATCTCCCTCGATATCAGAAGTTGCATTCAAACTGCCTCAACAGTGATGCTGAAATATTGGATAGTTTTTTTCCAACTCCAAATATAGGATCTCCTTATATGTCATTGATGAGTCCATCGCCCTATCATATATTTTGTAGAGATTAGGGACAGGAAGAAAACGGTGTAGATGACTTAGTGTCTTCGTACATTTGTAAAATGGGTATGAACGTGGTTGGTATCATCGGGGGATAACGATCATCAATAATTGGAACAACTTTCCACTGTGTAGTTGTTTTTTTTGCTGCTGTCCAATGTCTTTGACTCCATTTCAACGACCAGATGGTTAGTTTTGAAGTGCCTCGAATCAAGATTATAAACCAATGAAGGGCAAACTTATGTGCTTAGCTATACGAAAATTGGAATCTATGTAAGAAACCTATGTTTACTGAAGATATTGCGGAGTTTGGTAAATCATCTACAGTGACAGAGTACAGACATAAACGACAACCGTTGATCGTCTTGTACAAATCAAATTTAGACATTTTATTTTTTCACATTTTTGTCTGAAAATGTTGACATAAGATTTCATTTAATATACAAAACAAACTGTTAATCTATCATGATTATTTAACAGTGCTTGACACTGACAAAAGAGCTTCAATTTTTTTTCACAGACAAACGATTGGACTTTCTCTTCTAATGTTGTATCATTGAAATGAAAATTAAACTTTCCATTCAACTCGAAATGAATCATCAAATCTATAGTGTGATGTAAAACCTTTGATCAGACCGTCAGGTTTGAAGTCATGAAACGAAACTGAAAATATCAGAGGCTCATCACAACTCTCATGATCATGGAATATATATTTGAAGCCGTCAGAAAACAAAGGAAATCCTCATTTATAAGACAGGAGATCTAGGAGTTTAGCTGTCTTGGTACCTGAGTTATAGCGACATGACATTAGAAAATATCTTGTGGATTTGAAGAACATCATTCGGATGTCGAAATCAACTTACTTTGTACTTGGTGGAATATTAGGAATTATGACGACATGTTATGAATTCATAACGACAATAATCACACTGTTTTATAGCTAAAGTAAAGTTGAACATTGCATTCCATAATTTAAGGTCTATAACATAAGCTCCAGTACACAATGCGACCATGATGTCTATACATTCTTTGTTATTTAGTGATCTGCCTAGTATGTTTTGAGCATGCAGTCACACTATCAAATGTACTATTTAATGGTTGACTGTGAATTATGTTTATTTTTAAAACATATTATATTCGGGTCATGGTTGCTAACATTTTACAGTAACTATTTATGATTTAGAGATGCATTAAGCCATGATCATGGGTACCCTCTTGGCTACAGTTAACTGATGCTTTTCAAATCCTCAGTTATTAACAAACATATTTTTTTAATAGAGTTTCCACTCATGTTATAACCCAAAATTAATATAACACGTTTTTGTGATAAAAAGAAGGACTCGAAATGTTCCCTCTAGTGCTAGTGGCAATTTTGAGAAACCAGCTAAAACTAAAAGCAATGGAACAGAGGCTATGTGGGAAGAATCAGTTCGGTCACCTCTTATACACCTTAATATGTTAGTAGATATTTGGGTCTGTAGAACGAGGAAAGTGCGATATGTTTTAGATGACTGGCTATCTGTACCTCTGAGCCATTAATAAATAATTCTTCTTCTAAGTGCGAGTCCGATCTGGACGAGTCTCTGCCATGTTATGAGTATTATGAGTATTATGAGTATTTTAAAGGGTTGTGTAAATGGTCCTTGAGAGTGGGTAATCACGTTATGTGTCACAAGATGACGTGTCCACACTTGAAAGAGCACTGTGTGCAGTCAATGTTCAGATACTCTTCACATCGTTCCCTCCTATTACAACCAGGGACAAGAGAAATAATACAGAAAAAAATGCAATCTATTTTAATCAACGAAGGATAGATACGACTGAAATACAATATTAGCTCCACCATGTTTCTTAAAGATAACTAAACTTAGGGTAATTTTTAAACATCATCTATTCATTTTTCTGAAAAAGGCGACTTTTAAAAATCTGTGTTTTGAAATCTCCTCAACCAGGCGGCTTTTTTCAGCAGAATTTTGATTGTCTCATTCAAAATTTTGTGTCGTTTCCTTTCCCCTCAGTATATTATCTTGATGCTTAAGCTTGTTATGATAACCTATGAACAGGCTAAGTATGAGTTGGTGGAATTGAGTAGTTTGGTTTCTGGGTGATTAAAACCATTTTAAGCAAATGACCAGGGACTGCACTGTAAAGGTTCAATAGCAGATTCAAGATTTGATTGGAAGCAAATGACTTCAATGCATGAGCAAGTGTCGAATGATGCATTTTAAGGGATTCATAGGACCTGTTATGGTGTTTGTTTGGCTTACACAAATCAAGGGGGTGTAACTTGTGAACGATTATTTTTATATGATAAGACCCAGGGGTGATATGAGACACGAGGAAAACAGTAAGTGTGCCTTGATGATTTTGGGGTTTAACGTTGCTTTTAAGAGCACTCCACTAGTGTCATGGCTGCTGGTGATAATGTAAGGAGAAAGCCCACAACTCTATTGTTGCTATGGATCACGGTGAAACCTGGGCTCCGTTCCATAACACCGAGCCCTTATAATCGCTCATTGATCGCTCAATGTAGGGCTCAAGTAACGCTCATTCTCTCCTGAACGACACGGTGCAAAACCTCAAAGTTCGCTCGCTTTGCTACATAGCACTGCATTTAGCAATCGCGTTCAAGAGAGGTTTAAACGTTATCGCTAATGGAGCGATTACTTTGAAACCTCTCTTGAACACGGCCCTGAGAACATAGACTTGAACTAGCAGATTATGGGCTGTAGTGCTTAATACATAAAGTATTCCAATTTTAAAGGCTTTCAGGTTTGCTTGAGATTGTATTGCTGAAACGCCAAGGTTTAACATTCATTTGAAAATACTCTCTTATGATGGTACTGATGATATTTTGTGGTGGTAAAGATGTAATAATTGTCCAATGCTTTGAGAGTCCAACTTGAACATGATACAGTAGTCGATGATGACGCAGGTTCTTGTATGCTTTGACGTCGATGTGTCAGTCTGTTCATATTTGGGTATGCCTTGTCACGCTTGTATATTGATACAGTACAAATGAGAGAAAGTATATTCGATTAAAGTACTTTTTGTGTGAAATGAAACTAAAACAAAACAAACCTCAAACGCATAATTTCCTCTTGAAATGCCGACGAAACAGATTACAGTGTCTTCCGTCCCAAATGTTTGCAGTCACTTGATTACGTTTGAGTATGTTTTGTCACGAAATAATATTGATGCCTCAAATGAGAAATATATATTGATTTAGAGAAAAACAAGTATTGCCAATTAATTATTAAAATGCTGATGATACTCTTCACTCTTAATAAAATGTAATGTTTCTTATTGTTTTGCGTCTTTACTATTTTATTGAAATCAGTTTAAATAATTAACAATACCATTATCATGAAACTCGATCAACCATTTATGAACGAGAACTAGGTTTCTTTAAGAACATGTATGTGCTGTAAACTAACAGCACTGAGTGTATTAATGCTCTCCTGAAAAAAAATTCCTACAAAATCCTCATAAAAACGAAAGCCCGTCCCCTTCGTCACCCTTCAAGACTTCATTTAAACATTTTGAAGCTTTACATCGACACTTAATCATCCTTTTTCTAATAATAAGAATCGAGCATACTCACTTTTTAAAAATAAAATGCCATAGAAACATTTTTGTTTGCACGGCCTTACATAAATGTTTTCAATCACTTCATGCTTTGTAACGGAAGCCACTAGAAGGAACACAAACGGTTTTATAGTATTGGTTTAGCATGTTAAGTTTGTTGTTTAATAAAACGTCGATACAATGTCTTTACTTTTTAGTGATCAAATGACGATGACACAGATTTCTGTGTTCTGACCTCGTTGTTTCCAGTTCTTTGATGATGTTGGAGTATGTCTTGTCACGCAAGCATATTGACGTCATTATCCACAGAGTACAAAACGCTCAAGGCTGCAGCAAATCTTCCACTAAGAACACTGAACACTTCATCGACCTTTTGCAACAATTATATCGGTTTTTAAACTAAGATAGAGATAGTGTTATGCAAGCCCCAAGAAAAGAGGTTCGAGGGAGCTCTGTTACCTTATTGGCATTATATTTTCTCTGTGACAAATCGCAAACCATTATTACAAAAACTACGGTTGCAGTCTTACACTTATTTCGTGCCATTGTGAACAAAGCAGATAATGAGGTTAACAAAGCAAAACTTTTTATTTATTTTTCAATCGTTACCATGGTAACCTTAATTCAGCTACAAAGAGAGAATACTTACAATTTGCTTACTTTAGGCCGCAAGTAAGTTCCTTTCCTCATAGAATTAATTGAACTTGAAGTGGTAAGTGCATGGAAACTGGTAAGTGAATTGAATGGAATTTTGTTAGCAATAAAGAAGCATAATATTTTACAGACGTGTTATATTTAATAAATAACACATTATAATCAGAACGTAAGGTAAAAGGGGGAACAAGTTTATTTACCATACTCTTTGTGATATAAGCCCCTATTAAAATATTGATTACCCTAGTGCATTAAAAGTTGTTGTCAGTTAAATGCCTTGAACAAAATCGATATCAATTTCCCTCCTGCTTTTTCTGGCAATACTGTTGACCAAATAAACTAAGCTGTGAGAAATAGCTGCAGGAATCAAACGCTGACACACTTTGCATTGAGTTCATATAGTCTTCATCAAAGTAGTATAGTTTATATTTGTTATTGGAGACGCTCCCTGTTTGATGCAGGTATAAAATAATCATATTAAATTACCTGTAGCGATTAGGCGAACATATTAAAATATTGGCCACTTTGATTGATAACATCGACTTAATATCATTGCCAGAATACATTTAGAACTGACGTGCATGTTTAATTATCAACCTTTAAGCGATCAGTTTATTGATCAATTCGATGATATTCAAGAAGCTATAACCGCCTCATGTTTCTGGTTACCAATCATGGACTCTTAGTGTCAGTCAAGGGATGTATAACATATCTCTGTATATGTCAGAAAGAAGTATAAGACAGAGGATGAAACCGAGTAAATGAAAGATTAATAAAACTCGAGAGAGAAGTGTTACTGACTCGCCATGCATTGCTGTTCACATGATTCTCAGACGTTGTATCATGACCAGAGAGCTGTTTCAAGTGAAGGAAAACACCATGTTGTACCACAAAACCCAATTATTCACTCTCAGAGCCCAAACATGAGCTCGTTTAAATAGTCTCTATATGTCTGAAAGGAGAGTGAAAAATATTGCACTGTAAAAGCGCAGGATTGAGGCCGGCAGTCCATTACACAACAGGGAGAAGTGTTACTGATGCCTTATGAACGTGTAATCTAGTGATGCTAAGACGATGTATATGTCAAAATTATTCCAAGTTTTTCTTCTTAAAAAAACCCAAAGGATTTGACGACCATTCAGTGTACTTCTTCATTCCTATAATACGTCAGTAGATTACTAACATACGCACATAATGTTTCCAGAGTGTTGTTCCACGAGGAAATAAAAACATCATGTTGTGACATATATAGAGGATACTAAACGACCTTCTATTTAATACCATTTTTATTAAACGAGTTAATGATTTTGTATAAAACGAGCGAAAGCGAGTTTGATACCAATCATTCACGAGTTTAATAAAAATGGTATTAAATAGAAGGAAGTTTGGTATTCTGTTTATTACTCGCCCACCAAAATAGCCGACATGGCTCTCAAAACTATGATTCCCGCAAGCCCGATGCCATTGTGATGACGTTACTCTCATTGTGACGTCATAACCGCAAACTATTGTTACGTCATATGTGCGGCGGTATTACACTAGTTTAATATTGCCGTATAAATATTACACTGCATTATCTTACACGGGCGAGTAATAAAACCCAATTATTCACTTTCAGTATTCACACAAGGGTTCGTTTACACAACTGTTGTATGACTAAAAGAAAGTGCACAGTAGTGGGCATAAGGACCAAAGGGTTGAAGCCGTCAGTCACTGAAAGATTCATTACACAAGAGGTAGAACTCATCATTAACTATTTATCTAAGATTCTCCAAATTATTTTTTGACACTTTGTTCAACGACCATTCAGCATACCTTTCCCCTTATGAGTCAGTAGGCTCCTAAAATATTGACATAATTCTTAACTAAAACACATTTCCAGAAAGATGTTTCAAGACTAAGTGAAACAGCATGTTGTGACACACAAACCAATTATTCACTCTCAGTGATTTCACAAGCGCTGGCTTACAAGCTATCTATATATCAAAAGAAAGTACTTTAAGAACGATATACATCCATTCGTGCATGTTGAAGATGAAATCAATTATCACCCTTCACGCTTTTAGGCAGCCAATGACGTAATACTTATGATTAATGTCATGATGTTCCTGTTTCTGATTACCTCCTGTAGACGTCAATTGACTGCAATTTGAATTCGTTAAGTTCATTGACATACACTTGCGGCAACGTCTTTAGTTACAACAAAGTTATAAATATTTTCAAAATGCGATTTTAATTGTTATTTATGTGATAATCAATATTTGTTTCAGAATTTCAACAGCTCATCTTTAGAAAATAAATGTGTTTGTTTGAAACAGTGGAGGGATGCACCAAAATATCTTTAAAGGCGCAATATGGAACAAAGATAGAGCCTAAAAACATTTGACTAACCATATTCTTTTATTTCTAAGAACACAACTACAAAAAACAAGAGAGACTGAAGGAACGTAAACCAGTGAGTATCTGTTAAGTCAAATCCTCCCAATGTACACTGCATACATCTTTTTGAGCATTGATTATTAGATTTGCCATCGGAATTCAGAAGGAAAAGGGAACATGACATTGAAAATAGTTTAAGTACTTCAAAAGAGACCTACTGTCATTTTATTTAATTTTGCCAAGGAAAAGTTTTGGAAAAATATTTGATTGTGAAACAATTCATCTGAGTTTACACTGACATTTCTTATATATATATACTAACGTTATACAAAGAAACAAGCTAAAACAATTGTGTTGACTGACAGCTGTATTACTATTTTACAACAACATTAAATTCTGTTCCGTAACACAAGCTGAATGATTTACATACTTTCAATTTAAAATGGTTTTTTACTGTTCTACAGACATAATTCTTGCGAACATAGCTCGGTGTTTTGTTGTCAATTAAAATCAAAATCTTCGCTTAAAATGATTTGTAGTGTAAGGATGAAAGCGGGATTAAAGGGTGTAAATGTAGTACCTGATGTTATGATTAAATATCTTCTCTGCCGTGTGGTAATGACGAAAAGTAAATTATCCACTTTTCCTTTGATATAAATAGTTAATAATGAAACCGAAATCGAAGCCTGTGTTCCAGTTATTGAGAAGATATTAACTTGAAGAAGGATATCCAATATTGTAACATTTGATGATAACGGCCAGGTCTATTCATTGATGATTTAAAACGTTTAAAAGCTATGTATACGTTATTCACATATGACTTTTTAAAACTTAACTGCTCCGTTTATTTACTCAAGAAACGGAGCTGAACAGCCATGGCAGACCCCACAATGGAAACTTCAACACATCAACACATGGAATGGGAGACAGGAAATGTGTTGAAGGCGGACTTTGTCTGGAAAGTGAGATGGTGTTTGAAGATGACGATAATTTGATTGGGGACTTTGCTAATGTCTCGAAGTTTGGTAAAGGTGCTGGTCTCACATTGTATTAAACCCACATGATGGTAATGTTCCACTAGTGTTGACATTGCCACATGAGTTATTTATTTAATTACAACGAGACATTTAACTATCTTTTTTCGTTAACATGGTATAGAGAATAAATTGTGTTTTATAAAATGAAGACAGTAAAAGAAAATTGAAGCTGTTGTTGTGAACCATGATGTAACAGTATTGTTTGCATTTGAAGTGACATTCATTTTTTAACCTAATTGTTACCTTAATTAACATTTTAATTTATAATCACGTGGCAGGCGTTTGTAAATACATTTGTAAAATAAACGTGTTGTTCATGTCATGCATTTCTGTTTTTATTTTGATATGCTTTTAGTTGTGGGTTAATAGTTTTCAGTTGTAGTGCAAGTAGTAGCATTAGCTTAAGATTTCATGTGCATTGGGGTAGTCTATTGGTAATAATAGGGAGGTTGGGTTAATCCATTTTATTATGTCTATTACTGTCAAATTAACCCCAAGCTGTCCTCCTATTGGCTGATTTTGAATCAGTGCTTTGTCTTCCATCTTACACATCTATCTGCACTGAGCACAGCAAGACAGACAGACGAGTTAGGGACAGTTTATATATCATCTTAGGTTAGTAATCAATATAATTAATCATTCATGATAGTTATTATTCTAACATATGATTGTGTATTGGTTCGTCATGTCTGCGATTAGGAAGCATTTATTCATTGTATATATTATATTCAGGACATGATGATGACCAGTTGTTATCCTCGTGGTTAAGGACTGATCACCCCGGAACCTCGCCGCTAATGGCTGCAATACTGCCGAAGCGGCGTTAAACAATAACTCACTCACTCACCCCGGAACCACATTCCGGGTATGCATATCTGTATAGTTTAACGTTTCATGATGCTATATGTATTTCTGCTATTATGCATTGAACGCATAATGTGATGTATGTAGTCATAATGTTAATTATCAGGTTGTGGTGATTAATTGTAAGAATTTATGTTTTGTATTGCTTCACTGTGTGTCATTTGAATATAGTGAAGTAGTAAATCTTGTAGTTATCTTCCTTTGTAAGTGTATGCTATGCGTGATAATCATTGATGTATTGCTCTATCATGAATTGGTAGTTCACATTTGAATCAATGATTTTCGGTAATGGATATCTATCATGCATGTATCTATCTTTAAAGCTTGCTGGAAATTCAGCAATGCAAGAACGATTCACTTTAGAACCACGGGGGGAGTGGCTCTGAGTCTATGAACGATGCATTGCAAGTAAGAAGTGTTTCCTCCTCGTGGACTTTGTGACCCTTTGTCTCTCTCTGACTCTCACTGTGTGACTCTTCTTCCATCGTCGTCCATGGATACAAAGACGTTTATTCATTAATATACCAAAAGACAGATATAGATTCGACATTAAAACTATCATATTTCACATCAGCGATAATATAAATATACCTGAATGTTTCCTTAAGCTTTTAATGGACATATAATAATCTGAAGATTTCAAAAAATAATAATCTTGTGTTCTAAATCATGAAAAGCTTAACGGTTTGAATCCTTATAAGTTTGTTTAACTTCCACGGCACTAAAGCTGTTTGTGATTACCTACTGCAGAATCCCGTACACCTGGCACCGAGCCAGCTGGGTCTTTATGCTTCGGTTGCCTGCGTGTAGCAAGCAGGTAGCAAGTATCTATTGTTATCTTTCAGGCATGTAGGTACTTTGTGTAAGTAGCATACTTCAAGGACCTTTATACTCCAGGGAGAATTACGTTTTCAGTATAAACATTGTGTAGACATCTAGATATTCATTGTTGGAAGGGTGTATACTTTTATCAACAACACTTATTTCATTAATAAAACTCTTCTGTTAAACGTGTTGTAACATCTAAACGATGATTAAGCATTGAACCGAAAGAAAACATTTGCCCATGCAACTTTTCAGTGAGAACGCATGTTTATTTAACTCATTGTTTCAAAAGCAATATACAGATATAAGATTGAAATAAATACTTGATATTATGTTCACTTCCTTCTTGAATTGATACATCTACTTGTTGCATTCTCGATTTATGTTTCTGTAACATTTACAGAAGCAATCAGCCAATTTCTCAATCTATTGACACACGTCACAGCTGTAACATGTAGGCAGTCAATCTTGTTGATATCTGTTCCTTATATACATTCTTCTTAAATTGATAAGACATGTATATGATGCATACATTCTAAATGAAAATAGTAAAATAATAATTGAACATGAAGTTAGTCAAATATCCCTGTAAGCCTATTGGCAAATAATTCAAGTCAAGAACAACGAGAGCCTGTCCTCAAAATGATTTAAAATTAAGGATTCTTTTGGGAAATCAAGAACAGAGTTCACAGATCATCCATTTATTTCAAACACCATGTTCACGTCGCATGATTTAAATTACAATGGGCCTGGGGGGAAATTTGACCTTATAAGATGAAGGTCATTGCATCTCAATTCTCACGCATAGTTTGCTGTGTAGAAAGGTATAACAGCAACCAAATAGCATAAAATTAAGTCTAGGTCCTTATTCAGCAAGTCTAGAAAAAAAGTATATTTTTTAATACTTTTAAAGATACTGTCTAAAATACCCTATATCCAAACGTGAAATTTAACATCTTAACTTTAAAATCGAAATACAAGCAAACAACATAATTACTGAAAACTGGTTGTCAATATAAAATATTATAATGTCCTGACACGCGAACTTTGCGTTGCATGAAACGAGGGACTAATATCAGTCTAATATAATAGGTCTAATAATAGTAAACAGGATGTTATCTTGAAAGTAAACAGTTATGTTGAGTAGAGAACAGATCAGCTCCCAACGTGTGTATGTATCACCCAATGGGAGCAACCCACGCTTTTCACAGCCTGAGACAATGAAAACAAACAATGTATCATCATGCTTATTGTTTTGTGAGGACACTTTAACAAGTTATTCGAACATGGGAACCGAATGGTTAAAATATAGAAAGGGCATGACAGAGAACTGGGTTGTTGATCCGATAACTATATATATACAGACAATCCACATGCTCCAACATGTTTGGGAAGAACGAAAGATGGTAGCTGATAGGAGATGACAAGATGAAGAGGGAATAGAAGAAACTATTAAAAAAGATCCCATATGTCTAAAACAGTAAACTGTTAGTTACAAATAACTGGTATGCACATGTTGTATACATATTTCTGCACAACAAATGTAGGGAGGAGATGCGTGAGTACAGTTTCGATTGCGAATAAAACAAATGTAAGACTGAGGACTATTGACTTACACAACGTCTCTTCATCATTAGATTAGGAGACCATGACGAGCCAGTAACACCTCTCACTCGTGTGTGTAATGTATCATTCATAGACTCACAGCCCGGACGTGATTTTCAAGTAAATAATCATTTAGTCTGGACTTCAAAGGAATTATCACAATGGTTGAAACCGACTTCGGTGACACATGGAAAGAACCACACTCTCTAAATAAAGGATTAACATATTTATAAACAGTATTTTCAGTATAATCAGTATTTAATCCATTTATCTTTCTACCAGTGGCTTTCTTTCAAAGAATAGAAAGCACCTACATGTGAATAATCATTAGGTTTGGAACTTAACATTTCCTACAACTATATAATTGGAAAGCAGTTTGGAAATTCTCAAATATATACAATATCGTCTCTTACACATTGATGTTACGATAAAAATAAAAGAATAATATAATTCAAAAACTTCAATAAGAACATTTCCTTATATATCACAGATAACTAACCGATTGTTTTGATGTTGTATCCGTACTATGACACTCTTGTATATAATTATTCACCGCTGGCCGTGAAATACCTTAAAGTGACTCACGACTGCCGTATCACGCCCGTAAATATCAATGGTTCAGTCACATGTAGATGTTGATGCAAGGTACATGTGAACATGTCATAAGATATAACGTTAACATTTTTACACTACCTTCAATAGTACAAATTCTTTTACTTTTTTCGGGCCGAATACCCTGCGGAATTTGAACCCACACTCTCAGAGTCAAGCAACTATAACCAGCATGCACTGACCGTACCAACAGCTTACCACACGACCACGGGACCTCGACAGTTTGTACAGTCAGATTTGTTCACTATCTAAATAGCATGTATTTCTGATGTTTTAAGATATAATAAAAATAACACAAATGCCGTCACCAGTCCATTAAGATTACTTTTGCCTAAACAAGATATCTGGTAAATCTTTTGGGATGTTAGCATTTGCAGCTTGATGTTACACCTAACGAGCATCGCACATCAAAGTTAACATTGATAAGAGTAAAATCCCTTGAAACATAATGATGCTGAAAGAAACGTTAAAGAAGAAAATATGTATTGCATATTACGTTTCTTTCAACCATTGTTTCCACCACTTGTCACTCTTGCTATAATAATAATAATAATAATAATATACCCTTACTTACACAGAGTATATAGGTAACTGCAAAACAATGTTTGTTGTGTACACGCAAGGAAAACACAAATTGACCCAGGAGGAAAGGGGTATATGTAATTTGAATTAGGTAACAGACAAGAGGTAACTTTGCAGACAGGAACCTTTAACTTTACTGAAGAGATTTGGCTATTTGGGTTTAACATAGAGGCATAGACACAACCTTGTGTTAAGACATTTTGATGTATTTATATCAATGTAAGAAACATATGTCATTAAATATGAATAAACTTCACATGCAAGTCCAACTTGGGGTAATTTGGACTGTGGTAGGCTATCAGAAACAGTTAAATGACGATTGCTTCAACACCATGGTATACCTGTTTTGCTTGTCTAAACCACTTAATGTTGATTATAGACAGGCCGGATCTCAGTAGGGATTTACTTTGTTATAAATCGTATCTGAAAGTTGTCTAGAGAAACCGTGGTGCAATCAATGAGAGCGAATAATAGGTTTAAGTTCCACAACATTTGTTTTCAACTGAAACACCACTCTGTTAATGTGTTTTAGATGGTGGAAAATATTGTTTTTGTTTGTATTGTACTGACAGGTGGAAGTTTTATGTTGTTTAACCACATGTCAATCTAAACAAACCAATATGGATACATTCTTAGTCGGAGTTATATTGATGAACTTTCAACAAAATCAAAAACAAAATACTGCTTTAGAATAAGATTCGTAAAAAGAATACACAATCTATTCATCAGGGATTATTAATCATATGTCAGTTCAAAAACATATTAGGCATTGAAAACGTGGAAATTAAGTTAATAAATGTTCTCGAAATAATGTACCATCCAGAAGATTATAATTAAAAAGAAACACTGGTATTACTGGTTGGAAGCCATTCATGCCTAAAGAGACAAGAAGCAGATAGAAGAGAATTATAGTTTTATTCAAAGTACTCGTTTCACTAAGAAAATCATAAGTATCACAGATTGCCATTCTAAAATCTGATTAGGATCCAGTGTGTACTGCATGAAGAAGAGTGACACATTGTCCCACACATGTATACCTTTCGGTGAAACTGAAATCGAATTCAATCGAGGCAGTTCTAGTATAATCATGATTGTTTTGCCATTTCACACTGACTTATGTAACATGAATAGAAAATTCTAGAGATAGGGGTCGTCTAGACAAGTCTTTAGCATGACACTGAGGTAATTGAGAATAACGTCCTCACACAATGCCTATACTGTATATTGGAATAAAGCACAGGATGATATCAAACAAAACATATATTTATTCGTAAATACTTTTCGACTGACTTCCAACAACATGTATTTGTATTTGTTTCTGATATGATTACAATGGATTGATAGTTATAGAGTGTTCTAATGCGGGAACCTTGTCCTTGTCTCCTAGAGCGTAACATTTGCTATTTGCCAAAGGGAACTAAATTTGTGATGCACTTTTAAAATCACCAGTGGCTATATTTCTTTGTCTTGAATATATTTTGCAGGATAATTCCACACTGTCAAAGTGATATACAGACAAATCAGCAGTAGTTATTTCTAAGTTGCTTTGCCATTGCAATAATTGTTGCTATTAAAATTGACATGGATCTTCTTATATTCTGCTTTACATTTCCTATTTTGGAATTTAGATAAATGTATGCCTTTTAAAAGTTGAAAGCTTCAAAGATTTCAGACAAACTTTTAATTTTGTGAATTTTACCAATTATGCTAGATGTGTGTAGCATTGCAAGAGTGATTGTCCTCTGAATTGCCACAAGTACTTGAAAAACATTTTAAACAAAAATAAACATGCATCCAAATGCAAAGGCAGAATCCGGATCATGGATTTTTATTCAACATTTATCAAAAAAATAGGGAATCTCACCAAAGTGTTTTCTGATATAAAATGTATAAACACAAGTTGTTTAAAGTTACAAATATCCGAGTCTTGCCCAGTATTGTTTTTACTTGTTTTGTATTGTTACAAATGTTGATATATTTCATATCAGAAGACACGAGAGTGAGTTTTTATTCATCATCCAAAGTCATTCTTTGGTATTTATTTTTCTAATGAGAAATATGCATTTTTGATCACATCACATCACCATCAAACCTGCCATCATAACACTGTTACGTAGAGGGTAATGTCCGAGTAACTCTCCATTCCTTAAAAATAATGGAGCCGAGGCCTCGGAGGGGCCGAGGCCCATTATTTTTAAGGAATGGAGAGTTACGAGGATATTACCCTACTTAAATTACACTCACAGTATTGCTCTTTTATCAAAATTGATTTAAAAAGTTAAAGATATTAAATTTCTACTTCAAAATATCATGTGATGTGTAACTCTCCATTCCTGAAAAATAATGGAGTGAAAGAACAATAGGATGACGTCACAAGTGTAATTTAACTCATTCAAGGCGTTGTGATACCTACAAGTTTTGGACATCCTCGCATTGCGAGTCATTATTTGATTATGTGAAAACAGTGTTATGTTATGATTTTGGTGATGACAGGGCATTGAGGAAAATCTATTGTCAAAATGAAATATCTCTTGATGTCACACAAACGATAACACTGTTTGGATGGTAAACTGATACAATATACGAGAGGAAGCCCTTGTAAGATATGAATGTCTTATATTGAAAACAAACCACCCTTCTCATCTCCCTCGATATCAGAAGTTACATTCAAACTGCCTCAACAGTGATGCTGAAATATTGGATCGTGTTTGTCCAACTCCGTATATGTCATTGATGAGTCCATCGCCCTCTCATATATGTTGTAGAGATTAGGGACAGGAAGAAAACGGTGTTGATGACTTGGTGTCTTCGTACATTTGTGAAATGGGTATAACCGTGGTTGGTATCATCGGGGGGATAACGATCATCAATAATTGGAACAACTTTCCACTGTGTAGTTGTTTTTTTTGCTGCTGTCCAATGTCTTTGACTCCATTTCAGCGACCAGATGGTTAGTTTTGAAGCGCCTCGTATCCAGATTATAAACCAATGAAGGGCAAACGTATTTGCTTAGCTATACTTCCGAAAATTGGAATCGATGTAATCTATGTTTACTGAAGATATTGCGGAAGATTACAGAGTTATAAATCATCTACACTGACAGAGTAAGATATAAACGTCAACCGTTGATCAATTTTTGACATTTTATTTGTTCCCATTCTTGTCTGAAAATGTTGACATAAGATTTAATTTAATATACAAAACAAACTATTAATCTATCACACTCTATCATGATTATTTAACAGTGCTTGACACTGACAAAAGAGCTTCAATGTTTTTTCACAGACAAACGATTGGACTTTCTCTTCTAATGTTGTATCATTGAAATGAAAATTAAACTTTCCATTCAACTCGAAATGCTTCATCAAAGCTAGAGTGTGATGTAAAACCTTTGATCAGACCGTCAGGTTTGTAGTCATGAAACGAAACTGAAGATATCAGAGGCGCATCACAAATTCATGATCATGGAATATCTATTTGAAGCCGTCAGAAAACAAAGGAAATCCTCATTTATAAGACAGGAGATCTAGGAGATTAGCTGTCTTGGTACCTGAGTTATAGCGACATGACATTAGAAAATATCGTGTGGATTTGAAGATCATCATTCGGATGTCAAATTCAACTTACTTTGTACTTGGTGGGATATTAGGAATTATGACGATATGTTATGAATTCATAACGACAATAAACACACTGTTTGATAGCTAAAGTAAAGTTGAACATTGCATTCCATAAGTTACGGTCTATATCATAAGCTCATGTACATAATGCGACCATGATGTATATACATTCTTCGTTATTTTGTGATCTGCCTAGTATGTTTTGAGCATGTAGTCACACTATCAAATGTACTATTTAATGGTTGGCTGTGAATTATGTTTATTTTTAAAACATATTATATTCGGGTCATGGCTGCTAACATTTTACAGTAACTATTTATGATTAAGAGATGCATTAAGCCATGATCATGGGTACCCTCTTGGCTACAGTTAACTGATGCTTTTCCAATCCTCAGTTATTAACAAACATTTTTTTTTATATAGAGTTTCCACTCATGTTATAACACAAACACGTTTTTGTGATAAAAAGAAGGACGGCAATCTTTGTCTCGAAATGTTACCTCTAGTGCTAGTGGTAATTTTGAGAAACCAGCTTAAACTAAACGCAATGGAACAGAGGCTATGTGGGAAGAATAAGTTAGGTCACCTCTATTTACCTTTCATGTGTTAGTAGATATGTGGGTCTGTAGAACGAGGAAAGTGCGATATGTTTTGGATGACTGGCTATCTGAACCTCTGAGCCAATTATAAATAATTCTTCTAAGTGCGAGTCCGATCTGGACGAGTCTCTGCCATGTTATGAGTATTTCCTTAAAATAGAGGGTTGTGTAAATGGTCCTTGAGAGTGGGTAATCACGTTATGTGTCACAAGATGATGTGTCCACACTTGAAAGGGCACTAGTACTCTGTGCAGTCATAGTCGCCCAGGGCAGAATGTTCAGATACTCTTCACATAGCACCCTCCTATTAAAACCCGGGACAAGAGAAATAATACAGACAAACATGCAATATATTTTAATCAACAAATGATAGATATGACTGAAATATAATATTAGTTCCACCATGTTTCTTAAAGACAACTAAACTTAGGGTAATTTTTAAACATCATCCATTCATTTTTCTGAAAATGGCGACTTTTAGAAATCTCCTCAACCAGGCGGCTTTTTTCAGCAGAAATTTTGTTTCTCTCATTTTTTGGAAATTTTTTTGTCGTTTCCTTTCCCCTCAGTATATTATCTTGATGCTTGTTATGGAGCATCTATGAAAAGGCTAGGTATGAGATGGTGGGATTGAGTAGTTTGGTTCCTGGGTGATTGAAACCATTTTAGCACATGCTCAGGGACTGCACTGTAAAGGTTCAATAGCAGATTTAAGATTTGATTGGAAGCAAATGACTTCAATGCATGAGCAAGTGTTGAATGATGCATTTTAAGGGATTCATAGGACCGATCAACGTAGCTGTTTGTTTGGCTTACACAAATCAAAGGGGTGTAACTTGTGAACGGGTGTTTTTTTTATATGAAATGACCTAGGGGTTATATGTGTAGAATATTGGAACCTTAAGCCCTGGGCAATGTGTTACCAACCCTCTGACACATTCTCAGACAGATGTCCACAGACAGATAACCTCGCACAACTGGCGGATGACTTCAATGCATTCTTTGAGAATAAAATTTTGGATATCAGGAAGATCATCATGGAATGTCCAGATCCAGACTGGGACTCCAAAGAAACCTTATTTGATGGTGATCCTCTTCAGGAATTCTCGTTATGTAGTTCACAGGAAGTACGGAATCTGGTAAAGTCAGCACACAAAACCACTTGTCTAAACGATCCAATACCAAGCAGTCTTTTAGTGAGTCATCTTGATCACTTGCTTCCAGTTCTCACAGACATTATCATCTGGTGTCTTTCCTTCGTGCTTGAAAGATGCTATAGTCACTCCGCTGTTGAAGAATCCTAAACTTGATCACAACTTGCTAAAGAACTATCGTCCAGTTTCTAATTTGACTTTTCTTTCAAAGCTTGTGGAGAAGGCTGTTACCAATCAATTGATGAGACACATCAACCTCCATGATATTCTGGATAACTACCAGTCTGCCTATCGACCGCATCATTCTACAGAGTCGTTACTCCTTAGACTTGTGAATGACCTCAGATGTGCTGTGGATTCTGGAGACATGGCATTGCTGACTCTTCTCGATCTCAGTGCAGCTTTCGATACGATTGATCACTACAAGCTTCTGCAAATTTTACAGCATCAGGTTGGCATCAGGGATAAAGCCCCTTCATGGTTTTCATCATATCTCCACAACAGAAGGCAGTCTGTGTGCGTGTCTGGACATACCTCTAAAACAACAGTGCTCTCTTGTGGGGTCCCACAAGGCTCTGTACTTGGCCCGGTGCTGTTTCTTATTTATGTCAACAACGTTAAAACCATCACGGACAAATTTGATACTCCTCATTTCTCTTATTCCGATGATGTTCAACTAATGAACAGATTCAACCCTGAATCTCTGTCAGGTACTTTTCAAACTCTAAAAACCTGTACTTCCCAAATGAAATCATTGATGAATAACAGGAAACTAATACTAAATCAGGACAAAACTGAGGTCTTGTTGATTGGAAGACAACAACATGTAGACAAGGTGGATGTGGGGCATGTGCAGATTGCTTCAGCCTGTATCTCCCCATCAAGACAAGTGAAAGACCTGGGAGTGCAACTGCAGTCTGACCTCTCTATAGCCCTGTTTATACGGCGAGCGCTTGCATATGAGTAAAGCATTACACATATGCAAATTTGCTCATATGAGCAAACTTCGCCGTATGGACGCATTTGCACATATGTATATTTTGCTACCATAAACAAATTTTTCACTACCGTAAGCAAATTTGCACCTAGTCAGGGGCAGGTGCAAATGTTTACTACCGTGAGTAAATATGGTATTTACTCTTTTCTAGTAAAATATCGTCGTATACAGACATAGCGACTTCACACAGGTTGAGAAAGTATATTAGAGAACTTTAAAAACTCTTAATACTGTTTTTCAAATTCTCTATATTGAATAATCTTCTTTTTTGCACGCGATGACCTTCAAAATCTATCTGACTATCCGATTTTCATTATATAATTAGGGCGATATAGTCAAAACAATGTTGACAAATATAAACTAATGTCATTTATTTAGTTTACATCTAATAAATATTAATTGGCATGTTTTATGAATTCTCTAATCATATATTAAAAGAGTTGGAAGCCCATTTGCTTAGGCAGAAATTAAACGCATATGAACGCATAGTAAATTTACTTTTACTCCTCACGTGTGTATATTACTACCATAAGCAATATTGCATATGTGCAAAGTTCGCCGTATAAACAGGGCTTATGACAGCACAAGTTGAGCATCTGTGCAGGACCTGCTACAGCCATATTCGCACAATCGGCACAATCCGGAAATATATCACAAAAGAGAGTGCGCACATCCTAGTCAGATGTCTAGTGTCTTCCCGTCTTGACTACTGCAATAGCCTTCTCATTGGATTATCCAAAGAACACACAAAAAAGCTCCAGAAAATACTGCCGCTAGAATTATATCCTTAACATATAAATATGATCACATCACCCCTGTCATGAAATCCCTACATTGGCTTCCTGTACATTATCGCATCCAATATAAAGTTCTCTGCATTGTTTACAAATGTGTCCACAGCCTTGCTCCTGGATATCTCTCAACTCTTCTGACCCAGTATGTGCCTTCCAGAACTCTCCGTTCCCAGAATCAACACCTTCTGACAGTCCCCCATGCTAAGCTTGCAGCGTTTGGAAAGAAAAGCTTTCAACATTTTGCCCCCCTATTATGGAATGCTCTGCCGCTACACATCAAACTCTCACCCTCTCTTGAATCATTCAGGACAGCTCTCAAGACATTCCTTTTAAAAAAAGCCTACAACTAAAGATACATTTTCCCACTGTACATAGTTTTAATGCGCCATGAGCATGCACAAGTGGGTGGACACTGGCGCTATACAAATAGCCATCATCATCATCATCATCAGACACGAGGAAAACAGTAAGTGTGCCTTGATGAGATGATGAGGTTATTTTGGGGTTAAACGTTGCTTTTAAGAGCACTCCACTAGTGTCATGGCTGCTGGTGATAATGTAAGAAGAAAGCCCACAACACTATTGTTGCTATGGATCACGGTGAAACCTGAGAACATAGACTTGAACTAGCAGACTATGGGCTGTAGTGCTTAATACATAAAGTATTCCAATTTTAAAGGCTTTCAGGTGTGCTTAAGATTGTATTGCTGAAACGCCAAGGTTTAATATTCATTTGAAAATACTCTCTTATGATGGTACTGATGATATTTTGTGGTGCGAAGATGTAACAATTGTCGAATGCTTTGTGAGTCCCACTTGAACATGATACAGTAGTCGATGATGACGCAGGTTCTTGTGTGTTTTGACGTCGATGTGTCAGTCTGTTCATATTTGGGTATGCCTTGTCACGCTTGTATATTGATACAGTACAAATGAGAGAAAGTATATTCGATTAAAGTACTTTTTTGTGAAATGAAACTAAAACAAAACAAACCTCAAACGCATAATTTCCTCTTGAAATGTCGACGAAACAGATTACAGTGTCTTCCGTCCCAAATGTTTGCAGTAGCTTGATTACGTTTGAGTATGTTTTGTCACGAAATGATATTGATGCCTTAAATGAGAAATATATATTGATTTAGAGAAAAACAAGTGGTATTGCCAATTGATTATTCAAATGCTGATGATACATAGACGTGCCTATCCTCTTAATAAAATGTAATGCTTCTCATTGTTTAGCGTCTTCACTATTTTAATGAAAACAATTTAAATACTTTACAACACCATTATCATGAAACTCGATCAACCATTTATGAACGAGAACTAGGTATCTTTAAGAACGTGTATGTACTGTAGACTAGCAGCACTGAGTGTATCACTGCCGAAAAAAAATCCTAAAACAACTCATAAAAATCAAAACCCTAATCCTTCGTCACCCCTTAAGACTTTTTAAAAACAATTTTGAAGCTTCACATCGACACTGGCATCATCCTTTTTCTAATAATAAGAATCGAGCATACTCACCTTTTAAAAAGAAAATACCATAGAAACATTTTTTTTGCGCGGCCTTACATAAATGTAAACTTTTCAATCACTTCATGCTTTGTAACGGAAGGCACTAGAAGGAACACAATTATAGTATTGGTTTAGCATGTTAAGTTTGTTGTTAAATAAAACGTCCAGACAATTTCTTGACTTTTTAGTGATTAAGTGACACTGACACAGATTTCTGTGTTCTGACCTCGTTGTTTCCAGTTCTTGATGATGTTGGAGTATGTCTTGTCACGCGAGCATATTGATCGTGACGTCTTTATCCACAGAGCACAAAACGCTCTGGGCTGCAGCACGTCTTTCACTAAGAACACTGAACACTTCATGGACCTTTGGCAGGCATTGCATCAGCTTTTTAACTAAGATAGAGATAGTGTTATGCCAGCCCCCAGAAAAGAGGTTCGAGAGAGCTTTGTTATCTAATGGCATTATATTTTCTCTGTGACAAATCGCAAACCATTATAACAAAAACAATGGCTGTAGTCTTACACTTATTTCGTGCCATTGTGAACAAAGCAGATAATGAGGTTAACAAAGCAAAACTTTTTGTTTATTTTTCAATCGTTACCATGGTAACCTTAATTCAGCTACAAAGAAAGAATACTAACAATTTGCAAGTAAGTTCCTTTCCTCATAGAATAAATTGAACTTGAAGTGGTAAGTGCATGGAAACTGGTAAATGAATTGAATGGAATTTGGTTAGCAATAAAGAAGCATCATATTTTACAGATGTGTAATATTTTAATTGTTGTATAATTGTTTTACATCATGTGAACCGATATTGTTTTCTTTATTTATAATCCTGCTCTACAGAGTATGAGGTTGGCCGTATGTACATGTACATACATATGTATTCAGTTGATATGTGTTTATGCTATTCATATCAAATATCATTGCATTCACTTATATCATGACGAAAAACTGTTTTGATAATGTTAAATTATATTGATTAAAATTCAATTATTGAATGTGTTGGGCATTATTAAACATTATATAATATCTGTGCAAAAATAACACATTATAATCAGAACGTAAGGTAAAAGGGGGAACAAGTTTATTTACAATACTCTTTGTGATATAAGCCCCTATTAAAATATTGATTACCTTAGTGCATTAAAAGTTGTTGTCAGGAAATGTTTAACATAAATGCCTTGAACAAAATCGATATGAATTTCCCTCCTGCTTTTTTCTGGCAATACTGTTGACCAAATATACTATGCTGTGAGAAATATCTGCAGGATTCAAACGCTGACGCACTTTTGCATTGAGTTCATATAATCTTCATCAAAGTATTATAGCTTATATTTGTTATTGGAGACGCTCCCTGTTTGATACAGGTATAAAGGAATCATATTAAATTACCTGTGGCGATTAGGCGAACATATTCAAATATTGGCCTCTTTGATTGATAACATCGACTTAATATCATTGCCAGAATATATTTAGAACTGACGTGCATGTTTAATTATCAACCTTTAAGCGATCAGTTTATTGATCTATTCGATGATATTCAAGAAGCTAACCGCCTCATGTGTCTGGTTACCGTCTGTAAACGCATATCCCAATCATTGACTCTCAGTATCAGACAAGTGCTGTTTAACATATCTCTGTATATGTCAGAAAGAAGACAGAGGATGAAACTGAGTAAATGAAAGATTAATAAAACTCGAAAGAGAAGTGTTACTGACTCGCCATGCAATGCTGCTCACATGATTCTCAGACGTTGTATCATGACCAGAGCGAAAAGATCATGTTGTACCACAAAACATGATTATTTACTCTCAGAGCCCAAACATGAGCTCGTTTAAACAGTCTCTATATGTATGAAAGGAGAGTGTAAAATATTGCACTGTAAAAGCACAGAGTTGAGGCCGGCAGTCAATGAAAGATTCATTACACAACAGGGAGACGTGTTACTGATGCCTTATGAACGTGTAATCTAGTGATGCTAAGACGATGTATATGTGAACATTACTCCCAGTTTTTCTTCTTTAAAAAACCAAAGGATTTGACGACCATTCAGTTTACTTCTTCATTCCTATAATACGTCAGTAGATTACTAACATACACACATAATGTTTCCAGAGTGTTGTTTCACGAGGAAATACAAACATCATATTGTGACACATAACAATTATTCACGTTCAGTATTCACACAACGGCTCGTTTACACAACTGTTGTATGACTAAAAGAAAGTGCACAGTAATGGGCATAACGATCAAAGGGTCGAGGCCGTCAGTCAATGAAAGATTCATTACACAAGAGGTAGAACTCATCATTAACTATTAATCTAAGATTCTCCAAAGTATTTTTTGACACTTTGTTCAACGACCATTCAGAATACCTTTCCCCTTATGAGTCAGTAGGCTCCTAAAATATTCACATAATTCTTAACTAAAACACATTTCCAGAAAGATGTTTCAAGACTAAGTGAAAACAGCATGTTGTGACACACAAACCAATTATTCACTCTCAGTGATTTCACAAGCGCTGGCTTACTTATCTATATATCAAAAGAAAGTACTTTAAAGATCCACAAACCCCGACCATTTCACTTTTCGGTTTTTATTCAAGCATATTCCAAGATGATGAGGATTCCACTTGATATTTGTCAATTCAACCAATAAACACCTTTTATAACGCCTTTTTAGAACGCCGTTCAATTACGCCTCATAAAACTTTAGCCGAGAGCGAATTCCGCGTGCTTGGCCTTGTGACGTAATGCACAGAAGTCGCTTGGCGTCTAATGACAAAATCCACTAGATTTAGCCTTACATAACTGCCTTAATAACATATTTACCTGTGTCCTTATACAACAAAATTACATATATACACGCCCCGTAAAACGTACTACAAATGGCAGCAGATGTCAACACTGTTTAGTACTGTATGTGACCATTGCGGGACCCGTAATTCTGCAATGTGTTTTGGAACAATTCTTATCTTTGCCCAATATGGCGGCGGCACGCATGTCAGATGATGAATATGTTCAAACGTCACAGAGATCTATTACACATTTCATACGGATTATAACGGTGTTAACACGCCTCATTCATGTTGAATAATTTTTGTTTTCACATTCGTCCTTATGCAAAATAACAAAATATATTTTCAGTATTTTTGTTTATCAATGTATCGATATGTAATAAGTGATGTAGTTGCGTTATTGACACTCTAACTTAGATACATATTAAATAAGAGGGGAAATCTACACGACTGAACTATAGCCGGGGTAATATTTTTTAAATTGAGAACCAAACAACACATGTACATACGGCCATGGTGAGTTGATCAAAGTTCTATAGTTCCAATACTTTCATTTGAAATTGGGAAAAATACGTATTCCATATTTTTATCCGAAGTGATTTAAACATTATTTTATTTCCACAAACATATGAATTGACCATCAAAAACTACATGTAATATAAAATGCAAGGCCTTTTATACAACATGCTAGGAAAATGGTAGTGGTATTACACTGAATCTAAGTAATTGTAAATGTACACGACTATAGATTTAAAGATAGCCCGAATATGTTCTTCTAAAAAGTGTAAACCAGTAACATTGATGACAATTATAGGATTTTCTTAGTTGTAATGAAACTATTCTATTAGCAAAATAAAGTCACCATGAGAAATATTGACGCAGTAGATTTCAAGCTATAGACACTCTTCAAACACAAAATCAAGCACAACAAAAAAATTAACTAATAATATACTTATAATATTAAAAAATTGCATGATCTTTTTTTTATTTTTGAATTGTCAGTTATTCATTTCAAAACATATTGTAGCTTATAAGATAACATAACACTCCACTCGATTGGGAAAAGAACAAATCTAAAATCAGCAGTTGAATATCGAAACATGCTCCTAAAATTCCGAAATTACTCCCTACTGACGCACACATACACATTCTATCGGAAACTTGTAATGTCAAAACGTTCTTATTATGTTTTAAAGGAATTATCAACGAAAATCGACAAATCGCCTAAGGGTTTCATTAAGCAACTCCTGTGTATGACGTCACATCGCTAACGAAGGTTATGCTACACTGAGGGGCCGCGGCAAACTGTTTCAAGAATGAGATAATGAGCAGGCTAAATTTACTCACTTTGAAGGGCTATATCTTGATGAGTAGGTGACGCTTCGAAATAATCGTTTGTGTTTTGCTTACTTGAAAGTATTGTCTATATGAATAAACGAATTAACATCGAAAAAAACAGAGAGATGAGTTTATCTTTAAGAACGATATACATCCATTCGTGCATGTTGAAGATGAAATCAATTATCACCCTTCACACTTTTAGGCAGCCAATGACGTAATACTTATGATTTATGTCATGATGTTCCTGTTTCTGATTACCTCCTGTAGACGTCAATTTACTGCAATTGAAATTCGTTAAGTTCATTGACATACACTTGCGGCAACGTCTTTAGTTACAACAAAGTTATAAATATTTTCAAAATGCGATTTTAATTGTTATTTATGTGACAATCAATATTTTTTAATCAGAATTTCAACAGCTCATCCTTAGAAAATAAATGCGTTTGTTTGAAACAGTGGAGGGATGCACCAAAATATGGAACAAAGATAGAGCCTAGTAACATTTGACTAACCATATTCTTTTATTTCTAAGAACACAACTACAAAAGCAATAGAGACTGAAGGAACGTAAACCAGTGAGTATCTGCTATGTCAAACCCTCCCAATGTACACTGCATACATCTTTTTGAGCATAGATTATTAGATTTGCCATCGGAATTCAGAAGGAAAAGGGAACATGACATTGAAAATAGTTTAAGTACTTCAAAACAGACCTACTGTCATTTTATTTAATTTTGGCAAGGAAAAGTTTTTGAAAAATATTTGATTGTGAAACAATTCATCTGAGTTTACACTGACAGTTGTTTTGTTATATACTAACGTTATACAAAGAAACAAGCTAAAACAATTGTGTTGACTGACAGCTGTATTACTATTTTACAACAACATAAAATTCTGTACCGTAACACAAGCTGAATGATTTACATACTTTCAATTTACAATGTTTTTTTTTTACTGTTCTACAGACATAGTTCTTGCGAACATAGCTCGGTGTTTTGTTGTCAATTAAAATCAAAATCTTCATTTAAAATGATTTGTAGTGTAAGGATGAAAGCGTGCTTAAAGAGTGTAAATGTAGTACCTGATGTTATAATTAAATATCTTCTCTGCCGTGTGGTAATGACAAAAAGTAAATGATCCCTCTTTCCTTTGATGTAAATTGTTAATAATGACACCGAAATCGAAGCCTTTGTTCCAGTTATTGAGAAGATATTAACTTGAAGACATTACAATTTCACCCCTCAAAGCTTTTTAAAACTAAGGAATATCCAATATTGTAACATTTTATGATAACGGTCAGGTCTATTCATTGATGATTTAAAACGTTTTAAAGCTATGTATACGTTATTCACATATGACTTTTTAAAACTTTACTGCACCGTTCATTTACTCATGAAACGGAGCTGAACAGCGTTGGCAGACTCGATAATGGAAACTTCAACACATCAACACATGGAATGGGAGACAGGAAATGTGTTGAAGGCGGACTTTGTCTGGAAAGTGAGATGGTGTTTGAAGATGACGATAATTTGATTGGGGACTTTGCTAATGTCTCGAAGTTTGGTAAAGGTGCTGGTCTCACATTGTATTAAACCCACATGATGGTAATGTTCCACTAGTGTTGACATTGCCACATGAGTTAGTTATTTAATTACAACGTTACATTTAACTATCTTTTTTCGTTAACATGGTATAGAGAATAAATTGTGTTTTATAAAATGAATAAATAAACGAAAATTGAAGCTGTTGTTGTGAACCATATTATAACAGTATTGTTTGCATTTGAATTGACATTCATTTTTTACCTTAATTATTATCTTAATTAACATTTAAATTTATAATCACGTGGCAGGCGTTTGTATATACTTTTTTAAAATAAACTTGTTGTTCATGTCATGTCTTTCTGTTTTTATTTTGATATGCTTTTAGTTGTGGTTAATAGTTTTCAGTTGTAGTGCAAGTAGTAGCATAAGCTTAAGAGTTCATGTGCATTGGGATAGTCTATTGGTAATAATAGGGAGGTTGGGTTAATCCATTTTATTATGTCTATTTCTGTCAAATTAACCCCAAGCTGTCCTCCTATTGGCTCATTTTGAATCAGTGCATTTTCTTCCATCTTACACATCTATCTCTGCACTGAGCACAGCAAGACAGACAGACGAGTTAGAGACAATTTATATATCATCTAAGTTTAGTAATCGATATAATCATTATTATAAAAGTAGTTAGAGTAATGTAAAGTATTCATATTTATTACCCATATGGAGTTAATATTATCTATATGAGCACATGTGCACATATCACGTTTGCCTAGCAACCATTGTTTCACCGCGACCTCCCGTATTCTGTCGTCTGTGACGTCATAAAACGATTGTTCGTGACGTCACTGTAGCTTGCCGTCGCAAGAGAAGTGGGTAGTTTCCTGGTTATTTTTACGCGAATCAAATGGAATAAAATGGGTAATAAAGAAATTATTACACTCGAAAGTGTGTCATATGACTTTTACGAAACTCGTGCAAATCTATGTACAACCCTCGCTCTCGCTCGGGAAATACAAAAATTCACACTCGTTTCGTAAAAGTCATATGACACACTTCCTCGGGTAATAATCTCTATATATTATATAAATAATATATTTAATAAACTTTCTATAACTTAACTTTAAAAGTGTAATGGTGATTGCAGCCATTTTTTATAATCTAATAAGGTAAATAATTTACTTCATCATTACTATTTTAATCCAAAGTAAGCTTTTATTTCTTTCTCTTCTGTGTATGAATGTTTCTGGAGTGAATGTGTAATTCATTGAGTGAATGAATATTGAGAGTTAATGCTGTGTGAATTAATCATTCATGGTAGTTATTATTCTAATATGTGATTGTGTTTTGGTTCATCATGTCTGCAATTAGGAAGAATTTATTTATTGTATATATTATATTCAGGACATGATGATGACCAGTTGTTATCCTCGTGGTTAAGGACTGATCATCCCGGAACCACATTCAGGGTATGCATATCTGTATATTTTAACGTTTCATGATGCTTTAATGCCGCTTTATGTATATCTGCTATTATGCATTGAACGCATAATGTGATGTATGTAGTCATAATGTTAATTATCAGGCTGTGGTGATTAATTGGAAGAATATATGTTTTGTATTGCTTCACTATGTGTCATTTGAATATAGTGAATGAGTAAATATTTTAGTTATCTCTCTTTGTAAGTGTATGCTATGTGTGATAATCATTGATGTATTGCTCTACCATGTATTGGTAGTTCACATTTGAATCAATGATTATCGGTAATGCATATTTATCATCCATGTACATGTCTTTGTGTTTAGCATACTATTATATGTTATGCAATAATGATGTAAGGAATGTGTTATTTATTTGATGCATAGTTATGTTGAATGTTGATGTATTTTATATTGTATTGTATTGTGTTTTGCAGGGTGTATATATCGGTTCTACGTGCTTCCATCGCACTGAGAATAAACCCTCACAACCCGTAGCTAGTGTTTGGTCTTCATTTACCCCTTACACGATAGCGGTTACAATCATACCTACAATTCTTTTTACATTACTTCACTGTCAGATTGAACAGATGAAAGTTATGTATAAATACACACTGCGGTGATTGCAACTGTAACCATTCACCATCAACATTGTAACCAATATAATCGAAACTGATTGCGAATTTGTTTGAGACTTGAAACCATTTGGGTATATACAGAATGTTAACCACTGACTGTGATGGTTGATGAATGATTCATTACACAGACGTGAGAAACTCGTCTTTGGTGTTAAACTAACGATGAACATATGTTTCGTTTGTCTATCAAAGCAACAACCCTTGTCTAAATCATAAATAACATAAAATGTGTATAAAAGCCTTTTTTTCATGAGTTCCCTTTATTTTTCAAAGAATGATGCAAAACCAGGGAATGATGAGACTGCAGTAATCATTCACTTGAACGCTATGGCATCCCTTCTCATAAAAGTCTGTAATCTGCGTTTGAAGCTCGCTTGCAGTTTGGCAATGTAAGAACGATTGACTTTAGAACCACAGGAGGTCTGCCTCTGAGTCTATGAATGATACATTGTATAGTGAGTTAGAAGTGTTTCCTCCTCACGGACTTTATTCTTAGGAGGCACAGTCATTAGCGGAAGTGAAAACAGTTGCCTACATCTTGTTGGATAGAATTTAATGTTTTATCTGTGAATATTCTCTTTACCTCTGTGACTTTCTCTCACTCCATCTCTGACCCTGTCTCTCGGTGAAGTACATCTCTCTCTCTCTCTCTCTCTCTCTCTCTCTCTCTCTCTCTCTCTCTCTCTCTCTCTCTCTCTCTCTCTCTCTCTCTCTCTCTCTCTCTCTCTCTCTCTCTCTCTCTTTCTCTCAAAAGTTAGATACAGATGCAGCATTAAAACTGTTTTGTTTCAAAGTTGTCATGATACAAATATTTGCCAAGATACAAATTTTCCTTAATGTTATCTTAACCCTTTAACATACATGTGATTATCTGAAGAGTAAATGAATAAAATCAGCTTGTGTTGTAAATCATGAAAACCGTAACATGTGGAACCCTTATTAGCCTAACTCTCTTCCGTTAGGTTTCTATCTGTACATACACGTTGAGCTGTTTGTGACAACCAACTGCAGAATCCAGTAATCTGGCAACAAGCCAGCTGGGTTGCTTGTGTGTAGCCAACATGTATAGTAGGAAGTATCTATATACATCTTCAGGCATGTAGATTCTCTGTGTAAGTAACATGTTTCAAGGATCTGTTTATTCTCTCTATTGCTAGTACAAACATTTTGAAGGTATCTAGATACTCATTGTATGATGGATACTTTACTGATTTCATTAATAAAACTCTTCTGTAGAAATTGTTATATTTGGTACTCATCTTAAAAACACGTACACATACATAAATCATTACATAAACATTCGTTTACTTGAAATAAATACATGATATTCTGCTACCACTTGAAACAAATCCGATTTTGACTCCTTGAAATGTTACATAAACGTTAACATAAACTTGTTAATGGTTCATGCATACTCGATTAATGTTTCTTGAACATTTACAGAAGTCATCAGCCATTTTTTAAAAATCTATTGATGTCACAAGTGTTGGTGTTTTGATAATTTTGGTTGTACTTTTAAGAAATTGATTTTATAATCGTTGTGTACTCTGGCATATAAACTGATTTGTTCACTGGCTTATAAAAGTTCAAGTTAGAATGTAGTATACATGTAGATGCCGTTGACAAGCTCTGATATTGGTACCTGTTTAACTAACATTTCACCGATTTATGTTACTTTTTATTGTATTTCATTTAAAAGAAATCATATGATTTTTAGAGAAACATTTGATACATATTTTCGCTGTCAAACTGTATTTTCTTTAATGTGAATAATAAGTGAAGAAAATAGTCAACTTCTTTGGGGTGCGGGATAGCGCGGATCAAGAGGTCCGGGGTTCGAATCCCGCCGGGGACACGGCAACTTTGTCTGCAGTAGAGAACTGTTCTACACGCAGTAAGGTTTGGGCGCAATGTTAGACTGATCATGAAATTCAGCGTAGTACCACGCATGGTTCGCTAGTTCCAGCCGATGCTCGCAGGTTTCACCGCAAAGCATAGCCACATGGCGTTGCGGGCTTTCTCCCTGCCGCAGCCGCGATATAAGTGAAATACTCTTGAAAGCGGCGTTAAACCCCAACTCACCTCACCTCACCTCAACTTCTTTGGTCGTGTCGGAAACTTTTGTAATTACTGACACTCTCTAAATATTAAATTTCCAAATATGTATCGCTTATGTATTTATATTGTATCGCTATTTTTCATCTACTTTTCGTCTTGATAGATATGTTTTTTACTCAAATATATATTCCTTCTCAACTGTTTAGGTGCGTATAAAATGCATATATCTTAAAATAACAATTTTATGATAAGTATTTAGCATTTGTTGAGACTTATGTTCAATCATGAACAATCTTACTGTTAAATTCAACCCAAGGACAGGCAAAGACCGGGAACCTGCCCTGAGTGAAACTTAAAGGATCCCTTTGGGAAATCAGGAACAGAGTTCGTTCATCATCCTTTAATCCAAAACATCAAATTACACTGGAGCTGGTGTGAAATTTGACGTTATAAGATGAGGATCGTTGCATCTTTATACTTATGCGAAATTGTCTGTGTAGAAAGGTGTATATGCAACAAGCTCAATATATTTATAATGATGTTGTCTTGACAGTGAACAGTTACATGTATGTTGAGAAGAGAGGAGACCAGCCCACAGCGTCTGTATATCTTTCAAAGAGAGTCAGTAACACAGTGTGAACTAAACAATTTATTTTGATACTCTGAAGACAATATGAACAATTAAGTGAAATCAGTTACAATTTTGGCACAGATTGAAGAATTGAGTGATTAAAATGTAAAGAGGGCATGGCAGAGGGCTGGGTTACTATTCTGGAAACCGCTGCAAAGTGTGCCATAGGTACGTAATATAAATAGACAATACACATGCTCCAACAAGCTTGGGAAGAACGAAATATGGTAGATAGTAGGAGATGAAGAGGTACAAGGAGAAAGGCATATGCGTCATAAACAATAAAGTGTTTGTTAATTAAAACTGGCATTCACATGATGTATGTTGTTTCTTAAATGAAAGGAGGAGTTGTGTGGTTTGATCTGTGCATATAAGAAAGTGTAATTCTCAGTACTATTGGCTTACACAACGTCTCTTCATCATTAGATTAGGAGACGATGACGAGTCAGTAACACCTCTCACTCGTGTGTGTAATGTATCATTCATAGATTCACAGCCAGGACGTGATTTTCAAGTAAATAATCATTTTGTCTCGACTTCAAAGGAATTCTCAAAATGGTTGAAAACGACTTCGATGCCACATCTAGCCGTGGAAACAATGACATTCTGTAGAAAGAATTCAAATATTAACTGCATTTTCCGACTTCTCTTAAAACGTTTCAAACTATCAATTTCGTACATGTGTGTGTTCTTCAAGGAACAGAGGACATGAAAATCACGTTATGACTTTTGGTAACACTTGCTACAATTATATAATTGGAAAGGTATTAGGAAACAACGACACTCTATATACAAAGGTTTCAAATATTTATAAAATCTAATAACATTTTGATAAAAAATTAAATAACAATAATTCAAAAGCTTAAATATTTCCATAAAAATCATATTCATTTGCTCATTCATAAAATTATTTTGGGTGATATGATCTACACACCACTGTCCGTACACAACTCCCAATGTTGATGAAAAGTCGCAAAATAAATCCATTGATTATTGTTACCATGTAACTCACATATCATCGTAATGTTCATGAACACATCAAATTGTACAGTTACTGCGATTGTTATTTTAAAACACCAAAGTGAATAGTTCTTAATTTCTTCAATCCTTTTAAACTCTTCTAAAAGTCATTACATTAGACAAATAAGCAAACATATGTTTTATTCTCTTCATAGTTACTTTGGACCTCCTCTCGGTATTATTCAATTGCCAATATCCTGCTTTGAGTACAAACTTTGTGATTTGGAAGCCCGTGTTAATATTTGTTTAATACACTACTCTGGATATTAAACATAACGATATGCAATATATGAAGTATATTACACACTAAGTGCTCAGGATCATATGACTGATTTAACACAAGTGAATGACCAACATGTATAAGCAAATTACAAAAAAAACGGAGTGGTTCTGTGTAGTTTGGCCTTGTTACAAAATGGTAAAGTGCTCGACATTTGGGAATTGGAGCTATATATAATGTAGTAATTAAATCAGTTTTCCACGGATTAATGGCGTGTCAATACAACGTTGTTCCATGCTGTGCAATTTTCAAGTGACTGATTTCTGTGTTGTCTGGCGGCTGATATAAATTTATACATACATATATAGAGACTGTTGAAAAGACTTGTCCACAAGTCGAAATGCGACGCATCCAGTCATCATTAAAATGATATCTACAGCAAAGTGTCATCTGAAGTATTATATATATATATATATATATATATATATATATATATATATATATATATATATATATATATATATATATATATATATATATATATATATATATATATATATATATATATATATATATATATATATATATATATAAATCACCCCAGCCTGTTAATACCTTATGTGATTTTATAATTTTTGCACACACATTTTTAAAAATTTGAAATTTTGCAAACATCACCATATGTGTTACAAACATCACCATATGTGTTACAAAAGTAGTGTAGACTGTCGGGAATACATTCTTATAACTACTTGAACGATAATTTGCCAGATTCACAACATCATCATCATAGGAGTTTAAGGAGGTCCGTTACTACAAATAGAACAGACCGAGATATTTACAAACTGGAACCTGCCCCGCTGATAGTTACAACCATTGAGTCTACCTCTTATAATCTGGGCCGTGTTCAAGAGAGGTTTCAAAGTAATCGCTCAATTAGCGATTACTTTTAAACCTCTCTTGAATGCGATTGCTCAATGTAGCGCTACGTAGCAAAGCGAGCGAACTTTGAGGTTTTGCACCATGTCGTTCAGGAGAGAATGAGCGCTACTTGAGCGCTACATTGAGCGACCAATGAGCGATTATAAGCGCTCGCTGTTATGGAACGGAGCCCTGCGTTCTCTTTCTTAGGAAGTTATCACTTGCTGGCCTCCTCTGTATTAATGGTTTATTAGCAGGAGGAATTCCATATATGTTCTATATCACAAACAGTTGTTTGAAATTCTATTTTATGCAAAATTAAAACTGTGAAAACTTGTGGAAACATGAGAAGACAAAGTGTTGTATGTGATGACATATTTGTTTGGCATCATTTTACATGTGAAACATTTGGAAACAGCATTGTACATGTACTATATGTAACAAATAACTGTTATTTCGATTATAATATTTGCAGACAATGTCTATAGGTAAGCTAGGTAAACTTTGCCTGAAGTGTTTCCTGTTCATACTCCTTAAGCAGTTATTCCAAGTGCTAACGTTTTTCTGACGTTTCAAAATTTTGCAATCGTAAATGATTTCAGAATAAAAAATATAATATACTTGAGTTTACTTGAATTTATTATCGCAAGAATATATATCCTAATTTCTATTCATTTACACTCTCAAAAACCAACAATGCACTCGCTTGCAATTGGAATGAGAAGAAGATATAATACAAAATCATTTCACATGTCTAGAATACCACATGTAAGAATACCAGAAGTTTGAATACCGCAATACCAACAGATTCATAATCTTATAGAAATATTACAGCAGGCATTAAATGTAATGCAATTTCACCAAAAACAACACTTTTTATTTGACACATGATAAGAAAGATTGCCACACAGAAAATGCATTATAGCCAGTGAGGTTTCTTCTCAAAGACTTGACTTTCACTATATCTAATTTTAAGAGTAATCTATAAACGCTTGGCAGTGATAAATGAGATAATATGTCACAAATTACACTTGTTTCTCAAAACAAATTACTTCGCATCAGCATCTCATAAATAACTTATATATTTGTTGGCATCTCTTATGTCCAATTGTCAACACATCATTGCAAACGTGGTTTCCTTTCTACCTGAAACAAACACTTTGATCTTACAAAACAGGTTCGTTTTATATCGACCTAAACTTATCAATAGAGACAGAACAAAGATTGCAAAACTGCATCTTCAGAGAAAAAGTCGGAGATAGAAAATGTCTGACCAGATATGGTGAATAAGTACAAAATATGGAATGCATATTTAATTATAATGATAACTTCAACATCAATTTTAATTATAACAAGTTTTTCAAAGTTACGAGGCAAATTATTTTATGTACTAACATACTCTTTAAATCCATGAACATTATTTTTAAAAGTTCAAAACTGTTGACTTGTGATGTGTGATATGTGAAAACTGATTTTGGTACTTCTGAAAGTCAGGGACATACTAGGGATGTAAGTTACAAAGTGTCAGAACTCAAACATAATTTGAACCAGCATTATCTTATCTTATATCAACCTAAACCCTGATATACAGTGGTGTTGATGGCATGTAGGTGTGGCAGGGTCACATGGATAACACACGTTGTGAATGCACGGTTGAGTTCGTTTATTTCCGTGTGGTGGTTGAAGGAAAAACCTGAAGCAATTATGACAATAATATAGTAACACTATAATAACAAACTGCTCGACGTTACCACATGTTGACATCCAAGGCGATATGTAACTGTGATAGATAGATAGTATTGTATGGGTGTTTTCATATCACATTCTGTATCAGCCCGAGACCCCAATATCAGCCCGAGAGCTTTAGCTTTAGATCTATTTGTCTCGTACCTTACATAGGGTTCGAGGTTCAAGTCCCTTGACGACGGGCTGATCGGGTTTTTGCCCTTGACGCCAGGCTGATACAGGTTATCTGCCCGCCGGGCTGAAACAGGGTGTTAAGAAGAGGCTCTATCATACATGCAGAATCTTCGTATTCATAAGCAAGTATATTATACAGATATATGACTGTGATTACGGTTGAAATACTTTGAATCCTTAGTTTACTGAACTATAAATCCCAATAGGAGAAAATGTATTTACAATCAAAGTTGATAAGGAAGCATATGCTGACCCATATCTTACAAGATATCATAACATTAACACAAATGTGGCATCACCAGTCCATCGAGATTAGTTTTGCGTTAACATGTGGTATATCTTATGGGATGTTGGATGTTACAACTTACAGGCATCGCTCGTGGAAGTAAACATTGATTACAGTGAAATGTTATTGAAGCATAGTGATAACGAAAGAATCGTTTTAAATGTAGAGGTAAAAGTATACTAAGAGGTAAAATATGTATTGCATATTATCTTTCCTTCAACCAGTGTATGCACCAATAATCACTCTATTGATATAATAGAAAATTAATATACCCTTACTTACACAATAATAATAATATAATATGATAATATTTCGCATTTGATAATGCGCCACATCCACCCGAATGGGTGCTTTGTGCATAGGTGTACAGATATCTGCAAAACAATACTTGTTGTATGTTGTGCACACGCAAGCAAAACATATGACGACCCAGGATGATAAGTGCTAGATGTCATTTGCAAGTTAGCAGGTAAAGAGACTGGGTTATTTGGGTTTCATTTTTTTATCGGAAATTTACAGAATTTATATTTAAATTTATTGCTTTGGAACGAAATTGGTTTTGTTGAGATAATATGATGTTTTTATCATCCAAAACTGTGTGTCACAGGAGATATCGCTTGTGTGAGATCAAGCAATATCTCCTAGCAGATATCGTTTTGGTAGTAGATTTTGAACTACATGACATAACAATGCTTTTACACCATACAATTTACAAGATACAAGATACAAGATGCAAGATATTTATTGTACAGAAAACACCCATTATGGGCAGTGTACAAAGAAGTTAACAAATGTTAATACATATTATAAGTAATATATATATACAAGAGCATTAATATATCTCAGTGTGAGACAATTATATCAAACAATGCATATCAAAGATTGTACAATAATTAACCAATGTGGCTTAATCTCATTGAATACATGTCATAAAGTACTTTACAAGTGATAGAAGCATGATGACTCTTGGGGTTTATAATTGATGAGAGAAGCTCTTTCCTTGAGACCCCAACGAGACCAGTTGATGAAATTAGTTTCGAGCAGTAATGAATATATTTTGGGCATTCAAATATAAAATGTTCTTCCGTTTCTGTAACACCATGACTGCACTGTTGACAGAGGCATTTGTCTACAGGAGTGTTGTTATATTTTCCTCTCTCAATCTCAAGCTGGTGAGCGCTAAGTCTTAACTTAGTTAATACTTTTCTGTGGTCATTATTCTTAATGTTTAAATAGTATTTGTAGCCAAACGAGTCTTTAATATGTCCAAGCAGGCGTAATTTCTTTCCTTTATCAGATGGTAGTTGATCAGTTTCCTGGAGGTATATTTGAATAAATTCAGTTTTTAAACATTCCAGGAATTGCTGTCTTGAGATACTGTAAATGTTTGATGAAGGGAATGATATTTTAAGACGTTGTTCAATTGTTGAGATCCAGGATGATTTTGAAAGACCCTTATCTTCTTGTAGGGCAGCATATATAAGTCTGTCTTGATCCATTTGCAATAATCGTTTGTTGTAGTTGAATACGTTAGAAAGTATCTCTATAGATAGTCCAAGCTTACTAACTTAAAGACATCCGATATTACTGGTTCTCTGCGGTACTCCGAGACTTGATTTAGCTGTTTAATGGTTATTGTATTACAAGCCAGCTTACTCCAGTTTTGAAACGGATCTGATATCGATTTAAATACATCGCTGCCCCAAACTTCTGATCCATAAGTGGCGATTGGTGATATGAGACACCGATAGAGACGAAGGATGACATCGGGACGGAAGTGAGTTGTTGGAGTCAGGCTGTGGCGGATTTTGAAACAGGCACGCATTGCTTTTCCTTTCAGGCTTTCGATAGCAAGTTTGAAAGTACCATTGTTATGAAGAGTCACACCAAGATAGGTGTATGAGTCACAAAAGTCAATAGCCGTGTTATCAAGGTGAAACACATGTCTGGAATCTGCCTTGGTACCGCCGAAAATTAATACTTTAGTTTTAGAGAGATTTAAAGTGAGTTTCCAATCTTCTGTCAATGTTTTTAAATTGTCTACATTCTGTTGAAGTCCTTTGGATGACTTTGAAAAAAGAACTAGGTCGTCTGCGAAGAGCCAATGTGAGAGGTGTTGACCATCCAAAAGAGGAGCGTAGTCCTGTATATCGTTCACAAAATTACTGCACACACATCCTTGCTTAACACCAACTGATGATGAAAATGGTTCTGTCACTCCATCTTGCGTTTTGATAGAATACATCACATTAGAGTACATGTCATGTAAGAGATTAAATATTCTACCTGTTATACCATAATTATACATTTTATACAATAGTCCGTCTCTCCATACAGAGTCAAACGCCTTTCGAAAGTCAACAAAACAGGTATATAGTTTTCTCTTCGCCTGTTCGAACTTTTTAATCAAAGTTCTAAATATGAATATATTGTCTGTTGTTCTGTGATCCGATCGAAAACCGGCCTGTCCTGAGTCAAAGAAAGAGAGAGTTAGATTCCATATAGAAAGTCATTCTTGTGTTGATAATTGAAAGAAATAGTTTAAATTTGCAAGACAACTTCCAAGGACAATTCCTCTATAGTTGTTGACATCGTTAAATTCTCCTTTCTTGTGAATTGGTATGATATATGATGTTCGCCAATCCGAGGGAAATCGTTCAATTGCTAAGATGTGATTAAATCGTTTCAAGTAATGATCGATGAACGGATGACGACACAGAAATAATCTCATTAAGTAGTAAGTCGGGACCGCCTGACTTTCTATTTTTCAATTTCCGTACAGCTTTAATGAGTTCCTGTGTTGTTATATTATCATTAAGAGAATTACAGTCTAGGTTAGTTGATGGATATATATCTCTAACTGACCTTGATACACTATGGTGAAAATCACTGGTGTTAGGAATATCACAGTTGAGATTCTTGAAATGTTCAATCCTATCCGTGGGCGAGATGTTGTTGCTGTGATCTGTCTCCTGTCCTCCTAGATAGAGGTCGCCATCGAGTAAAGGCATCACAATGATATGACGTCATAAACATGATGACGTCACAATGCTATGACATAACCGCATTAAAAGTCAAATGACAGAACTGTGCTCAGACATTTACACTATTTCCATGGGAACGTAATAAGTATGATTTGTTATGTTGAATAGAATCGCACCCTCGTGTCTTCTGATATCAAGTGATAAAAGTACAAATATCCTCGGCAAGCCTCGGATATTTGTAACTTTTATTAACTCGTATTGATATATTTGATATCAGAAGACACGCGGGTGAGATTCTCTATTCATCTAAATTTCATGTCAAACTTATTAGAATTACTATTGGCTCAGGACTAAATCAAATCTGTTTTATATGCAGCGTCTACCATATATCGAAAAGTGCTGCATTGCCAAAAATATTTACGCCTATGGGGGGAACTGAAATCGATTTCAATCGAGTCGGTTCAAGTATAATCATGATTGTTTTCCCATTTCACACTGACTTATATAACATGAATAAACGATTCTTAACATAGAGGTCACCTAGACAAAAGTCTTTAGCATGACACTGAGGATGTTATTGTATTGACTGTAAGTGTCTAAGTATATTGTAAACTTAACAGTGCTTGACACTGACAAAAGAGCTTCAATGTTTAAAGATCTTTTTACCGAAACAGATGATAGACAGACAGACAATTTTCGTATTTGAATCTCACCTCGTTACATGTAAATGACATTAAAATAGGTTAACACACACTGTAGCAATGAAACATAACGAGCCACCCCCTTCTGGGGTTATGAGAGACTGTACATCAAAACATCATATCATAAAACAAGTAAGATACGATATCACAGTTCTTTTCAGTAAATTGAACAAAACAAATATATATATAGACATAAAAGGATATAAGCGAAATAAAACTAATGCATTTAAGAATACAGCAAAAGCTTACGTTTAAGAAGGATGTTATGGCAGGATTTGGCAATAATAAAACTAAAATCAGGACCGGAGAGGATGAACCCTACTGTGGTGATATCACTCTGGAATACAGTGTAGACGATTAAACAACTCTTCCCTTTCTGCGTCGTAAAACTGGCAGTGTAATAAAACATGGTTTTCATTTTCAATATCTGAGGAACACAAGAGTCAATTATCGTATTTAACACCTCAAAACGTTCTGTAAACATTTTAGTTTTTTTCATGTTGTATCATTGAAATGAAAACTTTCCATTCAACTCGAAATGCATCATCAAATCTATAGCGTGATGTAAAACCTTTGATCAGACCGTCAGGTTTGTCGTCATGAAACGGCAGATATCAGAGTCCCATTACAACTGTCATGATTTCAATTATGGAATATCACATTTTTCCTATTTGGAGCCGCCAGAAGACAAAGAAAATCTTCCTCCATAAGAGAGGAGATCTAAGAGATTAGCTGTCCTGGCAACTGAGTTATTTCGACATGACATGAAAAAAATAACTTGTGGATTTTCAGAACATTATTCCTACGACCAAATCAACTCACTTTGTACTTGGTAGGATATTAATTGTCATAGATAAGGAATTATGGCGACATGTTGTGAATACATAACTACAACAATCAGACTGTTTGGTAGCTAAATTTAAGTTGAAAATTGCATTCCATATTTAAGGTATATATAAAAAATACATATCATGGTTTTTATCGTAAACGTAATTGTGAAAATCGTAAAGTCAGCAATTTGCCCAATCTAAATTAATTTAGATCAACAGTTTTTTTTAAATCAAAGGTTATAGTATAACAATAATATAGGGCAGTCGATCTAAAGTGATTTAGACTGCAATTTACCAAATTTGTTTTGAGTACTGACAGATACTCGACCACCATTTATCTACGAGAACTAAGTATCTTTAAGAACGTGTATGTGTTGTAAACTGACAGCACTTCCAATGTGAATTACTGCTCAAAAATCTTTTTCTCAAACAGTAATTAAAACATAAAGCCTTTCCACCTCGTCACACTTCAAGACAAATATATTGGGGAAAAGTGTAACTTTTTAGAAGCTTTGCGTCGGCACTTGAAGAATAAAAAATAGAAAGTATCCCTCTTTAGCATATTTTTTCAACACAAAGAATCAAGCTTAGTCACTTTTCTTAAAGAAACTACCACAGAAACTAACATAGATGTTCCAATAACTTATACTTTGTAACGGAAGCGATTAGCTGCAACGCAAATGGCACCCTGTATTGATCTATCATATTCACTTTATTGTGAAATGAAACGTCGAGACAAGTTCTCCAGTGTGTGTGTGATCAAAGGACGATGTCACAGATTTGTGTGTTCTGACCTCGTTGTTTCCAGTTCTTGATGATAGTGGAGTATGTCTTGTCACGCAATCATATTGACGTCTTTATCCACAGAGCACAGCACGCTCTAGGCGGAGCAAGTCTTGAACTAATAACACCGAACGTAACACTTCATCGACCTTTGTCAGCCATTATTTCAGCTTTATTCATTTGTAAAAACATTAATAGAGAGGAACTTGCCTGCAGATGAGGGGTTCGAGTGCATTTGCGACATACACTATTTTCTCATAAAAAACATTAGCTATCTGCAAAGGTAACCCCTAGAGATCTCTTACTAATGTTAAAAGATGCTAAATGCAGAGGAAAAGTGAAATATATGTTATATAACGAGTGGATGAGACGTGTAGTAAATTGTTAGACTTCAGACTGGGCTTGAAGTTATATGCGGTATATTATTTGATTCAAACGTTAATGTCAAACGTTATGCATGATGTTATTTTATCGAAATGTTAGTTGCTGAGAAGTACAATTTACAGGCTTATTGGGTCAATATAGTGACAATGTTAAGTTGTAGAGTCGTGAGTTTGTGTTATTATCGAAAATAGGACAATGTTTCACGACTGGCTCGCTCCAATTAGTGACACTAAATTACCCATGAGATGCGTTGGTGCTGTTCAATAGGTAACATTACTAATGTACAAGTAAATGGAATGTGTAAATTTTAATTTTGCGCAAAAGTAAATTCATACATATTTACATGTGATTTTCGTATAAATGGGAAGTTCTTGTCCTAATTGAAATTTCTGAATATTGAACATCGTTACCAACTCGTCAGACACTGGAATAACGTGTGTAATATGATTGTATGAACTAGACAGATGTGATTGGTGGAACACCCTCAGGACATTATAGAGAAGGTAAATCAGAAGTTTGCATTTCAGAAGTTGCATCATTTCAGTTGGCAGCGATGACCTAGTGTAGCGAGACAAATGTCTATATGTAATTATTTTACACAACTTGGCCACAGGGGGTTGGCTCTGCTGATGCTAAACCGGAAGTTTGCAGTCGCCATCACCTTTCTTGCGATAGATAGTTATTTTTCAACGGTGACAGGTCGAAAATTAGTTTTGATTTATTTTCCATTGTATAAAGTTAAAGATATTAATTAATTAACTTGTTTCAAGTTATTGGCAGCTATAATTCATTATCACTACATATTTGGAACATGACAAGTAATATATAGTTTATTCCTATCCAAATAGAATTTTATGTTTTCACGTAGAAGATGCCTTTTCCCTTACGACGATTGACGTGTTCCGAATTGTTTTTAAATCTATACTATATTCATTGTCATTAGTGTTTAGGGTTTACTGAAATACACGAGTTGTAACAAGTGGATGTTGTTAATATACATATAAACGGTTTGCAAGGTGCAAGTTGAACAAGTATAAATGCCGGAGCTTGTCGACGGCATTTATACTACAGTTTAACTTGAACTTTCAAACCGTTTATAAGTCAGTGAACAAACACATTATTAAATCTATTACTTATGAATTCAAACTTTGCATTTTAAGCGATTTCTAATCAGTAAATAATTTTTTGAAAATAGAAAATATCTGCAAAAAATGCACAGTGCAGGATAAAACAAATGTTTAGTATTGTCTTAGATCAGGCGCTAAGCTCCGCCCACAATAACACCGCATCACTTATGTGTCACCACGTGCAAAACGTAGTTCACAAGAAATATGATAAAAATAATTTATGTAATTTTGGGTTCTTACAATCAAACTACAATTAGAATTCATGTTGTTTTTAACTTCAATCAAGAAAAAAGCAAGTGATACATGTAGCAGTGTTATAATTGCGCAATAATACAGTGATACCGCAGGTTATTTTATACAAACGTCAGGTTATGAAGGGTATCTTTTTCAACTGTCAATCTTGTGTTTATGAGAATGTATACCGGTCACATGACCTTGTTTAATGCAATCAGCAGAGAGCATATCGCTTAAATTTATATATATCAAAAGGTGTATGTGGATGTTCACAATAAACATTCTTGCTGTCTTATTCAATATGAATAGGCTATTCCATTAGTTAATGATTTCATATGAAATATACACTTCCAGTACCGATTGTCCTGATTTCAACCAATATGGATTTGTCAACTTCACAGCAGAAAAGACGCCGCAATATGACATTAGGAAAGATGTATGTATGCAGAGTTTAAGTTAAGCAAATTGCACTTTACGCATGACAATTAATTGCAATCATGACAAATGTAATCCGAAAACGTTACACAACTTATACAATACGACGTACACAGGTGATCAATATCGACTTTCCATCACCACAGATGATAACGTACATACATGCATATTTACGAGGCCAATTTCGATTATCTTGCGTTGGTATAGCCATGGTTACCAGACGTTATGCTGATTTAAGTTTGACTGTTACGTGGTTACGTGATGTGCCCATTATCAACCCCTGACATTTATGTCTGTAAGACGGATTATAGTCATGTATCAGTAATTGGTTTATTTCACTCTTCATGGAGCCGTGTTCTGCTTCACCTGAATGTCAACCTTCATTATCTCTGATCGGAAAAGGAGGCGTGATAGCGCCATGGTTAACGCTTTGGACTTCAGACCAACATGTCCAGTGAATCAGATCCTGGTTTAATAAATTTACCGTTTCTGATCATTTACCAACTTCTTAAAGAGCCTTTGAGAATTGTTTATCCTTTTTATTTGGCTCTCAAACGCACCGAAAGACTACGTGTACTGATTTCAGTTCAAATAATTTTACTTGACTTGCATTTTTATACCGCATCGCCAAAAATATGATAATTACATGTTTCTTTTAGAGAACCCACCTTGCACATGTGCAGAAACCGAGCTTACACGTCCCATGTAATGTGTCCTTAAACATTACCAACCCACATATGTCTTTCCGTCCACTATAGTTAAATTTCCAAAGTTACGTTTGACCAATTGGCGCGGGTCATTATCGTTTTTCGATCATAAATTGCTACTTTCACGTTTATATTTTCACTTTACTGAATAAACTAGCATTAAATTGATAATTTCCAGCAATAGCCAATACTTATATTTATGACGTCTGACATATTGCTATTCCTAAAACACACTCGATAGCTCTTTAAATGCCTGTGCTCTTTAAATGAGAAGTGTTCCGGAGTCCGGTAACCTTGTCTTTCCGTATTGGTTCTGTTTAATGCTACATTGGAATTTAGAGCATTATCATCTATTATGCAGTATGACTTGCAGGTTTCAAAACAATGCATAACCACACTGCAAGCTTTTCTCCTATAATGATACTAACTGTCGTGATGTTTGCAAAATATAGCAGCGTTTTAACCTTGAATCATCTGACCTATTCATAGCAAAATAGCATTTAGATATTTCCGTTAGAACAGTCTTCTTCAAAATATCAAAAATAGGGTTTTGTGTATTATTATGAGACGTGTAAATAGCCGAATGTTGATATATTCTCCACGTCAACTAATTGTACACTTATAAACAAAGAAAGGCATGAATAGTTTCAATGAATTTGTTTTAGTTTTATTGGATGACGCTGCTGGGGCTTTGTTATTAAAATTATGGTAAAAAAAGAGAGTAATCAGTTTTCACACAAATCTTATAATTGTTTCATTGCATGCAGAAAAATCATCTGTAGAAGACTTGAAAGAGGACCAAAAACAAATTGAAACATTTCCTGGCAATGTTCAGATAACTGTCACCTGTTGTACAGTATGAAACAAAGAACAATGTACCAAGTACGATTCAAGGTTAGCAGGGATATTTTACCTACTCATCACTTTTGGTACTCGGGTTGTCATCACTGTCTTATTCTACATGAATATACCACCTTATGATTTGAATGCGTTCAGGGTGTGTCACAAAATTTAATCTTGACACATCTATAGAGCTAGGTGATATGTTTCTAGATTAACCTTTTACTTGCAGGATACTGGATAAATTCCTGTTCTGTTTACGCACATATGTATATAGATTAAATGCTACTAGATTTGTCCGCTGGAAGCGCACATAAAATATCTAAAACATCAACGCTCTGCATCATAAAGAAAATACTTCCGTTACAGTAATTATTGTTTTTAAAAAAATAGATCTTAGAATTCCATTGAACAATCATCGAGGATGTTGTAATACACAATAAAATGTTCGACTCAAACTTTTTAGGACAACTATTCCTAGGTAACATTCTAAGTTCCCATAATGTCGAATAATATTAAACAAATATTTCTCAATCCTTCAATCTTGAAATGTAGTTTTTGGAGTCTCAAGTTTTTAATGTCTTGCCAAATGAGATCATCAAATTTTTAATTAAACTAAATGTTCCGTGAGTTGCAAAAGAACTTTAGACATTTAGGCTTTAGACTCATTGCCAGTCTGCGCTTTTATCAACCTAATTTATGTGGATCCGTGCCACCAGGTGACATTCAGTTGAAGCATTTCTGTAGTTTAAATATGTAAAGGATATTTGATATTTCTATATACTTAGTATATTTCTAGTATACAATGTATAGCTCATCGAGTGAAGTAGAAATGTATATGTTCACGAGTGACGCACCACGAGTATAAATATATGATTTCTACTTCACGAGATAAGATATATATGGTATTTGAAAATGTCAAATGTTCTATTTATTAGATTTCAGAAATTATGCACAATTGCAAATGGCGTTCATTTTATGAATGGAGCACCTACAATGTATGGTCGCTTCACTTTATCGCTGTCTTCATATGACGTCATCCTATTTTTACGATGACGTGTTATGATTGAACTTGTTATATTCACTAAGTAGAATAACATGACATAATTGAAAATAGGAAAGGCACATCTACATGTATGGGAATGACTAACCTGTGTGTAAAGTTGAATGAATATGGAATGTACAGTTCTAGAGATAAACAGTATAAGAGAACACAAATAAAAAAACATTATTAAAAACACATACATTCACAATTTTATAATGTATCAATATCCCATAGAGTTTATTTTACATGACAAATTATTCCCTTTTTGGTATCTTTGAAGTTATTCCAAACGTACATAAACAATGTATATGAACTCAATTACACCAATGCATATCTGGGTGTTTAGAGACAAAAAACAACGAAAGTGGTTGTTCTAATGGTGTTTGTATTACCTGCTATATGAAAAGGACACATTCTTCAACATTAACCAGTCTTTTGTTATAATATATATCTGCTACAATTATTGTGAAGGCCGATAGATCTTGCAAAAACAAAGGCCAAGACAACATTTGAAGCAGGGCTTAATGTTTCTGTACCATTCACATATCACGTGACAATGTTCCTGTACCATTCACATGTCATGTGACAATGTTCCTGTACCATTCACATATCACGTGACAATGTTCCTGTACCATTCACATCTCACGTGACAATGTTCATGTACCATTCACATCTCACGTGACAATATTCCTGTACCATTCACATCTCATGTGCACGTGACAATGTTCCTGTACCATTCACATCTCACGTGACAATTTTCCTGTACCACTCACATCTCACGTGACAATGTTCCTGTACCATTCACATCTCACGTGACAATGTTCCTGTACCATTCACATCTCATGTGCACGTGACAATGTTCCTGTACCATTCACATATCACGTGACAATGTTCCTGTACCATTCACATCTCACGTGACAATGTTCCTGTACCATTCACATCTCACGTGACAATGTTCCTGTACCATTCACATCTCATGTGCACGTGACAATGTTCCTGTACCATTCACATCTCACGTGACAATTTTCCTGTACCATTCACATCTCACGTGACAATGTTCCTGTACCATTCACATATCACGTGACAATGTTCTTGTACCATTCACATATCACTTGACACAGTGGAGCTGTATGGCCGAAGAGTGGTACCAATGTGTACATGTGTAAGAGCGTTGATTAATATGCACTATTGGTTAAAAGTGTTATATATATATTTCTGTTATATATTTCTGAAACAATGTAAAGCATAAAACAATTTATTTATACTGTCATCATATATGAATTTATTAATCACCCGTTGAAGATATCGCAGTGTAATAAATCTACCGTGTTATTACACTTAGTAATAACATCGCGTGCTGCCGGAACAACTTGCACTTGGTCACATGACCAAAGTTACTGACCAAAACAATGTCAGCTGTCAATCACAACATCTCGAAGTAGCATTATTTCAGACATTTTTACTTTTACAATATCCTTTTAAATGACTGTCGAAGCATTGATATCTAAATAATAAATAATTATACAAATTAGTGGTCACAAGAACTTGCAGAGTATAAACCAATTATTCTCACATCTCTGACAATCAACATCGTCAAATCAGCGACTTGATCAACCGTCCAGCTGATGCGGGGTCACGGGAGTGCACTGTTTTTGACATTGGTCCAAATCGAGCAAGTGTTTCAAATTTACAGCAAAGTACAAACACAAACACTCTAAATGTTAGCCGTTCTCAAATGCAATCCCTTGGTCCTATCTTTGCAGGACCAATAAACAACTAAGTGATCCATGTTAACTTCCATAATTCTTAAAACTTTTCAAACTGTTTCAAACGTTCGTGCCACACGAACACAACTTGAAAGCTATGATACCACGCACTTAAATAATATTCTCGAGAATTGAAATTTGTGATTCAAAAAGTTATGTCAAGTTTTTTTTTCCATTAAATATGATGTTTGGTTCGTAAAATCGTGTTGATCTTTAATTGTTTTGGATCGTTGTTCAGTGTTAACGTAAAACGGAATGACAGCAGCCTGACCTAGTTAGGCTGGCATAATGCACTCAAACCGGCCTTTCGTTTGCGCATAATTTTGTTAATGTTGGGTTAATAAATAAAATACTAAACTTTGTCCTTTTTAATAACATATTTATGAAACTCGTGAGATGGTATTGGTATTTAACTCGCTTTCGCTCGTAAAATACCAAACCACTCACTCGTTTCATAAATATGTTATTAAACAGGACATCGTTTAGTATTCTCTATATAAGCGTTAAATAGATACAGAGAATAAACCTTTGGACAGCCGTCATATCGATCACCGTGTTTTTGACTTAGAATTGATGACCTCTTCTATCTACTTGTGTATAATCTGACTCTTCTCGAGCTCAGGCTTCCATTGATTGTTTGCCTGTTATGGTCGTCAATTATCGCGTCAATTAAAAATAATCGTAATAATCATAAAGTAATTATATATAATTATATGTATTATCAGGGTCTATTGCTATCGTTAATGAATATTGTCGATGTACATTTATGTAAAGGTGTACTTTTCTTCGATTACATTTTAGGTAACTGATGTTAAAAACTGGAGCATGAAATATGTAACATCGTAAATTGGAATCGGAAATCAACATTTTAGTGTTAAAAGTGATGTTTCAATGATTTGATACAGTTATATATGTTATAAGTGTTATCTTTGGTCTTGCCTTTTTCGGGTATTTTTAGGTTGTTATGATATTCGTTAGTGTTTGATTCAATGTTGCATTCTATGTTGAATATGTTGATTGAAAACGGTAAAAGTTCCAAAAGGAAAGTTCACAGTCAATAATTATTATTATTCTGGACAAATAATGCCACAATCGTTAAAGATAAATGTATGCCCTTTTTGGCCTGATAAATTAATTCAAACATATTTATGTAAGAAATGATCAAACAAGAGTTGCTTTGATAATAACCAAACTGTTTTGCAATATACCATTTATAACTGATCACAAACGTAATATTATGATTTTTTTTAAAAATTGCTATTTTAATAAAAAAAATTAGCATTTAATAATTCAAAATGAAATATGAACAGATGCGGGACCCAAATTGAAATTTGCTCAAATGTTGATTTATTTTATCTAACCGTCTTTTAGGGTTATAAAAATATAAACAAAATCGAAAAGAAAGTCCATTTTATCATAAGTAACTTTTGCCCTTTTTTGAAAATTATAATCAACCTATATCTGATGTACTATTTATTTTTTTGTTAGTAGATTTTGTAGATATATTGGACACTTCAGTTGTAGCTCTGGCTAACATTTACTTCTGATATGCATGGACCAAAATACCTCATAATAATCATAACTTGCGTTTTAAAATTTAAATAAAGATGAAATTAAGTCGAAATAATTATGCTCATAAGATATACCAAGTATACAGACATTTTACATAATTCCTTACACATGCATCAACTTATTATTTGACCTTTTCCATATGAAAAGAGTACGACTTTGTGAACTCCTCTTTCTAATGATATTACATAATGAAGTTGGACAAAATAATTGTCGAAAGGTTAGTTAGGCGTGTCCATTCATCGGTCGTCCTGGCGTCTCCTTATCTAGGATCAATTTTAAAAATACTGATTACGAAAATTACGAAATCAATGCCAAAATCATTTTAAATCTATTTCTGTGAGTGTTATAAGTTATAGATAACTAGGGAACTATGGTTAGACCAACCTTGTAGGAAAATAGTTTGTATGTCACCACAAATCAATGTAAGTGATAAGCACTCGCTTGTTCCAGTCATTGACCGTACTCGTATACAGCCCAAGGACACTAATACGATAAGTTCTTTTTTCCTTAAACAATAGGGGAAAATTTCCGAGATCTGTCATTGTTGATGATCGAAAAGTTAAATCAGCAACCCCTAGCATATTTTTCATTTTCAGAACAATCTCATAATTTTTATTTTTTCTGCTGTTCATCGTGGACGTTCTCCTTATATTCGATGAATCAAGATAGAACATTTACGGTCGACACTTGCAGTTTATACGAGGAACGTGCATTTTCAGATTGCTATTTATTATTCTTTCATAAATCGGTAAGAATCCGAAATTATAAAGGAAAATTATGGTTATCGTTATAAAGTTATGAATGAAATAAAGGTATTAAAGGTTCAAATCTGACTGGAGATATTGCCTCATATATTAAATGAAATGATGACATAATGTATCTTTATATTTTCAAGTACGTTAATAATCATACTTTGACCTTGCTCCTAAATATTTGCAGTCAAGCTACAATTTTACACACTTACAAGAAGCAGATGCACGCAAGTGTAGTTGTCCAATGAACAATAGTTAAACATTAATTTAGAAGACATCTATAGGAACTCTATTTAATCCATTTTATCAACCTACAAGCCATATAACGTGATACTTGAAACGACCTTACTAAACCGTATCACCCGGTACAAGGGACTCACAACATTGTTTACACAGACAGTTGTAAACACTGTTAGAAGTAATTACAATGATTGTAAACCCTGATATTTGCTAAGATGACTGCTTGAAAGTAAAGATCTGAAGAAACTAACTTTGATTAATTTTGAAAATTTCTCAAATTTATGACAGAATTTGAAAAGCAAATGTTTTGAAGAAAGTGCGTCTCGAACCCGTATGCACTAAAACCTGTAGTACGCGATCTAACGTTTTAGTCTACTGCGCCAAGGAGACAGATGAGAATCTACGGTACAAAAACAACTCATATAGCGCGGCTGTTAACAGGCTGATTTCAGGTTTTCAAGGATTTTATGAACGACTCTTTTTACCAGGGATCCTCAATATAACGCGATAACCATTTAAAAAGCCTGTTTTCCACTTAAAACGGTTGATGATATGGAGAAACCATTCTACCTCGGATATGGTAAAGTTGTAGACCCTGATAGTCAGGAAAAACCCTCGGATGCTTCGCCTTCTCGGGTTTTCCGTTCCTATCAGGGTCCACAACCTTACCATATCCTCGGTAAAATGATTTCTCTTTATAGACATATGCACATCTTAACAAAATGGAGTTTTTTAAAACAAAATTTTGTTCAATTAAGACTTACGAAATATCGATCAGTTCAAGGTTTGCTTTCTGCCAAGATCATGGACTTTTATGGATATTTATTTGTTTGATTGAGTTGGGATACAACCTAATCAATAATTATATAATTTCATAATTATTAATAATCAATTAATTTCAAGTATCCTGCAAATATTATGGCATGCTTTACCGTGGACTTTGAGTGTGGAGAAACAAATATGTACTACATAACGAATCATTGGAATGTCGATTTAATGATTTCTAAAATATATTTTTGTCTCTGTAGTATTTGTTCAAATTAATTACAAACAAGCTCACTCTCCTTGATGTATCAAACAGGTCAAGGTCGACAGTGAATATAAATTTGATCAGTTCAAGGACTCGCATGTCTGATGACATGGAATTGAGTTCATGTTAATAGGTGAGGTAGTTGTTTAATGCCGCTTTCAAAACTGTTTCACTTATATCACGGCTTCTAGTATTATTGCAGGGAGAAAACTCGCAACATGGTGTTGCATTTCGGTGAAACCTGCTAGTTTCGGCTGGGTGGTACTCGAGTGGAATTCAGTGTATCGTTGCACCTAAACCTTACTTCACGTAAATAAGTTCTTTAAAACAGACAAAGTTGCCGTGCCTGGCGGGATTCGAACCCCGGACCTAATGATCCGATGCCGAAGACGCAAACCACTGCGCTATCCGACCTCCTTCATGTTGATAGGTTTTGGGCCATAGGCCTTTTTACCGAATAGAATTGGATATGACATTGTGTTCTTTGTGTGACTGATGAAGACCTTCTCTTTATGTGATATTCTTTATGAGTGACGTAGTACACTGCAAGATGAATGAACCGTCAATTACTTCAAACATTTTATTGTGTGTGTTTCAAAATCTCAACCCCTTTGTTATTTCTATTCAAACCGAATTGAAATGCTTGTTGTGTCTCCGTATTCTAAATATAATTAAAAGTTCAATGCTGCCAACAGAACACACATTTATGTACTTCAAAATATCTCTCAATATGCCTATTTTACTAGAAGTAAACGAAAATATAGTCGCAAGCGACGACAAGCGGATTATGCGCTTTAATGTTTTATTTAATTCAAAGATAATGAATTAGGAGATCTTCCAAATGTAATTGAATATATTTTTTAAAAGGTTTCAAGTCTCTTGAAATGAGCTATAGCATGATTTTGTATGTATTGCTGTAATTTAGGGGACGATTTTTGAAGACACGTACCCTAAAAATTGAGAAAGTTGATTCTCTTTGAGATTAATTCTTTTAACTTATTGGGCCCAAATCTCATTAAAGAAGTCGAAAATCCAAAATCGGCAAAACGACAAACGTACCAAAATATTTCATGACATCATCTTATTGGTTACATGTAAAGAAATATTCAAAAATACAACCAAAAAAGGTAGCCAGTACACTTATCTTGACACTGTTGCCAATATGAATTTTTAGATAAATAAAAGTTCAAAAACAAGTCAAAACAATTTAACATACAAAACAAAATAATTTTTGAACATTTAAAATTATATTTAAGTCAAAAATGTTTTCTACTTGTGGACTTGAACTCTGTCTGCTGGAATAGAAAGCCAACATCTTACCACAGGACTACGGGTTCAGTTACTTTCAAACGGGGAAATTAGTGATTATATTCAGTTTATACATCTATAAGACACTGTTTTGTTCCGATAATATTTATCGAAATTAAGGGAATTTATGTAGCACTTGTTGATATTTTGTCCAAGATCATTTCTTTGCTCTTGGGAGAATCAATATATTATGCATTGATGCAATTACGTCAACATACACTGTACAGCAAACGTGTAGGTTATTTCAGCATGAGCAACAATCAACATCATTATAAATATTCAGAACCGAAACTACACGTCCCATTGACATGCACAAACCTTTAAAGCAATACAAACCTACATTGTCGTGTCTGTGTGTGTTGTAAATGGGTTTCCCATATCACATTCGTCTAATAGATTTGCGTTAATCGCGGTGCAGTGTCCGGTTTTCGATCAGAACTACTTTTACATATATATTGTCATTATCCTGAGTCGACTATTTTCAAATTGGTATATTTCGGCAACAGTCAGTACTTCTCGATACAATAACACCATCTATAATCTTTAGCAGGACTGACCCCCAGCAAAACAATGTATGTCAAAACGAAAGTAGGAATTTCCTCTGTTTACACATCAAAATGAAATTGACTGCATTGTCTCTGAATTGCTTCCGGGTTGAAGTAAAAGTTCGTAGCTATGTCTAATACCTCTACAATAGAAATTACTGAAAATCAAATTAGTTGTGGTCTATTGTCTAGTAACGCTTCAATAAAATCTTCATCAAGTCAGTTCAAATCAAACTTATTCAACATTACCATACTTTGAAAGGTGATTGTGAAACAAGTATTAGGAGTTTACTCAAAATATAACAAACTTGTTATTCTCGAATGCTTCAGCTGCATATAAATCTAAGATTCAGCGCTTAGATGCAACTGTCTTCAAAGTGGTGTTTCCGCAAAAGTGCATGATCAAAACAGGTTAAAATTCAATATGGCGTCGAAACCACGTGACCAACGACTTCGCAATGGTAACATATTTCGTTGTCTAGTTATTAAGCATCTTTTAAAACAAGTTGCGAGTCTCTGGTATGTCACTGGGATCATTTAGACCAAAATTTAACATGTCAAAATCAGACAAATTTTAAGAAAATCAAAATGGCGGCTAAACCACGTGACCTACGAATTGGTCATGTATACTTTTTTGCTTGTATTATTCTTGCGCATCTTTTGCAAATAGTTTCAAGTCTCTTAGTGGATTAAAAAAAAAATCCCATGTTAAACGTTTTTCTTTATTATGACCGGAAATGAATGTACGCGAGCGATTTTATTATTGATTCATAACGGCCATAGTCCTGTCTTACTCTCCTGAACAAATCTTTCAATTCGGTGAGTAGGTTTTTGAATTATCTCCCTTTGAAGTTTTCAATTTTCAAAAATTGTCGGACTTTGAAAGGTCACTGTGAAAAAAGTATAATGAGTTCGCTAATGCTTTGGAGTATCGTTTAATCACCAACCCTTTTTTGAGCTCTTAGATGCTAGTATCTTCAGAGGAGAAGATTGCCAAAGGTGCATGAGGTCGGAAAATTGTAAAATGTGTCTAAAATCAAAATGGCGGAAAAACCACGTGACTAACGAATTCGCCATGATTTATTATTTGCTCGCATGGTCATTGCGCATCTTTTGCAAAAAGTTCCAAGTCTCTAAGTGCTCTGTACTTTGTCAGTTGAATGTTCCTTTTGTCTGTTAAAAGTCTAATGTTTAAATGTATGTGCAAAAGATGAATGCGAGTCACTATAATGTGAGTATGCCCTACAGTGTCTATAACTAATGACGATCGTTTGACATGTTCATCGTATTTCTCCTGTGGAGTACACTATGGAACCTATTGGAGATGCAATCTTGACATGCCTAATTATCAGAATTTCCTTTAGTAATTACTCGTTTCAGTTCCAGGTTCAACTTTACCATATGAGGCTTTGTTTGGGTTGTCGATAATGTTCCATCTACTACTAAGAGAACGACTAGTTTGTTTTTAGATGTGCATCAATGTTGAATTTTATATCCGTTAATCTATTAACCTCGTGATTAATGTTTTGAAATGATATCTATTGCTTCTCTCTTAAAGAAGAAAAGACGAAAGCATCATATGCCATGTCTCATACTAGTGTTCCTTTATACATAAATGTTATTCAATGAATTCGTCTGAAACAGAATTACTTCAGTCCATGTGAAGTGTAGATTGTGTTTTATAAGGTTCGTGTCTGTCAGTGGATGGTTTGATTCGTCCTGCTTTAACATCTTCCACGGAGGCCTTGATATTCATTGGTTCTAATTATCAGTAGAGACGACTGATTGGACAGAGTTTATGATACGAGCCAACCGCAGTCCTATTCTGAAAAGATAACCGTATATAACGCACGACGGACATGATCATGCTATATTAACACGGGCTTAAAACCAGGCGAAACGTGTTATTGATTGCATGGACAATAGAAGCTGCTCTATCTCTTCTGATCAGCTAATCCTTAAATTTGGTGTTGTACATTAGAGTTGGTAAATGTTGACTTTATAACACACTGCTTACATAAAATGGATGCAGGCAACTTTAGTAACGTTACTTTACCAGCGTCCCAGGCGTTAACGTCAAAAGTACTCATGGGAATAGGGCTTTATACTCTGGTAACTGTGACAGTTCTTGGCAATATGTTGGTGTTGATAGCTGTACTGATAGAGAAACGTTTACAGACAGTCTTCAACTACTACATCGTGAACCTCGCCGTCACCGACGTGCTGGTGGCGCTGATGGCGATGTCGCTGTACACCACCGACAACATCCTGGGTTACTGGCCCCTGGGGGAGTTCATGTGTGGGCTGTGGATCTTCTTTGACTACGGGATGACCTTCGCGTCTGTGTTCACCCTTGTGGTAATCTCAATGGACAGGTTCTGGTCCGTCCAATGGAGTGTGCATTACAGACAGCACCACAACAAGAGGAAGGCTTGTATTCTCATCCTAGTTGTATGGTAAGTAGTAGTTGTCTGCAATATTGGATTTACAGAAAATACCTAGTTTATAAAGCCAGGGTTTGTTAAGTTTTGAGCGTTTATGTTTATGTCTCATTTACATGCACAGTAGTTATATTACCCATTAAACATTATCAACCCAATTTGTTATTTTGTTTGTTGTAAATAATATTCCAAAAGTACGTTTGACTCATTGGCGCGCGTCAATCGCGATGCATTGTCCGGTTTTCGATCAGATATCACTACTTTAATCTTCATATCGTCAATATACATGTACTAACTCGACTATCATAAAAATGGCAGTTTTCGGTAACAGTCAGTACTTCTCGATAAAGTAACACCATTTATAACGTTTGGAATATGTGACCTACATCAACTCAATGTACTTTTAATTTTGACGTATGGAATTAGATTATGTACAGTCATTCATGTATCGATTGCGCAAGCATGAAAATCTTGGAAGCGTGTTCGCCATGTTGTAATGCCTCATAGAGATCAAAAGTTGCATGATAGTTGCACTATGATACATGTAAACTACCAGGCAAAATAAAGTATACACCTTAGTTGTTTTCACCATATGAATGATTGTCATTTTCAAATATCTTGAGTATCCGACGTCGCACTATAAAACTGAATAGTGCAGGCCTTTAGTCATCGGTCAGAGAATACTTCTACGTCGTTTTAATTTTTTCAAATGACATTGATAGCTGTTCATCGACATATAAGACATATTATGTGAAAATCAATAAATGTGTCTCCTTCTGTACACATGTACAACTTTTTAAACATGGTAGGGGCCATGTTGGTGTACATTTTATTTCTTACCCATGACAACATTAAACAAAGATATTTTAACGAAAAACTAACCAATCACCAGTTTTTTAAATTCAAACAATCGCAAATAGGTGGTGTCGTTTCACATGAATCTCTTTCTTTTACAATATTGAATAAATTGGAACCAAATGAGGTGTGTACTTTCTTTTGCCGAGTTTCAAGATGCAGCTGTACACGTTTCACATCAGATATCACTTGTCCTATTATCCATAACAGTTTATTGGGTTAAAACATTTATTTCAACATGACATGGTTGATGTGTCACACCAGAGAGAAATGTCTCTCACGTTGAGAATATTGATTATATCTACATGATGCCTCCCACTCTCTAATCAACGATGTTAATTACTTCTTACTTAGATTAATTACATACAATACATGCAATTGGATTTCAATATCTCTTTAAACTAATAATCATAAGTTTATATTAGATACACGAGAAAAGTCGATGGTTGCCATTTTGATAATTTTTTAGTTTGACATCACTCATTCACATGGGAGAGATAATTCGAAATTCGGAGCACCGAGTTGATTATAACTGATTTTTCCAAAGATTTGATGTGCGTATCAAATGAAGAAATACGATACAGAAACCAAGCTATGATGCTATTATGCAAACAAAACCATACACAGATTTACCAAGTGTATCACTGCTTCAAGAAGCCCTGTTCTCATAGATCAGTAGACTTACTACTAACCCGCTTGTTCAACTGTTATATTTATGTATCATCCGTCTTCTTTGTACTTTACGCAAAGGAGTTATGTTTTAAAGATGGTCATCACGTGTTACCAACACTATTTATTGAAGTTGTACACCATGCGATTCTTACGCCATTAATGATTGTTATGGAACAATGGTAAACGGTGTCAATCTTACGTAACCTTTACAACACACCGATATGTTGATTACCGTAATGATTATATGAACAGTGACGGATCCAAGAACAAAGTTATTTCTCCGAAAGAATCTATAAGTATCAGTTCATTTTCGTGACCCTCATGATGCATTCAAGTGCTTCTGGAAGACCCAGTTTCCATATGAGATGCTGTTTAACCCATTGGAGTTCAACAGGAATAGTTACACACTTGAATCATTAATTATCATCCTTTCAAGATATATAAAAAGATACAATAATTTTATCAGACAAATTTTAGTATAGACAACGATATGGTATAATACATAATACATAAATTCATCTACAGAACAAAACGTCGTTGGAATGCGTTTGCCGGATCCTTCCGGATTCTTCCGGATCCGCCCCAAACATTGGGTGTATCCGGCAATACTTGTTATCCTCTGATGCAATATAATCATGATGTACACTAAATTCAGTGATACATATAAAGCGGATCTGACGTATGACAATGGAAGCATTATAGAAGTACAAAAACAGGATGTGCACAAATATGTTGCAATGATTCCATTACTGATTCAGTGAATATTATAATGTCTGCGTCAATGATTGACTGCTTACATGTATTTCAAGACAGCTGTTACTTGAACATGGCTTATTGTCCCTTACTGACCCCAAAACCATACTATCTGGATGGGTTTGCATAAGCACATCTGGATCATTAACAAGATCCGTGCATTGACTACTTTAAGCAAATATTTGGAATTTTGCGGGAATTGGTCATTAGGTATTTTCAGTACGAGACGATGAAGCTAACTATGATCATTCTAAGCCTCTACTATCGATATACATGTCCACAGCAAACTCAAATCCTGAACCACTGTTACTTAATTCATTTTACCAACATTCAACACTTGACAGTTTACTTTGGCAGTGTCCTAAACGATTCAAACAATGATCAGTATCTTGCTTCTAATGTCATTCTAGACAGAGAAGAAAGGTCCATGATATTTCGACCATTTTAGCGATGGTGATCAAACGAATGATCACAGGCCTCTGGAAACGGTATTAATATAGCTTATTCAAATGAACTTGAAAAAGTTAAATTCTAAAAGGATCACTTAAGGTAACAGTTGTTATATATGTATGTATGTACCTTACAATTACGAACACAGATAATCTATTGAAAGCACTCTTGATACGATACTTTATTTAACTAGCGCCAGCTACATTAGACACATCAATGACAATTAATGATTTGTTGAAGAAGAATAAAGGCGTGATGTAATTCCACAAACTTCAGCAAACATGGAAGTATTGAGCTGCATAAAGTCATATATACATGACGTAACGTATTTACCAATATCCTTTCACGCCACTCTCCATGGACCTATTCTAACGGATCAATTTAGCTTCTTGAAGGTGCATACATTGTGTTGTTGAGGGTCAAATATGGCAAACGTTATGAATGGTGCTTTTTTTTATGGAAAAGTACTAACCGTTACTGAAAATTATCATTTCATCGACTCAATATTGCGATGATATCAACTTAAGGTAAAAGTAGTGATTTCTGATCGAAAGCTGGACAATTCACCGCGATTGACGTGCGTCAATTTGTCCAACGTTATTTTGGAAACGTATTTACAACAGGCAAAGAGACAAATTTGATTTGATAATGTTTAACATGTCATATAACTACCGTGCATTGGTTTGGACGTTTAGTTTTGGTTTATGTTTCTACAGATGTAATTAGAAACTAGTAAATATGATATAATTATTTAGCGAATATATTGGGGATGAATATGCAAGTTGAGTGAAATTATTTGAACTGAAATAAATAGCATTTTTACACATATTTTAAGCCGAAGAAAATATTATGAAACACAATAGAGGCATCTTTAAAACAAAATCCCCTATCGCGAAAAATTACTTATTTTAAAAATCCTCACCACTATCCGCTGTCCTGGCTTTGAATAAATCCTACCAGGCCAAATTCAGGTAACAGTTGACGGTGAACGTCAGTGCAAACCCATTACATTCACGACTACAGATACTCGATTGAACTAACTGTTGAGTTATTGTACTCTATCCTACCATTAAGCTCTTAGTCCACCAGACGCCTCATGACATGTTATATTGCTAAATATCACGACCTTGACCATCTAGAAGTTTAGGTTCAAAGTTTATACTTTCAAAGGAACAGAAATAGTAAGCAGTGCTGTGTTATGTTTAATAATTTTAACAAATTTGATTGATTTGGGTTGATTTTTTTCCGAAATATTTCATTCAATTATATTTTCGTTTGTGTTTTGAAAGCTTTTGTATGGTACGTGAGCATAATGCGTTTTACGAAGTTATCCTGATTAATTGATCAAGCTTCTAATGTAACATAATATCACGAACTAGAAAAATTATAAGTTGGCGCCTGTGAACCACATTGTAGAAATCAATATGAATGGTTTGTTGAAAAGAACAAAGCAATGTTCTCTGAAAAACGGAGTCCACAGTACAAAACATAAACTATTTACCAAAATCGTTTCTCACCCATCAATACATGCTTGTTGGGTTGAGATAATTCTAATTGGTTCATTCAATTTAACAAACAGCAGTCCGTCTACAATTGACAATATTATCAAATCATCTATTACAATATTTATTGTAAAACATACAACGAAGATAACATAACATTTTTATTTCTCCCCACTATTAATCCATGTTTGTTGAGTTTGAATGAAATCTCACAGAAACCATTTAGGCAACAGTCGAGGGTAAATGCAAAGGTGAACTCCACATGGAAATTACAATCACGATTACAGATAATCGAATCTAGGCGTTGTTGATGTATTGTATTGTATCTCCATCTCATATTCACAACTTCGCCAGACGCTTTAAATTGTATTACCATATGGGAAAATATCGCGCCTTGTCAAGAGTTACCTTCCTTTATATCCAAGAGTAGCGTCTGTGCTTTTGTAGAGTACAACATTTTCGCGCTTTTTCTAAACATATACCCATGTTCCATTTGAGTTAATACTTATCACAATTCAGGTAATAAAAACCCACATGTCTTCTGAAAACCGATGTCAGAAATACGTTTAGTTGCTAAAGCGAATAAACGTATTTTACAATGCGAATACATCCAGGGTAGGCTATCATACAAACACCTCTATGTCCCTAAGGCCAATGACATGTTTGGTTTAGCCCGCTATCACGTCAGATTCTGAAGAAAACAATAATTTCATTTGAACCTTGGTCCATGATAATATCTGGTTTCAAAAGTTATGCAACGGGTTTATAATACGTAATTTCTTATTTCAAAACGGGGGTTTGATACCGGTGTAGTGTGAAATTGTTACCCTTCGATAAAGCAAAAACGATACACGATCAGTGATTCTAACAATTGCATTTATTGATACTGAAAGAAATCACAATTTTGTGTAAAACTGCACCTGTATCCCGCAGAAAGCCTATAAAAATAACAACTTGTATGTCTTAAAAAATGTCCAAAAGATATAGTGACTTTTAGGTCCTGCAAAAAGGCACATAAGAAATAAAGACTTGTATATCCTAAACATCCATTAGAAAATAAAGGATTTTATAACCTGCATTAATTGTGACCTTTTATTAAAATGTCAAGTATAACTTGGACGTCTATCATTTGGTGCTCTGTACACTTACTTTCTCACTTATGTTTATGGTAAGATCGTGGTGTCCTCTGACAGTCTGCAAGTTGTACTGCTCTGTTATTTATTTCCATAACCTGACGCCACGCTCCCAATCCTCTATGATTTGACCCGGCAAAGAAATGTTTAGTGACCGTGTCATTAAACTTTTCCAATCCTTGTTGGCTGAACTTTATAAGACTGCCATGCATTTGAGTAAGCTCAGACACGTGGTACCTGAGATTGTGGATGTACGGTGTAACGTCCCTAAATTGATAAACTGTAACAAAATATTCAGCCCAGGCCTGTGATTTGTTTGCTATTACGGCAGGTGATGGATTATCAGTTTTTAACAGATTATTCAATTCTGCAAAGCCATCCCACACATGCTGCACTTGTGTTGCCCGACTGATATCTTCGCTCAAGTCATGCGCATTAAATTTTTCAAGAAAAACCAGTTTTTCTGGACCCTGAAATGTCTAACATCGAGACGATTTGTATCTCTGTTTATAAACAGTTCAAACGGGATACCGCATTTTTGGAGCACGTGCTCCAATGATACAATGTGTCGGAGTTTGCTTCGGTCCAGCACAGAGAATGTGCTCTGTTCTGCAATATTATCAAGAGTTCTAAGCTCTTGTACTAGAAGATTAAAGAGTTTATATGTTATCCTTAGAAACAGATGCAGATGATCTATGGCCACCTTTGATGGTGGAATACATGAGAACAGTGGTTCGTTCACAAGGCTGTCTTTCTTCTTCTTCTTTTTATTCTTATTCTGTCTTACAGTATCATCCTCAGTATATGAGCTCCTGGCCCCGAGCTCGGGATCTGCCAATGACCATTTTTGTTCATGTCCTTCATATCTGATTTGTTGCATTTGCAATATAAGCAGGGGTTTGCAACGGCAACAGAAGATATACCGACATACATCAAAAGGAATGTGTAGTCTCCGCCAAGAAAGATACGAACATGAATATTTCTACCTTGAACAACAATTTCACGGCCTTATAACTCCTCAACCTCTTTGATGATATCAGCTAAAGTTACTTTCAATTCACAGTACTTTTCCTTGATGCAAGATATCCCAAAAGAGTACGTAACATGATGGGAAAATCCTGGACTGATGATGTGAAATGCAAAGTTGAACACATTCAATCTTTTCCCAACCCGTGTGCCATCTCCTGATATTTTCAATTCCACAATTGCATCAGTCAGTAGACATGGATCTTTCACCAAGTGTGCATCTAGCACTCGGTCTAACGTGTCCTTAAGGGACTGCTGAACACCGTTCCCATCAGGCGTTGTGTTGATGTTATACGTCGAGTTCGATTTTGAAACCACATAAGGTAACAGTGTAAGTCCGGGGTAAGGTAACAACATGGCCAACTCGTGATACGCCCTTTGTGACACCCTAAAGATGTTTATTATGTAAATTAAAGTGTTTATCACATCAAGGTCCCTGTCGGGCATGTTTTCATTGTTCTCAGTGTTAGCTGACTCAAGAATATTGATAAGGCTGTTTTTGCCATTTCTGTTTACAATAACACCAACCACTTTGCAGCCTTTTAAATTGAGATCATGGACGCTGGATTGTTTGACATCTTCGTCATGTTTTCCTACTTTCTTTATAAGAGTTTGAACAGTCAGCTAAAGCTTTTCGTTTCTTGTTAACAGTTGATTGGCGTAGTTCCAACTTTTTCTCAATTGCCTCTATTTTTCTATTAAGCATCAACTCAGTCTTATTGGTTTTCTGAACAAACTTTACAAAATTGCTTTCTAGTTTCTCTATTTCTTTTTCCGAAAAAACGGACTGTAATTTGTCCACATAATATTGTAATGACAAATGTTTGTCAATTTTAACGCACCAAGAAAATTTCGACAGGGAAAGTTTGGTCTTATATCTAGAAAACTGTGTGCCGCCCCTGACACGTGTTGCCAAATTCTAATTTTCTAATTTCTAATTCTAAATAGTTCACTTCTTAAACTATTAAGACCCCTTTCAGTGGCACTCACTGAAACACAGAGATGCTCTTCCAGTTTACATTTAAACTGTCTAACAACGTCAAGCGTGAACGACTTTGACCAAAATGGAGCAGTGAGTAGAATCTCAAACAACTGAAGTTTCGAAATTAAAACCATAGACATGTTCAAGTGTTCAATGTGATGGGCTAAATAAGGTCTCCATTAAGCAGCTGGTAGACATTACTTTCAGTTCCACTGACTTTCACAAAAGAAAACATTTATAGTACTTGAGGACGGGGAATGAAGTACTTCTCAGCGTGATCTGGGAACACTATGAAGTCGACCAGCGACTTTGGGGTTTTCTTGTAAAACCTCACTGTCTTGGTTTTGATGTAGATGTTGTCTCACGCTTCATTGAGGATACGATAATCCCACCCAACTCCAAGGATCCTGTCAAAATCTGCTCTACATTTTACTGTCTAGACAGTTTTCGATTTGGTAGTCTTATAGATATCACCATTCATTGCCATCATCTCGAAGTCATCATTTGATATTTGGACAGTTAGTCTGACTTTTGAATCGTGTTTAACAGATGGTACTAAGCTCTCCTTCAGTTGAATTTGGATATTTTTTATGAGGTCATACGCTCCATCTCGAGGCAAGGCTGCTTACATTTGGCGTATCTCATTTGCCTTTTTCACTTCGTCATACTTTCTTGGCCAATCAATGTAATGAACTTTATAATATCCAGTAGATAGTGGTGTTGTTTCTACGGGGTACCATCCCTCTTCCCAGGTTGCATAGGTCGTGGCCGGCGAGTTGAATCTAGAAGGTCTTGGGATATGTAGACTGGCTAGATCATTGAAATTGGTGAAATAGAGAATGGTAATACCCAATAAATCGATATATCTTGATTTAGTTTAATAATGCACTCCTCAACTGTTAATTTTCCATAGTGTTTTATCACAGATAAGCAAAACCAACTATAGGGAGTATAAGTTGTAATGAAAACCTTGATGTTAAGCATTCCTAGTATAAATCCCCCCGACACCACCACCCTGTCTTTTGAAATGTTTTCACTATTAAATATCATCAAACTCAAACTAAAACTCAACTCACACCCCTACCCCTGCTTCTGCAAATTATAAATCTACTTTGGGACTGTTCCTACGTTGTTGCTTCGATAGTTCACCACTAGTCTATTACTTATTTGGCATATATATTCTTCGATCAGTAAACATTTCAATTCTCTTAACAAATGTTTTGACCTTCTCTTCACATAAAGGATTACCTTTCCGGGAGAATGTGTTATGTAAAAAAAAGTTTATTATAAATTTTAATGAATTTAAAACCAAAATGGTCTTTTTTAAAAAGTTGAATGGTTCTTCTGAATTCCATACCAAGCCTATTCCTTAGTTTGTACCGACATAAACATTTTGGTTATAAATCATTATTATAAACCATGTTTATTGTTTACACACTGAGCATGATATAATTAAAATTGAAAGTCAAATTCTTAGTGTTTGGGTTGTCAGACATTTTCTTGCATTTACTGTAACTTTCATGTATAAAATTGTGTTTCTTCATAAACAATCCTTTCATAGAGTTACTTTTGTCATCACGACTTGAATGTGATCTAAATCGCATCTCCAAATTAAATCAAATCGAGCGTTTTTTAGTCGAGAGGATATCAACAAGATAGCTATGTTCTCTGACGACAAAAAAGAAAGAAAACCAAATGAGAAATTAAACTTCCTAACCTAAAGGATTTGGTACATCTGAATGTCATCTACAAATGGATATTATTAAGCATGTATGTCAAGAAGTGAATTATATTTTGTCAAAACAATTAAAAACTTTCAATTAAATATCTTTTCATATAGTTGAACACGGACTCACTAAAGATTTTATAGAATTAGGGACGGAACAAATTATACTTGACAATTTAGTGTTTTGGACCAAATGTTGAAGAGAGCAACAAACATACTTGCACCGTTTTTTTAGATTTCCCCTTTTTCTTTCGAAGATTAATTGTTTAATAATTGATTTTAAGTTTCCAACATAATAATGTCTTAGTCATAACAAGAGTTGATAACAAAGTTTTGCACATGTAAAAGATTGAAAAAGAAAAAAATAGATTATTTTCAACAGGTGTTCCATTACTCCCGCATGCATCTCATCCACCGTCCTACCATTCACATTGTGAATATATGTATGGTGTGTTTTTTTTATTTAAGAAAACGTGTGTAATAAATTGATATACTCACAGGTATGAACTCACTTGTTCGCCGTCTGGTCGAGTTATTCTGATTTTTCTTCCCGAAAATGACATTTTCTAAAGCACGTTGCACGTCAACGTCAACAACATGCGGGGATTTGCGACTTTGAACGTCATTTCGCAAGGGGGGTAACTCTTGTTCATTTGTCCCTAACCTTACATGATTTCCCAAAATGGAATACATATATATTTAATGAAACTTTAATTTTTTTTATTACACTTGTACAACGCTCTTGTACCACCGGAGTACAGTTACAAATACCGCAGTGGTGTTTCAATTACATAAGACATTATCAAGTACATGTACACAATGTATTGCATTAGGACTATTAAAACGCTATTTTTATTATATTTTCAATGGTGAAAAACGGCATGTATCGGTTCACTGAGTGAAATAACATGTTATTCTACTGCGTGAAAGAACACTTACGACCGTATGACGTCATCATAACAATAGGATGACGTCATAAGATGACATTGATAACGCAAGGAGAGCATGGATGCTCCTTTCATTGTAACAACGTCATTTTCGACTATACATAACTGGTTAAATCTAATAAGTAGAACATTTGATATGTGTCGTCGAATACAATGTATATCTCATCTCGTGAAGTAGAAATAGTATATTTACAATCGTGGCTACGCCACTCGTGAAAATATGCTTTTTTATTTGACTCGATGAGATATACATGGTATTCGACGAGAAATGTCAAACATCCTCTATTTGTTTTGGCAGTTCTATTGTTTTGGGACCAATATAGGTGTTCGTCCGACGTGAGTACGGCTTCACTTCCATCAACATTTTTACAAATCATTAATTAAATAAAAGAATATAGTCTATAACATACATTAACAAATTATATCAGTGCTGGACAATAATGACAATGATACAAAAGATGGTTGGAGAAATTATTTTATAAAATCCACACTAATTAATATAAAATAAAGGGGACATAAACCACAATTAAAACAAACAATGAAAGCATGGACATGTATGTAACAGAATTACAAAAATTTCGAAGAGTACAGGTTTAATCAAGACTGTTTTGCAGAAATAATATTCAACTAAAATTACATTCATTGTGTCCCTTATTTCTTACGCATGTAGGTCAAAAGCATTTATTATGTAACCTACATGTAAAGCATATTTCCCCAGCGATCTGATTGGCCGAGAGACGGTCACGTGACCGTCGACAGAAAAACATATTGACTCCAGCCCGAGTCCGGCCAAAAGCCATATTGACTTGAGTGACGTCAAACGATTATTGCGTGACGTAAAACGATTGTGGCATGACGTCAAACGATTGTTGCACGACAAAAAAGCAACGTCATCTCAGTTTCATCTGAGTAAAACATAAAATAGTTCTGACGCAAAAAGTCGATTTTGAATGTCTTTGACACACACATGTTACATAAAGACGTACTCTCAATCTCATACATCAAATTATTATGCTTGTATTGTTATATTAGTTCAAATACATGTGCACTTGTAGTGCTGAAATCGCATTTTCAAAAATGCATAAACATCATGTTGACTCTCCTGTGCGCAGGACAAAAAGGGATAGAATCCACCTTGACGGATCCTTCCGGATCCTGCCGGATGCTATTATAAAAAACTGACCAAATATTCCTTCAATAATAATATTATGTATGCTTCCAAAAAGTTCAAAGGAAAACATAAAGAAATCATGCTCTGTATTCATCAGAGGGCTATTCTCGAGATAGTAGATTGTCGTAATTAACGTACAGATATACGAACTTAACCAAATAACATGTTCTTGTTTGATATCAACGCCTTTATGATGATAATAAAATAGACGCTATTAGTTTCTTAACGACATTAGTTTTTTTCTGAACCTTTATTTTCATTATGTCCACGTTAATCAGGTCACTGATATAGGTTTATATTGAGACTAATTACTGTTGAAGAAATGGAGTGGCGTGACAGGCGACGCTGTAATCAGATAAATTACTGACTAACATGCTTTACAATAATTATTTGTTTAAGGAGTTGACAACGTTGTGATCTACAGCGTAATTAGATGTTCAAAGGAAACTCCAGACATCGAAGTGTATTTGAAAATGAATCCCTATTTGTCTACTTTCGAACGGTACATATATACGGTTTATGATCTTTGATATGATTTAACTAAAAGTTTTACATCTCGTTTGGTCATTTCTAATTCCTAATTTAATAATGTTTCGTAATCACTAATTATATATTAATGAGCATCAGCGTAACGTTATACAAATGTAATTAAGATGTGATAAAGTGTGGCTACTCATGTGGAAGAATAATGAGAGAAACGAGAGTAAATAATTGTATAAATATAACATCAAATGATTTATCAAAAGGTCCTCTGTTATAAATTGCTTTAATTCGGCTCATCTATGATGTATTAAAAAAATAAGTTACAAAACCTTAAAACGAGTTCCAGATATGTAACGGTAGATTCAATGCCGAGTTTTATTAAAAACGTCATCGATGTTATCCCCTTTGAACAGTTCTTCCAAACAAGATGGGATAAACACTGTATTATTTTATTTTCGATATGATCTAATCGTTGTATTTTTAGTGTCAACCGATCGTAGTTTCGTTGAATCGGCCCCGGAAAGAGACCGTTTCCTGTGAATGAATAACGTGTTGCATATTCGGATATTTCATTTAAAATTTGACACGAAAAGCTCGAGTGTAGGGATACGAAGTAATTATAAATTAGAATTCATGGTTCAGGCCGAAATGTTTAAATACATTACGTTACCATTAAGGAAAGCACAGATAAACAAGTATGTCTGTAGGAAGGGTAATAGTTCTGGCTTGCACATATGTTTTCCATTTATGTCAGTGTTTGCTTGTATATTACAGGATAGCCATGCTGGCCCTGTGGTTGCCTCCTTGCATCACAGACAGAGTGAAGAACAGTGAAGCAGGGATATGCAAGTGGGAGCCCTCACAGAACAGGGAGTTCGTCATCGTGGTAGCAGCCCTCGGTCACCACGCAGCTTGCATTCTTCTCTTCTTCTGTTACATCAAAGTCTTCCTCTTCATGAGGAAACGGGCATCTCTTCTTGTCTCCAAGAAGAACAAGATTGGAACGGTTTCTCAGCAGGTCGAAGACACGGAAGGTGTTTCTGCGGTTGAGGAGAAACATCCGGTTCAGAACGGAAGTCAGGAAGAAGACGGCGGAAGTAACTTATCCTCTGACGTCACAACAATAGTGACTGTCGTCCCAAACAACCAACAAGCTCAGAATGTTCAGAAGAGCAACTTACTGCAACCACCTCCAGTAAAGAACAAATCTCGCAATAAATCCCAGAAAGCAGAAGCTAATGATAAAAAAGAGAGAAAGGTTTTCGTGACCTTAAGCTACATAATATTTGGTTACATGATATGCTGGGTACCGTTTCACATCGTGTTTGATATCAGTGCAGTCGACCCTTCAGCAGTGCCAGAAGTCATCTACACAATAACCTTCTGGATGACCTACCTCAACTCGACCATCAACCCATTCCTGTACAATTTCAGCAGCCCTGAATTCAGACATGCCTTTAAGAGGATACTGTGCTTTGATTTTGCGCGACGCTAGTAACATTTACACTGGGTTATTAAAGATTTGCTTGTACAAAAATGATGGATCTGAAAGTGCTGTCTAGAACATCATCTACACAATAAAATATCACAAGTATTTTTTATAAATCACTTCAATGTGATATTTACCTACCTACCCTCTCGCGCGCCAATGAATGTGATGCCATTTTATTAACTTCCCTTTCTTACGTTTTCTGACGTCGACTGCGATGCACACAGAAGGATCGTGGATATAGAATTAATTTATATTCAGACTGATCTGTTTCCATATATGTATGAGTTATCCTTTGGGGTCGAAAACGTCGTCGAAAAATAATAATTATGATTACTTTCAACGAGATTCTCGTCGCTAACGGATGCAGTACTGTCTAAGCGGCGTTAAACAATAACCCAACCACTCACGTTCAGGAGATTTTGGCGAATTTAAAGATAAAGTGACAGCACACATTGTCATGCTAACAAAATACCTTTTGCTTGACCATAATGGAGTACATAAAGAACTAACTTGTGATCAAATAGTACAAATTAGTAAATATGTCTTAGGTGAATTATTGTTAGCGGAAGGGGATATTGTCATGTGTGTGGCAAATACTTCCTTTATTATGGGGTTGTTTACCTGATTGTACACATTACGTTGTTCTATGTCAATATATCCGCCACATGAAATTATTGTGATATATCGTGCCCTATCAAATGCAACGAATGTTTCACCAATGAGCTGTAGTATTGTGGTTACTAAATTTATTGTTTCATATGGCATACTTCCGAGGACCAAAGAAACGAAGCCTTTAATTGACGTTTACATTCCTGATTAATTAAATCGTGGTGTAACTTTCAATGCACAAAACCTATTATTGTGAATAAGCTCAGTCGGATTCTAGAATTATCATACTTGATATCTTGATCTCGTGTATTTTAGCCTTTGTCGTAATGTTAAATATACTGTAAAAAGGAGATTCTTGTACTCATAAACGTTTGCACAAAAAATAAAGTATTAAACAGGATAATGTTTTAAATTTTTCTTGTCTTTTGAATGCTTACATTAGTTGAAACTGTGTATGTGCCCTGATTCTAATAGCACCTGCTTGACAGCACAATCTCAGAATTACCATATCGTCGCAATAAAAACTTGTCAATCAATAACGATGGTTTTCCTTGAAGAATTTACGTTTACTCGACTTGTAACTGCTACCAATGTGCATACAGATGACTTTCAACTGACGTTGTTTAATTGTAAAAGAGATGGTTCCGTGAAATAGGACTAGCGCATAAATCTGATTCTAAACACATCTGAATATCAATAGTGTTCGTTAAGCCATTACCTTGTCCATGCGTCGTCTTTAGGAACTAATTACATATCAATTTACCTGGAAGCAAATCTCATTAATGTCAATGCTCAGTAATATATGTCGTTTTGGTATGTCCTGTGTCCATTTACCATTCGTTGCTGGGCGGAGACAAAGTTTAATTCTAATTACCTGGATATTTCTATTAACCTTGTTATTAAAAATACACTTTCAGGTTTCCAATTATATCGCAACAAATTTACACCGCTTATGCTTAGTTTGTTCTTACAAATGATAATTGTCAATGAGATTTGTTTTCAAAAGAATCCAATGACAGTACAATCAAGCAATGCTTCTTTTCACTGTAGTCTATGGTGCAGTGTTATTTGTCATCAATGTCAGCCCTTATAATTACTTTCAGAGTAAATATTTGCAGTATTGAATGTATTGAAATCTATGTCGACAATCATCTTAAAAGAAACACATTACATTGATATACATAATACGAATCATTTGCAAGCTTTGTAAACTAAAGATGGCGATTGTTATTCGTAGTGAATATTTACAGACAAAAAACTCAGACGAAGACGGAAAACAAGCAATTTATTATGTATAAACTTAAGCAAGATTTGGCCACCAGGTGTGTCGTTGAACAAGAAAGTTCCACCTTTTGAAAGAGCATAACATTAAGGGAGGTGCGCCGTCAGAAAATAAACCGACTGTCTTTTTAAACATTACCTGATATTTCTACAATTGGCAAATTATAATATTTTCAGATGAAAGTCAAATTGTATTAAGGTGTTTTCAGTTTTTTATCGCCGTTTTAAAGAGTATTTTACTTATATCAAGGCTGTTAGTATTATTATTGGGGAAAAGTTCGCAACACCATTGTGACCATGCATTTTGGTGAAACGTGCGAGCATTGGCTGGAACTAGCGAACCAGGGGGGTACTACACTGAAATTCTGGTAATATTTCACCCATACCTTAGTGCATGTTGAACAGTTCTCCACAATAGATAGTGAGGTTGAGCCTTTAGCGGGTTACGAACCAAGGACCTCTTGATCAGAAGACGAACGCGCTAACCACTGCGCCCATAGATGACATTGAAGCTTACAAGATATATCTAATGACAATGTGCTGAGGCATCGCTATCGGAATTAAATTCACCAGGTGTGAATTGTCAGCCATAATTACGAGATTTGGGGTCAGTTGAGAAAAAAAGACATTTTTCAATGAACTGATTACAGAGGACACAGCTGCCAGGCACACCTATACATGGGGTTCGCGTGATAACAAAACTTCACTTCCCGCTTAGTCTTTTCAGTTCTGCGATGATGAGGTTGTTTGTTAGTATATTGGAATTACACACAAAGAACACAAAAGAAATCCCAACGGCCATTGCATGGATTTCCATTGAGAAAACAAAACGGATCTTTGACAAAGGTATTCCATTCTCTCCCCACATAGTTCACTCAAGTAATTACATCCCATGTAACCTTTGTTACGAGTGGACCATATTATCACCAAATCGACAAAATCTCCGAGCGAAGAACATTTGCAATATGGTTACCGTCCCTATTGTTTTCATTCAAGAATCGTCTACCATCTCCGACTTATGTCCGTCGTGTAAGATATTATGTGAACATTACACAGTTGAAGTAACCCCCGTCTTCTCGACGGTTATGGGAATGTTCAGTTGAAAACAACGCCAGTATGAGTATCGCCATGAAAGCGCTCCTTTTATAACAGAGGTAAAGTGGGAGGAAACGACTGAAGTAAGGTGTTGAGGGCGAGCATATTGGTATTCATGCGCACTGATACAACCTTCTGGCCTTCTCAAGCCAGATTATTTTGGAATTCTTCGAGAGCTTTTTCATCTTCTTCAAAAGCGAATGTTTTGCAAAGGCACAGCGGGAAATACCACAGTGAATCTCTAATACCACCCACATATGTTAGATGTTGAAAAGAGCGATTCACTATACAGTTAATCAAGTGAATTTGGACAATTTGAAAAATGCAACTTAACAGTGCGGGTCACAAATGGCGATTTGCTCATTTTACAAGGAAGTTGTTATCGTTGAAACGATCGTTGTTAATGTGCGGAGTCGACACTTGTTCATGATCTACATCCTCTTAAGTTAAAATTGCAAAATACCCTAACAATTTCAATAATGGGAATGTTCAAGGCACACACAATTACACCATAAATTCATGCCCCTTAACAAGAGTGTATGGATTAGATCTAAAACACATATTATCAATCTTAAAATGAAGCTTGAACCAGTTTCACAAGGTGACACTAGACGGAAAATTTTACCGATATACATATGACGTTCTACTTTGTTAATCTAATCTTTTTCCAGTTGTATTTTAATAATTTGAGTATAACATCGAGCCATTTTAAATGTGAATGAGAAAGTTTGATAAACATGAAATACATGTATTCTACTTATGATGTTTACTATTATCAATTCCCGGAATAATAAAATGATTAACACATATTGTAAAGGAAGGGGGCATCAAATTTAGATGCAACATTTCCAAAAGGGGTGGGCTGGAGGAGAAGGGTAGAGAAAGAGAGAGTTCGACCCTCCTGGAACCCCCTCTGGATTCTCTACTGTGCAGGTTCAACTTCAGATGACTAGTTCACACCAAACAACCTGTCTTCATAATCTCCCCCTATCAAGCCTTTTTAGGATTGGACTTTTTCATAACAAGATTTAACTTAATTGTTGGAACGTACAACCTCGATATTATTGAGGATGGGGAGAGGCCAGTCAGATGTTAAAGTTATGGGATTCACTGAGGAAGAATAAGACCGTTGGAGTAAAGTGTTATCCATACTTTAATTTATCAAAAGCTCAAAACAACAAATTTCATTATTCGAAACATATGTCCGTGAGCATGAAAGGCTCTATCAATGAAACAGGTATGTTTACAATCTCGGAATTGGCGACTCGCTGCATTATTTCATTAAATAGATCACGTACTACCTATTGATCTACAGAAAAAAGTACGTTCAGCTTCATCTTTATCACAATATATAAACAATCGCATATATATTATTTATGTGAAGCAGATCGTTGAAGTACATTGAAAATGTACGTGTCTTATCTCCTCAGCCCAAGGCCACAAGATAAACACATTCCATAAAGGACATTGATTTTATGAATTGACCGACCTATTTATAATATGCTATTATGATCTGGTGATTTCGTTAATTGATTGAGTCTCGGCATTATCTGTGGTCACCAAGGTCTTAATATTTTATAATAATGAGGATATTTATATCGCGCTAAATCCACAACACAAAGAGTCGTGCTCAAAGCGCTACACACATTGTTACCATGGTTTAATGACCAAGATCGTTTCTGTTTCATTCTCAACTCCCCTTGGAGTATGCAACCTAGCTACCAATTGAGGTTGAAGGTTATCTATCACATTGCCTTCACTCGGTTATGTTGTACAAGGTCTATACTATTCTCTGTGCAATATAAACTGAAGCACAAAAGAAACGTCACTCCTCAGTTGTATTTATCATTATATTATGTATAATTTTAAATGTCATGTTTTCGACGTCGTATTCAAAAACTGAACGTTTTGGGAAATTAGTCCAAATATTAAATCAGTCAAAGAATACTTATACGTGTTGTTGTTTTTTTTAATAAAAAATAAAAATTTTGAATTCTAAAATTCCCAAAAAATAATTTTGATAACACATAACTGTTCATCGACATATAACACATTCTCTGTGTGAAAATCAATAAATTTGCCTCGTCCTGCCCACATTTACAACATTTTAATCATTGTAGGGGTAATGTTGGTGTAAGTTTCATTCCTTACCCCTGTCTAGTTTTAATTTAAAAAATATGAAACAGTCACCAATTAAGTCATTAAAACTACTGCCATTAAAACAAATCAAATGCATCTCATTTCTTTAAAATATTGAATTGATCTAACCAACTGTGGTGTGACGTTTCTTTTGTGCTTCAGTTAAGTTGAGAAACGAAATATTAAACCCGTTTTTGACCGAGGATGTACACTGATCAATATATAGAGATTATTACCCGAGGAAGTGTGTCATATGACTTTTACGAAACGAGTGTGAATTTTTGTATTGCCCGAGCGAGAGCGAGGGTTATACATAAATTTGCACGAGTTTCGTAAAAGTCATATGGCACACTTTCGAGTGTAATAATTTCTTTATTACCCATTTTATTCCATTTGATTCGCGTTAAAATAGTCAGGAAACGGCCCACTTCCCTTGCGACGGCAAGCTATAGTGACGTCACGAACAATCATTTTATGACGTCACAGGCGACGTAATACGGGAAGCCGCGGTGAAACAATCGTTGCTAGGCAAACATGATATGTGCACATGTGCTCATATCAAAAATATTAACTCGGTTATTTTCAACCATATGGGTAATAATGGGATTTATGACATGGGTTCTTGTTTTGGAAGCCGTAAGTGGAAGTCCATGTAAGTATCAATATGATATAGGTACATACATCCAGCAGCAAATTCAAGAATCTAATTGCATAAGTGAATATACACGAATGTCCTCTGGAACTCATTCTCTTCCCACAGAGGTTACTCCCTTCAGATTTCCGATCCTAACCTCTGTTGTTTTACGCTTGACATCGGGGGCAGAAAGGGAGTGTCCTGATTAGTTGCAATTGAATCTAGTTGTGCAATCAGCGACGCCGTTGCCAATGACATGTCATAATGATAAAATAAACATAAGACCAACGTTTTCTCGTTTAATGTGTTTTCCTCGAAATGTCATTTGATTTTGTGAAAACTGTTAATCATAAACATGCTTATAAATAAAGAATACCAAATCAGAGACAAAAACCAAAAATAGTTGATTTGTGTTATTTACATCAGACATATTAGAAGAACATATGCTAATGAGCAAGAACCTTAAGAGTAATTGTCTAGATATTTGAAGTCACTCGGTCGACCTGGCAACTGAAAGATGGGTTTTCATTGGTTAAGAAGAAGGTTTCAGATTCAGATTCCGTTTTCCACCGCTAGGGCATGTTGCCTCTGCTCTCGATTTCAAGCGTAAAACAACAGAGGGGAGTGTCGGAAATCTGAAGGGAGTAACCTCTGTGGGAAGAGAATGTCTGGAGCTGTATCTTCACATAACTAATTAAATGTCACGGACATGGTTTATACCTACTGTAAATGTCGACATCTTGTTGTAGAAATATCCTGTAGGACTCTCCATGCTATACGTTCCGTTAAGTCCCTATTCATATCCTGGACTCATCTATCTCTCGGTCAGATGAACTTATTATCCACCTTGATTGGCTAGACCTTTTCGCAACAGCCAATCAGGTTAATCTTTAAAAACGTGGTGCTTCTGTGAAAAACCGAAATGCTACACTAAAGCAGGGGCAGTGATGTGACAGAAGCTTTTCGATTTCTACGTTCAACTTCCAAGCACAGACACCTGCTTCGTTTTACTTTAAAGGGATTGCTATCCGCAGAGCTGATTGTCTGAACGAAGCCAAATAACAAGCTTTAACTAACTTGACACATGCGGAACCATAACATCATCGCTGTGACTCTATAAAACTAAACGAATGTCAATGGTGTTGAGCCAGCCCAAGATTCCCTCGTATGTCTTTATCCGCGAAAGCCCAATTCAAGCTTCAGTGCATTTCGTTAACTTTTCTATCTCAGCGCATCAGCGCATCAGCGCTTCACCTGAATGCGTAAATTTACCATGGTTCTAGCTCTCAGCTCTCGAACGTACTTTTCCTTACGATAAAACAATTGTTAGAACTTGCGTCAATATGCTATTTACATGGTATAATGGGGCGGTGGCCGCTTCAGCTGGGTTAAAGACTACTAATATTTAGGTTAAACCTGTCCTTCTATGAGGTAATGTGATCCCAAACGAGGCGGTATTCGTGGATCCATCGAAATGTGCACATACTACAGCACATACTACAGCACAGACTACAGCACATACTACAGCACATACTACAGCACATACTACAGCACATACTACAGCACATACTACAGCACATACTACAGCACATACTACAGCACATACTACAGCACATACTACAGCACATACTACAGCACATACTACAGCACATACTACAGCACAGACTACAGCACATACTACAGCACATACTACAGCACATACTACAGCACATACTACAGCACATACTACAGCACAGACTACAGCACATACATGTATTGATTTTACGTAATCGAATGAAATAAAAACCGTTAATATAAAAATGATAAATTGCTATCAGATTATATTTTATTTCTAGATATTAAATTAGGATACGTCAGAATAATTGTCTAAATCATTTCATTTCACTAACCTTGATTGATTGACAAACAAATAAGATTTATGCAAAATTTAATGTATTTAGCAAAATGTCATTGTTAGAGTTGAAAGAGTTTGTTACTTATAAAATAAGTCGATATTATGAGAAGGTCACGACAATAACTGTTGTATATGTACAATTTATCAATGTAAAATGCTGTTTTTCAAACCCCAAAAACATATTTTTGAATAAATCACTCTGCTATTGTCAGATGCATTATTAGTTATCAATTAGTTAAAGTAGTTGGCGAATTTATTACCATATTTCTATGTTTAAAGTTTAAGACCACTTTATTGGAATGTATGTTCGATAACTGCTTACAACAATTAATTGCTTTTCAATTCTTATTTTTTTAAACTACATACAAGAGCAGATGCACAACAGTTCAATGAACAAAACCGTGAATCGGGAATAAACAAGGAGTTTGAAGTACAAACAATTAAACAATTAAACATTCAGGGTGAAATGGTACGTAAAATACATGTGTACAGTTTTATAAGAATAGAATTTATAATTCCCGCAATGCGTTTATTACGAAGAGGGGGGTTCGTATTCGATAGAATACGCCCGTGGGCAACTGAATAACTATTCACTGGAATCTTTTCATATTTTGCAGACACATGTAGCTCACCACAGTGAGAGTAATGTTTCCTTATGACTTATTCAAAGCCAAATCTTAATCATATTAAAAATGAAATAAGGAAATACTATAAATTATGCAAATACATTGCTTATTCAAACAATGAACAAACAAAATTCTTTGCATTTCGGTCATCACTCCACACTCTGTTAACATAACTTTCTACATAATGACCATATTGATCCTCCATTCAGTCTTTTTATTTACAGTGTGCTTGAAGAAATTATTGTTAACAATCATTAGTTCATATCTGTGTGTATGAAGATTGTCAACACTCCGTAACTTGACATGACATGCATGAAATAAATGTATGTTGTACTTTGTCTGTACCAACATGTGTAAACATTGTCACTATGCTTGTAACGTTTTTATTATTATATATGTCCTGTCATCATGGGAATAAAAAGATTTTTAAAATGTTTCCTTATGACTTGACCATATTTTAAAGATCACAACCTTACCATTTACCATTGTTAGTTGGATATATCAAGAACCGTTCACTGGAGTCTCTTTGTGTGCATGTTTTACACAAAGCTTTTCCCGAGGAAGACTAACCGTCGATTAGATATTGATGAAAGTGTTATTCGTACGTAAATCCTCGCGATTAAGTGAAAGAGTATGAGCATATACTCCGAAACCTCGTGTATTTCACAATAAAGAAGTTGTCAGCCAGATTTTTTTGTTTTCATGTTGTCTTCTACCGAATGCCCTTCAACGACTCGATAAGTGTTGCGAGTTACAAGCAAATGCCTTTAATGCAAGATGAAAAAATGAGAGGGGTTCGCGGTCACGGTCGTCTTTCTGAACTGTTAAGTTCAGTTCAGTTCAGTTTATTTCCCGTAAAACCACCAACGGTGGTACATGAGAATACAAACAAATATATATACATCTAAATAAACATGTCAAGATGGCGAATATTACATCTTAGTTGATTGAAATATTACGTTGATCTACTAAACAAGATTTTTTAGGTTACAGATCTTAGTAGATGAAAATAGTCGTTTTACTTTCAGTAGGTTCATTGGGATTATATACAGAGGTAAGTATGATTGTCTATAAAGTAAAAGTGCTTCGCATTTAAAAAATAGTGAAGTTCATCTCCGACAACAGAGGAGTTACATAGAATACATACACGATTTTCTCTAGGAACATTTTCCCAACGGCCCACTTCTACAGGTAGGTGGTGATTGCTGGTTCTAAATCGTAAAATAGGGATATAAATGTCTTTTGGAAGAAAAATATACCTCTCAAAATTCAGATAATTTTTTAAGATACGATAAAATGAGGATTTGGGGATCTGTAAAAGGGAAGCATTCCATTTTAGAGAAATTGATCTTTGAGGGTCTGTTCTACTTTGTAAGAGAGAAATTTAGTTGTACAGATAAATGGGTTATTAAAACGTTCAGATAGACCACATTCATTCAGTGTCTTTTTAACAAAATCAATCCACGGAGACGTGAGATTTTCTCCGCTAAAACGGAGCATGGTAGAATAAATAGTATATGATAGTTTAGTTTGGTATGTATTTGTTATCATATTATGCCAAAAAAACTTATAAGCCGCTTACATGATCTAATATAGATAGGGTATCGTCCAAATTCTCCATATAACATATAATCTGAGGTGGAGTTCCGAAGTCCTGCCGCAAGTTTCATGAATTTTACATGTAGTCTTTCAATTAAGTTAATTTTTTCGAATCCCCAAACTTCACAACCATATAATAAAATTGGTTCTATCATGACATCAAAAGCTGATAAAATACAATCAATTGATAGGTTTACGCTGCGGGATTTCTTTAAAAGTGCAAACATTGCCTTTGTATCCGTATTTACAAGTTGTTTGATAGCATAGTTAAATCTCCTATTACGGTGGAGGTAAATACCAAGATAACAATACGAATCTAATACCTCAAGATGCTTATCATCATAGTAAAGTTTCACTTTAGATGACTTAGCAGGGCCAGTACCGAAAACTACAACTTTGTTTTTTGATAGATTGACAGTTAACTTCCAATCGTTACAGTAATGATAGAATACATCAAGAGATTTTTGAAGATCATCTAAATCATTACTAAGCAAAGCTGTGTCATCGGCATACAATAATATTATTTGGATCCAGTGAGTGACATAGGTTTCCGAATACTCTAATTTAATACCTCGACAACCATTGTTTATTAGGTGCGATTCTAGATCATTAAAGAATGCAAATAATAGAGGGGACAGATTTTCTCCTTGTCTTACACCAGACATACATGGGGAAAAGGGTGAGACCTTGTTATTCAAAAGTACTGTTGACTTGATATCACTGTACATATTTTTAATTAGAGTGAGAAACCTCCCCGAAACGCCAGCGTTGATCATTTTGTGCCATAGTCCAGCTCTTCATACAGAATCAAAAGCCTTATTTAAGTCAATGAAGACACAGTATAGCTTTTGTTTAGACATTTTGAGGAAATCCATCAGTAATGATATCACAAATAGGTTATCCACTGTTGAGAAGCCGGTTTGAGCAGGCGAAATGACATCTTCTACTTCAACAAATGTTGTTAATCTGTTATTTAAAATACTAGTAAACAGCTTACCGAAACAACTAAGAAGGGTAATAGGTCGATATGAGTTGGGATCTAACCTATCACCTTTTTTCTTGTATAAAGGTTTAATCATTCCTGTGAGCCAATCCTTTGGTATAAAGCCCGATGATAATATTATATTAAAGTATTTTGTCAATATTGTAAATAATACCGCTGGAGCATGTTTAAAAAACTCGTTTGCTATAAGATCAATACCTGGTGCTTTATTATTTTTAGCGTTTTAACTGCAGATAATATTTCATCACAAGTGATATCTGAATTTAGGATATCCGAATCAACTACGTTTGGATTATCACACAGTTGTGGAGGATTTTGATCGTTCTGTACATTTAATTCTTTAAAAAATTCAAAAAACGCCTGACACATCGACATAGTGGTGTGCCGGCTTTGACAAACTAAGGGCGGGTGATTTGAGTCCGAGTTTATCTGATGAAAAGTCCATTGGTTTCCAATATCGGAACATACAACGCTGGGTGATCGATAATGATCCTTCTATCATAAGACTATAGCTCACTTATATCCATTTCATTCACCAACCTTTCTTAAAAGTAATCATTTAATAACAAAAAATAACGTCTATCTCTGTAGCACAAACTAAAATGGGACGCAGTCACAGCGCATGTGGGGCTATATTTTGTTCACTCTATGTCAATTAATGAGAATAAACTGTGACGTGACTTGACAACGCGAGTGAAGTGACGTGATTGTTATGATTGACTCTCGTTGATTGGTCGACCTGATTGACAGGAAAATGCAAAAAACACATGACTCGATTAGATTGAGGCATGATGATTGGCGGACAAAGCAATCCATGGGGATTAGCACAATAGGCGTGATTGGCGCGTGAGTATCTGATAATGAAGAAGGCTTATTTGAGAGTGAGGGTTTGATTAAATGAGTTGTTGTCATGTTGACATGGATTGAGTCAAGGCGTCAGTGATGATATCGGGTATAAATAGAGGGGAGAGGGACCAGATAACATCAAATACTCGCATCTTGAAACATATGCAGATTTAGTATACACGATAGCCAATCATGAAAGGTCAACTGAAATCTGTAAGTATAAAGGTTTGAAGATTATTTTGGTTTTACTGTGAAGAACATATATTTTAGAAGTTTAAATTATTTTGATTCGATTACTAAAGGGAAGTAACAATATCAGTCTATGTTTACACGTATTGATTTGGGGTATTATGTCTTTACTAAGGGATATGACATACATCTATGTCATCATGGTCAATCATTGAAAACGTAAACGGATTGCCACGTATGAATAAGAACTTTAAAACACGTTAAATAAGTAAAACTTACTAGCAATCTGATAAAACTGACATGTTTTAAATATAATGATATCACTGACAGATTTTACAGAAGTTTAATATTTCTAAACACGAATATTGATTTTAATAATACCATCATCCTCATTGTCATTTTGCAGAGCTTTTCCATCGCCTCACTGCTCGGCTCCAGTAGTTCTGAGGACACAGTTTCAAGCAGCGCTGCTGTCGTCACGTCCCACACAGACCGGACTTCCTGTCATCTTCAGGGACAAACTATTTCTACAGGTAAGCGATAGCAATAGATTCACTAGAGCATTATATGTTTACGTTATTGTTTAGAAAATATATATAGCTATTGTTTAGAAAATTAATAGATTTACATTATGTGTATCATATACATGTATTTCCAAATACTAAATTTAAAAATCATTATTACTGAGTTTAATGAACGAACACTTAACATGATGTATGTTAAACCCTAACTCACCTCACCTCAATACCAGTATGACATTATTGATCTCTGTTTGCAGTCCCAGACACACCCCCGTCTTCTCCCCGGACACCTCCGCACGTCCTGGTCCCGAGTGAGCACAGATTGATGGGAAGCATCTCTTCCCCAACCAACACTCCACGAACAGTCAAGCGGAGTCCCTGCGAACCCGAGATCGACAATGGTTCCCTCTCCCCAAGTTACAGGAAGAATGCCCGCATGAACTACACCAGTGGACAGATCGCTCGTCTTGAAGCCGTGTACCAGACAACTCCCTATCCTGACGCCGACATGTACGATATTCTGTCTGATGAGCTCAACCTACCCGCCAAGAAACTGAAGGTATGCTTTTGTTCTCAGTTGCCATTATATGAACTAGTAATTTATCTATTACTTAATTTCGTTATTCTTTAAGACAATGCTATTATTGTGACCTCATTCACACCACTCACCACTATTTATATTATTGAATGTTACTGAATTGTAAATTTTCTTATTTCAGGTATGGTTCCAGAACAAGAGAGCCCGCAACAAGCGCAGAGTCTCTGATGTCAGTCCTACCAACTTTCCGCCATTCCACTCTGTGTACCTGTCTCAACTGGCTCCGGGTCTTCAAGCACCACCCGGACTCCCAGCCATGCCTTCCTTTCCTTACCTGATGTCCGGACTGATGATGTCCCAACCCAGTGTCATGATGACACCCCCGACTTCACCAGTTGACGCCAAGACCATAATGCATCCATATTTGGCATTTGCATCCGGAGTTAATATGCTTCCCTATGCGCAATCAACTTCCACTTCCGGTTCCCCATAGCAACAGTCATGTGAAGGCGACACTGACGGATATTTAAAGTGCTATTATGTACATACTGTTGTCATATTTTTGTACAGAATTAAACATACATTGATCGAATTCTTTGTGTTTGTGATGATTGCGTTTATGTTAACATTGTACTCGAAAATCACTGTTCAAAGGCACTGTATCACGTTTTTTATAATGTTATAATTGCCATACAAAACTCACTTACATTCACTTTCTTTTTATAAACGAATGGATAAATTTGAAATGCATACGTACCTCACAGGTTGGAGAGGCACAAAGTCTCTGATGCCGGATGTCTGCAGGATAGCAGGAGCGCAGTATCACGGCGTGCAGCTTGCAACAACCAAACATGCACAACAATTGACTATCCCCTTACAGGAAGACCAAGAGTCACACAACCTCAGGATAACTACATCCGGATCCTCCATGTTACTGCCACAGTAGTCAGACACTTGAAACTTGATGATAGCATTACAATCAGTCGTAACACATGTTGAATTGGCTACACTTGATTTTAATTCTACGATTGTTTTGTGGATTGGGACCCTTTACAGATTGGGACAGATTTACAAAACAGGTCAATAGAACAGAGTGTACATGAACACTGACAGCCAGGAGACTCTAAATCGGGAACACCGTGCCCATCGTTTCCGTTTGTGTAAACGTGACCACCTGAAACCTTTTGTACCTGTCGACGTGTTTATGAACTTTGTGCCTTTACTGTTTGCTTCAAGTAGACAGATTCGGAGGAGGGGGTGTTATGATGTGGGCGACAGTATATATCGTACCGTTTTACGCCCAGGGAAACCTGACGGATGTACGCTACAGAGACACCATCCTTCAGTCACACCTCCTACCAATCATTGACATTCAACGTCAGGCACGCGTCACAAGGGCAAAGCGAGCGAACTTTGAGGTTTTGCACCGTTTCGTTCAGACGCTCGCTGTTATGGAACGGAGCCCAGGATCTTTCAAGCAGCAAAAATATATAATACACGGCGGAATCCCATTATGGCTACTCTCAATATGACCAATAAACGTGCTGCCCTGACCATCTCGCTCCCCGTATGTGAACCCAATAGAGCATCCACTTCAAACAAAACACTCCGTATACACGATGAGTGGCGGAGGATTCCCCAGGAAGTTTTCCATCGTCTCATCCAGTCCATAATAATGAGTGTGAGAACTGTAATTCATGCACGTAGTGTGCACAATAATTAATAGTGTGTTAATTACTAACCTCAAGTTATGGACATCATTAGACATTCATCTTTCCTAAACCGATATAAAATTCACGAAGTTCTCGTTTCTTAACAAGTAAATCATGTTTGAAACCCAAATATTTCATCACATATAAATCGGGTTATGAGTTTGGTGCTTGAATTTAATCAAGAATTAGATACATGTACACTCAACCGCAAAAGATACAATATAATTGAATTCAAGAGTGATAAACACGACTGCAACTGAAATACATCATGTCTTCAGAAGCCAACCAAACACAATTTAAAACCTTTTCTGTGGATATTTCTGAAAAACACTTTTAGGAAATCGTTGTCTTCGAATCTTCATAACTAGACGAGATAAGAGAACCAAAAAGGCTACGTTAACACAAGTTAACAAATTCATGCCCATGCAAGAAGGTTTTTTGTGTCGACAGCATTTTTTACCAATTACATTTCTACATTTGATTAATTTTAAAGTTAAATGCCAAACATTCTGGTCAAAAACCATTTTGAAAAAGCGATTTCAACACCCAAAGTGCACTTGAGCAGATGTAGAAATAAAATTATTTTACTCTGATATTTGAAATTGCGGGTGCCTTTTTTCAAATCATGTCCCTAAAAAACATTCATTCATTTAGAATGAATACTCATTATAAATTTAAGGTAACAATACCATGTGAAACATATTTAAAGTATATTACATTACCTAAGTTTAGATCTTGCTTATCACGTTTTCGTTTGAGTTCCCATAGCTTAGAAATTGAAAGCGGACGTTATCTCAACATACCTTGGGAACAGATAATATATAAAATGTGTAATTTACACATTATTTAAAAATAATTTATCTGCCAAGCTTACATTGTTTTTTAAGACGAACATATTTACTGTTGTATTTCTATGTTATTCCAATATAATAACATGTAATTCTTTGTAATCAGGCAAAAACTTTGAAACTTGTTTGGACACTGATAAGTATATTTACTATGAATTTGAACAAAGAAAAGCTATATTGTCATATTATATTATATCTTCTTATATTACATGCAAATTGTGTCCTTGTAATGTTATGTCTGTATCGATGACGTGTGTTTGTACCAATATACCGTGGCTTTGTAGTATTGGAAATGAAATATTGAAAAACCATTCAACAACGACTTTCTCAGGCAGCATTCTGTCGGGGTTTACACTGTTAAAAAGGGATGACCTTTCTTTTGCGGTTGAGTATACATACATATGTGTTGTCAAAAGTGCAAAATAAATGATAAAAAACCAAATTCAAATTAAACATTGTCACTTAACCTTTAGTTCGAAATTAAGACGTTGACACCTTATTTCCTCACGCATTTGTTATCTGAAGGATCGTGATTATTAAGGTAACTGCCAGCTGGGTCATACTCTAGCAGACATAACCCGTCCGTGCAATGTCCTGATAACAATATGTTTTTTGCGAAATCATGAAATAAACAGCACCAATCAGCTGCTAACTTACCTGCAATAATGATGTGTTATATACACTTTTCACTTTTCAGTGATATATTTGAAATAGACGTCTGTTGACATAAAGGATTTTGAAATATTTCTAAATACAGTAGGTCACAAAGTTGATAATTATACATTAACGTGTTGCCGAAACTGGGATTAACATTATGATTGTGTTTCATTAATGACCACATGGAGTTTTTAACCTTTGATTTGAACTCTACCCATGTATTGTGATGTCTGTGGCAACCCTTTCAAGAGTCACTTTCCCCTTGTTTATTTAAGGACTATATGAGTAGTTTCTATATCTGCCAATGGCTCACAGATCTGTTGATGATGCATCTCCAGAAGTTTACCGTGAATACTCTGGAACTGTAAAAAGGAGTTGTTGCTTGGACGGTATTACCACCTTTCAGATGTAATCTCGATGATATCATTGTAGAAGGTTAAAGACTACACACCTTCAAATGTTGTTTCTCGAAATTGATACAAGAAAAGGTGTTTATTACCAACAGCCTGGCTCAACCAAACAAAACCATAAGCATGAGAATACAAAATATTTCTAACGTGGGATGCCCATGTTAGTTGTTACATGTTACAAATTCGTCTAAATGAACAAGCATGTTGTAAGCCTTCTTAGGTAGTCTATATTCATGCATACATATTATTTTAAACCAAATTTTAAAAATCTAACATAAACATTAATGTATACACCTTAAAGGGGCAGTAGCACGTTTTTTTTCTCAAATAAGTCGATGAAATGTATTTGAAAAATAATTTCACCAATCGTAAAACACCCTTCTCTCTTAAGAAAATCAAGTTAAAAATGAGTGTACATGGCTCAGTAAAGCCATGGGGATCATTTTTGTCAATCGAAATAATAAAATGTGTTCACAATAAAATGGCCGCCATGCAATGTTTGCTTTATAGGCAGCACTGTAATCACTACTACGGACAATTGGTTTGTGTTATAGGATGTTTTACCCTCTATAGTACATTTAAATGGCACAAACTATCATTATAAATGGGAAATTTAAAAAAATAAATTTAGCAAAAAACGTGCTACTGCCCCTTTAACAGTTGTCTTCATTTTGATTGGACGTTTACAGTCACCTTGTCACTATCAGGTTTTATATCTTTATCTCTTCTGTACAGTTGCATTTTACAATATGTTGGTGCTGACTATTGTCAGCTCGCTTCTTATTCATAGCTGTAGCGGCAGTAATTTAAATCTAATAAGAAATCCCGGATTTGAAAATATAACAAGTTCAATCTGGAGTGGACATGGCGCTGAAATTTCATATCAAAACAAAATATCTCGGGGTGGAAACTACGCACTGCGGGTCTATAACAGGTAAAATCATGGCTGTTGTTATTTCAGTATATTTCCATGTTTCCATGCAATGCATATGTCAACGTCCCATTATATCATTTATCCACATTTGTAGGTTTTCGTGGATCTACGTGTCTTCATCTCCATCTGCCATTATGTATCAATAGTTGTAAGTGTCCATATGTCAAAGTGAACATGCACTCATAACGTAATGCATACATGTATTTATAAACCAATCAATGTATCAATCAAATCAGACGTGTTAAAGTATCACAATCTCCATTGGAACAAAACTATTAAAGAAATATAATTTTCAGAAGAATTCAGTGATTGAGAAATCAAAATAAATTTGTACATGTTCTCATTGATATCATGTATTGATACATTAGCTATTCATTCATTTTACACTGAACACTTCATACATGTAATTCATGTTTTCCTCGCATACAATGTATTTTGGGGGCTTTGGAAAGTTCCAATACAGTTTCCCTACACTGCAGTATTTTACCACAACTGTATTAAAGGTTTTCTTACGGTAACATACCAGCCACCGTGATAGGAATTAACTGTTTGAGAGCAGTTGTAACACACATAATATGTCGCAGGTTCCGTGTAAGGGACTAATCTGTTACACTAAATAAATTAATCAGTAAATGACATATACAATCAAAACAAGAACAACCACAATGTACCAATTTCTGTAATATAACCGTATGCACCCGATGAAATGATGAAGAATGAGCCAAATTCACTCAAGTGATATACTGGTACGATTTCAGTAACATAAATTAGCCGGAGCGCAGTATCACGGCGTGCAGCTTGCAACAACCAAACATGCACAACAAATGACTATCCCCTTACAGGAAGACCAAGAGTCACACAACCTCAGGATAAGATCCGGATCCTCCATTTTACTGCCACAGTAGTCAGACACTTGAAACTTGATGATAGCATTACAATCAGTCGTAACAAATGTTGAATTGGCTACAATTGATTTTAATTCTACGATTGTTTTGTGGAACGGGACCCTGAGGACAGATTTACAAAACAGGTCAATAGAACAGAGTGTACATGAACACTGACAGCCAGGAGACACTAAATCGGGAACACCGTGCCCATCGTTTCCGTTTGTGTAAACGTGACCACCTGAAACCTTTTGTACCTGTCGACGTGTTTATGAACTTTGTGCCTTACTGTTTGCTTCAAGTAGACATATTCGGAGGAGGGGGTGTTATGATGTGGGCGACAGTATATATCGTACCGTTTTACGCCCAGGGAAACCTGACGGATGTACGCTATAGAGACACCATCCTTCAGTCACACCTCCTACCAATCATTGACATTCAACGTCAGGCACGCGTCACAAGGGCAAAGCGAGCGAACTTTGAGGTTTTGCACCGTGTCGTTCAGGCGCTTGCTGTTATGGAACGGAGCCCAGGATCTTTCAAGCAGCAAAAATATATAATACACGGCGGAATCCCATTATGGCTACTCTCAATATGACAAATAAACGTGCTGCCCTGACCATCTCGCTCCCCGTATGTGAACCCAATAGAGCATCCACTTCAAACAAAACACTCCGTGTACACGATGAGTGGCGGAGGATTCCCCAGGAAGTTTTCCATCGTCTCATCCAGTCCATAATAATGAGTGTGAGAACTGTAATTCATGCACGTAGTGTGCACAATAATTAATAGTGTGTTAATTACTAACCTCAAGTTATGGACATCATTAGACATTCATCTTTCCTAAACCGATATCAAATTTACGAAGTTCTCGTTTCTTAACAAGTAAATCATGTTTGAAACCCAAATATTTCATCACATATAAATCTGGTTATGTGTTTGGTGCTTGAATTTAATCACGGATTAGATACATGTACACTCAACCGCAAAAGATACAATTTAATTGAATTCAAGAGTGATAAACACGACTGAAACTGAGACACATCATGTCTTCAGAAGCCAACCAAACACAATTTAAAACTTTTTCTGTGGATATTTCTGAAAAACACTTGTCGTTGTTTTCGAATCTTCATAACTAGACGAGATAAGAGAACCAAAAAGGACTTTTCTTCTTTCTTTTATGACGTCCTACAGTAAAGACGCTTACACAAATTCATGCCCATGCAAGAAGGTGTTTTGTGTCGACAGCATTTTTTACCAATTACATTTCTACATTTGATTAATTTTAAAGTTAAATGCCAAACATTCTGGTCAAAAACCATTTTGAAAAAGCGATTTCAACACCCAAAGTGCACTTGAGCAGATGTAGAAATAAAATTATTTTACTCTGATATTTGAAATTGCGGGTGCCTTTTTTCAAATCATGTCCCTAAAAAACATTCATTCATTTAGAATGAATACTCATTATAAATTTAAGGTAACAATACCATGTGAAACATATTTAAAGTATATTACATTACCTAAGTTTAGATCTTGCTTATCACGTTTTCGTTTGAGTTCCCATAGCTTAGAAAATGAAAGAGGACGTTATCTCAACATACCTTGGGAACAGATAATATATAAAATGTGTAATTTAAACATTATTTAAAAATAATTTATCTGCCAAGCTAACATTGTTTCAAGACGAACATATTTACTGTTGTATTTCTATGTTATTCCAAATATAGTAAAATGTAATTCTTTGTAATCAGGCAAAAAATTGTTTGGAGACTGATAAGTATATTTGCTATGTATTTGAACAAAGAAAAGCTATATTGTCATATTATATTATATCTTCTTATATTACATGCAAATTGTGTCCTTGTAATTTGTTGTCTGTAACGATGAGGTGTGTATGGACCAATAGACCGTGGCTTTATAGTATTGGAAATGAAATATATAAAAACCATTCAAGAACGACATTCTCCGGCAGCATTATTTCGGGGTTTACACTGTTAAAAAAGGGATGACCTTTCTTTTGCGGTTGAGTATACATACATATGTGCAAAGTGCAAAATCACTGATAAAAAACCAAATTCAAATTAAACATTGTCACTTAACCTTTAGTTCGAAATTAAGACGTTGACACCTTATTTCCTCACGCATTTGTTATCTGAAGGATCGTGATTATTAAGGTAACTGCCAGCTGGGTCATACTCTAGCAGACATAACCCGTCCGTGCAATGTCCTGATAACAATATGTTTTTTGCGAAATCATGAAATAAACAGCACCAATCAGCTGCTAACTTACCTGCAATAATGATGTGTTATATACACTTTTCACTTTTCAGTGATATATTTGCAATAGGCGTCTGTTGACATAACGGATTTTGAAATATTTCTAAATACAGTAGGTCAAAAACTTGATAATTATACATTAACGTGTTGCCGAAACTGGGATTAACATTATGATTGTGTTTCATTAATGACCACATGGAGTTTTTAACCTTTGATTTGAACTCTACCCATGTATTGTGATGTCTGTGGCAACCCTTTCAAGAGTCACTTTCCCCTTGTTTATTTAAGGACTATATGAGTAGTTTCTATATCTGCCAATGGTTCACAGATCTGTTGATGATGCATCTCCAGAAGTTTACCGTGAAGACACTGGAACTGTAAAAAGGAATTGTTGCTTGGACGGCTTTACCACCTTTCAGATGTAATCTCGATGATATCATTTTTGAAGGTTAAAGACTACACACCTTCAAATGTTGTTTCTCGAAATTGATACAAGAAAAGGTGTTTATTACCAACAGCCTGGCTCAACCAAACAAAACCATAAGCATGAGAAAACAAAATATTTCTAACGTGGGATTCCCATGTTACTTTACCAAATTCGTCTAAATGAACAAGTATGTTGTACGCCTTCTTAGGTAGACTATATTCATGCACACATATTATTTTAAACCCAATTTTCAAAATCTAACATAAGCATTAATGTATATACCTTAACAGTTGTCTTCATTTTGATTGGACGTTTGCAGTCACCTTGTCACTATCAGGTTTTATATCTTTATCTCTTCTGTACAGCTGCATTTTACAATATGTTGGTGCTGACTATTGTCAGCTCGCTTCTTATTCATGGCTGTAGCGGCAGTAATCTAATAAGAAATCCCGGATTTGAAAATATAACAAGTTCAATCTGGAGTGGACATGGCGCTGAAATTTCATATCAAAACAATATATCTCGGAGTAGAAACTACGCACTGCAGGTCTATAACAGGTAGAATCATGGCTGTTGTTATTTCAGTATATTTCCATGTTTCCATGCAATGCATATGTCAACGTCCCATTATATCATTTATCCACATGTAGGTTTTCGTGGATCTACGTCTACGTCTTCATCTCCATCTGCCATTATATATCAATAGTTGTAAGTGTCCATATGTCAAAGTGAACATGAACTCATAACATAATGCATTCATGTATTTATAAACCAATCAATGTATCAATCAAATCAGACGTGTTAAAGTATCACAATCAATTGGAACAAAACTATAAAAGAAATATAATTTTCAGAAGAATTCAGTGATTGAGAAATCGATTTTTTTTTTTACATGTTCTCATTGATATCATTTATTGATACATTAGCTATTAATTCATTTAACACTGAACACTTCATATACATGTAATTCATGTTTTCCTCGCATACAATGTATTGTGGAGGCTTTGGAAAGTTCCACTACAGTTTCACTACACTGCAGTATTTAACCACAACTGCACTGCAGTATTTAACCACAACTGTTTTAAAGGTTTTTAACCACAACTGTTTTAAAGGTTTTCTTACGGTAACATACCAGCCACCGTGATAGGAATTAAATATTTGAGAGCAGTTGTAACACAAATAATATGTCGCAGGTTCCGTGTAAGTGACTAATCTGTCACATTAAATAAATTAATTAGTAAATGACATATACAATGAAAACAAGAACAACCACAATGTACCAACTTCTGTAATATAACCGTATGCACCCGATGAAATGATGAAGAATGAGCCAAATTCACTCAAGTGATATACTGGTACGATTTCAGTAACATAAATTATTTGAATTAGGCCTCCTTTCACAAAGCACTAAGGTGACCGTAAGTCACTAAGGTAACTGCAAATCTTTAAAAAAAAATGGGGTTAAGAACAACCTTTTAAATTTTGCTTTGTGAAAGGGGCCCTTGCACAACTGGAGTCAATGCCTTTCGTGTTATTTCAATAACGGAACTCTAATCATGGATCCCCCAGAACCTCCTCAGCCCAAGGGCCAACACAAGAAGTCCCTCTGAAGCCAGGGGCCATCTACAGCGTCAGTTTGAATATCAAGCAACTGAATCAGACGGTCACTCAGATCTACGATGTACACGCCACCTACGATTTCCCTAATGGTAATTTTAAATCATCATTCTTCACAACATTGTTGAGATGCAACACTTGGTTTGTGTGTTGTCTAAAACAGTATGGAAAGTCATGTGCAATTAGTTATAACTGTGATAATTGGTTTAACTATGAATCCATATGCAATCTGGAATGTGATTTTGGATTTATTTTTGTGCTGATGTTGATTAGGATTAAATTCAGTGTTCAGTTACTCTTATTACCATGTATTACTAACACAGTTGCACGGGACCATCATGTTGTAATAATGTTTCTTTTAGGGACATCATCGGCGGTCTTGATCAAACACCCTGTTTCACCAACTCGGACCAATTGGGTTCATTTTGAAGGACAGTTCCTCACGCCTGCAGAAAGTAAGAACGTCACTCTGTTAAACATTATCATCTAATTCAACATTACTAAACACTATCACTACCAAGTAAACTGTGTACTTTGATATACTGACATAATCATCACAAGGCGATATTATTACCCAACACCATCATCACCAAACTAGGTCCTTACCGAGTAAAAAAGAACAATGTGTAGCAACTACATAAACATCTAAAGAACATCGCAATTCAATTCTATATGTAGTTTAAGTGATTGTGTCATATTGGCAAGGGAAACACTTCTGCTCGTCAGGCAAATATTTCATCAAATTAATCTTCTCTTTAACGTGTGCAATACGTTTCATAAATGTTGGCATAAACCCGAATATTAAATTTTAAACAATAGTACCCCCTATCCACTTGTGTTCGACCCGCATCATTTCGCAAATTTGTAATGTAAACGACGTAAAGAATTCCTTCTTCGAATATGCAGTGAACATAGAGGACATCTTCTTATTATAAGGTCATAATAAGATGAAAGAGGTGAGGTGAGGTGAGTTAGGGTTTGCCGCCGCTTTCAAGAGTATTTCACTTATATCGCGGCTGCTAGTATTACGGCAGGGAGAAAGCCCGCAACGCCATGTGGCTATGCATTGCAGTGAAACCTAAGATGAAAGAAGATAATCAGTTGGTAGACTCAGTTATTTTAATGGTTGACAGCACAAGTTCTAGTTTATCACAATTTGAAATAGTTTCTATTTTTGGATTGTTAAGAAATAGATAATAATGTTGTAAAACTGCCCAAATTTCGCTTAAGAAATTATAAAAGTATTTTTATATTATATATTTTCCATTATTATAGTGATTACAGCAGGATACCTTCTTAACACTATACAATTATAGACTGGTGATGAGGTCAATACCTGTTTTATGGACCCGAGAAAACAATATTGACCAAAGACAAAATCAGCGGTCAATATTGTTTTCTCGGGTCCATAAAAACAGGTATTGACCGGATTCACCAGTCCATAATTGTTTTATTATGTATTCAATACATGACGTCACTCAAGTCAATACGGTTTTTCTGTCGACGGTCACGTGATGGTTCCTCGACCAATCAGATCGCTGAAAAAATATGCTCACATAATAAATAGATTTATGTTTGAAAAAATCAAACAAATTTGAGTGTCAAAATGACCATCGTTTTGAAAGCAAATAAGAAAATCCCCAAAAATTGTGCAGATTTTAGCTCGTCTTCTCTACGAGTGTCCGGTCCCGATCCCGTGGTTGAGTTTTTCCTTGACGATGTGAGGATCTACCAAGTTGCCGAACATCATGACTGGCTGGAGAGGGCTAATCACAGGATTAGCGTGACCAGAAGAAGTAACATACACTTCGAGTAAGCATGTGACGTCCAGGTTGAATATGTTCTTGTGAATCTGATATATAACTCATTTATAATTTGAATTGTGTGAACAATACGCTTACATCATTAGAATATTCCCTTTTGCTTTCAAAGGACAATTGAGCTTCTACATATACGTTTGCCTGGTAAGATTTAAAGTAATTTAAACCTCTATTCACTTCACTTATGTCATATATAAAATAATTTTATGTCATTGTTCAGGGTTAATTGTATGTTTATTTTGGTTGTAGGTTTATCCTCACAGACACGGCTGACCCGGCAGATTATTCGGTGAAGGTAAGTTTATTGGCGACAGTTGCCTGACTCTGAGAGTGTGGGTTCGAATCCCGCAAGGGACTCGATCCGAAAAAGTACAAGAATCTTTTCTAATGAAGATAGCGTTATCCCAAATGTAACAGTGTTAGATTTGTTAACTGTCTAAATGACATGTATTTCTAAGTTGGTACTTAATTTTGCTGATTCAATTAAAATGTTACATCAAGTACTGACTCCTAAATTCTTGTTTATCTTGTTTGTTTATCTTAAACGTATCTACACCGAAACGTCGCATTCATTGCAATAAAGAAGTTGACTATCCATATATCTTGGTTTTCTTCATCTCTACAACTTCTAAAATGCCTCTCAAAGATGTTATCTTAAATGCACAATTGCACACCATGTCATGTAAATTCCGTTAGGTTTCCCATCGATGCAATACAAAAAATAGTTATGGAAATATTTTTGACTATTATTATATCATTATATTAAAGGGGCAGTAGCAGGTTTTTTCGCTGAAATGTATTTAAAAAATAATGTTACCAATAGTGAAACACCCGTCTGTCTTCGGAAAATCAAATTAAAAAATGAATGTACATGGTTCCATAAATCCATGGGAATCGTTTTTGTCATTCGAAATAATTAAATGTGTTCACAATAAAATGGCCACCATGCAATTTTCGCTTTATACGCAACACCGTTACTACCACTAAGGATAATTGGTTTGTGTAATAAGATGGTTTACCCTCTAAAGTAAATATAAATGACATAAACTATCATTATAAATGGGAAATTTGAAAATATAAAAAAAAGGCTGCAAAAAATGATTTGGACAACATCATATCACGATGTAATTACTCAAGAATAGTTCTCTTATTTTAACATTATTTGGTCACTATGACGCGATTTCCAGGATGTGAAAGAATGTCTGATTAACAACTTTTAGAATTTATAGATTTTCCAATGAATAAGTTACAGTAATTTAAATATGTTATAAATTTTCAAATGATTTCAGTAAAACACGAAATACTTCTGTCGAAGGAAGTCCAGTTTGAATATCTTTGATAGACGTATTCTCAATTTAATTCATCACAGTATGATGCTGTTATTTTTATATTAGTTTAAATACACTTGGAGCGCTGAAATCGCTTTTTCAAAAAGGGTATTTGGCAAGAAACTTTAAGTAAAAAAGCATTAAAGTAAAACATTATAAATGTAGAAATATAAGATATTGCCGACATAAATATACCATCTTTCTTTTGACTTTGACGTTTGTCTACAAAAGGCGATTCGAAACAACGATTTCTTAATACGCATGTAGTTTTCTGGGCTTCTGAAGACATTGTGTAACTCCGTTTCAGTCGTATTGATCACCAATGGATTGCGATATCTTTCATTTTGTATGATGACGTTTCTTTTGCGATTGACTGCAAGTACTTGGAATATGTCTTTCTTTTGCGGTTGACTGTATGTACTTCGAATATGTCTCATATTAATTCAGCAATAAAACTGTTATAAGATTTTGTCTGGGATTAGGACATCTATATTATCAGCATGTTTATGGTTTTTTAAAGCTCATCAGGTCTGAAAGGGCTTATGTCATGGTTTGGCGTCCGTCCGCCCGTCCGTAAATTTTTCACTTTTTTATTTCTTCTCCAGAAGTAATGACTCCAGAGAGCTGTGTGCACGCTCCTTGGCCAGTATGGATTCTAAATTGTAGATTTGGTGACCATATAACTCTAACCAATAGCGTCACAGGGGTCACGACCTATTTTCATCTTCCTCACCAGTACCAAAGACTACAGGGCTTAAAGAGCCATCACGGATGTTGATCAAAATATCAATTTTTTTCCAAAAATCTATCTCCGTGAAATAAATACACTTAATTTTTCCCTAATTTTTCCAACTTAAAATAAGCCGAGAAATGGCATTAATTAGTAAAGGTGTTTCCCAGTCTAAATATAGATCCAGTCTATTATTTTCAAGCGCAAAGCATTATGGTCTAGCTCACACACAGTAAACAAAGACACGAAAGAAGAACAAAAAATATGAGCAATGAAATAAATCGAAATATATAATTTTTGATGGTTATTTATTTACCGTTTCATTTAATTATGTATTTGCTACATATATTGGAATACTTGTTTTACCCAACTAGGTATTTTGCTTGAATTTTATAATTAATGAGAGTAAAAATTTGTCATAATTTGCTGGTCTTATCTCAATAAAAAGAACATTAAACAGGAAATAATTTGTATATTCTCAGGACATTTAGAAACATAGTTTGTAAAGCAATCTTCACATTCAGTAATGCGTGACAAGGGTACTTTGCAAGAGAGACACGTGCAGCACGTGCAGCACATGGGTTGTTATGGCGACTTGCGCTAGAGACGAGCCTTCACGCTTCGGAAGCGCTTGCTGTTTGTGTAGTACGTATTACGCAAAAAGGGGGACTCTGTTTATAAACGTCAGATACCCGTAGCGCGCTAGTCGAAGTGATACTTCTCTTTGAAACCAAATTGCAATACATTGTCGTGATATGAAAATTATTTAACATATGCCATGTTGTAGATAAAAGATTCTATGGCGAATGACGTTATAAGTATAGTTTCCAAAAAATTGAAACACTAACATCCGTGATGGCTCTTTAAATGTTCTGTGCAGACTCTTTGGCAAATGGAGATTCTAAATTGTATATTTGGTGACTTCATTACCCCAAATTGGGGCACAGGGGTCACGACCTTAAACACCTATTTTCATCTTCTTCTCCAGTACCAAAAGGTCTAGAAAGCTGAAATGTTGTGTGCAGGCTCTTTAGCAAATGGAGATTCTAAATTATAGATTTGGTGACCCCATGACCCCAAATAGAAACACAGGGGTCACGACCTTAAACACCTATTTTCATCTTCTTCTCCAGTACCAAAAGCTCTAGAAAGCTGAAATGTTGTGTGCAGACTCTTTGGGAAATGGGGATTCTAAATTTTAAATTTCGTGACCTGATCAAAAATAGGGTTACAGGGTCACAACCTAAAAAAAACCTATTACATGTTTTTCCCAAATACTTAATTACTTGAAATGTGTTATAATTCTCCTGTGAATCTTTTGAAATTATTTAGTGTATTGTTCATAGCCTGGTGAGCTACAGAGTCAATGGCTCTATTTTTAATTAAATAAGTTAAAATATTATACAAAACACACTGCAAAACATAAGACGAAAAACTTATTCAAAGTATGTTTTAAAAAAATAGCAATTACATCATGTCATCTAAAATATGGAGCCGAGTATATTGTGCTTTACGGAGAGTGCCTACGATAGAAAACTCTTTAGCTATACCTTGGATCTAGGATTTGCCGACAGAGGAAGCCACTGACAACTTAATGCCACGGTTCATTAATTCATTTGAATATTTAAAACTTCGATTCTATTATCGTATATCGAGCATATGTACAGAACAATATTATGATAGCTTCCCTATTGCTCCTTCGTCAATATTATTTAAACACTATTATACAATTTGACTGGTGATGAGGTTAATTGTTTTTTTAAGGACCCGAGAATCCATAGGTGTTGTTTTATGTCATGATAATAAAAGCATGACCTCATGCAACAATCGTTTGACGTCACTAAAGTCAATACGGCTTTTGGTCGGACTTGGGCTAGAGTGAAATATGCTTTACTATCGACGGTCACGAGATGACCTCTCGACCAATCAGATCGCTGGAAAATATGATTGCATAATAATCACTTTTAGAAAAAGGGTGGTGTGATATCGTGCCTTTAAACACTGTATTTTGTTGACAGATTGACTTAAAACGTCATGCGTTTGGCTTTGGAGTTTTGTTGGACCAGCAGTCTTTAAAGACTCCTCAACACGAACAGCTTGTGTACGACAACTTCAACTGGGCAACTGTCTCTTTAAATGGAGCAGCAAATTACGTGAGTGCTTTGAATATGTTTCAAGGATTTGTGAAAGGAACGAAATATCCGAAACTGTCTAACAATGATAAGGTTTAAGCGTTGATTTTGGTAAACATTTAATACTTATATTTACATCCAACTTAGACCTCGTTTTCTGTAGCAACCATTCAAAACAGTGTCCTGTTCATTATTGATATCAGGACTGTTTCGTCCAAACAGTCCTGATATCTGATACACGAACACTTTCAAAACAACGTTTAAACATAATAGTTACAGTTTATCACCGCCAATGACATAACGATTGAGCTAATCGTTTGATTCACTAATACCAAGGCGTAAACAAACGAATTGTATTTGATGTAATACCCAATACGGTTGGGAGTAAAATACTAGAAAAAATGAACTAGAAAGAATAGACCCAAAAGATAAACACGACTTTGATATATTTTCTACCACACATTCACAACAACTGTTTAGAAAGTTGTGTTAGAAATGATAAATATAGTACTAGGAGTTTGAAGCATAGAAAATAATGTACAATTAAGGAAATATACAAAATAAACAATTTATAAGTATGTTCAAGTTACCTAAATATTAAAAATCAAACCGATTTTAATCAAATTTAGAAGTCACCTTCAGTCTCCATTGTCGCAGGGCCACGCTAATAAGACGATCTCATTCTTCCAAAGCATTCTCGAAATTGACAAACTGAGAAGTTCGTCGAAAATAACCCGTTGGTTCGTAAATTGCACGAACCTGCACGATCAAGGAAGGTTATTTCGTGCGCCTAATTTAACACTCGAAAATCACGTGCTAAAAACAGTCAGGCGTAACATCCGTAGTACTACGCATTTCATTCATTCATCAGAGAAGGGGCCACACAAAGCTTAAGATTATGGTATTTTACATTATTTAAAATTCATGTTATTTCACTCGGAACAAGTGAGATATAAGTCAGTTAAGGCCCCTACTAAGACATAAAGACCGTTGTGCGTCCTCTGTGCGACCAAAATATATAACAGATCGCCGTTGGTCGCTCAAGGGAGGCAGAATGGTTCCTAAGGTCGTGAGGAGGTGGCACATGGAATGTTGAGACGTCGCGATCGATCGCCAAAGACGCGGAGGACGCCCACAACTTTTGAACATGTTCAAAACTTCCGCAGAGGGGTCGCCGTCGATGCTGGACGCTCAACGGAGACAGAAAGGTCGTACAATGGACGTTTTAAAGAGCCATCACGGATGTTAGTATTTAAATTTTTTGGAAAATATACTTATAACGTCATTCGCCAGAGAAATATTTTATCTACAACATGGCATATGTTAAATAATGTTCATATCACGACAATGTATTGCAATTTGGTTTCAAAGAGAAGTACCACTTCGACCAGCGCGCGCTACGGGTATCTGACGTATATAAACAGAATCCCCTTTTTTGCGTAATACGTACTACACAAACAGCAAGCGCTTCCGAAGCGTGAAGGCTCGTTTCTAGCGCAAGTCGCCATAACAACCCATATGCTGCACGTGCTTCACGTGTCTCTCTTGCAAGTTACCCTTGTCACACATTACTGAATGGGACGATTGCTTTACAAACAATGTTTCTAAATGTCCTGAGAATATACAAATTATTTCCTGTTTAATGTTCTTTTTATTGAGATAAGACCAGCAAATTATGACAATTTTTTACTCTCATTAATTATAAAATTCAAGAAAAATACCTAGTTGGGTAAAACAATTATTCCAATATCTGTAGCAAATACATAATTAAATGAAATAGTAAATAAATCACCGCCCCAAACAAATATATTTCGATATCTTTCATTGCTCATATTTTTTGTTATTTTTCGTGTCTTTGTTTACTGTGTGTGAGCTAGACCATAATGCTTTGCGCTTGAAAATAATAGACTGGATCTATATTTAGACTGGAAAACACCTTTACTAATTAATGCAATTTCTCGGCTTATTTTAAGTTGGAAAAATTAGGGGAAAATTAAGTGTATTTATTTCACGGAGATGGATTTTTGGAAAAATTTTGATATTTTCATCAACATCCGTGATGGCTCTTTAAGGTCGCAAAGGACGCTCAGTGGTCGCCATGTGAGAAATTCGCTAACGTTGGGCGATGCCTCTGCCTCCCTTGTGCCTTCATACTGCGTCTTATGTGCAATCAGAACCGTTCATTATCACGACCACTCTGCCTTCATTCAGCGACCACGACAACCTTTGTGCCACCATGAGGAGTTTAGTGCCTTCTTTCTACATTCATTCAGCCTTCGTCCTCGTAAATTCTCAAAAAATAGATGATCGATTCTCACATGTTTCCTTTGTTTCCACATGTTTCTGTTGACAAATCATTGATAAGACATATGGCTACAAAAAGGAGCAAGACAGCAGAAAAAGTAAAGCAAATAAAGATATATAAACTCACTTGTAAAGAAACGTCATCACATATTTAACAATAACAACGGATCGGAATCCTGCTGTCGGAAAAAAAAATCGATTTTAAATATCTGTATAATAACATGTGTTGTGAAGAAGTACCCTCTAACTTTAATTCGTTGAAGGATCGTCACGGTAGGACATCGTAAAACAAGCCAAAAAGTTCCATTTTACTCTCCTATATCTCCCCGTTAAGAAGATTTTAAAAAGAGACTAGCCTTTAGAAGGCATAATTTTCATAAATATGAACAGATAATGTTTCGTAAACTTTAATTTAACCCATTTGACTTCCGGAGAATGATGAAGCCCTGTTTCATTCGTATGTGTTACGCGTGGATTTAATAATTTCATGTATTTGTGTATATCTATTTATTTAGTTGTTTAAAACAAATATCATATTCTTTTGCAAAAAACAATGACCATGTTAAGCAGCAGAGCTTGTTGTCTTATATTTGCAACTGTAAAAGCTAATTAGTTAGTTATTTTTATGGCCCCGAATCGGAGATTCCGGGGGTATATTGTTTTTCACCTGTCCGTCCGCCCGTCGGTCTGTGTGTTTGTCCACAAAAACTTTAATCTTGGCCATAACTTTAAATCGCTCAGAGCTAGGGCTGTCATACTTGGCATGTGGATACCTTGTGATGAGACCTTTCAGATGAGGTCATCATATTTGACCTTGTGACCTTGACCTTGCCGCAATGGATATTTTCAGAACTATTGACCTTGGCCATAACTTTGCATTGCTCAGAGCTAGGGCTTTAATACGTGGCATATGCATACCTTGTGATGAGACCTTTCAAATGAGGTCATCATATTTGACCTTGACCTTGCCGCAGTGGCCATTTTAAGAAAACTTTAACCTTGGCCATAACGTTGGATTGCTCAGAGCTAAGGCTTTAATACGTGGCATGTGCATACCTTTTGATGAGACCTTTCACATGAGGTCATCATATTTGACCTTGTGATCTTGACCTTGCCGCAGTGGACATTTTCAGAAAACTTTAACCTTGGCTATAACTTTGGATTGCTCAGAGCTAGGGCTTTAATACGTGGCATGTGCATACCTTTTGAAGAGACCTTTCACATGAGGTCATCATATTTGACCTTGTGACCTTGACCTTGCCGCAGTTGACATTTTCAGAAAACTTTAACCATGGCCATAACTTTAGATTGCTCAGAGCTAGGGCTTTCATACTTTGTATGTGCATACCTTGTGATGAGAACTTCATATGAGGTCATCATATTTGACCTTGTGATCTTGACCCTGCGGCAGTGGACATCTTAAGAAAACTTTAACCGTTGCCATAACTTTGGTACATCCAGGGGCATCCGTGTTTAACAAACACATCTTGTTGACTGTTGGAATGGGACTAAAACAAATGAAGACGAATGCAGCTTATTATAGACCCAGTCTATCCAGGTTGCCGAAAACTCCCAGGGATCACTGAAGCATTGTTCAGGTATCGCAGAGGAGGCAGAAGTGTTGCTGCATGGTCGGCCAACTGTCGCCATAGTCGTCAATGGTGGCACAGAGAAGGCACAGAGGAAGCACAGAGGAAGCACAGAGGAGGCACAGGGGAGGCTGACGGGTTGTACGGGGATCGCTCTTGATGCTGAAATGTTGTTAGGGTTGCACAGTGAACGCCCAGCGAAGGCAGTGTGGTGGCTCCGTAAAAGTTTATGTTGTACAAAGGACGCACGAAGATCGGGAAACGGGATTTCGCGAAAACAGCCGACCATTGAGCATCCTGTCCATGTTTTTGTCGCTCAATGGTCGTACAAAGGACTTGGCTCTGTGTAAAGGGGCCTTTACTATCATAGTTTCCTCGAGCCCTGGGCCTCTCGGACGAACTGTCCTGCTATTTCCCGATACAGCTCGGAAACTAGGGTAGTAACTATTACATACATGCTTTAGGATACAGCTTTAATAATACTTTAAAAACTCGATTCATTTAGGCTGAATACAACAAGCAAAAACATGAGCGTCGCTCATGATACCCCCGACCCTTCATAAGCAATCTCTTTAATTCAACCTGTGAGCAGATGTCAGGAAAAAATGTATCATTACCAACAAAGTTTGACATGCTTTCATAAAAATCCATTACCACAGGTGTATCATATCATTTATCAGTCCCGCATGAAGTTTTTGTCAGTGTGAATAAATGCATTGAAGAAATGTCCTTGATATTTTGTTTAAAAGGGGTGTGTGACATTATATTACCCTTCATTTTATGCAAATTGACAGAAATATAATGTGACGGACCGACAAGTGACACCAACCCACTTTCGTAATTAGCCAATCAACTTGTATATAAAAACACAACTTGAGATATCAGTCAATAATAGCTTTTATTCCTAAGGCACAAATAATAAGTATTTGTACAAAAGTATGTCAAATTAAGTTAATCCCTTCTCATTATGCTAATATGGGCTCAATTCAGTTTCACCAGGATAATATCTATATATGGGCAAAATGAGGAATTAATTATAAATAATTAATTCTTATTTTATTTTTATTAGTTTTATTATTTCTTTTCAATTAAAGAAATATATTTCATAAAAGATCTGAATCAGTTACAATTCCAATTGCCAGTCAAAAGTTATTAAAGTTCTGAGACTTTAAGGCCGAAAGAGTTGCCTCCCTTATGCTCTTACCAGTGGCAAGCCAAAATGAATACTGACGTTACGACGGCCGCTTGCTTATATAGACGTCAGTTGGGGTCACGTGACCGACACTGACCAATCAGCAAGAGGCCGCTTGCGGGTCTCAACGTCAATAGAGTGAGAAGGGATCTACTTTCACAAATGCAAAAATCGGAATAAGAACACACAGAACAATGTTCCAGGAACCATTCAACGTGGATATATCACAGATCACTATATATGAACAGTTCACATCCAAAGAAATCAATGTTACATAGTAGAATACATTATTCGATGATGCGGGTCGCTGAGGCAGCCGTGCTGGTTCCATAAGGCCGTTATGTGGCCTCCATAAGGCAGCAATGCTGGTCGCCAAGGTCGGTACGACATATACATGATAGGAACAATATTTACAGTGATAATCAAGGAGGCAGTTTTACATAGACATGAACTCTCATCAATGAAGAATGAAACCCTGACTTTGAAACGCATGATAAAAATATGAATATTATTATAATTACATAATAATTCTTGAGGCGATGATGTAATTCTGCGGCGCATGAATACAAAACAGTGTACACAGCGCATAGCACGTAGTTCATGACGAAATCCTAACAAACAATATTCCTGACATTACGAAGTATTTAAAATACAAGAACTGACATCAATTAGCTACTGGGAATCGAAATATGAATATGGAATGCTTCAGAAATGATATGACAAGCACATGTTATCTGCATCGAGAGTGTCTGACATCGACAGCAAAGTAAAATGGCGGCGCTTTACAGTCTGCTAAATACGGGATGAAATTAGCAAATAAATGGATGGATACCGATCTAAAAGTTATTCGATTACGGCCAAAGTGAAACTAAGGTATGTGAGATGATAATTAATAGGATGTCATACGGTCAGTTATTTACGAATACAAACAATCTTACAATGAATGCTGACCGAGGTTGTTTACATGAGAAAAGTGATAGACGATTTATTCTTGCATGATAAATTTACGATAAAATAAATGTTATAGGAATATAGGGAAGATGCAAGAAAATTACGATAGGATTTTCATTACGATTTATGCAAACGTGAATTATGAACAAATATTATTTCTAGTGAATTTGACAACCCTGAAATTCACAATGAGCTGTGAATTAATGGAAAGCCTGACACGTTTAAAACATGCCAGTTACACATAAATTTGCTTCTGAGGAAAATTATATACAATCAAAAGTGTCGTACACAAATAGTCAAACAGGTCTGAAATTAAAGATGGAAATTACTGCAAACACTTGATAACTAATGGCTGGACATTACACGCTTCCCCTCCCAAGTTGATGCTCCGCATCAGTGGCAGTCTCTAGACGAAGGCCGATTGCAGCCTTCTCGATTCTTTCAATAAGAAAGTCCGTGCTACGGTTCCTTCCCTGCTGGGAGGCTTGGAAGACCTCTAAATGTTCCCTTGCGGTTGCCCCACGGATCTTTCCGAGGGCTATGTCGACTACCACCCGGTAGTTGTAGACCGCTGCCTTGCAGATAAGGGCACACTCCTCGCCAACAGTGGCGCTCCTGGTGCCTGGCAGGGCCAGCATGTTCCACTTGGCAAGCAGCTGTGCACTGTCCACTCGTGGGAAGTCGCCCTGCAGGCCCTCCTCGAGGGTCATTGCCGCATACTCCAACATGAGCAGGCGTTGGTCTGGGGTTGCACCTCTCCATCCCCTTGGAGGCCAGGTCACCGACTTCTTCCCTGCTGTAAGCCTGACTGTGTTCAACTCTGTCCACTCCCTCCGGCCCGGTGGTAAGATGGGCATGGATCCGTGAGACAGCAGCCTCCTTGCATCCTTCTCTGGACGGTTGCGCTCTGGTACCTTGGCCTTGGGGAAGTTTGGAGCTTCTGAGGACTCCTCCCTGATGGACTCATTATAACGGATCTTCTTCACCGGGGGTCTCGGGTCCATCTTGTATGGCGACTCCCATCTCCGGATCTCTCGAATTAGGCGTCCCTCAACACCGAGGATCGAAGAGATCAGCCTCCGTCTGGGCTCCAGGTCTTGACCATCCATTCTTCTTCCTGGGCCAGATGGTAGTTGTTCGGGGTCCATAGGCTTGAGGTTCGTCATCCTCCTGGACAGGGCATCGAACCCTCGCACAGTCTCGATGGCCTCTTGCCTGAGGTGGGCCTGGTACCACGCACCTTCCCCATCAGTAAACATGGCAGTCGTCGCCCCCTTCCTCAGGATCAAATCTTTCAACGTCATCAGGTGATCTATAGCCGGCTGCTTCGGGCCGTAGACCATAGGGTCATGAGGCTTGGGTGCATGGATTTCTTGAACAATCTCCCTGGGTTCGTTTTCCTCCACTGGCTGATCCTCCTCTTCTGGCCCCTGTTGATGCTCGCTCTGGGAGACACTTCCCTCCGCCATGAGGGATAAGACATCATCCTCCTGGGTGCATAGATCCCCGTCGGCTGCCTTCCTCAGCTGCTCCCAGCCGGCTACCCAGTCCTCCTCTCCACGTAGGCTGTCCGTGAGGCTCCGTTGCCAGGTGAGAGTCAGCTCTCTGGTTTTAACAGAGAGGGGTCGATCCCAGGGTGGCGTGGCGATCACTTTCGAATAGGCCTCGGGGTGCAGACACATCCAGGACCCATTTCCTTCGGACAGGAACCCAGGCTCCTTGGTTTTATCGCTGTGCTGGGTCTCACAGTGGCGTTTCCATTCCGCCGCTTGGTTGAAGGTCCTGACCGTCGGACAGAATATGCAGACCACCTTCAGACGACGATGTGGTTCTCCGGCCAGGTGGTTTTTCAGGTCTTTCTTCAGTTTGAAGGAAGCAGGACAACCCGAGAGGAAACAGGGGTAGATCATCGTAGTTGTTATTCTAAAAAAAACAAGCAAAAAAGTGAGCGTGGCTCACTAATACCCCCGACTGTTTAAGTTTGACATTTTTATTTTACTTAAAGAGAGAGGTGTCTGCACACCTAAGGATTGATAAGCTTTGAAAGGTAATTGCTAAGATTAAACTGTTTGTGAAAATGGTAGGACAAGTCTCGATCTTCATGTGAAAAAGGTGGAAAAAGGAATAAAAGTAACTTGAAAAGGTATTGGTAATATAATACACTACTGCTATTACCACTGATTTCAACTTTATTTTGGAAATTAATCCATCATAATGATTCATTCGAGTGACTTTAAACAACAGGTACATGGAAGCACACCCCTGAAGGCACAGTGAGAGATATACAGCAGTTTATGGCTGAAAGGAAAGAAAATTTAACTTTTCCCAAAATATAACCAGTGGAAATATAAAATAGTAAAATCAACGAGAACACAGAAGTAGCTTTTGATGAAAGTTACATGAAAAAGAAAATGATGAAGTCAACAAATCACAATACAGAAATACTCGTAGCTTCATTCACTCTAGCTATGATAAAGTAAAAGAATATAAAAAATCGCCAAAAATTAAAAAATTCACCAAATTGTGTTACATTTTGCAGTGCACCTCTCCTAGTGGTGAAGGAGACATGTGCCAAATTTGAAAAGGATGAGATGAATAGTTTTTCTGTAATCGATTGGACAAAAAATGCTCAGAATTTGACTAAGTTAAAAAATACAAAAATTCACCAAAAATTAAAAAATTCACCAATTCGGTTCAAACTTCGCACTGCACCTTTCCTAGTGGTGAAGAAGACATGTACCAAATTTGAAAAGGATGAGATGAATAGTTTTTTTTTAATCGATCGGACAAAAAATGCTCAGAATTTGACTAAGTTAAAAAATTAAAAAAATCGCCAAAAATTCAAAAAATTCACCATTTCGGTTTAAACTTCGCACTGCACCTCTCCTAGTGGTGAAGAAGACATGTACCAAATTTAAAAAGGATGAGATGAATAGTTCTTCTGTAATCGATCGGACAAAAATTGTCTTCGGACGGAAGGACAGACGGACGGACGGAAGGACAGACGGACGGACGGAAGGACAGACGGACGGACGGAAGGACAGACGGACGGACGGACGGAATCGTTGGTATAAATATATACCCCCAACCGTTGGTCGGGGGTATAATAAAAACAATCGTCTTAGTCATCTTCATCATCCAACATCTATATCATTTTAGTTACACACACATTCTCATTAGCCCAAATAATTTCTATCCTGCCCTATCAGCTGAATGAGCCCGTCCAAATAGTGAGCCCGATGCCGTTACAGGCCCGTCCTACCCCACTAACAGAACATCGAAATCGGTCTTCCCAGAGTGATCAGGTCTGGCGAAACCCTTCGTAACAATATAGCAACACTTAATCCCTTAAAGGCGCTGTAGCACGTTTTTTCGCTCAAATAAGTTGATGAAATGTATTTGAAAAATAATTTCACCAATAGTAAAACATCCTTTTCTCCTCGGAAAATAAAGTTTAAAACGAGTGTACATGTTTTGGTTAAGCCATGGGAATCGTTTTTGTTATACAAAATAATAAATTGTGTTCACAATAAAATGGCCGCCATGCAATTTTTGCTTTATACGCAACATAGTTTTTACCACTACAGATAATTTGTTTGTGTAATAAGACGTTTTACCCTCTAAAGTTAATTTAAATGACATAAACTATCATTATAAATGGGAAATTTGAAAAAATAATTTTTGCAAAAAACGTGCTACAGCGCCTTTAAGGTTCCCAAGAAGTTCTTTGCGAGTGACACAATACCTCCTTTCATGTCGGTTCATTGCCTTACTCATGAACGAGATCACCTTCTCCTGGTTGTCTTGTTCCTGTGACAGCACTGCTCCAACAGCTTTGTCGCTTGCATCAGTGTCAAGGATGAACCTGAATCCTGGGATTGGATAAGCCAGAATTGGCGCCGTTGTCAAGGCATTCTTCAACTTTTCGAATGCGGCATTACAATCTGGCGACCAATCGAATCTTCTGCCCTTTTCAATGAGCTGATGGAGAGGTCTTGCTATGTCGGCGAAACCTTCCACGAACCTCCTGTAATAGGAGCATAATCCCAAGAAGCTTCTCACTTGTTTGGCGGTTTTTGGCAGAGAGTTTCTCTGGATCTGTTTCAATGCCGTCCTTTGATATGACCAAGAAACTTGGTGCGCTTCTGTAGAAAGCTACACTTTGAAGGTTTCAGTTTGAGATTTGCCGACCTCAACCGCTGAAAGACATGCTCAAGTCGAACCAGCGTCTCTTTCACATCGACTGAACCGACGATTATATCGTTCATAAAAAGAAGACATTCTTCCCACTGGAGGCCTCTCAACACGTCCTCCATAAGTCGCTGGAACGTGGAGAGAGCATTGGCTAAACCGAATGGCATGACAGTGAAATGGAATAGCCCTAAACTGGTTGCAAAGGCAGTCTTCTCTTTGTCATCTTCGGCCATCCCTATTTGCCAGAAACCAGAGTTGAGGTCCATCGTGCTGAACCAGGACGATTGAGCGAGAGCATCTAGACAGTCATCCATGCGGGGAATTGGATATGCATCTTTCAAAGTCAGATCGTTCAAGCGGCGATAATCTATACAAAACCTCGTTCCTCCTGACTTCTTTGTCACAAGGACAACAGGTGAGGCCCAAGGACTCTTGGATGCTTCAATGACTCCACGACCTAACATCTTCTGGACTTCCTCTTTTTCTGTCTCGCGCTTTCAGAAAGGTTGTCGTCTAGGAGGTTGTCTAACAGGCAGAGCTGCGCCAACATTTATTTTGTGTTCCACTTTGTGAGTCTTTCCACGATCACCCGAAGACTTGGCAAAGACGTCTTGGAATGCCATCAGTAGTTCGGCAAGTTCACAAGCATCATCCTCCGACACGTGTTCAGTGCTACGCTGCCAAAGTTCTTGGATGTGCTCTGGCAACTTCTCCGAACAAGGTTGCTGTAGCCCTGCTGAGTTCGTACTGCAGACCTTGTCTCGCCTGTCTACATCCTCTGCTGGTTGAATGTAGACAGACTCTACTGACCCAATCTTCACGTTACAATGCAAGGTTGCCTCTTCAGAGGAAACATTCACAATGTTTATCTTCTGATGTTCATTGTCAGTGTTTACAATACAGCTTGGTACATGGACACCCAGAGGCAAGTTTAGACCCTCCAGTACACCATCTTCAGCTAACCTCTTGCCCTGGTGGAGTTGAACTGGAACCCATGCTCCTAAATGAGGGGGAAGAACAATTGTCTTTCGAAGTTCCACCCTACATACCATAGAGGATTCTCCTGCAACCCAGCATTGGACAAAAGAATCCCTAAGATTCACCCTCAAATTACTATAGTCAACCGCAGTTGCATGTTTCATAAGGAAGTCTTGGCCAAGAATTCTGACCGGTGAGATATCGCAGACTATAACAGGATGAACGAATTCTTTACCACCTAAGGACATGATCATTTTGGCATAGCCATCAGTTCGCAACCCGTGTGATTTGGGTGTGACATCTGAGGAAACTCTGCACACCGTATCTGTGACTGCCCTTGTGGAAGTTTTCTTCTTTTCTTTTGGTTCTCCAACCAATGCTTCGTAGCGCTCTATGACCTCAATGGCTTCGGCAATGGTAGCGCATCCTCTGTCGATACAGTGAAATGTTAGCTCTGATGGAACGGTCTTATACAGCTGGTTCAAGGCTATGGCTTCCTGTGCACGACTTCCAATGCCAGGATAGGCTCGCTGGGCAATTATACGGATGTCATCGGCAAAGGCTGAAACCGCTTCCCCAGGTCCTTTTTGCCTTATCTCTAGACGAGAAATCCACAGACTCTGCTGTCTCTCACTCCCGAATCTATGACTTAGATTCTGCACCAGTGCAGCAAAGGTCTGCTTATCTGGGTAGGGTAAACCCATGTAGTAGGTTCTTGCCATTCCTTTCAAGCATGTCGCCAGAACTAAAAGTTGCTGACGCGGAGGCCATTGTCCAAGTTCGGCACAGTTTTCGAAATGGGAAAAATATTCTTCCCAGTCAGTCTTTCCATCATAGAGGTCTGGTCTGAATAATGGCATTTTCAGTTCCGTAGCAGCGTAACCTTGTTCTTGACTGCGTCGAAGTATCGGTCGAGGTCTGTTGACAGTTCGTTCGTGTTGCTCTGGTGTCAAGGAGTCTTCGAAGGCTTCGTCTACCACTTCGTAGGAGTCTCCTTGACCGTTTTCAGTCTGACCTTTGAGTTCACCTTGACCTTCGTCGAAGGAAACTTCCGATTCCTGATCCGGGGAGGACATGACAGGTTCCTGGTAAAACAATTTTCGGGTTCGTATCAGGATATTTTAAAATAAAAATATCCCACTTCTGACACCAGTTTGTAATAGCCCTAGCCCACTTTCGTAATTAGCCAATCAACTTGTATATAAAAACACAACTTGAGATTTCAGTCAATAATAGCTTTTATTCCTAAGGCACAAATAATCATTATTTGTACAAAAGTATGTCAAATTAAGTTAATCCCTTCTCATTATGCTAATATGGGCTCAATTCAGTTTCACCAGGATAATATCTATATATGGGCAAAATGAGGAATTAATTATAAATAATGAATTCTTCTTTTATTTTTATTAGTTTTATTATTTCTTTTCAATTAAAGAAATATATTTCATAAAAGATCTGATTCAGTTACAATTTCAATTGCTAGTCAAAAGTTATTAAAGTTCTGAGACTATAAGGCCGAAAGAGTTGCCTCCCTTATGCTCTTACCAGTGGCAAGCCAAAATGAATACTGACGTTACGACGGCCGCTTGCTTATATAGACGTCAGTTGGGGTCACGTGACCGACACTGACCAATCAGCAAGAGGCCGCTTGCAGGTCTCAACGCCATAGAGTGAGAAGGGATCTACTTTCACAAATGCAAATATCGGAATAAGAACACACAGAACAATGTTCCAGGAACCATTCAACCTGGATATATCACAGATCACTTTATATGAACAGTTCACATCCAAAGAAATCAATGTTACATAGTAGAATACATTATTCGATGATGCGGGTCGCTGAGGCAGCCGTGCTGGTTCCATAAGGCCGTTATGCGGCCTCCATAAGGCAGCAATGCTGGACGCCAAGGTCGGTACGACATATACATGATAGGAACAATATTTACAGTGATAATCAAGGAGGCAGTTTTACATAGACATGAACTCTCATCAATGAAGAATGAAACCCTGACTTTGAAATGCATGATAAAAATATGAATATTATTATAATTACATAATAATTCTTGAGGCGATGATGTAATTCTGCGGCGCATGAATACAAAACAGTGTACACAGCGCATAGCACGTAGTTCATGACGAAATCCTAACAAACAATATTCCTGACATTACGAAGTATTTAAAATACAAGAACTGACATCAATTAGCTACTGGGAATCGAAATATGAATATGGAATGCTTCAGAAATGATATGACAAGCACATGTTATCTGCATCGAGAGTGTCTGACATCGACAGCAAAGTAAAATGGCGGCGCTTTACAGTCTGCTAAATACGGGATGAAATTAGCAAATAAATGGATGGATACCGATCTAAAAGTTATTCGATTACGGCCAAAGTGAAACTAAGGTATGTGAGATGATAATTAATAGGATGTCATACGGTCAGTTATTTACGAATACAAACAATCTTACAATGAATGCTGACCGAGGTTGTTTACATGTGAAAAGTGATAGACGATTTATTCTTGCATGATAAATTTACGATAAAATAAATGTTATAGGAATATAGGGAAGATGCAAGAAAATTACGATAGATTTTTCATTACGATTTATGCAAACGTGAATTATGAACAAATATTATTACTAGTGAATTTGACAACCCTGAAATTCACAATGAGCTGTGAATTAATGGAAAGCCTGACACGTTTAGAACATGCCAGTTACACATAAATTTGCTTCTGAGGAAAATTATATACAATCAAAAGTGTCGTACACAAATAGTCAAACAGGTCTGAAATTAAAGATGGAAATTACTGCAAACACTTGATAACTAATGGCTGGCCATTACACTTCTCAGGCGAACGTGATGCGTTCAGTGGTGTACGATTTATAAGTTCCTGGTTATAAGTAAAAATACTGAGTACCTCTCTTAGCGCTCTTTCACTTTTTGCACCATCTATTTACCTCTCTCCTATCACTTCCACTATCTTTCTATTTTGTTGTTGTTAACTTTAATATCGATACATGGATAATACCTGCAATGTTGCCAATATACATTATCGACAGTATACCATGTACCGTTTTTTTTCTGGAATAAAATTGAAAAAAATGTTTCAACAAACGGCTTATTAAATAATATTTTCCAAATTTAAGGATCAAAATGAGAAAAGATCCCTGACACTTTTGATGGACAAACTCAGGAACCACAAGTAAGTATACGTATTCAGTATTCTAAGATACCTAGCGGCTAGAACAATCGAAATAAATAGAGGATATTATATGAGCGTCTATGTCATACTATGTTTACGACACGAGTGCCTGAATATTAGTATTTCCCGAGCGAGAGCGAGGGATATACCGATATTCAGGCACGAGTGTCGTAAACATAGTATGGCATAGACACGAATATACTATTCTGTTTATTACCGAAGTCGTAAAATTAACGGAAACACGCTAAAATCCACTTTCAACCATAGGCTGGCGACCCGCCGTCACGCATTTAGAACGCAACGTCATAGACGAAACGTGACGTCATAGCATTGTTTATGACGTCACGTCACCATGACAAAGTGATATGTTGCCCTAGGGCATCGTATGAAGAATATGAACCCCGATATGATTGCCCCCGTAGGTAATAAAAGTACTTTATCAGGTATAGTTTAAAGGTATAGTTTTTGTGATGACGTAACAATTGAATGACGTTTCCGATCCCCTCGTAGCCACGTGTGCCCATGGTAACCCAACAAAAGAGGGCAGTTGAAAAGACCGTGTTTTTCTGCAAATGATAATTTCCTAAAACAACGGTAGCGTTGTTATAACAATTATTGAAGGAATGTGTTCTTTTGTATCCGAATTAGTCTTAAATTTTAAGTTACATTTGTACTTGAACCAAAACGACGAAATCCGCATTAGGCAGCCCCAGGAACCACTATGACGTCACAAAAAAACAATGACGTCATAGTTGCTGTTGTCGCACGGCTCGTCAGTTGGCCCTGATCATGGATTATAAATATTAAGGAAATAAACTATATTTTTCTTGCAAAATTACTCAAAGAAGAATGTTGTGTTATGGGTTATCTTAGAAAAGTAATAAAGTTCGCTGTACCCCAATGTGTTTTGTAATAAAGAAATACTACCGTCCTCGTACTTTAACTATAATAGTTCAGGGCAAAACTATTCTTTATTACAAAACACATTGGGGTACAGCGAACTTTATTTCTAAATTAATTCATTCATTGTTTAACATAATCCTTCCTTTACTAGGCATATCATCTCCAACAGTGCAGGGGCAGTAGCACGGTTTTTGCAAATTTATTTTTTTCATATTTCCAATTTATAATAATAGTTTATGCCATTTATATTTACTTTAGAGGTTAAATCATATCTTTACAGAAACCAATTATCCGTAGTGGTAATAACGGTGTTCCGTATAAAGCAAAAATTGCATGGCGGCCATTTTATTGTGAACACATTTTATTATTTCGAATGACAAAAACGATTCCCATGGCTTTAGAAACCATGTAAACTAATTTTTTTAACTTGATTTTCCAAAGAGAGAAGGGTCTTTAACTATTGGTGACATTATTTTTTAAATACACTTCATCGACTTATTTCAGTGAAAAAACGTGCTACTGCCCCTTTAAGTACAAATACATTTTGGCAATATCACAGTATGCTCAGGTCCTACTGATAAAACGAGTAGTCCGATCAAATTTGATTTTTCGAAGTTACCAACGCAAAGGCAACAAGTTAACTTTGATCTAAGTGGACACAATCTATCCTTTTAGTATGCTTAGTAATAGCTGATTGACAAGATTCTGTACATTTGTATATTAATTGGAACTTGTTTCAATTTCTTACCAAACCTGGCAAGGTCATGCTAAATATTAAAGTTTTCATAACTTTCATAGGAAATGTTCTTTTTCTAAATACAACTTGCATTTTGATTGGTTGACAGAACATCTTTTAATTTCATAACTTGCTTACATATCCTAAATGCCTTTTAATATACAATTTCTACACGTTGGTAAAACATATAAAATAGAAAATGATGATAACTCAATTTGCGAGGGAGATTTCATTGATAGGTATAAGTACAATTTCTACATTACAATCTAAATTTGAATCACGAATTTTAATCTTGTATTCAAATGTTTAATCATAACATGATCATGGCGTCGAATGACAAAGTATTTACCCCTTGTAAATTAAAATTAATGATTTAAAAAACAAAAACGTTATGCTTTTAAGACACGTTTTAAATATCTACAACATGTTATCATTTAAACCTGTTATAATTCAGTATAAAAATACGAGGAAAAGGACTGCTTGATAACGGTACCCGTGGTAACGACTACCTTCAAGATTTGAATGAAACTGCACTGAATAGTACTCTTCTGGACCTAATCAACTTTGGCGAACCCGGCACAGTGAATAAGTAAGTAGTCTTTGAATTATAGTGCCCTGTTCAAATATCTATCTTCTATATTGATATATCCTAGCTTCACTAACTGTTCCATTGTCCCTTGAACTTTGTCACAATGAGGTGTTTGTCCTTATTTGGCCTTAGTAAGGAGTGTCATTATTGTAACCGAACAATGTTGATCATTCTGGCTTCCATATGTACAAGCGAAACCATCACCAACTACAACATTACTGAGATAACTCCTAAAAACTGTGTTCAGGCGTATTCATTGTTTTTTCGCTTATTGGTGAAGAATGGTTTGTTTAGGATAAAAAAAATCTCACCCTCGTGTTTCCAGATAGCAACACTCGTTAACCTAAGGGAAGTAGTCTCGGCAAGTCTTACTATTTAGGACTTGCCGCATTTCATGTGCTAGTGTAGTGACACGCTGCACCTGAACGGCATGATTCGCTAGCACATGAACGTAAAGAAAAAGCGGCAAGTCTGAAATAGTAATAACTTTAACTAACTTGTGTTGATATATTTAATATCAGAGAGAGAGAGAGAGAGAGAGAGAGAGAGAGAGAGACAGAGACAGAGACAGAGAGAGACAGACAGAGACAGAGACAGAGAGAGACAGACAGAGACAGACAGAGACAGACAGAGAGAGTATGCTTAGTAACGTTTGTGTACGAATTTTGAATCGTTACCTTTGAGGTATATATCCATATTGAATCATTATTGTAATGCTCTACAGGTTTTCCCAAATAGATCTTCTGGACAACGTGTTGAGATACCAGTTGAACATCAAATCAACAGAATTACAAAACATAGAATTCGTGTACAGGACTTTTCGACAGCTATACCCTGGAGTTGCGTTGTACCTTGATGAGGAGGCCCTCTTGAATGAAGGACACTTGCAAAATGTCAGTAATCATGCACCACTTTTGTTTCCATTACTTTCAATTTCCTACAAAAGGTCAGATTTGTAATTTTTATAAATAATTTGAAGTGTCGTTGTTTAGATTGCACTACTTTCAGCCCATAGACCCAGGGTAATTGTAAAATGTAATGTCACTGTATTATATCACTGCTAAAAAGTAATATATGATCATCACGTGTTATGGCATAAATTCAGAAACGTTTACATAATGAATGAACATAAAGTAGATATCACGTTTAACATATTGATGAAAAATGATAAAATCGCATCACAAATCCTGAATTGGATATCGAAAACAAAATATACGGAGTGGAGATTCTTAACAAAATGTCGACTCCGTCACTTACATTTAAAATAAAAGGATTTATAGTTTCGTTTTTTTCCGCCTTGTCGCGTTAAATCAAAGACATGACAAATTAAATCATGCACAAACACTTCTGAGCCAAATATTTTGTCTATTTTCCAACAAACTGACCGAGCTGTGGTGGACTCTGTCAGACATATCACTATATAAACGTTGTTTTCATGGTACTACAACATTCCCTATTGCGTAATTCATTCAATTTCGAACAAGACGTACACCTATGATAGAATAACGGATTTTAGATGCATACATCATACATCAATTCCACCAAGGTGCGGATATTTTAAATCTAATGTAATCAAGATGTAATTGTCCCAACGACCGTCATTACGTTATTCGTCATTCGGTTACATTCGGTGAATGTTCAGAAACTCTACTTATATAATCCCTAAAAACATAATTTTGAGTCTTGCTATGAAAATATTAACCAATGAAAAAGTTTGATATGATCATTCAAACACGTTGCTCGGCATCGTATCGGATGTATACCTGTATGTTTGTGAGCTAAACGTGGATAACAACTACAATGTGCCACAGAACATTCTCAGTTGCTAACATCAATGGCAGGTAGGCTATTTAGTAATATTGTCCTGATGAATATGTTAACAGTATCGGAACATTCAACCATTGTTGACTTAAGGATGCAGTGTCTACAAGTTCAAAAGATCACCCAATGAAAACAGAGTTGTCCTGACCATTGCAATCGCTATTGTATGCTGTCGCCGTTCCCGTGTGCTTCAATTGAAACCCATTGTTTCTGCGCTGTGTTCCGATGATCCTCTAATCTGATAATCGTAGAATGATGAAATGGCGACCGCAATGCTTGCATGGATGATCGAATATTGAGTGTTTATTTATTTATGAAACTGATAAATTGAAGTATTTATATGTGTGAAATGTTCTGGTGTTTCTAGTTTCGGCATTTAAAGGGTTAGCAAAAGACGAAAGATTGAATATGCCGAAAATATCTGACTATATGACTGCTTAACTGGGATTCATAATCTTCAGCTGTATGGTTGTTATACCCTACGCGTGATTTTGAATCTCCTTACATGTTGGTACATGTATGATAAATGTAAGATGTTTATTATTTTTTCGAAGTATTTAGTGTATCATGTGTAAGACTTAATCTCATCCCAATGATTTAAATCTCTAAACTATGAATATCAATTTACACCCTGTAGGATTGTTTCCACTTTGTATGTGAAGTCTTAAAGGCGCTGTAGCACGTTTTTGCAAATTTTATTTGTTCAAATATCATGTATAATTATAGTTTATGTCATTTATATATACTTTAGAGGGTAAAACATCTTATTACACAAACCAATTATCCGTAGTGGTAATAACGGTGTTGCGTATAAAGCCAAAATTGCATGGCGGCCATTTTATTATGAACACATTTTATTATTTCGAATGACAAAAACGATTCCCATGATGGCTTTACGGAACCATGTACACTCATTTGTAACTTTATTTTCCGAAGAGAGAAGGGTGTTTTACTATTGTTGACATTATTTTTCAAATACATTTCATCGACTTATTTGAGCGAAAAAACGTGCTACAGCGCCTTTAAGCTCACTAACCCAACATATCGAGTGTAAATGCTTTGACGTACGTATTACATTAATAGACCGATTGAACTTACCCAGTTACTGTATGTATTCATAGGGTTTTAAACACCTTGCAAATACACTGCCGCACAACCTACTATCCGGAATGGGGACTACCTTCGAATTGTTTCACGAAATGGATTCTCACCTCCTTCAGGTTTGTCCATTTACAATTGAAGGGGTGCATTCAAGAAGGGCACATGTTCTATTGCATATAACATGGCACATGTGCCCTTTTTGAACGCATCCCTTCACTTTTTCTTAATTCACTAACACAAAGCAGGTTATCACATTACATTTGCCATCTATGATTTTTCAATTTGCAGAAAACTGGAATGAAATTAAAGGGAATGTGTGTGAACTCTATAAACAGAAGGAAATCTGGTAATTTAAGCTACCAGTCAGTTGTAAATAAGCTCTGTTCATGACAGACATGCGCTCCTCGTTAAATTTTTCACTACGGTACTGAATACACTAATGGCCACTGCGATGTACTCCGTCTTAAACTTGCTCAGGCTAACCAGTGGTTACAAACACTTATGAACCCATTTATCTTTTAGGAGCGTCTCTACCACACGATAATGGGCATGGGTCATCTTCAACTCTGGATCACAGGCATCAAGATGGACGTCCATACCGACGCCGTCACAAACGCTAATCGGCTGGAAAACGCCGTCCGGGTCTTGTTCAGTTACCCAAACGTTGCTGGTATCACATTTGATGCATTTGCAGATGCTCAACATTCCGGTTTATTCGATGATGATACTCTGCAGGTAAACATGTAATATTTTTTTTCTTTTTGCAATCTCATTTAAATCATATCGAACGTAACACTCGTATCTCGCTGCGTTTTTGATCTGAGTACTGCATCATAGATGTCATGTCAGGTGACCATAAACTACAGCCAATCAGCAACGAGGCTAGAAAGCCATCGGGCCGACTTGAGTTGACATACGAACCTCATTCAATGTTATATAAGAAAGCTTCAGACTGGCTGAATGTATTGAAAGTGAAAGGTCACAGGTCACCTGACATGAACTCTATGGAATGGTACACAGATGAGCTAATGTGGTACGAGTGTTACGTTCGATGTAATTGAAATGAGATTGCCCTTTTTGATATCTCTTTAAAGTTTATAGTTTGGGTCGTATATGTCAAAGGTTATCAAGTTTGTACTGACTCTTGCTGAAAATTATCATTATTCATCATAGTGACAACATGAAGGTAAAAGTCATAAATGTTTGTATTACCCATATGGTTGATAATAACCGAGTTAATATTATTGATATGAGCACATGTGCACATATCACGTTTGCCTAGCAACCATTGTTTCATCGCGACCTCCCGTACTTTGTCGTCTGTGACGTCATAAAACGATTGTTCGTGACGTCACTGTAGCTTGCCGTTGCAAGAGAAGTGGGCCGTGTCCTGGTTATTTTCACGCGAATCAAATGGAATAAAATGGGTAATAAAGAAATTATTACACTCGAAAGTGTGCCATATGACTTTAACGAAACTCGTGCACATTTATGTATAACCCTCGCTCTCGCTCGGGCAATACAAAAATTCACACTCGTTTCGTAAAAGTCATATGACACACTTCCTCGGGTAATAATCTCTATGTATCGACAACAGAATGCCTGTTAGGGACCTATTAATCACACGTAATTTAGGAACTTATCTATAGCAGATAAAGAGACAGATATGGTTGGCATTGTTAGTTATGACTTGCGGAAAAGTTGGTATAAAGTGACATTACTATATGTATGCTTCAAAGACACCTAAATACACAAGTAGGTGAACCAATTTTCGGTATGCAGCTTTAGGTGACCCTAAGCTGAGAACGAAAGTATGTTCCATGTCCCATGTACATTAAGAGACTTGTTTTGTATTCCTGAGTAAGTGAAGAAGTTCTAAATGTGCATCTGTCAACCCAACAGTCAATTTGGTAACTGTCACAATCCTCGGTAATATCAATGGCATAAATTTCGAGAAAATCACATGCCCTGCATGATTTTATGAACTTTCATAAACTGCCTTCCCAGACTACGCATTCTATCACTATCAAATCAACACACAACATCAAAAGGCTTTTACCTCTAAAACCTCTAAGTCTAAAACTCGACTTTACGTGAATGCTCCCTTCTCCCACTAGTCATTCACTCTTTTTAACCAAGCTGGTATTCGAGGGGTCTGTGTCGCAAAGCCTTTTACTGCAAAAGTGCCGAAAGAGAATTAAGGCAGATGTATTTTCACGTATACGCTAAACTTTAAAGCATATATATTCATTGGAACAGGGCAAGGTAATAATAGAGGTGGCGTGACCCCTTTTGCTACTTAGGTAATCTGGGCCGTGTTCAAGAGAGGTTTCAAAGTAATCGCTCTATTAGCGATTACTTTTAAACCACTCTTGAACGCGATTGCTCAATGTAGCGCTACGTAGCAAAGCGAGCGAACCTTGAGGTTTTGCACCATGTCGTTCAGGAGAGAATGAGCGCTACTTGAGCGCTACATTGAGTAATCAATGAGCGATTATAAGCGCTTGCTGTTATGGAACGGAGCCCTGATTTTTATATTTTTATCTGGTTTCCATTGAAACAATTTGACCTGAGTGCATATGGGGGTTAGGGACCTTTTCCGACCTCTTTCTAAGAATCTATTAAGTATTATTTAAGGAGATTATTTCTGATAAAAGTGGTAAATAATGGTAAGATGATTAGATTGGATTGAATTGATTAAACGTTGGAGCGGTGCATCACAGTGCCTCACATGCACATACATGTATTTTGAGATCATTATCAGATCATTATTAACAACTTCTATTTTATTCCAGCTGACTACTTCTGGAGAACGAGTGTTTAATCTGATGAACAAAGAATGGTCAACTCACGAGCAACTTGATCTCCTAAATGGAACCTCATTCACCATTGAAGCGTACCATGGAGATTATGACATCACTGTATATCGAAATTCCAAACCAATCATGGAGACCAACTTTACTGTGGGGGATTCTGATTTAGTTTATACCTTGAATATTGACAAGGATAAAGGTAATCTAGATCAAGAAGATGTATCGAATAAAAAGGATAACATTTCGGAAATATATACCATATTAACAGCACATATGGTTCATAATAAAGTTTATAATTATTTTAAGTTAAAAACCGCCGTTTTCATTCTGGTAAATGCCCCCAAAATAACTTGAATATGTTACTTTATATAAGTTGCTCAAATTTATGCGGCTTACATCACATTATTTCAGACGAATTAACACTTCCAACACCAAGATCACCTCTAACCCTGCCAACACCCTACTCCGGGCCCAAGCTGAATGTCCATACCAAAAAGGACACAAGCGATGACACGTCAACATAAGTTACATAACCATAAAGTCACCTGCTTGACAACGGTGACGAAATTGTTACCGAAACTTGTTTGCTTGAATAAACACGACGTGAATGAATATAACTTATATTTTAAATTGATCAACACTTTATTTTCAAAAGATCAATAAAATGTAATAAAAAGTGAATCATAGATTAATTACAGTAGCGTGAAGATAGTTGATCACCTCGTTGTATGCATACGTTATCGTGTAATTTAGGATGCTAATTATCATGGATGTGCAATAAACATTGTATTTTGCGAGGTACATCTACACATGTTGATTGTTCCACATATCACGTGTCGTCGAGTGAAGCCCTTTAGTCTATTTGTACGTGTGCTGTTCCGGAAAGGATTCCAGTGTTCAATATCCCCCGCCAACGTGATATAAAACGATAACGGAAGAGAATTATTTCAAGAGGACGTGGTGAATGTAATTGGATCAAACAAATGGGAAAAACAATTTTTGCAGTGATTTCAAGGTATCATTCATTTCTAAAAAGTGTCTCGTGCAGGGAGCATAGACACACATACTGAAATGCTCGTTTGAATAAATGCAACTTTAAAATATAATTTTTGCAACTACGAGACTGAAACAGAGCAGAACACTAAAACTATTTCAACAGAATTCCTAACGTTTGGAAATAATTGTTATTTCAGTAAATATTCACAAACTACTTGCTGCTATTGTTCCGATAAATCTACACACAATAGCGGTGGATTATCGAGGATGATTATTATAACGAAAGTGTTTCTGTTTGAATTACAAATGTATGTTAGTGGTGCCTTGACAAAGAACATGTTGACGAATCGCACCAACATTATGAAATTTACAAACCTCAGCCTGAAAAGTTAATTAAGAAATTAATGTCTGACAATGCACCACTCAACCAGGGACATTATATACAATATATAAGGTCCCTGACTCAACAATGTGCAGTACGTTCGAGCCATCAGTAGACATGATTTCCCGAAAACGGTACTTGTGTTCTGAATCAACTCCTCCCACAGTTTTGACCAATATTTCTGACACTTTACACATGCTTTGGATATACATGGGTGATACGCATAGGCTGTTTTGGGACGGATCGGTTTGCTATTTACAGAGTTATGGCCCTTGACTTAGAGTGCTCGGCTTTCCAAATTTCAGACTGACAGTACTTTTAATAGCATTTGAAGATGTAATCTTTCCAATGTCACACACCGAGGTTATATATGATGTAGGATCCATTTCGTGAGAAACTTAGCCATGGCTATAATCTTTGATTGATTGGTGATAGCCCTTCGATATTTGCCATGCTCATTTATTTTCAATAGGTCATTAAATTACCCTTACATTAAAATGGCTTATTTTGAGCATGAGGAACCCGGGGGTTCTTGTGCTCTCAGAGCACTCTTGTTCACATTTCATCGAATGTTGACAGGTAATGGGCCTGACAATATGGCTCTATTGAATGCTGCTGATCGAAATAACGCTCTATGACTTCTTGAATCTGGAGAATCCAAGACTGCCGTAACACGACATTTCAAGGTTCATCCATATATGGAGTAAATAATGACCGGGTGCCGAGCAGTGATGGCTTTAAACTCGCGATTTCCATAACGCGAGGCAATAAGGTCATTATTTACCTTACACTCCCGCGGAATAATCTATTCTGACTAAGTTGATATATGCCTTTCATAGGGATACCGAACGAGATCAATGGGATATTTACAATATATTGACTCGCCATTCTTCTTCATTCCTTACATAAAGTAGACACAATATATGAAAACAATGGCAATACAGACATCACACAACAGACTGTACAACAATTGGTGTGGATCCTCGGTAGCTCAAGTGCTAATAGCGCTGCTTGACAACGAAAAGGTACAGGGTTCGAATCCCGCTTTCGTCATAATGATCAGTTAAGAGATATCCAACCTGCGCATATGGTGTTTCTGGCTTATCATCTTCGACATAACTTCCCAAGAGCTGATAGGACTGTAAGAGATTACACCTCCTTCAATACAGGATCGACCCAAGTGGAGACGTCGAGTGTTTACGTAGAGGGTAATGTCCGAGTCACTCTCCATTCCTTAAAAATAATGGAGCCGAGGCCCATTATTTTTAAGGAATGGAGAGTAACGAGGATATTACCCTACTTAAATAACACTCAAAGAATTGCTCTTTTATCAAAATTGCTTTAAAAAGTTAAATAAATTAAATTTCTACTTCAAAAATATGATGTGATGTATAACTCTCCATTACTGAAACATAATGGAGTGAAAGAACAATAGGATGACGTCACAAGTGTTATTTAACTGCTTGGCAACTGAAGGTGACCAGACAAAATATTGCATGACATAAACTCTGATTTGTGCTCTAAATGTGGTATGACATTTCTTGTGCTGGCCTGTTTGATATGTATAGTGTATTAAATATACCATCAAGCGATACAGAGGCTAATCTTCTTTGGATATAAAGAGTTTTAATTCAGTTTATTAACTCACGGGTGAAACCCAAGGGGGTTGTTGTCGTGGTATGTCGGTGATACGGATGTAGTTTTTTGGGACGGATCGGATGTTCCATGACTTAGAGCGCTCGGCTTTCCGATTTCGGACTGACAGAGTGCCTGTGTTCGGAAATCAACTTCTCCCACAGTTTTTGATCAATGTTTCTTAAACTTTACACAAAGTATGGATACACATCATTTGCTTTTTTTTAGACCCATTGGATTTGTTTAGAGGTATGGCCGTCGATTTTGAGCCGTTGGTTTTCTGATTTCTGAGACTGTGGGTTAAACTCCACCTAAGCTTGGCTCAAACTTATGATATGTCTTTGAAACTTGATATACGTGATTTAGTTGGCATTTGCCATTGCAATAGTCAGCTTGACCTTGAAATAAGACATCAGATGTTTGACATGCTTACATGTACCTTTTTTCACTAGATCATTCAGACAATTTTATCATTTTCAAGGTGACCAAAGACCGTCTCATGTTAGATACAGAACTAGATGATGAGATCTAATCTTTCGTAAATTACCCTTACATTTAAACTGCTTAATTTGGAGAATAGTTATTGTGCAACAATAGCAAAACCGCGGGGGTTCTTGTGCTCTCAAAGCACTCTTGTTTTATTTCATATTTGTCTACCTAGATTTTTAAAATGGATATTTTTGTCTGGTTGTTTTCTAAAGGTCTTGTTGAAAGCAGGTAAACACAATTATGGTATGTAGCTGTATGTTCTCTACAAGTTGTCTTACTCATAATGGCAATAATGGCAGTTCATTCATCATGTCAATTTTACTTCGCTATTGAATAGACAAAAAGATTTTTGAATCGATTTCTTAACATTCGTATTCTTACGGAAAATGCAAACACGAAAACATATTAAAAAAGTCCTCCTAGGTCGTCTTCATCACAACGGGAGAGACATCTTTAATTGGGTCGTTTTTATTATTTATTTTATTCTGTGTCGTTATATTTTGTAACATTGAAAAAATTGCATTATAGCTTTACTTTTATGAAATGCAGTCATTGGCCGTTTGGATATGAATAAGTATACGTTCGACAGAATAATTATTTTGATTTGTATATTCTTTAACAAATAATTTAAATACAAAAGATGAGTTACAAAGCAATCCCACGTTTTTAATTTATTCTCTACACGTCTAAATACAAATTACTGGAAGAAATTATATATAGTCGAACTATCGTTGGTCTAATCTACAAAGGTCGTGAGATATAAAGTTACTCTTTGCTAAAATAGTTACCAAGAATTGACCTATAATTTCTGATAAATTACTGTAAGAAAGTATCTACAGTCAAACTATCGTTGGTCTAATCTACAAAGGTCATGACATATATAATCTATGAAAAGCATATTCAGGAGTTGACCTATAATTTCTTATAAAACTGATCTTTTGAACAATGTTGTTGATCTATATAATAAGTAGTTTACTTGTTCAGCGCTTTCACTGTAATTTAGTTAATAATCCTGGATTTGAAAATGGCAGTTTAACATCAGTTTGGACTGGGAATGGAGCAGAGCTTGTGTTAGAAGATCAGTCAGTTCATACTGGTCATTTCTCGCTGAGGTGCTACAACAGGTTGGTTCTTTATTACCATGATCCTACATACAACCCGGATGAACTTATGTTCAACTTGTACTACGCAGAGCAAATGTTTACATCTTTCTCAATATTGCTTATGTTCAATGATAGTATGTGGTACTGTGGATACCTAAAGGTTCTGAAAAGAGGCATTATTTATTTACTATTTTATTAATTAAAATATGTGATTATAAAAAATGTTTAAATAAGTATATTTTTTTAAAAATCAACAATGCCTGAAAAAGACAATCAATAAATAGTTTGCATTGAAAGTAAAAGTCTTTTCCAAATCCTTTAGTACTCCTAAGTACTTTATCTATTGTCAGCTAGAACAGTCAAGGATCCGTTTTAAACTTCAACTTAAACGTACGGCTGTAATTTTTTAAATTAACAACACAACTTGATATGGTACACGACAAAGTTATTTTCCATGACAGGGTAATTATCCCCTACTATATAAATATAACATAACAACAGCACAACAGTGAACATTAAGCAAGCTCGATATTTCAGAACCTCCACAAGCCAAGGACCAACTCAAGATGTTCATCTGAAGCCAGCGACTCGCTACACGTTCTATGCTTATGTCAAGCAACTGAGTCAAACTGTCCCCCAACAGAAGTACCATGCTGACATCAGATACCTGATCGACCTAGGGGGTAAGGTCACTTGGTCATACGTTGCTTAGATACCGGTAGTAAAGCACCCATGCCTATAGACCCAATTCTCGTCCCACGGAGATTACTCCACTCAGTTCTTCAATCATAACCTCTGTTGTGTATGTAAGACATTGAACGTTTGCAACACTGTTAACGTAGTTATTTGTATTAACTCAAATATCGTGTAACATTCACATCATTTCAAACCAACAGGAAAGGTCCCAAGTACTATAATATTACATTGTTGACCATTTAAAAAGTTTGAAATTCTCTAAGAAGGTAGCTGGGAAACGCTGTGTTGTAGCACTTGTATAATTAGAGGAAAAGGCCATATTATTATCTGAGATTATTTGAGTTCTTTCTATCGTGACCCTCGGTCTATAAGGATATAAGCTGTCGTCAAAAGGTGAATTCATCCTTGAGGCGGAATAGCGCAGTTCCGCTTCGGATCAAGATATCTGGGGTTCGAATCCCAACAACGGATAGGTAACTTTATCTGCTGTATGATAACCATCTTACATGCACTATATTGTTTGGGTGCAATGCTACACTGAATTTCAGCAAATGATCGCAGGTTTCACCGTAATGCAGAGTATCGTCCGTGGTGTAAGTGAAATATTGTTGAAAGCAGCGTTAAACCTAAATTTATCTCACCTGAATTCATCCCAATTACGGCTCCAGAAACATGAACTTACAGAAAACCAACCGAACACCCTGCGGTAGTCGCAGGTCATTCACTATTGTACATGTCCAGCGTGTTTTAGTTATTGACTCAAGTTATCCGTGCTTGTGAACATACTCACAGTTGCTGTCTACAATACAAATAGATTCGCCTAGCTTGCATATTTATCCCCAATCGCCAAATATATCATAATTACTAGTTTCCAATTGAGTAACATAATTATGCATGTGCAGAAACCGAAACTGCAAGTCCAATTCACATGCATAGTAGTTATGTGACCTATTAAACATTATCAACTCAAATGTGTCTTCTCGTCTGTTATAAAGAAGATTCCGAAATTACGTTTGACTCATTGATGCGCGCCACACGCTGTGCCTTGTCCGGTTTTCGATCAGAAATCACTACTTTTACCTTCATGTCGTCAATATGCTAAGTCTACTATCATCAAATGATAGTTTTCGGTAACAGTCGGTACTTCTCGATAAAGTAAAACCATTTGCAATATGTGACCCCCAACCACACAATGGATGTACCTTTAATAGTTAGAGGTGTTTTTAGATCACGTTCTTATGAATTCGTTATGGTCGTTCATAGTAACATTCCTTCCAAATTCTTCAACATGTAATTGTTTCACCTTTCCCAACTAAACCCATTACATCTATAAAGCTATGGTTGAATCAAGGATACAGTTGAAATGTCTTTGATATGTTTCCTTCTTCTTACTACATTCTTCTGTGAAATAAATATTATATTTAAAATAAAAATAACACTGGCCACACGTCATCTCGTAGTTTGTCCTCCCTCTGATAATGCATGTTATTATTGTTATGTATTACAATAGATAGATCCATTATTATTTCTTTGGAAATGCAATGACTGAACACAAAGGATACGTGATGTCAAAATGAAAATTGTATGTAAATTTAGTTAAACCTTTGTGAATGGAGATTTATTTGCAATAGTATTGTGTTACATTGTGATGTTTATTCAAAACTTAAACACTTTGTAAATATGTTACGTTAGATATATGCATCTTGCGAAATATTACTAATTATCTGTATGTATATAACTTCACAAATTATTTTCCCAGGAGCGTCTCGTATTACGTATACTTCTGTAGCAAAGCAGACTGTTTATTCCACTTGGACTGAGTGGATTCAACTGCAAGGCTGTTTCATGACACCAGCAGAGAGTAAGAGCCATTTTTTATAACCAAAATTGGATATTAACATTCATCCTTAATATACATTAAATCTGGTTTGACACCATCTGCAAAGAAAAAGAAAAAACGTAATTAAATTATGTGTATATTCAGAACTCCCATTACTACCTCGTATATTGATTTTTATATCAAGATAAATAGCCTATAAAAAATAATTTGGAATTTGTTCGAAGTTATCAAGAAATAACATTTATATGTACATTTATAAAATCCCCTAAAGTCGTACATGCAAACATAAAATTTCGACATTGATTGTCAGGAACTAAACTGAAACTTGTTCTTGCTTTATAAGCTCTTTCGATATTACATAAAAGGGGACATCTATCAGAGTCATTTCTTGACAGATTTCAACACGGCTACACTATCACTGGCGGGTGGCGATACAGATGTAGACATTCTGGTGGATGATTTCTATCTTCAAGAAATACCTGAAGATGTTAACTGGCGTGCTGAGGCTAAAGCACGAACGGATATCAATAGAAAAAAGAAAGTTCATTTAGTGTGAGTTTAAAAAAATGAAAATGATATTATTATTGAGTGTCATTCTCCCGTTGTATTTTAATGATACACACTAACTTTTCCGAGAACATCTTGTTAGACCATGAACCACAGGAACTCGATACAATAAATAAAGCGTATGTAAAACAGATGAAACATAGAGATTCCTAATCCATCTACTACAGTAGAAAACGTGAAGATATATGAACATTTGTTATATGATGAGCTGTGAAATACTGGGATTTATCAGTGAAATAAACAGTCTATCAAGGTACAATGAAAATAATATTTTCACAGCGACCAGTGACTGATATAATTTGACGTCATACAACAATGGTCTGACGTAGCGAATTGGCATATGACGCCACAGTGTTACTGTGGTGAGGGGCTCTTGCTAGCGGCCGCTCGGCGTGAAAACGACCCTTTTCGGACTTAATTACAAGGAAAACCTCATTTAATAAATGATAGAATATCCGTCAATTATTGACAAATACCATTCTTTATCTCATCTCTTGAGGTAGAAAATTTATATATTTCCACTGGCAGCTGCGCCACTCGTATAAATATAACCTTTCTACTTCACTCGATGGGATAAACATGGTATTAGTCAAGAAAAGACAAATATCCTGTATATAGCATGCACATTTGCATGATCATTAATTTCACGATTGAAAACGATTATTGCACCACGAGGTGAGCTAACAATTCTTTGATCACACTGAGGGTATTTTATATAATGCTCAGTGTTGATTGTACTTCTATTGAGGAGAATCATGATCACAATATACAAAAAGTAAACCTTTACTACTTAATATATTATATATCATCTTTATTACTTAGCCATAAGGCATGTCAATAATATATGAAGAAGGTTGCTTTAATTAAATTTACTAGAACTGTGATCGTTATTGTAATCAACTATTTTCTTTTAAGATTGTCGCTTACAAACAACTCCGTCAATGCAGATTATACGATCAAAGTAAGTTATTTTCGATAAAGCTACACGTGAAATAAAGTACTGTTGATATCATTTTTATAGTTTATACTCTATTTTTTCACTATGTTTTCAAAAGTAATTACCATATCAAGTATCTTATTTGGTATAGTTCACTTTATACCGTCTCCAACAAGAACACGTTCTTTGTGTTAAACAGGTTGACTTGAAACGCCACCAGTTTGGATTTGGAGCCATTTTGTCTCTTGTTTCTCTCGATTCGCCTGACCACCAACAACTGGTGTATGATAACTTTAACTGGGCAACTGTTAATTTACATGCTTCCAAGAATCATGTAAGTGTAAATTGGAACCTAAAAGACTCTGTCATTTTGTTTATAAAGAACACAAAATAATGGTGCATGACAATTGCATGACTGTTGTAAAAGGGATCCAGAGGGTACCTCGTTGGAGACAATGGAGACAACCTTCTGCACACCCCGCCCCACCTTTGATAACTCAGATATAAGCCTATGTGTCACAGTAAAACTTAACTTAGTTCACTTATGAGTTCTCTCAAATCGTTTGATGCTTGAATCAGTATCAGTTCTTTCGCTCTCCTCCAAGTGTCATTAACCTCTTTTGATTTATTTAATCCGTAGAATGTATTAACCAAATTATTATTTTCCAAATAAAACACGAAACGTGGAACTAAAGAATTCTTACCTGTACACTATCTTGCCCCTTCATAATACATGAAGACACAGCAATGCTATATTGCAACAACAATACTAGAATCGTCTTCTTTGTTCATCATAGACCCGTTCTTTCGTGAAAGCGGGGCTTTGACTTTGGATTTTTAACAAATACTACCTTAAAAAAACATGACTCATTTATTGAAAAAAAAATGTCAACATTTTGCTAAAACATATATTTTAAAATATATCAATATTTCACTTATATAGGGTACTTTCGCTTACAAACCGGTCCTACAGGAAGTGTTGGGAAAGCTTCACAAACATAAGTAAGTAGGTAATTAGTTATCAAAACTATTTTACAATTAATATATTTCCATTTAAAAATTAGACATATTTTCACAAAATGTTAACGGTATCATTTTCGGTCTTCAAGATGTTCCACTTGAAATACCTAGCATTGAAAATATTGAATCCGTCACTGAATAATACTATACAGCTAGTTCAGTGACTTAATCAATGTGATTGTAGTAAATATGAATATACAATTGTCTATCGTGATGTCAGTTTTGAAATGTGTTTATTCAAATATATTTTTGCAGTATCAACATACGTGGAAAGTCAGTACTATCAACTGCAAAAGACCTCACCATTTACAGCTTGAATGAAACGTCATTGAATGAAACTCTCTTGAAAGTTGTGTCCTTATTAACTCCAAACACAGACGTGTGAGTGTAACTGTATATAGGTTAACACATTGGTCATAAAGGATTTCCATTAAAAAATATACCCCTTTTCTATGTTGGGAGGAGTACAGGGTAAACAATGAATTGTAAGAGAATGTTGTATGTTTGCAGATGTTCATCTATTTTAAAAATCTACAAATTTTAATGACACTAGTTTTCTGGACCTTTACAAACAAGTTAACTAATTTTATTTGCCATGATTTCATATCATATTATTACGTACGCATTTCATATATTTCGCTAATGTATATCTTCAAGAGCAAACATACATCTGCTTCTTCTGTGTGTATTGGCGATTGCTTGGTCGGTCTAATCTTGTCAATTCACAAACAGGTTGTCTTGAATGGTCAATAGCATATTTTGTTTCCTACTTTGAAGTTTACCTGATTTGTCGATACCTTCAAAATCCATTGACTAACAAATTTATAAGAAAACAACATTTCTGGATAATAAATTCTTTACTTCTTTACCAGATGAAATGTACAACAAGGTAGGATAAATTTATACAGAATATTAACAATTGTGAGAAAACAAAATTAAAGTACACGAGTATGTTGTACAATGAGGATTGAAAAGCACGAGTGTGTAATACAATGTGCAATACACACATACGAAGGGTAAAACTTGATTTGTAAAACTGGCCAGTAGGTGTTATCGATTGGATAATGCTGAAACGTTCTGTATCTTCACAATAAAGAAGTTATTATCCAGAAAATCTTGCTTTTGTATGTATTCGGCTTAAAGCTCCTCGAAGACTTCACATGTTGACTGTTCATGTATCTGGCAGGTTTTCACAGTTAGAAGTACTTACCAATGAGCACTTCATCAAAAGAAGCAACCTACATAACACAGAGACAGCGTACCAGCGACTCAAAGATGCCCTTCCAAACGTGGAGCTCTTTCTGACAGACAGCCTTGCTCTTCACGAAGGATACTACACGCATGTAAGTCTAAGGCATACGATTATGAAGTCGTCATCCATATGTTGTCTTTTATATAACATAAAGTTAAAGGTAATATGTTCTTATCGTTTGATAAGTCTTGATAACGCTTGTTCATCGCGCCATGCGAAACTATCTTAGTAATATTATTGTCATATAACATTTAGATATATTAAATCTATTACAATGTCCAATCACATATATGTTGCTATTGTTCAATGATGAATGTGGATTTAAATGTGATTGCGAATGTGAATTTAATTGCTGGTCAACTTTGATCGGCAGGAGTTCACGGATGTTGCCAGTAGACTTAAGAACAGTGGGTTGGGTGGTATAGGGGTCGCCTTGCAGCTCTCTCAGGAACCCGACCCTACACTACTACAGGTACATGTACATCAGCTACCATATAGTCATTATTGGTCACTTTTCAATGCGAAACAATGTGACAGATCACTTTCTACTAGCCTGCTCTACTAGTCCTTCTCGTTACGTCCTTAACAGTGTAGCATCAAGGCATATACAGTATGTTATGTCAGTGTTAAACAATCCAAAGGCATTATAATGTATTTAATATAATGTGTAAATATTGTTTCATAGCTTCTATATAAACTAGAGATTAACTAAGTAAGTACTTTATGTTCAAATCTAAAAATCTGATTGACTATTAGAACCGCCTTGACGAACTGAGCAAGGCCTCGCTCCCAATTTGGATCACAGAGATACAAACATTTCACACTGATGACGTGGCAAGAGCCGATTGGATGGAGACTGCACTCCGGGTGTTATTCAGCCACCCAGCAGTGAAAGGCGTCACCTTTGATATATTCACAGATCGCCCTAATCGCCACAACGCCGACTTGTTCGGTGGGGAAAAATTGCAGGTACATATCCTTATTCACAGGGGCGTGTATCGCTTAGAAATAGCGTTTGAAAGACATATACCTATCTTAGTCCGGTGGTAGGGACCCTACCCTATTACTATATAGAAAAGAAAGTTTACACCTCAGTTGGTTTTACCATATGTTTGATTTTCAATTACAAATATCTTATGTTTTCAAAGTCGAACTCTAAAACTGAAACGCGCCGGCGTTTAGTCATCGGCCAAGGAATAATTATATGTGGTTTGAATACTTTTTGGGAAAGAATAACATTTTAAATTTATAAATTCTTCCAAAATTAATTTGGATAAAACACAACTTTTCATCGACATATAAGACATCTGCTAACTGAAAACCAATAAATGTCCCTCATTCTTCACACATTTACAACTTTTACATTATTTTATGTTAGTGTAAGAATGATTATATACCACTTGGTCCTGTCAGTGACTCTAACTCTGCATGTTTGAAGAAAAAACGAGTATGATTTTTTGCCGAATCAGTCAACATTGAACATTAAATAATAGTCGATGCTTACGATACGACAGCTAAATTTCCCTACAAAATTAGCTATAAATGGCCCAGTCCGATCATTATGTCAAGCGATATGCGACATGACAGTCCGAAAATCGCCATCTCCAAACTTTCAAGCCGTCACTTCACCTTACTTACCTACCTCACTTCACCTCACCTCAATAGTCTAGTCTAATATTGTAGAGGTAGGAGGAGTTGTGTAATAATCTCGTTTTCGTTTTCGTTACTTAAAACAACACATCTACATCAATTATTATTCTAGTTAACCTTTCTGTATGTTACTAGCTTGCCAGGTGTTTACTTGGATAATAAAAAAAAACATTGTCCATATATTCATATTATATCAACTCTTGTAAACCTCATTAGTGACTTTGTATCCTTGAGTGAATAAAGTTTCAGTTTCTGTGGCTTGCACAATTCTGCCATTCTACGAAATGACATTACCCATTATCTTCTTCCTATTTTTCCAGCTGACTCGCTCTGGAGAACGAGTTTTGGATCTGATGAACAAAGAATGGTCAACTCATGTGAAATTTGATCTCATAAAAGGAACCTCGTTTACCTTTGATGGTTACCATGGAGATTATGACATCACTGTATATCGAAATTTCACACCAATCATGCAGACCAGCTTTCATCTGGAAAGATCAGATCTTGTGCACCTTCTGCATATTGACAACGACAGAGGTAAAAAATATACTTCCTTGCACCTGAGATACGACATACGATCAATATGAAATCGTAAGTAAATGTACGTACACGTTCTTGCTGTGTAATTAAAGGATAGATGAAATGCATTTTTCTCAAGAATGACACATTATTACCTCTACGTATATTGTATATCAGAATCAATTGAGCATAAAATCGAGACAATATACACTTGCAATTGATCATTAAGACGATTTTAATTCACCCATTTTAACACTACCGCAATTTGTTCGGCGAATCCTTTTGAAAATGCTCACTGAGGCGTGACTGTGATAAGCGACAGGCGGGGCGCGTAGATAGCTACTTCGCCGGTGTCTCGTTAATTAATAAATGATGATTATCACTGCCGCTAAATGAATTTATGAGGTGTATTACATTGCCAAAAAGACATGTTTATGTAATAATTGTGTAATTGTCATCTAGTTGGATATCTAAACATTCGATATACGGGAAATTTAAGTTGGTTTATTGAAGGTTTCTTTGTGAAATTAACAATCAAAATGTTGCGAAATTACGTTGAATTGTGACTATCGCAGAAAATCAAATCCTCCACATACGTCACAGAAGTCATCCCTTCACGGATCACACCCCCGCAGACTTTCATTCTGGTCGCCGGGGCTAAATCAGGCGTTTTTTTAAAAAGCCGTATATAAGTAATTTATGGACCGATTTCAGAAATTTAAAATCGAGCAATTGTCAAATTGACATCCCATTTTAATGAATCCGATTTGGACCATATGTCATTTCATCTATCCTTTAATACCAGTGATGGTGCCTGGTGCATGGATACACTCAGATATGTGTTCTTTAAAGAACTCAGGGATACCGGTACAATACGAAGATAAACCACTTACTAATATGTATCTTGAGAACTAAGCAATCACAGGGTTAGGTAAAGTACGTCTCATTGCATACATCAGGTACAACGAATATCGGGCTGGGATATTTTTGGAGGAGATTATTATTTCCTTCATGGTTTATACTCTTAGTCATTTGTTATTGTTGAATTCCTGTCTAGCCGCATGGGTAAAACTTATATAGGTATGAAGCAGAATTAATTTCTTTATCACTTCACCTTCCGTGTTAACCAATGTATGATACCTGTTTTACATTTCCAGCCGAGATCCTTCTCCCTACCACTAAAGCACCGTTAATCTTACAAAATCCAAGTCACGTGACCACAACATCAACGCCTGTGATTGGTCGTCAGATGTTCATTGGGTCTGCCAAATCAACATCGGATCATCTGGAACTCAAATGTGTAACTCGTTGGTCGAACATATCGGGTACAAGCCATGGCGATAGAAGTGATGTCGGTTGTAAGGACGGTGAGGTTCTGACTGGGTGTTCAAGTGTGAAGAAGGTAGATGTCTTGATCAGTTATCTTGCTATGCGGAGAACTTCCCTGCGAGTCAGGATATCAATGAAATAAGCATGGTTTACTCACCAGTGATCTTTCTATAACTATTACATACATAGATTGATCGTCAGACACCAGCTAAGTTCACAGTGCTTCCTTCTTAGTTTTGGTATTGGTTGACTTCGATTTGACACAATCACAGGACAAAAAGTGGTGGAATCCTCCGAATTCCCCAGGATTCGCCAAAATTTGGCGGGAATCCGGACGGATCCGGCAAATGGATTCCACCACTTTTTGAGTGCGATCAGAATGCGATTTGACCCAGCTTCATAACAATTAGAGTGCAATCCGAATGTATTCGTCCGCGATCAGAGTGCAATGTAATTGCATTCAACCGCGATCAGATTGCAGTCGACTGACATCTGAAAACAGTATGCATGCAGAGTACCACAATCAGACTGCACTCAGATTCCGGGTTTCAGGTAACCTCTTCTGCAAGGGCTTGTACATACATGGTGTATTAGAAACTGGAGGCCCTTGACTAGACATCAATAATCTAAACCCTAGGGTCAAGCTAGCTAATTAAAACTCTGACAATAAGCTTACACATATGTCATTGAATTATGCAAGCTAATTAATAGTTTGATAAGAAACTGAATCGTATGTACATCATGCGCTCTCACTTGATGTATATATGTCAGTCAGCCAATTTTAAGTGGAATCTCAGTTAATATATATATTTATGAATTCAATTTTATAGCATGAATGTATATTGTATTGTTTTGGTCACTCTTAAAAAAAAAATAATAATTAATTTGTTCTGAAAGGATCCGTCAAATGGGGATTGGGACCACAAAGGGGAGATAATAGCAAGATCCGGAAGATCCATCGTCTGTCGCAGTATCAATGGAATAAATTCCAAATCAGGTACACATGCTGTATTGTAGGTTGTTTGAAGTTTACAATTGTAAATCATATTTTAAAATTCAAGCACCGAATTGACAAGATCAAAAGAAAAGTAATATTTCTGGAACAACATCTTTATTGAGAATAAGGCGGCGGACTATATACTTCATACTTGATCATCCACCTGACAAATGAGTCCCCCAAAGTTACCAAGGATTGATTTATCTGAACAGGTGTGTTTGCTGTTGCTCGGTGCTGCACGTCCAAGGACCTATCCTGTAATTACAGATCATCAGGTCCCTCCCCAACAATCAGAGGGGCTCTACAGGAGACTGTCTGTCCTGCAAACCTCTGGGCTGTAGGTAGGGAACTTATAATTTATATCCTTTATTATTAAGGTTCACCCTGCCTAATCAGGGTATCTGTATCTACAAGGTTACGGAAATCCCCTGATTGTCATAGAAGCATCTGCCTCGTATCGCACTGTAATTAACAAACCAATAAAACCATTTTAAATCGTGCAATTTCCCCGTACATGGACAAGAAGACCCATGAGCGTCATCAAATTTCAAATCACGATATTTCAATGGCCGCGAAAATACATACTATTTATAGCTATGAGTATCCAGTTTGTGCTCTACGAATTACAAACATCTTAGACCATCAGGGGATTGAGTTCGAGTTACGGATTTAAATGATTACGTTTACACTTGTGATAACCAGTTCTACATGTCATGTACATTCATTGATTGAGTATTGTATAGTGATACTGATATACAGATATTGGAGAAGCAGTATTGATATAGTAGCTGGAGCATTAGTAGTAGCAGCTGTAGTAATAGTAGTAATAATGATGGTAGTAGTATTGCCAATAGAAGTAACAGTAGTAATAGTAGTAGCAGTAGTAATAGTAGTGGTAGTAATAGTAGTAGCAGTAGAAGTAACAGTTGTAATAGTAGTGGTAGTAGTAATAGTAGTATCATTAGAAGTAACAGTTGTAATAGTAGTGGTAGTAGTAATAGTAGTAGTAGTAGAAGTAACCGTTGTAATAGTAGTGGTGGTAGTAGTAACAGTAGTAGTAGTAGTAGTAGTAGTAGTAGTAGTAATAGTAGTAATGCTTCTTGTAGTAGTAGTAGTAGTTGTAGAGGTTATTGAAGAATTGGTAGTAGTAGTAGTAGTAGTAGTAGTAGTAGTAGTAGTAGTAGTAGTAGTAGTAGTAGTAGTAGTAGTAGTAGTAGTAGTAGTAGTAGTAGTAGTAGTAGTAGTAGTGGTGGTCGAACATATCGGGTACACACGCTGTGAAACACGAGTTAAAGTAGGAACAACACTTCAACAACAGCAGTAGTTTTAGGTCTATAATAACAGCATTTGTCGCCGTATCTGTGTAATGATATGAGAATAATCAACGAAGGAATTACGGATTATCTGTCCCGAGTTAATTATTGTGATAAACTCCGAGCTTTAGCGAAGAGTTTGACATAATAATTCACGAGGGACAGATAATTCGTAATACCGACCACCGAGTTGGTTATTCTTTTTCTTACCAAAGATCATTTTAATGCATAAAAATCGAAAAACAATATGCGAATTCACGATCTTTGAAAAGACTGTAAAATACGAAATGTTCTCATACGCCATTTATAAACTTTCTCACACCTGCAAGATGCGCACATCTAAATAGTTTGCAACTTGCCCTCTTTTTCAGAAAGATTCAAAAGTAACTGTTGAATTTTATTCCCAAAATGGTTTACTGCCATAGTTAACAACTCATTTATATTGTAAACAATGTCGCAGAATCAAAGAACATTTGCGAAAACGTGAACTGACAATCGCTCTGTTGGAATGCAAGATAGGGTGTAAGTACGTCACCAAATCACGTCATGGTTAATGACGTCATAAAACCATGACGTCACGGCAGTGGAGCCGTCCACTCTTGCATGCTTCTTCGCCTTGGAAGTTTATTACTATCAAAAAAGGTAGTTTATATGTTTAACTGACGTGTGACTTGAAATTGGTGTGCTCGAAATTGTTCATTTATGTGATTTAGTTAAAATAGTAAAGTTTAGTACTTCATGAATGGGCGTAAAGTGGTTCCGTCAGCCAATCAACACGCAAGTTATATTTAGAAAAAAACTGTAATTCCCATGACCATTATGAAACATTTAATACCCGGCATATCTTTGCCCGCTTGGGTAAGAAAATAATTATATAAACTATCCGTTTGTTCACAACTTTTAGACGTAGAAGGATCATGTACAACGCGTATCTATATTCATGACTTTTTTTTCATATGCTCTACTAAGGATGTCTCGGTTCCAACTACCATTCCGATCTGTTGGGTGTCTATCCTTCTCACACTGGTCGCGAGTGTTTATCTGAGAATGGCGCCTCAAACATAGGTAACACAACATTACTAAGTTATACATGTAAATAAATGATGCACATATTACACTTTTACACGTTTCCGACACGAATGCCTTCTTTCTGGTATGTTACGAGCAACAGCCAAACTTGTATCAAGAAAAAGACACGAGTGTATGATCGAGTTGTTTCTGGATAACCAGCCGTTTGGTGATTGTTGTTTTAACACAAGCGACATAAAAATTACACGTCACAAACATCTTGATCTTTAAGAACATTATGTCGTTTCATCACATTTCACCAGATGACATCTTTCGCAGTATTTCCATCACTTTTCTGTGGCAAGATATGGAGCTCTGCACCTGAAGTACATAGTGGGTCCTAATTTCCTAGCACTGAAACCTTAAGAAAATTCGGAAAGGCTTAAATCAGCCAGTTGTGTAGACTGGCAAGAGTTATGCCGTGCGAAAGTTTCCTGATGCAGGAGTTGGATTATACTCGGTAACGTCGTGCATATTCACAATAAAAAAAGTTGTTGTGTAGTAAATAGTGTTGTATTTTGTAACCTTCAGAATACCTCTCAAAGAAATTATCTTTAATATTCCTACGAGATGTCACCATTCCCTTTAAAACACCAATTACTATGTCCATTAAAGCATTTTATAGTCAGATAACTTCAAAATTGGATAGTTGCAACATTTCGGGATATAATTTAATATATTTTATACCGGAAAGTCGTTTTTCAATAGTATATATCAATGATATGATTCTGAATGATATTGCAAAGAGCAATAAACTGAAATTGCCGACACATAATTAGAGTTCCCATGCTTTGCAGGATCAATGTCTGCAGCTGCTTGCTGCGCTACCAGGAATATGTTGTGTACTCATGAGACATCATTACCTGGTAATGTGACGAAAGGAACACAAGTTTCAGTGACGTGTGACGCACAAAAGGGTTACGTCATGACGAGCTGCAGTGCTCGATCAAACATAGGCATGGTCGCTGGTACCTACGTTATTGGTAAGATTAAAATTGTTATGTTGGGGTAAACACATCATGCTATAAGTTCTCTTCGACGTCGCTCAGAATATGTGCACTTGAATAGCGCTTATCCAAATATTGACATCAAAAGAGAAGATTACATAACGGTGAGTCTGACAATATTGATACGGTTCCGTTCCATAACAGCGAGCCCTTATAATTGCTCATGTAGCGCTCAAGTAGCGCTCAAGTAGTGCTCAAGTAGCGCTCATTCTCTCTTGAACGACATGGTGCAAATTCCTCGAAGTTTGTTCCCTTTGCTACGTACCGCTACATTGAGCAATCGCGTTCAAGAGAGGTTTAAAAGTTGATCGCTAATTGAGCGATTACTTTTAAACCTCTCTTGAACACGGCCCAGCTAAGCATGTAGCCATTATAGGTGTCGTCTTGGGATAGTGAGATAAGTGAAATACTTTTGATAGCGGCGTTAAAACCCAACTCACCTCACCTCACCTCATCTTCCCACAGCAAGGTGAAAACGTATCGAAATAAATTCTATGCATTTTTACCTTGTCCTCAACAGCATAGAAAAATGTGTAACGAAGCAGCGACATATATTGTGATCACGAGTTACGCCCCTTACCAGCTGCTTACAGACAGCCAATGAAATCACCGTTTACATTCGGTACTGCAGAAGCGATAATTCTAAAATTGTTATTTTTAGAAACATACGTTGGGTAAATGTTTCTTCTTGTACATTGCAATACTCGTCGTATAGTACTTATATACATGAAAATATAGTATCATAAACATGCTAATTAAGAAAGAAGACCAAATGCGAGCCAGGAAGTGTTATTAGTTGATTGTTAAGTTTATAACAGAGACATATGTAATTCATATGCAAATGAGAACTACCCACGTTCAAACAAAGTTAAACGATTTGAATAAAAATTGTCGCATTGAATAAGAATATTTCAATAAGTATAACGTGCTTATTTAAAAATTGTAACATTTATAAATAAAAATTAGTAAGAGTTAGGCACAGTTTATCAAACAAGAAATCAAATCACAGTTTTTTTTAAAACGTTATACAGCCTGTATTTTCGTTATGTAGTTCAGTATTAAATAATTGAGATCGTTTGATCGAAATACCATGATGCCACACGCGTTATTTGGTATTTTGTAAAAAAAAAATCAGCGTGAAATCATTAATGATAGTTTCATTCAAACTCAACACTTGATTTCTTCGATTTCGGAGTGAATAACATGTGCTAGTTATTTTTTAGCTTATATGATTTTTAAAAACTATGACAACCAACTAAATTGAATCACTCAACGTACTTCCAGCTGCAATATTGTGAAATTAACAAACGATACTTGATAACATGCGCAAAATCATACGCGAAATTTATGAATGTATCCACTATCCAGTTTGGCAGTCATCATACAGTAACATCGTAACAGTGCGTCCACTCCATGTGCCAACTTTGTGGCTTTTGAAGCTGTCCGCTTCGACGGTTTGATTATCGATTACAGGTTTATGAAAGCGAGTTGTAATTAAGTTATTGCATCAATTGAAAGTTATACAAGTCCTGGACTGATCAAAATACTGTCAAAAAGTGTGCTACAGTTTGCGACCCAAAATTAGCGGAGAAATTGGACGAATTAGAAAAGGTGTTTTCTAGTCTAAATATAGATCAAGTCTATAACATTCAAGCGTAAAGCATTGACTTTGTCTACGTGGACAATTTCATTTGATTGGGATTTTAGCACACGTTTTAAGACTGTAAAGTCAATGCTTGAAACTATCTTAAATATGTTTTCGTTTAGAAGGCCTAGCGGCAATGTATCACTGCAAACGCCTTTGCTGTTGACATCAGTTCATATTGCAAGCTTTCTTCTGATTGGCCTATCCGATCAGCCTGCATTACGGTAAAATCTTAGCGCAAAAAAAGCGGGCCGTAAAGTCAAGGGCGAAGGGAGATGATTTGAAAATCTTTTCGTTACGCCCATGACGTTGTGAAGATGACCTCACCTTTGGACCGAGACAAGTACCTCGACATTACAGCTAAGTTTCTTATCGAATTCAACATTAAATGCGTAATTGCAAAAACAAACATATTCTTTTTTCGACGGTCTCAACCATTGAAACACCCACACGTCTATTAACAGTACACGTAAGTTCATCCTTGTACCAACTGGAGCATCGAGTAAGCACGTTTGTCCAAATATATATTCGACTTTGTTTTCAAAAGCCTGAATATGAAACAGACTATCAACACATTCATGTAACTATTAGGATCACTAAAGGGAGACGCCAGGGCCGTGTTCAAGAGATTAGCGATTACTTTTAACCTCTCTTGAACGCGATTGCTCAATGTAACGCTACGAAGCAAAGCGAGCGAACTTTGAGGTTTTGCATCGTGTCGTTCAGGAGAGAATAAGCGCTACTTGAGCGCTACTTCCGCGCTACATTGAGCAATAAATGAGCGATTATAAGCGCTCGCTGTTATGGAACGGGGCCTTTGTGCTCTTCTGCTACGCGCTGTTAGTCTGTTCTAAAGACCCCTGTATTAGTAAGAGCCTTGCAACTAGGCAAGTCTATAGCAGACTACAGAACTCAGTTTACGACTGAATATAAACACGTCTCAGAGTCTCCTTCTGTTTTTTATTTTCTTTTTTCAAATTAAGAAATTTTACAGAATATTCATTTCAGAATATAAACGTTAGACTAGACTGTAATCTACTGTATGACCTCTTGGCTTTGCAGGAAGCAAGATTGAGATTTTGAGATAGTTGTTCTATGTGGCAGTGTGTGATGTGAAAGTGTTCCTGGGATATCCCTTTAGCTCAACTGTTAGAGCGCAGGACTCTCACCCAGAGGTTCCGTGTTCGAATCCCACTGGAGGTGATCTCACAATCACTTCTGTCACATGTGTACTACTCTTTTGCTACTTGTACGTGTTCAATACCTAAACGCTTGTTGTTTATCATGTAAGTGTTGACTGTATTCCACTAGATATCGCTTGGCTTGCAGGAAGCAAGAAAGGAGACTTGTGTGTCGCCTTCAGTGGAGCAGACAGAAAGGAGGGGGTCAGGGCCGTTGCTACGTGTTGCTGGGTGGGGCCAGATACAGGACCTCTCATTGGCTGAAAACGTTTCAGTTGGAAAAAATAGTTACTGTATTCTAAGTAATATTTCATTGAAAAGCTGTGAATCTTGTAGGATTGAATTGATGAATAAACTATTTAATGTGTTCCTTGTTGTGATGACTTTGGCACATAACAACCACTTGTTGTTCCTGAGAATAAAGTGTATTCATTCATATGACTGGGTTACATATGGCTAAGTACAATCAGCAGCCATGTGGTCTGCTAGCTCTCTCAACAGAAGCACACTTCCGGTGTTACACGCGAGCACTCGTTATTATATACACATGGAATGTATAATCGAGGTAACTGGTTCTTCATTACCAATACGCTACACTTGTATTCCTTTCCACGTATCCTGATAACTCTCCTGTCAACAAGGTTATATCTGATGTACATGTAAGTGAATTATCAGCTTTGTGAAGGATAGGACTCTCAAGCTCAAAACATGGAAGGACTGACATTAAAAATCATTAAAAATAACATCGGAATCCTTCTAAATTCCTAGATTTGCCAATGCTTATGAATAGTTGTTATATAAACTCGCGTGCAAAAGAAACGTCCCCATACAAAATACAAGATATTTCAAACCATTTCAAGCGATTTCTTTACCCAAAGTGTATTTGAATTGACATACAAATAAAATTATCATAATCTGATTTATGAAATTGTGAGCACTTCTTCACTAAGCATGTGTTTATCCCATACATTCAACATCTACTATCTCCGACATCAATGTTTCATTTTATACTCTGTGGGGACATTTCTTTTGCACGTGAGTATACTTTTTGGAAAGACTTACATTTGGACTCTGATGGAAAAGGTTCTTAAAATGCAAGAAATGTGAAATCCAAGGGATGTCATGGCTGAAAGGCTCAATGGTCTTATGACATCCATAGGTCTGACCGTCCATCCGTCCCGTCTGTCAGTTCATTAGTCCGTACACTTTTCGCATTTTCAACTTTTCAACATTCCATTTTATTTTTTTCCAGATTTATTTTTTTAAAAAACATTGACTATCATAAAGATGTTATCAATCTAGTTTTAAAATGAATTGATTTTGGCTCGGAATTGCTAAGGGGATAAATATATTGAGTTTTGATAAAAGTGTTATCCACTATTATATTATATTATATTATATTATATTATATTATATTATATTATATTATATTATATTATATTATATTATATTATATTATATTATATTATATTATATGCTGATGATACAGACGTGTTTCTTGATGGGACAGATACTGGTATCTATTGATACTTTTTTTTAATAAAATGTCTTGTATGAAAATAAATATAGATAAATCAAATGGAATCTGGATTGGATGAAAAGAGAAAATATGTAGTGACCTGAACATTTAATGGATAACTGTGAATTTAATATACTTGGTATTAAGTTTACACCTAAAAAAAGATAAAAACTAAAAGTACATCTGAAAGATTTATCGGTAATCAACACCAGAAGATTACCAGACTAGAAGAATTTAATAGACGTTTTGCTCCTTAGATGAAAATACACTTGACTGTTGTTGGTAAGATAACAGTAATAAAAAATCTTGCAATCTCCAACTTATATGTAGTCAGTTCAATTCTTTGTCCAACCGACTAGCTGAATTTATTACTTCCCTTTTTTCAATTCATTTAGAATGATAACAATGATGATATAAAGATAAATGTTGTCAAAAGCAAGTATGAAAGCATTTTCTTCCCACAGAGGTTACTCCCTTCAGATTTCCGATCCTTCCCTCTGTTGTTTTACGCTTGAAATCGGGAGCGGAAAGAGAGTGTCCTGATTGGTTGCAATTGAATCTGGTTGTGCAATCAGCGACGCCGTTGTAAAAGTGATATTTGCCAATGACACGTCATATTGATATAATAAACGTAAGGCCAACGTTTTCTCGTTTTCCTGTGTTTTCTGTGCTTTCCTCGAAATATGCTATTTGATTTTGTGAAAACTATTGATAATAAACATACTTATAAATAAAGAAGACCAAATCAGACACAAATACCAAAAACAGGTCATTTGCGTTATTTACATCAGACATTTTCGAATGACATATGCTAATGAGCAAGACCCTTCAGAGTAAAATGCCAAGATCTTTGAAGTCACCCGGTCCACATGGCCAATTAAAGATGAGTTTTCATTGGTTAAGACGCAGGGACACGGTATGAGATTTCTCTTTCCACCGCTAGGGGACTTTTTTCTGCTCCCGATTTCAAGCGAAAAACAACAGAGGGTAGGATCGGAAATCTGAAAGGACTAACCTCTGTGGGAAGAGAATGGTATGAAAGAGGAGGACTGACAATAATTGATACAAATAGATTAATTGATGTACTGAAAGCATATACCATGAGGCTCTACTTTTAAAATGTGATAAAAACAAGCCATGCAAAGTACCTTATGAAAACGTATTTAATGTTGATGCAAACACTCAAACTTTTGTTAAGGATGTTCGCTCCTCAAATTTATAGTATTAAACTTTTTTTCTAACTTAAATTTTTTAAAAGATCAAAGTATATGATCGAAAAATCAGCATTAAAAAAATAGGGGGTAGTATGTATGTTTTTTTTAGAGATATGACGCCTGTAAGATAGAGTCTATTGGAAAATGAGAAAAAAATGCTAAAAACTAAAAAATATATATGGTTTGGACCTGATTTAGGCCATTTATGCTGTTAACATTTAAAAGGTTCCTAAAGTCACATTTTCTTTATTTCATTTGTTTTTTTAAAAGTATGTAGATGACGTAGAATATCATGAAGTAAATAATAATGACAACAAATCTTTACTTAATCTAATTTAATTTTAAAAGTTCAACAAGAAGGAGCGAACATCCTTAAGATTGAAAATTCTTTTTGACAAGATGTGTTTAAAGCATAGTATTTCAAAAATAACATTATATTGCCCTTATTGTTCGAACAGAATTTCAAAAACTCACAATACTTCATAAAGAATTAGGCACAGAAAGGGACTAAAACTGTCAGAGTCAAATGCGATGAAACTGGATTACTATCAATACACTATTTCTGTAAAATACTGTATTAAAGGCATTGTTTTAGATTTGAAATATATACTGAACATCTTACCTGATTCTCTGAAATATTCTAAACATTAAAGGTTTGTCATTGATCCCAAACTGGAATTAGAATATATCCAACTGTCAGGTGAATTTACTTACATCATCCAAAGTCTGTAGGGTTATTCTCATAAACTTATTTCCAGTGATAAACATCCAAATATTTGTAATAAATGGCAAAATTGACTTTGATTTGAAAATCATATACACAATGCATTTTATTATATAGGGGTAACAAGACAGAACGCTTACATATTTTCTGCATGAGAGTAGTTATACAAAAAGAGAATTGCTCGAAATAACAGTTTATATTGTTCTTGTCATGATGTAAAACAAAATGTTTCTGATGTATACAGGTAATGTGAGGTTACCAAAACCTTTTTGGAAAACATTCAAATTTGGCTTAACAATCCCATTAACTTATCCCATCACAGTGTTAATATCAAAATGCATGGTTTGGTTTGATACTCTACATCAAAATAGATTACTGAATCACATCATAATTTCTGCAAAAAGACATATTAATATTTGCAAAATCAAGAATACATCTCCGAATCTCAGTTTATTTATGTAACATACAGAGCGCACAGAGTTTTCTCCTACATGTTTCGATTTACTCTTCAGGGAGAATGATTACATTGTATACGACGTCACGTTATTATGCTGGACATGGATTGTTTATATCTACATTGAAAGCATTTCGGTGTAGATATGCAGCGTTTCGATGTGGATTTCAGCTCCTCATCGGTGTTTGAACAGGCTTAAAAATAAAAGTATATACCATGAAGAGTGACATTTTCAATAAAACATAAGCTTATCAAGGACATTCAAAAGCGACTTTGTCAAGTTTGTACGGTTGCAGTTACTTGTTTTGACTTGCCTTTGGACACTAGTTTATTTTAGTTCGTGGATTTTTTTCAACGAAAGTTCAACAATATCGAATTTCTACTGATAACAATACCCGAAAGGCTCCAGAAGTACAGTATATTAAACTAAACCTATAAACTATATATGTCGACATGACATGTACACATAATTCATTAAAATCATATCACAAATCTTACAAACCTTACACAGTGTTTGTAGTGGATGGTCATTAACCTGCCCTTCAACACAGAAATGTATTATTTGGTGCCATCGTTGAAATAACATGCACATCTGCTCCCTCCCATTTTGAAATATGTTTTAACCCCAAAAATAGTTCAATCATTTTTCTGCAGGACTTGTTCTACAAGCAGCTGCGCATACAGAATTACTTGAGAGAGTTTCAGATCATCTATTTTTCAGTATTGTCAACTTTGTCATATTCATTAGATGCACTGCAGCTGTTATGTTTTCAGTTTGACAGGTCCAATGTAGGTTTGAAGTTTATGAATGATACACTTTCAATCTGTTTTTTGTTTGTTACAGGTGCAATGGCACTATTTTTCTTCATTAATCTTTTACTACATATCATTGTCTTTCTCTGAGGCTGTTGATAATGCAGCCCTGGGGTATCAGCTTGAAATTACCAAATTAATTTAATGTATTATTGATAATCAATTTAACTTTGTAAGAGATACAATTCATAACACATTCGCAATAATAGTATAAATGTATTGCTCCCCTATAGACAGTGTTATTGACCACATTTTTATTTTTAAAAAGCAAACACAACACTAATGTTTATTTCTTTTCATAGTTTGCATATTGGTTCACAGTGAGTAATCGTCCCAAATAGATTGTGACCTTAACCTGCCTTTCAAGTCCACAATAACACTTTGCAATTGCACCCAAGTCAGTGGGATATCTCGTTCACATCATTTTCATATTTTACACACGGCCTCCGCTGGGGAGACCAAATACTGTTTAGATATTGGTGAAAGTGTTCTCAAGGTCACAGCAAAACTTAGAATTTTTCGTCATGTGAACTTGCATGTAACTTGTTGGTGAAATATACCAAGAACTGTTCGGTGGATTCTGTTCATATCTTATACAAAGCTTCTCCTGAGAGAGTTAAAGGATGGTTGCAGAAAAAACTTATTATTAACAAAAATAATTCGGCATATGAACTCTCATGTTAAGGTCATCAGCGGGATATCTGTAATAATTCAGTTATTCTACTCCTATTCTATTCTACTATTAATGTCCTAGACCAGTGTTTTAGGGATGATGCAAGCCCCAATCGATTTTAATAACCTTCACATTTTCAAAGTGACAACAAATCACTGACACCTTCTGCACGGGAAGATGAATGTTAATCATGTCAGCACGACGATAACATTTTTGTATCAAATTGATCATAATTTTTGTGAAACAGAATTATTTTTTTTTAGTTTCAACACTGTTGACATCTAATTTCTTATCACAAAATATAACCTGTTGTTCTTCGTTAAATTTGAAGTGATAATTTCTGGCGTGGAAGAATTACCGACAACTGCTTAAATTTAACAATGCCATTATGGCAGACATTTAATATAACAGCCAGTCACCACATGTACGTTTGATAATAATTGTTTTCAAAAAGGAGATAAAATGCAAGTGCCACAATGTCACTGGCCGTCTGAAAGATAAGACTATATTCGCCCGACCTGCCGTCATGAGTACAGTTCTAAGCTTTCTTTTGTTAGCGTTTATTTGTATAGAAATAAGGTGCAACCTGATTCACAATGGGGATTTCGAAACCTCAACTATTGAAGGTTTGGCCATGTGGAACGAAAGTGATGGTAATATAGCGTATTCCACGATGTTTTCACACAGTGGACATGTGGCGCTGGAATCTTATCACAGGTAAATGGTAGAAAATTATAAATTAATTAAGTATTTCCGTATTGTCCAAGTCACAGAGGCTGGTATTGCTGAAAATAAAACGTCCTAAATCAAAAACCTCGTCCTCTGACAGCTACCTACATATTATATATGTAGGTAGCTGACGAAGTTTTTTTTTATTTAGGACGTATTATTTTCAGCAATACCAGCCCCTGTTGTCCAAGTTACAGGAGACCGACCTCTGGTTTTAACGAAACACTATATATATTAATATATTGTTTTATGTTATTAATTCAGCATATATGCATTTGCCCTGTTACAGGTCCGAGGTCTGTTGTATTTGAACGAGAAATACGGAAATACATGATTAATAACAATTTTATCGATAATCCGATATTCATGCTGTTTGTACAACAATTAACAACTAATTTCCATGAAATCATAATTGTAAACAAGAGTGGTGAAGATATAGCACTGGTTTTGAAACAACAAAATCGGTCTTTCTTCAAATGTGTTACTCTCATATGGCCAATATTGCCTGAGTTGCCTGTTCATTTGGCCTTGCAATGAACACTGTATACATACCATTGATAATCAATTAATAAATGACGGTACCGGTATTTTTAATTAATCCATTCTATGATTTATATGTGTCGTTACGTTTACACTCCAATAAAGATTTTATATCGTCCATAGTAAAATAATGAATTAATTCCTGAATTGACATAAATTATGAAAATTCGGTTTTGTACCGAATGTGTATATGGGCAGAATCATATTTGCTCAGTTTGTGTCGTATGTCCGCTATCTGTCCTTTTATTGATCTTATGTTGGAGTTTTGCCTCAGTTTTCGAAATTTATGGTTCAGGAAATAACGTTTGGTAAAAGTTACACAATTAACAGTTAATTTCTAATGTGCTGACATACTATTTCATACTCTTTTATACATGACTTGATGAATCGGGCAGAACAACGTGGGCGAGTTGCTCTAGGCAATTACTACTATTTCAGGATCGAATTTGGAAATATATGGCATTCTCTGGATATTTTTTTTATATGTTATAATATGTTTGATATTTGCTCAAAAAAGTGCGAAAATACAAACTTCAGGGTCTATCTATTCTATCTATCTATCGATTTGGACTATAATGGATTTCGGGCGTAATAACATATTTTTATCTATCTGTAAATGTTGAAAAATTGGTGTACCCTCGCAGTTTGAGGAAATATTTCCCCTTTACTAAACTAACGTCTTTCTATTGGCAATTTCAAGAACAACCTTAAAAAAGAAAAGTCTGTTGTCAAGTATCAAACAACTTGGGGTAAAATGCATTAATATTTTCATGAACTGTTTTTGCAATATATCATGATTATGTGAGAAGGACTACAATAAAGCATGTAAATATGATTTGACCATCATAACATGGTTCCAACTTCACAGTTCGTTGCACTGCTGTAGTCTGAATGCTTTGTCCATGTACACTGTCCGTTAGTGTGACTAGATACTTACAATGTATACTGTTATGTCGCTATCTTGGTTCCTTGGACAACTACCGAGATGTGTTTCTCTGTGTGGTGATCAATGCCACCAACTTTTATATGGGAAGTATATTTTACCCCCACCTCTGCCTGAATGACAAGTTTTATGTTCTAGAACACATATAGAAGATGGTCCTAAGCAGTACGTTGATGTGCAGCCGGGAGTCCGGTATGAGTTTCAAGTTTATATCAAACAGAAGGACGACCTGCCACACGTGCCGACCCAGACCTACACCACCACTATTGTCTACAGTATGGATCAGGGTATGTCTAGTCATTCCATGTACTTCACTGAAATCATACCTTTTACTCGAGTTGTTTAATTTCATACATATATGGCAGATTGGACTTTGGACTGGTGAAAATGACCCATAAAATATATAAAATATTGCAGGAAGACCAGAGACGTTTACAGTAGCTATAGAACCTGCAGTTCGCGCTGCTCAGGGTTGGCTTCTGATGGAAGCGTGTTTCATAACACCAAACAAAAGTAAGTACATGTTTATATATTATGTCTGAAACCTGTTACACGTGTTTACAGTTTGTTTTCTTTATCTTGCTCACAATTAACACGATGTTCTTTACTATAAAACGTATTCATCTCCCCGATCTGGGCCTATATTTTCGTAGTTGTCTTAGTGCTAAGATAGTCGTAAGCCAACGTAATGTATGGCACTTACGACTATCTTAGCGCTAAGAGAGCTTCGCAAATATGGGTCCAGGTTTCTCCCAGGCTCTGATCAGCGTGCATGGCCCACATCCCGGCGTCAGCTTCCTCGTGGATGACTTCAGTCTGGAGGAGATTCCAGAGATCCAGAATTGGGATCTGGAGTCGTACAACTCCATCAGAAAGATCAGGAGGAGCACCGTCCACTTTGTGTACGTCTTTCTGGAATATGAATGTGCTTACATGTAAATATTTATTGTCCCATTTCTTACAGGGATAGGGTGGCTGTTGGGGGTTACTTATGTCAAACGTTGTAAATGGTGTTATTTAAGTACTGACTGTAGCCGAACATTACCATCTTGATGCTAAGCAACTCAGTAGAGTGACGATATTATGATTAAAATAGTGATTTCTGATCGAAAAATAACCAATGTATCACGACTGGCACTGGTCAATACATTAGATTAAAATATTTTCAGATTTGAGCCTGATTCTACCATGAACGATTCAGACATAATGGTTAAGGTAAGCACCTAAAATATATCACAAACTATAATCAGTTGAGATGAGTTGCATTTCAGGTCACTTCACACAATTCTTCCTGTAAGTACCCACATTGCTTATTGTTGAAAGTTATTTATGGTCAGAAAGTAAATCAATAGTCTGTTTTCCTTAGTATGGTAGAGAGAGTTATTTATATAGTAAAATTATATCTTACTCTTTTTCAGTACCTTTTTCCCATGCTCTTAAGCACTTTAAAAACACTTTTTCAACAATGTGTGAGATTAGAGAGCAGATATAATAAGAGTGTATGATCACTCCGTAAAAGCTATGTTTACTTCTTATCTTGGAAGTAAACACTACAATTCTTAAATCCTGTGTAGGCATACCTTGACCAGAAGATAAAAACTTTTAGTTAAACTAAATGTAATGTAAAACATAATATACATGGTTGATTAGCGTTGTAGTAGAAGTAACGATGATATAAGTATAATTGAAAAAGTGACTGATTCATCTTTTCTTACCTTTCTCGTTCAGTTCTGTTTGAATATTGAATTCCAAATTATGATGATGTGAATTACATGTAACTTTTGAAAAATTAAAAAACTGTATGTACGTGCTTCTGAAAAACAATCCCCAAAAAACATCCTTTTGAAATCTCTTTAACAAGGCGAGACAGAAGACTGATTTAGGACTGATTTCATGCTTTATGAAGTCCAACAGCAATAATGCGTCAAAAGTCTAAGAAGATACATTATGTTGAAATTAAGTTCTATTTTCCTATACATTTTCACTTAAATGTCACACATGTAATCGACAAGTAGAGTATTTCCAAGTACTTGATAGTTTGTATATGTCTTAAAAGTATATTCTATTCACAGGTACAATTGAAACGTCACTCATTCGGTTTCGGGGCCTATGTCAACCTCATGCTAGAGAAAGACGTCAACTTTAACCTGTATCATAACTTCATCCACGAATACTTCAACTGGGCCACTGTCTCCCATCTAGGCTGGCCTGTTGCTAAAACGGTAAATTGTTTTTACAGTCTTGAGGAGGACCTCAACGTAATATTATGGTGTTTTATGGACACGGAATTATGTTCCCATTAGTGCTTAACGTTTTATGTTATCGTTCTTTATCATGCATAAGACTAATATGTGTTACATGTTATAACTTCATACAGGCTACAACCTGCACACACAGTGTTGCCGTGAGAGTTGCAACCTACATATTATGTTATGTTTATGTAGGTTACAATTTGCATGGTTTAAATGTTTAAATATTGCGGAATTCAACAATGTATCTAGAGACTGGCATATATTTTGGCAACAAAAATGGAAAGACAAGTAATAAAGGATAATAAGTAGAGAGTAAGTTTCTTACCAATTGGTTAATTAATCGAAATGTATAACTTGTCAGAGAGGTCAAGAGGTCAAGGGGGTCTACTAACTCATCTTTACCGTAGGTCAAGGTAAACACTTTTGATATTGGCAACGATCAATATGTGCAATCGTATTTTCATTGTCACACATCATTTACACTACCTCCTTATATTTCAGAACTACTGTTACAAAGACCCGACAGCTAAGGTGATGTGTTTAGACGGTTTCCGGGCCGATAACTCTTCCTTCCAGAACCTCAACTACATATGTGCACTGGACACCGTCAACAAGCTCAAGATGAATGGGTATATATTACATTCATCGATAAAATAATATCAATGAAAAGGTAAAAAGAACTTATGCTGTTTCGTTCATACGTTTAAATCATGAATGAAAAATGCAACGTCGGTGATCACGTATATATACGATGTTTGCAATATTGTAAGTCATGCCATCATTTCATGAAACAGTGGAACCATATCCTTCCAAGGGATCACTAGTACTAGTTTTCTTATTTTGCTCTGCATAATCATATCAGAAATCAACAGGTAATGTCGGCTGATTCGTGTGACGGTGCTAGTGTGAATATTTAGCATGATAACTTGATTTAACTAAACCAACCACCATCGAAATCGTAATGACTTCTTTTATGTACTTGCCACAATAATACGGTTAATTACCATACATAAATTAATAAGAATGTGTATATGGCAACATTTCAACTTAATACGTTAAACATTGGTCCCTGTTGCCATTATGCATTGATTCTTGATTCATAAAGTATGTGCTACTAAAACTGACAGTATCAAAATCCGAGGCGAGCCGCTGTTTGGGCGAACCATAGGTCCAGTGCCAGGCTGGGTTCAGCAACTTGATGCGCAAACGCTGGAGCAAGTGATGTCATCAAGGGTGGCTTATATGAACACACTATTGAACAAACGGTGAGTACTTATTTACGCTATCAGTATATGCCAATATGTTAATGAGGGGTTGGCGTCACATCTTTAATAGACACATACTGCGAGTATTAGGATCATATGATACATTGAGTTCTTTGTATTTGATATCTTCTCTATTTCTCTAACAAGTTATCCACAACAACGCCTTTGCAGTTAATAAAGAGTGTGATGTGTTTGACTTCGGATCGAGAGGTACGAGGTTTGAATCCCTCAAGGGACACTGCAACCTCGTTTGCTGTCTAACCACCATGCAGTCAGGTTTGCATGCAATACTACGTGATAATATAATGCTATGGTCAGCAATGATTGGTCCATTTGACGCTGTTGAAGAAACCTATATTATCAATAGTATGAGTAAACTGTATCTTAGGGGCCAAAAGCAAATTTTTATGTTACTTGATATAATAACGTCACTTAGTGTAAAGAGCAAATTCGCCTGACAGGACTTTTGTATAACATTAATGCAGAAGATACGTCCAAGTCTCACTGGAATTGACACAAATGTCACTCTTGAGGTTTGTTGAATGCTGTTCATTCAATTGTAAATATACTATTGCTTTGCAGAATCGACCAATGGGGTGTCCTGAACGACCCTATAGGCGATATGACCTATGAGAACATGACCCCTGACCCCGACTTCTCTGAGAAAATCTTTCAGCTCGTACACAGGGCGGATCCTTCTGCGCAACTCATGATGGACGAACATGACGTCATTTCCGGCGGTTCAGAGACCCAGGTGATCACTTCATTTTACCGCCAATATCATAAACAATGAAAACATGTGTTCAACTATATATGTATTCAATGCTCAGTTTCAGCCCATTCAAGTGCAGTTAACATTATACATGATGACAGTTTGTATGATATAAAGCGTCGTTATTCAATGGCAGACAAGGTTATGACATAAATTCTAATGTTATAAAGTAAGCGCTGCACAATGGAGCCAATAAGACTATAAAAGCTATACCGATTAGATTATCGTCAAAATGGCTATTGAAGAAGTCAAATGTTGAAATACATTTCCAATAAGCACTATTTCAATTAGGTATTCCATGTGCGATTATGTAGACACCAGTTTTGTATTCAATCTCCCTCTGAAGTTGTTTTTATCTTATCAAATGTTTATTTTATTTCAAGGCTTACAAACAATTGGCGACCAAGTTGAAGCCATTTGGACTGAGTATCATCGGTGCGAAGTGTTTGCTCAACACTGAAGAGTTCGACCCGACGATGCTGAAGGTATCTATAAAAGGGTCATATTTAATATTTGCTTACTAATTGTACATTCCACACGAAGGAACGGAAACACATGTTTTCCTCTTCTTCAGCTCTTTTCCAGACTAATTCTGTAATACCCTTCTATTACATGACACGTTTTACATGGAGTGACCATCAACAGAAGTGTTTTATTTATGTTTTATTCGAAGAAGCACATTTCAAACTGCTGTTCCGGGCTCGAAAATAGTTTATTAGACATAAAAGAAACATATTTACGATACCCTGATAGACTAAACTAGAAGTATGTACATGTGATGCACTGTGATGTCCCCCGCTCCAACTTTCAATCCAACCTTGTCATCTTAATCTTAATTTCACTTATGCCAGAGAAAATCCAAAAAGGACAATTCAAAAGGTTTATCTATTAGAATAGATTAACTTGTTTCCATGTAGCCTCTTAGTTCAAATTGTTTCTCTTTTCGGGCCTCTTTGTTAAAATTGTTTCCATGGAAACCAAAAAAATTCAGAATGATTTAAGTACAAAAGTCTAATCACGGAGTCTAAACACATACCAGGTCTCATTAAATAATACTGAATGACTTTGGAGATGGAGGTAGGCAAAGGTTTCTTATCCCTCAGTATTATATGAACTAAGTTCAAATTGTTACCATATAAACCAGAAATTATATAACAATCAGATTAACCTAAGTAACAAAAGGCACCACTCCAACACTAGGTATTACCACACACCTGGTTTAAGGAAAAAATATTGAATAGATTTTTTAGAGAGAGGCCGGAAAAGGTTCCTGCCCCTCATATGCACTTAGTTCAAACTGTTTCCATGGAAACCAGAAAAAAAATGAGAATAACCAAAGTAGCAAAAGGCACCACTCCACCACTAGGTCTAACCACATACCAAGTTTCTTTAAAAAAATATTGAACGGTTTTTGAGATATGACCTGGAAAGGAAAGCATTAAGGAATAAGGGAATTACGGACGGAGGCGAAAATATTTTGTCTCCGGCAAAGCTTTGCGGGGAAAATAATAATGCACTTAGTTTCGGGACCATTCTAGTCGCAGTAAGAGGAGTTGATGCTTCCTGTGTGGCACTCGTCATTGATAATTGGAGAAAGCTTGTCTCCGACATAGAGAGTTGCGAAGACATAAGTTATTTTCGACTGTGAACAATCGGTTTTATCAAACAAAATTGACAATAGTTTCCGTATAAACATATTTTTATTGATGGATAAAGGTTTGTTAGAGTAAAGCATCTTTAAATCATTGAAGAATGAGTAAAATCCCTTCTTCATTAGTATCCGCAATGGGTTGAATGCACTTATGTTAACTCAAGGATGTACTGTTTAGCTACTGTGCATGTAAATCCAATGTACATGGACAGGAATACCTTAACTGCAATTGAAGATTAAAAAGGAAAGGATTCGATAATGACACTGTATTGAATCTAAATTTATTAAAATGACATTTCAGCGGCGTCTTGACAGTCTGAGTGAAACTGGCCTGCCTGTCTGGATAACCGAGTTGTCTGTCGCTGACAAGGACATCATGGCCAGAGCATCCAAACTACAAAAGGTTATGCGCTTCCTGTTTGGCCATCCAGCTGTAGCGGGGATTACTCTCAAAGGAATTTATGAAAGAGTGGATGGGCCGCCTTACACCGCCTTGTTTAATGGCAATACGTATGCGGTAAGGTAGACTCATCTAAACCATTGTATTTCATGTATATCAATCATGATATCTTCAGATAACATTTTATTTGGGGAATCAAGTATGACTTCAATATTCCTAGATGAAGTTATTTTTACGCTAAATATAGCATGTGCTAATCATCCAAAGCTTCTGCAATTAAGACAAAATTATGGAAATATATTTTATGGTCAATGTAGTGTTAGGTCTATGGAAGGGGATTTGTGCCAAATATGAAGACATGTAGACGTTTAACTTGTAAAATGTAACATGTCGTTCTCAACCATACAAGTCTCGAAAAGACAAGTCTAAGTATGCAAACCTTACATTTTAATTCTTTCAACTTTACAAAGTTGAAATGTAATACTAGAAATATCGAAATCGAAAATTAAACTTTTTAAATTTTAAATCTAAATAATATACACATTTTGTAATGTTGCAAGTTGCCTTTTACAAATGAAAAATGGAAAATGAAGATTTGGAAAGTCAACCTTGTAAAACGAAGTTTAGCATTTCGAGACTGACTTGAGTTGCATAGTTGCGATTGCAATGTTTCAAATTATATTTCTACATGAATTGGCATGGACCATATTTGGACGTTTCCCGAACATTGCCGATGTTTTCCGGGGACGAGAGGTATTTTCGTAAAATGAGACCTCCTTGTCTATTTTGATCCCAACGCACGACGAGTTAACCACGCCCCCTGAAATCAAGGGACGTAACTCTTGTTATGTCCGACATACAAACGCACGTTGTCAGTTCAAGGAGCACTAATATCACTTGCATTCCGTGTGATACTGTCGCAAATGTGGATGACGTACATACGGGATCGTGCATATTGATTGGCACTGATCATATAATAAATGCATCCGACCCATTATCATAAATGTTTTTCACTTTCATATAAAACTGCAAATTTTTAAACCATATCGACATCCAGCGCCCAAAACATTCAATCAATAAATTATTTTCTGTGCGTTCATTTACACATGACCTCACTAGTACTCTCAGTTAAATAATATACGTCAACATTCACTTTAATTTTTTATTCTTTAATTGTGTTTTTACGCAACGGAAAATGAATGCGTAAGTAATGCAAATTACTGTTAGATGACGGACATTATACGGGATCGTACAGTTTGATTGGCACTGATTATATGATAAATGTATCCGATCAGTTACAATGATGCTTCTTTTACTTCCGTATATAACTGCAGATTTACAAACAATATAGACATACCACACCCAACAAATTAATAAATTACGTTGTGTGCGTTCAATTACACGATATCTCACTCTCAGTTCAATCATACTTGTCAACATTCACTTTTTGATACTTTTTTATACTCTAATTTTTATGTGTATTCATTAACGTCTTTTTTAAAAATAACGTTTGTATAAAGAAATGAATTTCCATTGTTTTACCTCAAGTTTTGAACATCATAATCTTGATATTGAAAGTAAACGTTAGTTGAGAACAAATTGAAAGAAATACATAAACCAGTGTTGACAACTTTATCACTAATTGTCTGATGATCCAAATCAGGGGGGAAAATACTTCATATACTTCTTTTAAAAATTAAGAAAAACTGCATTGCACTTTGATAATTACTGAAAAGTGTCCTGAGTACAAATACTTCTTATTCAAGGGGAATGTGTTATTTAGCTGAGTTTGATTTCTTTTCAACTTTCAACTCTTTATCAACTAGTTTAAATTATATATTGGTTTTGAATATCATAATTTTACCTATTTTCATTTACTTATCAAGCAAACTATATTCTTAGTATTTGAATAAGTCAAAAGTGTATTGTTGTGAGACAGAAATATATTTGTCCATGATAAATATGTCCATTAATTATATATATAGAATCAAATTACTACATTCAAGTATAAAATGTCAATCACAAGCCTAGATCAGTTGTTTCACACTTTAAACACAAATAAATACAAATAAACAAATAACCACTCAACTTCTACATTCTAAATATGAACATAAATATGAATAAAGAATGAAAACTGACAATATGATTGTATCACTGGTAATTTCAAAAATATAATTGCACTGTTAAATTCAATAATTGAATCGAAATTCACTGAAATAAAAAAAATGTCATTCATGAATAAATTGACATTTTCAAGAAACTAAGTACGTGTATTATTAACTCATATATGAAACAATTATATTTAGATTATAATTCAGGTAATTTATGTTTTAGAACAATATGTCTCCCCTTTTAACCCTCTTACATAATTCTTTGCTATGTCTATTTATCATATTTGTATGTCAGTTATTAATTTAATAAAATCATTGTAGTAAAATATGTGTCACATTATCAGTTTAAAAGTTTGAAAGAAAATTAGATGACAATATAATGTAATAATGATTCCATTAACGGTTGTTAAGGAGATACACTACACAACCAGGCCCGAAGTTGCAGAGTGGGCTTCTTTATACACATATTTCATGGATTAGTGTGTTAGAAAAGTACAGAAACTGTACTAAGAATGTGACACTTTAGATGTTCTTTATAGATTTATAAATAGAGCAATCTATACAAGAAGAGGACTGTTGAATATAGTTATCTTTCAGTATGTCTGAACCAGAAAGTTTCCAGTATGTTTTCATAAAATGTAATCACATAAATTAATTTTGGAGGAATCGAAAGTTTCATGAACAATCGTCTTTTGAATCACCCTACCGTGGTGAGATCACTCATTAGATAACAATGAGTTGGCTACACACACATCTGGCTTCCGAAGTAGATTTATCTTGTGTGTGATCAAGCGATATCTACAAGCGATATCTACATTATATACTTTGATATTATCTTATCATTACAATACATCCAACACATTAAAATATCCATAGAAAGTTTTGTAGATTTTTTCAAAGATGTATTTAAAGTTGAAAACATTATTGCATTAAAAACAATGATTTGCCTTCCTTCATGTGAAATTGATTTTTTAAAACAATATTTCAAGGTTTAATAACTGTGTCTTAGCTCTGCCCACTTTGTGTTCTTTACTTTTGTCTGTTTACCTGTTTACATTTGAAAATAATGTTTCATTGAGCTATACCTTACGGATTTTTAGTTCTGCTCCAGAAAGGAAAGTCCAAGTTGCGTTTCCATGGAAACGGGGAAAACAAATACCGAACTGTGACCAGTGCTACGTCGATCCAAACTCTGAGAAAGGAAAATGTCAATAAAAAGTCCGTAACACTGACGGTACTTTATGTTTCGAAACCATTGGAAATTACATAAGGTTTATTTTGAAAAGTAACAACTATTTATCATCATGTATTTATTTCCAAAATTTCGATAAATCATCTAACAAATCAACTGAAAAAATGTCCCGACCAACTGTATTTGTTGTTGTTTTTGACAAAAGACGCAATGTGTTCTTTATACTTGATACAGACTTTCTTACTTATGAAAACATTAAACATGCAGTTTTATATTATGACAACTCCTTAGCTAAGAACAGGAAGATTGTCTGGATAACAACTTCTTAAGTTAGGTATTAGGTATTATTAAACCCGAGTGTAAAATGTGCAATCCTGTATACCCTTTTACAATCAAGTGCAAAAATCAGGTGCGGAAAATGTACGATATATAACTTGACTCACACTAATAAGTTACACTACCATGCTATGATAGATGAGAATACGTCATTATATATTGATTCGAATTACACTGATCTAGACTGGGAATGTTTTAGCTTATACATATACAACTGTAGAAAGAAAGGATTTACTCCAACTATCCTGAATATGGAATAATAATAATAATGCAATACTATAATATCACAAAATACATATATATCAATCTTGACCAGGGAGTATATTTCTTAAAACTGTGGTCTTTTCTACATATGTTATTTAGAACAAACGAATAGACAATTTACAACTTTTCTCTAAATGTTTATTGTTTATTATTTTATGTTTGAATTATTTATGTTGATTCCTGCGTGCATTTGTAGCTTTATACTTATTTGTAAGGGCACCTTGTAAACAATGGAGAGAAAAAATGTTTTATTTTCCTTTTTGTGGTTGCATGATTTATTCATTCCTCCACTTGAAAATGTAGAACATATAACAAGCACATTTGCTGAAACTCCGATGTTGTATTACTGATTACTTTGATCAATCTGACGGTAACATGTATTCATTATATCATAAACATATTTAATGATCATACAATATAGTTACCAGTAACGTTGCCTTTAAATTTGTTAGAAATCTAGGCCTATATATAGTAAATTTATTATGTTCATATGTTCAATCTAAAAATATAGATAGATAATTATTATGCCTGATTGAAACGAGAGCAATGTAAATTAAGTTCCATTTATGTTTGAATAACATATTCTTGCTTGACTTGTTTTAAAATCAGAAATGAATTTCAGCACAGATAAGAGGTCAAGATTTCACATTAAATATGTGCCCGACCTTCGAGCTGGTAAGGTTTACTTTCTGACAGTTCGAAACAGAAATAACTGCTTCTCGGGCGTTCTGGCGGACAGTTGTTTCCTACACTGTAAAAACGCAATGATAATTAACTGTATGGTTTACTATAATGTTTTAGTCATTGTGCTTTTGTCAAAAGTATGCTAATAATGGGAAAACTAGTATGTAACTTTCAAATATTTGGTCGTAGTTGCTGGGAGATGATTGGCAAGGGAGAAGTCATTGTTGAACATTGTTTTTATCGGATCGGGATGATTCGTTCCTTTCCGCTAATTTTCGTAATATTCCAAATATGGTCAATGCGAAATCGTGTGGAGATATGATTTGAAACATTGCAATCGTAACTATGCAAGTCGTGTAAGTCTCGAAATGCTGAAGTCCGTTTTACAAGGCTGACTTTACAACTCGTTATTTTCCATCTTTCATTTGTAAAACGTAACTTGTAACATTACAAAATGTGTATATTATTTAGATTAAAAAGCTTAGGGCATATCATTATACATTTCACGTACTTCCCGAATACTTTTATCTTGGTTCATGGCTGTACTATGAATGCTTCAGCCGAATGCAGCTGGTATCCGGTTCCACAACCTTATCACCAAGGAATGGTCCTCACTTATAACTCGTACACTCAACTACGGACTCAGCTTCAACCAGGAGTTGTATCATGGGCAGTATGACGTCAACGTATTCTACAACGGAACACTCGTCAACACTGACTCCTTTACTGTTGAGAAAGCAGATTTAATCTACCAGTTGCACATTGAAGATACGCCAGGTTTGTGATATAGGTATTTTGGTTTACCTCAGAAAATTAGAAAGAACCTTCTTCGAACAATTGTTCACATCTTGTTGTCAGTTGTCAAACATTTATTCTTTCTAATTTCTTTATATCAGTTCATCTACTACCTACTTATAGATTTTGCGACATATACGATGAAATGTTTAAGAAATAATGAATGTTCTATGTGAAACGTTTTGAAACGTTTCGTGTTGACTTGGTACATGCACGTTACTGTAACAAATCAATTAAGTATTTTCCGTATTTGTGCATCAAAAGCAATTGTAGAATAAAGATAGAAAGGTATTATTTAAAATTTTACATTACCAGTTTGTAAATGAAACGAAATAGCCAACAGTATTATACAGGCATCTGGCTGTCTGCATCAGCTTTAGAATGCTTATAGAGATAACCTATGCACAGTTTATTATGACATGAAACCTTAAAACACAACAGTTACAACGTCTGCAACCACCGAAAAGCCTACACCAGCAGTAAAACAGCACATTGCTCACCAGGAAGTAGCAGTTGATACGCGGGGTAGACACCTTATAGGTACAGCCAAGTCGAATGGTAAAAGCCTGCAGCCAAGGTGCACTACTCGATGGTCCGGACCTTCAGCTCAAAGAAACAGGAATGTTACCTCAGTAGAGTGCAGGCATGGGGAGGTCCTGATAGGTTGTTCTAGTTATGGCGCGGTATGTCAATTTTTAAAAGCAGATAAATGTGGTTTATATAATTTAAAGGATGAACGCTGGCTTTTTACTGTTCAAATAGTATTTTGACTTCACTGGTAGACGAAATCTGTCTATAAAATTAATATAATAATACAGTAAAACATTTAAGTGAATACTTAATTTTTTATTGAAATGTAGAATTCATATTTTAAAACCCAAATTTAAATCATTTTCTGAATGTACGTGTAGATGTAATTGAATATCAGTTGCTGTGAATGAATTCTGGAATAAGTTTGTATTTCCTGAAACAAAATGATACTCAGGTAAATATTTTAAATGTTTTTTTTTTCGAAATTCATTAATTAAAATGCAAATGATACAGAAAAGCAATTTCGTCTGATTTAAGAAACATCCCAGCAGGCACAAAGACGTCTATTAAACGTCTAAATGACGTCTACTCAAGACGTTGAAAAGACGTCTAAATATAGGTCTAAAATGAAAGTTTAAAAGACGTTGAAGCCTAGACGTTGTTTAGACGACTAAAGGTAGTCCTGAACTAAACGTTTAAAAGACGTCTATAAGACGTTTAAAAGACATTTATAAGACGTTTAAAAGACGTCTATAGACGTTTAAAAGACGTCTATAGACGTTTAAAGATGTCTATTAAACGTCTAAATGACGTCTAATTAAGACGTTGAAAAGACGTCTAAATATAGGTCTAAAATGAAAGTTTAAAAGACGTTGAAGGCTAGACGTTGTTTAGACGACTGAAGGTAGTTCTGAACTAGACGTATAAAAGACGTCTATAAGACGTTTAAAAGACAGTTATAAGACGTTTAAAATATGTCTATAGACATTTAAAAGATGTCTCCTTATTACCATGCGATGCTGTCAAATTCCACAATAAATTCCGCATTTAAGGCACAATTGCACACATTCTTAATGAAATTGGATATAATGTGGAATATAGCATCTTTTTAAAGATAATTCACATTTCTAACAAAACAACATTTATTGATTTTGACTTCACTGTAATGTTTTAGAAACAATGGATCATGTTGATTTAATTTAACTTATTTTACAGGTAAGATATGTGCATTTGTGCCTTAAAAATAAAACAATGTAGTAATTAACAATGAAATAAAACAAGCCATAGAATATAAACTAATTTATTCAGTATATCAATCCATACTGTAAAATCTGTTTCACATTGAGGTTATGCCAAAATATTTAACATACCATACATTGTGACAGGGAAAAATACACTTAGATGTTCCCCTGAGGTACACAACAGTGTCTTGCAGCTGATAACAAAAGAATGTATGAGGTACTGAAATACAATGTGTTTTCATATTTTCTATTTGATTGAAGATGAGTCTTTGGTTAACAGAAAGAAATGGCATACAAATTAAATGTACAATTAAAACGAATAAAATTTGACACTTATAGTGTTATAATGTACAAACGTTTTCATGTGAATACTCGTAACAAAATAATCATAGTTTCGGCATCTTACAGAAGCATTTTAAAAGAATTTGGCCTTGTCATTGAAAACCATGTCCTGAGTGACCTCCTTCCAGGTCTTCCTGGTAGTATCTGGAAAAAAAATATGTTCAATACTTTATACATTTATCAGGTAAAATCTCAAACATTTTACTTGTATTTGATTATTTAATAGTGTTAATATTTATCTTTGGTATATTCTTTATATATTTAGTGGTTTCGCTCACTTACCTTCCGAATCAAAACCGTCTGCCAGGCTCTGTAAAGTAGACCTCTCTGCCAAATCTTCGATCAACTTGAATTCTGGTAGAGAAGCCTTCTGAAGGATAGGGGAACTTTGAATCACCATCGGTTTTTCGGCCGATGAATAGCATCCGGCTTGTCCTTGACTGTAAAATACATAAATACATAAAAATGTAATGATGCATTTTCTTAATTCAAATGAAAACGGGCAATCAGAGTACCAAGTGGGTATTGGGAAATTTATTGTACAATGAAACTTTATTTTCTAACCAATCTTTCATAACAAGATCAGTGTTGAAAATTGTTAAAAGCTTCAACTCATTTATGTTAACTGTTAAGTAATAGATTTTTAATTATAAGAAGCAAAAACGTGATTGTGGCTCACTAATACCCCTGAGCCTTCTTTTACAATCTCTTTGGATCATAACAAAATAAAATTCTAGTTATTATATTATGATGTTACCCTTAAAGTAATTATGCCAAAAGATGGTTATTTTCATGTTGACTGACCGCTGGGAACAGCCCGTCACCACAGTACCTCTGTGACGTCATAAGCGAATGCGCTACGTCAGACCATTGTTTCATGACGTCAAATCACATCAGTCACTGGTCACAGTGAAATTATGGTGTTTAACTCATCTTATGAGTTAGAAAAATAATATTTCACTCGCGGCTGAAATATATACTTCTTTTACCTCACCGAATGATATAAACATGGTATATCAAGGAAAGAAAGATACTCGTTGGGCTCTATCTATTAAACCTTTCAAACAAGCTTTTGGAATTATCAAAATTTTTGGAAGAGAAAACGGCGGCATTCATATATGAACTGCATGGTTGCGAATGTAAATATGACTGCCCTGAATTTGAAATTGTTCTGTATATGCTCAAAGACATAATCATTTATTAAAATATCACATTTTGAAATTTGAATTTATCAAATTGAATAGAAAACTCTGATTCTGAATCAATTTAAACAAAATGTGATTAAATTAATAAAACTGTCAAATTAAAAGTACATGTACCTTTTATATATTTATTTATTTATTTATTTATATATTTATTTATTTATTTATTTATTTATTTATTTATTTATTTATTTATTTATTTATTTATTTATTTATTTATTTATTTTATTATACTAATGTAACATTTACTGAATTAGATGGTAAATATTCTCTGCAAATGCATGATCATTTTAAAATTGAAATTGCCAAATTTTTACTTTTTTCTAATTTTTATATTGAAATTTCATGCAAGACAGGATTTTTTTTGCACTAAATTTGACTTGAGTACATCACAAAATTAAACCAATAATGAACCATGTATCTATTTTATAGTTATAATAACTTATTTTTACCTCTATGCTTTGTGTTGTCAAATTGGCATTTGTTTTCACCACTTTCTCATCAGTTCTTGTAACCAACTGGATTTCCTGAAACAAAACCAAAGAAAATATTATGAAATGTCTGACCATCTTTTTCCCAAATTTTACATTATGTTGCTTATATTGTTGATTATAGTTGAAAGTGTTCATTTCTTCTGTTATCTTCTCAATTTAAAATGATAGTCTATAAAAAAAAACTAAAGCAACATTGACATGTTGAAATACCCATCACAAACTTTATTGTGATTCTTAGTTTGTGTATCGATTGATATGTATACACAATACCAGGTAATATCATTCATGGGTCAGGGACATGATACATAATATTAAATTAATTAATGTTCTATTTGTAAGCAATGACCTAAAATTAATACTAGGGATGACATTTTGTAAATGATAATTGATATGAAAATGTACATAGATATTTGGTTTTAAACATATAAAGTATTGCCAGATTGAACTACATGTATATGACTATTTTAATCATTTAGAAAGAACAATTTCCTTCTTTTCTCCGATATTTTTATACACAATTTAAATTATTTGAAAGTAATTTGTTTTCTCTTTTCTGTGATTGGCTGACATAGATCTAAAATATGATAAACTAACATGTATATGAACGCAATGTTGGATTATATTTTATAATTTTAAACTCCAATATTGATAAAAAAAATGATATTAAATTCTATTTTTTTTAAAAAAGAAGGTTTCATCAGCTGTCAGTCTGTCTCAGTCACAGTAGCCATTTTTATTCATTTGAACTGACTTTAGAAAACAAAAGGTTTAACATGTTCTTAATTCTTTTAAACATTTAGTTAAATATCTGTTATTTCAGCAGGGAGGCACCTTTGACAATGGGCCATTAATAGGGCTTTTATTCATTTTCAAAATTTTAAATGGGCAATTCCCCTTTATAGCAACAGAAAAAAATTCAATAGGCCATTTTGTCATCCAATGTGCAAAAGGGCCCATGGCCCCTACCCAATCCCTGTTTCAGGTTGTCTTCCTCTATTGAAATTCAACATATTTTCAACTCTAAACATACCTTTTTAATTGTGACTAAGTCTACATCTTGACATCAAGATTAATGCAAAATGACCATTCTTAGCATAATGCCAAATGGTGATTAAATATTCTTAAATTATAATTCAGTTATCTGCAGATTTTAAATATATTACCTTCAACATTATTATATAATAATTGTAAATATTTCAAACTTATGATCTGACAATAAATGTTCAAAAGCCTTAATGTAAATTTCAAAAGTCTGATGGCAATAATCAACACAGTGTGAAAGTTGAATGAAAACATTCTTGAATATAATTTTATGAATTTCAAATTCAATCATGTAAATTTTATCATTAATTCCTTATACTGTATACATATCACTTATACATACTGTTTTGTGCATTTCAGGATTTTAATTAGTTTAAAAAATTATGTGACTGTGTGACATAAGCAAATTCATTTGAATTGAATCTAAATTAAAATAATTCCTAACTGTGTCGATCTTCAAGCTGAGACAGGAAATTTCAATCAGTTGTTTACTGAATTCCATGAAATCTGTGCTGGAACAATCTATTATAGTGAAATGGGTACAGTAATATATATTATATAGTGCCAACTAACTTTTGATGTAATATTGAAAATGTAAAACTATAATCATAGTTTATCTATTGTTTTGTTTTCAAAGTATCCAAAACGAAAACTATTATAAATATATAAACAAATGTTCTGTGAAGATGGTTTACTCTCCTTCTCAAAGTTGCCCCCCTCCCTCTTTCCCCCATGAACAAATAGGCCGACCCTTTCATGAAGCAAGAACATTTGCCGTAACTCTCATGCTGTGTTATTGTTTCTGTTTTATCTATTAATCCGAATTTATCTTATTTATTTATTGATTTTCATATTATCTATTAGTAACAAATATTGTCATTACAAAGGGATATTGCCTTTGATTGAATTTTGTTGAAATATTAGGTAAGCTCAAACTCTAAAAATAGATCGGAAAATCCCATGCCAGTTTTCAATGTAATTATTTAAATGCAGGTCATTCTTAAATATATATGAATGACAATTTTTAAGAGGAATTAATATAATTGTGTGTGAAGTATCTTTCAAAGGTGATTGCCAACAATGTGACTCTAATTATTGTAAACTGCCATTGTCAATTATATTTTTTTTACCACAGTGTAACTGAACACACGATTTACTAGTCATGATGCACACTATGAATATTTCTCGGTATCTTTCGAAGTTGGAGGGGTTTATTGGAACATCTCGAAGACATGGCTGGTAATATTCAAAATAAAGTTGTATCTTGTTTGAGGACTGTCAGACAGTCGGACTGGGGAGGAAAAATTCAAGGCAGTCCGACAGAAAAGTAGACTGTCTCTGGCAGGCATGCAGGCCGTTATTTCGATAAGTGGCATTTTATTATTTACTACATTAGGCTGAGTCTTGTATTTCATAGGGCAACATCTATGTTTTGATTTTGTTTTATATAGAATCGATGTACACAACGCTACGCCAATTTTACTAACGGTCTACATACCGGTAAATGTTGTCGAGAACACGGCGTCACACGGACAATCTCCTCTCATCAGGGCTGTTTCATATCCTTTGAACTTTACTAACAGACGATCCTGGGGCTTTTTTCCTCCTCGATGAGAGATGTTGACCAGTTTGTCCGACGTTTGCCATCCGGTTCAATGATTTTGACAGCACTCGTTTCATTGCAGACGACGCAAGTTGTGATTTACAGCGCATGCGTGAACATACGCAGCGACATCTAGAGGTGTAGGAATAACAACTCTGCACTACACATACGATTATCGAACCGGATAGAGTTCAAATCCCTTCAAAAAGGGAATATTTTTATAATTTTTTAAAAGAATAAATCATTACTTTTACATATTTTTAAAAGAATACATTAATACTTTGAGCATGCTGTTTACATAATGTCAATGTTTATTCAAAGTTTAAACTATATGTAATATAAATTATTTTTTCAAATCTACAAAATATATTGGAAAAGCATTAAAAACAACATACCTTTTTTTAATTTTACTCAATTAATAATAGAAAGGTCACCTTATACACACACATTGAAGAAAACAACACTTCAAGCTGAAATACACAATAACACATCACAAAATGTGAAAATGTGCTGGTCGAACTTTAGACGTCTATTAGACGTTGAATTGACATCTAGGATTAAACGTCGAAATGGCTACGTTGAATCAACGTCTAAAATACGTTGTTATACGTCTAAACCAGATATAGACCTCATCTAGACGTCTAATAGACGTCTTGTGCCTGCTGGGATATACTTTTTACTTTAACTCGTGATTTGGAAATGATTTGACTATCGATTTATCCCACCAAATTTTTCAAACAATATTTGTAAGATCAGTCGACAAACATGAGGTTACAGGAGATCATATATAAGTAAGCTCGTAACATTTGAATGGACTCACAGCGGTCATCTACAATGTCTATATACTTTGTTATCTACAAATAATTGGCACTTTTTTATACTTGATATATTTTATTTGCTATATCCCGTGATGAAATACATACATGTATAGAAACATATTTGATTTGCGGATTTAAAAGTCCTAAATCGTAACTGAGAATTGATATACTAACAAGTTTATCCATAGCTTTGTTTGTAAAATAAACATTTACAATGGCAACACACATGATTCACGTCTTAACAGTGCTACAGGCTGATCTTGGCACTTATTGTTGATTGTGAGTTTCTAAAATAGGTGTTTACATGTAAATGTGAGGCATTTTTACATGTACAACAACTGCCAAGTAGGGAAAACCTAATTTTTTTCACAAGGGGTTGGGTCACATAATTCAATCAAGTCATACACTGACAGCATGTTGTTTTCTATTCCGTTGAGTAGTTTAAATATAAGCCATTGAAGCTATACTGTAAATAATAAATTATTTTCAAAATATTAAAGCTGATCAAGCAATAGCTTTTTATCCGGATGGAGAAAAACATAGGCCTCATCACCTTCATGTGTCTTGAATATGTTGCCTTTTAATTCAATTGTTGCCCGTCTCTTACCAGAATTGGATCAATAGGGGTGAAGCTATTGTAAACCAGAGAGAAACTGGTCGGGTTTCCTGCCAAGCCACAAATGGTCCTAAAAGAGGTAAAGTATGTAATGGAATTGATTAGAAACGTCAATTTATTGAAAAGTGAAAGTAAACTTGCCGAATTATTAACCAAGAGAGGCTATTCATATCACTGTATGGGATACGCGACAGCGACAGCTGTATTTGAACGAGCAAATTTGTAACGTCCGTTGTACAAGCGGTGCGGTAGCAGCACATTTTTCTATGGATGATGCCACTAGATTGGCGTTAATGTTTACTAGGTAAGCTATATCGACTTTTCGAACATTCGTATGTATTATACGATGGTATGGAGATAACTTACAATAGAAATATTATATTTTTGGTTTCATTTTATAATTTAAATCAATATCTGGTGAGAAAAATACCACTCAACAAATACATGATAAATTCATTTACCATTTTGTCTTTTTATAATTTACAAATGTTAAAACATTTATCTTTGGGTAATTGTTCACACGCTTAGTTGAAAAACGTAAATGCAAACACAATACTCATATCTAAATCTTAAATTAAAAGTGTAGCACACTAAACAGGGGAGAGGGTCTTTGAACAGTAGGCGACGGTATTTGAGCATGAGCAGAACGGTTTTTGAACAATGTTGGCAAGTAAATGAATTTGAGTTTACAGTGTTTTTTCTTCGTATTTATCCGATTTACGGATATTGTTTCAAAATTTACACCGACATATATGTAAGGAATGCATATTTGAACTAGGTTGCCTTTTTTATCATATACATCCTTAAAATCTATTGTTTTGTAAATGTAGATGCTCACTCGTATTTATCCGATTTACGGATATTGTTTCAAAATTTACACCGACATATATGTAAGGAATGCATATTTGAACTAGGTTGCCTTTTTTATCATATACATCCTTAAAATCTATTGTTTTGTAAATGTAGATGCTCACTGTATGTGCGACAACGACATAGCTGTCTTTGAACGAGCAATTTGTTAGTAAGTTGAATGAGCGTTGAGGTTTTTGTACGGGCGCGGCAGTTAAAATTTTACCTCATTCTATGTTGCTGGAATGAAAATTAATATAACAATTTTTGATGATATTCGAATATATAGATAAGTGTTCAAATACGAAAATTTGGAATGGAAGATACAATATTTGTAAATAATCCTCTTTTTATCGTTACGACTTACTGCACTGCCTTGATGAAATACCGTAACAACTCGTTCAAAGACCGCAGCACATTCAAAAACCGTCATAATTGAAAAATGTCTCGGAAATTTGTTTAAACAAATATTTCATTAAGGGATATTTACCAAACAATCGAACATGTTTTTCAATAAATTTTGCTTGTACAAAAAGGACAATTTTGGTCAAGCAAATACATGTTTACATCGGATTTAGAAAATACTTAATTATATCATTATTTGGTGATTTTCAACCAACAAAATTATCCTAATATACAAAGTATCTATTTGACATATATCATGATAAATTTCACTGAAAAAGATAATCCTTTAAAGATTTGACAGCAGAATTACAAACCCTCTTCACTAATATATCAGGCGCTCGTTCAAAGACCGCACCGCTCGTACAACAGACACAGACAACAAATTTTCTCCTTCAAATTCAGTTGTCGCTGTCGCGTATCCCAAACAGTGCATATTGTCTTAATATTTAATATTTATACGGCCTAGATATTGGCAATAGAAGACATCTCCTTTCCGGTTCATAAAGAAACATTCATATTATTATTTCACAAGAATGTTGTCACTGATTTGCACCAAATTGTCACCAAAGCAGGGCGGGAGCTTCGAATTACGTTCGAAAAATCCTTTGTGACAACAGCAGCGATTTCGTACAAAACATATTGTTGTTATACACAAAGTTTCCCCCCTCAAGTTCTCTTTAACCATTTAAAAAATCTTATCTTATCTTATCTAATTTTAAACTTTGCGTTCACAAAATCAAGATTCGTATTTCCTGAATTTAGCATTTTTTCGAATAACCCTCATAAACATATCACGCGACGTTCAAAATGGCTACCGTTTGCTAGCAGCTGTGAATGACGAGCTTGAGGACTTGTGTTTATTAAAATGAAGTGTTCCAGGTGAGGAGGGTAACTGTCTCATTCAGGTAAGGAATGCACATTCTAGTTATCGACGTAGGTGTGCAGATGATATGACATGTAATGTATTTCTTATTTTGCATCAAAACGTTAACGTTACGCTCTGTTTTCAGATCCGGCTGACCATTGCGTCATTGCGTTTGCTAGCTTTCTCAACTGCTTAAGTGTCGCTATTTGAAGATCTTGTTACTGACGATGTATTTCACGCGTGGCTGCGCCACTCGTGAAATATCTACTTTTCTACCTCACTCAATGAGATAAACATGGTATTTGTCAAGGAAAGACAGATATCCTCAAGATATTATATTACCGTATTTACTCTAATAAGCGTCCGGCGCATATTTTTTTCAGCACCCCTTGATCTCCCGTGGCCTTTTTTTAGATCTTGCGCTTATTTCTTTAATAGAACATTGAAATTAACTAAGGAAGCATTAATTAATGGTTTAGACCCAGCGCTTATTGGAGGCCCGGTGCTTATTAGAGGACATACAGTAAGTAGCTCCTACACGATCTTTCTCGTTGATACTATTTGAGTACTTTGAGGGACTCACTTTACTAAGTTGATATTATTTTCCCAGCTGTGTATGCAATCGCCCACTGTTGTACTGGGAAAGACTTAACTTGTGGTTACTATGGAGCAGGACCTTCTCGACCCTTAGACAACCAACTCATGGAAGTTAGATGTCCACAGTCATATCTCGCCATGGGTAAATACATGTCATATAATTAAGGACATTGGCTATGCACACAATGTTTTAATTACTTGTTTACGACAAATTGTCATGAAAACGTGTATGGTGTCGACAGTGGCTACAAAATGTCTCATTATGAGAATAGCCTTTCATCGATATAAAGCTGATCACATTATAAAATCACAGTTCATAATCATCTAAATTATAGCATCATTTTTCTAACATATATAATTGTATATGGACACTTACGATAAATAAGCATTTCAAACATTGTGTCGCCTTCTGGTAGGTTGTTCCGGTTTACAAGACAACTGTAGATCGAAGGGTTCTTACCCGACTGAAGACATGCAGGCTTGTAGGACTATGAACGGTGGTACCCAGGCTTGTAAGTTCTCTAGTTAACCATAGAAACATATAGGTATTTGATTACTGTTCTTTAGGAGTTTGAGATTATTCCAAGGACACAACTGCTTACATAGAGGTGATACTCATGGCACTGTACATTTTCTACTAGATACCATATAGGCCTACATAATCGTTCATGTTACATGTACAATTCGTTCATCGATAGTGTCTATTTCTGCATATGCATCAAAGAAACCTATTCTGACGATTTGCATGTGTATCTTATTGCAGGTGCAATGACCTCTGCGTCCTGCTGTCATTTCCCTGGTATGAGTTGTAAGAGCGTGTACTCTAAGCCGAGTGGACGTGCTAAAGGGGACAGGACTAAGATCTCATGTGAGGACGGATATGTGCAGACAAGCTGCAAAGCACTGTCTTCCTCCGCGCAGATGGCTGGAGCTCTTGATAACTGTAATTTTGTCTTCATGTTTTTCTTCAGGCTTGAGATACCCAATGGTCTTACGGCATGACTTGGCGTCAGGCATCCGTTCCCCCGTCCGTACTTTCTGCGTTTTCTTCTAAAGAACCATTGGCTCTTTGAATCTGAATTCAGACACCTTTGGCAATGGTTTTAAAAGTGTTGATTCCGTGACTGATCACCGATTAGGGTCATGGGTGCCAGGCCTTAAAGTTTGGTTTCTAATTTTGTCTTCATCTCCATAACCTAAATCCTTAGGAAGCGGAACCCTTGTGTAGAAACCCGTTGGTCAGCGGACAGTTAAAATGTGTACATTTGGTGACTAGGTGTCTCTGACCACATGTTTAAGAAATAACTTATCGTTTTCTTATCTTATAAGTGTCCTATAAAAGAGTGATGTCAGTGATGAGCAATTCCTGAGATGAACGTTTGACACCTTAGTACTCACACCCAAAAGAAGCGCTGGTATTCAAAGAAAGAAATATGTAATGCACGTCTATGCTATCATGGCTTTGTGAACCTGATGTTTTGGTGTTTGCTTGAATATTCAATACTATCTGTATCATACTTTGTCGAATAAGGGTTTTTGCTCTTGAGTTTAGATGAGTACCAAATCGATTACATCTTGTGTCTAACTACAACCTTCTTATTTTCTCAGATCCCAGACTGCTCGGTAAATACATTGTGGAGTGTGTTGCGGTGAACGGAGCTGATCTCACAGCAGATCAAAGAGGAGCTGTAGCAGTAGCCACATGTTGTACAGTTGATACTACATCGGCCCTGCACGGAGCTTCTTCAATGAATGTAAATCCAATGACTTCAAGTCCATCAACACCTATTGCCACTGGATCTGCTCGTGTCACTACGATGTCTAATATCACCGTTCTGCCAGTACATGGCAATGTTGGACACAATGGATCGATGCATTCTGGTTTTCAAGGTCATGGAGGTCCAGCACATTTTGACACAACAATATATGATGTCATCGTACGTGGAGGGAATACCACAACAACGTCTATGCCACATAGAACTAGCAAGTTGTGATTATTTTATGAAATCAATAAAATAGAATTATCTTTTCTTTAAACTTGTTGTGTGTGTACACAGTGAACGTATTATTTTGTGTTCTCAATGCAGAGGTCACACAACAAAATATGCTTCTCATTAGTTCCTCCGAATAATATGCTTCGGCCTTGAACAAGGTTCCCGTAAACTAGTTTTCTTGTTTCTGAGAAAACTGACCCTTGGACTTTTGACTATACGTTGATCAAAAGTCGCCGAACTTGAAGTAGCTTTTATCTTTCCTGAACTTGAGAAGTCAAAAGCAGGTGTATAAAGCATTGCTCCAGTGGTCACTAAAAGAAAACAGAGAACCGTCAAATCTGCAATTCATAATCCTAAATGGTCATCCTCGATAATTTCAGGGTATACATTAATCACTACCAATACCCTGGATCCAAGTGTACCTTGGTCCGATAGTTTTATTACCTCCCTTGGCTGGTATTTCATCCAATCAGCTGTCCATGTTGAGCGTACCATTCAAAAAGATTCTCACTTCACACGCCTCCGAAACGATCAAAACATATGGCCTTTGATAGTGTTTGTGCTCACTTTAGCATAAAAAAGCCGATCCCTATTTAAAAAAAACCACACACACACACACACACACACACACACACACACACACACACATACACACACTGAAACATCAGTTTAAAGGGAGGGAAAGATTCTTATCCATAAAAAAGTATTGCAATCTTCTTGAATTGAAATGAAATGAAATTGTGAAATTTGCGGTTTAATAGCCTGAAAGTTTTCTTTACATATATACTCATTCAGCATATTGCATCACTCAGAAATGTGAATGTATGAGAAAGACAACCCTTTGAATGTATTTTAGACATTTTATTATCTCGGTCAGTAACGTCTAGTACCATTATTTTTCTGGGTCGGCTTCAAAGGCATGTTCTTCCTGCAAACTAAGAAATATAACTCATAAAACTTAAATAAAAGTAATCATTGGTAACATTGTTATATTTGGGATCATATTGTCAGCAAAAACTAATCAATATTTCATATGGAACTTTGGCAGTAAAAGTATATATAATGGCTCAGTTTTAATCCTATAAACCATAAACAACCAATTGAAATGTCATACGAGTCTTTGGCATTAGTTGGCATATAGGCTGTTTAATGCCAATAAGAGTATTCGAACATTGGAGTCCTTACCACCAAGAGTAAGACATGACAATCATCATCGGAACATTAAAATAATACCCACACAAAGTTGACGGTGCTCCTCCTGATCTGTCTGATGGAGTTGTACGACCCAGATTCCAATTCTGGATCTCTGGAATATCATCCAGACTGAAATCATCCACCAGGAAGCTGACCCCGGGCTGTGGACCATGCACATTGAGCAGAGCTTGAGAGAAACCTGGTTGGGGAGATGAAAGGGATTGTAGTCTTCTTTTTAAAATAAAAAAAATAACCTGGATGCATAGTGAAAACAAATTACGAATAGGGTTGTCCCGAATGTTACAGTTTTGTGACATTGTCTGTAAAAGTCTGCTTACTTTTGTTAGGTGCAAGGAAACACGCTTCCATCAGAAACCAACCCTGAGCAGCGTGAATTGCAGGTTTTATAACTACTGTAAACGTCTCTGGTCTTCCTGCAATGTATCATGTGTCAAAGAGTTGTGCTGACATGAATGGATATTAGCACTTTAGATTACAAAGAGGAATGGATCGAACAGAAAATGAAACGACTGTGGGAGAACAAATATTTAGATGAAATCTTGAGAGACGTGGATACCATGGTGTATTTGAATAACAGTCGTTTATGTACTCCCATTATTGAACAGTTAAGAAGAGAAGGACCAGACGATATGGTATACTGGGAGAATTTAAGAAATATCAAACGTCTGTGGAAATCTTGCCTACCAGATATTCTATCTCACGTCGATTTAGACTTGTTGGAGGAAGATGAGGACAGCGATGAAGAGGACGAAGAGGACAGCGACAAACAGAATGAAGAGGACAGCGACAAAGAGAATGAAGAGGACATCGACAAAGAGAATGAAGAGGACGAGGTCGATAGTAATCAATACAAAGACCAAAATTAATCCCTGTAACGATATACTACTTTTTTTTATGTCATTACTGTATAACATCGCTGCATCAGATCTCATGCCATGTTAACGTACTGTCCTCGGGTAAATAAAAATGAATCCATTTTCTTCTCAATGCCTCGTTCGTGGTTTTTTTTAAATTTCATGAAAAATAGTTGTTGAACGGTCATTTAAAAAAATGGAGCGTACGCCGGTTGACGTGACGGAGTCCGAATCAAGTAGGGCCATGTTGCCGGTCGTTTCAAAACGGAGAGTACGCTTATAATCGCTCAATGTAGCGCTCAAGTAGCGCTCATTCTCTCTAAAACGACACAGTGCAAATTCCTCGAAGTTTGCTCGCCTTGCTACTTAGGGCTTCATTGAGCAATGGCGTTCAAGAGAGGTTTAAACAGTTAAGTCCTTATGTATATGTTACAATGAAAACCATAGTCGTACATGGGCCGACACATCTCGCTTATGTACTCGTTGTAAGACCTATTAAATGCTATAGAAGCAAACCTGTCTGCCTATCTAATTAAAAGTATCAAAAATTACGTTTGAATTCATGAATGTAGCAAGCCAAGGTGAATTGTCCATGGCCAGTTTTCGATTATGACCCTGACTTGTATTATGGTTGTATTTCCGTTATAAATAATTTAAGCTATACACGTACCTAAATACGAGAGTTATAAACTATGTTAACAGATGCGTGATCAGTTTCGCATTATACTTTATTTAGTTCTAATATGTACCAAATTACAGAAGGTGCTGGTTTAGGTTATAGCTTCTTAACCGACTTTCATATTTACCCCTTTAATATATAAAAAATATATCATTTACATGGCTAAAACGACTGCATCTCCTGTAGTAACTGATAAGACGTGTAGAACTGTCGCATATATTTACTGTATCACTCTCCGCATGGCTATCAGCTTGAGACCACTGAGAGCATGGGTTCAGGAGGAGGAGCACACAACCAGTGCTGACATTGAATCAACACACCATGGAAACAATTATGTGGTCGAAAAAGTACCTAAAACACACAATCGCAAATGGACATTACTTTTAAAATATGAACAAGATATTTTATTTTGCGAGAATGTTTCAAAATCATTTTTCATGTACTTAAAAAGAAATTCACACCTATGCTGGCACAATATTGTGTGCCTACAGGACAAGAACTGTTTATAGTGAATGTCAACGTACATACCCAGCCAAATAAATAGCATATATCCTTATGTCTTTCTGTCGTCAGTGTGTCAACTAAATAAGGTCTGTGCCTTCTCACTGGGGATATAGAAAATTTTAATCTCGGATGAAGAAGTGCGGTTTTAAAGTTGATCATTCTGAATTAGATAATACATATTATAACATTGGACAACTTCCGAATGTCCGGTACATGCACGAAGTGAAAGGAGTGACTCCGAACACTGTTCTGTGTGTGCGTAACATTCGGAGCAATGTTCTATATTTTGAAAGGAGCAGTCCCACATGTGCAGTGACCTACACTGATACTTTGCTATAAATAGAACAGCCCCCTCGCTAATAGGACTGTGATTGAATCAGCTGTCGGCGTATCGCCGCTCGCATATATTCAGTTACTAATGCTTATTGAAAATTATATGCTTATCCTGGTTGATTTAGATTCAAAACAATCACAAAAGCATGTGATTATCCTGTAAGCTTATTTACATCACTCAGTATGTGGACTTTACCGTGTGTTTCATTGGAGTTATAAACTAAAGTATGTGCTATGCATGACCTATATATTCCCTCGTGTTAATTTAACCTACTAGTTTTATTATTGCAGGAATATATTTACCTTGAACATGTTTTATGATAGCCTATTTCAAATGCAACTACACGTCGGTACTCAATGCTATTCTTAAATTTGAAACGGAATGTATTGTGATTCAAAGCATATCTACACACGTACCGACGCCATGACGTCACGATTCGGTTGTAATTTTCTTTTCTTCTGATTGGTTAGATCGAATGTTGTCGAGCCCTGGAAGTATTGACATCATACTCTAACGCAACCATTCATCGATAACCATTTGTCATACTTTTGATCGGAAACGTTTGGTCTATTCCGTCTATAATTGCTCTTACGCCAATTGGTTATCTACCCTTTACCGCGTTCGTATACGGTATCATCCAGTCACGTGGTGACGTTGTCGAAAGACATACGCACCTATATGACTCATACCTATTTATAACCTCCTCCGTTTACGTAGTGACGCTATCGAGACATGACTCATCCTTATCCCTCTAAAATCTCCTCCGTTCATAAATAACCCTCCCGCCAAAGACAGTAATAATCATCAAATATTCATTTCAGAATCTAAACGTTAGACTAGACTGTACTCTGCTGTACGATCTCTTGGCTTGCAGGAAGCAAGAATTGACATATTTGTTCTATGTGGCAGTGTGTGATGTGAAAGTGTTCCTACTGGCTTCGTTTGTGGGATATCCCTTTAGCTCAACTGTTAGAGCGCAGGACTCTCAGCCGGAGGTTCCGTGTTCGAATCCCACTCGAGGTGATCTCACAATCACTTCTGTTACATTTGTACTTCTCTTCTGCTACCTAAACGCTTGTTGTTTATCATGTAAGTGTTGACTGTATTCCACTAGAGATGGCTTGGCTTGCAGGAAGCAAGAAAGGAGACTTGTGGGTCGCCTTCAGTGGAGCAGACAGAAAGGAGGGGGTCAGGGCCGTTGCTACTTGTTGCTGGGTGGGGCCAGATACAGGACCTCTCATTGGCTGAAAACGTTTCAGTTGGAAAAAATAGTTACTGTATTCTAAGTAATATTTCATTGAAAAGCTGTGAATCTTGTCGGATTGAATTGATGAATAAACTATTTAATGTGTTCCTTGTATTTCTTTCCACGTATCCTGATAACTCACCTGCCAACAAGGTTTTATCTGATGTAAGTGAATTATCAGCTATGTGAAGGATAGGACTCTCAAAATCTGGAACAGCCAACACATGAAAGAACTGACATTAAACACCATTTAAAATAATATCAGAATCCTTCTGAATTCCTAGATTTGCAAAATGCTTATGAATAGTTCTTATATAAATTACAAAAGAAACGTCCCCATACAAAATACAAGATATTTCAAACCATTTCAAGCGATTTCTTTACCCAAAGTGTATTTGAATTGACATAAAAATAAAATTATCATAATCTGATGAATGAAATTGTGAGCACTTCTTCACTAAACATGTGTTTATCCCATATATTCAAAATCTACTATCTCAGACATCAATATTTCATTTTATACTCTGTGGGGACATTTCTTTTGGACGTGAGTATACTTTTTGGAAAGACCTGGTCACCACACTTACTTTAGGACCCTGATGGAAAAGGTTCCTAAAATGCAAGAAATGTGAAATCCAACGGATCTCAAGGCTAAAAGGCTCAATTGCCTTATCACATCCATAGGTCTGACCGTTCATCAGTCGCGTCTGTCAGTTCATTCGTCCGTACAACTTTCGCATTTTCAACTTTTCAACATTCCATTTTATAAAAAAAAATTCAGATTTATTTTTAAAAAGCATTGACTATAATAAAGATTTGATCAACCTAGTTTTAAAATAAATTGATTTTCGCCCGGAATTGATAAGGGGATAAATATATTGAGTTTTGATATATTATATTTAATATAATATATTATATTATATTATATTATATTATATTATATTATATTATATTATATTATATTATATTATATTATATTATATTATATTATATTATTTACTATACCATCGTTGATATTCACTATATGCCTTATTATCCTATATGGCTATCTTCGACAAATTATTACACAGTAAGGGAAGAGTTACTCACCTTCACTGTCCCTATCTCCGGATTATCCTTCTTCCTTATGTCGGCAAGCTATTCAGACATGTGATGATAGCTCTCCCGTCTTCGACTTGCTTATTGATTGTTGCTAATTAAACTTGTTTTCTCTATTGAGTGTTATTGCAGTTCTGTGTCGGGTTATCTCTGTAGTCTATTCCTTGCGGAGTAGGCTACTTGGGGTAATTCACTTTTCTGTTTGACTGAGCCGACAGCTAGCTGACTCTGTGTCAGTGCAGTTGTCTATTGCAGCACGTGATTTGCGTGTACGGGCTGCACGGACTGCAGGTGCGTCTCTTAGGGACATGGGTCGATTGTCAGCCGGGTGTTGGCTTTCCCTCTTGTTCGCCTGTCGTACCTTAGGCCGCTAGTCTTCCTGGCGGCACGCTGTTGTTTGTTTCACCTGAGGTGATTCATTGGATTTAGTCCCCTGTCCTTTGGTGTCGGGGCGCGACACGGGAAGGATATGATCGCGCCTAGCCCTTGATCCCCTCTATACCGCTAATCCCCGCCATCACGGGTATTGGTGCGGGCATACCGCCTGGGGTATTGGAATTAGTAGCCTGTCCTTTGGCGCTGTGGCGCGACATGGGAGTGGACAGGATCATGCCTAGCGCTTGATCCCCGCTTTACCGCTAATCCCCTCCTTAACGCTTGGTGCTGGCATACCGCCTGGGTTATTACTGTTGACTTGTGTCTTGCAACAAGTGGATATCTCGCTATACCGCTTGTTGGGCATACCGCCTGATTTGTCTTTGTCTTCATAACGCTAGTAACGAGTTGGGACCCGCTATACTGCTGAGCTCGTGTAGCGCTTGGATTCCTTTGTTTCCATTGCGCCGGCTAGCGGGAGGAGACTTAATTGTTGGATCTGATCCTCGCTTTAGCGCGTAGCGTGCCTCTTGAGCTTGGGCGGCATTGGACTGGATAACCAGTGGACATACGGCGCTTCTTGCATGCCGCCGGGCTTGCCGCTTGAGTGTAGCAGGTTTGATTGGATATCCTTTGGTCTTCCTGCCTCTCTTGCTTAGCGATTACCGTCTCTCTTAGACGTCCTTTCAGACTTAGAGGTAATTGCACTTTACTCTGTTTGGGTTAGGGGATATCCCTACCTTTGGATACTGCTCACTGCTCCCCGGTAGGGTGAAGTGGTATGAACATGCCTGGAAAGTATGCTTCTTTCTGTGGAAGTTGCGGCTCAAGGAAGTCGGGTGCCTTTGACCCCCATTCTCTTTGCCGTTTGTGCCGCAATCTCTGTCCAGAGGATGACAGATGTCAGGAGTGCGCCAGCCTCTCGGTGTTGGAACATCGAGACTACCGGAAAGCGGTGAAGAAGAGCTAATCTCAGGGCAAGCTGAGAGCTTCCAGGCGCTCTTCTTCTGCTTCGGCCACCGCTACGGGACCCAGGAGCTACTGGCCTGGGTTAGATCTCATCATCTCAGAGGATGCGGCAGAATTTGACATGCAGGACATGTCAGCAGGATCAGGGCGTGGGGACGCCTCTCCCGAGAGGCGGTGTGATCGTTCTTCGGCAGGGTTGAGTGGTGGTGACGTCTCTCCTAGGAGAATGTCTTCATCTGATGCCTCTTCAGGGCAGGATCGCCGCCACACGCCCAGGAAGAAGAGGAAGCACAAGTCAAAGAAGAGGAGGTCGTCGCCTCCTTTATTTGATCCTAAGGTGATGAATGAGGATATCCTCGTGTCCATGAGGGACATGGTGGCCAAAATGTTGGACAAGAGGTTGCTACCCACGGACAAAGGGGGAGAGGAGGCGACTCCTATGCCGCCCTCCCCGTCACTTGTTACGTTAGGAGGAGGGTGGTTTTGGTATCACCAGCTGCCACTTCCTCAGATCAGGATGGGTCCTCTTCCGTAGAAGCAGGCCAGGGAAGCGAGGGGGCGGTGAGTGATGGCGCTACAGCAGTAACACTTGCGCCCCTGATGCCTGCACAGACGAGACGCCAGACTTGAAAGAAGAGAGACACCCACCTCTCGCTCTGTGGCGCTGCCTTCCCATAGGCTTCTGCAGTCAGCGGGCAAGGACTTCCACACGAAAATTGCCAGGTCGTCTCTTGCCTCCACTCGTAATCTCTGACAAACAGCGCAGCTCACTGCCTGTTCATCAAAGCGCACTTCCTCTCTCTCCCCCCGTCCTGGACGATGTTATCCGTCGGGTCGCCTCACCCTCTGTGCCCCATCAAGCGTCGGACATGCATTTGTCCCACTTTGATCGCGAGGCCAGAAGTATCCATGGGTTAGCGAACCACGTCGCACATGCATGCAAGGCGATGGCAACTTTTGCAAAGGACGCAGGGATGGAGAACGGAGCAAGGGCCTTGTAACGTGGGTTTGGTGCAGTTGCGGGGAACATTGCGCAAATGATGTTGTGAGCCTCCCGCATCTCAGCAGGGGTCACAAATCTCAGACGCGAGGGTTTCCTGGGGCGTACCAGCCTCCCCGCGGAGATTAGGAACAATTTGCGTTCAGCCCCTGCTTCATCTTTTCCGCTCTTTGATTGGCAAATTGTTGGGGCCCTTCGCTGGCGGCAGGAGAGTCAGCAGCAAGAGCAGGGGAGAAGGGGTATGACGTGCAGACAGTCACGTTCCCCCAGCTAGCCGATTACCTAGTACACTTGAGGGAGAAGAGGGGGCTTAAAGCCTCCTCTATTAACACCAACCTAGCGGCGATCATGTCTGTCTTGCGGAAGCGCGACCCTCAGATTGATGTGTCGATTCTGAAAGAGTTGATCAAGACTTACCGGAATGTGGACAGGCGGCAAAAACTTAGGCCCCCAGAGTGGGACTGGGCAGTAGTTCTTACCCACCTCAAGTCAGACCACTACGAACTGTTGGCAGAAACGACTGTCCTCCGTCTCATCATAAAGACGGCTTTTCTTGTGGCCATGGGGTCCGCAGCCAGGATTTCAGAGCTTCATGCTCTCCAGGCGGACCTCTTACGTTTTGATGTGAGAGACGGGGGATCGGCCACTCTGGGACCAGCGCCTGACTTTGTTTGCAAGAATCAGACCGCAGACGAGAGGGATAGAACCTTCTCATTACCATCCATTTCCGGTACGATCGACCCCACAGACGAGGAGAACCGTCTCCTCTGTCCGGTGAGGGCACTGCATATCTACACCGAGAGAACCAGGACACTACGGCAGGGGAGACAGAGGTTGTTCCTTCCTCATTCCCAGACCAGTGTCAAGGAACTTGATAAGAGACAACTGGGCGTGTATCTACGCTCCGCAGTGTTGAACGCATACAAGGCAGCGGGGTTAAACCCGCTGGCGCGTTCCAGTCCGCACGAAATAAGGGCCATATCAGCAACTATGGCTCTTCATAGTAACTTGGCAGTGACGGACATCATGGCTGGCTGTTTCTGGAAGTCAGGATTGGTGTTGGCCAACCACTACTTGCGTGATGTATCCACGGAGGACCTATAGCGGATTAACCGGTTGGGTGCTCAAATCTACGCACAGCAACGGATCCCGACAGCTCCTCACCGTAGGGGTCATCCACCCCCTCGCTAATGGGTTAATAAATCTGAACTTGTTCAATTTTAACTTCAGTCACGTGTTGTTGTCTTTTATTAGTGGTGACCATTTAGGTTCAACCCTAATCGGATAGCTGGGTCAGGGTTTGGTTTCCTTGCGTCCATATGGATCATGTACTCGGAGAGACTCATGATCTCTCGGACTGCAGTAGTCTCCAATATCCCCTTGTGATGCCGGGAGAGTATCTCACCTTCCCCAACCTCTTCGCAGCCCTCCTCCCGCTGTGGCAATTGGGCATATAGTGAATATCAACGATGGTATAGTAAATAATAGTACGTTTTTGGTTAAACGTCATTATTTTATACCTACCCCTGATAGGGACAGTGAAGATGAGTAACTCTTCCCTTACTGTGTAATAATTTGTCGAAGATAGCCATATAGGAGAATAGGGCATATAGTGAATATCAATGATAGGCATAAAATAATGACGTTTAACCAAAAACGTACTATTATATTATATTATATTATATTTTTATATATTATATTATATTGTATTGTATTGTATTGTATTGTATTGTATTGTATTGTATTGTATTGTATTATATAGGGGTTTGTCATCAATGATAATGAATATAAACTTGATGAATATGGTGATGGGACAGATACTGGTATCTATTGATACCTTTTCTATAAAATGTCTGGTTTGAAAATTAATATAGATAAACCAAATGGAATCTAGATTGGAGCAAAAGAGAAAATATGTAGTGAAATGAACATTTAATGGATAACTGTGAATTTGATATACTTGGTATTAAGTTTACACCTGAAAGATAAAAACTAAAAGTACATTTGAAAAATTTATCGGTAATCAACACCAGAAGATTACCAGACTAGAAGAATTTAATAGACTCTTTGCACCTTAGAGGAAAATACACTTGACTGTTATTGGTAAGATAACAGTAATAAAAAAGATCTTGCAATCTCCAACTTACATGTAGTCAGTTCAATTCTTTGTCCAACCGACCAGCTGAATTTATTACTTCCCTTTTTCACATTCATTTAGAATGATGACAATGATGATATAAAGATAAATGTTGTCAAAAGCAAGTATGAAAGAGGAGGACTGACAATAATTGATAATAATAATAATAATAATAATAATAAGTGCATTTGTTTGTGCGCTGTTTCCATCCAAAATTGGTTGCTCAAAGCGCAGTTCAAGTTCCTAAAAGTAGTATTTTGAGAAGAGATGGGTCTTCAGACTTGTCTTGAAGACAGGTAGAGATGGAGAGTTTCTAATATGAAGCGGGAGAGAGTTCCAAAGTGAGGGAGCACAGTACGAAAAGGATCTGTGGCCAAATTGATACAAATAGATTAATTGATGCACTTAAAGTATCTACCATGAGGCTCTACTTTTAAAATGTGATAAAAACAATCCATGTAAAGTACCTTTTGCAAACGTATTTAATGTTGATGCAAACTCTCAATCTTTTGTTAAGGATGATCGCTTCTCAAGTTTATAGTATTAAAAAAAAAATTCTAACTTATATTTTTTAAAAGATCAAAGTATATGATCGAAAAATCAGCATTACAAAATAGGGGGTAGTGTGTTTTATTTTTTAGAGATATGACGCCTGTAAGATAGTGGGATGAAGTAAAAATTTTACATGGGAGTCTATGGGAAAATGAGAAAAAATGCTAAAAACTTTAAAATACTACATTTCTAGTATTTAACTTTTTTCCTTTTTTGATATGTTACAAAATCAATGTTTCCCTACCGAAATCGATGAAAATATATATTTTAGTCATATCTAGGCCATTTATTCTGTTTAAGCTCTTTTTTAAGGTTCTAAAGTCACATTTTCTTTACTTCATTTGTTTTTTAAAAATATGTAGATGACGTAGAATATCATGAAGTAGGTAAAAATGACAACAAATCTTTACTTAATCTAATTTCATTTTTGAAGTTCAACAGGAAGGAGCGAACATCCTTAAGTTTGAAAATCCTTTATGACAAGATGTGTTTAAAGCATAGGTAGTATTTAAAAACTAACATTATATTACCGTGCCGTAACCCTTATGGTTCGAATACAATTTCAAAAACTAACAATACTTCATAAAGAATTAGGCACAGAAAGGGATTAAAACTGCCAGTGTCATATGCGATGAAACTGGATAACTATCAATACAATCTTTCTGTAAAATACTGTATTGAAGGCATTGTTTTAGATTTGAAATATATACTGAACATCTTACCTGAATCTCTGAAATATTCTAAACATTAAAGGTTTGTCATTGATCCAAAACTGGAATTAGAATATATCCAACTGTCAGGTGAATTTACTTACATCATCCAAAGTCTGTAGGGTTATTCTCATAAACTTATTTCCAGTGATAAACATCCAAATATTTGTAATAAATGGCAAAATTTATTTTCTGAAATTGACTTTGATTTGAAAATCATCTACACAATGCATTTTATTATATAGGGGTAACAAGACAGAAAGCTTACATATTTTCTGCACGAGAGTAGTTATACAAAAAGAGAATTGTACGAAATAACAGTTTATATTGTTCTTGTCATGGTGTAAAACAAAATGTTTGTCATGTGTACTGGTAATGTGAGGTTACCGAAACCTTTTTGGAAAACATTCAAATTTGGCTTAACAATCCCATTAACTTATCTCATCACATTGTTAATATCAAAATGCATGATTTGGTTTAGTACTCTACATCAAAATAGATTACTGAATCACATCATCATTTCTGCAAAAAGACATATTAATATTTGCAAAATCAAGAATACATCTCCGAATCTCAGTTTGTTTATATGACATACAGAGCACACAGAGTTTTCTCCTACATGTTTCGATTTACTCTTCAGGGAGAATGATTACATTGTCTACGACGTCACGTTATTATGCTGGACATGGATTGTTTATATCTACATCGAAAGCATTTCGGTGTAGATATGCAGCGTTTCAATGTGAATTTCAGCTCCTCATCGGTGTTTGAACAGGCTTAAAAATAAAAGTATGTACCATGAAGAGTGACATTTTCAATACTTCTCAATAATACATAAGCTTATCAAGGACATTCAAAAGCGACTTTGTCAAATTTGTACGGTTGCAGTTACTTGCTTTGACTTGCTTTCGGACACTAGTTTATTTTAGTTCGTGGATTTTTTTTAATTTCAACGAAAGTTCAGCAATATCGACCTTAACCTGCCTTTCAAGTCCACAACGACACTTTGCAATTTCACCCAAGTCAGTGGGATATCTCGTTCACATCATTTCATATTTTACATACGGCATCGTTGGCAAGACGAAATACTGATTAGATATTGGTTAAATTGTTCTCAATGTCACAGCAAAACTTTGAATTTTTCGGCATGTGAACTTGCATGTAACCATGAAATATACCAAGAACTGTTCGGTGGATTCTGTTCATATCTTATACAGAGCTTTTCCTGAGAGAGATAAAGGATGGTCGCAGAAAAACTTATTATTAAAAAAAATAATTCGGCATATAACCTCTCATGTTAAGCTTATCAGCGGGATATCTTAATAATTCAGTCATTCTACTCTCAAGATTAAAATGTCCTACACCAGTGTTCTAGCGATGATGCAAGCCCCAATGTTCAAAGTGACAGAAATCACTGACACCTTCTGCACAGGAAGATGAATGTTAATCATGTCAGCACGACGATAACATTGTTGTATCAAATTGATCGTAATTTTGGTAAAATAGTAAATCATGTTTTTTTAGTATCCACACTGTTGACATCTAATTTCTTATCACAAAGTATAACCTGTTGCTCTTCGTTAATTTTGATGTGATAATTTCGGGCGTGGAAGAATTACCGACAACTGCTTAAATTTAACAATGCCATTGTGGCAGACATTTTATATAACAGCCAGTCACTGCATGTAACATGCATGAGATAAAATGCAAGTGCAAGTCACTGGCCGTCTGAAAGATAAGACTATATTCGGCCGACCTGCCATCATGAGTACAGTTCTAAGCTATCTTCTGTTAGCGTTTATTTGTATAGAAATAAGGTGCAACCTGATTCACAATGGGGATTTCGAAACCTCAACTATTGAAGGTTTGGCCATGTGGAATGAAAGTGATGGTAATATAGCGTATTCTACGATGTTTTCACACAGTGGACGTGTGGCGCTGGAATCTTATCACAGGTAAATGGTAGAAAATTATGAATTAATGTAAAGTAATGTAAAGTATTTTCGTATTGTCCAAGTCACAGGGGCTGGTATTGCTGAAAACAAACGTCCTAAATCAAAACCCCGTCCTCTGACGGCTACCTACATATTAAATATGTAGGTAGCTGACGAAGTTTTTGATTTAGGACGTATTACTGACAGCTACCTGCATATTAAATATGTAGGTAGCTGTCAGAGGACGAGGTTTTTGATTTACGACGTATTATTTACAGCAATACCAGCCCCTGTTGTCCAAGTTACAAGAGACCGACCTCTGGTTTTAACGCAATACTATATATATTAATATATATGTTATTTATTCAGCATATTTGTATTTGACCTGTTACAGGTCCGAGGTCTGTTGTATTTGAACGAGAAATACGGAAATATATACTTAATAACAATTTAATCGATAATCCGATGTTTATCCTATTTGTACAACAATAAACATCTAATTTCCATGAAATCATAATTGTAAACAAGAGTGATGAAGATAGAGCACTGTTTTTGAAGCAACAACATCGGTCTTTCTTCAAATGTGCGACTGCGCATGCTCGGTCTCATTTCCCCAGTTACTCTCATATGGCCCATATTGCCCGAGTTGCCTGTTCATTTGGCCTTGCAGTGAACTCTGTATACATGCCATACTATTGATAATCAATTAATAAATGACGGTATTGTAAATTAATCCATTCTATGATATATATGTTTCGTTACGTTTACACTACAATAAAGATTTTATATCGTCCATAGTAAAATAATGAATTAATTCCTGAATTGACATCAATTATGAAAATTCGGTCTTGTACCGAATGTGTATATGGGCCTACGCAGAATCATATTGGCTCAGTTTGTGTCGTATGTCCACTATCTGCCCTTTTATTGATCTAATATTCGGGTGTTGCCTCAGTTGTCGAATGTTATGATTCAGACAATAACGTTTTGTAAAAGTTACACAATTAACAGTTAATTTCTAATCCTTATACATTGCTTGATGAATTTGGCAGAACAACGTGGGCGAGTTGCTCTAGACAATTACTACTATTTCAGGATCGAATTTGGGAGGGTATGGCTCTCAGGATATTTATGATATATGTTCTAATGTGTTTGATATTTGCTCAAAAAAGTGGGAAAATACAAAACGTGAAAAATTTCAAACCTCAGCTTCTATCTGTTATATCTGTCTTTTGATTTGGACTATTACGGATTTCGGGCGTGATAACAGATTTTTGCTTATCTTTAAATGTCAAACATTTGGTGAACCCTCGCAGTTTGAGGAAATATTACACCTTTACTAAACTAACGTCTTTCTATTGGCAATTTCAAGAACAACCATATAAAGAAAAGTCTATTGTTAAGCATCAAGCAACTATGGGTAAAATGCACTAATATTTTCAAGAAATGTTTTTGCAATATATAGCGAATCTCACCCAAGTGTCTTCTGATATCAAATATATCAACAAGAGTTGATTAAAGTTACAAATATCCGAGGCTTGCCGAGGTTATTTTTACTTTAATCAACGAGTGTTGATATATTTGATATCAGAAGACACGAGGGTGAGATTTTATTTATCATTCAAAATCATTCTTCAACAATTATTAGCCAAAGACTGACATATCTGAAACACAAAACTGCCATTTAGCTTCATCAGCAGTGATCTCAGTGAGGTCATAGCATTGTGACGTCATAAGCACTATGGCATCATAGCATTGTGACGTCATCACCATTGCGACGTCATAGCGTTGTCAACAGTGTTCTCAGTGATGCTAAAGCTTTGTGATGTCTTTAACTGATGATGTAATAGGATTATGACGATTTGATTGTAGCGATATCTACAATGTAGATATCGCTTGTATATATCGATTGATCTCACACAAGCGATATCTACTGTGGGAGCCAGTTTTGGATGATAAATCATGATTATATGAGAAGGACTACAATCGAGCATTGACGTCTCAACTATTGACATGTCGATCCTAGTTATCATTGTTATGATTATTATAAAGAATAAATCTGTGTTGGTGCCATTTACGATTTATTGTAAACATGTAAGAATAAATACATTTTAAATAATTTCATTTATTTATTCGTAATGAAGCAAGCACCTGTCACGCACCTTCATGTGAACTAGTGCACTGGGCATCATATAACTCGTGGAACACATGGTAAATATGATTTGACCATCATTACGGAGTACCAACTTTACAGTTCGTTGCACTGCTGTAGTCTGAATGCTTTGTCCTTGTACACTGTTCGTTAGTGTGACAAGATACTTACAATGTATACTGTTATGTTGTTTGGTAGCTTTCCTGGCTCCTGACAACTATCGAGATGTGTTTCTCCGTGTGTTTTCTCAATACCACCCTCTATTGTTTTTCTTCACCTCTGCCTGAATGATAAGTGTTGTTTTCTAGAACACATATAGATGATGGTCCTAAGCAGTACGTTGACGTGCTGCCGGGAGTCCGGTATGAGTTTCAAGTTTATATCAAACAGAAGAACGACCTGCCGCACGTGCCGACCCAGACCTACACCACCACTATTGTCTACAATATGGATCAGAGTAGGTCTAGCATTGTCATTCCGTTTACTTCATACCGTACCTTAAAGGTGCTTCCATATTGTTTCATAAACTTTAATTAGGCTTTAATACGTTCCGACTCACCATATGTGCTGTTTACAGTGCAAATAAATTAACTCAGACTGCATAATCATCCCCAATCGCCAAATATGTCATAATTACTAGTTTCCAATTAAATCGAGTAACATCATTATGCAGAACAGAACAGAACAGAACTTTATTACGCTCAGGCCGACAACCTCGGCATATGAGGTACAAAATGACAGTATAATACATAATGATAGCGGATAAGTGATTAGCCGGAAGATTTTACAATTTGCATTATAATTTTACAAAATTTACTAAGTCTTTTTAATACAGATATTCTTTTACACATGAACAGTTTTTGCAATTTAAGCATGTTTGAATTTTTTGACAACACATGTGGTATGTACAAACTTCTTTGTTCAGCAAAGTATGAACAAATAAAAATATAATGAAATTCATCTGCAACATCATCAGTTAAACACAATTTACATTTTCTTTCAGATAAAGGTATCTTATTCCATCTTCCCTTTTCAATTGGCAAATGGTGGCATGATGTACGAAATAGAAGTAATGGGATTGCTTGACATTGAGGAAGGGATGTGCATGTGCAGAAACCGAAACTCCACGTCCCATTTACATGCACAATATATGACCTATTAAACATGATCAACTCAAATTGTCTTTTAGTCTGCTATAAATAAGATTCCAAAATAACGTTTGACTCATTGGTGCGCGTCAATCGCGATGCATTGTCCGGTTTTCGATCAGAAATCACTACTTTTACCTTCATATCGTCAATACACCCAGTCGAATATCATCAAAATGATTGATTTCGGTAAGAGTTGTTAACTCTAGATAAAGTAACACCATTTAAGACGTTTGGAATATGTGACCCCAACACCACAAAGGATGTACCTTTAAAGTAACTTTTTGTGTGCTGTTTTTGAGAATAATACATATATGGCAGATTGGACCAAAAAATACATGTATATAAAATATTGCAGGAAGACCAGAGACGTTTAAAGTAGCTATAGAACCTGCAGTTCGCGCTGCTCAGGGTTGGTTTCTGATGGAAGCGTGTTTCCTGACACCAAACAGAAGTAAGTAAATATATAAATATTATGTCTGAAAGCTCTTACATGTGTTTACAGGTTTGTTTTCGAATTTTGTTAACGATTACACGAGGTTCTTAATTATAAAACTGTTTCCTCTCCCCGACCAGGTTTCACTCAGGCTCTTCTCAGTGTGCATGGTCCACAGCCCGGGGTCAGCTTCCTGGTGGATGATTTCAGTCTGGAGGAGATTCCAGAGATCCAGAATTGGGATCTGGAGTCTTATAATACCATCAGACTGATCAGGAGGAGCACCGTCCATTTTGTGTAGGCGCTGTAGTACGTTTTCTTACTGAAATATAGTACTCTGGCAAAACTATAAATAAGTGTTACCAATGGATAAACAATACTCCTTCATCAATAAAACGAGTTCTACTCGTACAACGAGTGTACATCGTTCAGTTAAGCATTGCGAGTCCATTTCCCATCGAGCGGCCATTTTCAGACAGATCAAGAAGAGCACCGTCCATTTCCTGTAGGTCTTCCTTGAATATGAGTGTGCTTAAATATTTATTTTCGCATTTCGTATGGGGATAGGGAGACTGTTAACAATATATTTAAAGAGGAATCCATTGTGTGTTGTTGGGGGTTACATATGCCAAACGTTATAAATGGTGTTAATAAATCGAGAAGCACTGACTGTTGCCGAAAATTACCATTTTGATGAAAACCGACTCAGTAGAATGATGACATAAAGATAAAGATTTCAGATCGAAACGACAGACAAAAAGAACAAATTTGGGTGGAAAATGTTGTATACGTTTTTACAATTATCTAAATTATCTTTAGTCCCCATGGGAAACCAGCGAATTGAAAAGAGCTATAAATGTCTATTTAGTCACCAGAAGCTATGGTCTCAGAAGTATATTCCACAGTGTTGACAGTTGATATGGCACAAAGTTAAACTCCAAAAGAAATAGTCTAAAATGCCAATCCTTCAATACACAACCCTAGTTTACTGAAACTGTCTCCAAAAAGTCGAAGAAGTTCCAGTAACATTCCAAATGATTGCTAGTAAACAAACCATTATAAACTTGAACCTTCTTAAAGAGAGTGGTAACTCTGAACTAATTAATGGGATGGAAGGTATCTCTGAATCCTCTGTGTAGCTACACTCAACCGCAACAGAAACGTCACCACATTTTCATCAGTGTACGAAACGAAATTCTGTTGCCGGAGAAAGTCGATCTTGAATTGTTTTTAAAATAGGGACATGATTTGTAAAGAGGGACCCGCAATTGCATACATCAGAGTATAATAATTTTGTTTTTATGTCTGTTCGAGTACACCTAGGGTGTTGAAAAATTTTCAAAACGTGTTTCGGTGAGAAAGTAGTAGAGAGTAGTGCTCCTCGATCAACGACACAATGTGATGTCCTGCATAGGGATATTAATCCTTGATGATCGAGAATGGGCTCTATGATGTCGGTTGTCACGTTTATTCTATATGTAGCGAGTTCCTCTTCAGGTAGATTACTTTATTATGCTTATAATCTATGTACTTTGCTTTGTAAATACTAATTCATATAAAAGTTAATATATGTCAGTTAAAAATAGAGAAGAGACTGCGTTTCCAACACTGTTTAGATATATTTTCATCATTTTTGCAATTGCAATATGTTTAATATGTAAATATTGGATATTACAATATTTTTCAGATTCGAGCCCGAATCACACATGAACGATTCAGACATAATGGTTAAGGTAAGCACCTAAAATATATCACAAACTATGATCAGTTGAGATAAGTTGCATTTCAGGTCACTTCACACAATTCTATCTGTAAGTGCCCGCATTGTTTATTGTTGAAAGTTATTTATGGTCAGAAACTAAATCAATAGTCCTTTTTCTTAGTATGGTAGAGAGAGTCATATCATTTTACAAAATATCACACATTGGCTGTGTTGACATGGTTATATTTGGGATAACACTACCTTCAATAGTACATGTACAAATTCTTTTACTTTTTCGGGCCGAGTCCCATGCGGGATTCGAACCCACGCCCTCAGAGTAAGGCAACTATCGCCAGCATTGACTGTACCAACAGCTTACCACACGACCATTTCGCCTCGACTAATTGGCTGTATACATACTGATATTGTTTATATTCAATGCGAGATGACCCTTTTGGTCTTGATATGACGATATGTAACTTTGACTTGATGCTAATACTAGCCATATATATAGCCCCATGCTATTGAGTACTTTAAAATACTTGTTCACCCATGTGTGAGAATTGGGAGCAGATATAATAAGAGTGTATGTGATCACTCCCTAACAGTTTACTACTTATATATTGGAATTAAACCACCACAATGCTGAAACCCTGTGCAGGCATACCTTGACAACACGATTATAACTTTAAGATAAAGTTAAAATCTAGAATAGTTACTTTTAATTAATTCTAAAGAATGAAGGCAAAGCATTACAACGTATATATAAATGGTTTATTAGCGTTGTAGTAGAAGTGAGACGGATTGAAAACAATGGCTGATTCATCTTTTCTCACCGATCATAAATGTTTTTAAATCCACAAATTATGATTATGATGTGAAATGCATGTAACCTGATCTAACTGATATTTTTAAACATTATCTGTGTGTGCTTCTAAAAAACAACCTTTAAAAATCATCCTCATCCTTTCACAAGGCGAGACAGAGGACCGATTTAGGATTGATTTCATGCTTTATGAAGTCCAACAGAAATAATGCGTCAAAAGTCTAAGAAGATACATTATGTTGAAATTAAGTTCCATTTTCCTATAAATGTTCACTTAAATGTCACACATGCAATCGACAACAGTGTTTCCAATTACTTGATAGCTTTTATATGTCCTAAAAGTATATTGTATTCACAGGTGCAATTGAAACGCCACTCATTCGGTTTCGGGGCCTATGTCAACCTCATGCTAGAGAAAGACCTCAACTTTAACCTGTATCATAACTTCATCCACGAATACTTCAACTGGGCCACTGTCTCCCATCTAGGCTGGCCTGTTTCTAAAACGGTAAATTGTTATTATTTAGAGTTCTTAAAGTTTTTAAAGTTTTAAGGAGGACCTTAGCGTAGTATGTATGGTGTTTTTATGGACACGGAATTCTGTTCCATTTAGTGCTTAAGGTTTAATGTTATTGTTCTTGACCATGCATAACACTAATATGTGTTACATGTTATAACTTTATACAGGCTACAACCTGCACACCCAGTGTTTCGTGAGAGTTGCAACCTACATAATTATCATGATTACGTATTTACGTGTTTACGTAGGTTACAACATGCATGGTTTAAATGTTTAAATATTGCGGAATTCAACAATGTACTTAGAGACTGGCATATATTTGGCAACGAAAATGGAGAGACAACTAATTTGGCAGGATAATGAATAGAGAGTAAGTTTTTTAACAATTGGTTAATTACTCGAAATGTGAAAATTGTCAGAGAGGTCAAGAGGTCATAGGGGGTCTGCTTACTCATCTTTACCGTAGGTCAAGGTAAACACTTTTGATAATGGCTACGATCGATATGTGCAATCGCATTTTCATTGACACACATCATTTACACTACCTCCTTATATTTCAGAACTACTGTTACAAAGACGCGAATGCCAAGGTGATGTGTACAGATGGTGTCAGGGCCGATAACTCTTCCTTCCAGAACCTCAACTACATGAGTGCACTGGACACCGTCAACAAGCTCAAGATGAATGGGTATATATTACATTCATTGATAAAATAATATCAATGAAAAGATAAAAAAGAACTTATGCTGATTCGTTCATATGTTTAAATCATGAATGAAAAATGCAACGTCGGTGATTACTCGACAGTCCCCTCATCTGGTACTGTGTCTAGTTCTGAATGCATGTTCTTCATAGGCTGCTTACTTATAGCTAAAATCACAGTCAAAGGGCTCAAGGAATCAAGGTATTGTAGTAGGATAGCAGATACAAATACACTGATAGAGAAGGATTGAATCAGTGATGATGATTTCATTTCCATTATCTCGGTCCACCGCTGTGTCCATTGTTGCTCAGGAAGATGTCTCATTGCCAACTGAGCTCTCGTCTTCATTTGTCTTTGACCACATGACAGAAGGTACCAGTTGATTGGGAGTTTTGAAAAGGGAATATTCACATCTTTGTTTTTTGACGAAATTATATTGTTTGACGACATGGAGTTGACATAAGCATCTCGAACAAGTTGGTCCAACAGCAAATATCAAATGGTTGAAGAACATGATTAGTTTGAGACGTCAAAACGAAAAATGGCACATTATCTTTCTCAGCCCATTCAGTAAGATGTAGTGAAAAGTGTCAGATGTGACCTTCATACAACAATAACAAGGGACATCACAATCTCTTTGTGAACATTTCAGAAAATGTTTTGATAAGAGACTGTTGAACACTTCAGTGTTTGCTAAGCCGACTTTGCTACAGACGCCATCAGTTCCTCTGGGCGTATTTACAATGATCTCCGTGTTACATCACTTTCCGGGGATTATAATACATGGAAGGACTCATTGGGGCCAGCGCATTTGACACTACCAATGAGAGAAATATGTTGTGACCTTGATGGGATGATGGATTGCGGTTTTATCTAAAGATCTGAGGTATTTTGAAGGTATAGCTCTGTGGAAAAGTTAGTGTTATCCATGTAAGAAACGTATTGTTGGTTGACGTTGTTGAGGATGTTGTTAAAGGCCATGATTGCGCCTTGTTTTTCAAAATATAAATCATGAGTGTTTTTGAATAAACACTCTGCTCGTTTGATCTCAAGCCCAAAATGCTTTTCGTTACCCGTATACGAGGTTTGCAATACTGTAAGTCATGCAATCATTTCATTAAACAGTGGAACCATATCCTTCCAAAGGATCACTTGTACTAGTTTTCTTTTTTCGTTCGAAATAACAAAGGATGTAGCAACCTTCAGATCTTCCTTTTGTAAGTGCCCACATCAAAAGTTCACCATATAGACAGGTATGTGTATGTTCTTCTCTTGAAGAGAAAATTTGGACCTTGATTACTTCCATTGGAAATGGGACCGAGTATATGTATGGTCACACAATGTACTTTCATCGCATCATATCGTCTAGGAGCTTTGTACAGATGTATTGTTATGTTTAACGGTATTGTAAACAGATGTTAGTGCTTGAAGATCACACTGAGGCGCTTAGATATTATTTGGTCATCTCTGAATTAAACATAAATCATTGCGTAAATGGACGGTCATTTTAGAAAAGCAGGAAAATTATTTTGCTTTTCATAATCATGTCAGAAATCAAAAGGTAATTTCGGCTGATTCGTTTGACAGTACTAGTGTAAATATTTAGCATGATAACTTGATTTAACTTAACCAATCACCATCGAAATCGTAACGACTTCTTTTATGTAATTGTCACAATAATACCTTTACCTACCATACATGAATGAATAAGAATGTGTATATGGCAACATTTCAACTTAATACGTTAAACATTGGTCCCTGTTGCCATTATGCATTGATTCTTGATTCATAAAGTATTTGCTACTAAAACTGACAGTATCAAAATCCGAGGCGAGCCGTTGTTTGGGCGAACCACAGGTCCAGTGCCAGGCTGGGTTCAGCAACTAGATGCGCAAACGCTGGAGCAAGTGATGTCATCAAGGGTGGCGTATATGAACACACTATTGAACAAACGGTGAGTACTTATTTACGCTATTAGTATATGCCAATATGTTAATGAGATGTTGGCGTCACATTTTTAATAGACACATACTGCGAGTATGAGGATCGTATGATACATTGAGTTCTTTGTATTTGATATCTTCTCTATTTCTCTAACAATGTATACACAACAACGCCTGGGCAGTTCATGAAGCGTGTGATGTGTTTGACTTCGGATCGAGAAGTACGAGGTTTGAATCCCTAAAGGGACACTGCAACCTCGTTTGCTGTCTATCCACAATGCAGTCAGTTGTGCATGCAATACTACATGATAATATAATGCTATGGTCAGCAGTGATTGGTTCATTTGACGCTGTTGAAGAAACCTATATATAAATAGTATGAAGAAACTGTATCTCAGGGGTCAAAAGCAAATGTTTATGTTACTTGATATAATAACGTCTCTTGGTGTGAACAGCAAATCCGCCTGACATGACTTTTTAATAATATTAATGCAGAAGATACGTCCAAGTCTCACTGGAATTGACACAAATGTCACACTCGAGGTTTGTTGAATACTGTTCATTCAATGATAAATATACTATTGCTTTGCAGAATCGACCAATGGGGTGTCCTGAATGACCCTATAGGCGACATGACCTATGAGAACATGACCTCTGACCCCTACTTCTCTGAGAAAATCTTTCAGCTCGTACACAGTGCCGATCCTTCTGCGCAACTAATGATGGACGAATATGACGTCATTTCCGGCGGTTCAGAGACCCAGGTGATCACTTCATTTTACCGCCAATATCATAAACAATGAAAACATGTGTTCTACTATATATGCATTCAATGCTCAGTTTCAGCCCATTCAAATGCAGTAAACATTATACTGTAGAGAAATGATGACAGTTTGTACGATATATAGCGTCGTTATTCAATTGCAGACAAGGTTATGACATATATTCTAATATTATAAAGTAAGCGCTGCACAATGGAGCCAATAACACTATAAAAGCTATACCGATTATCGTCAAAATGGCTATTGAAGAAATCAAATGTTTAAATACATTTCCAATAAGCGTTTTTCCAATTAGATATTCCATGTGGGATTATGTAGAAACCAGTTTTGTATTCAATTTCAATCTTCCTCTGAACTTGTTTATATCTTATCAAATGTTTATTTTATTTCAAGGCTTACAAACAATTGGCGACCAAGTTGAAGCCATTTGGACTGAGCATCATCGGTGCGAAATGTTTGCTCAACACTGAAGAGTTCGACCCGACACTGCTGAAGGTACCTATAAAAGGGACATTAAGATTTGCTTACTAATTGTACATTCCACACGAAGGAACGGAGACACATGTTTTCCTCGTCTTCAGCTCTTTTCCAGACTAATTTTGTAATACCCTTCTATTACATGACACGTTTTACATTGAGTGGCCATCAACAGAAGTCATTGAAGAACGAGTAAAATCCGTCATTAGTATCCGCAATGGGCTGAATATATGTATGTTAACTCAAGGTTGTACTGTTTAGCTACTGTGCATGTAAATCCAATGTACATGGACAGGAATGCCTGAAATGCCAATGAAGATGATGAAGATGAAGAGTCGATAATGATACTGTATCAATCTATTATTATGATATTTCAGTGGCGTCTGGACAGTCTGGGAGAAACGGGGCTTCCTGTCTGGATAACCGAGTTGTCTGTCGCTGACAAGGACATCATGACCAGAGCATCTAAACTACAAAAGGTTTTGCGCTTCCTGTTTGGTCACCCGGCTGTAGCAGGGATTACTCTCGAAGGAATTTATGACAGAGTGGATGGGCCGCCTTACACCGCTTTGTTTAATGGCAATACGTATGCGGTAAGATAAAATATTTTCATTTGCTAAATGCGTTGCATTTCATGTATTATACAAGTCATAATATCTTGAGATAACATTTTCTTTCTGGAATCAAGTAAGAATTCAATACTTCTAGATGACGTTATTTCTCTCACAAAATTGCATGGGCAAACTATACAGTTTCAAAGCTTCTGCAATACAGACAAACATATTGAAGTATATTTTATGACCAATGTAGTGTTCGGGCTTTGCGTAATTAACCAAGCAGTGACACGCTCTTGCACAGTGAGTGATAAGTGTATATGCACTAGTGCCTATATGAAAATATGACATGGTTTACTTTCAACAATAAACTCCGATCCAAATGTCCATCATGAGACGATTTTGAATACGTCTTCAGATTAATTGATATGTTCGTTTTAAGATAGATGTTGCGTTTTTTTTAATTGCGATAAATGCAGTGTTCCCTGGTTTATTTTCATACTGCTTAACAACGATATTTATATGCACACTGCACAGAATTGTTTAATATTTTGCAAGAAAGAAGTTGTTAAACCATAGATCCCGCTCTTCAATTATACCCCCTTGATGCAACGTTTCGCTCCTACACACCCTGTAATACGCTACTGCGTGAGGACGTTTGCTAGTGGTCGTTACGGTTTGCCATGGTCACAGCAACGGCTCGCTATGCTTATGTCAAATTTTGAGATGTTGTGTTGCCTCAGAAATTGTGTAAGGAAAGTCACAATTTTATCTTCTTTGAGACATATTTATCGTTATTGGTAACATAATAATTAAGGATTAATTTGACCTGAAAAACTTACCAAATGAAACGGGAATTGTGAAAATATTCAATGTTATATGGTAAAGTCGGGCATGCAGTTGAAGAAATGACTTTTTTAATTGTCAAAACAACATACATTTCAGTAACAAATGTGGTAATAGAAAGCAGATATTACAGAAAGCATGTGTGTAAGTTTGTATAGATAATTTCAATTAAGTAATGAAGTTATGAAGACATTTATATTTTGACATGTTACGGTTGCTAATGGTAAGCCATATGCGAAAATACGGTTCGCTACAATGTATGTTACGGGTTGCTATGCCATCGCAACATGAAATAAAACATGCAGAACAGTTATTCGAATTTGTAAATATAAATTTAAGATCAAAACAGTAATTCAATATGAATCATTAGTGTATTTAACTCTCTGCATAATGATATTTGCAAAAAACAGCTACTGTAATTTTGAGAAATTTATCTGAAAGAGTCGTAACTTTTCATCATGAAATCATGAATCGATGAGATACTGCTTCATGATTCTGTATCACTACCGGTACTTGTACGGGAATCTATGAACATCGTGTCACTTTCAGTTAGCCTACCCTCAGTGCACTCTCAGGGCATTCTCTTCCCACAGAGGTTACTCCCTTCAGAGTTTTCGATCCTACGCGGAAAGGGAGTGTCCTGATTGGTTGCAATTGAATCCAGCTGTGCAATCAGCGATGTCGTTGTAAAAGTGACATTTGCCAATGACACGTCATAATGATAAAATAAACGTAAGACCAACGTTTTCTTGTTTTCCCGTGTTTCCCTCGAAATATGCTAATTGATATTGTGAAAACTATTGATCATAAACATACTTATAAATAAAGAAGACCAAATCAGAGACAAATACCAAAAACAGTTCATTTGCGTTATTAAATCAGACATATTCGAATGACATATGTTAATGAGCAAGACCCTTCAGAGTAAAATGCCTAGATCTGTGAAGTCACCCGGTTGACATGGCCAATTAAAGATGAGTTTTCATTGGTTAAGAAGCAGGGATACGGTATGAGATTTCTCTTTCCACCGCTAGGGGACTTTGGTTCTGCTCTCAATTTCAAGCGAAAAACAACAGAGGGTAGGATCGGAAATCTGAAGGGAGTAACCTCTGTGGGAAGAGAATGCTCTCAGGGAACATTACTTATTTATTGGTTAGGCACAACTTTAAAATTTCGTAGTTACATATCGTCAGTGACGATAAACGTACTGTTTGATTTTCGGTTCATTATCTGCATGATTATCACAGAAATTGAAAATATTTGATTTTGTCATAAAAAGTCACTTTTAACATCGCAGTTGTGACACATGTACTTCATTGACCTGCAAGACAAATTCAGTTTATTTAGTTGTTTGATTCTATTAAGATTAGTCATAGTAATAGCTGCAAAAAAACTGTAAAACAATGCTAGCGAACCGTTTCATCGAAAACAACTTGCCACCAGCGACCGTTGCCTCTACATGTAGCAACCGTAACATGTCAACTTATAAATGTCTTCATAACTTCATTATTTGATTGAATTTATCTATACCAACGTACACACATGCTTTCTGTGATATCTGTTTTCTATTTCCACATTAGTTACTGAAATGTATGTTTATTTGGACAATACAAAAAGTCATTTCTTCCATTGCATGCCATATTTTACCGTATGATATTGAATATTTTCATAATTCCCGTTTCATTTGGTAAGTTTTTCAGATCAAATTAATCCTTAATTAATATTTTACCAAATAACGATAAATATATCTCATAGAAGGTAAAATTTGTGGCTTTATTTACACAATTTCTGAGGCAACACAGCATCTAAAAAACTGACATAAGCATAGCGAGCCGTTGCTGTGACCATGGCAAACCGTAACGACCACTAGCAAACGTCCTCACGCAGTAGCGTATTACAGGGTGTGTCCTAATGCCATTATGAATATCTGATGTTAATCAAAACCTTAGGGCATATCATTATACATTTCACGTACTTCCCGAATACTTTTATCTGGTTTCATGGCTGTACTATGAATGCTTCAGCCGAATGCAGCTGGTATCCGGTTCCACAACCTTGTCACCAAGGAATGGTCCTCACATATAACTCGTAAACTCAACTACGGACTCAGCTTCAACCAGGAGTTATATCATGGGCAGTATGACGTCAACGTCTTCTACAACGGGACACTCGTCAACACTGACTCCTTTACTGTTGAGAAAGCAGATTTAATCTACCAGTTGCACATTGAAGATACGCCAGGTTTGGGTATTTTGGTTTACCTCAGAAAATTAGAAAGAACATTCTTCGAACAATTGTTCACATCTTGTTTATACTAATTGTCAAACATTTATTCTTTCCAATTTCTTTTTTATCAGTTCATCTACTTTCTACTTATAGATTTTGCGACATATATGATGACATGTTTAAAAAATAATGAATGTTCTATGTGAAACGTTTTGAAACGTTTCGTGTTGACTTGGTATATGCACGTTACTGTAACAAATCAATTAAGTATTTTACCGTATTTCTGCATTAAAAAGAATTGTAGAATAAAGATAGAGAGGTAATATTTAAAATTTTACATTACCAGTTTGTAAATGAAACGAAATAGCCAACAGTATTATACGGGCATCTGGTTGTCTGCATCAGCTTTAGAATGCTTATAGAGATAACCTGTGCACAGTTTATTGTGACATGCAACCTTAAAACACAACAGTTACAACGTCTGCATCCACCCAAATGCCTACACCTACAGTTAAACAGCACATCGCTCACCAGGAAGTAGCAGTTGATACACAGGGTAGACACCTTATAGGTACAGCCAAGTCGGATGGTAAAAGCCTGCAGCCAAGGTGCACTACTCGATGGTCCGGACCTTCAACTCACAGAAGCAGGGATGTTGTTTCAGTAGAGTGCAGGGATGGGGAGGTCCTGATAGGTTGTTCTAGTTATGGCGCGGTATGTCAATTTTTATGTGGTTTATATAATTTAAAGGATGAACAAAGGCGAAATGGTAGACGAAATTCATATAATTAATATAATAATACAGTAAAACAATTAAGTGAATACTTAATGTTTTATCGAAATGTAGAATTCATATTTAAAAACCCAAACTTAATTTAAATCATTTTCTGAACGTGTAGATATGTAATTAAATATCAGGTTCTTAAAAAAGGAGTACAGAAAATGAGTTGCTGTGAATGAATTCTAGAATAAGTTTGTATTTCCTGAGACAAAATTATATTTAGGTAAATATTAAAATTTTTGTTGTTGTCGAAATTCATTAATTAAAATGCAAATGATACAGAAAAGCTATTTCGTCTGATTTGAGATACTTATACTTGTTACTTTAACTCGTGATTTGGAAATGATTTGACTATCGCTTTATCCCACCAAATTTTTCAAACAATATTTGTAAGATCAGTCGACAAATATGAGGTTACAGGAGATCATATTATAAGTAAGCTCGTAACATTTGAATGGACTCACAGCGGTCATCTACAATGTCTATATACTTTGTTATACACATAATGGGCACTTTTTATACTTGATATATTGTATTTGCTATAGCCTGTGATGAAATACATAGAAACATATTTGATTTGCGGATTTAAAAGTTAAGCTTCCAATCCTAAATCGTAACGGAGAATTGATATATTAACAAGTTTATCCATAGTTTTGTTTGTAAAATAAACATTTACAATAGTAACATACATGATTCACGTCTCAACAGACCTGCAGGCTGATCTTGGCACTTGATTGTGAGTTAAAGCCTGTTTCTGAAATAGGTGTTTACATGTAAATGTGAGGCATTTTTACATGTACAACAACTGCCAAGTAGGGAAAATCTAATTTATTCAGAAGGGGTTGGGTCACATAATTCAATCAAGTCATACTTAAAGGGGCAGTAGCACGTTTTTTGCAAAACATTTTTTTTCAAATTTCCCATTTATAATGATAGTTTATGCCATTCATATTTACTTTAGAGGGTAAAACATTTTATTACACAAACCAATTATCCGAAGTGGTAATAACGGTGTTGTCTATAAAGCAAAACTTGCATGGCGGCCATTTTATTATGAACACATTTTATTATTTCGAACAACAAAAACGATTCCCATGGCTTTACGGAACCATGTACACTCTTTTTTTTAACTTGATTTTCCGAAGAGAGAAGGGTCTTTTACTATTGGTGACATTATTTTTCAAAAACATTTCACCGACTTATTTCAGCGAAAAAACGTGCTACTGTCCCTTTAAAATAACACTGAAAGCATTTTGTTTTCTATTCCGTTGAGTAGTTTGAATATAAGCCATTGAAGCTATACTTCAGATAATAACTTCTTTTCAAAATATTAAAGCTGATCAAGCAATAGCTTGTCATCCGGATGGAGAAAAACATAGGCCTCATCACCTTCATGTGTCTTGAATATGTTGCCTTTCAATTTTACTAGCCCGTCTCTTACCAGAATTGGATCAATAGGGGTGAAGCTATTGTAAACCAGACAGAAACTGGTCGGGTTTCCTGCCAAGCCACAAATGGCCCTAATAGAGGTATAGTATGTAATGGAATTGATTAGAAACAACAATTTATTGAAATGTGAAAGTACTCTTGCCGAAATATTAATTAAGAGAGGTTATTTATATTGTCTTAATGTTTATTTATACAGCCTCAATATTGGCAATAAATTTGTTGAAGACATTTCCTTTCTACGGAAGCGTATTAGTGTCACGATGAACAAATAATTTGTGATACTATCTCCTACGTAGGAGATAGTATCTCCTACATAGGACTTAGTATCTCCTACGTAGGAGATAACTTCTATAAAGCCACTTTATCACATCTAGTGTTTTTCACAATTGTATTAAAAACATGTATAGGCGTATAGTGTATGTAAACTCTCGTGTATATGAAGAATGAAGAATGAAGAACAATTTTATGGATACCTGTTACATACTTCGCTTCATGTCGCAATGGTCGGCAAATACAACCAAGATCAATGGCGGTCGTCAACATGTGCGTTTAATCACATTTGTAACTTTACATCGAAGAGAGTTTGCAAAGGGGCCCAACTCATGCGGACTTCTATGGACTGGCGTTGCGCAATTGCAGCACTACTGTAAATGTTAATACACAACAATACCCAACTTATTTATTCTTTTTAGGCGACGTTTCTACATAGAATAAAGAAGTTGTGTATCCATGAAAGTGTTCTTCATTCTTCATCACCCCACTTTCTAGAATGCCCATAAAAAATATTGTGTATATGATATGATGTATAAGTCTATGATAGTATATATGACCGTTAAAAAGCTTTAAAGACGATGTAGCTGTATTTTGTTTTCTCAAATTTGCCATATACTTTATAGTTTAAACAATATATTATTATCTTAGAGGGTAAGACATCGCATTACCCGATCCGATAAGCCTGCATCCATAGAAAATAAAATGATAATAATATTGAAATAAAATGGTGCGACGTATAAAGCGACAGTGGTGTGGAACTCTTCCGTGTGAGGGGTAGTTTTGTAGATCATTTGAGAGTTCAGACCATAAGATAATTGACCATTCTATCATGATTCCATATTCAAAACTCTACTTTGAGTGTTTAGGTATCGCTACAGCCGATGTCAACTCGAAGGGAAATGGACTCGCATGGCTTAACCGAAAAATGTACATTCGTTGTAGAACTCTTTTTATTGATTCAGGAGTATTATTTAGCCATTGGTAAGACTTATTTCACCTTTTCGTGAGATCAAGTTTTTCATTACGAAAAACGTGCTAGAGCGCCTTTAAGGAGAGATGGGACCAAGAAATTAAACTCGCTTACAGTAACATTTTGCGACAACAAATTATTGTAGTGAATAAGTTTTAAAATATATGGATTACGTTGTTTGGGGCATACGATTATCCATACAATAACTAAAAGTGCTTAAATTTTCCACAACGCCTTTTTAACGGTCATTTTAGGACATGCCGCATAACGTTATCGTCACCTATATTCGCGGTAAATATGTTACTGTGTGTATTATTCGAATTACATACGTATCTTCTTCGCTTGCAGCTGGTATAATCAACTGATAGTTATTCTTCCATCATGCACTCTTAGATTGATAGTATGTTCAACAATGATTACACGGTAGGCTGTCAAAGTTACACTTGAAACCATCAAAATTGCCGTGACGTTAGGTTTTTATGTTTATGAAGGTAATTTAAAAAATGACGTGAAAGTGATGAAAAACCTCTGGTGACCCCCTATTTTTATTTCTGAATTCGTTTGTTTATTCAAATATGCACATTATACTGCATTTTTAGCAATATCTAATATACGTGTGTCAGTGAGAAATCTTGTTGAATATGCGAAAAACGATAAGAAAAATGCCGTTTTTAAATAAAAAGTGCTTAATTTAATTTTGTTTCTCTTTCCAGTGTCATTAATTTTCAAAATATAGACTTGCTATGCATCCCCGTATGTAACTGAAATGTATTTGAAAGGATTCACGGCTTACCTTTCTGAGCTGTCGAAGTCAGCGATGGTTTAAGTAGGTCAAGTCGAGATCTTAGGCAACGTCCCATTATAGCTACCGCTGGCGCTTCTTTTGTCGTTGCATGGAGTGTGTTTCAGTACATCATCAGAAATGTACACACTCTTTTCTGCAGACTGAATTCTTTGTTTTGAGTCTTTAGGCCTAGTTTCAGAGTTTGTACAAAACGTTCAGCTAACCCATTGCTGGCTGGGTGGTAAGGAGCTGATGTTATGTGCTTGATTCCATTCATTTCCATGAATAGTCTGAATTCTTTAGCGACAAACTGTCACTGACAAGCTGCTGAGGCAATCCATACTTGCTAAACATTTCACCTCAACGGTTTTACCTGCCGTCGTGGAACCCATTATGGCTACTTCCGGCCACTTACTGAATGCATCGACGGCGACAAACAGCATTTTTCCTTCGACTGGTCCAGCAAAATCCACATGTATTCTCTTCCAGGGACTTTCAGGAACTTGCCAGGGATGAAGCGGTGCCATCATCGGTTAGTTTTGGTTTACCATGCAGGATTCACTCGGGTTCACAGTCTGCTCGATGTCGTGGTCGAGATTGAGCCACCACACATAACTTCGAGCGAGACCTCTTCGAGCGAGACCTTTCATTTTCACACAACCCTGATGTCCTGAATGGAGTTCCTCCAGGATAGTTTCCCTCAGATTGGCAGGAATTACGACACGCATACCCCCACATGACACATCCTTGCTGCACTGTTAGTTCAGGCTGACGGGCGTAGTATGGAATCAGATCTGGATCTGCAGGTTTCCCCCAGCCTGTAAGTGTGTAGTCTAACACCCGGGATAGTGTGACGTCTCTCCTGGTCTCAGTTGCAATCTGTCTAGATTGTCTATCTGCGACATGTTGAAAACTGTTCTTCAGCCTGTTTCGAAGTTTCACCGGCAGACGTGAAAAGCCATCAGCGTTGGCATGTCGCTGCGGGTTTCTGTACAGGATATCGTAATCGTAGACCAATAGCATTAATGCTCAACGCTGGAGTCGAGCCACCGCCAGCAATGGAACGCCCACTTTCGGACCGAAAATCTTTGTGAGAGGTTGATGGTCGGTCAGTAACTGGAATTTCCTCCCAATTAGGTACTGCGAAAACTTCTTCACGCCACAGATAATGGCAAGAGCTTCCTTATCTATCTGAGAAACTTTTCCTCAGCTTTAGTCAGAGTTCATGTACGCGATTGGTTTCTTCCCCTCTGGTGTCACGTGTGATAGCACCGCGCCTGCTCCATACGGAGACGCGTCACACGCCAAGGTCACAGGTTGCTCAGGGTCGTAGTGTGCAAGGATGTCAGCCGACGCCAACATGGATTTAGCTTTCTTGAAAGCTGCATTCACCACATCTGACCATTTCCATGGAGTGTCCTTTTCAAGAAGCTTGTTAAGGGGCTTGACTATAGTGGACAGGTTTGGTAGGAATTTGCCATAGTAGTTATAAGCACACCCAGGAAACTTCTCAGCTGGCTAACATTTTCTGGAGCAGGGGCGTTCACGATGGCGTTCACTTTGTTTGAGGAAGTGTGCAGGCCTTTCTCATCAATCTTGTATCCAAGATATTCCACTGAATCTTGTAAGGAGGAAAACCAATGTTTCTAGCTGCTTTCACTCCCCATTCCTCCAAACGTTGCAGATCATTGCCCAGGTTCTTCAAATGTTCAGCCGAAGTCCTCCCTGTCACCAGCAGGTCATCCATGCAGCATAGAACTCCTGGCAGACCTGGCAATATTTGATCCATTGTCTGTTGATACAAGGCTGGCGCTGTGGTGATACCGAATGGAAGTCTATTAAAGTGGAACAATCCTTTTGGTGTGTTCTAGACTAGCAATTTCTTTGAGTTCTCGTCAACTAGCTTTCCCAGCCTTCCTGGAAGGCGTTCGACAAGTCTATCTTGCTGAATTTCTTCCCTCCAGCTATATTCGAAAATAAGTCTTCAATTCTAGGAAGCAGGTATTCCACTTTCTTCAGGACTGGATTCAATGTCACTTTGAAGTCACCGCACAGCCTCAACGATCCATTCTTCTTGATGACGGGGACGATTGGCGTCGTCCATTCACTAAAGTCAACAGGCTCAATTATCTTCTCATGGACCAATCTGTCAATTTCATTTTCCACCATTTCTTTCAGGGAATATGGAATAGACCGAGCTTTAACAAACTTGGGTGTGACATATATTGACTTCCACCGATGCTTTAACATTCTTCACCGTACCATGTTCTCCATTGAAGACAATCTCGTATTTCTGTAAAATGTCCTGCAGTTCACTTTTAGCTTCTCTTGGAGCTACAGATACTTGTCGTATGGCAGGCCAATCCAACTGAATTTTCCTCAACCATGCTCGTCCGAACAATGGCGGTCCTGTACCATTCAACACATACAATTCCAAGTTTTCCTTTTGATCCTTGTATTCAACTTCAACATCAAGAATTCCCTTCCGTTCAATAATTTCACCAATGAACGTTTTCATCATGAAGTTTCCTTTCCTCTGTGGAACCAGGAAATGTTTCTTCAAAATCCTCAATGGAGATGATTGACAATTTTGATCCTGTGTCGAGTTCCATTTTCAAGTGTTTGTCTGCAACTTTGGGGTAAACCCAAATAACGTCATCTTCTTGTGTGCTGTCACGATCATTAACGTAGAAGAGCGGCAGTTCTTCCATCTTCTAAGTGACATGGTCCATTGCATCCATATGATGAGAACTACCCTGATTTCCCTTATAACCAGATTTCCTTCTTCTACTTCGTTGCCAGTCAAACTGTTTATTCCCATCTTTCCTTTCCTTCTTCTGTCAGAATGATTGGTTTTACCACAACAATAAATCATGGAAACTTCCCCTTTCCCATCTTTGAGGTAGAGAATTTGTTCACACTGGCCGCTTGACTGTGTAGTTCACGGGAATCTCTAGCTGCTGTATCAATAGAAACTGCAATCTTCAAAGCCTTTTCTAAAGTAAGAGCATCTTCAGTTAGTAGTCTCTTCTGTATTACATCAGACGTCAAACCACAAACAAACTGGTCACGAATTTGGTCATTTAACCCTTGTCCAAAGTCACAATGTTCACTTAACTGTCTGAGTACAGCAACATAATCAGTCACAGATTCATTTGAAAACTGTTTCCTGTTGCGAAATCTATGTCTTTGAGATATTACCACAGATTTTGGTGAATAATGACTGGTTAACACAGTGCATAGGTTTTCCAAAGTTTTTGTATTGGGATTCACAGGTGAAAGCAAACTTCTCAATAACGCGTAAGTCTTTGTTCTTTGCAAGAAATGCATTTACTTGAAGGCTTTCATGAATTTCATTAGCAGCGACATAGGCCTTGACACGCTCAACATAAACATCCCACTGACTGCTCACCTGGTCGAACGGTTCAATAGTCCCAATGGCTGCCATGGTGTTCACAACTTACAACGGGTTATTTACAGCTAATGGTGCTTGAAAAATCCTTGTCGTCAGTGTTACATACTTCGCTTCATGTCGCAATGGTCGGCAAATACAACCAAGATCAATGGCGGTCATCAACATGTGCGTTTAATCACATTTGTAACTTTACATCGAAGAGAGTTCGCAAAGGGGCGCAACTCATGACGGACCTCTATTGACTGGCGTTGCGCAATTGCAGCGCTACTGTAAATGGTAATACACAACAATACCCAACTTATTTATTCTTTTTAGGTGACGTTTCTACATAGAATAAAGAACTTGTGTATCCATGAAAGTGTTCTTCATTCTTCATCACCCCACTTTCTAGAATGCCCATCAAAAATATTGTGTATATGATATGATGTATAAGTCTATGATAGTATATATAACCGTTAAAAAGCTTTAAAGACGATGTAGCTGTATTTTGTTTTCTCAAATTTGCCATATACTTTATAGTTTAAACAATATATTATTATCTTAGAGGTTAAGACATCGCGTTACACGATCCCATAAGCCTGCATCCATAGAAAATAAAAGGATAATTATATTGAAATAAAATGGTGTGACGTATAAAGCGACAGTGGTGTGGAACTCTTTTGTGTGAGGGGTAGTTTTGTAGGTCATTTGAGAGTTCAGACCATAAGATAATTGACCATTCTATCATGATTCCATATTCAAAACTCTACTATGAGTGTTTAGGTATCGCTACAGCCGATGGCAACTCGAAGGGGAAATGGACTGGCATGGCTTACCCGAAAAATGTACATTCGTTGTAGAACTCTTTTTATTGAGTCGGGAGTATTATTTAGTCATTGGTAAGACTTATTTACCTTTTCGTGAGATCAAGTTTTTCATTACGAAAAACGTGCTAGAGCACCTTTAAGGAGAGATTGGACCCAGAAATTAAACTCGCTTACGGTAACATTTTGCGACAACAAATTGTTGTAGTGAATAAGTTTTAAAATATATGGATTACGTTGTTTGGGGCATACGATTATCCATACAATAACTAAAAGTGCTTAAATTTTCCACAACGCCTTTTTAACGGTCATTTTACGACATGTCACATACCGTTATCGTCACCTATATTCGCGGTAAATATGTTACTGTGTGTATTATTCGAATAACATACGTATCTTTAGTTACTGACGAATTTAAATCGCCTGGTATAATCAACTGATAGTTATTCTTCCATCATGCACTCTTAGATTGATAGTATGTTCAACAATGATTACACGGTAGGCTGTCAAAGTTACACTTGAAACCATCAAAATTGCTGTGACGTTAGGTGTTTATGTTTATGAAGGTAATTTAAAAAATGACGTGAAAGTGATGAAAAACCTCCGGTGACCCCTATTTTCATTTCTGAATTCGTTTGTTTATTCAAATATGCACATTATACTGCATTTTTAGCAATATCTAAAATATGTGTGTCAGTGACAAATCTTGTTGAATATGCGAAAAACGATAAGAAAAATGCCGTTTTTAAATAAAAAGTGCTTAATTTAATTTTGTTTCTCTTTCCAGTGTCATTAATTTTCAAAATACAGACTTGCTATGCATCCCCGTATGTAACTGAAATGTATTTGAAAGGATTCACAGCTTATTCAATGAAAGCGAGCGCTTCATCTAAATACATCAAATCAGTCCAAAATGGCGTAATTTGCCGACGGGAGTATTATTATTAATGCCGATAACTCTTTAAATCGTTCGGTGACCCCCACATTTTCTTACATTTTTGGATAAAAGACACAATAAATCTGCTTTTTTGAAAAAATAAACGAATTCTAAAATATTTTGTTTCATCGTTCCATCTCTCCTTAAGTATTTTATATATTGGTATATCTATAGAAGTAGAGTTGATTGAGCCATCATGTGTTATGCAATCCAGTATAGTTTTGCACTGAACGATTATATTTAATAAACTGATATTAATTCAATAGTTCACGGTAGATCTCTACATTGTTGCAAAACACGATATGATTGCAGTTTCCCTATTTATGTTTTGGAATATCAGTTTTAAACTCCTTCAATAATTCAAGTACAGTCAATATATCCGTGAAATGAAAATCCACGGTCATTGCCACTACAAGCGACCTAATTACACTTTGAACGTGGTGTTGGACATTTGTTACACGACGTCACTCAAAACATTACTCAACAATAAAGGATAATTGCTTTCCGTTAATGAATTTCTGTACTCTTCATGTTATGAATGTACTGGAGAAGAATAGTTAGCGATAAATGTAAATTTTGAATGTTTTAAATATTGATTTATTTGCACATTAAATATCAATAATAAACTTCCAAAATACCTAACCTATTTTGACAAGTATATTTACCATATGGGTAAATTAACCTACTGAAGTGACGACATTTAAAATCTACCTCAGTTGTTAAATGTTCTTATTGTCATTTATAGCATGTCGTCATTAGAACGACAGTAGAACTTCTGCTGATATGAGGTGTATACATCTAAATTACATATCACTTATTTGATTGGTATTTTGTAGGTTTGAAGATAATAAGAACAATTAATTTTGAATAAATGAGGTTGTTTATCCATAAATGATTGTTCTTATTTGACTTTCATTTAATTACATATAATTCCAATCAAATTTTTAATGAAGTGAAATGAAGTAAGACTTCTAAATAAGAACTTCGTAAATGTGAACAGGAATGGCGACTCGACTCGACTCGTAGTATGTGCTTACTCTTTTTCAGGTTTGAAATATATGCTTTTTTGATTTCAAATCAAACATTTTGTAAAACAATCTGAGACCAAGTACACAAGACAAATAAACATATCAAATAGATAAGAATGTGCCTCATTTAAGCAAAATATATAACTTTTGTCATATGTTCAATCCTATGCAAGGACCCCTTTCAATGCCTAACACAGTTTTATGTTGTCAGTTGTCTCCAAACCCGAATCCTTTAAAGGCGTTGGAGCACGCTATTCCTAATGAATTGAAATAAAGTGTTTTCACAAAAAGGTTTATAAGTGTAACCAATGGCTAAATAATATTCCTGATTCAATAAAACGAATGTAATGGTTTGGTTAAGTCACTCGAGTGCATTTCCCTTCGAGCGGCCATTTTAAAGTGTTCACATGAAAATGGCCGCCCGAATGTGGTACAAGTGTTCTGACTGACGTAGCGAGAACTAATCACCCGATAATATAGTTTTTAATATAACACTGTGACGGAATGGTCAACAATATGTCTGAACTCTCAAAATCGTATAACACCTACAAATCTATCTCTCACACGAAAGAGTTCCATAAAATGTTCCTTTATACGTCGCCCCATTTTCTACCAATACGGATCACCGTTTTCTATACATGCGGCCTGTCGGTTCGTGTAGTAGGATGTTTTACCCTCTTACGTAACACAATATTGTATAATCTAATAAATTGAAAATCTGAGAAAAAAATAGTGTGCAAATAATTATAATAATTTGAAACTAACCGTAACAGATTATTCGTAAACTATCACTAACGAAATGGACACTAAGGGAGCAGTAACGGAAAGACAATATTCCCTCCATAACATTTCAAGTGAACAATACTTTATTTTGAAAATCGGCACTTCGAAATTACATGATTTAATCAGACTAACATAATTGTGTTTATTATGAAAAAGACAAACGCAAGATGCTTAGGTGTCTCCACAACTCGTGGATAAGTATGAAACGAAGTGATCAGTGCTTTATCATACTATCTCCTACGTAGGAGATACTAAGTCCTACGTAGGATATACTAACTCCTACATAGGAAATACTAACTCCTACATAGGAGATACTAACTCCTACTTAAAATATAATATCTCCTACGTAGGAGATAGGCTTGCTATGTCCTACGTAGGAGATACTGCATTCATGTTATTATTTCACAAGAATGTTGTCACCGATTTGCACCAAATTGTCACAAAAGCATTCAGTGGAAACACGTTACGTCACCAAACAATTTCTCTTCCTTCGACTGAAAACAGATTTCCGTGGCTATGAATTTAAGACCATCGAGAACGAGAACGTCATTGCGGCAGTAGACATTCCAATTCATGGATCCGTCACTGCATTTGACTACTTATTGCTTGGGGGGCGCACAGGCCCCCAAAGTTATTAGGTGTTGATATTCACGCTATATTACAGGTGGAGTTTTCTAAACAACTTTCAGCCAATGACATACGTTGTCTTTGTATCTTTACGATTCTAATGACCAATGAACAGAGCTGTAGCAAATTATGAAGCACGTGACACTGTGGGTAATCCGAAATAATTGGCACAAACAGATGTGGAATTTGATTTTTCTGTATTTGTCATATCAACAGAATTTATCCTTATTTTGCCATTAGGAACTTTAATAAACTTGTTTACTTTAGATTGATTTAAAAAAATATTACGCAAAATGAGCGATTTCGTACTAATTCAGTACATAATTCTGCATTCCAGAATCGGAAACCACAATCCATTTTGATAATAACTGACCTACTTTTCCAAGATGCCCGACCCGAGCAATAACGTAAACACTGAGTGCGCATGTTATGTCCCGTCCAGATAGTTTGTTTATTGTACTTCCGAACTTGAACAAGTCTTCCGCTCTATTTTCTCACTGCAGCATTTCTTTGTAATCAAAGTTCGAAATACATCAACGAACTTAACTTAACAACTTAAATTAGCCAAATATGAAATCATTCTATTCCTCTCCATCACTTTCAGTCACGGTAGATTCTACATCAAGACGTTTGATTAGCCTACATAGACAGCTTTTTACATTTTCCATTCTGCGACGTGGATATATATATGTAGATTCTGTTTGCCACTCATTTTTCACTTACATTTAAACCACTTGGGGGCATACCTTCGTGAATATTACAGGCATATGCGAATGCAATTGTAACATTAGGAAATTCAAGTGTAGAAAGCAAATTAAAAATAAAGATTCGAGGAGAGCCGAATAGATATCAATAATTATTCTACATGTCTTCAACCAACTTCAGTGAGAAGAGTTATGGGTTCGATTCCCTCTGCTGTAGTCTATTCTGTTTTGAAAGTTTTAAACTTAGGTAAGGCCCAATCTGTTCAGTATAGTTACATTATTAAGATATTTAGTCTTGACTATGATCGAAAGCCAGACAACTATCGCGCGTCAATTGTTCAAACGTCATTTTGAAAACTTATAGGTAGCAATTAAAGAGCCAGATATTTGTTGGTACTGTTCAATGGAACATATAATATGCCATACATGTAAATGGGGTGCATGAATTCGGCTTATCATCGTGTATTAAGCAGCTGCATCCGTCAAAGGTCAAGGTCATAGCGAGGTCACAAGTTAAGCATGCATCATGCATCAACACCTCATATACATAACTTCTTACTTATGTCCCTGGGGAATTATTTTGACATGTTCATATTCAAGGTCAAAGGTCAAGGTCATGAGTTCTGCAATCGCTAAAAAAATCCTTGTAAACATGATAACTTGAAAAAAAATTGTGCTATCAGGCTCTTATTTGGTGTATATCAACTATGGAGAAAGGCTCAGATTTGAAAAGGTTTTCGATAACATTTGTCAAAGGTCAAGGTCATAGCGAGGTCACAACCTAAGCATGCTTTTGCGAAAATGTCTTATTTCAACCATTAACACTTTGAATCATTACATGATTGTGATACACAATGAAAAGTGATCACTGATTGTGTGACCTTGAATTTTACATTCAAGGTCAAAGGTCAAGGTCATGAGTTCTGAAATCACTACAACAATCCTTGTATACATGATAACTTCAAACTTTTTTTGTGCTATTAGGCTCTTATTTGGTATATATGAACTATGGAGAAAGACCAAGATTTGTAAACGTTTTCGCTAAAATCTGTTAAAGGTCAAGGTTACAGTGAGGTCAAAACTTAAGCATGCTTTTGTGAATATGCCATATTTTAACTATGAACACTTTGAGTCATTGCATGATTGTTATACGCGATGAAAAGTTATCATTGATGGTCAAGGTCAAGGTCATGAGATATTGGTTAAATCCACGTTAATCCTTGGATAAAATTTTGAAAGAAGAAATAGGTTTTAAGAACAAACTTGTGAAAAGTGATCCCAGTGATGATTAGTAATAACTCGAATAATGAACAAATTTTTGTTAAAAAGAATTCCCATTTTATTGATGCTGACGAGAAGGCAGAACAGGGAAAGGCCAGACCCTAAGTTTCGGAGCTGCTCTGCTTTTGCGGCGTCCCGCAAACGCTAATCTAGTTTTTTCAGCACCCCTTGATCTCCATCCTCGATAATCCAGCGCTATTGTTCCGATAAATCTACACACAAACGCTGGAAAACAGTAAGGGTATTTATCCCTAACCTAGTTACCTCCTCTTGGGTCCATGTTATCCAATCAGAAACGAAACGCAGACACTATCTGCGTAAACAACTCGACCAATCAAAACGCATCACTACCGCTGTTTATAGAAACAAACATAGCGGCGGCCGACTCACTTGATTACGATAAAGTTTGTAACAAATTCAGCGTAGAAAACCTGACAGAAACTCAAAAAAAAGAAGTCTGTACGAGAAGAAGGGTGTATCCATGTCCATCAAAACGGGTGGAGGTAAATGATTAAAATCTCTGTGCTACCAGGCGTTCCCAATCATCTGCGAAAGCCAAGATCCTGACACGAGAGTGCTTGTTATTTCACCCTTGATTTCAAGTGATCTCATTGGTTGTTAGAAAGCAAGCGTTTCGCTGAGTCATTGCGAAGGGAGGTTACTAGGTTAAGGATAAATACCCTTACTGTTTTCCAGCGCTTGTGTGTAGATTTATCGGAACAATAGCGCTGGATTATCGAGGATGCTTGATCTCCCGTCGCCTTTTTTAGATCTGACGCTTATTTCTTTAATAGAACATTTAAGTTAACTAAGGAAGCATTAATTAATGGTTTAGACACGGCGCTTATTGGAGGCCCGGTGCTTATTAGAGGTCATACGGTAAGTAGCTCCCACACGATCTATCTCGTTGATACTATTTGAGTACTTTGAGGGACTCACTTTACTAAGTTGATATTATTTCCCCAGCTGTGTATGCACTCGCCCACTGTTGTACTGGGAAAGACCTAACTTGTGATTACTATGGAGCAGGACCTTCTCGACCCTTAGACAACCAACTCATGGAAGTTAGATGTCCACAGTCATATCTCGCCATAGGTAAATACATGTAATATAATTAAGGACATTGGCTATGCACACGATTTTTTAATTATTTTTTTAAATTACGACAAATTGTCATGACGTAGACACTCAAATCTTTTATTTACCTTAATATAAATCCAATTCTAAAAATAAGAAATTAATAGGCAAATTCATCTTGAATATTACTTTAAATTTAATTTATTTTTCAAAAGACCGCTTTGAAAAACACTGAACAATTGTTAACACTTGAAATATTTTACGGTACGTTAAATTCATTAAAATAATAATCAGATGTTTGTTCAGGGTTGCATCTAGAAATGTATTCAAAAGAGCCAATTGACTCACTTCCCTTTAAAAAGGGAGCCAGATATTTTAACACAGGACATCTCTTTTATTGCTTAAAGGCACGTCTGTCTTTCTTGTTTTTCCAGTGTGTAACTGCCTTTGAAAAGTCAAACTGTTCAACTGAAGGTCCTTCAATGGTGACAACCATCAACTGCTGAAGCATCTTTGCTTCAAGACGGTTTCTGGATGAAGATTTGATGCGGTTTTGAGCTGAGAAGCCTCGTTCACACTCAAGCAGTCTGCATGGGTAGTAACAGTCCAATCTTGCACAACTTCAACAGGTTTGGGAAGGTGTCTCTGTGATGTGTATACACCAGTTGCCATAGTGTAGCCAGTTTATCTCTGAGATACTTCTGGACAAGAATTATCCTCTTTGGTAAACCCCACTCCCTGACACAAGCATCTGCATCAATCTTTGCCTCACTTACATTGTCCTTCTTCTTGGCCTTTTTTTCCATAGAATTCACAGAGTCTCTTGATTTCTTCGTTTCATCCGCAGACAGGAAAGAAAGTGCTCTCAAACCTAAAACTTCAAAAGATTTGGTAACTGATTTGCTGTCTGGTGGGAAACGCTTATTCAAATTACTGTCAAGATTGTCAAGAAAGCTTGTCCTAATTTCCTCAAACTCCTTGAAGGATTTCTTGTGATCTGAATGTGAGAATGATACACTGTGTCCCTGAAAGTGAACTTTTTTCTCACCATCTTCACTGAACTTCAGTCCCTCCCTCAATTCTCTCTGGTAATGTGTATTTCCTGTTCTTGCTTTCTTAATGCTATCCTTCACAGCAGACAAGGCAGGGCTGATTGCAGCTACATCTAATTCTCTCTTCTGAAACACAAGACTCAACTGGGCCAAGGCAGGTATAACATCCATCAGCATGTGTGCACATGCAATGAACCTAAAGTCTCTCAATTTCTCATAAAGTCCAGAAGTAACTTTACTGTCTTTCTTGTGATCCTTGAAGTACTGGACAAGAGCTCTCCATGTTTTGTGTACAGCATACAAAGCATCGTAAAATGCTAGTCATCTAATTTTATGAACCTCTCTAATTTTCAAGTGATCACACTCAAGAATACCCTGTATCTGCTTCAATTCAGCTGTACGGTTTCCTGACTTGCTGAATTAATAAAACTTATCAGTCAGACACTTTTTAAAAGTTTCCTTCAAGTAAGTGACTTGATGGGCTGCTTGTGAGGTACACAGATTAAGTCTGTGAGCAACACAGTGTATGCTGATACAATGGGGACTTATCTCCTGAACTCTAGTGGCAACACCACTCTTTGAACCCATCATCACTGATGCCCCATCCGAACCAAACCCAACTGCTTTTTTCAAATCAATACCCTTCTCTGTCAGGTAGTTCTTGAGTAGATTGAACAAAATTTCTGCAGTGCACTTTGTTTCAGAAATAGTCAAATTACCAAGGAAATAAGTTTCAGGGGTAAATTCATCTGTCATTATTCTGACATAAACGACCATCTTTTTGGACACAGAAATGTCAGTGCTTTCATCCATTAACACTGAAAACCACTCACTGTTGGTAATGTTCTCTACAATATTTTTCTGTATTATTTCAGCAAATGTCTCTGTAAATTATTCGGCTGTTGCACGAGACTGATATGTGGCATTCTTACACCAGAACCTAAACTAGACAAAGGCTGACAGCCTTGTAAGGTACACACGTTTATCAATGAGGAAATTTTTCTAAGAGCAATGTCTTCTTTAGTAAGCCAATATACAGTTCTCATAGCACAAATGAGTGAGTCATAGTTTTTGTTAATTGCTGTAGAAGATGTAGTTCTGAAACGAAGTCTCAATCCTTCTTCTTTTAGTGCATTAATGTGATCTTCAGATTTAATATGTCTCTGCTGAAGTTGAAACTACCTGACACAGACGTTAATTTGTTTTTCTTATTTGCAGTCAAGCACATTTGACACAACATTCCACCATTGTCAGATTTTCTAAGCCAAGAATTATCTCTACGCCATTTATCTTGGAAATGATGTTCATACTTTGACTTTTTGCCACTTGATTCTGTATTTTTTTCATCCTCCGGTCTTGCGCATTCAGAAGCCGACATCGATGAAGCAGACGTATCCAATCAGAGCACTCGTAACCAAAATATTATCCTCATTTAACCGTTCTATACTAATAAGCAATGAATGGATATCGTGAATATTAAACTGGTCTGCGGTCTCTAAGTTCACGTTATGCTTGATTGTCGACTCGGTGAGGCATGTATCCTTTCGTTAGCTAATATAGATACTTTATTTCTGTTTTAATTTAACGTTTTGCTTTGATATCCCGCGCGTCCTAGTAATTAAAGCGCCAAGAGAAGTTTTTATGTGCATACATTGGCTCACTGATTTTTTAAAAAGCGCCAGAATTAGAAAATTAGCCAAATTCCTGCATATACGCACGCTAGATGCAACCCTGTTGTTGAACTCACATTTTCTTTAAAACGTGTATGGTGTCGACGGTGGTTACAAAATCTCTCATTATAAGAATAGCCTTTCATTGATATAAAGTTGATCACATTGTAAAGTCACAGTTCATAATCATCTGAATTATAGCATAATTTTTCTAACATATAAAGTTGTATATGGACACTTACGATAAATAAGCATTTCAAACATTGTGTCGCCTTCTGGTAGGTTGTTCCGGTTTACAAGACAACTGTAGATCGAAAGGTTCCTATCCAACAGACGACATGCAGGCTTGTAGGACTAGGAACGGTGGTACCCAGGCTGGTAAGTTCTCTTTGTTTACCAGAGAAACATAAAGGTATTTGATTACTGTTCTTCAGGAGTTTGAGATTAATCCAAGGATACAACTGCTTACATTGAGGTGATCCTCATGGCATTGTACATTTTCTACTAGATATCATATAGGCCTACATAATCTTTCATGTTACATGTACAATGTCATTAAGAAGGTGGTTTTCAGACAACATATACATATAGATAACTAAGGATCACCTTTGAAGTGTGAAGTTTCTTGAGAGCAATTTAAAAATGATCGTTAGTAGTGTATTGTGAGCCAGCAGAGGGATGCCTGGCTTAATCACCTTAATCGAGTTGAAATTTGCATAAATGTGCATAAACAGACATAACGTCACAGGTTAGAAGGTCGAGGAATCATTAGGCTATCCAATGCAAGGATGCTTTTGAACCTATCCATTTTCATTAGCGAGAACAAAGGCCTTTTCTAAGACTAGTAGTATAGTAAGAGGGAGCTCATACTCCTTAACCGGAGGGAGAACCGGAGGGAGGTTAATTTATGCAGCGTAGCTCATTAATAGGCTAATGTATGCATGACGTCACGGGTCAGAAAGGTCGAGGAATCATTAGGCTATCCAATGCAAGGATGCTTTTGAACCTATCCATGATCATTAACGAGAACAATGGTCTTTTATAACACTACCCATCAAGTAATGAAGACCAGTCGAACGAGTTTATAGTTTGGCGCAAAAAAAACTATTTGTAGGTATGACGTGTCATGAGCCATCGCACCGTAGCTCGCCCGTATTTACCATATCGCCGAACAAATACTCTTTAGCCCGTTCTGACCTACTGGACATGAATGGATTGTTTATTCTGTCAACAGAGGCGAGCTAAAAACCGAGACATTATAAGCGTGTTAATATATATTTGCTAGATACAGATCTGAACTAGTTTAACAGATATTCACGGAAAAACGTATCTATGTTTTAAAGTATAAAAAGTCTAGAAGGAGATTCGTCAACGTTTAAAACAGAAACTTAGAATGCTTAATATTATAAGAAGTGTAGTTTATAGTTATTCACAAAACAAAATGTATCTATGTAAACCAATTTTATATGAGTTTTATATGAGTTTTTTAGCCTTGATATATTTCTGATAAAATCGAGTTGAATTTACATAAATTTGCATAGATAGGAATGACGTCACATGTCAGAAAGGTTAATGAGAGTCTTAGCTAGCCAATACAAGTATCTTTACGAGTCCATCAATTAACATTAACGAGAAACAAAGCTTTTAACAAGACCACCCCCCTTTCAGAATAGTTAAAAGGGGGATTCCCCACAAGTGATGAGTATGATCTGAAAATAGCTACGACGACGGATCTCGCAATACCTGTAGATAGGCGAGTTTACCCATCGTCACGGCTAGCCAATTTCTTTATGAAACCTCACAAAGAATTAGGATTTGAGCGGACATTATACAAAGCGTGATAGCTTATATAAATAAAGGGTGCTTCTAGAAATGACATCTTAAATATAGAGGTCACCCGTGTTGTAGCAAGACAGATTTTATATGAAAATTTAATACTTACCTGAAGGTTTAGATGGTGATAAAGAAAGCAAGCACAAGTTAAACATCTAGTTTGATAATACTTATATCAATTCCAAAACATAGCTAAAAACGAAATATTCATTGGAAGATCTTTAACATTTATGTGAAAAGTGAATAGGCTATTTTATTTCAACTTTAGATGGCTAAGTTAGAAATGTCTGTGCTGTGTATGTATATACATTAAGCTGTCCCCCGTTTTCACTAATCCTATTTTGACATGTGTTAGCATTTGATATCTCCATCATCTAATAAGCTTCTAAGCTGTTTTTATGAAACTAGTAACATGTTATCAGCGAAAATCTATAACAAGGCAGTATAAGATACGAGTTGGTGATTGATATCTCAATTAAAGAGTCAGCTTGTACGTCGTGTTTATAAATCAAGTAAATTATAACGGTGAAACATGGCTGATAAGGTGTTATCGAGTAAGATCCTACATTGAAAACCTATGAACTATTTTACTATACCATGATTATAAATTTTATATGTTATAACGGTGAAACCTTTGAAACAGCAGGACTATATTCTTAAGATATAGATACATTGGATCGCGTCTATCTCGTATTAGATAAATGTTTTAGCATTACATTCATTCATTCGCTTACCTAGATCATCCAGGCATGTCCAGGCTGAAGCTATAGCTTGCTCTACAGCTCGAGCATGTTAGGAAAGAGTTCACACCGTGCAGTAATTAAATGCTTTTTTCAGCGAGGACAGACTGTAGCCTTACCAATTAATGTTTGCTTGGCTAGCCTAGGAAAGACTTACGATTTTCGTTAAAGCATCTTGTCAGGGAATGACACTCACTATACAGAATATAGACAGGTGTAAGTAATGTAATGTATGTATGTATGTATGTATGTATGTATGTGTGTATGTACGTATGTATGTGTGTACGTGTGTATGTATGTATGTATCATGTCTTGTTATGTCTCGATAAATAAATAAATATAGATGAAAATATGTAAATATTGTAAATAGTGTAACGCTCTGAAATAAATCGTCATGGTTTGTTAATAGTGTAAATGTCTTCTAAATGGTTGTCTTGTTTTTAAAAGTGAACTCGTCTTGTGGTAATCATCGAGTATTACATCTCTCATTCTTTTCTCTGATAGATAGATAGATAGATAGACAGATAGATAGACAGATAAATAGATAGATAAACAGATGAAAACGAGGTCTGCACTCTGACTGTCTGATACTGGGGTGTACAAAGAGTATGGAGAAGGCCCTCTTCCTTCATTTTCGACAGAGACTCTCAAGGTATCAGTCGTGTTTGAGTTTATGTTTAAAAACGTACGATGGGAAGGAAAGTGTACGTTCCGGATACCCAGAAGTTTATAGACTTTCTTCATCGCAGAGGTAAAGGTGAAAAAATGGTGAAAGCTCGCCCGGGTTCGGGTCTCATCCTCATCACATCACCACCACAACCACCATTACCAACACCACCAATACCACCCAATGAAGACGTGGTCAAGAAAGCAGAGACGAAAGGACAAAAGCGTACTGCGAAACACAAACGAGAGGACGACCTATCTCCTCCAATCGAGGGACATGGCTCTGCCAAACGAAGGGAGATAACTCTCAATCCGAGAGATATATTTGTATAGTAACTATGTTGTGTCCCTACAGAGCATGCGCCTCATTTTAACATATAAGCACAAGTTAGAGACTGGTCGTTACTCAGGAGAGACTAAGATGTCCTATCAGTGTGCCACGTGTCGAGGCCTGTTGCCCGTAGATGCTCACGGGGAAGATGGGAGCGGACTCTTTACCTGTATGTACTGCAAGACTAAATTGAAATACACGTATCACCGTTTCATAGTACATAGCGACAAGTGTACCGTGAGAAGAAAATTAGCTATCCACTTTCATTCGTGCTCTTGTGAAGACAACAAGATACTATAAAACGTCAGCGCCGAAGGAACAGAGTGACATTTTACCTCTTACCGGCACACGGATAAGACGTTTGTTAAACATGAAGACGAGAACTTCAGAAGATAGTGTTGTTCCGAGAGATATATTCTCAACGTTTGGCAAGACGACCCAAGCTAGGAAATCCAAGATTTCTAAAGCAAAGTCTTCGGCGAAGAGGCGACGGGTTACATCTCAGAAGAAACCTGTTACCCACCAGAAGAAGAACAAGAACTCGAAACGTACTGCATCTAAAGGGAGCGATCATAGGAAACCGACTGTAGTGAACATACAACACATCTCGACGACATAAGGCGTTGTGGACAGGGCTCTAGCTGCGCTAAAGAGACAGAGGCTAGAAAAGTATAAAAAGACTTCTTCTCAACCTCTCCTCACATATCTGTATTAGATCGGAATGGAGCTGGTCGCCTGTCCAGATTGTGGGAAGAGTTTTACACGTAAGGACAACCTACTGAGACATCAGAAGCAGAGGCATGGGTGGACTCCTTACACACCTCCGCCTCCTCCTCCACCTCCTCCGCCTCCTCAGAGTGGGCAGTGGAGCGGTCAGTCTACACCTCCTACTCCTCCTCCTCAGAGTGGCCAGTGGAGCGGTCAGTCTCCGCCTCCTCCTCCTCTGCCTCAGAGTGACCAGTGTCAGCCTCCTCCTCCTCCTCCTCCTCCTCCGCCTCCTCATGAGCAGCGATTCCAGCTCGAGATTCCCTCCAACGCTCTCGTGGTTGGGCCAAGCGGTTCTGGGAAGAGTGTATTCGTCTTCAACCTATTACGATACGGCTTGATTCAACCATTACCAGATTCGATCGTTTGGTGCTATTCCGTGTGGCAACCTCTATACGAGAGCATTCGTCCAGGTCCAAGCCCTACCCCAGGTCCAGTTTGTGAAAGGACTACCCTATAACCTGGAGGAGGACAATTACTTCGATGCCCATAAGCAGAACGTGTTGGTTCTAGACGATTTTCTGGCCGAAGCCAAGAATGACAAGCGGATATCCCGTCTGTTTACTCAAACTTCCCATCACAAAAATGTATTGATCTTTCTCCTATTGCAAAACCTGTTCCCGAGAGGTAAGGAATCTCGAGACATTGCTCTCAATTCGCATTACGTGACCCTGTTCAATTCACCCGTGGACAGACAACAGGTGAAGGTATTTGCGAGAAGAATATTCCCTGATGATATAGGTAAATTCATGAGTGTTTACGAGAGAGCTGTTGAAACGCCTTATGGAAATCTAACGGTGGATCTCAAACCTTCTACGAGTGAAACGAATAGACTACATCTCAACGTCCTGTCACACCGAAATACAACCAGCCGTCAGCAGGGTGGTGCTGGTTCACAACACCACCACCAAGAGATAAAAGACGTCTCACCTGACTCAGATCTTCAGACAGGTCGTGACGTTCGAGCTGAACACACGTCTCATTCCCTTCTGGACGACACTGCATCCATTTCGAGCGAAGACTCTGGACCTTTCACCATGGCAACGGCTTGTACATCCTGCGGCACGTTGCTGAGGGATGTCGATTCATTGCAACACCATATACGATCTTGGTGCCCAGCAGATCATCAAGGCCCTTTGAAATCCAACAAGAGGAAACGTGTCATCTACGACAGTGACAGCGAGGATGAGGGACTACAACATCGTCAGAAAGGTGGTGGTAGTAGTGATCACGCTGTCAAACCTACACCTCCTCCGCCTTCACACCACTGGCCAGTCACCGACACGGAAGCAGAGGAGTGGCAAAACGTAGGCTTGCAACGTATCTGGAAACGGGTCTATACCCTTTATCAAGACGTGATGAGAGTCAAACGACAAAAATACCAACGACTAGGTCGGACTGCAGAATGGATAGACAGAAAAATGAAACAGCTTTGGGAACTGAAACTGGCCGAAAGTCTCAACAGTATCCTAGAGTTTACCCAATACTTTAAAGAGGCTCCCCTGTTTCTACCCCTTCTCATCAGTCTGGGCGACATGGATCCGTCAACGGACCAGTCCACCCTCAAAAGTAAGGTCCGTCGTTTCATGAAACCTAAACTGAGAGACATTCTGACTCACCTGGATATGCCTGAAATTGAGAGCGACTCTGACTCAGATATGGCTACCGAAGACGGTGGGGCTAATGCAGATGACGAGCAGAGTGAATAGGAATAACAAACGCTTCCAGAGATATCACTATCAGTTGACTCTCAGCGTTCGAAGAGACAGGATGCGTTCTAAATTAGCCAATTCCAAAACGGTTCACATCATTAAAACATTACATGATCCTATCAACAGGAAGAAGAAAGGTGATAAAAAGCGTCCAATTTCCCTCTATGTGAAAGGAGTCGTGAAGTTGGGACCTCCTGGGTGGCGAATAAACACCAAGGATAAGACTTAAGGACATTCCCTATCCTATGGAATACGTCATGAGAGGAGAGAGACTTTAAATTATAACAGAGACATTTTTTCATATTTCTTATACCGAGTGTCGATTGTGTACTGGTAGAACGTCTTGCTGTGTACATGTCACAAACACAGTTATATATTGTATTTCCAATACTATATGCACAAAATGTCTGTTGAACCCCTTGCTATGTATCACTGACTATCTGTCATGAATGAATAAATAAGAGTCTTTACTATAGCTATGCGTTTGTTCTCTGTATGAACGGTGATATACAAACAGCCAGTGTGCAGACCTCGTTTTCATCTGTCTATCTATCTATCAGAGAAAAGAATGAGAGATGTAATACTCGATGATTACCACGAGACGAGTTCACTTTTAAAAACAAGACAACCATTTAGAAGACATTTACACTATTAACAAACCATGACGATTTATTTCAGACCGTTACACTATTTACAATATTTACATATTTTCATCTATATTTATTTATTTATCGAGACATAACAAGACATGATACATACATACATACATACACACGTACACACATACATACGTACATACACACATACATACATACATACATACATACATTACATTACATACACCTGTCTATATTCTGTATAGTGAGTGTCATTCCCTGACAAGATGCTTTAACGAAAATCGTAAGTCTTTCCTAGGCTAGCCAAGCAAACATTAATTGGTAAGGCTACAGTCTGTCCTCGCTGAAAAAAGCATTTAATTACTGCACGGTGTGAACTCTTTCCTAACATGCTCGAGCTGTAGAGCAAGCTATAGCTTCAGCCTGGACATGCCTGGATGATCTAGGTAAGCGAATGAATGAATGTAATGCTAAAACATTTATCTAATACGAGATAGACGCGATCCAATGTATCTATATCTTAAGAATATAGTCCTGCTGTTTCAAAGGTTTCACCGTTATAACATATAAAATTTATAATCATGGTATAGTAAAATAGTTCATAGGTTTTCAATGTAGAATCTTACTCGATAACACCTTATCAGCCATGTTTCACCGTTATAATTTACTTGATTTATAAACACGACGTACAAGCTGACTCTTTAATTGAGATATCAATCACCAACTCGTATCTTATACTGCCTTGTTATAGATTTTCGCTGATAACATGTTACTAGTTTCATAAAAACAGCTTAGAAGCTTATTAGATGATGGAGATATCAAATGCTAACACATGTCAAAATAGGATTAGTGAAAAGGGGGGACAGCTTAATGTATATACATACACAGCACAGACATTTCTAACTTAGCCATCTAAAGTTGAAATAAAATAGCCTATTCACTTTTCACATAAATGTTAAAGATCTTCCAATGAATATTTCGTTTTTAGCTATGTTTTGGAATTGATATAAGTATTATCAAACTAGATGTTTAACTTGTGCTTGCTTTCTTTATCACCATCTAAACCTTCAGGTAAGTATTAAATTTTCATATAAAATCTGTCTTGCTACAACACGGGTGACCTCTATATTTAAGATGTCATTTCTAGAAGCACCCTTTATTTATATAAGCTATCACGCTTTGTATAACGTCCGCTCAAATCCTAATTCTTTGTGAGGTTTCATAAAGAAATCGGCTAGCCGTGACGATGGGTAAACTCGCCTATCTACAGGTATTGCGAGATCCGTCGTCGTAGCTATTTTCAGATCATACTCATCACTTGTGGGGAATCCCCCTTTTAACTATTCTGAAAGGGGGGTGGTCTTGTTAAAAGCTTTGTTTCTCGTTAATGATAATTGATGGACTCGTAAAGATACTTGTATTGGCTAGCTAAGACTCTCATTAACCTTTCTGACATGTGACGTCATTCCTATCTATGCAAATTTATGTAAATTCAACTCGATTTTATCAGAAATATATCAAGGCTAAAAAACTCATATAAAACTCATATAAAATTGATTTACATAGATACATTTTGTTTTGTGAATAACTATAAACTACACTTCTTATAATATTAAGCATTCTAAGTTTCTGTTTTAAACGTTGACGAATCTCCTTCTAGACTTTTTATACTTTAAAACATAGATACGTTTTTCCGTGAATATCTGTTAAACTAGTTCAGATCTGTATCTAGCAAATATATATTAACACGCTTATAATGTCTCGGTTTTTAGCTCGCCTCTGTTGACAGAATAAACAATCCATTCATGTCCAGTAGGTCAGAACGGGCTAAAGAGTATTTGTTCGGCGATATGGTAAATACGGGCGCGCTACGGTGCGATGGCTCATGACACGTCATACCTACAAATAGTTTTTTTTGCGCCAAACTATAAACTCGTTCGACAGGTCTTCATTACTTGATGGGTAGTGTTATAAAAGACCATTGTTCTCCTTAATGATCATGGATAGGTTCAAAAGCATCCTTGCATTGGATAGCCTAATGATTCCTCGACCTTTCTGACCCGTGACGTCATGCATACATTAGCCTATTAATGAGCTACGCTGCATAAATTAACCTCCCTCCGGTTCTCCCTCCGGTTCTCCCTCCGGTTAAGGAGTATGAGCTCCCTCTTACTATACTACTAAGACTACCCCCTATTATGAAAACCTGTCGAACGAGTTTTGAATTAACGCGCCAAACGCATGACTCACCCATCTCCCCGCCCGCTTCATATTTGCTTATATACAAAGCACGAGGTTTTGACCTACTCAATAAGAATACCAGGTTACTGTCTAAACACGTTTTGGGTATTAATATGTAGCCAATATTTCACCAATAAAATGTAGGTCATATCTAGTATAAGTTTGATATTAGTGTACGTTTCTTAGCGTAATATTTAAGATCGAGTATGCAAACTTCATATGAAGTGGTTTTGAGATGACTGATAGTTATACATAAAATACCATTCCATTCCATTCCATTACGAGCTAAAAACGAAATAGGAATACTAACCTTCACTGGAAAAATAGTCAATAAAAAAACATATATCGGGTATATAACCTTTTGCCTTGATAGCTTGTAAGATTTTAATAAGATGGTAGTTAGCACTGATATAAGGTTGAATGAAGGCTGTCTCGTGAAAACCTATTTTAACATAGGACTCAAGCATGTTTTGACCTGCTGTCTAGCACGTTGTGTGTTCTGACTTGAATATCACGTGACTACGGATGTATCCCCGGGAAGAGATGCCTGCATTATATGAAACACTCGTACTCGGTTGATACGACTCACTACAGCGTACGACAGTCATGAGAGCGAAGTAGGTGAACAAGATTGAGTTGTATCGAGACAGAAAGGTGTATACCTTCGAAGGTGTAAAGTTTTTGAAACGCTCAGATGGTTGGGGCTCTTATGGTCATTCCGAAAAATTATCAAATGGACGTCATTACGTTTCCTTGAAAAACTATGAAACAGGGAGGACTCCTTATTTGTGGACACAGCTTACACGACATGCCCGTTGGTTTGCTTCAAAGACTATACGAAATCTCAAGCGCTGGAAGTGTGTGGTTCGACAAGCTCAGCATCGTAAAAGACTAAATCAACTTATCATCTCTCCGAGACTTCATGGCTGTGGAAAGAGATTGAAGCAATCATAACTCTACCAAAACGCAAGGGAAACTATGAGAAAAAGACGTACTTGTCCTACTTGTCAAGTTGAGGGTATGGTTGAGAGCTTTGAAAGCCGCTCATGTGAATGCAGCACTTGTGAAAATTGGTTTGGATGTGGTCGAGAACCTTCTAAAATACCTATCTTTCAGTGTTTAAAGTGTGGTCATACAAGTGGGAGACGTACGGTGAGCAGATACCAACCCTATTATCTTTACAAGCACGACAAGGTCAACTGAGATCTATATAAATTGTGTGACATCTACTTTGAGTTCATTTCCAGCATAGTTCAACAACGGATCAGTTATCACTTGGTGTTCACAGTTCTCAACTTATCATGGAGAGGAAACCGTATATTGCAGATCCCCAAAAGTTTATAAAGTGTTTTGAGCGTCGACGCGAGTAGCAGAAAGGAGGCAAAGCTCAACCTGGTTCCTGTATCATCACCATAACTTCCCCAGCGAATGTTGACGAGAACTCTCATGAAGGCCAAAAGACTAAAAGATCTCGAAAGCGAAGCAAGATGATAAAACGCAAAGGCGAAGACAGACCATCTCCAGAAGGGCAAAATTCGGCTAAACAATCTTTTGTGGATAACCCATCCAATCATCACAGAGATTTCTTTCTAGAGTAAACAAGGCTGTGTTCAACTGAGCATGCGTCCAACTATCTACACGACGCATGCGCTTCATTTTAAACTATCCGCCATAGGGGAGAGAATCTGTGTGTGATTCAAGATGTCCTTCCAATGTACTGTCTGTCTCGGCTTGTTACCCGTTGATGTGCAAGGGGAAGATGTGAGTGGATGTTTTACCTGTGTGTACTGCCGGACAATGTTGAAATATACATACCACCGTTTCTTGGTTCACAGCGATAAATGTACCGTGAAAAGAAAACTATCACGTCACATTCCCTCTTGTATTTGTAACAACCCTAAGACAGCATAAAACGCGGTCACAACAGGCTCTAGGTGTTCATTTGTCTCTAACCAGAAGACAGATCACACCTATGAAAATGAAGAGAACGTCACTGGTGAGACCCAAGGACATTTTCAGTACCCATGATAAGGTCATAAAACCGAGGAAACCAAAGAAACGACAGCAGATCCGGCAAGGGTATAAAAGGAAGCTTGAGAAACACTCCATATACATTCTAGGTCGCAATGGAGGTGGTGGCTACCCGTCCGGATTGTGGGAAGTCCTTTTCAAGAAAAGATGTTATGTATTGACATAGGAGGAATATACATTCGAACACAGCTACTCCGCGGCCGCCGCCTCCACCCTCAGTGCAGTACACTACGCCGCGGCCACCGCCGCCGCCGCAGCCACCCTCAGTGAAGTACACTACGCCGCCGCCGCCGCCACCGCCGCCACCGCCGCCCTCAGAGGATTTCACGACATCCCCGGTGACTTCATCACTACAGCATCCGCACACACCTTCTCCAGAACGACCCTTCCGATTTGGGATCCCCTCCAATGGTCTGTTGGTCGGTCCGAGTGGCTCGGGCAAGACAACCTTCATGTTCAACGTACTACGACGGGGACTGATCAAGCCCCAGCCCGACCATATCACCTGGTGTAATAATGTATCGCAACCTCTCTACAATCGTATTCTTCAAGTCTTACCCTATGTGCAGTTTGTGAAAGGACTCCCTTACAATCTCTAGTATGAACATTACTTTGATGCCCGCCAACAGAACGTGTTGATCCTGGTCGACTTCCTGGCTGAAGCCAAGAATGACAAGCGAAACTCTCGTCTGTTCACTCAAACCTCACATCACAAAAATGTACTGATCTTTTTACTCCTGCAAAACCTGTTCCCCAGGGGTAAGGAATCTCGTGCTCTCAATTCTCATAATGTGACTTTATTTAATTCACCCGTTGACAGACAGCAGATTAAGGTATTTGCAAGAAGAATATTCCCCGAGGATATATCTAAATTTATGAGTCTTTACGAAACAGCGGTGGAAACACCTTATGGAAACTGAACAGTGGATCTTAAACCTGGTACGAGCGAGAAGAACAGGCTACACATGAATATCTCAGCATCTCATCCAGCCACCACCGCAACAACAACAACAACAACAACAGGTCATCAGCAGGGTGGGACGTTAGTTCAAGACCACCAACGAGAGATAAAAGCGATCCCACCAGGCTAAGACGATCAGTCAGGTCGATACCTTCTTGCTGAACAGACGTTTCTCGACGACCCCATTGAAACAGCTTCCCCTACGAGCAGTGAAGAATCAGGGCCTTTCACTATGGCTACAGCTTGCGCCGATTGTGGTGTACTCATAGACAACATGCATGATTTACAACGTCACATCGCTGCCTGGTGTCCAGCTGTTAATGACAAGGCATTGACATCTAGAAAACGAAAACGCTACATTAGCGATGAAGATTCGGATGGGGACCTTCCCATACAGAAAGGGAGTGGTAGCGAAGATTCAAAAACAATACCTCGTCACTGGAAACCCATCAACGACATTGCAGCTGAGGAGTGGCAAAACGTGGGCTTGCAGCGTATCTGGAAGCGGGTGTATGAGCTTTATCAAGGTGACATGGCAGTCAACAGGAGGAAATATAAGCGACTGGGTCGGACAGTCGAAAGGACCGATTGCAAATTGAAACAGCTTTGGGATATTAAATTGATGGACAGTCTCAACAGTGTCCTCGAGTTTACTCAATATTTTAAAGAAGCGCCCCTGTTTGTACCCATCCTCACCAGTCTGGATGAGATAGATCCGTCCTCAGAACAGAGCATGGTGAAGGGGGAAATCAAACGCTTTATCAATCCTAAATTGAAAGACATTCTCACTCGACTGGATAGGCCTGAATTGGACACTGACGCGGAATCAGACGTGGCTACAGATGGCAGTGCTGCTTGTGATGAGGAGAGTGATCAGGACTGATTCATTACAGAAGTCGTAGACTCATCCACTGTTAGTTCAGTCTTTACCTCTGCTGAGACAGGATGTATAAACGAAGCTTGCTTCATGTGGTGAAATCACCAAACCCACTCCTAAGACAGAACCACAAGAACGATAAGAAAAAACCTGTTTCTCTCTATGTCAAAGGGGTGATCAAGCGAGGACCACCTGGGCGACGGACATTGGATAGGGTAGAGACTAAAGGATAGGATAGAGACCAAAAGGATAGATATGCATCCAAAAGAGACAAGTTTATATTTCATCTACCTGTGTAAAACCCTATATCCGGAAATAGGTGTAGTCAAACGCGTTCCTGACATGTATAGACTGATTAACTTAATTGTATCATTATTTATTTACTTAATGACTTAATGTTATATCATGACTTGTACCTAGATTGAATAAATATGTTAGAAGAATGTATGTGTTTGTTCTCAATGTGGATGATATTCAAACTCGAAACAGACAGGGAGTAATAGAACATAGGTAAAACCTAGTGAAGCAAATACTACCCGTGCTTTATAGACTTACATATCATTCATATACAATTATTTCAACAGCAAACCTATGGTTGTATAAAAAACCAGACATAGTTGTCTGTATATAGTTTTCTATACATGAAACAATCCTATCACCCCTGTATAAGCATATTTCATGACTTGATACATCGAAAGTCATGCATTTATCATGATTAGTTTGCTAGATCCATCCCATGAAAGCAGATTTCATCAGAACGCATGACCATAGGGGTGTTGCAGGCTTTCCTCTTAAATTTAACGTCTTTTATTTAATTTAGTTTAATGCCTAAAACACGCTTGCCCCGTTATAGTGCATAGAGGAGAGATTGGTCTCGAAACCACGTGCGTTTGAGTTGGCCAGTGTTTATAACAGTGTTATAATGGGGGAGGTACGTGGTATGTGTACCATAATGGGTAAATTGACAGCTCAAGTGTCAAGCTTCACCTAGATGTTTACATCAATGAGTAATACACACGAACTCTGATCCCTATAGTACAATGCCCATATATGGATGTTTTACTATGAAAACAGCGTGTTATTAAGCCGTCAAAAACATACACCTTTCTGTCTCGATACAACTCAATCTGTCGTATGCTGTAGTGGGTCGTATCAACCGAGTACGAGTGTTTCATATAATGCAAGCATCTCTTCCCGGGGATACATCCGTAGTCACGTGATATTCAAGTCAGAACACACAACGTGCTAGACAGCAGGTCTGAACATGCTTGAGTTCTATGATGATAAAATAGGTTTTCACGAGACAGCCTTCATTCCACCTTATATCAGTACTAACTACCATCTTATTAAAATCTTACAAGCTATCAAGGCAAAAGGTTATATACCCGATATATGTTTTTTTTATTGACTATTTTTCCAGTGAAGGTTAGTATTCCTATTTCGTTTTTAGCTCGTTATGGAATGGAATGGAATGGTATTTTATGTATAACTTTCAGTCATCTCAAAACCACTTCATATGAAGTTTGCATACCCGATCTTAAATATTACGCTAAGAAACGTACACTAATATCAAACTTATACTAGATATGACCTACATTTTATTGGTGAAATATTGGCTACATATTAACACCCAAACCGTGTTTAGACAGTAACCTGGTATTCTTATTGAGTAGGTCAAAACCTCGTGCTTTGTATATAAGCAAATATGAAGCGGGCGGGGAGATGGGTGAGTCATGCGTTTGGCGCGCTAATTCAAAACTCGTTCGACAGGTTTTCATAATAGGGGATAGTCTTAGAAAAGGCCTTTGTTCTCGCTAATGAAAATGGATAGGTTCAAAAGCATCCTTGCATTGGATAGCCTAATGATTCCTCGACCTTTCTAACCTGTGACCTTATGTCTGTTTTTGCAAATTTATGCAAATTTCAACTCGATTAAGGTGATTAAGCCAGGCATCCCTCTGCTGGCTCACAATACACTACTATCCTTAATAACCACGTACATATTGTATGTACATTTGTGCAAGATTAAATGGTAGGTTCTGAAAAGGGTATTTATAGTGGCATTAGAAATGTGTTTGTTTTTAGATTTTGTTCTTAGCATGCTTAAAGGGACACTCCGTATGTTACTGTAGTAACATAGGTCAAAAGTTACCAAGGGTGTTATTTTATCGAGAAGTACTGACTGGTGTCGAAAATTACACTATAAGTGCCAATCTGCTCAGTATAGTTACATTGTTAAAGATAATAAAACCTCTCTGTTTTGTTCGATGTTAAATCGTTTATTCATATAGACAATACTTTCAAGTAAACAAAACACTAAATAACTGAGTAAAATTGGCTTGCTAGTTATCTCATTCTTGAAACAGTTTTCCGCGGCCACTCAGTGTAGCATAACCTTCGTTAGCGATGTGACGTCATACACAGGAGTTACTACAATGGAATACGTAGGCGATTTTCGTTGATGATTCGTTTAAAACATAATAACAAGTTTCCAATAGAATGAGTATTTGTGCGTCTGAAGGGAGTAATTTCGTTTTTGAAGCATTTTTCGATATTGAATCGCTGGTTTTAGTTTATTTTTTCACAATCGAGTTTAGTGTTAGGTTATTTTATAGGCTACAATATGTTTTGAAATGAATAACTGACAAGTTAAAAATAAAAACGATCATGCAATTTTTTAAAATTATAAAGGTCATTATTATTTCAATTGTTGTGCTTGATTTTGTGTTTGAAGTGGCCTATAGTTTGAGATCTACTGCGTCAATATTTATCATGGTGATTTGTTATTATTGACAATAGAATAATTGCATTATAACTTACTGTTACTGGTTTACAGTTTTTAGGAAAAACATGGCTATCGTTAAATATATAATCGTGTACATTTACAATCACTTAGATTCAGTGTAATACCACTGACCTAAAATATACATTTATAGATAGATACAGCATCGCATGAGCTTTACTGAAAAATCAGGCTTTATCATTTTCCTAACATGATATAAAAAAGGCCTAAATTATTTAAACTTTTACATTGGTTGAGGACATCAGATTTAGAAAACTGCATTGTGATATGGGATATTTCAAATATTTACCAAGAATAGTAGTTAGTCTAGGTAGGCTTTACAGTAACAGGAGAACATGTATTCATCTTCAATCAGATTAAGATTAGGTAATTGACAAAAAGGAAAAATCTTAAAACATTGTTATATCTAACAGTCTCTAAACTAAGTTTAAATTTAGCACAAAACTTAGATTCTAAGGAAAAGAAATCATCACTTCATCATTATATGTAACAATGTTTTTAGGAGAATCTGCTGATCCATTTTCCTTACATTTATATTGCAAGTAGGTTTTACTTAACTGTTTAAAACGCATCGATAAATATATGGAATATGTATCTTTCCCATGTTTAAATGAATGATATGGAACTAAAGAAATTTCATCAACTTACCATGGCCGTGTGTTCGTTTATCATCGGTACAATTCCGAATTTGCCAGAGGGGGTGTGACAGGATGACAGGATGGGATGTGATACATAGAGGATATCTGTCTTTTCTTGACTAATACCATGTTTATCTCATCGAGTGAGGTACGAGTAGCCACGAGTTAAAATATATAACTTTTCTACCTCACGAGATGAGATAAACATGGTATTTGTCAAGAATTGACGGATATTCTATTTATTATATGATATTATCCATGTAATTACGTCCGAAAAGGGTCGTTTTCACGCCAAGCGGTCGCAAGGAACAGCCCGTCGCCACAGTAACACTGTGACGTCATAAGCCAAATCGCCGCGCGAGACCATTGTTTTATGACATTAAATTATATCAGTCACCGTTCGCAGTGAAAATATAAGTTATTTTCACTGTAGCTTGATAAACAGTTTATTTCACTGATAATTCCCAGTATTTCACTGCTCGTCATATAACAAAGGATGTTACATAACAGTCAGATGGGGGCCTAAGGTTTAACGAGATGACAATCCTTTGATGTCATGAGCAGGGTGACACGATTGATGTTGTGTTAACGAACTTATAGTAAATGTTTAGTGTATTGCTTGCAATGTGTCAAACATACTAAGCTCGTATTGGTCAAAGCAAACAGTCAATGAAATTTCCAAAGTGCAAAAAATCCATAGAAGTAAGAAACAGATGTGTCCATAATGATTAATGACAACGGATTACCATGGAATGAGAAAGTAACCTAACACGGTAGGTCTTGTTGTATTTCTCTTTCTTAAAATTGTTAAGTTATTTTCATTATGTCCAGTACTTGATGAGAGTTGAGATGTGTTTGTGCTAGCAAGACGATCCCGAATGTACCTCCGCTAGTTCTTCCTACAAATCTTCGTTATCACTTGACTAACTTGTTAGATCTTATTGCTAGAATCATAGTTTGACATAGTGGAAAATGGTCAGTGATAGACAATCACACGAAGTTACGCTATAGAATTAATACTTCAAAATGATACAAAGAAAAGACAATGGCGGTAGATTAACGTTGGGATCCACTCGGCATTATCGGAAATTAAACAAACTAAACACATGTGTACAACAGCCAAAGCTAATTAACGACTGAGCAGAATATGCCGACATTGTTTCTAATAACTGTGATCACTTTGAGGCTGTTTAGACATGTGAAATCAGCGAAAAATACGTCACGGCTATACGAGTGTATAATGTAAACAATAACGTGAGCCAGATAGTTGTTAGGGCACGACTCCTGAGTAACACGTCACACCTCCGCTAGCAGCTGATTGGGTAATGAAACGTTTGGCGGCTTCTATTTTGGGGTGGATATTTTATCCAATACTTTTGTGTCTTTATTCTTTACTCCTGTCAGAATCATTTCTGCGAAACCTACCCCCCTGAGCTTAGAATATCTTTAAGATGTTTAGTCGTGATTATGATCGAAAACCGGACAATGTTCGGCGCCTGGCGAGCTTCAATTGTTCAAACGTATTTATAAATATTAAAAACTTATATGTTATAGACAAGGGGACAGATATCGGTATATAAATAGTATACATGTAAATGGGGTACTTGAATTCGGCTTCTCATCGTGTATTAAGCCCTGCTCGAGGTTTATTGAAAACAAGTTATTGTCAAATATTAGGCGTCAGGGAATACATTATGTATGAGATGATTTGGACGTAAATCAGGACATTTGATATTTTTGTATGTATCAAATCTAAATAAAATTTCATTAAAAACCCGAAGTGTCCCTTTAATACCAGTTCTGTAGAAGTCTGTGTCTCTGGTATCTGAAACACGCAACAAAGATGTCAGCTACTGCTGTTTTGGCAACAACAACCTTCTTCATTCAAAGTTTCATTGATAACTGAACTTGCCTAGAATGCTAAAATACAAACGGTGCAACTTTTAGTAATTCACGCTAATTCATAATCAGATGGTGAGTGTTTGGATCAATTCGAGGTTTCATCCGTTTACAATTCTGTCTCTGGCACCTCTCCCTATTGCATCAATCATATCATTATGGATTGTCTTCAGGATAAAACCTTTTTCTGCAAATGCTCATCCATAGTTCGTTCATCGATAGTGTCTATTTCTGCTTACGCATCAAAGAAACTTATTCTGAAGATTTGCATGTGTATCTTATTGCAGGTGCCATGACATCTGCGTCTTGCTGTCATTTCCCTGGTATGAGTTGTAAGAGTGTGTACTCTAAGCCGAGTGGGCGTGCTAAAGGGGACAGGACTAAGATCTCATGTGAGGACGGATATGTGCAGACAAGTTGCAAAGCACTGTCTTCCTCCGCGCAGATGGCTGGAGCTCTTGATAACTGTAATTTTGTCTTCATGTTTTTTCTTCAGGCTTGAGATACCCAATGGTCTTACGGCATGACTTGGCGTCAGGCATCCGTTCCCCCGTCCGTATACTTTCTGCGTTTTCAATGTCTTCTAAAGAACCATTGGCTCTTTGGATCTGAATTCAGACACCTTTGGCAATGGTTTTTAAAAGTGTTGATTCCGTGACTGATCACCAATTAGGGTCACGGGTGCCAGGCCTTAACGTTTAGTTTCTAATTGTGTCTTCATCTCCATAACCTAAACCCATAGGAAGCAGAACCCGTGTGTACAAACCTGTTGGTCGGCGGACAGTTAAAATGTGTACATTTAGTGACTAGGTGTCTCACATGGCCACATGGTTAAGAAATAACTTATCGTTTTCTTATCTTGTATTAAGTGTCCTATAAAAGAGTGATATCAGTGATGTGCAATGGATTAAGATCTGTACTTAAACTACATTTTGAAACTCGGATATGTATGTGCTAGAAAAATCATTAAAATCATTAAACATCCTCCTTAAGTAAACAGCAACAATTCCTGAGATGCACATTTGACACCTTAGCTCTCACACCCCAAACAAGCGCTGGTATGCAAAGAAAGAAATATGTAATGCACGTCTATGCTATCATGGCGTTGTGAACCTGATGTTGTTGGTGTTTGCTTGAATATCCAATACTATCTGTTTCATACTTTGTCGAATAAGGGTTTTTGCTCTTGAGTTTAGATGAGTACCAAATCGATTACATCATGTGTCTAACTACAACCTTCTTATTTTCTCAGATCCCAGACTGCTCGGTAAACACATTGTGGAGTGTGTTGCGGTGAACGGAGCTAATCTCACAGCAGATCAAGAAGGAGCTGTAGCAGTAGCCACATGTTGTACAGTTGATACTACATCGGCCCTGCACGGAGCTTCTACAATGAATGTAAATCCATTGACTTCAAGTCCATCAACACCTATTGCCACTGGATCTGCTCGTGTCACTACTATGTCTAGTACCACCGTTCTGCCAGTACATGGCAATGTTGGACAAAGCGGATCAATGTATTCTGGTGTTCAAGGTCATGGAGGTCAAGCACATTTTGACACCACAACGCTTATCATCGGATATGGAGGGACTACCACAACAACATCTGTTCCCACATTGAACTAGCCAGTGTGATCATTTTTCGAATTTAATAAAATAAACCTACCCATGTCTTTATTCATTTGAATACTCATCCTTGAAACCAGCTTACTTTATTCAACTCGCTTATAAACCATATTGTGGAGGTGTTCCTGTTTAAACGCTTGATTCGATCTCACCATTCTCATTCGACCAGCACAGTAAACTCTATGGCTTTACTATAGATCCAATCAGGGCTATATGTCAACAACAAAAGCTCCCACTTCTTACGATATCACAGTAATATTTCAGTGCATTATTCAACCTGTTCGTTCTTTCTATGTCAGTGTACACACCATAGATTTCGTCAACCTATAACAACAACACATTGTCGTGTGTTTATTAAATATTTCATTTGAGCAAAGAAGTGACCGTAAAGTATTATGTACGTCAACTGTCCTGTGTAAATAAAAGTTGACGGTGTCTGTGAGTGACAGAAATATTAATGGCAGTTTAAAATATACATTAAATTAAGGCGCATCCATTGTGTTTCATAAACATTTATTTGACTTTAATACGTTCCAACACACCGTATGTGTTATTAACAGTACAAATAGATTCCCTCTGCTTGCATATTCATTCCCAATCGCCAAATATATCATAATTACTTGTTTCCAATTAAAATCGAGTAAACATCATTATGTATGTGTAGAAACCGAAACCGCACGACGCATTTACATGCACCTTAGTTATAAGACCTATTAAACATTATCAACACAAATTTGCCCTTTGCCTGTTGTAAATAATTTTCGAAAATTACGTTTGACTGATTGACGTGCGCCACAGGCGCTGCATTGTCCGGGTTTCGATCAGAAATCGATATTTTTACCTTTATATCACATAGAATATGAAAAGTACCTTTGGTTAGTGATTGGTATTTTTCACCGAGATACACTTACTGAATATTAATCAGTTTTAGAGAAAGAACCAAAATATTTGATTAGTTAATTGTTTGGATCATCAATATACAAGCCTAGCAAACTGAAGGGTCTAATTAAAAAACTGAGAAAAAGTAAAACTGGTTGAAATTTTTTAAATGAAGTAAGTCTAATATCAATCTATCATTCCTTGAAACGCTGAACCTTAAAACGTTTACGTTGTTGTAACAAGTGTTTTACTTTTTAAATTCAAAGTCAATGGGGGTCACACAATTACTGACATTACTGACCCATCAAAGTATTTCAAGTTACAAATTGTTTTCATCAAACACAGCGCAAAGATGTAATAAAACTCCATTTGGGATAACATACGGAATAACTCTGATTAAGAAATTGTTAATTATATATTATTATATATAGTACCGTGCAGTATTTATTACTTGATTAATGCCTATGAATGTCTTCTTATCGTTCCCTGACAAACAGGTAAGATATTGCTTTCAGTACTAGTCGAAAGATATAATAACGAGGACTCACCGAACGTTTTCCACAGAGTGGCTTATGGTCTAACAAAAGTTATGTTGAGACGTAGTCATAACAATATCTGTCGCATAAAGTTACGGTAATCGAGTTCGACTACTGGGTACCATTTCTCTATCAGCTGAATTGATCAAAATGAAGATTTTGCATAAGAAATAGTTATATTCGTATTCACCCTTCACACAAGAAGCGAATAGGGTGAAATGCTGTCCGATTGAATATTTCTAAATAGTGCAGGAAATCAAAGTTCATTCTGGACCGTGGATTTTGATGTTACAACTCGGGTCTATTCCTACTATATTTTAAAAAAATCAGATTTTGTTCAAAACTTTCGAGGTACATCTGGAATAGAAATATATTGCACAATATTCGACACAAACAAATTTAAATTAAATTCTGAAATAAATGAACATATGATCCATCCCAGTTTCCTGAATTCAGAAATTTGTTTTAACCAATAAAAATAAATCAACAATTTAATAGCTGTTTATGAGAGTCTGTCAAGAGCTCTTTCAACTCCCATTTACAGAACTGACAGGACATAATTTACATGTTATATCTTCATTTGATGTATTGTAGCAGCTGTTTTAGGTTTGACACGTTTAATGGAAGTAACGAGCTTTTAAATGATATACCTCCCTCGCCCAACTTTTTAGACTGCAAAACACAATGACTAGAAGCCTATAAAGCAAATAATATTTGTTTATTGGTCATTAACATGAACATATCTGTAGAACAAATGAATGTGTAAGTTATTTAGTGGGGTTGTAAATAATGTAAACACAAAACAAACGATTGCTTTATATGACTAATGAGTAAATTAGTAATCAAATTAATTATTAATAATGAATGTTGTAATTGACAGAGACGGGTTTTGAAATTAATCCGAGTGGTTACATACAAATATAAAAAAAATACTTATACTTCGAGTCCGTGAGTACACGTTGTAGTAATAAAATACATGTATTGCTTCCTTATAAACGTTTAAGTATGACCACAGTGGCAGTCAGCAGTTGCACATTTACTTACCTGCCATAGACCACTTTTCAGTCACAAATTGAGCATAGGTTTCGTGGCATTTTGGCCGGTAGCCAGGGTAAACAAATGTCACCCTCTCTTCAAGGTCGGTCTGTGACCCTCGACCTTAAATTTGGGGTCAGTTTGCCAGCTGAGACCAACACCATAGCAGTAACTTCAAGACCCAGAAAAAATCACACACATACTACAGTATCATTCCTTTCATTTGAACCAATTTTGTCACAAAATAATCTTTACAAGTGAGAGAAACAGCCCCTCTACTAGGGACTACATTGTCTCTGAATTGCTTCCGGGTTGAAACCACTAAAACGTTCCTTAGGAATATGTTTGTTTTTTCTTGTTAGGGGAAATTTGTTATGACTTTTATATGAACAAGTGTTTATCCTAATGATATGAGTTTTGTATTTATTTCTTTTAATTAAAATTTAAATGTCATGGGGCCATAATCGTTTTAGAAAGGGTCCCCTGTATTTGAACTCTCACTCCAGTGAAAGGATTTAAAATAAGCGGATTAATTTCTGAGTTTGGAGTTATCTCCCTTTTGTTGAAAACGGTCAGTGAATGAAGTCATGAAGAAAACACGAGGATGGGGTTTTGGTAGACATTTCAAAAACTGAGGGTGGCTGGGAATGAAAAGTGAAACCGAGCTTGCGAGGATTTACTTTTTTTCCGCCACCTAAATGTTTTTGAAATGTCTACCAAAACCCCACCCGAGGAGTTTCTCTGATGTAAGTATCGCCATACGTTTTAAGTACAAAGATGAAAGCATTCGTGTAAATGTTTCAAAACCTCGTGATCTAGGTTTAAGGCGCACATAAAATATTTCTATTTTGGGAACGAATCAGAATATATACCAACACAAAACCTCTCTGGTCTAGTGGGAAAGTCTTGGTCTACAAATTGGACTGTTGCGATTCGATTCCTGTCATTTTCTACTATGCAAATTTTAAACTTGGAAATGTTTTAGTACCTAACTGAACAGGAGATTGACGTTATTAGGAGTTAGGTCTTACAATTAGAGTGTAAAACTTCAGGTCATACTAAATGTTACAAATTAACCTGCCAAATTAACCAACGGTTGGTAAAACCTCAAGTCGGGGTAAAACCTCTAGTGGGATAAAACCTTAAAATTCTTGATGAAACCTGCTCAAAAGTTATTACATGTACAAGAAAATCAGTTACCTCGCAATGTACAGAGATATCTCGAGATAGGTTTATACTGGAAACATATTGACTGCTCCCTGCTATTCAAGGACCAGTTTTGAGTAAGAAAAGGAATTTAGCCGTGGGGTCTTGAAAACGAATACACTTTCTCTTTCTACTATAATCAACCTTATGACAAATTACCTTGGAGTTCTGCATCTGTCGAAACCTCATCGGAAATACTCATTCCATCTTATCATGTATTCATAATTTCAAGGTCTTGGTGACTATGAATATTTGTAGCTATATGTGTGACCCTTTTGTTATTCATTGGAAATATGTATTGAATAATAAAATACTTTGTTTTGTTTTTATTTGCACGTTTCCCCCTTGGAAGTTCATCTTGTAATTTGCTAATCATAACACTATGTTGATATAGTTTGAATTTGAAACGGAGAGGACACCATAGACAGAACAACAAAGCAGGAAGAACATGCCTTTGAAGCCGACCCAGAAAAATAATGGTACTAAACGTGAACGTTACTGACATCATGACCGAGATAATAAATTGTCTAAAATACATTAAAAGGGTTTTCTTTCTCATACATTCACATTTCTGAGTGATGCAATATGCTGAATAAGTATATATGTAAAGAAAACTTTCAGTTTCAATTTTACAATTTAATTTAATTTCAATTCAAGTAGATTTCAACCACTTTTTTGGATGGATAAGAAACTTTTCCTCCCATATGTTTCGATCGATGGAAAACTAAGCGGAGGCATGTGAGAATCCTTTTGAATGGTACGCTCAACATGGACAGCTGATTGGATGAAATACCAGCCAAGGGAGGTAATAAAACTATCGGACCAAGGGATACTTGGATCCAGGGTATTGGTAGTGATTAATCGGAATGTATACCCTGAAATTATCGCGCATGACCGTTTAGGATTATGAATTGCAGATTTGCGGACCCTTTGTCACTTGAGCAATGTGGATTATAAATTGTAGATTTGACGGTTTTCTGTCTTCTTTTAGTGACCACTGGAGCAATGCTTTAAACACCTGCTTTTGACTTTTGAGTTCAGGAAAGATAAAAGTTACTGCAAGTTCGGCAACTTTTGATCGTGTAGTAAAAAGTCCATGGGTCAGTTTTCTCAGAAACAAGAAATCTAGTTTACGGGAACCTTGTTCAAGGCCGAAGCATATTATTCGGAGAAACTAATGAGAAGCATATTTTGTTGTGTGACCTCTGCATTGAGAACACAAAACAATATGTTTAAAGAAAAGATAATTATATTTTATTGATTTCATAAAATAATCACAACGTGCTAGTTCTATGTGGCATAGACATTGTTGTGGTATTCCCTCCACGATGTACGATGACATCATACTTTGCTGTGTCAAAATGTGCTGGACCTCCATGACCTTGAAAACCAGAATGCATCGATCCGATGTGTCCAACATTGCCATGTACTTGCAGAACGGTGGTACTAGACATAGTAGTGACACGAGCAGATCCAGTGGCAATAGGTGTTGATGGACTTGAAGTCATTGGATCTACATTCATTGTAGAAGCTCTGTGCAGGGCCTGTGCAGGATCCACCTTACAGCATGTTGCTACTGCTACGACCCCCGTTTGATCTGCAGCAACGTTGGCTCCGTTCACCGCAAAACATTCTATCTTACCGTTGGTGTCTGAGAGAAGAATATGCCAGTAGTTAGAAACAAGAGATTATATTTCAATAACTCAATTCGTGTAGTAAGCTATGCTATTGATTGATGATGAGGTGTCCTGGACTTCATCTCACGGTTACCTAATGTGGTATAAAACATTTCATGAACATGTTTCCAGCTAACCATGTTTCCAACTGATTATAAAAGTAAACATTTCAAGAGTGGCCAGATAGTATCGTGATTTGTGCAAGTGCAATTTTTCTCTAAATCAAAGCGTATTTCACTATGGATAACAAATTTGAAAACTGTCCCGTGAGCCTGTGCTTTGGGTATTTTTTTCCACCAAAAGCAAATGTAAGAAAGAACGATCACAAGAGGAGTATTTGATTTCATGCCCTATGCAACTTAAAAGATTGAAAGATATCATTAAAAAAATAACAGGTAATATTTGCCATGCCAAAAGCATTCATCAAAATGACTTATGTAGTTTTCTACTCTAATTAAACTAAGCAAACAAAGTAAAAAAATTAAAGATATTTGAATATTCAGTAGCTAACTTCAAATCTTGAGATCTTTTTAACTTAATCACACCCACAAAATCGTTTCCACATCTAAACCAAATCTCCTATATTTTGGGGTCACAGGGTCAACAAATATTTAATTTAGAATCCCCATTGGCCAAGGAGTCTGCACACCACATTTCAGCTTTATAGAGTCCTTGGTACTGGAGAAGATGAATATTGGTTTTTAGGTCATGACCCCTGTGACCTATATTTTGGGTCACTGGGTCACCAAATTTACAATTGAGAATCCCCATTAGCCAAGGAGGCACGGACGGACGCCGGATATGATGCCATGCCATTAGCCCATCGGGCCTTTCAGGCCCGATGAGCTAAATATCGAATGGATATCCGGGAACGGTCTTTGATAACTGTTACGTCATGAGAACTTGATGCCTTGCCACAAACTGGTAATTCTACACATTCAGCAGTAGAAGGATCTAAAATAGACTCAACCACACGGAGACAGAGCTGTGAGTCCGGAAACATGTTGTTAGATAGTAGTTTTGGAGGAATGGGGTGAAGTGGTGACAGTGGAGAGAATGGTCTACGGACTGACACCAGAAACGATGTCACAAGGCCCTCTTGCCCTCAGACCCGATATGCAGAAACAGTTGAGAGAAAAAAACATAGTTTACATTTGACAACAGCTCCAGCAATTTCTGCGGCGGAAGAGAGGGCTTGGCAGCTCGTCAGCACGTAACCATCCTCACAGGCGATCTTAGACTGGTCCCCTATAGCGCGTCCACTGGGCTTAGAGTACACACTCTTACAGCTCATACCAGGGGAATAACAACACGCCACGTAGGTCATCGCACCTACAGTCAATAAAGTATATATGTAATATGTTGAATTTTATGTTATCATACTATTTCCTTGAAACTTTTACTTGACCTGATGGTCTAAGGCCGGCAAATAATATATTTAGACTTTGTTCATGTATATGCAAAAGAGTTGAGCCCACCGGTACTAACTGTGAGTTGAAACTGGATGTATATGTGGTGTATACATAGTGCAACTTTACACAGTGTTTCTTTCCGTTCTCCTTACCAATTGATGACGTGTCTCACTACAATAACAACCAGAGAATGATGCAAAGCAATTAAAAGCAACCATAAAAAAATGAAGGATATATATATATAATGTATTGGGAAATGTATAGGGCCTCCGTAATGAACCTGGCGTTTTAACATAATCTACCCTTTAACGTTTTATATACAATGAAACCACGTTCATCCGAATACTTATCCTTGTCTTCCTTGTTAACCATCTTCTAAATGACTCCCTTCAAACATGAAACATTATAATCACGTTTTATTCATATTTGAATATTTCTTGAAAATCTTTTTCCAAAATAGCTCTCATGAATATCTGCATTGTTAACTTTCTTAAAAAGAATAGGTTAAGGTATCTCAGGCGATTTCATTTATCAGATGGACAATGATAATTCAGACTACGGGGCTTGTATTCATGCACTCTCGTCTAAGAGTCATGGACTGATAGCTGTTCTAGAAGAGTAATCATATAACCCGTGTTTCTGTGGTTAACAAAGAGAACTCACCAGCCTGTTTATCACCGTTCCTAGTCCTACAAGCCTGCATGTCTTCAGTCGGGTAAGAACCCTTCGATCTACAGTTGTCTTGTAAGCCAGAGCAACCTACAAGAAGACGATACAAGGTGGTAAACAAAACGCATAACACTTATTTTCTTTTAATATTGAATTAATCGAAAATGTCATCTTTTGAACATTAGTGTACATCTTATTTAGACCACTGATGAAAGGGTGTTTACTTGATTGATAAGTCGGCCATTTTGTTTTGATTGTTAAAACACCTGGTCTACGATTAAATCAAAGAAGAAATAACGGATATAGGATAAGAAAAATATATGTATATTATTGGTTTTATCTCTAGTTTAGTTTTAGAAGAAATAAATACATTATGATATACATTCTCTATTTAACTAACACTCACTATCTACCGTAAGTAAGTTAATAAGTTTAAAAGTTAAAGTTATTTAAAGTTGGCCTCAATCAGACAAAATAATTACTTTTTAGTGTCTATTTCGAATTGGTTTTGGTAGATTATCAGTCTGATGACCACTTAGACAATATAACCACGTTGGATATTTGAACGGGCATGATCATGTTGACAGACTTAATGAATCTGTGTGTTTGTTAGATAAATAAACAGTGTATTGTTATGGAAATCTTTGGCCTGAATTGTAAATGAATAAATTGGCCCATAAAACATTTAAATTAGCTTCAGAAATTAAAAAGTGATATAAGAAACGACGCTTTAACCATGTGAAAATGTTAATAACAACTTGTTTTGGTTTTTTTTGCTGTTGTTGTTACTATTTGTCACTGTCGATGCTGTGTTTACTACTTGTCGAGTTTGACTTCAGAAATTAAAAAGTGATATAAGAAATGCTTTGACCATGTAATGATGAATAATTGTTAATAACAACTTGTTGTTTTTGTCTTTTTGCTGCTGTTGTTGTTGCTAATTGTCACGGTCGATGCTATGTTTACTACTTGTCGAGTTTGACTTCAGAAATTAAAAAGTGATATAAGAAATGCTTTAATCATGTGAAAATGTTAATAACAACTTGTTGTTTTGTTTGTTGCTGCTGTTGTTACCTTTTGTCACTGTCGATGCTGTGTTTACTACTTGTCGATTTTGACATAGCGAGGATCAAATACATTTGTTATGTTGTTCTTGTGTTATCCAGTGCCAAAATAATCGTATGACAAAAGAATTAAATTGGGGATAGAGTTCATAAAATGAATATATCATAATGTTTGAATAGACTAAAGGTTAAATTCACAATTTGTTACTTTCATCAATGTGTTATTTTGTTATTTTGACATTTAACAATCAGAATTGATAAACGCCCTTGGTCATGCTGCAGTTATGCATTTTTATATAAATACATATTTGAACAGTGTTATGCCCATCCATACTTGAATACTCTGCATAAACCTGAAACAAATACTTTAATTCATTGATTAATATTATTTATACCTGTCACAATTAACTTAATTAGTTTATATCATTTACCCAGAGCGAGATAGTGTTGTGGACACCTAACTTCTATCAATTCATCGTCGAATGGTCTTGATGGTCCTGCTCCTGAGTACCCACACGCCAAGTCCTGTGCAGTACAGCAATGGGCGATGGCATACACACCTGGGGGGATAACAACAACCTAGAGATTTATCATTCAAAATGTACGCACGCATATAGTATCGACATTTCTGACAATATATCGTTGTATCGCTTATCTTGAAATTTAATCTAATGATAAAGCTACTAAAGCTTTAGATAATGCACTATTCATATTACAAATTTACATTTTCCTTAAGTCAGAGCGCTAACAAATCTACTGTGTATATTCCGCATTGGCCAAGGTAATCTCTTCCCACAAAGGTTACATTTTTCAGATTTTCTATGGTCAGCTTTGTTATATTTAGGCTAATTTCTCGGCTAGAAATGGAGAATCATGATGGTTACATTGGAAGTTAATTGTGCAGTCAATGACGTTATTGTAAAGTTAACATTTGCCAGTTACACGTAATAATGCTATTTTTGTGAAGAGAATGTTGGACAAACGTTTTCTCGTTTATGTGTTTCCTCGATGTATGCTATTTGAATTTTGGAAATAATGACCATAAACATGCTGATAAATATAGATCACCACTTTCGAGACAAAAACTATTTTATATGTGAAATATTCATATCAGTCACATTCGAAAGACATAAGCTAATTAGAAACACCTGTTACAGTCAATGGCTAAGATATTTGAAGAAACTCGGTTGATATAGTCGATGTAAGATGTGGTTTCATTGGAAAACCAGAGTGCTAAGAAAGCACCAGAACCCTCGGGTTTGACTTATTGATGTAGTTTAAATGTAAGAGTATTTTACGAAAGATGGGATCTTACCAACTAGAACTGGATTCAACATGAGATAGTACATTGATCAGCTTGAAATTTATGACATATGGTAATTCTTTTCAGAAAATGCTTTCTACAGAAGACAACAAGATCACTGGATATTACCTCAGAATGTGACATCATCAAATGCCTATTCTGATGAATTAAACATATGGTCATGGTTCCCAAAAATATATCGTCTTTCATCAAGGTCAAGGGTAGAAGTAAAAAAAATGTGACTTTATTCCAATGGCCTTATGTCAAGGCAAACACCTGTATCAAGTTCCACAGTCATATCATTGATCAATCAAAGTTTTAGCTAGTTTAAAGTTTACCCACAGTCAGTAATCGGAAATCCGAGCTCTACAAGGGCCATAACTATGAACATATTACTCCGATTTTTTCAAAAACGCACATTCGGGACGGACAGACAGGCGACCTGCGCCATGACATAAACTCCCTTCTGATTCACCAAGAGGTTAAACACTTATTCATACGCAGATATAGCAAAATCATATTTCACATCACCCTGTAGTACCCAGGGGGTAAATAGACCCTTTACGTTAGCTAACGCTAACGAATAATGCAACATCAAACAACACATACGTTACATTATGAAAATGTATTATATAATTAATTATTATTAATTATTATAATTGGAAGACAACGTTTTCGGTACATGTACATATATTTTGAGATTTAATTAATTGACGCCCATTATCAATTTCTTACCACCATCATGTGCATTTTTGGCTTGACACAAAATCAGACCGGTTATAGTCTCGTTCAGGAGGGTCTGGCCCTTGTTAGGCAAATATCCTCGAGCGGTGAGCTGGAAATAGATATTGCATTTAGAACATGTTAAATCACAAAAGCCTAACACTGGGAATTAGTAATGGAATATGCAGTTTTAATATTGTAAAACCAACTGTAAAATCAGCTCAAGGCTAAACATAGTCAGGAGACTACACACAGAGAAGTACCAATAGAATATACTTTACTAAATCAGAATATGAAAATCATTAGAATTTATATAATACAATTATAGAATTCATTCATATTTCCCTAAGCAATTACCAAGGTTTTCCTTAATTTACGAAATGAGTAACAACTAGATATGTTGTTTTGTAGAATATCACTGAAGTCTAATGCAAACTTTTGAACAAATTAGATTTTTGATTTTGTTATATTTTGTCTGAGGCAAAAAACTATGTTTTGGACCAAAAATGTTTTAACAGATATAACATATCCGGGCTGAATTAACATATACATGTATATCTTTGGAATTACTAAATGGATTTGGAAAATAACACAACTTTTAACACAATCTTATATTCATATTTAAATATATGTATTTTTTCAAAATTCATAGAATGCTCGAAAGAACCCCTTTGATTGCACATATTCAGACACACATCTTTATCAAGCTGATATTTAGCCAAATTACAGTCAATGATTTTTCAGTTAATATAACTTACCTCCGATTGCATACTATTTCACTATAATATTAAACATGGCTTTTGTATCAACTGATAAAAAGCAAAACGAATCCTTGGAGATATATTAAAACATGATTGTTGTACACAATACTTTGACTCACCACGCTATAACTAGAACAGCCGGTTAGAACTTCTCCTTTACTGCACCCCACTGTAACAACAGCATCACCAGTTGGATCCGACCTCTTCGACCAGCGAGATACACAAATGGGCTGCCGGCTCGTACCAGTCGACTTAGCAATACCTATAGGGTGTCTACCCCGTGTATCCACAGCGACTTCCTGGGGAGCGATGTGCAGTTTAACTGCTGGTGTAGGGGTGCTGGTTGATGCAGACGTTGTAACTATTGTGTTATGAGGCAAAAGGTTTTTTTAATATATTAATTACTTTTATGTATATGATTCTTTTCATTAAAACATGGTACTGTAAATTTGTTGTTATATTTTATCTTCATTCTATCATTCTTGTGAATGCTCAAATACAGAGGGGAAACAATTGATGTGACAGAAACGTACCAGGTCAACGCGACATCTTTTAAAACGTTCCTTAGAGATTATAAATTCGTTTTTGGTCGTTTTATCACATATCTAATTCTCTAAGTATTAAAACGACTGAAACTGATGATGTCCAATATGGAGCTTGCAGTGCTGATTTGAATCCAAATCGACTAACCGTAATTGCTCAAACATCTCTACCACAAATTACCGAATATTTAAGGATTCAGCAAATTTGGCTGAATCCTTATTGTTGTTGGCGTGCTTATTTTTTATTATTCCACAGATATTGTGTAATAAATTCAGCAAATACTGTCGTTTGAAATTCAACCAAACTTTGCAATGCGGTAGCACTTACCACGAAGATGCAACCACAAGCTTTTGGGCCAATTCGACCAAGATGTAAGAGGTTCAGTTCGAATCTCAATTTCGATTTTTAACATGGGATTTTTTTTTATAATGCACCTGAAGACTTGAAACTTTTTTTTAAAGATGCGCAATGACAATGCAAGCAAAAAGGTAAATCATGAAGAATTCGTAGATCACGTGGCCTAGCCGCCATATTGATTTTAGACACATTTTCAACATTTCCGACCCCATGTACCTTTGACAATCTTCTCCTGTGAAGTTACTTGCACGTATTTGCTGAAACCTGCATAATTGTGCAGCTGAAACATTGGTGAATAACGTGAGTTTCAATTTTGTACGAATTTCATAATACTTTCTTCACAGTGGCCTTTCAAAAACAGGCAATTTCCAAAAAATTCAAACTTCCAGGGGAGACAACTCAAAAACCTAATCACCGAATTTAAAGATTGTTTCAGGACAGTATGAACAAGTATGTGTTCTTTATGAACCGATAATAAAATCACTCGCGAACAGTCATTTCCGGTCATAATAAAGAAACACTTTAACATGCGGAAAATGTTCAAAATCCACATAGAGACTTGATGTTATGCCGAAAGATGCGTAAGAATAATACAAGCAAAAAGTAAATCATGACAAAGTTGTTGTGGTTTAGCCGCCATTTTGATTTTCTTTATAATTGTTTGATTTTTACATATACAATTTGGATTTCAATAATCGTAAGGACGTGCAAGAAACCTGAAACTTGTTTTAAAATATGCACAATAAGATTGGAAAGATGTCGTACTTCCATGTATATAAACTAATTGAATCATTTATGTCCTGAATGCTTTTATCGTCGCTTGCAACTTCATGTATATTATTGTTTATTATCAATTTTGAGATTGGCATCGTCATTATACACATATGATTATGATTTCTTCGAAAAAGATAAATGTTTTCTGATATAAACATAGATGTGAACATTCGTTTGAATATAATTTTCTGAGGTAAACCAAAATACCATATCACAAACCTGGCGTATCTGCGATGTGCAACTGGTAGATCAAATCTGCTTTCCCAACAGTAAAGGAGTCAGTGTTGACGAGTGTCCCGTTGTAGAATACGTTGACGGCATACTGCCCATGATACAACTCCTGGTTAAAGCTGAGTCCGTAGTTGAGTTTACGAGTTATATGTGAGGACCATTCCTTGGTGACAAGGTTGTGGAACCGGATACCAGCTGCATTCGGCTGAAGCATTCATAGTACAGCTATGAACCAAGATAAAAGTTTTCGGGAAGTACGTGCAATGAAGAACGTCATGTCCTAAGGATTTAATTAATTTTAGTTATTAATCATTGCATCAGCAGTAAACGTGTTTTCATTGACAATGAGCTCTGTATACGATTCATGCTTGACAAATTACACAATAATGTCGCCCCCTTAGAATGAATGCGTTGTCATCCATATATAACTGTTTGACTTCCAACTCAAAGGAGATATTGTCAAAACAAAAAGTGCAATAGTGCCATCTCGTAGAGGAATTCACAAGAAAATCAAACTGCATCGGGGAATATGGATTTCTTTATTAATTAATTGACTAATCTCAAATATTAGAGATTTTTTGTTAAAACATCCAATTGATTGAATACAAGAAAAGAAAAGAAAATGCCCCACCGCATACGTATTGCCATTAAACAAGGCGGTGTAAGGCGGCCCATCCACTCTGTCATAAATTCCTTTGAGAGTAATCCCCGCTACAGCTGGATGGCCAAACAGGAAGCGCATAACCTTTTGTAGTTTGGATGCTCTGGTCATGATGTCCTTGTCGGCGACAGACAACTCGGTTATCCAGACAGGCAGTCCTGTTTCACCAAGACTGTCAAGACGTCGCTGAAATATTGTGTTTAAAGGACTTATTTATATCACTTTATATGATTGGTATTAAAATGAAATTCGCTGGTCCAATAGAGGTCATCTATTCATATCAGTGTGCATTTTACAAGAGCTTCAGTTACGGTTGCTAACATGGACGGCAAAGCCATCCCATTTCTCCATCAGGAATGGTATACATATAAATATATAATGCTTAACATTTGTTTTCGATTTTGGGAGAAAATGTCAATCAACCAGAGTCGGACTCCCTTTCACCTTTGTCCCTCTCGATTTTTCTTTCCCTCAGGGTTTACATTTTTCTATCAAAACCTCCTAGACGTATTTTCTCCCTTGCACGATGAGTACAAAACAGGTTTTAGTTTTTTACGCTGCAACGAGAATTGTTGCAGATCCAAAATATTGTGTTCAGATAAATAGATATATTTAAGAAAATGGCAGCATATCACTTGATCTCAATGAATATGTTAAACAAATTTTGTATATTCTTCCTTCAGTCAAAAGTCAGACCTCGTTTATCCACACGATTTGGTAACAGTTGAAAATCACTAGGAAAGCGAGTTGTGCAGTTATGCTAATCCTCATTTGATAATAATTTAGAAACGAGTTTAAATACTTCCGTGTGAATAGCTTGATTTCCGGATGTACCGGATCCAGTAAAAGAGGTCTCATTGAACATGAGAAATGGTTCCAAATGCACCAAAAATGGACTTAAATTTCAAAATAGCAAAGGCATTATATTAAGCGATGTTCAGTGCATGTATAACGATTTAAATATAAAGAAGGGTTTTAGATAAATATTAAAGAATGTAAAAGGGTGACGACGGAAACATAAGAAAAAACAATGAAGAAAGTAAAACACTCGAACATACGTACCTTCAGCAAGGTCGGGTCGAACTCTTCAGTATTAAGCAAACACTTGGCACCGATGACACTCAGTCCAAATGGCTTCAACTTGGTCGCCAACAGTTTGTAAGCCTTGTTATAAAATAAACAGTGGAATGAAGGGTAAACTTGTGAGAAAACTCGAGATTGAAATAGAGTAAATTTGTTGACATCATCGCTAAATGAATAAATCAAACCACCAACAGTGTTTAACAATAAATACATTTTATTTCGTTAAAGAAGATTTAAATACTTTAACACACATTTCAGAAGGTGATGAAGAATGGTGATAATTTGCATGATTATACATCATCTTTATACTGTGGCGCTGTTCTGCATCAATAGCTCGACTAAGGTCTAAGTCAAAACGTCGTCTTTCATTGAATAAAGAAGCTTATATCCATAGAAAATGACGTTATTTCTCGGGAAAACATTTTATCACAGATAGGATGCATGGCAAAGCGATACTTTTGTATGTGAATCAACGATAATACAACAAGTACGCTTGAAGGGAAAGTCTTAAATTGAGCATTGAATACTTAGCATTCAACATATTTATAGATTTTCAAACATTTTATATTGGCGGTGCCGTGTAGTCACCTGGGTCTCTGATCCACCGGAAATGACGTCATGTTCGTCCATCATGAGTTGCGCAGAAGGATCCGCATTGTGCACGAGCTGAAATATTTTCTCAGAGAAGTCTAAGTCGGAGGTCATGTTCTCATAGGTCATGTCGTCTACAGGATCGTTCAGGACGGCCCATTGGTCGATTCTGCAAACCACAAATCACATACGTGTACATGAATTGACTCATTTAATCTCAATGGTATCAAATGTCAAGTGAACTAAGATTTGTTACATTCAGTAGCTTCTACATAAGTGTGTATATGTCGGGTCCAATCCCCGGAAATCCCTGGGTTTGGTCAATAGGCTTATCCCATTACCGGTAGAGGGGCAATCAGGGTTTGATCTTGCACGATCCCAGGGAATGGGCATGGAGAAAGAGATAATCCAGTAGTAGACATCATTAAAGACACTTTTTATGTTTATTCTGCAATTAAAGCCACACAGTAATATAATGTTACACATCCTAACATTTAGAAACGGAAATTAATTAGACCAAACATTAAAACAACTGATATTAAAGGAACTACTATTGTTACACTGCCAAGCGGGTGTACGGATAACACTGTGTGACAATATGATAGGCAAGGTATAGTTAAATATGCATTTTAATATTACCAGATTGAGAGGCAGGTTTAACGTATATTCGTCTACAGGGAGAACTAGCATTGTTAATCACTGACTTGAATTCTAATATAATGTAGTATTGCATGCAAACCTTACTGCATGTCGGTCAGACACCAAGCAAGGTTGCTGTGAGTTTTGCGCGATTCAAACCCGGGAGCTCACGATCCGAAGTCAAACACATTATACATTTCGCTATTAAAACAATGTAGTGGAGAAATCGTTATTAGATAATAAGAAAGAAACCAAATATGAAGAACTCAAAGTATCATACATCTACATACTCGAAGTATGTGTCTAGAGAGGTGATGACATCCCCTCGTGTACATAATAGCACATACCAGTAGCATAAACAAGTACTCACTGTTTGTTCAATAGTGTGTTCATATAAGCCACCCTTGATGACATCACTTGCTCCAGCGTTTTCGCATCAAGTTGCTGAACCCAGCCTGGCACTGGACCTATGGTTCGCCCAAACAGCGGCTCGCCTCGGATTTTGATACTGTCGATTTTCGAAGCCATTGCTTTATAAATAAATCTTTTCCAGTAATATAATAATGAGTACAAATGTTACCAATGTCATCCATACATTTACCTTTATCGGTGTACATCAAGTATTATTCGAAACCTGTAATTTATTTATGTATGCATTAATTGTGGTTGATCATGGTTTAATTAATTATCATTTTCACACCGAAACGAACGAAACCAGAAAATTTGCTACATTTCTTTGATTTGTTTTTGGTGAATGTAATGTTTAATACCCATTCATCTTGAGCTTGTTGACGGTGTCCAGTGCACTCATGTAGTTGAGGTTCTGGAAGGAAGAGTTATCGGCCCTGACACCATCTGTACACATAACCTTGGCATTCGCGTCTTTGTAACAGTAGTTCTGAAATGTATATGTATAAAGAAAGAGGTGAACAAACGTCAATCTAAAAACCGATATATGAACTATAAGAGCCGACAGCCTCAGTCCGAAACTGATAAATGAAGCATAATGAATTGTAATATTCAGCCTGAAACTTATATATGAACTACAGGAGTGTGAAACTGGGGTATGAATTATATGAGGACTAACCATCAGTCCGAACCGGATACAGTGAGACCTCCGCACCGTAGTATTTCAAATATCCTTTATACAATTCTATGCAAATGTCTTGCTATCCGGACGACTTTCAACTGTATCCAAATTGTGCGGATACGCGGTCCGACTGTATTTGGTAACTATAGAAATTGTAATCATCAGTCTGATTATCTACTACGTTTAACATCTGCTTATATCAGAAATTGTTTCAGTGATGTATATCAATGAAAATTATAGTTATAATTTCGAAAAGAATTGAGAGCCTAACCGCAATGGCACCCGAGCTAAGGTTGAAAGGTATTTATCTTGATTTCACGGAAATATTGGTTAGTAGAGCTATGTTCACAGAGCTAACACACAACACGATTGCTGGTGACAGTTGTATATTCCATAAATACTATGAATAAAATTCAGGAATATAAATAACATTGAATATAAGTATCAAATGATCATATATATGCTTAACAGTTATCAAAATAGAATTTGATTGAGAAAAAAATGTCAAGAGCGCTGAAATTTAGTCGGTCGCCCAGCAATAAAACGTTACATATAATATAACAGACGGACTTAGGTGACGTAAAACACATTACATCTAGTTTTAACTAGTTTGAATGCAAATTACCGTTTTAGCAACAGGCCAGCCTAGATGGGAGACAGTGGCCCAGTTGAAGTATTCGTGGATGAAGTTATGATACAGGTTAAAGTTGAGGTCTTTCTCTAGCATGAGGTTGACATAGGCCCCGAAACCGAATGAGTGACGTTTCAATTGTACCTGTGTACAATATACTTTGTTATTGACAGTGCATGCATGTGAATGGCAGATTGCATCGATATTATCACTTAGCCTGACATATCTGGGGAAAGAAGAAATGATTTTGGATTTCTATTATGATAAGATGATTAATGATTACTGTATAATAATATATATATTATATATATTATAATATATTTGCGAAACAATACACGATGTATCGATCATCGACGTTCAAATTACGACTTTTAATCGGCTGAAACATATGCTGCACTATTAAGCGAAGGGTGGGATTTCAGGGTGACAATGTTGTGTATATCTGTCGAAACCTAATTTGGCTAGGAAAAAGGATCAATGCACGTTGAATTTCAAAATACATGAGTGTTCACAGTTAAAATCCAGATAATGTGAAATAATATAACGATACCCAAAAAAGATTAAATATTGATTCAGTTTCTGTTCAAAAGATTACTTTCAGTTTCAATAGTATGGAATGTGATTATTTACAGAAAGAATTGTGTCAACTCGACTGTTATTTTCTTCTATCTTTTATTTAGATGTACATACCTTCACCATTATATCTGAATTGTTCATCTGTGATTCGGGCTCAAATCTGAAAATTATAACATAGCAATCATTAGCATATTATAAAACAGATTAAAACATTGTGATAATTTTGACAATGCAACAGACATCATACACATCATTCTCGGTTATCAAGGAATTACTGTTCTTCTACATTATGCCTTGCTTATCTGGTATATATACATGTAGCTGTTAAGTACTTTGAAAATGCAAACTAAGAAATATAACTCTTAAGACTTAAATAATAGTAATCTTGGTAACATTGTTATAGTTGGGATCACATTGTCAGCAAAAACAAATCGATATTTCATATGGAAATTTGGCAGTAAAAGAATATATAATGGCTCAGTTTTAATCCTATAAACCATAAACAACCAATTGAAATTTCATACGAGTATTTGGCATTAGTTGGAATATAGGCTGTTTAATGCCAATAAGAGTATTCGAATAGTGGAGTCCTTACCACCCAGAGTAAGAAATGACAATCATCATCGGACATTAAAATAATACCCACACAAAGTTGACGGTGCTCCTCCTGATCTGTCTGATGGAGTTGTACGACTCCAGATCCCAATTCTGGATCTCTGGAATATCATCCAGACTGAAATCATCCACCAGGAAGCTGACCCCGGGATGTGGGCCATGTACACTGAGCAGAGCTTGAGAGAAATCTGGTCGGGCAGATGAAAGGGATTGTAGTCTTCTTTTTAAAATAAAAAAAATAACATGGTTGCATAGTGAAAATAATTTACCAATAGGATTGTCCCAAATGTTACAGTTTTGTGACATTATCTGTAAAAGTCTGCTTACTTTTGTTAGGTGCGAGGAAACACCCTTCCATGAGAAACCAACCCTGAGCAGCGCGAACTGCAGGTTCTATAACTACTGTAAACGTCTCTGGTCTTCCTGCAATGTTAAGAGTTTTTATATGGAGCTACATACATGTATCAAAGTGCTGACATGAGTGGATATCAGCACTTATATTAAGATTAAAATTTAAACGCAATTACAATTTTTTTTATTTATTCTCTGTCATGTTCAACATATCGTCACAAATGTATTGAAGTATTCTGATAAACGCACTTTGCGCTTATTAAGAAAGGTTATTCACGAAAGGTTTTAAGAGCGTCAGTTGTCAAGATACAAAAGCAATATTTCCCTCATTCTCTTCCCACAGAGGTTACTCTCTCAAGATTTCCATCATGTTCATACTTATCTGAATTGGTCCAAAAATATGAACGTGTAGCTCATGGTCGAACAGAAAATGAAAAATATGCCAAACGGAAACATGATTGTCAGAGATGCCTAATTAAACACGCTGAGAAAGAACTGTTTCCATCAATTAAGGTGTGATGTGATGCCAGGGCTTGACATATGTCTATTGCCTCATGATCAAAGTTGATTAAAAGTAATTTTGTCATAGGTATAGACATCATCATTTAAAAAGTATTCCGTATTTGTCCAAAATTCAAGAACGTGTTACTCACATTACAAAATGAACAATAATTTAATCCCAATACCATGCGTCTTTTTTTCTATTAAGTTACAATATTAATATTACAAAAATATACAACACATGCAAAAACCGTAATTAAAGGGGCTGTAGCACGTTTTTTGCAAAATTTATTTTTTCAAATTTCCTATTTATAATGATAGTTTGTGTCATTTCAATTTAATTAAGCGGGTAAAACTTTTTATTGCACAAACAAATTATCACTTGTAGTAATAACGGTGTTGCGTATAAAGTAAAAATTGAATGCGGTCATTTTATTGTGAACACATTTTATTATTTCGAATGGCAAAAACGATTCCCACGGATGCTGGCGAAAGATCGGTGATAGAATTTTCTCTTTAAGGTATGATGTGAAATAAAGGGAATGACAACAATAGACTTACCCTGATCCATACTGTAGACAATAGTGGTGGTGTAGGTCTGGGTGGGCACGTGCGGTAGGTCGTCCTTCTGTTTGATATAAACTAGAAACTCATACCGGACTCCTGGCTGCACATCAACGTACTGCTTAGGACCATCTTCTCTATGTGTTCTAGGACATACAACTTGTCATTCAGGCAGAGGTGGGGGTAAAATATACTGTCCACAATAGTTGGTGTCATTGAGAAAACACACGGAGAAACACATTACAGTAGTTGTCTAAGGAGCCAGGACCCATATTTTCGAAGCTCTCTTAGCGCTAAGATAATCGTAAGTGCCATACATTAACTTCGACTTACGACTAGCTTAGCACTTCGACAGCTTCGAAAATAGGGGTCCAGGATAGCTCTACACCAGTGCAACGAACTGCGATGTTGATACCCGTACCCCGTTCTGATGATCAAGTCACTTTTACTCGTATTACCCCAAGTGCACTAGTTCACTTGTTATCGATTAGTCCGTTGTGAGCAGACTCAATAACTCTATACGGGCAAAATATAGTGACAAAATTAATTAAGCAACACCCTAGTTTGTAAACTGAAATGTGGTTATCTTGGATTGTTAGGATAAATTGGACGATTTTATCACCCCAAGCATAACAATTGGTTATTTAGCGACTCATACACTGAAATAACAATCCACCATATGCAAAATTCATGAAAATGTAAGGGAAAATGTGAAGGTATTAAATTTGTACCTAAAATAAATATTGTCCTAGAAAAGAAACTACACTTCAAACTTTAGAATTGATTTATTGTAAACAACATTTTGATACCAAGTTAACATACATACACCAAAACATCTTTTATCATGCATAATAAGAAGCTGGACAGACATTAAACTTCGAATTCCAGTCCCATTTTAACGATAATTGAGAAAATGCCTACAACCATATGATCAGTGAATAAATTTGAGATTATTTGAATTCAATATGTTTATTAAACACTTCTTCTCGCTTTAGATAAGCTGATACCGTAAGTAGTGACCGTATTTGTTCAAGACAAGTTTATTGAAATTGACAGTTTCGTGATTTTGAAAGTGCATACTGCTCTAGCGAGTGACTTTTGTTGAAAAGTCCGTTAGTAAAGTGCAATCACTTCACTTGAAAGAATTAAACTTATCACATTACAGCAACAAATATTGACTTTCATTTCATGTAATGGAACTTGGATTTTGACACCAAAATACCAAACTATTTTAACAGCCATTATCCAAAGGACAGTGATCCCTTATTTGAGTGACCTTTCGTTTCAACACTGCTAAATGATTGTTCTACTTAAAATCAATAACCGTTTTCCTGATATATTGTCTTCTTTCAAATTATAACGAATTTTGCTGTTAAAAAATTGGATGTTGCTTAATTTATTTCCAAGTGTATATATTTAACATGATTTTGCCGATTCCAAGATTACCTAACCTACCCTATCCATCTACCATGGCTGGTAGATGAAAGAGTAGGTTGTATTAAGTATATTTATCAAGTATATTTTCAAATATCAAAAAACCACGTTTGTTGACTTATATTGTGTTTGCTTTGTCTTACACGAGTCACACTCGTTCTGGATAACACTACGTGATTTACAACCAGTTGTGTAGCTATCAGTGTGCTAGAAAATAATCTTAACTGAAGGGGTGGCCGTCTGTATGAGTAAAAACACATATTCTACAGTTCCCGTGGAAATAGTTTTGGTTCATAATAAACAAATTTCGCCATTTTGAAAAAAAAGTATGTGGTATTCAAACTTTTTTTTTTCATTTTAACTTTGTAATGACATGTTTACGTGTTAACTCTTGATTATAAAAGGATACAATTGTAAATTAATTAATATTGTTCGTAAACGTTGTTCCATGAAATTTTGCTATTGCAAAGAAGTTGTGAGCAGGTCAATCACATGTTGTGACGTTTACAACATTTATTTTATTAAATTCTGTAAATTATGCATTTTTTGGACATTTCTTTTTTACAGTTTGCCTATTAAATGGCATTTATGATGGTGATTAGTCGAAATACCTCATAGGCAAGTTGAGAATAAAGGAGGTTTAAAATAAGAAGAAGATAGTGTCTGCATAACCTGAAAAGATAGATAAACGCGGACATGAATTTAATTTTTATTTATTTTCGTGTCTACTGTTCGCCCAATGAAAGTTAGTTCAGCACATTATTTACAGTTACTTCACTCATCGTATCTATAATTCTGAATTTGTTGGACATAAACTATTGACTATGGAGCAAATAAATGGGGGAAAGGCCTATTAAGGAAATTGTCATTAATTAAATGTATCATTATTGATTACGTTACAGGTTCTCGGTCTGTTTTATTGGCCCTCGACTTCGCCATATTGCAAAATCAACGGATTTGGAACGTGGTCAATCCTTAATCCTGATATCCTTAATGCACTTATGTTTACCTGTGATAGGATTCCAGCGCCACTCGTCCACTGTGTGTAAACACCGTTGAATACGCTATATTACCATCACTTTCGTTCCACATGGCCAAACCTTCAACAGTTGAGTTTTCAAAATCCCCATTGTGAATGAGGTTGCACCTAATTTCCATACAAATAAAGACCAATAAAAATATTACTATAAACATGGCAGCAGATCCGATCAATACAGTCTTATCTTCCTGGTCAACGTCAGGTAACACCTGGCTTTTCTCTTTTTTCGTTGGAACGTACCGATAAAACTGTGATCTTTACATAAACAGTTCTGTTTATGTTAAGATATAAAAATACAAAAAATATACAGTACACCCGTGTCTCTGCCATACTTGACTGACACACTCGTGTCTGAATAGTGTTATTTCTCAACCGATACACCAGTATTCAGTGTTGTAAACATAGTTATATATACATATTCTCTCTATATATATAAACATTGTCACGACGTAAGTTTTAATAAACGCGGTAAAATATAATGACTGCGGTAAATTGTAATAAAAACGCGGTAAGATGAAATAGTGCGGTAAATTGTAATAAAAACGACACAAGATGTTATCCTGCGGTAAATTGTAATAAAACCACGGTAAGTAGTAATACTGCAGTAAATTGTAATAAAAACACAATAAAATGTAATAAACATAACTGCGGTAAATTGTAGTGGGGGTGCAGTAAATTGTTTAGATCAAATTTGCGGTAAATTGTAATACGATGGGCGGTAAATTGTAACAACATTAATGAGGGGGTTCTTGTTAATTATATAGATTCCTGTACGGTGCTTGTTTGTAGGATACGCCAATTAAGACAAACTTATTATTTCGATTGATTTATTTACAAAGTGTTTTGTTTGAATGCGATGTATGTCAATGTTTTTTGTTCATTCTATACACATATGTTTTGACAAATGTTCATCAATTATGTTTAAATCATTTTAACTCTATAACCATTTATTTATTGATGGTTTAAACGTATTTTTATTCATAGAGAATCTGGTTCGGTAAACAAGCAAAACTTTTGCTTATATTAATACCTCACCAGTACATACATATAATAATAAACACACAAGAACTGGACATAAACATGACAAACTAAAGCATAATGATACCATGCGTACATGATTGTTGTTTATGAAAGATTCTTTGCAGTTCATTAATGATACAGCTACGTTGTTCTTTAGTGATGGATACACGTTAATCTAAGATGATTTATCAAAGCGCTTTGTTTTAATGATATATTGATGCGAGGGATTCGTATTAACATTATCACTGGTTTGCGGTGTTTCATATATAGAGATTATTACACTCGAAAGTGTGTCATATGACTTTTAAGAAACGAGTGTGAATATTTGTATTGCCCGAGCGAGAGCGAGGGTTATACACAAATTCGCACGAGTTTCGTAAAAGTCATATGACACACTTTCGAGTGTAATAATTTCTTTATTACCCGTTCTATTCCATGTGATTCGCGTAAAAATAGTCAGAAAGCTGACCACTTCTCTTGCGACGGCAAGCCACAGTGACGTCACGAACAATCGTTTTATGACGTCAAAGACGACAAAATACGGGAAGCCGCGGTGAAACAATCGTTGCTAGGCAAACGTGATATGTGCACATGTGCTCATATCAATAATATTAATTCGGTTATGTTCAACTATATGAGTAAACACAGTTTGAACGCTGTGGCCATTTACGTAGAAAACTGCATTATTTCTAAAGACAGTAAATAATTCACATGTAAACAGGTAATGAACAACATCTTACTTACGGTATCCACAGGCGCATTCGGGATTGTTAGAAATGTGTCTATTTACTTTATCAGCATTCAAGTTGCTACAACCGAGCTTGAGCCTACAGTGTATGATCTGACAGAATCGACTGCCATAATTCAGATCGAGATAATAATTATTTGATTTATCACTTTTCAGCAAGGATTTGAATTCACCGATAGAGTTGGCTTGCACGAAGTTGTCAGGTAAAGAATTCCACAATTTAGTTGTATCAGGTAGGAACGATTTATCATATATTTTAGTCCTACAGTTAATGGTTTGCAATTTAGTTTTGTTTCGGAGATTGTTTTCACTACTTTCAGAGACAGATTTCGGAACAAGATTGCAAAGGTAGTGCGGTACGAGATCATTATTTATCTTGTAAAAATGTATTCATTTGATATCGTGTCTTCTTTCTTTTAACGGTTTAAACTTGGTTATAGCTTGTGATGGCTTGTACCTTGAACAGCGCCACATAGTGTACGTATTGCATCCAAATGTAATCGCTCAAGAATTAGAGATTGATCAATTGTTCAATTATCCCAAACATGACAACAATAGTCAAATATTGGTAAGACAAAAGATTTATACATGGTTTCTAACGTTTTTCTGGAGAGACGATACTTAAAACTTCGCAGACAATTTATCATTGGACTTACTTTCTTAACAATATCTTCAATATGATGTTTCCATGCGCAGTCCCTTTGAAGAGTTATACCTAGATGTTTATGACTATGAACGTCTTTTATCGGAATTTGGTTCATTTGGAAAGAATTTTCACAGTTTGATGTTTACGAGAGAAGTTAATTGTTTCAATTTTATCAGGATTGAAGTTAACTTGCCACTTATCTGCCCAGCTAGATATACGTCTCAAGTCTTCGTTTAGACAGGATGCGGCACTAACGTGATCCTCAACAATTACATAAATTGAGGTGTCGTCAGCAAATATACGAATATGACTTTCTATACCGTCAACTATGTCGTTTATGTAAATTATGAAAAGTAGCGGCCCCAACACGAAACCTTGAGGGACTCATGCAATTACAGGCTTATAATCGGAAGAATATTCATTAATGACGACTTTCTGTAATCTATTTTCTAGATAACTTTCAAACCAGTTCAAAAGAGATCCGTCTTTTCCGTAATTCTTAAACTTAAAAATTATTCCCTTGTGCCAAACTTAATCAAATGCCTTGCTTATGTCGCAATATACAGCTCTAACTTCTTTACCTTCGTCAAGTCCTTTCGCGATAAAATCGTTTAGGTAAGTTAATTGGTCAGCAGTTGAGTCGCCTGGCATAAATCCCGACTGTAAATTGGTTAAAATGTCATTATCTCTTAAATAATTAAATATATGTTTAAAGACACATTTTTCAAAACTTTAGACAAACAACTCGTAAGTGCTAAAGGTCTGTTATTGGAACAATCATTTATACTATTATTCTTATAAAGAGGTATGATTGAAGCTTCTTTCCAGACGGCAGGAAACGTAACTTCTTTGAAAGACCAATTTAATAACTTTGTTAATATAGGAGCCAAATGTTTCGCCGCGACTTTAAGAAATCTGTTTCCTATCCCATCCGACCCTGTTGCTTTTGTCGGATCGAGGGAAAGAAGGATGTCTTGGACTTCGCCTGTTAATATCATTTAGTGACGCAGAAGTATTCAATTCAGGTAGTTGTGAATCTGGGTTATTTACTGTAGACTGACTTACAAAGAACTCGTTAAAAACATGTGCAATGTCTTCGGGGTCATCATATATGATCTCATTTGATACGATTGGTGGAAAGAAATTGCATTCGGGTTTACTTTGAATATATGTTTTTACCATGCGCCACCACGTTTCTGTGCCAACGGAAGAATTTACCCTATCATCTATTCTGGTATCGCATTTTTTTTGGGAATCACGTATTAAGTTGACAACTTTGTTTCTGGCTGAACGGAAATTAGCCCAGTCCGAGGGACGGTTGCGTTTTTGTTTTTTGTTTTGCAATTTTGTGAAAACAGTTTCGTTTACGCATTGCAGAACGAATTTTGCAATTCATAGACCATGAAACCCTCAGTCGAGGTCGTTAAAATATTTACACATTGGCTTTCTATCAGCAGACAAGTACAATCAATCAAAATATAATGTATGTGACCTGGTTGATTAACGAAATCAGAAAAAATGAACATATAAACAAAGAACGTAGAGTTTTATTCTCATTTCTGTTTAAATTACTTATTATGAATAGTAATCTCAAGGGTCGATGGACACCGTTAATATAAAGAGGCTGATGATCTCAAACCTCAATAGAGTAGAACTACTTGTTTGCTGAATAAAGTAGTATTTCATTTAATGAATCAGATAAACACAATCCGGGATGCATATACGAACCGACGCACTAGGTCAACGAAGAAAACCTTAAATATAAATAACTAATAACTTGGCCTAAAGATATGTGAAGGAAAGTGCAATACACGTGAAAGATAATTGAAAAGTTTGATAACGAAATCGAAGATAATATCGACTTTGCGAATGTTTCAGTTTTAGGAACATCTCTCGCAAACACAACATATCATGTATCACACTTTTCACGTGCACGCCCAGTAGATGTATAGAAGGGGAAGGCGCCATGTTTGATGTCTTTCGAGAGTGGTCGTCGGCCGGATGAACATGGCAACGAGTGACAAAGTCAGTGATTCGAACGAACTATTAAGTCAAGTTTTGAATGTAGTAGAGAAGTCTCTCGCTGCAAAAACGGGTAATTATGATGTTCTGAATTATTTGATTTTATTATTTTGGAAAAATTCAACATGAATATGTATTTATAACTTTGAACTTAAGCCTAAAAAACTAGTGAGGCATACAGATAATTTCAGTTTATTAACGTTAAACAGAGACCATAAAAGGGACTAGACTCGACCAGATGTGTAATTAACCCGACTTGAAGCCCTGCTGTGATTGTACAGTCAACACTGGAAACACCATGTAATATTGACAATACATCACATGAAACTTTATCATATCTTTATTTCATACATCCTGGTAACAAAGGAAATATTTAATATTAAACGAGTTATATTAAGAGAAACAAAATCGCCACTTTTGAATTTTTCGCGGACGCCATATTGTTCTAGCGAGGCACACAAATATTCCCGCCTGTGACGGAGTCCAGTCCCTTTATTTTATGGTCTCTGGTTTCAATCCATGTTTTACAAGAAATCATGGTTTTTGTCCGCCGTGATGAGTGAAAACAATTACTTAAACGTTATTCAATGTCAAAAAAGATAGATTACACTATTGCTAATTCAAGTGATTTGAATGAATTGTATGCACCGATCAGTGTTACAGTTACAAGTGTCTTAAATCAAACGTTTTACAGAACCAATCGGAACTTCGTCAGGTGACTCCATCACGTTCACGCAGGCGAAATACACCGTTCAGACAGGTTGGTATTTTTATTTTCACTGCCGATATCAAGGGTGTTTGCATATTGGGTAATGTCCAATTAACTCAATTCCTTGATTCAAAGACTTTGGCAACAAAGGTAGTTAATGCAACTGGTCTATAATTTGAAGGGGGCGGGATAGCGCAGTGGTTAGCGCGTTCGGCTTCGGATCAAGAGGTCCGGGGTTCGAATCCCGCCAGGGGCACTGCAACTTTGTCTGCAGTAGAGAACTGTTCTACACGCAGTTTCCAAGTTGATGGAAATATTTTGTTACGGAGGGAAATGTAAAACAATGTTACTAAAAACGGGAATAAGGCTGCTGATCGGTTTAATCGTTGGTTTTATAGCCTCCTCTACAGCAGAGCCTATCAGACTTTTAATGACAACACATATAAATAATGATCTCATTGCTTGTGGATGCAAGGGATTTTAATTAGATTTTTTTTATTCACCGTTGATTTGTTCGTTACGTTTCTGTTGACCATGAAGGGAAATGAAGAAACGACGCATGCGCCAGCGATTTGACAACTCCCCCCCCCCCCCCCCCCCCCCCCCCTTACTATATAAACTGAAGTACAACAGATAATCTAAAATCCCTGGTATGTCAAGTACAGTGTCCCTCATGTTATAATTCTTGCGTGATCTGGTGCACCAAATTCTGGGCTTTGTAAATGGGTCACTATTAGCTGACAGGATATTATAAAGTATTTTATAATGTTTTCAAGCGAATATTTTATCATTTTGGTGGGCTACCCAAATGGCTCACATGAGCAATGTGCTAATATTTTAGGCTTTGAAAAATCATATCCTTGTTATTATCCGTTCAAGTTTTACGTTTGATGGCTTGTAGACACGTGTATTGGCTTTGACGTGGTTTATAACATTAAATGATAATATGACAACATTCTGAAATATAATTTCAAACGGACATTGGGTGTTGACCCCGTTACATCCCTTTACTTTTTTATAGTAGGCCTATATGGGGCTGGATCGTCGACTTCATATTTTGTGTAATCGCTAGTTTCGACAATACAAGCCCCTGTGTTAGAAGCCTATTCTTGCTCAATAAAATATGTCTTTTGAGCCCTATACATAAATTTTAAAACAATGATAAACATTAAAATTATACTAGTAGAATTTCGAGACTATTCCGCGCACGAGACGCACGAGACGCACGGACCAGGCCAGACCACGTGTGAGACAGTCACTAGCTGACGGAGGCAAAGGCGTGAGAGATATGAGCATTCAGCATTGGAGATCGCGTGTCGGCTGCTTTCAACAACCAAATTTCGATTACCGCCAGGTAAAATTTTGACTTTGAAAGGCCGATACTTCACTAGACAGTGGAAACTTATACTTGTTATCAATTTGCTGTCCTTTTTGTCAGGGCATGTTCGTCCATATTGTTCTCCTATGAAACAGTAGACACGTTTGCTATTTCCACCCGTGTAGCCATTCAATATTTCATGGAACTTTCCTTTACTATATGATTCAGTAGTCTATCAATGCCAATTGTTCCAAACCAAACGAGCGTAGTACCACCCATGGTTCCCTAGTTCCAGCCACTGCTCGCAGGTTTCACCGCAATGCATAGCCACATGGCGTTGCGGGCTTTCTCCCTGCCATAATACTAGCAGCCGCGATATAAGTGAAATACTCTTGAAAGCGGCGTTAAACCCCAACTCACTCACTCCAAACCAAACGAGGTATTTTGTTATTTTGAGTTTCTAATCCATACGATTATTGAACCAAAGTTCAATATAGTTCCAAAACCATTGTTTTATTTCTCTACATTCCAATAAAGATGACAGAAACAGCAAATTATGTTGTCAACAAGTTTAATTTTTACATACTGAAGATCAACTTTCATATAAGTTCATTTCCCACCGGTTTCATAAGTGTTTCATAATATATGATTTAAACATAATACAGTAAAACATTGTTCGAAATTGACAACGAAATATCACATTCTTATGTATATACATCTTTCAGTCTTTGTGTAACATTGTTAACAAAATGTGAATTGAAATCAATGTTTTACTCTGTCACATATCCCCAAATCCAATAGCATTTAATGACTCACGAATATTGGATTTACTTTTCTTGTCATACAATCCAGATATTCGTCTTTCAATTTATAGAAGATCGACATGTAAGAGCTAACTTAATGAACTTAGCACAGTTCAAATACATTTTAACATCATTACTCAACATTAGCTTATCAAAGGTAAATATGTTTCTCTGAGTACTGCATACTTACATTTAAAAAGGAAGTGTACTTTATTTGCATTAAATTTTCGCTTCCTTTAACACATATTTCAAACATTTGAGCTTTCAAAATTCATTCCATCTTTTCATTTCGTAAGAATACAATGAATGTTAATAAACATAAATATATCCGAAATTCTCCTTCATTAATTATCCCAAAATATTATGATCAACGGGAAAAGAAGGGGCGGGATAGCGCAGTCGTTAGCGCGTTCGGCTTCGGATCAAGAGGTCCGGGGTTCGAATCCCGCCAGGGGCACGGCAACTTTGTCTGCAGTAGAGAACTGTTCTACACGCAGTAAGGTTTGGGTGCAATGCTACACTGAATTTCAGCGTAGTACCACCCATGGTTCGCTAGTTCCAGCCGATGCTCGCAGGTTTCACCGCAAAGCATAACCACATGGCGTTGCGGGCTTTCTCCCTGCCATAATACTAGCAGCCGCGATATAAGTGAAATACTCTTGAAAGCGGCGTTAAACACCAACTCACCTCACCTCACCTCAACGGGAAAAGATAATATAATACCTTTGATATTAATGCTTCTGAAAATTATGCTGTATATGGTTTAAACGTATTTTATACAAAAATAAGAAATAGATTGGCAAACAAGCCTAGATGGCTTATGTAAATGCCGCTCCACAATACATGTAAGGTTCACATTTATACAGGATGTCTGCACAAACATGTAAGAAATAATATGGATTTGTTTCGTGGTCAGTTGATACACTTGACCGACAGTTATAGTTTTATGAATGAAATCGTTTTGATGCAATAATAAGTTGAACAGACAGTAGGCTATTTATATATTCATTGGTGTGAGACAGATATTGACATTGTACATCCTGTATGATGAAACCTTTCTTATAGAAATAAGATTCGTACCGACAGGTGTTATATTTGGGACACTTGAAAAAGTAATGAAAGGCATCCTCAAAGTCATGTGAGCAGAAACAAGATGCATTATCAGAAACGAAACGATTATATCTATCATAGTATTATATTTAACTCACTGCAACTCGGTCTACATCTTCACAACGTCACAGGCGTAACGAAAAGATTTTCTCCTTCCGGGGAGATCTCGATACATTTTCACCTTGCCGTGGGAAGATGCTCAGTCTAAGGCGAAAGTGTTATCTGACAGAATCGATTACCGAATTACAATGTACATATATTTGTCTCTGCATATAGTTTCGCATGACTCGTACCCCTAACGGCACCGCATACTGTACGTAGCGCGTCTAAGGGGAGGTGTTCCAATGACCGTGACTGTTCCGTTTGTACAGTTGTCCCACAGATGGTTGCACTAATCAAATAAGGGCAGAATGAAAGATTTGTAGAAAGTTTCAAGAGTTGTGACAATCTGTACTTATAACTTCGTAGGCAATTGATCATTGGACTTATTTTTATTGATATGGGAATGTCATTTAAGGTGAACAGTGATACCTAATTGTCTATGACTTTATGATTGCTTATATACATCGATACGATAATCGACTGATCGTTTACAATTCACAATCTGTTTTAGTACATGATGATTGAAGTTTCATTACTGCCTTTCTAATATCACATGTTATATAATACGTGGGTTTCACCGCAGTGCATAGCCACATGGCGTTGCGGGCTTTCTCCCTGCCATAATACTGGCAGCCGCGATATAAGTGAAATACTCTTGAAAGCGGCGTTAAACCCCAACTCACTCACTCACTATAATACGTGTGCGTTAGATCTATAAGAACATTTGAACAATGTTAACCCACCCCTAAATTGGCCCTAATAGTCTGGTAGGAGATGGCGCTTAGTTAGTTGTGCTGAGACCGCAGCGTGGCGAGACCAGAACGAGACGGGTAGCGAGGTTACGTGACGCAAATGGGACTGCAGATGTCGTAAATCCGTATCCAAAGCGAATTCGTAATCAAAACGAACTCATACAAAACATTCACTCACTTTTCATTTAGCGTTTTTTATTTGTTGTCACATTTGATATGGGTGAAACAAATATTCATGCAGTGTATACGACATTGTGGCATATACAACATTACTTGTCTTTAATTCAAATTTCCCCATTAAAACTTGTTATATACTATGTAATGTAATTTATGCAAACCATATTCACCACTCCTACACGATTTAAGAATATTTATTTCATGATCAAATACATCGACTGGAATATTCAACAAACTCTGTGAAATGTATATGCTTATATAAATAAGTAATATCGAATGTTGACATCTGTGGAAATGCAGGTGTTTGTTCATTCGGATCAACGCTAATTAACGCACGGGCGAGCTAATACACAACTAACCGGTCACTGTGATTACGCAATAGTAATAAATCGACCGACGGAAGTTTTATTAGTCATTGAAATTATCATAGTTCCAACAGAAACAACTAGAGAAAATACAGAAAGTCCATATCTCCCATTCACGAGACAGTCATTTGTCAGCCAGTTCTAAGACAGTTGAGAATCGCATTAATGAACTCAATACCCATTACTGAAATTGAACAGCGGAATAGTGCATACTTCTCAGTAGTAGCTTGTGCTGATCTGGTTGGTCCTCGTATCGCCTACACCCGATATCGCCTACACCACAATCAAAAAACATTCTACATTCTAGGCACAGGTTATGGCCCGGGAACGAGCTCTTTACAAAAATAGTTTGAACAATGACAACGCTGTCTCGATACTAGTCAAGATTCGGCGATTACAGAATATTGTTTTAATGGTACATGTACTTTCTTCCCTATATTTAAACAAAAGACCTAGTCATGCATATGAATGTACCGAAAATGACACCTGTTATGAAATATATATTATCTTTTATCACATCCTTGTTTAACAATTAACATGACATCAATAACATAAGCTTAAGATTGTAATGTCATTTTACGCTCTATTTTGAGGGGGAGAGTGCCAAAGCGTAATTTACTAAGAATACTTAGCTGAGAACGTTGAAGATAAGAAAAAACCCAAAAGGCATAAACCCTAAAGTTTCGATTAATATAATTACTCCCATGTGCACGGTTATCAGATTTTGCCATTTCCTTAGAGGTTAAAGTGAAGTCCAAGTTTTCTTTTAACCATAAAGCTGAATATTTATAAGCTGGAACACTCTATAACATCAACAACTGTAAATATAAACTCACATTGATTCAACAAGGGCTATTATCCCTCGTTAGAATTCTCATCAGGGGCAGGAAGAGCTACATGTATATCGTCAGCATAAGGTAAAAGGCTAAGAATATTGCCTTCGAATAGGATACCACAATTCAGATTATCAATAAAAGAAAAACAAAAGACAAACTCATTTACGGTAATATCATGTTTTCATAGCAGTGATCCGATTTTAGCTCTCACACCCGTAATACAACAAACTATTTTAGGCTGTCCCCTAAAATTGACATTATGCTTACCCGGCCGACACCTACGCTTACGGGGTGGAGAAGTGTATTGGCGCGAGAGGAGACAAACGTCCATTCCGTCGTTAGTGTATCCCATGGTCAATACAATTCTGCAATGTAAATGCATTTACAAACAGTTGACTTTGAACGGGCATGTTTCGTTGTTCCTTCAGTCAACATTAGAACTTATGTGGTTTCAGTTTGACGTTATGGCCGGTAAATTACCTTCAACTGATTCTCAACAATAATGAAAATGTAGTAAAACAAGTATATATTCAATAAATATGAAGACGCCCTTTATAGATTTCACTAGAGAGATTTCCCGCCATATCGCTATATTGTTTAAATAAGACGATACGCAAACACATGAACATATGAAATATTCATATAAAATATGTGGAGAATGTCTCAAGGATGGACTACAGTACACCAAATGAGTCTTTATATGGGTACTTCAAAACCCTTTAAGGGGCGGGATAGCGCAGTGGTCAGCGCGTTCGGCTTCGGATCAAGAGGTCTGGGGTTCGAATCCCGCCAGGGGCACGGCAAATTTGTCTGTAGTAGAGAACTGTTCTTCACGCAGTAAGGTTTGGGTGCAATGCTACACTGAATTTCAGCGTAGTACCACCCATGGTTCGCTAGTTCCAGCCGCTGCTCGCAGGTTTCACCGCAGTGCATAGTCACATGGCGTTGCGGGCTTTCTCCCTGCCATAATAGCAGCCACGATATAAGTGAAATACTGTTGAAAGCGGCGTTAAACCCCAACTCACTTACTCACTCAAAACCGTTTAAAACAGATCATACTGAATCCTATACATCTTTATTCAAAACTATGTTCTGGGCAAGTTTAAGAAGTGTTATCTATTACTGTTATTCAACCTTAGAGTCTATCTTTTATATTAATATATTATAATTAGAGGTTATGTGGGGAGAGATTATAGGTAACAGTGATAAATATCCTTATTCAAAACTGTTAATTACAAACGAAAAGTGTTGTTTATTTTGAAATACTTGTACACGACGCTGAATTATACTCAACGCCGCGTGTTTATTTGATATAAACGTTTATACAGATGTCTACTTTACTAGCGTATAATAAGCGTGCCATGTACACTCAAGTGTATCCTATAATTGTGTTAATTGATGTACAATGTACATACCGTTGGCCAACAACCCGCCGTATGCATTTCGTATGTGAAGGGTCAGTCAACCCTTAAATTAATAAAATATAAAAGTCAACATTTCAAACTTAACCAAAGTCAATAAAATAGAAATATTAATATTTCATGATATAAGCAAACTTCACCAAAGTCAATAAATATTTCCAAACATTTTCAACATTTCACCAGAGTCAATACTTGATCAAAGACAACACTTCACTTAATTCAAAATACCTTTTTCAAAGTCAACACTTCACCAGAAGTCAACATTCTTATCAAAGTTAAACTTAAAAGTTGAAAAAGTCAATAAATATTTCAAGAGTCAACATTTCACTAAAATGAATATTTTATTATAAGTTCACAATTCATATAACTCAAATATATGTTTTAAATCAACATATCACCAAAGTTAATATTTCATCAAACTAAAACGTTCACCAAAGTCAATAAATATTTCCAAATAACATTTCACAAACATATTTTTTCTAAAGTCAACATTTCACAAACATTGTAAGTCAACATTGGCCAATTGGAAACCTCGCCAATGGGAATTGTCGCCCATGGGAAAATGTTTTTCATGTGTATTGTGGGGGGGGGGAAGTTAATAAATACCCAAAATATGTTACTGCTAGACCCATTTTTAAAAATAGAAAATATTTTTTGTCTAAGACAAATTTGAACACTGTCCATGGGAATTGGTGTCTCTATATCTCACGTACGAGGGGGTGTAGAACGTTGAAATTTTCGCGAATATCTTAGTTAAAGTATAAAAAATAGGTTTTTTAATAGAATTTGAACTTCTCACTTATGTTATTCTTTTTCGTCAGGTATGGAATCTCGGGTTTCCATAATAAAATCGGGTCGCCTTTTTTATAAAAAAAAATGCCACTTGTTGATTTTCATACAGAATGACGTTTGTATCGATCCGTATAGCACAGTGAATAAATGAGGTTTTAAAATTTTTCAGAAATAAATTGACAGGTCGCAATAGGTTTATTTGAGTTTCGTATCTTAGTACTTTATCTACTTTGAATTTACATTTATCTTCATGTTTTGCAGATTTGAGATGAAACAGGAACTTCAAACATTCATAAAGGTCACGGACCAGATAAAGAGGTTCCAGGAGGTATCTGGAAACATATTTATCAAAACCCTGACAAAGGGGGTAATTAACAAGAGCTGTAAGTATTTTAGAAAGACTTGGCCTCAATAATGTTGTAACAATTATACATCCTGTCAATCTCCAAGTATAAGTTTAGCATGGTTCGTATTCTAGATGCTTGTCGAATATTTGGTATACACAATAGTTTAGTGTCATCTTTCCCTATGTATTTTATCTATTAAGATATTCCCGTTCTGACGGACGCAAGACACATATCCACAACAAGTAGATGTACAGGACTACACCCAAAGGACGACAGTCTCTTCGTTAATATTGGGACTGCAACCTGGGAATGCAGGTTTTCTAAAAAGTTCATCAAAGGTAAGAACATTGATAAAACTTGGAGGAAGACCTATTAATACTAATCATTGCCAAATAAAACAAAGTTAAAATTAGTGCTTGAAACATTCATAACACATCATATTGTGTTTTAACCATTTCTTTTTTAAAAAAATCAAGAACAATATTTATGATCTATTATATTGTTTTTTACTTTGATATAGCCTGGTACTGCTCTTTGCAAGGCGAAGATCATCGTTCGAGAAGCACTGTGCTTCCCTTTCAACAAGGTGAAATCATTTGTTTTGCAACATCTAAAACGTATTCTAGTTTTGTTATACAACATTAAGAGCAATACGTTTAAACGTGTCAATAATCAGTTATTTAAATCGCTTTAAAGCACCTTTTATTACCTAAATTTTATTTTTTCAAATTTCCCATTTATAATGAAAGTTTGTCATTTATATCTACTTTAGAGGGTAAAACATATTATTACACAAGCCAATTATCCGCAGTGGTAATACTCGTGTTGCGCATAAAGAAAAAATTGCATGGCGGCCATTTTTATTGAGAACACATTTTATCATTTCGAAATGACAAACTATTCCCATAGATTTGCGGAACCATGTACACTAATTTTTTCAACTTGATTTTCCGAAGAGAAAAAAATAGAGGTTGTTTTACTATTGGTGACATTATTTTTCAAATATATTTCATCGACGAGCTACTGCCCCTTTAAGCAGACAACCGTTTTATTTCATAAATACATTGACAGCTTCCTTTCCTTATACATGGCTGCAATACTGCCGAAGCGGCGTTAAACAATAACTCACTCACTCACTCCTTTCCTTATACATAATAATATTTATCATAAATAATATGCCATGAAAGTATGCACTGTAAGATTTACACTGATCCATTAAATCAATTGGCTGCAATACTACCGAAGCGGCGTTAAACAATATCTCACTCACTCATTCTCTCCATGAAATCATTATCTGTGATCATTGCAGGACGTCAAAAACCTGGGGGAAAAAACGGCAAGCTTTTAAAAAAAAGTTTGTTAAAGCTTGAACTGAACGAGGAGACTTTGGACAGGAGATTCATCGTCGTTTTCCCTGAGGGAGAACATTGCGATCATCCAAAGGAGGTATTTCTATTTATTACTCGCCCGTAGAAGATATCACTGTTTAATTAATATACAATGTTATAACACATTATGCAATATTATTGCGCGCTGCCGTTTTACGTGACGTCATAACATGACGTCACCATATCAGCGCCGCTATCGCAATGGAGTGTCTCGTTTTTTGACGACTTCGTGCAACTTAGTCAGTTGAATGGTCTTTTTATCTTACTCGCTTTCGCTCGTTAAATACCAAACCACTCACTTGTTTCATAAATATGTTATTAAGTGGGACGTCGTTTAGTATTCTCTATTTATTACACACGTGATGAACGTAATATATGCTGATGGATAACCAGTGAGCTCGCCATTAAGTTGAAACAGAACTATTTTAATTCAAAACAAAATCTAAATTGTAACGGGCTGTGACGAACCATGTTTGTATGGTAATCGGAACACATCTCACGTTCATTGTCTGTGTTCAAAGTCAGATGTCGAACAATGCAAAAAATCAACAAGAACATAAACAGCTAGATAGATATTCAAATCTAGCAAGTTATGCACATCTGTACACAATAAAAATCGTAAAACTCATACATAACTTCCAATAATTTAAGGCATGAACTTGATTCATCAAGCAGCCTGAGGACGAATCTAAGAACAAGGTTTCTTTGAATCAGAGTAAATTCATTGCGGTTTATGTTCAGTGCTCACCTGGGTTCCATGGTAGTGTATCCGTTTACCTACTGTTAAAACTACAGAACATTGTTTCTGAAAATAAATGGTCTCGCAGAAACGCTACAATACGTGCACTGTCACGTATGATTACGTTTTTTTACTCGGTCTTAAAAACGAAACTTACTGGTGTGTAATCGCCTGTATCTGTCCTAAGGAAACCGTTTACTGTCAAAACTACACCATTCCATTACCTGAAAAACATTTACTGGTGTTGGAACAGTTGGGTATTTTAATAACGGGCAATACCATAGGGCAAAAAGGGCTGGATCCGTCAAGTCGATTCCTTCCCTTGTTATCCATAAATTACACATAAACAATTTTGTATTGCTAATTTTGAAAAGGTGAGTGTTTGCACATGATATCTCCTTTCATAAACTGTCCCAGATGTCTTTTTAAAACTTAACTACATTCGACTTTTGAAAAGGGTGGTGACCTTCGAGGCAGCTTTTAATTATATGTACGTCACTCGTAAACAAATCAGGAAACACGTAAACGTTCTTTTTTCTTGAATTCATGAAACGAACAATGAAAACTTGACAACAAATGTCCACTTAAATTGAGAATAACTTGCCAATGACACAGGTTTACTCATAACAGCATAATTAATGTGAAGTAGGTTTGAGTCGGCTAAATGCATGATAAGTTGATACCCGATTCCGAGTGGACATGAAGTCAATATTCACATTGACCCCTTAGAATCGGCAAATATTAAGTTATAGAATGTATCAGCAAGAGGGCATCTTGGCGAGACTTAATTTAGATGGAAAATATATTTCGAATGAAGGCATTCTACCTACTCAAGCCGTCGATCAACGTTCATAGTCGCCCTGTTTCTGTGTTCCAGGATATATCGGAAAACTGACATTTTGTTAAACAGTTCTTTTGTTATTATCAGAGAAATGTGCACTGTGGAGTCGAAGCAGCTATGGCAGCACTGGACATTGGGGGCGTTGTCAATGAAGATGGTGAGCTCTTTGAAGTTAATGCTGAGAATACTAGTGTACACTGTAAATGTGATCAGTGAATTGTGAAGTCGTATATCATTATGACGTCAACATGTTACAACCTGTAATGGAAACTCGGTGCTAGTTTTCTTTAGTGAATGTTTCCCTTATGAAACACACTTATTCAAGCTTTGATTGAAAGTTATTACTTTCGCAATTTAGCAAATTCATTAATGGAATTCAAAGCTTAGGCTATTCTGTTTGTTACAAAGACATGTATGTTGTTACAAACTTCAAGAATACCTCTCACATACAATGAATTTTTAGAGATTGTCAAAGGTGGGTTTTAATTAGAAATGAAAAAAAAATTATTCACGTCTCGTGACCTACGACTTCGCCGTGATTTCATTTTTGTTCGCATTGTTAATTCGCATATTTTACAAAATGAAACAAGTCTATATGTGCATTTAAAAATGTGTCCTTTGTTAAATATTAGAAATGTTGATCGTACTTGGCCATACATGGTTTTGCCGAATGAGTTGGGTCCAAAAGCTTAGTTTTGCCATTCGATACTAAGGTCTATCAGACTGTACAGGTTGATTGAATTGGGATTTAGAAAAATCGATCACATAACAAACCTATTTGTCGATTTTAGAAATGATATAGAAACATCTAATTTACTTTGGTAAATGTTCGATGATATGAATAGGAACTGAATAATCAGACTTTTTTTTATAGATTTGGACAAGGACGGGGACCACCGTGAACACATGAGGTAATGTAAACGAAGTTTGAGTTAACAAATTTCAAATTGAATTTTAAATTTCCGAACAAAGTTGTTTTACATTTAAAATTTAATATCTTGATATGTTTTCAGTTTAAGATAAAAAGAATCGCTTTCCTGTAACTAAAATTAAACGTGTGCCAATAATCATATATTGGCGTCATTATCAGGGAAAGTAATAGTAATAAACAATTGAAAACATGAACAAATACAGACACAAGTTGGCATTATTCAAAGAATAAGTCAAGGCGGCACCCCTCCCCCTAATCCAGGAAAGGAGACTGAGGCAATGATTAACCTACTCCCCCCATTTACCCTGCTCCGAAAGAAGACTTACTAGGGGAACCATAGGCAAGCCCCCTTCCCCCCTCTCCCCCTATCAAAGAAAGAGACTTACTAGGGGAACCATAGGCAAGCCCCCTCCCCCCTCTCCCCCTATCAAAGAAAGAGACTTACTAGGGGAACCATAGGCAAGCCCCCTCCCTCTCCCCCTATCAAAGAAAGAGACTTAAATTACTAGGGGAACCATAGGCAAGCCCCCTTCCCCCCTCTCCCCCTATCAAAGAAAGAGACTTACTAGGGGAACCATAGGTAAGCTCCCTCCCTTTACCCTCAGCATGGAGATAGTAAGCCATCCAATTGCTGGTTACAACACTGTTTTGGAGAAGAAAATATATATTTTAGGTCATGGCCTGTGAGGCCTTTATTTGGGGCCCCAGGGTTTCCAAATCTACAATTTAGAATCCAAATTAGCTAAAGAGTCTGCACACAATATTACAGCCTTCTAGGTACATTTGTTCTGGAGAGGATGAAAATAGGTTTTTAGGTCATGGCCTGAGATGCCTTTATTTGGCGTCCCAGGCCAGGGTCACGAAATCTACAATTTAGAATCCCCATTGGCCAAGGAGTCTGTACACAACTTTTCAGCTCTAGACCTTTTGGAACATGAGAAGATGAAAATAGGTTTTTAAGGATGTGACCCCTGTGACCCCATTTGGGGTCCTGTGCTATGGGCAGCCACAGTGCAGCGCCAGTTAAAGCAGTGTTCTGTGCTTATAAGGTTGAGCGTATTTTGGTATGACGCGACCTAGAGTAGAATCCCTATCATCCGAGTGATGAGCGGGCACTCTACATCCCCGGTTGGCGTTAAAGGCTGCGATAGTGTCGAAGCAGCTTTAGAAAATACCTCATTCACTATTTTATCTTATAGTTCGTAGATACTTCGATTAGATTTTAAGTATAAAATATGAATATACGAATTTTCTTGAACGATTCGTACAAATGTAATAGTTTTCACGAGAATTCACTTATTTATACAATTTCCTATTCGTTTCGATTTGGAATAATTTCGGGTCGTTGTAATTTAAGGACGTAACATCACGTTCAATGCTGTGCATCGAAACCTATTAATTAAATAATTGTTTCGGGGTTTTTTTTTCATTCTATAATAGTCTATAGTTAAAGGCTAAAGACTATTAATTACCAATGTAAGTCATATATGAATGATATAAACTGACAAACAAAATCATCACTACCACATTTTCAACAATGTAATTAAATATAAATACCATTGACATTGAGTGCCTTTTTAAAAACATGTTTTGGACAGAAGTACGCACAATTAATTCTTGGAGGGTAGTGTGAGTGTCTATCTCCTATGTTACTATATATAGAGGATATTATATGAGTGTCTATGTCATACTATGTTTACAACACGAGTGCCTGAATATTAGTATTCCCGAGCGAGAGCGAGGGATATACCGATATTCAGGCACGAGTGTCGTAAATGTAGTATGACACAGAAACTCATTTAATATTCTGTTTATTACCGAAGTCGTGAAATTGATGAAAATACGCTAAAATCCACTTTCAACCATAGGCAGGCGACCACAGTCGCCGGATTTAGAATGCAACGTCATAGACGAAGCGTGACGTCATAGTATTGTTTATGACGTCACGTCACCATGACAAAGTGATATTTTGCCCTAGGGCATCGTATGAAAAATATGAACCCCGGTATGATTGCCCCCGTATGATTGCCCCCGTAGGTAATAATTCTGAATATTAGTACTTCCCGAGCGAGAGTTAGGGTTATACCGTTAATCAGGCACGAGTGTCGTAAACATTTTACCTTAGTCATGATTTTGAGCAAAATGAGCTAAATTCTACTTTTCTTGTCTTCAGGCTAAACCAGCGACTGGGCCAAATGGAGGACCTAGAAAGAAGGATAAGGACCCTTGAAAAGTGAGTGGCGAACTAGTTGTATCTATCAGATTAATTGTTTCCCCCTGTCTCGCTTGTAGAATATTTTAATTAAATGCTGAACCGGAGAACACAACATAGAGGAATATACGAACAATAATATATTTATATTCAAGTGTTATTTTTTCGATGCGTATTTATTACATTTCGTCGATACAACTGGTTACATATTTTTAAACTGAGTAAATAATTAAAACTATTGTATTTGGAGAGAAACTACACTGCAAACTCTCGCCGCTAATGGCTGCAATACTGCCGAAGCGGCGTTTAACAATAACTCACTCACTCACACTGCAAACTTTTAATTTATTGTTAACAACATTTTGTATACCAAGTCGACATTCATACACTATAATATCTTAATAGCTTTTATTATTCATGATAAGAAGCTCTTTTAATAATTGCGAATGTCTACAACCATTGGATCTGTGAATAAACTTTGAGATTATTGGAGTTCATTCAGTTTCTCGCTATAGATAAGATGTAAATACTAATCGTTACACATTTTGACCTTCACTTTCAATTGTGATTTATGGATCTTGTATTTTAACACCAATGTACCAAGCTATTAAAATACAAGAATAGGTTGCATTTGAAATTAGACAAGTCTGACTGTAAAAGCACCAATAACTTTGGAGCTCTCGGATGACAGTCCTTGTGAACATGGAGATCGTGTTAGTACAAGATGATGTCGTCATAATGTTCCTTCTTGGACTTTAAAATCGATGACGCATCATCGCTGTATGTCATAAAACAAGCCAGAAATCTCACCGATTAAGGAGATTTCAAAACGACGATTCAAATTCCTTTTTTCAAACTAAATATAGTTGGCTTTAAGAGACATGATGTACAAATAATTATGTTTCAGTCGTATTAATATCCATCTTGAATTAAACTATTTTGCATTTTTGTTGGTATATAGTTTCTTTGTCCCTTGGTGTAGAATTACAATGTTGTGCCATGTTTATAAACCGCATCTCGACAAGCACATAAGTAAATCAGATGATTTGTTTTAGTATCTATAGAAATATGATCGTTTTATGACGTTGTGCATTATTTTGTGTTTATGGTAAAATTTTGATTTTGCTTTTGAAAGGTAAAAAGAAATTGATATTCCCTGTTTTTAATAAACAGATTTGTTTTAAAGATATCTATCCTAATGTGACATATTTGATAATCGTGAAAATATAGGTGTAAGTGATGAACATACTTTTGGATTGTTTGTTTTTGTGACATGTAATTAATTGTGGATATTTACATAATGTCTTATTTCTGTTTTGTTATATCATCTTTTTAGCAAACCGACTGATTAATCATAGGATAGATATTAATACTCAAATGAGGACCTTTTATTAATGTTTTCACACACGGTTTCATAAGGGGGCGCCAATTGAACACATACGGATGTGAATCGCTATTGAATGACTTAGTTAGATTCGAAAGATATATATCTTTCTAGAGAATAATATCAAATCAAGCATTTTCCTGAAATTGTTTGGATCGTATCACTTTAAGCCTAGAATGCATGGATTACAAGAACTGTTGCCTTATGTAACTCATTATTTGCGTTAATAAAGCAATCTTGAGGAATGGACGGTATTTCCATCTCTTTGCAGGGGCGGGATAACGCAGTGGTTAGCGCATTCAGCTTCGGATCAAGAGGTCCGGGGTTCGAATCCCTCCAGGGGCTCGGCAATTTTGTCTGCAGTAGAGAACTGTTCTACACGTAGTAAGGTTTGGGTGCAATGCTACACTGAATTTCAGCGTAGTACCACCCATGGTTTGCTAGTTCCAGCCGCTGCTTGCGGGTTTCACCGCAGTGCATAGCCACATGGCGTTGCGGGCTTTCTCCCTGCCATAATACTAGCAGCCGCGATATAAGTGAAATACTCTTGAAAGTGGCGTTAAACCCGAAATCACCTCACCTCCTCTCTTCGTACCACAGTCAGCAGAACAGCTTTCATTTTATCAGGGTCTGTAATGTCATTAGCAATGAAATATTGATCTAGTCTCACCTCACCACCAAGTGTTGATTGCCGTGAAAGTAACATTGCTACTAAGTTATTTTCTGATGTAGTGACCTTTCATCAAAGCAGCAACATCCATGCAATAAGATTTTCAAATACACAAAAACATTTCCGATCTACTTCTTTTAGAAACAGGTTCGTAGATCATATTGGACGAATCAAACCGATTAACATACATTTTGTGATTTGAATAATCTGTCACAATGAAAAAATGGTCCGTTACATCAGTTTTGTAATCACGCATTACATTTCTGTGACACATTAGAAAAATTCAAGGTAACTGATACCTACATTTTTTAACTGATAAAACGCCGAAAGGATGAACGCTTATAGGAGCAACATGCTTTGTTTATACAATTCTATATGCACCCGTTACTTACATTATACCGATAATTTATGAAAAACTATGAACTGTGTGGCAATTACTAACTTTACGACATTATCAGTGGTTATTTGGTCATCATAAATTTAGCTGTCTCTTTTGGATATGTTAACTGTGGCTTCAATTCACTGACAACGTTGAGTTTATATATTTGCAACCCATTTATCGCTCCTTACCCTTAACCTACCGAGGCTAAAATCACAATGACTGTTACATATCACAAGGACTCTGTCGCAATAATCACAAATACTCCAACCTCACTGTAACCAAGTTCCTTACCAGTGAGTATGGGATGCATCAACCATATGCCAATAATTAAGGAGGTTCCTTACCAGTTTTAAAAATCTCAAGAAATTGCTAATATTTCACTATATACATGAAATGTATATGCTTAATCCATTTGTTACCAAAAATAAGCGTCACCGTGTTAGTTTTCGAAATATGAGCTCCCAATGTGGGTGGGGTGCGTCAACAACAAAATTTTCACTGTCATTTCACACTATCATAATGATTAAACAACCAACATATTTCATAAGTATTATTTTATTAAAAGGGTTATGGTTACACGTTTTATAAAAGACGAATATGCAATTTTATTGTTGTATTATAACTTTTTATCGAAATAAAATGTTTAAATTTTTTCATTGTTTTCTGTATTTAGATTTGCTGGAAAAAATCACTGTTTGATACAAATACAAATAAACAACAAAATTCACCCCAAGAAAATCATATGTATCCAGGCTTACTTCTCCCGGAGCTATTGCCCTTGTTCAGTATGGTTGGACTCTGTTCATGGTATCTCGAAAGGGGACAGCTTTCCTCAGAAAATATTTAAGATAGTATTACCAAATTTTGTGTGTGGCTTGAGAGCATAAATACCTTGGAGTTCGAAAATGAGAAGCCTGCAGTTATTTCTGTTATTATTGCCCTTATTTCGAATCTGTTCCACGTATGTTCAAAGGGGACAGCTTTTTTTTCAGAAACTGTTTCAGATAGGATACCCTCAAACCACACACCAAATTTGGTTATCAATACCTTGATGGAGTTTGAATGGTGTGATTAAGATAACTCCAAAGGAGAAAGCTTTTCTTAGAACTGTTTATGATCAAATCAGTTGGGTGCCTTGAGGGTATCGATACCTTGGTGGAATGAAAATGAGAAGCTCACAATTATTTGTTCTTGAATTATTGCCCTTGTTCCGATTTCTTGGGTCTGGCGGGGGATGTTGATGACTGTCTTCTTGTTTTTATTCATAATTAATTCAAAACGACTTCAATGGGATCCAAAAACGTTAAGAATATAGTGATGAATTATAAAGATAATTTGTTTTCAGACAAAACCAATGGACAATTGGGACATTAGGCACAAACAAGGATGTGTTCCACTTCAGAGAAGTAGAGGTAACAATTGAATACAGTGACAGGGACGAGACTGAAGCAATTTCAGTATTTGCAAGAAAAGGTATACAACTTACCTTGAAGACCAGAATAAACATGTTCATACACAACACCTTTCTCGGAAGAATTAATATAAAATATTAATCTTTTAAGTGGGCAAAAGTTATGTTAAAATAGGTGAATGAACGTTTCTGATATTTGAATAGTTTAACTCCGAAAGACTTAGTTTAATTTATTGGAAATATTTATCGATTCTTTTATTTTATCAGATATTAAAGATAGTTGCATAAAGTACTATTTCTTAATTCATTCATGTTTTGCTGTTGTATCTTCAATTTGGAGTAAATAAAGTAATATATATATTACAGAGTCTACAGCCTCCCGACCCCCCAAAGTGAACTTGATCACGGAGGCGGTCAGAGAAGGCGACCTCGTCGCAAGCTACCCAAGCCGGGAGCAACTGCCTCAGGTGGGACACTTCTAATTCAAGCTCAATATTGAACATAGAATACTCTCCAAATAGGTTTCAATTTCAACAGAGGCCATAGAAACGCAATCAGTCACTTCAGAGCTCATTAGCTCAGTGCCATGGGCCAGGATGATATTAAGATCTGATGGTAATTAGCCTTGGCAACATGAATATGGTATATATTTTCAACATTGGAGGAAATAAAACATATCTATTTTTGGCACAACCGGGGTCTATAAACACAATGGATTGTTCAATTTTGTCCTCACCAAATATTGAAAGATACTTTATTCTATCCACAGCTCCTGTCACGACTAGCCAGTCTTGTGAAGATATCAGAGTTATTCTGAAGTAGGAAAATAGGTAACCCAATTCTTGTCTACTATATTACTTTTCGATGTAGTGCATTTAAATTGTATTTCAAAATGTCAGAAGTCATTGACGTCACTAAACGGTCCCACAAACGTATGACATTATGTAGAAATGATCTGTAAATTGTATGAAATCATTAATAAACCTATTGCCAGGAACGTGTTTGGAAGTCTTGTCCTCTGACACCAAATCAACACAAGTTGATTTAAAGATGCATCCATTGTTTCATAAAATTTCATTTGGCTTTAATGTTTCAACTCACCATATGTGCTGTTTACAATGCAAATAAATGCAGTCAGTTTGCATATACTTCCCCAATCGCCAAATATATCATAATTAATAGTTTCGAATTAAAACCGAATAACATCATTATGCATGTGTAGAAACCGGAACTGCGCGTCCCATTTATATACACAGTAGTTATATGACCTATTTAACATTATCAATCCAAATTTGTCTTTATAAATATGATTAAAAAATTACGTTTCACTCATTGGCGCGCGTCAATCGCTATGCATTATCCGGTTTTCGATCAGAATTCACTACTTTTACCTTCATATCATCATTTACTAAGACTACTATCATTAAAATGTTGGTTTTCGTTAACAGTCAGTACCTCTCGATAAAGTAACATGATTTATAGCGTTTGAAATGACCCACAACAGCGCAATTGATAACCTTTAAACAGCAAAATTCTAGGAGCAAACAGGACCTGCATTCTGCTGCATCAATTAATGCAACGTTCGATTATTCTGTGAACATATTGCGTGTCCATGTGTGTCCAATATATTTAGTATCCACCCAAAATACTCCATTCAAACATTATTTAATGGTTTAGTTATGGTTAGTCACAGCTGATATCGGGTGTACAGATTCCTCAGCCAATTTGGGTTATGACCTGTAGATTTGTATCTTAGGGATCAAAGGGACCTAAACTTACAATAACTATGTTCGTCTTTTTAACACCATGGTGAGCTAAATTTGTTACGGACTTCTTGGTTAATGTCGACTGTTGATTGTGAAGTGATGGTGGTCTCACAAGGAACAAATGTGTCACGCCCCAAACTCAACTAAATGCATTAGGAAGCTGAACCATTTTGTACACCTTGGCAAATTTGGATTATAAATAATTTCATTTGATTTCTCAGGTTTTTAAAAACTTTTATCATCGTTAAGAACTAACGAACTGTTTTTATTCAAGTTTATATAATGTATATGTACAATATATATAATGGATGTATAATGTATGTTTTAAATCTAAACTATAAAGAGGATAGCTTTATCAAATTGTGCCATCACTTCAAATGGATGTTTTATTTTTTTTTTCAGACTACTGTCGCTGCTAATGAATGTGATACTGCTGAACGTGCACGTGGCGTTTAACAATAACTCACCCACTCACTACTCTGGCTTACCAACATCTGAACACCAGGATTCGTTTCACCCTCAAACAAATTTATTGCGAGGTTGACTTAACTATTTTGTGGAGTTTTGATTTCTGTCCTTATCCAAAGCAGTTTTATCAAAAAAGTACATAGACCTATCTTTTACTGATGCGGTAAAATGTTCACATCCAAAATAGAAAACGATTAATAGTTTGATATAAAGATGAACTCTCATTATCACAAGCTGGTTTCGTCTGGAGTACTTTATGGCAAACCAATATTTTAGGCCTTAAAACCAAACTATTTCTATTTAGTAAAACCAAACAATTTCTATTCTGTAAATGTAAAGTTTAAAACATCCTTTGACCTTGTTGACAGAAAATGTATGTTGTTAAATATAGATTTCGGAATTCATGGATGATATGTCAAGATAAAAACTCTTCCATGAAGACAACTGTTACAGTTGAAAGATACTGTTATCATGAAATGAACGAATTTGTTATCACTTGATCATTTGTTAAGACATTTGATAATTTGAGCATTTTCTTTTTATTATTATTACCGGGAATTCCTGTATAAAGGCCCATACGAAATTTAGCTCATGGGCTTAAATACAAGATTGTTGTCTGTTCTTGCACATGGGCTTACATTTTGATTCAAATCTCAATCTTGACCCCTTAAATAGCAGATAATTTATTTAAGTCTCACCTCACAATACATAGTTAAAATAGATACATTTATATACAGGTACAATTTAAAACAGTGAGACACCCCATTTATGGTTACGAGAGACTAAAGTGATCAAATATGTACACATTACTAGGTAAACATAGATTACCCGTAAATGAATATAAAACATTATTGTAATAAAATACATTAGGTGAAAAGTAATATAATATATGTATATAACTAAGAGAGTAGATATTAACAAATATATGTATATATTTACACCATTAAATAATATAAAGTTAGTTAAGTACAGTATAAAGCTTGGGTCCGTTTCTGCAGTAAAAGCTTGCAGGTTTTGGCAGAATAAAAAGCAATATCCGCATTGGCCAAGATGAACTAACTTTCTGTAAATCAGTAAAATCATGAAAAGTAGAACAGTAATGTTAACATTTGCTTAACAGATTAAAACGTATATCATTATAAAGGGGACAGTGCTAGTGTAGCAAGACATGGACTTCGTCTTCAACTTCATTCTTGCAGTCAAAACGCGTTATTTCTTCGATAGGTGTATTGGTATAACGACCAATCTCTATATGAATTGGGGCTACTCCACTTCTGAATTTTGCTAAGGCACTACGGTTAATTCTGGGGATAGAGATATGTAATGTTCAGCATGGATGTCGCTCTTAATGTAGAGTCGCAGCTTGTTTCCTCCTACACTTGTTTTACTGTGCGTCCTCTGTTCATTAGTGATCCAGGTGGCTCTGAAACTCTCCAGCAGTTGTGAGCATAATGTAGACGTTATAAAACATACATTGAAATCGTTGACAGGTATGAAGTGTTCCAGGTTTAAGCTCTTCAATTTATCATGAACCCGGTTGTTCCAGTTGCGTTTACGACGCTCAGCTTGAGTATTTGTCCATTTAAAAAAGTTGAATAAAAGTCGCTCTTGGTCCATTGAACTTAGATGCTTATAAAACCTTACAACACTTCTCCATTGTCTCACGGATGGAGTCCATCCCATATCCCCTACAAGGGCAGCATTAGGCGCGTTTCCACAGCATGCCTTCAACAGTACTATCTATAACACGTCATCAACAATGTCATTTGTTATTAGGAAGACGATTCCACCCGAACCTTTCTTCGCATGTTTGTGAATGTTAGTTCGGTTTTGACCAAACCATGTAAAACCCGGCCGTTAATATTTATACAGTCATCATACGAAAGATGGGTTTCGGCAATACCTAATATATCATTTACACAGTTGTCTCGTAGAACATAATTTGCAGTTAGTTCATCTTTACACCAACCGTTAGCGTTCCAGAACCCACACCGTACCTAGTACAGAGTGGATTGTTGATATGTTTTTCGCTGACCCCTTGAACCTTGGCCTCTGCCCTCACGGCGCGCACGATGCTGATTGGTCGATCCTGCTGTGTCACGTGGTGTTGATAAACAAACCCACGTACTTCTGTTGCTGTCCTGATCGTCGGTCCTGTAGTTGTTGTCGCGGCGTTGTCGTCGATGTTCTCCCTCGGTCCGGTCACTCCTGCTGCTGTGTCTGCCGTTGTGTCGAGTAGTGCTCTTCCTGTCCACTCTCTGTATCCTTCTTCCCGATAGCTTTATACGTCCGGCTCCTAGTGTATCAGCGATCACCTTCATATTGGACTCGAAGATCCGTTGTTGCAGCGGCTTGTCACTTGCTATGTACACTGTGCTGAAATGTTTGCTATACTTCAATTTGTTCTTATTTCCAAGAATCTCTCGTTTATCTCGACCCATGTGACTCCTTTCTTTCAGCCCGCTCTGCTTTAATGTCAAGTTTCAAACTGTCTTTGATTAAACCATTCACCTTGGTTGTCACATTTTCGTTTGTCGATTCCGGCACATTTCTCAACACAATGTTTAGATGGATTGCATGTGTGCCGACTACGCCGGCATAAGTCCTAGCGTCGTCTGCTTGTCGTTCTACCACCTTATGCAGCGCACTGTTTTCACTCTAACTGGGTCAACTGTTGACATGTGATCACTCAAATCTCTTCTTACTTCTGTCATTTCTGTTTCTATCATGTCCTTTACTTTACCGAACATTCTTTCTTCCATAGCATTCATTCTCTTGTTAAAATGTGAAGTTAATTGGGTGATGACTTCAAACACATCATCTGTCGTCCTCTTACATTTTTGTTTACTCGCATGGTCAACGTTTTCTACACTAAATCGTAGTGCTGTGCAGGGTTATCACTTAGAGCATGTTGGCTCTACGTTCTTTATCCTCTCCATTGGCTTCCTGTGTAGCATCATTATCTATGAGTTAGATTTACAACAGCAAAACATGAATGACTTTTTAAGAAATAAGTTTATGCAACTATCTTTAATATTATTATGTTAATTAGTTCCGTATTGGCAGAGTTACAGGTCCGAGGTCTCGGGCCAATACAACGGACCGAGGACCTGTAACTCGGCCAATACGGAAATAATTTATAAAATTGTCATTAATTAAGAAACTTCTTTTCATTCTATTTCAACAACACTAGACATCTCATTTTATTGATATAATAATTATAAACAAGATTGAACACATAGCACGGGTCAAAGTTATGAAGCGACAGCTTCGAACTCGCGCCAAATGTGCAACTGCGCATGCTCAGACTCATATTGGCGTGGTTTGTCTCGTATTGGCCCATTTCCCCCGTATTGGCCCAGTTGTCGAAAAATATGGTCTAGGCCGTAAATGCCGTATACATGCCATAACATTGATAGTTAATTAAAAACATCTGATAAGAAAATAGGTAATAATAGTGCATATTTATAAAGCGCACATATCCACGCTCGAAAGCATGCTCAAAGCTCAATATTTCCAATAAATAAAAGTGTCTTTTCGCAGTTAAACATTCAAATATCAGAAACGTTCATTCATCTATTTTAACATACCTTTTTGCCAACATAAAAGATTAATATTTTATATTAATTCTTACGAGAAAGGTGTTGTGTATGAACATGTTTATTCTGGTCTTCAAGGTAAGTTGTAGACCTTTTCTTGCAATTGCTTCAGTCTCCACCCTGTCACTGTATTTAATGGTTATCTCTAATTCTTTGAAGTGGAATACATCCTTGTCTGGGCTTAATGCCTTATAACATATTCATGTTACCAAGGCTAATCACCATCAGATCTAAATATCATCCTGGCCCAAGGCACTGAGCTATAATGAGCACTGAAGTGTCTGATTGCGTTTCTACGACCTCTGTTGAAATTGAAACCTATTTGGAGAGTATTCTATGTTCAATATTGAGCTTGAATTAGAAGTGTCCCACCTGAGGCAGTTGCTCCCGGCTTGGGTAGCTTGCGACGAGGTCGCCTTCTCTGACCGCCTTCGTGATCAAGTTCACTTTGGGGGTTCGGGAGGCTGTAGACTCTGTAATATATATATTACTTTATTTCCTCCAAATGGAATATTTACAACAGCAAAACATGACTTTTTAAGAAATAATACTTTATGCAACTATCTTTAATATCATCTGATTAAATAAAAGAATAGATAAATATTTCCAATGAATAAAAGTAGGTCTTTCCGGGGTTAAACGATTCAAATATCAGAAACGTTCATCATTCATCTCTGTCAACATAACTTTTGCCCACCTAAAAGATTAATATTTTATATTAACTCTTCCGAGAAAGGTGTTGTGTATGAACATGTTTATTCTGGTCTTCAAGGTAAGTTGTATACCTTTTCTTGCAATTACTGTAATTGCTTCGGTCTCCTCCCTGTGTCGAATGGTTATTTCATATTCTTTGATGTTGAAAACCACCTTGTCTTGACATAATTCTTATTGTCCATTGGTTTTGTCTGAAAACAAATTATCTTTATAATTAATTACTATCATATTAACGTTTTTGGATCCCATTGAAGTCGTTTTGAATTAATTATGAATAAAGAACTTACGGATTAGCGATTATTGTTCGTGTAGGGGATTTATCGTGATAGAATTTTTTATTTGACGACTAGATCTATACATTGGAGTGCTTATGAGGTTTTGAAAAGGGCCTGTTTCACTGTACCCCTCAAATCGAACTCGGAACTGCATATCCAGTATGGCAGTAGAAGACAAACACATTGCACTGCTTTGTTGCAGTACGATCCATATGATTGTGCTTAGGGCAGCACGGGAGGCATTTTGGGCAGCAGCTTCGAAGTCAGTGAAGATTGTCGTGGGAGCTAAGATGTTGTTCTCCGCAGCTTTCTCCTTGATGGTGTTGAAGAAAGCTAGGTATGTGGACTGCTTCTTATCCGGGAGCAGGCCATAGACGAGAGGACACCTCTAATCTCCCCCAATAAAATGGCCGCCATGCAATTTTTGCAATTTAAAAAAAAGTGAACAATTCACTCACTGTCAAATAATCAAAATCTGGATCAGTCAGCGTTTGATTATTCACATGTTCACTCACATGTAATCAGTGAATGCAAGCTCAGTCTGTGAAATGCCTACGCTTATTACTGACAACTACTCACTGGAATAGACTATAGCCGGCAAGGCTTCCGTTAATCCGTTATCATAACATCAGCTGTCCGGCAAAGTGAGATATACCAATTAGAACAGGCTTTAGTCCCACACCCACTCGTAATCCCCTCCTTAATCCCTATCACAACATATAGGTGTGGGACAAGTGAGGTGATGCCCCCTGCGTTAATCCCTTGTAACAACACAAAAACAACATACCACACATCAAAGGATTTTTCAGGGTCGACAAAAAGGTAACCCCCCGGATTATCACTTGAGAGCATGTTGGCTCTACGTTCTTTATTCTCTCCATTGGCTTCCTGTGTAGCATAATTATGAGTTCGATTTACAACAGCAAAACATGAATGAAAGTTGAAAAAATGAGTACATGGTTCCGCAAAAGCTATGGGAATAGTTTTTGTCATTTCGAAATAATAAAATGTGTTCACAATAAAATGGCCGCCATGCAATTTTTGCTTAATGCGCAACACGATTATTACCACTACGGATAATTGGCTTGTGTAATAAGATGGTTTACCCTCTAAAGTAGATATAAATGACATAAACTTTCATTATAAATGGGAAATTAAAAAAAAAAGTGCTACTGCCCCTTTAAGGTGCTTTAAAGCGATTTAAATAACTGATTATCAACACGTTTGAACTAATTGCTCTTAATGTTTAACAAAACTAGAATACATTTTAGATGTTCCAAAACAAATGATTTCACCTTGTTGAAAGGGAAGCACAGTGCTTCTCTAACCATGATCTTCGCCTTGCAAAGAGCAGTACCAGGCTATATCAAAGTAAAAAAACAATAAAATAGATCATAAATATTGTTACTGATTTTTTTTTTAAAAAATGGTTAAAACACAATATGATTTATGTTTTTTCCCATCAAATAAGGAATTTTTTCAAGCACAAATTTTAACTTAGTTATATAGGTCTTCCTTCAAGTTTTATCAATGTTCTTACCTTCGATGAGCTTCTTTTTTTTTAGAAAACCTGCATTCCCAGGTTGCAGTCCCAATATTCACGAAGAGACTGTCGTCCTTTGGGTGTAATCCTGGATATCTACTTGTTGAGATGTTTCTTGCGTCCATCAGAGCGGGAATATCTTAATAGATAAAATACATAGGGAAAGATGAAACTATACTATTGTGTATACCAAATATTCGACAAGCATCTTGAATACGAACCATGCTAAACTTATACTTGGAGATTGACAGGATGTATAATTGTTACAAGATTATTGAGGTCAAGTCTTTATAAAATACTTACAGCTCTTGTTAATTGACCTCTTTGTCAGGGTTTTGATGAATACATGGGGGGTTCCCCACTTTGCCGGACAGCCGACTTCCCTATTCAAACTCAATGAGGCGGGATAATCCATGAACAATAGGGGATTAAAGTATAGTCTGTTTCGGACGTATCTCTATCTACATTTCTTATATTTTTTAATTAGATGTTCATAACAAATTCTTGACACACATATCGGACTGTTTCGGACATTGCACATAAACACCTTTACATTTCTTATATATTTATACATACAATACATGCTTTATTTACACATACACTTCTACATTTCTTATATTGTTTATTATAACATAACAAACACATTGATAAAAACTGGACAAACCCATCAATTTTAACAAATCGTTCATATTTCATCATAAACCACATTGTATACATTACTCCAGCACAGGAACACCAACCAGATTAGAGACCAGATCACCGTACACCTCAGGAATGTAGGCACCACACAAGAGACGTCCCTTCAAGACAGCAAGACGGTCATCCAGAGCCCGATATAATTTTTTTCTGGGACGTCTGGAACCGCCGTTCTGTAGCTGAGAAATAATAATCTCCACCCTGGACTGCTGTTTTTTCAGAATATCAACAAACTTGTACAAGTTAAGATGACAAGCTGACGGACCATTCAGGTGAGAATGCCAACCCTCGACGTGATTGGTAGTTCTTGGTCCTTCTGTCTGGAAATGGTTCCATAGCAGCAGCTCGCCACCCTCCACCCACTGCTGTGACGTAGTCGGCGAACCGTTGCACACCTTGGTTAGTTAGGTCTACATTTTCAAGTGCATGAAGCCAAAAGTCTTCAACATCACACACCCTAACCAAAGGAAGTGCTAAGGCACGCCTTACAAACGTCCGTACGCCGTCGTTGTTCTTGTAGGACCATTGAAGTCCATAGTTCCTGGCAAATGCAAAATATATAATAACAGTTATAACACATATCACATAAGGAATTTCGGTAATGCACTGCTTAGTTATTAATGTAGAAGAAGGGTAATGTTCACGTTCATCTTACTTCATTGTAAATGGCTTGAACTGGTCTGGAATCATTCCGAACTTTGGTCTTCATGGTGGCAAGAAACGTGTCTATTTGAAGGTGAACTTCATCCTGATGATGGTTGTGAGTATTCTTGCAACTATTGAGAACATCATAGACGGTATTGGCAGTTAAAGGACAACCAGTCTTACAGCATTTCCAGTGAACTCTGTTTCGTTTGGTGCTCTTGACCCTAAACTTATGGCCGAGATATATAAGGTGTCTACCTCCTCTTGAATTTGGAATGAACTGAATGTTAACCTGTGCCTTTGCCATTTTGCAATTATGGAACCATATATCTCGAGTCTATTTATAGGGGCTGTCATACTAATTTAAATTATCGTTCGATCAATTTAACTTATTAACTTCACAATTCACTCAGTGTCAAGTTAACAAAATCTGGACCGATCAGTTTTTGATTTGCTGAAGTCGAGTATTCTTTGTTCAATATTGAGCTTGAATTATACTGTCCGACCTGAGGCAGTTGCTCCCGGCTTGGGTAGCTTGCGACGAGGTCGCCTTCTTTGACAGCTTCCGTTAACAAGTTCACGTTGGGTGGTCGGGAGGCTGTAGACTCTGTAATATTTATATATATATTACTTTATTTACTCCAAATTGAAGATTTACAACAGCAAAACATGAATGACTTTTTAAGAAATAATACTTTATGCAACTATCTTTAATATCTGATAAAATAAAAGAATAGATAAATATTTCCAATAAATAAAAGTACGTCTTTTCGGAGTTTTCAAATATCAGAAACATTCATTTATTTTAACATAACTTTTGCCTACTTAAAAGATTAATATTTTATATTTATTCTTCCGAGAAAGGTGGTGTGTATGAACATGTTTATTCTGGTCTTCAGGGTAAGTTGTATACCTTTTCTTGCAAATACTGAACTTGCTTCAGTCTCGTCCCTGTCACTGTATTTTATTGTAACCTCTACTTCTCTGAAGTGGAACACATCCTTGTTTGTACCTAATGTCCCAATTGTCCATTGGTTTTGTCTGAAAACAAATTATCTTTATAATTCTTCACTATAATCTTAACGTTTTTGGATCCCATTGAAGTCGTGTTGAATAAATTATGAATGAAGAACCTACGGCCTGGCGATTATTGTTCTTGTAGGGGATTTATCGTGATAGAATATTTTATTTGACTACTAGATCTATACATTGGAGTGCTTATGAGGTTTTGAAAGGGCTGTACCCCTCAAATCGAACTCGGAACTGCATATCCTCTACATGGCAGTAGAAGACATACACATTGCACTGCTTTGTTGTATCCATCGATCCATATGATTGTGCTTAGGTTAAGAGTAATTATAACTGTATCTATTTTTCTTTTTTGGGGGGGGGGGGGGGGGGTTTGTACCTTCAATTTCTATTGATTTTCAAATATGTTCTCTTGTTTTATCAACCTGTTATGTACTTAATTTTGAATTCATTAATTGTGTTCCTATCACCTGGGGAAAGGTGATTAAAATATGAATGGAGAGAGAAGTTGTGGAATTCATGTCGGTTTGGGGGATGAAAACAATGAAGAGAAGACTTAGAAATGTCACCACCCCGTGTAACTGTCATAATAGTTAAGTTCGTGTTTTGCATTAACTAGGTGGTTAACTTTATCATTCACCTTCACATTTGCAATCATCCTTCGGTAAACGATTAAATTCCGAATTTTAAGAACGGGACTCTTTTAATCGTATGAGAAATCTCAAACCTTTTAGGTTTTATCAAAATATATTGCCATATAAGCCCTGGCCTTATATTAGTGTCCACATATTCCATCTTCGGGGATTAAGTACAGGAATAACCGGTATACTATTAAGTTTCATTTTGAATTGTTGGCCGACAGCGGCATGTTTATGCATTTGACATTTGTTTTGTACATATTTTTTAATTAGCAACCTCAATTAAGTCGGGGCTGCTCTCAGTTTTTGTCCAGTTTCCGTCGCCGTCGCCACCGGCGCGTTTTTTTCGCTATAACTTTTTTCCAAGAAGGTTTTAAGAACTCATATACATAACTTCGTACTTATACCCCTGGGGAATGTTTTTGCAATGTTCAAGGTCAAAAGTCAAGAACAGTTCTGAAATCACACAAAAAATTATTGTAAACACGCTAACTTGAAAATTGTTCATGCTTTCTGGCTCTTATCTGGTATATATCGACTGTAGAGAAAGGCAAAGATTTAAAAAGGCTTTCGCAAGTTACATGAAATAGTAAAACGTTTTTCTCTATTTTCACTGCGTAATTGCAAAAGAAATTGACACAAACATTGAGACTATGAATACCGTTTCCATGTATAATCTTGTAGAATTGTTTTGGCATTAATATAGAGGTAACGAAGGAGGGCAGTTGAGAAAGACCTTTGGCTTCTGCAAATGATAATGCCCTGAAACACAGCGTTGCCCCTAATATAACTAAATTGGATGGGATTTGTTCCATTTGTAACTTTTCATTACAGATGTACATGTCGTTATAATGTTGATCATGTATCTGTTTTACAGTTCTCTCAAAGAGCAAAGGATTGTTATGCTCAAAACAATCTTTCTGTATTAAACGAACATTTAATTTAAGATTCCATTGAAATGGAGCAATATTTTATAAGATCAATTACATTTCAAGCTTTTAAAGTAGAACGTGTCAAATTTGGAATGAAAAAATAACCACCCTTATGAATGTCAGGGGGGAAATTATCGAAAATGGAAAAAATGGTATTATAAGGCAATAACATAGAAACTACAACTACATATAAATACCTTGGTGTATACTTTACTTACCATCTTTCATGGTCGACACATACAAGATATGCAGCTGTTCAAGCAGGAAAGGTATTGATGGGCACATTGAGATATTTAAAGATACTTGGGGACATAAATTTGACATCGTTCTTCAGAATATTTAATGTTACAACCAATCCGGTTTTACTATATGGGCCCGACATTTGTGGATTTAGATACTTTGGTTGCTTAGAAAAGGTACATTTATTTGCCAGCAAGACATTTCTTGGGGTAAAGATGAGCACTACAAATGTAGGCCTAATTGTATATGGGGAATGTGGCAGATACCCACTAATCATATTGTCACTTAATCAGAGTGATTAAGTATAAGGCTTAAGTATGCCATCCTACCGATTGCCCAAAAAAGTTATATAATATTACTACATGACAAACAGGGTAAAAGTTTAAACACCTATTTTTTATGCCCCCGAATCGAAGATTCCGGGGGTATATTGTTTTTCACCTGTCCGTCTGTCTGTGTGTTTGTCCACAAAAACTTTAACCTTGGGCATAACTTAAGATTGCTCAGAGCTAGGGCTTTCATACTTGGCATGTGGATACCTTGTGATATGACCTTTCAGATGAGGTCATCATATTTGACCTTGTGACCTTGACCTTCCCGCAGTGGACAATATATAGAAAACTTTAACCTTGGCCATAACTTTGGTATATCCGGGGGCATCCGTGTTTAACAAACGCATCTTGTTTTCAACTGGATTTAACCATATATGGTACGAACAAAAGGTTTAGTTTTCGTCATTATTTCTTAATACATTTGCCCAAAGACTTAAAGATATTTACCAACAAAACAAAACAAAACATTGATACTGAGCGCTACTTATGTGTAAATTTAGAATATATTTAGCCAGTTTTCGTTGTTCATCTCATGATCTCTTAATTGAAAGGAATAGATTTATGAATATCAAAAGAGGATAGAATTTGTAAATGTTGAAATGAAAGTGCTAAAGACGAATATCAATATCTACTTGTGTGTCCATCATATGATACTATACATTAACATATATTAAAGAATTCTACTTTGTCCATCCATCAATTTATAACTTTTCTCTTTATTGAATTGTTTAAATGTAATTAAGAATGTTGCATGCAATGTTAAGAATGTTGTTTATATGAATTATAAATATGTATATATGAAATGTACTACAGGCATGTGGCCTTCAGTCAATCGTGTATATACATTGCTGAAGGAAATGAGTACCGTAATAAGACCTGTAATTAAGCCTATATCATCTAGGTCATGTAAAAGCAATGTTTTGGTCTTCTCCCAATAAAATGTATCATTAAACACTTATTAAACATGATTTTTTGCTCATGAACTACTTATGTTTTGTATTTACGACGGAAATAGAACCACAAAATGTGGATCTGTTCAGAAGCGCCTCTAACTATATTGTATGGTTCATGGAGGGCGAAAGAACGATGAAACATCTATATAGATGTACATACAAAATGTATACTGCCTTACAGAACTTAATGGCAGAAAGAAACATTAACTTGATCTGTACATACATACCGCCAGAGGGTTCATCTTACTATAAACACGCTAAGTCTAAATTTAAGCTCGATCTGTTATCGAATTGAGCAGTCTGATTAAAATCAACCTTGTTCCGAGGAATAAAATTTGCAAAATTTTGCATGTACCGGGATACGAACAGGTTCTGTAGATTCCTCGCCACAAGGACCGTTTGGTGTGGAAACCTCCGAACGATAAGAGTTTGTATCCCGGTAGACGCACTATTTTGCAATTTTTATTCTACGGAAAACCGTCGATTTTAATCAGACTGCGAATTTGAGTGAATACAGATTCTAATACTATGTTGTGTGGACATATGAACGCACGAACAGGTAAAAGCTTAAGGTGTCTGGCAAAGTGGCAATGTTGATAGACATATACGTATTGGAATAAATGATTATTATTATTATTATACCCCAGTTGGTGTCAAATTAACGGGAATAACCTAAGCTTTCCGAAGTTTTATAGGTGTAGTCTTCACCGTTGCAAGGGCATGTCCGAATGGCTAGACCCTACTTAGTTGGTGTTCAACTGTCATCAGGCCTGAAAGGCCCGATGGGCGCATGGCATGGCATGGTGTCCATCCGTCCGTAAACTTTTCGCTTTTTCGACTTTTTCACCAGAACCAATGACTCCACAGAGCTGAAAAGTTGTGTACAAACTCCTTGGTCATAGATTGTGTAACCCCGTGACCCTAAATGGGGTCACAGGGGTCACATCCTTAAAAACCTATTTTCATCTTCTACTCCAGTTCCAAAAGGTCTAGAGAGCTGAAAAGTTGTGTTCAGACTCCTTGGCCAATCGGGATTCTAAATTGTAGATCTCGTGACCCTGTGACCCCAATCTAGGTCACGGGTCATGACCCAAAAACCTATCTCTATCTCAAGTATGTTAAGCTCTAGAAAGGTGAAATGGTTAGAGACTCTTTGGTCAAAGGTGATTCTTAATTGTAGGATTGGTTACCCTGTGACTCCAAATACGAGTCACAGGAGTCATGATCTAAAAACCTATTTTTGCTTGTTAACGTATTTCTTGATAACTTAGATATTCAACCTTAGATAATAAATCAATGAAATCCTGATGAGCTACAGAGCCCATGGCTCTATTTTTCCAATATCTCCGGAGACTGAATATAGACGATCAATTTGAATCGGATCATTTGTCACTGGAACTAACCTGTAGATTTCCTGCAAAAACTACTCCCAATCGTAACCCATTGCCAAGTTATTTACCGTAACAAATTCTATGGAATGTTGCGTTTCGTCACACATTCCTGGAAACTCTCACATCAAATTATAAATCTGAATATAAGATTGTGTTGAGGACGCAATCAATGATTTTACACGTGTTATTTTAGACTTATCGTCGTCATAGATCAAGCAAGTCTTTAAACGCCGAGTGCATTTCCGCACGAAGGGTTGCACGAAAATCTTTATGAAAAATTAGAAGATATCGCACCGAATCTGACAGGGGATTTTACTTTAAAGAGATAGATAGGCACAAAATATATAGTACTAATGTGACTGAGCCATCATTATTAATCTAATCATACAATTATAAAATCATTGTTACGCGTATGTTGAGATTAAACCTGGTATTTATATAGACAAATATATATAACATAGAGGATATTTGACATTTCTCGTCGAATACCATGTACATCTCTTCCAGTGAAGTAGAAAATTTAATGTATATTTTCACGAGAGATGAGATATACTTGGTATTCGACGAGACATGTCAAATGCTCTATTTATTAGACTTAACAAACCATGCATATAGTTTGTAAATGACCTTCATTTTATAAATGGAGCCTCCGAGATCGCCTTCCTTTTCACGGGGCCATCCTTTGACGTTATCCTATTGTTACGATGACGTCATATGATTGAAAGTGTTATTTCACTGAGTAGAATTATAAGATAAATAGTTGCGTTAGCCGGAGGTTTTAAACGCTGAAATTTGCGGGTGTTGAATAGCAATGAATCCCGGAAATTTTACAAACGCAACTATTTATCGATATTGTAACATGACCGTTAGTTATCAGGCATTTTGAAACGAACTCTCTTTTTGCGTGCCTATCTCTGAGTGGAAAGGACTTTGCGACTGTTCCATTTTTGTTAGAGGTGTGGTCAGGCGTAATATGTACATTAGCAACAATTTACACATAAGCTCAAACAGTGTCACTCAACTATGTTCACTTCATAATATTCACGTATCCTTTTAGATGGCGATAAACATTTATCTACGACATCAACGCAGTAAAATACCTAGGAACAAAAATCTTAAATTTGCCCTAACCCATTGTGACAATGACGCTAGCATTGTGACGTCAAAACGGTTGATCACTATGACGTCATGCCCTGGCAACGGCATTCGGTAAACACAGCCGCATGGAAGAAGGCTTCAAATTTGGACAAATCTTACTTGTTAAAAACATTTTAGTTACTTGAAACTAATTAATTTTGAGAGTTATTTGTGACCTATACTGCTATACACAAGTAAGAAAATGACAATGCCACCTGTCAAATTTGAGAAAGGAGCAAATATTAAGAGAAATAGAAAAAATAAATTTTGAGTCGGGCCGAATTGTGAACACGATGTATATGTTCGCGGTAATTCGCCCCAAGTAATTTGCGGGTATTCATTGTAATTCAACATAGGCAAATCAACCAATCAGAATCAAGGATACACCGAAATCATGTTACAATAACATGTTATTTCACTCAGTGAAAATACGGATGTTATTTTAACCGATAAATGCCGTATTTCACCACTGTGACGTCATAAACCAAATCGCCGCGCGAGACCATTGTTTTATGACGTCAAATTATATCAGACTGTTCGCAGTGAAAATATAAGTTATTTTCACTGTAGCTTGATAGAGAGTTTATTTCACTGATAAATCCCAGTATGTCACTGCTCGTCATATAATAAAAAGTTGGCTCTAGTCATTCGGAAATAGCCTTGGAACGGTGTAAGCTACACCTATGAAACTTACATATCTCATATTCCGAGCGGAGCTGAAAGCTATTAATTTGGCAACAACAAAGTACTGAGGTAACAAGGCCTTCATTATAAAATATCGATGTTTTAAAGCACTGCTGTAGGTACAGTTCAGCAAGAAACAGAGTTACCCTTTTTATGGAAAGTTCTAGTAATTGTCTTGTGCGTATCAAGAAAGTTTTTAGAAAATAATATTTTTTTTGCGAGATATCTAAACAATTTTGGTATATTCTGAAACTGCTTCGTCGCCAATCCTCCATCCACCATGTATCTTCGCTGCTATCATGTGTCTCCAATATTATTAACATAATTAAGCTGTATCGTCGATGACATTCATTTTCAACTTATTTTTACTATTTTTATTACTCTTTTAAATAAAAACATATATCACGTGTCATAAAATTTTATTTAGAAAAACGTAAATGTAAAAAAAAACTAAAAGCGTGTGGCTGGCATTCTGCTATCAGATCGATTCAGATGTATGATTCATTATAATAAAGACGGACATGTGTTGAAATTTTATAATATAATTTTAAGTATTTCCTGTAATTTATTTCAGCCCGTTTTCAAATAATTAAAATAGCAATACTACATCGTTTTTAACATTCACATACGTTTCAATGAAAATTATAAGATCTATACGATATTAGGTGATCGTCTTTTCTAAAGGTGAAAATTGGTCAAGTAATATCGTACATTAATGAAATGTTAATTTAAATAAATTTCGACAAAGTTATTAACACTTGGGCATTTGATTCATTACTTTGAATATCAGTAAAACAATTATTTTCAATTTTCATAATTCTCAAATTATAGTTTTTCTATCTTATCTAGAGGTTGTAGGGATCGATTCCTAGATTGTGAAGGGTTCTCAAATAGATTTTATAACATATCTACAGACTAAAGAGGTCGATTTCCAAATTGTGAAGGGTTCTCAAATAGTTTTTCTATCTTATCTAGAGATTGTAGTTATCGATTCCTAGATTGTGTAGGGTTCTCAAATAGTTTTATATCATATATACAGACTGTAGGGGTCGGTTATTAGATTGTGAAGGGTTGTGATATGTCATTTACAGTCTGTAGGGGTCCATTCCTTGATTGTGAAGTGTTATGACATCAATGTCATTTACAGATAGTAGGGGTCGATTCCTAGATTGTGAAGGGTTCTCAAATAGATTTTATAACATATCTACAGACTAAAGAGGTCGATTTCCAGATTGTGAAGGGTTCTCAAATAGTTTTTCTATCTTATCTAGAGATTGTAGTTATCGATTCCTAGATTGTGTAGGGTTCTCAAATAGTTTTATATCATATATACAGACTGTAGGGGTCGGTTATTAGATTGTGAAGGGTTGTGATATGTCATTTACAGACTGTAGGGGTCCATTCCTTGATTGTGAAGTGTTATGACATCAATGTCATTTACAGATAGTAGGGGTCGATTCCTAGATTGTGAAGGGTTCTCAAATAGTTTTTCTATCTTACATAGAGATTGTAGCGATCGATTCCTAGATTGTGAAGGGTTCTCAAATAGTTTTTCTATCTTACATAGAGATTGTAGCGATCGATTCCTAGATTGTGAAGGGTTTTCAAATAGATTTTATAACATATCTACAGACTAAAGAGGTCGATTTCCAGATTGTGAAGGGTTCTCAAATAGTTTTTCTATCTTATCTAGAGATTGTAGTTATCGATTCCTAGATTGTGAAGGGTTCTCAAATAATTTTATATCATATATACAGACTGTAGGGGTCGGTTATTAGATTGTGAAGGGTTCTCAAATAGTTTTATATCATATATACAGACTGTAGGGGTCGGTTATTAGATTGTGAAGGGTTGTGATATGTCATTTACAGTCTGTAGGGGTCCATTCCTTGATTGTGAAGTGTTATGACATCAATGTCATTTACAGATAGTAGGGGTCGATTCCTAGATTGTGAAGGGTTCTCAAATAGTTTTTCTATCTTACAAAGAGATTGTAGCGATCGTTTCCTAGATTGTGAAGGGTTCTCAAATAGATTTTATAACATATCTACAGACTAAAGAGGTCGATTTCCAGATTGTGAAGGATTCTCAAATAGTTTTTCTATCTTATCTAGAGATTGTAGTTATCGATTCCTAGAGTGTGAAGGGTTCTCAAATAGTTGTATATCATATATACAGACTGTAGGGGTCGGTTATTAGATTGTGAAGGGTTCTCAAATAGTTTTATATCATATATACAGACTGTAGGGGTCGGTTATTAGATTGTGAAGGGTTGTGATATGTCATTTACAGACTGTTGGGGTCCATTCCTTGATTGTGAAGTGTTATGACATCAATCATGTCATTTACAGATAGTAGGGGTCGATTCCTAGATTGTGAAGGGTTCTCAAATAGTTTTTCTATCTTACATAGAGATTGTAGCGATCGTTTCCTAGATTGTGAAGGGTTCTCAAATAGATTTTATAACATATCTACAGACTAAAGAGGTCGATTTCCAGATTGTGAAGGGTTCTCAAATAGTTTTTCTATCTTATCTAGAGATTGTAGTTATCGATTCCTAGAGTGTGAAGGGTTCTCAAATAGTTTTATATCATATATACAGACTGTAGTTATCGATTCCTAGATTGTGAATGGTTCTCAAATAGTTTTATATCATATATACAGACTGTAGGGGTCGGTTTTTAGATTGTGAAGGGTTGTGATATGTCATTTACAGACTGTTGGGGTCCATTCCTTGATTGTGAAGTGTTATGACATCAATGTCATTTACAGATAGTAGGGGTCGATTCCTAGATTGTGAAGGGTTCTCAAATAGTTTTTCTATCTTACATAGAGATTGTAGCGATCGATTCCTAGATTGTGAAGGGTTCTCAAATAGTTTTATATCATATATACAGACTGTAGGGGTCGGTTATTAGATTGTGAAGGGTTGTGATATGTCATTTACAGACTGTAGGGGTCCATTCCTTGATTGTGAAGTGTTATGACATCAATCATGTCATTTACAGATAGTAGGGGTCGATTCCTAGATTGTGAAGGGTTCTCAAATAGTTTTTCTATCTTACATAGAGATTGTAGCGATCGATTCCTAGATTGTGAAGGGTTCTCAAATAGATTTTATAACATATCTACAGACTAAAGAGGTCGATTTCCAGATTATGAAGGGTTCTCAAATAGTTTTTCTATCTTATCTAGAGATTGTAGTTATCGATTCCTAGATTGTGAAGGGTTCTCAAATAGTTTTATATCATATATACAGACTGTAGGGGTCGGTTATTAGGTTGTGAAGGGTTGTGATATGTCATTTACAGACTGTAGGGGTCCATTCCTTGATTGTGAAGTGTTATGACATCAATGTCATTTACAGATAGTAGGGGTCGATTCCTAGATTGTGAAGGGTTCTCAAATAGATTTTATAACATATCTACAGACTAAAGAGGTCGATTTCCAGATTGTGAAGGGTTCTCAAATAGTTTTTCTATCTTATCTAGAGATTGTAGTTATCGATTCCTAGATTGTGAAGGGTTCTCAAATAGTTGTATATCATATATACAGACTGTAGGGGTCGGTTATTAGATTGTGAAGGGTTCTCAAATAGTTTTATATCATATATACAGACTGTAGGGGTCGGTTATTAGATTGTGAAGGGTTGTGATATGTCATTTACAGACTGTAGGGGTCCATTCCTTGATTGTGAAGTGTTATGACATCAATGTCATTTACAGATAGTAGGGGTCGATTCCTAGATCGTGAAGGGTTCTCAGATAGTTTTAGTATCATATCTATAGACTGTAGGGGTTGATTCCTAGATTGTGAAGGGTTCTCAGATAGTTTTTCTATCATATCTACAGATTATAGGGGTTGATTCCTAGATTGTGAAGGGTTCTCAGATAGTTTTTCTATCTTATTTACAGACTATAGGGGTCGATTCCGAGATTGTGAAGGGTTCTCAGATAGTTTTTCTATCTTATTTACAGACTATAGGGGTCGATTCCTAGATTGTTAAGGGTTGTGATATTTCATCTACCGACTGTAAAGGGTCGATTACAAGATTGTGAAGCGGAATGATATTTTATCTTCCGACTGTATTGGTCAATTCCTAGATTGTGAAGGCTATTGATCTTTCAACTATACCGTCTGCAAAGGGTCGATTCCTAGATTGTGACGGGTTATCATATTTTATCTGCCGACTGTATTCGTCGATTTCTAGATTCTAGGAATCGATTTTTTATAGTCAGTAGATGAGATATCATAACCCTTCACGATCTTGGAATCGACCAATACAGTTCGTAAATGAAATATCATAAGCCCCTACAATCTAGGAATCGAGTCGGTAGATGAAATATCATAACACTTCAAAATCTAGGAATTGACCCTTTACAGACCCAGTGAATCGGTAGAAATGTCAGAGTAACGAGTTGAAACGAGTTGAAAGCTCGTCACAATCTAGGAAGTGACCCCTATAGCCTGTAGCTAAAACAGAAGAACTATTTGAACATGCTTCGCAATCTAGGAATCGACTCCTTGAGTCGGAAGAAAAGACAGAGTAACGTAAGAGTTGAAAGCTCCTAGCAATCTAGGAATCGACCCCTACAGTATTAAAATAAAATTTCATAACCATTCACGATCTAGGAATCGACCCCTATAGCCTGTAGATAAGACAGAACAACTATTTGAAAACCCTTCACAATCTAGGGATCCACCCTTTATGGTCGGCAGATGAAAGATCATAACCCTTCACAATCTAGGAATGGACCCTTTAATTAACCCTTATCAATATTTGAATCAATTCATGCATTCGTTATTAGATATATATCCACGCGAAATGAAAACCATTCACAAACTAGGATTCCAACCCAATATTCCGAAGGTTTAAGAGACAGGTTACTTTTCTTTAAAAAAAAAACAAATTCCTAGATTGTGAGCATTCTCAAATTGTTTGGGTCGAACAATCTGCAGATTGTTTAAACCATCAAGGAATGGCGAAATATTCCTAGATTGTGAGCTCACAATCTGCAGACTGTGATATATCCTAGATGGTTCGTAACATGCATACCTTGACCATTATATCTGAATTGTTCATATGTGATTCGGGCTCAAATCTGAAAATTATAACATATCAATCATTAGCATATTATAAAACAGATTACTATTGCATACATTGAGATACCTATCCAATTGTGGAAACACTGTTTCAAATGTACAGTAAAATGGTAAATATATGTGGTATGGTATGGACACAACAGATAACGTATATTTTGATGCCAGTTAAGTTCATAAATATATTAGTATTCAAAATGAATACACAAAGAATAATTTTGACAATGCAACAGACATCATACAAATCATTCAACTTGAAATTTCATTCGAGTCTTTGGTATTAGTTGACATATAGGCTGTCACGTATGGGGCGGCATAACCTACGACCATAGGACCAACCTTGTTCGACTTGATGGAAGGGGGACTGGTGTCCTTTATCGAGACGAAGTGTTGCAACCTGTTGTTCTTCCTTTCCGCCGTAGAGTGGGTGTAAACTTTGAGTTTCAACATGACAAAGCTCGACCCCACACGGCTCACGTCAGCAGGGATTTTCTCACGCAAAACAACATCAGAGTGTTGCCATGACCGTCCAAGAGCCCAGACATTAATCCCATTGAACACCTCTGCGACGTTCTTGGACGTCGGGTGAGGGATCGTGATGTTCTACCCCAGACACCTGATGCCATGTTCCAGGCTCTCCAAGAAGAGTGGCGCGCATTTCCTCGGGCTGTCATCCGGAAGTTGATCCAAAGTGTTCCACGACGGTGTGGAGAAGTGATTAGGAAACAGGGAGGACACACCAGATACTGAAATTTCACCTGTGGTGTACATACTTAATGAAATATACTTGATCAAAAACCCATGACAATAAAACATATTTCACCATAAATACATGCGTTCCTTTATTCATTTCCATCAGTATATATGGTAGGGTATGGACACAACATATAACGTATGTTTTGATGCCAGTCAAGTTCATAAATATATTAGTATTCAAAATGAATACACAAAGAATAATTTTGACAATGCAACAGACATCATACAAATCATTCAAATTGAATTTCATATGAGTCTTTGGCATTAGCTGACATATAGGCTGTTTAATGCCAATAAGAGTATTCGAATATTGGAATGACATTCATCAACGTTAAAAATCGCGTTTAGCAATTAAACACCACCGTTACATGTTTAATGCTATACATGTTTAGGATAGTGCTTACTAGCGAAACACAAGAACGATATTACATCTGTTATTAAAACATGAATAGCTTTTAAACACATTTCTAAACGTGTTTAGACAGACATTGCACCAGTGGCTAAACACTTTCCTAAACATGTTTGAGAGTTTCCCTAATGGGTCGGATTACATTGGTCAGTTTGGGCGGGAGAGTTAATTAAGAACAGATGTGTATCCCTGTGGCCGCCATATTTCGCCAGCATCCTCTTGTCTATTTACACGTTGTTGGTGCACACGTTTCTTGTCATTCGAAGTGCACATGAAGCCAAAAGTTGATGCTACTGCGAATATATGTCTCTATGTTCCCTGAACGACACAATTATGGTTCCAACCAAAACTGTGCAAGGTAGGTTCATTTGAGATTTCACAACGTCGTCCGATTGCTTTCTATGTTGTTTTCATTTGTCAAAGCAGTTTGTAACAAGTCATTTAACGTACGTATATTATATGCTTAGCAACAACAGTAACATAAATATTTAAGTAATATTTGTTATTTATATAAATGATATATATGAGGGTTGTGATAATGTTTATAGATCTAAAATAAAGTAATATCCATAAACCACATGTTACTATCACATTCCAGTGTAGTGAGGTTTGATTAGTGTAACTGTTTGTGTTGAATTACTTGAATTAAGATGTGTATAGACGTTTTACAATTGTATTTACTAAATTAGTTCTGCAAGAAGCATATGACAATATATTCATTAAATACTTGGCTGATGCTCATATAGCTCATTTAGGACCAGACCAGTATATTTAGATGTATCTATGTTATGCAGTTGGAGAAAAAGTTTTCCTGATGACATTCTGCCTGTTGTATAGGGAGGGGTTGTGGAATTTTAGGTCGGCCATTTTGTTTTTTAAAATAGCCTTGACATGACCTTTAAGTGACCTTTAATTAAGGTAGAAGGTGACCTTTAGGTCACCTGTACCCTCGCACATGTTATGTAGCTGACCTTTGATTAATGGGGGTTCAAGTGACCTTTAGGTCACCTGTACCTTCACACATGAACTGGTGAATGCTTAGTGTGCTTCTAGACATTGAACTGTTAAGTCATGTTGTTTATTCGCTCTGATACTATGGATGTATGTGGTTATCTTGACAACTCTGTTGTTGCTGATTGTACTGGATCTTCAGTACATTCTGATTGGACTTCTTTTGAGAAAAGACTTGAATCGTTCAAGGACTGGCCTATTCAAATGAAGCAAAATCCTAGAGATTTGGCTCAAGCAGGACTTGTTTATCAGCACCGAGGAGACTCGTGTATTTGTTTCAAATGTGGTATTCGTCTCAAAGAATGGATGTCTACTGATGACCCCTGGGTGGAACACGAAAAGTGGTCGCCAGACTGTGACTATTTACGTATGGTGGGGATAGTAAGGAGAAAGGACATTTATCAGAAATCAAATAGGGTATAAACTTTTCTGTACATGAACTGGTAATTATTTGTGTAATCCTGATCATAGGAGGCCATTCTACCATTAGACTCAGAAGTGTACAGACGTGTGTTTATTCGCTCTGATACTATGGATGTGTGTGGATGTCCTGATGAGACTTTTTTTACTGATTGCTGTGCATTGCAACCTAAATGTGACTGGAGTTTGTTTGAGGAAAGACTAGATTCATTTAAGAACTGGCCAATTCAAATGAAGCAGAGTGCTGAAGATATGGCTCATGCAGGACTTGTGTACCAGAACAGAGGAGACTTGTGTGTATGTTTCGAATGTCAAGTTCGTCTTAAGGGATGGATGTCTACAGATGATCCCTGGGTAGAACACGGGAAAAGGTCCCCAGATTGTCACTATCTTAGAATGGTAGGAAGACCAAAGTGGTATAATAAGATGAACTCTGATGGAAAAAAGGACTGATGTTACTCTAATCAACTGAATGTAAAGGATCCATTCAAGACCAATGTTATAACTGCTTTTTTAATGCCTTATAAATATTATGGAATAAAAAATTAAGATATAATGTGTGTTTGTTGTTGTGTATATAAACAATATCATGAGAGTAATATTATCACTTGGCCAATATGGCTCCTTGGGAAGAGTACTTGAGCAAGATTTATTATGATCCAAAACATCCTGGTAGTTATGCAGGACCCAAGAAGTTATACGAAGCTGTGAAAGCTAATGGTCAGCTTAAGATTGGTTTACATCGCATCAGGAAATGGTTGAAAGGTCAAGAGATCTACACCATGACACATCAGGTTAAACGAAAGTTTCCAAGAAACACATATGTTGTGGAAGGTATTGATAGCCATTGGCAATCAGATCTTATCGATATGGTTTCATTGGCCAAGTATAATGATGGTGTCAAATATTTGTTAGTTATTATCGATTTATTTTCACGCTATCTATGGGTCTATCCACTCAAGTCTACTAAAGGTCAAGAAGTGGTAAAAGCCTTGACAGACTTATGGGAAAGACAAGATCGTCATCCAAGTATATTTCAATCCGATATGGGTTCAGAATTTAAGAATCAATGGTTGAAAGCTTTTCTAAAGAAACATCATGTAACCCAACTTTTTACCCTGAATGAAACCAAAGCTCCTTATGCGGAGAGAGTCATTAAAACCATTAAAATGAAACTGTACCGATATATGTTGAAACATTTCACCTATAACTATATGAATATCTTACAGGAAGTTGTCAAGAGCTACAATAATACTAAGCACAGTTCATTAGGACAGTCTCCTGCCAGTGTCAACCATCACAACGCAGATGAAGTCAGACTCTCTCAATATTTGGTCAAAAACAAACAGCATAAATCAACAAAGAAGAACACAAAACAAAGATTTACATTTAAAGTAGGAGATAAAGTTCGCATAAGTCATTTGAAAGGAAAATTTGATAGGGAGTATCAAGAGAAATGGAGTGGTGAAATATTTACTATAACAAGACACTATTGGTCTCAAGACAATGACTTGTACAAGCTAAAAGATTGGGGAGGAGATCCTATTGAAGGTTCATTCTATGCCGCTGAACTTCAACGAGTTACTGAAAATCCGGATGAAGAATACAGAATACAAGACATAGTTAAAAAGAGAACACGAAACAAACGAAAAGAAGTATTAATAAAATGGTTACATTGGCCTAAGAAATATAACTCATGGATTCTAGAGAAAGATATGAAGCAGTATCAGATCCTATAAAAGAAGAAAATAAAGTTAATTCATAGTCATAAGGATGGAAGAAGTCATTGAGGCACAACCTCTTGCACGCAGTAGATCAGGTGAATCCTGGAGTTTTCTTGGGAAAACGGGGGTCAAAAACGAAACAGTGTTTTTCTCTCAAATCATCATTATTTACATAGTGATTATTACTTGTATTGTAAATTTGTCCTTGGAAAAAGGAAATTCAAATTTATGGACAGCATTGTTGAGTAGTAGTCTTGGCTATCTTTTGCCGAATCCTAAAATAAAATCTCAAAAGTGACAATGGATAAATACATGATTTTACGTAGCACTGACAGTAAAGACAGATATCCTGACAACAAACCTTATTGCTTTAGAGTTCAATTGAATGAACCGTTACAATTTGATCATCCATGGATGGTAGCACTCACTGAAATCAGTCTTGGCAGTGTGACAAGAAACAAAACATTCAAAGAGATTTATGTATACTCTTCCATCTGTGATTCAACTTATGTGGGAGAAAATCAAGAACCCTTACTAAGACGTCTTTCTTTCAACAATGAAAAATCATTTGTTTTCAATAGGTACCAATATGTTCCTATGAAAGTACGAGATCTCACCATAACGGATATTACTATCGCAGACAAAGGAGGTCTACCTGCTACGTTTATTACTGGACCAGTCACAGTAACCCTGCACTTGAAACCCCTCCCCTTATGGTTTTGAGAATGGCTCGTTATGTATTGAGACATTATGATTTTCTACAGAGTCTTGTTTTATTTCATGACTATGAATACACAATAGAAGAAATTATGGAGATGAATCGTGAGCAAATGTTAGCCTTGATCTCCATTATTCGACGCTTATTAGATGGTCGCATTACTGTAACACAACACGAAAGAAGACGATATCTTCAACACAATTCAAATAATAACTATTTAATAGTACTGACACGTTTGGCTGACCCTGTCACCACAGATGATGTACGGAAATGGCTCTTAATTCAAAATACACCTCTGATATCATTCATTCTAAAATATCTGCCTGAAGTTAGACATGAAGCTTTGACCATGAGTGAACTATGGGCCAGAGCTACTGGTTAAAAAATTATATATAATAGGTCGAGATAATGACTAACCTCATTTGCTTAAGAACATTCAAACTGAACGCATCACCATGAGTCAATACAAACTATTTGTCCCGGACACTGAGAAATGGACTCGTTATTATATGTTACAAGTCCAGGGTAAACTGAAACCATATAATTTTGTCATGAGAGGTGGGGAACAGCAGGGTATAATGTCTGTGGACAGAACATTGGAGCTGTACGATCCCGAGTGGCCTAAAATTTTGGAAGAAAGAAAACGAAAAGAACAGGCACTGACCATGTCTTCTTCTGAACAACCCAAAATCAACTTTATCTCCCCTACACAACACGTCGTTGAGCAAGCCCAAGCTCAGGAAAAAAAAGTACAGGCAAATTTAAAACAGTCAAAGGAAATCAAAGTGAGAGGAGGTCCAAGAAAACGAATGAAAACAATCTTTTAACTACCAACAACACCAAATTATAAAGTTAGTTTGAAATAAACCATTGAACTGTCAACATGGTGATGTGTCCAGTGTGTGGGGAAGTTTTTTCCAGAACTGACAATATGTTGAGACACAGGAGATCTAAACACAAACCTGCTTTTGAAAATTCACAGTCACAGACAAATACACAGCCAACGACAGACAACCACAGGCAGCAACCATTACCAACGCCGTCCCCTCATGGCCCTCCTCATGGCCCTCCTCCTCCTCCTCCTCATGGCCCTCCTCCTCCTCCTCATGGCCCTCCTCCTACTCCTCATGGCCCTCCTCATGGCCCTCCTCCTCCTCATGATGTTACTTATCATTCGACTGAAGAATTCAGGCTATTACATCCCTTTACAATGGTAGTTTCTGGGCCCACTTCGAGTGGTAAAAGTTTATTAGTGAAGCAGTTTCTAGAGAGGATGAAGATTAAACCATATCCAGAACGAATTATCTGGTTATACAAGAGATGGCAACCTTTGTACAACACAATTCTTACAGACGTTTATCCAAATGTTGAGTTCTTCCAAGGTATTCCTTCTGGCCTTGAAAAGGATGATTTTCTTGATCCTACTATGGTGAATGTCCTCGTTCTTGACGATCTAATGAGTTCAGCGAGTAAGGACCCACGCATAACAGATCTATTTACAGAAGGTTCCCATCATCGCAACCTCTCTGTCATCGCCATCAATCAAAACCTTTTCTATAATAGGGACCCAACACAACGGAGAAATTGTCTCTATTTAATCCTTTTTAACAATCCAGTGGATCAACAACCTATCATGACTTTAGCAAGGCAAATGTATCCAACCCGATCTCAACATTTTATGCAAACATTTCATTTGGCTACTCAAAAACCGTATGGGTATTTACTTGTCGACCTTAAACCATTTACTCCCAACTCTGATCGGCTCTGTCCTAATGTATTTAGTATTAAAAGAGAACACACACCACAGAAGATTCATTTGGAGCGAAATCTCCATAGAGTGCTGACTTGTGAAAATTACCTCTCAAACATGCCTTCCTGTGATGATTGTGGAATAGTATTTCAGGACCATTCTGATCTGCAAAAACATAGAAAAAATTGGTGTCCAGAGAGTGGAGACTCTAGACAGAGTCCTCCTGGATTACCTGATGGGAGAATGAAAAGAAAATTGGAAGAGGATTTCATTACTGTGAAAAAACCACGTCAAATGGAAGATTGTGTTTATTGTGGGCAAATGTTCAGTAATAGTCATAACTTGCAGAGACATCTCCATGATAAACAATGTCCTGAAATGGAAAATGCTACTGATGACGACGATGATGATGATAGTGTTACAAACCATGCTGATAAACCACAGAAAGCAGGTGATCTTGAGGAGCAAGGAATAAGACAAATGTATAAAAGTGTACGTGAGGAAAATAAAGACTTTTTGGAAGAGAAAAGACAACTTTATTTGAAAAGAGGTCTCACTGAAGAAATGATAGATGATAAACTGAAGAAGTTAACATGGAGAGCTTTTAAAGAAATGTATGCACACTTTATTATGTATCTGCACTATTTGCAATGGGGACCAAAGACACAAGGACTTTTGAATCAAGTAGAAGACACCAATGATATATATCACACCGTGTTTTCTAAATTGTACAAATATAAATCTTGGATAGAAGATTTAATTGATGATGACGACGAAACGCTATCTGATGACGAGAGTGAGGTATCGGAGGATGAAGATGAAAGCCAATAGACGTTGTAAAGCAGATTTATAGGAGTGCTCCTTATCCTAAAATCTGCTCATTGAAACGGGGCTAATAAAAAATGTTTGATGTTGTATTCTAGTTTATTATTTGTTATTTTCTTATGATACTCATGACATAAACGTTTTGAAATGTCTTGGTTTAAACAACTGTTCTACACACTGAAAAGTTTGCATGAAATACTACACTGAATTTCAGTACAGTGCCAGATTTCAGTTTTACAAACACTTGGATGATGGGCTTTTTCTTCCTGTAGTAAAAGTAGCCAACCCTGTTATAAGTGATACATTCACACACTCACTGAACAGATGGTTACTTAGTTATTGTACAATTGAGACAATTTTTAAAATACATGAATGTGTTAACTCTTACATACACTCTGTTTGTATGCGATTTATCAATATTTCATAAAATAATACTACAATAACATACACACATTGTCTTGAAACAATACTTTCAATTTATTCCAATTTATTCCAATTTACCCTGTTAAACATTCACCAACTGTCCCAGCATGTAATTAGTTAACTTGCCAAACAAATCGAAACAATCCTTACTAACAGACTTTCACTACTTGAAAACTCTTTCAGAGATAATACATCATCTCTCTCTCTCATATCCCTTAAAGGGTCCGCTAGATGTAATAGAACCCCCATCAACAGTGAAATATCTTGACTGCCCCCAGTGAGAATCACTCAAGTGTGAAGTACTTGAGTAGTTGTTACTCAAGCAGTTCACCCATACACAGGCTTATGGCCCGGTTACTAATTGGCTCTCATTAACTACTTGACCACTGTACTGTTGGTTTGAATAGGATGAACACCTCTTTGAGTGACCACTCAGCTGCCTCATTATCTCCTCAACAAATAAGTCATTGATGATGGCCGGTCATTCTCACACATTTTAATTGTAAGATGAAGATTCATTAAGAAGCTGGCAGCTTGAACTTGTGATGTACACATTAAATAAATATTATATTTGATACTAAATAGTTTACACCACTGTGTATTATAAAATATATGGAAACAAATTATTTAACATAATTTATAAAATATGTAGAGTCTGGTAATTAATACAACATTATTAAAAAATCCACGATTTACAAATGAACATTGTGGGAAAGCATGGGCTTTTATAGGTGTTTTTGATAGGGTCTAAAGGTCAACTGACTATATTTTTCTGTGATACAGGATGTGTCTACTTAAGGACATCTGTTGATGACAGGTGAAAAAGGCCACCTGTCTAAATAATTTACCACAAACAGGATGTGCCCACTTTTAAATTTTTCTATTTCTGTGACAGGTCAAAAGTCCACCTGCCTGCCTGTCATATTTTTACCCAAAGATAGGATGTTCCTACTTAAGGATATTGGTTGATAATGTTTGTGATGGGCCATAAGGTCACCTGTCTAAACATTTTTCCCTAATACAGAATGTGCTAGGGAAAATATTTAGACCTTTCTCTCATAACAATGTCTCATTTTATCAGTATCATTTATCTCATATCAATTGCGTAAACACCCCCCATAAAGTGACATTTTTTTCTAGAAATGCTAGCGCAAATTTATTGATTGAATGTTTTAGAATAAAGCATATCGCTAATCATTTGTAAATGACATTTTCAGAAAATGGTATTCAGATGTTTAAGCAAACTTATGCAAAGTCTAGGGTATTACAAGTATGATCATTTAAATGAGTCTCGTGCCACATTCTTCTTATTTGGGCGCATAAGAACGCCTTATGTAATTAAGGAAATGGCTACTGAGGTTTCAGTGAGACACTAATAAAATATTCTGTCTGTCTGTCTGTCTGTGAGTCGGTGTTGTCTTCCCGACGGGGTTTGTAAGCAGCTTAATGGCAAATGATAGACTTGATTATTGTCCTTCATTTTGATATTATCGTATCAAGCTTTGTGTCCTTTTCTCCCCCAAAACTCATTTTGAATGAATAAAGCTACAAATAAAGCTACAAATAGAGCTACATATGGATTTGTCATATGGTATATTTTATCCTTCATTCATGTCACTAACATAGTTGTAAAAAAATACATTATTCCACACTTTTAAAACATGTTCTAAGTCACTCTCAGTTTTTAAGACAAATGTTGACTGTTTTATTGTCATATTGTGTTCAGTATGTGTTCCCCAATATGTAGACAGTCTACAACCTCTTTTCTGGAATAGCGCAGACTGAGTGCAAGTCTTTTATTTCAGATTAAATATTGAATCAATGTTGATGTGTATGCACGTACAGAAAGCTCATGCTAACTTCCTGCTCAGTATAGGGACTGGTCAAACTGAAGGAGTACTTGAGATGTTATATCCTGTTCACTTCCGTCGGCATTTCTACACTTACTGACCACTGGTCAATGACATCTCGGTTATCTTCAGGCAATTTTAAACACTTCTGTAAAATGTTGTTGTATGAATTATGAATTAGTATGGATAGAAATCAAAAACCTTAATCAAAACATTAAGTAAGCTCTTAATCAAAATAGTTAAAACTTGTAAAATATTTTCATTCAAGTTATTGATCACACCTGTCAAATCAAAGTTACCTCAAGTCACACGAGAGGGTACAGGTGACCTAAAGGTCACCTTCATTTCATGTGTGAAGGTACAGGTGACCTAAAGGTCACTTGAACCCCCATTAATCAAAGGTCAGCTACATAACATGTGCGAGGGTACAGGTGACCTAAAGGTCACCTTCTACCTTAATTAAAGGTCACTTAAAGGTCATGTCAAGGCTATTTTAAAAAACAAAATGGCCGACCTAAAATTCCACAACCCCTCCCTATACAACATCTGCCTTGACAAGAAAGATGCTGTGATGGAGAAATAGAAGAAACTGTAAGCATTCACTCAGTTGTGGTGAGTAAATATTAAACTAAATTCCTTTATGTAAGGACTTTCACAAATGAACTGTATTTAAGTAATATATAGACTATTACTTTTCATTATAATGACCAACTATTGTATAAATATGCTTTGGTAAAAGATTTGCTTGTATCTGCCATTTTATTCTGACTTTTTTATATACTTTTTGCCCTTTTTGTAGGAAACAAGAACTGACAGAATCAGTTATTACAAAACGTTGAAGTCCCATTAAATACATTAAAGTTTTTTTTAACTGATTTCATCACTGGATTTGATGTCAGTTAATTTTGTACAACCATGTGTATATACCCAAATGAGTTACTCTATGACATGTTTCACTTTACTTCCTTTATAAAACTAATACAGAAGACATTATATGTTAATAAAATGTGTTATTTTTTTGTCATGTTGCATTACGACGGTAAACTAAAAGTTTTTTCATTCATGTTACAGGTGAAGGATGCCAAATGAAATAAAATGCAGTTTACAAACGACCTTCCTGAATCTCAAATACCTTCCAAATCCTTGGATTTAATACAGATGTTTTAAAGGGAGTAAACTACAAAAAACTTGTTGTGAAAATGTTATGTTGGAAAAAATCCAGAAAGCAGCCAACCTATTTTAAAGGATTTATTTATTTAGTTATTAATTCATGTACAGATTGTAGCGATCGATTCCTAGATTGTGAAGGGTTCTGAAATAGATTTAATAACATATCTACAGACTAAAGAGGTCGATTTCCAGATTGTGAAGGGTTCTCAAATAGTTTTTCTATCTTATCTAGAGATTGTAGTTATCGATTCCTAGATTGTGAAGGGTTCTCAAATAGTTTTATATCATATATACAGACTGTAGGGGTCGGTTATTAGATTGTGAAGGGTTGTGATATGTCATTTACAGACTGTAGGGGTCCATTCCTTGATTGTGAAGTGTTATGACATCAATGTCATTTACAGACTGTAGGGGTCGATTCCTAGATTGTGTAGGGTTCTCAAATAGTTTTATATCATATATACAGACTGTAGGGGTCGGTTATTAGATTGTGAAGGGTTCTCAAATAGTTTTATATCATATATACAGACTGTAGGGGTCGGTTATTAGATTGTGAAGGGTTGTGATATGTCATTTACAGACTGTAGGGGTCCATTCCTCGATTATGAAGTGTTATGACATCAATGTCATTTACAGATAGTAGGGGTCGATTCCTAGATTGTGAAGGGTTCTCAGATAGTTTTTCTATCTTATTTACAGACTATAGGGGTCGATTCCGAGATTGTGAAGGGTTCTCAGATAGTTTTTCTATCTTATTTACAGACTATAGGGGTCGATTCCGAGATTGTGAAGGGTTCTCAGATAGTTTTATTATCATATCTATAGACTGTAGGGGTTGATTCCTAGATTGTGAAGGGTTCTCAGATAGTTTTTCTATCTTATTTACAGACTATAGGGGTCGATTCCGAGATTGTGAAGGGTTCTCAGATAGTTTTATTATCATATCTACAGATTATAGGGGTTGATTCCTAGATTGTGAAGGGTTCTCAGATAGTTTTTCTATCTTATTTACAGACTATAGGGGTCGATTCCGAGATTGTGAAGGGTTCTCAGATAGTTTTATTATCATATCTACAGATTATAGGGGTTGATTCCTAGATTGTGAAGGGTTCTCAGATAGTTTTTCTATCTTATTTACAGACTATAGGGGTCGATTCCGAGATTGTGAAGGGTTCTCAGATAGTTTTAGTATCATATCTATAGACTGTAGGGGTTGATTCCTAGATTGTGAAGGGTTCTCAGATAGTTTTTCTATCATATCTACAGATAATAGGGGTTGATTCCTAGATTATTAAGGGTTCTCAGATAGTTTTTCTATCTTATTTAAAGACTTTAGGGGTGCATTCCTAGATTGTGAAGGGTTCTCAGATAGTTTTAGTATCATATCTACAGACTGTAGGGTCGATTCCTAGATTGTGAAGGGTTGTGATATTTCATCTACCGACTGTAAAGGGTCGATTACAAGATTGTGAAGCGTAATGATATTTCATCTTCCGACTGTATTGGTCAATTCCTAGATTGTGAAGGCTATTGATCTTTCAACTATACCGTCTGCAAAGGGTCGATTCCTAGATTGTGACGGGTTATCATATTTTATCTGCCGACTGTATTCGTCGATTTCTAGATTCTAGGAATCGATTTTTTATAGTCAGTAGATGAGATATCATAACCCTTCACGATCTTGGAATCGACCAATACAGTTCGTAAATGAAATATCATAAGCCCCTACAATCTAGGAATCGAGTCGGTAGATGAAATATCATAACACTTCAAAATCTAGGAATTGACCCTTTACACACCCAGTGAATCGGTAGAAATGTCAGAGTAACGAGTTGAAACGAGTTGAAAGCTCGTCACAATCTAGGAAGTGACCCCTATAGCCTGTAGCTAAAACAGAAGAACTATTTGAACATGCTTCGCAATCTAGGAATCGACTCCTTGGGTCGGAAGAAAAGACAGAGTAACGTAAGAGTTGAAAGCTCCTAGCAATCTAGGAATCGACCCCTACAGTATTAAAATAAAATTTCATAACCATTCACGATCTAGGAATCGACCCCTATAGCCTGTAGATAAGACAGAACAACTATTTGAAAACCCTTCACAATCTAGGGATCCACCCTTTATGGTCGGCAGATGAAAGATCATAACCCTTCACAATCTAGGAATGGACCCTTTAATTAACCCTTATCAATATTTGAATCAATTCATGCATTCGTTATTAGATATATATCCACGCGAAATGAAAACCATTCACAAACTAGGATTCCAACCCAATATTCCGAAGGTTTAAGAGACAGGTTACTTTTCTTTAAAAAAAACAAATTCCTAGATTGTGAGCATTCTCAAATTGTTTGGGTCGAACAATCTGCAGATTGTTTAAACCATCAAGGAATGGCGAAATATTCCTAGATTGTGAGCTCACAATCTGCAGACTGTGATATATCCTAGATGGTTCGTAACATGCATACCTTGACCATTATATCTGAATTGTTCATGTGTGATTCGGGCTCAAATCTGAAAATTATAACATATCAATCATTAGCATATTATAAAACAGATTACTATTGCATACATTGAGATACCTATCCAATTGTGGAAACACTGTTTCAAATGTACAGTAAAATGGTAAATATATGTGGTATGGTATGGACACAACAGATAACGTATATTTTGATGCCAGTTAAGTTCATAAATATATTAGTATTCAAAATGAATACACAAAGAATAATTTTGACAATGCAACAGACATCATACAAATCATTCAACTTGAAATTTCATACGAGTCTTTGGTATTAGTTGACATATAGGCTGTCACGTATGGGGCGGCATAACCTACGACCATAGGACCAACCTTGTTCGACTTGATGGAAGGGGGACTGGTGTCCTTTATCGAGACGAAGTGTTGCAACCTGTTGTTCTTCCTTTCCGCCGTAGAGTGGGTGTAAACTTTGAGTTTCAACATGACAATGCTCGACCCCACACGGCTCACGTCAGCAGGGATTTTCTCACGCAAAACAACATCAGAGTGTTGCCATGACCGTCCAAGAGCCCAGACATTAATCCCATTGAACACCTCTGCGACGTTCTTGGACGTCGGGTGAGGGATCGTGATGTTCTACCCCAGACACCTGATGCCATGTTCCAGGCTCTCCAAGAAGAGTGGCGCGCATTTCCTCGGGCTGTCATCCGGAAGTTGATCCAAAGTGTTCCACGACGGTGTGAAGAAGTGATTAGGAAACAGGGAGGACACACCAGATACTGAAATTTCACCTGTGGTGTACATACTTAATGAAATATACTTGATCAAAAACCCATGACAATAAAACATATTTCACCATCAATACATGCGTTCCTTTATTCATTTCCATCAGTATATATGGTAGGGTATGGACACAACATATAACGTATGTTTTGATACTAGTCAAGTTCATAAATATATTAGTATTCAAAATGAATACACAAAGAATAATTTTGACAATGCAACAGACATCATACAAATCATTCAAATTGAATTTCATATGAGGCTTTGGCATTAGCTGACATATAGGCTGTTTAATGCCAATAAGAGTATTCGAATATTGGAATGACATTCATCAACGTTAAAAATCGCGTTTAGCAATTAAACACCACTGTTACATGTTAAATGCTATACATGTTTAGGATAGTGCTTACTAGCGAAACACAAGAACGATATTACATCTGTTATTAAAACATGAATAGCTTTTAAACACATTTCTAAACGTGTTTAGACAGACATTGCACCAGTGGCTAAACACTTTCCTAAACATGTTTGAGAATTTCCCTAATGGGTCGGATTACATTGGTCAGTTTGGGCGGGAGAGTTAATTAAGAACAGATGTGTATCCCTGTGGCCGCCATATTTCGCCAGCATCCTCTTGTCTATTTACACGTTGTTGGTGCACACGTTTCTTGTCATTCGAAGTGCACATGAAGCCAAAAGTTGATGCTACTGCGAATATATGTCTCTATGTTCCCTGAACGACACAATTATGGTTCCAACCAAAACTGTGCAAGGTAGGTTCATTTGAGATTTCACAACGTCGTCCGATTGCTTTCTATGTTGTTTTCATTTGGCAAAGCTGTTTGTAACAAGTCATTTAACGTACGTATATTATATGCTTAGCAACAACAGTAACATAAATATTTAAGTAATATTTGTTATTTATATAAATGATATATATGAGGGTTGTGATAATGTTTATAGATCTAAAATAAAGTAATATCCATAAACCACATGTTACTATCACATTCCAGTGTAGTGAGGTTTGATTAGTGTAACTGTTTGTGTTGAATTACTTGAATTAAGATGTGTATAGACGTTTTACAATTGTATTTACTAAATTAGTTCTGCAAGAAGCATATGACAATATATTCATTAAATACTTGGCTGATGCTCATATAGCTCATTTAGGACCAGACCAGTATATTTAGATGTATCTATGTTATGCAGTTGGCGAAAAAGTTTTCCTGATGACATTCTGCCTTGACAAGAAAGATGCTGTGATGGAGAAATAGAAGAAACTGTAAGCATTCACTCAGTTGTGGTGAGTAAATATTAAACTAAATTCCTTTATGTAACGACTTTCACAAATGAACTGTATTTAAGTAATATATAGACTATTACTTTTCATTATAATGACCAACTATTGTATAAATATGCTTTGGTAAAAGATTTGCTTGTATCTGCCATTTTATTCTGACTTTTTTATATACTTTTTGCCCTTTTTGTAGGAAACAAGAACTGACAGAATCAGTTATTACAAAACGTTGAAGTCCCATTAAATACATTAAAGTTTTTTTTAACTGATTCTATCACTGGATTTGATGTCAGTTAATTTTGTACAACCATTTTTATATACCCAAATGAGTTACTCTATGACATGTTTCACTTTACTTCCTTTATAAAACTAATACAGAAGACACGATATGTTAATAAAATGTGTTATTTTTTTGTCATGTTGCATTCATGTTACAGGTGAAGGATGCCAAATGAAATAAAATGCAGTTTACAAACGACCTTCCTGAATCTCAAATACCTTCCAAATCCTTGGATTTAATACAGATGTTTTAAAGGGAGTAAACTACAAAAAACTTGTTGTGAAAATGTTATGTTGGAAAAAATCCAGAAAGCAGCCAACCTATTTTAAAGGATTTATTTATTTAGTTATTAATTCATGTACAGAAAATCATTTGTTAAACAATGTCGCTATATTGCCTTGATTCTAAAACCAATTTTAGAATATTTGTGTCTGAAAATTTAACTGCCAAGTGAAAATTGTCCAGGCATATATTTTATCTTTAGATACCTTATATCCATGTATATTATGAGAATAATGATTATCTTATAAATACAATATTTGGTAATTTGGAGGAGTGTTCTTGGTGTATCTGGTTATTTTGTACATAATTTTTAATAAACCTTTTCAAGGAATTCCTATTTTGAGTCATTTGTTCTTAAAAGAGGTTAATGCAGACCAAATTTATGTCTTGTTTGATATACTTTTTAGTAGTAGTACTACATTAGTAGTAGAATGTTTTGGCGATGACTTATAACATTGAAACTTGTAACTGTTTTCAACAGCCACTGGTGATTTGATCTAGCATTTTAATTTACAAGATATACAATTGGTCTTCATTGATTTAAATATGTTGTACATTTGCAATGCTTTCATTTTCAGGCGTGTTGGATTGTATGGTTTTGTTTTGGTTGAAAGCTAAACATAATACTAAGCGCGTATCTTGTCCTGTTTTTTTTACACGTTTAGACCCCTTAACACGTTTAGCTACCTAAATGTGTTAAGGAATGTGTTTAGTTGCTAAGCACATTATTAAACGTGTTCATGTAGCTAAACGTGATTAGTTGCTAAACACATTCCTAAACACATTCATGTAGCTTAACGTGTTTAGGGGTTTAAACGTGTAAAAAAAACAGGACAAGATACGCGCTTAGTATTATGTTTACGTCCTAAACACCATTTTTACAGTGTCGCCTTCTTTTTAAATAAAAAAAAAACATGGGTGCATAGTGAAAAGAAATTACCGGTAGAATTCCAAATGTTACAGTTTTGTGGCATTATCTGTAAAAGTCTGCTTACTTCTGTTTGCTGTCAGGAAACACCCTTCCATGAGAAACCACCCCTGAGCTACAGTAAACACCTCTGGTCTTCCTGCAATATAAAGAGTTTTTTTTATATGAAGCTACATACATGTGTCAAAGAGTTTTGCTGAAATGAAAAGGTATTACAACCACAATTGTTTATAATTTATTCTCTGTCATGTTCAACATATCGTCACATGTGTATTGAAGTATTCTGATAAACGTTCTTTGCGCTTATTAAGAAATGTTATTTAATTAAAGGTTTTAAGAGCGTCAGTTGTCACGATACAAAAGCTATAGCTCAAGTTCCTCTATTCATGACATTTTTGTATACAGGAAGTTATTTATACTCAAAGGGTCCAACAAGTGATTCTTGTAATCTATGAATATTTTAACGTACCTATTGTCAAGTTAACATTTATCTCAACTTAATAAAGTAAAATATTGATAATAAGATAAATAAGAGTTTGATAAATGTTTTAGAATATCATAGTTATGATATGTATGTTATTTCAGGTTTTACGTTGGTAAATAAAATCCATCTTCGTGTGTAACCAACAAGGAGTTTCAATAAAATTAAAACATAGTTTTTAAATATGCTAAATCAATATTTTCCTGACGCTACGATTTCACCCTGTGTATAGAAGTATAATGTTTATCATCCAATTATGAACCTTGATTAAAAGAAAAAAATGTATCATGCATAAAGGCATCGTAATTTCCGTACTTATCATTCTTTTCCCACAGAGATTACTCCTTTCAGATTGCCTCTGTTCTTCTATAAGAACTTTCTCAGATAGAAATGGAGTGTCCTAATTGATTGCATTTGAATCTGGTTGTGCAATCAGCGACGCCGTTGTTAAAGTGACATTTTCCAATGATACGTCACAATGCTATTTTTTAAACAGAAACGCAAGACAAACGTTTTTTCGTTTCATGTGTTTTCCTCGAAATTTGCTTTTTGATTTTGTGAAAACAATTCATCCTAAAGATACTGATAAATATAAAAGACCAAATCAGAGACAAAAACCGAAAAAAGTTCATTTGTGTTATTTACAACAGACATATCCGATGGACATATGCTACTTAGCAAGACCCTTTACAGTCAAATGCTAAGATCACTCGGCCGACGCAGCCGATGAAAGATGTTTTCATTGGATAGAAAGCAGGGATACAGTATGATGTAACCCCTTTTCCCCGCTAAGGAATTTTGCTGGAACCGAGATATATTGCTTAATATAACAGAGGATCGGATATCTGAAAAGAGTAACCACTGTGGGAAGGGAATGCATACTTATCTGAATTTGGTCCAAAATACAAGAACGTGTAACTCGTGATCGAACAGAAAATGGACAATATGCCAAACGGAAACAAGAGTTTAGATTGTCAGAGACGCCTTATTTAACACACTGAGAAACTAACTTTTTCCATACATGATGCGTTGACAAAGCTGGACATACCCTGAACCACACTGTAGTGGTGTAAGTCTGGTTGGGCACGTGCGACAGGTCCCCCTTCTGTTTGATATAAACTTGAAACTCATACCGGACTCCTGGCAGCACGTCAACGTATTGCTAATTTTTTAAAAATGCCTGAGTCACACCAAGGTAGTTCTCACTACGTTCTACTCCGTCCAAAAAATATTGTAGAACGGCCTCGAACGGGATAGAGCAACTTTTGTTTCCTGTATATCAAACAACGACCCCAGTACCTTCACAAACAGTTCTCAGAACGTCCATCTAGTCTTTACGCCGTTCTCAGACAGTTGGTACCACGTTTAGATTGTATAATATTGACCGTTCACCTCGATTTCACAACGTTCTCAGCCAGTCCAATTCCGTCCTAAGTCGTTCTTGACTAGACCTATCTCGTTCTTAATACGCACAATACCGTTCTAACTCGTTTTAAGACAGTTCTCTCCGTTTTCACTCCGTCCTCATTCCGTTCTCAGTGCGTGCTCGTCACGTCCTGCCTCGTTTTTTATAAATACCCAGAAAGTTCTTGTCCGTTCTCATTGCCGTTCTTAACTTCAAGGTGAAAACATCATGCCTCCCAGGAAGAAGAAGAAGTGTATTCAGAAGAAGATGGTTCAAAGAAAACCAAATACAATATCTTCAACCCCTGTAGAAGTCATAGCGACCGAGTCTTCTGTTCCCGAGAGAGCAGTATCCCCTGCACCTTCGGAATCTTCTGTGACACAGTCTGAGACTAACATGTCTGAGACCGATCAGAGTCAGAAAAGCAAACAAAGGAAGACCAGAACTCAAATCAGCCTTACCCCGGAACAAGAAGTAGACATGGTAGAGTGGCTCAATGCCCATGAAATTCTCTATAATAAGAAACTGCGAGATTACAAGGATACTAAGAAGAAGGCTTTCCTGTGGCAACAGCAGGCAGAACTGATGGGTTTGACAGTGGATGATCTTCGAACCTGGTACTCTAGCTTAAGAACGCGCTTCACCAAACTCAGGAAAAAGAAATCTGGTGACGGTGCTTCTGAACATTCTGAAAGGGACCAATGGGTGTATGAAAAGTTTTCATTTCTAGCTCCTTTCACCTACGAAGTTAAGAATAGGACGTTGGTAAGTGTAAGTATCATTACAATTATTGCAATAGAGATATATGTAACATTTTCCATGCTGTACGAAAATTGTTTCTCTAATAAAATATATATCTGTGTATTTACGACAATTGTACAAATGAAAGTGACATGTTCTTATATGGATATTTCTTCCTTGCAGCTCAAGTCCAAGTTAGCTTCATCATCAACTCTCACTACCGATGACAACGTGCCTCTCTCTGATCAGATGACAAGTAAGGAGTCTGACAGTCTCAGCACAACTACTGCATCTACCATCAGCTCTACTGCATCAGCACCATCCTCAATGCAGTCATTTACCTCGGCTGTCAGTGGCAAGGTTGATGAATTCATGGAAATGCAGAACAGAATCATGCAGCAGATGGTGCGACCAAACTCAGACAGAATGAAGGAGGCATTTATAGAATACATCCGAGAGTCAGTGTATGACATCCAGCCAACCTTGTGGGAAGACATGCACAGGGACATAATGAAGACTGTTCTGATGTATAAGGATAGGGACAGTGCACTGAAGAGGGCTCAAAGGCAAGCTTTCGTCGCTACACCTACAGCTTCAGCTACTGCTTCAGCGCCAGCTGAAACCTGTGGATCCTCGTCTGGTTGGCAACCACCTCCTCATATGTGGCCATCTACTGTGCACAGTCCTGTGAGTGTGTGGAAGTCAATGGAGCCTGCCTGGGTGCAACAACAGGTCCCTCAGAACCAGCAAGTCCCCCAGCATCTTCAGCAACCACAGCGATATCTTCATCCTCAGCAACAAGGCTCTTGCTCGGAGCAGCAACAAGAGAGGCACCAGAATACAACACCGTGTCAAAGCATGTCAGAGTTGATTCCTCTGGCATCCACACCTGTGAGTTCTCAGGGCTCAAGCACAAGCTTCCCTTCTGGATTCAGCTCGTTTCTAGAGGGAATTCGCCAGGAACAAGAGATGACGAATGATCAGTACAAGCCCCAGCAATCTCAGAATGAAGACAAGTAGACTGGCGACTGTTGGACATAACGTTGAAACAAATGTTTGTTTCCTTATTGTTTGTTCTTAATCTAGAATTTTACAATATGCCTTTGTATTTTGTTGCATTGTCTTACTGTTTTAAAATAGCATTGCATTAGAGCATGCACATGCATTTTTATTCTTTGTTGCACGTTATGTTTTTGCAGTATGCAAATGATGAAGAGACATTTGAGTATGTTACTTAATCCTTTATCCCATGCTTGAATATTGCATATTTGCACTTTTAAAGGGCACATTGTGACATGACTTCTCCCTCATAATATCGAATAAAACATTATTTCTTTTACAAGTTTTATTTCTTTCACAAATACAATGATGCAATACAAATAGCATTTCAATGCAATGATGTCTCTTAAACGACGAATCATATTGAACATCAGCGTTAAATACGAATGTCATTAGCGAAACATTAGTCATAAAGAGGTAACATGAAAACATGATCTCATCTCACTTAAAGATCAATCATCCTATCCTGCCAATGCACTCGCCCAGCCATGCTGTTGAAATACTCTTTTAGATAGTCTCTCTGTCTCTTGGCCAACAGCGAGTCTCCCCGGTTTCCTCCATGTCGGACGTCAAGGTCTGGCAGGTTAGCATCTTGTCTCCAGGTTCCTGGAATGAGGTTGTGTGAAGCGTCTTCAGCATCCAGCTGAACATTCTGAATGGCCGGGTTTCGGAGACGAATGAAGTTGTGAAGGCACACACACGTTTCAACGATGGTTTGCACAGTGTCTGGCAACTGTTGCATTGTAGATAAAAGCATCCGCCATCTCTGGGCCAATATGCCAAACGCATTTTCGACCACACGTCTTCCTCTGGAGATTCTGTAATTTGCAACCATCATTTTCCGTGTAAGTTGGCGGCCTGAATATGGCTTCATGAGGTAGGATCGAAGACCAAAAGCGTCATCTGCAAGCAGGAAATACGGAAAATCTTCGACATCGTTGGGCAAGGGAGAAGATGGAGGGAATCTAATGGATCCATTGTCTAAGCATTCTTTCAATTCTGACTGATTGTAGATCTGAGCATCAGAGTGGCTTCCAAAGCCTCCAACATCTACCCAGATGAACTTGTAATCAGCATCTACCAGGGCCAATAGGACGATAGAAAAAAAACCTTTGTAGTTGTGATACATCGATCCAGTATTTGGAGGTTTTCTGATGGCAACATGCTTGCCATCCAAAGCACCACAAGCATGTGGTACATTCCAGCGTGTCTTGAACTCCTCGGCAATTTCTTCCCATGTAGCACTGTCTACAGGACATTTAATGACTTCATTTCTGAGATCCGTCACCAAAGCATTGCAGACATCTTTCACCAACAAACATATTGTGTTCCTTGCAACCCGGAATTCATATTGCAAAGTTGCATACGAGTCCCCAGATGCCAGATGTCGCAAAGTGATGGCAAGCTTCATCCCTGGTTCCAACGCGTTTCGATAATTGGTGTCTTGTTTTTTTATGAACGGAGTGATGCGTTCAAGAAGTTCATCAAACATGTGTGGAGTGATTCTTAAGAAATTGTAGAAGGACTCGTGATCTTCTAGGCGGAGCTCCTCCATCAGCTGATGATAATGTCCGACAGCTATTCGCCTCTCAGGTTTAAGCCACGTCCTCACCCAGCAAGTTCTTGTTCTTTTTCTTTGTTCTTGCGCAAAGACCAGATTCCACTGTTGTTCTGCTTCCATCAAAAACTGTAGAAACCCTACATTCAACATACTGAGAGCAGTAACTCTGTTCATGGTTCTCTGGTCATTAATATAACCAAAGTGATAAACGTATTAACACGCCTGTATTTATACCAGTTCATTCGCATCGTACTGCCAACGTCGTAAGAACTGTGTAGAGATTTCGCAAACGTACTAACAACGGGTAGAACGCAATGACAACCTAATGCGAACTTTATAACTGTGTAGGAACGTACTAAGAACTCAATCGAAACAATTTAATTTATTTACACATATTTGGACGTTAGAGCAACTGACTATGGTCGTACTGCGGTCGAGTTCGATCTGACTGAGGACGTCATGGACTGGGTGGAAACTGTGCACAAACGTATTGCAATCGCGTCCCGACTGCACAACGTTTTTACTCGTCCTTAGTAGGTTCGCAATACGGCAATTCCGTTCTTAGTACGGCAATCCCGTTTTTACTACGTTCCTACTCCGTCCAAATTTAGAACGGGGAGAACGTTGGACATGTTCAACGCATTGAAGCACCATTCCGTTCTTACCCAGTTTGAGCCCGTCCATAAAGTTTGTAAACAGTTGCCATTACGTCCACTCCGTTTGTGCACAGTTCGAGCACAGTTCAAGCCCGTTTTCCAAAAAAAACAAGAACGTAGTGAGAACGGGTTTGGTGTGATGGGGGTATATATATTAGGACCATCATCTACATGTGTTCTAGAAAACAACACTTGTCATTCGGGGAGAGATGAAGAAAAACATACTACCATTATAGTAAGTGGCACTGATCACCACACGAAAAACACATCTCGGTGGACGAGTTGTCTCAGGCCCAAGATTAGCTATCCAGCTGGAGTACTGGTTTCTTGGCAGAACAACAAACAATCGAAGTACGAGTATTAAGACTTTCACATTTATGATAGTCAAGTCATATTTACTCGATGTTTCACGAGTTGAGTTTTCAAAAATTAAGGATAATAAAAATATTACTATGAACATGGCAGCAGATCCGATCAATACAGTCTTATCTTCCTGGTCAACGTCAGGTAACACCTGTCTTTTCTCTATTTTTTTCGTTGGAACGTACCGATAAAAACTGATCTTTATATAACTAGAAGATATAAGGCTACATGTATATCCGTGTCTATATATACAATACTGATTTATATGCTCGTGTCTGAATATTGGTATATCTCTGGAATAGGCTCAAATAATGGTCATAATGCCATAAAAATATTAGAATATTCAACTGAATATTGATATCTCTCTGGAATAATTCCATCACATATTAGGACACTGCAAGAAATATTTACTTCAAAGCACAGGATACTTAGTGTTGTGTGCAAATCTTCAAATCAGTTTGTATCACCTACTGTGTTTTCATATCATCATGATGTTCATTCACTTTCATCAATAAACAATGCCAATACCTTCAATGCAGTTCCTTTTAGTTTATTCTTCATGGTTCAACTTCTGAATGCTTGAATGATTGACATTAATATAGAAGTTCCAAGTCTTCATATCTTCAGAAACATTTAACATCTCTCAAATCTTCAGATCTAAGCACATGTCTGAGCTCATGACCATGTGCTCCCATCAATAGTCTAAAATCTACTACCAGATGAGGAGTTACTTCCCTTGCCTCTTGAGTAGAGCTAAGAGTCCCAAAAAGTGGGTCAATTTAGTTTCACATCTAGAATAAACTTTTGACATAAAATTAATTCCAAAAGTCAATTTTGGCCATTACATACCAGCCCCTGAATTGCGTCATAATCCGAATGAAAGCAATTATAAATGAGCATTACCACAAATTGGTCAAAATTTGAAATAAAACTACACCGCAGAAATGCCAAAAAATAAATGGTTATTACTTGAGTGGGTGAATTTGAAATAAGAAACTTAAACGGAGAAATTCCCTGAAAAAAAAACATAACTTGCTGAATTGCAATAAGATTTATAATGAAAAACCTAGCCCTTTGCAAGGTAAAGCTGAAAACAAAAATTAAAGTTCATGTTAGAATCATCAGATCACTTCTTCATAGCTCAAAGTGGTGATTTACTATTTTACCAATTAAAGTTCACCACATTCACTTCATTGAAGACCAGGGGAGACAACCCTGTCATCATATAGGTCAAAAGTCAGTCATTTTCTAGCAGCAGGCACAGTTTATGCACGGGTCGAACATATTCGCTCGACTGGGTTTTGACTCTAACAGTGCGGACGAGTCCTCTGCAATCAGTCATCACTTCTAGGACCCGGGCCATAGCCCAGGAGTTTCTCGGAGTATTGTCTACTACGAGCACGACATCCCCTATTTGTACATTTCTTTTGGGGAAACACCACTTCTGTCTCTGATTTAAGAGCACTACGTACTCTTTCTGCCATCTCTTCCAGAATATGTCTGAAAGATACTGGATCTGCTTCCAGCGACTTCTTGCATAGTTATCATCTTTGGTGAAGATACCAGGTGAAAAGCTTTCACCGGGTTTAAGCAGCAGGAGGTGATTTGGAGTCAGAGGAATTAGGTCATTGGGATTTGCAGATAACTCTGTAATGGGACGATTGTTCAGAATTGCTTCGATCTCACAAAAAAGAGTTTGTAACCCTTCATCATCCAAACGTATAGTTTGTTCCTGCATGAGAGAAAAGAGAATCTTTCTTACGGATCTGTCTCTCCCAAATTCCTCCAAAGTGTGACGCACTAGGTGGGTTGAAGTGCCATTCGATGTGTTTTTGTTGGAGTTCTTTTCCAATTTTGTGTTGATTCCAATTCTGAATTTCACACTTTAATTCCTTACAGGATCCAACCAAGTTGGTACCATTATCTGAGCAAATGGATTTCACATTGCCTCGTCTCGCAGTAAAGCGGCGAATAGCATTTATACACGAATCAGTGTCAAGGCTGTGTGCCACTTCCAAGTGGACCGCCCTTACGGCTAAACAGGTGAAAACAACACCGTACCGTTTGACACAAGCTCTCCCACGCTTCACAAGTATTGGTCCGAAGAAATCCATGCCGGTGTTGGTAAACGGTGGTTCGTTGGTTGTCAATCTTCTCTGCGGCAAATCACCCATCTTCTGGTTCAGAGTTTGAGCCTGATATTTCTTGCATGTGACACATTTTGATACAACCCTTTTGAGTGCATTTCCGGCTCCAACAATCCAAAATCTTTGTCGAAGTTCAGATAACATCGAGTTTTTTCCAAAGTGTCCAACTTTTTTGTGAACGTCTCTCAAGATGAGTTCAGTGATTGTAGAGCTTTTGGGGAGTATGATTGGATGTTTAGCATCATAGGAAAGTTCTGATTTGTTGAGTCGACCTCCGACTCGAAGTATGCCGTCAGCAAGAATGGGGTCTAGTTTGCGCAGTGAAGAATAGTGCTTGATTTGTCTGGAATTCTCTTTCCACTGCAGATCACATATTTCAGCTGCATAGTGTTGCAACTGTATGTATCTAATGATAGATTCCTCTGCTTTCTCTATCATCCTGCTTGACAGTTCACCTCTTGCTATTTTCAAATCTTGCGTCCGTCTGTCTATTCGTCTCTTGTTCATTTCTTGGAATTCTGTGTTTTCTTTTCTGATCTTCACTCGACGTGCCAGTTCTTCTTTTACAGCAAGGATCCAAGCAACTGATCTCTTCAATTTCATCCAATCTGAAAAGAAAAGTAACAGTTTGTCCATCACATCACATGTTTGGGTCACAGTACTGCTGACATGGCACTTAACTTCTGGGTCGTCATTGTCTAGTTTCAAGTCGGTTTGATCTTGGGTTTCTGTTTTGATTGGAGTTTGTAGGATTTCTGGTCCATTCCACCAAATGCTTGAGTCTATTAGCTTTCTCATCTTGATGCCTCTTGATGCAATGTCTGCTGGGTTAGACTTTGAGTCTATGTAGTTCCACTGTTCCACATCTGTAGCTTCTCTTATAAGTGCAACTCTGTTCGCTACGAAAGTGTGAAACCTGGTTGTTTCGTTACTTATGTACCGAATCACGGACATGCTGTCGGTCCAAAAGTAGATCTTTCGCAGTGGATATTCAAGTTCCCTTGTTAGCACTTTACTAAGGCGTACAGATAGTACTGCAGCTGTGAGTTCAAGTCGTGGGATTGTGATCTTTTTCAAAGGAACCACTCTGGACTTTCCAAGAACTAGGGTGCAGTGAACTTTGTTCTGACAGTTTGTGATACATATGTAGGAAGCGACACCGTATCCTGCATCGCTGGCATCAGAGAACATGTGTAGATCACAGGTGTTCACTTCTCCAAAGTCAGGTGGTTTGTAACATCTTGGGATGTCAAGTTCGCCAACTAGTTTCAGATCTTCAATCCAAGCTTGCCACTTCTTTTTCATTTTGTCACCAATGTCGTCATCCCAACTTATCTTCATTCTGCAGAGGTTTTGTAGCAGTATTCTTGCTTTCAGAGTAAATGGTGCTAACAGTCCGAGAGGATCAAAGATGGAGCTTGCTATGGATAGGATACCTCTTCTTGTTTCTGGCTTGGGTTTGATGTTCACGTCGAATCTGATCGTATCTTCTTCAACATTCCAGTGAACGCCGAGTGCTCGTTCAGCTGGCAGTTGATCTTGATCAAGGTTCAAGTCCATGGCACCTTTAGCACGCTCTTTGCTGGGTACAGAATCCATGACGCTATGGCTGTTACTTATCCATTTGGTCAAGTGGAAGCCTCCACTTGAACAGAGTTGACTGACCTCTTGAATGAGTTCTTTGGCCTTTTCATCTGTTGGTGTTGTCTTCAGGAAATCATCAACGTAGAAGTTTTTCTCAATCAGGTTTGTGACTTCTCCAGGAAAGGAATGTTCATTATCAGAGGCCGTTTGTCTAAGAGCTATGTTGGCACAAGTCGGTGAGGATATGGCTCCAAACAAGTGAACTGTCATGCGATAGATCACTGGATCTTTCAATGAGTCACCACCGGGCCACCAGAAGAATCGTAGGAAATCTTGATCACTTTTCGGCACCTTGACTTGATAATACATTGCCTCTATGTCCCCGATAATGGCTATTCTTTCCTCTCTAAATCTCAACAGGATACCAAGGAGATTGTTGGTTAGATCGGGTCCTTGCAATAGTTGATTGTTGAGAGAGATACCCTGATACAGTGCAGAACAGTCAAAAACTACTCGAATCTTCTGCTTCTGGGGATGATATACACCATGATGTGGAATATACCATTCTTGGCCTTCACCTTTGTGCAGTTCGCTGTTTGGGACTTGTTCCGCGTAGCCCTTGTTGATGATCTTGTTCATGAACTCTGTGTAGTCGGAATGAAAGTCAGCATTCGTCTTCATTTTACTCTTGAGATGTCCAAGTCTTTGTAATGCTTGATTTGAGTTGTTTGGCATCTTGACATTGTCATTTCTAAAGGGTAGTCCAATTGTGTAGTGTCCATCTTTGAAACCTAATGATTGGGACACCTTGTTCAGGAACATCAAATCTTCCTGTGAATTTTCTTTCTTATCGTCTATTGTCCGTTCTGGGAAATCGTAATTCATCGAATCTTTCAACATTCTGTCGATAGTTTTCAGTTCCTCTTCCTCTGGGACAGCAGCTACTTCAATTCTGTTGGCATATTGCTTGTCATCAGCACCAGTCACTGAGTCTCTGAGAAGGTTCCACACTATCCAGCCGAGGATAGTCTTTGTTGCATGGGGTGCGCTGATTGGTCCAGTTCTGACTTCTAATGGTGTGTATGCGCTGGGTACATTATTGCCGATTAAAAGTCCAATTTCCATTTTCTTTTCACAGAAGTCAATGTCAGAGAGGTGTGGCCATTTCAAGACGTCATCTTGTCGTGGAATGTGGTGTCTTGATACAGGCAACTTGTCTTTGGTATAGACCTTCGGCAATTTGATTGTAGATTTCATGTCAAGGTCACAGACTTTAAGACCATTGATTTCAAATGTAGTCATGGTGTGAGGCTTACCCATCGTTTCGAGAGATATCCTCTTCTTTTTACCTTCGCAGCCTAACTTTGTCATCAGTGTCTCTGTGCAAAAACATGCGCTACTACCAGGATCAAGGAATGCGTAGGTTTCAACGTACTTCAAACTGTCCTTGTAACTCACTCTGACAGGAACGATAGCCATAGTACACTGTACCTCTCCAGCCCCTGTCTCGTCTTCTTGCGTGTGAAGTTCAGCACAAGCACTAACTGGACTTTTGTTGTCTCCACTCTGCCTTGTCATAATCTTGTCCTGCTTGTCGATTCTTTCATCTTTCTTGTCCATGTGCAGAATGGTTAAGTGTTGACCCTTACAAATCTTGCACTGTACAGCTTCTATCTGGGGGCAAGATTTGCTGACATGTCCATGTCTCAGGCACCTGAAGCAGAGGCCTTTATTTCTCAATATGTTGATCTTTGCAAAGTGTTGTCGAGATCTCCATTGATCGCATCTTTCGACTCCATGTTGATTTGACTGGCAGCAAATACATGGTGAGAGAAAGGCTTTCGGTCTCAAAGATTGTAGATTTTCGGTCTGGCTTGGCTTGGTTGGAAGGTCAGTTGCAAAAGAGACTTGCTTGTCCTTAAGTGCTGGATATTTAGTCTTAGGTATTGGTTTATGTTCAGTCCTAAGTGCCAACTTGCCGTAGATTGGGTCGTTTGCCTTTCTGGCTTCCAACTTGACAAAGTCCACCAGGTGATGAAATCTTATCAGTTGCCTTTCACTTCTTCGTCTATCCACATAGCCTCTCCACTTGTCATGATAGTAGTATGGCAATTTCATGACCAACTTCTTGATATTGTCTGGGTACTCAAGCACTCTCATAGCTTCAATACTCTCTACAGCGTTCAAACATTCAGTGAGGAAAATTGAGAACTCGTCGAGCGCTTTTACACTGTCGTTCTTGATCGGATTCCAATCTAGAGCCCTCTTGACAAATGCTGATGCAATCGTTTCTGTGTCACCATAGCGGCTTTCTAGTTCTCTCATCGCAGCTTCATAGCCTCTCCGTGAATCCAAGTAACTATAGCTAGAGACAATTTTGTGAGCTTCACCAGTTGTAAACTGTTCTAAATAGTTCATGGTTTCATCTGTATCTTCTGCATAAGCAACTACTTTGGTCTTGAACTGACGAATGAATCTTTTGTATTCCAAAGGATTACCGCTAAACTTGATGATCTCTGGAACAGGCTTACGGAGTTGGTTGACGACACTTGTAATAGCTACCTCAGGAGATGTAGGCTGCCGCGTGGGTGTTTGTCTTGGTCTTGGTATCTCAGCTGTATCAAACTGGTGTGGCTGAAACACTTCAACATGTGGATTAAGTTCAGTGTATTGAGGCTTTGTCCCCCTATTCATGTTCAAGACATCTCTATCATAACCATCTTGAAAATGTGGACGTTCCTCTTCAAAATACTTATCTCTATCCTCCAGTCGATACTGATTGTACATGTCCTGATTGTAGCCTGGTTTCTGCTCAGTGCTGTGTCTTCTAAAGCTGTCCTGTGAATATTACAGTCTCTCATTAGCAGTTGAATGTCTATAGTCCACCTCATTCATGTAAGACCTAGCACCTACTTCTTTCTTCACCGTTTCTCTACCAGCACTACCAGCTAATACAGGCTTTTTCTTTTCTTGTTGCAATAATGTGTATGATGACTACTTGTGTTGGCTGTATCTGAACTCTTACCAAGACTCGGTCTCTTTCTTTCGGATCTACTACTTGCCACTGTAGACGTCTCAAAATCCTCTAAAACCTTAGTTCTTGCTTCTGCGATTGCCATTTCTCTTTCTAAATACAATCTCTCTTCTTCCATTTTGAGTTTCATCTTGGAAATTTCTAAATCTTGCAACTTCTGAAGAGTATCTATTTTAGCTCTAACTTCTACCTTTCTCTGGTCTGCCTTTATGCGTGCACCTGTCACGGAGTTAACCTGAGATGACTTACTGGTAGTTCTCCTAGATTTTGTATGGTATACACTAGATTTTGTCTGGGATACGCTATCCTGAGGGCTAATTTTACTTGAATTGAGGACAAGCTTTCTTGCTTCATTTTCAATGTAGCTATCAGCATGTGCTTTGAAAACCATTAACTCATCTCTTTTGGATTTAGTTTTCTCGTTATATACTCTTCTCTTTCTTTTTCATTAACAAGCCTGAAATATTCTTCTTCATCACAAAACAATTCCTCAAATACAAGAAGAAAGTTTGAGTATTCAGTTCTGACAACTTCATAGTCTGCCCCCTCAGATATAAGTTCATTCACACACTTCAAATTGTTCATAACCCTCCTCAAAGTCTGTTTCAAGTTATCATGTTTCACCTTCTTCTGATATTCAAATCCTATGTCAGTCAATTTCTGTTGACGTTTTGGCCTAACAATCTCACTATCACTCATGGTGCAAAATATGCCTTGGTTTTCATGTTCAAAATACATCCTCTTCTAATCTTCAATTCTAGAAAGTCATTATCACTATTAATGTCAATGAAATGTTGTGTGCAAATCTTCAAATCAGTTTGTATCACCTACTGTGTTTTCATATCATCATGATGTTCATTCACTTTCATCAATAAACAATGCCAATACCTTCAATGCAGTTCCTTTTAGTTTATTCTTCATGGTTCAACTTCTGAATGCTTGAATGATTGACATTAATATAGAAGTTCCAAGTCTTCATATCTTCAGAAACATTTAACATCTCTCAAATCTTCAAATCTAAGCACATGTCTGAGCTCATGACCATGTGCTCCCATCAATAGTCTAAAATCTACTACCAGATGAGGAGTTACTTCCCTTGCCTCTTGAGTAGAGCTAAGAGTCCCAAAAAGTGGGTCAATTTAGTTTCACATCTAGAATAAACTTTTGACATAAAATTAATTCCAAAAGTCAATTTTGGCCATTACACTTAGAACGAATCATCAGAGTATTAAGCTGATGTTATAATATTTAGTATATATACTGAGAATTTAAATACTGAGACGTATCAGTGGAATACAATGTATCAAACTACAGTTCCGATATCAAATAGTTTCATTGTAACAAATGTTATGTGATTTGTTATTATTTTTAAACATCAAGATTGGGAAAATTAATTGTCCATATGGATGTTAATTTCCATGTCGGTCATCTCACGTGCCAAGAATGTTTGGAAACAAAAGCGAAAGAATGTTATAAAGCAAACATTCTATTATTTATTTCCAATTTGTGGATGTATATGTAGACATTAGATTGTAATCTCGGGTTTCATCTACACAATACGTGTAAATTCCATAAAGGATGTCCATTTTAATATCTCCAAACTTTCATGAAAAAAAACAAGTACATTAAAACATTTTAATGACTGGATTTTGAAGTTTAAAAAAGCGGAGTGAGGCAAATATATGTTTTTATAAAATTTTAACTTACATAAAACGTGTCAGATTGAAAATATTACAGCTGCAATATACATCAAATAAAGAGGACATATATACATTATGTCCTGTCAATGCAGTAAATGTTATATGAAATCTCTCTTTAATCATTATGTGTACAGCTGCTCGTAAACGTTTCTTGCAGAAAAAAACACAGATTTTTTGGTTAAAACGTATTCCAAACTGGCATGGAGCAGATGTGCATGCTATTTCAATGACTACATCAACGAACCTGTTTCTGTTTTCAATAGCTGGTTAATGATAACCCAGTAGAAGCATTATGTAATGTATGTGTGTAAGATTTATGGCATGAAATGTATTGATATATATGTAATATTGATGTATAACTTTACGTTCAGATTATATCTTCCTGGAGCCTTCGAGGTTATCTGGAAATGACATAATCAGCACGAATTTCATTGTTTTAAGAAACGTGAAACCTTATTACGTTTACGTGCCTAATTAATGTCAGGTGTGTGGGTGTGGAGCCAAGTGGTCGCCAAATCTATAATGGTAATCAACAGTTGCAATGGGGACTCTCAAAAGCCAACTATACATATTAAGAATCGCCGTTGTCGATACGTTTCTATTGGCAATGTGTGTTCACAATATACATTGAGTTTTGGGGATATTGGATACGACAAGAACAGAAAAAAGAATGGACTCTTTGAAGTATGGAGACCGATGTGTTCGATCGAGTTCGTCGACTGCACAGTAGACAGACACTGAACACTAAACTTCGACATATAGCTTCGACAATGTCGGGATTGACTTTGATTGAAAATATATTTTATTCATTTAGGAAATGGATTGGGCACAAAATATGAAATTTATAGAAGCCCTCTCCACGTAGAAAAATATTTGACAAGACTAAAATACATAACACAGTGTATGCAGAAGAGAATTAGAAATCTACAAGTGACGAAGGAGGTGGGTAAACATGTAGGCCTAATATACATTATTAAGGCAAAACACACTTAGAAATATTATTCCTATGACAAAATGCACTAGCAATATGGTTAATACATACATAAGTATGTATGTATTAATTGAACCGTTGACTCTTGAGTGATTCCATCGTCAATGGATAAGCAATCCCAAGTAAGTAGATCTAGCCTACTCGAGTCTGGAAGGAATGACATGATATGGCCTAATATGTTTTACATGCGCTTCGAGTCTTGATCAATAACAACGGACTCAGGAAATCTTCAAATCTTGTAAGTTAAACTTAGTCTTTCTATTGAGATATTTTGCCTTTATTTTGTTAATTTCGAAAATTCTATTTATAAGATGGCAAATGTAGATCTAATTGTTCCATGGAAAAGAGTAAAAGGAGTAAGACAACAAAATCAAAGATCAAAATACACGAACAACAATCCAAAATTGAATAAAGAAAATATTACATCTTAATTCATAATGTTAATTTAATCATAAAGTGATTTCAAAGACTGTATGCGATTACCGAAGTTGGCATTGAAATCCATATCCGTATTAAACGAATTCCATTTCGTTCCCGTTTTGTCTTTTGGGAGTTCCAGTGAAGTCACGTGACTGCAGAGTTTCTTCAAGATGTGGCGACATGAAAACGCGAGGGAAATTTGGATAGTTTAGTTGATGTTGTAAGTGAATATCTTTCAAAGTTACATGATTAATTGACTTTTAATTAGTGTGTTTATGGCACGTTGTACGGATTTGAGTTACAAGGCAGAATTCTTAATACACGTATTTGCCTTGTTTCATCGTCAACGTGGGTGAAGTTTCGTCATGCCATCGTCGATATGTCGTTGTCACTTAGGATGCAGAGAAAACGTGTTATTAACGTCGAGTTGTTATTTCGTAATGACATCTCAAGATAAAATTATAGCTGACAATGTATCAGTGACGTTGACGAAAATTTTTTGAACAGTTTCTACTTTGGTTTTCTCTTGTGTTGAAACCATAAAATAAAAATGTATTTTATATTGTCTCTGCTTGCCTTGAAATATGGATCATGACATAGAAGTTCTAATGGAAGTTTATGTGATTAGGAATGTTCACTTGGAGGTGGTCAACAATTTTAAATGAACATTTTATCAGTATTGCATTATTTCAATTTCATTACTTTGCCATTAGGCCTAGTCTATCTAATTTCTTACCTTGCAGGCAAAGTGTACTGACTGGCGACCAATTATCGCCGCATACCAATTATCGCCAACACATAGCTACATAGCTGAATACTTTAAAGTTGAATTGAACTTTTGTTGGTTATCTGTTTGGTGATATCTTAATGTGTGAAATAATAGGTAACCATAGGATAAAGTTGTCTGCGCAAGTGCTGTAGCTATGTGTTGGCGATAATTGGTATGCGGCGATAATTGGTCGCCAGCCAGTAGAGTAAAGTCCTCAAATTGCGTCCACTTTAACGGTTGACCTCGCTTGCCGGAATTCTAACCCTCACTGGCCTCACTCGACACTTCTTGGTCAACAATCAGCCCGAGGCAAAGAGTCTTTGTTATAAGAAAAATGATTGGCTGATATTCTAAGGGGTTTTCATAATGGTCATGGGAATTACAGTTTTTCTAAATATAAATTGCGTTTTGATTGGTAGACGAAACAACCCATACATGATATGCTTAGCTCTCCTGTTAAAGCTAAATCACATAATTGAACAATTTCAAGAATACCTATTTGAAGTCACACATCATAAAACATATAAAATAGAAAATCATGTTCAACCCATGTTTTCGAGACCGTATTGACAGCACTAAACTTGCAAGGCGAAGCAGCATGCAAGAGTCGCCGGCTGCACTGTTGTGAAGTCATGACTTTGTGACATCATTAACCATGACGTAATTACACTCGTATCTTGCATTCCAACAGTGCCGTTGTTCACGTTGTCAATAATTCTCTCTCATTCTGCGACATTGTTTACGATATAAACGAGTTAGTATGTCAGTAAACCAATTTGGGAATAAAATTCAAAAGTTACTTTAAGCCTCGGTCTCAACCCACCGTGCGTTTTTTTGTCTGTATGTTTTTTTGGGGAGGCCACGTTTCTGAAAAACGTAGGGAGGAAGTGGAAATGCAGTGAGGCAGCAAAATCAACGCACGTCACACGCAAGGTGTAAGTACGTTCCCCTAACGAAATGCCTGGCAGTGATCTGCTACGTGCATTTACGTTGAGCATGTGGTAAGTGCGTGCAAGTGCATCAAACTCAAGTTTTCCAGGCTGATTTAAGGCACCCAGAGGGTAGGGGCGACCTTCAGAGGTGCTCTCTCAGTGCTGCTGCCTTAAGATGCCGCCCATTCAACGCAGAGACTCCCGCTTTTGATGCTGCAAGAGCAGCTTCATATGGCAGCGCATAATAACTGCAGAATTTAGTGCGCACAACGTACATTGTAATTGCGTAGCACATACTTACTCGGCACTGCCAACGTGAGTGTTGCGTGCTCATTTGTCAGTTGAACTGGGGAAGTGCCAAGTAAGCATGGACCACGCACTGACAACTCACTTGCAGCATGCGGACCCATGTGAAAAACTTAAAACACTCGCAGAGTCCGTGCGTTGTGCACACAGTGTCCGTAGAGTGCAAGCACGGAATCTTACATGTGGAAAATACCCAGTCGCACGTAGCTCGCACGCAGCATAAGTTCAGCATGCACTAAAAGCGCTACAGCGTGTCTGCGTGCTCGCAAATCCGTACGATGTGGGTACTTACAACATACGACTACCACTATTTTACCCACGTTTTTGCACATAGACAGCACGCACTTGCAAGTACAGCTGGTTGTGACTGCCGCTTTAGAATATTTCTAAAAAAAGAGTGGAAGCTGCATGATGTTGGGTGCAATGCTACACTGAACTTCCACCTATGGTTCACCAGTTCCAGCTAATGCTCACAGGTTTCACCGCATTGCATAGCAACCATGCACAGGAACTCAATATTGTAATTAAAACATGGATAAGATAATTACAGGTCATAAAGAAAAATAAGAGCATGCATCCATACAATATTATTCACACAATCTTTTTAAATAATATACTGCTAAAACTGATCATTTACTTACGTTTGGCGCTTGTAATTGATTAAACCTGCTTTGTTCTTTATTGGATAAAATAAATCTGATGAATTTATGACAATTATTCATAACATTCAAATGATCAAATCACCTATGCACAAAGGGAATATTTTAATTTGCCAATTTTTGGGTTCTCATTAAATTATAGTGAAAAAAAAATGTGTTTATTTTCAGACAGTTACAACTTTATGATTTTCGTTTAAAAGGGATTGAAAAAGTTATGTCAAGAATTTTCAGAATTATTTCATACTTAGTGTTATTGCCTGCTTGTACTTGGTAGATTGAAAGGTTTTTGTACTTGTAATTGAGTACATTTTATCCACAGTAACATATATGCCAGCATGGCCCATGTAGAACTTTGTCCTGCGCTTGTTTCAACCTGGGGAAAACCCTAAGGCTAATAACCTACATGAAGCTCATGATTATCATTATGCAATACTCTGCAATCAGCATATAATCACTCTCGGGGAAAAGAAATATGGTTCAACTTTTTGCACTCTCTTAAAAGTTATGATCTAAAAATTTTATTGAAATATTCAAGAACATGTTCAGTAATTTGAAATTTTTGGAGCTAATATTGCAGTTGCTGTCCTCAAGTTTCAATCTAATGGTGAGTTTAATGATTAGTTGATGAAAATCCTACTGTTCTTTTCCCTGGGAAGTGGTTCATTTGACTAATTCATTATTTCTTTCAGTTTTGCATGTTTTGTACTAATATTTAAAACAACAAGCATGTTTTCTATTTCTTTACTTCCAATTCTGTGATTATTATCCCCCACCACGAAGTGGAAGGGGGATATAGGTTTGGACTCCGTCCGTCCATCCGAGATAAAGGGGACAGCTTTTCTCAGAAACTGTTTCAGATAGGGTTTCCAAATTTGGTTTGTGGCTTGTGGACATAAATACCTTGATGGAGTTCGAAAATGAGAAGCATGCAATTATTTTTTCCAGAGTTATTGCCCTTGTTCCGTATTTTTGGACTTTGTTCATGGTGTCTCCAAAGGGGACAGCTTTTCTCAGAAACTGTTTAAGATTGCTTGAGGGCATACATACCTTGATGAAGTTCGAAAAGAGAAGCGTGCAATTGTTTTTTCCGGATTTATTGCCCTTGAGGTTTTTTTTCACACTCTGTTACAGGTAATTTCAAAGGGGACAGCTTTTTGGTGCACTATTATCTTTTCTCGAATTATTGCCCTTGTTCCAATTTCTTGGGTCTGGCGGGGGATGTTGATGACTATGTCTTCTTGTTTTTATTAAATGCACTTCCACTTATTGCCTGAAACAAAATTTTTAGCTCATCTGGTCTGACAGGCCTGGCAATGGGGACGGTCTGGCATCTGTAAACTTTTCACTTTTTCGACTTCTTCTCCAAAATCACTGGCTCTAAAGAACTTTAATTTTGTGTACAGACTCCTTTGGCAATCGGGATTATGAATTGTAGATTTCATTGAAAAGTTATTTTCATCTTAGTTACTACAGAAAGCTCTAACAGCCTGGAATCTTGTGTACAGATGCCTTGGGCTCAATGGGAATAATAAATTGTAGATTTGGTGACACTGTGGCCTAAAACCGTCACTGCGATCAGGACCTAAAAACCTTTTCATCTTCTCCAGTACGAAAAGCTTTAGAAAGCTGAAATGTTGTTTACCGACTCCTTGGCCAATGAGAAGTATAAATTGTATCATGTTCTCCATTGCATAAAATACTTGAAATTCATTAAAACGCAGATAAATACTTCTGGAAAATTTACATTTTGAAACTTATTTAGTTTATAGCTATTAGCCTGATGAGCTACCGTGCCAATTGTTCTTTTTTTAATGGTCAAAGTAAGGGAAGAGAAGTCCGTTAACCACACTTCTAAGAGGCTTTTTTCTTCTTTCAGATCAACCAAGGTCCCCATGGATCCTAAGACAGCTCCTGGCAAGAGGCCCCATCTTGGAGGCATGTTAAGAATATTTGCCAAATCTGTCCAGGATGTCACAGGAAAGCAGAAAAAGAAACCGAAATCGCCCACCCTTGAGCTTGACGCCAACTCTGGAAACAGTTCACCATTGGAAAAATCCCCCCCAGACAATGAGAAATCCAGCAAAAGATCTTCTGATGTTTATTCAAAACCTGGAGATATCTCACAAACAAGAACTGTCTCTAACGTTTCTTTTTTAGAAGATTCAAAAAGTGAAAAACACAAAAAGATTTTTCCCTTAACAGCGACACAAACTGACTTGACGATTAACAGTACTAAAGCGAAAGAAAACATTAAACCAGATAATAGTTTTGAGGATTGGAGCGCAGACCTTATGGTTGTTGAATCCCCTTGTAAAGTGCCAGCTGTTGATGTTGCAAAACATGCAAACCCAAGTCAGGTACCATTCGAAAATGTCAATAAGAAAACCTCCCAAACTGACATAAAAAGTAACAGTGAATACCCATTGGAGATGAAAGACGAAAAATGTTGTGCACGTGGTTCTGTCAGGAAAAATGAAAACCAAACTGTGAAGAGCGAGTTGTCAGTGACAGATAGGAAAATGAAGAAAAAATCTCCCAAATCATCTACCCCAGAACATGAGAAAAAAGGAAGCAAAAAGAAAACTAAGAAGAGACCTTCAAAAAGACTTGACATGATCACTGATGTTAACAGGAGGAAATCTTCTGAGAGGGGATGTTGTGTAACTGAGTCTCATAAAAACAGTGTGCCAGTACAAATTGGAAGGCGAGAGAGCAAATGTTCCCAGCCACAGATGGATGAGGACTGGTCATCAGACTTGCTGGACACAAGTTCTTGTAGCAGCAGAACTTCGAAGGATGAAATGTGTGAGCTCTCTGTACCAAATTCAGAATTATCTAAGACAAATGAACCAGATACGGCTGATGTCCCTCAGGTGAGAGATGTGAGTAAAAGCACAAACAAAAGTATCTCTGAGGAATATGTTGAAGTTTTTGAAGAAGAGCTTGATCCTGATCTGCTTGATAAAACACTGACTAAAACCATGGACGAGGACTGGTCATCAGACCTCCTGAATGTGCCTTCTTCAAGAAATCAATCTCCAGTCTTGAAGGAGTGTTGTCCAGAAGTTGAAATCAGTTCAGGGATTTCCTTTGGCCATGACAGTGACAGAGAGTGCTTGCATGATGAACAAAGCAGGCTATCACATGTCAATAATATCAATGATGAAATTGTCGAGGAAACTTGTCATGAAGATCAAAGAGAAGAAAAATACAGAGGATTTAAACTGCTTTATTCAACAAAGCAAGGTGGGAAACACTCAGAAAGGTTTGTGGATGATGTCTCAGATTTGACAAGTGATCAAGAAACAATGTCAGAGTTAGAATCTCAAGCCCCAAGCACCGTTGAATCTTTTCAGGATGAAACCATCGGTTCCAGTGACCTCCATGAAAATATTCTGACCCAAGATGATGATCTGGACTATATTTCTTCATCCTACAATCCATGTAAACCAAGTCAAATTGATAACTCTGATGGTCATAACTATTGCACCCAGCGACCAAGATCTGAACATCCAGTTCATCATGATGAAATTAGGGATGATAAAACCGAAAAGATGGTGAGCAGACATAATCAAGAGAGAAGATCTTTTCAAGAAATGAACTTTAGTGAGATCAACCCATCTACCAGTTATCCATTATTGCATATTCCAGTTGAGAATATAAGGTCGAAGGAATCTGCTGATAAACTTCTTGATTTCATTGACAGTCACTTGCAACAACTTGGATTGAGTGATCCAAGAGAAAGTACAAGGAGTATTGTGTTCAATGTTGCCAATAAGCAAGGTCAGGGTGAACTGCAGGTTGGACTTGAACAACAGGATGTTCACACTACAAGTTACCAACAGTCTGCCTACTCCTGGAACTGGGCGTGCAATCCGTGGACTCCTTACCTCGATCCAACTGCTTATCAAATGTGTGATCCAAGAATGATTCAGAATCCTTATTACCCCTATTATGGAGATCCTCAGGCAGACTTCCCCTACTATTTCAATGGCTCTTGTAAGTTGAGAAAATTATAGAAGTTACTGGCTTTACTGCTCGATGTCATTGAATTTAGTTTGTGATGATAGTATTGAAATGTTCTTACTGCACCATTAGCGTGTTAGAATTATCTGCCCGCCAGCCAGTTGTTGATGAAGATTGGGTCAATTGCAATGGTCTGCAATACAGCCTGTGCTTAGAACTGCTTACACATTGCCTGCCTGTCAAATTGTTCCTGTAAACAGCAACAAAATGAACCTAATGTCATGTCTGTAGTACAGTTAATAAGGAAAATGGAGGCAGTTAAAATATAATTCATTGGGCTGTTCTAAAAGTATCTGCAAAGTTCAGCGAATTGGCCAATTACCTGTGTATTGGTTATATAACTCCATTGCCAGCTTGTTCAGTGAGGAAGCACTGAGAGTGTTGTATATGTTCAGTTGTGATACCGATACAGTACAACTTATATACGTGACATAAATTTTAAGTAAGTGTAAGTGTGAACAAAATAGAACCCTAAATCAATATACAGATAATGCACAGTAAATGCTTTAGAGTGATAGGCTGAATCTATGGTTCTCTCCTTCCTTTCTCTCAAGGGTTCCCAATATTAAAGTCTTACAATTTGCTAGTCCCCGCTGCCCATGGTGAATCTGAAGGTTTTTTTTTGTCTTGGCGTAAACCTACAACAGGGTGTACTCCACTGTACATTAAAACCGTATTTTGCACCTTTGCAACAACCCATTTTCCACTGTACAGTTTCCTATAAGCAACCTTGTCTTCACGTTCACTGTAATTATAGAAAATACTTTCTTTTAAACGGACTAAAACTTTATTTGTCAGCAGATGAAGCTTTCTTGAAGCCTAAACTACCCTCTTTATTATATGACATTCGTTAAGTCTTTTTATAAGGAGGGGGCGGGATAACACAGTGGTTAGCGTGTTCGGCTTCGGATCAAGAGGTCCGGGGTCTGTTTCCCACCAGGGGCACAGCAACTTTGTCTGCAGTAGAGAACTGTTCTACCACATTAAGGTTTGGGTGCAATGCTGCACAGAATTTCAGCGAAGTATCACCCATGGTTCGCTAGTTCCAGTCGATGCTCGCAGGTTTCACGGCAAAGTATAGCCACATGACGTTTCTCCCTGCCATAATACTAGCTGCCGCGATATAAGTGAAATACTCTTGAAAGCGGCGTTAAACCCCAACTCACCTCACCTCACCTGAAAGGCCCGATGGGCGCATGGCATGGCGTCCGGCGTCCGTCCATCCGTGTGTAAATTTTTCGCTTTTTTGAGAGCTGCAAATGGGGTCACCGGGGTCACATCCTTTAAACCCTATTTTCATCTTCTCCAGTTCCAAAAGGTTAAGAGAGCTGAAAAGTTGTGTACAGACTCCTTGGCCAATGGGGATTCTAAATTGTAGATTTCGTGACCCCATGACCCCAAATGGGGTCACCGATGTCACATCCTTAAAAACCTATTTTCATCTTCTTCTCCAGTTCCAAAAGGTCTAGAGAGCTGAAAAGTTGTGTGCAGACTCCTTGGCCCATGGGGATTCTAATTTGTAATTTTCATGACCCCGTGGCCCCAAATGGGGTTACAGGGGTCACATCCTTAAAAACCTATTTTCATCTTCTTCTCCAGTTCCAAAAGGTCTAGAGAGCTGAAAAATTGTGTGCAGACTCCTTGGCCCATTGGGATTCTAAATTGTAGATTTTGTGACCCCGTGACCTCAAATGGGGTCACAGGGGTCACATCGTTAAAAACTTATTTTCATCTTCTTCTCCAGTTCCAGGGATCGACACTCGCACTAGTCCTCTAGCCCAAGGCCAGTGAAAATTCAGAAGGGCTAGTGAAATTTGTTTGTATCACTACAGATTAACATATGTCACTAGCCCGAAGAGCACTTCGGGCTAGTAAAGATTTCCAGCGAGCGTCTACCCCTGAGTTCCAAAAGGTCTTGAGAGCTGAAAAGATGTGTGCAGACTCCTTGGCCCAGGGGGATTCTAAATTGTAGATTTCATGACCCCGTGGCCCCAAATAGGGTCACAGGGGTCACATGCTCAAAAAACCTATTTTCATCTTCTTCTCCAGTTCCAAAAGGTCTTGAGAGCTGAAAAGTTGTGTGCAGACTCCTTGGCCCATTGGGATTCTAAATTGTAGATTTCGTGACCCCGTGACCTCAAATGGGGTCACAGGGGTCACATCATTAAAAACCTATTTTCATCTTCTTCTCCAGTTCCAAAAGGTCTAGAGAGCTGAAAAGTTGTGTGCAGACTCCTTGGCCAATGGGGATACTTAATTGTAGATTTTGTGACCCTATGACCCCAAATACAGGTCACAGGGGTCATGATCTAAAAACCTTTTTTTTTGCTTAACAACAATGTATTACTTGAGATAACTTTGATATTCAACCTTCGATAATAAATTAAATCCTGATGAGCTACAGAGCCCATGGCTCTATTTTTATAAGGATGATTTATTGTTGTCTTTCAGATTGTGTCAGCATGACTTTCGAAAATACATCTAAATATGTTGATAACGACAATATGGATTAATTATGTCAACCAATTAGATATATTCAATGCAGAGAAAATGCAGACTTTAATATATGATGCCCAATGCACGTAATTTGGACCATTTCAAGCCCCTATTTTGACTCAAGAGAGACTATACGCTATATGGTTGTTGCTGCTTTCTCGGGCCGTGACTGTATAGGTTGTTGCGCATTTACATGAATGAGCCTGCAACCGGAAAATGTCATCTCACAAAATAAGTGCATGTTATTCTGAGTAATATGCATTATTTGTGAACTTTTCATGTATATTTGAAGTCGCACTCTACACAAATGGTTAAATAACATTCAAAATAATGTTTCGCTGAAGATTACATGTTGGATGGTGGTTGTTGAACCCTTAGACAAGTCTTGCCTTCCCTCAAAATTCACGAATTGTCACAAGTACACCAATAAAAGCTGAAAGCTACAAAACTCCTATACGATGGATGAATGTGAGATGGTTGATGCTTCAACACCATGTTTATAACAAACTTCACTCTGGCAGCATTTGCAATAATCTATGAAGATTTGAATGTGTCATGTAGTATAGAAATACAGTCATAGAATTTAAACTCTGAGCAACTCGTGTTCAGGAATTCATCTATTATTAATTATCCCTCACTACAACAAAGTTGTCGGGGGATATAGAAATGATGGTCTGTCCGTCCGGACGGAATTAAAAAAATGGAAGGTGTAGCTCAATGAAACTTGGTATGCAATATGTGTTTTTTAGCCATTTCCATGGTCTACTTGTTTTATTGAGATTAGCAGGTACAAAAACAAATTATGAGAGACTTTTGATATATAGAATTAGTTCTGCCTTTCACTAAATGTGCATACTTTTTTCCAATTTTGTATATGCAAGTCCAGAAGTTTTATTAACTTGATTGTTATCCCCCGCAGCACGTAGCGGGGCATATAGTATTCGGCTGCGTACGTCCATACAAAATAAATAACTCAAATACTGTTCATCATTGGGAGAGTAATGTTCCTACAGAAGTTTGTGACCTTCACCTTTATTTCAAGCTCACAACGAGACTTTGTCATTTTATCCTTGTCAGCGAGATATCTCAAGAACCCTTCGCTGGATTCTCTTTATATCTTACACATAGCTTCTCCAAGGAAAGACGTCGGGCTGATTAGATTTTGGTGACCTTCACATTATTCTCAAGGTCACCTTGGAACTTTGAATTTTTTCGACATGTTCGACAGTCGATTTTGTTGATCTTGACATTATTTTTCAATTTTGTATTAATTTGCAGCGGGGGATCATGTCACCTTAGTGACAACTACTTGTTATGTTTCATTTGGAAACATTTTAATTTCCTAATTTATATAATTTTTAGAATTGTGTCTCCCAGAACAACTTCTATTAGTGACTCTTGACAATCATGCAAAATAAGAGGTGTTTAGTTTAGTTCAGTTTATGGTTCATTGTTTTATTGGAGGCAAATACTATCACTATTGACAAACATTCGGTGGGGATATGTGAGCTCTGCTCACTTTTGTCTTGTTTTACCTGTGGTGCAATAAAAAAAACGCTGTCAGATCTGTTAAACATTTGTAGCATGAGCGTCAACAGAATGATGAATAACAGATGACATGAAGGTTTTTAACTTGATGAATTCTGTTTTGTCAGAAAATTAAATAAATCCTTTTTAAAACAAATGACTGCATAACAGTTATTACGCATTATAAGTCCCTGTCACAAACTCATTGTCTGCAATTCCCTGTACAGTGCTGGTGCAACAACCATCAGAGTGTACAGTCACTATTTTGCCTTGTTTCCTGTTAAAGAGACAAGCATTGAAAAGTCTCACTGCACTAAGGATAAGACTGATTTTATTATAGTTGTTTACAAAAACACTGCATGATCATCACTTTTGTAATAACATGAGTTAAGATTTTGTTGCATTCGCTAAAAACTTTTTAAACGTTGACGGGTAAACTTTAACCATTGCTCTATCAATTGATTGGTCAATGATCTGTCTATAATGTAATAATTTTTTTCTTACATTTATAAAATGGACATTGACGTATTAGATGCAATTCTTGGAACTATTACCTTGACCATAACTTTTATTTGTATGCTTTTCGTTGCAAACTAATTTGTATATGTAATGTGTATGTACAAGTACCACAAAAATAAATAAATACAAAAAAATAATAATAACTTTTAATTGGTCAGCACATTCATATAAGGCCATAACTTTCCAGCGATTCAAAGACCCATCTCATCTTAAACTTAAGTCAAGATTGTAAGATCTGATCATTTGTCAATATTACCCTTACATTGTAACTGTGTATATATAGAGAATAGATTTCGCATCAATAGGGCACACTAGAGGGGTTGTTACAAGGATTTTGATATGAGGAAGGATCCATGTCGGCATAAAATTAGTATAAGATTTATCAATGTTCTCAAATTGTACTGGTGTTATTTGTGTTTTTGACAACAATGAAAACTTAGTAAACATTTCAGTGATTCAAAGGAGTCAAGTTACTAAGTAAAGTAATAAAACTAACTTGAAAAAGCATGCTGTCAGTCATCAACAGTCCTATTTTGCAAAACTTTTCTAAATCCACTCTATCCTTTCGACTTGTTTCAGATAAAGCAAATGCCCATGGAACGATGCCCTTTGATTCCCAGGAAGTGACACAATCGACAGCTTCATCAGGTGATCCCCGGATCGTTGATTATGATTCTAGCAGTGAAGACGAGAGACTAGCACTCCTTGCCCAGAGAAACCAACAGTCAAGTGCAATGGAGAATCAGAGGCACAACGCAGAGAAATCGTATGCATCTATTTTGACAAACCACAGCTCCAAGCGATCTCTACAAGAGAGTTACAGCATGAACACCTTGTCAAACAAAGATAAAGTTCAGAGGACTTCTGCAGGCAAACTTCAAAGACTTGGCCCACCGAAACAAGCTCGATGTTTACCCGGAGCATGTACAGATTGGAACACGGACCTTGTGTCTGATGGATATGATATGTATGAAGCCTCGGACTCTGAGAAGAATCAGGACCTTGTGAATCGTGCCAGGAGTATTTGTAGTCAGTACACTACTGAAACCTTAAGTCAGAGAAATGCTGAGAAACCAGAGTTGAGTGATAGGGAGAAGAAAAGAGTTGATCCAAAAGTCTGGAGCATGAGAAGAAATAGAAATGTTATTGACTCTGATCTGGATGAATCATTTGACATTGGAGATGTAAATGATGAAAAGGAGACAAGATCTCCTGGCTGTTATCCCTATCTAACAATTGGGAAGATGAAGCCCAAGTTGAAAGAGAACACTGAAAATGATCCTGTCATTCCGCCCTTGTTTTCTGCTGCTCAGTGGGCGTCTTGGGCTACAGATAAAGGTTCAAGTTCTACTCATAAGAAAGAAGGTGGAACAAAGAGGGAAACTCACAAACAGGTGCACCAAGAACCTGCTTATACTAGTTACTCCACTCCAAAGCGACCTAAACCAGAATCAATGGAACGAGGGAGTGTCCATTCACCACAAATATCTTCTCCAATGACCTCCCCACAAGTAATGCCTATGTGTCCTCAACCGTTCTGGGCAGATCCTAGAATGGGGTATCCATTCCCTACATGTTACCCCCCTCACTGGATGCCAGGGATCCCCTCAGGGTACTACCGATCACCTCCCCCTCCTCCTCCTCCTCCACCTCCTCCCCCTCCACCCAGCTCCTCCCCACCGTCCTCACAAGCCTGCACTACAAGTCCTCCTCAAGCATATTCTTACGCTATTGCACAATATGCCCAAGCAAGAAGCCGAACTACATCAGCACCCCCAATAGAAGTAGAGAAAATTCTTCAGCCTGAGAGCAATTCAGAGGAAAAGTCCTGCAAGAACTACTTTCTTGGTGAGAAGAACAGGAGAGTGTCAGACTCAGTTTTGAGACCAAATGCAGACTTTGCTCCAAAAAGAAGCTCCTATGCTTCACGTCTCCAAAATGATGCTCGACTTAATGCCAACTTTCCTCAACTTGACTGGAAGATAAGGTTTAAAAGTCGATGCAAAAGTTATGGACACAAATATGTGGACTCCCATTGCCATTTAGACTTCCTATTCAATAGAGAAGGATTCAAAGGAACCTTTGCCAAGTATATGTCCAAGCATGAAGACACATTCCCAGAGAACTTTGAGGGCTGTGTTGCTGTGTTTTGTAACCCAGCCACCTTTTTGCCTTATGGTAAGTTAATAAATGAAAATGATACATTTAACAGGGGTCTAATCACCAGCCTTTCTGATTAGTTAGTTTCCTAAACTACTTGCCCAAAACTATTTCAGCAAATCAAATCTATGTACAGCGGCGTTGAACCCCAACTCACCTGACCTAACTTTGTTTAATCAGTTTGATATGCGGAATTTTAAGTGCTCTTTGTTGTACATCACAGTAGCTTTTGCCTCTTGAATGTGGTTGACAATGCATTTTATCAGAAAACATACTAGAATTAATATAACACAAAGAAAGTTTCTTTAATGCTCTCAATATATATATGCATGACACTAATTTTTATGCAACAATTTAAACTTAGGCTCTCCGATATTCTAAAACAATCATGGTCTGCAAATATTCATAATCTTTCAGATTCATTTGCCTACCAGCATTTTAAATCCTTATTACATTGCTAAGCTATCTATCATTAATCTCCCTATTTAAAATCAGCAAAATACAGGTGCAGTAATTTTGGGTTAGGTGTAGAAACAGGAAAATACAACAATGTACCAATGGCTGACAGCCTGTATTTACTGTAAAGTAGACAATATTAGATGGGTGGTTTTACCGGTATACCGGAAAACCGTGGTTTTTCGATCAAGTGGTACGTACCGTGGTACGTTGGAGAAAACCGGGGTTTTTATCATTAGAAAAAATTACCTTTTGCAGAATGATATTTGTCAGAAAATTTAATATCTTACTAATAAAAGTAACTATTCTTTAAATGGTTCTTTAACTGATGTTATCTGAAGTAGTTTGAATGTAATACCTCTCTAATGAAAGTGTCTGCAATTTGCTAACTGATTGTTTACATGTTGATATGCTGATATTCCTTAAGAAAAACTTGAAATGATAGTTATGATTTTATCTACTTTTGAATTTTTCATCTTTGGTCTTCTATTATACTGAGTTCTGAATAAAAAGACATCTGGAACAATTCTACCTGTATATTTACACAACCTAATCCTATTCATTTCAAGCACGGTATATCGTGGTAAATACCGTGGTACTTGGGCAAAAAAATAGGTATACCGCGGTACTGAAATGTTCGTGGTACCCAACCCTAATTGAAGATAACATGGTTATATTTGGGATAACACTACCTTCAATAGTACAAATTCTTGTACTTTTTCGGGCCGAGTCCCATGCGGGATTCGAACCCACGCCCTCAGAGTAAGGCAACTATCGCCAGCATTGACTGTACCAACAGCTTACCACACGACCATTTCGCCTCGTACAAGAATTTGTACTATTGAAGGTAGTGTTATCCCAAATATAACCATGTTATATTTCCTCACTATCTAAATGGCAAGTATTTCTAATGTATTGAAGATGAAATCCACCTTTTTTTTTATTGTAAACTGTATGAAAATGGTAGAAATAAGTTTATTGCCCCATTGTTGTACAATACATCAAACACACAGAATTTAATCTACATTCTTAGCAGTAAAGATAAAGGTATAATCATGAATGTTGTTAACTTTTTTGTGCGCTTGTTTCAAATTTGTAATGTAATTGTATTTTGGGCCTTTGGCCTTTATGCTGAATAAAATGTCTATATGTCTGTCTGCATGACACTTTTCTTGGCCGGCTTCACAATACAAATGGTTTATGAATGTGTCACAAACTGCAACATATCAAAGTGACCTGGTCACATGGCTAGTCATGATCTTTATTCATTCGATTGATTTATGCTACATCTTGATCTACTTTAAGGTTATTTCTTCTAATTTGATCTCGATATTGTGATCACCAGGTGGTCTATGGAAGGAGCTGGCGAAGGAGAGGAACGTTTGGCTGACTATGGGCTGTCATCCAAAGAATGTGACAGACTTTGACACAGTGGCAGTGGAAGGATTGAAGAGGTGTATTCTACATCCAAGGATTATTGCTGTGGGAGAGATAGGTCTTGACTATTCTGGAACGTAAGTGGAAATACATTTCCTTATAGTTGAATGGGACTTGCTTTTATGTTACTTATCCTCTGCGCTGGTGATGTAGTAATCGGCAGCTTACATCCATACTTATATACTCAAGAATTATTCACTCTATTTCATATTTTAGGTTCAACATAGTGAGAGTCATCCTTGATAATCCAGCGCTTTCGTTCTGATAAATCTACCCTCTAGCCCTGGAAAATTTTAAGCGTATTTATCTTGAACCTAGTTACCTCCTCTTGGGTCCATGTTATCCAATCAGAAATGAAACGCAGACACTATCTGCGTAAACAACTTGACCAATCAAAACGCATCTTTTATCACTACCGTTGTTTAGAGAAACAAACATGGCGGCGAATGACTCACTTGATTAGGATAAAGTTTGTAACAAATTCAGCGTAGAAAACCTGACAGAAACTCGAAAGAAAGTTTTAAGAAGTCTGAACGAGAAGAAGGATGTATTCATGTCCATCAAAACTGGTGGAGGTAAATCCCTGAGCAAACTTTAGTGATCTCGGCCGTGGCCATCTTTGTTGCTATACAAAATGAGTTACGCCCCTTACACAACTTCCGTTCGCGACATCAAGTGATCTCATTGGTTGTTAGAAAGCAAGCGTTTCGCTGAGTCATTGCGAAGAGAGGTAACTAGGTTCGAGATAAAATACCCTTAAAGTTTTCCAGCTCCTGTGTGTAGATTTATCCAAACGGAAGCGCTGGATTATCGAGGATGAGTGAGAGTAAAGTTCCAATAGACTTTTGTGACCATGACTTTCATTCCAAGGTCACGACAAAACTTTGCTGTTTTATCCTTGTCACTGTCCATCTCAAGAACTGTGCACTGGATTAGATTTTGGTGACCATGACCTCAAAATAATTTTTCAAAAAAGTGAACTCCCTCATAAAGCTTGTCAGCTGGATATCAAGAAATTGTTCAATCGATTCTTTTCACCTTTGCTCAATGCTTCTGCTAAGATCGGCCGATTCAGTGCTGCAGCTAGGCTGCGTAGTTGCGGGAATCCCGCTAACTGTACCTACCTTGGCGCTTTATTTACAAACGTTACCAAACGTATGCACCACAATTGGCGCAAATTTATCATTTACTACTCATTTTTGTATTTTGGGAAGGGGGAGGCAATGCACACATATGACAGTTTTCCAGAGCTATAGATAAGCTTTTGGGCATGTGTGTACGATACCCACATTTTGAAAACTTGGTGGCTATTTCAGATTTCATGTGGGTATTTATACTTTTTGATACCCACCACTTTTTCAAAATCTGGGTATTCATTCCAAATGATATATGTTTAACTGTCTCATATGTTATTAACACATAGAACACTTTTATTTAGTAAGAGTTCAATTGTAACTTCACTCATTTATTTAATTTTCACAGTTCAGTTATGATAATATTATGTAAATAGCGAGATGAAAAGCTTGTTTTCATTTTGAACTGATAAATAAACAGCAGATTAACTGATTGACAAGTTAAAAATAAAATATAACAATTTATTATATGACGAGCAGTGAAATACTGGGATTTATCAGTGAAATAAACTGTCTATCAAGCTACAGTGAAAATAACTTATATTTTCACTGCGAACGGTGACTGATATAATTTGACGTCATAAAACAATGGTCTCGCGCGGCGAATTGGCTTATGACGTCACAGTGTTACTGTGGTGACGGGCTCGGCTTGAAAATGACCCTTTTCGGACGTAATTACATGGATAATATCATATAATAAATAGAATATCCGTCAATTCTTGACAAATACCATGTTTATCTCATCTCGTGAGGTAGAAAAGTTATATATTTTCACGAGTGGCTGCGCCACTCGTGAAAATATAACCTTTCTACCTCACTCGATGAGATAAACATGGTATTAGTCAAGAAAAGACAGATATCCTCTATTTATCAGGGCTCCAGTATTTATATAAATGAATGAGACTTGTTGTTGTTAGAATATCAAAATTAAATCAAAGCTTGCATGATGGAAGCTGAGTGAGTTGAGATTATCCCATTTTGTGTGTTTCTGTTTCCTCCATTATGTTGTTTATTCAAACAACATTATCAAAATTCCTATCATTATCTTCACCTTCCAGTTTTTTTCTTTGGATATATAATGTAGGCAAATATTTACATTCAAATAAACAAGTTTTCCAGCAGGCAATTCACTGTTTATATATAATGGAATTGAGCTTATGTTTGAAATATATTCAAGCCCGAAATCTGCACAAGAAAGCGAAGAAACTACAAGCCAAGGCTGAGTTTGTCTGCCTAATAAATAACAATACAGAGATTATCGCACATGAACAGACAATTGAACTGGACAGCATAGTCCTCTCTACAAAGATTCATTCTCTTCCCACAGAGGTTACTCCCTTCAGATTTCTGTTCCTACCCTCGAGAATGACAAAGAATATGTAGTGCAACTAAATGGTTCTGCCTTTTCATTACACAGACAAATTATTAACAATCGTTAGCCATCGCTGTCGATTCAAAGCAGCCCAACTGGTACCAGTAACACGAGAAAACATTATATCCTGGTTTGGCGCTGATAGTATAACTTAAAAGGGCCCAGAATTTGGACACCACAAACGTTTTTTTGATTTGCTGATTCGATAGGATGTACGCATCATGATATTTATGTACTGAGTACATTTTTAGCTCATCAGGCCTGAAAGGCCCGATGGGCTTATGGCATGGCATGGTGTCCGGCGTCCCTCCGTCCCTCCGTCCGTAAACTTTTCGCTTTTTCGACTTCTTCTCCAGAACCAATGACTTCACAGAGCTGAAATTTTATGTGCAGACTCCTTGGCCAATGGGGATTCTAAATTGTAGATTTTGTGAACCCATGACCCCAAATGAGGTCACAGGGGTCACATCCTTTAAAACCTATTTTCATTTTCTTCTCCAGTTCCAATAGCTCTAGAGAGCTGAAAAGTTGTGTGCAGACTCCTTGGGTAATGTGGATGTTAAATTGTAGATTTCGTGACCCCGTGACCCCGAATGGGGTCACAGGGGTCACATCCTTAAAAACCTATTTTCATCTTCTTCTCAAGTTCCAACAGGTCTAGAGAGCTGAAAAGTTGTGTGCAGGCTCCTTGGCCCATGGGGATTCTAAATTGTAGATTTCGTGACCCTGTGACCCCAAATGGGGTCACAGGGGTCACATCCTTAAAAACCTATTTTCATCTTCTTCTCAAGTTCCAAAAGGTCTAGAGAGCTGAAAAGTTGTGTGCAGACTCCTTGGCCCATGGGGATTCTAAATTGTAGATTTCGTGACCCCATGACCCCAAATGGGGTCACAGGGGTCACATCCTTAAAAACCTATTTTCATCTTCTTCTCCAGTTCCAAAGGGTCTAGAGAGCTGAAAAGTTGTGTGCAGACTCCTTGGGTAATGTGGATGTTAAATTGTAGATTTCGTGACCCCTTGACACCAAATGGAGTCAGGGGTCACACCCTTAAAAACCTATTTTCATCTTCTTCTCCATTTCCAAAAGGTCTAGAGAGCTGAAAAGTTGTGTAGAGACTCTTTGGTCAAAGGTGATTCTTAATTATAGGATTGGTGACCCTGTGACTCCAAATACAGGTCACAGGGGTCATGATCTAAAAACCTATTTTTTGCTTGTTAACAATGTATTACTTGAGATAACTTAGATATTCAACCTTAGATAATAAATAAAATCCTGATCAGCTACAGAGCTACAGAGCCCATGGCTCTATTTTTTTTTATGTAGCGTATACGTAATTTTTAAGTGTTTTTTTTGATACAGACATTTATTTTTCTTGCGTATTTCAACATTTAATTTGCGTATCTTACGCAGATACGCAGCTTATCTAGAGCTCTGAGTTGTTCATGCGTCTCGAGGGAAGGGGGATGAAGTAGCCGAGCAGTTATTGCTCCCTCGACCGGGCAGGTAGCCCGGCTCACGGCAGCTGCTGCCCAATTTTCTTATTAGCTCATCTGGCCTGAAAGGCCCGATGGGCTTATGGCATGGGATGGCGTCCGTCCATCCGTCCGTCCGTCCGTAAACTTTTCGCTTTTTCGACTTCTTCTCCAGAACCAATGACTCCAGAGAGCTGAAATTTAATGTACAGACTCCTTGGCTGAAGGGGATACTAAATTGTAAATTTGGTGACCCTGTGACCCCAAATGTGGGTCACAGGGGTCATAACCTTAAAAGCTATTTTCATCTTCTTCTCCAGAACCAATGACTCCAGAGAGCTGAAATTTTATGTACAGACTCCTTGGCTGAAAGGGATTCTAAATTGTAGATTTGGTGACCCTGTGACCCCAAGTGTGGCTCACAGGGGTCATTACCTAAAAAAAACTATTTTCATCTTCTTCTCCAGTCCCAATGAACGTAGAGAGCTGAAATTTTATGTACATACTCCTTGACTGAAGGGGATTCTAAATTGTAAATTTGGTGACAGTGAGAACCCAAATATTGGGTCACAGAGGCAATGACCTAAAATGCTATTTTCATCTTCATCTTCATCTCCAGTCCCAATGGCTCTAGCGAGCTGAAATTTTATGTACAGACTCCTTGGCTGTAAGGGATTCTAAATTGTAAATTTGGTGAGTCTGTGAAATATGGGTCACAGGGATCATAACCTAAAAGCCTATTTCAGTTTACAGCATCTTTCTGAGATTATATATGCACTTCAATCAAAGGCCTACCAAAGAAAAACGCGAATTGCAACGGAAAGAATCTAAATGCATACAGAAAGAGACGAATTTGCATCGTAAATAAGCGATACGGAATGAAAAGACGCGAATACGCACACAAAAGAGACGATCAGCAATTAAAAATACACGAGGACGCAAAATGAAAGACGCGAAGCGCAACACTGTGACTACGCATGCGCTGTCCAATTAAAACATGGCGGATGAAAGTTTGACCCCGTCGACTGGGAAGTTGAAATGCCTTTTCTGCTTCTTACAACTCATTTCATGATGTTTTATGAATTAAAGAAGGGTGGAAATGGTTTACTAGAATGTTCATGAAATAAATAACCAGCCTTCATCACATCTGAGAAATGTCATGTTTTGCTTCGCTTTGATTACTGAGCATGCGCAGTCACAGTGTTGCGCTTCGCGTCTTTCATTTTGCGTCCTCGTGTATTTTTAATTGCTGATCGTCTCTTTTGTGTGCGGATTCGCGTCTTTTCGTTCCGTATCGCTTATTTACGATGCAAATTCGTCTCTTTCTGTATGCATTTCGATTCTTTCTGTTGCAATTCGCGTCTTTCTTTGGTAGGCCTGAATCAGTAGGTAGGTAAGGGAGGTAATTTTAAAGAAAACAGCTGAGTTAAAGGCATTTCATCTTTCTGATGTGAGAGTTCTAACATGTGCTTTGAGAATATAATATGTCTGATGAAAAAGAGATATTTAGAATTAAAAACTTAGAATTGGAGGTCTAACAAAAATTATAAGTCATATTTTATCTTTGTCTCACATTTCACATATGAGTAATTATTTGTATTTTGCAAGTGAATTTGCTGATAAAGGTACACAAGTCTAAAAGTATTCTAAAGACTTAATACAGAATCTTTTATTAAATCTAATATTATGTTCTTTGTAATTTAAGAGTAAATAATGGAGTTTTTTAATATCTCATGATATTGTGTAATTATTTGGAGAATTAATTAATTAATTAATGAGAATTTCCAGTACGAGTCAATTTGGTATACCTTATATTTATATCATATTTTATACTTTATAACTGATTTAGTTTTCTATTAACTTTGCAGTTAATTTTATTCAATAGGAACAAGAAATGAGATAGATGTCTACATCATGGACTTGTTTAATGTGAATCTATTTGAAATGAGAACTATTGAATACCCTTTGAAGGAATAACTTGAAGAGGAATTAAATTTTTTCATTTTACATGAGATATGTGAACTGAATATGACTAGTGATGACTGGTGATAACATAGGACTATAAAAGAAGTAGCTATATGAGATTGTGACATCACACCTATTTTCATCATCTTCTCCAATACAGAAAAATAATTAATTGTAGGAAAAACTGCATCTAACATATACATTTTACTGGCTGTGAGTCCAGTGTCTGCATGTTATGTAATTGCATTGTGTTGACCTCTTCCTGGCAGAAGAATGAAAACTGATAGTTACACAGAGGTTTCAGGTTACTTCAAACTTCTGTGCAGCACTGTGTTATCATAGACTGTGCGTGAGACTGCTTTAGTCTTCCACTGACTCTAAAAAAGAATTTATTCATAGAATATCACCATTTTATCAAATATTGAAAAGGAGCCTATAAGAAATGGTGAAAAAGAATTTACTAAAAAAAATTCACCAATTTATTAAGTATTGAAATGGAGCCTATGAGAAATGGGATTTTCAAAAACTGAGGCTCCTATTCATTATGTAATAAATGTTGGTATTGCCATAATGCAATTAAGAATTAAAACAATATAATGCAAAGGTGTATGATATTCATAACGAATGTTGATTTATGTGTAACCAATTTTGATAATAATTAGCAGGGGTCATGACCTAAAAAGGTTTTTTTCATTTTCTTCTACAGCCCCAGGCCATTATTGCAATAGCTTATAGTGGTGAATTGTATGCAAAGAATTGTACCCGGTATATTCATTATTATATAATGTGTGTACGATCTTAAAAAATAGTATAATCTCTCCACCACATTATTATATGTTTGATACCAGCAATTTATTTCCAAGCTTTGTGTTGCTCTTTCAACACATATATATAGCAGATTGGCAAAGTTATGGTAACAAAATATTTTTAAACTGCTTTAATCGTTTCACTACCTAGATTCTTATTACTACATTCCATTATCTGACCATTGCTATAAAGTCCACTCCATAACATACCCCACTTATTATCTCCTGATGAGCTACAGAGGCCATGGCTCTATTTTTTTAAATTTAAAAATAAAATAAAATTAAGTTCAATACAAAAAATATTACATCTGCAGACAATTTAAATATTACAAAATTGTTTACACATTGAAATAAATATATAATTTATGCTTTTGTATAAGAAAATACTTTGAAGTGAGTTAAAAATGTTCTCCAAAAGTTGTTTACTTATTTTGACTTCAAAAGATGTGTCAAGTCCAAGAAAGACAGGCACATTTTCAGACAGTAAACATTATACTTTTTTGGTGTTAAAACACACACTATAAAAAAAAAGTACACAGTATTTATGGTATTTATTATTCAGTTTTAAGTGTTTTATAGTAACCAAGTAGACTTAGTTTTTGGAATTTCTCTCATTGGCCCACATTTTCAAAAGATGGGGGGCCAATTGGCCCCTTTCAATGAAATTCTGGCTGCAGCACTGCTGATTAGATTTGACAACCTTGACATTATTCTCAAGGTTGCACCAAAATTTGGAATTCTTTAGCATTATGTTAAACTTGTTAGCGGGATGTCTCAAAAACCTTTTACTTGATTCCCTGCATATTTTACAATAAGTTCCTCAAAGGGAAGACGAAGGGCTCACTAAATTTTGGTGACATTAATTTCAATTATACACTACCAGTGTTGTTCCTAGGTGTTCTCCTGAGGGGATCATTTTGGCCATTTCTGAACAAGGGGACCCTTTGCAATGGTAAAAGTATCCTACTTCTCTAAATTTTAAGGGACACCTAGCCAAAAAGGTAGGCAAATGTCCCCAGGACCCCCTCTTGGAACAACACTGCACTACATTGGTTTGTGTTAATGGTTAAATGTCTAGGGTTGATTTGTCATGAAAGTATATCCAATGACAGTTTATACTTCCCATCATCACCATTACAGTGCATATTTCAATCTGTGAAGTTGTTGGATGGTATTTTATGAATTTGAGATAGTGACAGCCGAATCCTGAACTGCATATAATCCTGATACATCTTAGAAGCGAAAAGTTCAAGTAGAAATCATGTTGTCGTATGATACAACTTGTATCTATTCTTGAATCCAGTGTCCATTTTATATTTGCTGTGGTGCTATTCACTTTGCAAATGATCAAATCACCTCTTGCAAAATCACACAGCTGAAACTGTTGTACAGAGTTATTTTAATCCTACCTTCCACAGGGGGTTTCATTAATAGCCGGGTACAGGGGAAACTTCCCCACCTGTGTGAATGTAATTACCCGGCTGTGAAAAGTCAAATTTATTATATTTCAATCTTAACACGCTGCTTAACAGCCTGCTTTCCCTGCCTGTAAAAATATTACCGGTATACCCTGCTACCTTATAAATTAATGAAACCCCTGCTTCCATCCTTAGGATAAACCAACCATCTTTTCTACATGATAGGGGGAATAAACCCCTTCAATTTCTAAACTGGACACTGTGAATTAGAAAACTAATAAACTTTACAACACTATATCTTTTTGTGTAGCTTCCGGCAGCATGAGGACATACAGAAGAAGATGTTTGCATTCCAGCTGCAGCTAGCTCTGGATGTGAAGAAACCACTTGTCATACACTGTCGGCAGGCTGAGGAGGACTGTCTGGAAATCATGGAGAAAGTGAGTCTGTTTCACTCCCTATTGTCCATACCATTCAGGGATCGACACTCGCACTAGTCCGCTGGCCCGAGGCTAGTGAAAATTCAGAAGGGCTAGTGAAATTTGTTTGTATCACTACAGATTAACATGTCACTAGCCCGAAGAGCACTTCGGGCTAGTAAAGATTTCCAGCGAGCGTCTACCTCTGCCATTGCTCCACTCTCATCAAACTAGAGATGAAATGGTCACTTCTTTAAACATATGATCCAGGGAACTGACATACAAAGCTTGTTAAACAAACAAAGGTGACAATTTCACCTGTTATGTTCAGCAACAATTGGCAATTGGCAGCAAACTCTATGGTCTATGACAACCCATCTAAAACGATTGGCAATGGCAATGTTTTCATTGTCTGATTTAGCTTCTTGGAGTTAACTTTTAACAGTGTATAAAATAAGCTTGAAAAGTGTAATTTTGGCAATTTAAATGGTGTAACACAATCATGTGTCGCCTTGTGAAAACATGATAATGTCCAGTGTTGGGTCAGCTCTGGTCACGAGGTGATAATTGTGGTCGGGATTATAACATAATACTATTTGGCCCGTTGATAAAGTTATTAGGTAATGAGATCCTGACACTAATAACTGGTCATAATGAGATCCTGACACTAATAACTGCGATAAAGTATCGCTGGACAGGAAAAAGCTGACAAGGGGACTCCATGGCATAGGTCACAGAGATGACTGGACAGAGCACGTGTAGGACACGTTGTGCTGAGTCAACTAGATTTCCTCAATAAATACGGGCCATTGGTGGATGGTCAGGGGAGAGAGAGAAGACGACGGCAGAGACGAACGAGGGAACGAAGGACTGAGAACGGGGAGGGTACATCGGGGGTCCAGAGGAAGGCCGGCTGTACAAGGACTGGCATCTATGGACTATGTGTGAACCAGACTGGCAAGTAACAGAACTCTGTAAAAAGAACTTTGTAAGAACTCTATTCGCCTTGCTATCAGCCGCCGGCACAGCCCCCTCTGGACTAACACCCTCAAGTATCTGTTCTCTAATACTGGTGTCCGGTAAACTATCATCCCACGTTGTTGCTGATAGTTGACGTACTCGGGACATTACTGTGCTGTGCTGATTGGGCGACGTATTGCCGATTGCCGTATTGCCAACGACTTCTGACCTTGAATTGCCTACCTGTGATCCACTGTTAATAAAGATCCAACCTAAAACGCTGATAAAGAGCCTCTTGTTATTATCCCCCGCCACGAAGTGGAAGGGGGATATAGGTTTGGGCTCCGTGCGTCTGTCCGTGTGTGCGTCCATCCGTCCGCTATGAAGGGGACAGCTTTTCTCAGAAACTATTTAAGATAGAACGACCAAATTTGGTGTGTGGCTTGTGGATATAGATACCTCGATGGAGTTCGAAAATAAGAACGATGTGATTATTTTTTCCGGAGTTATTGCCCTTGTTCCGTATTTTTGGTCTCTGTTCATGGTATCTCCAAAGGGGACAGCTTTTCTCAGAAACTGTTTAAGATAGGGTTTCCAAATTTGGTATGTGTCTTGTGGACATAAATACCTTGATGGAGTTCGAAAATAAGAACAGTGTGATTATTTTTTCCGGAGTTATTGACCTTGTTCCGTATTTTTGGACTCTGTTCATGGTATCTCCAAAGGGGACAGCTTTTCTCAGAAACTGTTTAAGATAGGGTTTCCAAATTTGGTATGTGTCTTGTGGACATAAATACCTTGATGGAGTTCGAAAATAAGAACAGTGTGATTATTTTTTCCGGAGTTATTGCCCTTGTTCCGTATTTTTGGACTCTGTTCATGGTATCTCCAAAGGGGACAGCTTTTCTCAGAAACTGTTTAAGATAGGGTTTCCAAATTTGGTGTGTGGCTTGTAGACATAAATACCTCGGTGGAGTTCAAAAATGAGAACCGTGTGATTATTTTTTCCGGAGTTATTGCTCTTGTTCCGTATTTTTGGACTCGGTTCATGCTATCTCTAAAGGGGACAGCTTTTCTCAGAGACTATTTAAGATAGGATTACCCAATTTGGTGGATGGCTTGAGGGCATAAGTACCTTGATGGAGTTCGAAAATGAGAAGCACACAATTAATCTTTGCGGAGTTATTGCCCTTGTTCTGTACATTTGGACTCTGTTCAAGGTATCACCAAAGGGGACAGCTTTTCTCAGAAACTATTTAAGATAGGATAACCAAATTTGGTGTGTACTTTAAGGCCATTTATACCTTGACGGAATTTGAAAAAAAGAAGCATGTGATTATTTTTTCCGGAGTTATTCCCCTTGTTCTGCTTTTTCGACTCTGTTTCAAGTATCCAAGGATATAGCTTTTCTCAGACATTGTTTAACATCAAATCAGTTGTGTGGCTTGAGGATATCGTTACCTTAATGGAAAGAAAATGAGCAGCGCACAATTATTTCTTCTTGAATTATTGCCCTTGTTCTCATTTCTTGTGTCTGGCGGGGGATGTTGATGACTATGTCTTCTTGTTTTGTTATGTAACAATGGTAGAATTAAAGAAAAATCTCAAAGAGTTACCAGCCAAGAACAAAAGCTTTCCAGACTGTCAGATATATCTTGTCATACACTACTTTTAATTAGATTAGCTTTGAACAGTCTGATTAAAATTGGCTGTTTTCCAAGGAATAAAAGTTGCAAAATAGTGCATCTACCGAGATATGAACTCCATATCGATCGGAGGTTTCCTCCAAGCAATTCAGTTAGCCAATCAAAAGACGTCCAACAAATGTTATTGGTGAAAGAAGGTAAGGGCAAGTAACTACCAACAGCCACCCTTTTGTCTGTTTCTGTAACATTCGGAATGATTAAACAATTAATTCTGAATGCTTTCCCAATGGCGATCATTAAAAACCATGATGTGACTGGTCAGCTATGTAATTGGGTTTTGTCTGCAATTAACTGGTACAGAACACAAGCCTAAGTAGGATGTTTTCAGACTTTATAGAGAGGAATCTACAGAACCCGTTCGTATCCCGGTAGATGCATTATTTTGGAAATTTTATTCCTAAGAACAAGGAGCTTGGAATTTAGAGAGGCCAAGTTTATGTACAAAATATATATTTTGTCTTTTATTCTCATGCTAATGAATATTCAATTCTGTTACATTACATTCATGGCTGACCTTATTTAAAACAATTCAGTCTTTGCTAATGAAAACTTGATGGATGAGTTAAAATTTTGGGAGGGTAAAATAAGTATTTTAGAATTAAATCTTGATCTTATTTACACTGTTAGCATTTTGTGCACTTTTCCTTTGACCAGCAAGCTGTTAAATCATAGCATTATAGAAACATCTCAAATTTGATGGATTTTTTGCAATGTTCACAATTTTCTCTTCAGATTGTGCCAAGGAATTACAAGATCCACTGCCACTGTTTCACTGGGACATATGAACAGTGCAAGAAGTGGCTGACCAAGTTTCCTAACCTGTACATCGGCCTCACGAACCTTGTGTCCTTCCGATCTGCAACTCCCACCCACGAAGTGGCCAGACATATACCTCTGTCAAGGCTGCTGCTTGAGACGGACTCCCCTTACTTTGTACCCAGACTGGTAGGATATCTTTCTTCTCTGTGATAGTCAAACTTTCAACATGCTTAGAACTAAAGACACAGCCCAGTTACATGAAAGTTGTTGGACTCTTTAATTAATTATCCCCTGCCACAATGAATTTGGCGAAGGCATAGAAATAACCTACCAGTTCCTCCGTCCGTACATACATCCATATTTTTGTCTTGTCCGGCTCCCAAGTCGAACATTTTTAATGATATTGTCATGAAACTATGCAAATATATTGAGCAAGCAGTGTAGATATGCCTTTTGAGATTTTCAACTTCTTTGTATTATTAATTTTGGCTATTTCCATGGATCGCCGCTAATGGCTGCGATACTGCCAAAACGGCGTAAAGCAATAACTCACTCACTATTTCCATGGAAACTCTACTTTGGTTTGGGAAGAAAAGATTAGGCAAAATTCAATGAAACTAATATAGGTTGAATTTATTACCAATCATTTCAATAGCTTGTTAAACAATTTTCAACACAAAAATGTTATGTGATTATGGATTTGTTAAAACATAACTTGACTTTTCCAACTTGATGGGTGACTTGTCTGCTTTTAATATGGTATACATTATCTGACATAAGTGTTCTTCCTTTCTTATTCCTTGCACTATTAAAAAAATCCCATTACCGGTACCAAATAATAAAGCCTCATCTCTACAAGCAAACGTTAGTGAGATTAGTGAGGATAAAAAGCATGCCTAAAGGCTACATCTATGAAGCAACTATTCAGTGTCTTCTAAAAATTACTCAACTACCTTTCCTGTTTGTTTCTGACAAAGTGATATCTTACGTTATTATTGTGTCTTTGCACGAAGTGTGCAATATTCTTAACATACATTATTATACCCCCGACCTAAAAAGGTTTAAATTAGTGAATTTTTTTAAATTTGGCGATTTTTTTTTATTTTTAGCTCATCAGGCCTGAAAGGCCCGATGGGCTTATGGCATGGCATGGTGTCCGGCGTCCGTCCATCCGTCCGTAAACTTTTCGCTTTTTCGACTTCTTCTCCAGAGCCAATAAATCCACAGAGCTGAAATTTTATGTGCAGACTCCTTGGCTAATGGGGATTCTAAATTGTCGATTTTGTGACCCCATGACCACAAATGGGGTCACAGGGGTCAAAACCTTAAAAACCTATTTTCATCTTCTTCTCCAGTTCCAAAGGGTCTAGAGAGCTGAAAAGTTGTGTGCAGACTCCTTGGCTAATGGGGATTCTAAATTGAAGATTTTGTGACCCCATGACCCCAAATGGGGTCACAGGGGTCACATCCTTAAAAACCTATTTTCATCTTCTTCTCCAGTTCCAAAAGGTCTAGAGAGCTGAAAAGTTGTGTGCAGACTCCTTGGCTAATGGGGATTCTAAATTGAAGATTTTGTGACCCCATGACCCCAAATGGGGTCACAGGGGTCACATCCTTAAAAACCTATTTTCATCTTCTTCTCCAGTTCCAAAAGGTCTAGAGAGCTGAAAAGTTGTGTGCAGACTCCTTGGCTAACCGGGATTCTAAATTGTAGATTTCGTGACCCCGTGACCCCAAATGGGGTCACAGGGGTCACATCCTCAAAAACCTATTTTCATCTTCTTCTCCAGTTCCAAAAGGTCTAGAGAGCTGAAAAGTTGTGTGCAGACTCCTTGGCTAATGGGGATTCTAAATTGTAGATTTCATGACCCCATGACCCCAAATGGAGTCACAGGGGTCACATCCTTAAAAACCTATTTTCATCTTCTTCTCCAGTTGCAAAAGGTCTAGAGAGCTGAAAAGTTGTGTGCAGACTCTTTGGCCAATGGGGATTCTAAATTGTAGATTTTGTGACCCTGTGACCCCAATCTAGGTCACGGGTCATGACCCAAAAACCTATTTTCATCTTCTTCTCCAGTTTATATGTAAAGCTCTAGAAAGGTGAAATGTTGTGTAGAGATTCTTTGGTCAAAGGTGATTCTTAATTGTTGGATTAGTGACCGTGTGACTCCAAATGTGGGTCACAGGGGTCATGATCTAAAACCAATATTATTTTGCTTGTTAACAATGTATTACTTGAGATAACTTAGATATTCAACCTCTGATAATAAATCAATAAAACCGTGATGAGCTACAGAGCCCATGGCTCTATTTTTTAACTTAGTCATATTCTGAGCATTTTTGTCCGATCGATTACAGAAAAACTATTCATCCTTTTCAAATTTGGCACATGTCTTCTTCACCACTAGGAGGGATGCAGTGCAAAATATAACACGATTTGGTGAATTTTTTAAATGTTTGTGATTTTTTTTTTACTTCGTCATATTCAGAGCTTAAATGAATGAAGCTACTTCTGTGTTGTGATTTGTTGACTTTATCATTTTCTTTTTCATGTAACTTTCATCAAAAGCTACTTCTGTGTTCTTGTTGATTTTACTATTTTATATTTCCACTGGTTATATTTTGGAAAAAGTTAAATTTTCTTTTCTGTCAACCATAAACTACTTTATATCCCTCAGGGGTGTGCTTCCATGTACCTGTTGTTTCAAGTCACTCGAATGAATCATTATGATGAATTAATTTCTAAAATAAAGTTGAAGTCAGTGGTAATGGCAGTAATTGTGTTATGTTACCCCTACCTTTTCAAGTTACTATTATTCCTACTTTTACTTTTAAGAAACTTGTCCTACCCTTTTCACAAACAATTTTATCTTAGCAATTACATTTCTTAGCTTATCAATCCTTAGGTGTGCAGACACCTCTCTCTATAAGTAAAATAAAAATGTCCAACTGTAACAGTCTGGGGTATTAGTGAGCCACGCTCACTTTTTTGCTTGTTAGTCTGGCTTTTATACTAGCTTCTTACATTAAAAACATTGAATCATTCATTCCTTTTCAGGTTCCAAAGGGAGAGTTTGATTTGTCTCATCCAGGAATGGCTGTGTTCGTAGCGGAGGAAGTTGCCAGGATAAAAGGAATTCCTGTTGGGATAGTGCTAAAACAGTGTCGTAGTAACACACTTGACATGTATGGTGTTTGATGCACCTGGTGATTCTCTTGTGGGACAGTATACATTTATTGAAAACTTGGGAAAATTCATTATAATAAAGCATCATGCTCTTTTGTTGACTTGGCATGGTAAATGACCCAATTGATTCACTTAAATACAGAAAAAATCAAACAATGGACTTACAAGTTTGAAAATTTAGGTTGAATTCCTGTGAAGTTATCATGGTTACTCTGTGTTCTTGTTTTCTTCTTCATGTTTGAACAGTTTCTCTGAATATTAACAGCTAGAGTATATCAACCGTTAAACGTGTACAGTATTTCAGTGAAAATGTGTTTGTAGTTGCTTGGTATGAACTCTTTGCATTTTAATTACATATCAAACTTGAATAAAATGTTTATTGTCCCCCACCCCAACACGGAACAGGGGACTATGTATTAAGCAGCATATGTCCCACTCTTCTAAACGTGAACTGTTGTGCCTAAAGTCTACAAATTTAAGACAGCCTACATTGGCAGGTTGACGCAGACACCAGTCAATTTGGGTGACCTTGACCATTGCACCCAATGTAATCAAATTTGGTGATATTCTTTATTCAGGCGTTTCGCAGACACCAATGGACTTTAAGGATCTTGACTTTATCATCAAGGTCACCAAATATCTTGAAATTTGTTAATATCTTTCTTTGGGGGATTACACAGACACAAGTTGATTTTGGTGATCTTGACTTTATTTTCAAGGTCACAACACTTTGACCACGTTTCAGACTTTTAACGCGATATCTCTTAAGCATTTGCACTTAATGTCTTCAAGTTTATTGACAACCTTTATGACCGATTACTTAGGTACCGATACTTGTTAATTAACTTGGCCTTATTTAGCGATATCTCGTGAACCTTTTTACCCAGTGTCTTCAAATTTGGTGACATATTGGTTGATTATGACACAATTGAAATCTCATGAATCATAGCATCAAATGTCTTAAATTTTGGTAATCATCACAACACTTTTTTTTGTAAGTAATGCAAAAATATGAAGAACCACCTTTTGACAAAGTCATACATTTTAAAAACTAGTAAATGTGTCTTACTTGACTCAATGTAAGTGTTGGGGGACATTGACATGTTAGTGGCAAACACTTGTTGTTATGTTAGTTTTGGACATCTTTGTAGATTTGCCTTAAACACAATGTATTTGCTGTTTCTAAATAATTTTGCTTGTCAAATATTGAGGGAAGTTGCCAATCAGTAGGTTTTGTAATGTGAACATGAAATGTACTTATTATGTTTTCAGTTGGTTAATACATGGGCAATAATTGATTTATTGACACATCTATAAGCAAGATCTGTCAATTATTTGATTTGAACTGTTGAATCTGTTTTTGTGCATGTTGCAAAATCTTTGTGCCAAACTTGAATATTGATCATAGTCTCCGATAGGTTGCCTTGTCTGTTTTCAAATACACAATTACAATTTCAACCTTCTTGTGTTTTATGTTCTGTTATTTCAGCATTTAACCCTTACGTTGCGTATATATATTTTACCATTTTTAGCCCCTGTGGCGGAATTTACAGGCTCGCAGCTCGCAGCTCGCAGCAGAAGTTTGGGCTTTGGCACTAACTAGCTCTGCTGGCGGAATTTCCAGGCGGCGATTCCGGTATCGTTTTTACAAAATATACCGCATCTACATGGCGAATAAGGACTATATACGGGCGTTCAATACAAATTCAAGTAGCTACACCCGTACACAAATGGCTAATTCACACTCGAAACTTTGAATGAATTTTCTATGTTTTTTCGTTTTTATTCTATTACTTTCGAAAGATTGTCTTTAATTCGGGCCTCGTAACATCATAAATACGAAACGAAAAAAATTCCATTTATATACGGAATTGAAGACAAGATGTCTAGCTTCACAATGATATAAAAATTATTAGAATGCGACCTTTGGTTATAATTCTATAGCTATGTAAAGTTTGTCTTTATTTCCACCTATAAAATCGTCAATACTTACAACATGTATGCGGCATTGCAAACGGTCGTTCATCGCACTTTTCCAAGAAATCATCATCTCGAACCAGTTGACAAATAAGCACATGTCAACCCAAATATGGTTATGTTGTTTGACTTTTCAAATAAACGCTAACCTCGAACCATAACTGATGAAAATATGTTGATTAGTTTGTGTGCCGTTTGGTTTCACATGCCTCTCAGAAAGGTAAAATTGTATCTTTATTTCTGTGAATAAATCTGCGCATTTTATATAGAATAAAAGATTATTCTTTTCGGTTTATTGTGATATAAAAATTATGAAAATGCATTCAGTATTTTAGCCTTGATAAATGTTTTAGAAGTTGTAAAAATCGCCAGATTGTTTCAAAATTTATGAAGTGTAAACATGACCTTTTTCACGGCGCTTGCTGTGTCTTTATTATTTTTTTGAGATTTTCTAATTTTATATGGGAATGTCATCCATTGTTTCCCCTTTATTTTGCCGTATTTTTTTTTTGAAAACAAACAATTCGCTCACATGATATGAAGTGCGGAAGTAAGGTGAGTTAGCGATTTTTTTCCCCGTCTAGCGAGATGCGAGGCAGATAGCAGTCTCGGGCGAGGCAAACCCGAGGCAATACAAACACGTGGGTGAAAATAGCCTCAAGCGAATTAATGCTTCGGGGGCTATACCCGACATAATTGGCCTTTTGTAAAGCTAATTATCGATGCGTTACGGGTCAACAATGCACACGCAAATTGGTGTGAATTTTGCTTGATATTCCGACCACACACTGAACAAAGCTTTATTCTCATGTCGGGTCGCGATGCGTAAATACAGCCATTCTCATGGGTCGGGTCGCGGACACAATCGACTCGTGACCCGGTATGGGGGATAGAAAAGTACTTAGACAGCCGTGAATTATTCTAAGTCTTGTATCCGGGATCCGTATTCAGACACCTAGGAATCGCTTATAGCCCGCCCGGATAATTCCGTCGCCCGCATGTTAAGGGTTAGGGTGTTGTATGTGTCAAGATAAAATATAGAAGTTTGACTTTTAAGTAGATTTGGTTCAAACAAAGAAACATAGAAAGATATATAGATTCTTTATTTCCTCCAAGTTTAACTATCAACCATATTTATACAAATTCATAAATCAAGATACAATCAAATTGAATATACATGTTTGTATAAAAACGTTTGTACAGTAGCATTGTGTACAGTTAGTTCCGTCTGAACAAAATCCTGTTCTGATGAATAAAAGTAACAAAATATCGCCTCTAGGTTGGCAGGTTTCTCTCCACGAGGTCTCGGACACTCTGCATCGTTGCATGGTTATTGTAAGTTAACATTTCCCAAGCTCTCATGCTGTAGCCATTTGTTAGAATCCCTGTGATTGGCTGACTAATCTGAGGTTCAAACATGCAATGACATGCAGCATCAACAGACCCTCTTGGGATGAAATCACTGAGCAAGTTTGTATCCTAAAAGAAGCAATATTTAGAGGCTAAACTTATTCCTTAGGGTTCTGTTCTTCAAAACAATTGATGGTAGCTTTACATTTAATCGTATCTTATGTTGAAAGAATGGGCTACAATGATGGTAGCTCTACGTTTTTTTTATGAAAGGGGTTCCAACATTTAACGGACAAAAACGTATGTAAGTAAAAAAAAAACCTATAAATGTTCTTCCATAATTTCGTCACTTCTAAAACTTCGTCCACGTAAGATCATCTGACCGCGCGAATTCATAATGTCCTTCGAAAAGCGTGAAAGAAGTTTAGTGTTGATGTAACATATCGGTTTACATGTATTCACTATGCAAAGGTTATTAATTAGCAGCTCCGACTAAGTCGGAGCTGCTATCAGTTTTTGTGCAGTTTCCATCGCCGCCGCCGCCGCGGCGTTTTGTATTCGCTATAACTTTTTAGCTCATCTGGCCTGAAAGGCCCGATGGGCTTATGGCATGGGATGGCGTCCGTCCGTCCGTCCGTCCGTAAACTTTTCGCTTTTTCAACTTCTCCTCCAGAACCAATGACTCCAGAGATCTGAAATTTAATGTACAGACTCCTTGGCTGAAGGGGATACTAAATTGTAAATTTGGTGACCCTGTGACCCCAAATGTGGGTCACAGGGGTCATAACCTTAAAAGCTATTTTCATGTTCTTCTCCAGAACCAATGACTCCAGAGAGCTGACATTTTATGTACAGACTCCTTGGCAGAAAGGGATTCTAAATTGTAGATTTGGTGACCCTGTGACCCCAAGAGTGGCTCACAGGGGTCATTACCTAAAAAAAAACTATTTTCATCTTCTTCTCCAGTCCCAATGAACGTAGAGAGCTGAAATTTTATGTACATACTCCTTGACTGAAGGGGATTCTAAATTGTAAATTTGGTGACAGTGAGACCCCAAAATATTGGGTCACAGAGGCAATGACCTAAAATGCTATTTTCATCTTCATCTCCAGTCCCAATGGCTCTAGCGAGCTGAAATTGTATGTACAGACTCCTTGGCTGTAAGGGATTCTAAATTGTACATTTGGTGAGTCTGTGACCCCAAATATGGGTCACAGGGATCATAACCTAAAAGCCTAATTCAGTTTACAGCATCTTTCTGAGATTATATGTGCACTTCAATCAGTAAGTAGGTAAGGGAGGTAATTTTAAAGAAAACAGCTGAGTTAAAGGCATTTCATCTTTCTGATGTGAGAGTTCTAACATGTGCTTTGAGAATATAATATGTCTGATGAAAAAGAGATATTTAGAATTAAAAACTTAGAATTGGAGGTCTAACAAAAATTATAAGTCATATTTTATCTTTGTCTCACATTTCACATATGAGTAATTATTTGTATTTTGCAAGTGAATTTGCTGATAAAGGTACACAAGTCTAAAAGTATTCTAAAGACTTAATACAGATTAGAATCTTTTATTAAATCTAATATTATGTTCTTTGTAATTTAAGAGTAAATAATGGAGTTTTTTAATATCTCATGATATTGTGTAATTATTTGGAGAATTAATTAATTAATTAATGAGAATTTCCAGTACGAGTCAATTTGGTATACCTTATTTATATCATATTTTATACTTTATAACTGATTTAGTTTTCTATTAACTTTGCAGTTAATTTTATTCAATAGGAACAAGAAATGAAATAGATGTCTACATCATGGACATGTTTAATGTGAATCTATTTGAAATGAGAACTATTGAATACCCTTTGAAGGAATAACTTGAAGAGGAATTAAATTTTTTCATTTTACATGAGATATACTAGTGATGACTGGTGATAACATAGGACTATAAAAGAAGTAGCTATATGAGATTGTGACATCACACTTATTTTCATCATCTTCTCCAGTACAGAAAAATAATTAATTGTAGGAAAAACTGCATCTAACATATAAATTTTACTGGCTGTGAGTCAAGTGTCTGCATGTTATGTAATTGCATTGTGTTGACCTCTTCCTGGCAGAAGAATGAAAACTGATAGTTACACAGAGGTTTCAGGTTACTTCAAACTTCTGTGCAGCACTGTGTTATCATAGACTGTGCGTGAGACTGCTTTAGTCTTCCACTGACTCTAAAAAAGAATTTATTCATAGAATATCACCATTTTATCAAATATTGAAAAGGAGCCTATAAGAAATGGTTAAAAAGAATTTACTAAAAAAAATTCACCAATTTATTAAGTATTGAAATGGAGCCTATGAGAAATGGGATTTTCAAAAACTGAGGCTCCTATTCATTATGTAATAAATGTTGGTATTGCCATAATGCAATTAAGAATTAAAACAATATAATGCAAAGGTGTATGATATTCATAACGAATGTTGATTTATGTGTAACCAATTTTGATAATAATTAGCAGGGGTCATGACCTAAAAAGTTTTTTTTCATTTTCTTCTACAGCCCCAGGCCATTATTGCAATAGCTTACAGTGGTGAATTGTATGCAAAGAATTGTACCCGCTATATTCATTATTATATAATGTGTGTACGATCATAAAAAATAGTATGATCTCTCCACCACATTATTATATGTTTGATACCAGCAATTTATTTCCAAGCTTTGTGTTGCTCTTTCAACACATATATATAGCAGATTGGCAAAGTTATGGTAACAAAATATTTTTAAACTGCTTTAATCGTTTCACTACCATGTTCTTATTACTACATTCCATTATCTGACCATTGCTATAAAGTCCACTCCATAACATACCCCACTTATTATCTCCTGATGAGCTACAGAGGCCATGGCTCTATTTTTTCCTATTAGGTTTTGAGAACTCATATACATAACTTCTTACTTATACCCCTGGGGAATTTTTTTGACATGTTCACATCCAAGGTCAAAGGTCAAGGTCACAAGTTGTGAAATCACTAAAAAAAATCCTTGTAAACACGATAACTTGAAAATTTTTTGTGCAATCAGGCTCTTCTTTGGTGTATATCAACTATGGAGTAAGGCCAAGATTTGAAAAGGTTTTCGCTAACATCCGTCAAAGGTCAAGGTCATAGCGAGGTCACAACCAAAGCATGCTTTTGCGAAAATGTCTTATTTCAACTATTAACACTTTAAATCATTACATGATTGTGATACACAATGAAAAGTGATCACTGATTGTGTGACCTTAAATTTTAAAGGTCAAGGTCACAAGATATGGTCATGCTGACCAGTTCTGAAATCACTAAATAACTTCTTTCCAACGAGGTATCAACACCTCATATACATAACTTCTTACTTATGCTCCTGGGGAATTATTTTGACATGTTAATATTCAAGGTCAAAGGTCAAGTTCACAAGTTCTGAAATCGCTAAAAAAAATCCTTGTAAACACGATAACTTGAAAAATATTTGTGCTATCAGGCTCTTTTTTTGTACATATCAACTATGGAGAAAGGCCAAAATTTGAAAAGGTTTTTGCTAACATCTGTCAAAGGTCAAGGTCATAGCGAGGTCACAACCTAAGCATGCTTTTGCGAAAATGTCTTATTTCAACTATTAACACTTTAAATCATTACATGATTGTGATACACAATGAAAAGTGATCACTGATTGTGTGACCTTAAATTTTAAAGGTCAAGGTCACAAGATATGGTCATGCTGACCAGTTCTGAAATCACTAAATAACTTCTTTCCAACGAGGTATCAACACCTCATATACATAACTTCTTACTTATGCTCCTGGGGAATTATTTTGACATGTTAATATTCAAGGTCAAAGGTCAAGTTCACAAGTTCTGAAATCGCTAAAAAAAATCCTTGTAAACACGATAACTTGAAAAATATTTGTGCTATCAGGCTCTTTTTTTGTACATATCAACTATGGAGAAAGGCCAAAATTTGAAAAGGTTTTTGCTAACATCTGTCAAAGGTCAAGGTCATAGCGAGGTCACAACCTAAGCATGCTTTTGCGAAAATGTCTTATTTCAACTATTAACACTTTAAATCATTACATGATTGTGATACACAATGAAAAGTGATCACTGATTGTGTGACCTTAAATTTTAAAGGTCAAGGTCACAAGATATGGTCATGCTGACAAGTTCTGAAATCACTAAATAACTTCTTTCCAAGGAGGTATCAACACCTCATATACATAACTTCTTACTTATGTTCCTGGGGAATTATTTTGACATGTTCATATTCAAGGTCAAAGGTCAAGTTCACAAGTTCTGAAATCGCTAAAAAAAATTCTTGTAAACACGATAACTTGAAAAATATTTGTGCTATCAGGCTCTTATTTTGTACATATCAACTATGGAGAAAGGCCAAAATTTGAAAAGGTTTTCGCTAACATCCGTCAAAGGTCAAGGTCATAGCGAGGTCACAACCTAAGCATGCTTTGCGAAAATGTCTTATTTCAACTATTAACACTTTAAATCATTACATGATTGTGATACACAATGAAAAGTGATCACTGATGGTGTGACCTTTAAGGTCAAAGGTCAAGGTCATGAGATATTGGTTAAGGCCACGTTAATCCTTTGATCAAATTTTGAAAGAAGAAATAGGTTTTAAGAACAAACTTGTGAAAAGTGACCCCAGTGATGATTAGTAATAACTCAAATAATGAATAAAAAGAATTGCCATTTTATTGATGCTGACGAGAAGGCGGAACAGGGAAAGGCGAGACCCTAAGTTTCGGAGCTGCTCTGCTTTTGCGGTGTCCCGCTAATCTAGTTTGTACAACCTTTAGCCAACCTAGAACCTGATAGATAAAAATTAATGAACAACCTATATAAACAAGTTTTATACCACCCAGCCAAACTGGGTGGTAACCATACACAATCGGAAACCATACACAAATTCTATCTTAAGGTTTCTTAAAGGTTATTCCCTTTGGAACATGAACAGAGTATAAGACAGAACAAGGGAAACAACTCCGAATCGCAGGCTTCACGTTTTCATTTGGTAGCCCAAACGTCACTGCCTACCTACCTATACCTTCTCGTTTTCGAAACTCAATCAGGCGGGATAGCGCAGTGGTTAGAGCATTCGGCTTCGGATCAAGAGGTCCGGGGTTCAAATCCCGCCAGGGGCATCCTGACTCCATCACCAAATTTGGTTATGATTCTGAGTAAAGCTATTTGACGAACTTCTTTGATATTGATTTACATCTACTCAATAACAAAATTCCCCTGAAAATGAACTAAATCTCGGCCATGTTTTCATCCACTACAACCTGTATCCACAGAAGTTCCACAACGCATAAGAGCCACCCTCAACCCAAGAGATGAAGCACCTTAACAAATCGGCCTCCTTCATCATAAGTTTTCCCTATGTCCCAGCAGTCGCCCACCAAATTCGACAACTCCTACAGCAGCAAGCAGGAATATATGCAGTGTTCCAGAGGGGCAAATATGTCCAAACCTTCCTGCAAACCGCCATTCACCGTGGAGGAAGACCACACAAGCAGCTGTTTACCAGATTACATGTGAATGTGGAGACTTACAAAGGCGAAACTTCAGGTCCCCTACCACTGTGAAGGAACACTGAACATCATTACTGAAAAAAACAACAACTCAAAACCCGCTATAACTGACCATACACAACCAAACCCTGACCTTAGAAACATCCAGTGACGTCACATCACTACATTGCCTAGTACATTATAACCAATAGTTGTTATGTGGATATATACTCACACTCAAAAGAAACGCAAGTCAAGTTGCTTGTCTACATCATTTTAATGGTCAATAGCATATATAAGAAAGTATTACAGGGTCAAGTGAGCAAACATGAAAGTGGAGTAATGTGAAGGTCTTGACCAATAGATGATGTCATTAGTTGAGTATAATGGATACAGGGTCAGAGGTACGGTCAAGAGTCACTTGCCGACAAGCCAGTCAATACCCATCCTCGGTTACCCATGGTTTTATATATGCTCTGTTACTCTCCACTATATCACCCATAGGAAACCTTATCAGAAAAATCTGTACTCAAATTACCCGCCCTTGGCCGGCGTGAGCCAATCAAACTGCTACGCAGCTTGGACCTGCGAGCCAATGACAATTCAAAGTTCTTCGTTTCAAAGCAAGCGAGGTCATTGTGTTAGCCATCCGTCACCGGTTATCTCCCTTGGCCATTGCCGTCTTATCCCATTGAGCATTTTCTTTGCTTACTGACTTTGTCAAGCTGGCCAAGGGCGGGTAATTTGAGTACAGATTCTTCTGATAAGGTTTCCCATGGGTGATATAGTGGAGAGTAACGGAGCATATATAAAACCATGGGTAACTGAGGATGGTCAATACCTTGTGTGACCACCGTTGGCGTTGATCACTGCCATCTGTTCATCTACGGTACATCGAGAGAATAAGACGATTTGTGGAGGACCTGGGAATCCTTCAGCACACATCCAGAACAGCCGTCTGAAGTTCATTGGCAGTTGTTGGAATTGGTCTTACATTATTCAGCCTCCTTTGAACCTCATCCCATAAGTGTTCACTTTGATTCAGATCAGGGCTGAGGGCTGGCCAGGGTAGAACACCGATGTTATTCTGTTGGGGGAAGGTCATGGTAGCTCTAGCAGAATGGGCACGAGCATTATCCTGCTGGAAAATGTATTGGCGATGTTGTGCAAAAAAAGTGGAACAACGTGGAGTCTGATCATTTGGTCGATATAACGCTGAGCTGTTACACCGTGTCCCGACCTGAGCCAACATTTTGGAAGCACATTGCTCCCAGTCTCGCATTAAGTCAAATACCGACCCACATAATGACGCTAGGTCCACCCCATGGATCCCTTTCACAACGTTTCTGTCAGCAAAACGATCGCCTCGACGACGCAAAATCCTGACTTGTCCATCTGCATGGGAGAGACAAAAAACGACTCTCATCAGAGAAAATTACACGCCTCCAATCACGATGACGCCAATTTCGGTGATTCTGTGCCCACTGAAGTCGTGCTTGGCGATGTCTTTGTTGCAGAACAGGACGACGTGCTGACCAGCGACATTGGAGGTTGTTAGACCGTAGGCGCCGGATGACAATGTCTCGGCTAATGCGTCGGTTATGTGTTCCAAAAGTGTCTAGGGCAGATTGAGTCACAGTTAGGAATGGATCTCGATGGTGTAGATCCTGTAGAGGGGTGTTGACCCTTCGACGACCACTTCGAGGGCGGTCAGTTGTGGTCTGTGTTGCATTATAACGCTGTTGCAGACGGTATATTGTTGTATTGTTGACATTTAAATGATGTGCAGCATCTTGAACCGACTCTCCAGCTTCCAAACGCCCAACAGCCTGGTTTCTCTCTGTTCAATCGTGAATGATAAACTCATTTTCCAAGGCACAGTTTTATACCCTTAAACACCCGTGACATATCGTGCATGTGCAATGTCACGAAAAACGCGTGCATCATGCCCACATTTCCAATGTTTTAGCGAATGCTTTTTGTTTTGGGTTACTATTCAAATCTTACGAAACGCGTCCAAATTTAGTGATGACACCATAAGTCATCACTACAGATCAATACTTCATATCGATTTAAGATCAAGTTTTTTATTATCCCGGGGATTGTAACGTAATTTCCTTCTACCCCGGGCAATTTTCTTAATGAGACTAGGAATTATTTTCCAGAACATAGAACCATTTTTTTCACTAGTACAATTAGTATCGAAAAGCATACAAAGATATCTTTTTCCGAGTGTAGATTGCGGGAATCGAACTCGATACCCTTTGCTCTTTAAACCGGACGCTCTATCCCTCCATGCTACCCAGGAAGCACACAGTGTGGATTTCCTCTATTTACAGTCATTTTCTCTGCCTCTTTATAACGCTAGTCCGTGAGACATACTCTTTATAAGGCAGAATTTGGAAATAAAAAAATATAAAATGAAATTTTTGACATTTGACGGTAGTTATAATTTTTTTAAAAACACTACCGCTCATTCTTCTGCTGTAAGAAAAGCCTCAATTATATACGATAAACGCTCACATTTATGATTTACGGTACCTAAGTTAGATAAAACATTCTACCTCGGTTATGCTTGGGATTGAAGATCCTCTTTGAGAAAGCTTCGGGAAAGTAAGACCTCAAGACCTCCATACTCCTGCACACCAAATGCAGTGACGATACCTCAAAGCTGTAGGGACTAGGCTGGTTGAGGTTAGATCGTAAGTAATTCTTATACCTTAAACCATTGGGGATATTTTACAGACGACTCCTTTTGTTTTTTCGCGCTATGAATTATAGAATAGATGAAACATAACAGTTAACCATGGTGTCGGTTTGTAAGCTTGATAAAACATGTCAAAGGGTGTTTATCGGATTTAAACACCGACAACCCTCGTGTTTATTCCTCGGATTGCGGGTTTTAAATCTCATAAACACCCTTTGGCATGTTTATTCCCATCCTCGATAATCCAGCGCTATTGTTCCGATAAATCTACACACAAGCGCTGGAAAACAGTAAGGGTATTTATCCCTAACCTAGTTACCTCCCTTCGCAATGACTCAGCGAAACGCTTGCTTTCTAACAACCAATGAGATCACTTGAAATCAAGGGTGAAATAACAAGTACTCTCGTGTCAGGATCTTGGCTTTCGCAGATGATTGGGAACGCCTGGTGGCACAGGGATTTTAATCATTTACCTCCACCCGTTTTGATGAACATGAACACACTCTTCTTCTCGTACAGACTTCTTAAAACTTTCTTTTGAGTTTCTGTCAGGTTTTCTACGCTGAAATTGTTACAAACTTTATCGTAATCGAGTGAGTTGGCCGCTGCCATGTTTGTTTCTATAAACAACGGTAGTGATAAAAGATGCTTTTGATTGGTCGAGTTGTTTACGCAGATAGTGTCTGCGTTTCGTTTCTGATTGGATAACATGGACCCAAGAGGAGGTAACTAGTTTAGGGATAAATACCCTTACTGTTTTCCAGCGCTTGTGTGTAGATTTATCGGAACAATAGCGCTGGATTATCGAGGATGGTTTATTCCACAAATACTATCCGTTGAAACGACATCAACACCTTGAATGTCAACCGCTCGGATTTCAAGATAAGAAAGCTGGAATCCTTAAAAAAATCATGGTTAGTTTATTCCTTCGGCCTATCATCACAGAATGGTGTTACCATCATTATTGCAACTTCCCAATGCAAGGCATAACTCTTGCCAGTCTCCATTACTGGCTGATTTAGGCCTTGCAGTATTTCCTTAAGAAATCTGTGCTTAGAAATCCAGGGCCACTGGCCCACTATGCATTTCTGGTGCAACGATTCACTATCTAGGCACAACAAAGCGAGGGAAATACCGCAAGGCTTATATCAGCCAGTAATGCAGACTGCATGGCAAGAAGTTGTCATTAGTACTGCATGCTGATACATCTCAAGAGTCCTTTTTATCGTATACATCAGAATTCACTTACTTGTTATACGTAACAAAAACATTGTGTTATCTCATCCGGACAGATAAATATGTCTCAAAAATAACATTTTACATAATTATAAATTTAAGAGCATTCTTTTCAAGTTTCAAGTTTATCTGTGTTGTATCATAAGCTCCAACAAACAAGCCATTTCCTGCTTTGCAAGATGTCAAACGATTAACCCAGAAGTAGTTGTAATAACAGTGATGTAAGTAGCATGTTCAGCCTGTGTAACATAATCGTTTGGACAAATATATAACATTCATAAGATATTGGTGTTCATTCAATATATATGATCACATGGTCTGGATCGTTTAATTTCAGTTCAAGGTATTCTGTTATCCATGAGGCTGTTGTCTGAGCATCCTCGATAATCCAGCGCTATTGTTCCGATAAATCTAATAGCGCTGGATTATCGAGGATGTTGTCTGAGTAATTTTATTCGTTTTATTCAACATCCTGTGACTTGTCAGAAACACTTGTATAATATCTGATAGTTTGTACCATATATAATTACATCATATGTATACGCTTTACCTTTGGTACATATGTCAGTATGTAGATTGTTGACGTGTTGCTCGTTTCCCGTGTATACAAACAGATCACTGTACGAAGTCGTCTATCATCAAAATACTAATTTTCGGCAAAGGTCAGTACTTCTCGAATAAGAACAACTTTGGTATCAGATAAATACAATGGATGTCCCTTTGATGTCACCATTAAGTAATGGAGAATGCATGAGGAGCTGTGGATTCGGTAGAGGGTAATGTCCGAGTTACTCTCCATTCCTTAAAAATAATGGAGCCGAGGCCCCGGAGGGGCCGAGGCACATTATTTTAAGGAATGGAGAGTTACGAGGATATTACCCTACTTAAATTACACTCAAAGTATTGCTCTTTTATCAAAATTGCTTTAAAAAGTTAAACAAATTTTATTTCTACTTAAAAAATATGATGTGATGTGTAACTCTCCATTACTGAAACATAATGGAGTGAAAGAACAATAGGATGACGTCACAAGTGTAATTTAGTTAAAAATAATCAACGAGCCCCGAAGTGGCGAGTAGATTATTTTTAACGAATCCACTGCTCCGAATGCATTCTCCATGTTAATCCATGTATGACTTCATGAAACATGCATATGTGATTATTTTAGATTTGAAACAATAAATTTCAATTATGGAATACCAAAATCAATTATTTTGCAAATTTCGGTGCCCATTCATCGGATATGGTACAAGTAGCTGCGACTCTCATGAAATGGATTCTTCCACGCACGTGCAGCGCAAACCTTCCACGCGAAGCGAAGTGATTGACAACTGAAACTCTGCTTTCCATGCCTTCCGTGCCTTGAATAGAACGTTGGATTCCTACTGACAAACAATCCTAAGGTTTCTAACAGCGTCTTGTGGCCTAATGGTTAGAAGCGCTGACTACCAAGCGAAGGGTTGCATGTTCGAATCCAGGTTCATGCATTACACAAATTAACGTGTCTAGTTGAGAGATATTTTAAGATCCTATTCATGTTCACTAAGACAAAATACATCATTCTCGAAAAATGTACTCGATTAGCCATTACTGAAAATGTCTAAACCTAACACCCCTCCTGACTTGGACAGTCAATGAACAGTTGATTCCTTTGATTGAAAACATATTTTATTCATTTAAGAAGTGAATTGGGCACAAGTTGTGAAACTTATAGAAGCCCTATCCAGGTAATCAACAACTATTTTACAAGGCTAGAATACATAACAAGAAAGTAAGAAATCTACAAGTGACGAAGTGGGTAAACATGTAATATACATTATTAAGGCAAGACACAATTGGAAATGTTATTCTTATGACAAAATGCACTTTGAATATGGTAAATACGTACATTAGTATTAATGTATTATTTGAACCGTTGACTCTTTCCAATGAATTTATGAACATGGTGAAATATGTTTTCATTGACTGTTTGTGGAAGATTTGGGTTTCCATACAGGATTGTATTAATATCAAATTCTGCCTTTAAATTATAAAATCTTTGCTTTAATTCTAAACGAAGATCAGCATGTCTTGGACATCTCAAGAAGAAATGATAAACATCTTCAACTAAAGCACCACAAATGCAAGATTTACTTTCAGATAAATTGACACGATACAGATCACCGTTTAGGGAACTACAAGAATTTCTTAACTTACTGTGTATAATGTTCATCTTCCTATCGCCGAAAAGAAAATATTTTGGGATTTTACATTCTGTTTCAGATAATTTTGCTTTAAATGATGATAATGAATTTGAACATCTTATTTTCGAGGAAAGAGTATTCCACAGATAAGCACAGTCATAAATAAAAGACTTTTGAAGGACTGCAGTTCGAAATTTTGGAATAGATAAATTTGATTTGTTACGCAAGTTGTAATGAGAAATAGTTTCAGTGGCTGGTGGAAGTAAATTAATCAGATAATCTGGAGCTTGTATATTAATAATTTTGTAAAAAGTACAAAGTTTCTTATTTCCACGTCTAATTTTTAAAGGCAACCAACCAGTTTCTTTGTATAAGCTATCTCTTGAAGCAAACTTTGGTAAGCCAGTTACAATTCTTGCAGCTTCAAGTTGGACCTTTTCAAGTTTGTCACACAAAACATCCGAACAGTTATCCCAGACCTCAGAAGCATATTCCAAAATGGGTCGAATATACATTTCATACATACGTGATAAAATACTTCTATTCAAAACATGCTTTAACACACGTAGAGAAGAGATTAGTTTTGAAGCCTTTTCTATGGAAAGATCAACATGATTGGACCATTTAGTATTGTCCGAGAAGATAAGGCCAAGATGTTTATGTTGATGTACACGTTCCAGTTGATCATTATTGAATACTAATCTAGGTACTTGATGACTATTACTATGGCTAAATAGCATGAATTTAGTTTTATTGGGGTTAAAGTTAACCAACCATTTGTTAGCCCATTCGTGTAATTGGACTAAGTCATTGTTAAGAGAAGTTTCAACAGAATATAAATCTTTTCCAGCAGCTCCGAGTGATGCATCATCAGCAAACAATCTAGTGACGTTTTGCAAGTTATCGGGTAAATCATTGATATAAACAAGGAATAAAAAATGACCAAGGACAGATCCCTGGGGAACCCCTGCAGTAACATGTAGTTCTTTTGATAATGTTCCGTTGATACATACACGTTGTCGTCTATCGGACAGATAATCCTTTAACCAATTCAGAATGCCACCGCGAATACCATAATGTTCTAATTTGTGCAATAAACCCTTGTGCCATAATCTGTCAAAAGCCTTAGAAATATCACAAAATACCATACAGTAGAATTGGTGGCTATCTAGAGATGAGCAAATATTGTGATAGATTTCAATGAGTTGAGATGTAGTAGAATGATTTGCAGTAAAACCTGATTGGAATTTGTTTAATATACTATGCTTATAAAAATGGTTATGCAAATGCTTTAACATTATTCTTTCTAGTATTTTGCCAAGTATAGACAGTAGACTAATAGGTCTGTAATTACTTGGGAGAGATTTATCTCCTTTCTTGAAAACAGGAATAACATTTGCCGTTTTCCAGAGAGTTGGAAATACACATTCGCTCAATGAAATATTAAACAACATACATAGCGGTGCAGCTATCGATGGACAAATTTTTTTTAAAACCTTCATGTGGATGCAATCTGGGCCAGCTGATTTATTGGCTGGTAAGGTCTTAATCATATCTGATACTTCCTTTTCAGTAACATATATATGTGATATACTGTGAGAACAGCGATGATTTATTGGTGGTACATTTTTGCCACTGTCATTAATATTTGAGACAGATACAAAGTATTCATTTAATGTTTGAGCTTTCTCAAAATCTGTGAAAACAGACGGTTTCCCAGAATTTTCAGTTACAAGAGGGGGGATGGGTCTCGATGAAGTAGAGCCTTTCAACAAGTAGTTAAATGTCTTCCAATAACTAGTTCTTTGAGTAGACTGAGATGATAAAAAATCGTTTAAGTTAGAGTAGAAATTTTCTTTGGCTACTCTTATAACATTATTTACTTTGTTCCTTTGCTTTTTGTATGCAGATAGGTCGGAAGTATTCAGAGAACGAAATGCCTTTTTCCTTAAACGTTCTCTTTTTCGAATTTCTCTTCGAATTTCGCTGTCAACTGAAAATACAATAGAGTGACGTCATGACCATGGATTAAGATAATATAATCCATTGTAATAAGTAGTCCATGAGCCTGAGAAAATGGGCAGTTTTCTGACTAAAAGCCTCTTTCACATGGACACAATTTACTTTATACATGAGTTAACATACTCATAAGTAAGAGTAAATTTACATCATGTTCACGTGTTGTTATCGCCCGGTATAAATAAACATAATATTGTGATTAGAATAACAGAATGTTCATCACTTGAGACAATGTCATTGAGAAAGCTGCTCATACAATCGACTCTGGGGTTTGTCATGGGAGAAAAGTGAATGGAGATGAGAACGATCTCACCATTGGTGGTCTCAAACACTTGGAAAGAAAACATTCACATGGCTAGAGATATTTTATGTTCTCTGTGTCATTTAATTAGGCCTTCAGACAACGTCTGAAAGACCTATTGTTATTGTCCTGATTATTTTTCTCCACTATAAGTTGTACGATTATGTGACACGGTTTCTGATCTAACGGCCGAGTCGATTTTCATGAAACTGAGGCTGAGGCCGTGCTTTCGGGGAAGTATTAGTTGTAAAAACATTTTAATTCAAGATATATAAAAATCTACTTTCTATGTACCTTTAAATGGGTATAGGGGATTCTTAATATTGCCTCATGAATATTTATGAGGCATATGGAACCGCGTGAGCTAAATCGAAAACGAGGCTAAGGCCGCTTCCAAACCCGGAAGTACCATTCACATAGCATTGACAAGTCGGTAGCTCTTCTAAATAACACTTACTTTTATTAAAAATAATGATAAAATCACTGGGAAAACTTTCAAGATCGATGCATCTGTCGATTATCTTCAATTACCACCGCCCAGGATACTATTTTACATGCAAGGCGATGTTTTTCGAATAATTTACGGTAGGATTTCCTTGTTGTGTTTATTGTCATTTTGAACTGTAAATCTGTCAAACTCGTTGTTGTTTCAGTGCTCTAATTTGAACAAATACGAATGAAAATTTACACCCTACCCATGCATGCCAAGAAATCATTGTATATAGTCACTGGATGGGAAGAAACTGTTCAAATCTTAGCCATCATTCGGCTAAACGGTCAGCTCTTACAACATGCCTACGAACTGTAAAGGGGTCATTCAGTGCAACTCACTGTAAACGAACCAAATTCATGTTTAAAAAAAATGGATTTTGGAGTGTAAATTGATTCAAATTGTTCATTTGGATATAGTTCAATTACGGTCCAATTAGTACAGGTTATTTGAAGTTGAAGCAGTAAAGTAGATATTATAATTCAATCAAATATATATAATCTGTTCTAGTTTTAAACAATATTTTTTTTAGTAAGTCATTTGAATGTCTACATGAGCAAAATAATTTTAAACAATGAACATAGCGTTCTTATTTATATGTAAGAAATACATAAACATATTTATCAATTAATCTATTATGGCTTTATTTAATTAATGGTTTGAGGAAAGTTATCAATGATCAGTCAGTAATCAATTTTATCAATGTGATGAGGATTCTATAATTTGTGTGTAGATATGTGAATAAGCTTTGAAAATTAAACAGATGTTTAAAAAAATATTTCATAAGAAAAGGATTTCTACCTACAAACATACTATTTATTTTATTTAAGAGGCTGACAACAGTACACAAAATAAATTAAATGAATGATGGAACCCTTTACAAAACAGGAAATAAATAGTTGAAAAACAGTTGTAGCTTATGATCTATGGTAATAAATTTATTATGGTAATTTTGGAATTAAAATAAACATTAACTAAAAGGAGTGAGACTAATTCAAAAGTTAGGAGAGTAATTTTATATTCCTTGTACTTCAAAGTTGAATTTTTTTTTTTTTTAAATATTGCATGCTTACTTTATATTACATGAATTTTATTTATTTACTGAATTCTATTCATTTCAAAATAAAGAAACAATCTCCCAGTGCTAATGTGATAGTATACCCCATGTCACACATGGCATGAAGATTTGAATACCCTATGTAGTATATGTACCCACCTACCTATTTGCAATCAGGGTCCCTATTTTACTTTATGAATTATTCTAGAATAATAAATCAGAATAGAAAGCATTCAGTGGGATTGTGTATCTTTTAAAAGTTTTTAAAAAATTAATAAATAAAATAAAAATAATATACATTTGAATAAATTTAAATTTTATTTGTATTTAAAAAAAAGAGATATTCATATACATGTATTTCTCAAACATGACCACCACCTCCTTGATCATAATCTATCATTTATATATTGTGTATTGAAACATGCATATACATGTGCATTTCACATTACATTTCATCATTATTCAGGATGACATGTACTTGTTACTCTCAAACATTAACCTCAAATACATTTAATTTAAATTTCTTTTTTGTTGGTTATTGTTTGGTGATGACTATATCTAAGTATATGGTTTAATATTAGTAATTAGCAAATAATTAATTTCCTTATATTAGTTTTGTCCTGCTTGTAATTTTACTCCCACTAAGAACTTTGTGGGCTTTTGCATCTCTGACACAAAAGATTAAATAATGTGCATTTCTACTTCTAATCATGTCCATGTATCATTTGTAGTTTAATCATACAAATACAATTATATTTCTCAAACCTGACCATCACCTCAAGCACAGTCTGTCATGTATGCTTGAGTATTGAAACATCCATGGACATTTCATAATATATTTCAATCATTTTCCAGTATGACATATACTTGTTACTTCCAAACATTAACCTCAATTAATTTATTTTTCATTTCTATTTTGTTGGGTAATAACTATATCTACACTCATGGCAAAAATGGTTGTCACCCCCTAATATTTAATTAAATTGGAGTTTATATCACATTGTATGCATGGCAATGTTGGTTTTCCATGGAAATGTCATTACAGGCATGAAGTTACATTAACTCACACTTTACAATGAACAGATTCAGCGGTTTCATGTAGACCACGTGCATTTCATTGAAATGATTGAAATTTGTCTCCTTAGGTTTGTCATTTCCATCGATTACTATAGACCTCTTTCATAAGATACAGCTTCACGACTATAGTTTCTGAAAAGCATAGACCATGCCTGGTCCCACTCCACAAGGAATCAGACATGAAATCATTGGCATGAGTCGTGGTGGCGCTTCGAATCGTGTCATTGCTGCAGCATGTAACGTCAGTGTTAGAACTGTTCAAAGGATTAAAAGACTGCACGCCATACAGGGAAATGTTGTTCCGAATAAGTCTTCAGGCCGTCCCAAGAAAACTACGGTTCGTCAGGATAGAATTCTTCTTCGTTTGACCCGACGTCATAGACGTCTTTCGTCTTTGACTCTTGCACAGAGATGGGGGGCTCATATTAATACGCCCATTTGCCGGAGAACTGTAGTGAACAGGTTGCTCCAGCATGGATATAAGGCAAGAAGACCTGCCATCAAACCATTCTGGACACTGGTCCACCGCAGGGCACGGCTTGCTTGGGCGCAGCAGCACCGCAGAATCCAACTTGGACATTGGCGTCACGTCATATTTACTGATGAGTCTCGTTTCCTACTGCATAAGGTGGACAGGAGAATGAGAGTGCGACGTTTACGTGGGGAAAGGTTCAATGACGACTGTCTGCAGCATCAGGTTGCCCACGGTGGCCGTTCTGTACACGTATGGGCAGGAATACACCATAACGGTAAAACGGATCTTGTCGTCCTTCAAGGAAACGTCAACCAGAGGTCGTACAGACGTCTTCTTGAAACCGTTTGCCTCCCACATGCAAGAAGAGTGTATGGCAACAACTTCCTGTTGCAGGACGATAATGCACCAGCCCATCGTGCACGTACAGTGAACGCTTTCATTCAGGCACAAGGAGTAACAAGATTGCCCTGGCCTTCAAAAAGTCCGGATATGAATCCGATAGAACATGCTTGGGATCAGCTTGACCGTGCAATTAGAAGACTGGACCCTGCTCCTGCAAATTTACAGCAATTGCGGGCTGCTCTTGTGAATGAATGGAACAATTTGGCTGTTGCAAACATCAACACACTGATAGACAGTATGCCTGCCCGAATTATCGCCCTTGAAAATTCCAGAGGCGGTGCTACCCGATATTAGGCTTGTAAATATACTCATACATGACTGCAGAATGAAATAAAACCGACAATTGAACTTGAAAATGTAATTTGTTTTATTGATACCCATCCAATTGATACTATATGGATACTGTAAAAAATTGCCCTTTTTCACAGGGACCATACATATCCTGATAGAATTTCTTAAATTGGCCAGCACAAGACCAAAATACAAGCTGGTATGTTTTACGAATGTTTTTCCCAATCACACAAATCATTCTGACAGTTATTGCATGTTTGATTATTTGTCCACACTCAGTTAAACTTGACGTAGCGTTCTCAGTCTGGGGGTGACAACCATTTTTGCCATGAGTGTACATGTATATAAGTGGTTAAAATAATAATTTTCTTATTTAATTTATGGCCTGCTTTAAATTTTGCTCCCAAATATAATTATCAAATAGTACCTATAAATTATAAAGATCAACTTATGTTTAATTGTAGCTTATAACTCAAGTCTTTTTTTTAAAAATTGTTTAAGATATTTCTGGTCATAAAAAAATGATAGTTATGATTTAATGTGTCCTGCAGTACATGTTTAAATAATTTTAGTAGACTCCACTGATGGAAATGCATGGAAATGAATGACAATATTATGATCATAGATTAATAAATATATATTTTTAGTTTTATAATATATATTAGTTCCTGATTTAAATGAATATTTATGATTTATTTGGATGTCTAATTTTCTTGAAAATATTCTGATCATTAGGTCGAAAAGAATTTAAATATATAGGTCTAGTTGCACTTTGCTTTCAATTAATACTGTGTTCATTTTGGGGATGGAAGTGGGGCAGCACCTTCAAGAGGTTTAGTTACTGCCGTCGGTCATTGATCCACTAATTACAGGTTCCCAACTTAGGGATTATTATAAATTCAATGGAGGTTTATTTTGCCGAATGATTACGAAAAATGGACATTATTAGCCAAAAAAGAAATTCAAATTATCCCGTTTACGGGCCGATGACAAACCAAAACTCTTGAACTTGCCACGAGTAAAACTATCCAAAACAAACGTTGTTTACCGCTAAACCTGAAACAATTACCATTACCATTTGTCATATTTTATTGTCAAAAACGCTTTTTTAAAATCTTGCATCGGTGAAATACGATATAAACAAACCTATTCATTGAGTCTAGTCGAAAGAAACCGAAACACAAGCGGCACGTACGGCCGATATGCAGCCATTACGCGAACCAGGAAATAAGAAGCGGCCTTAGCCTCGTTTTCGTTTCTAAAGGTCATAGGTCGTATGCATGCATAATTATTGAGAATCCCCTATATGATCAAGGCGATACTTCAAGCATAATTTCATAACTTCTGACCGAAATATGTGCATTAATTATATAGATATGGCAAAATATATCACATATTATTTTGTTTTATATGTTAAACTTTATTTCACTTGGTGTTTTTTTCGCTTTTGTTGGTCTAAAAATTGGCAACACTGTCAAGATTAGTGTTCTGGTTACTGTTTTTGGTTAAATTTCTTTGAATATTTCTTCACATGTAACCAATAAGCTGATGTCATGAAACTTTCAGGTACGTTAGCCTGTATCCAAACTTAGTCTTTGACCTCGTTCGATTTTGGACATTCAACTTCTAAGTTCCTTCCAGCAAAAACTCAAGACGCATTTCTTTGCAAAAGCCGGCCTACATGTGAACATTGAGCAATCCTTGGAAAGGTAGCTATACGCATGTACTGGGTGTACAAGCAGGACAGCACTTATAAGGGAAACGGTAGACCTACTTTAAATAAATAAATTAATTAATTAATTAATAAATATTTATTTAGTGCCTTATTCACAGGTCATATGCTCGAACAAGTCGACAGTTTTTAGTTAATCTTGGAACAATCTGCAGCGTCACAATAACGATGACGTCACGGCTTTAGCTCCGATGTACTCAGAGTGGTATGACGTTACTAGCCTGGGTTACTAGGGAATCTCTTCGACGTCCGCACGAGCTCTTTATAAAGGGTCGCAGAACACAGAATGGGTCATATTATCCTTGTACATCACAACGGAACCATGTCTGAAAACGCTGAAACTATTGCTGAGGTTGTTCCTGAAGCTCTGACGCCACCAGCTGAGGCTGTCACTACGGCAACGACCGAGACTCTGCCAATATATGGAAAAGGATCCATGCCACCTAGAGATGACATCTTCAATGCTTCATCGCCAAAAGATGGTAAGGGTTTTTTTGACGCACTTATATTTGTGTAATGTTCAAAGAGTGGTAAAATTTATAATTATTTTTAATTCAACATAATAATTTTCTATGAAATGCAAACTATAAGATACACTATATGTAGTTAAAATTGATTTTTGACGGTTTGTAAAAACATTTCCTGAAATTAATTTATGTTATTTCTTATTTCAGACTGGTTAAAACTCGCCAATTTCTGGGAGAACTTTAATTCTGAGCAGAAACGCGTTAGACCGACGCCAATACTCCCCAAAAGCCAGTATGGGGCAATCTTCAAGAAGATTGCTAAACTGCCGGAAGTGACAGTTGAGGCTGGGGATGTCATGGCTGCCACGGCAGAAGTTGAGCCCGTAACAGACCTTGGCCTTGAGACACCCCCGGAAAAGAAGAAGAAACCATCCAGAATTGGAAGCTTCTTCAGGCGCATTGCCCGTGCAATCAGAACCGCTTTCCTTCGATTGAAGAAGAAGAATTAAGTCTGTTTGTTTAATATTCTAATCATTAATTTATAATTTTCAGACCATCTTACTTTGATTTGTATATATACTTTCTTCTTGATACAAACTGTACATAAAAACTCATTAACATATATGCAGATAAAAACATTTTTCAGTTACAATTTCTGTTCCTCAATAAAATTGTTGAACTGTACTTTTGTGTGTGTTTTTAATTATATTTTTGTTCGTTTTAGTTTGTTTGTTTATTATTTTGTTTTGTTTTGTTTGCATGCGAAGTGCCCTGAATATTCTCCTTTTTTGTAAAGCAAGGGACGACACCGCGCAAGTCTAGAAAACTCTCTTGTTTTCTAGGTTACCCAGACTTGCGCGGGGTCGTGTTTTGGACTTGGTTAAGCAATCTGATTTTCTGGAAAACAACTTCTTTAAAAGAAAAAATACACGACGTTTCGGAGTATATTCTCACTCCTTCATCACCATCCAGCTGATAAAGAAGTGAGTATATACTCCGAAACGTCGTGTATTCACATTAAAGGAGTTGTTATCCAGAACATCTTACTGTTCTTCACATTATACGTTGAAAGCTTCTCTCGAGGAAAGTACGGTCTGGTGTACACAGTTCTGAGATTTCGTAATACGTAATGCGTAAGATTTCAAGAGTTTAAAACTTTAGTAAGATTTGTGTGTCATTTTCAACTAAGAAAATAAGAGACTGTAATTGATAGTTCCTATCATTATTATAGGATTGCACTGTTGTACAAGATCTAGCTATCGGATTGAACTGATATTGAACTCGACATCTTCTTCGTTTGTGCCGGAAACGTGGATTCTTGAATCAAAGGTTTTCGTTTGACAAGTCCTAGATGTAAAATCAAATACTTCGAAAATTAATAAACAAGACTGATTATTTGAGAAAAATAATAATTATTGACTCACAAAAGAGGATTATAGAAGGTTTGTATCTTGCCAACCATTACCTTGATTAACAATGTACAGTCAAAACGTCGTATTTATAATCGAGTCGAAGCAGTCGTAAAATATTTACCATTCGCCGCTAGGGAAGCGACAATCTTTCAGCAGCGTCTACAATATCCCTCCCCACAGAGGATACTCAAGTCTTCTTATATGGCACGGAATGACTCGAGTCAAGTAACCTATGTGGGGAAAGAACACGTCTATAACTGATTGATTTAAGCAAATATGTAAAGGATATAACACTCTCCCGAGGTTTTGGTTGAAAATGTAAACATGAGGGAGAGGGAGAACCCGCGGGCCGAGGCAGAGTGTTATATCTGACATATAAAGCGAAAGGAAAACACGACAAAGTTATCAAAATCGGTTATTAATCATGAAATATATTTCCTATGAAATGGCATAGCCATCATGCATGCTGATGAAAAGGGAACACTTAAAAAGGTATCGCACAAACGCAGCCGGGGACTGTTCAACTTTCGCGGAAAACTCGTGCACCTCACGCACTACATAGAGCACGTCTCTTTACTATAAATAGAGTTATTAAACATTTCACTGCCAGGTTATTCGTGGTCCCGTGGTAGAACGTCCAGTTTAAGGAACGAAGGGATGCACGTTCGAATCCCATCAAGTGTGAAATTTTAACTTAGTTTTCGATTTGTTCTGTGATTGAAATTAAAACATCAATTGAGGTTATTCCGGAATTAACAATTCATGATGAAATCTAATTTCAGGGTAAGGGATATTCTATAGAATGCCCCAGGGTAGTCTATAGAATGCCCAGGGACGTTCTACAGAATGCCCCAGGGATATTCTGTATAGGGGAGAGTGGGGCAAGATGCCCAGTTGGGGTAAAACGCCTACGCCACGTGACACGCACTACCACATGGTTAAATCGGTTATTTCTCTTTTGATTGTTTTACACTCGAGGGTCCTTTTTCAGAGACTGGCGTCGTAGATGCTTAATTCAGTACCTCCATCAATTGGTATCTCTAATCTGGGAAAGGAGACTTCAATATAAGTTTTCTACAACGTACATTGCTCATTTCTGTCGGTTATCTCAGCTCTTCGCCTGTTACCATAACAGGTGTGAACTCTGAATATGTCAGGATCTACAGATTCAGTTTTATTCAGATCCAAGTGTTAATTAATTAATTTTACATCTTCTAGGCATTTGACAAGCACTATGTTGTATATAAAACATAGCCACTTATATAAACAATGCAATGGATCTAAGAGATTCTCTCCTACGTCAATGATATAATGTTTTGCCTATGAGATATGTAAATTGAGTTTACATTTAATAAACTTACATTATTTGTCGTTTATAAACATACGCATCACCCTGTGAAACAAAAATGTAGCGTGGACCTATGGCCTCCACTACAAAAGAAATAAAGATTTATTGTATCCAATTACACATGTATTTTGCTTTTAATGAAGCGTATCAATTTATTGTACAAATGATTTTCAAATGATTTTTGGCATTCTCAGCCTTTATTTAGAAGCCAGTGAAGAATAAGAAGAATACCTCAAATCATTGAATAAACGAATGCATTGTATAATCGCCGGGGTAAATTAAGCAAACGTATTATATAAATAAATTAATGAATTTTGTTTGTCTATATATATACTTCCGGTATATAGACATTATTACGCCACGTTAAACCTTATGGCAAGAATTACGTTTACAATATTCACATTCACTCTGATAACTATGTTTTTGTTTAAATTATTGTAAATGGCCTGAAACAGATATTATGACTTCGAAAAAAAATCGCCAGCCTTGAACAATCGCCTGCCATGAATAATCGTCGGGGCAAATATGTGTTTGAAATCTTACAGGAATACTTTACCTTATATGGTAAAACCCTCCAAGCTATATTTTGCATTTTGCATGTCTAATCAAATCTTGAAAAATGAACCCCCAAATATACGGTTTACTAACCCTTTGTTGTTTTACAACCCTTATACCTTTCGTTTTACCTATAATACCTTTACTACTAGATTCAAAACACTTTTTATGAGAATTGAGGGGTAAAACGCCCATGGTATGGGGTAAAACGCCTATACTGGGCGACTTGCCCCACATGACTGGGCGTTTTACCCCAAAGGGTACTTCGAATTTTCACGATTCCTGAGGCTAAACCATGTGACAATGTCTTCCTGTAATTAGCATTGTGATGTTTAAGAGTTTACTTGAATTGGTACAACAACGAGTGAAGGTTGATATCTGGTTCCAAAAAATGTCAGCATTTATTTAATTGTCTACTAAATTTTAGAAAAAATACCGCCTAAATATATAAAATCGTTTGAAATATTTTCTGTTTCGCGGGGAGAGCAACCCTCCATTGACAGATGACATCCAACCTAAAAGCTACGACAGCAAAGAGAAATAACCGATTTAACCATGTGGTAGTGCGTGTCACGTGGCGTAGGCGTTTTACCCCAACTGGGCATCTTGCCCCACTCTCCCCTATACAGAATATCCCTGGGGCATTCTGTAGAACGTCCCTGGGCATTCTATAGACTACCCTGGGGCATTCTATAGAATATCCCTTACCCTGAAATTAGATTTCATCATGAATTGTTAATTCCGGAATAACCTCAATTGATGTTTTAATTTCAATCACAGAACAAATCGAAAACTAAGTTAAAATTTCACACTTGATGGGATTCGAACGTGCATCCCTTCGTTCCTTAAACTGGACGTTCTACCACGGGACCACGAATAACCTGGCAGTGAAATGTTTAATAACTCTATTTATAGTAAAGAGACGTGCTCTATGTAGTGCGTGGATACAATAAATCTTTATTTCTTTTGTAGTGGAGGCCATAGGTCCACGCTACATTTTTGTTTCACAGGGTGATGCGTATGTTTATAAACGACAAATAATGTAAGTTTATTAAATGTAAACTCAATTTACATATCTCATAGGCAAAACATTATATCATTGACGTAGGAGAGAATCTCTTAGATCCATTGCATTGTTTATATAAGTGGCTATGTTTTATATACAACATAGTGCTTGTCAAATGCCTAGAAGATGTAAAATTAATTAATTAACACTTGGATCTGAATAAAACTGAATCTGTAGATCCTGACATATTCAGAGTTCACACCTGTTATGGTAACAGGCGAAGAGCTGAGATAACCGACAGAAATGAGCAATGTACGTTGTAGAAAACTTATATTGAAGTCTCCTTTCCCAGATTAGAGATACCAATTGATGGAGGTACTGAATTAAGCATCTACGACGCCAGTCTCTGAAAAAGGACCCTCGAGTGTAAAACAATCAGATCTATGTACTCCTAGAACTGGACTAGGCTACTATCCTTTCTTTCTGGCGATAACATCTGTCAGTTATACTGGCATGAGGTGCCAGTGACCGCTGTTTGTTAGGATTTTGGTAACATCGATGGACCCATATCTTCAAACATTAAAAAGGTATGAACATTGAATGATCATAGATCCAACACTGGTGATCACATTTGTATCATTTGTTGTCATTGACTTGTACAGCGCTCTGAGCAAATGGCCTGTGTATATAAGGCGCTTTATAAAAGTCATTTATTTATTTATTTATTTATCATTTATTTAAGAGCCATCTACAATGCCGGGAGAGCTTGAGATCATCTCAACTTCCTAGGTCCAGCATTGTCCTCAACACTTATAGGAGCAGGTGATCAGTGGATACGGAACGAACTTCGAATTCATAGTCAAGAATTTATTAAGTCAAACAACCAATACAAATGAACTCATGATTCTACCTGTGCACATGCATGGCGAGGTTCATATGAAGAAAAGAATTACACAATTTAGTAATGTTATTATTGCCCAATAGGGACGATATAAGTAATCAGAATCACACAAAAAATCAACTTTGTTTCTTTCTCTTAAAGGATTTTAAAACCCCTTTCAGAAATAATTGTGATCAAATACATGATATCTTTATCACACAACACATCTTACGGCATTGCCCCGCTAAGAATTTTGTCACTTTTGTCAAACTTGCTACGTCGCGATGTCCGAGTGACCGCCGAAGAATCCCGAACTTTAATGAGTTATGCACTTGTGACGTAATAGTGGTCCGACGAAAACGGAAGTGTGCAGTTGTTGACATGCGAGCGAAGGGAAAGTTACGCGGTGTGAGTTTACAAAGACGTAGATTGACCTAGTTTACGATAATAAGAAACATTTAACAGTACATGCCCTCTAACTAACATGTTAGGAAGACATTCGCCCATAGGTTTTTATTTTAAAGAATTATAAATCGATCTAAACTTATTCACAGCAAGAGCAAGTGACACTAAAATGTATGCAATCATTCCAGTACAGCTGTTCTACACTCACTGTAAAAAAGTATTCAACGCAAGTCTTTCAGCTATTGAACTTTGCACTTTCTTTTAGATACATGGTTTGCTCATATATGAAGCACTTTTGCATTATAAATATATGTACATTTCAACGATGTGATCTCAAATTATGATTCAATCCATCAAAACACGCCTAGCTGCGCTCGACTGCGAGTGACTGACGGCATGGTGCTATAACGAAATTTGGAAAAACCTGTCAATTTTTTAAAACGTCAACGGTTAAAAGTAGCAATACCTACTCGAAGAATCTACAAAGAATGCATAGAAACAAACTTGTATGTCAAGAGGGTCAACCAATCTGAAGTTTGAACAACATTTCGTCTCAGGAATGTGGCTACCAGTCATGTCGAGTCAACAGTACCGTAGGAAGAACGATAACTCTGTACAGTACAGTACAGCGCTGACCGTGAAGTCGATAGAGATGTTGAGATATAACCAAGGAGGTGGGCCCTATATTTTCGGAGGTTGTATCATTTTATTAATGCATTTCCATCAAAACTGTTAGAATCTTTGACTTTTTGAAAACTTGGATAAACGTTGTACTTGACATGGAAGGAAAACCCATTGTTTATGCAATGTTTTGAAGCAGAATTGTCGGAGTATTTGAAATTTTCATTTGATAATATTTTTATGACTCTATAATCAAAATAAAACCATCATAAAAACAAATACAATTATTTTCATTGATATTATATGAATAAAAAATATCTTCAAAACTAAACAAAATGTATAATGCTCCAGTTTTACTGGGAAAGGCATTTTTTACAGGTAAGCTTTGACAGTGTGTTACAAAGCGACTACGTTTTCACGCTGTGGGTTTTGATAATTATGTAAATTTTAGTGATTCTGAATTCTCTGAACCAACGATGTTTTACGGGATGATGCAATGATTACTCTAAATATATTTAAAACCTTTTAACAATCCACTGAAATATGACAGACACGTCAATCATCCAGGTGTTTACGTTATTTTGATATCGATAATTTTGTTACTTTAAATAACTTTATATTTGATATGTTTTACTTTTTAAGATGCTGCTTCACTTTGTTTAGTTATTTCTTTAGCCTTTTGCAAACATAAGGAAAAGTATTCTAGATCAGCATAGGGACAGAACTTATTTTGCAACGATAATAGGGCCACTGACCATAAATATTAATATATGATATCGGGCCTACGTGGAACACGACTACAAAATTAAAATATTGAACCGAAGTAATTGTTCATTGTTTATTTTTGAAAACTTTGAATCGGTGAACCGTGTAGACAATTAGACATCCAGCACTTTATAAGGAAACAAATCAGCAAGTTTAAACTCGATCGTCTTACTTCCGGGTCTAGAAATAGATCAGAAATTAGGAAAAATAACATCGAGGGCAAAACATAATTTCCAATATTCAGCATTATGATAAACAGTTATGATACATAATTTCATTTATTATATATCTTTTGAAACATTTGATCAGGTATCGTACGCCGCACGGTAGAACACAGACTGCAGGCAGGCTACTTTGAACGTCGGTCTGACGGATATTTGCTCTTGACTCGTGTCTAAAACAATACGTCGAAAAAATGGTTGAAGAACTCCAACATTAGTTCAATGTCATAGACATATGTTACTAAAAATATATGATACAGGGCGCCACGAGTGAACCAACCAAGTGAGTGTTTATGAACAGGTTTGACATAGGCCAACTGCAGTGACTCGCACTGAGGCGAGATTGACGGACCACTATCACGTCACATTACGGAAGATGCCGAAAGCTGCCGATCTTTTTGCATACGGGAATGCCGGGTTTGCCGCGGACCGCACTAGTGTCAGCGCGGGTTTGCAAAAGTGACGTAAAAACATGACGACTTGTGTTTACAATTTGAATACATCACCATAATGAAGTAAAATAACATAAAATGGGGTTTTGAAATCCTTTAAGATATAATAAATACACTTCGCATCCCTAAACACTTTAATGTTATTTTCACATTTAAACAGTATAATAAACTGTAACATACCTATCCTTTGCAGTTAAACATTAGTCAAATATTATTTACGTATATTTTGATACTCTGGACAAATCAAGAGTACATGGTATTCATCTATTTTGTTATTACAAAAGGAACATAATCTATATTTCATATATTATATATTTCGGACTTTCCCCACTTGGCGTGAGCTGCTCTGTCTGCTTGTTAATTTGGTATCGTTTATGACCGATTGAAAATATCGTATGGATAAATCATACATGATGTCTGTCATCTGAGTTAAAACTCCACACACCCACAGTGTAGAAGTCCGTGCGAGGAAAAGTCAGCTCATCTTCACCACACATCACCATTCTGCTCATACTGGTTCCCGCGCTTAGTTGCGCTGCGCTTCACTAATAGCGGGCCCAGTCGAGGAATGTTGCGTAGCGCTACTGAGCCAGGGTACCAGCGTGGTATCAGACTTACACGTCGAACGTGGAAGATTTACGTTTCCTATTTTGAACACTCTTGTTTTTTCTGTGTTGAACGTCGCTTTCAAGGTGGACAGGTTGTCAGTTGGAACTGTTTTGTAAATGACATTTCAAACGACACGATGTCACGAGAAGAGTTCAATTTTAGAAACCGGAAGTGGGCATCAAGGACATAACAAATTCAACTTTCGGGTTTGAAGACTGAACTGGTTAGTTAACTTATTCTGTATCTGTATCTGTATGAATCTGCTGGCCTACCCACTAATGAGCATATCTTGCCATCATCATCATCATTGTTCATGACAAGGAATTTGAAATGCACTTTGTATTTCTATTCAATTCATGGCGTAAATATAGTCCAGAATCTGGTCGCCAGCCTTTTATACCTCACGATAATCCCATTTTTTCATATTCCTTGATTTTACATCTCTGAGTCTGAATCAGATCCTCTTCAGTCTGAAGTTCAGGATATTATAGTTCATAGTTGACACTTCACAATTAGTTTCATCCTGCTCCATAAGTGTATAGGTATCCACAGTTACATTCAAATGTAGGTCATTTCCTCCAAGGTTCCGGATCAGTTCGTACCAAAACCGGTTCCACTCAAAAACGGGGTGAACCGATCCATACAAACCGACCCTGGGACGAACCTGTTTCGGTACGAACTGATCCGGATCCTCCTCCAAGATGGCGCAGGTCGCTCAGAAAATTGCCTGTCTAGTTACTAAAAAGTTGCAATAAAGTTGTTACGGTAAGATACCCGAACTATTCAAGTATGACAAATGTATCAGGGATGTAAAGGGATAGTAGAAAACTCTTTTCGAGATTGATTGCTTTTGCTAGGAATGAAATATCGACGTTTGCCTCGATTTTTGTCGATGTATTGCTGAGACACCATTTTGGCCCACTTGAGTTTGACGAGCAAAAAAGCGTGTTTGAAGTGTCATAACTTTAGAAATATGTTTTAATGGACCGATTGTGTTGATGTTTGTTTTAATCGAACGAGTAATCACTGTGCTTTAATTCTATAATGTGTTTTAGGTGTACAAAGTGTGTTAACATTTTGAAATTTGGACTTGATTGGACATGGGGTAAAATTGGCGTTGCATCCCTTTCTTTATCTATAAGTATAGGTATATCGTATTGTAGTAACCTAGGAACTGTTTGTTTTCAGCAAAACAAGCCCCTGTGCCCGCTACGAAGTAAGCGGGGGTCACAGGCGCCAGATCCTAAATATAGACCTACGTATATATATATCTACCTACCTATGTAACATATAAAGAAGGTATGACACTGTCCGCCATTTTGAAACTGGCATAGGACCGGAACTGGTTTGCTGGCTCGAATACGCCTTGTAACATTCGTAGACTGATCCAAGTTTACATTTCCGGTCCTATGCCAGGATTCAAAATGGCGGACAGTGTCATACCTTCTTTATATGTTACATAGGTAGGTAGATATCATATACGCAAGTGTATATTTAGGGTCTGGCGCCTGTGGCGGGGGTATATAGCGGTCTTTCCGTCCGTCCGTCCATCCATCCTTTCGTCCGGTCAATTTTCTCAAAAACCATCAAAGGTACATCAACCAACCAAACTTTGTACAGTTGTTAACCATGTTCTTCTGATCGCGAACAGACAATTTTAAATTTTGTGAGATTTAAATTTGTTGTCGTTTCCATGGAAAAGTCACTTTTTGGACTTAGTTTTATTGTGTTCAATCGGGACAAGTTTTCTCGGAAACTGTTCAACCTAGGTGAATGAAATTTTGGTTATGAGAACTCATGACCATACTCTTTATTGAGTTCGAAAACAAGTTCCGAAATATTATTTTTACGGAGTTATGGCCCTTGAATCAGAAATTGAACTTAGTTCCAAAAGAACTCTGATGCTCCAATGGGGACAAGTTTTCTCAGAAACTGTTACATCTAGGTGAATGAAATTTAATATTGACGTAGTCCAGATGATACTCTTCATAGAGTTCACAGTCCAGTTCCAAAATATTATGTTTTACAGAGTTATGAAGCCCTTGAATCTGTAATTGAACTTTGTACACATTTCCAGGTGTGTGCTGTAATGGGAAAAATTAAGTTACCTGAAAAATATTATATCTGGGTGAATGAAATTTTGTAATAACAAAGCCTATTCCCAAAATTATTTTGGACAATATTATGATGCTTGAAGCTGTTTTTTAAACATAGTACCCTTCACATCTATAATTCTCAATGGACGTATAGCAGATGGCGGGGGTGTGTGAGGCATGCTCACTTTTTTATCCCCCACCACAACGAAGTTGGCGGGGGATATAGAAATGAGCTCCGTCTGTGCGTCCGGGCTTTTCCATTCCGGCCTCAAACTTTAAAACTATTCAATATATTTTGCTGAAACTTTGTACAGGTATCAACCAAGTAGTCTAGATGTACCTTTTGCTATATAGAAATTTGAGAATATTTTTTTTTTTTTTACGAATGCAAACAGTCTGGACTTAGAACAAAGAAGAGGGAAAACTATATTCCGGCCTCAAACTTCAAAACTATTCAATATATTTTGCTGAAACTTTGTACAGGTATCAACCAAGTAGATGTGCCTTTTGCTATATAGAAAGTAAATGCATTATATATTCAAAATGCATAAATATATTCAAAATTCCTACATGGCGGGGGATATGGCCGACTCTGTCTGCTTGTTCTTTTTGAATTAGTAAGTAGGGGTGTAACAATACATCGAACTATCGATGCATCGCAATAGTTGGCTTGGCAATAGTACTATATCGATAGTAAATACAAAAACACTATCGCTATCGCAATAGTAAGGTTAACTATTGTTACTATCGAGACTATTAGATTTCCCTTAATTATGAATGATTTACACAAGCCTAACTGCATTTAATTCAAGATTTTTCATTTTAGAATGTCAAAAGGGAAGAACTAGAGATAGAAAATAGCAAAGTGACAAAAAGTCTTTTCATTTATGATTTCTTTACTGATGTTGGTTACATAGTCCTTACATCAATTAAACATTTCTACTAATACCTATAAGAAATCTAGCTGATTATAGCGTATTTGTACAAAAAACCCTATCGCAATAGTTATTGCGATAGTGAGTTAAAATAGTCTATCGCCATCGCAATAGTAAGTGACAATAGACTATCGCTATCGCAATGGTCTCTTTGGGTCAATACACACCTAGGGATGATATGGCCATTGAAACGGATGACTGTTTATAATCCATATCAACCTGGCATGACGTCATCGGAGGTTGATATGTACATATCGACCTAGGGAGTTATGAGATATTCAACCTCTGATAACGCCATAGCTGCAAGAATGTATCCTCGTCCGGATACTGAAAATCTCGGCTTCGCCTCGACTTTCAGTATCCTTCCTCGGTTAAAAACACGTCAGTGTTTTTAAAATATTACTCTCTGCTTCGCCTCGAGTAATCTTTTAAAAACACTTCCGTAAAGATGTTTAAGGTTATGTGACGTCATGAAAGGTTGATATCTCATATTTCCCTAGGTTAATATGTTAGTATCGACCTTGCCGATTAATCTAACGAATGGTTAGGAGGAAGAACAGGACAAGTGTTCAAAGTTTTATTCTTTCAACAAAATAGTGCATTTACACAAACGAATTCAATGTCATGAAGAACAACAATATGCAGGTCTTCAAACACAGACGCGATGATATGTTGTAAGGGTAGATCTTTGTATTCCTTGAGAGATGTGTCAGGAAACCGACTGTTTCAACCTGGCTTTCATCCAAAGTGTCATTACCTGCAGAAAAGAACTTAATTCAATGAAATACGAATCAATGCAGCTTACAAAGCTATACAAAACATATATGGAATAATACCTTTAATAACATGTTTTCTATTGCCAAACATATCTTTTCAATCGCTTTCAAGAGTATTTCACTTATATCGCAGCTGCTAGTATTATGGCAGGGAGAAAGCCCGCAATGCCATGTGGCTATGCACTGCGGTGAAACCTGCGAGCAGTGGCTGTAACTTGCGAACCATGGGTGTAGCATTGCACCCAAAACTTACTGCGTGTAGAACAGTTCTCTACTGCAGACAAAGTTGCCGTGCCCCTGGCGGGATTCGAACCACGGACCTCTTGATCCGAAGCCGAACGCGCTAACCACTGCGCTATCCCGCCCCCCAGATCATGACATGGACTGTTTTTATACTATATAAACTTTTATTATAAATATCAAATATGAATATGTAAAAATGCCCAAAAAAGTGCTACAATGCGTTTAACGATGAGCAAGTGGATGCATTTGATGTAGTGAAAGTATTTACCTGCAACACGGCTGATTTGAGTAGAATAGCGCTCTGATAAAATATGCAGGCCTGGTGTCGGTCATCTACTTCTAGAGATCAGGCGTTGATGATCCTTTTTTAATTTAAAAAAACCAAGTGCCGCATACGGGAACAAGACAAACAGTATATTGCAACTGTTGATTGTCTATGCAATTAAGCATTTCATTGCTCAAATAACACATTTAATTTACACAATCCTCTTTTCAACATTTACCAGTAATCTTCGCCACATCATCCGAAACTTGGCCCACAATTATTATCCATAGGTTTGCCTCGTTGTAAATAAGAGTATTCCGACAAGCACGTGTTCGCCATATTGTATCACAGCTGAAACCAGTCCGAACATCCAGTCGCTCAAGTGAATTGTGAATATCACGTGCGTTCTTACACGTGTGCGCACGTCACAGTTTCATTGTTTGCTGATTGGATAATGCGGAAAGCTTGACAGCAGTCAAACTCGGAAAACCTCGTGCGTTTTACTTTGCACGTGCAGGGCGTTCTTCTTGCCATGTTCTGCTCGTGAGGTTGTACATTGAGTGCCAATGTTATTTAGCAGGCAAAATGATATAAATGGTTGAATGAACTGAAATAGTAACAACAATGATGAAAACAGTTTTTGTACAATTGACCCTTTATTCCTCTGTGTGTATGACAAATAGTAACCTACCCCTACGGTTGATATGTTAAATATTTAACCTCTCGCTACCGCTCGAGGTGAAATATTTAACATATCAACCTAGGGGTAGGTTACTATTTAGTACATAGTCACCCCTATTAGTAAGCTTAGTAATTCATTTGATATAAATTTAGTAAGCATACTAAATGATTTAGTAAAATTATTAAATGAATTAGTAAGCTTACTAAATCACTTCTGGTTTCACGATTTAGTAAGCTTACTAAATCATTTCCAGTTGATATCTCCATAAACAACTGAAACTTTCCATGTGTATTACCCACCAACTGAAGTGGTGCCTTTTGATATTTTCAGATTTCTGAAAATTTGATTTTTTTTAGTTTCTATAGAAACTTGTTGAATTTGGACTTTGTTCAGAGACAGGTTCGTTTACGGAGCACAGCTCCAAAACCGTTCATCATATCTTCCTGAAATTTTGCATGTGTATTACCCACTAACTGAAGTGGTGCCTTTTGATATTTTCAGATTTTTTCTGAAAAATTAATTTTTTTCTGTTTCCATAGAAACGTGAGAGGGATGTTGGTTGTTGTTGATTTTGACTGCTTCTGGAGCAGAAGTCTAAAACCCTTTACATACCTGAAACTCAGCATCTGTAATACCCACTAACTGAAGTACGGTAGTAGATACACAAGTATCTGTCAAAGATGTGTTTTACAAATTTTTGTGGAACCGGTGGGATATGTCATTTTCTGATGACTCTTGTTTACTGATTTCCAAACACAGATGGATAGTGTACAACTACTTTTAAACTAAAATGTTTAAAGTTTTTAGATTCCTATGTAATTATGTAACTATGTCACCAAAATTTAGCACACAATTTTTTATTTCGGATAAATTGAAGAATTCGTTAAGATAAGAAGAGGTTAATTGGGAACAAAAGATTTTCTATCGGACAAACAGCTTGAATATATTATTACCTAAAATTGTACACAAGCAATCCAAGTACAGTTGAATAGTTCAAGCGATACATCTCTTTTTTTTCACTGGGAAATCCAACAAAATAGCTAAAAATATATAAGAGACACCCTTTCTGTGATTCCAAAGATATGAAAATAGATCAGTGATCCCCTTTTGAGGTTATGTGACTGAGAATAAGGGACCCGTCAGCTTTCTGAATATCACCATTGAGAAACTTTTAATAGTAGTGAATATATTTTATAAAATCATCAATAAAGATTGTCCTAAAAGTGCATTATGTGAAAAGCATGAAATTACCATTGATTTTCATTACTGAAGTCTGGAGTTGAGGTGATTGATGAAATAGTGATGATTTGCTGCTTGGATCAAAGCATAACGACTGATTGATAAAATAAGTTCTAACTGACAGGAAAAGTAGTGAGCAGTTTGGGAGAAATAACGTCATATGTAAATACCACAAAAACAGGTGCCCCATGAAAACAGGTTACTCGAGGGTATAATGTGTGTCCTATGTTTGATCTGACATAGACCTATTCTCACAAAAGGAAAGTTTTTGATGATTTTGGGCTGTAGATCACTCAGATTATCTTTGAACAAGCACATTAAATGGGAGAGACTGACAAAAATTGTTTTTATAATGCGCTGCAACCTAAGTGGCTAATGTTTGCAAAGGGAGGTAACTCCAATGTTCTTATGACACGTATCGTAAACTCTTTGTCACACAGTGGAACATTTGAAATATACTGTAGAAAGAACATCAGCGGGTTAATGCTTTAAAGCATTCACTTGGAACGTTGATTTAGTAAGCTTACTAAGTGAATAATTATCCCCCCGGGCCCACCACGCATTTAGCGCGAAGCGGGGGATATAGTATTCGGCTGTGTCCGTCCGTACGTACGTCCATGGTGCCATGAGTCAACAGCAATATAGGGAAGACAAAGGACTGATAAGATTTTTGTGACCTTGACATTATTCTCAAGGTCACAGCAGAACTTTGAATTTTTTACATGTTAATATAAGGATAACCCATTATACCGAGGATATAGTATGGTTTTTCCTGACTATCAGGGTCTACAACCTTACCATATCCGAGGTAGAATGGGTTATCTGTATTATCAACCGTTTTTTAGTGTAAAACAGGCTTTTTACTTGTTATCGCGTTATATTGAGGATCTTGCGGATCCCTGGCGTTATATTGAGGATCCCTCGGTGATGTCAGCCTGTTAACAGCCGCGCTATATATGAGTTTCTTTTGTACCGTTGTTTCTCGTCTGTCCCCTTAGCGCAGTAGTCTGAGGCGTTGACTCATTAACTACAAGTGATGTGTAGGATACGGGTTCGAGACGCACTGCAAAACATTTGCTGTACATATTCTGTCGTAAACTTATGAAATTTTTCAAAATTAGTCTAAGTTAGTTTCTTCAGACATTTACTTTCAAGCCGTCATCTTAAGGCCAGACTTTTTTAATTTCTTGGATTACAGATTTTTTTCAAGATTTATCTTGTCGGTCGGCCATTTTAAAAATAAAAATAAAAAAAAGTTGAAGGCAACTTTTTGAATTTTATTATGTTATATTTAGGCCAGACAGTCATTTGATCGATTGAGAAAAACTAACAAGCACGTCTAACAAGCATTAAATAAAGGCAAACTGCCCTGCTTGTGTAAGAAATGTTGTAAAGATACGTTGATTCCCGTCAAGTTTGGCGTCCAAAACAGAAAAAGCAAAATTTTTGCATTCACACATCCATTCATTATCTTGCAGAAACACTTACCGTTTGATCTTTAATAATTGATATTTTCAGTGTACTGTAGTGAGTGATACATGTGACACATTTTTACAATATTATTTACCAAAAAACTATTCCATCAACATCGCATTCAAACAATTTTGTCATCAAAGATATATGTGATTTCGAGCGTGCGTGGCTTCAGTTTATGTTACAGGTTAGTTTTTTACATATCAATTGCTACTCATAGTACTGCAATTCTGATAGACCAATGTAGATCATTGGCAAAGCTAATATTCAAGTACAAAATAAATAGGCATGTTAAAAACGAATACTTAGCAATTAATTTGGCAATAATATTTCATGAGACGCCACATACAAACACGCTTTGATTTCTCGATCGTATTTTCTTGACGACAAACGTTATCAATAATATGCTAATATTTACAAACTCCAATATATATAGAGTTAAAGTTATTTCTATTAATAATATAATCATTTATTTATAATTGTTAAATATCCCTCCAAATATATTTTAAAAAAACTATAATGAAAATAATTTCAATCAACTAAATACGTTTTGTATAGGAAATATGTTGTATTGGAAACATTCGGAGCACGTGTTAACTTCCTGGTTGTGTTTACGTAAATTATATCGCTATGAAAAACGAAGTCGTTTGATTTTAAGATAACAATGTACGATATTTAGAATGTACATATAATTTAGGCCATTATTTGAAGTTTTAATGAAGTAGGTGCGATTAAAACGAGCGCTACGAAGGTGCGCAGACCACCTGCGTGCAAGATGATGATTGACAAGCGCAAAGAGAAAGCGAAAGTTGAAAGGAAAACCAGTTATATTACGATAACATAACTTCAAACACCGAAGTAGGAAGCGCTTTCTATGTTAAACAAGAATCATAATTACAAAAACGGTGTGATGAGCTACGTATAGCGAGACGATTGATAAATATAGCTCGTGATTTAATGGTTTTTTTTAATTATATAAAGGAAAATATTTATCGGGATTTTGAAAAAAAACGTAAATTTCAATTTTTATTTTTTTTCCAAATCTCCCTGAAATGGGGTCGGCGGATCCGTAATCCAAGAAATAAAAAAAGTCTGGCCTAACAGATATATCTGGGTTTACAATCATTATAATTCCTTCTAACAGTGTTTACAACTGTCTGTGTAAACCCTCCTGGAGGGAATTACGAGGTTGTAAGTCCCTCGTACCAGGTGATACGGTTTAGAAAGGTCGTTTCAAGCCTCACGTTATATGGCTGGTAGGTTGATAATGTACATGTAAAGCTTGTCAGCCGGATATCTCAAGAACCATTCACCGGAATTTCATCATATCTTACTCAAAGCACCTCCTAGTGGAGACAAAGGGCTGATTAGGTATTTGTGACCTTGACATTATTCTCAAGGTCAAAGCAGAACTTTGAGTTTGTCGACATGTTAATCTCGTTAGGGGAATCGATATCACAAGAACTGTTCATTGGATTTTCATCATTATCTTACACCAGTGGTTCTTTCAGGGAAAATTCAGGTCCAGTCGATTTTACTGATCTTGACATTAATTTTCAATTTGATCATGTCACCTTAACGACATTTACTTGTTTAAGATTGAATTAGTAAGCTTACTTTTTTTATTAATCGATTAAGTAAGCTTACCAATTCAAAATGAATTTAAGTAAGTTAACTAATTTCAATTTAGTAAACTTACTAGATATAGGGGAATCTCAACTTTTATGCATGCATAAGACCCATGAACTTTTTGAAACCAAATAGGCTATAAAAAAAATTCCTGGTTCGCGTAATGGCTGCATATGGGTAGTACGGGCCGCTGTATGTTTCGGTCTCTCTCGACTGAAACTGTAGGAATAGGTTTGTTTCTATCAAATTCCAGCAAAGCATGAATTTTAAAAATGTTTTGACAATAAGATTGACAAAACCCCAAAATTAAGGGTAATATCAAGTTGGCGGCAAACGTTTGTTTTGGATTGTTTTGTTTGTGGTAAATTTAAGAGTTCTGGTTTTGTCATCGGCCCGTAAACGGGATGATTTGTATTTCTTACCTAGATGTAGTTATTACCCAACAAAAATAACCAACAAAAAAGAAATGAATATATGAATTAATTGGGCTTAATGTTTGAAATGAACATGGATGTAATGTTTCAATGCACAATCATACATGATAGATTGTGCTTGAGGAGGTGATGGTCAGGTTTGCAAAATATATTTGTATATATAGTATACTCTTTTTAAAAATATAAATAATACATGGACAAAATTAGAATTAAAAATGCACATTATTTAAGCTTTTGTAAGGTGCAAAATCTAACCAAGTGCTTTCTTTTCTGACAAAGAGGTTTAATCTGAAATAATTCATAAAGCAAAATTAGGCCACTGAATTAAATAGGTGGGTGGGTACATATAGGGTATCAAATCTCCATATGTGACATTAACACTTGGAGATTATTTCTTTACTTTCAGATGAATAGAATTCAGAAATAAATTCAATTCATAAAATAAAAATTGACCAGTATTTACAAAATTTATATTACATTTTATATTGATATATACAGGGAATAAATTACATGTTTCCTAATTTAGGATTATAGTCTTACTCCTTTATTTAATTTTTATTTTTAGTTCAAATTAAAGTGCTGAAATAACTTTGATATCAATTTTCAAAAAGCTTTTTGCCATAAATCATTCGCTGCAACTGTTTTTCATTTATATATTTCCCCTATTTTGTATTCGGGGACGGGATAGCGCAGTGGTTAGCGCGTTCGGCTTCGGATCAAGAGGTCCGGGGTTCAAATCCCGCCAGGGGCACGGCAACTTTGTCTGTAGTAGAGAACTGATCTATTTTTTTATTTTCTTTTTTTTATTTCCATATTTTTTTTTACAGGCATGACATTAATACAATCTGCTGATATCACATAAATATGAGGAAATATACACTTCATATAAACTGTACATCACATGTCTAATGATAAACACAAGTATACATGTACGTGCTAACTAGGTCGAAACAATTACAAAAAGAAGACAGACAAAAATATGATTGACACAAGTCACTTATAAAAGTGTTGGAATTATTAAGTCGAGTTTATTTATGATTAAACATATTATAAATCACGTTTTCGGAAAAGTAGATGAAGTGTTGACCAAAATTTTATAAATTTCTCTTCATTTTGGTCGGAGAAGTAAATACATTTTGTGATATTGTAGTATTTAATGATTTCCTTTTTGATATAAGTAATGGATGGAGTAAAACCTTTTTTGCTGCTTCGGTAGATTATTTGTTTAGTCAGTAAGATTATGGCATTTAAAGGGTTATTGTTTTTACCTTTGATGCCAAGTATAACTTTTTCAATAGTAAGATTGATAGGAATCTGTTCAGAATGTAGCCATGCTTCTAAATCCTTCCATAAGTTTAAAATAATATCACATTTCCAAAACAGATGATCTAACGTTTCCACTTCACTTTTGCAAAAACAACAAACTGGCGATTCTATATAGCTCAACTTATGTAGAAATTGTTTCGTAGGCAGAATGTTATGAATAATCTTATATTGGAACCATTTAAGGTCTGTGCAAGGAGTGCATTTATTACTAATAATGTTAAATATTTTCCATTCCGATTCAGTGAATTGACAATTTAAAATTCTTTCCCATTTCGAGTAGCAGGGTAGGTGAACAAACGTGGAGTTCAGTAATGTAGAATATATCGTTTTGTTTACCAGATAATTGTTTATGAGCCTTATATTGAAGGGGTAGATTGGTCGAAGATTTATTTTTGTTAAGTTTGGTATATCAAGTCGACATGCGTATGACTTAATAGCTCTCCGTATACCTTCATAAGTCAAAAAATTTATATTAAGGGAATATTTCCTGTTAAATTCGTCAAGGCTGAGTATATTACCATCTTCATCGATAAAATCATTTATGAAATGTATCCCTTTTTGGTACCAAGAGCTATAAAATAAAGTTTTATTTGCAATTTGTAGATTCTCATTGTTCCAAACAGACTGAGATCGGAAATCCTCTTCGGTTTTGATAAGCGTTTTTGTTTTTGAGAACTGATCTACACGCAGTAAGGTTTGGGTGCATTGCTACACTGAATTTCAGGGTTGTACCACCCATGGTTCGCTAGTTCCAGCTGATTGCACCCCCCCTTTTCATTTGACATTTTAAAAAATTCACATTCACACCGTATATTAAGGATTAATTTATCACGAAGCATCAAGAACACCCTCCTCCCCCCCCCCCCGAGCATTTTCAAGGTTCACCCCCTGTGATATGAATTGAATAACCCTTTGATGCGTAGCCGTTACGTTAATGTCACGTTTACTAGAGATCCTGTTTGACATGTGTATCAAGTTTGATGAAGCTAGCATGCATAGTTTTGGAGATCTGCTCCGCACAAAATGACTTCCTCAAAGAGTCGCTTTTTAGTCACGTTTCCATGGAAACCGCAAAAACCGGTTATAATAATTTCCTCACATTATTAGTTGATTAAAGCCAGAATATGTTTATTTGTAAAAGATGTTTATGTATTTCTTACATTTAATTTGAATGCTATGATCCTTGTTTTAAATTATTTTGCTACCACAGACTTACAAGTGACTGACTAAAAATAATTTTTGAAAACTAGAACAGATACCTGTTTATTTGATTAAATTGTATAATATCTACTTTACTGCTTTAACAACAGAAAGAAGAATTACCTTGACTTAGGGAGCTTTAGAAAGCATATTCAAATAAAATATTTTAATCAATTAAACTCCAAAATTAATTTTTAAAAATAAGAAAAGAGTTTATTTACGGTGTTATTGCACTGAATGATCCATCGGTAACACATATGCATGTCGAATGAGTTAGCTTACTAAATAGCGATTAAAGTCACATTTGGCACCCCATAGTCCTAAACCTAAATTAGTTGGCTTACTCTCTGTTCCTAACTCAACCTAATATCATGGATATGTCTACAAATCAATATAAACTAATAAGTTTAATTGTTCACATATTACACTGTAACCGTTCACATTTACACTGTAGCTAGTGTGACTTTGTAGTGTGTGTTATATGAATACGTTGCCTGTCTTAAGAAATTATGTAACGGTCTCAATTACAGTTGATAATTCTCCAAAGAAACATTATGCACTATAACGAAACATTGATTTCCATAAACAAGGTTTTAAGTCCTCACATAATTACACTATGTGACTATTCACATAAATGTACACCATGTAGTGTGGTTCTGTATCCAGTGTCACATGAGGACCTTGTAGCCCTTATTAAAGAAATGTCTCACCTTCAGTTCCACTTACTCTCCAAGGAGGACTATTACATTATCTTAAAGGAACATCCATTGTGATATTTTGGGTCACATATACTAAACGTTATAAATTGTGTTATGTTATCGGGAAGTACTGACTGCTGCCGAAAATTAAAGCCTAATAATTTTATGAAACACAATGGATGCACCTTTAACATGTAATAACGAATGCATAATAAGATAAAAGACAAAATCTGTTTATAACAAACAAGAGATGTATTTCCTCAACAAAAGTTAAATTAAAATTTATTGCCTCTTCAAACCTCAGATGATCTTGTGACCATTGTCAGAAAGTATGCAGTAAAGAATAAATATAGTTGTTCAAGTCCAGTCCCAGGTGAACATTAGGATGTTGAAATTTTGTGTAGTCATAATCAACTGATTATAATTTATTGTTTGGTGAAAATTCATTCAATATTATAAACCTATTATTTTGTATGTAACCAGGTGAACATTAGGATGTTGAAATTTTGTGTAGTCATAATCAACTGATTATAATTTATTGTTTGGTGAAGATTCATACCATATTATAAACCTATTATTTTGTATGTAAACTTTCAGTCCTAGACAATAAATCACACAAAGGCTGATTAGCTATCTTTAGTGATTCGTTGAAAAACATATTGAGTCATTGTTAATATGCAGTATTTGTTTACAGACAAAATGAATGCGCCAGATGAAGACGATATTGAAACTGATACAGTAGTAGAGACCAGAGACCTGGATCCTCCACCCCAGGCTCATTCAAATACTTTGCATCTTCAACAAGCACCTGTAGGCTTGGCACCAGGACATTCCGGCATTCAGCAGTCCAATACACCATATGGACATCCAATCGGTCAGCAGTATTATCCTTTTCCACCAATCCAGCCTCAAGCCTCTGTTGGAACTTTACCAGGATATCCACCTCAGCAAGTCTATGGACATCCTGGACAAGCACCTGCAGTAAATCCTCAAGGCTATCTCTATCCTCAACATAGGTATCAGGTTCCTCACGGTGCCATGAGTCAACAGCAATATACTCCTCAATTTGCTCAATACCAACAACACCATGGACAAGTGCCTTACAGTCAGAATTATTATCAAACAGGGGCTGTTTCTCATCCTCAACCTATGCAAAACCAGACTGCAATGCCAGTGGGAAATCAGTACCAGCATCCATCTGGAGCTCATGGACTACCACTTGCCACAGAACTAATATATCAGAGACCAGGAGGACCATCTTCATTCACAGCAGTGGCACCTGCAACTGAACACTTCGATGCTGCCCTTGTTTTTGCCAAGGATGATGAAGAACTAGCTGATGAAATAGCAGAGAAGATGAACAATCTTGAGCTCAAAGATGGCTATAAGCCGAAAGTCTGCCTTTCCGATGATCCTGAATTCACAGGAAATGCTGTAGTCAAAGCTAAGCCAATGTTAAAGGTATGCACTTTAATATTTGTGGTACTTACAAAGCGATTGAAAGAAGACGAGGCAGCTGCTGTGCTAAGAGAGGAAGCAATAGGGATGACAAGACTTGCCCCAAAGGAAGACTGTGATGATGGAAGAAGGTACTGTGTTCGTCCGCTGCATACTTTGTCACAAGATGATAGGAGAGGGAAGTATTCAGTGCCCTGTGGTCTAACAAGTATTGATTCTGTAGATTGGTATAAGTTTGGCCAGAAATCTTTCAATAAAAGATTGATCAAGACTTTTGAATTCTTTCTGCCCTACAGACTGAAACGTGAAAGAGAAAGCACACCATTTACAGGCAGTGCCCTTCGTGATATTTACTCCTCTCCTAATGTAAATATTAGAGACCAAGGGATGGCCACTGCTAATGTTCAGCATCAGTTCCAACAGAGTCAACAAAGTCCACAACAATATCCTGATTCCTCCATCAATCTTCATAGCAGTATTCCGATTACTTCAGCAAGTTCTGGCAATAATACTCCTTTGATTCCTGCTCCATCAGAAGCTCGTACAGGTGAACCTAGACTTGCCAGACCCACAGAACCAGCACATCCAGCAGCAGTGACTGAGGGCGCTGGAGGAGTGCATGAACCCAGTGATGACTTCTCGATGAGATCCCAAGAGCAAAGAAGTGCGAGTGAAGGACGAAACACTGGTGAAGCTTCAGTTTCAACAAATCAGTCAAATGTTACCCAACCTGTTACTAACAGCTCCATGTTACCACTGGAACATACAAGAGCTGACAATGTTTCATCCCAAAGTCAAACCATGGCCAATGCCGCCGGTCATTTGCAAGCCACCGCATCCATCTCAAGTAGGAATGAAGAACCTACTGCTGGTACTTCTCAAGCAGCTGCTGGAAGATCCCTTGCTGGTGAACAAACTCTTGGGAAGAAGGTATCTAGTTCATCAGCAGCTTCTGAACGTACATTCCCTCCTGGTGATTCATATGAGAATGTGCCTGTTTCTACACTCCAGGCCAGAGTGGGTGGCGACAGTGAGGCTACTCATGATCCAAGTCTTGAGCAATCAGCAGATGTTGAGCAACAAGTGAATCCAGAACCAAGGATTAACAGGCAAGGTCGAGAACAGAACACTCCAGAGACATCAAGTCTACCAACAGAGGTTGACAAGGATTCTGGAGCTGAGAGTCTTCCAATGCCACACACGGGAGGAGATTCTCAAACAGACAGTGGATTGTCCATTGATGGGACTGGTATGGATCAAGTTTCTAAAATAACGCCCGGTTCAGAACCAATGTCAAGGGCAAGGACTCCTGGGGATGGACAAGAGCTTGATGACCTGGCTGCACATAAGCCAACAGTTAAACTTGAAAGTATATTAAAACCAGAAAAGAAGTTTGAGGATCCTTCAACCAAAGATGATGACACTATGCTGAAGGTTACTACTAGCGGCCCTGCCTATAGACCTGCTACGTGTGCTGGTCCTAATGATGCTGATATCAAGAATGGAGGTATGCATGTCAAGCTGTTTTAGCAACTGTTATAATTTCATCTCCATTGTATTTACCCAAAAGTAGAAATGGTTCAGCTGCAGTTTATATTGGCACACATTGAAATGGTACAATGGAAGAAGATTCTTTTGAATCAGCCGTGACTTTTTCAGTAAGCTAAACATTGCTACTTTCAATTAATGTTAAATTGTTTTGTTATTAAGGAACAAATACATAGACTTGATTTGAACTTGACTGGCATTCCAACCGACCCTTGAATCCTTACATTATATAAATATTGTCATTCAATGATGGCATGCCTGTTACTCAGCTGTGAGAAATGATTGACTTTTATGTAGTGCATTTCAAATCTTAAATCAAAATGATACTTAACACTTGAGCTGCTGAACTAATCAGTGCCAAACTATCCTGAATAATCCCCAATTTGAAACTTGCTGAACATAAGCTATTCAGAAATATTCCAGGACCAACATGCAAAGATTAGGCTTGCCATGTATGGTTACTGTTGCAGTTCCGCCTGGAGAAACTCATGCTTCAACAGCTCCTCAGGTGGTTCACCACATCCATCACTTCCCTGGAGCAGCTCCTCCAGGAGGAGCAACTGAACCTGGGCAGTTTACTGACCCCAACTTTGTGTTGCCTGACCAACTTCTACAGGGCCTGGGTCAGCCACTTCCTCAAGGTGGGTGCTGGTTAATACAGGCAGACCTCGTTTATCCGGACTCGGTCACCTGCAGGGTAGTATTTCAAATCTTCTCTATGAATTTCTATGCAAATGATGATTCACTAACCACACGACTTGCTATCTGGACAATTTTTAACTGAAACAAAATCGTGCAGATATATGGGTCTCACTGTGTATCTAACCAACTTCTGAGTGCCTGTTAAAGAAGTACTTTTTTAATCTCCATTGTAACCATTTTGAAATGCTGCATGCTGGTAGGAACTTTTATTAGATTGCTATAAAGCAAGGCAGAAAACATGACTTGTTGAGTCCTTTATCAGAGGATGATTTTATTTGTGAGGAAGGTCAATGACATTTGTCTTGTTGACTAAGAGATACAATCAATGAACTTGAATGCTAAACGTTAAGAGAACTGCATGTTTCATGTGACTCTTCAGTTATTTCAAATCAATTCAGTAACCATTTCAGAGAGATTGTGCATGTTGTTACAAATAATTTACAAATATTGTAACTTGTCTTTGTCAGTTCCCCCGAGGCGCACGGAAACTCCCCGGGATAGGATAGGAGAAAGTACTGTACATTTGGACACCACCGCTCCCATCAATATTGTCAACTGTAATAATGTCCAGATTGGCACAGGCCAGATAAATATAAGGTACACTTCTCGCGAGATCCTCTTCTTGTTACAAGAATGAGATTCAAGTTAGAAATATATGCGAGTGAAGCATTTTGTATATATTTGAAGCAGGTTCTTGTCTTTCTAGCTTAACCCTTACGTTGCGTATATATATTTTACCATTTTTAGCCCCTGTGGCGGAATTTACAGGCTCGCAGCTCGCAGCAGTAGTTTGAGCTTAGGCACTAACGAGCTCTGCTGGCGGCATTTCCAGGCGGCGATTCCGGTACCGTTTTTACGAAATATACCGCATCTACATGGCGAATAAGGACTATATACGGGCGTTCAATACAAATTCAAGTAGCGACACCCGTACACAAATGGCTAATTCACACCCGAAACTTTGAATGAATTTTCTATGATTTTTCGTTTTTATTCTATTACTTTCGAAAGATTGTCTTTAATTCGGGCCTCGTAACATCATAAATACCAAACGAAAAAAAATCCATGTATATACGGAATTGAAGACAAGATGTCTAGCTTCACAATGATATAAAAATTATTAGAATGCGACCTTTGGTTATAATTCTATTGGTATGTAAAGTTTGTCTTTATTTCCACCTATAAAATCGTCAATACTTACAACATGTATGCGGCATTGCAAACGGTCGTTCATCGCACTTTTCCAAGAAATCATAATCTCGAACCAGTTGACAAATAAGCACATGTCAACCCAAATATGGTTATGTTGTTTGACTTTTCAAATAAACGCTAACCTTGAACCATAACTGATGAAAATATGTTGATTAGTTTGTGTGCCGTTTGGTTTCACATGCCTCTCAGAAAGGTAAAATTGTATCTTTATTTCTGTGAATAAATCTGCGCATTTTATATAGAATAAAAGATTATTCTTTTCGGTTTATTGTGATATAAAAATTATGAAAATGCATTCAGTATTTTAGCCGTAATAAATGTTTTAGAAGTTGTGAAAATCGCCGATTGTTTCAAAATTTATGAAGTGTAAACATGGCCTTTTTCACGGCGCTTGCTGTGTCTTTATTATTTTTTTGAGATTTTCTAATTTTATATAGGAATGTAGTCCATTGTTTCCCCTTTATTTTGCCGTATTTTTTTTTGAAAACAAACAATTCGCTCACATCATATGAAGTGCGGGAGTAAGGCGAGTTAGCGATTTTTTTCCCCCGTCTCGCGAGATGCGAGGCAGATAGCAGTCTCGGGCGAGGCAAACCCGAGGCAATACAAACACGTGGGTGAAAATAGCCTCAAGCGAATTAATGCTTGGGGGGCTAAGCCCGACAAAATTGGCCTTTTGTAAAGCTAATTATCAATGCGTTACGGGTCAACAATGCACACGCAATTTGGTGTGAATTTTACTTGATATTTCGACCGGACATTCACACAGACTCGTTATCGTGGCTATCTGCGAGATGTATGTAAACAAGTTTTCATGTGGCGATATACGGACACACTTCGTCTCGCATTTCGCCTGGGGGGCAAATATAATTATTACTGACCCGGTAAATGCACTAAGTCCAATGTACGGGTCTCGCCAAGTATTCTAACATTTTTCTCTATGAGCCTCCCGGATAATTACGGGACCCGCAAGTTAAGGGTTAAAGCTCCATCCATTGTGTTGTTGAGTTCACATATTCCAAAAGTTATAAATGGTGTTACTTTATCGAGAAGTACCGACTGTTACCGAAAACTACCATTTTGATGTTAGTCGACTTAGTATATTGACCATATGAAGCAGTGTTGTTCCTAGGTGATTTGCTGAGAGGGTAATTTTGGTCAATTTTGAACAGTGGGACCCTTTGCAATGGTAAAAGTATCCTACTGCTCCAAATTTTAAGGGACACCGAGCCAAAAAGGTGGGCAAATGTCCCCAGGACCCCCTCTAGGAACAACACTGTCAGAAGGTAAAAGTAGTGATTTCTAATCGAAAACCGGACAATGCACCGCATGTGGTGCGCGCCAATGAGTCAAACTTAATTTCCGAAACTTATTTAAAACAGACAAAATAACAACTTTTGGTTGATAATGTTAAATAGGTCATATAACTACTGTACATGTAAATGGAACGTTCAGTTTCGGTTTCTGCACATGCAAAATGATGTTACTCAATTTTAATTGGAAACGAGTCATTATGCCATATTAGGCGATTGGGGAAGAATATATGCAAGCTGAGTGAATTTGTTTGTATTGTAAACAGCTCATATGGTGAGTTTGAGCATATTAAAGTCAAATATTTTTTTTATGAAACACAATGGATGTATATTGTAAACTGTTTCAGGGTTTTTCATCACTATGTCTTTTAAAACATGCATGCTTTAAACCATGTAAGAAGTAATTTAGATTTATGGTTTCAAAATGCAAACATAATATATAGATTCATCTTTCAGACATATTTAACCAAGATTATCAAACAAATGCGTTTTTTTCTATAAAATAAAAAAATCAATAATTTTGGACAGTTAAAAAAAACTTAAGCAAGTGCTGTTTAAAAATCATTTCCTGTTGTCTGCATTGCTTACTTGGCAGTATTCTAAAAATAGAATATCAGTTGGCAATCAATCGAACTGGACATTGTCCTTAGGCAAAGCTTATATATTTTGTAACGATATTCACCTGAAGTTATTAAATATTTAAGAAAATATTAAGATTTTAATGTAAAGGAGCAAACTTTTAATGACATGCAGTATAGACGAGAAATTCTGCTATGAAGATTACGATCAAGTGCATTCTATAATAATTAAAGGCAGTCTTCAGACGCACACACAGGATTATGTTTGCATCAGATCCAAATATCATGTGTGAATTATGCAATGCCGCAGTTATTCTTGAACACCCTGTATTAAAACAAACCACACTCCACAGATCTGCACAACCTGAAACTCCAGATAGAGCCAGTGGTGACGACAGTGATGATGATGATGATGGCGACAGCGATGAACACAACGAGACTTCTCCATTAGAAGATGGTCCCCAATCAGCCCCCCCTCCCTACTCTCGATATGATCCAAGGGGAGACCCAACCAGGGATCCAGCTTTATATCAAACTGAGGGCAACCAGAGGACTACAAGATCAGACACTGGACATGAAGCTTCAAATCTTCCAGGTCCATATCAAACTGAAGTCAAAAGGAGACCTGTAGCACCTGTGACTCCATCCAACTCTGAAAGACTTTCATCCAACTCTCAAACTGTCAAACAGAGGGTTACTGACTGGGCAGTACCTGGAGATTTATCTGGAGTTTCAGATTCATCCCAAACGGAAGTCAAACAGAGAGTAGCTAACCCTATGGTGTCTCCAGAAGCTTCTCAATCAAATGAAGCACATCCAGATCGTAATAGGAGTCCAGTGACATCAAGGGATAGGCCAAACATAGGAGGAGGTCAGTCAGCTTGTAGTGATAACAGAGCAGCAGGTCCTGGTCAGTCTCGAGAAGAAGCTCAAGACGAAAGAAGAGTAAACAATCCTAAGCCAACAAATTCTGAAGAGCCCAGCTTTCGTGTTGAACAGATGGAACAGAGAGGTAGGTCAGGACAAGAGCAGGCCACATCATCCGATCTAACTACCTCAGGAGATCAACACGGTATTGAAAGAGACCAGGCTGTGTCAGGGATGGATCAGGCCAATGCAGTGAGTGGAGAACCTGTTACATATAACAGACCAGCAGCAAATATGTCACATTCTCCTTGTCAAAATCACACCGGTATGATTCAAGATGGGCCCCCCTCACATTTGAGCTCTGTTGGTGCCTCTGTTGACCTAGAGAACAGAGGTCAGACCATAGGAAGAGGTCAACAGAGACTTGAAGGTGAAGGTCAGTTGTCTCCTTCAACTGATCCACAGAACCAGAGACAAAATCCATCGGCTACACACAGACCAGATGTAGTTGATAGACTGAGCACTGGGACATCCCAACACGAGAGAGGAGAATTAGCAGGATTTTCTGAGCTGGAAGATGTTTCTAGTGAACAAGGTACAGTAACTTTAATGGTGTCCATTAATTTAATCAATATTAGTTGCATATTTATTGTATCATTGCTATATTTTCTCATTCTTGCTATAAACTGTATTTCAATTTCAATAATGTTTTCTGAAGAAATGAGTTGAACTGTCCAGATGTTTACAGTGTTTTGAAGATATTTTAGATTTCTTCCTCTTTTGTTAGTCTGTAAATAGCGATACACAACTGATAAGCTGTAACTGAAACTTGTCGTTAAACTTTACTAAATTCATTCCAGATGACAGTGGTTCGAGTTATTTCATCACTTCTCTGCGAGACGATGGACGATTCCTAGTGGAGGCTGCAAGCAGTGTGTCCGTGAGTAGATACTTCACACAGCCTCTCTATCGTCCTGCAGCTCACAGATAGGGTACTCTCGTCTAGTGTTTGCCATCTTGGTTTTGGCAATATGGGAAATGAAAAAAAACTTTGTAGCTTTACTAATTTTGCAACTTATTCAAAGTAAAACATACATTGATAAAATATCCACAAAGTTACAAACATTGATCATTTACTGATCAATACTGTCTTGTTATGCTGTAGCAAAGCTTTCCATGCTTATAGTACCAATGAGAGGCTTCACCTCTCAAAAGTTTTTGATGATTTTGCACTCGCCTTATGAAATTGTCATTAAAAAAAATATATATTACTCTCATTAATATTTTTCATCTGGATTATGCAAAAGTATACAGTATAAATAAAGAAATATGTAAACAGGAATGTCCTCCCGAATTTTGTTTCTATTTACCGTGATAGAACCCTCTCTTTAAAGGGAAAAAATAAACACTAGTCTGCTTTGAAAGTTACAGTAGCAGGCCCAAAGTGTTATTTAAATTTAAAGGGAGGTTACTATCAAGGAAACTTCGAGGGTGATCTTCCTGTTTACACATGTTATTAATACATAATTATAGCACAATGAAGTTGAATCATTTGATAGAGAATAACGCATATTTATTTAAAAAAACAATGAAAAGTAAAGTAATTCATCGATACTACGAGTGTGGAAAACTTAGCTACAGCGGTTGGCCATATTATTACGTACATGTGACGTAATCCCATAGACTTACATGTTAAATAGCTCTTGCGGGAATAATTTTCATAAATTAAGTAAAAGTCTCTTTGCTGTCATATTTTGCAGATAGATTGGTAATCATCTCGGCTGTATGTACATACTTACCTGTCATCTATCAGTTGATTAGTTTTCGAATGACACTTGTTTAAACATCGTATATTCAACTTGTGATTCTAATGTCCCATTGACGGCCATGTTAAACCTAATCGGTGTGTTGTATATGTGTTGTTTGATAAGAGGTAGATTTCTTAATAATTATCAGAAAAAAAGATGGAAATTATGTGTCTGTAGCTAAGATGATTTCCTATATTTTGGTGCAGATTTCAGAATTTATTGACAAACAATGACTCCATGAAAATTATTCCCGCAAGAGCTATTTAACATGTAAGACTATGGGATTACGTCACATGTACGTAATAATATGGCCACCCGCTGTATGCATATGGTATTAAAAGACATTGTTGATCAGTCTAACGAGGGATTATCCTGACCTTGAGCTTCTTCTTAAAGTAGAAAAACCAAGGATAAGTGTTTTCTCCATTTTGTAAACAGTCAAATTTCAAATGGTTCTTTTTATATTTTGTATCCCGACATCAAACTCATCAAACTTAAATACTTATAACTGCAGCAAGCTCATGTAATGTTTGTTTATTAAATTAATCTCATGTCGACCTATATTTTTTAAAATATTTAATAATTGTAGGTAGATGATGCGGCACCGAAAGGCGACGAAGCTATGTCAGCAAATCATCCGAGCAGAGCCAGCCTCTCCACAATAGAAGAGAAATCTGCCAGTAGGATGAGGTCACCCAACAAAAGACGACAAGATGTTTATCTTGCTGCTGGAAAACATTGCATACAAAATGAAAAACAGGATCTTCCTGAGCCTCAGTCACCCGATGAAGAACTTGATTAGGATGAGTCTTGATCGCTCTGTCCGTATGTGAGTTTTGTTAATGAGAGATACTTAGATGTTTTGTTTCGTTTGATGAATTTGTTAGATTGTATCAAATACTGTTAACTTACCATTGAGCATTGTTTGAGATAAAGATAGTGTGCTCATCATGTGGTGATTGTTTTGAACACAAGCATATATATTGTCGTGTTTGCAAGCACCATCATAGACAGTTTACCAGTCAAAATTCATTTTAGCACAATAATATTTTGTGCTGAGACTTATTGTTAACACTGTTTTACAGACTATGATATTGGGGAAATTCTCTCCTTATTTCGTCTAATATACCTCTCATTGAGAAAGTTTACCAGGAAGGGATAGCTGGTCTCCATCACTATATAATTTAAGCCTAGCTGCAGTTTGTCACAATTTGTAGCTTTCTTGTAGTGCCCTTTCTGGTGATTATAAGTAATCTTGAGTTGTCTCCCCTCCCCCAGTCAATCGGTGAAGACTTTTGGTTAAAACATATTTTTATTTCAATGAAAATGAAATCGGGATAGGCAAACAAGCAAACACTGCTTATGTGAATGCCGCTTACGTGAAGCCTTTTCATTCACATACTAACCAAAATGGCCATATGATAGTAGTTTGTTTCTGATTGGACTATTAAATTCAGGTTTTGCAGGCTGACAAGCTGGTACAGAAAAGGAAATGAAATAAAGCAAGCTTTCATTAGCCATTGTTCGAACCTGCTGTATGTTACATCTATTGGTCATTGAGGTATGCTTTAGAAAGCAGTCTTCAATCATTCTTTCCCATTATCAATAGAAGATATATACCGTATATTACCGGGTATAAGTCGAGAATTTGATACCAAAAATTAGGGGGTCAAGGAGGGGGGTCGACTTATACACGGGGTCTATGTTTCAGCCCCAAAAATCTAGAGGCCAGGTAAGTATCTGCCAGCCCAGCAAGTCGAACGGAGGATGTTTACACCGGAAACAATTCACAAACATCGATGTCAAGTCGACAATATTAAAATCATTGAATAAAAAACATATGCTTTATTGTTGTCTTTTTAAAATACAAATATAGCGTGATATATGAATAAGAAATAACATTTCAATCACGAAAGTTCATTAAAGTTTATATTATAATCTTCACTATTACCTGACAAACATCGATCAATATCTAGCCTTGATGCAAGTCGTGTGACCCGATAAGGTCACGTGGACCAATGAGATTCTACATAGAAGCCGGTGACATGCGAGATAGATACTCATGAAAAAATAATCAAGTGTTTACGCAGTGAGAAGTGCAAATTACTGGTACGAGTAGACGTATAATTTCTGAGATGTTCTAACATAATAGCATATATTCAAAAATATTTAGAGAAATGTTAATTGCCGATTGTCATTGTATTGTTACTGAGATGTTCACCATTCATTTTGTATAATAGTGTATATTCAATACTTGTTAATAGACTGACGTACGTGTGATTAAGGTTGTGAATAGATTTGTTAATTGCCAGTCAGGGCAGTGATTCATTAGCGCATCCGGTAATTATCTAAGCTTTGATGTTTAATTAACATTAATTGATAGTAATTAACAGTAATTAAAGCCTGTCACTTCTCAACTCAAAAGTAAAAGCAATGTCTTTTTACGTCTTTTTCTACTAGGTAACAATTTAACTATTCACCGGTTATCTAATAAAGTTTTGTCAACATGTTCGTCGTAGTTTATTTGGCTTGATGAAAGGAAAATGTAATTTGATTGAAACAAATAATAACAGACACCGTGAGTCACAAGTTGTATTTTTTTATTGGTTGTTTACAACGTCTGAAAAATAAATTATCATTTAATAATATTTAGGGCAAAACAATTGATAAGTCGATCGACATCACTGCTTACCAATCGCCGCTGTGTTGACTCTTGTGCATGTCGACTTGTCACTCGGTGTCAGTCAGCAAGTGGTAAAAGGGGGGTCGACTTATACATGAGATATAGGGTTTTGACCAGTATTTGGGCAGTTGAGAAAGGGGGTCGACTTATACGCGGTGTCGACTTATACCCGGTAATATACGGTACCATATATTACCGGGTATAAGTATAAGCCCTGTGTGACCCTTATAAACACAACCCTCCACCAGTTACCTTCCATAATCTGAAAGTCCCCATCCATTTGAATTGGTTGTCCAAATCCTGGGTGAGCTAGTGATCCCGAGTTCACATTATCGTTCACCAACGTTTACATAAAGCACACAATACAACTTTCCTGGTATTCGTTCAGTAATTTTGTACATGCCTCAAGCTCCGTCATCTGTCTTCTCAAGGATCGCTCATTTGTCAGCATCAGAGTTGGTGGTCTGTTCGTCCTGTCCCTCACTTTCCTTCTCAATCCTCCTCTTTTCCCCCTCTTCGGTTTCTTGACACTGACTTCTTCCTTCCAACACTCTTCAGAGACATATATCACAGTGTTTTCAGTCAAAGAAGAGTCACGGAACATCAAAAGTTGAAGACTGCCATAACGGAAAGCCGTGACATCGCCATGGTTACCAAAGTAAACAATGCCAAGGTGACCAGCGATGATGAGGTGTACTATCAGGCTGTAATACACACTGAATACTCGCAGCCGGTCCATCGCACTCTTCAATGTTGAAGAAAACACTCTTGCACAAATCCTGATCAATTTTTCAATTATTGGAATGCACATAAAAATGATTTTAAAAAACATATAATGAGAGAGCTGTTTCGATGCTTGTTGCCACGGATCAGCGCCACCTAGCATGAGAGCTATCTGCTTGTGGTTGTTGCCACGGATCAGCGACACCTACCATGAGAGCTATCTGCTTGTGGTTGTTGCCACGGATCAGCGCCACCTAGCATGAGAGCTATCTGCTTGTTGTTGCCACGGATCAGCGCCACCTAGCATGAGAGCTATCTGCTTGTGGTTGTTGCCACGGATCAGCGACACCTAGCATGAGAGCTATCTGCTTGTGGTTGTTGCCACGGATCAGCGACACCTAGCATGAGAGCTATCTGCTTGTGGTTGTTGCCACGGATCAGCGCCACCTAGCATGAGAGCTATCTGCTTGTGGTTGTTGCCACGGATCAGCGCCACCTAGCATGAGAGCTAACTGCTTGTGGTTGTTGCCACGGATCAGCGCCACCTAGCATGAGAGCTATCTGCTTGTGGTTGTTGCCACGGATCAGCGCCACCTAGCATGAGAGCTATCTGATTGTGGTTGTTGCCACGGATCAGCGCCACCTAGCATGAGAGCTATCTGCTTGTGGTTGTTGCCACGGATCAGCGCCACCTAGCATGAGAGCTATCTGATTGTGGTTGTTGCCACGGATCAGCGCCACCTAGCATGAAAGCTAACTGCTTGTGGTTGTTGCCACGGATCAGCGCCACCTAGCATGAGAGCTATCTGATTGTGGTTGTTGCCACGGATCAGCGCCACCTAGCATGAGAGCTATCTGCTTGTGGTTGTTGCCACGGATCAGCGCCACCTAGCATGAGAGCTATCTGATTGTGGTTGTTGCCACGGATCAGCGCCACCTAGCATGAGAGCTATCTGATTGTGGTTGTTGCCACGGATCAGCGACACCTAGCATGAGTGTTATCTGCTTGTTGCCAGATAGAAGAATACAGGATGCTAGGCCTATATCTCCAACCAGTTCTGTCAGTGGCAACTTGGGGCTGAGAACACCAACTCTTTACTGGGTATTGATGTCTTGTACATCTCATAAAATTCTTAAAACTCTTTAAATATTTCTCAAGAATGTTATCTGTTGCACATTGTACTGTAAAAGCTGTTTCAATCAAACTGTCCTTGATGGGCTCACCTCCTTCTGGTGCTTTTAATTTTGGTGCTTGCCATTCGTCACCCTCAAACCAGTCTGAAGACAAATTAATTTCTCCATCCCTTTGAACTGAGGGAATGTCATCTGAATCCAATTGTTCATAATCCGGGAAGTCATCAACAGTACCTGTTGGATTATTGTCAATACCGAATTTGGCCCTCAATAGTTTGGTATCAGTTTCTGACAACTCATCCACTCCCATGACAAACGACATTCTTATCTTTTTTCTTTGGTTTTGACCTTGTTTTAATTTGGGATTTTCTAGGACATTTTCTTGTTTTTTTCCCTCTAGGAACAGAACAGCTTTGCCGTCTACGTCACACATTCTACAAAAACAAGATATATATAAGACAAACAGTGAATAATACATTGCTAACAGAAAGTACAAATTTATCTTGAACTAGGTTCAAACATCACCTATATCTATACAAGACAATAAAAACACATACCTTTCGGTTTAGCTTGTCTGCTCGCCGTCTGTTTCATAGGAACTCTAGGTCAATTATCATTACCAGGCAGTTCGTTTCCGGGTGCGTGGACACATGGACAGATAGTCACATGTACGTCATGTGATTTCTTTCTTTAAATAGCAATAATTATAGGAACAATGGGCAGTATGCTAGGTATATAAATGCAGCCAAGGCTCAATGGAAAATAATGGCCGAAAGCAAAGAGAAAGTATTGAAAAAACAGTGGTTTCAACACTTACTCATATATGCAGAAATGCTGGGGTGTGAGTTTTCAGAGCTCCCTTGAAGCCTTTCAAATGCTGGGTGTGCATCAGTGACAACTTGAACAACATTGATGATGTTATGTCAAGGATTTTCAGTGACGTCACATACTGTATAGATACAGTATTTAGCTGACAAAAAAAAATGAAGAAAAGAAAAATATTACAAACTTCAATTATTCCAGATTATATTTATAATGTATTATAGAAATTAAAGAACATATGTTAGTAAGTGTTACAAATAAAAAGAGGAACATGAAGTTTTTGAAAGTTTTTACATACCAAGTTGATGAACATGGCAGTTCCTTATAGCTGTGCTGGGAGTAACAGTTCCTCCACAACCCTTCAATCTACATGTGGTAGGTCGATGCATGTTAACAAGCTGTAAAAGGCTGCTCTCAAACGCTCATGCTTTTTATCCCACCGGTATGAACCAGGGATGCAGAAATCGGTCTTCCCTGGCCTCCTCTGACTCTCCTCTCGCTTGATTTCCTTCCCTCTCATGTTTCTAAGTTAAAGTTATTTGTCTGCAATCAATTATAGACATGGATGAAGGAACATTAATGAAGTCTATGGGAAAGAAAAACTCTTATATAATCACACAAGTCAAAAGAAGGTTTGAGGATTTCACCCTACCATGTCAATAATTGAGGGGTTGATACAGCTAATAAGAAATGTTATTTTTGAACCTTTTAGCAAAGTTGAGTTTGGAAGAGGAAAACAAAAAAAAAGCCGGCCACCACGGCAACGTGTACCGCATCCACCTGAATCTGATTTAGTTTTTCAAGATGGCTATCGCCTGTATTTTATGCGGGCAAGCATGTGGCAGTCTAGCATCTTTAAAGAGGCACACCTCAACTAAACACTCAAAAAACACAACTAGTTTTTTCTGCCCCGATTGCCACAGAGTCTACATTCGGAAGGATATTTAGCAGCTCCGACTAAGTCGGAGCTGCTATCAGTTTTTGCGCAGTTTCCGTCGCCGCCGCCGCCGCCGCACGCGCGTTTTGTATTCGCTATAACTTTTTTCCTAGAAGGTTTTGAGAACTCATATACATAACTTCTTACTTATGCCCCTGGGGAATTTTTTTGACATGTTCATATTCAAGGTCAAAGGTCAAGGTCACGAGTTCTGAAATCGCTTAAAAAATCCTTGTAAACACGATAACTTGAAAAATATTTGTACTATCAGGCTCTTATTTAGTGTACATCAACTATGGAGAAAGGCCAAAATTTGAAAAGGTTTTCTCTAACATCCGTCAAAGGTCAAGGTCACAGCGAGGGCACGACTTAAGCATGCTTTTGCGAAAATGTCTTATTTCAATTATTAACACTTTGAATCATTACATGATTGTTATACACAATGAAAAGTGATCACTGATTGTGTGACCTTGAATTTAAAAGGTCAAGGTCACGAAACATGTTCAAGGTCACCAGTTCTGAAATCACTAAATAACCTTTTCCCAAGAAGGAATTAACACCTCATATACATAGCTTCTTTCTTATAAACCTGGTGGATGATTTTGACATGTTCACACTCAAGGTCAAAGGTCAAGGTCACAAGTTCTGAAATCGCTAAAAAAAATCCTTGTAAACACGATAACTTGACAAATATTTGTGCTACCAGGCTCTTATTTGGTGTACATCAACTATGGAGAAAGGCCAAGATTTGAAAAGGTTTTCGCTAACATCCGTCAAAGGTAAAGGTCACAGCAAGGGCACGATTTAAGCATTCTTTTGCAAAAATGTCTTATTTCAACTATTAACACTTTGAATCATTACATGATTGTTATGCATAATGAAAAGTGATCACTGATTGTGTGACCTTGAATTTAAAAGGTCAAGGTCGCGAGATAGGGTCAAGGTCACCAGTTCTGAAATCACTTAATAACTTTTTTCCATGAAGGTATCAACACCTCATATATATAGCTTCTTTCTTGTACACCTGGGGAAATATTTTGACATGCTCACATTCAAGGTCAAAGGTCAAGGTCATGAGTTCTGAAATCACTAAAAAAATCCTTGTTAACACGATAACTTCAACAACTTCTGTGCTATCAGGCCCTAACTTGGTATATATCAACTATGGAGAAAGACAAAGATTTGAAAACGTTTTTGCTAAAATCTGTTAAAGGTCAAGGTCACAGCAAGGTCACAACTTAAGCGTGCTATTGTGAATATGCCTTATGTTAACAATGAACACTTTTGAGTCATTGCATGATTGTTATACACAATGAAAAGTAATCATTGATGGTGTGACCTTGAAGGTCAAAGTTCAAGGTCATGAGATATTGGTTAAGGCCATGTTAATCTTTTGATCCAATTTTGAAATCAGAAATAGGTTTTAAGAACAAAGTTGTGAAAAGTGACCCCAGTGATGATTCAACTTGTTAGAATAACTTGAATAATGAAAAACATTTTGTCCAAAAAAATTCCCATTTTATTTATGCTGAGGAGAAGGCGGAACAGGGAAAGGCGAGACCCAAAGTTTCGGAGCTGCTCTGCTTTTGCGGTGTCCCGCAAACGCTCTTCTAGTTTTCAAAAGCATTTCCGCTCTAAGCACGGCCCGGAGGTTCCAGCCCCAATCGTTGGTTTCAAACCCAGCCAACAAGAAGACCTAAGAGCGACTGTGAGTAACAACACACAAGCCCACCCATCAGGTCCTCCTACTTTAAGGGTCATCGCAGCCTCATCCACCTCACGGCGAACATCTTCAATGGCCAGTAAACCATCACTATAATTTGGTGGTAGTTTCCAGTTGGTGGTAGGGTCGTAGTCTTGGAGGTGTGTAGGAGGGGTTGCGGCAAGATCTTTGGTAGTATCCTCGGTGTCGCTGTCGCTTGAGCATTCCAGATCAATTATGAGTATTTTGTTGATCTCATCCTTGGAGGCGGCATTGGAGGAGATGAGGGGTGATGAATTCCTGGTATATGAAGATATACTAGTAGTTGCTGTAAAATGGAACACTAGCTCAGGTCCTTGTCAAGTATGTTGATCTTCTTCGCTGGTTTGGCGGCAGATTTGGGTACCACTCGAAAAGTGGGAGAATTAATGATATTAGAATGAATAGATTTCACTGTACTTGTAGGGGTGGTATCCACGGCGGGCTTGCTTGCTAAGATGGGGCTTGGGATAGTGGAGGAATCCTCCGGTTACTTCTGTGTGTAGTGGTGCGGATAGATGTCCTTGCGGGTGAATGATTTAATACAGTCATATAATATAGTCAGGGCAGAAGAATAGTTTGTTTGTAGTCGCATGCTTTGCTTGTGAGTGTCTTTTCAAGGCAGATAATGAAGATAATGTCCACATTAAATGAGGTTACATTATTTAGTGATAAAGGCATATTTACAAGAAAATGGCAGAAAATAAAACAAGTATTTCAACACTTATCGTAAATGCTGTGGTGACCATAAGTGACAACTTCAACAACATTGATGATGTTTGCCTCCAAGTTTTCAGAACATCGTTGAAGCCTTTCATCTCCATATTGCTAGATATAAGATCTATGGAATGCTTATGGATGACTTCTATATCAGGAATGTTTAGTGACAACACGTATTGTACTGTATAGATACAGTATTGACCACAGAAGTGGGCACCGTTGGAAATGGAAAACCATCTGGGTTTTCTGGCCGACAAACAGTCCCTAGTATCAAGAAGCTGTCCGTCATCTGAATCTAAGTTGAAGTTCTTCTGGTCCTATGAAGATTTTCCTTAGAGCAGTTCAGACTTGACACTTGTTCTAGTTTGTCATGAAGAAGGTGAATCATAGGTCTCTCAGATTGAAGCAGGCAAACATTCTTTCAATAGGGATAAAACTGAGGGATAAAAATTCATGATATATTAAGCAGAGTGGTCTTCTCTTGGATGATAATCTTATAAGTTATCCTATGTGTTCTCTTCATCAGTCGGTTTCTTCTTGTCTGGCTCTTTCCAAATATCCATAACCTTCTCAATGCTCCTTGTCGAAATATTCTTGTCTGTCAAGGGTTTCATTGTGGGTTCTTTTTAGAAATGTCTGTCATCATCAAGGAATCTGTAGTAGAAGACATGGAATAAATCCATCACTGTAGCAAGTGTTAGAGATTTCTAGTATTTCAAGGCTGCCAGTGCAGGGAGAAAGTCCAAATGCAATTGTGGCTACGACAGTTCATTGGAACACCATCTGACCATTGCGTAGGTGTGCTACACTGTTATTCACTGTAGCATTCTTTAAGTACAGTCAGTTACTGAAACATAAGGTCTTGTCATCCCTTCTTAGGGGTCGTCAAATTTGAACATACCACTGCCAACTTCTTATAAAGATTTTTAGTCCCGTGCCAAACATAATTAGGAATCCTTCATATCTGTTTTTTCTTTTCCTAAAATAGTTTATGAAGTTAATTTAACTTTTAGCAACAATTCTTGAATGAGATACCATATGAAGATATTAGATACTTTTCCATATTACTTGAGGTTACATTATTTAGTGATAAAGGCATATTAACAAGAAAATGGCGGAAAGCAAAACAAGTATGTATTCAAAAACACTTGCTCATACCGGTATATGCAGAAATGCTGGGGGGTGCATCAGTGAAAATCTCTACAACATTGATCATGTTTGCCTCAAAGTTTTTCAGAGCATTCTTGAAGCTTTTCATCTCCATATTGCTAGATATAAGATCTATGGAATGCTTATGGATGACTTCTATATCAGGAATGTTTAGTGACAACACGTATTGTACTGTATAGATACAGTATTGACCACAGAAGTGGGCACCGTTGGAAATGGAAAATCATCTGGGTTTTCTGACCGACAAACAGTCCCTAGTATCAAGAAACTGTCCGTCATCTGAATCGAAGTTGAAGTTCTTCTGGTCCTATGAAGATTTTCCTTAGAGCAGTTCAGACTTGACACTTGTTCTAGTTTGTCATGAAGAAGGTGAATCATAGGTCCCTCAGATTGAAGCTGGCAAACATCCTTTCAATAGGGATAAAACTGAGGGATAAAAATTCATGATAAGCAGAGTGGTCTTCTCTTGGATGATAATCTTATCAGTTATCCTATGTGTTCTCTTCATCAGTCGGTTTCTTCTTGTCTGGCTCTTTCCAAATATCCATAACCTTCTCAATGCTCCTTGTCGAAATATTCTTGTCTGTCATCGTCTAGGAATCTGTAGTAGAAGACATGGAATAAATCCATCACTGTAGCAAGTGTTAGGGACTTCTAGTATTTCAAGGCTGCCAGTGCATGGAGAAAGTCCCAATGCAATTGTGGCTACGACAGTTCATTGGAACACAATCTGAACCTTGAGTAGGTGTGCTGGCTACACTGTTATTCACTGTAGCATTCTTTAAGTACAGTCAGTTACTGAAACATAAGGTCTTGTCATCCCTGTCCTGTCTTAGCTTCTTAGGTTTCCATCAGTGAGACACAACATTGATGTTTTTCAGAGCATCCTTGAAGCTTTTAGTTTTCATCTCCATATTGCTAGATATACGATCTATGGAATGCTTATGGATGACTTCTAAATCAGGAATAATCAGGACCTCTTGATTGTGATGCCTCTCATTCTGTCACCTATGACATATCACAGAGAAAAAAAAATTAAAAAAATAAAATAAATAAACGAATAGTATTTATTTATTTATTTAATTACCGTTAGCGATATCCCCCGTCACGAGTTATCTCCCTTCCTCCCTCACGCGAGATCTCGTCTGTCCTCGTGACTTCCTTCCACCATTTTTGAGTCCATATTTTTTTCTTCCGTCTTTCTATATCAGGAATGTTTAGTGACAACACGTATTGTACTGTATAGATACAGTATTGACCACAGAAGTGGGCACCGTTGGAAATGGAAAATCATCTGGGTTTTCTGGCCAACGGACAAATCCCGAGCATCAAGAAACTGTCCATCATCTGAATCCAAGTTGAAGTTCTTCTGCTGCTATGAAGATTTTCCATAGAGCAGTTCAGACTTGACACTTGCCAACGATGTTAGTCTTGAAGCTTTCATAGTTGCAACAGTCATTGAGGCTCTGAGGAAGATTGTTCCATACTACAGATGGCAAAGATGGTGTATAAGAATATTACAAAACTTTTATTAAAAAAATAAAAATAAAACAAATTATTTTACAAGTATACAGGTTACATATTTGTCCAGATGTACAAGCATATATACAGACTCCTTGGCCAATGGGGATTTTGTAGTTTTGGTGACCCTGACACTCGAAATATGGGTCACAGGGGTCATGACCTCATAATCTATTTTCATCTTCTTCAGTACAAAAAGGCTGTGGAAAGCTCAAATGTTGTGTACAGACTCCTTAGACAATATGGATTCTAACTTTTATCTGCAGAAACAAACACTTACTGTTTGATATTTAATTTATATTCTCAGTGTCATTTAGTGACCGAAAGATGTGACACATTTTACAACATTATTTACACCAAATAAAATATTATTGGACAAAACAGTATCATCCATAAAAAATTTAATATAACATTTAACAAGATTGCTCAGCTCATCCAAATCAGTTGATGTCTCACAGAGGTATCCCACACATTACAGTCAAACCCTGGGGAAATTTGGGTGAATTATTCATTAAAAATTCATATACACAATGTAGTGTAGCATCCCTAGCCCACTTTTGTAATTAGCCAATCAACTTTCATATAAAACACAACTTTGGATTTTTAATAATGACACCTTTTATTCCTAAGGCACAAATAATAAGTATTTGTACAAGTGTTTCGAAATAAGTAAATCCCTTCTCAAAATACGCTAATTTGGGCTTAATTCAGTTTCACCAGAATAATATATGTCTCAACACGGGCTAAGTAGTGAATTAATTATAAATAATTAATTCTTACTTTAATTATGTTAAATTTCTTTATTCTTATCAGATTCAGAATAATATTTCTTAAAGTTATTAATTTAGTTCAGTTCCAAAAACCAATCAAGTTATAAGCAACTGTAAGTTAACAGTTCTTATGTAATTTCCGTTAAGTTATGGCCGAAAGAGTTATCTCCCTTACGTTCCTTACCAATGGCAAGCCAAAAATGAATAATGACGTTTGACGGCCGCTTGCTTATATAGACGTCAAAAGTGGTCACGTGACCGACATCAACCAATCGGCAAGAGGCCGCTAGCGGGTCTCAACGTCAAGAAATTGAGAAGGGATCTACTTTCACAATGCAATTTATCGGAAAAGCAACACATAAAATAATCTTCCAGGAACCATTCAACGTGGATATTTCATCATTTACTATTTAAGAGCATTTCACGTCGAAGAAGTTAACTTTACATAGTAGAATATATTATTTAATGATGAGGGTCAGTGAGGCAGCCGTGCGGGCTCCATCAGGCTGTAATGCTGGTCTCCAAGGTCAGTACAACATAAACATGATAATAACATATGTTAACGTAATAATCTCGGGGGCAGTTTGACATAGATATAAACTCTCATCATCCAAGAATGAAACCCTGATTTGGAAATACATGATAATAATACGAATATTATTATAATTACATAATCAATCTTGAGGCGATGATATAATTCTTCGGCGCACGAATACGAAACAGTGTACACAGCGCATAGCACATAGTTCATGACAAAATCCTAACAAGAGATATTCCTGACACTATGAAATATTGTAAATACAAGAACTGACATCAATGAGCTACTGGGATTCGAAATAGGACTATGAAATACTTCAGGAATAAAATAAAAGGTACATGTTATCTACTTCGAGAGTGTCTGACATCGACAGAAAAGTAAAATGGCGGTGCACTACAGTCTGCTGAATACGGGATGAAATTAGCAAATAAATGGATGGATACTGATCTAAAAGTTATTCGATTGCGGCCAAAGTGAAACTAAGGTATGTGAGATAATAATTAATGGGATAAATGTCATACGGTCAGTTATTTAAGAATACAAACGATCTCACAATGAAAGCCGACCGATGTTGTTTACATTTGAAAACGATAGACAACTATTCTTGCATGATCAATTTAAAATAAAAACGTTGTAGAAATATACAGAATATGCAAGAAAATTACGATACGATTTTCATTATGATTTATGCATAACATGAATTATAAACAAATCTTATTATTAGTAAATTTGACATGAACACCAAGTTCACTGATACGTATGAATTGCTAGAAAACTTCAGACGTTAAAAAGAAATACAAATCACAAAATGTGATGGCTGGCCATCACACGCTCCCCTGCTTAAAGTTGATGCTCCGCATCAGGAGCTGCCTCCAACCGAAGTCCAATGGAGGATTTCTCAATCTTTTCAATTATATAGTCTGTACTTCTGTTGCGTCGATGCTGAGAGGCTTGGAAGACGTCCAGATGTTCCCTCGCAAGAGATCCCTTAATTTTCCCTAGCGCTATGTCTACCACTACTCTGTAGTTGTAGAGGGCAGCTTTAGCCATCACTGCTGACTCCTCCTCCACCGTTGGGATCCTGGTTCCCGTAAGGGCCAACATGTTCCATTTGTGAAGCAAATGGGGCCTGTCCACACGTGGGAATGTTCCTTGTAATCCCTCTTCCAGTGTCATGGCAGCATATTCCCAAGCAAGAAGCCTCTGGTCGGGTGTGAAGCTCTTCCATCCTCTAGGCGGCCAAGACACGGTCTGTTTCCCCACGGTCAGACAGACTTCAGACATCTCTGTCCACTCTCTGCGGCCAGGGGGAAGTATTGGCATACACCCTTGGGAAAGGAGACGTCGAGCATCCTTCTGGGAGTGTCGCTCTGTATCTGGAGCCTTTGCCTTGTCAATGGACTTATCCTGGGGTCTATAGTCCTCTAGGCGGATCTTCTTCGGCAAAGGAGGTCTGGTTTCAGGCCAGAAGGGAGGCTCCCATCCCCTGATCTCCCTGATGAGGCGGGCATCTGCTGTTGATGTCTTTCTCCTTCCCTTTCCTGCAGCTTGTTTATCATTTTCCACTGCAAAATAAAAATAAAGGACTAAAAATATTTTCATCTCAAGAACAATCAGGAATAATTTATATCCACATCATGTAACATATGAGAAGTTCCAAAAACCAGTAAAATTTCAGTAAACAAATTATTTAGAATTTGGAATATTCTTACTCACAAAGGAACATACTATGGTTATGTTTAGAAGTACCACTACTACTAACAGTAGAAGTATGCAGCTGCAAGTCATTTACAGGAATTGACGTATATCCCAGACTTCAAATCTACACGTGATAATCAAAATGCCAGTCCATAAGATACACATTTATGTGCTTACCTGATTGTGAAGGTTTGCAGCTTCGAGATCTAGTGGTCTTTTTATCTGATTCTTGTGATTTTGATTCTTCCTGACAAAAAACAAAATATATATTATCATATTTGAAAAGAAAGAATAGAGAGAAAATAGGATGACCGCCAAATATCCCTTCCTTATATCATTTTGTATGGATAATGACTAAGGACTTGGACTAGGCAGAATCTTTCCAAACCTATCCAAAAAAACAACAGTAACTATGGAAATGCTGTTGATATAGTTCTGTAACAATATTATGTACAAAACCAGAAAGGAAACTAAACGAAAGCGTGTTTTAAATGTTTATGTCCGATCCGTTTATTGGTAGTTGACTTATTATCTGTAGGACAATGGTGAAAAAACGCCATTTGTTGGCACATGTACCGTATTAAGTATACATCTACCGCATATCACTGTATGATCAGTCACTACTGATAATGAAAAAGTCATTTTATATCAAATCCTACACCACTAATCAACTTCTTTCAATCGTACTTATACTTTTATAAAGCCTGTGACGACCGTGCGAGCATAGCCTCTTGTCAGGATGGCTAGTTTTAAATTCTTTCTCTGATTAGAGCACAGTCAAATGCTTTCGTCCAATCAAATGAGTGTATTGTGGTCACGTGGAGTACATTTATATCCCGATAGATGTACAGTTGTCTGGTTGCGTTCGGGTATCATGCTCATAAAACTGGTTCACAGACTTTCATAAAAACAACAAACAATGTCAACTGATTGTTTTATTTATGTGAGAATACAGAATTAAACACTTATTACATTGACAAATGACCTGCTGTGTTCCCTTTCCGAAAGGAAATAGTTGCTTCCATTGATGGGGGTCTTCTATATTAAGGAGCTTAATATTCCTAAATGAAGAAGAATAAAAGCTTGTAAATAAAGCAAGTAATGTGAGGTCAAATATGGATTTTACAAGTGTATTTCATTTATATCACGAGTAAGTGAAACAATGACAAGCATCAAACCATGTTACCAATGTTTTATATATTTTCAACCACGATATAAAAAATAATATTCAAAAGTTATATAGAACGACATAAAAATGAGAAATAAGAAAGTGATATAAAATTACCTTCTTGGAGTGTTAGAGGATGGAGGCTGCATTGTCGTCTCACTGAAACTCCTGTATCTTCACATAGCGTCCGAGCGATGTCCAGTACGACGTTACATTCTTTCCTACAGACAGTTCGAGTTCCTTTGCTGCAGTAACCTGAAATAATTTATATGCAATATAGACGGGATGCACAATAGCATATGCAACAATAGATATTAAAACTAGCTACACACTAGCTTATGCTGTAGCACGACTCATACGCTTTATATAAAATGTACGCCTCATGCACCTCGGACAATTTAAGAAATTCAGTGCTCACAGTGCCGAATATGACGTCAATGTCCCTAACATTTGCATATGAAAATGAGAGATGTCAATGTTTTTCATGGTGTGTTCGAGAGAATGTTTCCAATTTTTTTTAAATAAATTCATTTTAAGACATTTTCTTGACGACTCAAGCATTTGACTGTGCTCTAAGATAGTTAGAGAACTCGTAGCAGTATATTATCGGGATATAAATGTAGGGGTTTGAGAGGGTTAGGCTCGGCTGACGCCTCACCCAACCCTCTCAAACCTGTACATTTATCCCGATAATGTACTGCTACTCGTCCTCTATTACTTAATTCTCAAAAAGGCAAAAGATCACAAACAAATAAGTTACCTTAATTAATTTTATTCCTAACACATGGAATTGGATCCAACTATAAATATTCTCAGAGTTTACTAATTACACTATAGTTCCCTAATATCTACGTCTGTTGTTGAAATCTCGCTTCCGGTTCTCCATGAGGGGGCGTCGTTCTGGAGACTTCCTCCTTATCTCCGACGACAAGTCGCGGATGGCGGTCGTCAGCTCCTTTGTGGCGGTGGTCCATAGGGACAGCCCGGTGGTGAGGAGGCTTGTCACTGCCGTCTGGATTGATCTCATCAGCTTGCTGTTCACATCGGTTGTTGGGCTGGAAGCAGCTGGACGGGGGACAGGTCTGGCAAGAGCTGCTGGTACCGCCATCATCGCGAAGGCTCCGGGGTGTTGAGGTCTCTCTCTGGCTTCGTGGGGAGTGCCATGGGTGAGGCTTCATCGTCAAAGGTGTTTGACTGGGCGTCAAACAAGCTGAGCACACCAGCTGATGGTGCAGGTAATGCCGAGGAAGGAGTACTGATTGTCTGAATCGATGGAGCAGCTGGCGTCGAGGTCCGCGGTGGTGCGGCTGGTGCCTGAGCGTACATCTGCGGTGATGGGGCTGGTGCCTGAGCGTACATCTGCGGTGGTGCGGCTGGTGCCTGAGCGTACATCTGCGGTGGTGCGGCTGGTGCCTGAGCGTACATCTGCGGTGGTGCGTCTGGTGCCTGAGCGTACATCTGCGGTGGTGCGGCTGGTGCCTGAGCGTACATCTGCGGTGGTGCGGCTGGTGCCTGAGCGTACATCTGCGGTGGTGCGGCTGGTGTCTGAGCGTACATCTGCGGTGGTGCGGCTGGTGCCTGAGCGTACATCTGCGGTGGTGCGGCTGGTGCCTGAGCGTACATCTGCGGTGGTGGGGCTGGTGCCTGAGCGTACATCTGCGGTGATGGGGCTGGTGCCTGAGCGTACATCTGCGGTGGTGCGGCTGGTACCTGAGCGTACATCTGCGGTGGTGCGGCTGGTGCCTGAGCGTACATCTGCGGTGGTGCGGCTGGTGCCTGTGCGTACATCTGCGGTGATGGGGCTGGTGTCTGAGCGTACATCTGCGGTGATGGGGCTGGTGCCTGAGCGTACATCTGCGGTGGTGCGGCTGGTGCCTGAGCGTACATCTGCGGTGGTGCGGCTGGTGCCTGAGCGTACATCTGCGGTGGTGCGGCTGGTACCTGAGCGTACATCTGCGGTGGTGCGGCTGGTGCCTGAGCGTACATCTGCGGTGGTGCGGCTGGTGCCTGAGCGTACATCTGCGGTGATGGGGCTGGTGCCTGAGCGTACATCTGCGGTGGTGCGGCTGGTGCCTGAGCGTACATTTGCGGTGATGCTGATGTGGCATGGCTGACCTTGGTCTCTTTGTCCTGCGCTCCCAGATCCTAGCGGACTCCTCACTGGAAAGCTTGGAGACGTCGGCGTCTGTATTTGGTAGGGTGACATGGAGGCATGGAGGAAGTCTGCTGGTTGGACTATGTGGCCCTCTTCCTCCATGTGGCCCTCTTCCTCCATGTGGCCCTCTTCCTCCAGCTGCCTGATGCGTTGTAGCGAACAATAGTAGGGGGACTGGTCGAGGGGCACGTGGTGCTTGTAGAAATGGGATCAGACTCGCTTCCTTTCTCCTGTTTTCCCACATTTGGCACATCTGTAAACTCTTCCTCGTGGGAGCGACTGCAATTTTTTTCTTTCTGTAAATCAAATAGTTTAATTAAGTTTTTTGTTGTTTGTTTTCGCTGACATTCTAAACACCTACCCTCATACTTCCTAGAGGAGCCCTTGGGTTCATCGGTGGAGACTTGTTAGCAAATCCTCCACCACTAATCAACTACTTTCAATCGTTATATTTTTATAATCCTTCTAAATAAATATTACATTATGTCATTTAACAGTCACTTACCTCCAAATTCTCTAAAACCTTCCACAAAACTTTCCTTTTCCGGGTTTTCGGCGCCGTGTTTTGTTTATTATAAACAAGTTAGAACAATAATGCTTTGCGCAAAAATAATAGACTCCATCTATATTTAGACTGGGAAACATGTTTACTAATCAGTGCGATTTCTCGGCTTTATTTTGGTAGAATTTTTCAGAGATAAACAAATGAGTCTATGGCACTTATGGATGACACAGTCGTGATTGTCACTATCCCTGTCTGATCGGATTGTAGAATCCTTAAATTCCCAGCACATCTACAGAGATAGTGTCATTTAATTTTCGTTTCTGTGAAGTACGATTCCCTGCGTTCATTAATTTATTTCACTCAGTTCAAATTCCAGTCATTGTTGCCGTAAGGATCAAATGTTTGCAAACACTGATGTTCATGTAGGAAGAGGAGGGCAAATTTTCCGGGCTCTTATCTGTTGTCTTACACCCCCTTCTGACCTCTTTTCCGCTGTTTCACTAAACTCCTCGAACATTCTATCTGTAAATCAAGTGGAGCACTGAAATTTGACGAGAAGTTGTTGTAGTGCAGAAGCTCATCCATAGCGTAGAGAGATAGACGCCGAGGAACTGGATGTCCACCATCTTGGATAACGTCCAACGGACTTGCAGCGATCGCACTGTACATCTGATGCAGTAAGATGCCGAGGAACTGGATGTCCACCATCTTGGATAACGTCCAACGGACTTGCAGCGATCGCACTGTACATCTGATGCAGTAAGATGCTGAGGAACTGGATGTCCACCATCTTGGATAACGTCCAACGGACTTGCAGCGATCGCACTGTACATCTGATGCAGTAAGATGATGACCTAAGAGCGTCGCGCAGTGCTAACTAAATGTTCATAGCTTTCTTCATTATGATGAATACAACATTTGTGCATTTTCAGATCATTTAAGCTCAAACATTAAAATTGAATAATGAAACAGAGCTCATCTTGTCTGCTACCAAACCTAGCCTATCTTTTCCGGTGTAATTCATTGTATCTTTCTCATATTATGAAAAAAAAAAAGTTATTTATTACATGGTTATGAAATAATTTTAAAGAAAAGATTAATTTAATTTCAATAGTTCACATACTTAATACCGTATGACAATGAAGACATCACATGTAAGGCTGAGTGGATCACTAGTCTCGTAGAGGCCAAGACACTATTACTTACTTGTCTGCCCTTAACTTGCTTTATTGGAATTCTTGTTTGGAAGTGATGCTTGTTTTGATTTTCTTACCTCTTTTTGTTTATTGTCAGGAAAGGCAAGTTGAACACCTTTTGAATCTCTTCTTGTGTTTGTACTTTATTGGTACTTTTGCTGAAATAATAGAACAGGCTAGACAATGTCTGCTGCTTTCACATGTGTAGACTGCTTGTCTTCTAGCATATCTTGCCATTCTTCATCAACTGTACTGAACATCCCTCAGGGACAGGGTGGTCATTCAGGATGGTTTCTTCCAACACAGAATCTTTCTCATAAGTGGAGAAAACTTTTCCAGCATCAAAAGTTCCAGTTCAAAAGTTTGTCATGTTTAGTGTGAGAAGATTCCTCAGTTGACGGCAAAAAAAATTAGTGTAGTTGACCGCCATATTGGATCTATTATGCGAGACTATGCGAAATTTTCTCTTTCATTTCTTATTTTTATCCCCCTGGCATATGCAAAGTGTTTTTTTGTGTATATGCATATAGTCACTTAGCATTATACTTTGAGGTCAGCAATATATTAAGAAATAAATAAATATATTGAAGACAAAAGAAAGGCAAAAGAAACTGGAAAAAATCCTCAAAAGAAATGTTGGATGTGTGCCACTTAATTGTCCTTGCAAGATGAGTCAAATGATACCCTTCTCTAGTATTCCTTGAAAATAAATGTAAATCTCCAAGATGTTCCACATAACCTTATTGAATTTCGAACATTTAACAATCATTTCAGATAACAACGAATGAGTTCAATTCTTCATTAAGTTTGACTGGTAAGCTGTGTATACATGAAAATAAAGGTTTGTTTTGTTTTAGTTTTTTCTTGCAAACAACAATGACATTGTATGCTTGTGTTGAAAACAAAAGTACCACTTGCGTTGAATTATGTTCAATTATGACATCCCTCATTCCATTTATATCCATAATTTGTTCCTTTGTTGCAAATTCTGTCTTACGTGCTTTCCTGATGGTGCACACTATATAACTTCCTTTCAGCAAATTGTAATTGCTTCCTTATTGTATGCTAATGTTAAAAACCAAAATTATTGTTTGCTTTTACTGTTTCAACAATTATGCCATCCTCAAATCTATTATCATATATATGATAGGTTATTGCTTTGTAAATTCTATATAATTTGCATATTCTAAGTATTTTGCTTTAATACTTTAAGCAAAATGTGATTGCTTTACTGGTGTATGTTTATGTTGAAAAATCAAAGTACCGGTATATAGAGAATCTCACCCAAGTGTCTTCTGATATCAAATATATCAACACGAGTTGATTAAAGTTACAGATATCCGAGGCTTGCCGAGGATATTTTCACTTTTATCAACGAGTGTTGATATATTTGATATCAGAAGACACGAGGGTGAGATTCTATTTATCATCCAAAATCATTCTTATTACGTTTAAATGGAAATAGTGTACATCTCTGAGTACATTTCCGCTATTTGACTTCCAGTGCGGTGAGGTCATAGCATTGTGACGTCATCATGTTTATGATGTCATAGCATTGTGATGTCATTACTCAATGACGCAAAAGCATTGTGATGTCATGTAGTTGACTGTGACAGGGCATTGTTCAAAATCTACTGCCAAAAAGATATCTCCTAGGAGATATCGCTTGATCTTCCACAAGCGATATCTCCTGTGGAACACTGTTTTGGGTGATAAATATATATGATTTGCTGTTAGCTATATTCAAAGATTTATGATATCAATAAATCTATTTTAATACAAACCGTATAAAGTTATAGCAAGGTGCTAGTATTTCATCAGTGTATGAAATAAGCTTGAACAATAAACAGCTCAAAAGCATTATTTTGTCAACTTAATTGGCAAAACTAAAGAAAAATCTCAAAAAGTTATAAACCCGAGTTACTAGGTCCCACTGACATCATGTAATTGCTTATCTTTAATGAACAGTCACAACCTGTTGACAATGTTTATTTTATATTAAAAGACAGCCAGACCCTGTTTATCCCCACGATTTTGTTACATTTGAAAATCGTCCATATAAATGCACAGAAATGATTTTAAATTCTACCCTGAGGATGGCAGGATTTCCTGATATACAGTGTCCAGGTAGACCAGGTCTGACTGAACCTTATTAAAAATATATATCTTAATTAAATAAATAAGTTGGTGAGTGACAAAGTCAATAGCAATAATCTCTACTATTGGGTTTATTTGAAGGAATGGTTACTCTCTCTGTATGCCAAAGCATGTGTGTTAAAGGATAGATGAAATGACATATGGTCCATAAATTACTTATATACGGCTTTTTAAAAAGGCTTTTTTCAAAAACCGCCTGATATAGCCCCGGCGACCAGAATGAAAGTCTGCGGGGGTGTGACCCGTGAAGGGATGACTTCTGTGACGTATGTGGAGGAATTTGATTTTCGGCGATAGTCACAATTCAACGTAATTTCGCAACATTTTGATTGTTAATTTCAAAAAGAAACCTTCAATAAACCAACTTAAATTTCCCATATATCGAATGTTTAGATATCCAACTAGGTAATTCCGCAGATGACAATTACACAATTATTACATAAACATGTCTTATTGGCGACGTAATATACCTCATAAATTCATTTAGCGGCAGTGATAATCATCATTAATTAATTAACGAGACACCGGCTGAGTACCTATCTAACCGCCCAGCCTGTCGCTTATCACAGTCACGCCTCAGTGAGCATTTTCAAAAGGATTCGCCGAACAAATTGCGGTAGTGTTAAAATGGGTGAATTAAAATCGTCTTAATTATCAAGTGCAAGTGTATATTGTCTCGATTTTATGCTCAATTGATTCCGATATACAATACACGTAGAGGTAATCATCTGTCATTCTTGAGAAAAATGCATTTCATCTATCCTTTAATTATTGCCGGTCAAGATAAGAGGTTGTATGTATGTCACAATAGCGGATCCAGAAGTTTGCTTGTAAATATGTGATGGAACATCCAAGGTAACCCCCCTCCCTTTCATTAAGGGACCCCCAAGGTGAAGACCCCCTCCCTTTCATTACGTGACCCCCAAGATGAAGACCCCCTCCCCCTCCCTTTCATTACGTGACCCCCAAGATGAAGACCCCCCTCCCCCTCCCTTTCTTTACGTGACCCCCAAGATGAAGACCCCCTCCCCCTCCCTTTCATTAAGGGACCCCCAAGGTGAAGACCCCCTCCCTTTCATTACGTGACCCCCAAGATGAAGACCCCCTCCCCCTCCCTTTCATTACGTGACCCCCAAGATGAAGACCCCCCTCCCCCTCCCTTTCATTACGTGACCCCCAAGATGAAGACCCCCTCCCCCTCCCTTTCATTACGTGACCCCCAAGATAAAGACCCCCTCCCCCTCCCTTTCATTAAGGGACCCCCAAGGTGAAGACCCCTCCCTTTCATTACGTGACCCCCAAGGTGAAAACCCCCACCCCACCCCACCCCACCCCCATTTCAATAAGTAACCCCCATCCTTTGAAAATTTCTGGATCCCCAAATATATGCTTCATGATTGTTTGCAGAGATAATCAAGCTGACTTATTTCATGCTTGTTTAGTATAATAATCACCCCCATCTCACATCTCTTTCTGACGATGGTTCCTTCCAAGTATTTTATTGCTTGGTATTACTTGAGTTCTTCTTGTAGTAGGTTTTGTAATGTTGATGTTTTCATTTGTTAAATGTTGATGCTAATAATGCTTTTATATACACACCATGATTTATATTTATATATACATTCAGCGCTAACTTAATAAAAAGTTGGACACTTTGCACAATTTTGTATAGTTCTCGATCATGCTTCATATTTAATCTTTGTCAATATTCATTTATTATAGGGGTGAATTTAAGAAATGCAATGCTCACAAAAATCAATTATGCCTGCATATATTTCACTGATCTCATGTCAAATAATCTTGTGAAATCATTCCGACAAAACCATTTAATGAATGTACTCTTTCATTCTCTCCCCACAGAGGTTTCACCTTCCAGATGTTAGTAATAAAGGGGCTGGGGTTAGGATCCCATCAGGGGCCGGCAACTTTGTCTGCAGGAGAGAACTGTTCTAAACACAGTCCGGTTTGGGTGCAATGCTACACTGAATTTCAGTGTAGTACCACCCATGGTTCGCTAGTTCCAGCAGATGCTCTCAGGTTTAACTACATTTCACATTGGGTTGCAGGCTCCAGATAACCTCACCTTAACTCACAGACAATATGAAGAGAGTGACCTCTGTGGGAAGGGAATGGTACTCTTTTGACTGTAATAATTTGTTTCTAAAGTTTTCTTAGTGAAGACATAAATATTTGTTATGGACTTCTGTATTTTACAATACCTGTTTTCAGGAACCAGGGAGACACAAAATTGAACTTTGACTCAGTCGATATTGTTTTTCTCAGTCCATAAAAAATCAGTGGTAATATGGGAATGACAGCAACCAACTGATCGTTGATATTACAAGTTATAGTATAGATTAGTGTAGTATTAACTGAAATGATATGTTTCATGGTCATATTTCATGTTTGTAAATTTATCTACTATGATTGCAGTATGGCTGTCCAATGTTTACAATGGCATAATGTTGCAATATAACAGGATCATAAATGCCAAAATACTTTCATTTGTCACTACATTTACTTTATATGATTATTATTAACTGCTGTATGTTTGTTTGTTGATATTGTTTGGGATCAATGTCTTTTATATAATTTTTAAAAATGTATTTACTTATATTCAAAAGGAAATTGTACTGTGAAATACAAATTGTAATAATATTTTCAACAAACTAAACAGATTTAGTTGAGCAAATTTAACCTTGATCAGGCTTGAGTGATGTCACTCCCAAACAGTACTTTGATGCAGAATAAAGGCTTGCCAGTTATGCACATCTTTCAGAAGAAGACTTTGAGTCTTGACTAATTGTGTGATAATACCATAATTATTTAAAACCAGATTATGTTTTGTATGAATCATGACATTGAATGATTAACAAAACTGCATGTGATAATAAGTGTCCTTTTCACTCAGAGTGTTAATTCAATAGTGATATAGAGGTGATATGATAACCGCCACGTTTATATTAAAAAACAATGAATATGTTCCTGTGTTTGTGTTGTATTTTTCATACAAAATGGAGTAGCAACCTGGTTGTGGTAGAGTGTCCCCTTCCCACCCAGAAGACCTAGGGTTCGAATCGCAGCCATGATTGTATAAATTTAAAGATGGAATCTGCTCCATAATTAATGTTTGGTTGTGAGTATAGTACAAGGACAGAGGAAAAATATTATTGCAGTCTGATTAAAATCGATGGTTTTCCGTGGAATAATAATTGCAAAATAGTGCATCTACTGGGATACGAACTCATATTGGTCGTAGGTTCCACGCCACACCGTCTGAAAACAGCCCGTAGACTCGCGTGTTCGAGCGCAATTCAAGTAGTCAATCAAAAGACGCCCAACAAATGCTTTCGGTGCGAGAAGCTAGGGGCAGATAACTTCAAACAGCTATCCTTTGGTCTGTTCCGAATGCTTTCAAAACAGTGACCGTTTAAAAAGTATGTTGTGATTGGTCAGCTATTTGACTGGGCTTTGGCTGCGCTAAACTGGTTCGGAACACGCGCCTATACGGGGTGTTCTCAGACCTTGTGGAGAGGAATCTACAGAACTTGTTTGTATCCCGGTAGATGCTTAATTTTGTAAATTTAATCCTCGGAACAAGGTCGACTGAATATTATTGGGTTTTTATTGCGATGACAGGTGCAGAAACTAAAGTTCTGTTGTTGGATCTACTTCCCTGACAAGGCATTACTTGCACCAGTTCACAGTATCACTGGCTAATTTAAGCCTTGCTGCATTTTGTTATCTTTTCTGTGCTAGCATTGTAGCCAACACTATGAAGTTGCAGTGCGCTGATACACTACCACTGAAAAGTGATGCAAGTTATGCCTGCCAGGGAATGTAGTTCTTGGAACTGACAGAAATGAGTTACTATCTACGTAGGCTAAAGGAATGTGTGTTTTGATCAAGCACTTTTTTGGTCTTAGTGGAAAGCAGATGGAAAGAATACAATGTCTCTCAATGATTAATACCAGACTGACCAATCGCACAAGACCATCACTTGTATGGAGAAGACTGAGATGCTTTTTCCCTAAATGTGTACTGAAATGCAGTGTGACAAACCTTTTCCAAGTTTCCAGCCATTCTTACTCCACTCATTTACATATATATAAGTAAGGTTAAGAGAGACAGAGAAATGTTTCCGGGAATATGCTTTTAGAACAAAGTGACCGAAGAGCAGGCAATGTGAAGTCCTCATCTAATAGGCCTGTAGATGTCATCAAGTCAAAAAGTATTTGACCATTATTATGCCAAAATGTGCATGATTTCTTAAATTTTTACCTGTGCGTATCTTGCGTATATATGAGAATTTTTACTGCATATGTAAATGGCATTACTCATTCTTTCTGATAAGAGATTACCCTAGATGGTCAACAGAACATCTTCCGACTCTGGCGAGAGAATGGATGAACCACGAACAATTCATTGACCAAAACACCATTACGATGCCATTACATACTGACACCTTTCGCTCTTGCTCTACATAAATGTATTTTGTATATTACTTTGTGTTGGTTAAGGATTTGATCCTCCGCATAATCTGAATCTGATGAAGAAAGTACCACCAGGGTTCCAAAGCAGATTTTACTATTCCTTTTTATCCCACCGGTATGTAATACCGTGGGATATAGTCATCGCCCCGTCCGTCTGTCCATCCGTAATCATTTCGTTTCCGGAGCAGAACTCCAAAACCATTCATGATATCTGTCTGAAACTTTCCATGTGTATTACCCACCAACTGAAGTGGTGCCTTTTGATATTTTCAGATTTCTGAAAATTTTATTTTTTTTCGTTTCCATAGAAACTTGTTGAATTTGGACTTTGTTCAGAGACAGGTTCGTTTCCGGAGCACAGCTCCAAAACCGATCATTATATCTTCCTGAAACTTTGCATGTGTATTACCCACTAACTGAAGTGGTGCCTTTTGATATTTTCAGATTTCTGATTTTTTTTTGTTTCCATAGAAACTTGTTGAATTTGGACTTTGTTCAGAGACAGATTCGTTTCCGGAGCACAGCTCCAAAACCGTTCATCATATCTTCCTGAAACTTTCCATGTGTATTACCCACTAACTGAAGTGGTGCCTTTTGATATTTTCAGACTTTTTCTGAAAAAATTTTTTTTTTCTGTTTCCATAGAAACATGAGAGGGATGTTGGTTGTTGTTGATTTTGACTGCTTTTGGAGCTGAAGTCTAAAACCCTTAACATACCTGAAACTCAGCATCTGTAATACCCACTAACTGAAGTACGGTAGTAGATACACAAGTATCTGTCAAAGATGTGTTTTACAAATTTTGTGGAACCGGTGGGATATGTCATCTTCTGATGACTCTTGTTCCTATCATTCTGCTCTATCAGTGTATTTGTACATCCACTGGCACAGTGGCACTACTTCATATCCTGGTCTACTGAGCCCCTAACTATCGTTTTGGCTATATTATAAGTAAGCAGCCAATGAGAGAACCTACGAGCTATGTCCACATTCATATCACAATATTTCATTGGCTGAAAAAGTACATGCCACATGCTATGCAATTGAGCAAATAGTGCCAAGCCGGTACATCAAAACAACAGTTATTGGACTCAAGGAATCAGGGTATTCAGCAAAAACAAATACACTGGTACACTTATTTACTTAACATAACAGTAAGGTTACCATTGACCCTGGTATTTGTGTGTAATGTTTTATGTGCCACAATGATTAACCACAAACAACCTATTTATTGATTTTATGTATCTTTAATAACTTTCCTTGATATAGATCCTGCACTGCAGAGCGCGTGTTCTTCCAACAGTTTGATAGTTTGAGTGTTCTCCTCCACAAGACTGGCTATCTCCTTGCTCTCCACCATCAGGGAATGCAGTCTGGAAACATGGGCATATCAGGGAAATTATTTTACAATGATTTTTCATAAGATAAATATACTATTTTGGCATTTACCTTTTCTCTTTGCATTGTGATCAGAGCTCATTTTGAATAAAGTCACTTAATCATGGTGACCCACAAGTTTGACATCTCGTGTTACATTTAACCTGTACATTGCTATAGTATATATTGCCCCTTTTAGCTTATTTTAACCTATTACATTGAACCTTATCTTGATATATTTGATATCTTTGTGTTAGATTCTCTAGTTCAGCTACACACATATTAATTAACTACTCACTCATTGGATAATTCACTCTGTATACTCTGTCCATTGGAGCTGTAACTACTGGAGGCAGTGTGTCCATCCAGATCCCGGTCATCTGTCGCCCACCCACCACTCTCTCTACAAAATACTTGACCACTTGTAGAAGTACCGCTGTGGGTTTGACCAAGAGCAGTCAATTCTTGACCACTTGTAGAAATACCATTCTGGGTCTGACCACGAGCAGTCAATCCTTGACCACTTGTAGAGGTACCACTCTTGGTTCCTTCACCACTTCTAGAGGTTTGACCACAAGCAGTCAATCCTTGACCAGTACTACAGGTACTTATCTGTACCAACTCTTGACGAACAGCAGTAAATCTTTGACCAGTTCTGGAGTGACTACTTTGAGCTTTACCAACATGGTCGCCATTGCAGTCTGTGTCTTTACCAGTTGATGGGGTGTTTCCAATATTGTTAACTCTGCCATTTGCAGCTTTGTTGTTCTGTCTGTTCAGAATCCATTCCTGAGCTTTCTGGTAGGCCTGTGTGCATCGCACACCTGTCTTGTATAAAATGTCACAATGAATGTAATTATATCCTGTTGAAAGAGTGTATGTTTTATTATTCACAGATAAATATATATAATTAAATGGTATGCAAAGTTATCAATTTTGATAAGATATTCTATTTTTTTATGTATCAAGTATTTACAATTACACTTTATTTTCAATGTATTTCTTTTCATTTCTTAAATACTGATTTTCTGTCGAAAAGCATTTGAACAATGAAAAGTATCAAAAGTCACGTCATTTACAAAGGTCCGGCAATATTTACGAGACAGTTTGACAGACAGAGACGAGATTGATTATCTGACTGAAGTTCCTTTAATTATTCACTTTAGACACTGTATTTACTTATTCACTTGCCCACTCCTACCTTGTCCAACTGTGAACTGAGTTTCTCCTGACACTCGACCACACTCTCCACATTCTTTTCCACCTTGCTCACTCTGAACAGGTTCTTCAAGCGTTCTCTGGAAGTAAAACAGTTAGAGAGTGGTACTCCAAATATACATTATACTAGTTTTCTACATCGAAGTGTGGTGGGGGCGGGATAGCGCAGTGGTTAGCGCGTTCGGCTTCGGATCAAGAGGTCCGGGTTTTGGCAACTTTGTCTGCAGTAGAGAACTGTTCTACACGCAGTAAGGTTTGGGTGCAATGCTACACTGAATTTCAGCGTAGTACGTACGGATGGAGTCAAATACTGTATCTATATACATATATACTATATATATTTAATTATCTAACCCGTAATATTGGCGAGCCTCGGAGTGCACAATGTCCAGGTTCTTGTTACAGTGGTCTTGTAAGACGGAGGAGATGGCAACACTCTCTGTCTCCAGCTTCTGTCTTAAACAAATACACACAACATTGAACACTTTCTTCCACAAAGCTGTGACACTATCAAGAAGAGGATTCAAATTGCTATGTCAAAAACACAAAATCAAAAAGCTATGATGAAGTATAATGTTGCAGAAAGTACAGTTTGATGTAGATAGCCAACATTGTTTCCTCTGGTAGCATTACTTTTTGATACAAATAAAATATAAACATTTTTTAGAAATAATTAATTGTATAATGTGTTATTTCCCTGATTTATAACCGACTTGAAACATGAAAATGAACAACGTCAAAGCAACATTCAAACCCTTGTGAACAAAAGAACTCCTAGAAAATGTATTTGTTCACTGATAAATAAATGGTTTGAAATGTGCAAGTTAAACTGGTATAAATGCTGGAGCTTTCATTTAACCTTGTAGTTTTGACAGTGATTAGAATCACATTATTCCTTTAATGACACTACAAGTATATGTATGGTGACCTCACCTCTCATAGCGGTGTATGGTGAGATCGTGTTGAGACATCTGATCTCTCACTGTCACGTCTCGCTTGAACCTACTGGATATACTGCCTATAACAGCCAGATGGTGGTCCACTGTGGATAGGCTGCAGAAGAAGTATGAATACAAGGTCACTTGGGACTACTTTGATCAAATTAAACAGCTTTAGAACTGGCTGAAATCTCAAGAATGGAGATATAAATATGAGCCTTTTTTCAATGACACAAAAAGTGATTATAATTTTTCATGAAGAAATACGGCCATGTTTTCAATGTGTAGTTAAATGTGAACCTTAGTTCTAAGACAAAGACGTAGACAACACAATGGTGGAACTAGAGAGTATTTAGGGCTCAGAAAGTCTTGTTTGGTTCTGAATCCAAACAGTCATGTTTTTGAATGGACACCATGCAGAATGAAGATGTAGACAGAGAAAAAGATATAATTTTTAGCTCATCAGGCCTGAAAGGCCCGATGGGCTTATGGCAAAAAACTGTTGATTTTGTGACCCCATGAGCCCAAATGGGGTCCCAGGGGTCACAACCTTAAAAAACTATTTTCATCTTCTTCTCCAGTTCCAATAGGTCTAGAGAGCTGAAAGGTTGTGTGCAGACTCCTTGGGTAATGGGGATTCTAAATTGTAGATTTGGTGACCCCATGACCCCAAATGGGGTCGGGGGGATCACAACCTTAAATCACCAATTTTCATCTTCTTCTCCAATTCCAAAAGGTCTAGAGAGCTGAATGTTGTGTTCAGACTCCTTGGCTAATATTGTTATAATGGGGATTCTAAATTGTAGATTTGGTGACCCCATGACCCCAAATGGGGTCACAGGGGTCACATCCTTAAAAACCTATTTTCATCTTCTTCTCCAGTTCCAAAAGGTCTAGAGAGCTGAAAAATTGTGTGCACATTCCTTGGCCATTGGGGATTCTAACTTGTAGATTTCGTGACCCCGTGACCCCAAATGGGGTCACAGGGGTCACATCCTTAAAAACCTATTTTCATCTTGTATTCTCTAGAAAGCTGAAATTTTGTGTGCAGAGGCCTTTCCCAATAGGGATTCTAAATTGTAGATTTGGTGACCCTGTGACCCCAATCTAGGTCACAAGGTTCATGATCTAAGAACCTATCTTTTGCTTGTAAACAATGTATTACTTGAGATAACTTAAATATTTAACCTTAGATAGTAAATTAATGAAATCCTATTGAGCTACAGAGCCCATGGCTCTATTTTTTACTTACCAATCAGTGTCCTTGCATCTAGCTGACCACTTCTTGACCGCCCGTGCATCTGTACCCAGTCGGTCTGACAGCGCGTTCTTGTAGCTCTTTATGTCCTCAACTCTTTCTTCTGCCTGACGTAAAAGTTTTATTCGCACTTTGAAAAATAGGTTGTTCAATAATGTTTCATTAATCGTCTTTAGTTTTAAGCCATTATACTTTGTAAACAATATTTTTGGTATTTTTGTTATTTCAATTAATGTTTCAAGATTAATATTAATTAAAGAAAATATGTAAAGAAAAAGATTAAACAACTTTAGACCTTGCAGTAAATCCAGAGTTGATATGATAATGTGTTAAAAGGTTAGAAGATCTTTGGTTAAAAGAGCAGCTGACTGTCATCATTCTCAGTAGCTAAGATAATAGCGCGGGACTTGGACCCAGATTCTTAATGGTTACAACCAGACATATTACAGTAAAGCGATGTCAGATTGAGAGAAATGTTTAATGACAGCCCTCAATTGGATAATGTCCTGTTTAGACGCTGTTATCAAGGTTTATAAAGCCCTGCTTCCTCCATTATTTAAGCATTGAGGTTTATAAGCATTATTCCCACATTTCTCTTCTCGTTTCATAGATACGTAATTTCACAGGCTTTGGGGAAAAATTACAGGTGTCATTAGGATAGAAAAACACCAGATTTTCTTGATACCAACTTCTTTATTGTGAACATACACGACTTCTTCATCAGTCCACTTGATGGACTAAGCACATACTCCGAAACATTATGTATGTCGCAAGAAGTTGTCCAGAAAATCTTGTTTCTCATGTATTCCACGTCTGTATATATTTTCCACCCTAAGCCTCTGCTTTATCATGGTCAAAAAGCAGAAAGCAAATTGTTAGAAAATAACAAAATATTTGATGGAAATATTGCCTTCTTATGTACGACCAGAAGTGACCTGTCCCCGTTGAGCTGATTGATGGACGAGAGGGGACAGTTACATGCGGTGAGGAGAGTTCGGATCATACCCAGCATGCAATAGAATGACTCTGACCTCTTCCTGAACTCTGCCATCAATCTGTCCACCAGGTGCAGCCTCTCCTCCACACGCCCCAGTCTCATCTTCACGTACTGTCTGTGGTAAGAGAACACTAGGAATATTCTCAGTTTGGCTAACTACAGGCCTTACAGTAAACAGCAAACACACTTCCAATATATTATTTTTAGCAGCAAAAGAACATTGAAAAATGTCTTCAAAGAAGGAGACAAGAGACAAGTTCTATTAAAACAGGCTAGAAGTCATTTCTCTTTAAATGTACGTATTGGTATCTCCGATATACCATAATACCATTTTGGTGGGTAATTCCTGCAAGTAAAATCTGCTCTCAAGTTGACCGTACTTGTTCAACTAATATAAACTCGTATACCGACCAAGGCCCTTATCGAGGTAATGTAGTAGACCTTGGTGCACAAAAAAGTCTAGTTATTTTCTGGACTAAAGTCGCACTGGTTCACAGGTTGTTGTATTATAATAGAGGGTATCTTTACCTGAGATTGTTCTCGGCTCTCACCAACAGTTCCTGTATGTAAACTGTGTGTGTTGTGTACCGCTTGATGAGATGCGCTCGACTCCTGCACTTGTGGGCAGTCCGCGCGTCAGACGTGACGTCATCCGTCATCTCCGTCATTGTAGCTGTTGACAAGAGAGTCAATTGAGACTAACCACAACTGAAAACATTTGTGGAAATCTTACCAAAACCTGCAGGTTACTTCAGAGGTATTTTGAAGTGGTCATTAATGTAAATTATTACTCAAGCAAGGGTGTAATATGACTTTATAAGAACAAGTGTGAAATACTGTGTACTGACCATGAGAGGGTGTATACATGCAAAAGTTCATAAAAGTCATATAGCACACTTTCAAGAGTTATAGTTCCTTCATAAACCAATTTCACTATGTACTTTTCAGCAGTCAAGACAGTAAAACTTTTACAATTCTCTCCAGTTATGGCAAAATCAACTATTTTAAATCACCATAGCCTATGAAATTCGGAACACCTTCATAAAGAAGGATTGCCAGTCAATTTGTATATGTGGATATGAAAATTTTGACATCACTTACATATCTAAAGGATAGTTTAGTCTCTGACGTAAGGCTGGATCGTCAAGTAAAAGATACAGTAGAAAGTGTGACAACCTTTCTTAGTGATACAGAATACTTCCGACACAAGAGTTGCCAGTCAAATTGTATATGTGGACATTTGTTGTAAGTCAATGGTAGTTAAGTCTCTTACGTAACTCTGGATGGTGTAGTGTAAGATGTTCCTGAGTTGTGGAATCAACTGAGAAGAGGAAGAGAACGTCCTGTAGTAGATCTACTGGGTATGTAGATACTGCATCTGTAGGAAGGACAACTTCATCAAGCTGCTGACCGTCAACCAGGAGAAGCTGATTCCCTGATGGAACTTCTGTGAGGGAAGCAATGGTCTCCTGGATTGTCGAGTATCTACAGCAGACGAACCTTGGGATAACAACTTCACAACCACCAGGCCAGCATGCATCATCGAATAACAGTATTAACTTGTTCTATAAGAGCGATGTATTCACTATGAATTATTGACTTTAAACTTGGGCTGTTTTAATAGAATGTGCGTATTATAACACACAGAGTTAACATGTCTACACCTCATAAATTCATTTAGCGGCAGTGATAATTATCATTAATTAATTAACGAGACACCGGCGGAGAAGCTATCTAGCCGCCCCGCCTATCGCTTATCACAGTCACGCCTCAGTGAGCATTTTCAAAAGGATTCGCCGAACAAATTGCGAAAGTGTTAAAATGGGTGAATTAAAATCGTCTTAATTATCAATTGCAAGTGTATATTGTCTCGATTTTATGCTCAATTGATTCCGATATACAATATACGTAGAGGTAATCATCTGTCATTCTTGAGAAAAATGTATTTCATCTATCCTTTAAACAATGTGCAAAATTCTCATCTATCAACATCATTATTGACAATAGATCCCGTTGGGGGTAATACCTTTTAATGCATTTATCATACTCACGTGCTATCTCCATCCAAATACAGTTTATGATCTTGACAGGCCATAGTATCGAACACTGTGAGAGTTGTCTTGTTGGTGATTAGGTGAACATGATGGAACAGTGTTTCATATGGAATGACTCGACTCTCATCTGTCTCCATCAAACCAGCGAGGAGCGGCACGATCTGCTCTTGTAAACCCCTGCAGGAAGTAGTAGGGATTTTACTTATACTAGCATAATGAATTAAAATAACGGACGTAGGACGTAACCTTGTCTGACACCACTTTTTGCAAAACGAGTTACCTATAATGTGTTTTTGTCGTGTTACACAAACAATCAATTTGTCGTTGGTTTTGACAGGTTGGGACTTTCTAATATATTTACAGTAACAAACATATACTTGAAATTTGTGAAAAGGGGTATTCTGTCCATAAAATCATCGTCTTATTAGATATTTTCCTTTGACGGTAACCTGAGGACACTGTAGCTTCAAATTGGTTTCTATTCAAGTTAAATCAATGCATTAGGTAAAATGTTTCGTTTATAAACATCTTATATAACTCACCTGGGGAGTTGACAGGTGGGCGGCAGGTGTCTGCTCCAGATGATGGGACCCTGATGGAAGTTCTGCACACCTGATATGTCTCCACTGGACTTCTGAGAGATGATCTCAAACCTGGATATTATCATGTTAGTGTTATGTTTACTACATTTATGTATTTCGATGTAAAGCCGAGATACCATTTAATTCATGACAAAAGACAATTGATGTTATATGTGTCGTGCGCCAAGCGTTAAACTTGAACGGTTTCAGAAGAACCAACCGTTTCCAAATGTCATACAGAGGATATTGCTGTTTACTTAGTAAGAGGAGTGGGCATTATTATGAATGACCATTGATGTAACTTAGAAAGAGAGCGTTGATTCATTTGTTCTTTGTCGCGAGTCCGTTAGGTTTAATGAGCTTTGAAGTAGGAATTGAATAGACATTGCTTCCACTCTTCTTGATGAAGTTTCCCATGTTATAGAAGTTTTGGACTCGCAGTGTTTCCTAGTTTAGCCCCCGTCAGTATTGAAGGGCTGGTCAGCATCATGAATATATGTATTACTATTGACAAGTATTCATGACACTCACATTTTCTGCTTGTTGTTCCTGCCCCCGTAAGGTTTGAAGGGCAGGTCCCCTGTAGCCACGTGGTAGAAGGTGACACCGAGACTCCAAAGATCCACCTTGGCATCAAACCTCTGTCCGGTCGGGAGACGGAGCACCGCTCTCTCATACATACCGGGGTGCTGTCAGTATATTTGTTTATCTGATAATGTACTCACACTCTACTATCGCATATTTTGTTTGATTTGTCCCGTCTGGTATATAGAGATACTAAATGATATGTCATAATGCATAGGCCTACAAAACGAGCAAGATTATGTGTTGCTAAGAGGGGACTGCAAGATTTGAAATTATTCCCCTTGCTGTCGAGTCTTTGAGATAAGTTGTAATTAATACCAATCTCGGAATAGAGGTCAATATATGATATATACATTGTCAGATATAAACAAGCAGAACACCGACACCAGTGTGCATTTATGTAATTTAACCTTGGAATATGGATACGTGTTCAACATTGGAGGGAAAATGGAAAGGACAAAAACAGTGTCCAGACAAGATCATTAACTTCAGGGCCATGGTCAAGAGAGGTTTCAAAGTAATCGCTCAATGAGCGATTACTTTTAAAACTCTCTTGAACTCTCGATTGTTAAATATTGCGCTATGTAGCAAGGCGAGAAAACTTCGAGGAATGTGCACTACTTGAGCGCTACATTGAGCAATCAATGAGCGATTAAAAGCGCTCGCTGTTATGGAACGGAGCCCTGGTTATGCTTTGCAGCATTACCCAGTAACACATCAAATCAAGTTGTCACCTGTGATATTCTTCCAAGTGTGAAACATGTATCATTCATTCGATGATCTTGGGGACCAAATGCCCTTGACCCTTACGTTTTATAGAAATAGATATATAGAGCTATATATATGTTATGATAATGCTCTACATTTTGATATAAAACAATATTCCACAATCCATCCCCCCAACACGACAAAGAAGTATATTATCCAATTAGTCATCAACACCCCGGTGATAACCTACTCTTTAATACAAAATGAAACAAAACCTACAAGATATTCCTCAGTTCCGTACAGACTTGTAAAGTTTTCCTCTTCTTGGAGTTCACGAGCCGCGCCAAAATCTGTCAGCTTATAAATGGACCTGGGCAAAGGTTAAAGGTCATCGTCAAAGCTGATAAACATTAACAACATATTTAAAAATTTGAAATAATCTATCACTTCAAGAGACTACACTTTGGACTACATTACTACAAAAAAGCAGAACCTCTAACAGCGTTTTACAAGTAATTCTCAGACCTTGCTGAAACGTACATCTAGGTTGAGATCGAAAACAGATCTGTGTTATCACAGAACACAATTCCCACGCACCTGCCATCCTCCGTGATATATCTCATGATATTCCCAGGTTTGATGTCTCTATGTACAATGCCCAGACTACGTAGGTGGGAGATACCCGTGGCTGAAATGCATAATGTTACAGATAGTCCAAGCCCATTAAAACCCGATCGAACTCTTATTAAAACTCGTATCTCGCTGCATTGTAACAATTTGGTACAGGTGTTACCTTCGATTTGATTTTAATGAAATTGAAAAATGATCAAACTTATTTGCTGAAACAAAAATAATTTAATTTTAGATAAAGCATCAAGGCAGATGTTTGTGATCAGCCTGTTCTTTTGGTACCGATAAACATAAATTAGTATCTTCAGACGTTTTGCTCCCTTGGAAGTATGCCGCTTCAAAATGCTGTGGGATTCAAACGCCTTATTTCAGCTTTACTAAGAACTGATAATAGCATGAGATATACATGGTATTCGACGAGACATGTCAAATGTTCTATTTATTAGATTTAACAAACCATGCATAGTCGGTAATTGACGTTTATTTTATAAACGGAGCCTCCGAGATCGCCTTCCTTTTCACGGCCATCCTATGACGTCATCATATTGTTACGATGACGTCAAATGATTGAAAGTGTTATTTCACTAAGTAGAATAACATGTTATTTCACTCAGTGAAAATACGTAATTTATTTTAACCGATAAATGCCGTATTTCACCACTGAAAATCGAATAAGTATGAGTTATCAATGTTCCGTGTTTACCGAAACAGCCGGAAACCCGTTGCTAATAAGTACGTCAGAAGTGAATACGAAAAACTCCACGGTAATCAAGTGAAGACATATTTCTTCCAACATCAAAGTACTAAACCATTGAATACCTCAAATATAATTCACTCTTGAAACCTGAATAATATTTTAAAAAAACACCATGTTTGAGGACACGAACTCAACCTACCATTAAATTGTTTTAATGAGTTGATACCTAGCGTTTCGATTACCAACTCACCAACATGTTTGAGAACCAGCATGAACTGTTCTTCCGGAAAGCCGTAGACATACTGTGGCTGGTCGAGCATGTGGTAGAGACTTCCTCCCTCACAGTACTGCATAATGAGCACCACTCGCTTGGATAGGGTCTGGGAGAAGTGCACAGATTGGTACATCATGATCAAATTCAAACGCATAAAAGCGTTTCCTCATCAAGAGAAGCACTAGATGAGGAAATGTTGTAATATTAAGTACATCAAGTTGCATTGTACACTCAAGTATATATGTCCTGAAGATTTACACAAGATAGGAAGAAGTCGACATCAAGGTCCATTTCAAACTCATGTAGACACTTAAGATGGACATGCGATAGGGAGAAGTGGAACTATTTAGTAGATTAAGTTACATTACTCATATAGGCACTAAATATCAACGCAAGATAGGGAGAAGTGGAAATATTCAGTACCTCAAGGTCCATTTCAAACTTATATAGGCACTAGAGATGGGCGTGGGGTTGGGAGAATAATCAGTACATCAATTTCATTTCAAACTCATAGGAGAACTATGGATATTAAACTTCTCTGTTGCAATAGATACGACGTTTCGGTGCAGATACTAGCACCGTTTTCACGTAAGTGATGCTCATTGACGTTTTGTTCTCTCATCATAATCTTATGATAAATTGTATTGAAAAGTTAGAATTTGTAAATATAACAAGGTTCGAGGAGTTTCAGCACATAGATGGCGATCACATAACACAGTGAGGGATGAGTAATGTAAACAATCATCACATGATCCTTTGTGAAGATACTAGAAGTCATACAGCGGACGTCAAAGAAATCATGCAGTTTGATTAAAATCGACCGGTTTTCGAGGAATAAACGATGCAAACTAGTGCATATACCGGGATACTAACCCTTCGTACACCTCATCGTTCGGAGGGTTCCTCCTTGTTGAGAGGAATCGACAGAACCTGTTCGTATCCCGGTAGATGCATTATTTTGCAAATTGTATTCCTCGGAACAAGGTAGATTTTAATCAGACTGAGAAATCATGACTAATTTATTGTATCATGCAGGAAACTGAACGAAGGTGAACGATCTATTGGGATGCAGCTACACTCCTGGAGTTATCGGTGATCTTTGAGCTAATATTCAGCTAAACATATGTATGTTACAGAGTAACGCTTAACAGTTCAAACGTTTATAATCTTACCTCTCTTTCAATTGAGAACAACGTGATGATGTTTTCATGTTTGAGTTTCCGAAGCAATTCCAGTTCTCGGACCTCATCGCTCCCAGCAACCAGTCGAATGTTGTCATGAAATACTTTGACAGCAACCAAACTTCCATCTTTCTGTAAAATGTTGAAACTATTTGAAATTTTGGTGTGAAAAGGAAGCATCTCAAAGGACAACCATTCGAGTGATGTCGTGACGTAACTTTCCAACCAATCGTTTAATAATTTCGGAAGGAGTTTAAAGGGGCAGTAGCACGTTTTTTCGCTCAAATAAGTTGATGAAATGTATTTGAAAAATAATGTCACCAATAGTAAAACATCCTTCTGTCTTCGGAAAATCAAGTTAAAAAATGAGTTTACATGCTTCAGTAAAGCCGTTGGAATCGTTTTTGTAATTCGAAATAATAAATTGTGTTCACAATAAAATGGCCGCCATGCAATTTTTGCTCTATACGCAGCATTGTTATTACCACTACGGATAACTGGTTTGTGTAATAAGATGTTTTACCCTCAAAGGTTAATTCAAATGACATAAACTATCATTATAAATGGGGACTTTGAAAAAATAAAGTCTGCATAAAACGTGCTACTGCCCCTTTAATAGTATCGTAGGTTTCGATAAACCATTCTTAAATGACAATTGTGTATTATACGAATGTTGTTTAAGTCATTGTGAGTTCATTTTGTGAGAAAAAAACACAAAATTTTGACAATAAACATATAGTCATTGTTTTATTCTAAACCGAAATGAGTACAATATAACCAGTGGACGATGTATTTACTCGATATATTATCGAAAAAGATATGAGGGTAAAAACAACATCGAAATCATTATGAAGGGTAAAGAACCACAGAGGCGTAAATGCGTGGGTGTGTTTATATCACCACGTGATATATAATTCATAACGTAGCGGCAGGCTCGGCGAACAATGACATTCACAACATTTACCCCTGCTCGGTGAGAGTTCGTTTATTCTATTGAAAGACTGCGTATACATATGTTGCAACATTTAACACCGTTCTAATAGTAGCAAATTAGATCACGCTTATGACACGAGTATTCATATGTAAACATCACGTGTTTTATTGAACTTCCTTGTTTAAATATGCTTTACTCTTCCTGTTTCGTGTTCTTTAAGGTAAGACAACACTTCTAGTATACATCTATGTCCATACTAAAAACAATTTAATAAGATGATTTAACGATTTTTTTGATTTTTTATCTAAAGCACATTTTGACAACAAGTTGCAGCGCTATCAGTGCGAGTATTATATATTGTTACAGTAAGTGCAACCTTGATAGAGCGAACATGTTGACACTTGTGCTATGCGTTGTGCTTTCTATTGATAAACTGTTTAAACATTTCCTTTGCTTCACTGAGTGTAATATACTATTCTTAATGTAAACATGTGTTTACATTCATGTTTATTTTGATTAAGAACATTTATTGTATAAACGCTTTTTAAACATTTGTAGTCCATGTACTTGCAATGTAAAATTATGTCAGAGTGTCTCATTACGTATTTGATATATTCGTGTGTGTGTATTTGTGTTTAATTATTAATGAGATACGATTTTGATAAACTGTCTGTCTGGCTGTCTTCCTTTTATACATGGAGAAGATATCCACTGATGTCAATATTGACTTATTTGATATATTAGTATAAATGATTTCATAAATAATACCTACATGTACAATCAACACGTTATTGATAAATTGAGGATATCAAAATTTAATGTTGAACACCGTTTGTTTTAAACTTTAAAAATCTTTTTGAAACACGATATAGGTTATATTTCCAGTCAGGGGACAAACACCTTTCTATTTAGGATAACTATCAAAATTAATAAATGGAAAATGTTAACTATATTATTGAAATAAGACATGATTAGAGTATGTTTAGTGTGACACTTGGGTGTTTGGCTTGCGTTCTTTATAGTTCAAATTTGCATTTGGATAAGTTTGACAGGATCACAAGTGTCGTATTGATACTCAAAAGTGGCTAAAGCATTATATTGTTTATCAAGTCAATGACAATTTTTTCAAATGAAGTGATTCAAAGCAGGGACCGTATATAAGGTCCCTGTTCAAAGGTTTTCGGTATAGCATTGAGTCAGTTCGTTGTTCGGATCATCCTCTATAAGAGTTGAGAGGGAAGCAAATATGAAAGGACACGAGCGGTTTTACTATCTATGTATTGTAAATACTTACTTTGAATCGTAATATCACGTTTGTAATGAGTGTCCATTCTACTGTGATAAGGCCAAAAAAGAGAATCTTTTTCTGGTTTCCTCATTTTTATCAGCCTGTAAAGACCAGCAACAATTTTTGGGGGGCCTAAGAGAGGCAGCCTCTTTTCAAAATAAATAAAAAAAAACCCACTTGAAACTGCATTTACATGGGACATATATGTATTTGCGCCACAGGGGTACACACCCTGGGTGTTACTGTACCCCCACGTCAGGGACAAATTAACTGCGTTACATCGAGTTTAGGTATTCATCATTATTAAATCTCCAACATACTGAGGAGGCACTTTGTGCTTTCTTCTCGCCAAGGTATACCCAGATATAACACTTCAACTTGACATGTTCACATCTACAAAGCGGCTATCACGGAATCTCACACTTATGAATAATCGAAACAAGTTTATATTTATTTCCTTGTTCCTTGAATAAAACGTTTTTAAATTTAGAATATAATGCACATGTCAATATATAAGTTTCCCATAAACGGGGCTTAATTGTTAATCGGTATCATTATGTTGTATAATGGGTCTATTGCCCTTTTACTAATGGTCAGAAACATCCCGGAAATGTCAGTAACTGATTCAGGAACCCGGAAAAGATACACGATATATATAAACTAAAGGTTGTTGGCCGGTGATCATTGTAAGAGAAGGATATGATACAGTATTAGTTACACGTGTAGGATAAATAAAGTATATACTTGGCTTTATAATGACACATCGTTCTGTATGGGCACACATGGGGTTAACTCACAGGAACTCGATATCGTAATTAAAACGTAGATAAAACGTAGGTAAAAGAAACTACACCCTATATAACATAGAGTATAATATAGGGTGTAGATTTTTTTACCTACGTTTTATCTACGATTTAATTACGATATCGAGCTCATGTGGGTAAACTAGGCCAGTGTGTTATTGATGTTCATCTTTTAATAATACTCTAATGTAGAATTTAAGTCAACCCATTCGGTCCGAAATAGTTTACGTTCATCAACCAATATCAAATCGACACCAATTTAAACTTCCCCTGTTATATCTATTTTGTATTTTCATATATAACTAAGAAATGTATTTTTCTATCTGGTATGTTTACATTTATCACGACTTTATCTAGATGCTACGATACACACCTGACTCATGACAAATGATGTCATGAATGCCACAAGTGTAAACGAGAATGAGTTCTTTTGGTCATCGCCTCGGCAAAAATAAGCGTTGTTTATGCTTAAATATACTACGTATATATTGTTATATCTGAAAAAGACAAAACGTTCATATATTACGCATCTGCGAAACTAAAACTTGTCATTACTTGACCATGGTCACACATCAACAACATATGACTACTAGTGGAAGCGTATTTCAGCCCGTGATGAAATGCACCTTATAAATACAGTCATAAGAGGAACGGCTTACGTGGCGTTTCTTTACTGTAAGAAGGATCTTTGTACGTGTTGCTGTATGTGAGTTATTTTATAGTTTTCATGAACGATACTTGTTAATACTATCATGAACTTGCATGAATACACAACGAATTTATAGGGGACAATCATATTGTAAATCCTTATAAAACAATAACCAGTGTGTTTCACATAATCAGCGTTTATAATATGCATTTATTTCATTATAAACTTTTTTTGTTTGTTTCCACAAAACATAACAAAAATGCTACTAAGTGAATGATGTACATGGTAGTTCAAACGTGTATCACCTTATCTCTCTTTAATTGAGAACAGTGTGATGATGTTCGAGTTTTCAAAGGATATTCCAGTTTTCGTACCTTATCTGTAAGAAGGATCTTTGCTCGTGTTGCTGCATGTGAGTTATTTTATATTTTTCATAAATGATACTTATTACTATCGTGAACATGCATGGATAGACAACGGAGAAAGTGGTGATAGCCCTAGTGTTAATCCTTATAAAACTATCCTTAGCAGTATGTTTCAAATTATCAACATTTATAAATGGCATTAATAATCGTTTCCACAAAACATGAAAAAATTGTTACTATTAAGTGAACGCTGAACATGGAAGTTCAAACGCGTATAACCTTATATTACCTCATGAGATCTTTTAGGGGGAATAATATGATGATGTTTTCATTTTTTTAGTTTTCGAAGCATTTCAGTTTTCGTACCTTATCGCTCTTAACAACCAACTATTCGAATGTGGTCATGACATACCTTGACAGCAACCAAAGTGTCATCCTCCTTTACAACATGCATAAACGTTTCGTTTTCACAAAATATTATTTATAGTATTTAAACATGAACAATTATTTTTTAAAATAATTATTTATCATGAAGATGTATTCAAACGTTTGTTTTGGATTTCGTTTCTTTTGGTAGCCTTTTGGCCAAATGGTGAATGTCCCGGTCATACTAGAAACCACATGGTCAATTCCAATAAAACTTATTGTCTGATAATGATAGACAAGGCAGACAGACACATATATTCTGTAAAAAGGTCATAGGCCCGTAATACATAATTATTACAAATACTATCCTGCATGCATTATATCACACCTGGCGAAGGAGTAAGTATATACTCTAAAACGTCGTGTATTTTCACATTAAAGAATTAAGTAAATTAAGTTTTCATGTATCTCACATCTAAATACCGTTCAAAGACTTGAAAGCATGACGTCAGTCTTCCTATATTATACAATTATACAAAGGGTGATGAGCTAATGGTTCCAAATTTTCCTCGTGATTCTCGAGTTTTGCTTATAGGTTATATCGATAAATGTAAGCTTCTATTTCTTGGTCGACTATGTAACACTGGGTGTAACAACTTTGCAAAGCATATAGTTTGTGCTGCTATCACAGCTACAGTTAAATCCAATAATATATGTGATGATCTTTTATCAACATCTAAAAAGTATAATCTAAATGCTCATTTCCTCCGAAAGATGTATGGAGAAAAATTGTAAATACTACTGTACATAATTATGAAGAACAATTGTGGCGTTCGCAAACTTCCTATCGTTCAAATATGTCATTTTATGCATCAATTCATACGAGACTCTCTTATCATATTCTATGGCAACTAGCATATAAATACCCAAATTATAAATCTCCCTTGCAACTTTGTGTCAAAATATCATCAAGAGGTAAAATATCAAGAGAGTGTACTCTTTGTAATAAAAAAACGTTTGACTATGATTTGCATGTACTTCTCCACTGTGAAACTTTATTACACCAACGAAATACTTTCTTTGCTTATCTAATTGACAAACTTGATGTTGAAACCTATGTAATGTTCGAAATGCAAGATGAACAAGATATGTTATCATTTCTGTTTGGAGCAGAAACTAACTTTTATCACACAATTGTTTCAGTATTATGGGAACATATTTTGTTACGCTTTCACTGTACGTATATGAACTTAAACCTCACTTTGTCAACTGCTACAATGCATAATACACTTGATGTCCATTATTGCTGTATATAAATCTGTAAATATGCAAAAAGTTTATATCCATGCCTATTTTGTAATATAATGTAATGTATTTTCATATGTAATCTTCGGTAAATACTGGAGGAAATAAAGACTCTCTCTCTCTCTGTCTCAAACTGATCTGACTAGAACCCCATGTTTCAAATGTCAGAAAACCATTATGCTACTAGTACTTTTACAGAAGGTCTACAATGTGAGCTAATAATCCCTTTCACTCAAAGTTGTTCTAATAAGTTCACAAAGCCTATCTGAAGATCGACCATATGTTTCGTACTGAAGAGATCATAAGGTTATATGATATATAGATAAATATGGGGGATATGGTTACAGAAAAAAAAAATTCATAATTACAGTGATTTAAGATTTGCTCTATAATGTGAAGGCAAGGATTGTAATATATTTGGATTTAATTTTTTTTTAAATCAGCGATGTAATAGTAATCAGAAGGAACCAATAAATATTGCTTAATGTTTGGCAACATAGTCAGTATACAATGGATATATGGGAACATAGTCAGTATACAATGGATATATGGGAACATAGTCAGTATACAATGGAGATATGGGATCATAGTCAGTATATAATGGATATATGGGAACATAGTCAGTATACAATGGGTATATGGGAACATAGTCAGTATACAATGGGTATATGGGAACATAGTCAGTATACAATGGATATATGGGAACATAGTCAGTATACAATGGGTATATGGGAACATAGTCAGTATACAATGGATATATGGGAACATAGTCAGTATACAATGGATATATGGGAACATAGTCAGTATACAATGGATATATGGGAACATAGTCAGTATACAATGGATATATGGGAACATAGTCAGTATACAATGGATATATTGGAACATAGTCAGTATACAATGGATATATGGGAACATAGTCAGTATACAATGGGTATATGGGAACATAGTCAGTATACAATGGATATATGGGAACATAGTCAGTATACACTGGATATATGGCAACATAGTCAGTATACAATGGATATATGGGAACATAGTCAGTATACAATGGATATATGGGAACATAGTCAGTATACAATGGATATATGGGAACATAGTGATCATCTTCAATTTCATTTGATGAGGTTTGCAAAGTCAATGCTCTTGATATCGTAAGATGAAGATCTGAATCTTGCCACTGGCCGTCTAATTTTGTTTATATCAACACAAGAAAAGTATACTTATTTTAAAAAGAAAGCCTGTTCATACCATATTACAATATAATGCGTCTAATGTATGGTATACGAGGGAATAAATGATATATACGAGTCTAGTGTTGACATGCGAACATGGGCAATTTGTTCACTAAGGATGAATTTCTTGGTACATTGTGTTCACTATCACATTCTAAATATGAAAACAGTACCCTGCACGTGACGTGACTGAACAATAAAGTAACCTTGTATACACTCTGTTATCTGAGGAAACATGATTTTCTCGATAACAACTTCTTTAATGTGAACATACGCATGTTATTCACAAGAAGTTACATTGTTTTCTTTTGTAAGTCTAATTTTACATGCTCTTCCAAGAAAGTATCTGCATGAATTAACATGACAAGATCAAGATTGAAAGCTTTGCATTATTACTAATTTATTTCAAAAGAAAAAAACATCGTAGAGTAAAATATAAGCTCAGTTAACAATTCATTTATCAATCTACAGACTTTTTAAAGGGGCAGTAGCACGTTTTTTGCAAATTTTATTTTTTCAAATCTCCAATTTGTAATGATACTTTATGTTATTTATATTTACTTTAGAGGGTAAAACATCTTATTACACAAACCATTTATCCGTAGTGGTAATAACGATGTTGCGTATAAAGCAAAAATTGCATGGCGGCCATTTTATTGTGAACACAATTTATTATTTCGAATAACAAAATCGATTCTCATGGCTTTACAGAACTATGTACACTCATTTTTAACTTGATTTTCCGAAGAGAGAAGGGTGTTTTATTATTGGTAGCATTATTTTTCAAATACATTTCATCGACTTAGTTGAGCGAAAAAACGTGCTACTGCCCCTTTAAAATACACACCACCAATACCACTACACTTTGTACACGGAGTAATCAGTGCAAGTCTTTGTCTAGTTATATCAAGAACATGACACGCAGACGTTTTCTTTTACTGCGCATTTACTTATATCTAACCAACTGATATACCTCAACAAATTACTTTACACTTTTACCATAGGTACAGAAATAGGTGAATAAAAAGTCATGGCGTTGTGTATATCAAATTGAAAGCGACAACTGTCGTTAGGATGTATATAAATTAACGGGAATTTATCGGGGATTCCCCTTTTCCTTGTATGGATAATATGAACATGTATCTGCGCATTAGTTGTGGCTGCAACATACAACCAGCTAATATCGTGAATATCCAATCAGAAGACGGACTACATGCCATATAAGGTAATACATGCGATACTGTTTGAACAGTTTACTACGCATATGTAAGCAGTTTACGGAGCGATATAACGAAACGTTGGCTGCAAAAAGTTTAATCGTGAATTGTGAATTCGGTCAGAACAAAACGCCCGACCTCCACGTCTGACGTGCACGTTAAGCCTCTGAAGATACACTTTGGTTTGTAAATTTAATCTGAACTTTGTTTTCAATTTGTTATTATTTGTAATGCAAACTAATGCTATGTTGCATTTATATGTTTCTTGTTTGCAACGAATTATTTTACGTAAATCTGTTGTTTCAAATTTATTTTCTACTATTATATGCAACTCAAATTATTGTTGCAATTTATACCTTTTTGCAACGTTTTTCTTTTTGTATTAGATTATATGCATGGAAGAGATTTAAATTGTTGGATAAAATATAAAATAAAGCTCAGATTCAAAAACTTTGAAGTCTAATTGATTATGAGTTGAGGGAGTTTGGGGGAGGGGGGGATAAAAGCAAGATTAAATTGATTAATGTTATGAATGCAATTCCAAAATTATATGTTATTTCAGTGATAGCTCAACATTTCATTAATTAGTATTATATGTGATAATGTAATATTTCACTCATATTTCACTAATATTTAACATTCTTTTGAGTTATCCAGCATGCCTAAATCTGGGCAGCCTTTTCTTCATATGTCCCTATTGCAGACTGTTTGATCACTTGTTTGTAAAAAGGAAGTGGACAACAAAGTATTTGTGTGCACGGCGTAATTGATATGAGTATGCGTTATGCTTATTCGTTTTTCAAATGTTTGCGTTGTTAGAAGAAATCTTCACCATTCTGATATAATGGCTTAAGCGTTCTGCGTCAGGTTTTCAGGGATTGTAGGTTAACCAAAAACTGGTTAATGTCTTGCCAAATGTTTGATTTTCGACTTTTTTCGTGAATTATCTCCACATGATGAAAACATATTAAAACCTCAATATCTCGAAAAGAGGGGATGCTTAGTCAAATAGAGCTTGGGGATCAAAAGCAGGCATCCTAGTTTTTGTAAGCCGTCATATAAATCTAATAGCTGAAATGGACTTTTCCATAATCATTGTCCTTTGGAATATATTATTCTTTACATTTTGACATATAATGTCACATGTGCTTGTTTGCTTACTTATAAAGAGAACGCTATAATTATTTGTATGTGATTGTTGTTCAGTCGCATTTATATCCATAGATTCATTGCATTATTGATGCCTACTCCACGGGAGTCGAGCAGTTCTATACTGTTTCCTGGTGAGACATTAAATGATTTTTGTCGCATAGAACACCCCATTCACTGGTCTTTAACATTCTCAAACAGAAGGTGTGTTCTCTCAGGTCTTTGGTTGTCTTAGTGCAATGTTAAAATATTTCAGTAACTTTAAATTGAACTATTGAAGTATCCTTCGTGTTGATGTTATTATGTGCGACACAATAGATATAATAGACAACATAGACTATAGACAGACAATACTTCATCACCTTGAAAGGATCACAGAGCTTTTGACAGTATATAATAAATAACAACCCACAATATGCCTTTGAAAATCATCAAATAGGTGGTTTATAATATACATTTATATGAAATGGTCTCCGGTTTATCTTTGGAAATACGGTCGAGTCCGAAGTTTGTCGCGACACTAAAAAGTGTCGCGACAAACCTTTTTTTACAAACAAATTTCATTTTTTAAATGCCTTACAAGTTCTTTGGAAATTTTTAGGTTAAAGTTATTTTTTTCAATTTTTCATCGGAATTTTTTAGAACTCTATAGAAAGAAGACAGACATACCTTTTATCTGCCGACTCTATAGACGTGAAGACAGACATACCTTGTATCTACCGACTCTATAGACGTGAAGACAGACATACCGTGTATCTACCGACTCTATAGAAGTGAAGACAGACATACCTTGTATCTACCGACTCTATAGAAGTGAAGACAGAATACCTTGTATCTGCCGACTCTATAGAAGTGAAGACATACATACCTTGTATCTGCCGACTCTATAGAAGTGAAGACAGACATACCTTGTATCTGCCGACTCTATAGAAGTGAAGACATACATACCTTGTATCTGCCGACTCTATAGAAGTGAAGACAGACATACCTTGTATCTGCCGACTCTATAGAAGTGAAGACAGACATACCTTGTATCTGCCGACTCTATAGAAGTGAAGACATACATACCTTGTATCTGCCGACTCTATAGAAGTGAAGACAGACATACCTTGTAACTACCGACTCTATAGAAGTGAAGACAGACATACCGTGTATCTACCGACTCTATAGAAGTGAAGACAGACATACCTTGTATCTGCCGACTCTATAGAAAGAAGACAGACATACCTTGTATCTACCGACTCTATAGAAAGAAGACAGACATACCTTGTATCTACCGACTCTATAGAAAGAAGACAGACATACCTTGTATCTGCCGACTCTATAGAAGTGAAGACAGACATACCTTGTATCTGCCGACTCTATAGAAGTGAAGACAGACATACCTTGTATCTACCGACTCTATAGAAAGAAGACAGACATACCTTTTATCTACCGACTCTATAGAAGTGAAGACAGACATACCTTGTATCTATACCAACTCTATAGAAGTGAAGACAGACATACCTTGTATCTACCGACTCTATAGAAGTGAAGACAGACATACCTTGTATCTGCCGAGGTAGACGAGAGCAGATGCACCCTTGCCCAGACAGTCGGCGTTATTCCACACCACAGAGTCCGAGGAGAGGAGACTGCCCTTCTGGGTCACATATGACATGGTGGCCGGGGTACCAGCTAGGGTGGGACTGGAGATGTGGGGTACCAGCTAGGGTCGGGCAGGGGACGTGGGGTACCAGCTAGGGTGGGACAGGAGAGGTGGGGTACCAGCAGGGGTATGGTACGAGACGTGGGGTATCAGCTAGGGTGGGGCACGATATATTGGGTAGCAGGTGGGTGGGACAGGCAATCTGGGGTACCAGCAGGGGTGTGGTACGAGATGTATCAGGTTGTTGGGAGACGAGCTTGCGTAAGGCAAGAGATCTGTGTCGAATCCGCAGGGGGTGGAGCAGGAATGTGGGGTACCAGGTGGGATAATGAACCATCCTTCTATACGTTCATTCTGAAACAGATGATATTGCTTTCATAACATTGTGTTACTGTAGGATCACTGGACGTAACTACAGGGATACTACTACTACTACTACTACTACTACTACTACTACTACTACTACTACTACAACCACTACTACTACTACTACTGCTGCTATTACCACCACCATCACTGCTACTACTACTACTATTACTACTACTCCTACTACTACTACCACTACTACTTCCATTACTACTACTGCTACTACTACTACTACTACTACTACTTCTACTTCCACTACTCCTACTACTACTACTACTACTACTGCTACTACCACCACCACCACCACTACTACTACTAATAATAATACCACTACCACTACTATTACTACTACCACTACTACTACCACCACCACTACTATCACTACTACTACTACTACTACTACCACTAGTACTACTACTGCTACTATAACTACTACTAAACTACTACTACTACTACTACTTCTACTACTACTACTAATACTAATACTAATACTACCACCACTACTACCACTACTACTACTACTACTACCAATACTACTACTACCACCACTACTACACTACTGCTACTACCACTACTACTACCACTACTACTACTACCACTAGTACTACTACTGCTACTATTACTACTACTATACTACTACTACTACTACTTCTACTACTACTACCACCACTACTACCACTACTACCACTACTATTATACTACTACTACCACTACTTCTTCTACTACTACTACTACTGCTGCTGCTGCTGCTACTACTATTACTACCACTACTACTACTACTACCACTACTACTTCTATTACCACTACTTCTACTACCCCTACTACTATTACTACTACTACTACCACTACGACTACCACTACCACTACTACTACTATCACTACTGATTATATTGCTACTACTATTTAACAACTGCATCCTCCCTTGTCTGTTAATAATACTTCACGTCACATCGTCACATTATATAATACACTTATGTGTTACTTTAAACCATAACTAATACATCTTTAACAACCATCACCACTACTATTACTATCCCTCACATACTTGTACGTACATATTCGGGTGATACTACCGGTAAACTAAACTACAGCTATTTAAACGAAAAGTCAGAAAATAATATGGAAAAGCGGGTATAAAAAAAACTGTGCATGTGTCGCTTAAAATCAAATTGTCATTCAAAAACTAATCGACGAAGAGATAAAAGGTCATTACGTTTGAACAGCAGAGATTATTTCCTTGCTGTGTATAATAAGTAAAAATAAAAAGGACTTCTTCTCTATTTATGAACATTATGTCTATGGGATTTCAGTTTGATGACGGCAAGTGTTGTTATTTTTTTTTAAAAGATCAGTATCATAAAAATGTTCTATATTTTAAAAGTCTTTACAATGAACGACATTTATATAAATAAACCATTTAATATTTGAAGTGATTTATTCAGTCAATTTATCCTAACAATCTCACAACATCACATTCAAGTTTTGAAAATAGGGTGTTGCGTTACTATTTCCCACCGGTATACATATAGAATACGGTACTAATATGCAAATTCTTCTCCTGCAATCACACCTTCTGCATTCGCATATACGCTAAGACAAGAGTAAACCTACCGTGTCTACATCGGACGGACATTAGATTGAAAACCTATAGCACTAACCTGCCCCTCCTGCCGCCGCTATATATCGCCAGTAAATGTGTCTTTCAATGACCATGCAACGAGGGCGTGTTCCTTTAAAACATTATTGATAAGAAAGGCGGGGTCATATCATTGTTATTTTTTAGATGTAACTTTAAATCATACGAGGTTAGTATTTAAACGCTTGTCCACAAAGCTGTCATGATTTGTGCTATGTTTAGAACATTAATCAGTGTAGGGTGTGGTGAACACGAACATGAGTTTTAAAATTTAAGTTCAGTGTGTGAAAATGGTAGGTTAACTATGGGTTGTCAACCGCGACTTTAATTGCTCTTTATTAAGCTTACTAATTCGATTTAGTGTTGATATTTTCGATATGAGCACATGTGCACAATGTCGCGTTTGCCTAGCAACCATATTGTTACAACGCGGGTTTCCGTATTTCAACGTCTGTGACGTCATAAATTGTTCGTAGAGGTCTTTTTCTACGCAAATCATATGGAAAAGGATTGATAATATAATACTAAGAATAAAGTATTACACTAAAAGTGTGCCATAGGACTTTTACGAAACTCGTGCAAATTTGTGTATCACTCTCGCTCGGACAATACAAAATTCACACTCGTTTCGTAATTAACGTAGTATGACACACTTCCTCTGGTAAAAATCTTATTATCTTTTTATTAAACGACTGATCAAGCTTAAAACTGATTTAGTAAGCTTACTAATTCAGTTACTAAGCTTACTAAATAGCGATTAAGATGTTGAAGTGTGGAAATTCACTGACATTTATATCATAAGTTTAATGTTGATATAGACATTTAAAAAGGATGAATTAATATTTGCTTTGTAATACAATATGATTTTTTTAAATAATCGTTTAAGTTCGATATTGATATATACACGCTGATGATAGTTCATAATGAAACTCATTACATATGAATACTTTCGTATGTATTCGTAATGCTTGCACAATTAAAAAAGCTGAAAACCTTTTCCTTTCGTTCCAAAACTTTGATACATCCTTGTAAAAACAGGAGTTTGATCGTGAATTTTAATTTTGATAGTTAAGTTAATACAGTTTGATTGTTCCTTGGATATACTTGTAACTTGTCCTGTTTGTCTTTAATGTACACGTGCTCTGACATGATACAAACTAATTCCTTTCTGGGTAATACAATATTAGTATTATTACTTAAGAAAGCGTTCTGTACATGGTCTAATTGTAACACGGTGGTTTAAACGCCGAGATTATCTTTAAAATAGAATATAGAACACATAAATAATAGAGTCTTACCTGACAGAACCCCCTCATAAAGTGAAGTTATTGAACATGTTTTACTTATTTAAATTGAGGTGTAATATCGATGACAGCAAACCACGTGCTATGATGTTTCGAAATAAAAATCCCCCATCGTGGGCAAACCGGCATGACTTATAGGTAGGTGTTTTGTAATCAATCCATTGACAATCATGCAATGCATTATCTTCATATTACGACACTATAAAGTCCCATTTTATCACCCCACACGACATACTGACAGTATATGTCTATTTATAGAATTGATCCACTCGGTGAACGAACCGCTTGCTCAGTGTTTAGTACTTACTGTTGTCGCTCATTAAAGCGTGATCAAAGTCTTTAAATTATATATGAGAGAGGTAAGTAATTATGTAACAAGAAGTAGTTACCTTGGTTATTGTAATTTCTTTAAGTCAAACTTCAATGTCAGTCTGATGAAAACCGACGGTATTCCGCGGAAAAAATGTGCAAAATAGTGCATCTACCGGGATACGAACTCATATCGTTCGGAGATTCCACAGACTGACTTCAATGTTTTCATACACTAACAGATAAGATTATGGGATATTTATTGTGTACCTGTTGATCTTTCTGTCATGAAAATCCAACACGTGACATTGTTATCTTTTGGATGACATTACTTAAAAATAGTACAAATTATTGTACTTTTCGGGCTTAGCCCATCCTCACGGTCAGAAACCAATCACCAGCACTGACTGCACTCGAGATGTGTTTATATTGGTTCGCTTTCAAAATGACATGTAAACAAACATCAAACATAATTTGAATCTGCTGTTAATGTTCATTTGTTGTTGAGAAAAGTCTTCTCTTCGGCGTTTTATCGCCTATATTTTATGAAATCAACAGCACAAAACAACTGAAATTTGAAAATATCCGGATACCTTTACATTTTAGTAGGCCTTTAGATTTAAGTTTTAAACCAAGTAGCATACCAAAACAATTTCTAACCCATTACCGAGAATGTTACTTTATTGTTCAAAACAACTTTGCTTCTCTTCAGCGTTATCACCTATTTTATGAAATCAACTGCACAAAACAACTGAAATGTATAAATATCCGGACACTTTTACACGTTGATCATAGATGTAAGTTATAAACAAGTACATGTAAAATACCAAACTAATTTCTAATGGCATCATCGTCGTTAAAGGACAATATAATTTAAAAGAAGACAAATATCTACCTTCGTGTGTTCGGCAGGTGTTGATCAAGAATAACATATATAGTATTAACTACTGCTCATATAACTTCTACATACGATATTATATTCGCAGTATCATTAACGAAATAGATAATTTCACAATAATTGTCTTCGTTATGAGTAAGTTATCACCTCACACACACGTGAAGACATGCACGTGTACATCGCCTGATTCTAACACGTTGATATTGTCTGATTGGAACACGCGTTTACGTTACTTCATTCATTATGTCGACGTTATGAGTAAACCCTCGCACCACACATCGCCTGACTGTACAACCTGGATACTGACACTACAAACATTGCTGATTGCGTCACTGTTGTTATCATGTAGACCCCAGTGCTTGTTGAATTTAACCCGCTCGACTCGGATGACTGAACATTGTCTCCCAACTATTAACTAGAGAATCTCATCCAAGTAGTTTGATATAGGGTTATAGAGAATCTCACCCAAGTATTTAGATATAGGGTTATAGAGAATCTCACCCAAGTATTTTGATATAGGGATATAGAGAATCTCACCCAAGTATTTTGATATAGGGATATAGAGAATCTCACCCAATTATTTTGATATAGGGATATAGAGAATCTCACTCAAGTATTTTGATATAGAGATATAGAGAATCTCACCCAAGTATTTTGATATAGGGATATAGAGAATCTCACCCAATTATTTTGATATAGGGATATAGAGAATCTCACCCAATTATTTTGATATAGGGATATAGAGAATCTCACCCAAGTATTTTGATATAGGAATGTAGAGAATCTCACCCAATTATTTTGATATAGGGATATAGAGAATCTCACCCAATTATTTTGATATAGGGATATAGAGAATCTCACCCAATTATTTTGATATAGGGATATAGAGAATCTCGCCCAAGTATTTTGATATAGGGATATAGAGAATTTCGCCCAAGTATTTTGATATAGGAATGTAGAGAATCTCACCCAATTATTTTGATATAGGGATATAGAGAATCTCACCCAAGTATTTTGATATAGGGATATAGAGAATCTCACCCAAGTATTTTGATATAGGAATGTAGAGAATCTCACCCAATTATTTTGATATAGAGATATAGAGAATCTCACCCAAGTATTTTGATATAGGGATATAGAGAATCTCACCCAAGTATTTTGATATAGGAATGTAGAGAATCTCACCCAAGTATTTTGATATAGAGATATAGAGAATCTCACCCAAGTATTTTGATATAGGGATATAGAGAATCTCACTCAAGTATTTTGATATAGGGATATAGAGAATCTCACCCAAGTATTTTGATATAGGGATATAGAGAATCTCACTCAAGTATTTTGATATAGAGATATAGAGAATCTCACCCAAGTATTTTGATATAGGGATATAGAGAATCTCACCCAATTATTTTGATATAGGGATATAGAGAATCTCACCCAATTATTTTGATATAGGGATATAGAGAATCTCGCCCAATTATTTTGATATAGGGATATAGAGAATCTCGCCCAAGTATTTTGATATAGGAATGTAGAGAATCTCACCCAATTATTTTGATATAGGGATATAGAGAATCTCACCCAATTATTTTGATATAGGGATATAGAGAATCTCACCCAATTATTTTGATATAGGTATATAGAGAATCTCGCCCAAGTATTTTGATATAGGGATATAGAGAATCTCGCCCAAGTATTTTGATATAGGAATGTAGAGAATCTCACCCAATTATTTTGATATAGGGATATATAGAATCTCACCCAAGTATTTTGATATAGGGATATAGAGAATCTCACCCAAGTATTTTGATATAGGAATGTAGAGAATCTCACCCAATTATTTTGATATAGGGATATAGAGAATCTCGCCCAATTATTTTGATATAGGAATGTAGAGAATCTCACCCAATTATTTTGATATAGGGATATAGAGAATCTCACCCAATTATTTTGATATAGGGATATAGAGAATCTCACCCAAGTATTTTGATATAGGGATATAGAGAATCTCGCCCAAGTATTTTGATAAAGGAATGTAGAGAATCTCACCCAATTATTTTGATATAGGGATATAGAGAATCTCACCCAAGTATTTTGATATAGGGATATAGAGAATCTCACCCAAGTATTTTGATATAGGAATGTAGAGAATCTCACCCAATTATTTTGATATAGGGATATAGAGAATCTCGCCCAATTATTTTGATATAGGAATGTAGAGAATCTCACCCAATTATTTTGATATAGGGATATAGATAATCTCACCCAATTATTTTGATATAGGGATATAGAGAATCTCACCCAAGTATTTTGATATAGGAATGTAGAGAATCTCACCCAATTATTTTGATATAGGGATATAGAGAATCTCACCCAATTATTTTGATATAGGGATATAGAGAATCTCACCCAAGTATTTTGATATAGGGTTATAGAGAATCTCACCCAAGTATTTAGATATAGGGTTATAGAGAATCTCACCCAATTATTTTGATATAGGGATATAGAGAATCTCACCCAAGTATTTTGATATAGGGATATAGAGAATCTCACCCAAGTATTTTGATATAGGAATGTAGAGAATCTCACCCAATTATTTTGATATAGGGATATAGAGAATCTCGCCCAAGTATTTTGATATAGGGATATAGAGAATCTCACCCAATTATTTTGATATAGGGATATAGAGAATCTCGCCCAAGTATTTTGATATAGGAATGTAGAGAATCTCACCCAAGTATTTTGATATAGGGATATAGAGAATCTCACCCAATTATTTTGATATAGGGATATAGAGAATCTCACCCAAGTATTTTGATATAGGGATATAGAGAATCTCACCCAAGTATTTTGATATAGGGATATAGAGAATCTCACCCAAGTATTTTGATATAGGGATAAAGAGAATCTCACCCAATTATTTTGATATAGGGATTATAATAGGGAATGTCAGTTGCAGAAGCCCAAGGTCTCCAATAAAGTTCTGCCAGAAGATGGCGAGGTTCTAACAAGACGTCACTAAGATACTGAGCGTTATATAGTGACCCGTTGTAAACATGGATGGGGCCATCAACATTTGCTGATTTCGGATTATTTCTTATTACATGTTTATAATTCCACCCATTTTAGTTATATTATCAAGTATATTGACACGAGTTGATTAAAGCAATGAATAGCCAAGATTGCCGATAATATTTTTACTGAAACCAATAATTGTTGATAGACAAATAATTTGATATCAGAGGTAATGGGGATAAGCTCTTTCATCATCCAAAATCTTTCTTCAACAGTTTTCAGTACAAGAATGAATGTATGGAAACAAAACCTGCAGCCATTGTGATCCATACCACTGATGTGAGTGATGCCATAGCCTTGTCTCGTTATTAACTGTGTGACGTCATAGTATTGTCAGTAAGCGGTGTTCTCATTACTGCCGAAGCATTGTGCAGTCAATATATACATTTATTACCCATATGGTTGAAAATAACCGAGTTAATAATATTGATATGAGCACATGTGAAACTGGGTAATAAAGAAATTATTTCACTCGTGCAAATTTGTGTATAACCCTCGCTCTCGCTCGGGCAATACAAAAATCCACACTCGTTTCGTAAAAGTCATATGACACACTTCCTCGGGTAATAATCTCTATATATAACATACCCACGGCAATAAAACAGAGGCGGTCAATGGGACCGACATTGTGCTTTATGAGACAATAAAACATGCTCGTGATTTTAGACGTCAGTTAGAGCGTCGCTTAGCAAAATTTAATGACGTCTTTTGTTACGTCACTTTGATTGTTCAACGCTAGTCAATGTGTTCTACGACGGGAGGCATTAATATTTTCAAAATAAAGTTTATACAAACAACATAATATCTCCACGGTTTCTATATGTAAGCGAGTAACTATTTAAAGGCATCTCATAAAAAATAGAAGACTCGTTGTCGTGCTTTATCGTAGAATAAAACATAGCAGAGAGCATAAAACACTCAGGGCTGCTCCCTTGGTGTTTTATGCTCCCTGCTATGTTTTATTCAACGATAAAGCACTCCAACGAGTCTTCTATTTCTTAAATATACTGTGACGCCCGGTTTTCGAGGTTAAATATTTTCAACAGAATACACCTTTAAATTCTTGCTTGAAAACGGTATAGGCTATCTAGTTGTTGGCAGAAACGGTAATTACAATGCTGTAATGTGGAAATCTTTTCAATTCTTGCTCGTCAGGAATGTTGCTCTTACGCCGAAAAGTAGCAGTCGTTACAATGAATGAGAGTGAGACATGGAACATTTTTGGCTTAAACGGTGTCGCACTAACTGCAATTATTGAAATAATTGACAAGAGGTTTAATTTACACCAAAGAATTGCAGACATTGCAATGCCTGAGACGTGAAGATATTTACAATCCAATTGCAGATAAGAATTCAATAGATAGAGATTATTACCCGAGGAAGTGTGTTATATGACTTTTACGAAAAGTGTGAAATTTTGTATTGCCCAAGCGAGAGCACGAGTTCATTGTATCAATTGTTATTCAGATACTTAAAAACGCGTTGTCACCTTGTTTTAGTATTGAATGCAGTACAGCTTCGTACTTACACTTACTCATACTCAAAAGCTACGTACATCATCAGAATGTTCCATGAGTGAAAATTATTGTTTTCACTTCTCTCACAAAGTTATTTGCAATGTCTTTCAGGTTGAAAAACACTTTGGAATAGAGAGTCTCCCCTGTTGCTACGGGCCTGTTTAGTCTGGTTTGCAAACCCTGTAGGGTCGCGGTCAGTGCAAAAGAAGTCGACAATTCATTCTAGGAAATATTTTTTAAGTTGATTGTTTTGGCAACAATCATTGCAACATACACTGTCGGCCAAAAAACGCCTACTTGATTTTCCTTAAATGGAAGATGAAATAATTTCTGAAATGTAATTAATGGTGGTTTCAACGTTATGCTGAAACAATAAATTAATATGAAAGTTCATTGAAATAGTGGGAAACTGTGATTCGAGTCAATAACATTCATGAAAACCACGCCCAATGAAGACAGCTATTTCTGGTTGATTCACTCGCGCACCGTAACCACGTACAGGGTACTACATACAGACTGTAGCGTCATCACAACTTTAATGCGAATGCGTGCCTGTATTGTTGCTCGTGGTATGAAAATCTGTTTCAAATGTTTCTTCTGACCAAGCACTGATAGGAAACTTAACAATTCTGTTGTCGCATTTCAACTTTTGCCATTCTTTTGTGACATGACAACGTCTGAAAATTGATTATATTATGCAGAAATGGTGCAACTTCATAATGCTATAATATTGTTAAACTGCTCATTATAGTTTTTACGAAATCTTATGAGATATCTGGTACGCGTTTCTTTTGGCCGACAGTGTATGACATTATTGCGAAGAAAATATCAGCAATACAGCAAAAGCTAACCACGCTTATAATTGTTTATAATAAAACACAATAATAAACATTGAAACTGGAAATTACATACTTAACTTGTCAAATGAACTTTAGAAGATTCATTATGATTATAGCAAGAGGTATATCCATGTAGTGAAGCTGCACTAAGAGAACTGAACAAGTAACTTCCTAGTTGGAGCCTTTATCAGTTAAACTATCCTGGTGTGTATTGCATGTGGGGATATCCATTATACTTCCTGGTTCACCCATATCTAATATATAGTTACAGATCATTCTGAGAATTACAGATACGTATACATATAGGGTACCTTAAATCATTGAATAATCGCCTTGTCTTAGCTCTAATTTAAATAAATAATCGCCGGGTTAGATTTAGCAGATGAAACAAGCTATCGCCACTATCGTCTTTAGTTTAATATAGGCATATATATGCGACGTTTTACATCATGGTGAGAACTCCACATACAATATTCACAATCTATACCTATAATGGTTTTATTTTAGTTTTCAAAAGTTATATTTAGAAAGTACGTCTTTGAAACAAATAATCGCCTGCCCCGAATAATCGCCTACTAATCGCCGGGTCAAATCGCCAGGCGATTATTCATTTCAAATTTGACCGGGCAATTATTCAAGGCAGGCGATTTTTCGAGGCAGGCGATTAATTTTTTCCGTAGGCAAAATATAAATGTGAAATTTTCAAAAGTGAATGTAATGAGGTTAAACTTCGCATATATATGCTTATTTTTGTAAAGGAGATAACCATTGGTTTATCAACTTCCCAATGCAAGGCATAACTCTTGCCAGTCTCCATTACTGGCTAAATAAGCCAGTAATGCAGACTGGCAAGAGTTATGCCTTGCGTTTGGAAGTTGTTGGTTTATTTACATTTGCTAAATTTAACCCGACGATTTTTCAAGGCAGGCGATTATTTAATTCAAAGAGGGCTTTGGCCCGGCTCTTATTCAAGGCAAGCGATTGTTCAAGGAAGGCGATTATTCGAGGATTTACGGTACACAGATTTTTACCCTTCGTGTACTTCCTTGATCATATTGGCTTTCTTTTATCTGATAACACAAACCTCCCATGTCGCGCATGTATGTATACAAGATAAAGACTGGCATAGGCAATCACCTTGCTTCAGTAGTTCTGTATTATCATGGAAGGAGGGAGCTCGAGTCAGTGTCCACTTGGTCGTGTTCAATGAATTGTTTTTCCAAAACAGGGGAATCCCCTTTCTGGTACCGCCTTGTCATTGGTAAGTGGCAGATTATAATCCTGGCATGTGTTTAATTGTTCACAATGACAGTCTATCAACAATCAAAATTATTGTACACAGATTAGATTTCCATATAACGAATCTAGATACAACATGTAGACATGGAATTAAACATGTATACTTAAAATAACCAAAGGCTAAAAGTTAACCGCAAAATTCTAAATTGTACAATGTAAATCAAATTGCTTATATCTCTAGTTTATTATTTTTCAAACCCATAAACAACTTCCCCAGAAATGCATAACTCGCACCAATCTCTATCATGTCTATCGCTGGCTTACGTAAGTCTTGTTGCGTTTCGTCAGCTTTTCTGTGTCAGCGTGATAGCGACTCTCTGGTACAGGAAAGGCAACACAATGCAGCCAGTGGTAGCAACAATTTAAGCGCGATGTATGCATTGAGGGAAATATGAGCAAATGAGTGTCTTTAGCTCCTCCAGATTTGGAGATTTTCAGTTGGGTTTGATTGGATATTTAAAAAGTTACTACAGCAAGTAAATTAAGGGTGGATAAGTCTGTTAAGGAGGAAGAATTGTCCCACAAGGTGAAGCAGTTTGTGGTCATCAATGTCTAAGGAGTAGTATCACAAGTAGGATTTAAACATTGTATCTCCTCGTTGATTGTTTCAAGCATGTTGAAAACGTGATGTACTTGGAAGTTTAGTCGGCTACTAACTTGACGTTAATGGTAACTTGTTCATGCTAATTGTATATGCAAGATAGATACGGGATAAATGACCCTTTTAGTTAATATATTATATCTCGTGAAAGCACTTTGAGATAATGTTTGAACCATTAGTTGCATACTGCTCTCTATAGCTTCCATGTATGAATGTATTGCATCAAGTAAATTTACGGCGATAGATATACACATTCAACCTAACCTACTCGAATGGCTTAACACTGTATAATAAAATATAGTTTTAAAGATAGATTTACGGGGATGCATAAAACAGTTATTAGTATTATCATATTATTTGCTTTTAGAAAAGAGCTACTTGTGATGTCTATCACAAACAGATACATTGTATAAAAGTGTATAAAACGTAGGTCTATTTCAAGGATACCCATTACTTATAAATTTAATGTATTAATTTTAAATTATTAATTTCACATACAAATACAACCATAATAAACTGTATTATTGAGAAAGTGAATCTGAACAAAACCAATGAATTGTACATTCAGTCATTGCAACAACTTTTAATATCCAGTTAGATTGGGACACGTTGAGTTTGTTTGGACCCGGAAGTAGTTTAAAGAGGAAGTTTCTATCACGTGACTTTGTTCTTGAAGCGGTTTATCCTCTTATCGGGTTTATTTTGTGTCGGGAACATTTACCTTTTTGGCAATAACTGCAAGGTAATTATAACATTATCTGAGTGCTTGCTTCATATCATTGTATCGTGACATTTACTGTTAAAAATCTTTACCCACAATTCCCAGAGTATCACGTGATCACAACATCGTGTGCTATCATGTGACATGACGCCATACCGCCGGTGGAAGCGAGCACCTGTCACAATTTTGGAATTCTCACTCATTGTTTGTGTGTACAGATTGTCTACGTCAGAAATGTGTTGTCAGTGAAAACATTGAACCATTGATTACGAACTAGGATCTAATACTACTAAATCTAAACATTTAATGACGAATAATTAAGTAGTATCCCTCACTGTCAGCTAGGAACTAGTAGTAGTAGTAGTAGTAGTAGTAGTAGTAGCAGTAGCAGTAGCAGTAGTAGTAGTAGTAGTAGTAGTAGTAGTAGTAGTAGTAGTAGTAGTAGTAGTAGTAGTAGTAGTTGTAGTAGTAGTAGTAGTAGAAGAAGAAAGTGACACTGACAGATACAGACCGTGACAGACCCTAGCACACCTAGTAGCTTCAGAACTGTAGCTATATAACCACCTCCCCGAGTATCATCGTGTTTAGGCGACGTCAGGGTGTCAAAGAGCCTATTTTGGCGAAGCAACTAACGTAGCTAATATACAGGGGATCTGGTCAAAATTGGGCCGAAGGATGAAAAGGCCGATAACAAAGTCAAAATGGCCGAGTGAAAAGTCATAAGTGCCGAAGTAAATAGTCATAAGGGCCGAGGAAAAAGGGCCGAAAATAAAAATTATTGTAATATTATATTCTTTGTATTCAACCTACATTTGATAGTTGTAATATCTTTACTCAGCCAAGTCCCAATCAAATCCAAAATTATTATATTTACTACTATATATAGTGACTGTAATTAATTGTTCCACCGTTTATGCACTCGTATAACCAAAAACAAACAAACAAATGTGTTAGTCTCTAATATATTATTTTTATTTAGCAAATGTAAGAAAAATCTGGTATATAGACATAATTGATGCAACGTTAAACCCTAGAGCAAGAACTTCGTTTACAATATTCACAATTCAATATTAAAATTTGATAGTGATGTTTTTGTGTAAATTTTATAAAATTGCATACAGATACTATATGACTCCGTTAAAAAAAACTAGCTGCCTCGAACAATCGCCTGCCTTAAATAATAGCCGGGTCAATTTTGATTTTGAAATTTAGATCACCAATACTGAATAAACTGAACAAATTGTCATCAAAATAATCGTTACATTGTTTATACTTACCCGTGCCAGTAATACATATAAGGACGGTGGCGTTATTTCCATAGACTTGTTAGTGTAGGCAGAGACCATAAAATAAAGGGACTGGACTCAGTTGCAGGCGGGAATATTTGTGTGCCTCGCTAGAACAAGATAGCGTCCGGGGAAAATTCAAAAGTGGCGATTTTGTTTCTCTTATAACTCGTTTAATATTAAAATATTTCATTCGTTACCAGGATGTATGAAATAAAGATATGACAAAGTTTCATGTGATGTATTGTAAATATTTCATGATGTTTCCAGTGTTGACTTTTTGTTATCACAGCAGGCTTCATTAAGTCGGGTCGATTACACATCTAGCCGAGGCACACATAGTCGATGATAATCTATTGTCGAGTCTAGTCCCTTTATTTTATGGTTTCCCAGGTGTAGGGTAAAAATATAGAACGTCATACTTGTGCATTTGGATTATTATACCTAAAAAGGTCGGGGGTATATAGTAATACCAACGATTCCGTCCGTCCTTCCGTCCGAAGACAATTTTTGTCTGATTGATTACAGAAAAAATATTCATCTCATCTTTTTCAAATTTGGTACATCTCTTCTTCATCACTAGGAGAGGTGCAACGCGAAATTTCAACCAAATTGGTGAAATTAAAAATTTTTGGCGCATTTCTGTATTTTTTTTCTGTATATATCCGTCCGTCCGTCCGTCCATCCGTCCATCCGTCCATCCGTAAACTTTTTGTTTTTTCGACTTCTTCTCCAGAACCAATAACTCCCGCTGAAAAGTTGTGTGCAGACTGCTTGGCCAATGAGGATTCTGTTGATCTCGTGACCCCGTGACCCGAAATGGGGTCACAGGGGTCACATCCTTAAAGACCTATTTTCATCTTCTTCTCCAGTTCCAAAAGGTCTAGAGAGCTGAAAAATTGTGCGCAGACTCCTTAGCAAATGAGAATTCTAAATTGTAGATTTTGTAACCCCATGACCCCAAATGGGGTCACCGGGGTCACATCCTTAAAAACCTATTTTCATCTTCTTCTCCAGTTCCAAAAGGTCTAGAGAGCTGAAAAGTTGTGTGCACTGACTCCTTGGCCAAAGAGGATTCTAAATTGTAGATCTCGTGACCCCGTGACCCCAAATGAGGTCACAGGGTTCACATCCTTAAAAACCTATTTTCATCTTCTTCTCCAGTTCCAAAAGGTCTAGAGCCTCAGCTGAAAAGTTGTGCGCAGACTCCTTAGCAAATGGGGATTCTAAATTGTAGATCTCGTGACCCCATGACCCCAAATAAAGGCCTCACAGGCCATGACTAAAAATATATTTTCTTCTTCTCCTCCAAAACAATGACACCTAGAAGGCTGTAATATTGTGTGCATACACTTTAGCCAATGGGGATTCTAAATTGTAGATATGGTGACCCTGTGGTGCCCAAAATAAGGGCCTCATGCCTTGACCTAAAAATCTATTTCAGTCTTCATCATTAAACAATATAAACCCTGATGAGCTACAGAGCCCATGGCTCTATTTTTTAACTTAGTCATATTCTGAGCATTTTTTGTCCGATCGATTACAGAAAAACTATTCATCTCATCCTTTTCAAATTTGGCCGATGTTTTCTTCACCACTAGGAGAGGCAAAATGTAATTTTTTAATTGTAGGCAATATTTTGTATTTTTTTTACTTCGTCATATTCAGAGCTAGAATGAATGAAGCTACTTCTGTGTTCTGATTTGTTGACTTTATCATTTTCCTTTTCATGTAACTTTCATAAAAAGTACTTCTGTGTTCTTGTTGATTTTCCTTTCAGCCATAAACTGCTGTATATCCCTCACTGTGCTTACAGGGGTGTGCTTCCATGTACCTGTTGTTTCAAGTCACTCGAATGAATCATTATGATGGATTAATTTCCAAAATAAAGTTGAAATCAGTGGTAATGGCAGTAGTGTATTATGTTACCCCTACCTTTTCAAATTAATGTTATTCCTACTTTTATTGTAATCGGATTTACTTATATATTTACATTCAATAAGAACGTTTCCCATAGATGGCCATGTTAAAATTTTCACAACTATGTATTTGTTCATCAAATTACTGTAATTCCCTAGATAGACAAAGGAAAATTAAACTATAAATAATGAGGTTGTAGCCAAGATGATTCCTCTCAAATTCGATAAATATTATTAGGATCGGATGCAAATTGTATTTGTGAAAATTATTTATCCTACACATTAACATGTAAGTCTGTGGAAATAATGTCATCGTCCGAATGTAACTGGCACAGGTCTCTAGTTTAGGGAAAGCTGTTATTTAGAATGTTATACTGAGGAGATAAATCTTGTGATTTTGAAAATCAGACATATGTTTCTTCTGGATTGGATTCAACTTCCCAATGCAAGGCATAACTCTTGCTAGTCTCCATTACTGGCTGATTTAGGCCTTGCAGTATTTCCTTAAGAAATCTGTGTTTAGAAATCCAGGCCCGCTATGTATTTCCAGTGCAGCGATTCACTATCTAGGCACAACAAAGCGAGGGAAATACCGCAAGGGTTAAATCAGCCAGTAATGCAGACTGGCAAGAGGTATGCCTTGCGTTTGGAAGTTGGATTGGATTGAGTGGGTACAATTTTTAATTGTAAACAAAATATATCCACCAAACTTGATAAAATTGACAAAAACTTGATCTGCTACTATACACACTGTTGTGTTGGTCATAATGATATTTACCGGTAGTAGTTTCATAATTATGACCACATGTTATTCATTTTATGATCAACAAATGGCAGAATAAAAATACAGCAAACATTTTGCTGCAATGCACAATTTACCTCCCAAAATGGCGGTTCTCCCATCATATAATCCCTTTTAAATTTTACCAGTATTAAAGAGGCAGTTCTGTCGCTGATTGTCCACCATCATGCATTTTTGCAAAACGTGAAATGAAATACGCTGTATTTTCACAAATGTTTTATTTCAAAATAATAAAACAAATGTGTTGATGGAATATTCACAAAGTAACACAAAATGTATCATTAAAGGGACACTGCGTCAAGGATAAAAATGAGTCTCATCTTTATCTAACTTAGCTGATTAGAGTGTCTGCTAACGTGTTACGCTTCGCTTCACTGTCTACATGCAGAAGTTTTTATTTCCAATTACGTCAATTGTCTGAAATTGGTAGTCTGTGACTTGTTAGAAGATATGTTAATCAGCATAGGTAGATACACATAATCTGATTTTTATCCTCGCTAGGTGTCCCTTTAAACTAATCGTTTTGTGCCGTAGGAAAGCTTTCCACACTCGAAGGGCTGGTGAATGGCGATATATGTACTTGCACTTTCATTTAAAAATAAAAACTAGAAGTGAAACCATTGGGACTTATAACAAGTGTGGAAAGCTTTGCTTGGTTGTAACCAGACATTGTTGATCAGTCTAATGAAAATTATTTGAACTTTGTGGATATTCTATATGTTTTATTATTAAAAAAAATTCATTGGTGGCACTCCAATAGATCATCATCAAATGAACTAAAAACAGGCTACCACAGCTTGTTCAACATTTAATTTGTTAATGTAAAAATTCAAAACAATATAATTTATTATCCTAAATCAATTGCTTGTTTTTGAATATTTTAATTAAAAATATTCTCTTTTTTCAGAATTGATGCTGCACTTTAAAAAAGTATCGACAGCATGACGATGGAAGGAAATAAGTGAATTGACTTGGCCACAGGCGGTGGTTGCGTACTACAAGGTTTCAACTTGAAGCACAGTGGCAGAGAGGTCAAAATTCATCTAGTCTTGGGTTAGAATCCCAAAGAGGTTATGCTGTGACTCCGCCCAAATACTGTTGTTCAACATTATTCAAAGTGGGTTTATAAGGTGTGATGTTTCAGTCAATAATCATTACTTATAATAAAAAAATGCACTGTTCAATTTGCATATAAAATTCATACTTGTTTCTGTCAAAAACTATTGTAGTTTTATAACATGCATATTAAATTTTTAATATTGCTGCTTAATAGCTGAATTACTAGTATACTATTCACATAGTATTTTGTCACTGAATCTAAGAAAAATGTACATACAACATAATCCAAAAACAATATTTAATAGCATTTTCTAGTTATTCAGTATCATGATTTTGTCGTCTATTGTGAATAAACTGTAAGTTCATATTAAGTATTTTTATCCCCCGCCATAAAGTGGAAGGGGGATATAGGTTTGAGCTCTGTCTGTCCGTGCGTCCGTGCGTCCGCGCGTCCAAGATAAAGCGGACAGCTTTTCAATACCGTTTACGATAGGATAACCAAATTTGGCGTGTGGCTTAAGGGCATAAATACCTTGATGAAGTTAAGAAATGAGAAGCATGCAATTATTGTTTTCGGAGTTATTGCCCTTGATCCGTTTCTTCGACTCTGTTCCAGGTATCTTCAAAGGGGAAAGCTTTTCTCAAAAACTGTTTCATATAGGATAATCAAATTTGGTGTGATGCTTGAGGGCATAAATACCTTGATGGAGTTTGAAAATTAGTAATGATAATTATTTTTTCCGGAGTTATTGCCCTTGTTCCATTTTTTCGACTCAGTTCCAGGTATCTTCAAATGGATAGCTTTTCTCGGAAACTGTTTAAAATCATATCAATTGTGTGGCTTGAGGGTATCAATACCTTGATGGAATGAAAATGAGAAGTGCACAATTACTTCTTCTCAAATTAGTGCCAATGTTCCGATTTTTTGGGTCCCCTAAGCGGGGGATGTTGATGACTTATAATGTCTTCTTGTTTCATTCTGAAAATACTTTTTTTAAAATAGTTTCAGAGCAATGTCCAGATTTTCCGAGGTTAAGATTTACGATGTGAAGAATCTCGAAACAAGTGTATACAGATCTGCTTTTTGCAAAAAGTGAGTACAGTTTATCTATTTAAACATTGCTCCATCAGGTAGAAATACTCTGATTGTCTGATACGATTAAAGCATTTAGTATACCAAGCAAATTGCATGATTAAATGAATCTTAATGGGGCACTTGTTCTCCAAGGAAAGCCAAACCAAAATCAAACTTAAAGAGCCATCAAGGATGTTAGTGTTTCAAATACAAAATTATTTGTGGAAAGTATACTTATAACGTAGAGAAATCTTTTATCTACGACATGACATGCGATAAATAATTTTCTTTTCACGACAATGTAATGAAATTTGGTTTCAAAGAGAAGTATCACTTCGAGTAGCGTGCGCTAAGGCTTAGGGTATCTGACGTCATATAAACAAAATCCCTTTTATTGCATAAAACGTACTACACAGTTTCCAAAGCGTGAAGGCTCGTCTTTAGCGCAAGTCGCCATAGAAACCCACAGGGTGCACATGCTTCAAATACTTTTCTTGGAAGTTAGCCTACCTTTGTCTCACATTACTGAATGTGACGATTGTTTTATAAACAATGATTCTAAATGTCCTGAGAACACACAAATTATTGTCTCTTTAATGTACTTGTTATTGAACTAAGACCAGCAAATTATAACAAATATATTCTCATTGATTATAAAATTCAAGCAAAATACCTAGTTCTGTAAAACATTTATTCCAATATCTGTAGAAAATACATAATGAAATGTTAAATAAATAATCGCCAAAAATTTCGATTTGCATTGCTCACAAACTTTATTTTTCTTTCGTGTCTTTGTATACACTGTGCGAGCTAGACCAAAATGCATTGCGCTGGAAAATAATAGACTTGATCTATATTAAGACTGGAAAACACCTTTGGGTCGAAAAAATCTTTGAAAAATTAAGTGTATATATTTCACGGAGTTAGATTTTTGTCAATTTTCCAATATTTTCATCAACATCCTTGATGGCTCTTTAATACACTTGTCCATCTAGATGATCCCTAGAAGAAAAAGACCTACCGTATTTCCTCCAATAGAGGCCCCCGGCGTTTATTTTTTCAGACCTCCTTCAAAACCACCTTCTATTCGAGGCCGGCGTTTATTCATTTTTGGCATATCAACACCAGCCTATTAAAATACAATTTGAAATGATATATATATATATATATATATTATATATATATATATATATATATCTATTCAAGGACCAGTGTCTATTAGAGGAAATACGGTATGTAAATTTTATTTGTTGCCGTTTCACTTACCGTAGTTAAACAGTTACTCTATGAGGAAATAATCTGTCAGCAGCTTTTATCTCAAAGACTATACATTGTAGCTATAATATTTTTAACAATTAAAAAGAGGTAAAGAGGTAATTTCACTATTTCAGCAGGTAAAATGAATGTTGCATACAAGTTTATATTTCCGTTTCAGTGCTTTTGAACTGCAGTTACTGGTCAGGAATGGGACGGATATCCCTAAGGAGAGACAACTGTTGCTATGGCAGGGGAAATGTCTTATCAGCATGAATTCGGGTTGCTTCAAGGATGTCGTTCCGCGAGATACAGTCTACTTGTTTGATCTAGAATCTCCAACGTCACATCACAAACCCGAGGTTGCAACAGGTAGGAGTTTGCAACAGTGAAAGCTCATTGGCATTGAAGAAATAATCTGGTTTAGCAGCTTACCAGATTGTAGATGTGCATCATTTGTGGGCATATCTTCAGAAAGTCTCACATTTTCGTTGCTGACGTAAGTTAAGTATCAAAACCGACCCAGAGGTTTTGTTAGAGAAAGATTCTGGGCAGAAGGAAATTGTTGAGGACCAAAGGCTTTACCCGATTTCCTGATTCCTTCTCAAACAAAACTTAGGTTGAGGTTTTAATCTAACTTACGAACTAACCAATGTTATATTTAAGATGTAATATCATATTTTAAAATCCCCATTGAGTCAATGGTATGTACTGCTGGGATCAGTTGTCATGCGAGGAGAGCACAGTCACTATCTGCATGTGCAACACATTTCGAACCTTAGTCAGGAAGTTGCACATACTTCCTGTCTAATGTATAACACTGGGTTCAGACTGACAAACAATCAGCTCTGATATCATGCCAAATGTAGTTCAATTGTTAATCTTGTTGATTTGGCAGTGTACGGTACAGAGAAATTGAAATTGTGAGATTTCAAATTTGTGATGTTTTGAAATAGTATACACAAGGAGAAGTATTTCTTATTATTGTAAGTATTGAAAAAGCACACTAAAATTCAATAGCCATTCAAAACACATTAGACTGGGGCTTTCCTCAGGAATTCGTGGGACTTTCTCCAGGAATACCTGGTAGACTACTTGTAGAGGTTTAGTTGGTAACAGAAGACTGGTGAGACATATAGAGTGATGTCAATAGAGGTTAATAACATAAGTTCTAAACCTGCCCACTTGGCAGGTTTTGCCATGTTGTAACGATGAGTAGCTGATGACGTTTGAATTAAGTTACATAATTTAACATACGCCAATAACCCTTATTGAAGAATGACATCATAATCAGTGACTTGTGCTAATTGAGGGGGTACGTATCTCTGTAACCAAATTTCTAAACTGTTGTGATATGGAAATTATTTCTCATATGACATGTTGAAGATGAAAGATTTCTCTAGTGCATGACCTAAAAACCTATTTTCCTCTTCTTCTCCAGTACAAAAAGCTCTAGAAAGCTGAAATGTTGTGTACAAACTCTTTTGCCAATGGGGATTCTGAATTGTCAAATTGGTGACCCTGTGACCCCAAATATGAGTCACAGGGGTCATGACCTGAAAACATATTTCCTCTTCTTCTCCAGTACCATGAATTCTACAAAGCTGAAATATTACATACAGACTCCTTGGCCAATGGGGATTCTAAATCGTAGATTTGGTGACCAAAGTATATTGCTTGATTTTGAGGAATTTCATTGGCTGATAATTTAAATAGTGCGTTACGAATCAAAAGCGTCTAATGCAGTCAGGGGATTTGTGCCATGCAGATAAAATTAACCAGATGGAGCAGGACGTTCGCCTAAATGAATTTGTAATTTAGCTGAATTTAACTGAATTTTAAATCTAAGTTGGAATATGTTTTTCAGCTGAAGTACCTGAGAATAGTGACAATGTTGAGGTTTATTCCCGGAATTGTGCTGTGTATTCCCGTTGCATGCTACGAGGAATAAAGAAGACTAAGGAGACACAGAGACATTTAATAGATGCAGAGTATCACCTGAGGTAGGTGTTAGCCAAGTAATGTAATAATAATAATAATAATGTGGATATTTATAACGCGCTACCTCCAGGTACTAATACCTGCTCATGGCACGACCGACATATTACCCCTGGTCAACGAGTACAGAACACTCCATGGGGAGAAGACAACCGGTCGCCTGTCAGGCGCTCAAGGTTTAAATTCAGACTACCATCGTATCATACCTGGTACTTATTTACTGCTGGGTGGACAGAGGCACACTTCAAACTAAGTCACTTACCCAGGGTGACACCACAAGTCTCTCAACTCATGTCTCAGTGTGGGGCAGGGAATGACCCTTCAAACTCTCAGTTTATCCAGCAATGTAGTGGGTAACCCACCAATGGGGCGAGCCGCGCCTATTGTTGCTGAACTTCACTGATAGCGCTCAACTGAGCTATGCACAGGACCACGTGCCACCAATCATCATCTCCTGCAGTGGAAGTTTGTAGGACTGATGCTGTGAGCAATTTTAGAATTTGGTAGATAATAAATATGTGTGTGGATAATTTGATTTACAACCTTTTTTTAAGATACATACAAGACACAATACTCTATATATAAAGCCCTGTTTATACGGCGAGCGTTTGCATATGAGTAAACCATTACACATATGCAAATTTGCTCATATGAGCAAACTTCGCCGTATGGACGCATTTGCACATATGTATATTTTACTACCGTAAGCAAATTTTTCACTACCGTAAGCAAATTTGCACCTAGTCAAGGGCAGGTGCAAATTTTTACTACCGTGAGTAAATATGGTATTTTCACTTTTCTAGTAACGGTTCGTCGTATACAGACAAAGTGACTTCACCCAGGTTGAGAAAATATATTAGATAACTATAGAAACTCTTAATATTGTTTTTCAAATTCTATATATATATATAGCATTATCTCTTTCTTGCACGCGATGACCTTCGAAATCCATCTGATTTTCATTATATAATTAGGGCGAAATATTCAAAACAATGTTGACAGATATAAATTAATGTCATTTATTTAGTTTACATCTAATAAATATCAATTGGTATGTTTTAGGAATTCTCTATTCATATATTAAAATAGTTGGAAGCCCATTTGCATAGGAAGACATTAAACACATATGAACGCATAGCAAATTTACTTTTACTCACGTATGTATATTACTACCATAAGCAATTTTGCGTGTGTGCAAAGTTCGCCGTATAAACAGGGCTTAAGACACTGTTTCTCATATACTCATTCATTAGGTCATTTTGTGGCTTGAATGTTCAGTTTTGGATGCAACCAGTCCAGGGTTCAAATCCTGATAGAATCATTGCAGCTTTATATTAGGAAAAACAGTGCAAAATGTAAAATTGGTACATTACTCTCTGCAATAGCACAAATTCTTGTAATTATAACCCCAACCAACAAGCTGGGGGTATACAGTAATACCAACGATTCCATCCATCCGACCTATACAGAAAAGCTTTGTTAATCGGATTTTTATCAACTCACATTTTGCTTGTTTTTATTTTGATAATTTCCTTGCGGGATTCGATATGCTTTGACTGCACTAACATCTTATCTACTCAGCCACTGAGACCTCACTAAAATCAAGGTTCAATATCTGGTAGTTAATTCAGTACCCCTTCGATAGATGTAAAGCAGAACAGCCTTTGAGAGTGAATGCAAGACCTATTGTTATTATTGTGTTGTTTTTGTCCCCCGCCTCAACGCGGAACGGGGGACTATGTATTCAGCGGCGTCCGTCCGTACGTCTGTCCGTACGTCCGTACGTCACATTTCTTGTTTACGCGATATCTTATGAAGCGTTGCATCCAAAGTCTTAAAATTTCATGTCTGCCTACATTGTGGGAAGACGCAGACACCAGTCAATTTTGGTGACCTTGGCCTTATTTTCAAGGTCACCACGACACTTTCACCACTTTTTGAACTCTTGTTTACGCGATATCTCATGAAGCGTTGCATCCAAAGTCTTCAAATTTGGTTTCTGCCTACATTGTGAGAAGACGCAGACACCAGTTTATTCACGGACTATGTATTCAGCGGCGTCTGTCCGTCCGTACGTCCGTACGTCACATTTCTTGTTTACGCGATATCTTATGAAGCGTTGCATCCAAAGTCTTCAAATTTCATGTCTGCCTACATTGTGGGAAGACGCAGACACCAGTCAATTTTGGTGACCTTGGTCTTATTTTCAAGGTCACCACGACACTTTGACCACTTTTTTAACTCTTGTTTACGCGATATCTCATGAAGCGTTACACCCAAAGTCTTCAAATTTGGTTCCTGCCTACATTGTGGGAAGACGCAGACACCAGTCAATTTTGGTGACCTTGGCCTTATTTTCAAGGTCACCACGACACTTTCACCACTTTTTTAACTCTTGTTTACGCGATATCTCATGAAGCGTTGCATCCAAAGTCTTCAAATTTGGTTTTTGCCTACATTGTGAGAAGACGCAGACACCAGTTTATTTTGGTGACCTTGACCTTATTTTCAAGGTCACCGCAACACTTTGACCACTCTTTGAACTATTGTTAAGGCGATATCTCATGAAACATTGCATCCAAAGTCTTCAAATTAGTTTTCAGCCTACATTGGGGAAAGACACAGACACCAGTTTATTTTGGTGACCTTGACCTTATTTTCAAGGTCACCGCAACACTTTGAGCACTTTTCTAACTCTTGTTATCACCATTTATTATGACCGGTTGGACCAAATGTTTTCAAATTTGGTGTCAGTCTACATTGGAGGATGACGCAGACGCCTGTCGATTTGGTGACCTTGACCTTATTTTCAAGGTCACTACAACACTTTGACCACTTTTAGAACTCTTATTAACACGATATATCATGAACCAAAGTAGCTCCAATGATGTGTCTTACTAACTCAATGTCACCGGCGGGGGACATTGCCATGTTAGTGGCAAACACTTGTCTAAAATTATTATTTGACCTTTTTTTGTCCGGAGGATTCCCGCTTAACCCTTTGACCGATTTTCATGAAATTTTCAGTGCTGATAGTCTGTAACCAGAACTAGTGCACTACGAGCCAGATTTTGAATTTTTGACTTCTTGCGCGAGTTATCTCCCCTTGAAGTAAAAACTTTAAACCTTAATATCTCGAGAACTAATCAATATATTTTCATAAAACTTTTACCACTATGTGGGCAACAACATTCCTCATCGATTAGGACTATAGTGGTTTTCGACCGTAATAATAGATTCTTTGCTATTTCGAAAAAACTGAATATTTTGTAAACTTTCGTAGTTTTGAGGGTACGCGTCTTTAAATATCTTCTTCTAAATCACAGCAAGACAGACAGGTTTTTGTTATAGCTCATTTTAAAGCTGAGTAACTGTTTAACAAAATGCTCTAGCCCGAATTTTGAATTTTGTCCTAAAACTAAAATTATCTGCCCTTGAAAATGGACCTGTTTTAAATGTTAATTTTTCGGCTCCTTGTTCAAAGTGACATAACTCTGTCTGGAATATAGTTATGACAATGTTATTTATGGCAATCTCTTTATCATAACCAACTTAGCAATTCCATAGCATATCATTATCATATAAAAGTTGAAAAGGAAAATATCGGCACAATTTGGACATAATCCCAATTTTTTTTCGATCGTAAACCACAGAAGATCTCATTATGTTTAATAGCTCATTTTGCAGTAGAAAGGTCATTTATTGAGGACAATAAATTGCAAACATGTATATATCATAGTTTGCATGTGACAAATCATAGAAGATTGTCATTTTTCGAAAATCGCCATTTTCATCAAAGTGCAAATGAAACACAACTAATTCAATTACTGAACATTTATTGACGTCTATGTATACACATATTCATGAACAACAACTTTTATGTTGAACCTCTTTATCAAAAAGTTGATAGTTAACCTTCAAACATCGCAAAAGTCGTCTAGGAGTCTGAAAATAAGCATTTTGTAGTATTTTCTTGAATATTCAAAAGAACATAACGTAATTGTTATGTATGCAATCATAATAATGATTACATCTACTAAGGTGAAAATTGAAACACAACGTAGTTTTTACCCCTTATTATGAAAATATTAACCTTTTTGTCATGAGAATGATGAACATAATGTAGGTGTCACATAATAGGTGGTATGTGCTTTAGAGACTGTTTGTTCGAAAACTACTAAAGATAGAGACATGATTGATAGCTCATTTAAAGCAGGAAAAACTGATAAATTAAAGAGCATTCAAGTCAAACATGGGACTCAAGGTCAAGTAGAAGTCTTGAAGACCTAAGTATTACCCTTAGGCAATCCTAGTTGTTATCCCCCGCCAACAGAGTTGGCGGGGGATATTGAAATGGGCTCCGTCCGTCCGTCCGTTCATCCGTCCGTCCGTCCCGATTTTGTTTCCGGAGCAGAACTCGAAAACTATAAGACATATCTCAACGAAACTTGGTATGTGGAACAATCATCATGTCTAGATGTGCCTTTTGGGATTTTCAACTTCTTCGAGTTATTTTTTTTTACCGTTTCCATGGAAATGTAACTTAGAATTTCATTCCGGAGCAGAACTCGAAAACTATAAGACATATCTCAACGAAACTTGGTGTGTGGAACAAGCATCATGTGTAGATGTGCCTTTTGGGGTTTTCAACTTCTTCGAGTTATTTTTTTGACCGTTTCCATAGAAATGTAACATAGAATTTCGTTTCTGGAATAGAACTCGAAAACTATAAGACATATCTCAACGAAACTTGGAGTGTGGAACAATCATCATGTGTAGATGTGCCTTTTGGGATTTTCAACTTCTTCGAGTTATATTTTTTGACCGTTTCCATGGAAATGTAACTTAGAATTTCGTTTCCGGAGCAGAACTCGAAAACTATAAGACATATCTCAACGAAACTTGGTGTGTGGAACAATCATCATGTCTAGATGTGCCTTTTGGGATTTTCAACTTCTTCGAGTAATTTTTTTTACCGTTTCCATGGAAATGCAACTTAGAATTTCATTCCGGAGCAGAACTCGAAAACTATAAGACATATGTCAACAAAACTTGGTGTGTGGAACAATCATCATGTCTAGATGTGCCTTTTGGGGTTTTCAACTTCTTCAAGTTATTTTTTTTGACCGTTTCCATGGAAATGTAACTTAGAATTTCATTCCGGAACAGAACTGGAAAACTATAAGACATATGTCAACGAAACTTGGTATGTTGAACAATCATCATGTGTAGATGTGCCTTTTGGGGTTTTCAACTTCTTCGAGTTATTTTTTTTTACCGTTTCCATGGAAATGTAACTTAGAATTCATTCCGGAGCAGAACTCGAAAACTATAAGACATATGTCAACGAAACTTGGTGTGTGGAACAATCATCATGTGTAGATGTGCCTTTTGGGGTTTTCAACTTCTTCAAGTTATTTTTTTTGACCGTTTCCATGGAAATGTAACTTAAAATTCCGTTTCCGGAACAGAACTCGAAAACTATAAGACATATCTCAACGAAACTTGGGTGTGTGGAACAATCATCATGTGTAGATGTGCCTGAAAGGCCCGATTGGCTTATGGCATTGCACGGTGTCCAGCCGTCTGTAAACTTTTCGCATTTTGTCTTCTTCTCCAGAACAACTTTGTCTAAGGAGCTGAAATTTTGTGTGTTGTGTTTAGTTGAAAAAAGGTTCATAGTCACTGTTATTCAACAACTATTCTTCAATAAATTTCCCAAAGGCGGGGGATATGGCCGACTCTGTCTGCTTGTTATATTTGGGATCACATTTGTTCACTATATAAATGGCAATTGTATTTCTAATGCATTCAGCCTTGGGAGCAGTGCCGCTTTGCATCTATCAGAAGAATACTAAATATTAGAATAACTATCAATTGTTGTAACTCATAAGCTTCATGCGAGTGCCTTTGGTTTGATCATTGATAATATCATAGCCTATTTATTTATAAATGTTTCTAAATATTAAAAGATGACAATACTGATGTATGATACTCTCTCCATGCAGGATATATGTGCAAAGCTGTGTGATTGAGATCCTGCCGCCACTCTCAGACTTGCAGATATTGGTTGAGGAAAGATTGAAGAGAATTAATGGTGTAAAGGATTACATGCCTGATTGCAGCGTCTTAAATGCTCAGTGCACCAAGTATTTAGAGGTATATACATTTGTTGCGAGTATTTTTGTTCTTTGTTAAAATTATTGGTAACAATTTATTTGGCGAAGAATTTTGTTTTAAAATTATTATTATAATCTTATTATCCCCCGCCGCGCATTTAGCGCGAAGCGGGGGATATAGTAATTGGCTGCGTCCATCAGTACGTCTGTACTAAATGGAATAACTCAAATACTATTCACTGGATTCTTTTCATATTTTGCATATGGGTTCATCATGGGAAGAGTAATGTTCCCAGAGAGGTTTGTGACCTTGACCTTCATTTCAAGGTCACGATGAGACTTTGTCATTTTACCTTTGTCAGCGGGATATCACAAGAACCATTCACTGGATTCTCTTCATATTTTACACTTAGCTTTTCAAAGGAAAGACAAAGGGCTGATTAGATTTTGGTGACCTTGACATTATTTTCAAGGTCACAGCGGAACTTTGAATTTTTCGACATGTTAATGTACATGTAAAGCTTGTCAGCGGGATATCTCAAGAACCATTCACAGGAATTCCATCATATCTAACACAAAGCACCTCCTAGGGAAGACGACAGGCTGATTAGAGTTTGGTGACCTTTACATCATTCTCAAGGTCACAATGGAACTGATTTTTTCAACATGATAATGTACCCGGTACATGTAAATCTTGTCAGCGGGATATTTCAAGAACCATTCACAGGAATTCAATCATATCTTACACAAAGCACCTCTGAGGGAAGACAAAGCGCTGATTATATTTTTGTGACCTTGACATTATTCTCAAGGTCACAGTGGAGCTTTGACTTTTCTGACATGTTTGACAGTCGATTTTGCTGATTTTGACATTATTTTTAAATTTTGAAGTATTAATTTGCGGCGGAGGATCATGTCACCTTAGTGACAACCACTTGTTTAAAATTATTATATTATTATTACATAATTAATTAATTAAATTATTTTTGCAATCACAACATATTGCTTTACATCTTACATATATATGTTAAACTATAAGGTTTTATTGTCATTTAAAAGTCAGGAACAATTAAGACCTACGTCACTGTTATCCCATTGTTGAAATAAATCATTATTGAGGACAGAAAGGCTATTATAGCACCTTTAAGGAGATGGTATTCTCACTGCACTGAAAGATCTTGCTATTTTTGGTAGATTTATTGATAATGAGAGATTAATGATTTAGCTGCTGAATGATTAAGTGTGTAGCCTTCTGAGTAGCCATTTAACAGGAATTGTAACTTGTTACCAAAGGGAGTAACCCAGGACTGGCCACTAGCTAAAAGTAGATCCTTCTGGAATTTTCTGAGACATACAGGTAATAATAATATGATCAATATCTGGGCAGGGCAGGGCAGGGCAGGGCAGGGCAGGGCAGGGCAGGGCAGGGTAGGGTTCCCTGCAAGAATATGAGCAACTTGCAGTGATATAAATGAAATACTCTTGAAAGCAGCATTCAAGTGATGCATTCTGATTGATAAGTACCATAGCTTCTTACAAGTTGGCATCATGTGATGGCCAATGTCAATAATGTTTTTGAAAATTTGAATCCTGGTGAGGTCACTTGGTCCTTATTTAATACGCTGGAGGGTATATGTTTCCACGTTAAATAATACATGTCATTGGTATATTTCAGATTAAAGAAGCTCTGTTGTCATATAAACTAGAATTGAAGCAAATGCTGGAGGAGTTGAAAATTGCAAAGAAGTTCGTCGGTTGTCAAGACAACTGTTGGTAATTGTTCGCTAATATCTTCATCAAACTTCATTAAAGTTCATAATGATTTCAATGTATTCGTTTTAAAAAACTTGTGAAAACCTTAAAAAATACAAATGCGAACAAGAAACTTTTTTTGATAATGCCAAATCAATATACAACACATCTGATAAGAATTTAAACTCTTTGGTGGATCCATTTGAAGAACACTGCGTTTTGTTTCATGTTTCCCAGAATGTTTGTTGATGTCCCTGAATCCCACAATCCGGGGCATATTGTTTTTCACCTCTCTGTCTGTCCGAATTTTTCGAAACATAACTTTTAATTAGTTAAGACATATTGTCACATAGCCCTTTCATACTTGACATCCCTTGTGATGGGACCTTTCAAATAGTCATAATGTTTTACCTTGTGACTTTGACCTTAGCACAGGAAGCATTCATAAAATACTTATATCTGGCCAACCTTTTATTTGGTCAGTGATGGGGCTTTGACATTTCAAATGTGATGATTATTGTACATACAGCGTGGAGAAGTTCCAGCGGAGCGTGTCCGAGGTGGACCAGTCTCACAAGAGGATCAGCTGTGTGTCACAGGGTCAGGACGAAGACGTCATTGGCTACACGAGGGAGCATGCGAGGTATGTTGTAGTGTTTCGTACTTAAATAACTGCTCGAATGATTCATACTCAAATACTCTTTTTATCCCACTGGTATGTAATACCTTGGGATATAATCGTCACCCTGTCTGTCTGTCCGTCCGTACGTAATAATTTCATTTCCGGAGGTGAACTCTAAAACCCGTCAATATATCTTCCTGAAACTTTACATGTGTATTACCCACTAACTGAAGTGGTGCCTTTGATATTTTTAGCTTTTTATTAGTTTTTTTATGCCCCCGAATCGAAGATTCCGGGGGTATATTGTTTTTCACCTGTCCGTCTGTCTGTCTGTGTGTTTGTCCACAAAAACTTTAACCTTGGCCGTAACTTTGGATTGCTAAGAGCTAGGGCTTTCATACTTGGCACGTGGATACCTTGTGATGAGACCTTTCAGATGAGGTCATCATATTTGACCTTGTGACCTTAACCTTGCCGCAATTGACATTTTCAGAAAACTTTAACCTTGGCCATAACTTTTGATTCTTTAGAGTTAAGGCTTTCATACTTGGCATGTGCATACCTTGTGATGAGACCTTTCAGATGAGGTCATCATATTTGACCTTGTGACCTTGACCTTGCCGCAATGAAAATTTTCAAAAAACTTTAACCTTGGCCATAACTTTTGATTCTTTAGAGTTAAGGCTTTCATACTTGGCATGTGCATACCTTGTGATGATACCTTCAGATGAGGTCATCATATTTGACCTTGTGACCTTGACCTTGCCGCAGTCGACATCTTCAGTAAACTTTAACCTTGGCCATAACTTTAGATTGCTCAAAGCTACGGCTTTTATACTTGGCATGTGCATACCTAATAATGAGACCTTTCAGATGAGGTCATCATATTTGACCTTGTGACCTTGACCTTGCCGCAGTGGACAATATTTAGAAAACGTTAACCTTGGCCATAACTTTGGTATATCCGGGGGCATCTGTGTTCAACAAACACATCTTGTTTTCTTTCCTTTTCCATAGAAACGTTATGGATTTGGACTTTGTTCAGGAATAGGTTTGTTTATGGAGTAAAACTTCAAAATTCTTCATTATATCTCCTGAAACTCTGCATGTGTTTTACCCACCAACTGAAGTGGTTCCTCAATCATCATTCAAGGATGTGTTTTACAAATTATGTAGGACTGGTGGGATATGTCATCTGATGACTCTTGTTAAAACAGATCTAGAGAATATGCACACATAAGGTGCCACCTACTGTAACTCTTATTCAGGTTGTGTTGTATGTCTCCAATCTTTAACAGTTGAGGGCGACTTTATGACTTATTATTGTAAGTTTCTTGAAATACTCAGGATTGCTTTAAGGATCATGATTACATGTTTCAAAGTTATCTAAAAGTTCCAACAAAATTTGAGTAGAGGGCATAGGTGTCTTCAACTCTAAATTATCAGTACAAATGCACATGCAGTGGTTGCAGAGGTCAGGTTGGTTGGTAAATCAAATGTTAGTTAGTCTATGGCAGTCAGAAACATTGCAGAAAAATCATGTGTTCTGATTGGAATCAAAATCAGAGGATGTTGTGACTTCCTTTTGCCTCCCCCAATGTCAATGTCAGGGCAACTTTGTCTGCAGTAGAGAACTGTTCTACATGCCGTAAGGTTTGGGTGCAATGCTACACTGAATTTCAGCGTAGTACCACCCATGGTTCGCTAGTTCCAGCCGTTGCTCGCAGGTTTCACCACAATGCATAGCCACATGGCGTTGCGGGCTTCCTCCCTGCCATAATACTAGCAGCCGCGATATAAGTGAAATACTCTTGAAAATGACGTTAAATCCCAACTCACCTCACCTCACCTCACCTCACCCCAATGTCAAATTTGGATCCCTGTGCTGTTTGAGCCTGAGAGGAATATTTGACAATCATCCATGTTTGGTTGCAGTGCTGACATACAAAAAAAGTGTCGGGCTATGTCACAACACATCAACACTCACTGTCAGGACAAACTCGTGGAATTGAGGGAAGAAGTCCAGAGAGAAGTCAGGTACAGTTTGCTTTTGTTTAGAATTATTTTATTGTTTGATCTTCGATGGGCCTGAAAATCAAATGGACTATTGGCATGGCAAGGCATTTGTCATCTTAAAAAACAAAGAATTTCAATTGAAATATTTGCAGGAATATCTTGTGGCGTGTAAATAATGTTCCCACATTATGCCTAATGTTATAAACTCTGCTTTGCTACAACCATTGGTTTATTTGCGACATGCTCAGGACGATTCATTATTAAAAGGAGGGTTCTATCGGGGTATTTTGGTGGAAACGAAATTCGGAAGGACATTGCTGTTTACACATATATGTTATTAACAAATGATTAAAACACAGTCAAATTGAAAGTTACTAATGAAGGTAACATGTTGATGACTTTATATTTCACAACTTGATAAACACAAGTGCACATTTGTTGAAAAATAAAACAATGAGAACTGAAGCCATTCATCGGCGCTGCGAGTCGGGAAAACTTCGCTACAGCATAACAGCAACTTGTTTATTAGTTTTATTTCATGTTATGTGTTACTATGTGAGTACTCTATCAGTGTATGTCTTTAGTTATCAAAAAGTTGCAAAATTGGGTACAATATATCATGTTCTTATTTCATGTAATGCAAAATATCAAATATGGCGACAGAACCCTACCTTTAATACTAAAAATTTTCAAGGAAACACTGACCAGGTCTGAGAAGATAGTTGAGTAACTCTAATGTCAGTGAAAACTCCTTTTCCTATATCCAGATCACATTTGAGTAGACGTGAGACCATTGAGAATATCAAGGCTTACATTGATCGAAAAGAGCTAAATAAAGAAGACCACACACTTGACAAATTGTTGAATAAGGTATGTATGCTGATGTTTATAAATGCTAATTGATACAAGAACTTGGACTAATTACAGACATAAATGAATTCAGTGTTGAGGTGTCTGTATTTTACAGACTTATTTAAACAAACTTTTTTAATTCTAAATTTGGCACAATGTACAGTTTGTTACAAAAAACGCAGTTTGTATAATTGATTTGAGCTCAGTAGGCCTATTAGGTCAGATGGACTTAACGTATGTGCCGCCTCTGTCGTCTCACGTTATTTAATTATCCAGAAGCATGGTTGTATCTCCGAAACCAACATCATGGAGGAGAGATGGCTTTGATCTAGGATATCAGAGTTTTACATTTTGTCCTGACCCCCACCCCACAAAATATTGAGTCTAAAAAGCAATAGAATCTTATGTGGACATACCCTGACCAGATGATTATAATTGCATGTTTAATGAAGATTTATTGCGTGCATATCATAAACCTACTTTTTCACGTGTAAGTCATCAACTTAGATAAACGATCATGCAAAGATGATGAGCTGTAGAACCAGTCAATGGCTCTTTTGTTGAAAATCTAAGTGGATTCAAAACTTAAAAAAGGATTTTGAAAAGGATATTTAATGGTTTTGTTAAATTGTTTTTTAGTTGGAATGATTGTAAGTGAATGATTCTACATATGATGTTTGGTGGATGCAGTGTATTCAATGCATGTGGGCACAGTCAATGTGGGGCATGGGATTTGCTTGTGGGAATTCACTTAACTTGATTGTCATTATTTGGGTATCATCTTCACAAAACATTTTATTTGTTCACTCTTCATGTTAATCAAGGATTCAGTTTTGGGCCAATATTTCTAGGATTTGAATCCACACAGGGGCTTGACAACTACCGTACATATGTAACAGCGGTACACTGTATATTGATAGACAACACGACGAGCACTTGTGGGGGTTCAGTGGATGGATTTATTAGCTCGGATGGAGAACAATATAAACAAAGAAATGCCCTGGAACACAAAATACAGAAAGATTAATATATCGCGAATCACACAACATCCATACATTAAATTACTATTATACGTGAATGCACATTACATGCTGTGGATTAATGTCTTGCATGCAATTAACAATGTGTACATGATATAATTCATTCTTTTACCGCCTATCTTTAACTATACCGGTCACTTTAAAAGTGCTGAATGGCTAAGCCAATAGTAATTTTGACCTCTCTCTCCAAAAAAAACGAACTGGAGGAAATGTGAACTAAAGTAAAATAATCTTAAACCCCACATATAAAGTAGTGGTACCATGCCACTTTTGCTACTATACTGTTAAAACAAATCCTTGTACAGCTGTAACGTCAACAACGTCCTGCCACTGTACAACAACTTGCTGTTGCGTTGCTTTATAGGGGTACATAGTGCGGTACAGGACCCTCGGTTCGGTGCATTTTCTGTTCGGTACAAAACCAAGAATGTCCTTCAATGTATGAACTAAAACCACAACAAATCCAATGTTTTTCTTGAAAATAAGTGTGTAAGATTTGGAAATCATTTGGTTTTAAAATTGTACAACTGAAAATATAATTACATCTGAGTCAATAATGCATAATTGTTTAATTAAGTTATATATTCGGTATATACCGAAAAATCACGTTGATGTACAGTGTACCGAACCGAAAGCAAAACCGTTTCACCCCAAGTTGCATAAGGAGTGGAATAACCAAAATGACTTATGAGGCCTCATAAGAAGTATGCCACATCGTATCCGTGTCTGTTTAGACTAGAGGGGTTTACCGGTTATTGACTTCACCTTTATGTCATGTTGCCAGGGGCGTAACGAGGAAAAAATCAGTTGTAAACACATCGATTGCTGTACTAAAAAGTGTTTTAAAGAATCACTGCAAAAAGAGTGAAAGAACAGACGAACCAAACAAGCAGGTTCTCACAAACATTATCTGGAATATAACTAACGCAATGAAACCATTTGTAACTATTTCAACGTTATATAGGAGTAAATGCTGAGCATTTGCCCATAAAGTACAAGTACAATAAACAAGGTTGAAGCTTTGAAAACCGTAAGAAATTGAATGTTGAAAAAGGAATAAGAACAAAAACAGTTATATAATTGTTTGAAACAGTCAGGAAGCTATCTGATGTGTGCACTCTATGCCATCAACTTTACTTGAAGAGAAGGGCCATTTTGCGAGTTTTTCCCTCTGCAAAATCATCTACCACCTTATCAATGTTGACATTGAAATCCCTGTGAATATGAAGTAGTATGAATTAGTATATTTGGGCGGATAAGCCTGTCCTCTAGTTGCTGAGACATATGATCCAGCAAAGGATAAAACAGATTCCTCTGCCAGTAGGTTTCAGGTTTAGTTTTGTTGGAGCAATGTCGTATTTGCTTGCCATGTTGGATGCCTCACTGAAGAGCTCCGTCCATACAGACTCGTCTTCATGAATCTGTCGCAAACTGCTGATGACAACAGAAGCCCCGCTTGAAGCACGGATCAGATCTATTGACGCAGGTAACGCAACATGAGAGAAAGCTGAACTGTGTACTGGATGATATGTTGAGTCACAACAAGGCCAATGATAAAATCAAAAGATTGAATGGTCAACATCTGAGGGATCTTGCCCTAGAGTCGCCATTCTGTTCAAGGGCAGTAAAACTTTCAACTATAACATCAAATGATGCTTTGAAAGTGGATAACAAACCCACACGACTAGCCCAACGTGTTTCACACAGTTCAGTTATCTTTCGCTTTCTCCCCATTGACTCCTGGGCATTCTCATTTGATTCAAGCTCCTTTGTGTATGCTAACAGATGTTTGGCTGAATAAGGAAAGGCACAGGCGAATGTTTGTATTGTATTGTTGACATGATATTCTTGACGGATGTTATGAAGCAACTATGAACCAAGGCCAGATTCAAGCAATGAGACTTGCTATGAACATCAGGATACTGACGTCTAATGATGGCTTGGACACCATTCAAATAGCCACTCATGTTTGAGGCACCGTCATAACCTTGCCCCCTCATATAGCCTTTCTGTACTCCATATTTGTCTAGTTCTGATAGGAAGGATTCGGCTAAGGGAGCCGCCCTTGTGCTTACAGCCTCAGTGAAACCTAACAATAATTATTTGAGAGTAGTTTGACCCTGATCATTTACAGAAAGTGTCGAACAGAGATAGAAATGTGTTCTTTGGTTGAGGAATATGTTGCCTCGTCAGCAATGAGTGAAAAGCATTTCTACAAATTACAGTTACCGGTAATTACCAACTGTTTCCTCACTTGTGACGCACACATATCAAGAAGCTCATTTTGAATGGCTGGTGATAAGTATTTGTTTCTAATTGTGCTGTGGTGCAGATGCCTGTTCAATAACTCATCTGTTTTTGCACGATCCTTCAAGAGAGCTACAAAATTGCTTTTCTCATCATCATGACCTCTGATTTCAATATTCTGTCTTCCGCACAAAACGAGTGTTTTGAGAATTGCATGGTTTCATTTAACTGTTTCCTTGTGCCCATTGGAAAGTTGATAACAAATATCATCCTGTTTATTACTGACTACCGTTCTATAGTTCAAAGATTTCTCAGTACAAACATTATGTGAATCAAGTTTTGTATGCATGCCTCTTGAAAAGTGTCACGATATTCGCCCAATCATGAATGTACGAGGTAACAAATGTACCTTTTTGGCTGTCACTTCTGAAAAGAGCACATGGTAAGTAAATGACGCCATCTTTGGAAGGAGAATATCGGAGCCAATCATTGTGATCCAAGATGTGTGAGATGAAATTTCCGTTTCACACCTCTTATGTCCGTTAACGAGTATATCAGTATTTTGTCAGCCCTGACATCGGTTGAATCTAAATTGCTCAGCAGAGAAGAACGAATTTGTTCTGATTTTAGTTGCTTTCCTGTATACAAGCCAATATCGGTACCAGAGAAACTGTCAGATGGTTTCTGTTAATCAGAAAGCAATGAAGGTTTACAAGTTGCGCCTTCTTCCCCGTTAGAGCTAAAAGAATTATTTTTGAATTCGAAGACTGAACCTCTATTTTCGACTGTAATTTACAAAAAAAGAATCAATTTTTGTACAATCTTCACTCTTAAACTTTTTACTCATGATGTCTGAAATAGTCGACTCGAAATGATTAATGGTCTATACTGCTGTGCAATTTCGTAAACACTGATTTGCTCACACACTTGTACTGAGAAGAGAAAAGACTTAAACCACAGTGACAAAATGGCGCTGCCATAAATGTTTTGTCTAACACAAGCTTGACACGCTAATGCCAGACGACTAAATATACAAAAATTTTGACACTTCTATAAACAGTGCTACACTAGTCATCATCGAATGATTGGTTAAGATTGTGTTCTGCGAAGACTATTGCTATCTGACGAATGTCACCAATAAATTACAGAAAAAAATAACAAAACCTAAAATAATTTTTTTCAAATTTCAAATTTTTTTCTTCTTCAAATTTCAAATTATTTTTTTTCAAATTTCAAAGTGTAAGCACTTGCTTTTTGTGCTGCATGGTAGTTACGCCTCTGATTGTTGTTGGACCCTGGGTTTGGTTTTGCCTTTTGTATGAACAATCTATGCTTTACCGACAGTTCCAATATTGACTGAATGGACAAATGTTCCTTAAATTTGTTTTCTCTTTGGATTCAGAATTTCCCTGTTCCAAACTTGTACACTTGTATTTTACTTGTACTTGTACTTAGCCTGTCTTTCAGTCTGATAATCCACCATTTCTTGTGTATTGCTTATGTGATACATTTTTGTATGAACCCATTGTTTCTTGTTCAACATTTCAAAAGAATGGTTTGGTTCATCATAATAATATACAATTGTTCATTTGAATTGGTTTGGCACTGTTGAAAGTCACAGAGTGCACTGTTTTCACACACAAAATGATAACAATTATTTACAATTAATTTGAAATGTATGTTGCATTAACTCTTTGTGACATGTCCATAGACTTTGTTCATCTCACAAATTATTTATAATTAACCATTTAACCCTTAAGCTGGGGGTTTGAGATATCAGAGACAATCTGTATTTAAAGCGAAATGCCATCAAATGGCCCAATCATTATAGACCCGGCTGATTAACCTGCCCGCCAACGAGCCAAGCTATGCTTTACTGCTCTACACTCTCTTCCAAATCGCTGAGTTGATAAACATGGGTCCCATGGAAAAAGCTGACGGTGACTCGCTTTAATTTCTGAATGTTTTGCCAATAATATATTGAACAGAAATTTGTCAATGTGAGAATTAATTTGTGATTCAGTACAATAAATTTGTGCAGTTAAATTTTGAACTGTAACTGTAAACTGTAATCCTTTATATTTTTTGTTATCCATTATATTCATGTGCGAAGAAATTAAATGTAGGCAAATATTTTAACTTATGAATATTCTTTTCCAGCGGGCTTCTGAAATATACAATTTCTACACATGCAATTTGGGACCGGAAGACCAGGAGTCTGAGTGTACACATCTCTAGACGCAGGTGGGTCACTTGAAGATACAGGCTGAGAGAGGCCCTAGGTTATTTTTCAAGTCAATATTCAAGAGGTTAATCCTTTTGTAGCATATACATTGTGAATGCATGAATTTATTAAAGCCGTTGACACATATTACCCAGTTAGCGATTTTGGCTGTTCTAGTTTTAACAATTAGAATAAAACTATTATCCCTACTGCGTGTTTAGCACGAAGCGGAGGATATAGTATTCGGCTGCGTCTGTCCGTACGTACGTCTGTACAAAATAGAACAACTCAAATACTATTCACTGGATTCTTTTCATATTTTGCATATGGGTTCATCATAGGAAGAGTAATGTTCCTACAGAGGTTTGTGACCTTGACCTTAATTTCAAGGTCACAATGAGACTTTGTCATTTTACCCTTGTCAGCGGGATATCTCAAGAACCATTCGCTGGATTCTCTTCATATTTTACACATAGCTTATCCAAGGAAAGATTTTGGTGACCTTGACATTATTTTCGAGGTCACAGCGGAACTTTGAATTTTTTGACATGTTAATGTACATGTAAAGCTTGTCAGCGGGATATCTCAAGAACCATTCACCGGAATTCCATCATTTCTTACACAAAGCACCTCTTAGGGAAGACGACAGGCTGATTAGATTTTGGTGATTTGGACATTATTCTCAAGGTCACAGTGGAGCTTTGACTTTTTCGACATGTTTGACAGTTGATTTTGCTGATCTTGACATTATTTTTCGGGTGACATCTACTTGTTGTCATTGATAATCATGTTTGTGAGGTCACATATATATCCAATGTTATAATTTGTGTTATTTCATTGAGAATTATCAACTTTAAACGGAAATAAAAAGTTGAAGGTCAACCAGTTCAGTATAATGAAAAAACAACCATTTTAAGTTGTGGTCATGATCGAAAACGGGAAACTGACCTTGGCTTGCTGCAGCCAATTGGCTTATGGCATAGAAATTGTTTAAAGGAAATAATTTATACACCCTATACATATATGATAATACTGGTTCAATTTTCAGAATGTGATGAAATTGGAGCAGTGGAAGAAAGAAGATAAAAGAATGGCAGGCTCCTCCTTAATCCAGTGTAAAGACAAATATTTGGGGGATTTTCTTTGAAAAATGTAGTTCAAAAATTATTATTGTTAGAGTATTTATTTTTTGTCAAGTCTTTTAACATTTATTATTATTTTTTGCATGTCATGACAATCTTTCGTTAAGTAAGACAATAATAGTTTTATCTCAAGGATCGTTAACCGGATGTTTGAAGTCATGACAGTCTTGGTTTGTTTAGTAAGACAATAATAGTTTTATCTCAAGGATCCTAAAACGGATGTTTGAAGTCATGACAGTCTTGTTTTGTTTATTAAGACAGTAATATTTTGATGATCTCTCTATAAAGTGTGATTCTGAAATTATTCTGATAGAGGATCCATCCAACTTACTTTCAGTATCTGAACTCGATATCGTAATTAAAATGTAGGTAAAACATAGATAAAACACGATATCGAGTTCCTGTGGTTCAAGGGCAGTTCAAGGATCTTTAAACGGATTCTTGATGTCCTAGACTTCTTGGAATTCAGCTGTTCACTTAAATGAAACCTTTTGTTTAATTCAATTTTTTGGAGAATTTTTTTATTTTTTTATTTTAGTTTAAACTTCTTTTTATTCACACGACTAAAACTGTTAAATTTCTACATAGACACTTCCGATGATTCATTGGATGGACAAGGTACTCAGGTCCTGACAATGCACACCCCCTCTTTCTCAACAGCTGTATCCGCCCTGTTCTAGGGATTTATTAGTGAATTTCATGATCAAAGAAAATCTCCATACAGACACAGCAGATATCCAGTATATTTATATATATATTTGTCAAAGTCTTTCCACTTTTAATTGTATGAACTTCAACAATTTTCTTTCTTTCTGTGTTGTGTTTGATTGTTAAAGGTTTATTGTCAGATATTTAATGTAATCGTATATTCTTCAACAAGTATTATCCATGTATTTAGCTTGAATTGTAAATGTGCATTTTAAATGCCAAAATTGAGGTTCAGTAATTTTGAGACTGAATTTATTTTCATCTATCAATCCATCCATGATTTTGTTTTATTTAAGTGGACTTGAACCTGAAAAAATAGATTGTAAATAAAATAATATCTCAATGTGATATATTAAAGTAGATGAAATGTGATATTTTGAAATAAGTTATTTTGAATTTTAGATCGGATCTTCAGTGAAGTAGTATTTAATATATAGTGATGACATCATTGACATGATGTTTTTTAAAAATAAATGTTGTTTAAATTTTATGACAAAGGTAGTATTTCAAATCTATATATTTCGGTTGAAAAAAGTGATGGTGTAAGTTTCAGGGTTGCAAGTCAAATCATTAAATTCAAACTCGACTATAGAACAATTGTAATCAGAAACACCAAAGAACTGATGCATATTTTTATTGTAAGACAAATTAATCTTTGTTGGTGTAATTCAGTCAAAATTAAAGGTTCACAAACAATAATAAAATACTTTGTACCAAACATAGGAATGTTACATCTACCGGTAATGAATTGCAATCAAGATGGAACACAATAAGCAACTCAAACCACTTCATTTTACTCTAACCCTTTATAAAAATATTTTTACACATCATATATTTATATAATATATATACATATTTCATATATTTTGCTTTGAATATGTTTTTTAATATTTTGATATATTCCTGTATTTGTAATAAGCCTAAAAAGTTACCAGCCTGAGTCAGATTTTGATGATTTTAATAGTCATGGTAAAATTAAACAAAACGAAGGTACCAGAACAACCATGTTACAGACTGTCGTACATACCGGTATTTGTATTCATAGGACTGTTCTGTGCCAGTTCTGTTGGAAATTGATAAAGATTTCTATATGAGGGTCCAATGGTTAAACTATTCAAGCAGAAATGCATTACACATGTTTCTATATTTTATATGTTTCTAAATATTCTTAGTGAATCTGTGTTGATAAAACATATCACAGCTTTGTATGTATGTTATACTATATTTACTCAATACCCAGTCAGGCTTGGCTGCTTTGTCAGCTGTAGAGAACCCTTCTACAGCAGTAAGCTTTGGGTGCAATGCTACTTTGAATTTCAACGCAGTACCACCCATGATTTGCTAATTCCAGCCTAGGCTTGCAGTATCACTGCAATGCATAGCCACAATGGTATTGCAGGATTTTTCCCTGCAATAATACTAGCAGCTGTGATATAAGTATAACATACTCTAGAAAGCGGTGTAAAAACCCAACACCTCAATACCTATTTGATAGTAATTCAATGTAAAATCCAGTGTGCATCTTGTTAAACATTTGAAAAAAAAGTGTTTTCTTTGAAATCACAATGTGGAGGTTGCGTATAGATTTCTTTTATCTCTTACCTGCAGTTAGATTGTTTTCATATGTTAATTGGCATAGTCCAACAGTTAATTTATTGTGAAATAAAAACATTCTGAGGTATGTTTCATGTATTTAGAAAACGTATGTTACCAATATTTTACTATCACTACATCATTCAAATTTATACTAATAAATATCATCAAATGGAAATCCTAAGCAAGATCATGATCATCCATAACAAAATATAACAACATTAATTCCCCTTATATTTTATTTTATTTCCACAAAATTACAAATATCATGGCTGCAGTCTTTATGCCAGCATCAAGTCTAGGTATATTTATACTGTTTATACTGTTTGATGTAGTTTATAGTTACTGTAATGGTTGTAACACCTTTATGTTTGTCTTTTGCTTCACATATTTTTAATCATCATGCTTTGTTTTTGTGGAACAAAATGAGAAAATCGACACTTCGAAGGCAGCAAACAGTTTGTCATGGATGGATCCGGATGGATCTAGAAGGTTCTTAATATACTTTGTGAAACACTTTTTTAAAATATTCATTATTTCGATTGGCAGCTGTTGGTGCATCTCCTTGTTCCGCCCATCTAGTCTTAAAATTTTATAATGAGATTATTTGTATTGCTTTACAATCTTAACAACTGAAATGGCATTGATTCTTTGGATACCCGTTTTGGAAAATATCCAGTTTGATGATTATCAAGTAAAGAATTGTAAAGAAGAAATTTTCAGAAGCATAGTCTGCTAGTCCGTTTCAGTGTATACCTGGTAGAACATCAATTATGGAATCATTTTTCATGTAACTATTGTACATTATTATTTATCGCTTTATTTTTCTTTTGTGCTGTAATTAGAATGCAGTATTTATAACATTGGAACATTTATCATAGTTGTTATTTGAATGCATTTGTTAGATAAAAATGGTTAAAATGCAGGAACTGAAGTACTTCCATGTGTAGGCCAATAAGAACAAACGTTCATATAGTAATCTAGAAGGAAATTATTGAAACTTTTTCTGATTATTTTATCTTCCGTGAAATAAAGATCTGATCTGATGAAGAAAACTTCAATCTTGAAAGGGCATTTGGATGTGGAAATGATAAGAAAAGCAAAATGTCTAAATAACTTCTTTTCTTGATGAACTGGAGTATCAAATGTATACATATAAATTTGCTTTCTCTATCATCAGGTAGATGTATAAATATAAATTTGCTTTCTCTATCATCAAGTTGATGGGAAGAGAGAAAACAACTCCATTAAGTTTTTAAAATGTTATTGACTTGTTTGTGTTCTTTGATTTTTAGGAAAACTTTTTGATGATTAGAGTCCTTAAAATGTATATGTAGTATGTACATTTCAATGGGCTGGTATAGGATATCATCCTGAAGTAAATTCACTCTGATGCTGGATGTTATCTTGCATTGCAATATCCCTCTTCAAATATCTATCTTTTCAACGATATGATGGAGTGTAGTGACTATTTTGAAAATTGGATTTTACAATTCCATTGGCTTAAGGTCATCTGTTATCAGTTAACTTCATATCCCAAAACAATATGGTAGGCTGTGGGAGAGTTTGAAATTTATTGACCTTTCAGTAGATTTCTTAAAAACCTTCTTTTTTTTGGTTTAATCGGTGAATAGCGTCATTGTAATAAGTATTTGTCTTATAAGAGGTCTAAAATATTTTTAAGGAGCATTGATGTTTTACCTTGGGAATTTATAAATGCCTGCAGTAAAGGCCCTTGGGCATTCCCCTAACAAAACATCCTTACTTCTTAATAATGCCTAGTTGCCCATGGGTCATGTTTTATCCTTTACATTGTAAGCTATGCAAGAGGGGTATGTGAATTCATTTATTCACCAATATTGCATTTTCTCTTCAGCACGTGTTTCTCATCAAATCTCTAATTTTGTTAGTTAATGAACATGTGCTGCCATATAATTCTGTAACTAAGTTTTGAGAAATAATTGTTGTGATGTAAATCTTGTTGTTTTCAACCCCTTAATTTTGGTCATGCCTATTATTTTTGTTTGTTCACATTAATCTTTAAAAAAGAATTGTTTGTTTTTAGTCATAATTGTTTTGTTGTTGTTATTAGTAAGTAAAGGTAAGCGTTAATTTGGCATTATTTGAAAGCAAATATTGCTAGTACTACATAAGGCAGTTTTACATTCTCTCCCCTATGAGGAAACTCATATCATGTCTCCCACTTCAGTCAAAAGCTCTGGTGCCATACAAAGAAATCTGATTACCGTATAGCCTCTAATAAGCGCCGGGGGGTCATGGGTAGCTGAGAAAATAAGCGTTGGGCTTCCAATAAGCGCCGGGGTTAAACCATTAGATAATGCTTCCTTAGTTAACTTCAATGTTCTATTGAAGAAATAATGCGGGGTCTCAAAAAACGCTGGGCCTCTAATAGGTGCCGGGGGGTCAAGGGGTGCTGAAAAAATAAGCGTCCGGGCTCTTATTAGAGGAAATACAGTATTTGAAAATCAAATTTTGAAATCTGCAATATCAGTGTAGGATCCAGATTGTGAGTTTCCAACATTTGTGATATTGTGTGGGAAGATGACTTGAGCAGTTTCTTAAAGGAGAGAATAGGCATTCAAAATGTTATTATTCCTCGTCTCTACATGCCAGTAGAATTAAGATGGTGCTTGACAGAACTGTCCTCCAATGTTTTATCTGCTGTTTTTAAAATGGAAATCTGATATCCATGAACATTGTTGTAAAACATTTTGATATATATAAGAGAAAGTATAATTCATGGAAATTGTTAGTTTGGGTGAAATATAATCATTTTGATTTTATTAAGAGGTTCATTTAAAAGAGGAACTGTATTTTGTTGGATGCTCAGACTAGAATAGGGTTACACAACGCCTTGTTTAGGAGGATCATTGCTTTAAGCCATTAAACGCACAGTACAACCGAAGCATTTTTGCATGTCCATTTACCACTAAGAAACCTGAATGCTAATACGTTTGCATGCCTAATTTTAGGCGTGTAGGGGTGAAAGGGTTTTAAAGGGGCAGTAGCACGTTTTTTTTATGAAATACCTCGATGAAATGTATTTGAAAAATAATTTTAACTATGGTAAATCACCCCTCTCTCTTCAGAAAATCAAGTTAAAAATGAGTGTACATGATCCGGTAAAGTCATGGGAATCGTTTTTGTCATTAGAAATAATAAAATGTGTTCACAATAAAATGGCCGCCATGCAATTTTTACTTTATACGCAACACTGTTATTATCACTACGGATAATTGGTTTGTGTAATAAGATGTTTTACCCTCTAAAGAAAATATAAATGACAAACTATCATTATAAATTAAAAATTTGAAAAAATAAAATTTGCAAAAAACGTGCTACTGCCCCTTTAAATAAGTCCACAAGATGAATTTCAAAATTTGTTTAAAAAGAATTTGAGCCAAACTGTAAACTAAGGACCAACATTCTGCTTTAATTGTCATATTTTATTTATAAAACTGAAAATTGTGATAATTTAGAGGTTTATTATTTGCAGTTATGCAATGATTTGTTTAAAAATTTTGTAGATAAAAATAAAACTGGCTTTTAAAGTACCGGTATTTTTCTTTGTTGTATATTTATCTGTCGAATTGAGAAAGGGGAGCATAGCCCGGTCAACATATACCTTGAAAATATGGGGTTGGGCTTTAAAGGTACACCACATCAAGAATCAGATCATGTGTATGCTGATTAACATGTCTGCTAACAAGTCACAGACACCGAATTTCAGACAATTGACATCATTAAATAAAAACTACTGCATGTAGACAGTGAAGTGTAACTGTTAGCAGACACTCTAATCAGCTTTGTGAGATAAAGATGACTCATTTTTAGCTCATCAGGCCTGAAAGGTCCGATAGGCTTATGGCATGGCATGGTGTCCGGCGTCCGTCCATCCGTAATTTTCTTTCGCTTTTTCGACTTCTTCTCCTGAACCAATAACTCCACAAAGCTGAAATTCTATGTGCAGACTTCTTGGCAAATGGGTATTCTAAATTGTAGATTTCGTGACCCCATGACCCCAAATGGGGTCACAGGGGTCACATCCTTAAAAACCTATTTTCATCTTCTTCTCCAGTTCCAACAGGTCTAGAGAGCTGAAAAGATGTGTGCCAATGGGGGTTCTAAATTGTAGACTTTGTGACCCCTTGACCCCAAATGGGGTCACAGGGGTCACATCCTTAAAAACCTATTTTCATCTTCTTCTCCAGTTCCAATAGGTCTAGAGAGCTGAAAAGTTGTGTGCAGTCTCCTTGGCAAATGGGGATTCTAAATTGTAGATTTCGTGACCCCATGACCCCAAATGGGGTCACAGGGGTCACATCCTTAAAAACCTATTTTCATCTTCTTCTCCAGTTCCTACAGGTCTAGAGAGCTAAAAAGATGTGTGCCAATGGGGGTTCTAAATTGTAGACTTTGTGACCCCTTGACCCCAAATGGGGTCACAGGGGTCACATCCTTAAAAACCTATTTTCATCTTCTTCTCCAGTTCCAACAGGTCTAGAGAGCTGAAAAGGTGTGTGCAGACTCCTTGGCCAATGGGGATTCTAAACTGTTGATTTCGTGACCCCATGACCCCAAATGGGGTCACAGGGGTCACAAGTTTAAAAACCTATTTTCCTCTTCTTTTCCAATTCCAAAAGGACTAGAGCGCTGAAAAGTTGTGTGCAGACTCCTTGGCAAATGGGGATTCTAAGTTGTAGATTTTGTGACCCTGTGACCCCAATCTAGGTCACGGGTCATGACCCAAAAACCTATTTTCATCTTTATCTGTATGTATGTAAAGCTCTAGAAAGGTGAAATGTTGTGTAGAGATTCTTTGGTCAAAGGTGATTCTGAATTGTAGGATTGGTGACCCTGTGACTCCAAATGTGGGTCACAGGGGTCATGATCTAAAAACCATATTATTTTGCTTGTTAACAATACATTCCTTGAGAGAACTTAGATATTCAACCTTAGATAATAAATCGATGAAATCCTGATGAGCTACAGAGCTCATGGCTCAATTTTTATCGACGCAGTGTCCCTTAAATACTTGCCGGGAGAGATCCCAACTAAGTTGAAAATTCAGACCGAATCGACTCACTCCCAACTACATTATGTTGTTTAGGATATTCTTTTGATGTTTTACGTCTTTTAAACATAAATGTCTTATACCCGAGAGAAAACGGCAGCCTGATTAAAATCGACCGGAAAAAATTTGCAAAATAATATATCTACCGGGATACGAACAGGTTCTGTAGATTCCTCGCCACAAGGTCTGAGAACATCCCGTAAAGGCGTGTGTTCCGAGCCAATTTAGCGCAGCCAAAGCCCAGTCAAATAGCTGACCAATCACATCATAGTATTTAAACGGTGGCTGTTTTGAAAGCATTCGGAACAGACAAAAGGATAGCTGTTTGGAGTTATCTGCCCCTAGCTTTTCGCATCGAAAGCATTTGTTGGGCATCTTTTGATTGGCTACCTGAATTGCGCTCGAACACGCGAGTCTACTGGCTATTTTCAGACGGTTTGGCGTGGAACCTACGACTGTTATGAGTTTGTATCCCGGTAAATGCACTATTTTGCAATTTTTATTCCACGGAAAACCGTCGATTTTAATCAGACTGGAGAATACGGTATCTTGTGCAGCTGGAAATTGGTGACACACTTTCAAGAGAGGTAGTCTGTGGTGGTGGTGGTGGTTGTGGTTGTGGTGGTGGTGGTGGTTTTGCAAATTTGAGATCAGAGATAAGAAAAAGAAGACAAAACAAATATATTAAAAGTATAATTGGATATTTATTTTTGAAAATTTGTGTGCAAATAAATACAGTTCCTTTTAACATTCGATTAAATTGACAGAAATATTATCTAGTGCATATACAACAAGTGTTTGCAATTAACACAACATAAAATACGTCCTTCACCGCTTTACAAGAATCAGAGGACATATTATTTACTAGGTTTCACCTTTAGTCTCAACTAGAATATTACATTATTCAAAAGTACTGAGAGACATACTGATAAGAAACTGTATAACATAGATGATCCAGGAATTTGGAAAGGGGTGGGGCTCACTCAATGAAAACGGGGTTTACCTCGGGGGTCAATCACATTTGCATGCAAATATTTTCAAACTTACAACTGATGTCTGATTAATCTCCCAAATAATGTTGTCAGCAAGTTTTAGGACACAAATAAGGTGTATCACTTACCTAATGAAATATCACACAAAAAACATTTTGAAAAGTGGTCCAAATGTAATGGTAAATTTTTTGAAGATCAAGTGTAACGGTCCTTTATCCAAATTCTTAAATTTTGTAGTGGTTAAAGTGTGCTAACAGTGACCTTGAAGACAATGAAGATAACCAAATCGACTGTTTTCAAACTCCTTATAGACTTGAAGATATTAGAACATACAGTAGTTCAAAAGTGCCGTGGTGATATTGAAAATGTCTGCATACTCCCTTAATGCATCGATGTGAGCTAGCATCAATTTTGAAGTCAGGTTCGTGAAATCAGATTAACAAGACTGAAGGTACATATACCGGTATATTAATGATGTTGATAAAGACAAATACCTGCTCTTTCTGAACATTCAGTTACATATAACCATAAAATTGCAAATATATTTTAGACTACATAATATTAAGCTAGTAGATTTGAAAATTGACAATCATAATGAAATTGTAGAAGTGAAATATTGAAAACAATATATCAAGAATGTAAATACAATGAAACTTGCACAACTGCTGATGGACAGTTTACCGATTGGTGTATTGTTTGTTGAAACCAAATTTAAGGGGACTTCTTTTACACTTCAGATAAATGTGTTGAATTCTGATTGGTCAATAACAAAACAATGCCAAAGAAACAAGTGTATGCACATGCAATACAATAATACATCATTCCAGCCAAACTTTGATCTACAAAGGTCCAAAAAAATTTAATTGATGTCTGACAATTATGAATCTCATTAAAATTAGAATGAACGCAACACTCATATTTGATCAGAGTACTCTTGAGACACATGAAGTGACCTTTCACTCCAGCCAACCAATGAGGAGGCCAGGAAGTTGGCAGACTGATTCCATATCTAAATGGGCTGTGATTGGTTGAATTAATTTGGGAAATGGAAAATTCGAAGCAATGGTAACATGACCCCTGATGAACTAAACTCAAATCTAGAATGCAGCGTAAAGAATATTATGTTTAACCTGATTTTATTGAGATTGGATATTGCTTGACCATGCAGGATAGTGAGTTACTGTTTTACGCCGCCTCGGCAGTATCGCAGCCATTAGCGGCGAACCATGCAGGATATATATATCAGAACAAGTATGGCACATTGGATGTTATCTTCGGAGACATGGCTGACTGGTTACGGTGTGTGAACTACTATACTAGTGCGCGTCCAGCAGACAGCAATAACACTTTACATGCTCTCACGCTTTTATCACATAGCATATGCAGCCAATCAACAGTCAGCTGCCGGCGGGATGATACTGTGATACATGCAGTGGGCAAGGTGATTGGTTGGTATCTTCTCTGATTAGCCTTGATAATCCTTGAAGCTGGAGGATGCAGATGATGGTGTTGTGGATTGCAGGAAATGTGACATGCATGTTAATCCATCAGGGCTTAGAAACACTTTTAAACATCACATTTAACCTGAATTAATTAAACCGACATCCAAATGATGTCAGTGGTAGTCGACGTTAATCTGACGATTGGCATTATAACCGGGGGAAAATTACTTTTGTTCAAATAACTATTTGTCAAGGGGCATAGAAAACAGAATATAATGGAAGGATAGACAGTCTGGCATAAATATGGCATTATATCCAGCATGGAATTTAACCAGGTTATATATATATATATATATATATATATATATATATATATATATATATATATATATATATATATATATATATATATATATATAAACAATGTCCCTTCAGACTTTGTCTCCACAAACAATACACCAGGCGGATTGTCCCTTTAAAAACCTTGACACTAATATCTCTCAGAAAGAATGCACAGCACTGATTTTGCATTTGCTAAAAAGTATCTTTCTGTTGTGAAATCTACACTGTTATGACAATTGATAATTATTGTATTTCTGGGCATAACATTTTACAATCAATCAGTTTCTTCTGTTTGTATACATATTTATACATGTTTTCAAAGATACATATAGGTATAATGAACATACATGTATACAGCATTATGAATAGTAAAATAACTATAAATAAATAGGATGAATACAATGAGATGATTTGGTTGGACAAATGTTAATCAAACTTTGTATTACATTTAAACATACCTCATCAAACAAGGCTTCTTGCCAAAATTGCTATTCAACTGTTACAAAAATATTTTATTTACACACATGTCACTGCGAAAATGTTCTCACAGAAATAAATTTGTTTTTGGGCACAAATACAACATTAGCTAACTTATTGTTCTTTATGAAATTAACACCCTAAGCACTATCTACATCATTGGACAGTGTTTCATATAATGGACAAATAGCCTAAATGCAAGAATCATGAATTTCGATCTCCCCCCGCCTTTTCAATTAAACATTGAGTAGCACGATCAGGGATTCAAGCTCATCTTTGTCTATTTCCGTTTATACAAATTTCCCTTTAATCCTAAAAAATAAAATAAAAAGTTTCTGGTCTTTACAGGCTGACAAAAATGATGCGATGGTGCAATTTTAAAAATTTATATACGACATTTTTTTGGGCATGAACAAACAAAATTAATACAATTATTTATATAAAGCACAACAATCTTATATAAGTGTTACTATTCCAAATAGTCAAATATCTCACCCCTACACTCCATCTCAACAGAAACGAGTGACATTTTCTATGTCTTCTGAGGCTAAAAAATTATAGTTATCTGCTCCTTACTTTTGTTAAAACCTAGAAAAAAAAAGACCTGAGGCATGGGTTTGAAACTGATGCAGGGGGGGGGGGGGGGGATCAGGTCTTTTTGTAGATATAACCGATGTATCTTATTGCTGTAGTACTGAGTATAACCTGTTGACAGGGACAGAGACATCAGTCGGTATCTTCCTCTTGGTACTTATTCTGTAGATCAGATGGTTAAATTGTCTCTTTTTTTAAGTATTCAGACTTTGGGTTTGAATTGGGTATTTTAGTGGACAGAAAATTTGCAGGAGAAAGTCCTCAACACCCACCACAATTGCTTTACATTGCAAAGAAACCTACAACCATTCAAGGCCAACATGGGAACTGCGTCAAGTCACAGGACACACAGCACCCAAACCTTACATCTTGAACAGTTCTCTACTGCAGACACAGTAGCCAGGTCTGTGTCATGAATCAAACGCAGTTTTACATTCTCTCTCCTATGAGGAAACTCATATCATGTCTCCCACTTCAGTCATAAGCTCTGGTGCCATACAAGGAAATCTGATTACCGTATAGCCTCTAATAAGCGCCGGGGGGGGGGGGGGGGGGGGGGGGGGGGGGGGTGGGTCATGGGTAGCTGAGAAAATAAGCGTTGGGCTTCCAATAAGCGTCGGGGTTAAACCATTAGATAATGCTTCCTTAGTTAACTTCAATGTTCTATTGAAGAAATAATGCGGGGTCTAAAAAAACGCTGGGCCTCTAATAGGTGCCGGGGGGGTCAAGGGGTGCTGAAAAATTAAGCGTCCGGGCTCTTATTAGAGGAAATACAGTATTTGAAAATCAAATTTTGAAATCTGCGATGTCAGTGGAGGATCCAGATTGTGAGTTTCCAACATTTGTGATATTGTGTGGGAAGATATGACTTGAGCAGTTTCTTAAGGGGGAGAATAGGCATTCAAAATGTTACTATTCCTTGTCTCTACATGCCAGTAGAATTCAGATGGTGCTTGACAGAACTGTCCTCCAATGTTTTATCTGCGGTTTTTAAAATGGAAATCTGATATTCATGAACATTGTTGTAAAACATTTTGATATATAAATAGAAAGTATAATTCATGGAAATTGTTAGTTTGGGTGAAATATTATCATTTTGATTTTATTAAGAGGTTCATTTAAAAGAGGAACTGTATTTTGTTGGATGCTCAGACTAGAAAGGGTTACACAACGCCTTGTTTAGGAGGATCATTGCTTTAAGCCATTAAACGCACAGTACAACCGAAGCATTTTTGCATGTCCATTTACCACTAAGAAACCTGAATGCTAATACGTTTGCATGCCTAATTTTAGGCATGTAGGGGTGAAAGGGTTTTAAAGGGGCAGTAGCACGTTTTTTTTTTATGAAATACCTCGATAAAATGTATTTGAAAAATAATTTTACCTATAGTAAAACACCCCTCTCTCTTCAGAAAATCAAGTTAAAAATGAGTGTACATGATCCGGTAAAGTCATGGGAATCGTTTTTGTCATTTGAAATAATCAAATGTGTTCACAATAAAATGGCCGCCATGCAATTTTTACTTTATACGCAACACTGTTATTATCACTACGGATAATTGGTTTGTGTAATAAGATGTTTAACCCTCTAAAGAAAATAAAAATGACAAACTATCATTATAAATTAAAAATTTGCGAAAATAAAATTTGCAAAAAACGTGCTACTGCCCCTTTAAATAAGTCCACAAGATGAATTTCAAAATTTGTTTAAAAAGAATTTGAGCCAAACTGTAAACTAAGGACCAACATTCTGCTTTAATTGTCATATTTTATTTATAAAACTGAAAATGTTTTGAAATTGTGATAATTTAGAGGTTTATTATTTGCAGTTATGCAATGATTTGTTTAAAAATTTTGTAGATAAAAATAAAACTGGCTTTTAAAGTACCGGTATTTTTCTTTGTTGTATATTTATCTGTCGAATTGAGAAAGGGGAGCATAGCCCGGTCAACATATACCTTGAAAATATTGGGTTGGGCTTTAAAGGTACACCACATCAAGAATCAGATCATGTGTATCTACCTATGCTGATTAACATGTCTGCTAACAAGTCACAGACACCGAATTTCAGACAATTGACATCATTAAATAAAAACTACTGCATGTAGACAGTGAAGTGTAACTGTTAGCAGACACTCTAATCAGCTTTGTGAGATAAAGATGACTCATTTTTAGCTCATCAGGCCTGAAAGGTCCGATGGGCTTATGGCATGGCATGGTGTCCGGCGTCCGTCCATCCGTAAATTTTTTTGCTTTTTAGACTTCTTCTCCAGAACCAATAACTCCACAAAGCTGAAATTTTATGTGCAGACTTCTTGGCAAATGGGGATTCTAAATTGTAGATTTCATTCAAGCGTCTTCTGCTAACGTACTCTGCACTCCATGTCGACTCATCTCCCCAATATCTCAAAGATCTACTCAACTTATACCAGCCCTCAAGACCTCTCAGATCATCTACCAAACATCAACTCTCAATCCCTCCTACATCAACCAAGCTTGCTGAGAATGCTTTCTCGGTGTATGCCCCACGACTGTGGAACTCAACTCCAGTTGATATCAAAATGGCAGAGTCAGTTCACTCCTTCAAGAAATCCCTAAAGACTCTCCTGTTCAGTAAATAACTCTATGTACTGTTTTGGCACTGTTGAGCAGGCCTAGCCTGGAAACTAGGCGCGGTACAAGTGAATTATTATTATTATTATTTCGTGACCCCATGACCCCAAATGGGGTCACAGGGGTCACATCCTTAAAATCCTAGTTTCATCTTCTTATCCAGTTCCAACAGGTCTAAAGACCTGAAAAGTTGTGTGCAGACTCCTTGGCCAATGGGGATTCTAAGTTGTAGATTTCGTGACCCCATGACCCCAAATGGGGTCACAGGGGTCACATCCTTAAAAACCTATTTTCATCTTCTTCTCCAGTTCCAACAGGTCTAGAGAGCTGAAAAGATGTGTGCCAATGGGGGTTCTAAATTGTAGACTTTGTGACCCCTTGACCCCAAATGGGGTCACAGGGGTCACATCCTTAAAAACCTATTTTCATCTTCTTCTCCAGTTCCAACAGGTCTAGAGAGCTGAAAAGGTGTGTGCAGACTCCTTGGCCAATGGGGATTCTAAATTGTTGATTTCGTGACCCCATGACCCCAAATGGGGTCACAGGGGTCACATCCTTAAAAACCTATTTTCCTCTTCTTTTCCAATTCCAAAAGGTCTAGAGAGCTGAAAAGTTGTGTGCAGACTCCTTGGCAAATGGGGATTCTAAGTTGTAGATTTTTTGACCCTGTGACCTCAATCTAGGTCACGGGTCATGACCCAAAAACCTATTTTCATCTTTATCTGTATGTATGTAAAGCTCTAGAAAGGTGAAATGTTGTGTAGAGATTCTTTGGTCAAAGGTGATTCTTAATTGTAGGATTGGTGACCCTGTGACTCCAAATGTGGGTCACAGGGGTCATGATCTAAAACCCATATTATTTTGCTTGTTAACAATACATTCCTTGAGAGAACTTAGATATTCAACCTTAGATAATAAATCGATGAAATCCTGATGAGCTACAGAGCTCATGGCTCAATTTTTATCGACGCAGTGTCCCTTAAATACTTGCCGGGAGAGATCCCAACTAAGTTGAAAATTCAGACCGAATCGACTCACTCCCAACTACATTATGTTGTTTAGGATATTCTTTTGATGTTTTACGTCTTTTAAACATAAATGTCTTATACCCGAGAGAAAACGGCAGTCTGATTAAAATCGACCGGAAAAAAATTTGCAAAATAATATATCTACCGGGATACGAACAGGTTCTGTAGATTCCTCACCACAAGGTCTGAGAACATCCCGTAAAGGCGTGTGTTCCGAACCAGTTTAGCGCAGCCAAAGCCCAGTCAAATAGCTGACCAATCACATCATAGTATTTAAACGGTGGCTGTTTTGAAAGCATTTGGAACAGACAAAAGGATAGCTGTTTGAAGTTATCTGCCCCTAGCTTTTCGCATCGAAAGCATTTGTTTGGCATCTTTTGATTGGCTACCTGAATTGCGCTCGAACAGGCGAGTCTACTGGCTATTTTCAGACGGTTTGGCGTGGAACCTACGACTGTTATGAGTTTGTATCCCGGTAAATGCACTATTTTGCAATTTTTATTCCACGGAAAACCGTCGATTTTAATCAGACTGGAGAATACGGTATCTTGTGCAGCTGGAAATTGATGTCACACTTTCAAGAGAGGTAGTCTGTGGTGGTGGTGGTGGTTGTGGTTGTGGTGGTGGTGGTGGTGGTTGTGCAAATTTGAGATCAGAGATAAGAAAAAGAAGACAAAACAAATATATTAAAAGTATAATTGGATATTTATTTTTGAAAATTTGTGTGCAAATAAATACAGCTGCTTTTTAACATTCGATTAAATTGACAGAAATATTATCTAGTGCATATACAACAAGTGTTTGCAATTAACACAACATAAAATACGTCCTTCACCGCTTTACAAGAATCAAAGGACATTATTTACTAGGTTTCACCTTTAGTCTCAACTAGAATATTACATTTATCAAAAGTACTGAGAGACATACTGATAAGAAACTGTATAACATAGATGGATCCAGGAATTTGGAAAGGTCTGGGGCTCACTCAATGAAAACGGGGGTTCACCTCGGGGGTCAATCACATTTGCATGCAAATATTTTCAAACTTACAACTGATGTCTGATTAATCTCCCAAATAATGTTGTCAGCAAGTTTTGGGACACAAATAAGGTGCAACACTTAATGAAATATCACACAAACAACATTTTGAAAAGTGTTCAAAGTATAATGGTAAACTTAAAGTGTAACTGTCCTTTATCCAAATTCTTGTGAGAATTTTCTTGTGGTTAAAGTGTCCTAACAGTAACCTTGAATACAATGAAGATTACCAAATCGCCTTTTTTCAAACTCCTTATAGACTTGAAGATATATGAGAACATACAGTAGTTCAAAAGTGCCAAATGTGTCGTGATATTGAAAATGTCTGCATACTCCCCGAATGCATTGATGTAGGCTAGCATCAAATTTGAAGTCAGGTTCGTGACATCAGATTAACAAGACTGAAGGTTCATATACCGGTACAGTAATTATGTTGATAAAGACAAATACCTGCTCTTTCTGAACATTCAGTTACATATAACCATAAAATTGCAAATATATATATCAAGAATGTAAATACAATAAAACTTGCACAACTGTTGATAGACAGTTTACCGATTGGTGTATTGTTTGTTGAAACCAAATTTAAGGGGACTTCTTTTACACTTCAGATAAATGTGTTGAATTCTGATTGGTCAACAACAAAACAATGCCAAAGAAACAAGTGTATGCACATGCAATACAATAATACATCATTCCAGCCAAACTTTGATCTACAAAGGTTCAAAAAGAATTTAATTGATTTCTGACAATGATGAATCTCATTAAAATTAGAATGAACGCAACACTCATATTTGATCAGAGTACTCTTGAGACACATGAAGTGACCTTTCACTCCAGCCAACCAATGAGGAGGCCAGGAAGTTGGCAGACTGATTCCATATCTAATTGGGCTGTGATTGGTTGAATTAATTTGGGAAATGGAAAATTCGAAGCAATGGTAACATGACCCCTGATGAACTAAACTCAAATCTAGAATGCAGCGTAAAGAATATTATGTTTAACCTGATTTTATTGAGATTGGATATTGCTTGACCATGCAGGATAGTGAGTTACTGTTTTACGCCGCCTCGGCAGTATCGCAGCCATTAGCGGCGAACCATGCAGGATATATCAGAACAAGTATGGCACATTGGATGTTATCTTCGGAGACGTAGCTGACTGGTTACGGTGTGTGAACTACTATACTAGTGGGTGTTCAGCAGACAGCATTAACACATGTTACATGCTCTCATGCTTTCATCACATAGCATATGCAGCCAATCAGCAGTCAGCTGCGGACAGGATGATACTGTGATACATGCAGTGGGCAAGGTGATTGGTTGGTATCTTCTCTGATTAGCCTTGATAATCCTTGAAGCTGGAGGATGCAGATGATGGTGTTGTGGATTGCAGGAAATGTGACATGCATGTTAATCCATCAGGGCTTAGAAACACTTTTAAACATCACATTTAACCTGAATTAATTAAACCGACATCCAAAATGATGTCAGTGGCAGTAGACGTTAATCTGACGATTGGCATTATAACCGGGGGAAAATTACTTTTGTTCAAATAGCTATTTGTCAAAAGGCATAGAAAACAGAATATAATGGAAGGATAGACAGTCTGGCATAAATATGGCATTATATCCAGCATGGAATTTAACCAGGTGCATTTTAATCAGGGTATACTGTTCGTAAGTATAAACATAAAAGGCATCATAAAACGACATTCAAATGGAAACGTTATGGTAAGAATCATATATATATATATATATATATATATATAAACAATGTCCCTTCAGACTTTGTCTCCACAAACAATACACCAGGCGGATTGTCCCTTTAAAAACCGTGACACTAATATCTCTTAGAAAGAATGCACAGCACTGATTTTGCATTTGCTAAAAAGTATCTTTCTGTTGTGAAATCTACACTGTTATGACAATTGATAATTATTGTATTTCTGGGCATAACATTTTACAATCAATCAGTTTCTTCTGTTTGTATACATATTTAGACATGTTTTCAAAGATACATATAGGTATAATGAACATACATGTATACAGCATTATGAATAGTAAAATAACTATAAATAAATAGGATGAATACAATGAGATGATTTTGATGGAGAAATTTTAATCAAACTTTGTATTACATTTAAACATACCTCATCAAACAAGGCTTCTTGCCAAAATTGCTATTCAACTGTTACAAAAATATTTTATTTACATACATGTAACTGCGAAAATGTTCTCAGAGAAATAAATTTGTTTTTTGCGCACAAATACAACATTAGCTAACTTGTGGTTTAAACATATTTATTTCCAAAAGAAAAGGAACCGGATTGGTAAACAAGCTTGAAAAGCTTATGTTAATACCGCTCCGCTAACTTATATTGTTCCTTATGAAATTAACACCCTAAGCACTATCTACATCATGGGACAGTGTTTCATATCATGCACAAATAGCCTAAATGCAAGAATCATGAATTTCAATCTTTTCGCCTTTTCAATTAAACATTGAGTAGCACGATCAGGGATTCAAGCTCATCTTTGTCTATTTCCGTTTATACAAATTTCCCTTTAGGCCTAAAAAATAAAATAAAAAGTTTCTGGTCTTTACAGGCTGACAAAAATGATGCGATGATGCAATTTTTAATTTTATTTACAACATTTTTTTTAGCATGGAGAGTTAAACAAAAATTTGTTATACAATTATTTATGTAAATAAAGCACAAACAGTCTTAAATAAGTGTTACTATTCCAAATAGTCAAATATCTCACCCCTACACTCCATCTCAACAGAAACGAGTGACATTTTCTTTGTCCAATGTTTTCTGAGGCTTAAAAATTATAGTTAGCCCTTACTTTTGGTAAAACCTAGAAAAAAAAGACCGGAGGCGTGGGTTTGAAACTGATGCGGGCGGGGGGGGGGGGGGGGGGGGGGGGGTCTTTATCAGGTCTTTTTGTAGATATAAGAGATGTATCTTATTACTGTAGTACTGAGTATAACCTGTTGACAGGGACAGAGACATCAGTCGGTATCTTACCATAGAATTGTAATACAGGGCATGCTCATCACAGAAACAATTGTAATGGAGATGCTCGGACATGTATTTCAGCAAGAATTCTGTATCATTTGACTAATTTTGAAATCTGATAATACTGAGTAACTTTTAAAAGGTATATGTAACATATTATTTTGGTCCTTTGAAAACTTAGTCATATCATGTGGCCGGGATATAAAATATTGTTGATGGGTACAAAGGGAATGTTCTTATGAAGTTTATGAACTATGTATTACTAACTGTAAATTGTGTCAAACCCGACAACTACCAGCCACATACTGCACTCCTTGGAGATTAGTTTCAGTCCCACTCAAAATTCTCTTAACAACCATCGCCAAATAACCTCAAATTGAATCTCCCCCCAAAATAACCTCAAAGAACATCCCAATAACAAGTCACCTACAGTTAACATGGAAACCACATGGTATACCGTATACCAATCTATACCAACATTATCCGCGTTCATTTCTAATCTTCAAATGAGGATTTATCCATTATGGTTATATTCAATACAATTCAAGATGACATAGGATAGGGTTGATGGTTTACACAAGTTAAACATGTGTGAAATGGGGTTGAGACTGATTTAAACAGAGCTTTTGTCCAGTAATGGTTCCTTTAAATTTGCTTCAAGCTTGGTCAAACGTAGCTTTTTATAATATGTTTGCCAATTTACTGGGACTTGAATTAACCAAAGGAAACTAAATGTCCACTAACATCCCTGTCAGGTCTACTTTGTTCAGTTTTGTATCAGTACAAGGTACAGAACACATCAATCTCATTAAAACCAGATTGAACGCAACACTTATACCCCACTGTTTTCAAGATCGGAGTACAGCTCTGCTTGGACCTTTCTCTCCAACCAAACAGTAACAAGTGAAAGTTGATCACTTGAATTTAGGTGAAAGGTCACAAAAATGACTACTGAGCTGTACCCATCAAGATCAAGACCCCAGTAAGGTATGAGTGTTACGTTTGATCTGATTTTAATGAGATCGAGATGATATAGCCAGAAAACAAACTTCATGTCAACATTTTCTGGTAAAACATATTTTTAAAAAACACCTTAAAATGACATTACTGCTCTCCTATTCTCGAATTACTTCAATTCCAAAGTGACGGTGATATTCTATCCATAATACTCAAGGATCTGATTACATACCTCTATTAAATAATGATAATCGTTAAGATATATTGCAGAGTTTTTAGTTGATGTGATGTGTAGATGATTCAGATTACTATACCGTATTGTCGTGGTACAAGACCATACGAGAGCCTAAGACCACCCCCACTTTTCGGAGGGTTGTCCTGGTTGGGGTTATTCCCCGAGTTTTTGCCCACCCCCCATTTTGCCAGATGTTCCATGGTCTAAGGACGTCTCCCTTATCATGCACAGATTTCATTTCTCAGACATACAATAAAGTGTGATTTGTCATGTTATTGTCTTTTGTTTTGTGTTCAGTATTTTTATTTTGACAGCTTAATTATCATATGTATTTTAATAATTGCATACTTATATATAATAATGTGTATGAGTTTCACTTCTTCAAACAAATGTCCTAGTTGGGGCAAACTTTCTACAGAAACAAACATCTCATAAAGGACATCGTTTTTCGGGCAAATGTCTTATAAAGATCAAAATGTCCAGATCCAACGTCTTTGATAACTCATTATCCTGGGATAATATGATGGATGCAGGTGATTTATCACAGTATAGATGATGCTTAAATTGAGGTGAGGTGTCACAATAATTTAATTGAAATAACTTTACTGTCCGTTATATATTTCTTCACATCAATTGGTGTCTCAGGGGCGGATACAGGGGGGGGGGGGGGGAGGGATGGTGCACCACTGGTTTGAGGATGCTTTCGATGGTCATTTTAAAAAAATCTCACATGAAAAGGATGTGGATCCGCCCCTGTGTCTTTTGTTTTTCTGTATCCGAACCCAGAGCACAAGATTTACAGAACATCTGAATGTTCAGTGGTCAATTTCCAGGACTATCAACTTGTTTCGTTATTGAAACACCTCTTCCCATGTTGTGTGAATATTAACATATCTATTTAACATGCATTGAAAGCTCATGGTTAGAATTGGTCTGCCTTTGACTGGTGATGGAATATGAAATTATTCACAGATGGATTGAGAACGATTCATGCATTATCCAGCAATGAGTGATAACAATAATCATAACTGAGGACATTAAAACATTATATTCCGTTTTATAATGATGACAATAAATGTTGATAGAAGTGGAAGTCTATGCTCTTGTAATCACGATAGGACCCGATTATATCACAGATATGCCAAAAACCATAAACAACATAATTACCACCCAAGGGGGTGCCTCTTTTTAGGGGTGCTTTTAAAAATGTTGTTTAGGTTAACCATCAATGTTTTTGCTGCTTGTGTGTGTTGGATGAAATAAGACTGAAAAGTTATCACCCAAAATGCATGAGTTTCTCAATTTTCATGGTAAAATTAATAACAAACTCAAAAGGACAAAAGTAAGCAGGTTACAGGATGTCAGACAGACCTTACTTCATATACTGTTTATGGACCACATTCCTCTCACGTGCACAGTTATGTTGAGAGGGAAGGGGTTGGGGAGTAGTATAAGAGACATGTACACACTTGAATTTGTAGTAAATACAGAGTAATAAGGGATAATACGCTTGTTATGTTCATTACAGTATGTACGAGCTCATACTTTACCGTAAATATAAACAATCTCCCAAGTTCGTTATCAGATGATGAAGTTCAAAATCTATCCCGCTTGTGATATTCAATCATTTGCAATAAAAATAATTTTAAAGTTTTCAAACCTTTTCCTCATAGGTATAAAACGGCAGCACTTTATGTCAAGGAATCATACTTTGTTGAGTTGGAATATCCAAAGAAACAGTTGCAACATTCCAAGGATAGTGAAATAGATCCATGAATAAACTCACAATCACAACAAACATCACTACAATGTTGTCAAACGTGGAAGGTAGGAAGTCAAGTCTGGATTTTGTTTCTTAAGTTCACTTAAGCTTTATTCACTGTTGAGTTGAAATCCAAGGAAATGAAGATTTAACACACATTTTCATCACACAAGTTGGTAATATTTTTAGCACAACACACACTGACATTCCTGAAACAAACAAAGAAATCAAACTCCATGTAGCAAAGCCATCAAACAATCCATTTAACAACACACTGAAAACAAGAAAACTCATTAGAAAGCATGAATTTCTATTTAGATGGGAGAATTAGCAAGATTTTCAATAGTTTCATGAAATTTACACAATTCTGTTTTTCAATTATGATTCCAAGTTTATGATGTTGGAAGATATTGTGTAACTGGTCTCTCATGTTGTTACTTGAATTCTATTTAGTGATTTTTTTCTTGTATTCTTTCAGTGTTGGTGATAGATTTTCTCCTTTTTAAATCTGGATATTTGTGATTTGAGATGTATTGTCACTATCTATATGTATTCAGCTCCTTTGTAATCCTTTCCTCTCAGAGTTGATATTGTTAACTCCTTGAGATAATCAACCAATTAAAATCTTCATTCATTCCTTAAAGTCCTTTGAAAACTTCACTGCCACTTTCTCTTTCAAGATCAAGTGTAATCAGTTGAGGGAAATATGATGAAAATCTTCAATGTCGGATCCTTCTTTCATGATTTGAGTGAAAAATATTTGCAGGATCTGTTTCATTAATTTGTCTTTTCTTCGCCTGTTTCTTCCTTAAAGTTTGCTCTTCAAACATTTTTTTATTTTGTTTTTAATGTGTAATGCCTTCTGAAGGTTACTGCTTATTGTGAATCACAATACGTCGTCAGTTCAGCTGGTGAAAAATCCCTTGAAGAACTATGGTAGGAAGAGGCATACAGATGATTGTGAGTGAAACACCCATAAAATCACACTTACTTTTAACCAGAAAATATGAATGCAGGAAGAAAGCCTGTGAAACTTATTGTTTAGTTATCAACAGTGAAACCTGCACGATAATTATAAGTTTGTCAGAGTTAGACGCCAGCTTAATCAAACTTTCAGAGCAAGCCATTTACATGCATTTAATACAACTTTCTTGGGTGAGTTTTAGGTTTAAAACTTTGCCATCTTTTTACCAAATTGAATTTTAGCGCTGTTTAAAACAAACCACCGAGAAATTTGAGTTCTTTTCTTATCATTCACAGTACTTGGTTACCAAGCAACAAGCATTCCAAATATCAAATCTCATTTGTGGTTGACAATTCTGCAATTTCCTACATAATTTTGTTGCCTTTTTTATTTTTTTGTTTCTATATGCCCCTCCACCACCACTGATCATTCTGCTAGGGTCTACTTCACATCAGCTTGGCTGAGATTTCTTGAAAGGGATCCTTGACTTTGAAGAGTGTTTTCCTCAAATCTGAAAATTTAAAAGAAAAGAAGTTAAAAGCAATTTTTTTTCTTTAAGAGGAAAAGGTTGTCATTAAATAATATATCATTGGATTTGAGAGATCTATCTAGAATCATTATGTCCAGGGAGTTTCAAAGGGAGTCGGGGGGTGTCCAAAACTGTAGAAAATACTAACACTGAGATATGGCATATCTACCAAATCAAGATGTGCACGCTTATGTCCAGACAATTCATCAACTAGCTTTGTATTTTAGTCAAGTAACAAGAGGCATCAGAAAACTAATTCATGACTCTATAAATGAGTTAGTAGGGACAGTAAGAGTGACGACCATATACATTACCTCCTGATGAGCTCTGTGTTCTCCTCGACCAGACCAGCGATCTGCATGCTCTCCATCATCAGGGAACGCAGTCTGAAACATCACCGTCAGTCAGCTTACTTCTCACAAACATCAGGCAAACATAGTTGTCTCATTCAATTAGTATAAAGTTAAATTTTCTATAAATATTTTCCTCAGATCACAGGCTGCATGAAAGATATTTTGTATAAAATTGTGATTTGAACTGCTATAATAAGGATGAATGAGGTTTTGATGGCTGAATGGATGTTTGGAAAGTTTGAGATAGTCAGTGCTATTGGTGCCTGACACAGAGGGTGTTGGTTTGAAGTAATTTGACCCTAAAGGTACGAGGAGTACAAGATTTATTGCAGATAGTGAGATTCCAAATATAGCGATGTTATTCGATAAAGAAGTTAAAGACTCTGTGTTGTTCCAGGATAACCGGAAACAATCTTGGATTTATGAATGGCTGATGATAGGCTATCTGGAAACTTTCCAAAACCCATTCCAGGTAGCGAGTCCCTATGTCGCATTCAGAAAATCTCAGATATCTCCCCTCAAATGTTACAGAGTGGAGGGAGGATATCCCCCTCATATTGACTAAGGATAGGTTGTTACTGCTATGTAGTAACAACAATATCACTCACTATCTTGTTTAGGCCAGGATCATTGTGTGACATGGTTTTAAGTTTTTGCAGGCAATCTATGTAAATAGGAGTGAATCCTGAAATCATGCAGCCTGGGCGCAACACTGAAGAAATTTATACTTGTAAATTAGTTTTTACTCTTATTTTCAGAATGACAAACATGGATACTTGATCATCAGAGAAATCTCAGACAATTCCACTTACTCTTCCGTTATGTCGGAGGCTGCTGTGCTGAGATTGGGTTCGGACACTGAACTGCCGGCGCCAAGCTTGATATCCTGTGTGTGATCTGTTGAATATCCTGCATCTCTCGACACTTTCACTGGGTCTACAGAACTCGACCGCTGCAGGTCTGGGTTCGAGGCCGCTGGTGCCGTCGGTTGTAACCTCTCAGGTCTTGTATATGCGTTTAATACCTCCATCTGTGCCTTTTCAAATATCTCTTTGCATTTGGCTTCAATCTGGAACCAAAAGTAGAAGTGTGATACTCTAACAATATTCTTATTAGTAATATCATTTAACTTAAGTTTGGGTATAAAGTGAAATATATAACTGACATAGTCTTCTATTTTTCCCCCTGCTGTCTAAGGGTGATGTTGAAGATTCTATACAGTTTGGAAAAGCTTCAGACAATCATGCAAATCAATCTCAGACTCATTCACGACATGAGTGATTCTGACACCATATGTGACACATGTAGTCCAGTTATATTTTCACAAGTAATATAGCAATATTCACATTACCTTTCAGTTGATTCGCCACTGTGAAGCACCCATAAAATCACAAGTAACTAACATATTCTTCTTTCTTTCGGCAGCTGTCAGAGGGTAGTCTTTCATTAATCATGATGTTGATGATTTAATACTCAGAAACTCATGCAAATTTATCTTACACTCATACTTTACACATGAGAGGTTCTAGAACTGTATTTGACATATGTAGTTATGTTATTTTCACCAGCATTTAGGATATACAAATATCAACACTTTGCAAAGATATGCCTCAATGTGAACCACAATACTATGTCAGTTCAGCAGCTAGGTGAAACACAAAATCCCAAGTATGAGAAACATGCAGGAAGCCATCATATACACACCTTGTCCAACTTATTGCTGAGCAGCTGCTGGCACTCTATCACACTCTCGATGTTCTTCTCAATCTTGGAAATACGGTTCAGGTTTCGGGAGAGACCGCTGAAATATTCAACAATATGACAATACATTCATTACCAGACATATTCATATCCAGTGTGTAAAATAAGCTTGAAGACTTAATTACCAGTCCGTACCTGTAATTTTGTCAATTTAAATGGTAAAATTCAAGAAAAATCTCAACATGTTAACAGGTTGGAGCAAAAGCTACCAAGCTCCAGGCTGTCGGATTGGCCTTATTTCAAACACTGTCATTACTAAAAGCAAATGTTAATGGACTATTATGTTTTTAAAGGCTCTACTTTAACACATGAATCATATAAAAATGACTCAAAATGACTTACAGGTTATATTTTGGTAGCAAACTGCAAGGAATTAAATCACTAATCAAATTAAATGCAGTATTTTCAAGAAACATAGAAGGATGTGAAATGGTCTACACACCCATTGAAATTTGATGACTCGGACATCATGATGTCCAGATTCCTGTAGCAATGGTCTTGAAGTATGGAGGCAATTTCAACACACTGCATTTGTAACTTTTGTCTGAAAAAAAGAACAGGTAAAAATGCAACATTTACAACAAATGGTAACTGTGTATTTCTGAGCACTCATTAAAACCAAACTATTGCAAACCGTCAGAGAGTTGGTAGTATAAATCATTGCAATTTATTCGTAATTCTATGAATTCTTAGTGAAGCAGCAACCTATAGCAACCAAGATAATTCTTGTTCTTTAAGTACATGAACAAGGCTGAAAGGCCTACCTCTCGAACCCGTGTATCTCGGTATCGTGTGACGTCATCTGATCCTTCACATTCTTGTCCCTGCGGAACCTGCTCTGTACTGCTATGATCACGGCCAGGTGGTGACCAACCTTCGTGATGCTGCAACATGGAACACATTATTCAAACACGGAGCTGAGACTGTAAACCAGATCATTGCCTAAATCATCTTTATCAGTCCTAAAGACGCAGATACACATGCAATATGAATAGTAAATGCTTTCAGCCTAATAGTAGCTTTAAGTACATTCATCAAAACAAGTAATACAATAGTACAAGTAAAATGCCTTTAATCACTTATGATTAACTTGAAGCTCTCCTCAACCGGCTGAATTAATCAACTATTTATGAGAAATTTCAGATAGCGTTACGCATTAATAATAATCCGAGGTTGACCAGGGACTGATGATAGGGAACAACTGGTAACAGCAATATTAATAAAATACATCGTTATTAATTTTGTGTCAACATGCCACAATAACACCATGGGAGATAACTCTTGTCAAATGTTTCATGCTGCTGTTCTAAGTGTCAATACTGAACGGCCAATTTACAGGTATCACAACTAGCCAACTAAGGGTGTTATCTTAGATTGGCCAGTGGCTTTAGATATCACTGGAACCTCTTGAACCCCTAGGAAGTTGGCTGCATTGGCTATGGATATCTGATCTCGGGATATTCCTACACTCACAGGTTAAAGGTCAAGTTGTTATGTCTCACCATTCTGTATCCTTGCATCGAGCACACCACTTTTTTGTGCGCATTTCGTCTTGGTCTAATCTCTCTACAAGCGCTGTTCTGTATTCTATAATTTCTCTTGTCCTCTCGTCAGCCTGCAAAGCAAAGTGAATATTGTAGCAGTGTGTTATTTATTAGACAGGAAACGTGCCCATCAGGTTAACAGTTAGCATCAAAATGAAAGGTTTTTGTTCCTTTGATAATATTAGTTATTCATTTGTATTTTGCATATGAACTACTGAATGAATGTGAACTTTGTAAACTTTCGTCTAAGCTGGTTAGTTTTCAAGCTTATTTTATACACAGATAATATTACATTGGTACTGATACTTGAAATAATGCCTCTCCAGCCATGTACCTTTGCATTGACGGTGATGATGGTTCTGTCCCTTGTGGCGTCCTCTAGTGGGACCGTGCTGAGGTTCAGCGCCCTCAAGAGCATCTTGATCATGTCCAGCATGGAGTAGAACGTGTTCAGCCTCTTTTTGAACTCGGACAACAGGTGCGACATGGTCAGGTACCTCTCCCCTGAACTCTTCAGTCTTGATTGCAGGTACATTCTGGATGCACATAGAGCAACATTTAGGATATTTTCAAGCCCAAAAGTCAGTAATCCATGGATAGATCCAGGTTTTGTGTTTGGGAGGGGTGCACCCTGTACATGGATACGTAACTAATATGTACGCAACTAACCTGAAGCAATAAAAACATGAAGTGACTGAAGTCTAAGCGTATATCTTTCACAACCTGCCTTTCACAACATTGTCATGATGCTTGTAGCTAATCTTCAAAATACTGCTCTATAACCAATGTTTACTAAAATCTTATTCAAGACAAGGTCATTATTGGAATAAACAAACTTGATAGGAATAAAGAGATAGAAGATATTTGTCTTTTCTTTGTCTTCCATGTTTCTCATCAAGTAAGGTAGGAAGTTTATATTTTCACAAGTGGTTCGACAAGCAGCTCCTATTTGCGGACGGTCTGTTATGTTATGATTATTGTAATCAATAGCTAACACAAAAGCACATAACAAGATGATTGTCACTATCATATATATACCTGAGTTGGAGCTCCGACTCGACAAGCAGCTCCTGTTTGCGGACGGTCTGTTATGTTATGATTATTGTAATCAACAGCTAACACAAAAGCACATAACAAGAAGATTGTCACTATCATATATATACCTGAGTTGGAGCTCCGACTCGACAAGCAGCTCCTGTTTGCGGACGGTCTCCTCGGTGTACCGCTTGATGAGGTACGCCCTGGAGGAACAGCTGTGAGCCACTCGCAGGTCCTTGTCCATCTCGATGAAGTTCACAAACTCTGGGACATGTGCTGTCAAAATGAGTTTAATTGGTCTGAATACTGAGAAATCGACCTTATCAAGGTAGCAACCCGTTAATGATGAAACAAGTTGTCCATAAAATACTGTAATCTATGAAGGTCTATACCGGTATATAAATATAGAATACTAAATGATGTCCCGTTTGATAACATGTTTATGAAACAAGTGGATGGTTTGGTATTTTTACGAGCGAATACGTGACCGAGTTTAGTATTCTATTTATCACTCAATGATGTAAATGGCGCTGAATTGCAAGAAAATCATTTTTAGTGACGCTTACTTGCAAATAGGTCACCAGCTGTTGCAGTTGTGCGGCTAACATTGTGACGTCAACCAAAAACTACTATGACCAAGGTAAGGCTTGAAAGACTAAGTTTTAAAGCATGCTGGGTAGAGCCTGTGTTATGGCAGGCTTCTTGGAATAATACTATAAAAGTTGGAAAAGTGTAAGAATCTGTCAAAACATCAGTCTTTAAAGATTTCAAATTAAAGGTTTTTTCCACAATGGAAAACATTCAAGACAAAGCTGGACAAGACACTCACGTATTTCTGGATGTACGACCTTCTCCCGATCTTTGACGGTGAAGTCGCCGTGGTAGAGGAAGACGGTTGAGTTGAGGATGTGGAGGGGGTACGTTGAGATCTCGTCGCTAGGGCCAACAATCTCCTCCAGTAGTTTACCGTTGACTACCAGGAGCTGACTGCTGGCTTGGATATCTGTGAGGGACGCAACGTTCTCTTGTAGTGCCGACAAGCTGAAATGGGTTAAACTGGTATTATTTTATGCCAGACTTCAAAACAATAAGATTTACTTTGTGCATGACCCAAATCTGATTCTTTATTCTAACCTTGTATGTACAAATTTAATTGATTGATCATAATCACTTTTTTTCATAAATATATATATAGACATATTGTGAATGTACCTATTCATGTAAATAAAAATATTTGAAAACAAAAACATATATATTGACTTGGATAGGGTTGATAACTAAGTCTTCATCGCTCCTAGTATATTCTTATTCATTAAATTCCACTTCATTCATTCAAAAGTTACAAATTGTTTTGAAAATATTTCAGATCTAAATCTAAAATTTTATATTTTGGAGAAAAAAAGAAATTAAAGATCTTGGAATAACCTGGAATAGTTGGACAAATTACCAAACCAAATGTTTTGATTACAGCGATCATTGAGACAATTTTTACTTCAATTACTAATTATGTAAGACTACTCTGAGACATGTAAGGTTGTAAGCATGGAGAGATTGTGAATATGGGCCCATTTGGACTTCAATAATGAATTATTGGTCGAAAATGACTGCTCAGAGACAAATGTTTTGAGGAGAATTACTTATCATTTATAATAAAATATAGAACTGAGACTCACCTATCAGTTTTGTCGAGGTACACCTCAAGGGGAGAACAGGATGATGGATGAAATACTTTGATGATGACTTTGTTGGTGATTCTATGTACAACATTGAAAAACTTGTCGTATGTAATAACCCGTGAATCGTCACATTCCACTAGACCTGCTAGGAGTGGGACGATGAGTTGCTTGAGGCCTCTGTGAAGAGAAAACATCAAATGTTTACAAAATCTCCCCAAAAATATGGCCTCCGAAAGATGCTTAAAGGGACAGTGCCTCAAGTATAAAAGTGTGATCAGATTTATCTACCTATGCTGATTAAAATGTCTGCTAACGAGTTACAGCATCCAATTTCAGACATTTGAAGTAATTGGTAATAAAAACAACTTGAGTTGTCGATCCATGTAAAAAGTGAATCGAAGCATAACTCATTAGTAGACACGCTAATGTTTTCTTATCTTTGATGCGGTGTCCCTTTAAGAAAATTCCCTGAACAAATGAATTAAAATGAATTACAACACATCTTCTCAATAATAATTGTCAGTGTCTTTGCTCTGCATTTCAACAAGATTAAGTATTATCATAGATGATAAACTTTGATTAAAGGCCCAATTTACCAGACCTCTTGCCCTGAGATCCCTACAGCCTCCCCTACCCTGAATCCTACTTACTTCTAATTCTACATGGCAGCATCACTTACTGGCCTTCTCCTTAAAATAAATCTCAGCCAATGTTAAAAACAAGCCTCATGATTGATAGGTTCTAGTTCGTTTAAGGGGTACTATCACGATGCGATTTGTAGTAACAATTTAAATCGCATGACTCAATGAGAACAAGCAAAGACAAATTTGGGTGTTCAACTTGTAAAAGTTGAATATTTTGAGGGGGTCTACCTTGGTCTGATTCGAAAAAATTTGATTTTGTTTATATATCAGCACAATTAACGAAAATCTTATAAGAGTGTTTGTTACAAATTGCATTGTGAAAACGGTTCTTTAGTGGAACAGGAGCCCTACATGTCTCCCCCATACCCATAGTCTCTACCCACTGTCCCTGCTCTCCAAACTTGACTGTTCCACCTTCTCAATTCCCTAAACCTTACAAGTATTTAAATCACATTGATTCCCCTCTTTTATGTTGAATTACCTTGGCAATGGACAAGTCTGGGGCAGCTCGTAACTCCAGTTGATTGGACCTCTATCAAAGTTCTGTACTCCGGATATAACTCCACTGGCTTTCTGAGAGATGATCTCAAACCTGAAATAACCATCGTGACACATTTGACACCAATCTCATTTAAATCAGATCGAACACAACACTCGTACCTTATTTGTTCATCTGAGTACTACCCAAAAGAGGTCATGTCAGGTGACCTCCATTGTGATTTTTCAACTTCAACAAATTCGGCCAATCATGGCATTGAATGTGGTGTATCGTATGTAAATGTCAGTATCAGAAGATCTTTCAGTCTTCTGATATGTTGCAGGTGGTACATGAACCCCTACCTACAGTAATACAACTTCAACACTGAACTTCTTTTTCAATTTACATTTGAAATCTTCAAAATGGCTAAAAAGAATTTTACAGAAAGGGAGATAATTTAGAATTTAGAGACTTTTGCAAACATACATCTAAACCAACATTTTTATGTCTACAACTTCCCAAAATCCAACAATCCTCTAAACTGATATTTTTGCCTCGGCCCAAGAAAAGTCACTTTTAAGTACACTGTACTGTAAATTTAGAATGTGAAAAAGATTGTATAGACTATTTTGAGGACTCAACAGCTTTACATCTTTCGAACACTCACATTTTCTCCTTGTTGTTCCTGCCCCCGTAAGGTTTGAAGGGCAGGTCTCCTGTAGCCACGTGGTAGAAGGTAACACCAAGACTCCATAGATCCACCTTGGCATCAAACCTCTGTCCGGTTGGGAGACGCAGCACCGCTCTCTCGTACATACCGGGGTGCTGTAACACAGGTTATGGAATAATTCATCAATCAAATCTATGGGAAAACTTCAAAAGTATACTGATATGTAATGACTATAGCATTTTTAGCTCATAAGGCCTGAAAGGCCCGAGGGGCTTATGGCATGGCATGGTGTCCGGCGTCCGTCCATCCGTAAACTTTTCGCTTTTTCGACTTCTTCTCAAGAACCAATGACTCCACAGAGCTGAAATTTTATGTGCAGACTCCTTGGCCAATGGGGATTCTAAATTGTAGATTTCGTGACCCCATGACCCCAAATTGGGTCACAGGGGTCACATCCTTAAAAACCTATTTTCATCTTCTTCTTCAGTTCTAAAAGGTCTAGAGAGCTGAAAAGTTGTGTGCAGACTCCTTGGCCAATGGGGATTCTAAATTGTAGATTTCGTGACCCCATGACCCCAAATGGGGTCACAGGGGTCACATCCTTAAAAACCTATTTTCATCTTCTTCTCCAGTTCCAAAAGGTCTAGAGAGCTGAAAAGTTGTGTGCAGACTCCTTGGCCCATGGGGATTCTAAATTGTAGATCTCGTGACCCCATGACCCCAAATGGGGTCACAGGGGTCACATCCTTAAAAACCTATTTTCATCTTCTTCTCCAGTTCCAAAAGGTCTAGAGAGCTGAAAAATTGTGTGCATACTCCTTGGGTAATGGGGATTCTAAATTGTAGATTTCGTGACCCCATGACCCCAAATGGGGTCACAGGGGTCACATCCTTAAAAACCTATTTTCATCTTCTTCTCCAGTTCCAAAAGGTCTAGAGAGCTGAAAAGTTGTGTGCAGACTCCTTGGCCCATGGGGATTCTAAATTGTAGATCTCGTGACCCCATGACCCCAAATGGGGTCACAGGGGTCACATCCTTAAAAACCTATTTTCATCTTCTTCTCCAGTTCCAAAAGGTCTTGAGAGCTGAAAAGTTGTGTGCAGACTCCTTGGCCAATGGGGATTCTAAATTGTAGATTTTGTGACCCTGTGACCCCAATCTTGGTCACGGGTCATGACCCAAAAACCTATTTTCATCTTCTTCTCCAGTTTATATGTAAAGCTATAGAAAGGTGAAATGTTGTGTAGAGATTCTTTGGTCAAAGGTGATTCTTAATTGTAGGATTGGTGACCCTGTGACTCCAAATGTGGGTCACAGGGGTCATGATCTAAAACCAATATTATTTTTCTTGTTAACAATGTATTACTTGAGATAACTTAGATATTCAACCTTAGATAAAAAAATCATTAAAATTCTGATGAGCTACAGAGCCCATGGCTCTATTTTTTTATTTTCTGATAGTTAATTGATAGATAATATCAAGGATACCAACTGATAGATAATCTCAAACTAGCAAAACCAACAATTAGCAAGAAGACAGAGAAACAACATCCTTTAATGGTTAGACTGAGTGGTCTAGAAATACAATCAACATCACAATATCAGAGTTGTTGACATATCATATTTTCAACCAGATAAACGTACAAGATATTCCTCAGTTCCGTACAGACTTGTAAAGTTCTCTTCTTCATGGAGTTCACGAGCTGCCCCAAAATCTGTCAGCTTATAAATGGACCTGTAACATGAATTCAATTATCACTACAGCTACTGAATCAGTTAGTCATTTAGAGGACACCACAACTTTGTGTCAAAAGGAACAATCTAAAAAAAGAACATCTGGGGCCAGCTGGTTAATGGTTAAATTGTTAAACTTAAACATTAATCTGCTGATATATATATCTTTGTTTCATTGGTAGGTAAAACTTGTCATCCATTTGCACTTACAACAATAATTAAATCCACAGATAAAGGTTGAAGTTGACAACATATATCAACAATTCAGTGAATTATTAAAACAATATTTAAAATTTAATAAAAACCTTATGTTGTTTCACACAATATGCAAATTCCTGCTTAAAATTTATTTTACATATGTTTGGAACACTTACTTTCCATCTTCTGTAACATATCGCATAATATTTCCTGGTTTGATGTCCCTGTGAACAATCCCTTGATGTCGCAGATACTGAATGCCAGAAGCTGAAATTGTTAAATACCAAATAAATATTGTTTCTATGATCACAAATTCATGTGAAAATACTCTTACTTAAAAAATCTAAGTCCTTACTTTGCTATGAAATGATAATACCAAAGTTTACAAAAAAAGTTATTTTATGTGCATCATTAAAAATCATGCTATAAATGTAAATACCCAGTGAAGTTGTTGTGAGACCTGTCAAAAGTGACTGAAGTGATATAAAATCTCCATAGAAGAAACAAATTCTGAACCGTTTTGCAGAAGATCAGAGTGCACAATATTGAAACAATTTTGGTTCAGTGACATATTTTCGAATGTTAAAAGAAAACTCCTGTACTGATTTTAATTTTTTGACATTAATTAATTGAATCTATTTGTCTTAATTGCACCTTCCATAAAAATTTAAAGTACATGGGAAAATTTTGTCATTGGATTAATGTTATAGAAATAAACGCTCAATAAGACCAAAGTATTTAGTTAAGGGTCTTAACCTGTACATCTTAATATAATTATCAGAAATTATCTGTAAATGAGTATTTCTGGTTAAACTCACCAACATGTTTGAGAACCAGCATGAACTGTTCTTCCGGAAAGCCGTAGACATACTGTGGCTGGTCGAGCATGTGGTAGAGACTTCCTCCCTCACAGTACTGCATGATGAGCACCACTCGCTTGGATAGGGTCTGGGAGAAGTGGACAGTTTGGTACATTTTCATTTTAAACTCATAAAACTATAAAAGCTCTAATGATTCAGGAGAAGATGAATATTTAGCACATCAATTTCTTTTTAACCTCACAAAAATGCTAAAGACAGTAGATGGGGAGAAGCTGTAATATTAAGAACATCAAGTTACATTGGAACTCATGTATTTCCTGAAGATTTACACAAGATAGAAAGAGGTGGAGATCAGGTCCATTTCAAACTCATGTAGACACTTAAAGGTGCTTCCATTGTGTTTCATAAAATTTTATTTGGCTATAATACATTCCAACACACCATATGTGCTGTTTACAATACAAACAAATTCACTCAGCTTGCATATTCCTCCCCAATCGCCAAACATATCATAATTACTAGTTTCCAATTAAAATCGAGTAACATCATTATGCATGTGCAGAAACCGTACGTGTACATCCTATTTACATGCACAGTAGTTATATGACCTATTGAACATTATCAACCCTAATCTGTTAGTATGTTTGGTTTAAATAAGATTCCAAAATTACGTTTGACTCATTGGCGCGCGCCACACGCGGTGCATTTTCCCGTTTTTTTTATCAGAAATCGATACTTTTACCTTCATATCGTCAATATACTAACTCCATTATCATCAAAATGGTAGTTTTCGGTAACAGTTGGTACTTCTCGATAAAATAAGACCATTTATAACGTTTGGCATATTTGACCCCCAACAACACAATGGATGTACCTTTAAGATGGACATGTGATGGGGAAAGTTGAACTATTTAGTAGATTAAGATTTACACAAGATGAAGAGAAGTATTTAGAACATCAAGAGCCATATAGGCCATAATGATGTGCACATCTCCCTTGGACACTACATGGGGAGAAGAAGGCAGGTTTATTGTTCCACTTTAAACTCATATAAATAAGCACTAAAGATGGTCGCATCTTCCTTGGACAGAAGATTGAGAGAGTAGGGCTCAAGGGCCCAGCTCTAATATCACACAAGGACACAAGAACAGAAAGATGATAGTATCATTAATGTAAGTATTGATCGAGATTAGAATGATCTTACCTCTCTCTGGATGGAGAACAATGTGATGATGTTTTCATGTTTGAGTTTTCGAAGCAATTCCAGTTCTCGGACCTCATCGCCCCCTGCAACCATTCGGATATGATCGTGAAATACCTTGACAGCGACCAAACTGCCATCTTTCTGTGAAAATAATATCAGAATAAATTAGAGTGACAGCTTAAAGGGGCAGTAGCACGTTTTTTGCTAAATTTATTTTTTCAAATTTCCTATTTATAATGATAGTTTGTGCCATTTAAATGTACTATAGAGGGTAAAACATCCTATAAAACAAACGAATTATCCGTAGTGGTGATAACGGTGTTGCGCATAAAACAAAAATTGCATGGCGGCCATTTTATTGTGAACACATTTTATTATTTCGAATGATAAAAACGATCCCCATGGCTTTACTGAGCCATGTACACTCATTTTTAACTTTATTTTCTGAAGAGAGGAGGGTGTTTTACGATTGGTAAAATTATTTTTCAAATACATTTCATCGACTTATTTGAGCCAAAAAACGTGCTACTGCCCCTTTAAAGGTTAGATGTCATGCCAGATGGTCACATTCGGATTCATTAAAATGGGATTTCAATTTGACAATTATTCGATTTTAAATATCTGAAATCGGCCCATAAATTACTTATCTAAGGCTTTTTGAAAAAAACGTCTATTACTTTGCCCAGAATGAACATCTGCGGGGGTTGGTTAGCTGGCAAATCAGTTCAAAGTTCTCAATGAAATTAATTTAGAAATTTCCTACAAAGTAATGAAATAATAATGTTTACAAGTAGAATGTTAAAAAAAAGAGACAGTTCAAGCACAGTAATTTAATGGCAATGAAATTTAACGGATATTTCCCATTTGTGCATTTTTGCTATGAAGACAATTTGAAAGATTACTTAGGATGTTGATACTCAGATGTGCATTTACTGCAAGGTTGAATTCAATAGAAAGTTAGCTGGGTTTATTCATCTCTATTGTTTATTCTTTGTTTCAAAGTTTATAAATGTCTGATTATAATACGTCAACTTAAATCTTATCAAAGTATTTCCATTGGAGTTAGTGAGCTAAGTATTGTTTAACACTGCTTGGGCAATATTGCTGCCATTCGCGACAAGATTTGCATTTTGCATAGGAAAGTAACCATATAAAACTGTGCAAGATAACCAGTTACTAAGAAATACATATGCAATGTTAAATATTTTACATTGTTTAGATTTGCTAAATAACCTCATAAACACTGCACAAACAACGCATTGGGGGGGATACCAAGAGAGTTCCAAGTATAGGACAGGGTGCCCCCCCCCCCCCCCCCCCCCCCCTGAGAGCATCAAAAGGTTGTATCCAACCCTGCAATGTTACAATGTTATGCAAACACCATATCTCTTTCATATCAAGTTATTTATTTCACAGCAAACATAATACTCTTAAACAACTTAAGTCAAACATCAATGTCACGTTTCTTCACCCGAATAGCCTTTACAAAACTATTTCAAGATAATATATGAAAGCAAAACTGAAACTGTATCCCTTTTTGGAATGTCCACAAACAAATACGTATATCTTTCATATACACGCTTAATAGTAAATTTGATATCGGTCAATAAACACATTCTTTCCGATGCAGTAAAATGTAAACATATTACAGACAGAAAACGATACTCGGAACGACAATTAATGTAGGTCATGAAGTCGGAAGTGAAGACATTGGGAATTGACTAATTGTTATTATTAGACTCCAGTCTCCCACTAGGGTCAGCCATATTGGTTGTCCGAGAAACTGGTGAGTACATGTCTATTATTTTGCATGTAAATATGACGTTTCCGAGCGTTTCTTTCAGAAACTTGTGAATTGTTATTACGCTTCATAACTCATTTAAGCATTTGGCACATGTTGCATTCATTGAATTTGCTGTTTTAGC